>OY728127.1:2072875361-2077875361 GCA_963277665.1 Viscum album | reverse complement strand
TGATGATTATGACTCCATTTTATTTGGTATGATTTTTTATTATACATTTTAATCTCATATCATATTTTTTGTTGTTATATTTTCTATATATGATAATATAGGATGAGCCTATTCAAACTATCCACAGAGTGTGATGTGCAAGACATAGGTCGACTTGTACTTAGGATATACCATCCTCTTGGATGTGTCAAATAATTTTATATTGTACTATGACTGTAATGTTTCATACATTGGTTGTAATTCAACATGATTCAGGACTATCCATTAAGAGGGATGAAACAAACATTGGTTAACACATACTTGGGATACTATAATTGGTGGAATGTGTAACATTGTTTAGGGATATCCAACTAAGGGGACGAGTTAGTCTGAAGACTGATGTTTCTTCCAGCATGGTTCCAAAGTAGGTAAAGGCATGATTTTTTGGGAATGGTTATAAATTAGATAGTTATATTCTCTGGAGATCTGATATATGTTTTTTACTTGTGTAATATATTGTTCTTTATATATGAAAATAGTTTATGTTTGAGGAACTGAAATATATATATCCTATGAAATGGTATTAAGGGTCTTTAGTGATGTCCCACTAATACTTTTACTTACACCATAATTGATCATTTCAGTATGCTTGGAGATTTTAGGTTTAGGGATCCAATGATGGGAAAGGTCCCTATGATGGATGGTTGATCGGGTAGAGGAGGTAGATGTGGATGTTATTGGATTGATTTTAATAGGTACACATATTACTTCATTTATTTTCTATCTTATATGAAATTTTGATACTTTTTTATTATCTATTATTATTTCATGTTTTCCATATTTTAGTTTCTATATATAATCTAATTATTTTTTATATTTTTTATTTTTTATTTGATCTATGAAATGATACTAAGGGTATAGTCTCCCCAATAATAAAATTTGAGTCTCTTTACTAGTCAGAATCCTAATTTCTATGGATATATGTGAATGAGGTCATGTGGGACCCTAGTATAGACCTAGTGGTTCATGTCAGGATGTTACATTATATGCTAGAGGCTGGTGACTATCATAGTGGGTATAATGTTGTACTGTGAGGAGACAATACCCACTGTATCCGAGTCTGAAAAAAATACATTGAAAATAATCATTAACAATCCATAACCATCATTTTACAAAATAAAAAAAATGAGATGATCATGTTATAACAAAATGAAATGAATCTATACAAGCATTCCATTCTATTTTCCGAGAAGGACAATCACATATAGATAATAAAAAAATAAAATAAATAAAAATGATACCTTACTACAATTTTGATTCATACCTTATCCCAATATCCTATACCACTCATGATATTATAGATCCATCATGAAATATCTAGTTTTAACCCACCCTGAACCTACAACATGTGAGGGATACTTGGGTACCCAAGTGTAGTGATGGGCTGAGAGGGGTGTGACTACAAAACCTGTAAGGTAACCACCAATGTGGTCCCATATGGAATTAAAATTTAGTGATATGATCATGTTAAATTATATGAATAAATAAACTACTAAAATAAATGGAAAAAATAACTATTTTAAATACTCAGGTTTGTGATCCTGATCATCCATACCTACTTCATCCAGTACTAGAGTATCTCTAATCATTACATGATGACATTGCATACCCATAAAATGGCCTAAGTGTTTTTAACCCAAATATACATATAATGACCCAGGGGACTCATACACTTATGTATATAATGACAATGACCTAGTTAATTCTCTATACTAGTATCACAACCTGAGTAATACTATGTACCAATATAAAATGGTTCCTGATAACTGAGCCCTAGTAGTCCAAAAGGCTCTACCAATCCCACAAAGGTCCTAAGAGGCCTCCACCAGATAACATGTTGCAAGAATACCATCCTCCATAATACCAAAAAACCTAGATCCAAATCCATGAAAACATAACTAGTAGGGTCAATGACCTACCCATAGGGAGTTTTTCCGACCTCCCTGTAGGGAGTATTCCCAACATCCCCATGTAGAGTTTTAATGACATTCTTATAGGGAGTATTTACATCCTCCACAAATGTAGTATTCAAGACCTATTCATAGTGAGTATTCATGACCACCTATAATGTTGAATTCCATTTTAAACCAAATAAACATCTCACCATGGGAACTTTACATTTCATTTCAAAACCACCCTATGAGAATATACCCTCTAAAATAATATAAATATCTCCTGTAAGGTTATTTTCCAAGACATTTAAAAAAATCAAGGAAAAAAGAATCTTTGGATGAATTTCTAAACCAATCATCACTATCCATACGCAACCACACCACCACTGGGGTCAAAGTATCACTAGGGAACAAAATATGGTCTACTAGGGTTCTAAAAAAATTGGGGTACCCCACTTAAGGTCCCTAGTCTTAGTGAAGTCTCTGGTCGACACCCATACCAAAGAGGAAATCAAACTACTTGGTTGTGTCATAAATACATTTCCACATCCTAGGCCATAAGGGGTATGCTAAATTGAAAATGGTTTACGTATATGGCTCATATACCACCTTCATGTTCAAAGTTATACTAGGTTGATCTAAACACCCAACCCATCCATAATATGCCCATGGTATACTAACATAAGTGGTAACTCTACAAGGGGGAGGGAAACTCAATCACACTAACTCCGGCCAGGATCACAATGATCACACCCCTCAATTAAACTGGTTTTTATCAAAATCACGATAATCGTTACAACCTTGACCATTGACAGTTAAGGTATGTAAAGTAGTGCAAAATGTCTACATGACCGTAGCTCTTAGTTACTTAATTTTTATGTCACTTCATTTTAAATTAAAAAAATTTGATCTGCATTACAAATTAATGACAAATACCTTTTTGAATTTCAACACCTTAGTGGTTGGACCACATGTCTATGCACCATAACTAAACATGAATACAACCACATGGAATATACCTGAAACCCCCTTGATATTTTAATAAGATATATACTTTTAACTTGATTCCATCCATCTCTTACCTAAGCCTATACAAGTCTATTAGATAACATCCAAACAAACTAATTCTCTAACCCATTCTAGTCATTGAGAAATAATTAATTATAATCAAATTATTTTCAAATTAAAATTTTTAATAGTTATTTCAATTTTTTATGAAAATTATCATATTCATAGAGAACTCACTGGATGACCAAGACATGTCAACACCAGAACCATGTAACCAAGAAATGTTCCCTAACAACCCTTATAATAATCATGGGAATAATACTTATCAAATGGAATCTTTTTGAGAGTTAATTTAGTTAAAACCAAAGAAAACTCTAAGAAAAATCACAACTTGAGGTACTATTATAAAATCACCATGAAACAAAATGTATAGAGTCATGTGATTTCCTCATCTTAAGAATAAATAAATCCCTTTAATTCATAGACAATTCCATCATTATATACATGAATCAACATTAATTACCTAGTCAGTGAATTATAAAAATTTAAGGAAATTAAAGAGGAATAAGAATAGGAGTGGATGAATGAAAATAAATTCCATGAATAAGGAAAAATTCCAAGACCACAACCCAATATTTGGTAAAAAAGGGAGTAAATAAGGGGTATTGACAGTACTAAAATGAATAAACATGGGGAGAATGTGGGATCCACCTTCTAAAAACATTAGTGGGAAGAATTATAATTATTCCCCTTAAAACCCAAAAGGCTAGATGGTGCCATTAGGTAGTGGCCATTAATATAGTCAGGAACCATCATCTAAGAAAGATAGGGAAATTGGTTAGCTAGTAGACCCTATAGTTCTAGTAGAGACCCATCCCTTGCCACTGATCAGATGGTGTCCAACCAATAGCTAACCTATGGCTATAGGCTATATCCTCAGCTACCCAATGTACCACTGATGATATCCAACTTCTTATAGACACCCTATAAACCCTACTCCATGTCTAAAAAACATCTTATAAGAGGCTCCAAACATCAGATGTCCATTAATGACACCAAATAAAAATCCAACCCCTCTATTATCTTAAAAGTTAAAAATTCTCATTAATTTCAAAAACTTGTGTAGACATAGTGTCCTAATTTTATTTACTCACTTTACCCTAAATATTTTTCTTCTCACTAAATTTGTACAACATGAAACATCTTATTTTTATTCAAAAAAACTTTCCATTTCCTATTATAAAATTTTATTTTCAAAATAAAACTTATTTTATTATATTCCATAAATTTCCTTTATTTAAAATTAATCTTTGGATTATCTTCCAGTAAATCATTATCATTGAAATACATTTTTTTCTTTTGGTTTGATCATAATTTCAATTCTGTTACATAATTTCCAAATCATTAAATACTGATGTAATTTAAAGATATTCAAAATCCATAACATTCTCCATTATGAAGACACTAGTGTTAGTCAACATATCAAATCAACTACAACATGTTACTATAAATTCTATAACTTAGTTCTTTATCAACATAGAATGACTTTTAAAATGGCATACTAAATGCTTTTCTAACTATGTTTTTTAAACGTATATAGACATACCTGTGAAACATTATACTTCATGGAATGGTGTTCTCCAGTTTCTCAGTTTGATAATTCTTTCATATTGGTTATAATAGCCAATAATGTAATTGAGTTGGGTATCCCTGCTTTACATAGGGAATTTTTAATCCAAAAATGAAATATTATTAGGAATGGATTCCAACATCTCCATATTTAGAACTAATATTTATATACCATGAAATTTAAAAACACTCACTAAAATGAATTGTATTTCATTTCCAAATCTCTAGGTCATCCATGAAATTCCCCATATCAACTCCTATAAAATTACATTACCATTGTGTGTGAAAGTTTTTGTATTTACAAAATGTATACATCTCAATTGAAATGATTTCTACCGTATACTTCTCACTATGACTGTGTTGGACTAAAATAATTCCTTATTGAAAATTCATACAAAATTTCCATAGCATCTTCACTTTATCCATTTCATAATCCACTAAATCTTATCCAAATTCACTACAAATGGTGAATTGGGTGGTGTAGTCCCACTCCACCAATATTTTCACTAAAATCTTCAATGTCACAAAGGATTATAACTTCTTTATTTTTTTAATACTTTTTATAATATCATAAACTGGTAATCTATTCAATGAAAAACCACCTTTTGATTTCCAAGTGAATTAAAATGAAAACTTTACAACTTATAGAACAATAAACATCATCGAATACCCTTTATCTCTAAACCGTCAATGAATTTTAAAAAATATAACATATAAACTCTGTGTTGAAATAATCCACCCCTTAAATTTTTATTTAAAATGATTCTATAAAATCCATGAACCATCAATATAGATATAATCTCCCGCATTCTATTTCAATATTTCATCCCCTAAGAATATGATTTTATAGACTTATTTTACTCCGCCGTGGAAATAAAATGAATAGTGATTATATTTTTTTTTAAGATATTATTTTTTTATTCTCCTTTAATCCGTAAAAAATATACATGGGTATCTTCACTAATTTCAATTTTATAAAGTAAATATACATCTTAGATCAAATTTATAAGATAAATCAACCTATTGGAGCATCTCTAAGAATTAATGAATAAGAGAAAATATCCCCCCTTCATATTCACTAAAATTCCCAATTTTAATCCTAATAAAAGAAAATTTAATTGAGTAACAAAATAGATTTTCAAATTTAGAATTCTACACAATGATAATACATAAACTAATAGTATTTATTCACTTTCTTACAAATTAAAAAACATAGGGATATTTCAACCACTTCTTTTATATAATCAAAATTTTGATATCCATTCATGTAATATTTACTATAAACTAAATTTAAAAAACATCCACATTCAATTTGATTCATCTAAATGATTTTAAATGATTGAATTTTCTACTTGGAAATGTGTTATCAACAAGTCCTCTAAGCTTATTGAGTCAAAAATAGATGCAGGAAATAAGAGTCTATGTTAATAAATTCAATGTTTTTCACATCACTTACTAACATACGTAAACAATTAAATCATAACAATATCATTCCATTAATATAAAACCACCTATTATGTTAGTATCATCCACGCAATACTATCAGTGAATATGTATCAGAGTATAATATCATGAATCATATCACATTTTTATTCAATTTATACCACATTACTATGGTAAACTAGCGACACCATTTTACATTCTTGATTACATTTATTTTCATGATTTTTTCATTCTTATATAATTATAACCATCCTTTAAATTTTCTTTATTAATTTATTTAATTTCATTATCTCCTAACACTAATTAATAAAATAATCATCAGCTCATGGAAAAAACTTATTTCTTATAACAAATTCCTTAATAAAAACTTTATACTATCCTAAATTACAATTATATTATAATAAATAATTATTTCTTAAAAGAATGAAATAAATATTCCATCATTATTGTAGCTAATTTTTCAACAAGCTTCTCATATACTTATTTTGGGACCACCACCACTTAGTAAAGCCTGTTACCATTAATATAATTCCAATAATGGCTTGATATAATTTCGAAAACTTAAATATGGTTTTGAAACCTATTTTACTCCAAATTTGGCTTATAACCATATGTATTTCATTATTTCATCATAAAAAAACCAATTAAATTTTTATTTCTCATGGTGACTACATAATATTACTTATTTATCATGTTTTTGCTTGAAACCACTAGAATGTACTTATCACTAATTTTATCTTTAAATTTAGAAAGGTTATTATTTTAGTCTCTCATTCCACTAGTTGTACGAACCTTTGATATTTTTATCATTGATGAAGCCATTTTTTTGAATTAAATATTACTATGACATAGATAATGGCTAACCCCAACACCAATTTTTACAGTTTTATCTATTATATATGAAATCATTCCATATAAATAACCATTCATTTACTTATTCTATATTTATCACCTATTAATGCACACACAATTCATATTACCCATGGATCATATCTCCACATTAATCTTACACCACTCTAATCATAATATTTTGAAATTCAGTGCATTAATATATTGGTAAATATGATATTGTTATTATGAAGAATGTATTTGGGCATTTTGAACCAACCTTTGACTTATGATCCACTTCCAAAACATTCCTTATATAACACTATACTTGCAGTATTCTATTAGAATTATTGAATCTATATTTTTCTTCTAATATATCTTGGAACTTATCTATATGTTGATAATCATGTAAATTGTTTATGTTTACTTTTTCAATGAATCATATGTTCATTTTTTTCAAGTTACTTTCTCCAAGAATGGAAAATCCACTATTTTGTTATCTTTACATGTTGTGGTGTGAATGAAACCAATTAATTTAAATAATTATTTTATTAAATTATTTTCATTAAATCCACCTGAAATAAATTAATTCGTGATTACCTCTTATTTAAACACCCATCCACATTATATTTAATGAAATACCATTCATCATCTCAGAAAGTGATGGTTTTTCTTTCAAATCCTCTTTGATTCCCATGAGATAAACCACTTAATTATTCTTTAGTATCCATCTTTATTCTTATATTTACATGATATATGTTGTGAATATTCCATAAATGATACTTCAGACATCAAAATTTTATTTCTAACATTTTAATCCTTTAACACCACAAATCTATTTTTTTTATAAAATATATTTCTCCATCTTCCATTCATGGATAATTCTATTCATATGAACATGTGATCTCTTCTTCAAATATAAAATTGTTTTTTTATATTACCTAACTCTATGAATAAGGATTGAATAAATATAGTATACCATGATAAAATAATTCCATGTATAATGTTTTTTTATGGGATGTGGTTATAATAGTTCTTCCTCCTACGATAAACAACCTATATTTTATACAGACACTTATAGTGTGTACCACTGTTCTAAAAAAATACCATTGTAATTTCACCATTATTTGGGAACCATTTAATTTTTTTAATAAAACTATTATGACTCCATAATGATTAAATATTTTTTTATATTTCATTCTAAGTACTAGAGTATTTATTTGAGAAAAAATGGTGTTTAATTTTTTATTTACAGCATGAATCTCTCAATAATTCTTCTGAATCCTAAAATAATTCACCATAAATAATATTTCTATATTTATAAAGTGAGAATTATTTGAAATTTTTACAATATTTACATGATATTTTTACTTCTCTCTCAGAGTACCCATTGATGCTTCATGGAATTTCTCTTTTTCCATGCTTAACTTCAACTCATTAACAAGTTCTTCAATTACATCACATTTTTGTTTAATTTATTATTTATTATCATAATGTTATTCTAAAAATTTATATCTTACTAAAAAAAATTATATTATATATTTCAAAATTTTCAATGTATGTATAATTATTTTCACCTCTAGTATTTTAGAATTTCACTTTGCTTATAAAGCCTTTAAACAAATCTTTTTTAGAACACAAAAAGACTTTACATTTATCACTTGATGTGGTTTCCTATTTTTTTCTATAATCCTTCAAGAATTAAAGTGATATATAACATTTATATTCATATTCATAGGGAAAATACACTGTAGAGTTTGAACCAAATATATCAAATGAATATATTATGCCTATTTCCTTAGAAAATATTAATTTATTTTTCACCTTATATGTTTTCTTCAACTTATATCTTCTAGAAATATGACATTATTGTCCAATATAATAGACACCCATATCATCAAATTATTCATATATATCAATATAATAAACTTTTTCTCTTCTCTGAGTAAATATTCTTCACCACATAACATTTCCAAAATCATCCATATATCCTTAAAAAACATTTAGTGATCTATCATATTGAATACAACTTCTTCCAAAGAACACATTTATTATTTCCTCGAATAAGAATAAATCTCCAAAATTTATTGATAAAATTTATACAGAAATCCATATTATCTTAAAAAATAAATATAACCAATAATTTAATATAAATAATTCCAATATGTTCTTCAAAAAATGATATAAACTCCTTTTAATTAGAAAATTTATTTCCACCAAAGAAGGGAACTTTTAATATTGGATACATATCTTGTAAAATCATCAAATATTCAAAAAAAATATGTATGTTTTCATATAAAACATACATTATTGGATTTGATATTATTTTTAGTATCCAAAAACCCCAAGTGGAGAAATGGAGTGAATTCGAGTGTTATCAAATTTAATGTTTTTATCTTATGCTATTTCCGTTGGACTTTATTCCCTTGTTAGAATGAACACTATTAAACCTAACTTACTTTTATCAATATTAAATTCATCCAAATCAAATATCATGAATATTTTTAGAATTTATAATATGAAGTGACACAAATATTTTAATTAGTTTACTTGTACTGGTATATATATTAGAAAATTGTACTCAACATTGTTCTGGTGTTCCAAAGTCAACTATAAATCCCTTTTTGTGTGGATACAATGTTTTGGGGGAGTAAATAATCACAAGGATAACTTAATGTTTATTTTTAGGTATTATATAACTTCCTAATAATGGGATCTCTATTTTATTCCTTTATACTCTTCTTCAGAATCTATTAGATTCTAGTCTTGTTGGTATCTTCTTAGTTTATTAACATGAAGGTCACTCCATGTTCTGTATGTGAAAAATACATCATATATCTAGATGTTGAATCTATATTGAATTCTATTTTATGATTATAATTTCACTTAAAGATATAGAAAAACTTCTTTTTATAAGTGTTAAATCTTTGATCTTATATCGAACATCACCCAAAAACCATACTGTAGATAAAAATTCTAATACATGATTTATTTACAACCCTATCATTAATGATAATCAGGATAAATATTTATCATATAACATGATCCTTAATGATGTTCATAACACTCTATCACTTCAAAAAAAATCTTCATTATAATCTTATTCATTAATAATATATAATTTAGATATTCTATAAATGACTATGTTTTTGAATCTTCCTTCTTATTCCATAAAGGAACATGCAGTTCCTCTTATTTCATTATTATTTTCTCCCACTATATATTCCATATCATCATATTTTCCCAATATTCTACTTCCTATTTTTATTCTAGAAAAGTCCCTCCCTTTCATTTACTAAATTTGAATTTGAAATTCAAACTTATGTAGTTAAGTATCATCAACTTCCATTTATTCAAAATCATATCTTGTATATTATTCTAGTAGATCATCACAATTGAAATCTATTTATGTCTATGAAATTCATTACATAACATTAAATAATTTTTATAAGTGATAATAATCAAATATGGACACAACTTATAGATAGTTGTACTCCATGACATGTTCACTTCTCAAAATGACTGTGTTAGTACTTTCATTTAACCAAACCTGAAATATTACTCAGAATTCCATGATGTATTGATACTTATAAATAATAAAAACATTAAGAAAAAAACTCCATTATTACCTAATAATATTTCTAAAACAATTGGTTACTTTCCTTTTGAGATGTCCTCCTACCTGGAGTCATGTTCTCCAATTTCCCATTTTAATACATATTATATACTAATTTTAATAGAATTTAAAATGATAATATTAGATAACCTTATTTTAAAAAATAATATTTCTATCCCAAAGTTATATCTATTTTTATATTGATTCAATCGACTCTACATCTATTGTTATTCTTTATACACCAATGTGTTTAAAAATATTCTCTGAAACAACATTCATGAACCATTCAAAAATCCAGGTCTTTTTGCGGGACTTTTTTATTCTAACTCCTCTAAAATGTCATTTCCTATGTCATGTAAAATACTTGTTGTTTTACACATGAAAACTTTTAAATTGAAATTATTTCTACCAATTCATATCCATAATTGAAATTTCATACCAAAATAATTACATTTTAATATTGCATATAAAATTCCAACCAAAAATTCACTCTATATATTTTCTGATCCATTATAGCTTAGCCTGATTCTTAAAGGTATACTTAATGCAATTGTGAATAATTATTTCACCAATATGCTCATATAATTCAACATATTTAAATAGGATTAAAACTTTTTCATTTTAACTAAAAATTCTTCCACTAGCTTTATCTGTGAAACTCAAAAACATAATTCAACTTTTGGATTTCCAGGTGACTTATAATGAAATAATAATAACATTTAAAACTCCATCTTTAATTAAATATTCTTTCTCCTTCAAATTTTAATTATTTTAAATAAATATAATATATATTTTTATGGATTCATCAAATTCAATGATTTAATCAAAACCGATGGAAATGATATTAAATTAATGTGTGGTGAACCCCTTTGATGGGATATCATGGAGGCTCCCTTGAATTAAAATTATGGAATTATAGACCCTTAATGGGGGATTTTGGACCCCTTTGAGATAGTTTATGTCTGTTTGGGAACAATTGGTTTAATAATAAATCAATAATGAGTTTTAATATTTTTAATAAAGCCTCCTTAGATTTCATTTTTTGAATATCAGCAGGGAATTTATTCCCCCTATAATAAGTTTGAAACTAGGGAGGTTATGCAATAATTATGCGTATGGATTTAATTAGATTGTTTATGTACTGACTAAACCATAATTTTAAACATTTTGGATGATATTAAATCCTTAAAAATATTTATTTACATTAAAATGTTAAATATTTTATCGTTCCACTTTGTGTTTTGGTTATATTTATGGGACTATATTCCCTCTAGACCTATTTTGATTATTGTGGGGATTATATTCCCACTTGTATAATATTTTTCATGATGAGGGATTATATTCCTATTATTTTATTTTATTTTATACAATGATTAGATACATGTGGTATTTGGATATGAATCCCAATAGGCCTTGGAATGTAATTCAAATATTATCTTGTTAATTATGAAAATGGGATAAAATGCATATAAATTAATTATTTTTCTTAGATGTGGGATGATTTATCCATTTTGATAGGATTCCAAGGATTGTTATGTGATTTCCATAAGAAAATGTTGATTTTGGGATGTAATTTCGATGTTTTTATGATTATGATATTATATGGTTGTAATGTACTCTCATGATGACGTCACTAAAATGTGACGCCCACTTGTATATGTTGGATCAGGGACACTCTGACCACTGTTCTGATTGTATTTTTAGGACTTATAGAACTTGTATTGATGGATAATTTTTAGTAGGGTTGTTATGATCACTACCCTTGTTATGTTATTAGTAAAAATTACCTATTTATTTTACATTATTCTACGTTGGAATGTTATGCCTTCTAATAATGAATTTGGATGGGTTCCATAATTTAATATTATGTGATATGTTTAGGGACACCCTGAAACAAGTTTTTGTAGGTACAAACACAACCAAGAGGATTTATAGTAAAAATGGTTATTACATACTTATTATGATTACCAATGACTATTCACATACATTTACAAGTATATCCCATTTTACAAGTAATTGGTTATATTTTATATGTTTAGGGACACCAATTTTAGTGGCCTACTAAATATTAATCACACCCTAGTCAAGAATAATGGTATAAAAATAGTCTTTTTGATCCAAGATCCATTCAAGGGAAAGGGACCTAACATAAATAAATGATTTATAGAGATTGGTATGAGCTATGATATGGGATTGAGCATGGAATCACGATATTTTTTGATTCCATCCCTACTATATTGTTTACCTTTGGGAGTTTGGTATAATATTTGAATACAAGAGATCATGTTTGTTTATATATTATTTAACTACATTGCATCTAGTCATTTTTTAATATCATAGGTAATATTATTATATATGTAATTTTTATATAAATTATTTTTTTATTCTACTTATATTGATATGATACCAGTTATTATATTTCATATACTATGAGTTATGGATATCGATAACAAATAGGGAATAATATCCCTAGCTTTTACATAGACCCTTGCCACTGGTCAACAATATTTGGAATATGGGCAGGCATACCTATGTTATAAGAAACCTAGTTCTGTCATAGTTGAGGTGAACTAGATTTAGGATGATTCAAAGTGGTATCACTATCTTTTTTAATTTTATCTTACTATTTGGGATACGGTAGAAAAGAGAGAGGATGTGGGAAGAATCTGAGATGGAACTTGTGTTTGGGTGTAACTAACCCACATATTCAAATATTCCTAATTACAAAGGATGATTTTTTTTTACAATTAGGTATCTTTTTCTAAGGATGATTATTGAATCATTTAATTATGGGTTTACTCTTATGACACGGTATAAAGATAGTATAAATTCATATATAATTACTAGAATATAGGATTAACTTGATATTTCTCTTCCTTCTTGTGTTTGTGTACCATTATTATGATATTAGGTTCATTTATTTAAAGTATTAAAAACAAATTATATATCATTTTTCTATAAAATTTGATAGTGGAATTCTATATAAATGAACCATAATTAGATTATACTAATATAAAATTGATAATTAGAATAATTTCTATATTTATTTTTATCCCTAGGAGATATTGGGAAGCCATGGACAAGAATAGAACTTGAGGTTATACAAGACCCCATGTATTCAATGGATTTTTTTATCAAAGCCTTGCACTTATTATGATAATTATTATCTTTTCTATTATATTCAGAACTATTATGAACATTTTTCGACTCATTTGTGTATCATTTTAGTTAAATTCCACCGTGATGAGTTCTTTTTGAGACATAGGATAGTTTTTATGATCTTGTCCCACTATTTATTAAGCTAAATATCTTGGTCTCACATATTACTCCTGCTGATCAAAAGTACTATGAGAGTCTTCTTGAAGTTATAATGTCTATGGGATGTGGATATCTGAGATGTGATCCTTCCTTCTTTAAACTAATAAAGGGATTTTTTCTGTTTCTTCCATCTATATTCACTATAGAGGGTGGAACTCACACTATTAAGATGTGGGATGAGTCTATATAGGCTATCCTTGATCATTTAAAAACACTCCTTTAAAGGAGGAAGATAATCAAAACATATATGCTCTATGTAATATTGAGGTATTAGTGGGGTATCCAAGTCCAAGTGGATCAGTATATGGGGATGGGATATAATGACATTATGGATCACTTTTTTAAGAATTTATTTCACAAGTTTAGAGAAAAAATAACATGGCATAATATGATTTTGACTCAAGGTATCATTTTAGTGATGGGTTATGTTACTCATTTTATTGATTATGTTTTCATTACTCCTTCACTAAGGAGTGATAATAATACCAGATTTGTCACATTTTAGATTATATTGTGAAGTTAAATATAGTATTAGGTGAATATTATCAAATTTATATATTTATATGAGGATATGAATCAGTCCATTAATACAAAGAGAAACCTCCCCTTGGTAATACATTCTAGCTCATTATATTCTTATTCTTTATCCAAGAGTGGATCATTAGGCAACCAAAACTGATTCTGACATGAGAAGCAATGGGATGTCCATTCAAGGCAATGTATCTTATTTTCCTCTACAAAGAAGGACTCTTCTCATATTTTATTTGTGTGGTAGGATAGAGAATACTCATCTATAGTTTCACTGATTAACACTATATTGTTGTTGATGTGGGTAGATAGGGAATCTATAACTCTCCATTCAAGGTTTCTCTTATCCTTTTAGTGGATGTGGTGATGTCTAGGATTAGGGTTCAGTAGCAAAAAAAAATAGTACCACAGATAGTTAGTGGGACTTTTTTTGGATGGTTAGGGAATAAGAGGAGAACAATGTTCATAAGGTTAACAAAGGTAGTAAAGTGTTTCTTCTCTGAGTAGTAAGGGATTTGGATTCTAGGGCAGAGGCTTGGGGAAAGTAAAATTCATGAAGTTGTGGTGAAAACTCATGACTGTAATGATTGGACATTTACTATTTAATGTATGATTTGGGTATCATTTTCCTTAGAATCTTCTTCATTTAATATAGCTTTATCTCATTTTATTATCTCTTCTCAGTATGTTAGTGATATATGGTAAACCATCGAGTACATATATGGTGAGATTCCTATTAATAAATTCATTGGGGTTTGATATGAAGGTATTCATCATTTTTTTATGTGATCCCTCTTTATCATTGGCTATCATCATATCTTGTAATTCATCATATTAGTGATTCATTGTTTTAATAGGATTCAAGCAGTACATTGGTTGAATTTTTATCAAGTTCACATCGACTAATATCATCGGTGGTTATATTTCCCATCAGTTAAAGTTATTAATTATATCCATAATGGTGAGTGGGTTTTGTAGGAATGATATTTGAGACATCACATTGAACAAATGGGTATTATTTCATCCCAATTTTTTATTTTTTTCCCGAATGATGAGAAGATGTATCATACGGTATTTCCTCCCACTGTTGATAACATCAATGATTTATTTGTTGAGAAAATATTCTAGTTACCACCATATATAGAGGCTAAGTTTATTATTTAATTAGTTCATTGTATTAAGGCCACATGGATTCGTCCTTACAATATAGATCTTATAAATATTTAATATATGAAGGATTGGATAGCGGATCTTATGGTGAAGTGTTTTATTTGGAGAACATGTTACCTTGGGATGTCCTTATTTATTATAAAAGAAACATATTGCTTGTTTTTATTCTTTATAGATTACTAGAGGTCAAACTAGGTGATAGTAATGAAATGATACCCTCTACCTCGTAATTAAGATTCATTTGACTACATGTTTAATTGGTTCATTCAACTATATTTTTTTATTTTTTACTTCAATTTTCCAATGAAATTTTGGTTTCCTCATAGTCATAGGAGGATTAAGAATGGGTAATATGTTCTTTTATCTATATTTGGGTTCTTTTATTACCTCTCAATATAATAAAAAAATCACCAACATCCATGCATAAATATTCCATGACTAGGAGTACCCCAAAATATCATCGGAAAATACCACTAAAAAAGAACCCAAATATAGCTGAAAGAAACTATTAAAGAGCTAGTCAAATGAATCGTGAATATGAGGTAGATGGTATTATTTTATAAATATAACCTATTTAAACCTATAGTAATCTATAAAGAAAAAAACAAGAAATTTGTATTCTTTTAAAATATATAAGAGCACCCCAAGGTAACATTGTTGTCCAAATTAAAAAATTCACCATAATATCCTCTATATTAGCCTTCATATCTCAATCATTTACAAGATCCATATAGATAAGGAGTAATAAATATGGCATTCGTACAAGACACTAGTTAAATAATAAATGTGACTTATATCTATGGTTGAAACTCCAATATTCTCTTAATAATGAAATTGTTGAAGTTATCAATGGCGGGGGGAAATATCGAATGACACAACTTCTCATCATTTAGAACAAAAATGTAAAATTGGGATAAAAGAATTATCATATGTTCAATGTGATGTCTCAAATATGCATGTGTCAAGTATTTAATGAAATTCCAAAATGGTGTTTAGAGAATTCTGGTTCATCAATGGATGTTTCTACCTTTATAAGTTTCCATGTGATTTGAATTAAGGGTTTGGGATATTTTTTGACTTGTATTTACAATTCCAATGGGTTTCGATGGATTTTCCTATGAAATATAATTCTTTTAAAATGTGATATTGATTCATAAATCTACAATTGATGTGTCTTGATATATTGTTGTCATGTGCAATTTACAAGCGTTCTTTCGAATTTAATGTTTGGTTTCACTTTATTCAAATGGGTTTTAAAATGATACATTATTTCCATAGTTGTTTTTATAAATGGTTTCTCAAATATTCTTCCAAAATGAAAAACTAAGGACCATTTGGATCCCTAAAAATGGTCTTCAAGAAATATTCTTTAGTAAATGGATTTCAAGAGTAATACTAGTTTAAATCATGATTCTTGGTTGGTTCCATTAATGTAATTTTAATTAAATTTGATACAACCTCAATATAAAACCCAATTACATTGGTTTGTATGAGTTTGATGAATGATATGATGTATATTAATGTTGTGGATCATAAAGAGGGTATTTTAATTTTTGGTTGGAAGTAGGTGGGATAAGTATGTTATTATATAGGCTTTTCTGGCATGATATTTTACAAATGTTACTTCAACTCCAATTTCAATCATCATGGGGATCATAGGATTTTTAGTGGGGGATTGAGAGGAATTTATTCTATAGTCAATATGAGACTAACTATAATTTCTATAGTATTGGAGGAAATATTGATGTTTCCTGGGTGAGGCAAGGTTACAATAGTTGTTTGGTTATATATTAGTGATACATCGATTGGTCAAAAAATCATTCCACCTGAGTACATCTAGGATCTCCACAAAGGATGTTTATCAATTTACAATTACTATATAATCCTTAATATCTTCACCCATTTAAAATTATTTTATTTCAGAACATGAAATTTTTTGGTTACTGTATAACCCTAAAAATTTAGTTTAAAATAATATTAAGCTCGATTGCATTGTTGACACAAAATTGTGAGATTTAAGAGAAATGGGATACACAATAAAATACTATTATTAAATGTGACCATTATAACCTAGATGTTAATTTTTTATAACGAATAAGAATAAATAATTTATGAAAAATGTGTATAATGGTTATATAAATTTAAAATTTATTGATTAATTAATAATAAATAAGTACTAATTTATTTATTGAAGCCATTTAATGCTTCAAAAATAACTTTTATGAAAAATTATTTTTGTTATATTTTGTAAACATATATTATAATTAAATTCTAAAATATTTTAGAAATTTTATTTCATGAAATAAAAATCATTTCTGAAATCATCATTTTAACATTATCATAGAATAAATTTCTATAATTTTTATAAAATGTTTTATTTTTAAGTGGATAGTGAAAAATAATACTTATTATAAAACTATTATTTCTTTTATTTAAATAAGCTAATTTAAAAGTCCCATTATATTTTTATTTGATCATAATTTAAATTAAAACATATATAATAATAAATAGTAAAATTAATTACATATTAATCAACATTATACTTTATTTTGGTATAAGTTAATTTTTGGTCATCAAACACATTTTTCTATATATCTTTTTAATTGAATCTATTGAATTTATATTAAAATTGATTCTTCAAATTTTTCAAATATTACTCTTGAAAAATTGATCACATATATGGAATTAAGATGTTTAAATTTGTTAAATATTTCAATTTTATTTTTTCATTATGGATAATGAAAATAATAAAAAAATCTATCACCATAGTAAAGGGTAAATCAGGTAATTATGTTTATAAATAATCTAAAAAGGACTTAAAATCACTATAACACTTTACTTTAGTCTATTTGATGATTTTAGTTTTACTGTTCCCATCCATTATTTGAAAATATTTCATTTCAGTCTTATTCTTCCTTAATAAAACTATTATATATTTTTTAAGTAATAAATAATTCTAAAATGTAACTTTATGGATTTTAATATCTATAATATGTTATCATAATGAAAAAACTACTAATTAATTTTTCTAAATGTTTATTTTTAATATGATTAATTTTTTTGATGTTTATTTATAATTAATTTTTAGTGAGGATATAACTACCTTACATGTTTACGCAACACCAATATAGTGCTTGCGAATGCACTAGGAAAATCAAGGTAAATTATTTTAAAAACAATAAAGTCAATATTTTTTAGAGGAATTGTGGTGTTCCATGAATTTAATAAGTAATTAAAAATTATAAATAATGGTAAATATATTTATATTTAAGTTACATTGATTTCGTGAAGTCTTTTTTATAAAATTATATGAATATCCAAAAAAGATACTTTAATGATAAACAATATTTTATTAAATTTTTTAAAAATACAAAAAAAATATAGAATGAGGAAAAGTGGTATGGAAAATGGTCATAAATTTCATCCATGTACCAATTTTTGAGCCACTTTTTTACATTATATGTAAATTTATGGCAATTAAATGCTCAAAAATGTGTTACCATAGTTAAGGATTTAAAGGGCCAAGGAGAGGGTTAAATAAAAAGATAAGGGTTTAAATGTATATTAAACATGTATAAATTTTCTTATTTTCAGGTATTTCAAACTTATGATACCCTAACATCAAAATTATGTCCATTTGGTACCACTTTAACTGATTATTATTGTATTATATTTAAATCTTTTATTTAATTACATGTTTGTGATTTACCTCACATATAAGATGTCACATCTTCTTCTCCATTATTTAAAAAATATTAAGCACTCTAGGATATTGAATACATTATCTATTTTAACTATGTTTAAAAAAGATGAATTGTTTCTAAACTAATATATTTGAAAAAAAAAATAAATTAAATTTAAAATAGATATGTCCACCTATCTATTTTTTACCTCATATATATCCTTTAAAGTCTAGAGTTCCTTGGAAAGTTTTTATTATAGTGCTAGGTATCCAACCACCACCTCCTCATCTTTTGAGCACACCACCCTAGATATATAAAATGCGTTCATATAAAATTACTCTTCATCTTTGTCTTCTTTATATTATTATTGAAGTTATTCCATCCTTTTTTATCTTATTCAAGTATAAAAGTTTTTTAGATAAATATTAGGCTCATTTGACTAGAAAATAATATTTTATATTTTTTGGTAACTTTTCCTCTATATCCCTTATACATTTTTTGGAAATCTATAATATGATTACTATTTTATTTCATACGTGATTAACATAAAAAAATAATATTAAAAATATAATAAATACCTTATTTTTTAGAATAATTAAAAAAGAAATAAAAAATGTAAAGGAAACATGAAAAGATAAAATGGTGGACAAAAAATTGCTAACTAAAAATAGCGTTAATAAGTGATGATGTGGAGACCTAGTCTAAGGGATACCAATGTACATAAAAAAAATTAAAAAATTTTGTCCACAACATAGATGTAAAAACTAAGGGTTTTTTCTCAGTAGATTCATGATGTCATATTGATAGTTTTATCAACTTTAATTTGCATTCTAATTTAAAAATATAATTTATTTTTTTATTGAAAAATTGAAATCATGAGAAATTAGTAGATGTGATAAAGATTTATAACTAATACATAAAAAATGAATAATAAGAATTGGAAAAGATAATCAGTGTAATGGATGAAATGAAAAGTAGTTGAAGAAATATAATATTATGGTCTTCACTAATTTTTTTATTTCATTAATTTTGAATTTATTTTCATTATTTCAAACAAAATAGCTAAATCAAATCATTTATTTCTCACATACCCAACCTACTCCATCTTTTGAGATGATGAAAACTCTTCACTAGAATATATTCTAAATAGAAGTTTCATTTTCTAATAATCAAAAATAGTACTCATTGATAAGTTGGTGAAACTATAAAAAACTTCACCATTCAAAACATAATCCATTGAGTTGAAATTATAATAATGGGAAATAATGAATGAGAATGATGATGAAGATTCCAACATGTAGGGAGTTGTGAGTTGTCATTTCACTCTACCCCATGGTTGATGTCAAAGAGTTATCCAATTAAATTAAATAATAAAAAATAATATTAAACTCAAAATCCATTCCCAACCTCTCTTCCTTGAATTAGATAATTTTTTTATTCCTTTATGAATGATAAGGGAGATCAAAACATAATATAATTGGAGGATAACACATATAGATAATGGGTAGTAATGGAAATTAATTACCTAGAGGTAAAAAATGAAGGAAATGAAAAAGAAATTTATTGTGAGAGATGAGATATTTCAACTTAATCGATAAAAAAACATAAAAAGAAAACAAACAACAATAATTATCCAGATCAAACTAGGGAACCACCATCCAATCTCTCAGCCAAGGGATGAATCCCTTCTCCATCTATGTCCTCTTCATTTTATAAGCATCAACAATTGGATCTAATGTTCACTGAGTACATAGAATATAAACACATGGACTATGGAAATATTAGTTAATGGTTCCATATAGAATAATGATTCTAGATCTCTTCCACTAGCTCTACCACCCTCAATGATGTCATATGATCAAATACTCCCTCCATGATTTTTTATTCTTTCACCACAACCAGTTTCTGAATGTCCAAGTGTATGAGAAATTTATTCCAAAAGTTATTAATTATTCCCTCCTATTGAAAGAAGTGTTCCATGTGTTCCCAAGTGGATCCTAGTGTATTTAATGTTTCTTATAGTTTTTTTTAGCTAGTTTCTTGGGGTTATTTAGTTCCTTGTCTTTGATAAGATATTTCATGATTCTGTGTATGTATAAACCAAAATATATTGGGTCTCCAAGCCTCAAAATTTATTATTGAAAATGAAAACAACACAAATTCAGGGAATATAGGGAGATTATAACTACTAGAGTGAAATGAACCCCTAATATATGAATATACCAGTAGTGTACAAAAATAAGGGGTCCTAAAAGATTTCATTGTGTTTATCTCCTTCATTTCTCACTTTGACAATGCGTCTTCCACTTGGTTTCCTTACTTATATACATGTGAGATGGTCAAATTGATATGTTTTACCTAATTAAGTCATTCAGTCTAGTGTGGCATGAGTCACCAAGGAACATTTATGGTCCTATCTTTGGAAGCCTTGACTGGATGTTCAAAGTCAGATTCAACCCATAAATACATCTACTTATAGTAGTTGACATGTTTAATGGCCTAAATTAACGCCCCAATTTAGCCTCATATGCCCCACTAATACTAATATAATGCTGAAAGAATCCTATCAAAAAGATATTATGTGTGCGAAACACCCCTAAAAAACATTATGGCCCTGACAATCCAGTTGTTTCCCCACGCAGATTAACCTTTATCCCTGAATGGATTGGTGGAAACCAATGAACATATTTAATTGTTAGTGGCTTATGTAGGTATAGAATATTATGCATACTATTGAAAATTTGGATTTAATCTTATATAGACTCCTATTATTATTACATGATAAGAAAAATAATATATTATAGACCATTGAAATTAAAATGTAATATTATAAAGATCATTTTTAATCTTTTATATCAGCCCCCTGAAACTGGTTTTATGTTCCATTAACTAGAGATGATATGAATCGTTCAAAGAAGATGAAATGTAATGTGGTATTTCCATTTAAATTATCCAAATGTAGTAGTAATGAACTTCATATCTACAATTATGTATCATTTGTAGATTCCATTTCACTCCTACTTATGAAGTATTTATTCATACATAGGGAAGGAAATTGCCATATTATTTTTCTGCACCTCATTTTCTTCCCTGCTTACTCTTGTGAATGTTTAGTAATAATATATTTAATCTTATGAAAAAGGAATTTCAGTTCGGTAACCATGTTAAAAATCTTACCCAATTAATAATTTTCCAACTTTAATCTTACATTACAAGTTAGAAAAATATATTACACTTATTCATGTGTCCTAAATTTTCTTCTCATACAAATAAAAAAACCCATATTAAATTATATCCAATCTTATTTAAACATAATAAAAAAACCTGGAAATCCAAATTTCAGTCCATTTTCAATATAATACATTAATTAAAAAACCAGTAAAAATGTGACTAATGCCTTCTTAATTTAATAAATTTTGGGGATATTAAAATTTTTAAAATAATAAAAATATGTGACATTTCATCTCTCATCAATTGAAGTCATGGTTCTATGTGATTTTTGATAGAATCATTGGATTCCTTATAAAATTAAACTACATCATGGTTGAATTATTTTTATAATGGATTTTGAAGAAAGTGATATTGTATGAAATAAATATCATGGTTTTTCTTGAATGATCATATTTCATTTTAATTTTTTTAGATAAATCTCATAGAAGTTGATTCAATTAATGACATTAACTATGGTTTACCTTCCATTATATGGTTTTTATGGAATCTATATTTGGGTGAGTTTGATGATTTGGAATAGTGTGTGCCACAAGGAGAAATCCAAATCAATCCTCAATATCCCTTAATTAGAAATTAGGTGATTGAAATCTGTAATATGATAAAATTGCTCAAAATTAAAATGAAGTAGATGAAGATTGTGGATACTTTAGAGATTTCTGTAAATTTGTAAGAGGAAGTTAATTTAAAGACAATGATGTGAACGATATTGAATGTAAATATATTGAAACCTAGATAAGAGGAAATTTTGTATTTTTCATCCCTAAAAATATTTTTAAAAGGAGTAACCCTTTGAATGTGAATATTGATGTCATACTTTGAATAAAATAGACTGAATTTGTTTTATAGATTTGAATTTTCATTTTCATAATTACTCATTAATGTAACACTAACATAAGAACTGTGATATCTTAGTGAAAGAAAAAATAATCTATTGGGTGATCAAATATAGGTTACCATTCATTGAATTTCTGAGTTTTAGTGATTGAATAGGAAGAGTATGAATGTTAATTTTTTACAATAATTTTCAGATCCATCTTGTTGGTGAGGACAATATTTTTTAAATTTTTTAATAATTTTTTATTTTTTTAGTGGAAGATACATTTCATGTTGTGATTATTTTTCAGTCAGACACGTTCAAGGATAAACCATGCTCATTATAACCATTAGATGATATGAGTGGATAATATAACTATAGATTATATCACTACATACCAAGGATATAACCATTAATTTTGAATGATGAACATTTTAAAGGAGAAATTCCCTGAATCTATATTTATATAGGATATATTTATGGGATTTTTTAGATTTTCATGAATACTGTGATTTTCATGCATTGGGTATGTTATTTAGATTTTTTTATATTCAGAAACCATTTCACCCAAATAAGTTACTATTAAATGAAATAATTTCATATTTATATGAAATGTATAGGCAGTAATTTAATACAATGAATTAACTAATAATGGAATTTATACATGCTTTTCATGCATTAATTAATATGGAAAACTAATTTGGAGCATCTTTGGGTGTTATATAAATATCTTCCATACAATTGTAGTGGGTTGTGTATTGATTTACATCCTCATCTTTGAAGAACCTCCCTTGATCCTAAATCTCTCTTTCATCATTGTCTCTTTCATATGAGGTATTAGAATAATATAGTGAAAATGTGAATCCTATATGGACATCATATGATTCAGATTGAACAGTGGAAACATGATGTAGTTTGGATGCTTTTATTTTTTACTTATTGATCTTTATCAAACTCATCAGACTAAGATCAATAAGGTTACAATAGATCTTCTGTGAACGATAAAAATGTTATACTTTATTAATATTTTTACTTTTATAATTATGATTTTTTATATTTCATGATATATTCTTGGAAATATGTTTTAAATAACTTTAACATGTACTTGTAATTGTTATTAGAACTTACGAAACCATTCAGAAGTATCAGATAGAAATCATGATTTAGATTTTGGAAATATTTCATTAAAAAGAATAAGAAAACCAAAGTAGATCATTTTTTCTTATTTTTTTCAAAATCTGGAAAAAAATGATTTATCCTTAGGTAGTTGAGTTATGTAAAGGTAACTAATGCCTTACCCGTATGTAGTGGAGTTGTGTAAGGGCATATAGGACGTCACCCATACATGATTAGTCACGTAAAGGTAACTTATAGATTACATTTTCATGAAGGGTTTGTTATAACGGTTAACACTATTTTCCTAAGGTTATGTAAAGGTAATGTTATGGATTGTGTAAAGGTTATTGTGAGTTAACATTACAACGAAAAAATATTTAATTAGTTATTTAAGGGTAATAGAGATATTTTAAGGCTTATGTAAGGGTACATGGGTTCTATATTAGGGTCCATCTATTTTACCTTTACACTACATAGAGAAATTCATTGATAAAATTACTTAGAAGGACTATATAATGGTAATAACTACTCCACGTAAGGGTAGACTCAATATTATCTTTACAAAATAAAAGGAATGCTTAGGATACCTTTAATTAGAAGAATGTATATGTAAAGGTAACCAAATGAATTTCCTTTATGAAATGATTACATAAGGCTCACATAACGAAAAAATATTTTATAATTACATTGATTATCCCATATGCATAAGGGTAAAGAGAAATATTGTTAAAAATTATTTTTATCATTTAAACTAATTTTATTTGTTTATAAAATTTTTATATATCAATATTTTTTTTTATATTTAAATGTATTCAAGGTCTATAATTTAATGAATTATATATTTCTTATAATTAGATAACTCTCTATGAAACATTTATATTCCCAAATATTAAAAGTTTATCATTTAAACTAATTTTAGAAATCATATGTGATTTTTTATTATATAGAAATAAATCTGTTTATTTTTAAATAATAATAAAAAATTTGAAAAGGGTAACAAATTATGAAACAATTATAAAAATATAAAATGTTTATATTTATGTTATGAATTATCCATCATTAATTATTTTTAATTATTCTAAATAAAAGGAGTCCTTATTGGGATATTATTTAATCCAAATCAAAATGGTTTTCATGATTGACATGATCATGTTTTAAATAATGGTTAAGTATATGATATTTAGATTAAGTAAAATTATTACACAATAAAAATTGAATAGTAAATTAATTATAATTAATATCATATAATATATTTAAAAGTGAAATTCCATATAGTGATAAAAATAAAATATTTGATATTGTCATGAATATAATGTTTTTATATTAAATTTTATTAAATTATTGTAAAATGTTTATATAAAAAATTTATGGAATGCCCATAATGTTGAAGATGAAAATTATATAAGAATTTATAATTTTATTGGATTAATTAATTATTGATCAATATTTATCTCATGTATAAATATTTAAATTGTTCATATATTTAAAGGTTATTCCCTTATACATCCATGTTTAGTAAATTTCTTCTGAAATATTAATATTGTGTTTTCTTTAGTTTAAAATGATAAACTACTTCTAGGATAAAGCAATGCATTGCATACTAGGAATGTTTCAATAATGAATTTAGTTTTTTCATCATCCTGAACTATCTTCTGTTATTGAGGTTATTATATTTAATTTAGTTTGAACATAGTGGTTATTGGAGTTATGATGAAGTGGATTATATATGGAGTAAAGTATGTCTGGGTAGTTCGACCTTGATCCATATACCACGTCTCATAAAGTGAATGAGGTTTTGTAAAGTGTCATAAATAAATATGGTTTAAACATATTGATTTAATAAATGAAATATGATTCCAAACTAAATTACATGAATAATTCATAAATAAAAGTATAACAGGAGAAATAATGGTGAAATTAAAAACATCATCGAATACTAATTTTGAGATTCCTTCCGATGAATAACTTTTCAAGACCACGATCATCCACCTGGGTAGTTTCATTCCAAAGATACGTGACCCTAGATTTTCTTGTGTATTTCAAGAAAGTAATAAGTGACATAGGATTATTCATTGGTTTGTTTAGTCTGACATAGGTGTTCCCTTGAATTGTCTTGTGTTTCCCTATTTTTCACATTTTCTTTTGGTTTCACATAGTAATGAATACACAAGGGTTGGGATACCAGAGGAATAAAGTTGGGATTATCCATATGATGGATTATATAACGAAATTTTCTGCTCAACTATCCAAGTGTCATATGTGATATTATTTAGATAATTCCCCCACCTAAATAACTACGTGATGAGTTTCACACCATTGCGAGGCCATTTTATTAGTGAAATATGGATCTTATCCCACTAAAGGTTATGATGGATTCTAAAGGGAGTCATCAATTTTGTGTGACCCTATTTAATAGTTTTTTAATTAATTGGATTCAAAACATGATACTCATTTTATAAAATATTCTATTGTAGATAAGCGATATCATCATAAACCTTTCCTATAAGACGAGTCCTTGATGAAAAACACAATGGTATAAAATTTCTTGATTGATATAGAAATTCAAAATTGTTCTCAACTGGATCTCTTTCTTATTGCAATATGACAGAAGGAAATTTATTATCCACTAATGTAGTAAATATTATTAGATATGTTAATGAGATAGATAATATAGGTTTACCTCTATATATTTAGTTGGATATGGATTCCATTCTACATCCACTACTAGAATGGTTCTGATTGTTTTTTGCGAATTAAAACATTAGTGAACTCTTCAAACCATTACCCTATCTCCAAAATATATTTAGGATATCTGAACAAGACATGGGTTGTCTAGGTTCTAGTACCATTTCTATGGTACACAAGAGATGTGTAAAATTACAATCCTTAAAGAGAAGAATATAGGTTAGGGAAAGTTTGAACCATCTTCCAAAGTGATAATGAAATAGAAGGACAATGTTTTCATTATGGAAACAATATCCATTGGGGAAGAAATTTTCCAGCTTATATGACAGACTGAAAAAATCCACTTAGAGCATCCACTTCAGGTATGAATGTTATTGAATTCATTTATTTCATGGTATGCGATAAAATATTTATATTTTCAAAGGTTTGTAAATATACAATACATAATGAAAATATGAAAAATAAAGAAAATTATGGTCAATAATGAATCTAATGTCCAAGTTATAAAGGAATGGTGTTGATTTATTAGAGACTTGGATACATTAGGCTCTATTGAATATTTCATAGGATGATTATTTTCTCAATTTTTTTCTTAATAAGAGGTTGTAAATTATGGTTTTTTATATTAAATGATATGGATATTGATACTCATAGTAATTATTTATTTAGTTTTATAAAAATATTTATGGGGAGACTTAAAAAGTGGTTTTTATTGTTATGGAAGTTAACTTATCATAATCTATTGAAATTTTTTAAAAATATGATTAAATCAGAATAATTTTTACTATATATTATCAAAGTGTTGTGAATAAATATGAACATTGATTATGATGTATAGGTTTTAATTTAATGTATTGAAAATACTAACAGGTAAAAGATTAAGGACCCTCCCTTAATAAATTTCTAAATTTAATTTATAGAAGATAATTGACATCATATATTTTAAAGATCTTTTCATGATTTCATTTTTAATAAATTAAGTCATAAATCTTACATAATATAACCGTACATTTAAAGTAAAAAACTTCATCTTAGTATCAATTTTTCCCAATATAGTACTTTTAAAATAAAACATGTTCTTTTTAATTACATATCTTTAAAATTTTCATCTTGACTGCATTCTTGACCCAAATCATCCTTAAAAGTATATGATTTTTAAAAAAATATGGCATGAGTAAAAGAAGCTCACTAAGGGAAATATAAAAATATTGAAGGAAACTCATTAGTCCATGTATTCTCATAAAAATTTTCCTTATTTAAAATAAACATTGCGATCAAAACAAACATTTTCATACCTATGCAATTTACTTCTCTACCCAAGTAATTTCATAAAACATTTCATAATAAACATGAAAGGAAAACTAAAAATCAGGAATATTTTTTTCATCCATTGAAAACTCATAATGTTTTTAAAATGTTTGTAAATTTTTCCCTTAACAAGTTGTATATACATTCCTTTAATCATAAGATCATTAACATACCTTGTTAAATCATTATATTTTCATAAAAACACATAAAAATAATATAATAATAATCTAGGAAAATAGGGATATAATTTTCATATAACTATTACAAATGTAATAACCTAAATAGTGAGCTTCCATCCTGATAATTACCCATTGCAATAGAGGGATATAATGGACCCACCCATATTTGGATTATAACATTACCATGCATCCTTGGTTTATAAAGGAACCTCCCATAATTAGTTTACAATGTATCCATGCATAATTATAAAAAATTACAAGAACTATAACATAATCATAACACATTAAATATATCAATTCCATCATCATACTCATAAAAATATTCTTTACACCTGTATGAAAACAATTCAAGATATTGAAATCACTATTTCATTTAAAAAACTTTTTGAAAATAACAAGAACAAAGGGAAGGAGGGGTTTTCCTTGAATAAAATATAAAATATGGTAAATTAATGTAATAATAAAATAACTTTTATTATAGAAGAAAAATAATTGATATTACATACATTAAAATATACTATTCCACTTTTCCTTTATGAAAAAAATGCTCAGTATAAAATACGTAAAAAATAATTTTCGAAAATAATTGAAGGAATGACAAAAGTTATATAAAATTTTCTTTATAATTCAGTTATTTACATATAAATAATTAAATGAAATAATTTTCAGAATGTATACATGGAAGAAATTTTTTTAGAAAATATATCTTTAAAACATCTAAGATGAGGTTTTTAATGAAAATAGTCCTTTACCTCGAGTTAGACTCGTCAGGTCTGTTATTTTCCTTCCAAAATAATAAAATTTTGTTAATTTTGATAATTTATTAATAAAAATTTTCATGTTTATTATTAGTTTTTCCATGTTATAATAAATTACATAATCAATTACTATCTATTTAGACAATTTGATGATATTCAACTCATATATCCAAAATGACTATTGTTGGTTAAATACTGTCAAATCGGTCATTATCACATCATATCTAGAATAATAATCATGAAATCATAATAATTTTTATATATAAATTATAATTTTGAAACCAACAATTAATTATGGTACTAAAAATTAATTATGTTACAATAATAGAGATGATAGGTTGTATGTAGACATAAGTATTGTTTCCATTTTCAAAGAACATGACAGAAAGAAGGTAAGAATTATATTATCCATAAAAAATGAATATTATATTATAAATATCATTTAATTTCATTAATTAAAATTCTATATAGAATCATGGATATGTGGTTATAAAAATTTAATCACACCGCTTTATGGTGGTGGAAATTCACACGTATGCATGAACAACGTTATCATTTTTAGATGGATGGAATGGAAAGAAATTAGATGATATATTATCTTTCTATAATGATTAAGATTTCATGAATATCATATATATACATTAAATCAATAATTTAAACCATCAGTGAGTGGTGGTGATGGAAAAAAACATTACATCTATTCGTGAGGAGATAAACTACTATACACATGAAGGGCTGTTTGGTTTCTTATTTGATAGAAGTGGTTATGAATATAAGTTATTATATTAACATAATAAAAGCATAGTATATTAAATATAATTTTTCTATTATTTAATCAGGGTTGGAGAATTTTTATTGAAATATATTATCTAATAAAACAAAAACATTCGGTTAAATGTTATAACCCTTCTTCAGACAACATCCATTACTTTACACATTAAAACCTATAATGTTTGTATTCTGACAAAAATAATACCTACATAATGTGCAAAGGGTTTTTCGGAATGAATTTCGGTTGGTATTGGATTAACAAGATGGTCTTATATGTGTAATGAAAATAGGATAGGAGGTACTATTTTATAATTGAGTGGAGGGGCACTCTTAAAATTTCAAAAAATATTAAATTAATATAAATTAATTTTTTGGGAAAAATAGATCAAAATTGATTTAGTTTTAATATAACATGATTACTGGAATAAATAATCTCTTCTAATAAAATATTGACAACATTAGGTTATCGGTTGACTCTTATCTCATTGTATTAATCTCCCAATAACCCTTTTGAAAATTATGGAAATATAAATATTTTTGAACCTTCAAGAGATAAGAGAGTAACTGTAAAAGGACCAAAGGACCATAAATAGAACATGGTTGATATTTTTAACCATATGGATTTCACATTTTATAACATCCCGACTCTTTATTTAACACCTACACACAATTTATTACAAATAATCATCACTTGAAATAACATATAAGATCAAGAGGTCCAGTGTCTTTGGGTCTTATGAACGTTACATAACAATAGAAAACATTAAATGAATAACTTTATTGAAAATATATTTTACATGACTAAACACATTTCATTGTACTTAACATTCCATTGGATAACATGAGGAAATGAATAAGAAAAGGGTGATACCTAAATCCTGTAAGGGAGTAAACAAGATATAACATAGAGAAGACAATACATATTAGGAAATAGGCATATCAATGGATGATAATAGAAACATGAACATAGTGTAATGATATAAAATGCTTATCGTAACATTGAAATGTGGAATCAAAATTTAACATGATATTATCATGAGCCAAGGCTCATTGCACCTGGAGCATGAGTAAATCCTCTTTGCACCTGAATTAGCATCAGTAAACCCTCATTTCAGTTGAATTAGAATGAGTAAGACCTCATTAGAATTGATTTTTCATGGTACTAATTTTTACCCAATGTATTTGAGCACTATCAGGGCTCACCCTTATTAATAATTTCATTTCATGCATAAGTGTGTCACATGTATCATATAACATGGATTCATTAAACATCATAATTTATTCAATGATAAAGGAATTGGGAATTCATACATGAAAATCCATAATCAATAAGTAAATGTGCATAACGGTTAATAACCTTGATAATGAAATGGGAATAGTATTCACAACACAATGAATTTGTCTTGGAAAATCAAGGTGCAAATTCAGCAGCATAACAATGTGACATAAGAAATCATTAAAAGAGTTGATGAGAAATAAAGGGGTGTATCACCATATTTACATGAAATGGATAGTAATGGGCCCATATGGATACATTTCCCACTATATGTAATGAAATTTAGACTCATAATACAAATGAATTTCATAAAGTAAATTTGAAGACATGAATTCCTTACCGAATTTCGGTATGGTAACAAGTATACATTGGAGTTATTAATTGTAACAATCTGTATCCGAACAGCCTCCCGAACATTGGGTGCTACTACCTTAGGCCCACCTCCCCGAACGCCAAAGGCTGCTGACTAGTAGAGAGGGTCATATAGGTATAGTGTGGAGGCTATACCCTCTCAGAGGATAATAAGAATGGTACTGGTCTGAGTATAATAATAAAAATGAAGTGGAATAAATTACTCAGTATACTTGAACCAGACCCACAGAGAAGAAGCATATTCAATATCAATAAATAGAGAAAGAAATAAATTTAAACAAAAATAACGGAAACAAACACGACAAAATGTTGATTACTTGTAACTACTACTAAACAACAAAACATACATCCAAAGCAGGTCATATCTATAAAAATATAAAGGGAGACAATGGCTAACCAACATTAGTTACAAAATAAGCATGCTGATACAGGAAAGTAAGGAAAATAAAATACCTCCAGCTAGGCAAGACCTCAAGTTCCATACCATCTCCATGCAACAGCTAATGTAGCCCTGCTCCTGAAGCTAGCCACTTTCCTACTTGTAAATCCATAAACGCTCCACGCACCCCGAAGGGCCCATGCAGGGTGTGAGATGAATCTCATTATGATACCACCCAATGGTGCGTACCTAATATATGTGTTTCAATAGGAATACATTTTTAAGGAAAGTAGTAAATAGTATGATGCACAAATAAACACTGACTCCACCAGCGCTTAGTAGCCACCATGTAGTGTCATCTACTTTGGAAAACACCGGAATCAATGTCACGTAACTCAACACCACCTGACCTCTAACATTGCATGACTTAAGTACCGACGTCCAAAAGGCATGCCCGATAAACAGTAACCTGGAGGAACAGTGATGCATGTCCTCAATATGTAACCGGAGGGACAACGATGTCTACCCTTAAAATAAGTAGCCAGAGGGACAACATTTTCTACCCTCAAAATAAGTAGCTAGAGGGACAACAATGTCTACCATCAAAATGAAGTATCCAGAGGGACAACGATATCTTCCCTCAAAACAATGTAGCTGGAGGGACAATGATATCTTCCCTCAAATAACACAGAGCTTCTTCCCCCAACCCGATAGCCTCAATGACATCCCCTGAAGGATCCTGACCTTCCACATGGATTCCTATGACAAGAACCCCCAAACCGAATGTACCTAAATCGTAACTAATGGGGGCATCTACCCACTTGAGTGGTCAAAACCAACTCATTATGGAGTCTCTCTGTGTGCACACTACTCAAAGTTTCCAGGGGAACAGTAATCACCAAAATAGTACCCAACCACAACACCTCTGAAACCTCATGTCCCTATAACCATGCCTCTCATGTATGATGGCCTTGCCATCCCAGTAACCTGGGCCATGCCCAACTTGGAAGTCATCTTTCCTCAAAATGGCACCCATGATGCCCAATCCCATGGTCAGAACCATCCAACACAACCCGGGACAAGCCCAACCTATGATCATCATCACTCACGAATATCCGAGCCATGCCTAACATAACCAAACAGTTTCCAGAATATGCAATTAAGAAATTACATATATACAAATTTAAAAAAAATAGGCAAAACAAAGAAACAGTTGAATTACACTAGCAAGGTGTTGTCCCATACCATCACTATGGTCTTGAGAACCTCTAACAATTCAAATCAGGCATAATAAACTAAACTTATCAGATAAAACATAATAGTTCAATAATAACCATTTTTGTTCCCATAGACCAAAATTCCCCAATTGAGCAACGACCCCTTGCCATAACCCTCTCAAGAAAAACAGGTAAAGGGAATACCCAAAAGAATCTCTTGGGTCAAATGAACAATTTAACATGCAATATCAGCGAAAACTAGTTCCCTCTCAAAATACCCAAAAACGCGCCAAAGGCCGTGCCACCCAAATGTCTGCAAAAACAAAAAAAAGAGGTATATACCACCTACCAAAGATATGTATGATGATAATCCTCTACTGACAGTCTACAATTAGGTCTAAAACTCGGTAGATCTATAAAAGAATCAAAACTGCTCAAACACCAAAAACATGCTCTAGAACAAAAATCAAACAAAATAGCTCAAGGGGAATCAATGCCTTACCAAGGGGGTTCCAACGGATCAATCAGTGTTTGAATCGGGTCTCAGACGAAGGAACAGAAGGGGATTGAAATCCCGGCCGACTCTCCCCACTCAACCCGAAAAAATATTGAGGTTCTACCTCAATACGAGGTTACTACCCATTTTAGTGAAAAAAATAAAACTACACGACATGTACTTTAGGACTACATGTCGTGCATCATTTTATTATTCACAGGATGGCTAAAATTCCACTGAGTTACTTTCCAGCCCCTGCCAACATGAGTACATGGTGTGTACTTTAGGACTACATGCTGTGTATCATTTTACTGTTCATAAGATGGCTAAAATTCCACCGAATTACTTTCCAGCCCCTGCCGACACGAGTACATGGCGTGTACCTAGGGGTACACGGCGTGTACGTAGTTATTTCTTCTCTTCCTTGATGACATACCCACACACCATGTATATCCCTCATGTACGGATATACTACACGACACGTCCAGGGAGAACATGACATGTACTTGGTTAAACGGTTTTACCCAGCCAACATGCCTAGACGCCATTTGTGGCCTCCACATGGTCACGGGTACACGGAATGCCTATAACTACATGCCGTGTATTAAGAAATTATACACAGTCATCACCCGGCATGTAATTAGAGAGAACACGCCCGATACTCACCAAACCTATACATAGAGTGTACTTAAATTTACACGTCATGTAGTCTAGAATTTTCCAGAAATTGTCCAATTTCTTCAGTTTTCTCAGGGATAAGTCATAAAATTCAAATAGAGGCAGGATTTTGACCCATTCTAAAAACTCGGGTTCTTACAATCTCCCCACCATAACATAGATCATCCCCAAGCTATCAAACAAAGACTGAAGATGGCTCTGAACATACCACCCTGATCAAAGTAACCCAAACTTCCCCGGTCTCAAAGGTCCTAGCTAAAATACTCATGGGGGCTCCCCACCTTAAGAGTTTCCTAACTCAGTCTCAACCCAAAAAAAACTCAAAACAAAGAATGGTTCACTAACCATTTTTCTGGACGCATAGTCCTTCCATGACGCATCGTCACCCCTACACCTCATTGGTGCTTCTATTTCATTCCCATCGCCCAAAGTATCTCGCACCACATCAGTGTCCACCTCCACGACATGTTAATTCCTATTACCTCAAGTAACCTGGTTCATCGATTCCCCGAGGCCCATGGAACATCCAGTAATTTTCATCCTCGATTCCTCGATTCCCATGGAACCTCACATAACCTGCATCATCGATGCCCCTGATGCTACGCATCTCATACATATATATAAATATATCACGCACCCGATATGGTGCTAATCCCACTGACCAGCATCTTGTCAGTCCATATAGATCATGTGCATCTCGTTCACTAAAAATGGACATGCCTCTATAGGTCATGTCAAAAGGAAACATGGAAATCACGACTACACCTGAGGTGTACCTATAACCATCATTGGATAACTAGGCTGCTCAGCCTTTGGCAGCTCCACAGTGCGCAATTGGCCGGAAGTACGACTACCTGAAGCTTGACCTCCCTGTGGTACAGATCTAGCCACTGAACACTGACCCCTCTACTTGGTCCTGTTGTCTCTATCACATCCTCTGTGTGCAGCTGAACCTTGGCTACCCTCCCCTGGTACCAAACCTGAACCAACTTCAGATGCCACTATCTATATTGTTCCCTGCCTGCCGGCTATCTATGAAGGCTACATGAAAAACCTCTCAAGGTTCCTAACCTATCCACATTCCTGACACTCCTTTGGAGGCCTATCACACTGAGTCCGAACATTTCCTGGATGTCCACACTGAAACAAAACCACTGAAGAGATGCTATGAGGTGGTCTAGCTGAGTCCTTGGCCTGACTGCCCTTTTAGAACTCATCCTATCCTCACTTCCTACTATTAGAACTGTCACCTCAAACTGTTCCCTGACCAACCTGGGGCCTATCCCTCTTGTTTCCCTCTACAATGAGCACTTGATTCGCTGCCTCTGATAATGAACTCAAACTGAAGATATTCACTTGGATCCGAATGGTTTGTTGCAATCCATACTTGAAGAACCTCACCCTTGCAGCATCATCACCTACCATACCAGGTGAAAATAAAGATAGCTTAGTCAAAGTAGCTGCATAGTCCATGACAGACATGTCTCCCTGCTGAATACTCAAGAACTCCCAAGCTCTCTCGAACCTCAGTGTCTCTGGGTAAAAGTGCTAAAAGAACCTGTCTTTGAAGTCCTTCCATGCTAGTACCTCGTTCCTGTGAGCCCGAACTTGCACATCCCACCAAGACTTTGCAGATCCTTGCAACATGTACGTTGCCAGCTTGACCATCCACCCAGGAGGCATCTCGAGCTACTTGAAGATCATCTACATGATCTCTATCCAGTTCTCAACTGCATATAGACCACTGTCACCCTAAAAATGTTGTGGCTGTTGTGATTGGAACTCTCTCGTCAGGTATGCCATAGATGACTATGTACTCTGTGCTCCTCTATCGATTCCCTGCAAGACATGTACCAGGCTAGCTCAAAGCAGCTCATCGAGCTGTGGTCCAAATGCTACCAAACCCGGCTGCTGTCTTGCCTGCACTGGAACGTGAACCCAATCCTATCAATGAGCCTATACTTGTGGCTACAACTCTGCCCATACCGAATCATGAACCTGATCCTACACCTGCGACACTATATCCTCATTTTCCTGATGCTCCATCGAGACGTTTAGGAGGAATTCGCTGAATACCATAAATGGTCAAACATATCATATATATTTATAACAATATATATTCAACTAAGCTAAGTAAATCTGTACAAGGAAGAAAATAACTACAACCCTTACTCTCCCCTATATCAACCCATGCCCCTGACATCCCGGCCTCATGGTCTCCTTACCCACCCTTAACAGATCCATGTATCAAAAGTACCTCAAGCCATGCCTATCCCGGCAACCAAGGTTGCCTCCGACCGACGACTGAGTCGCCCAATCTTGGTGATCAAAATAACCTCAACCGATAGTACCTGCCTGCTCTTACCAGAGCCAGACCCAATTACCCTGTCACATGCAATTCTACAATATATACAACATGTCATACACATTGAAAAAAAGAAGAAATTCTATCAGGAATTTCACCTTTTCACATTTCAAGAATACAAATCATAGAAATTTTATATTCCATACATGTAATTATCACTTCACAAAGCATACGTGCAGTTATGAAATTGAAATACTTAAAAATTTGTCTATCAAAAGCCAAGAAAACAAGCCTTTCCATTCCGGGGCAAGGTCCAATTCTCCCTCATCGTACCATGTCAAGGGTTACACATTATAATCAATAACATCACACACCAAGTGATCCACTGAGGTGGAAATAATATAAACTGTCATATTAGAAAAAAAACGTTAATTCCCACCTAAGGTAACTTGGTCCATCCCTCATACCTGGGGCTCTAAGCACCCATGCACAAGCTAGATACCAAGTTCCAGTAACAACCTATCCCCAGTATACCATATCCCAAATAGTAAAACTAGTAGAAAAAAAGAGAAGCCTCAATCTCATTAGTATCCAGTAAAGCACTATAACTAAATCCATATCAAGAACTCCTTTGATACCACTTTTGTAACGACCCTTTCCCGAACATCAACCCAAACAGTTCTAAATTGGTAGGGTGCTACTACCTTAGGTGAACCTCCCCGAACACCAAAGGCTGCTGACTAGTAGTGAGGGTCTTATAGGTAGAGTTGGGAGGATATACCCTCTCAGTGGATAATAATAATGTTATAGGTCTAAGTATAATAATAAAAATGAAGTGAAATAAATGAATCAGTAGACTCAAACCAGGCCCGCAGAGCGGAAGCACATTCTATATCAATAAACAGTGGAAATAATAAATTTAAACAAAAATAGTGGAAATAAAAAAACATGATGATCACTTGTATCTACTACAAAACAATAAAACATGAATCCAAAGAAGGTCATATCTATATAAATATAAAGGTCTCCAATGGATAACAAATAGTAGATACAAAAAAATCATGATGATACAAGAAAGTAAGAAAAACCAAATAACTCTATCTAGGCCAGACCTCAAGGTCAGTACCATCTCCATGAAATAGCTAATGCAGCCCAGCTCCAGAAGCTGACCTTTTCCATAAACGTAAATCCATAAATTCTGCACACGTCCTGAAGGGCCCATGTAGGGTGTGAGATGTATCTCAGTAGGATACCACCCAATGGTCCGTACCTTATATAGGTGTTTAACCAGACATACATTTTTAAGGAAAGTAGTAAACAATATGATGCAAAAAAAACACTAACTCCACTGGTGCTCAGTAGCCACTATGGAGTGTCACCAGCATCAGACAACTCTAGAATCTCTGTCATGTAACCCAGCACCATGTACCCCCTGACACCGCATGTCTCAAGTACCGATGTCCAAATGGCATGCCTAAGAAACAGTAACCAAGAGGAGCAATGATTCCTATCCTCAATAAGTAACCGGAGGGTTAGTGATATCTACCCTCAAAATAAGTACCTAGAGGGACAATGATGTCGGCCCTCAAAATGAATTATCTAGAGGGACAACGATATCTACCCTAAAAAAATTATCCAGATGGACAACGATATCTGCCCTCAAATAATGGCAAGCCTTTTCCCCCAACCCAATAGCCTCAATGCTATCCCCTGAGGCTCCTCACCTTCCACGTGGCTTCCTACGGCAGGCACCTTCAAACCAAAAGTACCTAAACTGCAACTACTAGGGGCCTCTACCCACACGAGTGGTCATAACCACATCATCATAGAGTCTCTCTATGTGAAAACTACTCAAATTTTCCAGGTGAGCCGTAATCACAAAAATAGTACCCAATCCACAACACCTCTGACACCTCATGTCCGTGCGACCTTGCCACTCATGTATAATGGCCTTTCCATCCCAGTAACCCAGGAGATGCCCAACCTGACAGTCATCCTTCCTCAATTGACGCCCATGACACCCAATCCTGTTGTCAGAACCACCCACCGTAATCCGGGCCATGCCCAACTTGTGATCAACATCACTCACGAATATCCGGGCCATGCCCAACACAATTAAAGGTTTCCAGAATATGAAATTCTACAATTACATATCTACACATTTAAAAAAACACAAAAATAGGAAAAAAATGAAACTGTTGAATTACACTAGAAAGGAGATGTCCCATACCAGTACCGAGGTCTTGAGAGCCTCTAACAATTCATATCAGGCTTAATAAACAAAACTTATCAGATAAAATATCACCATTCAATCATAACCATTTTGATTTCCCCTATCCAAAATTACCCAATTGATCCATGACCCCTCACCCCACCCCGATCTAGTAAAATAAGTAAAGGGGATACCCAAAGTCATCCCACAGGTCTAATGAACAATTTAACATGCAATATCAGATAAAATTGGGTCCCACCCAAAATACCTGAAAACGTGCCGAAGGCCGCACCACCCAAATGTCTGACAAAACACAAAAAGAGGTATGAACCACCTACCTAAGACTCATACAATTCTACTCCTCCAATGACAACTTCTAGTTATGTCTAAAATGCAGTAGATCTATAAAAGAATCAAAACCGCTCAATCCCTAAAAACTCACTCTAGAACAGAAATCGAAAAAAATGGCTCAAGAGGAATCAAGGCCTTACTGAGGGGGATCCAATGGATCAATCGGTGTTCGAATTGGGTATCAGATGAAGCAAAGGTAGGGTATTAAAATTTCGGCCGTCTCTCCACACTTAAGACAACGAAATATTGAGGTTCTACTTCAATAAGCGCCTACTACCCATATTAGCAAAAAAACTATATGACATGTACTTTAGGACTACTTGTTGTGTATCATTTTACTTTTCATAAGATGGTTGACATTATTCCAACTTACTTTCCTACCCATGATGATACGAGTACACGGTCTATACTTAGTTTTTCTTCTCTTCCTTGACAACTTACCCACACACCATGTATATACCTCATACATGGCTAGAATACATGGTGTGTCCCAGGAGGACATGGCATGTACTTGGTTAAATTATTCTACCCCGCCAACAGGCCTACACGCCATGTATGGTTTCCACACTATCACAGGTACACAACGTGTCTATAACTACACGCCGTGTAGTAAGAAACTCTACACAGTCATCACACGAGATGTACTCAGTGAGAACATGGATGGTACTCTCCAAACCTATACACAACATGTACATAAAATTACAAGGTGTGTATTTTGGAATTTTCTAGAAACTGCCCAATTTCTCCTATTTTCTTAGGGACAAGTCAAAAAATTCAAACAGGGTCGGGATTTTGACCCACTCTAAAAACCCTAGTTATTACATTAATGAGAGTGAAAAAGGTCTCTCATAATTAAAATATAAGGAGGAAATTATGGGGGAGGTTCTAAATCATACCCCAATATTTTTAATTGAAGACAAAATTGTATAACAACATAATGAAATTTGGACAATAATTAGAATGGAAGGAATCTCGTATGAAAATTTGTTACGGTAACGACTTAGGTAAGGGACCAAATGAGGTAGGATAAATGATAACTCGTTGAAATAACATATATTTTACATTATGGTAATTATTATAGACAAATTTAAATGAAATAAGTTGAAATTAACTAAACTACTCAAAAAAAGGTTATTGAATTCAAAGAGGAGGAGATGAATCCATTACTTGGAAGTCTGATCCCAAAGGCTTGGGAGAGGATTTAGATAGGCTTCTAAGGTGCATGGGGATCCTTGGGAGGATTATATATAGAGGTTTGTAGTGGATTGAAATGCTCTAAAGGATTTGAGTGAATATGAATGAGAAATTGAGTAGGTTTATATAGGAAAGTAGCAGGAATTCTTTATTATTTAGGTTTTGGACACTACATATTAAACCTTCAAAAACAAAAACAAACCCCTGATTTTTTACCATGGTTTATAAAAATTAGTGGAAAACATTATTTTATAAGTTCAATGGCCAAACTTATTAAAATATTAGGATTTCTTATGTGGAGGTGAGACACACTCTCAAGGAAAATATTTTAGAAAGTAAAAATATTTTTTAAGTCTTGAAGGGTCCACTAAGGAACTATAAATTTAATCAAACAAATATAAAATAACATTATTTTAAATATAAAACATATATCGGCTGAAAATAAATTGTATATAATTTTATTACATCACTATTAGGTCAATATGAATGCACAAAACACATTATATATTTAAATTGTATTTAATTTCTACCCAAAAATTTGATTATCTCAAAACAATATGGAAAATAAACCATTGGATAATTTTAACATCTTGTTTTAAAAAATAATATCCATTTTATCTAAATAAATTTCCAAATATGTGAATTTTTTTACTTTATAATTAAAAACTAGTATTTATTGAAAATTTATCTGTTTTGCTAAAAACAGCTTTCAAATCATTATGAAAAACAATTGTATTCATAAAATTTATTCTATCATTTATATTTTAAAAAATAAATTTATTATTAATACTTTATCAAATATTATATAATTTAAAAATCCATTAATTCATCAAAATATATTTCTCAACTGAATATTAACAAAAAATACTATTTGTTCTTTAAAAACTATTTACAAAGTAACAATAATAAAATAAATTTATATTATTTATTCTATAAAAAGAATAATGAAGATAATCATATAGCTAAGGTATTGTTACATAACCCATTATAACACCCACATATGACCTAATGGTAAGTTGTGCGATGGTGACAGACACTTGGGGTGGCTCTGATAACACCGCTTGGGGGGTAATCTCTATCAACTTCCACTTCTCTCATAGGAGGTTCCATTAAAGCTTCATCTGTTGAAGCTCATATTGTTCTTGTTAAAGAGTGAATCCCAGTGATGCCACCTCCTTTCCTAGCTCTGAAAAATGGGCTTCGTATGGAGCAATTCTACGAGATGAGGCCATCACTTCCATTGTCTGAGTAAATTTGATTTGTTATATACCTATATTTATACTAATCATTTGATCACTGTAAAATGAAAATAAAAGAAATGGTAACAATTATTAAAGGTATTTTAAAATCTAAAAATATAAAACCAAATAAGTTAATATGTTTAAAATAACCATTTTACATAATAAGAAATTTAATCAGATCCAGAGGAATTTTCATTAATAAATGTTTTGGTCGTTACAATCTTCCCTCTAGGAGAAACTTTTCCCTCAAAATTTCCTTTCCCAAAATTAATACAAATATGTGTAACTCTGCCACATCAATTCCTCTGGTTCCGAAATTTCTTCTTCAGAGATGCGGTTTCTCCACAACACTTTCAAGAAGGGAATTTTATTATTTTGTAAAACTTTTTTTCTATGATTTGACATCTTCAACAACTTCACTTAATAAGAGAGGTCATTCTCCAATAGTACCACATCAATATTGAGTTCTTGCAATGGGTTAGGTATGTACTTCCTCAAGAGAGATACATGGAATAAATCTTTTACTTTAGATTGGTTTGGTGGGAGGTCTAGTCGATAGGCCACTGCTCCAATGTGATCAAGGATCTCAAAAGGGCTGATTTACCTTGGACAAAGCGTTCCCTTCTTCCCAAATCTCATAACTATTTTCCATGTCAGTATGTAGAGTAATACCATGTCTCCAATATAAAAATCTAAGTCTCGTCGATGATTATCAGCATAGCACTTTTGTCGGCTCTGAGTAGCTTTAATGTGCTACTTGATGGTCTTAACCTTCTCCACCATTTCTTCGACCATTTCTGGGCCTAGTACTTTTTTCACCCCAATTTCATCCCAACAGGCTGGTGTCCTACACCTCTTCCCATAAAGGGCTTCATAAAGAGAAATTTGGATTCTTGAGTGGAAACTGTTATTGTAATAGAACATAACCAGAAGACGATGTTGATCCCATCCTCCTTTTATGTCCATTGAGCATGCCCTCAACATGTATTCAAGTGTTTGGATAGTCCTCTCAGATCGGCCATTCATTTAAGGATGGTAAGACGTAATGAAGTTCAACGTATTATTCATAGCATGTTGAAGACACTTCTATAACATAGAGGTGAGTTTTGGATCTTAATCGAATACAATAAATAGTGGTACTTCATTCAGCTTTACCACTTCTCTGATATATATCTATTGTAGTCGATCCAATGATAAATCCTCTATAATTGCAATGAAGTGTGCAGTCTTTGTAAGATGATCTACAACAACCTCGATAGTATTATTTCCTTTGGATGTCTTCAGAAGTCTCGGGACAGAGTCCATGTTGATGTTCTCCCATTTCCATGCTAGTATGGGTAATGGTTGCATCATCCCCTTAGAAATTTTCCCTTCAGACTTCACATGCTGACATATGAGGCACTTTTATGTATACTCAAAAATCTCTTTCTTCATGTTATCCCACCAATTAATCTCTCAAAGATCTCAATACATTTTTGTGTTTCCTGGGTGAATGGAGAAATTCGAACTATGTGCATCATCGAAATGTTTTTTCTTTAACTCTAGATTTTATGGAACACATATTCTTGACCCAAATCTCAGAATTCAATCTTCATTAATATTGTACTACAATTATTTCCCTTTTCTGATAGTTTCCACTTTCATCTGAATTCCCACATCATCATTCTGAGCATCCATTAACCTTTATAAAAGATATGGTTAAGAAATCATTTGTGAATAGATTGGTGATGTTTTATTATTTATGATTCCCATGTCCATCTTCATAAAATCTAAGAAGATTGGATCCTTTTTAATTCTCATCAACGATAGAATCACTGGTGACTTTCTACATAGAGAATCTTCCATCTTGTTCACTTTCCTGGGTGGTAATGGATTGAATAGTCATAATCTTTAATCATATCTAACCATCTTTATTTTTACATGTTCAAATATTTCTATGTGAATATAAACATGAGGATTTTGTGATCCATGTATATTTCACAGTACTCCCCAAAAAGGTAATGTCACTAAAATTTCAAAGAAAAGATTACTGAAGCCAACTCCAGATCATGTGTTAGATAGTTTTTCTCATAAACTATCAATTTCCTTGAAGCATAGGAAATGATTATGTCATTTTTGATCGACACATGGCCCAATACCTTCTTCAATGCATCACTAAATACCACAAAATGTTCTCCAGTTGTGGGTAGTGTGATCATGTGCACATTGATAAGTCTCCTTTTCAACTCCATGATGCTCTATTCGCATTCACTATTCCAAGAAATCTAGACTCCCTTCTGAGTTAGCTTGGTATTTGGGTTTGAAAATCGTGAGAAATTTCTCACATATCTATGATAATTTCCAGATAACCCAATGAAGCTACAAATATTTGTTGCCGATGTGGGCCTTGACCATCCCTCTATTGAAGATCCTTTCAAGGGATCCATAGATATCCCATTTCTTGTGATGATATGACCCAAGAATGATACTTACTTCAAACCATAACTCACATTTATTATACTTTTCATAGATCTTCTCCTTTTGCAAGATCTATAGTATAGTGATTAGATTCTTATCATGCTCCTCCTTGGTTTTAGAGTATATTAGAATGTCATCAATAAATACTACCACAAATTTGTTGAGGAAATATCTAAAGACTCTATTCATCATTTCCATGAAGATTGGTGAAGAATTTGTGAGTCCAAAAGGCATTTTTATGAATTCATAGTGCTCGTACCATTCATGAAAAGTATTATTGGGGATATCCTACTTCATCACTCTTGGTAATATCCCAACTGAAAATCCACCTTGGAGAAGTATTATGCTCCAAGTAGCTGATCAAACAAGACATCAATTTTGGGCAGAGGATACTTGTTCTTTATCGTGATTTTTTTGAGCTCGCAATTTTCAATGAAATGGTGCATTGACCCATTTTTCTTCTTGATGAAGAGGACTGCAGAGCCACATGGTGAAGCACATGGGCCTCTAAACCTTTTATCCATATTATCTTGTAATTTATTCTTCAGATCATCATGATCCAAAATAGAGACTCTATATGGATTCTTGGAAATTGGCAGTGCCCTTTGTATAAGTTCAATTGATAATTCAACAACTCTTCTAGGAGGAAGACCATGAAATTACTCGGGAAACACTTCAGAAAATTCTCTCACAATAGGCATGTCTTCAATGATGGCTTCTTCCTTAGAATCAATCATCTGGGCATGATACACATGCTTATATGGTATCAATATCCACTCTTCAGATGATGGTTCTAAAGAAGATTCCTCCTCCTATTGCACTTGTATGGAATTGAGGTTTGATTTGCTATATAGAGATTTATTTCCCTTTCATGGTAATTTATGATTTCTTTATATAGTAAAATCCAATCCATGCTAATAATTTCATTACATTCCACTATAGGGAGTATGAATAAGTTCTTCGGGATGTTCAAAACAGAAATTTTGATAGGGGAGTAGTTTTATCCATGGGATGTAATGATCTTACCATTTGTTGTTCTCACTGAAATATTTACTTCCAAGATTTTTGGTGGTGTTGCGATTGTTCTACTAAACATTCAGGATATAAAAGAATGCATTTAACCAGAATAAAAAAGTACATTAACTATTTTTGAATGAATAACTATCATACATGTCACCACATCATTATTGGGGTTCGATTTAGTAGTACTGATTGAAAAAGATTGTCATTTCTTCCTTGGAGGTTATTGGGTGCCTCTGAAAAACCATGGCTTAGGGTACTGGTTTGCAATGTTTCCTAGTTCTTTGTAGACAAAATAATGAACAATGCATTGATGGACAAATAGAGTGTTACTCTCCTCTGTCGCAATAGTGGGTTTTTCATTTTGATAGTTAATGGTCCGGTTCCCTTCTCTTCCACACCAAAAGAATTTTCTCATCCCCTTCAGGCAATTTCCTGGGTTCTTCTTTCTGCACTTTTGGCTTGTGGTGTGCTGTAATTTCATAGCACCATTGGATTTATCCACCAGACCTCCAGGATTAAAGACAACCTTATTCTTCTTATCCACATGATACCAATAATATTTTTCGATCTCCATGTTGACTTTGAGGTCACATTAGACAATTTCCTTATAGCTCTCGAAGTTATGGATCGCTTGGGCATTCTGTAGGCTAGGTTTGAGCCCACCAAAGAAGAAAACAACCTTGCATTCACTAGTACAAAAACCTTTTTTTACGTCACCATTTTTCACGTCGGGTTTTTAGAACCGACGTGAAAATATCTAATAATTGATTTTTCACGTCGGTTATTATATAACCGATGTAAAAATACATTTTCGCTGATTTTTCACGTCGGTTATATAAGAACTGACGTTAAAAATCCATTTTATCTGATATTTCACGTCAGTTATTATATAACCGATGTGGAAAATCCTTTTCCAGGAAAATATATTAAACATTTCACTTATTTTTCACATCGGTTATTAAATAACCGACGTGAAAAATTGATTTTCGTGACATTTTCACATCGGTTATTTAATAACGGACGTTAAAACAAATTTTTCACGTCGGTTATTTAATAACCGAACTGAAAAATGTTTACCAAAACGCATTTTATTTCTCAAGCTTTAATTTGACAGGTCACGGAGCTCAAACGGTGTTACGGATTAAAAGTTATGGCCTTTAGAAGTTGATTACCTCTAAACAATGTCTTAAGGATGTCCAACTTTTGAAGGCCATAACATTTAATCCGTAACTCCATTTGAGCTCTGTGACCTGTCCAATTAAAGATTCGAAAATGAACTACATTTTTGTAAACTTTTTTCACATCGTTTATTAAATAACCGACATGAAAAATACCTTGTAACGTTAGTTATTAAATAACCGATGTGAAAATGTCATGAAAATCAATTTTTCACGTCGGTTATTTAATAACCGACGTGAAAGAGTGACAAAGATTGATTTTTCAGGTTAGTTTTATAATAACCGACGTGAAAAATAAGTTAGAATTTTAAAATCTTTTCATGTCGGTTATCATAAAACCGACGTGAATGATATTTTTAATATCCCGCTAACGCGAAATTTCAATTTTTTCACATCACGGCATCAAAATTCTGAATTCCCGCCTAAAATTTTTAATACCGCGTTTTCTAATATAATCTCAATTATATGTTTCCATTATACACCCATCCTAATTTGACGACCATTTATTTCAACCATTATCATTCCCCCAAATTGACTCTTTTTCTCTCGAACGTGAATCAATTATTTCTTCTTTCTGCGATCTCGGCAAGGTATATTTAATCATACATCCATGGTTTATGATTTTTTTTGATTTTTTTCTTAATTGATATACCATTTTATGATCATTTCATTCAACCATCATCATTCCACCAAATAAAATTGTTTTATCTTCAATGTGAATCAATGATTTCTTATTTCCGCGACCTCGTCAAGGTATTTGTAATTATTTTCCCATGATTTATATTTTATATGAGTAGTTATCTTAATTGATATACCATTTAATGATTTTTAATTTATTATAATGATGTATGATTCTTTATATCATGATAAAACTACAAACCCCCCTACATATTCAAAAATTCCTTCTAATATGAAGCTACGGTTGGCTCATTCAATCATTCCTCGAAAAAAATATCAAACTTCTGATGGTCATAACTTTTGATCCGTAAATTTGTTTGAGCTCTATGACCTGTCAAATGAAAGCTCAGAAAATTTTATACAAGATATTAAACATTTTTTTACGTCTGTTATATACTAACCGACGTTAAAAATAACTTTTAACGTCGGTTACTAAATCACCGACGTAAAAAATGACTTATAACGTCGGTTTTTTCAAAAACCGACGTAAAAAATGGTTTCTTATTGCCATTTTACAGAATGTATTTCGCGTCGGTTTTTTAAAATCCAAAGTTAAAAACTATTTTACATCATTTTTTACGTCGGTTATTTAATAACTGACGTAAAAAATCATATTTGTAACGTCGCTCGCAATAACGTCGCCTAAAAACTGAGGTTAAAAAGCAAAAAAACCCGACATAAAAAAGTTTTATATACTAGTGATTCAATGGTAACAACAAAGATTAAGGAATATCATAAATGACTTGTGATTTTTTCCTTGAATGGTCTGATGGATTCGTCGTCGTTTTTCTTGAGAGTTATGAATTCCATTTCAATCTTAAGTTTGAGGGTGTGAGGAAAATATTTTTTGAAAAATATTTTCTTGAAATCCTTCCATTTATATTTCTCAATATCCTCATATGGATTCCTATTTTTGATCAATGTGAACCATTTATCAAATTCACCCTCTAAACGGTAAGTATCCATAAGCACCATCTCTTGTTCAGAACATTGAAGTATGGATAAGATATTTTCAATGGCGTTGATCCATTATTAGACTATTGATAGATTAGAGGATACATTAAAAGTAGTAGGCCTTTGTCTCATAAATATCTCTATTATGGGTTGTTCTCTCTTAGGGGGGGGATGGTTGAAAGTTACTCTTGACCCATGTTTCTATTCAAAACATGAGTTAAATGAGAGAGTATCGTAAAAAGGTTTTTGATTCCCACTCACATCAAATTGGAAATCTCATTAGAACAATCACCACAATGATCTTAGCATCAGTTTTTAGTGTTAGTACTCTTATTAGTGGCCATTGGCTGGAATAAAAGGAAATTTAGGGGTAAAACATAAAAGGTAATCCAATGACAAAAATGGATAACATATAAATTAAATTTATTTACTTAACTTATCTGTGTTATCCATGATCTACTTCCAAATATATATTCTTAAGGGATATTTTTAATTCCCCTAATAATGGTTCATACTAATCTTATGAATTTACCAAAGCATATCACCTAGTAGTGTTGTAACCAAGAGTGCAGAAAGACCCTTTTTCGTGCACCAATTCCGGTTCTAGTCTAGTTCATAGTGGTGTTTTCATGTTTTACCCCTAGATACATATGTTCCAAAGAAACCTCTACCTGCTCGTATCCACACAGGGATGTATTTTATTGATAAACTAATTACTTAATACTAACCAAAATTTTGGGTTTTTTAATTCTTAGTCTTATCCCTAAGGCTTTCACTAGTTTTTTTCAAATCCAAATCCCAAAATAACTAAAATTATCCTCAGATACCAACTATAACAATCATGCTCTTTATTTGATAGTTAAAGACAATTTATTACATAAAATCATTACTTGATAAAACATATAATATCAGGAGTTATAGTGTCTTTGGGGCTTAGGAACACTACATAACAACTTAAAACATGGAATACACATCATTATTAAAAACCTTTTTTACATGACCACACACATTCCTTCATACTTAGCATTACATTGGATAACTTAAGGACCTGAATAAGAAAAGGGTGAACTATAAATAATAGTAAGGGAGTAAAAAAAGGTATAAAATTATTAATACAATACTTGTTAGGAAATATTAATATCAATGGATCAGAAGAGAAACATGAACATAAAGTCATGATATAACATGATTATCATAACATTGAAATGTGGCATCGACATTTAACATTATATTAGCATGATCCAAGGATCATTGCACATGTATCATGAGTAAAACCTCGTTTCAGTTGAATTATAATGATTAAACCCTCATTGCACTTGATTTATCATGATACTAATCTTTACCCAATGAATTGGAGCACTATCATGGTGCACCCTTCTTAATCATTTCATTTTATGCATATGTGTGCCATAAGGATCAGTTAACATGAATTCATTAAACATAATAATTTATTACATGATAAAATAATGTGGAATTAATACATGAAACTATATAGTCAATACATAAATGCTCATAAAGGTGAATACCCTTGATAGAGAAATGGGCATGGTATTCACTACATAATGACATTGACTTGGAAAATCATGGTGTAATTTTAGAAACATAATGGCGTGACAAAAGAATTAATAAAAATGGATGATGATAAAGAGAGGGGTGTTTCATCATAAGTACATTTAATGGACTTTAAGGTTGTTATATTGATACATGTCCCATAATATGTAATGGAATTTAGATTCCTAAAAAAAATAATTGCTTGAATGCAAATGAGAAACGAAAAAATTATTACAGATTTTATACATGATAATGGGTGTATATGAGAGGTATTAATGAGATATAAAGAGTTATATCATCATTAAATAATAAATAGGTAATTATGGGGGATTTTAGAAATCATACCCTAACATATTTAATTGGAAAAAATGATATAACAACATATTGAAATTTGGATAAAATTGAGAAATAAATAAATCCCTTAGGAAAATTTGTCATCGTAACGGCTTAGATAAGAATCTAAATGAGCAAGGATAAATGATACATAATTTAAATAACATCAATTTTAATGTATGTTAATAATTAAAAAAGGATTTCAAATCATTCAATTGAAATTAAAGGAAATACTCTCAAAGAAGGTGTTTGAATGCAAAAAGGATGAGAAGAATCCATTACTTGGATGTGTGATCCAAAAGGATTGGGATAGGCTTGAGATAGGATTATAGGGTAATTGGGGAACCTTGGGAGTATTATATAGAGATTAGGTAAGAGTTTGGTTGAGATCCAAAGGTTATGAGTGAATAGGAATGAGAGATTTAATGGGTGTATATATTAAAGGGGAGGGAATTCTTTATTATTTTGGTTTTAGACACTATGCGTTAAAGTAATAAAAACCAAAAACCAAACCATGGTTTTTGCCCATGTTTTTTCCCTCAGGGGAGTGGAAAATAGTATTTTATAAGGTTGATGACCAAACTTATTAAAATATTAGGCTTTCTTATGGGGAGTTGAGTCATACTCTCAAGGAAAACATTTTAAAAAGCTAAAATATTTTATAAGTATTGAAGGGTCCACTAAGAAACCATAAAATTAATCAAAAAAAATCTAAAATCACATTATTTTAAAGATAAAACATATATAGGCTGAAAAAACCTTTTATAGAATTTTATTAGCTCACTATTAGGAAATTATGATGTCATAAAACACATTATATATTTAAAAGGTATTTAATGTTTACACCAAAATTCCATTATCTGGTAAAATTATTAAAATTTAACCGCTGGATAATTTTGTTGTCTTGAGTACAAAAATAATATTAATTTTATCTAAAGATGTTTCTAAATATGTTAATTTTTAAATTGAAAATAAAAACCGACATTTATCGAAAATTCTTATGTTTTAACAAAAACAGTTTTCAAACCATAATAAATATTAAAATTATATTAATAAAAATTATACTATCATTTATATATAATAAAAATACATTTAGTAATATTATTTTAATAATATAATATTTAATTTAAACATACATTAATTCATTAAAATATATGTTATAATTGAATATTAACTAAACATATTATTTATGCTTTAAAAACTAATTTGTAAGTGAAAATAATGAAATGAATGTATATTCATTATTATATACAAAAATAATACACATAAAAATAGTGGTAGGGTCATTTTACATTACTCATTATGACACTCACATATGACCTCAGGGTAAGGTGTGCAATTGTGAAAGACTCTTGTGGTGGCTCAGATAACATCGCTCAGGTGGTAATCTCTATCAACTTCCACTTCTCCTATATGTGGTTCCGTTCAAGATTAATGATTGGAAGCTTAGTGTAATGTCTCAGATTTTTCATGTATTATTTTTAAATATTATATGGAATTATTATGAGACCAGGCGCTGAGACGACACATCATTTTGAGGCCTGGTGATCCCAGAATGGTGGTTTGAACTTTTTTAAGTTATGTGAGTCAGCACTTGTGTGCGGTTGTGGTAGTTTCCAAAAGAATGCTCATATTTAAAATTTGAGGGAACCATTGCGTCTGGGAAGATGAATTTTTGTATGAATAGGTATATCCTCAATCGACACGGGTCGAAGGAAAAAAGTTAATTTTTAGACATTTTCAGTAAAATAAAATAAAATAAATGGTGATTTTTATTTTATTTTTAAACATTTACTACAGGGAAATTATGGGGAAACTTTTTAATATTTAATTCCATGTCATAATGACTCAGAAATGACAACTTTAATCAGTAATTCCACTATGTGATGGAATTCCTAATCACGATTCCCCTTTTTAATAGGTTAATCGAATGATGTTCGTTGATAGAAAATTGAGTGAAAACTCTGGAGAATCCATGGATCCTTGGAGAAAACTCTCGACGATGAAAAAAGAGGAATCAAAGATGAGAATTTTTGTGCCAACGAGTTGAAGGATCTCGATGATGATGGAAGCACGACCTATACTTCAGCGATCAAAACCTTTTGAGGTAGGGGCTTGTTATTTAAATTATTTTTCCCCGTTTGTTGATTTAAACGACTAATGCAGATCAACCACAAACAATTTGATCCATAGATTCATGAATACTTGCAGAAGGGTTTCTCTTGGGATGTTTTTGGGGATTGATCCATGGGTTTGTTTATTGTTTTGATCTTGATCCATTTTGTCCTACTAACGGGAGCAGATCAACGCTGTGACGAATGACGACAGAGGTTCATTCCTCAATTTAGTTTCTATATTTCCTACCCCTTTCTTCTCTCGTGCGTTATTCACATTCTTCATGGGGTTATGAACAACGAATAGTTTCACATCCCTTTTGTGATGCAATGATCACAAATTGGAGAACTGACATCACAACGACCTAGCAGAGGTGCGACGATGACCATAACAGATGAATCGAAACAGTTTGGGAATTATTGTTCTCTAACCATTCTTCATGGGAGTGGACCAAAACACATTTTTGGGGCCGATTAGAGGCCCGAAAAAATGGAAATGACATCGGGACTTCAGGGCGACCTAGATTATATATTTTCATGGTGATCAGATGGCTGGATGGATGAACGATCCAACACGGGAGGCGCGATGGTGAAGAGCACTATTTTTAGAAAATTCCAGGATACATCGCATGTACTTCCTAGAAACACTATGTGTAGTACTGGCATCAGCGGATAGGGATTCAGGGGTCAGAGAGAAATCACAAGGCGTGTGATCATGGTCACACGATGTGTTGGACTTTCCCTGAAGCCTGGCATGTATCCAAGGGATACATGGACCCAGGGTGTAGTACACTGTCGTGTACTACACCACACGGCCAGGTGAGGCCAGTAGCACTAGAAACCCCATGTACCGATTACACGGTTTGGAATACATGGGTTGAGTCCGTGTACGGGCACATTGCTAGCGTACATGGAACCAACCCTAGATACTCGGCCACGACGTGTAATCCATACCACAAGCCGTGTACTGAATTTTTCTAAATGACCAGCCTTATGACATGGTAAACTGTACTTGGGAAGTACCCTGGGTTAGAAGACCCGACGTGTGAATTTTCTACACGTCATGTACTTTTTGGAAAATGGCTTGGTCCTCTTGTCCATCGTGTATTGGAAATGTTTAGATTAGGTTAATGAATATTCTTCTCATTCCCCTAAAGGCCAGGCATCATGTCCTTTTACAGGAGAATGATCCCTTCAGTAGGAATTTCTGTGATAGAGTCAAGCATCCCTCCGAGAGGCTTAGAGTGAGATCCCCTATCCATTCTTGGCCCAAGGTAGAGTCATTCATCGACATCACCAACTCTACTGGGTGTTGATCCTCTACTTATTTGGTGAATCCGGATGAGTCGCAGTATCCTCCATGGCCCTGGAAGTGATCCTCACCTATGTATTTTAATCTTTCCCACTCAAGAGTGTGTCTCCCATAATTATTGTATCTATCTATCAGGATCTTCCCACTCAAGATTGTGTCTCCGGTAATGAGTGTATCTACCTCTCATGATGTTTCCCAACGAACAGTACTTCTCGTATAGACGTCATTAGAGCTACCAGACTCATGGAGTGTGTTCTCCCAGAATGAGTACTTTGTGGAATCTTCGAACAGAACCCCTGTAAGAGGGTATGCAGTTGTGTGACTTGTTTCTAGACTACTGGTCCAGATTTTGAGTATATCTATTTTGTGTTTCCCCACTAGATGTTCTATAGACATATAATGTGTAGAGATGAGTGTACCTTTACTTCGTGTGTTGGTTTGTGGTTTTTCGGGGTCCTCTACTAAGTATTGTTATACTCACCCCTGCACATGCCTTTCTAGCATGTGTCGTGTATTGTGTAGATGAGGACCATTTTGACAGGGTCCAGGGCAGACCAGGAAAGGACCGAGCTTTCTGAGTTCTGTCACGACCCGTCCTCGGGGCCTGTGCTGTGACTACCCCAAGACCGCCTTCCATAGGCCAGGGGATAGCGACTAGAACCAAAGGCGTAAATCCCAATAACTGGGAAGGAATTACCTTTATAAAAGTAAACAAAACACCATAGAGTACAAGCGGAAGTAAAACACTAAGTAAAACTGAAACAAGCTGTGCTGAAAGTAAAGGGGGCCGGAAATACAAGCCCATCTTTAAAGTACAAGGAAAAGGATAAAACAGCCGGAAGGTGAAAAGAAGCTCCTGGATCGTCCACCAAGGATCCTACCTGAAGGGTAGGTACATATAGCGCAGCTCCTGGATCGTCCACCACAGATCCTACCTGAAGGGTAGGTACAGATAGCGTCCACAACGCTCTCGCCCATTAACCTCCTCCGAGTGTCGAATTATCGTGAAGTCCACCACCAGAATATTGTCTGGTCGTGAGGTCCACCTCCGGGTACCGTCCAGTCCTCGAACACTCGGCCTCTGTCTGCGCTTCCCGTCGTCTGCAACCAACATAATGAGGTTCGGACAAAGCCCGTGCAGGGGTGAGTATAACGATACTTAGTAGGGACCCCGAGACCCTCAAGGTCTCACTAAATCCAACAAGGATAACCACAAGAAATATCTCAACAGATAACCTCTACTTAGGTATATTCCCATACATATACCCAAGTTATCAAGTAACCCATCTCAATCATGAGGAAACACAAAGATTATGAATTCAATGGATAACCACTACCCAGGTATATGCCCATACATATACTTAAGTTATCAAGTGACACATCTCAATCATGAGGTAAACACAAAGATCATAGACTCAGCTCAAACCAGGATTTTCATTATCGAAACCGTAACTGCTAAAGAGCCCCGTCTCTGGAGTGTACAGTGGTCTTATCACAACTCTGTGGTACTGCTCACTAACCTAAGACTACTGAGGTACTCCTCCTATCGAGTACTGTGGGTCTGCTGCTACAACCAAGCGCTTCTCACCATGGGTCTGTCTCTACAACCAAGTGCTCCCCCTCATAGCCTCCAGAGGTACACCATCTATTGAGTACAGCGGGTCTGCCGCTACAACCAAGCACTCCTCCGCCTTGGGTCTGCCGATACAACCAAGCGCTCCCCCTCATAGCCTCCAGAGGTACTCCTTCGGTTGAGTACCACGGGTCTGCCGCTACCACCAACCGCTCCTCTATCGTGGGTCTGCCACTACAACCAACCACTCCGCACTGGGCTATCTGAAACACACCGAGTCGATCGGTCAAGAAGTCGTCAGGTCTCAGTAGGCTACATGGTCTCCATACTTCGCACGCTTATCTCCAGGTGGGTTCGCTCCATGAGCTACTGGTCGATACTCCAAGTATCACAAAGTCCCACAAAAAAGTATGTCAAAGGACCGCCTCGTCATAGGGGTCTCAACACAACAGACTACATGTCAATCGGACGTCTGGTCTGTGAGTTATTAGCCTTTTCCTCCCAGGGGCCCCGTTGGTTTCATGTGCGGAACAACCCGGTCGTATCTCAACTATACCCCAAACTCTCATAGGGTATACTCATAGGGTCCTTTTCTCAACGTGATCACCAACACCGCAGACGGTTCGTCAAACGGACGTCCGGTCTGAAAGATATCAGGTTTTCTGTTCGAGGGGCCCAGTTGGATATTTGGTACAATCCAACCCGACCACTATCCAACTGCGTCCAAACCACGGGCGAAGCATGCCAAAAGTTCCGTCTCCTCAAAAGGAATTCAACGAGATAGACGTCGCGTCAATCAGACACCCGGTCTGTGAGTTATTGGTTTTTTCGTTTCAGGGGCCCGGTTGGTTTCATGAGCGAACCAACCCGACCACACTCCGACGACATAAAAACCTCGAGCGGAGTATGTCAAAAGTCCCGTCTCATCAAGAGGAATCAAAAAAAGTCGACGACGCGTCAATCAGATGTCCGGAGCTCATGATATAGGCGTTTACGCTCCGAGGGCCCGGTTGGTTTCGTATCCGAACCAACCCGGCTGAACCCAAAATTCTCCGGAACCTTGAGTGTAATATAGAGAAACGACCAGCTCGATCCAAGGATCACATCCCCACTGACGGTGCGTCGATCGGATGCATGTAGGTCATGTTATGACCAAAAGACTAAAAAGGTCTGAAAACAGGGGGTCTGGGCCCGGACTGACCCGGCCCAACCCCCCATGGGTCGGCCCAAACCGCGACGACCCGACCCGGGTCTGGGTCTGACCCGGATAGCATGACCCGGCCCGGCCGGGGTGGCCTGGCTCGACTGGGGTGGCCCGGCCCAGCCGCCCGGTGGGTCGGCTCGACCGGTTACCACCGCGCGAAGCGGGGGGCGTGCTGGCCCCGCGTGAGGGAACTACGGCCCCGCGTGGGGGCTCCCTTACTAGCGGACGCGGCCGGGCTGCCGCGTCCCATCCTCCTCCGGTCCCGCACGGTCGCGGGGCCGCGTGCTGCGGCCACGACTTTAGCCGCGGCGGTTCCTTCCGGTGGTTTGCCGGGTGAGCCGCCTCCTGCCGTCGGCGCAGCCGTGCCGACGGGGCGCGCCGACAGGCTGCTCCGCAGACCACCAGACGAGTTCCGTTGGTTTTAATTTCACACCGTCTTCGCCAAAGGCCCTGTCGGGGTCCGTCCTTCAATGAGAGGACCTAGCATCGCCCGTGCGGCCTGCTTTGTCGAAGTCCGCTATTTCGCACACCAAGAATGAAAGGGGTGGTGGGTTCGGACTTGTTCGTTAGTCTGCACCCACGACGTAAGCGTTTTTAAAAGTCTCACAACAACAATTTAATCAAACACCACAGGTATAAATCAAAATGATTTAAATGAATCCAACCCCTACAACTTCTTAAATAAAAATAATCATACCATTGTTTCTAGCCCACAAAAAAAATCATTCGCGGATCAACTTAATGATGAGTTGATCTGGGTTCTTTGTTTTAGAAGGAAAAACCAAGTGAATAATACCATTCTCAAAATAATCCCCCTACCTTGAGTGTAGCTTGAATAGAGGATCATCGAACATGAATTCGTCACGGAATATCCGTCCCGGAAAGAGACGTCGTGAAAGAAGACGTCGTCGGTGTCGCGGTTTACAGCGTCGCGTAGTCGGTTTTCGAGGACTCGACGTTCTTCTTCAGAGATCGATGCGTTCTTCGTGTTCTCCGTCGAAGACGAAGAAGTTCCTCAAGATCCTTATCCTTTTCACCCCAAAAACTCCACAACAAGAATTCCAACCCTTAATAAAATAATCCCACACTTATTTTATTAACTCGACATTAGTTTGAAATTCAAACAGTCACATTAAACTCACTTCATTAATATCATAATTTATTAAAACTGAAGTTATCAAATTTAATAGTCAGTTGAGGGAGTTAAGGAATGTGAAGGGGTGGGGTTAGTGTGGGCCCCACCACCCTCATAACCGCCCATGGGAAGTTCGGTAGTTACCCAACTTCCACCCAAAGCTTAAATCCACTTAGAGAAAATAAAAATTGTAGTTAAATTTTTATTTTAACTTCCACAATTTTTATCAACTTCTATCGTGAAAACAAAACTCTAGAAAAGATGTTCCAAAGCAATTACCAGTGCTGCGAATCCATCGGTGCCCTCAGAATTCGATTCTGAGCACTGGTTCAAATGTTTGAAATTCCCGCTCGTTTGTTCACTGAACATACCCGAGCTAATCTTCGGATAGGAATTTCGGGCAAACCGAGCCTCGGAATCAAGTTCCGTCTGAAACTGCATTCTATTAAAATCTCAAAGAAAATTATGAACAAAATTTCCTTTGAATTTTATAGGTCATTACATTACTCCCACCTCAGGGCTTTACATCCCTGTAAAGTTACTAAAAACTAGGGAACAAAAGCGGAACTGATCACACATATGAGCCTTCCGCCCCCAAGTGCTCCCCTGGACGTTCCCACACTACCAATGAAAATGCACAAGAGGAATCAACCGTCCTCGTAGGACCCGCTCCTGTCGATCCTCAACCTCTACTAGAACCCCGCAAAAGTCACCCCATCACCAATGTACAGATCCCCATGGTCGATGATGTGCGTTGGGTCAAGCACGTGTCTCCTCAGTTGAGATACGTGGAAGTTATCGTGCACCTGGTGCAACTGAGGTGGATGGGTCAATCGGTAAACCACCTCGCCTACCCAGCTGAGGACCTGGAAAGGTCCTCTGAACCTCGGATATTACTTGCCGCCTTGAACACATCTCTGTAAACCTCATCGAGGTGAGACCCGTATAAGGACGTGGTCGCCATCCTAGAACTCTAGAGGTCTCCCTTTTCTGATTAAAAGTGAAAATCAAAACACCTGCTACCACGAGGGTAAGGTTGGCCGACCCAACAATGATCGGCTACACCCTCCCATGCACAAGTTTATCTTGTACTGCCTGGGGTTTCCTTTTCACCGACCAAGGAAAACCCATCCCGACGTTTGCCTAATACCGTCAATTTGAGTATGAGAAGTGATTGCCCAATCCATACTCAAACTAACATCGTAAGGCCTCGACGCTTCCACCAAGAGGTCCCAACCGAGACTCTCGCCTCCAGGGTCAGATCACACCATCGGCGTAAGTGTGACTATCGAGTCTCCTCCCAAAGGTATCTCCAGATGTGAGGGTCAAGTCAACGGCTTAACCGGAAACTCTAGTTCTGGGACAAGATTCGTGTAAGGAAGGAATGATTCATATCAACGTCTGTTACTACGGCAGCTTGTAGTGGAAACAGACTATCCCTCAAATCATTCATAGAGCCATTGGGTCACTCTCCTTCACCGGATGCAGCTGTTCTCTTACCCTGCCCTCCAGCTCCATGTGCCTAGCAGGGACTACATAGGTGGGTGATTGTAACATTATGAAAAGTACACCACCACATGTTTCTCTCCTAGCTATGCTTCCACGTCTGATGCTCTGTAGATACATCTTTCCTTGAGACTTCTTCTTCTTGAGACATTTTACACGTCCAAGTCTCTGAGACTGATGCCAGTTCGCATCTTCCCACTGTTAACATTCACTAGCTAAAACCGATCATCCAAAGAACATTCAACCACAAAGGTTCTCTCTAGAACCCTAACGTGAGTAGGAATGCATAAAGGAAAAAGTGATGGCTTGAATCGTATTCATCGAGTACCCGGAATGTTCGGTACGCCTCTATGAATTCTCAGCTACCGACACATCGTCCGGCCGATGTTGTATAAGCTCTAGAAAACTCTCATCCACCTCCTCAAGACAATCCTTAGCCACCTGTGAATCAAGTTTTCCTCATAACTTGAGGGGATCTTATGCTAGAACACTTTTAAGGAAGTAATCCTACATGTTTCACCTACCGGTATCGCCGGTTGTAACTACTGTCCAACAAGTAGTGATGTATTGCTGACACACTACCCGAAGGCACTATCTCAGGCATCGGTCCATGTACTGAAGCCTCTTCACTATCCGGACCATCCTCATGGTCATTCACTGGAAAAAAACTAGTAGCCAAGTCCACCATCCACTCCATTAATGTCTCAGCTAGGCGGAAAACTCTAGCAATCGCCTCCAGCCAGTGCTCTGCTGTCTGGGAATCTTCCTCACCTCGTAACCTCATAGGCCTCTACTACTGGAACTCATGCAACGCGCTCTGCCAGCAAGCACAGTTCTCTAGTATAGTTGTTGGAATCTGATACCCAATAGGTGGTGGTGTTGCTGGTACACCACCCAAGGGTGCCAACGTAGTAAAAAGGGCCCTTCACCAGAGCCTCGTCGCTCGGTGAGCCGTCATCGAGTACTCTCTCGGAACTCCAACTGACTATCTTCATGGAGAAATCCTGAACAGATGTGACACGATCAACATCTTATACCTGGTGAGCTAACCTGGTTTGAGCTGACTTTAAAACTTTTGGAAACACACATGCAATCAGTGTTTTCGTGCACAAAGTCAGAAATAAGTAGACATGGTCCTAGTGTATGGATACGTCGGCCGCCGCACCAACACTAGACTCCCTGAACTGAAGACCCCACTCGGTACCATTGACACTATTGCTATACAGAAAAGAAAATATCAGAGTTATAAGTCCTGTGGTAGAACCGACTCCTTTGATACCAATTTTTCACGACCCATCCTTGGGGCCCGTGTCGTGACTACCCCAAGCCCGCCTTCCATCGGCCAGGGGCTGGCGACTAGCACCAAAGGCGTAAATCCCGATAACTGGGAAGGAATTTCCTTTATAAAAGTAAACAAAACACCACAGAGTACAAGCGGAAGTAAAAAACTATGTAAAACTGAAACAAGATGTGCTGAAAGTAAAGGGGGACGGAAATACAAGCCCAACATTAAAGTACAAGGAAAAAGATAAAACAACCGGAAGGTGACAAGAAGCTCCTGGATCGTCCACCAAGGATCCTCCCTGAAGGGTAGGTACAGATAGCATAGCTCCTAGATCGTCCACCCAGGATCCTACCAGAAGGCTAGGTACAGATAGCCTCCACAACGCTCTCACATGTCAACCTCCTCCGAGTGTCACCTCATCGTGAAGTCCACCACCAGAATACTATCTCATCTTGAGGTCCACCTCTGGGTACCGTCCAGTCCTCGAACACTCCGCCTCTGTCTGCGCTGCCCGTCGTCTGCAACCAATACAATGAGGTGCGGGCAAAGCCCTTGCTGGGGTGAGTATAATGATACTTTTTAGGGACCCTGAGACCCTCAAGGTCTCACTAAATCCAAAAAGGATAACCAAAAGAAAGATCTCAACAGATAACCTCTACTTAGGTATATGCCCATACATATACCTAAGTTATCAAGTAACCCATCTCAATCATGAGGAAACACAAAGATTATGAAATCAAAAGATAACCACTACCCAGGTATATGCCCATACATATACCTAAGTTATGAAGTGACACATCTCAATCATGAGGTAAACACAAATATAAAAGACTCAGCTCAAACCAAGATTTTCATTATCGAAACTGAAACTGCTGAAGAGCCCCGTCTCTGGAGTGTACAGTGGTCCTGTCACAACTCCGAGGTACTGCTCACTAACCTAAGACTACTGAGGTACTCCTCCTGTCGAGTAATGTGGGTCTGCTGCTACAACCAAGCGCTTCCTACCATGGGTCTGTTGCTACAACCAAGTTCTCCCCCTCATAGCCTTCAGAGGTAATCCTTCTGTTGAGTACCGCGAGTCTGCCTCTACAACCAAGCGCTCCTCCGCCGTGGGTCTACCGTTACAACCAAGCGCTCCCCCTCATAGCCTCCAGAGGTACTCCTTCTGTTGAGTACCACAGGTCTTCCGCTACAACCAAGCGCTCATCCGCCGTGGGTCTACCGCTACAACCAATCACTCCCCACTGGGCTATCCGAAACACACCGAGTCGATCGGTCAAGCAGTCGTCAGGTCTCAGCCGGCTACATGGTCTCTACACTCTGCATGCTCGTCTCTAGGAGGGTCCGCTCCACGATCTACTCGTCAATACTCCAAGTATCACAAAGTCCCACGAAGAAGTATCTCAAAGGACCACCTCGTCATAGGGGTCTCAACACAATAGACGACGCGTCAATCGGACGCCTGGTCTGTGAGTTATTAGCTTTTTCCTCCCAGGGGCCCGATTGGATTCGTGTGCGGAACAACCCGGCCATATCAAAAATGTACCCCAAACTCTCATAGGGTATACTTTTAGGGACCGTTTCTCAACGTGATCACCAACGCCACTGACGGTTCGTCAAACGGACGTCCGGTCTGAAAGATATCAGGTTTTCCATTCAAGGTGCCCGGTTGGATTTTGGGTACAATCCAACCCGGCCACTATCCAACTACGTCCAAAACGCGGGTGATGTATGCAAAAAGTTCCGCCTCCTCAAGAGGAATTCAACGAGACAGACGGCGCGTCAATCAGACACCCGGTCTGTGAGTTATTGGCCTTTTCGTTTTAGGGGCCCGGTTGGTTTAATGAGAGAACCAACCCGACCACACTCCGACGACATCCAAACCTCGAGCGGAGTAAGCCAAAAGTTCCGTCTCATCAAGAGGAATCCAACAAAGTCGACGAAACGTCAATCAGACGTCCGGAGCTTAGGATATAGGCATTTCCGCTCCGAGGGCCCGGTTGGTTTCGTATCCGAACCAACCCGGCTGAACCCAATGTTCTCCGGAACCTTGAGTGTAATATACCGAAACGACCGCCTCGATCCAAGGATCACATCGCCGCTGATGGTGCATCGATCGGAGGCACGTAGCTCATGTTATGAGTAAAAGACCGAAAAGGTCCGAAAACAGGGGGTCTGGTCCCGGACCGACCTGGATGGCGTGACCCGGCCCGGCCTGGGCGTGACGCGGCCCGGCCGGCGCGGGCGCGGCCCGACCGTCAGGCGGGTCGGATCGGCCGGTTACGGCCGAGCGGAGCTGGGGGCGTGCTGCCCCCGCGTGAGGGAACCGCGGCCCCACGTGGGGTCGCCCTTGCCAGCAGACGCGTCCGGGCTGCCATGTCCCGTCCTCCTCAAGTCCCGCGCGGTCACGGGACCACATGCGGCTGCGGCGGCTTCAGCCGCGGCGGTTCCCTCCAGCGGCGCATCGGGCGCCGGCAGGCTACTCTGCGGACCACCGGACAAGTTTCGATGGTCGGAATTTCACACCGTCTTCACCAAAGGCCCTCCCGGGGTCCTTCCTTCACTGCGAGGACCCCGCATCGCCCGTGCGGCATGCATTGCCGACATCCGTCGTTTCGCACACCAAGAATGAATGGGGCGGTGGGTTCGGACTTGTTCGTTAATCCGCACCCACCGCGTTAGCGGTTTTAAAAGTCTCACAAAAACAATTTAATCAAACGCCACAGGTATAAATCACAATGATTTAAATGAATCAAACCCCTACAACCTCTTAAATAAAAAGAATCTTACAAATATTTCCAGCCCCAAAAAAAAAATAACACATTCGCGGATCAACTTAATGATGAGTTGATCCGGGTTCTTTGTTTTAGAAGGAACAACCAAGGGAATAACACCATTCTAAAAATAATCCCCCTACCTAGAGCGTATCTTGAACGGAGGTTCGTCGAATGAGGATTCGTCGCGGAATATTCGTCGCGTACAGAGACGTCGCAAAAGAAGACATTGTTGGCATTGCAGTTTACGGCGTCGCGTAGTCTGTTTCCGAGGACTCGGCATTCTTCGTCGGAGATCGATGTGTTCTTCGCGTTCTCAATAGAAGATGAAGAAGTTACTCAAGTTCCATACCCTTTTCACCCCAAAAACTCCTCAACAAGAATTAAAACCCATAATAAAATAAGCCCACATTTATTTTATTAACTTGACATTAGTTTTAAATTCAAACACTCACATTAAACTCACTTCATTAATATCATAAGTTCTTAAAACATAAGTTATCAAATTTAATTGTGAGTTGAGGGAGTTAAGGAATGTGAAGGGGTGGGGTTGGTGTGGGCCCCACCACCCTCATAACCTCCCATGGAAAGTTTTGTAGTTACCCAACATCCACCCAAAGCTTAAATCCACTTAGAGAAAATAAAAATTGTAGTTAAATTTTTATTTTAACTTCCAAAATTTTTATCAACTTCTCTCGTGAAAACGCAACTCCGGAAAAGGAGTTCCTAAGCAATTACCGGTGCTGTGAATCCATCGGTGCCCTCAGAATTCGATTCTGAGCACCGGTTCAAAAATGAGAAATTCCAGCTCATTCGTTCACTGAACTTACCCGAGCTAAACTTCGGATAGGAATTCCGGGCACACCGGGCCTCGGAATCTAGTGCCGTCAGAAACTGTGTTCTTGTAAAATCCCAAAGAAAATTATGAAAAACATTTCCCTTGAATTTTATAGGTTATTACAGTTCCCTGTAGGCCGAGGTGTTCCTAGGGCTAAGAGCAGCATTCCCAATACCTCTTTGTGTTTACAGGTTGGACTTTTCACTTTTTAGACTCTTGGTTCGATGGGATTTTGTTCTAGCCCAGTTTAATTTTAGCACTTTACTTTTTATCATAATCTGTTGGTTGGGTTTAGTTGTATGCATTCATTTTCTTCCTTAGTGGTTGTTTTTACATTTCTGCCATGTGGTCATGAGGATGTGTTCATGTGTACATGTTCTTAGGCAATGCCTCCCATGTTAGTGATATGCCTACTCGGTGCCAGTCACCTGCCCCTAGACTATTGGGGGCGGGCTTGGGGAGTCATGGAACAGGCCCCACTGGGATGGGTCATGACATAGTAGTATCAATGTTGGTTGGTTCTACCTTAGGACAAAGAGTTTGTGATATTGGGTTTGGGGAAACAATGTAATGTGTTTTGAGCTCGGCTTTTAGGCTAGACTCTCCAGTGTTGGTGCGAGAAGCTGGCATATCCATACACTAGAACTATGATAACCTGCTTTTCGACTCGGTACATGAAAACACCGGTTTCAGGGAAATAAATGGAAGGTACTTGCATCATATAGGAATTGGTTGTGTTTTCCATATCCTTTGAGTCATCTATCCATATATACTCATGGTACATCTTGTTTCTTTACAGGATGCCTTCGCAACACATACCTACTAGGATTCAGCAGCATGATTTTGTGGATGACCCTGTCAGCGATGTGGCTTCAATACTTGGACTAGTTCCCCAGGAGTTTCCACCAGGTGGTTAACCTACTATGCCACAACCAGTGGAGCAGCCCATGGTACCTGTAGTACCGACTGACGAGGAGTATAGGCTGAGCGTGCTCCATGAGTTCCAGAGACAGAGACCCCTCAATTTCCGAGGTGAGCCCGACCCTCAGGCTGCTGAGGACTGGCTAGAGGTAGTTACTAGAGTTTTCCGCTTAGTGAGGACATCAGAAGACCAGATGGTGATCCTAGGAGCGAGCCTTTTTCAGCGTTCGGTAGGATGATGGTGGAGTCTGACCACACAGAATCATGACGAGGAGACTCTTTCAAGGAAGAAGTTCGAGTGACTCTTTATGGAGGATTTATCTCTGATTACGCTGAGAGAGGTACACATCCAGGAACTTCTTCAACTCCAGAAGGGCAGTATGACTATTGCTGACTATTCATTGAGGTTCACTAACCTCACCAGGTACCCGGTGGATATGGTCAGAGATCAGTAATTTAGATCTCGGACCACAGATCGAGGTCTAAAATGACACATCTGAGCTAATGTCTTGCCTCTATGAATTTCTACTTATGCTGGAGTGCTCGAGAAGGCCTTGGTGATCGAGAGATTCTTGGTGGAGTAGAGACAACTGACGATAATCAGCAGTAGGCAGACAAGTCCGAGGACCTCCGCAGCAGGGAGCCAACATCTGACACATGGATCAGGACGTGATAGATGATAGAGGAGGACCCAAGATAAGGGATCGACAGTCCAAGACTCTCAGACTATATCTAGTCATCCTAGGGAGATGGAGTGCTATGCGTTCGATGGTTGGGGACATCTCACAAGAGAATGTCTGATCCGTCGAGCTACTGATAGGGAAGCGGTGGATGGACCACCGAGACAGAGGTAGAGAGTGGAGCAGACAGACCTTCCAGGCAGTGGATGTGGAAGAGGAGTAGGGAGAGCTGCAGGTTATGGAAGGCTGTTCGACTCACATCCACCACCACCGTTAGGAGGTCCGCACCAGGCTCAGGGAGCTGGGGGATAGGTGCGAGGACATCTGCATGCAGTCAAGGTGTATGACCCCAGGCCTCCAGGGATGATATGAGGTATGATCTATATCTTATCTATCTTATTTTCCATCAATATAGACACAAGTTCCAGTCATTCTTTAATAGCCACATGTCTTGTGCAAAACCTTGAGATTTCGGTAGAGCCATTTACTCGATCCTTAAGCTTAGAGACACCTACGGGTGGAGACTCGACGATCACACACCTTTGTAGGTAGTGTGATCATACCCTTGGAGGAGAGAGTTTCTGTTGGAACCTCTTGGTGTTATCATCAAGGACTTACGACATTATTCTTGGTATGGATTGGTTATCTTCAGTCCATTCCCAGATTTACTATTTTAGGTAATGAGTGTGTTGTGTCCGTAGTGATGGGATGCAGTTTTCCGTTATCGGAGAATAGGATATCCAGGTAGCACATAATGGGATCATTCATAGTTGGGTAAAGATGGTCACTCTTGAGTTGGCTAGCCTTGCCCTTAGAGTCGTAGATGTGATGAGCTCCCAGTTCCAAGCTGTAGTGGCAGAGTACGAGGACATATTTCGTAAAGATGTCCTCGGACTACCTCCCCACTGGGAAATCTAATTATGCAGGGACTTACACTCCGAGATGGTGCCGATTTCTTCATCATCATATCAGATGGATCCTGTGGATCTTCACGTGTAGAGGGTGCAGTTGGAGGATTTGCAGAGTAAGGTTTTCATGAGACCCATCGTTTCACCCTAGGCGGCCCAAGTCTTCTTTGCCAAGCAGGAATATGGAAGATTGAGGTTGTTCATGGATTAACGGCACCTAAACTAGGTGATGGTGAAGAACTAGTATCCAATGCTGACAATCTAAGACCTCTTCGATCAGATGAGAGGGAAACAAAGGTTCTCAATGGTTGAACTTCAATCAGGTTATCACCAGTTACAGGTATGAGATGAGGATATATCGATGATGGATTTCAGGTGATTCTATGGTCACTATACATACTTGGTGATGCCTTTTGTCATGACAAAAACCCCCAGTGTTCAGGGGACTAATGAACCAGATCCTCTAGCCATAATTGGACTGGTTCGTAGTGGTCTTCATCGAAGACATCCTTATGTAATCAGCATCCTAGGAGGAGAACGCGAGACACCTGAGGATAGTTCTAGATGTACTCTGGGAGCACCATCTTTATGGTAAGCTCTCAATGTTCTTGTTCTAAATTCATGAGGTCCACTTTTTGGGGCATGTCATCTCAGTAGATGGAGTGGTTTTGGACCTAGCCAAGGTGGAGGCAGTGTTAGCATGGGATCCACCTTGAACCGTGATGAAGGTGAATATCTTCCTTGGGTTGGAAGGATATTACCAGTGATTCATTCATGATTTCTATCGAAAATCAACACCGATGATAGCCTTGAGCAGGAAGGGGAAACCCATTATATGGATGGAGAAGTTCCATTAGGATTTTAAGCAGTTGAGACAGAGTTTGATGAGCCCCCCAATCTTGAGGTTGCCTAAGGAGGGCGTCGAGTACGTAGTTTTCTATGACACATCAGGGATCGAGCATTGTTGTGTCCTGATGAAGAGGCAGGTAGTGATTGCTTATGGTTCATGTCATCTTTGGCCACATGAGCAGAACTATGTGACCCATCATCATGAGTTGGTTGTGGTAGTCCTCACATTAAAGATGTGTCGAAACAACCTTATGGGAGAGTGGTTCATCGTCTACTCTGACCATAAGATCTTCAATTACATCTTCTCACAGAAGGATATGAGTCTAAGGTAGAGGCGTTGGCTAGATTTACTCCAGGATTATGATTGAGAGATCATATATACTCTTAGTAAGGGGAACAAGGTGGAAGATGCTCTTAGAATAAGGTCGTGCTCACATCTTTTGAGTGAGGCGATAGAGCAGTTAACCACGTTGTAGTTATCCTTTGTGGATGGTTATGATTCATATTACCTACAGTCAATGGATATCACCCCTACACTCTTACAATGAGTTAGGGAAGCACATCTTGGGGATGTCGACTATGAGGCATCACGTGCTCAGTTATCAATAGGACATGCTCCTGATGGATATTCGCATAGTCAGTAGCATGTAATTCTTTTCAGTGGATGCACTATTGTACCAATAGAATTGCGGGAAAGGGTCAAGGGGGAGTTTCATACATCCCCCTTGGCAGTACATAGTTGAGTGGATAATTTGTAACAGGATCTCCAATGACTGTTCTGGTGGTCAGGCATGACGAAGGAAGTAGCAGAGTTCATTTCCCGATGCCTCACATGCTAGCAGGTGTAGGTCGAGCACTAGGTTATAGTGGGAATAGCTCACCCCTGGATGTTATAGAGTGTATGTTGGATGGAATTTCGATGGAATTCATGATAGGATTACCAAGGACACCCATGGGGTATGATTCCATCCATGTGATCATTGACTGACTCACCAAGTTGGCCCACTTCCTAGTTATCCTAGAGCAGAGTTCCATAGAGATCATAGGATTCCTCTACCAGTAGGAGATAGTTCAACTTCATGGAGTCCCTTCGATTTTATTCTCAGACTGAGACACCCACATTACATCCCAATTGTGGAAGGGATTTCATGGGGCCTTTGGGACTAAGCTATGCTTGGACACGATGTTACATCCCATGACTGATGGTCAGATGTAGAGGTCCATTCAGGTTTTGGAGGATATGTTGTGGGCCTGTATCATAGTCTTTGGTCATAGTTGGGAGGACCACCTACCACTGGTGGAGTTTGCGTACAATAACAGCTACCACTCCACCATTGGTATGGAAACTTTCGAGGCTTTATATGGGAGACCCTTCCGGTCACCGCTTTGCTGGAACCACCTAGGAGAGTCAGCACTCAGGGGTCTAGAGTTGGTGCAAGCTACCACAGAGAGGGCACATTTCATCTGGGAGTAGATGAAGACTGCAAAAATCTGGTATATGTCTTATTCTGACTGGCGATGGAGACCCCTGGAGTTTTAGGAGGGAGACCACACCTTTCTTCGGGTCTCACCTCGACGAGGGTTACAGAGATTTGGCCGAGGTGGCAAGCTATCTTCGAGGTTAAGAAGAACATTCTAGATACTGTGTAGAGTGAGTGAGGTGGCGTACCTCCTGGCTCTACCACCACAGTTTCATCAGGTATATCATTTCATCCATGTGTTGCAGCTGAGGAGGTACGTGCATGACCCATCACACATCATCGACTAGGACGAGCTCAACATCGAGGATGTAGTGACCTTTTCCGAGTACCTTGTAGAGATCGAGAATCGGCATGAGAGGATCCTTCATTGGAGATCTATGTCAATGGTGAGAGTTTGATGGAAACACGAGAATCTTCAAGAGAGCACATGGGTGGTGGAGGAACATATCCGTGCCCAATAACCACATCTTTTTGAGTATTCTTCTTTTTGATTTTTGGGGACGGAAAGCCCTAAGGTGGGGAGAATGTAATTCATTTTATTATCCATGTATTATTTTTAAATATAATATATAATTATTATGAGACCATGCACAGAGACAGAACATCATTCCGAGGCCCGGTGATCACGAAATGGTGGTTTGAACATTTTTAAGTTAAGTGTGTCGACACTTGTGCGTGGTTGTGGATGTTTCCAAAAAGATGGCCGAATTAAAAATCTAAGGGCACCGTTGCATCCTAGATGACGACTTTACCTATGAATGGGTCTAACATAAAATGGCACGGGCCAAGGGAAAAGGTTGATTTTCAGACATTTTCAATAAAATAAAACAAAATAAATGGTGAAGTTTTATTTATTATTAAACATTCGTTGCAGTGCAATGATGGGGAAACTTTTTAATAATTAATTCCATGATATAATGACTTAGAAACGAAAACTTGAATCATTAATGAAATAACTTGATGGAATTCCAAAATTCCCTTCCCATTTTTGATGGGTTAATCGAAAAATGGTCGTTGACGTAAAATTGAGAGAAAACCCTAGAGAATCCGTGGAGCCTTAGAGAAAACTCTCGGTGAGGAATGAAGACAAATCAAAGTTGAGAATTTCCACACCAATGAGTTGAAGGATCTCGATGAAGACGGTAGAATGACCTATTTATTAACGATCGATCCCTTTTGAGGTAGTGGTGTGCTATTTAAATTCTTTTTCCCCGTTTTTGATTAAAACGATGAACACGGTTCAACCACGAACATGTTGATCTACGGATTTGTGTGTTCTTGAAGAAGGGATTCTGTTGGGATGTATTTGGGGATTGATTCATGGTTATTTTTTATCATTTTGAACTTTATCCATTTGATCCTACTGACAGAAGCTGATCAAATCCATGACGAATGATGGAGGGGGTTCGTTCCTCAATTTCTTTTCAATATTTCCTCCCCCTTTTTTCTCTTGTGAATTCTTTGTGTTCTTTACTTTCTTCATGCGGAAATTAAGAAAATATAGTTGCGTGTATGTTTTTCAATGCAACCATCCCAAATTGGAGCTTCGACGACACAGAAACCTAGCTGAGTTGTGACGGTGATGAAAGTAGACGAATCAACATGGTTCTGTAATTACCATTCTTCGACCGTTCTTCACGCGAGTGGATCAAAAATAGTTATCGAGGCCGACCAGATGCCCGAAAACAACGGACATTACTTTGGGATGTTGGGGCGACCTAGATTCTAGATTTTTGTGGTGATAGAATAGTCGGATTGATGAATGGGGCAACATGGGAGGTGTGCTAGAAAATGTAGTTCTTTCTGGAAAATTCTGGGATACCCGACGTGTACATCCGAAGAACACTCCATGTAGTACTGGTAGTGGAAGCTATGGTTTTGGGAGTCAGAGAGGAATGAAAAGGCATGTGACTCCAGTCACATGACATGTTAGACTTTCCACGAATCCCAGCATGTATCCAGGGGATACACGGAGACGGCGTGTAGTACACAGCTGTGTACTACACCACACAGCTAGGTGAGGCTAGTAGCACGAGACACCTCGTGTACCGATTACATGGGTTGAGGCCGTGGATGGGCACATAACTAGCATACGTGGAACCAACCCTAGATACTCGGGCACAAAGTGTAATCTGTACCACACACCATGTACTGAATTTTTCTACACCACCAGCCTTACGATATGTGCCATTGTTCATGGGCAGTACATGGGGTCGGAAGACACAATGTGTGACTTTTCTACACATCATGTACTTTTTGGAAAATGGATTGTTCCTCTTGTCTACTGAGTCTTGGAAATGTTTCATTTGGGTTAGTGCCCCTTTTTCTCATTCCCCTGAATGTCAGGCATCGTTCCTTTTACATAGGTATGATCCATTCAGCAGGACTTTCTGTGATAGAGTCAGGAATCCCTTTGAGAGGCACATATGGAGATCCTTTATACATTCTTGACCCCTGGAAGAGTCTGGAAGCGACGTGACCAACTCTACCGAGCGTTGATCCACTACCTAGCTGGTGAATCTGGATGAGTAGCAGTATCCGCCATTACCCTGGCAGTGATCCTCATATGTGTATCGTAATCATTCCCACTCAAGAGTGTGTCTCCTGTAATGAGTGTTTCAATCTATCATGAGTGTTCCACTCAAAAGTGTTTCTCCCATAATGAGTGTAACTAACACTTGTGATGTTTCCCGATGAATAGTACTTCTCGGACGAACATCATCAGAACTACCAGACTCGTGGAGTGTGTTCTCCTAGAATGAGTCCTTTGTGGAATATTTGAACTTAATCCCTGGATGAGGGTACATGGTTGTGTGACTTGTCTCTAGACTACGGGTATGGGTTTTGAGTATATATTGTTAGTGTTTCTATGATATATGTTATGTATACATATACTGTGTAGAGCTAACAATACCTTTATTTTATGTTTTTCATTATTGTTTTTCAGGGTCCTCTACTGAGTATTGTTATACTCACCTCTGCATGGGCCTTGCCCGCACATGTCATGTCTTGTGCAGACAAGCAGCCTTTTAGCAGGGTCCATGGCAGACCAGGACATGACCGAGCTTTCTGAATTCCCTACAGACCAAGGCGTTACTATATCTATGAGTAGCAGTCCCAGTACCACTTTGTGTTTATAGGTTTGACTTTTTGCTTTTCAGATTCTTGTTTTAGTGGGATTGTATTCTGGCCTAGTTTACTTTCAACACATTACTTTATGTTATACTCTGTTGGTTGGGTTTAGTTGTATGCATACAGTTGGTTCATTAGAGGTTTTTTTTACATTTTAACATTTGTGGACATGGGGGTGTGTGTGTGTATATGTTCTTAGGAAATGCCTCACATGTTAGTGATATGCCTACTCAGTGATATTCATCAGTCCTTTCCCTATTGGGGGCGGGCTTGGGGATTCATGGCGTGGGCCCCACTGGGACGGTTCATGACACTCATCTTAGGCTTGGTCAAGAGCGAAGCCTAGTGAAGCCACCTCCTTTCTGAGCACTGAAAAATTGGCTTCATATGGAGAAATTCTATTAGAGAGGCCATAAATTCCTTTTTCTGAGTAAATTGGATTTGTTACAGCCCTATATTTATACTAATCATGTGATAAATGTTCTATGGCTATATTAGGAATGGAATCAATTTTTAATGGTATTTCGAAATATGAAAACATAAAACCAAAGAAGTGTATATGTTTTATATTACTATTTTACATAATAAGACATTTAATCAGATCAAGTGGAATTTTCATTACTAAAATTTTGGGTCGTTACACTTTTCCAAATATTGGAAATTTATTAATTTAAAATAAGGTAACAATTTTTTTATTATATAATATTTTTATTGTTAATTTTCAAAATGCATGAAATATAATAATATAATATTCATCTAAGTCAAGTAAAATAGTTCAAAAATGAAATTAGTTCAAATATAAGTTTGATATGGTCTTAATATAACCATAAAATCTAGTTTATGTAGGTTTATATTTTCTTTTAAAACTCATATTTTGATTTAAACCCTTGTTAACCAATTTTAACCTTAACCGTAGTAACGTATTTTTCAATATTAAAGAGTTTTAGTTTTTCTTATAAGGCCAAAAACACATCATAAATAGCCAAGGGATGAAATTTTGGCTTTTTATCATCATGATAATCTTCTTATAATATTTATTAGATTTTAATATAATTTAATGAAATATTAAATAATATAAAATATCATTAATGTGGTTCTTCACACAATTCATTTTATTTTTATTTTTAAGCAACTTGAAAAAAAAGAAATTATAGTATAAACCATTGACACATACCTAATAATTTTATTTTTATAAAAAATTTCATGGAACAAAATAATTAATTTAAATTGCACAACTTTTATGGTTTTTAAAATCATTTAATTTATTTTAGGTTATTTAAACAAATCTTATATCGGTGTTTCTTAAGCATTAAATGCAATTATTGCATAAATAAAATTTATAAATAAATTATAATGATAACATTTTTTTTTTCAAATAACAAATTAGTACCAAATTTATTTATTTCTATAACTTTCACAAAATATTGTAGATCATAAATGAATGAGAGTGACATTTTTTACATTACATTTACTTAAAATAATATAAAGTTTATAATAAATGGAAAGTGTCATTAAATTTTTATATTTTCCAATAATGTATGGTAATTTGCAAAATAAAAACATATACAATAAAATAAATACACATGTTAGAGAAAGTGTTTGGCCTTATGACATTATTTTTACCCTTAATTACCTGATTTACTCTTACCGGGGTCACAAATATTTACAACTATTACTATTCATGATATCAAAAATTAGAGGGTCATATTTAATAAATTTAGACCTCCCCATTCGAAATATGGAATAAATTTTTCATTATTTAAATCATATAGGTAGAATAGTTTAATTTAAAATTAAAATTATAAAAAAAGTTGAAATATTTTTTTTCTTCAGAAAAATTTATTTTTAAGTATAAAAATATTTTTATACAAAATTAAATAATAAAACTAATTACAAAGACCATAATTTGATTATATTTTAATTAAAATGGAATAATTATTTTTTAAAATTAATCCAAAATATGATTTTACTTTCTAAATACATGAAAATAAAATATAGTTTTCAATATAAATCTGTATTTTCTATTATTCATTGAAAACCCAATATGTTTGAAAAAATACCACAATTTAACACTAATCGAATTTTGATATTATTATTTTAATAATGAAAATAATATTATCAAAAAAATTAAAAAATTTAACTAAATTTATTATAATATTCACTCATTAAAAAAAATAAAACTCATTTTTGAAGAAAATATATTGTTGAAGAATAAAATGACTTTTCAAAAAATTCAGTGATTATTTTATATGATATTATCAATAAATGTTTATTGGTTTAACCCCTTATATATATATATATTTCATAATTTGGTTAATCCTATTTATACCCACAAATTTAATGAATAGTTTATAATAATAATAATTGAATAAAAATATTTCATGGTTCATTTAAGATCAGTGTTTCTTGTTATATATATGATATCAAACATAATGTTCTTTTAAAATATCTAGATATTACATTTTCACATGTTTAATTTATTTCTTACTCATAATTTTATCATGAACTTGTTAATGAAGGAGTTGGCATTTTAAAATACCTTTATTGAAAACCCACATCATAAAAGGGTTAATAATACTTTTTTTGATAATATGGAAAGGGAAATAATAAGTTCCTCTATAATAACACATAAATAATATTCCAAATAGGATAACATTAGTGGGAATTGAAAATATTGTGGTGGATTAAAATGTAATTTATGAATAATTATGGAGATCGATAGAGATCGTTGATCATAATAATGTTAATGATCATGAGGATGTTAATGACCACAAAATAATAAAAAAATGATTTTTGGAAAAGACTATTGATTGATAAAAAATTAGTGAAATTAGATAACATTTCTATTTCAAGATCCTTATCCAAGAGTTGAGGAATTACATTACAATATATACTAATAACATAATGAAATATACTTGAACAGTATAATTTTATCCATTAATAAATTTTCAACACAGTCTAATTTTTTCCCCAAATGATGAGTATTAAAGACTAATTTTTCATGTCTAAAGCACTAAAATCAATTTATAATGGATCACATAATCCTCAAATGGAAAACAATATATTTTTCATGTATTTTGACAGTAACCAAATTTTTTTTCCCAAGGTTAGATAATTCCTAAAATGAATAGACATTTGTATGAGAAAATGAATCATTAATATATAAAGTGGAATATATAACAACCAATGTTCAACCTAGATAATTTGATAAATAAAAACCCGTAATATTATTCAAAATATTACCAACCGAGTTTAAAACAAAAAAAATAAATTTCATTTGATTACATATTCTTCCAAGGCTAGTTTAAAATTTATCTCCACATAAAATTAATCACTCATTATGTCAAATACCCAAAAAATGTATATTCTCTAATCATATAATCTCCAAAATATTTTAATAATTTTAATAAATAATCTAAATAAAAATAAAACATTAATAAAATAGTATATTCTATCAAAAGGAAATTCAACTATTATCATAATATTATACGTACATTAATCATATTAATTTTAGTAAAATTAAAGTGATCTTCTTTTGAGATAACAATAATCACATTATCTCCAAATAAATTTTTACTACCAAAGTAATATATAAGATAAAACATATGTTCTAAAATAGTAATAACCCATAATTAATTCAATATAAAAGATAATATAATCCATAATGGTTATAAACAACATTAAATATATGTCAAAAAGAAGTAAAGGTATTCTGACTCATATTACATTTTCACATGTTATACATAAGAGTTACATATACCTCAAGAATCTAACGAAACACAATAAAGTCTCTCAAAATATTATCATCAAATAAAACATAAAAATGTATGTTTATGAAATTGAAATTATTGTCAAACATAAATGTATAAACCCATTATATAATCCATAACAATTAATGTAACCTCACATGGAAACATTATAATCTGCAAAATTGTTTAAACCTTTCCTATGATACCAACTTCAATGACTTGACCTAAATTAGATGATAAATTGAATATATAGATATTAATTCACTTTATTTCATTTAGAGGATCATTTAAGTCTTATAGTTTTAGATAATTAGATTGTAAATATTTTATAACAAACACATACATGACATATTTGTAACTTCCTATAAATATATAATTTCCCCACAATACATGTATTTTAAAATAAAACACATTTTCTTTTCGTTAAATATATTCAAAATTTTAAAATTAAACTCAACCTTATATATAATAATTATTAAAACCCTTGGATGTTTTTTTTAAAAAGAACGTTTGAGACAAAAAAATCTTATCAAGTGACATATAAAAAGATAGAATGAAACTAATTATTCCATGAAACTCATTAAAATATCCCTTTTTAAAAATTAACATTGGGCACAAAATAACATTTAATTTTCCAAAAAATAAAGATACTATACCCTATTTTTTTATAATAAATTTCAATATAAATTTTAAAGGAAAAAATGAAACTCATAATTTTCAATCATGAAAAACACATAAAACTTTTTCATAAATTTATACATTTCACTATTAATCAGTAGTATATACTTTCATTTAATCATAAGATCATTATCTTAACTTATGAAATCATAATATTTCAATAAAATACCATAGTAATCAAAGATAAATATTATAGAAAACTTGGGAAATAAATTTTATTTCACAGTTAAAAATGGAATAATATACACGTCAAACATCCATCATGTCCATTTCCAAATGCATTAGAGGGATATAACAGACCTATTCATACTTGGTTTATAATGTTATAACTTGTACTTTTGTTTATAATAGAACCGGCTATCATTGGTTTATAATGGAAATAACCATAATCCTGAAAAACATAGAAGAACTATAACATAATCATAGCACATGATATATTTAATTTCTGTTATAATACTCATAAAAAACCCTTTTAACCCATAATAAAATATTTCCATATATTGAAATATATATTCCATTTAAAAATATTTTTGAAAATATTCAAAAAAGGGATGGAGGGTTTTTATTTAAATAATATACTAAATTTTTATATGATTAAAAAAAATCAAATAGGGGTTATGGTGGAGGAAAAAACCATTGATGTTGAATGCGGTAAAATTGGACATTTCTTTTTTTCAGTTTTTAGAAAAAATGTTTAGAATAAAATATATAAGAATATTAATTTTTTAAAACATTTTAAATAGATTCAAAACTGAACTATAAATTAGATTTTAATGTATTTATTCATTTTTTATATTTTGTAATCAATTACATAATCAGTAAAGTTTACCTTAGATGTTTTGACAATAGTCATCTCATATAACAGAAACAACTTCTATAGGTTGACTATGGTCAAAGTGGCCATTATTAAATAATATCCAGAATAATAATTATGGAATAAATATTATTTTTAATTATTTTTTAAAACCAATAATAAAATATGGTCCTAGAAAAATGAACTATGTTATAACCATGGAGATGATAGTCTGCACAAACACAAGAGTACCATTTCCATTTTTCAACAAACATAATGGAAATATGACAAATATTATTTTAGCTGTATATAATTATTATTATATCAATAATATACTTTTATTTCTTTAAAGAACTTATATATATCGTCTATGTGACGTGTCTTTGAAAAATTAACCACATAGTACTGTGAAGGTGGTAATACACACATATACAAGAATGATGTTATCATTTTTTAATGGAGGGAAAGGTAAGAAATTGTATGATAAATTATATTTAAAAAATGTTAAATATTTTTTTAATATAATATATAAAAATTTAATCATATCATTATAACTATTTGTGATCATTGGTGATGTAAAAAGGCTTACAATAGTTCATGAGGCCATAGTCCTTCGTACAGACAACGGATAGTTTCATTTCCTATTTGATAGAAGGGGAGATTGATATTGGTTATTCCATTAACATAATAAAATATAATTATACTAAGGATAATATTTTTAATATTTAATAATATTTGAATAATATTCTATTTTGATATAATAATAAATATAATGAAATTTTTTTGTTATAAGTTATACCTCTTCTTTGGACAACCTCCTTTACTCTACAACTTAACCCTTCAAATGTTGGTATTCTACCAAAAAGGACTTCTAGAATGTGGAAATGGATGTTATAAAAGGATTTGGGAAGGTATTTTCTAAACAAAATAGTTCATGAAGACTAATGAAAATTGGAGAAGAGGCACCCTTTAATTGGTGGGGGTAGGGACACTATGAATTACTCAAAATATAAATAAACATGAAGTAATTTTCAATAAAAAATAAATCCAAATTGATATGATTAAAATATAATGTAATTATGGGTATAATTAATATAATAAAATAAAAATTGGAAATGTTTAGTTTAATTTTTCACGCTTATCTTTTTGTTTTAACCCCTCTTAACACTTTTTACACTTATGACAATATAAATTCTTTTTTAATCTTTATGGGTCATAAAAGTTACTATAAAAGATAAATTTTATTATAAATAGAATATAGATTATATTTTCTTCCATATATAATGAAAATGACATAATATCATATTTTTTTCAATTTAAATAATTTAATAAATTATTTTTTGTTATAAAATGTCACTATTGTCTCTTTTAGAAATATATGAAATATTATAATCTAATATGTGTCTAACTCATGTGAAATTGGTCAAAAATGACTTTCAATAATGGATAAGAAATATATAATCATTATATAAACATGAAATCAATATTATATTGGTTTAGATATCATTTTAAATCTTATCTTTCCATTTAGCCCATTAGTTAACTAATTTCAACCTTAACCACAGTAACGAATTTTTCAATATTAAATGGATAAAATTATACATATAAGGTCACAATTTGATCCAAAATGGAAAATATATGAAATTTATGACCATTTATAATCCTAAATTTCCAATTTCAGTATTTTTATTATTTTTAAATAATCTAATAAAATATTATTTCTTATAAAATACATTTAATGTCATTTTTTAAAATTTTTCATTAAATTGTATATTGAAAAAAAAATGAAAAGGAATTAGAATATTTTAATTTTAATCATACCTGATATGTAATATTTATCTAAAAAATCATGTAAAACAATAATTAATTCAAATTATATTAGTTTTAATTTTTTTAAATATTTTATTTTATTTTAATATTAATTTAATAAATACTATTTTGGTGTTATGTAAGAATTTAATGCAATTAAATCATCAAAAAAAATTAGAAATAAATTACCATGATTAAAAAATCACATATATTTAAAACAATCATTTATAAACAAACATATGTTATCTTTATACCGGACACAAACTATTATATATTTTTAAAGAAATAGAGTGAAGTTTTGACTTTATATTTACATAAAATAATACAAATGCTATAATTAAATAAATGTTACAGTAAATTGCCACATTTTTTGAAAAATACATGCTAAAGGTGAAAATACACTTATAAAATAAAATAAACACTAGGGTAATGGATAATATAATGTTTTATCACATTATAATTAACTATAATTATCTTATTTTTCTATAATTTGGTGACAAATATTTACTATGATTACTATTAATATTTTTAAAAAAATAAAGGGCCCTATTTAATAAATTAAAAACACCAGATTAAAAATAAGTATTAAATTTTTCTATATTCAATTAATTTATGTGGTATAATTAATGTTAAAATTAAACCTTCAATGTTTGATAAAAAACTAGTTTTTAGGAAAATTCCCTTTTATGTTTAAAAAGTATTTAATTCATATTAACGAATAAAATTCATTCTAAATATCATAATTGGAAAATTTTTAATCAAAACAGACTAATTATTTTTTTAAGCTAATATAAAATATAAATTTTTAGTTCAAATACCTAAAAAAATATATTTTCAATAAAAATTAGTATTTTCATTATATGTTGGAAAATAAATATTTTTAGAAAAAAAATTCACCTTAATATGTTTATGATATGTTGATTTAAATATGAATTTAATTTTATAATTTTTCTTAAAAACAATTCCATAAATTAATTATAATATTTACTCAAAAAAATAATAAAATCTATTTTTTGAAGAAAAAAACATTTATTGAGAATAAAATAACTCTACAAAAAAGTGGGTGATTTTTCACTATTACATTTTCCTAAAATATTATTGAGTGGGATCATTGTATTTTTATATTTAATGATGAAGCTAAACCTATTAAAAAATTATAATTTATTACCTATTTTATAATAATAACTTTTAAATAATGTTATATTATTATTCATTTATGCTTAGTTTTGCATGTTTTATATAATAACAAACATAGTGTTATTTCAATTTATAAATATATTTCAAAAATTTAAAAATATAAGAATAAAAGTTGGTTTATATGTTCAATAATGTTTCTTTAAGAATCCAATGAAGGTCTTAAAAACTATTTATTGTCCATAAGGAAGATTAACAATTCAATATGATTGGATTTCACAACATATACTTGAAGATGATTTTGAAACTCCCTTGAATATCCATGTTAGGTATAGATTTTATAGAAAATAATTCGTTTATTTTTAGGTTATATAATATCGAATGTATTTCTTATAAAGTGTTTTAACTGTAAAGGAGTTTAAAATCAAAGGAATAATTGATTTAGCATGCAATATATATTCATGATATGATGTAAATAGTTCCTAAATTAAGGAATTGAATGTAATGGATTTTATAAAGCTGAAATGAATATAAATAAAATTAATGAATCATCATTTCATTTTCCTAATGTGATAAGAGAAGTTGTTTGATGACAAAGAGTTTTAGTGAACTAGTATGATATTATTAATTTCATATACATGGTTTATGATACATCAATTTATATGACATTTTTTGAGGGGAAGATAAGGATTAAACTATTTATCTTGGATAATGTGTTTATCCCAATATTTATTAAAATATGTGGGAATATGTTCCTATAGCCCATATATGGTAAATTTTAATAAATACATACTTTAAATAAAAAATGTTTTGAACATATAGACTAAAATATATGATATGGAAACTATAGTATGTTTTTAAATATTCTACTAAAATGGAAACAATATTATTTCGAAAATAAAAAAGGTATTTTTTATATTATTAAGATATTATGAAGATAACATTGTCTCTAATAGGTTAGTGCGATAATGTTTGTACTTAATAAGTTCAATGTTAACAAATAAAGAGTTCCACCAGTCAAAGATTAAGTTAATTTTATTTATTATCTTATGAAAGTTAGGATGGTTGTTAAAAAAAGTAAGTTAGTAGTTATATTATTTAAAGAAAAAATTTTATAGAATAAGGTTCCATGTATGATTATGATGAAATTAAAGATATTTTTTATTATACAACATATGTTAACATCTCAACACTTGTTGTTGTGGAGTTATGAGATTTTAAAATGCTCAAAAGTTGAATGGTTAGGAATCTGATTCTTAAATATCCCCATTATTCCAACCAGATTTCTTAAATGATGTTTCTCAATAAATATTACATTGATTAGGTTTTATAAGATAGTGTCATAGGGACGTGACAGGGGTTACATATAATGTAGTGTGTTAATAAAACCTAGAATGTGCAACGAACATAAGACTAATCATGAACTTTATCACATATTATATAATAATATGGTTCTTATGTTGGGATTTTTAAATATTATTAAATTAATCAAGAATATTAATGTGTATCATATTAAAATCAACCTCTATTTCATCATTTTTTTAATTTTGGATATATATATATATATATATGAATTTTTTTAATCTGAATTGATAATGGACCTATAAAAGTATGAATCTGATTTATCGCTAACTAATGATCTTAATGGAGTATTATTGGTTTTGAAAAACAGTTAAGGTTAGTATGAGTATGATTCTTACATAGAGTTATAGAATATGATCTTAAGGCATAAAATAATGAATAATATTCATTATATGTATTGGTTGACCTACTATGTATACCACATGAAATGTCATACAAATGTTGTTGGTATACTAGGGTTTCATAGATCATATTTGATTCCCCACCACCTGAGGCATGAGAGATAGTGATCATCAGAAACTTCTTGTGTTTATTTCCTACTTATGCAAGTATACATATTGAATTATCTAATACAGTGGTGTTTGGGTTTTATGTTAATGTTGTCTTCGGTTAGAGATTAACTAATATGGTATTTTTAAACTCATAGGATGAGAATAAAATAAGGACACTCAATTCAAATAGATAGTGTGAGTCTAATAAAACACCTAGATATTATATATTTTTATCTAGATAAGGGATATATTATGTGATTATCTAGAATGATGAATGAAATGTGATTTATTCATCGACCAGTTCAATATACTCTCTGAGAATTGAGAACATATGAGTTGGCTATATGGAATTTACCTGTTTCATGTCCCATGGTAACTCATCATATTGGAATAAGAGATAATATGAAAATGAAAATTTTCATATGATGTAGAGTCATGAGAAAATGTATAGAGATAAATGTGTATGGCAGAGATCCCTCTAGATCGCTTTATTTGTTTTGAGTAGCATAGATACTTTTCTAGAGGACACTCTTTACTTATATATATGGATTTGGTGATTGATATTTACTGTCACCACTATAAAGTCTCTTAGATTCACAGTTATTTGATGACGGAATGATGATTTACTTTAACTTAGATAACTACTCAAAAAGTATTTTATAGTCAATTAAAATGTGTTTTGGATATGTATTCAAAGGGTATTATATATGATTTGATATTAGGTGATGTGAATGAGAGTTTCACATATGTTTTTTAATATATCAAAAAAGGAATTGTGGATAAGTTTTCATAGGTTATTTTATAAGATAAATTATAAGGTGAAGTGGTAAAAAGACTTGTAGTTTTTAGTGAATGTTGGAGGTTAAAGTAGTTATTCCACAAAGATATATTTATATTTGATATATTTATGGAATGTTTTTTAATTTTCAGGAAAATTATGATTTACATTGGTTTTATTATTTCATGTGTGCTGGATACCAAAACCATTTCACAAGAATAACCTATCATTAATTAATAGTATTTAATATTTATATGAAACAAACATAGAGTAAATAAATAGGATGCATGAACGAAACATGAAATTTAAACACACACTTTAATAAATTAGTTAATATAGAAAACACCTTTTGACCATCCTTAGGTTTTATATAAATCAATATGATATATTGGTAGTGGGTACTGTGTAGATTCATATCCTCATCTTCATCAAACCTCTCTGGATCCTGATGCTTTATTATACCTTTATTCTTTTCATATGAGGTACAAACATACGACGAAGAAAACGTGAATGAATTTCGAAATTCAACAGATTCATATTAACCCATGGATACACAATATGGATGTGATGATTTTGTATTACACTTTTTGATCTTTATCAAAATCATCAGACAATGATCTAAAAGGAATCAGTGGATTTTCTAAAACTGGTACACATTATTTACAATATTTTTAGCTTCAGCTTTATATGTAGGTTTCATTTTTATTTTATGATATATTCTTGTAAATATGGGTTTAAATCACTCCTAAATATTTTAATAATTTTTATTAGACTCCTAAAAAACCCTTAAACATCTAAATAATAGTTTTTACTATATTTCTCATAATTTTAGAGTGATTTCATTAAATTAAATGTATTAAAATAATTAAATTAATTAATTAATGAAGAATGGTTGGAATAAAGACTATTTTTAAATCATCTTAAATAGTGATGTAGATTTATTATATAGAAATTATAAAAGATAATCATTCATCAATTCACCCCCATAGTGAAATATTACGGGACCTTACATAGTTTTTGTAATTGGTATCATTATGGAATTAGTTTTATCCTTTAAAATTAATAACATTTTTAATAAAACTTATCTCACGATATCATTTTTAGGTTACATATTTAATATAAAATTGTATCCATCATAAAAAATATTTATTATATGAATATAAATATTTTTCACCCTTTTTAATGAAATAATTACAATATTTGGCAGGTGATAAAAACCGAAACATACTCTCTTTAAGTATGGTTGTGTTTTAAATGTTAGACAATGGTTTCAATCCTATTATGTAAATATTGTTTTCTTACAAAAAAATCATTCAATGAAAATTTCTATACAACTAATGATGTGATCCTCCCTCAGAAAACACAAGTTGAGTTTGAGTAGAAATTTATATCCATTATTTATGTAGAAGTAAATAGGTTCTCCATGTGTCATATGACCTCTCACACATAGATGGATAATTATTCCCAAAAAATTCCCATTCCAAGGACATGGTGGTGAAAACCTACCACCAAGAGTAGGAAATTAATTCCATATATCTCTGAAAAAAGGATTTTGAGACCATACAACCTTTTATATGGGTCTCATGTATGATTTTTTCCATATGAAATATCTTTTAATGGGTAAAACTCATATCCAATGAATTATATTAACATTTAGTATATGATTTTACTATATTAGAAGACAAAATTGACATATGAATCAAAATTTATGATCATTTAAGGTCTTTCAATTATTATGATGAAATATAACTCATGCATAGGGTCACATGTGCAAGTATCCTTTGTCTAACTCTTTTACATATATCATATATTTAGTTCCTTTAGAAAATTCTAGGGGCAAAGTTAACTTTTTTCAGTTCCTTGAGTTCATTTCCAAATATGGTTACCAAGCCAACCAATTTCCTATGTCTCCAGAATGGGAACCTTATCCAGCTAGGTCACAAACATGGGAACCCACTAATCTTTGTCTAGGCCGCCGACAAGGTATAGGCCCCAACATTAACAGTCTCAATTACTCATATAGTTACCAATATAGCTATCTATAAAATCATATTATGGCCTCCAAATAGGTATAATACCAAAAATTTATAGTCCCCCTTCCTCATATAATTACTAATAGATATTGGATGAACAATCATATCCGAGCCGCCAACCAAGAATAACCCACAAAACATTCCTTTATCATAGTCATAGACCAATTCATGTAGATATGGTTAACCCAATGTGTAATCCCCACTAAGGATTATATTTTCGTCTCATTTACGAACCAAAATCCATTCCACATGATTTTAACTTACATGGACCAGTCCTTCTATATGTCCTTAAACTGTTTGGCTTAAACTATGTGTTTTTTGATTCAAACTGTTGTATGACATATAAGACATCAATTTAAGTATTAATACCAATATTATAATATATATTTATTCTATGTGATAGGATGAATTCCACATTTTTATTATGTTATGATCATATGATGTACTATTTTTTTCTAATTCAACCTGATTCACAAAACCCCTTTTTGGTTTCCACATATATAATATTAGTTGATATTTTTTTCATAGTCTCCCAAACATCTTGAGGTGTGATAATATTCTTAGTTTCCATATATGGTCCGTGTACTATGTGTAATACCTAACATCTCTAGTTACCAATGAACAATAGGTAGACAACTATATATGAGACTCTTACAAGGTGTATTCCCTTCCCATAACTTCTCTTATATTATTTCCAATTGACAGGTTAGACCACAAAATGGAATCTCATGTGTAACCTACACTTTGTATCCTATTTTCATCCATTTTAATGGAGTGAGTTTACATACTTGGGATTCATAATTAGGTTAATCCCTACCATATCCTATCATATTAACAATAAATATGATAAAATATAAAGGGTTGATAATGTGTATGTACCACACTGACCATTTATGGTCACCATTCATCTATTTTTTTTTCACTCAACATGATGTTAAACTACCTTGAATTAGTCCTTGACCAATAAACTAAATTATTATTATATGTCCAATTAATAATCACTAAATTACATGGGTTTTTATTCCATTTATAAAAATATATATGAATTCCATTTTATTGGTCTGATCCCAACATCATACCACCCACTACCTCCCTCGATGGTGATAAAATATATAGTGACAGTATATGTGTATTTTAACCATAAAATTAGTAACTAAAAACTGAAATTTAGTGATCATATTATATATACAAGATTCCACTTCAATTCATGGTCTTGATCGATAACATGGATGGTGGTCTCCTATCTCGCATAGTTATTTGGGACAAATTCATAAATATGACTTAAATATATAATAGAATCATAGAGTAAGAAATTATTAACCCATAAAGGTTATTATGAGACCTACCTACCATCCTATATAAAAAACAATATAACATGGGGTCACTGGTAATGTCCTAGTGACATTCTACCTTTTGAACATATGTCTATCAATACTCAAAATAGTAAAATGAACCCATGTTAGGCTATCTATTAGAGACATTTAGGTTTATAAAAAGAACATCATGAAATATCTTCATATAATTAATGTTAATTTTAAATAAATTTTATAGATATAATTTATAAAAGGTTATAGGGATTGAGATAGAGAAATGTATTTAATACAGGATGCAAGAATTTATTGAAGTGTGTGGGAAGAAAAAAGATCTAACTTAGAGGGTCCAATTAGTAAATAATTATTTTCTTGAAGAAAATATATTGGATTATTTTAAATGCGATTGAATTATATTATAAGAATAATAATTGGTTTTAGGTAAAAAATATAAGATTTTATGAATTTAATTGTCTATCTTAGTATCTTACTATTTTTTTCGGTGTCATAGTATTATCTCTTGATGATATTTATATTATTTCATTTAATATATATGACATACATATTGTGTAATTTTCTTATGAGATGAGTAATGGTTGGTGAGAAGGAAAATTTCATTCCAATATTTGAATAATTGAAGAATCCTATGATGATCTAAGAAGATGATGAAAAATTATATTCAGATTAAGAGGTTTTTGTGATGTTTGAAAAACTCATGTTACCCATCTTAATAAGTGATCAAAAAGGAAATATAATACAATGTGGTAGAATAACATTGTATTTTTTTCGGGTATTTCAATTTTTTTATAAATTTTTCAAATATAAATGAAGTTGAATGTAAATATAGTGTGGATTCATCAAATATGTTCACAAGGAAAAGGACTTAAAAATTATGTATGAAGAAGTATTCTTATAAGAGAATGGAAAATTATTTCTTAATATTCAAAAGGTAATTTTTTTTTCAAATATGGAGAATGAAAAATTTTATATAAATGAATATAAATATGATTAATCACCTAATTACCATTTCTATAAATTATTACATGATAAGGAGAATTAGGAAAATTTTTCTAGTATATGAGAGAATGAATAATTAGACACAGAAATCATGATAAAGAAATAATGAAATGAATTGGTATTTAATATATATAAACGATAGAATGAGAATAATAAATATGTAACAGAACATAAAATACCGTGTGAGATTAATATTTTTCAAGAATAAAGCGTGTGACAAATGATAAAATAATTTAAGAGTCTAAATGCATCACTTGAGGATGATAGAAAGTTAAATGATGTAATAAAGGAAAAAATTAAATAAAATGTGAAAGGATATTAATTTTTTTTAGTAAATGTTGCTGGATGTATTGAATTAGTCAAGGAAGTTGAAATTTTGATTTTCAAAATTTCATAGGAGAAGTTTTTAAAAGTTCAACGGTTGGTAAGTATATATGTCATGAATCCAAGAATATTGGTGATTATTTTAATTATGAAGTAATTAATTTTGTGTATTGATAAAATCATATTGTTTTCTATAATAAGGATTAACATGAGTCAATGAGAAATAAATGAATGTTTCTTCAAAATTATACTCCTGGAATTGTAGAAATGTTTTGAAATAGTATTTAAAAGAAGAAATTTAATACATATGTAAAGGTTATAATTACAAGAAATTTGTATGTTATATAAGTGAATATATCGGGAAAACCATTTAATTTCGGATAAAATGGGGCCAAGATCATTGGTAAAAAGTTACATATTGTATGTGTCAGAATGTGGAAATCAAATAGTTTTGAATGAAATTTTTTTATTTTACAGACATTTTTTTGGTGTTTATAATCATATATGATGGATATTTTGGTTCAGTAAAATGTATTTAATAAATTTTAGTAGATTTTTGATGAAATATTTTATGGGATAGAAACAGCTCATAGAAGACAAGTATAGAGAGGAACTGTAAATTCATGATCTCAAAAGAAGATTTAATTTCACATGTTAAATGAAGTATTTTGAATATATGATCAATTGAATCACTTAGTTGATAATTTAGTTATTATTTTTATATAAATATTTATGGTGTATAATGTTTAAATATTTATAAATGATAAGGAAAGAGGATTAGACAATGTGTTTTTGGTGGACGTATCTCTGAAGGTATCTAAACTGAACTGTCCATGCATACACTCTAATAGGGTTCCATCATTCATGTCATGAGATATATGGATACTCATAGACTTTGATAATTTTAAGGATGCAGTAGTCAGATATGGAACTGATTTATAACTGAAAATTTATGGCATTTTATCAACAATTATTGGAGAGAAGAAGCTAAAATTGAATAGTACTATATTTATTGACCTCTTAAAACAAAACATTATGAGTTTTTTAGAACTATATGATGATGTAAATGAAATGATATTTTGAAACTATGATATTTTGGATATTTTTTTAAAATATTTTTTTAACATCTCACTGAAATTTGACCATTGGTAATCTATTTCTAGTGGAAGAGGCTAAAAATTCATGTCACTTGAGAATAAAGTATAATAATTAGTTTTGGAATATAATTCTACTAAAATAATCCAAAATATAATTAAAATTTTAATCATGGAGATATTTTTAATGATATGAATTTTTGAAAATAGAGAAAAAACTGGATGAACTCCATGAGAATAAAGGTAAATATTATTAATTATTTATAGAAACTATTCGAGATTAAAAAAACTCATCCATTAAAACTTATCTATTTGGATATTTGTGGTATGATAAATAATATATAAATGAATAATGAAAAATATATTGTATTTTTTATTATTTAAATTACATGGATCAAATTTATCATGTTTCTGAGTCAAAATATTTTGGAATACATGATGTTTAATATATTTGAGATAAGTGTTGAGAATGAATATGATTTTTCCTCATAGAGTTTCTATTTGTAAAATATGGATGAACAAAGAAGTATCTTTTTTTGAATAGTACGTTTATAAAATAATATTTAAAATGATTAATTTTCACCTTATACCACATGTCAAGATTCTTTTACTGATAGGGAGGGTCAATGTTTTATTGATATTTCCTAGAACATGTCTGTGAAACATGAAACTTTTCATTTATTTTAGAATAAAATGATTATAAAAATGGTTTAAGGTTAAAATAAATAAATATATTTTCCAAAATATTATATATATCATTTTAAAATATATTATTAGAATACACCCCGAATGAATTATTTAATGTTTTTTATAATCCCCTATATCAAAAATGAAATTCATTTAAATTTTACTATGTTTGAGAAAAGAGGGGTTCAGGAAATTTTCTATAGACATATACCAAATAGAGTGGAATTTTAGTCCTATAATAATGAATCAAGTAGGTTTTTTGATTATTTATATGTGAAGTTGTTGGAGAACTCATTTGATAGGTTTTAACAACAGAAGAAACTTTTTTAATTTGATTGAGATGTTGAAAGATTAATTGGAATGTGTTTGAGAGCTTATATAAATTTGGTATATTTGAGTAGTTGGCTTGAAGAATAATATGATTTATCCATATATAGTGATGATGAATGAAAAAAAAATCATGCATTTTTTTGGATATAGGTTTAGTTATAGAACATTATTGGTGATAATAAAAAAATGGTTTAAACAAGAGGGTTTTTTAGGAACACATATCAAACATAATTAATTTTTTAACATTCATTTTATCATGTGAATAAAATATATTTAAGTGTAAACTATTGATTCAATATATGAATAAATAAATAAATCTGATTCGGAAGATTAAAAATTTAAGTCTAGTTTCTAATCCAATAAATAAGATCGTTGTTGCAACAGAGTGGTTATTTTAAAAACAAGTGGAATTATAAGGGGTATGTGAAAAGAAACAAATAATAGATTTTATACAAAGGATATTGATAAGTTATAGAAATTAACTTCATTAATACTTTTTATTTAGATCCAAGATTTAAACCACAAGGATATTTTTTCTAACAATTCTAAAATATGGTTCATGATATTCTAAATGGACATCAAGTTTTCCTTACACAATGGAGAACATTAAGAGGAGATATAAATTGAGATACATAACATATTTTTTCACATACATGATGATTCATCATTTTACAGGATAAAGAAGGCATTTTTTAATATAAATAAGGAAAAAGAGTGGTATTTAAAGATTGATTCAAGTTTGAATTCTATGATTTATTTTAAAGGGAGGGCGAATAAAATCCTTGACACTAAATAAAACAATATGATATCTCTCATTATTATTATAAATTTTGATGATATTATATTTTATATAAATAAATAATGTCCTTTAATGTATTTTTACAATTAATTTATGGATCGTTTTAAGATATTTATTTTTATAGAGATGAATTAATATTAGGTCATGATTTATAAAAAAAATAAATATCAAATAATTATTTATCAAGAGAGATATGTTGGGAAATATTGAATAATTTTTGAAAGGATTATGTTAGGTTAGTTTTTATTCCAATATTATTATCATATAAAACACTTAAAATATTAATATTAAAATACGGTCTATAAAAAGGACATACAAATGTTTATTGAAATTTTTTTATATTTAATGGATTCAATAGTAGATATTATTTATTTTTTATATTATTTACAAGATCTAAAATTATAACTATGGAGACACATTTCATAGCATTGAAAATAACTCAAATGTATATTAAAGGAGATAAAAGTAATTAAATCATTAATAATAAAAAATGAAATCTTTATCTCTATGGATATGCTGATTCAAATTGGGATTAGAGTGTTTATTATTATAACTCCACATCATGTATAGTGGTTTTATTATGAGACATGTGTGAAACATGGAACATGAAGAAGTAAAACATTTTAATTTTATAATAGAGGAAGTGTAATATGCTTCCTTAAATTATGTTTAATTTCCCATGTGTGTGGATGTGTAACTGTAAAGACCCAGATTTTTCCATGTGTTTTTTAATTATTTGGGAATTTTATGAGTCCGTGAAAATTGATGTTGTGTGATTCCGAGGCCTGATGTTCCCAGAATGAATTTATGAACTTTATTTTTGGGTACGTTCAGTAAACGCAATAGTGGAATTTTGTATCTTTTGAACCAGTGCTCGAAATTGAAATCCGAGGACATCTTTGAACTCACAGTGCTGATATTCTCTTAAGGAGACCTTCACCTCAACCGAAGTTGGTCAAGGGTGAAAGATAGTTTTCGTGATTTTTGAGGAAATAAAAATAAAATAAATAATATCTTTAATTTTATTTTTCATTAACCTCCCAATTGAATGCTCAGTGGTGGGGACCACCTGAGCTTGAAAAAACCCCAATTCAAATCCATGGTGGTGGGGACCACCCGAACCCTTATTAATGGGGGGAAAACCTATTAACTCCTCATTAATTTATGCTCCCATTTAATTTGGCCAATTAATTGTCCCAACAAATTAAATTGTTAAAAATTATTTAATTTATATTGGCTTTGTTCCACTTTTTAGAGGATAGGTTGGTGAAGTGTAGAAAAACATGACAATTGGGAGAAATATTTGGAGAAACCCTTCCTCTCCAACAAAGAACACCTCTCCAACGAAGAAAGAGGAACTAACCCGAGCCCAGATCGAGAGAACCTTTCTAAGGCAATGTATTACAAAATTCTCCAATGACTTTAACTTATTCCTCATGACATACTCCACCAAATGGAAAGGTAGGGGGTTTTTGGGTTTTCGTGGTTTGCGTTGAATTAATCCTCTTGATTCGCTTGCTACCGATCTAATGCGGAGGGTGCGGGACAAAAGAACACGACCTGATCCCTCAACTGTTCTCCATGGTTATCATATTCATCACTACAGATAAAGGTGGCGACTGCCTCCTAGGACATCCACAAGGAACCTGAGCGGTGCGCGTCTACACCGCCGGTTGATAAAGAGGCCACAACAGTGGACAGAGGGTGGCTGGTGCTTCGACCAGCCGCGGAAGCACAAGCGGTGCGACTGTGCAACACCATTAGAGAATGTGGTTGCGGCCCACCTGGCCGTGGTAGATGGTGGATAGGGGCTAGCGTTTGACCGGCCGTGGAGGGGTATGGGTGCACGATGCACTACCAGGAGGAGTAAGGGGCCGACCATTTCAGCCGGCCGAGACGAACCGAGCAGGACCTACATCAGGTCCCGCGTGTTGGTGGGCGACTGAACGGATTCGGCCATTCGGTGATTGATGGTGAGGGGTTCACGTCTCCCCCCAGCATGTCGCCAGGTTGGGCCATCCAGCGCGGGTTGGTCTCACTATGGCCCTGCCCAACCGAGTTGGACTCGGGTCAACCCAGGCCAGGTCGGACCAGACCCGAGCACAACTGGACCTAGAATCACCTTATTAGCTATAACTTTGGCACCGTGCATTCGTTTGATATACCGTCTGCAGAACCGGAAACGTTATAGAGAGACGGTCCTTTTGGTATACCCCACATGAGATTTGGATAACGTTGGGGGTATGGTCAGGTTGGATTGATCACAAATCCAACCGGTCCCTTGGGACTAAATGGAAAATAACATACAGAACATGAGTCTGATTAATGCACTATTTTTTGCATTCAGACCCCTATTACATGGCAGTCCATTGGGATAATTCTTCTTAGGACTTCATGGTAGTTGGAGTATCATCCTGTGGCTTGAAGAGCGGACCCCCCTGAGGTAAACGAGCTTAGTGCGGGAACCCTGTAGCTGGTTGTAACATTAGAAAGTGATGTTATGTGGGTCTCTTATTTGGGATCCATCGTGGGTCTGTGACTGAGGTTACCACATGGATCCACTCTAGGAATCCATGAGGGACTACTCTAGGATCCTTCATGGGTCTGTTGTACTAGTATCATGAGTGGGTATGATGATATACTAGGATCCTGTGTGGGTTTGATGATGTATTTGATCCTATGTGGGTCTGATGATGTACTAGGATCCTGTGTGGGATGGATGATGTACTAGGATCTTGTTTTGGTCTGATGATTTAGGATCCTATGTGGTTCTTCCTATTAATATAGTAAGACGATTTAGTAGTTACTTCTAATCATCTCTACTACTATACCTATGATATAAATAGTGTTAAATGAGTATTTACCTTTGTGGTATTCCTCTGTGTGGAGTACCTATGAGGTACTTTGCTTCGTGGTGATACCTTTGTGGTATTCCTCTGCATGGTGTACCTATGTGGTACTTAATAATGTTGTGATACCTTTGTGTTATTCATCTATGTAGCGTACCTGTGTGGTAATTACCTTTGTGGAAATCCTTCCTTTGTGGAATATTTGTACTTTGGCTAAGGGGTTGGGACTTGTGTTTATTCATGAATGAGATGGGTAATATTTGGTAACTTAGGTATATGTATGGGAATATACCTAACTTGGGTTGTCACTAGTTTACATGATTTTTGGTTTATCCTTTGTGGATTTTGTGATACCTTGCAGGTCTCGGAGTCCATACTGAGTATCGTTATACTCACCACTACATGGGCTTCACCCGCACCTTGTTGTGTTTTGTGCAGACGACAGACAGTGCTGATTGAGGCTGAGGGTACCTGGACTGGCCAGTGCCTGGAGGTGGACCATACAGCATGCCAGTACACAGAGGAGATGGGCAGACGTGGAGTGCTGAGGAGGTGATACGTACCAACCCATCAGGTAGGAACCTTGGAGGAAGACCCAGTAGCTATATTTCTCATTCTTCGGTTGTATTATATTTTTAGTTGTACTTGTACCTTTACTATTGGGCTTGTATTCCGAACCCTCTTACTTTCAACACTCTTTTTTCAATACTGTTTACTTGTGTTTTTATCTTTCTGTGTAATTTGTTGAATGTGTTTACACGACATAAAGGAAATGCCTTCTCGATTTTAGGGGATACGCCTTTCAGTGCTAGTCGCCAGCCCATTTCCTATGGAAGGCGGTATTGGGGTAGTCACGGAATGGGCCCTAGGGTATGGGTTGTGACAAATTGATATTAGAGAATTTGGTTCTTCCAAATAAAATTGGAATCTGATATTTTTAATAGAAATAGTGTTTAGTGTGGTGAGTGTGGTTATCTGTTTAGGGAATCCTATGTTGTTGCGGCTGACGACGTATCCGTACACTAGGACCCTGACTTCTAATTTCAGACTCAGTTCACAAAAACACTGATTGCATGTGTGTTTAGAAGATTTTTATTTGTGATCTCTTTAAGCCAGCTAACTAGGTATAACTTATTGACTGTGGCACACCTGTTTCTTTTCAGGATGCCTCCACGCAGACAGCCAGCTAGGGTTCTGGTTATAGTACGCATTGATAGCTCACCGAGCAACGAGGCCTCGGTGCATGGCCCTCTATCAGTAGAGGCACCGGTGGGAGTATTACCCATTGGGTAACCGATTCCACCAGCCCCAGTAGTAGAGAGTGCATTCCAGTTGATCATGTTGCATAAGTTCTAGTGCTGGAGGCCACCTAGGTTCAGGGGTGAAACAGACCCACATGTGGATGAGGATTGGTGGGAGGCCGTGGTGAGAGTCTTTCAACTGGTAGGGACACCAGCTGATCTCATGGTGGTCCTTTCTGCCAGTATTCTACAGGAAGTAGCAGGGAGATGGTGGATCTTGATGGTCCAGGTTCCCAATGAGGTGACACTTCTCTATACAGACTTTTATAGCTTGTTTCACACAGAGTTTGTCCCAGCAACCCTTCGCATGGTACACATTCAGGAGCATCTTCAATAGTAGTTGGGCAGCATGATTATGGCTCAATACTCAGTAAGGTTCACGATCTCTCATGCTAATCCAATGATATGGTGCGGGGCCCATTCTTCAAGGATCGGACCTTCGAGTAGGTACTCAGGTGAGAGTTCAGGGCTTCGATGATTTCTCCCAGCATCTCGATGCAGGCAGGGGTGTTATAGAAATCCCTATTATTGGAGAGTTTTCTTGATGAGATGTCACCAGTAGTGAGACCCAACACCAGGCGTCATGTAGCGGAGTCTTATGTAGATAATAGTAGACAAATGTCATATAGGTCCAAGAGGACGAGACTTATAGGTGGACGACCGCTTGATTCAGGGTCGGTTGTGCGGGGCACTAGAGACAAAGACAATAATCTAAGGAGCAGGTATTGTTTCACATTCGTTGGGTAGGATCATATGGCTCGTAACTGTCCAACCCACCATATGGAGTATCAGAAGTCGTTCGAAGGATATCCCAGGCAGAGATAGAGGTTTGACCAAGGATGTCCGTAGAGAGTAGACATATGTGGTAGAGGAGATGGCCATGCAGCTGGTGGTGGGAGATGATTCAAGGTGTTACCTCCACCACCACCAGGTTGTCCACATCGACCATAGGGAGTAGGTGGACAAGGGTGAGCTCAGATCCAGGAATTTGAGGTGAATGACCACGATGCTCTGATGATGTTACGTGGTATGATCTTTGTTTAACCCACTATAGTTGTAGTACTTATAGAAATAGGTGCCAGTTATTCTTTTATTTCCACTGCCCTCATGCAGAGCTTAGAGACTTAAATGGAGTCATTAGCTCAATCCTTACGGCCAGAGACTACTACTGGAGTGGATTCAATGATTAAGAACTAGTGCCGACAGTATGAGGTTACTCTTGGAGGGGAGAGTTTCGGCTGGGATCTCCTACTAGCGATGTCGAGGCCTTATGACATCATCTTCAGTAAGGAATGGTAGTATACAATCCATGCTCAGATTGATTATATTAGGCTCAAAGTGCGGTGTGTCCGCATGAATGGGACCATGTTTACTATCACCGGTAAGAAGGGGACCTTTGCATCACATGATGGACTTACCTAGAGGAGAGTGCAGCTGATAACTCATCAATTGGATAGCCTTACCCTTAGAGAAGTTGATGTGAAGAGTCCGAGCTATCCTATAGTGGTGGACCAATATGTGGATGTCTGCCCTGATGTTGTTCTGGTTCTACCTCCTCACAGAGAGTTGGACTTTTACCCTGACCTGTACCCCGGGACGACACTGATATATACAGCAGAATATCATATGGCTCTTATGGAGCTTCGTGAGATGAGGGTATAGTTGGAGGACTTTTAAGGGAAAGGGATTATCCGGCCTAGTGTTTCTCCTTGGAAAGCCCTGATTTTATTCTTCGAGAATACGAATAGGAGCTTGAGACTATGTTGACTATCAGCGCATGAACCAGGTGATCGTGAAGAACAAGTACCCACTTCTGAGGATTGAAAAACTCTTTGATCAACTGAAGGGAGCACGGTGGTTCTTGAAGATAGACCTTAGATCAGGCTATCACCAGCTCAGAGTACATGATGAGGATGTGGAGAAGACCACTTTCAGATGTTGTTATGGCCACTATGAGTTCTTGGTTATGCCATTCAGCATGACTAATGCTACCGCAATTTTCATGGGACTCATTAATAGGATCATTTAGCCATATCTTGATCACTTTGGGGTGGTCTTCATTGATGACATTATAATCTACTCGGTTACCGAGGAGGAGCATGCCTATCATTTGCATATTGTTCTAGACATACTCCGAGAGCACTAGATTTATGGAAAGGTATCGAAGTGTCAGATCTGGATATGATAGTTTCACTTTCTGAGACATGTCATCTTAGAGGTTGGAGTTGCGGTGGGTCCAGTGAAGATTGAGGCGGTACTTTCTTGGGAGCCACCCAGGAGTGTGATAGAGGTATGAAGTTTCCTGGGTTTGGCCAGATACTACTAGATGTGTGTTCCATATTTCTCCAGAGTTGCATCTCCTTTATTAGAGTTGACGAAGAAGGGGAAACCTTTTGTGTGGTTGGAGAGATTCCATCGGAGTTTTCCGGAGTTTAGGCAGAGGTTGACTAGTGCGCCCATCTTGAGGATTCCGAAGGAGGGTGTTGGGTACATAGTCTACTACGACACATCTAGGACCAGGCTCAGATTTTTCCTGATGCAGGAGGAAGTAGTTATAGCATATGTTTCTCGACATCTGAGACAACATGAGTAGAACTACTCTACCCATGAACATGAGTTATCAACAGTGGTCTTCGCCTGTAAGAAGTGTTGAAATTAATTGATGGGTGAACGTTTTACAGTCTTCTCGGATCACAAGAGTCTCAGGTATATATTCTATCAGATGGACCTGAACCTAAGACAACAGTATTGTCTTGAGTTCCTTCAGGACTATGACATCTAGATAGTCTATACTCATGGGATGTTGAACGTTGTAACAGATGCACTCAAAATGAGATCTGGTATACAGCTACTAGGTGATGCGATGGATCAAATTGCCACTTTGTAGATATCTGTTTGTGGATTGGGATGGAGCGTATTTTATTCAGTCTTTAGTAGTCACTCCCAGACTTATTCTGTGAGTCAGTGAGGCACAGTGTGGGGACACTGAATACGAGGCTCGACTTGCTCAGATATCCACTGGATATGAATCTGAAGGATTACTTTTCTAAATGTGGGGAGTACATCATCATTTTCAGAGGACATACCATGGTACCCATGTCATTTCGAGAGTAAGTGTTGTGGGATTTCCACACGTCCCATCTAGGGGTATATACAGGAGTGGAAAAGATATACCAGGACCTCTGATGATAGAACTGGTGACCAGAAATGAAAAAAATCTTTAGTAGAGTTTGTCTCTCGGTGCCTCACTTGTCAGCAAGTGAAGTTGGAGCATCAGGTACCAGCAGGCTTAGTTCATCCATTAGAGGTTCCAGAGTGGAAGTTGGATGGGATATCCATGGAATTCATGACAAGACTTCCATGTACATCAATGGGTCATGATTCTATTTGGGGTTTTGTCGACCGACTCACCAAGTCGGCCCACTTCCTACCGATAAGAGATGATGATTCAGTAGAGAGATTGGGACGCCTCTATGTTCAGGAGATTGTGAGGCTGCATGGAGAACCCCCAGTTATTGTCTCCGATCTTGATGCATGTTTCACATCCTAGATTTGGAAGGGGTTGTAGGAGGATTTTGGGAAGCAGCGTCGTTTGAGCACCGCCTTCCATCCTCTGAAGGATGACCAGACTAAGCGGACCATTCAGACCAAAGAGGACATATTGCGTGCTTTCATCCTAGATATAGGTCATAGTTGGGAGGAGCCCATTCCCTTAGTATAGTTTTAATACAACAACAATTATCACTCCACCATTGGGATGGTACCTTCTAAGGCTCTGTACGGTCGACCATGCAGATCACCATTGTGCTGGACTAACGCATGGGAGTCAGCACTCGTGGGACCAGAGATGGTACAGGCTACCACAAAGAAGGTGAAAATCATCCTAGAGAAGATGAATACTACACAGATATGGCATAAGTCTTATTATGATAAGAGATGGAGGCCTCTGGATTTCGAGGATGGTGACCATGTATTTCTACGGGTCTCACATCGATGAGGTTTTTAGATATTTGACTGGGGATGCAAGTTATCTTCGAGATTAATCAGAACCATTCAAGTCCTTAGTATGGTTGGGAAGGTGGAATAATACTTAAGCTCTTCCACCTTAGTTGCACCAGGTGCATGAAATCTTCCATGTATCCTGGCTGAGGAGACATGTGCATGTCCCTTTACACATCATCGGCCACAACGAGCTGGACATCAACGATGGGGTGAAATTTAAAGAGGTTCCCACTGAGATTGAGGATCGACAGGAGAGGGTCCTTCATAGGCAATCGATACCTCTGGTGTGTGTTCTCTGGGAAATTGGGAACCTCTAGGAGAGCACATGGGAGCGGGATGTTCATATTCCTGCTTAGTACCCCAACTTTTTTTCCTTAGTTTGAGTTGTGGCATATGGGGACACAAATCCCTGAGGTGGGGAGAATGTAAAGACCCAGATTTTTTCATGTAAATTTTTAAATTATATGGCAATTTTACAAGTCTGTAAAATTTTTTGGCGTGTGATTCTGAGGCCCGGTGTGCCCGGATTGAATTTCTGAACCTTATTTTTGGGTACATTCAGTAAATGAAATAGTAGTGTTTTGTGAATTTTGAACCAATGCTCAGAACTGAAATTTCAGGACACCGTTGAAATCACAGCGCTGGTATTCACATAAGGAGACCTTCACCTCAACCACAGTTTTTCAAGGTTGAAAGTAAGTTTTCATGTTTTATTGAAATAAAAAATTAATAAAGAATATCTTTTATTTTAATTTTCATTAACCTCTCAATTGAATGCTCGGTGGTGGGGACCAACAGAAATAGAAAAACCACCAATTCAAATCCTTGGTGGTGGGCACCACCTGATCCCCTCTTAATGGGGGGAAAACCACTCAACTCCCCATTAATTTATTCTCCAATTTAATTGATCCAATTAGTTGTTCCAACAAATTAAATTGTTAAACATATTTTAACTTATTTTGGATCACCTACACTTTTGAGAGGATTGGTTGGAGAAGTGTTTGAAAAGTGGAGAATTGGGAGAAATCTGTGGAGAATCCCTTCCTCTCTAATGAAGAACGCCTCTCCAATGAAAAACGAGGAACCAACATGAGCCCTGATCTAGAGCACCTAGCAAAGGCAACGAACGAAGATGTTCTCCAATGAAATCGAATTCTTCCTCATGACATCCACCAACAAACAAAAAGTTAGGGTTTTTTTTTGTTTTTTGTGGTTTGTGTGGAATTAATCCTCTTGATCCACCTGCGACCATTCTAATGTGGTGGGTGTAGGCCAAACGAACATGGCATGATCCCTCCGATGTTCTTCATGGTTGTCGTATTCTTCGTGGCAGAGAAAGGTGGGGTCTGCCTCCCGAGCCAGCCGCATGGAATTGGGGCCGCAAACATCTATGTTTCTGGTAGAGAAATAGGTCACAAAGATGGATAGAGGGAGGCCGGTGCTTCAGCTAGCCACAGAAGCACGGGTGGCATGACTGTGCGCCGCCATTAGAGAAACTAGCCGCAGCTTGCATGGCAGTGACGGATGGTGAATGGCAGCCGACGTTCGGCCGACCACGGAGGTGTAGTGGCACATAATTCATAGTTGAGATGAGTAAAGTGCCGTCCAATTCATCCGGCCGAGCAGAACCGAGCAAGACCCATGGTGGGTCCCACGTGAGGGCTGGTGACCAAACTGCTTTGGCCCTTCAGTGATGGGAGGCAGGGGGCGCGCGACTCCCCCCCCCCACATGCGGCTAGGCTGGGCAGCCCCACGCGGTCCGGACTACCCATCATGGGACGGATCATAGCCGAGTGGGCTGGGCCCGCCGCAACCTATCCTAGCCGAGTCTGTCTCAGATCCACCCAGGCCTGGTCGGACCGGACGCAGGCCCAATAGGACCCAGAATCACTTTATTGGACATAAATTTGGCACCGGGCACCTGTTTAAAAACTGTATGCGGTGCCGAAAACCATGGAGAGAGATGGTACTTTTGGTGTACCTCACATGTTATGTGTATAATGTTGGGGTACAATCGGGTTGGATAGAGCACAAATCCAACCGGGCCATCAGGACAAAAAGGAAAACAACTTACAAACCATGCGTCCAATTGATGTAAAATCTATTATGTTGAGATGCCTATTATGTTGTGGTTCTTTTGGGATTCTACTTCGTGGGACTTCATGGAAGTTGGAGTATCGAACTCTGGCTTGAGGAGCGGACCATCCCAGAGACAAGCGAGCATAGTGCAGGAAACCTGTAGCTGGATGTAACATGAGAACGAGATCCTATGTGGGTCTATGGTTTGGGATTCTTCTTGGGTCTGTGATTAAGGGTCCCACATGGATCCTCTCTAGGAATCCATGCGGGACTGCTCTAGGATCCTCCGTTGGTCTGCTTTACTAGGATCCTGTGTGGGTCTGATGATATAGTAAGATCCTGTGTGGGTCTATTAATGTACTAGGATCCTGTGTGGGTCGGATGATGTACTATGATCCTATGTGGGTCTGATGATTTAGGATCCTACGTGGGTCTACCTCTTAATAGAATAAGATGATTTAGTTGTTATATCTAATCATCTCTACTACTATACCTAAGTTATACCTAGTGTTAGATACATATTTACCTTTTTCTTATTATTCTATGTGCCATACCTGTGAGGTACTTACCTTCATGGTGATTCCTTTGTGGTATTCTTCTGTGTGGAGTACCTGTGTGGTACTTACCAATGTTGAGATACCTTTGTGGTATTCTTCGGTGTGGTGTACCAGTGTGGTAATTACCTTTGTGGTAATCTTTCCATCGTGGAACAGTTGTAATTTCGATAAGGAGTTAGGCCTTGTGTTTCATCATGAATGAGATGGGTAATATGTGATAAATTAGGTATTTTTATGGGCATATACCTAAGTAGGGTTGTCACTGGTTTACATGATTTTTGGTTTATCCTTTCTGTATTTAGTGAGACCATGAGGGTCTTGGGGTCCCTACTGTGTATCGTTATACTCACCCCTATACGGTCTTCACCTGCACCTTTTTGTGTTTGGTGCAGATGAAGGAGAGCACTGATCGAGGCTGAGGGTACCAGGACTGGCTGGTGCCTAGAGGTGGACCATAAGGAGTGTCAGTATGTAGAGGATACAGGTGGATGCAGAGTGCTGAGGAGGAGATATTTACCTACACTTGTGGTAGGAACATCGAAGGACGACCCATTAGCTATTTTTCTCTTTATTCAATTGTATTTTATTTTCAGTTGTACTTGTACCTTTACTGTTGGACTTTTATTCCATCCCCTCTTACATTCAGCACTATTTTTTCTATACAGTTTACATGTGTAAGTATCTTTCTATGTGATTGGTTTAGTGTGTTTACAGGATATAAAGTAAATGCCTTCCCGTTGTTAGGGGATAAAAATTTCTATGCTAGTCACCAGCTCCTAGCCTATAGAAGGCGGGCTTGGGGTAGTCACAACACGAGCCTTGGGGGATGGGTCATGACAATAACTATGATAGGGAGAAGTGAATCAATTATAATAGTTGTTATGACTTCTTCACCTAAATAGGAATCTTTGGATGATTGATGTCTTGAGCCTCTTATTTATTATTGTCTTACCCTTTCTCATTTAAAAAAATAATAAATCAATAAAAATAATAAGAGGATTTTCACACATTTTGATCTAAATGTGGATACCTTATCTTTACTACATTTGGGTTATGTATAAGAATTAAATTTTTATTAGTATGAATTTGTGATTTCACTATAAACTATCTCCCAAAAAGTATGGATAATAGTGAATATAGGGGAGGGATATATCCTAAAAATACATTAAAATATACTAATGATGTATTTATACAATCTTTTACCAATTTAGGTTATCTAATAAAAATATCAACTTGTCTCTTGACTATTAGTTTTTAAAAGTATTTCTTAAATATATATTTCCCATAAATTGGACTTCAGATGCATCTTCCTTCTAGTGTAGTGTCAATATTGATCATATCCTTCCCGTAAATATGATTTTATAGTCTTATCAATTATTCAACCTATATGATATATGAATATCATATGGTAGAGTTTTTTCCTATTTCATACTACTTCATGATCCTTGACACAAAATCAATAGTATTAGATTCCTATCTTGTTAATCACCTTATATGATATATATATATATATATTGTTTAAATCTCTCTTGTTTTATATTACTCAATGCACAGTCATCCTCTTCCTGAATTCCTTCAACCCCCTTTTTCTATGGTACAAACAGAATCTATCTTTTTGAATATAGTATTAAGTTCTTAATCATTAGAATATTCTTATTCCTTTTATATTTTTATCCAACAAAAAATCACAATGATGTATTATAAATATTCTCATTATTGAAACCTTCCTTAATTATCGGTGGGAGGGTTTATATTACTTTTAATCTTGTCATGAATATATTATAGTTTTTATTATAATGTAGTTTATGTCAAGGGTATCTCCTTTTAATCCTCCAATAGGAATGTAATTTTAATTTCCACAGAACAACTAAATTTATCCAGGTTCTATTTTCTCCCCAAAACCCATGGGAGTTTATGTTCTTTCCATTATTTCATATCATTGTTACATGGATTACTCCTCAGAGAATGGTTATCACTCATTTAATAGAATGAAAAATAACTTGACTCTTCACACAAATTAGCATGAATCCCAATACCTTAGAATATTTGTGATGCATCTTTCTAAAAATAATAACTTTTAAATCATTATATTTAATTTCCAAACGTTTATTATGGATATTATTCATCTTCATAAGTTCTACCAACTGATTGACTATTTTTTTATCATATGTTACTCTTTTTATAAGAATATGTTACTATTACGAACCAATGTGAGCCTTATTACTTTTTTAAATTCTAGTATGAAATTATTTTATAAGAGTAAATTACTCCTATTATTCTCAATGATTTCACGAATTTTCCAAATTATAGTGAAAATTTGTATCATTAGAGAAAACGATTGTTATATTACTCTATAATTCCTTGTCTTTTATAGATTTCAACTTCACCATTGGAATGAATTCTACATTTCTCAAATGTCTCTTATGAAATTATAGATGTATATTACATGAATTAATGTTAATAATAATTATTAATTGGGGAAATTTTTAGGAAAAGGCAAATTAATGTTCTGAATTAATGTGTTTGGAATGACTCTTACATTCTCCCTTAACAAATCTTACAAAATTATGTAATAACACTTAGGAAATATTATAATCATGATAGATTTTCCATTATTTATTTCCAATATAAAATTTATATAATTATTTATTTAGGAAAAAAATCTTTTATTATTTTAAGGCATTAAAATCATACAAAAACATCATCAAAAAATATTAATCTATAGATTAAATAGTATTAATGTTCAATAATCCCTGGATGGATTATTCAAACATCCAAAAATCCTTGTACACTATCAATAAAAATTCTCAAGATTCTAATTTTTTTATCCAAAATCATTATGACCAATATATTATGAACATTTAATTATCATACTCTACAATTTTCATTTTCATGTGGACTAATTCAACAATAATCTCATGTAATGGGTAAAATAATTGAATCTATTTTCAAATGAAGTTCAAAGAGTATCCATCTTTATTTTTTAATTTTCCTATAAGAATAATACCATATTAAATATATTAAGCTACAAAAACTACCCATCTTAGAAATTACTCCTATTATTTTTCAAGATCCTCATTTAGGGATCCTTATTATCACCCAAATTTAGTATATATTGAATTTTTTCCTCATTTATTTCTCGATAACATATAAAACCACTGAAACTATTAATCATAATAAAATTAGGAAATTTAGTCTCCCCTTTGGATTTTTCTCCATACCAACATGAGTACTAGAGTAAATATTTTTATCCCCCCATTGAAAATAAATTAAAAGGTTCATGTAAGGGTAGATATATCCCATCACTTCTATATTATTTTGATAAAATGGTTGAATCACATATTATAGTAAACTGAAACAAAAAAATTAACCATCACCCAATCTATATGAGCCATATTTTATATATAAAATATGATAGATAACCTTAACATAAATGATATCCATAAACTATGATTCATGTAACACCAATTATAAATTATATATTTAGCGATATTAAAACATATTTCTCAAGAAATTTTATCATCTTAACTCACCGTAAAATATACATTAATTATTTTGAAGTGAATGATATATTTCTCCCCCATATTTTGTTCAACATACTTTACTAATTTTATAAATATATTTGTTTTATTCAAGACAGAATGGTAAACATGAAAAAATAACACATCATCAACTTTTCATTATAACTAAATATACACTATATATTCACAATAAGTAACACAACTCTGGGATATTCCATCTACTTTTTTACTCTTTCTAAATTGATGCATCAAAAATCCCTTCAACATGACATATAATGTACTCCCTAATGGTGAATTTTTTTTATCTGTAATGTAATTACAACATTTCATCCTCCAATACCCATTAATTCATTACCATTAATTAAATACACATAATAATAAATAAAATAGACTTGGTAATAATTTGAAAATATCCTATTACATAGGCAAAGAATCATTACTGAGATTTTTCTCAACCAAGATCCTCCTTTATTTTTAGTTTCAAAATTTAAAGAGCTATTCATGTTTATTTTTTTTCAAATTTATTATCATAAGTGTTCGTTGGAAGCATAATCATAATAATCCTTCCAAATATATCATTTTATAAAATGATAAATAAAAGGATATTAATCTTCTAACATTCCATTTTTATTCTCTATAATTTCTCTATGAGTTGATAGAAATGTTAAACATACATTTGAATCATGTCTAGTTTACTCACACCTACCACACAACATTTCATGATCTCCCCTGTTATAATTTTTTGATAAGATCAGTTGGATTTTATCTTTTTTATTTTAGATATATTATATAACTTTAAAAAAATTACTTTATTATTCATTCTTTATCAATCCTTTTTGAAAATAATTATTTTGACCAGAATATATGGGTCTCTACTATATTATTTTATCTTTCCTTACTCTAGTATTCAATAGAGTTTGTCATAGAAAAATTAAATATAGTATTAAACACAATGTACTATTTAGTCACATATTCTGTTGATTAATTTTAGACATTAATGATTAATTTCAGTAGATAGGCATGTCGATATTTCTCCTACATATTCTATCTCCCAAGACAATTAATCCTCCTCACAGAGATGATTATTCTCATTCCATAGTTTCTCACACATACTTCATGCCAATTCCAAGTGACATATTAAATTTTTAATTTTATTATATTTATCAAAGGTTATAAAACAATAATAATGGTCCTTAAATTATTATTTACCATAATATTCGATCATCTACATGTGAAAATATACTTGTTATTTGGATACACTCTAATCCTTATTTTACCTTTATCATAGGGATATTTCCCCTACCAACTCATATACGACTTCCCTTAAAATAGGGGTAGAGTTTTCATGATATTATTAATCCCATACACATCCATTTCATTCTAGAACCTTTATTTATAGATGAAAAAGATTTAGAATCACTAAAATAAGTTGGAAAAAAATATAACATACTCCTTGGATGGGTTTTTGCAATAGCTTTATATGACCCATCCCAAACATTCATATATTTTTCATAATTTAATTTCATCATAATCATGGTGTTTTCATATTTAAGACACCTAGAATATGTCTCATTAATCTCTTATTTCTTTTAGTAAAATTTTTATTCATATATTTTAACTTCTTATCTTGTTTGGAAATCATCTCCTTGAAAATCTAAATCTTTCCACTATTATTGTTATATTTCTCATTTTCATATATTTTATCTTTCTCCAATCTATTTATTATTTTATTGATCTTTATTTTCTTCTCAATATATGCTAAAATCCCAGATTTTAATATATTTTTAGGCTATCTATCTTTTCCCCCTTATCAATGCTTGAGGAGGTTTCATAATTTTTTACATGATCCATGTAGGTCATGTGTTTTTAGTGGTAAATCCCCCTTATGACTCAAAATATTGAGATGAATCATCATCATTATCATCTTTACACATAAAATTATTTTTAAAAATTTGTAGACATATTTTTTATGATGTCCCATTATGGATTTTATAGATTTTGATTTAGAGAATTATTCTTCTTCCTCATCACTTTCGGTTCCATCAGATTTCTTCTTTGGAAATTAAATTGAAAATTTTCAAATTTGACAACAACTAATGAACTTTATTGAAATAATTCCCTTATATGTGACTTTTCCTATTCTAATTTTGTTAAAATAAAATATATGATTATTCTATGATCTTCACCTCCCAATTTATTATCTTTTGAGTATGAAATTGATTCAGTATTCTTTTCTTTGATTTCTTAATATTTCTTGGATTTAAATTTCAACTCTTCCTTGCATATATTCTTGAACACCAGAGATTTAATCATCTTAAAGTTGAGTAATGTATTATGAAACTCAACAATAAATAATTCTACCTTTTTCTTTAAATAAAAATATATTTGGATAAAATATTTCAAGAAAATTTCTCATCATTTTTGTAATAATGGTTGAAAATTAAAAAGTGTCTTCAAATCCAATAATATGAATAAATATCTCATTTAATATTATATAATATTTATATATCATCTCGTATTTATTTATTTGTATATCATTAAAATTTTCTTTATAGATCTATAGTTTATCTTCTTTAACTTTCGCATTTTATTCATACATATTCTCAAGATTACCCCTTATCTCCTTGGTTTTCATGAGTCCCGTAACCCTTGTGTACACACTATTAGAGATGGATAATATATTATCATATCTGAATTTTACCATCTCTTTATATATCTGTCTTATCATAAAAATTTCATGGGATCATGTCCTCTAGGTTCTGTGAAACCCACTATTATAACATGACCCTCTTATAGGCCTTATGAATGAAGATATATGAGTATCACATTCTTATATTCAAGAATTTTATTTCCATAAAATAATGTAACACCTATAATATTCAATGAATTTAGGTTTTCCATCTTCGACTTTAGTAAAGGTGGGATCTTTAAGTGGGATCCTGGTTTTCTCTAATACTAATTTAAGTGCACATATGTTTTGAAATGTAACTCAATGGGGGGGGGGGGGACGGGAATAATAATAATCATATTAATTATTAATTCTATTTAGTAAAAATTTATGTCTAATTACTGTTTTGATCCTCTTGTTACTTAATATCTCTCCCTTTCTTATATGAAACCAAATAAAAAATCTACAGAAAAATAAATATTTTTACATGGTTCGGTCCCAATGTGGTGTCTCACTCCTATTTGTATTTTGGTTGAGTCAAATACATATATTTCCACTAGTAAACAGGAGTTGGAACAATATATAATATTTATAAAAAATGTGAACACTTGTGAACAAATTGGAGGGATATCTCCCAAATATTTTCCATATCCTATTGGATTCTTAATAACTCTCAATAGCGTTGATTATCTCCAAAAAATATGAGGGTGTCACCCTTGTTTTTTTGGAAACTGGATTCCACTATTCCTTCAAAAACCCCCTCCCATAAATAATCCATCAATTGATTCTTCCTTCTCATGTAGTGTGTATTCAATCCTTTTCCTTCAACACAATCAACTTGTCAAATTTTCAAAATTCTTCAACCTCTACGATATATCCAAGTCATAGGGTAACTATTCCTCTTTCTTATACATTTATAGATAGATTTTCTAATACCAAAAGGAAGTCGCCTTTTGTGTGTCTCTTACCACCTCCTTATTTCAAACTATTCATTATACACTATATTCTTATGAACTACCATTGACATAACATAGATAATATTTTAAAATCACCAAGTATTGAGTTAAATTTTATATTCCAACTAATATAAAGTACCATTTACCATTTAATATAAAATAATTTCCATTACTAATAGGTAAACATATAAATTAAAACATTATCAACCACAATATGTACATTATGACTGTTTTATAGAAAAATTATAAAATTTTAAAATCATATACAAAATGACTATAACCTCTTCACATTAAGTATTTATTATTCCACAAATGCTTAGCCAGATTCATAGTGGAATGGTGAATAGTGTAGTAAATTCTTATCTAAAAAATCTACACAATGAACACCACAACTTCACATAGTCTCTATGATTTTTCACTAGACAAATAATTATTCTAACATTCTCATATTATAAACCCCAAGTGAAATATAACGTTTAAATTTCGTCATTTTTTCCAATGAAACCGTTAAAACGTCCAAAACATTAACCTTCATAAAATATTCTTTATATTTAATCCTTTAATGTTTGTTAATAAATAACATATAAGACCTCTTGGTTGAAATATATACCATTATGTATTAAAGAAGTCCATTCTTTAAACATAATTTGTGATGAACCCTTTTATTGTGATACTTTGGAGGCTCTATTGAGTTGAAATTATGAAACCATGGAACCTTAATAATAGATTTTATCCCCATTTGAGAAATGGGAGTTGTGTATTGGCACCTCTAAATTGAGGCCTAACCCTTATAGAGTTTTCCTAGTTTTCCAAAATACCTCATGGTTTGTATTATAGGAATATGGGTACAATATTCCTCCTGCCTCTAAGTAGTTCGAAACTAGGGAGGTTATTCCATATTTATGTTTATGGATATTGGTAGAGTCTGTAGATATTGAAATAACCATAATTTTAAGTATATTTGATGGTATAATAATTGAAAAAGAATTTTTTATATTATAAAGTTACAAATTTTATCATCTGAATTTGTATTTTTGTTATATTTATGGGACAATATACCCTATATTCATATGATTACTATTTTGGGGACAATATGACCACTTATATAATATTTTTCACAATGAGGTACACTAAAAACAATATGTAATACATTTGATATAGGGATTCTGTGAATCTAGTGTTGGGATGTGATACCCATTTTTCCATAGCAAAACAAATCCCACATAGTCTAGATAATGATGGTAATGGTATGAAACACACAACTATTTATTATATACCCTAGATGTGGGATGCTCTACCCATGTTGCGGTGATTCAAAAAAGGGTATTTTATTACCATTAATAGAATGTTGATTGGGTGATACACTTCCCATGTGTTGATTATTATGATATAATAGGGACATAATTATTTATCTTTTTGATATGACTAGAACATGATTCCCACTTTTATATATTGGATTTTGGATTCTATGCTCATAGCTGTGACTATATTTTTGGGTCATATTAATTATATATCAATGATTACATTTCCATAGAGATGATATTTCTACTAATATAGTTATGGTATCAGGATTGATTAATCATTTATTTTTTATTATGTTATTATAGGTTATTATTAACTTCAATGATGAATTTGGATGGGGTTCATAATTAATTATATTATGATATGTTGAGGGAAACCTAGAAACTTGTTGAATTAGGTATGTTCTCTCCTACGTGGTAGTGTAGTACCCATGAATATGATGAATTTATTTTTAATTATATATATTATTCATATATATATATATATATATGTACATATGACACTTTAAATATACTTTCTTATACATGTTGTGTTTGTGGACACTAGTGGTGGTCTACTACTGAGTTAAAATTACATCCTTCTTGGGAACCTTGGTATAAAAGAAAAATTTTTGGTTCATGATATCAGTAGGGGAAAGTGACCTTATATTGATGGATCAGTTGTGGATCTTGGTTGGAGATGGGATATGGGATCATGGATAGACTTTGAATCAGTTTTTCTACCTCCCATGTAATTTTTTTTAATTTTAGGATTGAGGTATATTATGTTCCACAGGACATCTTGTTTTTTATATTTTAAAATTTGATATTACAACTGGTTATTTTTTTATAGCATGAGTAATTTTATTACTCTATATGGAATTTAAATGTTATGTATATATTTTTTAAACTTTTAGTGATATGACATCCGCAATTATATTTGTTATGAAATTATTGATGGATATATGTACCAAAGAGAGTAAAATATATACATTTTTACATAGACCCTCTCTGATGGCTGGTATCCTCATGTGTATGGGGAGGTACACTAAAGTTATATGAAACCAAGGATTGAAAAGGTAGATTTCAACTAAATTAGGGACACTACAATGTGGTATTAGTGCCATGTTTTTTTCTATTACAATTTCGGACATAATATAAAATATATGGGATATTGTTAGAACTTATGAGGAACCAAATACATGGGAATAACTGTCCCATGTCTTGGAAATGTCTAGATTACATGGGTTGGTATTTTTGTTTTTGGTTTTTATTTTTATAGCAGGTTTCCTTTTTATAAGGATGAATCTTATGTGATTGATTTATGGTTTTACACTTTTCCCAGGGTGGAAATAGAGCATAAATTCATGCATAATTGTTTGAATTTAAGATCGACCTGGAATTTTTGTGATTACTTGTTATTGAGTACACTATTTATGATATGAGGTTCATTTATTTATATAATTTACTAGAAAATTATATAACATTTTCCTATGTAATAATATGGATAAATTATATACAATAGAGAGTGGGATCTAGTTATATAAAGAGTTCCTAAGGTTATATGAGACCCCTAGTATGATATATCATTTGTTTAGAAGAAAAATACACCTTTCATATTTCTTATTATCTTATATATTATATTCAAAAATGTTTTGTACATTACTCTGAGTCATATTTTTTTGGAATTGTGGTGACATTCCAATTTCATAAAACATGTTGATCACTAGGAGGTTATATAGGAGAATGCCCTACTAGTTGTTATGATTTATCCCCCATGATCACCTATTTCTCTTGTTATAGAATAATTCCATGTGATTTTTCTTTATTTTTTAATACCATGGAATGTGGAGGTCTAATAAGTGAGATATAAATGATTGATATAACTAGTATTTTTAGTTACAAAGTCCACCTCTATATACAAAATATGGTGGACCTGAAGCTGCAAATATATTGGGTGAGACTATACTTGTGGTATTTGATCATTTTGAAACACCCCAAAAGAGGTGGGAGAATCTTATAGTGTAAATGCTACAAGGGTTAATGAGGCACTAGTGGTATGTCTTTATCTTGGAATATTAGCATTTTAGGATGGCCTAAAAGGAATTTCTAGATAACATTTTCAAGTATTTATTTTACAAGGTGTTGAGTGATGATAGAGAATATGAATTTTTTCATCTGAATCAGGGAATCATATTAATGATGGGTTGTGCTACCCTTGATACCAAGTTTCTTTTTTTTTTCAAACCTTCAATATAAAGTGAAGATAATTTGGGATTTATCCATTTTGAGGATGGATTGTGAAATTTGATATAGTCTCATGTGAATATTTTCCAATTTATATATTTCTAAGTGGTAGTGAATTAGAAAATTATTACATAGAGGTAAATAATTGTTGGAATAAATTCAATAAATTGTGGTTTTTATTCTTGATATCGTATTATAAGTTCATATCACTATAAATAATGTTTTAGTGATTCTTACTTGAGTTGAAGTGGGAAGGATTTTTAGGGCATGTTTGTTAATTATCTCTGCATGGTAGGTATATGCTCATATTTAATTAGTGTGAAAATCTAAATCATACTCAATCAAGGTGTCACAAACCTTTAGTGGAGTGTCATTTGTGAAGGAAAATTAGGAATCTACATCACTTTTTCCAATGTTCCTCTCAACATTTACATGTCAATGGTTATGTCAATATCTTGGGACCAGTAACAATATTAGGTGTGGTACTAGGATAAGTAGATGGATTTATTTTTTCCAGTTTGGAATAATAGTTCTGTATATCATTATGGATAATAGATGGAGTAGAGTTATTATCATTACGGTTGTTATGGATTTAGAATATATTGAAGAGGAGCGAGGTCAAACCAACTTCATACCTTTGAGAAAAATCCTACTTATCATGATAGGGACGCCTTCAAAATTTATAGGTATATTCTTAGTGGAATGTTACTCTTCATTTTATTTATTTGATATTGGTTCATATCATTAAATTATAATTTCATAGGAAGATAGTTTTTTGGGATTGAACCTTCAGTACCTATATTAAGTGATTCATATTGATACATCATTTGGGGTATGATCTGAGGGAATTAATTAATGTTTTGAATATTTTGACATGATTAATGGATATTTGAAACCTTGTTAGTTCATTATGTTAGTGATACATTTTTTATGAAATATTACATGTGGATTAGTATACTTGATATAAGGTTCACATTGACTCTAATAACCAGTGGGTATCCTTCACATTAGTTTATTGTCGTATTTATAGTTTTATTGGTGAGTGGGATTTACTGGTATATCATTCGATACCTCCCCAGAGGCATTTAGGGAAGCTTTTATCCAAGTTTTTTAGTTTTTTTCTAGATGAAGATGATATGTATCATACAACATTTCCCCTATTTTTGTCTAGTTCCATGATGTTTTTTCTGAGGACTTGTTTGGGTTATATAGAGACCCAACCCTTTTACACATATTATTACATGATTTTTACATAAAAATATATTAAGTACAAACCGAATATTAGGAGGATTGATGTATTTGAAATACTAGGTCCATAATACATCAAAGTGAGAATAAAATAAAACTTCTCCATTTTATTCTCCATAATGGGATCCTAAATCCATTCGATCTCCTAAAACTACATGGGATTACCTGGAAAATACATAGAAAAAAATGATGACCTAAAAATCTTAGTAAGTGAATAAACTTGATAAGGAAACATGAAAAGTGAGTAAAAGGTAGAATATTATATCATAAAAGATAAGTCACATGAGTAATCACATAGGATCATAACATAAATGACATTATATCATAAGATCATGGAAATATTAGAGTTGTGGTAGTAATATATTAGATTAAATAAACATGAGTTAAGTATAACTACGTAGATAAAATCTTATAGTGGAACAAGTCTATAATAGATTAGGTTTACTCCCTAATCCCATACATGACACCTCATGAAACTTATGCTTTAACTAATTCATTGGAAAACTATATGGGAAAGCCCAACTTAACATGTTCAAGATTATATATTCCAAAAAATTTATATAAATTATAATTCATAAAAATAATAAGGATCCATATAAATAAAATGGGTTGCATAAATTTTTTTCATATAAAAAATCAAAGGGAATTTCATAATTAAGGAATTTGAGTGATAAATATAAGTGATGTATTAGCCCATTAAATTAAGGGATCATACTATAGGTATCTATGTGAGAGAAAAATATAGAAAATTGAGAATAAATATATAATATTAAAGGTTTTATTCACTGATGAAAATTTCTTTAAAATGTTACATGGAAAATTTCTTAGAAAAATATACCATTTAAACTTTGAAATAATTTATTCAAAATATAAAAATTTCCAAAAAAAAACTTATAGGAAAAAATGACATTTAAAAAACTATTGGGAAGTTATAAATTAATATTAAAATAACTAAGTGGTAATGATTGTAGTAATTCTATGTATGACATATAATTATATAAAAAAATTACTTTCAAACTTTTGTGATAATTCAATGATTAACTTGGTCAAAAGATGATAGAAATATTCTTGTTAAAACATTTTTAAAGACATTAGATATGGGTAGAAATAAATTTAAACAATCATTAGATAAAATAAAAAAATATTTTCAATATTTTAATGAAAATATTAACCTGGAAGATAAATATTCAAGACCTAAATGAATATATAAGATTGTTATTAATTTCAACATTTTTTATATTTCTTTATTAAATTAGTGAGGAAATATAAACCAAAAAATGAAAACCATATTCATGTGTAGAGGAAAATAAAAACTATCAGGTATCAAGATAATAATTTTATCTAATTCCCCAAATAGAAAATTGAACAAAAACAATCTGTAAAAGGAATGAGACTGTAACATAAATCCATTACCACTTTGGTAACATTCGAATAAAATCCCCTTAGATGATGAAAAATTACTTTCACTGAAAATAAAACTATTTATGAAGGATTCATGATATAACATGAAAATGGATTAGTATATACACTATATAAATTTAATTTTTTCATAATATTAAAATAAACCACAATGAAAGGAAATTTAGATGAATATTATTACAATGATCATGTCATTGAAGTGAGATTTAATCAATGATGTTATTATGTGTGTAAAATTTTAGTCCACATAAAAAAAGGGGAAATAAAAAATAATATAATAAATGGTAATTACAAAAATAATCATAGAAATATCAAATTAATTGAATATGTAACTTTTCCCAGTGAATGAGATTGAATCAAAAAATTCCTTACATCGAGTTCAGATAATAATGAATGCAAATTTTCTTGCTAGATAATAAAATTATGTTTATTTTTTACTTAATTAATATATTTTTTCAATTTAATTATTCATTTTATTTTATTTTTTTTACCTCATTTTATTTATTTACAAAATCAAGTATGTTTATATCAGGTATTTTATTGGTATTTGGTTCATGTGTCCAAAATGAATTTGATTTGCATACTATGGTAGAAGTAATCATTGTTACATCATCTAAAAAACAAATAATTATAAAATTATATTTTTTAATATAAATTATATTTTTTAAATACAACCAATGAATGATATTTTGGAAACATTAACTATATTATAATCAATTAGATGGTAGGTCATACATACAAATGAGTAACATTTCTGTTTTTCTACAATCGTGATATAAATACGGTAAGTGTGATTTAATATCTTCAAAATTAAAATTATATAATAAATATCATATTTTTGAAAAATCATACATATAAAATCCTTGTGATGTAGTAATAAAACATGAATCACATCACTTTGCAAGGCAGTAGTTTTCTATACATACGAATAATGTTGTCATTTATCAATTGATGGTAGGGTAAGAAGGTATATGATATATTAGTTCCATATAATGATAAATATTTAATGAATATAATAATTACACATTAATCTATCTTCATTAATATTCTTTAGAGGTGATGATGGAAAAAGAATTACATCGGATCGCCGGGAGTTAATCTGCCATACACACGAATGATAGTTTTGTTTCCCATTTCATAGAAGTGGAGATGGATGAAGGTTATTACATTAACATAATAAAATCTTAGTAAATGGGAGATACTTATGTTATTACATAATTATTATTGAGTAATATTTTAAGGATGTGGAAGAAGAAATAGAACAAATATTATCAGTTATGAAGGAAACCACTTATTCAGGCCACCTCTTTTGGATTATAACTAATGCCTTTGTAGATTGGATTTATAATCCAAACAAGGCCTCTTTAATATTGTAAGGGAATTAATGAAGGTAATTTTTCTTGTATTGGCCAAAAAATAGTATTTGGATGTGTGTAATGGAGAGTAAATGTGGTTCCCTTTTATAAGTAGGGGAGAGTGTTATTCTTGTAAATACCCAAAACTATTGAATAACAAGAAGTCACTGTCTTTAAAAGTGAATAAAAAATCATTAAATAATGGATTATATTGGTGATATGGTAAATAAAAACTTAAAATATTAAAAAATAAACATGTTTTAAACAAGATATTTAATTTACCTCTAAGGTTACTTAGTTTTTCCATTATAGTTGTTCACCATAATAACTTTTTTTACCGTTTTTAATATTTATTATGACCAAAATTACATTGAAAATTTACAATAATATTAAATATTCTGATTAAAAATATTTAATCTATTTTTTAAAAAATTAAATCACATAATTGGAAGATTTCAACTTCAAATTACATTCAAAAAACTTGTTGGGAAATGATTTTTCATGAAAACCAATTTTCAAGAATTAAGTGATATTATTTTAATGCTATGGATTTTAATCATCATTATATGAATTTAAGTTAATATAAATAGATATATATTATATTAATTTATACTTTATAATTTTATTTTATTAAAATTTATAACCAGTATTCACTTAAAACCGTTTTCAAAAAACCCAGTTATTAAGAAAAAATAAACATATACAAAAAAATATGATGAATATAATAAAATTATTTATACTATTATAAATAAAATGGTCTAAATTTCAGTTTAATACTTAATCAAAAATATAATAAAACATTTAGATTAAATTTTTTATGAAAAAAAATTGATGTATTTGAAAATTCCAAAATTTTCACTACTCACTGAAACATAAAACATTTTAGAAAATTAACAAAATTTAACACTAAGATAATTTTTATGTTACTACATAAATATGATTTTAAAATTATGAAAGAACATTTATAAAATTACCATAAATTATTGATAATATTTACTCTTAAAAAATAAAGAAATATCATTTTTAAGGAAACATATTTTTTTTTATAAAATAAAATACCATTATTTAAAGTTGAAAACTTATTTCCTAATAATTCATAAATTAATTTATATTTATTATAAAATTTATAAATATTTCATAAATAATTTAATACTATGTATACCAACCAGTTTAGCTTCTATGTTAAAATGATCATATTTATGTAATAAGATTTTTTTGTTCTTTTAAGCTTGGTGCTGCATGTTATATATGATATCAAACATAGTGTTCTTTTAAAATCATAGGGTGTTGTAGGTTTCCACCTAAGTGATATGTCATATTTAAAATTTAGTTGGTTCCTGGTATAGAAACCATAACCATTACACCTTATAATATGGCTACTATAGATCACCAACATTTGAAGGATTAATTAAAGGATCTTGAGGTGAAGGGTTTCATTTGGTCGAACATGTTACCTTGGGGTGATTATATTTTTTTCACTAATAAGACATATAGATTTTTATTATTTGGTTTATATTACTAGAGTTTAAAAATGGTGATATTTGTGAAATTATATCCTATTAATCATATTGATGATCTGTTTAATAAGATGATAAGATCCAGGAAGTTCTCTAAGATTGAAATGTGTTTATGTTACCATATGTTGTGTGTGTGGTTTATTAATACTCCTTGTACTAATTTTATGATTATGTATGTCATTTATGAGTATTTTTTTTGTTTTTTAGATTAATTAATTAAACATCATTGTTTATGGGACTAATTAATAAGGCCCTTTATCCATATTTGGATTCTTTTATGATGGTATTTGTATATGATATTTTTGAGTAATCCCAGTCACTGGGGGATTATGATAAGAATTTAGATATTGTTTATATCACACTAATAGAGCATTAAATTGATGTAATTATTTTCAAGATTTAGTTATGAAATAATGTATTTTAGTTAATTTAATTTTTTATGGAGGCATTATAGTGGACCCTTTGAATGTTGAAGATATGATTTCATTAGATAAACCCATGAATGTTTTTTAGATTCATAGCTTCATGGGATTAGTGGGATATTAAATGAGAAACATTCAAGACTTATATTTATTGTAATCACTAATGAATACCATTAATTAGAAGGGGGGTTAGTTCTTATGGTTCTATTTTTACAAGGGATCTCTCAAGGAGTATAAGAGAAGGATGGAATTTACATCATTTTTTACATCAACGTAACAAGGGAAGTGGTGGTCCTTGTATTATGATACTTTGAGGTTTGTTTTGGGAGATGTATTGATATAATATAATCATGTATTTTCTTATTTATCTTTTCAATTGAGGATTCAAGAACATAATTATTCGACGCATGATATGAAATTTGTAACAGTAGTGCACACTTAGAGATATTAGAATAACTATCATCTAGGAATGTGTATTTTCAAATACACAAACCATAAGATCCAAAAGTATATATTTTCAATGTTTCACTAGTTTCATAAATAGAGGTGGTGGTTTTATTATATTAAATTTGTTTATTTAATGACAGTGTATAAATCAAGGACAAGTAACATTTTTTTTTGATGCGATGAGTAGGAAGACCCAAGCATTTGTGATGTAGGTGTCTAGTATATATTGGAAGTTAATAATACTCTTCATTGAAATTTTCCTTGAAATTATTGAGTATTAGGGTAGATAAGACCTAATATATCTGTGTATTTCATCCTCAATCCTTGATATATTGAAGGAAATTCAGTTATCAAACTACTATTTTTTTTGGTGAAGAGGGAAAATATGTATCGTGGGAATTCATAACATTAATATACTATTGATTTTTTGAGGATCTACATTTTGAGGATCATAGGGTAGTCCCATTTGAGCATGCATATTATGATGATTTTGTATTCAAAATGCATAATTATGATATGTTCACCCCGGGCATAACAATATATACTATGATATTTTAAGGATATACTAGTGGCCCAGGATGAAGAATGACATAACAAGGTTCATTACAAAGTTTTTTACCTGTTAGTAGGTAATTGTTGGACACTATGGAATCAAAAATATTATTGAATCACTAAAAATCCCCATGTAATATGGGTTCATGTGAAATTATATTTTGTGATAGGGTTGTCATTGATTCCCTAAGTAGCAATGGAATATGGGTTATTATAGATAGGTCGACCAAGGTATCAATATTTCTACAGACCAAGGAGACCGAGTGAGTTAATGAGTTCAGATGTTTATATATGTATGAGATTATATTTCTTTATGAGGTTCCCCAGTGTATAATTTTATACATTGATTATTTTTTTACAATGTCCTTCTTGTAGGGCCCATATAAAATCATGGACACAAAGGTGTACTTGATCACTGAATACCATCATTAGTGTGATTGGCAGGTTGAGTGTAATTTCAAAATTCATGAGGATATACTGGGAGTGTGTATCATATATTTTTACAGATTTTGGGGGATTTATCATATTCTTATAGAGTTAACCTTTAATAAAATTTATAAAAAAATCAAATCTAAATGAGGCATCTGAGGTTTTAATCGTAGACTGAATCAATCACCTTTGTGTTAGATAGAGGAATGTGAGTTAGTGTTTTCAATGTCGAGTCTCATGAAGGATATATAAAAGACTATATAGTTGATCTCAAAAATATTGGACACAAACCCATGTAGAAAATGTTCTATAATGATCGAAGATGCCATCTTCTTGAGTTTGAGGAAAGTGATAGGGGTTTTTTATGATTTTTTTCATATTTAGGGAATAACTAGATTTTGAGGAAGGGAAGTTGATGCATAGTTGTTATAATGTGATTTATTGGCCACTTATGGCCTTGATCAAGACATAATTTGAAATTCACCCTTTGATTGGGATCCTTTGTAATCTCACATTATTTGAAATTGTGACTTATTGAACCTTAATTTCTTCTTTTGACCCATTTGAATCATGGTAGGCGTGGCTTGAAAAAATTGTATAGAGGCATACCCCTTAAAGTGTTTTCATAGTTTCCCTAAATCTTTCTTAGTTTATATTACATGAATATGGTGAGGGTATTCCATCCCTATATAATTTGTTCAAAACTAGAGAGTTAATTATGTGTATAAATATAGGTCATGTGTGTATATAATTATATAACAATAATTTTAAGAATTTCGGATAATATGCCAACCCTAAATATAATTATTTATATCATGACGTTGAATGGTCTATCATTCCACATTGTTCATTGGTTATGTTTTTGGGACGATATGTACTATGTTCCTCTGATGACTATTTTGGGGTAGTTATGACGACTTGTATTAGGTTTATCATGTTGAGGGATGTTATACCAATTACTTCCTATGTTATATTGAAGGTCCCTATGACAATAATATTATAATGTGATTCCCATTAAGCTATATAACATAATTCCCATTTGGTCTAGATATTGATTATAATGTGATGTAATGCCTGATTATTCATTACTTACATTGGATGTGTGATTATCTTTTTATTTTTTGATGATTAAAAGGAAGGGTATTTGATGAACACAAGTGAATGATGATTTTGGGGAAATACTACCCATATTTTGAATATTATGTTATTATAGACACCTAATTCCCTATCATGATGATGTGACCAGGATATGATGACCACTTGTATATGTTTTCTCAAGGACACTATTCCCAATGTTCTAACTATATTATTAGGATTCAGTACCCATGTAATGATGATTTTGTTATCATAGGGATGTTATTCCAATTAACTAGTATTGTTTTAAAATATACTACCCATGTATTAGTTATTATTATATGATGGTTCATTATTCCCATTAATGAAAATACAATATAGGTTTCCAAATTTTATGATATGTGATATGTTTAGAGATACCTCAAAACTAACTAAATTATGTCAAGTCACATCCAAGTTAAAATATAGTATGCATGTCTACGATATATTTATTATTTCTACCATTTCCTATTTTCCTCCATTTATGAGCAAAAAGAATTGTTTATCAAATTGTACATACAATTTTTATAATAGTTGTTTTAGGGACATCATTGGTGATGGCCTACTGAAATGTACTCACACTCTACATTGGCATCATATTACCTTAAAAGACATTGTATTTCATCATCTAGGTAGGGGAATGGTACATGCTATTGATAGATTAGCGATGGGGAATGGTAGGATATGGGATATGGGACCAAGAATGGACTTATAAATCGTTATGTTGTCATTCAACATCATTTGTGTTAGGTTCACTAGGTAAGATACCCTAAGCGGGGGGGGGGGGTGGTGAATTATGGTTTGATAGATTAAAACAACTGCCCCTTCGTTCTTGTTTCACCATTGGACAAAACTCTCTTCTCTCCCTCCATCTCGATGCAGAGTATGAAAAAAATTAAAGCATGCATAAGAGTCAACAATTTTAATTGGTTCACCCTAACTGGGCTACGTCCAAGAAGAATACACAGGTGATGTGCCGATATACCAGATCCACTATATGTGCACTACTGTTTACAATCTCAATGTTGACTAAATTCACCTCTTGGTTTACAACCAATCTCAATATGAAAGCTCAATGCTCTCTTAACTAAAGTGTGCTTATTACATCTTCAGAAGATCCACTAAAATTTTATAGAACTATAGGTCATTTCATTGTATCTAATGAAATATATATACTTAATTTTTGATAGATTCTCTGTTGATTTTACACTTTCCCCCACCGATGAATGAATATTTACCGCAATATTACTGGGAAACCTCAAATCTTTTGCACAACCCTTACTACGTTTTGCACACAACTTTATTTCCTTTCCCACAATATTACACTTTGGGAATTAAACACCCCTTGCGTGCAACTTCAATCTTTCGTGAAACTCAAATCTTACGTGCAACTTTCTTAGCTTTAAGGCACCTCATTGTCTTTCAATCAAATCCCTTTACTTGAAATTATTACATGATCAAGTGCTCTGATTTTCTATATGTGTGGAGCTATACTGAATGAGGGGGTCACCTCTAATTTATAGGCTTCGCTGACCCCTACACATAAGATTTACAATGGCATGTAAGATTATCCTCGAGTACACAAAATCCCATTTGACTTCGCATGGGTATATAATTTTCTTTCACACAACCCCATCTTTAATGAACATCTTCAAATCTTTCGAGCACTTCATGAATTTGCAATTATTTGACGTTCATATCCGGATATATTCCTTGCCCAAAAGTTTACACACCATCTTGAATCTTTCTCACAACATCCTTTTCCAAAAACATGTATATCCATTTTCCTATTTTTAGACCCAAAAATTTGGAAAACACTTGAAAACATTGCCACCTTAGATCTATTCTTTTTGTACCGCCCCCAGAGTTTCCATTCCTGTGTCACTATTCTTTGTCAACATAGGATGTCAACAACATATTTGGAACTTGAATAATCACCATGTAAACCCTCTTTTTTAATAAAAAAACACAAAGGCCCACTTTTTCAACAAACACAACCACCTAAAAAATGATTCAATAATACCTTATGGTATTTTTTCCCAACAATATTTTTACTTTTGGGATTGTGATATATGGTATTCCCATGTGAGATCCTATTTTCTACTGTTTTAAAATCTGGTATTGAAACTAATAATTTTTTTTATGTCATCGATGATGTTATTATGGTATATATAATTTATATTTTATGTATTCATTTTTATTTTACATTATCTATCTCATTTAAATTATTTTATTATTTTTTTTGGATTTATGTCTATCATTAACAAAGAGGGTATTATCTACCCACTTTATACTCTAACCCTCGCAACTACTTGATTTCCTCTAGTATATGTGGAGGCACAATTCATGTATTTGGAGATTGGTTCCATAATATTATAGGTAAAATAGATTGAGGATACAATAATGATTACTTATTACGTCATGTTTACATTATAATATACTTATACAATGTATCACTAATGTATATTTTATTATAATACATAGATAAGAAGTGAATATGAAAAAAAATTATAAAAAAAATTATCATTACCTAATTTAGACATGCTGAATAATGATTTGATATAAATTTTATTTAAATATTAAAGTAACTATGAAAAATTAAATTATTAAATAAATACTTATGAAAATGGTTTTGGAGTAACAAACATAACTCGTAAAAAAAAATTATTATTCCAATAACCATATTCTTCATCTAATGGATACATTATAACATTCCAATATATATTTAATATTATTATACTCGTATAAATTATTATAAATAATATATATTAAAACAAAACTCTTCTTTTATGTTTCATTATTTAAATGGTTCATTCTATAGATTATATTGTTATGCTTTGTACCTTGCATATTAAGGATATGATATTCATCACATAATTCAATCTAGTAGAATTATTTAATATAGTTATGACTTTTTTTATAATTACTATACACTCTTACTCTTATAAGTATTGAATAATATTTAAATTTTAATTTTTTACTATTTAATATACTAACAAATTGGTGTTTATAGTTTTATGTTTACTTATGAATTTATTATTATAATTAATTTATTGGATTTTTAATATAAATATTTATAATCATGAAACATATAACAATGGGGAAAATTTATATGTAAATTATTAGTTCTTAAATACCCCCTCCTGAATTTTCAACCAAAAAATTTGAATCCTCATTAAATTGGTAACCAAATATATGAACTTCTTCATTTATTCATTTATCCCTTAATATAAATACTCAAACTAATGGATCCTATAAATTGTATACACTAATAAGGAAATTGTGTACTACTACACAAGATCAATTTGGTCAATCAATTTAGTCGGTCATTCTTGAAATGATAGTTGTTGAGTATATGAGATTGGTCATTCATATACTTTCTCGATAGAGAAACATTAAAATCATCATGAACTAGAAAAGGATAAGTAAAAGATCCAACCAATATACCATAGATATAATTTGATCTAATATATGAAATTAAAAATTATATTTTGGTACTACATTTTATTTCTTTTTAAATATCATGATAAATTTCCAAGGTTACATATTTAAAATTATCCAACCATGAACATTGAACTCCAGATTTCATATCCATTTGTATGTATATCTTTTATAACTATTATTTAGGATTTGATTTAATATTAGAAAAAATAAAAACATTGAAAATATTTTCTTGGGTTTTATTAAGTTAAATAAAACTCCCAATCTTACTTTTATAAGTCTTTTTTTCAACTAATTTATCAGCTTCATCCAATATTATCTTGAAATAAATTGTCATAGGTATGATATTTTCATTAGAATGGCCCATGGAAAAATTATTCAGTACTTCATTTGTCTATTTAATTTGGATAAGAAAATTTGTACCCACAATTTGATAGATTTTAATGTCAAAAAGGAATTTTAATATAAGAACCTATGTTTTTTCAAAATGGAAATTTGAGAAGAAATTTGAATATTTTATTTCAGATTCTTATAAGGGGAAAATGTAGTTTTCTCATAGTATAAATTCTAAGATAATTATTATGTATAGTATATTGGTCCCAAAACAATGTGTTTAGACTAGTAATGGTTTTTTTGAAATTACAAATCAATCTAAATTTAGAAAAATAATTAATATTGAATATTTAATAAATTAAAAATTAATTTTTTCACACATGTTTGTTCGACCATATATTTTGGATGGAGTGTATTATTAAAAAATTTTCTTCACAATTGAGTCTAGAAGGAGAATTTTTTCCTTGTAAAGTCATAAAATTTGGTTGTGTATCAGTCTTAGGCATTCCCCTATTTTTATTATTATTTTTTTCTTTTTTTCCCTTCTCTTCCATTTCTTTTCTTCCTTCTCCCCTTGGGAGTTTCATGTAATCCTCCAAAAGGGATTCCTTTTTCATGTTTATGTGATATAATGGTAGAGTGAGATAGGGTATGGGGGACGAAGAAATAGTGGTACCGTTTAAAAGTGTGGGACATGTCGGTTTATCATGAAACCATCTTGGATTGTGAAAACCTGTGACTATTTGGAGACTTTTTCCCAAAGGTAAGCTATTTTTAATTTTTTTCCATATATGCCCTTATATTTTAAAATTTATAGTTTTAAGGGACCTTTATTCCTTATTATAACCCCATTAGGGTAGATCTATTGATTTTTAGGGGAAAACAAGGGTTTCAGGTGATGTGAGTATTTTTTTATTCAGAAATCCTGATCACACGTTTTATTGTTCCGGAACTCACGCTATGTGTTCTTCCTTTTTGGTAAAGATGGTATTTTAGATGTAAACACTATGTATGGGGGGTAAAAACCATGTACTATGAATTTACCATGCATCCATGTACCCGACTAGACAACCCATGTAGGGAAACATGTCCATGTAAAGTACATAGCCAGACCCCAAATGGGTTGCATGAAATATAGAGGTACAAATCCAGGATAAGTACATGGTCAGGCCATGGATGGTACAAAAGTATGTACCTCATTTTGGTTACAAGCCTTTCACATGATCAACAGGCCATGCACATGTGATTATATTTCAAGTATGTCATAAGTAAATTCCCAGGTGGGTTTGTGACGGTACATGCATTGTGCTAAGAATAACCCGGTGGGTACTCCTCATTTTCTACCCTTTTTAGGGGTTTTGAATATTTATCATACCTTTGAACCTAGGATTCAAAATTGGCCCATGAGTATTCCATTTTAAATATCTTTTCTTGTTGATCATGGTGGTAAAACCATTGATGAGTTTTTGGGATTCCTTGGAGGCCTTTCCAGTATTTCCCAAAATGTAGATGTTCTTCCTCTGATAATCAGATGTAGTTGTCTCCTGAGAGTTAGACCCACTGGTATGAGATAGATAGAGATACATCTATATTAACTAATAGCTTCATATATTTTCCCTTGAATAAGTATCCATTGTGATATGTTCCCTTTTAGCCTAGGAGTCTATGAGGTTAGTTATTTATATAGATCCCATATTGGATTCCTCTTCTCACATTTCGATCAAGAGGATACAATTCAGGATGCCTCTATCTTCTAGATTGTATACCAATATTAGGATCCCATGTTGGATTCCTCTACTTTATACAATAATTTTTACGGTTCGTAATAGGATCCCTCTTTTCATTTACCATTCTTAAGATCTCAAGTAGGATGCATCTTCTTACATCCCATTAAGGATTCCATATAGGATTATTTCTTTTACTATCACTTTTTAGGATCCCAATTAAGATTCCTTAACTTATTCATAGAGCACAAGGACACCAAGTAGGATGCTTCTCTGATGCATAGACTGTTGGGTCCTAGTGGGTGCATGATGTTTGAATGAAACTAAGATAGAACATCAGGATTGGGTAGTGATGGTAGATGGTGTCATTTTAGAACCCACACCAAACTTGTAAGACTATGTGGTAGTGTAAGTGGTGGTTAATTTAAGTGTTTGAAAAACCTCACTAATTTATTTATCCATTCACTTATATACTACTAATGAAAAAATGATTACCATAGGTTCATCCATGGCTGTGGATATTGAACCTGACGTGATGCAATGCATATCATTGTAATTCTTAGATGTATTTATTGGGATCTTCTTTATTTATCTATTTATTAGGATTGTTGGATGTATTTCACAGTATCTATCTTTTGTTCCATGTTATTATTGTTATTATTTGTATTCCCAGAGGGACTACCTAGAATCTAGCAATTGATCTTATATGTTTGATTATTAGATTATTTAGATTTATAGAGGTGTTTCCTAGGATCTGGACTTTGAGAATATGATTATTATATATGTACATTATTTCCCAACTAATTAATTTCATGGATGATTACACTATCCCGAGTTATGAGGATGAATAAAATATCCTTGACTTGTGGATTAAGGGTGATTATTACACTATTCAAGATATGGGAATAGAAACCCTAATGATTATACTCATGGATGATTAAGCTCTCTTGAGAGATTGGGATGATTACACTCTCCTTGATTGATTACTTGAATATGACGACAGACATGAAATTCGACAACATAGGATACATGTTGTTGATTATTCTCACTTGAGTGATAGAGATGATTATTCTCTCCCTAATCAGAGTCCACTAGGGGTGGGAATAATGTATCAACTGTTATCTCTTCTTGAACATCACCAAAGGGTCAGAACCTTATAGATTATCTGAGTCACAATGTCATGACTACATAAAGGCAGAGACCTAGGGCTCAGACATAGGACTGGATTTAAATAGAATAAGTGACATGATTTTTATCATAGTTACCATTTCTAAGTTGTCCAGATACTACTTGGAATCCATCATTATAGTGATTGGAGGTGAGTTTAGATGATCCCAATTATGGGATGAGTATCCACTAGTATTGACATTTCTTGCTCAAAGAAATTCCTAACACTAGCTGATTAAGGTATTGAATATGGGATTTTGGACAACTAGATTGACATAATTATGCGTAGCTCGAGTGGTATAACATTTATCGCATTTCCCTTTTCATAGGATGTCCTGACAATCAGGATTACAGACCGTGGGTTTGAATATTAATAATTTATGATATTTATTTCACCTTACTCATGAAAATAAATATTTATGTATATATATGGGAATATATACACACACATATAAATGTGGATATATATGAAAACACCTTTTCTAGTTGATCAGGATCACACGCCCAAGGATCGACTATGGTTTCACATTATTCAATTTATTTATCTTTCTAGTTGTGTCTTAGCTATACTGAGCATATTTTATGATCATGGACTTATGATAGAATATTTACATGTTCCTCGTTGTGGTGTCCTACTATGATTATTTATCACCCCTATACATTCACTATAGTGTTCATGTAGTCCCTATGTATGATTTCTTTGTTTGATAAGATACACATGGTTGATGCGAATGAGACCCAATGTTTCATGATTGAGCATATCCAATCATATGGATTCATATGTTCAAGAATATACAGTTTGAATGTGTCTAGAGATCGGGTATATGGTCTGGCTTCAAGCTAGTAGTAGACACTTTTACTTTTATTTATGTTTATTTTATGTACTCCTATATATATGGTTGGCCCAGTAGGTGACCAGTATTCTCAATATGACATCACTATTTGGGTTCTTATAGAATTTATTATATTATTGTAGAAAGTTATATTTTTATTTATTTACTACTTCCACACTTGGTTTATTTATTTTGTGGATGATATATGGTTATTTTTTCAGGTTTTTACTCTGATATGATGGTATATTCTCTCCAAGAACACACCCTAGTCCCTTGCTTATAGTTAGTATCCTATAGAATATGGGGAGGCGTGCTTGAGGAACTATGGACAACTAGCTCAGAGCACTGATTTAGGGGCATCTATGTCGGGATTTTAAAAAGTGGTATCAGAGTTGTTTCTTTTCTTATTGTATTACAATTTTTGATATGGTAGATATGAGTTTTAGGAATGTGTTAGAATTTATGATGGATATAAAACTTGTTTATCAAGAACACATGCTCTGGTAAGATGTATCAGCTTCCAGGGTTGTTGGATTATTGTTCTGATATGTTATGTTATAGTAATATTTTAATTTCTCTTTCAGTGAACAAGATTTTGTGTGGTTGTTATGATTTTTTTTCGATTTATGGTTATTTTCCCAATTTTAAGAGTACATCAATTTATTTTTATTCTTATTCATCAATGGAAAGAGGTTCCTTAAGCCTCATATTTTTCACATAGGATTTAAATGTTCTAAGCCATCAGGTGTGTGATATTAATGAAAATAGATTCCCATTTTTGAAAGTTAAAAGAACCAAAATTGGGTCTTCTAATATAGGTTTTTTGTGAAATTATACACAATTAGTGCACCATTAATATATATATATATATATATCTGTGTGAAGGAAGGTCTTGTTGATTTATGTTGAGGTTTTTTGTGGCGAGGCTGATGACTCAGTCCTCATGTACAGGAGGTGATGAAACCCTAGTAGGTCGATAGGGCACATTATTACAAAATATTGAACCCTTTATATGGTGTTTTAACTGAGGTAAAATTATTTAATGTGTCAATATCAATATATATAGTTTTTTCTGGCAATGGTTGGAATGAAATTCTACTTAACGAACCATTATTTGTGGTTATCTGGTCTGGTATCTAACTACAATTTCAATAGGCACTATGATGTTTCTAGTGAACTGGACCTTGATTGTGTATTACCATATGGGGATACCAAAAGAGTTTTAATTTAGTATCAATTCTTTTTGGGAATTATGAACTTTGGGGATTAGTTCCTTATGATAATACTTAGATAAGATTTTGACTTTGTTGTTCGTGTTGACAGTTTTGACCCTTGTAGTTCATTGTGATTTTTATCCTACTTAGAGATAATTTATAACATTGGATATGTGGTTTGAAATTGTGAACCAATTGTGAGAATTGATCAATGGGGTTAGGCAGGAGATCTAGGGTGCCATAGTTTTGACTTAGAACACTATAGGTCAACATTCATTTTGATCTAGGGAAACATACATGAGAGGTTGGTCAGGTTTTGTGAATTCCTTTTTATGTAGTGATCTAGGTTATAGTTTATTTTGAGACTGAGGTATGGTTAGCACTCAAGGTTTGGATTGTAGGAATATTGATGCCTTATAATTTTGATGAACCACCAAGGGATATATGTTATTAACACTGGCTTTAACGAGAATGAATGTTTGGGTTCCTAGACCAATAAACTAGTGTTTCCACTATTCCTAATGTAGTCAGAGCACATGAAGATGCTCGTGACTAGAATGTCGTCGGGTGATGAGTAGTCATTAGATATATCATGATACATATGAGATTCATGATTTTTAAGAGATGTTCTAAGGGGGAATCTATATTTTTTGGGTTGATGTTCTACGTAGAAAAGTCATCTTATCCTTGTGTTGGATGACTCATGGGAGAATTAGTTCAGTGATAAAGGTTCACACCGATTACACGTTATAACATTTAATCATAATTCGGTGAGTGGTTGTGTATGAGCCAAGGAATGATGTTTTCAAGTCTTTTCATGGGCATGGTTACCTCCATAACAGAGGATACATTGTGTTTAAATCATGTTTCATGAGGTGTTTGATATGTGGCTGGGCATGAACTCGTACTTTCAAGAGATATAGTTTTAGGAGTTGTTTAAAATAAAGTTATCCTATTGATATGATCATGGATCAAAGTTATCTGTTCATGACTTTTGATATAATCCTAGTGTAATTTATTTAGAGATGATCACGATCTATCTTGAAATCATCTTTATTACACTGTGATGGAGTTGGATATATTCCAAGGTTATTTTATTTAAAATATCATTCCTCTTTGGTAGAAGAACCAATTGATGTTACAATCATGGAGAAGTATAACACAATCCTTCTGGTGGGGAGTACATCATTAGCTATTTATGGGTGGTTATCCTAGTTTTTAGTTAACAATTTGTGTTTTCTATGGGCTGTTTTTCTCAAATTTTAGTTGTGACATGATGATAACAATATTATTTTGGTGGGGAGTACTGAATCAGTCACAGTTAAATATCTCCCTTATAGAAGAATATTATTGAAACTATGAGATTGATTTTTCTAATTTCATGTTTTTGTAGTTGTTTAGGTGATCTATATGAGAGAATGACTACATTTTCCAAAATTAATTCTTTGTGATGAGAAAGTTTATGTTGAGGAGATTGTAAAGAACCATGTTTTCCAAAGAGTAAATTTGAGACAAAATTTAATTTTTTTCATTCAAATACTTCTAAGGGGTAAAAATATCAATTTATCCAATAATATGTTCACATATAGTATTTTTGACCACACAATTAGTCTCTAAATATGGTTTTTTCCCAAGTATATTATTTTTTTTGGAATTCCAAACTTATCAAATTTTAGCAGAATAATTAATATTTTATATTTAATAAATTAATTATTAATTTATTATTGTAGGTTCATTAATCTATATATTATGAATATGGATTTTGATAGAGATTACACCTCCATTTTTGCATTTGGAACAAGGTGTTTTTCCTTGATGGGTTATAAACATAGGTTAGGTGATGGGGTTGGGGCTGGGCTCCCCCCCCATTTTTTTCTTCTTTTCAGTTTTTTTATTTTATTTTTTTCTTATATCCCCTTTTTCTTATCATGTATGCACCCCTCTAAGACTCATATTTAAAATAAATGAGAAAAAATGTATTGTTAGAGAGAGGAAGTGATTGGGATAAATAGAGGTGTCTCCGTAGAGCTTAGGGCGCAACAGATCATCATGGAGAAGCTATGGATGGCGGGAACGGGTGAAGCTTCTACAAATTTTTCCCAAAGGTAGTTCATTTTATGTTTATACTATAGATCTTGGTATAAATTTCATTTTAACGTTTTAAACCCCTTTTACACCAACTTAGTACCCCCTTAGAGTTAATCTATTGATTTTTGTGCGGAAATGGGTGTTTGGGAAGATATGAGGTGTTTCCCATTTAAAAATCCCAATCACATGACATGTTATTTAGAAACAGAAGTTGTGTGTTCATTCTATTTGGGGAATATGATATTTTAAAAGTAAATATCATGTATAGGGTAGAAAATCCATGAACATGTACAATACCATGTAGTTGAGTACTCTTCCAATACTTCTATGTAGAGGCACATGGTTGTGGAAATTTTATGACGAAACCATGTGTGGGTTGCATGCCATGTAGAGGTACATTACCAGGATAATTACATGTACGTAACATGTGAGGAACACAGGAAGGTGCCCCAAGTAAGATACATGTCATTTATGTGATCAACTCACCAGGTAAATTATCATACATTCTATCTTAGGTGGATGTACATGACTAGGTGGGCATATAAGGGTACACGTTGTGTGCTCCTCCTTTCCTACCCTTTTATGGATTCTTCTAGTTTCTCATAAATTTACACCTAGGATCCATAATTTGACAAATGTTTATTTAATTTTAAGTATATTAACATATATATCAATATGGATAAAACCTTGATGTGTTTTAGGGGGTCCTAGGAGTCTTTTTAGGCTTTTACTTAAATAGAGAGGTTCTTCTTAAGGTAATCATATATTGTTGTCTCTCTCTCGAGAGACCCTTTGATCTAAGATGTTCTATTTTCCGTCTCTATTAAACAATTCCTTCATATATTTTTCCTTGAGGATTTATCCCTTGAGGTATTTTACCTTATATCCTAGGAGTCCATGAGATTAGTTTTTTCAAGGATCCCCTATTGGATTCCTCTACTCATGTTTCAAACTAGAGGATCCTTGTATAGGATGCCTCAATCTTATTACCTATTTAACATCACAAGGATACCATCTGGGATACTTATACTTCATATAAATCTTTTGAGGGTTCATTGTAGGATTACCCTTCTCATGTAACATTCTCAGGTTCTTGTTTAGGATGAATCTACATTCTTACCATCAAAGATCCCATGTAGGATTCTTACTTTTACCTTTGCTACTGAGGATGCAGAGTAGGATGCCGTAAATTATTCATAGACTATAAGGACCCAAAGTAGATTTCCCATCCTATTTATAAACATGTGGTAAATCATGGGTACCATGATTTTTGACTAGCCCTGAGCTACTACGTCAGGTTTTTAAAGAGTTGGTAGCATGTTTCACCTTAGAACCCACATTGATCATGCAACCTTGTGATTTTGTGGAAATAGTGGTGGTTTAGTCATTCAACCTCCCTCACTCTTTTATTTATGAATTCACCTATTCGTTGTTGATTAAATTATGATTACTACAGGTGGTTCCTCATTTGTGTATATTTATCCAAACATTATATAATGTTTATCATTGGAATTCCATGATGTATTTACTAGGATATGCCTTACTCATTTATTAGGATGCCTAGACGTATATCTAGGGATCTGAGTACTGATCCATGCAATTATTTCTATTTTTTTATTATCTTAGGTACTACCTGTAATTTTTTTATTTGATGATGGTTTTTCTACCTGTGTGGCCTAACCATACAAGTTTCACAAAATCATAAAAATGTGGATTTTCCCAAAATACCCCTAACATGTTTTTGTGATTAGGGGATCATTCGTCCTCCCAAACATGTGAAACATATTATCACTTAGCTGAATGATATCCACCTATATTTTTGTGGAATTCTCTTGGATTATAATAAGTTTTTCCTTAAGGATATCCCAAATCATATTGTTTTCTTCTTCTCCCCCTCTTCTATTTTTCTTTACATTTGTTGGTGATGGGAACTCTTGGTGAATGGTTTTCTTATTTTAAGGGTTTTAATGTTTTTTTGTCCTATTTATGTTTTATTAGGATTATGAGGCCACTTTCTCCTAGAATTGAGTGTACCTAATTTAATTTTCCAATGTTGGAACCATATATATGGTAGGTGTCTCTATTTAAGTGAATTTTCCATGGATTACCTTCAAATTTATAATCTCCTTAAGAATGCATTCGTTAAATTTCCATTTAAATGATTTATGAATTTTATTTATTCCATGTTTGATGTGATCAATGGTTTGTGATGGAAATTTATGGTTTTAAAAAATTATTTCAAAAGGGAGGTTCTATGTGTGCACCCCAAGTGATTGATGAAACAGATCGAATGTGGGATTATTACTCAAATGAATTTCGGAACACTTTTTAGAATGGTTTTTTTCATAGGAAATGTGTTTTATTAAAATGGTAATGTTTTTTTGGTAAAAAGTATCATGTAATAGGTTCTTTGTATTGAACTTATAATGTTGATATGTTGTTCATTGAGTAGCAGATGGGATGACCAAGGTGTGAATGTTCATTGTTAAAGGGGATGTGAAAGCCTTTGGGAAGGTAGATTAAGAGATATTCCACTTATTATGTATGGAACTAAGAGTGTCATTAGGTAAGAATAAAAAGGGAGATTTTGTTTGATTTACAAGGGTCAAAAGATCCTTTAGGTAGGAAGATCAAGAGAAATTACATTTGTGACATGAAACTGAGGGATATCATTGAGTTGGTCATAGGGAAGACTGTGAGAGAATCCATTTTTTATGCCAACTAACAAACTTTTTTTTAGAATCACTCACATAAGAACCTTATGGTTATAGCCCTTGATTAAAATTACTCATTTTGAGTTGGTTTATATAATTTTATTTATTAATATAATTCATGATATCATGTGATATCATGTGTTATTCCCATTTCTCCCATATTTACTTATTATTTGTATAATGATGATGTTTATTATCACCTTTGTATATACCTTTTTTACATATGTTTATAATTTAATTACTTGTGTCTTATTCATTTAATTAATAAAATTTAGTAAAATCCTTGGAAAACATGTTTTTTTGAATGAAAACCAAATATATTTCAAGGGATTTATTAAATTAATGATTTATATGTGATGTAGTAGTTTTGGTGATTCAATTTTTAAATTAGTATATTGGTTTGCATGAGTAAGCGACTTAAATATATTTATGATAGTATCCGACTAGGATAACATCCTCAATGATTACATATAAATCTCGGAATATATAGAAGTTTTTTTAGGATATAGAAAAATAAAATGGAAATACGTACATTGGTGGAACATCTTGAATAATATTGTCCTTGATTTTAGATAGAGGAGATAAGGTCCCTTCAGGTTAGCTCACGAGGAGCTGTCTGTAGCGTGGTGTTTTGGGGATATTCATGTTATCATTGTTTGGTATTTTTTCTAGTTTGGGTTTTTGACATTTTTTAATTGAGACAACATGTATATATAAGTTTATGGAATAATTTATATATGTTGTTGTTATTGATTACGGTATCATCTTTATTCATTAATAATTTATGCTGATTGAATGTGATTGTTCTCATGACTCCAATTGTTTTTGTGTGGAAATATCATTTCATGGATGGGTTTTATTGGTGTACCTTGGGAAAATTATTCCCAAGAGGTAAAATATTTTTTCTCGACACTTATCACCATCCAATGGTTGCTAGGAATGAAATTAGGGATATGGGGATAGCCATCTAAGGTGTCAAGATAGGTTGAACTGGGTCAGTTATTTAGAATGTTTAATTAGAGAAATTCAAATTTGTTATTCGATGGTAGTTAGTGATAGAATGGATTTAGGATCATAATGAATCAAGAGGTAGGAGTGAGGGAGTTCTTATCTAGTTCGTATGCACAAATAATCTCATGTTTTATTGGTTTTTTAGGATTTTATCAGAGTTTTGATCCTAGATATTGGTTTTTATTTGAATTTGATGTGTTTTACTTGTTCAGTATGAGTCATGGGTAGAGCTCGTGAGTTTTTTTAGTTTATGAGTGAAATGGAGAGGTCTACAAGAGTTAAATAATTTATGAACCTGGTTAGTAGTAACTATGCGCAAACCATGAAATATTTTCTATCATCTCCCAGAGGAACATTAATGATTCATGGATGGTATGTCTAACTATGTGGCCAAAATATGCATAGTGATAACGTGTTTATATTTTTTGATGTTTTCATGACTCACTACTTTTGTGGTTCTCTTGATTCTAATTATACTTTTTGATATATATTATATGGGCTTATATTGGTTTAGCTAATGATTATAGATACTCAATTGGGTTTTGGTTGAGCTAGTGATTTTATTTTATAGACTATTTCTAATAGAAGGCCCTCATCTAGTCTTCGAGAGGGTATTGTAGATAACGTGCTACAAGATAACCCTCTTGTTTATTTGGATCTTGTCGAGTCTATGATATGGAAAGTAAAAATTCTGGTCTAGATTGGTGGTCAATAGAATCAATAGATAATAGACCATGATATGTAGTTTTCAAGGAAAAATACAATTATTCTCTATGGTGGTAGTGATCCAATGAGCCTGGGGATTGGTTGGATTGTCTTGAGTGGACATTAGAGTCTCAAAAAACCCCCAAAACCTATAAATTTATACTTTACACCTATATGTTGGATGGAATGGGTAGGAAAAAATCAGAATCCGCAGTATCAACAAGGCCACCTGAGGATTGGACAAGGTCCACCTTAAACGTGGCTTTAATTCGGTAGTTCAATCATGAGAATTTGACGGTGGTAATGTTCCATGAGTTTGTCATAATGGATCAAGGGTAATTTTTAGTGTTGGAGTATGATAATAGGATTATTTAGATGGTTCATGCTTCTCTAGAACTCCTTATGATATACTGTCTCAAGGATCATCGATTTGATATTGGATCGAAGCACCAGATCAGGTACTTAGTTATTATTCACTCCTTTATATCCTTTTATGAACATATTGAAAAGGTAACAATAGTATTGGTTAAAATGGAAGGTAAAATAGGTTTTTTTTGTTTCCTTAAGGTTGGTAGAGGGATCTCCTCATTTAGTCAGAGCTATAAGTGGGATTAGTCTCATCAGGTTTGTGGAAATGGTGTAAGTAAATATTCGGAATAAGCATCAGTGGCCTCTTTAGGATGTAAGCTAATTGTTCGTTATCAGCGTGGTATTGATGGCCAGGATAATTCTATTTTCCAAGAGGCCTCTAGGATTCTCCACCAGTGAGGGTGTGTGGGTCATCTTCCATCCTTTTGTTAGGAATTTTCGGGGGGTATGGGTGTTGGATCATTATTTTAGAAGGTATATCAGGTTTGATCAAATGATTCTAACGGTGGAGGATTTCACTTTTAGATTAGAGGATGTTATTACATTGTAAAGAAGAATAAAAGTGGGTATGAGTTAGGATATCTTCTTGCAGCTGATGTTATATGAGATGACTCAAAATTTGGGCTAGCCACCCTAAGTGGTATGATGATTATATCGTCATCCTTGTCATCTATTTTATATGATACATGTGCATACAATTAATTTATCTTGATAAATGTAACTTATGATTTAGGTATGAGAGTGGATTTTATACCTTTTGTTAGGGATTTTCTTTCCCCATTATGGAAGAAGGAGAAATGTTTCAAGTTCCTAGAGTGACATGTTTTTGTTGTGGATGTGGATGACATTTGGGATTTCCTTGTATTGGAACTGTATTTTCAACCACATCATCAACATGGATTGGTTTATCATAATCAAAAAACATGTATGTTGTTTTCACCACAAGGTCTAGATTATGACTCCAGATGGAATAACTCACATATTATAGGGTGAGTAAGATCCACGATCAGAGAGGGACGGACCAATTGCATCAAATATGGTTCTAATAGCATGCTAGTTGTCCAAGATTCACATTTATTCTATGATATTATGTTAGTAAAAGGGATTACTAATTATCATAAGGTGATTATGTAATTGATTAATTACAACATTATCCACATCTTGACTCCTTTATTGTTGTGTTTTCTGAGGAAAACATAGTGTATTCTAGGATGAAGGAGGATTATACTAATTATTTGGTGGTTGTTTTGGAGGTTTCAAAGGAAAATAATTTTTCTACCAAGCTATCCATATTTTTATTTTGTATTCATGAGCTATATTTTTTATTCCATGTGATATCCATTAGATGTGTTTTAGGGGATCCAAAAAATTTCATGCAGTCATGTCATGGGAGTAACCCAAGAATGTGTTTGAAATGCAAATGTTTTTTTCTTGGTTGAGTATATTATAAGTTTCATTCATTATTGTTCCAAGATTGCTTCCCCCTTGATGGGTTTTACTTGGAAATGGTTGAACATCGAGTGGGAAGAGAAGTATTAGTGCTCTATTGAGGAGTTTAAGGCCCTCTAAATATCTACGCCAGTTCTGATTCTTCCTGAATCTTAAAGGATTATGTTGGGTATTTTGATGCCTCTATTGTGTTTTTGTGATGTGTTTTGATGTATTATAATGATGTGGTGGCCTATATTTCATGGAAGATATTCCCACTTGAGTGGCATTATCCCTCACATGACCTAGATTTGACATATATGATGCACAAACTAAATATGTGGTGACATTATCTCTTCATGGAATGTTGTACGATATCCACATATCATAAATGTTTAATGAAAATATTTTCGCAAAGGTAAAATAACCTCAAGAAGAGACACTAGATTGATTATATTCAAAAAAATGTATTTTGTCGTTTCTTATACACTCAGAAAAGGTAATATGGTTACCAACTCTCAATGTAGAAAACATACTATGCAAGAAGTTCTAGAATCCTTTAAAAACTAGGGTCTGATGAATATATATTTTGATATGAGACTAGAGGTTGAGGATGATAGAGATTAAGTATTGTTATCCAGTTTATAGGCCACACACTCTCTCTCATAAATTTGGTTATGAGTGAGTTGGATTATGAACCTTAGTTTTAGTATTTTATTGTTTTTCTAAATAGTGGGGAGACCTCAAGTGATTAGTCTTGGTCTCGTAATGGTTTTCTTCTATTTAGGAGGCAGTTGGTTGTTGCTTTTAGAATGATAAATAATGTGCTTTTTAAGGGGAATCATTCTAGTAAGGGGTTTCAGTCCAAGGATACCATGTTTTTTTACACCTTTGAGAGGTCACTATTAGTGTCCTAAGATGAGGAATTTAGTTACATATTTCATTTCCTAATGTCTAATATGCCAAATAATCAAAGTTGTGCTTCATAGAGTAGCTGGTATATTGTAGCCTCTCCCCATTATTTTGTGGAAGTGGGATGACATCGTGATGGATTTGGTGATTATACTACCTCAAAATCATAGTGGGAACTATTACATAAGGGTAATTGTCGATCACTAAACAAAATTATCCCATTATTGTCTCATTTGGGATTTGATAAAAGTGGATGAACATGGGCAGTGTTATGTCTAATAGGTAATTATGTTTCATGTAGTACCCTCTATGATATTTTCTTATTGGGATATGAATTTTACTTCTGGATTTTAGAAGGGACCAGTAGAGTCTTTGTAATCCAAGATGAGGATGAGAACCATGTGTCACCCACAAATGGATGGTCGGACTGGTCAGACCATCTAGACACCCGAGGATATGCTATGAGCATGTGAGATTTAGTTTATCAGTTTTTATTAAAGGAATCTATCATTGGTTAATTTTACATATAATAATATTTATCAATATTTTATTAGGATAGAACTATATCAGGTGCTATAAGGGATTCTATTCCAATCCCTATCATATTTGGTAGTGGTGGGTGAGAATTATTTATTGGGATTGAGTTTAGTACAAGATAAGATGGATATGGAGTGGATGATTGATAAAAGGATAGTGATATCTTTGAGTACCCAGAAGTCTTATTCTAATTAACATCAGGGTCCGTTAGGGTTTTAGGTTGGTGATGAGGTGTTTCTTTAGGTATCTATTTGACTAGGGAACTAACTCTTGGTAATGTAGGGAATGTTTGTGCTATATTATGTCAAGAAGTTAAAGTTATAGAAAATATTAGGAAGGTGTCCTATCATTTTTATTTTCCTACATGGTTGACGATGATCCATGAAATATTACATGTTTCTCAGATGAAGAGATACCATATAGACCCATTTCATGTGTTGGAATGGGAATATTTTGATGATGATCATGACTCATCTATTGTGGAATATCCTATTTATTCCCTAGACTATCATAACAAGGTGATACATGGTAAATCCATCCCATTAGTCTATTTTTTTGGTAGAATTTAGGTTATAACCACAAGATGTGGGAGCGGGAAGTGTAACACCCCAATATTTCGTGGTACGTTATCTTTTCAAAGTAATTCAATAACATGTTCTATACGCAACACTGAGTTTGAGCAACCCACGAAATACAAAACTAGCCATTCAAAAAATAGTTATGAATAGTATTAACTGGATTTTGAATTTTATATAATCCATATAATTATAACTTATTTATTATTTGTTTCTTGGATATATTATAAGAAAAAATTCAATTTTTTAGAAATAAACTGTATTTTTTTTTAAAAATGCAATTTTACCACCTTTTAATGGAGAACCCTTTTGAATCCAATATTTGAAACTTTTACATACACAATTTGACAAAATAATATTCTTATTTTGAATCGGTACTTAAAAATTTACTTTGGATGATGTTTTGGTATTAATCAAATAATATTCATTTTTTATTAATACTAAGAAATACTCAATTTTAATTCAAAACTATCTTTTAAGATAATATATTTATATGGTTATATTATATTTTTAATTGGTTTTGAAGTGTAATTAGATTATATTTTTACCATTTAATCAAATTTTGGATGTTGGAAGTAATTTCACTTTAAAATTGAACATAAACAAGTGTCAATCTTTTGATAGTTAATATTTCTTATAAACACACTTTTTTGTTTTGACAATGAGAATTAATTTTAAATTAATCAATCCAAATTATATTTTTTGAATTTGGTAAAATAGACATCATTTTTTAATTTGGTATATCAAATATATCTTAGGCTGATTTTTTTTATTTTTCTGAAAAACATCAATTTTTGATGAATAATGAAACCACTAAGTAGTAGTGAAAAATTTGACCCTTTCATTTAAATGAAATTTTAATGCTTATGTGAATTTTATTTCAAAAATACAACATATATGGTTGTTATTATAATTTAAAATTTCATTCAGCAAGATGAAAATAATTTTTAGTGAATAGCAACTTTGGACTTTTTTTACAGCGGTTAAAGGTAAATAGAGTAATTATAGGTAAAAAAAATATTCTAATAATAAAAAATTACCTTAACACTTGTCCTACCATTATTTTATGAGTCATTTCCATCAATGGGCATATTTGGGTCGATTTTGGGGCCCCATATGGACACTTAAATGTGATAATGACACATTATATTAGTTAATTTTAAGAAAATCCCAAAATGACATAAATATATATATTTTAGTAAATAAATTTTAACATGAGGTTATATAAGTTATCTCTTCGACTACAAATATTAATTATAAATATGAAAATATTTCCTAAATCTTGTTTTTTTATAATTTTTAGGCATCAGATAAATAAAATTATTTATGCCTCAATAATGATGTAGTGTTTACCTCATTAATGAATGATTTAAATAAATAAGATTATAAAGATTAAAAAAATATACAAATCCTGTAAAATTCTTGTCAGATGATTTTGTTTCTACTATTATTCATCTTATCATTGACTAAAATTAGTTATGGACCTTTAGAAACCGAAAATCATTATATTATAAAATAATGTTTTCACACTTTCCAAAAGAGCCCCTCCCACCTTATAAAAAGCCCTCATCTCTAACCCGTTAATCACACCTCTCAAGCCCATTGGATCATCCAAAATCTACCAAAATAATCCCTCAAATTCCCTTCCATCCACTTAGAAGCCTTATTTTAGGTAGAAGGAACTTCAAGAAATCCTTTTGGTTCAAACCAAAGGGAGTTACCCAATTTTAAGGTAACATCTTTCCTAAAGTTCTCTTCTTTTACATTACTTCTCCAACCCCCTAAACACATTTTATTACTTTTTTTTATAATTACACCAGTATCCTAAATATACTAGGTTGTTTTTATGAGTTTTATTCGAGCTACAATTACACACACCTCCATCAATTGGGAAAAGAACATACTGTTTCTGTGGACTATAAACTACTACCTCACGAAACGATGATTGTTCAGTTATCTCCTACCGCCTCTTACAGTGTCCATTATGAAGGATATTTATATACATATAATACATATTATGTTTATATTTTATCTATGCTTCTTTAATTTTCATTTACATTCACACCTTTATGTTTTCCAATATGTATGAACACGATAATTTCATTTGAGGAAGTGCGGACTATCGCCCCCTCAAGGTGATATGATTCGTTCCTCACATACATGGAACATATAAAAGATGGTGTTAATTAAATTATGTAACAGATATATCATATTATATTATATTTTAATTATAATATACCTATGTATCATTAATTTTTCATTTCATTAAATATGAAATAGAAATGAATGTAGCGTTCGTGCATACATACATCTTACCATCTTCATGAACAGTGCATTTCATTTCTTATCTTGAAATATAATGAAAAAGTTATAAATATAAATAAATATACTAGATATATATGATATATATGTTATTTAAATCATTAATATGATACTGTAAATAATATAATTTTGACCACATGGACAATTTGTAATTACAACAAGTTCATTTTTGACTAAAGTGCCAAATATTGACAAAATGACCATTATTAACAAAAATGATTAATTAATGTTTCTAACATGTTAATATGTGATATAAAAGGAATAAAAGACAAGAATAAGGTTATTAATAAATTATAAATTAACTTCAGTTTATTCTTCATGAGATTAAAGAATGAACGAGTCAAGTAGCACATGAGGTAAGGGGTTTTCATCTCACTTTTTATTCTTGTGAGATTCATGCTATATTAGCCACTATTTTATTTTGTTTGGTGTATGTACTTCCCATTATTTTATTCTTGGGGTAATATAAATTAATTTATGGGTATTTACTTCTTCATTTTATAATCCTTTTTTCATAGGGTTTATTTTTCGTATGTTACCAAATCCGTAAGGGAATTTAAAATTTCAATTTACAGTCATTGGGCTTTACACATACTTCATGATTATTTTAATCCAAGATTATTTGTGTAATCAGTATTTATTACTTATGTAGTAATTTACACTCTCATTTTTTGTATATACTTTTGATACACATAATCACTCCATTTATAAATTCTCATGTCATCGATATAAACTTGATAAGAGTAATTTTAACTCAATTTCTATTAATTGAGTTAAACATCCAAGTCATTGGTGTAGTTTTTACAATAATATGTGGGAATGTCCTTTGATTGATATATAATGAATACATAATCATATATAGTGTACTAATATTTTTCATACATAATTATGTCATTGATTTATCCTAATCCTAAGGATACAGTCTTTATAAAATAATTCATCTCAACTTACATTCCATGAAGAGTACTTTGTTGTTATGCTCCAATTCACTTTTATTTGGTGTATATACTGTACTTTAACAAATTAAATCATGAATACCTTTATTCTAATGATATTATATTGTTTTTATTAGCTCAAATATTTTTATTTAAGCGTCTCTCATTTGGTTAGGAACTCTAACTGAAATATCATTTTAATTGTTTTAAAAATTTATTCTTTTAAATCTCACTCATTAATGTCCATTTTTTAAAAATGGTTTTATGGATTTATTTATATGGTCATTAATGTTTTAAAATTTAAATTCCTTTTAAAAGATTCAAATTGGTATGGGACACTTTGATTCAAAAATATATTTTAAACAACTTCTTTAAAAATAGTGATACTTTTAAATGTTTTCATGAAAAAGGGATATTTCCCATAAAGATTTTTACTGGTTATTTTCAACTATGTCATCATCCTTTGAGAATATTATTCTTGATCAAGGTTGATTTATTATGATAAAAATATTCTATACTATATTGATGGTTTGTTGAAATGTTTGTCTGTGTATGTATTATTTTTATACTAGTCATGGTTTATGGACAACTTATTGACATTTCGTATGCCAGTTTTAATACGAATATTTATGATCTGTTTAGAACTTTTCATATGAGTAATGCATTGGACTTAATAAGTGACAAGTGTATCATTCTATAGATCCTTGATGCATCGGTAGGTCTTATGCGAAAAAATAGTGTCTTGGCACAAGGCCTTTTCAAAATCATATTTGTAGTCTTGGCACAAGGTCTTGACTATGTGGTTATGATGTTCGGAATTTTTCATTCCATCATTATGAATGTTTCTATTGTTATTTCATGTGATTATTCAAATAGTAGAATATCCATGTGAATATGTAAATGGAATTATTTGATTTTATCATTGCCATATTATGCTGAAGTTCAAGTTTAAAAGGCATTTTTTAGTCGTATACATTGCCTTAAATGTTTGTGCTTATTTATGAAAGTTCCCTCTATATTGTTATCCTTTCTGAGTATCTGAGCTCACACCTTTCTATGTTTTATTTTTTCTAGGATGTGGAGATGTATTTTATGGTTGACCAATATGGATATGTTAAGGATATAAGTGTGTTTAAAAGGGGGGAAATGTTGTTGATGTTTTTATTTCATGTTTTAATGTAAAAATTATGATTGTATCCAGTACATCCAAGGATACTAAACTGATCTATATTTCGGGACATGATTCCTTATATCATGCTAATGTTATGTAAAAATGCACCGACTCTGGGTAACTGGGGTTAGGTTGTAACAGTAGGTATCATAGGATGTTTAGTACAAACCATGGAAGCTAGATTTAGAAAAAATCAGATTATAGAACATTACCCTAAGATAGAATTTGAGGATTAGTATAGAACATCCTAGAATATTAGTATTGTAGATATGTTGTCTGTTTTCCAAGTAATAAATCACTGTCTAGATATGAGTAGATAGAGTCATCTCTAGAATATATGTATTTAGGGATAAAACCCAAAAACACTAGATTGAGCTATACACGAACGAGAATTGGTGAACGACAACAGGCCTTTATGGAACTCTTGGTTATGACAATCCCATGGGTTATGATTAGGATAATTAAAATTTTCATTAGAAACTGATTTGAAGGATTTTAATATAAGATGAGAATAAATAACCTTAGTTAATCCTAAGGTATTTTTGATTGAAAATAAGGTGTTATGATATTCTCTATGTTATTTTATGACTGACACTATGCTTTCTTATGTTATTCAATGTCTATATTCCAAGGAAGTCATAGTAACATTGAACATGATGTACAAGGTGGGAACAAAGGTGGAAATACACAACGAAATGGAATGTTGATTTGATTAAAATATATCGTGTTCATGACGAATTAGATTTATAAAAATATGATCAACATCATATATATTAACCAACTCCCATAGTCAATAAAGAAGAGAAAGGAAGTGAATGATAAGAGCTCTAGCAGTGGAGGCCATGGAGAAAAGAATGCTCAATTTCCATCATGAAATAAATTTGGAAGGAGACACTTAGGAAAGTGTGTCAACGGAAAAAAGAAATTCTTTCTGTGTGGGAAAGAATATAATATAGTAAATAATTTCCAATAAAAAATGAAGAGTACTATGGAATAAAATAAAAATTATCCTAATAATATAATTAAATTAATTTGACATAAATGCAAGGGACCTTGGAATTACTTGAGTTAATACCCTATTATATAGGATAACCCCTATGTCAAGGAAGAACCTCTTTGGAAATAAATGGATGCATAAATGTTTAAAAGTATGGGATTACTTTGGAAGACTATTCTCTTTAATGTGTAACCATGTGGTTTGTTATGTGAAAATACTACTCAAGGAAGAATTATATTTTCTTTTGTTGATATAGTTATAAATAACCAATTGGGTATATATGATCCTTGAATTTGAGGCAATAATAGTTTATTAATTTTTAGGATGAAATTTCGAGGTATGAGATAACCTTTACGGTTAAAATATGTAAAGGTTATTTTTGAGGAATTTATCTCATTTTTTTAAATATTATAAAAATATATATTTTTTTTTAAAAAGGACAACTCGCAGACCGTGTGACAACTCGTCGCGTCGGACGAAGCTGCGGGAATCGAACCCACAACCAAAGTGCGACTGGGATTTATCGTCTACCACTGGACTACGTGAAGTCTTTTGTTATTATGACTAATTATTTTTAGTTAACTGATTTTATGGATCAAGAATATGATTATTTTGGGAACATATGATTTATCCATAGTATAGGAAAATGATTTGGTGATTAAGTGATAAATGTTATTTTGGAATATGTTCACTCTTTTGGAAACACTATATGCCTAAGAAAAATAGAATATAATAAGATTTCATTTGAGAAGTAATGGTGGGATTTTACCTATTTTATTACTATGTATTTATAGATATTTGGGTTATTTATGGAAATGATTGACCTATCATAGAGAATATGTGATTAGGTTAATTAATTTTAAGTATGTGAATTTAAGAGTAATCGATGTTATTTGGAGATACAATTGAACATGGAATACTAAGTAAAAAATTTCTAATGAGTTATGGGTTTCAATATTAGTTTGAATTGTATTGAAATATTTTATAGACAATTTTATATTGAACGGTATTTAACAAACTTTGCATATTGTTGGTTTAATTTTAGAAATTAAGATTAGTATTTCGTTCTCTAAACTATTATCTTTTATGAGGATCATCTGATCTTTTACTAACTAGTTTGGTTATAGTTAATATATAAAGAATATGGAAATATATAGTTCATCCTTTGTGGTTAATGTGATTCTCTATATGTTGATTCTTGTGCTTCAGGTGTGACCAATTCATCTTGAATACTCATCATTTGGAGTGAAAGATGAGTTTGTGGTAAGAATTAGATAAAGGATGAAACTCTACATGTCAAGTATATTTTTTCTCTTATTCTATGAATAAATTAATTATTAAACTTTTGGGAAGGGATATTAAAACAAAAAATGTGTTATCCTAATGAATTATGTTTTGTTGGACTGATGATATTTTAAATCATCATAGATTGATGGAGTTGAGGCCTAAATTTTACACTTGTTTGTGATTGATAACCTCAATCACTCCCTATAAATATTTATGTTTTCCCTCAAATTTTATGTCTCTAATTTCCACCAATGTTCTCCTAATCATTATCATAATTTGGTGGTGGGTTTTTCATTACCTTTCCATCTTCTTTAAGATTATATTTTGTTAAACCAATTTACAAAGGTGGTTTTTCACAAAGATATTTTTTTTCTATTTTTAACCGTTTATTTTTGAAGAAGAATTTTAAATTGAGAGGAAACAATTTATTGAAGAGGGTAGAATGTAACTCCCCACGACTTCATGGTACATTATCTCTTCAATGTAATTCAATAAATTGTACTATACACAACACTGAGTTCGAGCGCACCACGACTTACCAAAATAGCCATTCAAAAAAAATTATGAATAGTAGTAAAAATATTTTGAATTTTATATACTCTATATAATAATAACTTATGTATTATGTTTTTACTAGAAATATTATAAGAACAAATTCAATTTTTCGGATAAAAATTTATTTTTCAAAAAAATGAAATTTTACAACATTTTAAGGGAGAACTCTTTTTAAATCCAATAGTTGAAACTTTTACATATTCAATTTGATAAAATAAAATAATTCTTTAGAATCGGGACATCAAAATTTACTTGGGATGAAATTTTTGTATTTTTCTAATAATATTCTTTTTTTTATGAATAGAGAGGAATACTATATTATAATTCAAAACTGCCATTTAATATAATTTATTTACATGGTAACATTATTTTTTTAATTTGTTTTTATGTGTAATTATATTATATTTTTACCATTTAACCCAATTTTGGTCGTTGGATGTAATTTCTTTTTAAAATTGAACATAAACAAGTGTCAATCTTTTGATAGTTAATATTTCTTAAAAATAGGCTTTTCATTTTAACAACGAGAAATAATTTTAATTTAATTAATCCAAATTATATTTTTTGAATTTGGTAAAATAGACATCATTTTTGAAATCATAATATCAAATATATCTTAGGCTTAATTTTTGGTATTTTTCTGAAAAACAACAATTTTTGATGAATAATGAAACCACTAAGTTGTAGTTAAAAATATGAATTTTTCATTTAAATGAAATTTTACATCATCTGTGAATTTAATTTATAAAATCCAACATAAATGGATGTTATTAGAATTTTAAATATGGTTTAATAATAGGAAAATAATTTTTTTAATAGTAACTTTTGACTTTTATTTACTGCGATTAAAGATAAATAGGGTAATTAAAGGGAAAAAGAATATTATAATAACAAAAAATTACCTTAAAAATTGTCCTATCCTTATTTTATGAGTCATGTACGACCATTGGCATATTTGGGTGGATTTTGGGTCACCATGGAGCCACTTAAAAGTGATAATGACACTTTATTTTAATTAGTTGTAAGAAAAGACAAAAATGACTGAAACATAAATATTTTAGTAAATTAATATTTTTATGGGGTCATATAAGTTATCCCTATGACTATAAATATTAATTATAAAGATAAAAATATATCCTAAATCATGGTAATTTTTTTATAATTTTTAGGCATCAAAAAAATAAAATTATTTTGGACACAATATTGATGTAGTGTTTACCTCATTAATGAATAGTTTAAATAAATAAGATTATAAAGTTTAAAAAATATCTAAAACCACTTTTTTTGTTAATTGATTATTTTATTTCGACCATGAGTCATTTATCATCTACTATAATTAGTTTTTGACATTTAGACGCCGAAAATAATTGTATAATAAAATAATCTTTTCACACTTTCCTAAAGAGCCCCTCATCGGCCCTATAAAAATTCCTCACCTCTAACATATTACTCACACCACCCAAGCCCCTTGGAACTTCCAAAATATACCCAAATAATCTCTCAAGATCCCTCCTTTCCATCTAGATGCCTTACCTTAGTCATAAGACACTTCAAAAAATCTTTTTGGTTAAAACCAAAGGGAGCTACCCAATTTTAAGGTAACGTCTTCCATGATGTTATCTTCTTTTATTTTACCTATCTAACCCCTAAACTATTTTTATTACTTCATTTTATAACCACATCAGTATAATCAATATAATAGGTTGTTTTTATGATAATTATTCGAGATACAGTTACACACACCTCCATCTAATGGGGAAATAACATACTGTTTCTGTGGACGACGAATTGCTGCCTCGCGAAGCGATGATTGTTCAATTATCACCTACCAACTCTTATGGTGGCCATAATGATGGAATTGTATTTATATATTATATATATTATGATTATTTTTTCTATATTTTTATGTAATTTTCATTTAAAAAAACACCTTTATATTTTCCAATATGTGTGAACACGATAATTTCATTTGAGGAAGTGCGAACTACTGCCCCCTCAAGGTGATATGATTCATTCATGACATACTTCGAACGTATAAAAGAATGAGTTAATTAAATTATTTAACACATATATCATATAATATTATACTTTAATTAAAATATACCTTTGTATAATTATGTTTTCATTTCATTAAATATCAAATATAAATGAAAGCAACATTCATGCGTACGTAAAGCTTACCGTCTCCCTGAAAAATGCATTTTATTTATTATCTTCAAATATAATGAACTAGTTATATATATATATACTGGATATATATGATATATATGATATTTAAATAATTAATATGTTATTTGAGAAAATATAATTTTCACCACATGGACAATTTGTAATTATAACAAGTTCATTTTTGACTCAAGTACCAAATATCGACAAAATGACCATTATTAACAAAAATGATTACGTAATGTATATAACATGGTAATAAGTGATATAGAAGGAATAATACAATTTAAAAAGGGTCTTATGCAATTATAAATTAACTTTTGTTTATTATTCTAGATATTAATGAACGAACGAGTCAAGTCGGACACGAGTTAAGGGGTTTCTCATCTCACACTTATTTTCGTGAGATTTACATTGTTCACCACTTATTTATTAAATGTGGTGTATTGTGTACTTCCATTTGATATATATTATCTTCATTCTATTTATATTATTGGTATTATATTATTAAATTGGTGGTTATTAACCTTTTTTTCATATGACTCTATTGATTACAATGTGGTAAGGGTTTTTCACCTCACTTTTTATTCCCGTGAAGATCATTCTATATTAGCCCATATTTCATTTTGTGTAGTGCATGTACTACCCATTATTGTATTCATGGGGTAATATAATTTAATTTATGGGTCTTAAAATCTTCATTTTATGATCCTTCTTTCATGGGGTGTATGTTTTGTATGTTACCAAATCGGTATGGGAATTTCAAATTTCAATTTCCACTCTTTGGGCTTTACAAGTACATCATTGATTATTTTAGTCCCATATTATGTGTGGAATCACTATTTATTACTTATGTAGTAATTTCAACTCCCCTTTTTGTGTATATAATTTTTATACACATAATAAAGTCATTGATAAATTATCAAGTCATCGATATGAACTTGATAAGAGTAATTTTGACTCAATTTCTATTCATTGAGTTAAACATCCACGTCATTGGTGTTGTTTTTACAAGAATATGTGTGAATGTCCTCTGATTAATTTACACTGAATATCCAATAATATTTAGTGTATTTATATATTTCACCCATAATTATGTCTTTGATTTATCCTTAACCTAAGGATACAGTCTTTTTAATTAAATTCATCACAACTTAAAGTCCATTGAGACTTCTTTGTTGTTATGTACCAATTCAATTTTATTTGGAATATATACTATACTTTGACATAGTATATCATGAATCCATTTATTCTCATGATATTATAATGTTTTTATTACCTCAATTATTCCTATTCAAGCATCTCTCATTTAGTTTGGAACTCTAAGTAAAATATCATTTTAAATGTTTTAAAAAATAATTTTTCTAAATAATTCTCATTAATGTCCATGTTTTAAAAAAAAATTTAGGATTTTATTTATATGGAAATTAATGTTTTAAAATTTAAATTCCTTTTAAAATTTTCAATGTGTTATGGGACACTTTGATTCAAAAATTTATTTTAAACCACTTCTTGATAAATAGAGATTCTTTTAAATGTTTTCATGAAAAACAGACAATTTTCTCGAAGATTTTTACTGGACATTTTCAACTATGTCAACATTATTTATGGGATATTTTTCTTGATCATGGTTGATTTATTATGATACAAATATTCCATACTATATTGATGGTTTATTGATATTTTTTACTATGGATGTGTTATTTTTTACCATTCATGGTTTATAGATAATTTATTGACATTTCGTATGCTAGTTTTAATACAAATATTTATGTTATGTTTAAAACTTTTTCATATGAAGAATGAATTTGACTTAGTATGTGATGGGTGGATCCCTCTATATATCCTCTAGGTATCTGTAGGTATGATGATACAAACTAGTGTCTTGGAATAAAGCCTTAACAATAACTTATTTTCAGTCTTGGCATAGGTTCTTGACTATGTGGTTATGAAGTATGGCATTAAACATTCCATCATTATGAATGTGGATATTGATATTGCATGTGATTATTAGACTAGTATAATTTCTATGTGAATATGTAAATAGAATTATTTTTTTATCTTTTCCATATTACACTGAAGTTCACGTTTAAAAGGCTTCTGTTTTTGTCTTATACATTGCCTGAAAATATTATACTTATTTATGAAAGTTTCCGCTATATTGTTATACTTAATAATTATCTGAGATCACCCCTTTGTATGTTTTATTTTTACATGTCTTTGAAAAGGTATTTTATAGTTGACCTAACAGGATAGGATAAGGATATAAGTGTGTGTAATAAGGGCACAAAATGTTGTTGATGTTTTTATTTCATGATGTAATGCAAAACATACGAGTGTATCTAGTACTTCCAAGGCTTCTAAACTGATTGGTCTTTCAGGACACGATTTTTTGTATCATGCCAATGTTATGTAATAATGCACTGACTCGGGGTAACTGGGGTCAGGGCGATATAGGAAGCTTCAGTAAGGGAGAAATAGTATCACTTATTTTCTCCTAAGGATTCATGATGAGTTTTTAGGGGAATGAAGTGTCATGGTGGGTAGGATTGTCACAACATTTGGTACACTGGTATTTCATTTTTTCATTTTTAATTAACATCGATCTCATTCTTGTGTTTCCTAGGTTTTGGGGGACCAAATTGTGGTTATTGAGGGAAAACAGACCCTAATGCATTTTTGGTGCATAATTTGTCTAAACATAAAGGTAACCATGTCGAAAAACATGAGAGAGTGGATGTTTGGGGGGAAAATAACTTTTTATGTGTTTATCATGGTTTTTCAAATAGTGTTATCCCAGGTAGAAACCATGTAGCCTATTTTTGGGGAGGTAGTAACACACACATCATTAGCACAAGGTTCGAAAAACCACAAAACCTAAATCTACGAGTTTCCTAGAATCATTAAAAAGTGGGTTTTTACTAAAATACCCTAGTAGGGTTTTCTTGGGCCCATTCATCCTCCAACACATGTGTAGCCCCTTCTCCCTTGGTTTTAATTTCTCCCCCTCTTTTGGTGGATTTCCCTTGGATTCCAATATTTTTTAGCACGGGGTAAGTCCAAATATTATATGGTTTTCCCTCGATCCCCCTCTTATTCACATTTTATTTTATTTTGGTGGATGATATAAACATTAGGTGGAGGTTTGGTTGATTTAAAGGGTTTTAATGGGGGGGTTTTTGTTAGATTTATTACTAATTAGGTGTATAAGGCCTTTTATACTCAAAATTTGGGGGTTATTATTTAATGTGAAAAGGTTGGAACCATATATGAGGTATGTTTCTCTATTCAAGGCAATTTCCTATGGATTCAAATTTAGATATTAATCACTTTCGTAATGTGTTTTTTAAATTTTAATTAAAATTATTTTTGAATTTTTTTAATTCAATGTTTAATGTGATTCATGGTTTATGGTCGAAATATATGGTCTTAGAATGGTTTTTCCAAAGAGAGTTTCCTTGTGTTTAATCCATGTTTTTATTGACATACCACAAAAGTGATTTTAAATTCAAATAGGTTTCTCAATAGTTTTTATAAATTGTTTTACCTACAGAAATGTGTTTTATTAAAATGTGAAGGTTAATTTTTTAAAAAGACTTGTGGAATTTATTATGATGTTAAAATATTAGGCATTGAGTAGCACATGGTATGTTCAGGTTTTGAGTGTGTATTATCCAAGGGACCATGGGAGTTCTTGGTAAGGATGACCAAGAGAGATTCTACTTATTCTCTAAGGTACTGAGATCTCTATTATATAGAATGATTAAGGGATATTCCATTTTATTTCCAAGGGGTTGAGAGAGGCTTTGGGTAGGAAGAGAAATAGTGTTTTAGTTGGTTAACTAGGACACCAAGGGAGACCTTGGATTTGGGATTGAGGAATACCATGTGAGAATCCTTTTTTCTCTATCTATAAATATTTTTTAGACTCACTCACATTTGAACATTATTGTAATATCCCTTGTGGAACATTAATATTTTCCAGTTGGTTTATATGCTTATTTTCATTTTGATATTTCCTTTGTTTATGTGACATCATGTTTTATACCCATTTTACCCATTTTCATTTATTGGTTATATCATGATGTTTTTTATTCCGACATATGTATATTCCTTGTTTAGATATGTTGATTTATTTATTCCTTGGGGGTTTTTCCTTGATTTCAACTAATTTTGTAAAATATTTGGAAAACATGTTTTTTTTTTGAAGAAATCAAACCAAATTTCATGGTATTTATTTAAATTAAAGAATTATATGTGATAAAGTTGTTCAGAAAAGTGTATTTTCATGTTGGTTTATTGATTTTCTTAGGTAAAATACATAATTTGATTCAGGGAAGTAACCTACTAGGCTTTATTCCTCACACCCTACATATGAATTTGGGTGTATATAGACAAAGTTTTATTAGAAATAGATAAATTAAAAGGAACTATGTAGATAGGTGGCTCTTCTTTATTACCACGATTCGAGATTTTGGATGGAGGAGATGAGGATCACTTATGTTTGCTAACTTGGAACTCTTTGGAGCTTGGTATTTTTGGGATGTTTATGGTGTCCTTGTTTAGCATTTTCCCTATTTGGGGTGATGAGAATTTTGAATTTATATACCATGTATATTTCCTATTATGGAATTAAATACATCTTTTGATGATGTGGATTATGGTATCTTCTTTAGTAATTTCCACATTAGATTGAATGGATTTTTATGTTCTCCTAAAAATGAATTTTTTGGTCTTACATACAATATCAGAGATGTGTAATGAAATTTAACAATGCAAAATGATTTCCTAAGAGTTTATTAATTCATTTATAGTTAATATAACCCACACTTGGTTGTTGAAAATGCACTTCAGGTCATGTTGTCAGTTGGCTCAGTTTATGGTTGTTTTTGAGTTGGGTTGTTTCTCTACAGGGGCATTTCGAGGACATGGTTTATGACAAAACAATTTTTATTGACTTCCATGACCCAAAATTTTTATGGTATTTTGTAATATTTCAAGATTAATCTTGGTATTTCATGAATATTTTCACAGAAATATTCAAACACAAATTTTTTATGTCCTATGGTAGAGAAAGAAAAATGATTATAACCTTATGAAGCAAAAAATTCATCAAAAAATATTTTTCCCCTACTATTTTCACTTTAAAACATAGTATATAAATTATTTTCCTAAATTTTTCATTCTATACCATCAAAATTAATCTTATAAATACTATTCAAGAATCATATTTTTGTTACAAGAAAAATACCGAAGTGAATCATGTATAATCACCAATAATCACAAAAGAATATGATTTTCCTTGGATACTTTAACTTGAGTTGGTCTAAAAAGATCAAGGCGAATAATCTCATGGGATATATAGGTCAATAATTTTTTATTATGTTTAAAATAGTTTTTTATTTCTTACCAAGTTGTAATGGTTAACTAAAAATATTATATTTGAAAGGAAAATTTTTTAAATCTCTTACTAGTTGATGTTGGCTATGATTAAGGAGATTGTGTGTCCTATTGTGACAAAGACATCTATTCCAAAACCAATAATAACTATATTGAATTGTAAAAATACTAACATTTTTAGAGTAAATATTATTTTTAATTATTAATAGAAATATTTTGAAACTTAAAAGTATTAAATAAAAGTCTTCCAATGAGATTAGAAATATCATAAAAATCATTTTTAAAAAATATTTTAAAACAATTGTCATATAATTTTATAACACATAGATAATTTTTTTTAAAACATAAATCAGTATAATATAATTTATAATCATGGAATAATATAATATTTTTATACTAATACCTATTATTTTACTTATTTTATTGTCATTAAATGTCACATATCCTCCATCATGTTTTTCATGTTGATCAAATTCATAGCGGTCACCACACATTTTTTGAGAGTATCTTCTATACATTTACCATTTTTCTTTTTGTAATTAACTATTTAAACATTTTTCCTAAAAAATTAAGAGACTAACCCTTTTTTCAACATGTTTTTTTATCCATATATGTTAGAAAATAATTATTTTTGTACCCAAATCGTTTTTGAAAATGGTTTTTGAGATGAGATATGGGATGAAGGATGGATACTTTTTAACCCACCATATATAGCATTTATATAACTATATTGATGAATTAGATCCCTAGTTCTAATAAATTAATTACTAAACTTATTTTTCATAATTTGTTTTACAAAATGTTTCATTTTTTAAGAACTAAAATAATTTGAAAAAGAAAAAACATAAATATTTTTAGTGAATCATTGAGAACTATAAAATTTATTTATGTTTTCTTCCCATAGGGTTTATTTCAACAGATATCTTCAGATATCATCGATATCAATTATAATTCATTTAAATTTGATTGAATATTCAAAATTGATTATAATTAAAAAAAATTATTTTGAGTTGATCATTATATATATGTTACACTTATTTTTATTCTCCAAGTTCATTTATGTTAGATAAAAAAACATCATAATGTTGATCATGATTATATTTTAGATAATTATAACATAGGTGATTGGAAGAAGAAGAATTTTAGGATGTGGAAAAATAATTTGTGGAGTAGTAAGAAGAGTGATTTGAGTTTAAATCATTGTGAACCTCTATTTAAGTAATTAGATACTTTACAATTGGGTAAGATTTCATTATTTTGAAAATATAATCACCTTTTTTTCTAGATGATCCATTTCATCATCATTATTTGTGTGTTTTTTAGTTTTTTATGGAAATTGTATTTTTCTCCATTAATTCATTTGATTCCATATTATATTGTAATTTAATTATGATATCATAAGTCATGATATATTTGATTAGAACCTTGGCCATTATTTTTTATATGTTACTCTCTTTATATATCATCATCAATTTGGATTAAAAATTCTTATTAAGAACCAACGAATCTTTTTCACTAAATCTTCAATAGAAAAATATTCACTAAAAGATTTCGATACATTGTATATGTGAGAAAATATTATTAAAATATAATTAATAAAATCATTTTGATGAATTATAAAAATTTAAAATATTTTTCCATTTATATCAAGACTATTATATTTTATATCTATTCAGCTTATCATGAGTAACTAATATAAATTTTCACATTTAATTATTGGTTTTATATGTAGAAATTCACTTTAACAATTTATGATTTAAACAATAATGTAAATAATTTGTAACTTTTTATTTTTTTCAAAATCAGTAATGTAATCAAGAGCCCATATTTATTTTGACTTTAGAATATACAAGTTTGTGAAAAAATGTTGTCAAATCTAGGTATCCCTAACTATAAAGAAAAGTGGGTATGTGAGTTTTTCAATAATTTTAGTCTAATGCATTAAATAAAGGTGGATAACCCACTTAATTTCTTTGACGACCACCGAGGGTGTTTTAATTAGATTCAAATTTAAAAAATAAAACATTAAAATAGGTTATGATTTTTAAAATGTAATCAAATTTGGGAAAACTATGAAAATTTTAGAAAAAAGAAAATATTTCATTTGATAAAAAATATAATTTTGAGATAAAAGAGAAAATGGAGTGAATTTAATTTTAAGAATATTTTTGAAAATATTATATAAAATAAAATAATTTAACAAAAAAGAATACGATTTAATCATATAATGAAAAAATTAAAGAGATCATATCAATAATTGAAATATTAAGAGGAGTGTAAAATAAATTGTAGGACTTAAAATTGAACACTTTGACACAGGAATTTGGTAATAACATAATAATGATTCCCTATGCCTCCTCCCCTCATTATGAATTTAGAAGATTATATTTCTCTTTTATTTTGAAAAAATATCATGATGTAGAGAAGAATAAATATACCATTGATTTTATGGAAACCAATAACAAAAGAAGGCCTTTTTTTAATGGAAACCAATAACCAAAATCCTTCACTATAAAATTGTTGATCACCTAATGAAGAAAAATATGATGACAGAGGTTTTTTTACAAACCCTTTACAATGAACTCAATAATTAATCAATAAGATTTAGAAGAATGTTAAAGTGAGAGTGAAATAAAGAAGAAAGAAGTGAAACAACCCTTAATAAATTAAAATAAGGTAGTAATTGGTTCAAAAAGGGAGAGGAAAATAGTAAATGAATTGAAGATGTAGAATATTTATTTTACTTTGAATATTGAGAATTGGAATAATCTTGAAGACATCTTTCAAAATAACTTCAAGGATTGACTCAAAAAGTAGTCATTGTAGAGGTTATTTGAGATTTTTTAGTTTAGGTGATGATCCAACCCTCCCTTGATCATTATTTAATGCGTTTTAGGGATCCAAGAGTCTCTATGGTCAATATAATTCCTTGAAGAGACAAATAAAAGAAATTAAACATAGTAATTATTACCCTTTGACTATGTTGTACTGAAACTCATAATGACATGGTTGAATTCATTTCATCTTCATGGAAGTATATTCTTCAGGGGGTTTTAAGCTAAGATGTATATTTTGACAAGATATTTTGAATGATATATTTATTTCACAATAGTTATGGAATTTCCCTTCATGGATAACACTTTTGTGGAAGATCTGTTGTGTAAAAATTTACCCTATAGTTTTGACTTACTAGTGATTATAGGAGTTGAGGATTTAATATGGTATAAATTCAAGTAATTTCACTATGATCTTCAAAGGGGAATATTGATCGATCTATACTATGTTTCAGCCCTTCTCATTGTGGTATAATTCCAATTATAAGGATTTTTGTGGAGTGGAATAGATTACTGTGGCATGGTGAATTTGTGTTTCTAATTTACATAAAAAAGTGTATAAACATCCTAGTGGTTCTGATTATAAAAAAAGTTAGTGTTTCAACAAATATAATGGATTCAATGAATGATAATTGATCTAGAGGAAACAAGTTGAGGAAAATGAATGAAATTTTAGCGATAATGAGTGATTGAGGGATTAAAGAGACTTTTTTCTCTATGTTCTAAAGGTGTCACCCCATCAATGTGATATTAGTGTGGTTGATAAGGTTATAATTTAGATGTTTATCCTAGTGAACCATGTGAATTCTATACATTCAAGAAATAGTGATTCTTCTAAATTTTTTATGAGATGGGGTCTTATATGGATATAGGTTGAGATTTTTATTTCACTCAGGAATCTCATGCATGGGACAGGGAACCCTAGTATATAATTGGTTCTATGTTATCTAAGTTATCAATTTATGGGGTACATAGGGATTATCTAGAATAGGGTTAGAATAGAGGTAATGTTCGTGGGTGTTAGAAGAAGAAGATGTACAGTTGGGGTATTGGTAATAAATTGTAATTTTTTGTATATTAGGTGCTACATGATGTTGGTGATGAACATTTTATAGTAATAAGTATGATGTTGGTTATTTATACAACAGCTAATATGTTTTTTAAATTTAAACATCTTATTTATTTATTTCTACGTTTTTGGTATTATATTTGAGTCTGAATGTTTTGTTTATACATAGTGTATTAGTTTTGAATACATTACTTGGGAAGAAGGGTATTCCATAAAAATATACCCACTATCTTTAATTTTTATTATTACATTTTGATAATGTTCAGACATATTTATTTTATAAAAAAATGATTTTAATGTGATTATTGGTATATATTGGTAAAGATATTTCTATATTCATAAAAAGTATTATCAATGAAAGTTGGCCTTATTTATATTTAATGATGAATATTATATTTTTCATGGAGAGTTGGACTATCATATATGTTGAACCAACTATAATTTACAGCTTTTGAGAAAGATTACATCTTAGATAATAAGGATTATTCTTAGAATAGTTTTAGTTGTTGATAGTGTTTTTTCGATTTTTAGTTGATTTATATTAAAACATGTTTCCAAATTATTTTTATAGTTTTAAAATATAATGGTATTTGTATTTTTTGATTTAATTTTTAATAGTCATTGAGTTTTCCTCTCTTCCCCCATTTTAGAAGGATTTATCTAAGCTCAAAGAATTGAAAAAATTTGTAATATATTCAAATAAGGGAATAATTAGATAATATGTGTCACCATGGGTTGATATAGTTCATTTTTCCAAGAAGGAAGACACAAACCTATGAATTTTTTAAATATCATAGAACAAACTAGGTTATGATCATGAACTAGTACCCTTTTCCATTGATTGATGTTTTAATTCACTAGATAAGGATATCAAGATGTTTTTCTTAAATTAATTTTATTGATAAAGTTATCATTAGTTGAGAGTGTTAGATGAAGATGTTCCAAATAATTTTTTTTATCTATATTGTCCCATTTTACGTTTCTTGTGAGTCAAATTATGGTGAATAATTCACATTAAATTTTTATGGACATTATAAACAAATAAAAATATCCTTATTAGATTATTTTTTATTGTGTTTACCAATAATATATTTATATTTTCCTGATATTATGATGAGAATGGGAAATGTTCATTCATTTTTTCGGATCATTGAGATATCAAAGATTGTTTTCTATGATATCAAAATTCCATTTGTGTATCTAATAGGTGAAATTTTAGAGAAATGTTTTCAATCAATTTTTAAAATTCATTTATACTAAGATGAATTTTGTTGTAATGTCCCAACACTGGATCCACTAAACGGTGCCTCGGGCCATTATGACACATTTCCTGAAGCACACTTTCCCATATTCTAAAGGCTTTTGAGTAGAAGCGATGGCCTAAGGAGTGTCTATGGGGATATTATTCCCTCATGTCGGAGTGTAACGTTGCGATGTAAACATATCAATCAATAGTGGAAGCATAATATAAATCATGATAGAATATAAAAAACTATAATACTATAATAATAATTTATAGAAAATCAGTTTTATAAAAAATATAATGATTATATCATGTCTCTATACAAAATGGAAATCAATTCATGGAAATATGCATCGAGTACAACACATGTATCAAAATAAAAAAAAACAAAAGGAACTATCTACAACTAGCATCACAAGCATAACTCATTAATATTATCCCCTTATCCTATTAATTGATAAAATAAATCAACAAATAAGGGGTTCCTTCCTTGATCTAAACATGCATCCATGAATTATGTCCAGGTACCCAACAACGGCTTGAATAGGGTGTGAGATAAAACTTAGTTGGCCACCACTAACAATCTCTATAACTAGTGTAGTCTATAAAATATAAACGCTGAAGAAGTGTGAATTATATCACAAGTACAAAAGTACTAAAACAAATGTTTCAAAAGAAAATTTGATCATGTCTATCCATACATGGCTCCCTGTGAGAAAAAATCAAGATATCATAAAAAAGGGAAGCTGTAAAGAATATAAAAATATACACAACAACCATTATGTATAATCAATTGTATAAAATTCATAACAAACTATGCCATTTAATCCATTGTTGGGCCATGAGGGGAAGGATCCAAGGTATAGAAGACCATGGCATCCTCACCAATCCCATAGAGTATCTTGATGGAAACATAGTAACGACATGAGTGGAGTCGGATGGGAATGTCCAATGTGATTCCAAGAAAGCTAGATCCAAGGTATAAATACCAAGTCATCCAATACCATAATATATACAGATTCAATTATATGAAATTTTAATGTAATCCTATTTAATATGGATATGAGGAGTAGAAATTTACATGACATCCACTACTAAAATCAAGATCCATGGTGTAGAAATTCCCATGGAATCCAATGGAATCAGGATCCAAGGTGATCATCTAAACCATCCACTACCATTATCAATTCCCCAATAAATCCTTTAATCTTTTCATAATCAATTACAATCCATGATTTCCTCTTACCCATTTCCATATTTTCCTTTTATATAATTAAACCATTTAAACATCATGTAATCACGTGGAAATGAGTCCTAACCTCCTCCTAAACAATCATTCAATTACCATTAAATTTATTGAGGCTACTAAAACATGTGTAAATATCACAGTCACTCGTAGGGGTGGTATAGCAGATGGTAGAAATAAAGACACACCTCATGGGTGGCTTGGGTTGGGGATAAAAGCCACCAACTATCGAAAATGTACTATTTTGAAACCATGGAAATTACAAAAAATAATTTAAATATATTGATTAATTTTAGGGGAAACACTACAAGGTCTAGTTTATATCACAATAAAGATAAGATATTAAACTATGAATATTTAAGGGAAATACTATATACCACATATCGTAGGTCCATGTTAGAACACTCACATGTTATTGACCTCTGATTCAGTCCATATTGGATGAAAAATGAATAATAGATGAATAACCTAGAAATTTGTCTTTTTTAGTTTACCCCAAATAAATATATCAGTAATAAGATAAATGAAGAATGACACAAGATAAATGAATAACATACGAGTGTAGATGCAATGAGATGATCTGAGCGTGCATTAGAAATCATATAGGGGATTTGGGTAAAATCCTAGAATAAGGCATGAAGAAGCTCTAACAAAATCCATGGGGATGTCCAGTGGAATGAGTAGGAAAATGAGATATTAGGTTTTAAGAAATTTCAAGGGAGAAATGCTAAATTCATCTTAAATTCCATGGTCACATGGTTTGGATGTGTGGTTGTCCAAATAGTGCACCAACTGTGAACCCTTCTATACCTCAAGAGGCATCTCACTTAGTTCATGAATAAGGTGTGATAAAACATGTGAAAATCATGCTTCACTATAATAAAAATTATAAAGGTTCCCTCATAGGCGTACGACATTGGGCACACGACTAGGGAAAACCATGCACCACTTTTTTCACTTTTTCTAACCCTACAGCAGTGTGAGACCCTTTATTCATGATTTCCCCCGAACCATTTAGCCATCCACCGAGGCATGGACCAAATCACAAGGTTCCATCAAACCATACATCTTTATTCATATTTTGTCTACTATCCATGCAGCCCAGAATCCTTTTCCAAAAACTGGGCCTTTAGGCTCCAAACAAGCCCCAGACACCCCCCCAAACCCATATTATCTCATTAGGCACGCAAATTAGGTCAAAACAGAAGATTTTATGCAAAATTAAAATGATATGTATGTCATAGGAAAACCATTTATCTTACAAATTTCCCCCATTAAATCAATTCGTCCCTGAATTTCCCTTCTAGGGGTAGTCTAGAATCACCTAATAATAACATCAGCCATAGAGAAAATACATAGGTCTCCCACTCCCAACTATATTCCTATAAATAGATGTTATACTATAGCACCTGTTTTAGTGGAACTAACATACATCAGAGATCCTTCATGAAACGTTCAATGATATGAATAGGATTCTCATTGAAGGAAGCATATACCTGTATCTCAACCTCATCCAGTTGAAAAGTATGAGATGGGTCTGGGTGATAATAGTGTAGTTGGGATATAAGGAAGATGTCCTATATTGATTGGTACCTCTAAGGTAACAAAAATCAATTGGATACCATCCAATGTATCTCTGGAATCTCATAAAAACCAACATATCGTAGTGAAAGATTACTATATCTCTAAATCATTCCATTTACCAACATTATTTAGACATTCAAAAGACCTAATCCTCAACCTATAACTCTAGAGGATGTCAACATTGATTGGTGTTAGATATTTTCTAGACTGTGAAGGATCAATCAACTTTCTAATCAAGTGGACCTACTCTAATGTCTCCTATATGAAATGTGGTCCAAGTAGAACCGCCTCACCTGTATCTAACCAGTATAGATGATATATGAATGAACAACCATATAAATCCTCATAAGGATCTATCTGTATAGTCTCCTCATAGATATCATTGAATGATATCTTAACTAGGGGTATATGCCTCTCCCAAGATTATTCGAAATTAAGGATGTATGTTGTTGGAATGTGGTCAAGAACATGAATTGTTAAATTTGACAAGCCATCAGTCTGAGGGTGGTATGTTGTGCTCAAAATCACATGTACAACAAATTATACTATAATAAATTCCAAAACCTTGACGTAAACTAGGCATCCCTATCTGATACCACGGTATGAGGTACCCCATGAAGGCACACAATCTCAAAGATATAAATTCCACCAAGATGATTGAATGATATGGTCTCTATGATAGTAAGGATATGGGATTACATCACGATAATTTCCACAAAAACCCATACAACATCACTACCTAGAGCCGACGTCCACAACCCAGTCAAGAAATCCATTGTAAAATATCCCATTTTAACTCAATAATGGGTAACTGCATAAAATCCCAGAAGGGCATTGGTGTTACAACTTCATCAGATGAAAGGTGGAACACCTCATGAAAATACCAGATACCTATCTTTTCATTCCTAGACAGCAATACTGGATGTGTAAATCTGGATACATCATGGTAACACAGGGATGTTCTGCCTAAGATGGGGCATAAAACTAACACATTATCTCCTTGAATATGTCTACTGGAACCAAAATAATACCATTTATGTGAATAATTTTATCGTCAACCATGGTATAACTATGATGCGGGTCCTCACCAACCACACATTCCTACAAAAATACTCCCTCAATATCAAGTAACTACCTCATCCTCACTCTATCATGAAGAGTGCATGGTAAAAATAAGGATTAGAGAAATTTATTCCCATGTAAATCCTATATATCCATGTACATCTATGAAAACAAGTCCATAAGGCATTACATGATATTTTCCTCCTGAACTACCTGTATCTGAGTCCTCCTGTATAATTCATTAATGAATGCATTGCCTTTTCTATTAATATAGGAAAACTCATAGTCAAAATACTATAGGTACTCCAAAAAAATTCATTTCCCAAATTCAAGTCACACTATGTAAATATATACTTTTGGACTTTTTGGTATCTGTACACCACATAACAACATCCCAGAAAATAATTCCTCCAAAAACACAAATCATGAACAACAATGGATAAATAAAGATCATTTCGTAGGTAGTTCCTCTCATGTGACCACAATAATGAGATTCAGATGCCAAATATCAGTCCCCTAACATCATAAATACTCTTAGACTGATACCTTATACATCAAAATACACAATATGGATTACCCCCAACTCTAGAAGAATCAAAACTGGTGTTGAAGTCAGTCTCCCTTTCAGCTTATGAAAGGATGTCTCACAAGTATCTGACCCTAAAAATATCATCCCCTTCTCAGTAAATCCAATAATAGGTGATGCTAATCATGATAACTAATGTGTGAAACTCTTGTAATATTCATATATCCCTAATAACTCTATAGGTCGAATAAGTTCTTAGGATGATCCTAAAAAATTATTTCTCTCACCTTTTCTGGGTTAACTGATGCCCCTATATCTAAGATAATATGACCTAGGAAGTGAATCTTATCCATACAGAAGTGGAACATAACATTATTATCAGATAACTGATGAACTATCAGTGTATTAAAAATGGTCTCAAGATGTTTTTATGGTCGTGTTGATTACGAGCATACACCACGATATCATCAATGAATTAAACCCCCAATGAATCCTGATAAATATGGAAAAAATAGTTCATAATCCCCATGAAAACTGTTGGAACATTAGTGAGATAAAACGACATAAATAGATACTCATATAGACTATGCCAACTATGAAAATATGTACATGATATTTTTGAAGTTCCAACACATGTCTGGTGATAGCCTAACCACAAATAAATCTTCGAGAAATCCTAAGGTCCACAGAGTTAGTTGATTTGATCATATATCCCTAGAAATGGATTCAAATTCTTAACCATAATTTTTTTTCAATATTTGATAATTGGAACATTTCTTGAGTTCCATATTACTATTTCAGAAAAAGGATTAGAGAACCCCTGGATAAGTATTGGTTTATATGATCCCTTTTACTTCCATGTCCTCGAGCTTCCTCTTGATATCTTGAAACTATTTTGTATCCATTTTATAAGGAGTAGTGGATACTGTTCTGAATATTGGAACTAGTTCAATAGAGAACACCACCTCTCTCTTAGGAGGTAAACTAGAAAATTCATTCTAGAAAGCGTACTTGAAATGATAAAACACTGAAGGGAAGTCCACTTGATGTGATCCCTGATCATATAGATGAAAATAAACTATCTAGGATATTATCCCACTAAAGACAAAATTCTCAGGTCTAAATATACCATCTTGGGAATCCCATTCATCCATGTGAATAAAAATGCTTCCCTCTAGTGATATGAATGTCACTATCTGGAGAGAGAAATCAACATCATCAATATAAGTAACTATCTAGTCTATCCCATTTATGATGTCAAACATTTTCTTCATGAGGAAAAAAGATCCCATATAATGTTACACTCGAATATCCCTAGGGGAACTACCTACACTATAATACATCCTCATTTGTGATTCCCAACATAGTATCGAGTGTCATACCGCCATCTAAGAACCAAACAACGATATAGAGGTCCACCAAAATATTTACAAATATGAAACTATGTGATGCAACTATTTCCAAAAGGGTAGATGCTAAAGAGGATTATACTAGGATCTTTTATCTCACTATACATGTCTTTGTGCTCTGCTCCTAGGGTATAATATGTGCACACTACATCTATCCTGAACTACATCCCTACAAAACAATCTCACTACCAAGAGAATTACTACTCTATTGTCATGTTACAAATGGTGCCGAGATTTCTCATCCATGGCCACCACCGTAGCATAAATGGCAAACAATACTCCATATCCTAGCCAGATGTGGAGCTATGAATCCATCACCAGAGCCTAGATTCAGAGTCTACCCATTCAACTAACTAATTAAGTGAAGGTATTACTAAAATGTTGTACATGGCCCATCCTATTGTATTCATGGCACTCAATTGAGTCTCTAGCATAATGATTCGTTATATTTAATCTTCTTTAACACTGATTAAAGAATACATCACTACATGCACTGATTACCTTTCACTTAATACCCTCATGAGAATCATAAAAATAGAAATTCCATCCACTTTAAGCTAAACCACTAGGTCTAGGGGACGAACTTCTATTCTATGTGACCCCAGATTCCCTCAGGTTCTGTTTAGTAATAAGTGTCTAATTCACTATTCCTATAATATTAGTAAACTAGAAACAATTTACCTATAATTAAATTGAAATATTGATACCTTTTTCATTGTTTCTCCCCCTCGATGGCTCATCATAGATATTGATCAACACAAAATAAAAAATCTCTATAAATCATGCATAATACTCCATAACAGTCATATTGTCTTAATCTAGACACATAAACTCACTAGACCTTTCTTCTATCAAGGGCAAAGGAAAAAATTATTCTTAAAATATGGATTTTAAATAAATCTAAAACATATAACAATGTGTATTATATGAGTTTAAATAACCACACCAATACTTAGTTTCTCCCCAAAGCATATATGTCACGAGCTTAACTCTCTTATAAGGAGGCCTCTCCAGATGATGGAATATAGAAAATATATTATCAAGCCATATATCTACATCATTTTGACCTCCATCCCCAAAAAAAATGGTAGTATTCTAATGCTAGAACACAGGTGTCATCTCTACCACCAATGATGCCAGTTACGGGGCTCCCTGAATTGTGTACATGAAACATAGGAAACTCTCTCAGAATGGAAATCAACATCCATATATAGTATAACTAATGGAGTCAAAATAGGCACTATATTAGGATCTACTAGTATACCATGTCCCACCATCTCCTGAGAATGATATTCTCCACTCTCTTGGCATATGACTTGAGTTCATCATGGTGTCATGTATATATAATACCAAACACACACCTTGTAAAAGAATTAATTAGTGATGAATTAATTGTTACAAATGCATAGTATAAGTTCAATCCCTCCTGTAAACAAGTCACACCCATCTTCCAGCTCCTAAATATAGGATTGAGTAAGAGAAACTATCTTAAAAATGACTAGATAATTTACCTAATGTCCACCCTATGGCAGTTCGTGGTTAAGAAAATTTTTATTCAATTTCCATTTCATTTAATTCATATTTAATTTAAAATTACTTTTGGATGGTAGAACCAAATGAGTAACCAATTTTGATCAATTAGGTCCCATATATCTCACGAATAGAAGCGTGGCATCCACTTAATCAAAAATATAATAGGTCAAGCCCATGCGACCAACGGTCTATGACTCAATATGCAATAATTGGTTTCTTATGGTTTATGTTTATGCCTATGTAGTAAAATACTATTTAGGTTATGACATGAAATCTATGTACCAATCATTTTTCATAATCCTCTATGAAAATTATTTATCAATCAATAATTATATCACCCAAGGAACACATAATAATGTAATGCATTAAATCAATCCATCCTATATGGAATGTAATGTGAATTCCAATACATTCCTAAAATGATGCATGAGATATAATTCCCTCATATCATCAAGAAAATTATATAAATTATTAATCATAATAAAAATTAAACCTAAATTAAATCACCTAATGGTTGAATCAAAACATCTGTAATTAAAATATCGAAATAATAGTAATTATATTTCCTGGAAATTTTGGTTTTTCCTATACATGGGATATCTAATCCTAGGAAAAAATCATTTAAAAATTAAAATACCTTCTTAAGATCATTTCTATTTTATAAAAATTGTAAAACCAAAAATAAAATTGCTTTGATATATCATTAAAACATTCTATCATGGGAGTCACTAAATGGTCCCCCAAGCCAGCCTTTTACATGGCCTCAAGCGTGCCTCCCAATTGGCCAAAAACTTCTGACTAGTAGTGAGGGACTGGGGTGTGTCTATAGAGAGAATATGAAATCATGTTATAGTGTAATAGAGTAGATTAATCATATCGATAAATATTGGAAGCATATTATAAATCATAATAAAAGATAAACAACCAGAAGACATTAATAATAAATAATTCAAAAGTAGTTTCATATATTTTATGATGATCAAGTCATGTATTTATAAAAAATGGAATATAACACATGAAAATATTAATCTCATAGGAAATATGTATCAAAATTCCAAAAAGACAAAAAAGGAACTATATCTAGAAAGTGTCATGAGAATTGCTAAGTCCTATTCTCCTATAATCCATAGAAATGATCATAACAAGCATCAAATAGTGGGTTCCTTCCCTAGTACCTATATATATCGTCATATTATTTCAGGATACCTGATGATGACCCAAACAGGGATTGAGATGACACTCAATAAGACACCACCAATGGTGTTCATAAAATATTTAGTGTATATAATATAAACAATGAAGTAGTGTGTAGTATATCACATGTATAACAATACCTAATGTAAATTTTCATATGAAAAGGTGATCCTATCTATCCAAACCTAGATCCCTATGAATAATAATCAATATCTCATAAAAGGAAAGTTTTAAAGCATATAAAAATATCCACAATGGCCTCATAGTGTAATTATGTATATAAAATATATAACTGACTATGCCATGTAATCTAGTGTCAGACCAAAAAGAGATGGATCCCGGGTATATGACACCATGGAATTTTCATATTACCACTAGAGAATCTATATAGAACATCAGTAATGACATGGCTGGAGTCTGATGTTCTTTTCCATTGATAGTCCAATAAATATGGATCCAAGGGATCAAAGGGCCCTTGACATCCTATGGAATTATGATATAAGGTATAAATTTCATGAAATCCCATAGATTAAGAAATATAAATCCATGGAGTATAAATTTACATGGAAACCGATATAATTATGATATGAGGAGTATATATTTTAGTGACATCCACTACCATAATCTGAATCAATTGAGTAGAAATTCCCATGGAATCTAATGGAATCCAGATTCAAGAAACTCATCCATGGAATTGAACACCATTATCAATTATCTAATAAATTATTTTATCATTTAATAATCAATTTCATCCATGATTATTTCTAACCCATTTCCATATTTTATATTTAAACAATTAAACCATTTAAATATCATGTATTCACATGGCAAGGAGGCATGACCTTCTCCTAATCAATCATTGAATTCTAATTCAATTTATTAAGGATCCCAAAACATGTGGCGTGATCTCACTCACCATGACGTGTGTTATAAATTAGGGAAGATACAAATAGACACCCCATTGGTGGCCAAGGATGGGGATAACAACCACCAATTATTATGAAGTTAATAGTGGTAAACATATCTCTAAGAGTTATATCAGGACATTTAGTTTATTTTTGGTGAAATGCTGGAAGGTCCAGTGTGCATCAAATCTAGAAAGAGATATAAAACAAAAAACAATATGGTAAAAGGTATATACCACCAAACATAGTTCCTTGGAAGAAAAATAATCCTTTATAGTCTTCGGACATAGTCATGATCAGAATAAAAAAGACGAATGGATGATTAACCTAGAAATTGGGCATATTGTATTTCACCAAAATATATAATTTTGTATGAATACTAATGAATAATTACCCAATAATAATTAATAAATTACTAATGAAGATCGAAATATACAATCAATACTTGAGTAAGATATCATATGGTGGATTGGGATGAAATCATATTAGAAGGCGTAAAGGAGCTCTAAAAAATGAAAGGGCCTCTCCAGTGGAACTCAGGGCAAAAAATATAATTAGGTTTTAAGAAATTTTATTGGGGAAATGGTAAGTTCCACTAAAATTATAGGTTTATCTTCCTTAATAGAGATATATAAATATTCATCTACACGGTTTGGAAAACTAGGTGCAAATAGTGTTGCATGCCTACGCTAAATATTGCAGAGCTACCCGCACAAGCATACGTCCCTGGGTGCATTGTTAGGGATAATCTTACAACCATTTATGATATTTTTCTAACCCCACAATGGAATTCAGAACCTTTTTTAGGGTTTCCCAAGAACCACGCAGCCCTAGATAAAGTTTTGGACCAACCTGTCTGAATTCATCAAACTATGCGGCTTGGGTCACACCGTTTCTACTAACTCAACAACCCCTCTGGATTTTCAAAAAATTGGGCCTCCTAGTTCTAAAAAACACTCAAACACCCTTGAAACATTTTGGATCTCATTAAAAACTCACGTTTGATCAAAACCCTAGAGTAAAAACAAATTTAAAATGTTTTATAGCTTAAAAAAACTTAGGATATTACACTTGTGATATCTTATGAAATACTCCAAAATGTTTTTTAGGTCTAATGTTTATTGAGTATTTCTAGTATTTAAATTTGGTTCATTGATGTCTTATATCTTTTATCTACAATTATTAAAATATTATAAATGAATTTAGTTAATTTCTAGTGATAGGATAGATGTTGCACTATATTTTTTGTTTAAATAGGTTGTTAACATCAACACCTAGAATCAATCTACTAATTCTAGTGAAGTATTCTAAGGTATATTTCATGTAAAATGTCTAGTATTAGGGTGTTTAATTAATTTACAGTGATTATTTGTTGTTTATATTTCTAGACATAATAGTTTATAAGAGAATACTTACCCAACCTATTATATTGAGTGAGATACATTGGTGCATGCCCTTAATATTTGGTTGTACTATCTGTTCTGGGAGAAATTTATTATATAAAATAATCAAAATATATTATTATGACTGGATTTTATCTAAAACCATTGAAATTTTGTTTCCAATATTCTAGTATATAACTTTGAAATTATATATACTATAGGGAAATTGACTATAATTATAGAAAATTTTGGTTTGAATTTTCTTGTTGATGTGTTTAAACAATCAAGGGATGAGTGTAATATTATGAATTTTTTTTGGATATTAATCATAGTGAATCTTAGAAATAATTTCTTGTATACTAATAAAATTGAACATAACATCATCATTTATAGATCATGTAGAATAAGACCATATCCCAAAATAAGAATGATGGGTTTTTCATGATTGAATTTATGGTGTGGAGTAGATACCCAAGTAAACTATTAATTATGGTTCTCTTTTATATTATCAAGGCTTGATTTTTTTCCATGTTATTTATGAAAATATGTGATGAGTTACTTCTATATATATCAATGGGAAGTGTATCATGGTTTAAATAGGACGCATCGTAGTGTTAGATGACATGTTTGAGGACCAAGAATGAAATAAAATATGGTTGGATTTATTTCATTATGCGTTACCTAATAATAGGTAAAGTCTAAATATAAAAGTAAAATAGATATTTTAAATTAATTACCCATTATTGAGTGATAATAAGATTATGTAACCAAGTGTTTTGTTACTATGTTCTAAAGATCACTGAATAGTATATATAAAATTTGGGTCATTTTAGATTAGTCGACTAAATATGTATTATTTTCAATCATGTAAAATCATGAAATTTAAGAGAATGTGAATATTTATATCAAGGATATTATGATACATGACTTGAATCCCAATGGAATAATAAGTTTAGTAGTTTTGGAAACCATATTACATACTTGAAACATAAATTACAATTGAAACTATAAAATAAAACATAATCAATCCTTTGAGAGAACTAATATTTTCCAATATTAACCCCACATATAAATTATAAAATAGATCATGGAATCATCAGACAAAATATTAAAGAAAAAATGGATGAGATCAGATTCTCAGTAATGATATGTGTAAAATAGAATCTATTATAAGTAAATAAGCAAAAAAAAATTATGGAAAGGTATATAACTAAAAATACTTTCAATTAATCCTAATATTGAGAATAATATAGAAAAATAATTACAAAAATAATAATTCCATAGAAATAATAACAGGTAAAATAAATAACTAAACTCAAAATGGGGGAATGTATAATGCTGAAAATCATAAATATATCATCTAGGCTTCGACCAAGACACTATATATAAATGGGTAAGGCCCCATTCAATACCCAGAATAGTTTTTTTCCATGAGACCAACCGATCGAGGTGTTATAGTAGGACCCAACAATATCTTACTAAATTCGATGCATTCTTCATATGAAAATGATGTAACATAAACAACATAAGAATTTGTATTAAAATCAAGCATATGAAATGTGAATACATTAACCATAATCCATGAATGGTATACAAATTAAACATCCATAGTCAAACTGGTCATAAACTACATAATAGAATATGGAAGATGTTATCATAAGAGATAACACTCAATATAGAATAAAATTCAATATAGGATATTGACATAAATAAAAGTATTTGAATAAAATCATTGAAAATTATTAAGTGAAATACACCATTTTTACATTGAAAACATTTATTTAAATGGTAATGCACTTTTAAAATAACGACATTTTCATTAAAAATAACCATATAAAATTAATATGGTATCTTCAAAATGTAAATGAACCATAACAGAGGAAAATTTCACTCATTTTGTATTGGTTAAAAAAACACTCCTTCATATTTTTTTTGAAAAAGTAATAAATTTACTAGTATGGAAAAAATGATTCCTTTCAAACCATTTTATAAAATATTAAAACATGAGTAAAAAGACTTATTTTTTTGGATAATATTATAAATATTTTTGAAATAATTTTTAAGAAACATGTTCATAGATGAAAAATATTACCCATTAGATACTTATTTATAAACAATCATGAATAATAATGAGATTGTGAAATTAACCATTACCTTGTACTTTCCTTTTTCTAAATTTTATTAAAACTATTCTATAATTGTTTAAATCATGTTATTAATTTATGTCATAACCATATCCAAATTTATGAAATCCTAAATGATCGTCTTATATTATTTGGTTAATAATATTTCATTGTTACCCTTGTTTCGGGTGTTAACTATTTCATTTTACTATGCATGTTTTCATGTGTAAGTCCAATTTATTTTGAATAGGATATATTTATTTCATCACTAGAATGATATTATGTTAATATATATCATGTTTACTCATTATATACATTTTCAATATAATTTTTTAATGGTAAACATGGTAAATGAATCCAATCACATCATAGAGATGATAGGTCGTATGTACGCACTAGTGACAGTATCATTCCATTAATGGTGAAATGGTAAGTAAACAGATGATATATTCATTATAAATATTCAATATAATTTAATAATTACTATATATATCCATTAATTCCATCATTATACCCATATAAGTAAAGTGGTGATAAATCAAATTACACCACTGGGTGAAGACGATATGTTGTACGTACACATGAATGATGCTCTCATTTTTCATAATACGGATTAATAAAGAAATATGATTGTCCCATAATCATAATAATATTTCCATATAGATAAGATCCTGTATTTATTACATTATCATGGATAAAACTCTAGAATATGAAGTATAATAAGATATGAGCATGAATAAATTGGTAAACCAATTACCTCCTCTTCGGTGGAAATCCTTTATATCACTTCCCAAGGGATTTAGAGTCATACTTTTGGAAGAAAACGACCTATAAAACATGTAAAAAGAATTTATGAGGAGAAATAGGTAGGTTTTTGTCGACCTAGATGGATCAAAGTGCTGTTAATAGTGATGGAGGATGCTCATTTTTATAATTGAGTTGAGGGGAACTTTTTGAAACTATCAAAGTATTAAATTATTATAAATTAATTTTCTATTAAAAATAACTCCAATGTGTGTTATATATAATATAAATTTGTATGGGAAAATATCATTTTAACCAATAATTGTTAGAAATGTTTAGGTCTCATTATTACCATTATCTTTTTGTTTTAACCCTTATTTAAAATCATCAACTCTTACCATGAAAAATGTGTTTTTACTCATTGAAGGAAAATTTATTTACTATAAAATGAAAAAATAATCTTAAACTAGTCATATATGAAATTTTTAACTTTAAAAAAATAATTTTTACAATTTTTATATTTTTATGAATTTTATATAATATAATAATTATTTAATTTTTTTAAAATAACATTAGTGTTAATTTTGACACCATTCATTAATTTACTTTTAAAAAAAACATAAAATCATAAAAAATTAAAGTAAAAACATTTAATAAATTAATAATATGTCTTGGTAATATATTATATTTTTGTATTACATTAATTATTTATTATTAGATTTATTTTAACATTTGTAATATCATTTTTTTGATATTTCTATTAATTAAAAAATTACTGCAACATCATTTTATATGCTTTTAAAGAAATTATTTATTTCATAAAAATAAAAAATAAATTGTAATGATGAAGATAAATCATTTATATTTCATATAAATATTTATATTAAAATTTATTATATGTGAAACCCTATATTAAAAATAATATAGTTATTAAATATATGAGTATGTCCTCTTTAAAATTTCTTTTAAAAAATTATAATAAATGTAATACTCTAATCCAAGTGGCTTAAAGAGGCCAGAAAACTGGTCCATATATGAATTTTTTCGAAAATAACTCATCCAATAAAATTAGGACAGGTGTTGGGATAATTTTATAAAACTTATAATAATATTTTTACTTTTAATTTCTTAATTTATCCTTAACCGTGGAAATTTTAAAAATTACTAATGTTACTATTCATATTGTACAAAAATAAAAGGGACATATTTAATAAATTCTGAAATTATGATTCCAAATATGAAATTCATTTTTCAAAATTAAAAACACATAATTGGCTAAAATTAATTTAAAATTAACATCATTGATGGAATGATAAAACAATTTTTTAAAGTAAAAATGTTCAAAAGATTGAAATATTTTTATATCCAAATTAAATGTAAAATTTATTCTAGTAACCTAAATTATACTATCTAATTAGAAATTTATATAAATATAATTTAAAACCAATCAAAATTATTACTAAAAAAAATAATTTAGACGAAAAAGTTATTTTCAATTAAAATGATATATTTTTTCACTATTCATCAAAACATGAAACTTGTCAGAAAAATAAAAAAATTCAAAATAAGTAAATTTGAATATTAATATTTAAAAGGAGAATTTTATTTTTTATAATATAAATAATAAAAGTTTCTAAAACATTATTTTAAAAAATTTCTCTATCAAAAGGCAACAAAACTGCCTTTTGAAAAGTATTGCCATTTATGCTCAAAAATGGTTTTATTATTAGATGAATTTAGAAAAAAATTAATATAAAAATTACCTATTTCATTATTACTTTTCACTAACAGTTATTAATTTAGTTTTCTATGATAAAATAATATTTAGTCAAAAAATATTTTCTGAATAAAAAAAATCATTCATATTTAATTTGGTTTTTATTTTCATTTAAAATAAATTAATTTTATAAACATGTGTAAGTTATATTTTTATTTTGTTTAATCTTATTAATATTCTCAAAGATAACTGCTAGAGTTACCATAATAACATTTAATACTATATCATTTTCCATTTAAGTTCGTTGTAGTGTGTAACATACACTATCGAATAAATTGAATTTATTTAATAAGAGACATGACATGATATCATGGGGTGTAACATTCTACCCTATTTTAATAAATTATTTCTCATAAATTTGAAATTCTACTTTAACATTAAATAGTTGATTCTTGATAATTCTTTGTGAGAAAACCAAAATAGAAATAGGGTTAACAAAAAAACCACTTAATAAGAGGTAAAAGGAAATGTGAAGGATTCCATAAAATTAGTGTTTATAATAGGATAAAATTGCCAGAAAGTAAAAACTGGGACATGGAAGATAACATAAACCATCATGTTCTGATGGAGAGTGTTATAGAACATGATCATTAGTAATTGTACCATCACAAAATCATAAATTTTTAATGAATTAAATACTTTTTTGATTTCTAAGTAAGAAAATTAAACAAATAATTATATTCTTAAAAATTACTTTCCTATAGTTGAGGGATTATATTTCTATCTTGATAAAAACATAATTGATTTATTTCCATGTCATAAGCCTAATTTCATCATTTGGATTTTCTTAGATATATTTTCATTTCAACTCATATATATGAAGATGGATATCCAAGATGAATATTTATGACTTAATAACTTTTGATGAATCATAAGGTTTGAAAGTATTTCCTTCATCCAGAAAATATTTTTGGAAACCAAAAATTTTAGAAAAACAATTCCAACAAATCATACTTTATCCTTAAATAATAATATCCAATGTTCAAATTAATCCATTCCAACCTTAAGACTCATCCAAAATAAATCATTCCAAATTAATAGTCCAAAAAGTTATTTATAAGGTTACTAAATTTCCAAAATCGACTTAACACCAGATTTTCCACAAACAACATAATAAAAATATTTTTTTCACGTACCAAATATATAAATACCATTATCACATTTAAAACATTAATGATAACATTCATTCTTATAAATATTTAAATAATTCTTACTATAATAAAATATTTATATAACTCATTATTCTTATAACCATAATATCATAACACAATTCATGAATCCAAAAAACACAAATACATTAATTATTACAATTCGATTGTAGAAACAATATAAAATTGGTCTTGATCCATTCCTTCTTTTTCTGATCTATATTTCCTTAACACTAAGTTCATTCATTTTTTTATTACCCCATCTCGTTACATTTTAGACATTTCACAATTATAGCTTCATTCTTTACCTTACAATCATGATCTTGGTTAACTTTCTCTCCACACTTGTAATAGACATAGAATCCCTTCAAGAATGTAATAAGGTGTTTCTTCCCATAACTATCACATCTGAAAAAAATACTTCATTGCCTTTTTACCTTTTTCCATCACTTTATCCACCATTATCTTCTTCTCTTTCTTTCCATTAAATTCAAAAAACATAAATAATTCTTTCTCTGTCTGGAAATCACATAAGACTATATCTTCGTATAGTGAGAATGTTTTGGAGACCGTTTCCTTCAATTGGAATGTATTTAACTAAGAAAATAAATGGAGAATATTTATTCTTGGGTAACATATTTTTTCCATAACATTCCTTTATAAACTTTTGATGTTGGATTCATACATAGAAAAATTCTCGTTCTCCTTTTTTCTCAGACTCAGAAATTGCCTATCCATATCTGCTTGATGTTTGAGATGAAAATATTTTTCATTGAAAAGTTCCTTATAATCCTTCTATTCCGTGTATTTATTTATTCCCCCTCCTTCATGTTTTTTAAAAATTACCACCATTGATTTAATTTCTCAATAAAAGAAAAATTTCCATGGAAACCTTTTCCCTATCATTACTTCTCAAAGAAAGAAATATCTTCTATAAGAAACTTATCCATTGATCAAATACAAATGGATATTTATTCCCATTGAATGTTGAAGGTTGTTATCTCATGAAGCAATCTAATATTGTTCCTCAATATCATGGATCAGGATTCTCCATATGTGAAAGGTTATTATTCATAACCTGAGATTGTTTTCCCAGTATGGTTATAAGTTGTTCTGCACTAGTTGCAAATATAGCTCCAACATCAATATCTTTCAATGGAGTGAAATCCCTTCATGTATTTCTTGAATTGATATAGATTCTATTCATTCCAATAGGCTCTATATCTAAAAAATGGGATTCAAAATATTAGATTATAAAATTATGAAACAGAATGTATAATCTCAAAAATAGTGAATCATTGAACCAAAATTTAAAATTTAGATATAAATAATCTCTAAATCAAAATATCAGTTTTTTTGGATATATTTAAAAATTCAATCATATGATTTTTTTTTCTAAAAAATATAGATCCCAAGGTTTATACTAAATTTGATCTGATACCAACTGTAAATATCCAGACCCTAGTAGCCCTGATCATGATCCTTACTTTATTAATTGGCATAGACACAAGACTCAAATCCCAAAGGAAAAAACATTTTTTCAGTTTTGTAAACTAGATTACATACTTGAAACATATATTAATATTTATTCTATAAAACAAAACATACTCATTCCTTTGAGGAACCAATATTATCCCAGCTTAACCCTATATATTAATAATAATATACATCTTGGAATCCTAAGAAAAAAATAAAACATAATAAAGTTGTCATCTTAGATACTCAATAAGGGGATGAGTAAAATGGAATATATTATGAAAATATAAGCATAAACATCATGGAAAGGTTTACAAACAAATCACAAGACATTTATACATAATCATGAACATAATGTGGATAGAATAAATGAATATCAAATAATTACATGTAAATAATCTCTTGGTTATTCTACTAATTTAATAATCACATGAAAAAAATAACTAAACCCATAATGAGGAAATTCATAATTCCAGACATCATAAACATATTATCAAGGATTTATCCAAGACACCATACAGAAATGGGAAAGGCCGTAGCCAATACCAAAACTAGTTTGTGTCACGAGACCTACTAATTTATCAAGGGGCTACAGAGGGTCTCACCTATCACTTATTATGACCAATTCATTCCTCATATGAAAAGGTTGAAACATAAACAACATAATCATTGGTATTAAAAAACTAGCATCCGAAATATGAATACTTTACCCATAAACCATGAATGGTATCAAAATATCACATCCATTGTAAAAATGATATTAAATAACTTAATAACATATGGTAGATGATATTATAAAAAATCAACCTCAATAAATCATAAAATTAAACAATGTATATTGACATATATGAAAATAATCTAATAAAATCATCGAAAATACTTGAAAGAAATACCACATTTTTACAATAAAATCATTAATTTAAATGGAAAAAAAATTTTAAAAGAAAAAATTTCCATTAAAAAGAACCTTGTGGCCATGGAAAGGAAGAATCAAAACCTTATGTTGTCATGATGGAAGAAAAATCCACCCATGTTGTATGAGTTAAAAAAAAAATCCTTCCATATTTTTATCGAAACAATCATTAAGTAACTCATTAGGAAAATAAAAAATAATTTCTTTTAAAGCCATTTTATAAATATTTGAACATTGGTAAAGATAATTTAATTTTTTTTAGTATAATAGAAATAATGTTTGGGAAAACATTTTTAAGAAACATGATCGTGTTTGATAAATATTCCCAAGTAGATACTTATATATAAACAATCCCGAATAATAATTAGATTGTGAAATCAACCCTAACCATGCACTTTCATTTAGTTCAATGTGATTTAACCACATGAATAGTTTTTTAAATCATGTTATGAATTTATAAAATAACCACAACCGTATTTATTATATCATATATAATCTTCTTCTATCATTTTGTTAATAGTATTTCGTTATTACCACAGTTTTGGGTGTTAATTGTTTCATTTTCATATGCATATTTTGTCATGCAGGTCCTATTTCATATAAATATGAAATATTTATATCATAAAAAAATTTATATTAAGTTTATTTATTTCATATTTTCCCATTATATATATTTCTATAATCATTATTTAATTGATAACGTGGAAAATGAATCACATTGCATCATGGAGACGGTTGGTAGTACGTACACACGAGTGAGGATATCATTCCATTAATGGTGAAAGGTTAAATAACATGATGGTATATTAAATATAACTAATAAATATCATGTAATAATTAATATATATCCATTATTTAAATCATTATACCCATCCATGAAAAGTGGTGATAAAAAAACAAATTACACCACGACGTGGAGATGGTCAGTCATACGTATGCATGCATAGTGCTTTTGTTTTTCATTGGATGGATAAATCATAGAATATGGTTGTAACATAACCATAATAAATATGATACTATATTTTTTACGTTATTATGTAAACATACAATTATGTGGAAGTATGAGAACAAATGAACTTCAATAAATTGGCAAAACATTTATCTCCTTTTCAGTGTACATCTTTTAGATCACTTAATAAGGGATCTAGTGTTGGTATTTTTTGAATATGTGGACATATATAACATTAATAAGGATCTTAGGAGGATAAATGGTCATATTTTAGTCAATATATAAGGCTTAAAGTGGTGTTAAGAGTGAGAGAGAAGGTTTCATTTTATAATTGAGTTGAGGGTCACTTTTAGAAGCTCTGAAAATATTAAATTAATAATAATTAATTTTTAATTAAAAATGGCTCAAATGATATTTATTTATAATAGATGTTTAGTATTGGTAAAAATCCTCTTATCCAGTAATTTTTATATACGTTTAGGTCTCATTCTTATTGTTATCTTTTAGTTTTAACTCATATCTAAACCCTTTAACTCATACAATGATAACTTCTGTTTTTACTCCTTAAAGGTTAATATAGATTAAACAAAATGAAAAAACAACCATAACTGAGTCTTTTAAGGAATTTTTAACTTTATTACAATAATTTTTCCAAATTATAGAATTTTATGAATTTTTTATTATTTAATAAATTTATATTTATTTTAAAATAACAATACTGTCAATTTTGACACTACTCATTACATGACTTTTTAAAAATATAATAATAACATAATAACTAAAAAAACATTTTATTCAACAATTATTTGTCTATGTGATCTATAATTTTTTTTTTCACGACATTAATTATTTCAAATTATATTTAATTTAATATTTTGAAAATTCTTTATTTTATATTTCTATTAGTTAAATAATTACTCCATCATAATTATATAAAACTTTAAGTTAATTATTTATTTCTTAAAAATTAAAAACAAATCACAATGATGAATATATATATTTTATATTTAAAATTAACATGTATATTCTAATTTATTTTATGTATATACCTCTATTAAAAATGATATAGTTATTTGTGATATCAGTATGATATCGTAAATATTTTATTAAATAAAATATAATAATTCTCATACTTTAATTGAAGTGGATTTAAGAGAAAATAAAATCTTGCCATGAATGATTTTGGTCTAAACTAACTCATGAAATTAAATTATGATAATTTTTAGGTTAATTTTATAATAATTATAATATTATATTTACCCTTAATTACCCACTTTTACCCTGACCGTGGTAATAAAAAAATACTTATTTTATTATTCATATTATCCAAAAATAAAACTGTCCAATTTATTGAATTCATACAATATGACTATAAATTTAAAATCTATTTTTCATAATTCAAAACATATAATTCACTAGAATTAATTTAAAATTCATTTCGTTGACAAGATAAGAACATATATTTTTAATGTGAAAATGCTTAAAATATTGAAATGTTTTTATATCTAAATTCAAAGTGAAATTTATTATAAAGAAATAATTTAGATTAACTAATAACTTTTTTATATATTATAAATTTTAAAAAATCTAGAATATAACTACACACAATAAATTATATAGATAAAAATATATTTTCTGTTAAAATTCAATATTTAATTTACAATTCACCAAATCAAGAAAGAGGGTACAAAAATATGAAAAAATAAAAAGAAGTAAATATTTATATTTTTTTAAATTATAAATTTATTTTTTCGAATATAATTTCGTAAAGGATCAAAAATGTGAATTAAAATAAGTGTGCCATCAAAAGGCAACAAAACTACATTCAAAAAAAATATATCATTCTATGTTCAAATTTGGTTTTTATTCTTATCTTAAGTCTATAAAACTTATAGGATTAATTTATAAAAATTTTAATATATAAAATATTTATTTCATAAATATCCTTCACTAATAGTTATTAATTTAATTTATTGTGATAAAATACCATATTAGGCATAAAAATTGTTTTTTAAACAAAAAAATTCATTATATTAAAATGGTTTTTATTTTCATTTACAATGAATTAATTTTTTAAATATGTGTAAAATAGTTTATTATAATATATTTAATCCTTTTCAAAATATATAACTTAATGTCTAGTGTTAAAATAATACAATTTAATACTATATCTCAGATCGTTTAATTTTAGTGTTATGTGCAATGTATACTGTCAGAGAAATTGAATTTATTTCTGAAGAGACATACCATAAAATATATGGGAGTTAAAAAAGGACACAGGTACCTAAGTGAAGTTTTGTACAACATAAAAATTACAAAATGATAGGAAATATGATTGTACTATAGAAATTATTAAGGATATAGTTTATGCATGTATCATTGATTTTTTGTGTGTGAGAGGACTATGTTACTTGGGTAGAGTTAATTTATAAAAACAATTACAAATAATCTATTTATTGGCTCAGTGTGAGACATTATACTTGAGGTTATTTCAATTCACTTTATAGAAAAGAAATTTGGGTGATGTTTCACTCTATAATCTAAGCATATTACTAGATGATTTTGATCAAGTAGAAACAATTATTAATTGAATGTACCAGGAATAGATTAAAAATAATTCATATACTGATGAAATATACTATCTGATTGAATATATTTTTAGGGTATCCAAGCATATTTTTTTTATTTTTGATTGAATTTATATTTATGATAGTTAATTTAGGCTAAATTTTAGAGTTTTAGTTTAAATAATGAGAAGGGTGTGAAATATTAATTATAGTTTTTAGGGAAATTTTATAGAAAGTAAAAAATTGATAACTAGAGGTGATGTAACCAGTAATGATAGATGAATTAGAGGGTTTGGAGTTCTATGACCATCCACTAGGTGGCCCGTTGGATAATCATGTGTGAAATGTTTCTTGTATGTATCTACCTAGTGTGTTCTAAGGTGATTCTAATTATGTTTTTCTATAAATGTGAAGTCACGTGATTTGAGAATTTTTGAATATTTCAACATTTCTAAATCAATTATTGGTGAATTTACTTCTTTACACTCTCTAGGTTTTACAGTCTTCCTTAGATAGTTTTTCCTTTAATTCTAAGTATAATTTTGATCCATTGGTGGAATTGGATCCAAAATGGAAAGAGATTCAAAATATCTATCATTTTTTTCAAAATCCATCATGATTTAACTACTTATATCTTCTACATTTCTTTTCTTCTTCTAGTTTTTGGAATTTTTTAATTCCAATATCATTAGGAGATATTTAACATTTTTATTAGGTGTGATTTTTTCATAAATAAGGGGTATGTGGGAACTCACGTTTCTTTGGTTTCTAATTGATTCTCAATTTATAATTTCAATACTAATATAAAGAATTAATTTTATTTATGAGCTTAATGTAGTAAAAATTAATATCAATCTAAAAAAATTATTTGTGATGAATTTCATACATTACACAAGTAGTTTATTTTTGTTTCATGGATGAAAAATTCAATTAAAATATGTAAATAGATATAAAAATGAAGAAAATGGTTAATATGATTAAAAGGATGAAAAATATCTTAATTAAGAGAATTAATAGAGTTTTGTGTGATTTATTGTTGTTTTTTATTAAAATGTTTCTTTTCTTGGGATATAATTATACATTATTTTTTTGTGAAATTCGGTGAATTATTGTTAATTATTAAGTAAAATTAAATGTTTTCAATTTGTTATTTACTGTTGGAATGGTTGTTTTCTTAAACTATGAAGTTTTTAATTTGGGTTAAAACCTGTGAATATTAATTAGAATAAATAATGATGGGTTATGATTATTTTATAATAAAATTTAATTTTTGTGGAGTGATATATAGTCATAAAAATAAATATTAAAATTATTTTAAAGGATAAACATTATTGAAGATAATTAGTTACTCTTGAATAAAAGTTGAAGTGAGAAATTAAATGTATTAAAATTTTAAATTTAATTGGAATTAATTTTCTGATATTTTTTAATTATAGTACTAGGGAAAAAAATATTATTTATTTAATTTAATGTGTGGTTGGAAAATAATAGAACTTTTTGAGTGTGTATGAAAAAAGACAATAATTGCAGTTTGTTGAGATAAATTTGATATTTTTATTTATGGTATAAAAACAAAACTATTTTATCAAAAAAATTATTATATGGGATAATTTACAAGGATACATAGGTTATGATATAACATGATATGATAAAATTATATCTATAGGTTTTTTCAGATTTGTTTTGGGCCAATGATTATTTTATTTTCTATTTGTTTCGTGTTGAGTGTCTTCTTCCTACTTTGTTGATGTTTGGATAATTAATAATAACCACATTTATTATTTATTTGTGTTTATTTATTTATATCTCTCATTGTATTTATTTTTTTATTAGTAATAATGTATTATGATTCAATTTAACTTCTTATATAAGAAATAAAATTATGTCACATTTCTTACTAGTTATTTAATTATCATCTTTCATTTTTATTATATTATTTAGTATGTTGGTGAATTTTTTCCTTATGTATAATATGTTATGTATGAATTTTATTTTAAAATTTAATATAATATGGTTTTTGATATTGTAATTTTTAAATAAATTACAAAGGATTACATTTTGTGTAGAATCCTGATGAATTTTGTAATGTCTTATAATTTGTTTTTTAACTATAAATTCTTATGATGTTTTTAAAACCCTTATGATATTTATATAGTATTATGGAGTAGTATTTTTTTATAATGTATAATGTGTTATGTGGTTTTAAGAGTATTATAAAAATACTAAGAGTATTACTTGATTTTATGCAATATTATGAGAATTTCAGAAGTGTTATGGTAATAATCTCTTATGTAAATAAAGTAAAAGGCTTATGGAATTATTTATTTTGAAAAAAGTTATAGGTCATGTGATGTATAAATTATTATAAAATGAGATATATTATGACATTTTTATTTTCATTAGTTTACAATTAATTATATATTTGATTAATGTGTTATATTTATTATGTATATTTCGAGTGATTTTATAAGATTCAATTTAAAAATCAATTTTGTTAAAAATTTGATAGATGGTGAAACATGTAATATCTACATGATTTAAGGTTGATTATGTGATGAATTAATTGTATATTATTATGTATTTACTTATTATAAGATTATTTTATCTAAATATTTATCAATTTATCATTATTTAATGATATATAAATCTAGTAAGTTTTTCAAACGTAAATATTTTTTATTTCCCAATATCTAATTTATATGAGATTACAAGAATCTTCATGCACTATTTATTTAATTTTCTTATTAATGCTATAATAATAAAAATATTAATGGAACAAAAACACTACTACACAAGTGAAAACAACATTCACACCAAAAATTAAATCCATGAATTTTTAGAATTATTGTGGATAATGTTTTGTTATAATTCAAGATGGTATTATTGTAGTAAATATTATAAAAATTCTATTACACTATTTTTAAAATTAAACTAATAATTTTTATATAACTTTTGAGATATAAGTATATATCTTTAAGAAGATTAATTGTGGAGTATTAATAGAAGTTAAAGTAGTAGTTCAATTATATTTATATAAGGTGGAAGTAATAATAAAAAAACTAGTAGAAGATATACAATATTCTGGATACAAACTAGTTACACTATTTTAAGCTGTTTAAAAGTATCATAAAAACATATGTTTTATATAAACTTTCTATATTTCCCAAAGTTAAATAATTTAAATACATTAAAGTTCCAACGATGAACTATTCTACACCCACAACATTGTCAATATATTTTATTAGTTAAAATATTTTATAATTCATTACAACATAATTTTTATTTTATTATAAATTTTATCAAATTGTATCCACTTAAATCAAAAAATTTTATACCTCCATACAAGTTTCATATTTGTTATGATAACATGATAAAAATGTAGAATAATAGGGTATCCGTTATCCCTGGAAAAGGAATGAGTTTTGGTTTGGACACAGGAAAATAAAGGTTGTAAAGGATTATTACTCGCTTTCAAACATTAGGTCTATTTTATAGTTGGTTGAATAAATCATTTGGATAGATAGGTGTGAAGAGTATATTAAGGATCTATATCACTCCAATTTTTAGGTACAATACCCATTATTTTTGTATTTTGAGCTTACATAATGCTTTAGTTGATTTTTATGTGGTTCAGGTAGGTTTTAACATGTATTGGAGGTGTTTTAGAGGTTTGCGGTTTGTGTGTGGTTATTAGAAACCAATAACAATCTCTGGGAAACAATGAATCATGTATTGAGAGTCACTGGGAAGGTGAATAATTCAGTTCATCCATGTGAGTGCTAGTGGAAATAATGAAAATGGAAATAGATTGAAAAGCATATTTGGTACATGGTTAATCTAACTGTATGAGACAATAGTGTGAGTGGTTGGACTGAGATAGTATCACCACATAGTTGGTGCATATTTTGAAAAACAATTTTTCTTAGTCATGTGATATACAATGGAAACCTAAAAATTTGTTGTTTTAATTTGAAATAATTATTCAATCCCTAATTAGTCACCTTATCTCACAAGAACTACTGAAAAAAACATTGTTTAAGGCGATTATTTTTTAGTTGTTATATCTTTTTTGGGTCAAGGTTATTATTGAAGAGGTTATAAATATTTTTTTTACATCAGTTATTTTAAAACCGATGTAAAAAACCAAAAACTAATACATTTTTCATGTCAGTTACTAAAAAACCGATGTGGAAAATGCTTCGCAGTTGTGATTTATTATGTCGGTTATTTAAAAAATGACATTGTAAATACTTTTTCACAACTGTTATATAATAAAAGACATCCTAAATCACACCTCCAAAGCATTTATCACATCGATTGTTTTCATAACTGACGTGATAAAGCAGTCTCCCAAGCGGTTTTCCACATCGGTTAAATAATAACTAGCATGAGAACATATCTACTACGTCCGTTATAAAATAACCAATATAAAAAAATATTCCATTCCATTTATTACATTGGTAATGAAATAACCTACATAAAAATCATTCCCACGCATATGTTATGTCGGTTTTCAAATCAGTAATATTAAAACCAATCCTGGTACAATTTTTACGCTGGATATAAAATAACTGAAGAAAAAAACAATTTTTTTTAATTGAACCATTCAACCACAATTATGCCCAGCCAGAAGAACAACTAAAACAGAAAAAAACAGGCCAACCCCCCCCCCCCCCCACTCCACTGGACACCCCCTCACCCCTGGACACCCCCCACAACTATGCCCAGCCAAAATAACACTTGAAACAGAAAAAAAAACAGACCAAAACCCCCCAACCCAATGGACATCCCTCCACCACACCATGGATAACCCTCCCACACCCCTGGAAACCCCACACCCCATTAAACAGCCTTCCCAAAACCCTAGACACCCCCAACCTCTTGGACAACCCCCCACCGCCCTAGATAGCCCACTCACCCTCCTGGACACCCCCACCCCCATGGACACCCTAGACACCCCACACCCCTGGACAGTCTTCCCACACCCCCAAGACTTCCCCACACCCTCAGGGACAACCTGGACACCCCCTCCCCACTAGACATCCCTCCCACACTCATGGAAAGCCTTGATCCCACTGGACAGCTCTCCCCACACCCCTGGATAGCCATCCCACACCCCTGGAACACCCCCGCACACCCCTGGACACCCCATGGACTTCCCCCCCACCCTCACGGACACCCCAGACACCCCCACCCCACTGGAAAACACTCCCCATACCCTTGGATAACACTCCCCACACACTTAGACCCCCGCCCCACACCCCAGAACAACCCTAGGACTACCCCACCCACATGGAAACCCTGAACACCCCCACCCTACTAGACAGCCCTCCCACACCCTTGAAAATACCCCACCTCACTAGACAACCATACCCACACCCCTGGATAGCCCTCCCCCACCCCTAGACCCCACCAAACCCCTGGAAACCCCCAATACTGCCCCCACCCTCATGGACACCCAGGACACCCCCACCCCCTGGACAGCCCTCCCACACCCTTGGAAATCCCCCTGACCCAACTAGGACCCCCCCACACACACACCTCGACACCCCCTAGACAGCCCTCCCACCCTCCTGGACACCCCACACCCCACTGGAAAACCCTCTCCAACCTCTTAAATATCCCTCCCCCACCCCACCCCACAAGCCGATTACCATTTTCATATTTCACTCACATGCCCCATCTACAATCATCACCCACAAAGCACACAACAAACCATGGTGGCACTTCTCGTCCAAACCATTCATTACCAATCCACTCAAGTGGTACTTGTCACCCACTTTCTATTGATGGTGTCCCTTCCATCCAATATCCATCCCCTTTTTATAGTGTAACTTTATCATCCTCTCCACCACTTTCCAACATCATCCACCCAATGATATCGCCCATTTTTATAAAATCCACAATAATAATCATGCATTATTGTCAATAACAACAAATACCATTTCCATGCCAAACACATTTCAATATCACCCATCTATTAAAATTAGTACTCATTCTCACAATCATTACCATTTTAAAATAACAAATTTAAAATTAACCAATTGATCCCATTTCAACAAAACCTCAATTTTAGTCCATAACCCACAAATCATCACTAATTTGATTTTCCAATAAAATCACACGACATACTTACAATTAAATTAATGAAACAAATTTAATTATAAATGAACTTCACATTTCAACATATTGGAGTTGAGAGAGAAGCCACCGACCTCTATGGGTTTGGAAAAATTGACCCTTCGCCCAAATGCACTCCAAACCGGGTGAACACCTCCTCAAACCCACTTCAAAAACCCTTCCCTAACATCAACAAGATCAGTCTTTAACACGAAAAGGAAACAAACCCTAGATCTACATTCATCCCTTGTTGATCTAGGAATCTAAGAGAGGGTCAGGGATAACCCTAACCAAAACCTCAAAGAACCAAAAGAGGGACTTACCCAAGGAGAACCACCTTTGATCCACCAAGAAACCCCTTCGCTTGGCCTCCAAAACAAGCTAAGGAGCTCCCCCAACCTCTGAAAATGAGAACTCCCACATGATCCACAACTGGGAGGAGGAATGAGGGAAAAATGGGAAATCCAGAGTGGCATGGGATATAAAAACCCAAACTTTATGTGGCCGCATGGTTACCCCACACGGTTTGGAAAATCATGGTCCAACCATGTGGTTTCCATTGTCTCGAGATGTGGGGTCTGCATGGTTTCCTCGCATGGTTTGAAAACCCATGTGAAGCCTACTACCTCCCCCTGCACGGTTTCCTAGAGAACCCGCATGGTTTCCCCTAACCATGCTCAAACCGTTCTCCCTAAGAAAATCCTTCAATCTTATTCAAAACCATTCTGAACTCTCCCAACCTCTTCTCAACTCATCACATGAACTATAAAGAACTAAAAAAATAATTAACAAATGATATATACCTCAAACCTTGGGCGCTACACTTAGAAAAACCCCACCCCACTGGACACCTCCCCACACCCCTGAAAACCCACCCAAATCAGAATCCACACCCGAAAAACAATCAGAACTAGACCAAAACAAGAAGTAGTGAAAAATTAAACAGTAACATATATAACATTCATAACATACAATTTCTACAAAAAAACCTAAATCAAACCTAAACAAATACCAAATACACAATTATAATGAAAATATTCCAAATTACATTTTACACTACAAACAAACTAAAATCCTATCAAACCTATAAAATAATTTGACTATTCCACTTGTAAGTGTTTTACCTCTTGAGAACTATAGTGCTATGTTTTGTCAAATAGATTCAAATTAAAATTATAGTAGTTAACATGTATAACGAATAAATCAAACGAAATATTATGGAAATGTTTAAAAGTAAATCTTACAATTTCAATGTTTAAAAGGAAATCTTACCATGTCAAAGTTTACAGGTGTTCCAGTTCTAATTATTTCATTCATAAATCATAACATATGATATCAGCATTAGAAAATTCCTTGTTTTTCATGATAATTATTTTTGAATGAGTGTTAATTCAAAATATTATTTTTATGTAATACATCAAAAAGTAAAATTTATAAATGGATATTTACCTTTACTTCAACATATTTGATATTGGCACTCCTTTTCATTGTTTTTTTCAAAAGTGGACCCATCCCCTGTTAAAAAATAATATGAATAAAATAAAATTGTAATTCTTTATAATATATAAAACTATTAAGAAATTGAAATTTACTTTTCCAAAATTTTCTTAAAACATTCCCACACATCTCCATGGAAATAGCATATCCAATAAAGTGTTTTCTCCCATGAAAAAAAACTAACATCCAATTATCAATGATAAAAGATAATTTAAGGTTATTGGTTTTTAAGTTAAAAGATAATGAACTATTTTCCAGTGATATGTTTCCTAACTATCACAAAATGTAATCATCCAACACTTTGTGATTATATTCCGTTCAAATATTTCAGCAATATAAAGCATTCATTATTCCTCATCCAAAGCATGTGCTTCAGGGGAAATCAAATACAGGCCCATGAATCCATATACATATTTCTGCTCATTCTTCTCCCACATTTTATAAAGATACATAATACCAAACAGACATATGTGTGCATTTTTAATAAATATAACGCAAAGAAAAGGTGTTCAGACTTACACAGAAAAAATTTTCACGACATTGAAGCCAAAATTTCTCCAGTAATAAGATCCATGATATCATTTTTCACAATCCCCATAGTTATTTCACGTCCAAAAACATGAGATTCCATTGGAAACTCATAATGATACCCCAAAAAATTGGAATATCTTGACAATCTGTCAAGACTAATAGAATTTTCCTCTGTTTTCATACTGATTTGTCTTTGTTGTTGTCTATACAATATTTCTTTACCTTTAATATATTACTATAAAAATAAATAGAAAAATATATTAGTTTTTAAATGATAAAAAAACATTAATAAAAATTAAAATAGAAGATATAACATACATACCTCTTTGGTAATGAGTCATAGAAGTCTAAATGGCCAAATTAAAAAATGGCCGATACTATGTCCAACTGCCATCACATCATATGTAGGTAATGGTACTCAAGATGATCTATCTATAATATCCTGTACAGTGACACCATAATTATTTATCTCTAACTATTAATGATGAACTGTATCTCCAAAACAATATACTAGCCCATATGCAACTATATGATGTTGAGGATCATCAAAATAAAACTCACAATAAGTAGGAAGCTGCGACAGAAGAGTAGGATAAGAAATGGGGTCTGAAGGTAGAGTTTGGAGAGTGAGAGCTACTAGAAGAGGTGGTGGATAGATAATGGGGTTTGTAAGGGGAGGTGAAGGAGAGGGAGCTACAGTCTGAAATTGTTTTTTCTTGTCTGCAACCATAGACTGTACTGATGCTCTAATATTTTCCTCCATGGACACAATAATATAATGAACTTCAGCCTCCAAGGATTTTTTTATAAACACCCTCAAAGTAAGAATTATAAGAACATGGAAACACTTATCTTACTGATACACCCATCTGATATCCTCATACACGACTAGGATGTTCAGGCTTTCCCAATACTGCAGATAAAATATCTTTCCTCCTGACAGCTATAAATACCCCATGTGAGCTCTACACCTCAAGAGAATCATGTATTAATTAATTGAACATTTCTATAATGATTCAAATTATATGAAGAATATAGTTAACATAAATAAATAAAATAAATATGTTTCAATCCTCTTAGATACGATTCTCGAATCTTTTGAAAGATATTTCCACTATTTTCCCATTTGAGATATCTTCCATTTTTCATGTCTAGATAGAGGGGATGGAGGGGCAACCTCTCTAGAGTTTGAAGACTCAGCTCTCTGTTTTTTTAATTTTTCTAGCATCATTTTTGCTTCCAATAGTGTATACCCTCGCCGAGATAATCTTTGAGGGTATAAATTTTTATATTGAATCTTCTGATGATATTTTCATGTTTTCTATAAATTAAATATATTAATTCAATAACAAAATCATTAATATGATCATTTATATAAGAAATATTTTAAAAGTTTACGTTACCCTTACAAAAAATGAATATTTTCTTCTACTTTAAATAAACATTCTCCATGTGACCTCATATTTGAATAGATATATATGACATGGATTGTCATGACTCCGATGACCAAAAATGAAATCAGATGTGAGGATTGATTTGAAATTCCTCCATCTCATAGAATCCATCGATAAGCATTTCTTCCTGACTTTTCAAGTGTTAGGAATATCAAATGTAATTTGATAAAGAAGAGGTAAAACATATTATACTAAAACCATTTAAAGAATAGGCACAGAATAGAAAAAGAACATACCAAAAACATCTCCCACAATTGAGATATTATCACTTAGTACACACTTCTCCAATCACCATACAAAATGATTACTTTTATCTTACCCTGAGTTGATAAAAAACTCTTAAAATATTTTCCATTTGTATCTACAGGAATATCATTCTCATCAAACTCAATGAGTATCCTCTGGTCCTACGTACGTGCATGTAATAATTTTGGTAAACGTTTTCTCCAATGTTTAACAACTCTTGAAATCATTGTCTTTATAGGAGCACATGAGGATGATTGGGGAACATCAAGAGGAGAATGTGAATGTTCCTCCCCAGAGGTATGATCATTATGATCATCTCCAGAATCATGTGGTTGATCAACTAGTTTATCATTCATTATCCTTCAAATAAGAAAAAACAAAAATTAGTTCACAAATATACAAATTCAAATATTACAATTTTAATATAAATAGAAAATGGAAAATTGAACTAAGTTATGTAATAGTAAAAATGGTTAATATGGTAAGCAAGTTAAACAATGGTAAAGATGGAAAATGTGGTAAACATGGTAGTGTAATTTTCATTCAACAAAATCAATAAATATATAAATTACATAAAGGTAAACTATGAAAAAAAATGGTAAAAAATGGTAAACATGGTAAACTACACTAAAAAAAATAAAATTAACCAAAAAAATTTACTTATTTGTTTTAATAAGCATTTTAATAAAGAAAAAAATTACAATATATAACATTTTATGAAAAATAATAAATATAAACAAGAAATAAAAATATGTTACCTATAATATTAGGAATGTACAAATGGATTGTTTTCCCAAATTCCTTCATCATGATTGTTCCTTTTGGCACAAACCATGTATTCAATATGCTCATAATTATGTTCTACTAATCATTCCATTGAATTAGGGACCAGAAATTAATAAAAATATTTATCAAGTTGATACTCGCCAACAAATTGTATATTACCTTATAGAACAACAGATCAATGCATAGCTGATTGATCAACTACAGAGAAAATATTTTTGGTATTTTTTTCATTATAAAAGAATCATCCATGTCTTCCAATGTGTTCAGATTAACAACTGTCATTCCAAATTCGTCGTGTATGATACTTTTGCTACCGATAAACCATTTGCAGTTAAAAAAAGGAATTTTAATTTCAAATTAATCAACCACCCATATTTTTTCAATAACTCCATAATATTCACTTGATGCCAAAATTGGGGGTTTGACTCTAGAACTCGAAAAATGCATTGCTTCTGCAAACACCAATACACCACTATTCTGAATTGTACATCTATTTTCCTATGAATTAATATAAAATGTATAGCCATTAATTTCATAATCAGAACATGATATCCCATTTAAACATGGACCGCCCACTATCGATCTTAATGTCTCTGATACATCTGATCTACCAAGAAAGGTCTTTTTAGTCCATGGAAAAAATGATTTGTTGTGCCCATTAAAAATCCACATTTTTTTCTTCATTGGATGAAATTTTTTCTACTCATTAATATGCAATGTGATATACGGCTGAGCATTAGCTATGTTATTCCTGATGTATAATTCCAACTTCTTCATCTGTTCAGCTAACAACGATTTGGCTTTCAAGCCACGAATCCCCTTTCCCTAATTATTAACTCGTTCATAGCAAGATGGATGCAAACCTATGTGACCCACCACATTCAAGTAGCAAGTACAAAACTATAAAACCTCCTCAGAAATACACATTTCAATAATGGAGGCTTCAGGTCGATATGGATTCTTAACATACCCCTTCAATATATTCATATACCATTCAAAAGGATACATCCAATGAAGATATACAGGTCCACAAATCTTTATTTCTTGAACCAGATGAATCATTAAATGCGTCATTATATCAATAAAATATGGAGTAAAATACATTTCCAATTTACAATGTATAGAAATTTAATCTTTTTCAAAAAAATTCAAAGAATTCACATCAATCACCATATTAAAAACAGAATGGAAAAAATAACACAACTTCGTTATAGTCTTTCTGACACGAATGGGAAATATTCCATGCAATGAAAGTGGTAGAAGTTGTTTCATCATGACATGACAATCATGAGATTTCATACCTATCAACTTCAAATCCTTCAATGAGACAAAAATATTTATATTTTAAGAATAAACACGAGGCAAATTGATATCATCTAGACATAGAAAAAATATAATTTTCTCCCTCGTAGATAATGTATGAAAAGTCAGGGGAAGAAATGTTTGTCTTCCATTAGGATTAGGAGATAACTACAAAAATATTCCAATTTAATGTAAGTCTAATCTTGAATTCAACATGTCTTCGGTATTTCCCTTAATATCTAACAATGTTATAATCAAACTATCGAAGATATTATTCTCCACATGAATGACATCAATATTATGTTTAACTTCATGATATATCCAATATGGTAGCTCAAACATATTGACCTTTTCTTCCAAATATGTCTATCCTTACCATATTTTTGTGTATTTCACAATGTCACATCAGGGTTTTCCACCCTCTCAATATAAAGATCAATGTATAAAGGTTTTTGAGAAATATCAAAATATTGTGAGCCATTGAATTCCTTTTTTAGTCTTCTATAAGAGTGATCCATAGTAAAAAAACATTCGATGAAACATGTACACTGTTTTCCTCCCGTGATGCAATTGACAACATGAAGTCTATTTTTCGCAAACTAGACATGCTTTATGCCCTGTAACACTATATCCAGACAGATTACAATTAGTTGGGAAGTCATTTGTAGTGAACATAAGCACTGCATGCAGCTAAAAATATTCCATTTTATTAGAATGATACACCATAATACCATACTCCCATAAAACATTAAAATCATCAATCAGTGGTGATAAGAAAACATCAATATCAATTCAGGGTTGCTTCAGACCAAAGATCATTATACTCAACATGACATATTTTCACTTCATACAAACTTCAGGAGAGAGGTTGCAAATTACCAATAAAATAGGCCATGAACTATGTGTGCTATTGAAGGTTTTGTATGGATTCATTCCATCTGTGCATAACCCTAGTCTATGATTTCTAATTTCATTTCCAAATGTAGGATACTACTCATAAATTTTCTTCCATTGTGGAAAATATTTTAGATGAAATATTTATCCATCACAAATCCGCTCATCAGCATGCCATCCTATGATTTTTACATCAAGTGAAAACGAAAATAAAAGTTTCAAACAATGAATTATTGGAAGATACCAAAATACCTTGGAAGAGATCTTTGGAATATCTACATAATCTTGTGATTTTTCTTTTAACTTATACCATGATGTCCCACATTTTGGACATTCTGACAAAAAATCATATTCCATCCTATATATTATATAGTCATTCAGCCAGGAATGTATTTTAATGTATCTCAATCCCATCGGGAATAATATTTTGTTGGCCATATAATGTGAATATTGAAGATCATTATGTTTGGGAAGAATGTATTTCATCAATTGTAGAAGCTCTATAAAACTTCTATCACTCCATCCATGTTTCACCTTCAGGTTCATCAATCTTAACACCACCGACAAAACTATAAAATCCGTACAACTAAGATACATTGGTTTTTTCAGCATCACTATATAGATGTGAAAATTTCAGTTCTATTTCAATTTATTCTCATACAATATCATGAATTATTTCTTCAATTACATCGGAGTTACCATCTTCCAAATCATCATCATCAGTAGATCTAACATTCTATCTAGTTTCACCATGAAAAATCTGATAGCTGTAACTCGGATTAAAATTATGTCAAATCAGATGATCTTTGGTCTCTCTTCTTTTCAACTTCTTCATATTCAAACATTTCAGGAGTGGATAGATAAAAATGTCACTTCATGGAACATTTCATTTAGAAAATTCCCAAAAGGCATCAACACCATCCTCATATTCATTAGTCATTCGATGTGCCATAATCCAAATTCAACTCATTATTAACCAATAATAGATATAAAAAATATAAATCTTGTTAAGATAAGACTAATGTATATTTATATGAAAAATATCCAAATTTTAATGTAAAAACATTTTTAAAATATAAAACAAATCTATGTGTATTTGAAAAACATATACAGAAAAATAATTTTAAAAAGAATATGTAGTTAGATATAAAAATTTTAAATTCATCATGGATCCTTTCTTCTTAACGTATCCAAATAATATATCCTGGTGCAACTGGATACCAAATTAAACCTTCCTTAAGAAAGAAATATGAAGTATAAATATTAAAATATGTATACATTCACTACTAAAAAATACACAGATCCCAACGATTTGAAACCATTTGGATACCCTCTGAAACTGTTGGGGTAACCAATGGTCTAACACACCGTTTCCATGATGGTCATTATAATACCCCAATACCAACAATTATATAGGAACCATTTGTATAGACTACCTGAAGGTAAAATATTCCAAAGGTTTCAATGAAACCTTTGGGATATATATATCAAGAGGCTGTCTAAGGGGGTTTGGGATGTCGAAGGGGGCTGTCCGAGGGGTTCGGGGATGTCCACTATTGTAGGGGGATGTCCTGGTTGTCAAAGGGGGTCGGGGTGTCCAGGGGGTGGGGGCCTGTCCAGGGGGTGGGGGGATATCCATGGGGGATGGGTGTAGTCCAGGGGGTGGGGGAGTGGTGTTCAGGGGTTGAGGGGTTTGTCCAAACCCCTACTACATAGGGCACCACCCCCACCCCCTTGACATCCCCGGGATAGCACCACCCCCGAGACTACACACAACCCTCAAGACAGCCCCCTCCCCCTAGAAACCCCCACCCCTTGGAAACCCCTACCAACTTGGACAACCCACTCACCCACTGGACTCCACCCCCACCCTCTAGTTACCCCTAACCCCTTGGATATCCCCCTCACCAACTGGACACCACCCCCACATCCTTGGACACCCCAATGCCCTTTGATAGCCCCCACACCCCCTGGACACCACCCCCACCCCATTTGAAACCCCCTAGACACCCCACCCCTCTGGACAGCCACCCACCCCTGGACAACCCCCACCACTCTAGACAGCCCCCACCCTAGAAACACACCACCCCTAGACACCCCCACCCCCAAGATGCCCACCTCTGGATGATCCTACCCCCTTGGACATCACACTCACCCCCATGACACCCCCTCCCCCCTTGGACAAACCACTCACCATGTAGACACCACCCCCACTCCCCCAGACACACCTAACCCCTTGTACAACCCCCTCACCCCTAGTCACCTCCACCCCATTGGACACCCCAGCCCCCTTGGACAGCTCTCGCACCCCTTGACAACACCCCCACGCCCTTTGACACCCCTTGGACATCCCCACCCCTTTGGACAACCCCTCACCACCTAGAAATCCCACACCCCTCTTGACAGGCCCCACCCCCTGGACACCCCTACCCCCTAAACACCACCCCATCCCCCGTGGAAAGCCCCTGAACCCCCCTGGACAACACCCCAACCCATTTGACACACAATGGACACCCCCATCCCTCTGGACAACCCCCACCCCCTAGACAGCCCCACCCCTCTGGACAGCCCCCCACCCCCTGGACGCCTCCACCCCCTAGACACCCACACCCCCTTGGACAACTCACTCACCCCTGGACACCACCCCCACCCCCTGAAAATACCCCACCCCTCTTGATAGCCCCCACCCCTGGACACCCTCCACCCGCTAGACACCCCTACCCCCTTGTACGACCCACTCACCCCCCTGGACAGCACTTCCACCTCATTTGGCACCCCCAAGACACCCCCACCCCTATGGACAACCCCCACCCTCTGGATATCCCCCAACCTCTCTAGACAGCCCCCCCCCCCACTCCCCCGGGACACCCCTGCCCCTGTACACCCCCTACCACCTTGGATAACCCACTCACCCCCAAGACACTACCCCAACCCCTAGACACCCCTACCCCCTTGGACAGCCCCCTCTCCACCTGGACACAACACCCACCCCCTTGGAAACCCCAAACCCCTTGGACATCCCCCGCACCCCCTGGACCCTACCCCCACACACTTTGACACCCCGTGGACACCCCCAACCCCCTAGACAGCCCCCACCGCTCCATATAGCACCCACCCCCTTCGACACCCCCAGTACTCACACACACACATGATGGAACACACAAAAATCATAAAGTTTCATGATATCACTTCCATGGTCTCTTTTACCGGAAAATAACTTATCACGGTATAAATGAACACTGAAACATACCATGGTAGTAAGATAAAAGATAGAAAAATAACTTCTCAAAAAATTAGTTTATCGAATCGCAACAAATAAAAATGTAATCTGAGCTATGTGAAGCTTACTTGTGTGATGTGAGCCGACTTGATAGATGCAGTGACAATAAAGATGATGGATGGTGTTGTTAAATTGAGGTTGGCGGCCATGAAATTGAAAAATCCTTTCCTGTTTTTCCACGCAGGAGAGACGACTCACAGGTCTCCAGATCGAAGAAAATAGAATGACTGAATATAGGGCATGATAAATCATTTAAAAGGATTATCACCTCAGTTATTTTGTAACCAACTTGATAAATTATTTTTTAAATGTTTATAACATCGGTTATTTAATAACCAACGTAGTAAATAATTTATCACATAAGTTATTTTATAACCGATGTGATAAATGGCACTTTATCACCTCAATTATTTTGATAACCGACGTGATAAATTTCTCAGGTTTCCTTTATCAGGTCGGTTATAAAATAAATGACATGAGAGGGCACCTAGATTCAATTTTCATGGCGGTTATAAAATAACCACTATGATAAAGCTAATCTCAGTATGTTTTACGTCGGTTATTAAATAAGTAATGTTAAAAGTAGATTCTTTTCAATTTATCACATCAGTTATTTTATAACTGATGTGATAAATTGATTTTTACCTCTTTTCATGTCAGTTATATAGAACCAAGGTGAAAAATGACGACATGTTAAATTTTTTTTCCAATATTTAAGATCTCCAATTCCCTTTACTTATAATGATCATTTGGTGACTCCTTTCTATCTAGATATATCTTTTGTTGAATCCAAGCATTACGGACATCCATATTCATTTGTAAGACATCATTCATCCCCATTATTCTTATATATATATTCTTCTCATCTATATAAAAAGGATAGATCTAGCAAGTTATGGAATGATCAATGTTCTATTATGGGAATATTGATGAGATATGATTAGATATATTTATGTTAATAAGATAAAAGGTCAGATCTATAATATCTTTCTACCATTATTCATTTTTTCAATCATTGATAGGTATGTGTCTTCTCCCTCATCTAAAATTTTTATAAAACATAAAGGATTAGTTTTCAGAAAATGAATTTCTTAAAACTTTTAAGAAATAGTTTTGTGATTCTTGATAGAAACTTATTCGTGAAATATATTTGGTAATCAAGGAAAATTGTATGATTTTTTAGATAACCTTAGGTTGAAATTTTTTTTAAAAAAATTAATTATGGTTTTGTATTGATTCACATAATTTTTGTGGTGAAAATTCTTCAATAAAATATATGGTTCTAGTGAAATGGTTTGTCAAGGAAGTTTTCTTACATGGTTAGAATGTGTTCATTTTTTTGACATGACCCTGAATATGGGGGTGTTCATTTGAGGTATAAAGGCGTGACCCAATATACAAAGAATGTTTCATTGGGGTGCAATGAGATCAACTACCAATAATGAGTTAGTAGATGGATGACAGACTATTCACGAGAATGGAAATTTCAAAAGGAATTCATATGTTTGTGTGTATGGAGACATTGAATGGGTATGAAAAATAAATGAGAAGTTTTTTTAATGGATTTGTTTATTGTTTTCCAAGGAAATTTTTATTGTTTTTATCTAAACAATTTTAAAAGATTTACACTATTTTACATAAAATGTATTAACTGATTCTTGTCTTAGTGTAATTAGTGGGGAAGTATTTGGGGGATATCCTATTGAGTTTATAGTCACCCCCAACATGAGAAATTAGTTGCGTTTGAAGATTTCAATTATTCACACATATATAAATCTAAGGTGTCTCATATCTTAGTGATTTTTCTTGATACCATGGAAAATTCTTATAGAGTTGGATCTTGGTTCTATTTGACATATGTTGGTCATGATACCACTTTGGTGTTTTTGGGTTTAGTTGTATTTTGGTATATTCTATCTGATGTATTTTGTTTCGATTGGTACTTCTATATTATTTTTAATATAGGGTTTAATTTTAGTTGTCTTGTTTATTCATGCATCACATAGAAGATTGGATGTTTATTTTTTATTTTCATACTGTTTTTTATATTAAAATACAAAATCATATCCCAATGTTCCTTGAATACCTCATCTTTTATTTCTTGCCTCTGTTGTCTTGGGGATGTCACCTAATTCTATTAGAATATATTCATCTTCATAGAACAATTGCAAAGGGTGGTATGTTACAATTGGTATTAGTTCATGGAACATTGTGTTTGGAAATGACATCTGTTTTTTTAGTTCTTGAGTAAGAAATTGTATTAGTCCTGTTCAGTCTCTCTATCTCTTGTGTTGGTATAAAGGAGATAAGATTTTCTGAACATGAATTTTTTTTCTTAAAATGTTATAGACAACCATTTATGATGAAAATCAAGATACTTGGGTGTTCGAGTAAAAGATGGTTTGAGAGACTTGTTGGTTTATTATCACCTCATTATCATGGGTTTAACTAATAAATTTTTCATAACATGTGTTATATTTGATAATTACCATTCATACTATATTTTTCATTATGTGTTTGATTGTTTATGAAAAATTAAAAAATGTTTTAAAATGGTTGGATTTTGAAAATAATGGTTACTATAATTTTTGATATGGTGATTTGGAATTACAAAGACTTTAGTGGCAAGTGGGTGAGACTAAATGGGGGTTTTTGGATATAGACAATTTCACCAAGTAGGAATCATAGAAATCATCTAGAAGTGGTTGTTGAAAATGTTCTTTCACATGAAGAAACATGTGAACAAACACCTAAAACAAAGTATCAACCCAGTTTTTTAGGACGTAGATTTGGGTAATCGAATGGATAATTCTCAACAAGTAGATAATTCAGTTCTCTTCCAAAAGAAGAACGCGCCGACATTTCAAGGGAGTTCTAAATCAGAAAAATAATAAGTTTGATTGAATAGGATGAATAAAATATTTTACTTACTTGGTACACCATAAGAGTTAAATATAAAGGCAGCAATGTATATGTTGTAGGATTGAGCGCACTAATGGGGTATTTTTTCATTTAGGATAAATTTTACGAAGGAATCTTGTGGTAGGTTATTAAGGATTTTTTTCAAAAAATTATTCTATCATCAGATGTTCATAATTACTATAATATTGTACTTATTTAGTTCTATGTATGAGAATATATCGGTAACAATGATTGTTTCTAAATTTATGAATTTAGTCTGATATTCCCTATAAGTTACTATAATTGTGTCCTTAGTGAAATATTTTTTCGAGTCAGGGTTGAGACCATAAATTAAAAAACAGTTTCATAATTATTATTATGGACTACAAAAATATGGTCGATTGAGAGATGTGGTATAATCATATATCACAGTAAATATGTTTATAAAGCACATGTTTTTTCCTTTGGGAACATCTGATAAATCCAATAATTAGAATATGTGTTAGTGGGACACCAACTTCCAAAGTGTTGGAAGACCTCAAAATAACACCATCTGATCGAAAAAACATCATCCTCAATTAAAAATTAAGACTTGTTGTTTTCAATGTGGTTCATTCAAACATATGAAGAGTGATTATATGACACCACCTAGATCATGTCGTAATTGAAATACATCAATATTTAGGAATTTTTATTTCATAAAAGTGGGGGGGGGGGGGTGCCCGATCATGTGAAGGGGGTATAAAATAGTCAAATCCTTGGGCATCATCCTCAATAAGATTAACAGACTCAAAGTAAGGGAGACCACACTAGAAAAAATGATACTCATGGAATCAGGCGAGGCATGTGAAGCCAAAAAATTCAAAACCATGTTACCTTATCTCCATGTATTTATGAGCTCGATATACATATAAAAAACCCAGTTGAACGTACAAACATTATATGTGATGGCCTAGGGGATGGAAATCATCCCTTTGATTGAGAAGAGAATAATCAATGAATCAGTTTTCACTCTATTTAGATAAATACCATGAGAGTGACACAAAGATAAATCTTTATGAATGGTAGCAACATACACTAGAAGGGAGTCACATATACTGAGGAAAAACATAAAACACGGATGTCCGACCCACTCACGTCCCACCTACCTCCTCCACCCTGTATGAAAACATATTTTCAGAAGACATTTATGTTAAGAACAAGGCCCCACCCGAGAGAAGACCACCTAACCCAATTACTTTGAGGATGCCACCCTGGATCCAAGTCACCAATGCTGCTACCAGCCAATAGCCAGTGTAGAGAGGGAGAAAGCATCCATTGCTCTACTAAAAGAGCGAGATCCTGTGCCAATGAACTAGAAAATACATTAACTGATAATTGACACCTATTACATACATCATTCCTAGCGTTATTCTGAGTGAACCATGAATACCAATACCCATCCAAAAATAACATTGCTTGGGCCATATGTTCTTGAGAAAAATCATCTGAACCAAGAAACAAGGAATCTAGAAATAATTTTCCAGAGATCCCATGTCTAATCCTTACATTGATGCTACAAAGGTCCTTTCAAATGGTGCATCCCAATCATTGTGTAAGAAAATATGATCAGAATACTCAATAAGTGGTGTAAAACAACACTAATATTTAGAGACAATGGAAACCCATCTACATCACAAACCTTCATCAGTGGGTAAATCATGGTTGAGGAGATTCCAAATGAGAAATTTAATTTTAATAGGTAAGTATTTACACCGTAAGATTTCACCCTAAGAATCCAAACTATTTTCAATATGAATAGAGAGGTGATATGACTTTAAAGAGAAAGAACCAGATGGGGAGTATGTAAAACCCAATCGGTTTTATTCAGAGGATTAAATAACATGAAGAGCATCCTTCTTTTGATGGATGAGAAATAACCTGAGAAAAGGCAGTGAAAAAGGTAGCCTCATAAAACAATATGTGAGGTGATGGGAACCTGGGAAATTTAAGATCACTCCTCACCCAATTATCATTGAAAAATCTAAGTGAGCCATCACCCACGATCCATTATGAGTGGTTTTGAAGGATTTAAATGTGTCGACAAGTAACCAACCATAGTTTGGTGCATCTACCAACAAAGACTTCATAAAACTCTTTGTATTTTCACCTCGTGAAACTGGACCAAAGATAATTGCCTTCCATCTCACCATAAGCCAACTTGACTTGGATAAAGGACATGGTGTCCCGAAAATTCTTGAGATTAATACCACCATTCACCAAAGCATGTACAATTCTATCCCATGAATCCAAAATAAATCTCCACTCTGCCTGATCATCCCATATAAAACTATCCATGATTCTCTCAGTATTGTGGATAAATGCATTGAGAACAATAGTTGGTGAAATATCACACGTAGGAATCAAGGATAAAACATTATTGATATAGGAGAGGCATCCCTCTAATGAGGTAAAGTTATTTTTCTAGTTGATAATAAAAGAAGAAATATTTTCGACAATTCCATCAATGTGGTGGATACAGATTCTACAATGGGGTATAGGGGCCCCTAAGTATTCTTGGGAAACTATCTTCTAGAGATCTCTATCCTCTCATCAATTTTCATTCCTCTTCTTTTAGAGCATAACATTGAGAGGTATATACTAGTTTATTCATGGATAATGAGTTTTACACTACATATGAAAAAAAAATTCATGGATTTGATTAAGTACCTCAATGTTTCTTCTATCTCTATTGGTAAAAATTAGATTATTGTTAGAAATGTTGATAAATACCATTAAGGATTGGTATTCACATGAATGTTCGAACAAAACTATCTATATTTTTTTAATTAAGGTATCTTCTAAAGGATCCTTGTATTATAAAGATAATACTGGGGAGGGGGGATCTCCCTACCTGAGGTCCCATGCTGATTTGAAGAAGCCATAATATTTACCATAAAAGGTTATAGAAACCCATAGAGAGCCAAAATCCCAAAAGACAATATCAACCACCTTCTCATAGAAACCCATGTACCTCATGACTCTGATGATGTAGCTCCACTCAACTCTATAAATGAATTATCCATGTCAATATTAATTGATATTTATGATCTCTAAATGTTTTTATAAATATCACTAATCATTTCATGGGATAAAGAAATGGCTATTTGAGTAGACCTACCACAGAAAAAATATTTTTCTCATCTAAAATCCAATTATGATGATAACCTTCGACCCTTTGATTGATCATAGCAATGATTTATATTTAGGGGAGGTTTTATATGTTGATTAGACTTAATTTCTTAAACGAAGGTGGTTATTTGAACTTGGGATTGAGGATCATCATGGTGGCATAAGCCACTCCTGTCAAGACCCATCCCCATGAAAAATCCTGGATCGTACCCACCCATTCATCCTTTAATTTACTCCAAAACATGATATTGAATGAGCCCAGAAATCCATCTAAATAGAGGGAACTCTGGGGATTGAGGGAAGATAGTGCTCCCAATTTTATATTTGTCAGGTAGGCTCTCAAAGATATCATTAATATCAGAGGGAACCACATGACGTATAGATTCAAATAGACCATTGTGACCATTTGGGTATCCACCATGTATGAGAGGGTTATGATCCATAAGATGAGAGTTAAAATGTGACAAGTCCATACCTCCAAAAACCTAGGGATCATTGGTAAAAGATCCTTCATCTAAGAGGATATTTGGAGAATGGAATTGTTTCCATTCCTTGATGTAAGAATTAAAGAAGCCAGTGTTTCTATACCGTTCCTCAAGCCAAGTAACACTAGACATCTCATGTGAAATTCTCTCTTATCCGAGGAGAAAAACAGTAAGACAATTTTTCAAACCAACAAGATTATTAGAAAAACCATCATCCCAATGCACTTCAAGATCCACTTCAGCCTATCTAATATCATCTTTGGGGAAATCCAAATCATTAAATATGGAGGGTCTAGAGTTGGCCCAGTTTCATAGGTATTCCTTAAACTACGAGAGTTTATGATGAAAACTCGCTAAAGATCTAACATGCATGAATTTATCCATTGAAGAACATACCACATAAGAAAAATAAGGGTCGACCTCACATCATCTTGAGTAAAATAAACTGTCATTCTTGGAGCAACTATCTTGTACACTGACTAGTAGAGGGTACCGATCAGAGAGTTCAAGAACAAAGTGCACCACATTAGCATTTGATAATGTAGAAATAAATTAGAGATTAGAAAAGTAGCTGTTCAGTTGGCTCCACACCTGACACCTTTTTTTGGTTTTTACACCATTCAAACTTGTCACCATAGTATCCTAAATCGAGAAGGAATTTTTGGGGTGAAAATCATGAAAAGTCATTTCTAACCTTCAAAGTGTAGACCCCTTCATCTTTTTTTCCTTCTGGATGAAGAATTAAATTCAAATATCCTCCAACTAGACAATGCTCCACCCATGGATGAATGTTTCAAAGGTCCTGCCAAAGATATTCTCTACCCTTGACAGGTCTCATTTAGAATAAACAATATAATGGATGCAAGAAAATAATCCAAAATTAATCGTTTAAAAAACCCGATGACTAGAGGAAATAATCTTTTCCACATAGAGACTTTTATTCTATAAAAGAAAAATATGGTTATTCTCTAGTTCCCCATAAATGATTTTTTAAGGCCAATCTTGAAATCAAAGTAATAGATTATAGAGGATCATTGTTTGTGCTCTAAAACAGCCCCCATTGATAGTTTTCAACAATGAAGATTAAATATGATGAAATCAGTTCTCCCATACACCCCAAGACGCATGCCCCATGCATTCTGAATGAGAAGAGAGATCAATGAAGGGAGGGGCGTCCGACTTTGGCCTCTGACACCAACAAGCTCTTTATATACAATGAAGGAGAGTCTTGTTCTAGTTTGAACTATGAATGAGTAATAAAACCACTGTTTGGAGTGTTAATACCACCAAGAATATAGGGTTATGAGTTAGATAAAACATTGAAACCATTAGTTAATGGTATGTAGATAATGTTCGAGGGGAAACAGTTGATCTGTGAGATGCACAAAGAAGAAAAAAGTTATTTCCCCTTATGCCAGGAAGAATGTCGAGACACTTAATCTGGAGCCACTAGGACAATGGTTGGGTTTAGATTATTGGGGGCGATTAGTACCAAAGATGCATTTTCTTGGTCATAAACATTCAAATTAGATAAATACATTGCCTGCTCAGGATACACTGGATTAGGAATATTGGTCTCCTATTTTAAAGCCACTACATCAGGAGGTAGATGAGGGGAAAAAATACCACCATGTAAATAAAAGGATTACATAGATCCATAGAGAGATCCCCATTACCTGAGACTAACAGATCAAGAAAAGTTTGAGGCACATGATTAGATAAATTTGAAGGATCCTAAAGGCTAATGGATAAATTATTCATCAATGGGAAAAGGGTGGTAGCCATGATACCCGAACCATCATGCTGATCAAGGTCAAAATCTGGGGAAGGATCAGAAGGACCACCATACATAAAGGAGTGAAACATGTGGTAAATAGGGAGGGAGTGGATCTATAAGTGTTAAGTGGTGAAAAATATCATTAGGGATAGATATACCACTGATTTCCACCAATAGACAGAGTCCCCAACTTTTATAAGAATACAACTAGTCAAGGGACAAGAAATATCCAACTCAACACAAATCCTATCCATCCCCACATCCTGAAGTTGCAAGGTTTGATCATCCTCATAGGGAAATGACCCAATGGTATCAATAATTATTCATAGTAAAGAACCATTGTTAATGGGAATATGAAGTCCTAAGAGAATAATACAAACTGCTACAAGAGGTGAGTCCCAGCCAATGTGGGCATCGATTGACCACAAGAAGAGATTGAATCACCATTTTCTAACTGAGCATGGACTAAGACACCAGGCATGGAATAAATCAGTATGGGATGAAAAAATATACTAAAACCCTTATGTTTGAATATGGAGACATGAGCCAACACTAGTAACCCCATGAAAGAACAATGTTCTGAAAAAAGGGGGAGGGGAGGTTTGTTAATTCCAAACCATGAAAGAAGAGTGTTAGGAGTTTATGTGTAAATAAGTTTATATAACTATAAATGGGAATGAGTTTATTTGGGATTTATCCATTCTTGATATTAATGTATATGACTTGATTTTGGGTATGTATTGGTTGGAATAAATCAAGGACTTCATCAACGATTACGCCTAAACGATTATTTTCACATATATTTATGGAATATATCATCACTTTAGGGGATATTAGGTTGTAAATCCAAATATAATATAAATTTTGGAACCAGTTATTGGAACAATATATTATCTATTGGTTGTTACTACTTTAGAATCTATGGATGATATCATAAATTGAGATTTTCAAATTTCATTTTGTAATTTGGTGAGGTTTTTATTGAAAATTTCTCATGTTCTCCACCCAAAAGAGATGAGGATTTTAAAATTAATGTCATACTAGTGATTATAACTATTTTACTTCCATATTATAGGATATAACTGATTTAATTTAGTGAGCTTAATTTTTAGTTGGAATATTCAAAATGTAAATGGTTCATTCGACTGAGAACATCCTTGTGGGTAATACTATCTATTTTAGAGAAAATTGAGGATGAAACTATTATGATTTATGTGGATTATGGTAAATTCAACCATGTTATAATAATTAAATGGTATCATATTCCATTAATCGATGATCTATTTTATTAATTGATGGTATCCCAGTGGTTATCTAAAATTGATTTACGTTTGGGATGTAACGCCTCGACCCTAGTTACCCAGAGTCGGTGCATTTTTACATAACATTGGAATGATATAAGGAATCATGTCCTGAAAGACCGATCTGTTATGTGGCCTTGGATGTACAAGATACAAACATATGTTTTACCAGACATCATGAAATAAAATCAACAACAACATTTTTTTCCGTTTGAACACACTTATATTTCATACCCTACCATTGCAGGTCAACCATATAATAATTCTTCACAGCCTGGGAAAATAAAACATAGGATGGTGTCAGCTCAGATGCTTAGTAAGGATAACAATATAGTAGAAACTTTCTTAAATAAGCATAAACATTTAAGGCAATGTATAAGACTAAAATACAATCATTTTAAACTTAATCTTCCACATAATATGGAAAAGATAAATCAATTAATTACACTCACTAATTCACATGGATATTCTACTAGTCGAATAATCACATGTATTATCAAATAGCCAATTTCATAATGATGGAATGCATATTTCCAGACTTCATAACCACATAGTCATGGCCTCATGCCAAGATTACAAAAAAGATTTTGTCAAGGCCTTGTTCCAAGACAATGGTTTCTCTTTTGAGACCTATCGATGCATCTAGGATCTATAGCAGGCTCCCCCCATCACTTACTAATTCCAATGCATTCCTCATATGAAAAGGTTGAAACATAACATAAACATTCAAATTGAAAACAACAAATGAATTGTTAATAATTTAACTATAAACCCATAATGGTATAAAAATATCACTTCCACAGTCAAACATATAAAAAACCCTCAAAATAATATGGAATATTATTATAATAAAGAATCAACTTCAAACAAGTGTAAAATCCATCAAAGGATGTTGACATAGATGAAATCCAAACTATTTGAGAGGAATATCTCTTTCTTTTTTAAAATCATTTAAAAGTCACATAATTATAAATGAAAAAATTTATTTTCAAAAATATTCTTATATCCTTGTAAGGGAAGTTTCAATGGTTTTATAATGGTGTCAAATATCCGCACCCGCTGTATATGTTTAAAAAACATTCTTTCTATAATTTTTTCTAAAAGGTCGTAAGGGACCGTGATTGGAAAATAACATAAAGGTTAATTTATAAAATTTTTATTAAATTCAAAAAAAGGTATAAATGACATTAACCCATATTCTAGGAAATAGTAAATTTTTTTGAAATTCATTTTTAAGAAACACATATGTGGATGATAAAGAGGTCCCAAAAGATACTCACGCATAAACAACCTTGGATAATTAAGAGATTGTAGAATTAACCCTTACCTTGTACTTTTACTTGATTGCGGGTATTTTAACATCCTGTATAACAGTTCAATAATTTTTATTAAATTATAAAAAACCATATACATAAATATGATATCATATATGATCTTCTTATATTGATTTGTAAATAATATTTTAGTAGTATAATTGTTTCGGGTATTAACTGGTTAGTTTTACTTCATTTGTTTGGTTAAATAAGTCAAATTTGTTATGGATAAGATATATTTGACTCATATATATAATGATATTAAGTTCATAAAAAATATTTTTTAATCATAAAATGATATTTATTCATGAATGATTATGATGGGGAATGAATCTCATCGTGTTTGTGGAGATGGTAATCCATACGTATGCACGTATGGTGACTTGTCATTCATAGGATGGATAGAATAGTAAATATGGTTGTAACATATTTATAATAATATCACATTATGTATAAGGTACTGGTTTATTTTTATGGAAACCACAAAGAAAGAGGATTTGTAAGAAGAAAAGAATTTTGAAAGAGGTAATGAAATCACTACCTCTTCTTTGGGTGTTTCCTTTAGATTTGATCAAAAGAGATCCTTAGGTTGGATTTATGTTCTGAGTAAGGACTCTAGGTTGAATTTATGGTAGTTTATAGGGTATTGAAGTAGGGTTTGTCCAGAAAAAATGTCCTTGTAGGTGTGAAATTAATAGAAGGGGAAGTACTATTTTATAAGAGAGGTGAGGGTCAATTTAGGAAAAACTTGAAATATTATTTTATTATACTAACATATTCGGTTTATAATGGTTCCAAAAGTATTCATATCTAGTATAAGGTGGGTATGGGTTGTAAATCATTCAATAAATTTGTTTTATATAGGTTTTGGTTACCATATTAACCTTATATTTTAAATTTAACTCCTGGTTAAATAGTTTAACATTTACCATGTCTCCTAGTATTTTTAAATTATATGGTTAATAAACTTAGTATAAAATGCCAAGAGAACCCCAAGTGGTTCATTAATGAAATATATATTATTATATAATTCCTTTTTCTGAACATTTGATTTTTAGGATTATTATATCATTTAATAGTATTGTATTTTTTTTAAAACGCATTTATGTCAATTTTGACACAATTTATTATTTGATTTTTCTAAAGCCATAAAAACATTAAAATTTTGAATAAAATTTATTTAATAAACCATTACGTGTCATATTATCCTATAAATATAGTGGAATTCATCATAATTCTAAATTTATATCTATTAGGATATTTATAATATCAATTATTTTAATAATTCATTAATAATGTAATTACTGCATCATCATTCAATCTTAATTAAATTAAATTATTTAATGTATAAATATTATAAATAAAATACTATTATATATTAAATATTTATATATTTATAATGAATATTTATATTAAAACTTATCTTATTTCAAACCCTATATTAAAAATGGATTAGTTTTTAAATGTTGTATTTAACACTTTTAACACTTCTTTAAATAAAATAATAATAAATTTGCGAATCTAATCCAAGTGAACCAAAAGGATCATATTTTATTCCGAAGTTTTTTTTTGGTCGAAATACACTTATCCAACAGAATTAGTGCATGTGTTAGGGTAATAATAATATCATTCGTACATTTAATTACCCTATTTACGTTTAACCATGGTAAATTAATGTCAAAAGTTACTATTCACCAACAATTATTTTCATCTTATTGAACTACATTTTACTTACTAATATCAACCATGTCTATTGGATTTTTTAAATTCAATTCATAGAAGTGGTAAAATTATGTTTTATGAAAATTTGCAAATGCTCATAGAATGTGGGTAAAAGATGGTAAAAAGTTCAATAAAATTTCATACATCTTATTTTATTATAAAATGACTCTAATTAATTGAATTCAACTAAGATAGGTATTATGTATATATTTTGACATAAAATAAACTTAAATAAAATAAATAATTTATTTAAATAAAAAATCCGTTATAAATAATAATGAAGTGTTTTTCATTATTCATCTAAAAATGAACGTTTTCAGAAAAATACAAAAAATACACCCTAAGATAATTTTGATATTCTGAATCCTTAAATGAAGTCCTTTTTGAAAAAAAATTATAAAATTTCAAAAAGTGGGTATTAAAATTTATAACGTCTAGTTTGATTGGTCATGGTGTGTTGAAACTCCTATTGCGTACAACACAAGCTATTGTATTATTCAAAGGGAAACGTACCGTAGAAGCTTAGGGTGTTACATTTTTTCCTCCAAAAATTTTCCTCCTCAAAATTTCTAGAATATTACTCCTTAAATAATTCAGGTGGTTCTTCGTCATATGTTCCTCGGGTTCCCCCATTTCAACTTCGATCTTATGATTTCTCCATAGAAATTTCACCATACGAGTCGTATGGTTTATCAACACTTGTTCTATGGTATCAAGAATTCCGATAGGTTCTTCACAATAAGACCTATCAGGTTTCAATTATATTTCTTCATAGGTGAGTACATGCATTGGTTCTAGCATGTATTTTCTCAATAGTGATGCAAGGAACACATTTTGAACTTTAGTGGGACTTGGCGGCATTGTCAAACGGTAAGCTACAAACCCATTTTGTTCTAGAATTTTGAAAGGCCTGATGTACTTAGGACTTAATTTACCCTTCTTACAGAATCATATAACTCCCTTCCATGTAGATACCTTCAAGAAAACATGATATCCTACCGGAAATTCCAAATCCATCCTTTAGTTATCATCATATCTATTTTTCCTAATTGGAGCTACTTTGATGTGGGTTTGGATAATTTTCACCTTTTCAATTGTTTCCTCAATAGGTTCTGGGACAATGAGTTTTCTTTCACTAACATTATCCCAAAAAGTTGGTGTCAGTCATCACTCTCTATATAACGCTTTATATGGTGGCATCATAATACTTGAATGGAAGCTATTGTTATAGGAAAATTATTCTAGATGTAAATATTGATCACACATACCTTGAAAGTCAATTTTGAAAGATCTCAACAAGTCTTTTATGGTTTGAATAGTCTATTTTCATTTCCCATTGGTTTGAGGGTGGTAGGAAGGCTTAAATGATGTTCAGTATCCAAGGCCTTCTGAAGGCCTTTTCATAATCATGATATAAAATATGGATCACTATTAGAAAAAATCAATAGGGGTAATCCATGAAGTCTTACAACATCATTAATATATAGTCTTTCTAGATGTTCAAGTGGAAAATCTTCTATTATAGCTTGAAAATGTGCTGACTTGGTAAGACGATCAAGAATGACCCATATTGCATCAGTAATTCTAAAATTCTTTGGTAGCCCCATGAAAAAAACCATCGTAACATCATCCCATTTCCACTCAAGTATGACAAGAGGTTACATGAATACTCTAGGATGTTGTCTTCCAGCCTTTACCTATTGAAAAACCATACATCTTAACACATAATCAGCAATATGCCTTTTCATGTTGTCCTACAAAAAATGTTCCTTCAAATCTATATAAAACATAGTGATACCAGGGTGTATAGATAAATTGGATCTATTATCATCATCATCCAAGAATTCCATTTTTAGATCAGGTATGTCAGGAACACAATTTCACTTCCCAAATTTCAAAATTCCATCTTCATATATATAGTATATCATTCTCCCATCATTCACAGCTTTAATATTCTATTGAAACTCCTCATCATCAGCCGAATAACATTTTATCCTTTCTATTAAAAATGGTTTGGAAACCATTTGAAAAAATTTATTGATGTAACACCATCCATGATTATTCCCATATCTATCTTTACTAGATCCAAGAACATAGGATCACTTTCAACTCTCATCTTATTCAAAACTCTATGATCCTTTCATCTCAAATCATTTTCCAACTTGTTTTTTGTCCTCGGGTGGTAATGTATAGTGAAATCATAATCAGTGATTAGTTCAAGAAATCATCTTTCCCTCATGTTGAGTTATTTTATTGAGAAAATATACATCAAACTCTTGTGATTAGTATATATCTCACATTTTCACCATAGATATAGTGTATCCATATCTTCAAAGCAAAGATTACCGCTTCTAACTCAAGATAATAGTGGGATTTTTTTGTTCAAGAATTTTTATTTGTCGTGATTCATATTCAATATCTCTATAATTATGCATAAGGACACAACCATGTAATTTCATTGAATCATCACCATAAAGAATAAAACCATCATTACCCGATAGTAGATTCAAGATAGGAGAATTGACTAATCCTATATTCAGTTCTTAAAAAAATACGACACACTCTTCTTTCCAAACAAAATTATCCCCCTTTCGCATGATCTTGGTTAATGGTTTATCCAATCGTGAAAATTTTTGAAAAAAATGTCAATAATAACTTGCTAAACCAAAAAAATGGTGTACCTCAGTTAAAATCGTCGGTGCTGGCCATTCTTGGATTGTCTTGGTCATTGAAGGATCGAAATATATTCCATCCATTGAGGAAATATGGCTAAGAAATTAAATATCCTGAATCCAGAAGTCACAATATCTAATATTCTTATATAATTCATTTCATTTGAGGGTTTTCAGAATAGTTCACAAGTGATTTCCATGATCTACATAGCATTTTGAGTATTCTAAGATATCATCAATAAAATCCACTATAAATTCAACATGATATTCCTTGAAAATTATATTCAATAGATTCATGAAGACATAGGGTTTATTAGTCAATCCAAAAGGCATTACTGTAAACTTTTAATGCCCATACCTGGTTCGAAATGATGTTTTTGGAATGTCTTCCTTTATCACAAACAACTGATGATATCCATATCGGAGGTCAATATTTAAAAAATATTGAACTCCATGAATTAGGTGGAATAATTCAGCAATGTGAGGCAGGGGATACTTGTTCTTTATTTTAATAGCATTGATCTCCCGGAAATTCATGAACAACCTCATAGATCCATCTATCTTCTTAACAAAAATAAAAGGGGCTCCCCATAGAGAGACACTAGGGAAAATAAATCCCATATTACTCAATTACCCACGTTTTTTGTTTAGTTCCACTAATTCCCCCTTGGAAATTCTATTAGGGGTATTCAATATGGGCCTTGATGTAGGAATTAAATCAATAGAAAACTATATATCTAATTCTGGAGGATATCCAAGTAAATCCTTTAGAAACACATCACCATATTATTTCCTAATAGGTACGTCCAATATTTTAACATTCATTTCCTCACCCATAGTTATTTCATTCTCTTCCTTCATAATAATTGAATTTATTAGTGATAATGGGGGTGGATCTAGATAAGAACTAGGTGATGACATTTACTCTCTAAATATAAGGCACGATTTATCATCATTGAAAATTGTAACCTCCTTCTTCTGACAATAAATTTTCACATCAGGGTCAGAAAACCCATCCATAATGAGGATTATATCAAATTCAATCATTGGTATGATGATGAAATCAATAGATAAAGAGCTTTTATATGCCCTAATAGGTACTGATTCAGAAAACATTGGTGCAATGATACTTTCCTTAGGAGTTTTTAGTGAACACCCCCTTGTTAAATCAAATTAGAAATATCTAATTTTCATACCAAACTAGGATGATTTGAAATAATGTGATGATCTAGAATCGAACAAATCAATCTCTAAACTTGAAGAAACCCCTAAATTACCTTCCACCACATCTTTTGGAGAATCACACTCAGCAGTAGTGATCGCATAAGCTTGGACTTTCTCCCTATGCCTTTTCTGTGGTATGTTTTCTTGGAACTTATGAAATTAGTTTTCATAATTCCCCTTTTCTCTAAAATTGCATCATTCAACATTGACAGCATCTTTCATTCCATTGCAATCACAATCTTAGTGTAATTTTTCACCAATACTTTAACAGAATCCCATTACCTTTAGGAAAGTACCGTGGTGTTTCTTCCTATATTTACCATAGGATGAATATTCATCTTTTCCCTTATTCCCCTTATTTTCATTTCCATAGTGTTTAGAAGATCTCTCATTCTCTTTATTTTCATTAATTTCTTATGACGTAGAGAATTATTTTTCTATCTTGATAGCACAAGAGACTATATACTCATACAATAAGAAGCACTGTGAGACTAATTCTCGATGGAGAAATAGTTTTATCCCATCAATGAATCGATAAATAATATTCCTTAGGTTACATATATAATCTGTTGCATTCTTTTCTAACCTTTTAATGTTAGCATCATACTTTGTGACATTCTCATCCTCCTTTTTCCTCAAAATTAGAAATTGGCTTTCCATATCCCCTTGATGGTCACGAGGAAATTATTTTTCTAAGAAAATTTCATTAAACTACCTCCATTCTATATTTAATACTTCTTTATCCTCTTTTTTGTTTTGAATAAATAACCCCCATTTATCTACATCTCATGTGAGGTGATAAACTTCCATGAAAACGTTTTCCCTTTCGCTACTACCTAAATCATGAAATATTTTGTTTATGGAACATATCCATTTCTCAGCATCAAATGGATTTGTATTCCCATTGAACGTTGGTGTTTTTTTCCTCATGAATCCGTCTAACATTGATCCTCCACATTGTGGACCAGGGTGCTCCATACGGTTAAGGTTATTATTCATAACATGTTTGAGTTGTCCTAGTATAGTGATTAGCTGATCAGAACTAGTTGCATCACCATCACCATTATAATTATATTGAGTAGGAGAGAAATTCCTATATGGATTATGTGTGTTGATACAGTTTCCATTCCTTCCACTAGGTTCCATTTCTAAACAATGGAATACACTATATTAGTTTATGAATCAAAATACATAATTCCAAACTTGTAAAACTCTTAATATAAATTGGATAGTTTATGGATATAATCTATATTCATAAAAATTATTTCATTCAGAAGTTATATAATTATATGTCCTTTATAATGGTTTATAATAAAATTTGAATTATCCTAAGCATATCCCCTAGGAGTGTCATAACCAAGAGTGCAGCAAACCTAGTTGTCGTGTACCAGCATACCCCGGGTCAAACCTGAAACTCCTTGTCAGAGTTTTCACACATAGGTACATCTATTCCAGATCCACCACTAACTACTCGAATTCAGATAGGGATATATTTCTTGGATAAATCAAAAAATATCAACATTATCAAAATTATAGGAATTTCTGCTATACTAATCCTCAAAGTTTATCTTAGGGTAATTTTCTCTAATCGTGGTTTTTTCTGAATCTAGCTTCCAAGGATTGTAATAAACTTCCTATGATACCAACTGTAATCCCCTGACCCTAGTTACCTAGAGTTAGTGCATTATTACATAACATTGGCATGATACAAGGAATCATGTCCCAAAATACTGATCAGTTTAGTAGCCTTGGAAGTACAAGATACATACATACATTTTACATTAAATCATGAAATAAACACAATAACAAAATATTTTCCCCTTTGAACACACTTATATTTCTTGTCCTATCCCTGCAGGTCAACCATAAAATAATTTTTCACATCCTGGGAAAAATAAAACATAGGAAGGGGTGAGCACATATGCTTAGTAAGGATAACAATATAGCGAAAACTTTCTTAAATAAGATTAAACATTTAAGGCAATGTATAAGACTAAAACAGAACCCTTTTAAACATAAACTTCAGAATAATATGGATAAGATAAATCACATAATTCCATTTACTTATTCACATGGATATTCTACTAGTCGAATAATCACATGTAATATCAAATATCCAATTTCATAATCATGGAATGCATAATGATAGACTTCATAACCACAGAGTCAAGGCCTCTTGCCATGACTACAAATATGATATTGTCAGGGCCTATTCCAAGACACTATTTTTTCCCAGGAGACCTACCAATTCATCAAGTATATATTACAAGATCCACCAGTCACATACTAAGTCCAATTCATTTCTCTTATAAAAAGGTTGAAACATAACAAAAACATAAACATTTGTATTAAAACTAGCATATGAAATTTTAATACTTTAACCATAAACCATGTATGGTATAAAAACAACACATCTATAATCAATCATATATCAAAATATTAAATACAATATGGATGGTTTGTATCATAATGAATCAACTTAAATCAAGTGTAAAATCCAACAAATGATGTTGGCATAGATGAAATGAAAACTATTTGAGAGGAATATATCTTTCATTATTGAAATCATTTAAAAGTCACATCATTATAAAAGAAGAAATTTATTTTGAATATATTATTATAAGATTGAAAGGGAATCATAGAAGGTGTTATAATGGCAGAAAATTTCCACACCCACCGAATAAGTTAAAAATCAATTTTTACTTAATTTTTTCGAAAAGGTCATAAAGGATATTGTTTGGAAAAAAAACTGAAATATTTATTTATAAACATTTTATAATAATCCAAAAAGGGTATAATGGAATTTAAACCATATTCTAGTAAATAGAAAAAAATTTTGAAATAAAGTTTTAAGAAACATAGATATGGATGATAAAGTGGTCCTAATAACTACTCATGTATAAACAACCTCAGATACTTAAGAGATTGTAGAATTAACACTTACCATGGTCTTTTAAATAAATGAGGGTATGTTAAACTCATGTATAATTGTTAAATAATTTTTATTTAATTTTAAAAGAACCACATACATAAATATGATATCATATATGAGCGTCTAATATTGATTTATTAGTAATATTTCAGTAGTATCATCGTTTCAGGTGTTAACTGACTCATTTTCCTTAATCTGTTTTGTGAATTATGTAATGTTTTTTATGTATAAGATGTATTTTATTCATATCAATAATGATATTATGTTCTTAAAAATAATTTTTTAGTCATAAAAATATATTTATTCATGAATGGTTACGATGGGGAATGAATCTCATCATGTTCGTGGAGATGGTAATCTGTACGTACGCACATACGATGACTTTTCATTCATAGGATGGAATGAATATTGAATATGGTTATACCATATTTATAATAACATCCCAGTATTTAGAAGGTGCTGGAGTTATTATTTCTATATGGAAACATCTATGAAAGAAGAAGCGGAAGAAGAAAATAACTTTTAAAAAGGTGATGAAATTATTACATCTTTTTTCGGGTGATTCCTTTTGATTTGATCTAAAGGGATCATTAGGAGAGATTTATGATCATATTAAGAACTCTAGGTGAATTTAGGGTATTTGGGATGATATTTGAGTAGGGTCTGGATGATCCAAATGACTTTGGAGGTGTGAAATTAAGAGAATGAAAAGTACCCTTTTATAAGAGAGGTGAGTGTCACTTTAGGAAAACCTTGAAATATTATTTTGTAATACAATAATATTTAGTTTATAATGTCTCCAAAAACATTTAAATTATTTATATGGTGAGTATGGGTCACAAAACATTCAAACAATAGGTTTTATAAAGGTTTATGATACCATATTAACCTCAAATTTTAGATTTAAATCTTGGTTAAATAGTTTAACATTTATCATGTCTCATTGTATTTTTATACTACATGGTTAATAAATTTACTATAAAATGCCATGAAAACCCCAAGTGGTTCATTAATGACATATATATTTTTATATAAGTCCTTTTTCTGAACCATAGATTTTTATAACTATTATATCATTTATTAATATAGTATTTGTTTTAAAAACTCATTTATGTCAATTTTGACACTATTTAATATGTGATATTTATGAAAGCCATAAAACATTATCACTTTGAATAAAATTTAGTTAATCCACCCTAACATGTCATATTAACCTATAAAATTAGTTTAATTCATCATAAGTCTCAATTTACCCTTATTAAAATATTTATAATATCAATTAGTTTAATATTTCCTGAATATGGTTATTATTACATCATCATTGTGTCATAATTAATTTTTAATTATTTAATGTCTAAAAATTATAAATAAAATAAAATTATGTAGATAATATATTTATCTTTCTAATTAATATTTATAGTTGAATTTTTCTTATGTATAACCCTATATTAAATTTTTTAGTTATTAAACATTGAATTTAACACTTTTAACTTTTCATTAAATAAAATAATAATTAATGTCCTAATCTAATCCACGTGGAAAAAAAGGATAATATTTTATTCCTAAGGATTGTTTCTGGTCTATATACACTTATCCAATAGAATTAGGACATGTGTTATGGTAATAATAATATCATTTTTACCTTTAATTACCCTATTTACTTTTAACCGTGCTAAATAATAGTTAGAGTTACTACTAACCAAAAATTATTTTAATCTTATTGAACCAAATTTTACTTAATCATATCAACAATGTCTCTTGGATTTTTCAAATTCCATTCACAGAAGTACTATTATTAATTTTAATTCAAATTTGTAAATGCTCCTAGAAGGTTGGTAAAAGACGGTAAATGTTCAATAAAATTATATATATATATATATATATAATTTTATTATTAAATAACCAAAATGAATTGAATAACACTAATATAGGAATTATGTATTTATTTTAAAATAAAATAAACTTAAATAAAATAAATAATTTATTTAAATAAAAATTCGGTTTTAAACAATAACGTGGTGTTTTTCACTATTCATCATAAGTAGAAGGTTTTCAGAAAAATACAAAAAAATTCACCCAAAGATAATTTTGATATTCTGATTCCAAAAATTAATTCATATTGAAAAAATAAAATTTATAAACTTTCAAAAATTGGGTATTACTTTTCATAACAGCTAGTTTGATTCGTCGTGGTGTGTTAAAACTCAAAGTTGCATACAATACAAGCTATTTTATTATTAAAAGTGAAATGTACCATAGAATCATGGGGTGTTACATGAGATATCACCAACTATGAGTATATAAATAGGATATTATGAAGATCGATTTAAGAAGTACGTTTTTCTATTAATAATTTTTATTTATTTATTTTTGTCTTTTAAATAAACCTTCCATATTTATGGAACTGATGAAACAAATATTTCAGTGGTATAAATATTCCTTTATGGTGTTTGTATTCATGATATTCTGGTGTATTCTAGGACAAAATTGGATCACCAGAAACACTTGGATATAGCGTTGGGAACCATTCTGTAGAACTAACAATTTGACAAGTTATCAACATGTGAATTATGGATAAAAGAGGTTCATTTACATTTCCATGTCATTTCAAAAAAAGTAGTTTTTGTAGATCATGAAAAGATAAAATCTATTATCTATTGGAAACCACCAAATAATGTCTTTGATATAAAAATGTTTCATTAGCTTATCAGGATACTATATTGGTTTTGTACATGATTTTTCGTTTTTTGTTTCACCAATGATAACTTTGATGATGAAATGTGTTCCTTTCCAATAGAATGGTGATTTCTAGAAGTCCATTTAATAAATAAATTTTAGACACAAATCAGTAGCTATCATCATGTTTCCATGATTTTATCAAGGCTATACAGTCTATTAAGATGCATTAAGATCTTGTAGGTATTTATTCTCAAGAAGGGAGATCATGTTGTTGATTATAGATCATGGGAGTTATTGATGCGAGATAAGAACTACCCGACACATTATTTGGAATTTAATGTCGTAGCTTATGCCTTAAATATATTGTGTCACTATGTTTTTGATGAGAAATTTATAGTGTATATGATTATTAAAATCTTCAATCACATTTTCTCACTAATAGAAATGAAACTAATTGAATGAAGATGGATGTAATACATTAAATTGTTTGGGTATGAATTCTTATTATACACTAAGGAATATATATATTGTAGAATATTCCTTAAGTAGGATGTCATATTCTTAGTTGGATAAATAGGATTCACATTAATGATATATTATGTCCATCATATCATATTTGTAACTAGATTAAATAGAAAAACATAATGTTTTAGTTTTATTTACGGTTTATATTATTTCTAATTTGGTTGAGTAGGTTAGAAATGCTCAAAAATATTATCCTGAATGTGTTACCCTAATGTCGGAATGCAATGGCAGGGAGACCACTTATATATGGAAGTTGAATGGGGGTTTAGTGTTACAGTTTATATATTTATGGACATACCTTTGGCTTATTATGAACAAATTATTTATTCCTATTGCCAATTAAGATATGATTTACATCAGAGAATATATAACATTTATAAATCTTTTAGAACAATGTTTCGGTGGGCTATAATGAATAAGATAATGTTAAATTTTGTCTCCAGATGCCTCTCTAGTCATAAGGTCAAGGCATATAATCAATGGCCAGTTGGTATGTTGTATTATTTACAGATTCTTACATGGAAATGGGAGTATATAGCCTATTGTTTTGTAATATTTCTTCCAAGGATTATTAAGAAACACAATATCATATGGTTGTTAATGTATTGGATAAAAAAATCAAACACTTTAGGCCTATTCATAAAACTAATATGATGAAATACATTTTGAAACTATACATTCATGAAACTGTGAATAAGAATAGTGTTCTAATCTCTATTTTACATGAATAGGACCCTAGGTTCACATATCTATTTTATAAATCATAATAGAAATCCCGGGGAACCCAGTTGAATTTTAGGACATCTTATTATCCTCAAATAGATGGAAAATCCAAAAGGAAAATCTAAACATTGGAGGAAATTCAATGATTTTGGGTAATGGATTTTGGTGTCTCGTGGGATGATCATACACTATTAGTGGATTTCTCATAAAATAATATTTTTTAGGCGTAGATAAATACAGATACTTTTGAATAATTTTGTGGAAACACTTGTCATTCAAAAATTTTATGTATATAAATAGGTGTGACTTCCTTGATTGGACAAAGACTTGTATAAGAGACATCATAGAAGATTCAAATGATTAAAAAAAGTATGGTGATGGATTATATCCATTAGAAATCATATGAGTATCATCGTCAATGACTATTTTCATTAAAGGCAGTAAATCATGTCTTCATGGGAATCTCTCAAAGGATTGAACATCACCATTTTGGCACGAATGGAATGTTGTACCCATAGAAAATTGTTCTTTTTGAGATACATGAACACATAAGTCTTGTTGATTATAAATTGGATTTAATTCCAAATTTTAGTTCTATTCTTAATTTGTTTCATGTATATCGATTGAAGATATACTATCCTGATCCAGACCATGTGATTTGATGTGACCATGTAAATCTTCAACATGGTGCATTGTTAAATCATGTTCTAGTAAATATTGTGGATAGGAAAGGGAAGCTATTGTGTTGTTAAATTATCGGTTTAGTGTGGGTTTTATGGAAATATGATCAGTGTTAGTATAAAATGTGTGAGAATCAAAAATAAAATGTTGAAATATTTACATGATCTCTTCCAAGACAACATTAATTTTCTACTTTTTGGGGATGAAAATAAAAATAGTGTGGAGAATTTTATACCCACAATTTTAGTTATATAAACCTCAATTTATGTATTTTGATCTTACATAATTCTTGAGTTGAGTTTTGGGATTTTCAAGACGGTTTTAACATGTTTTGTGGTGTTTCTATTGGTTAAAAGTCTATGCACGATTAGAAAAAACCATGAACCACCACCCAAAAACTATGCATCTTGTTTTTGGAGTCATTTGGTAGGTAGATAGTCGGTTCATGGTTTGGAAAAACCTTGTGAGTTAATAGGGGAAACTGTGTATAAGAAAATAGGTGGGAAACTATGGTTGGTTTATGGTTTATCTAATCATGTGATCCAACCATGAAAATGGTTGTGTTGAGATAGCAGCACCACAAAGTCGGTTCACATTTTTCCAAACATTGAGGCCTAAACAGGAATCATATAATTAGAACCATGAAAATTGTGGTTTTAATCCTAATTAAGACCCCAAAACCTCATTATTATCATAATATAATATGATCTTTACTTTTATTTTATCCTAATGAATCTTTAGAGATTACTTTTGATATAGAGACAAGTTTTTTCATGTTAATGAAATTTAGATATTTAGATTCAATTTTAAGTCATCTTTATTAACTATTATTCTTAGTTCTATTCTTATTATCTCTCCCAAAACCAAATTTCTAGTTTTTTACAAATATATAAATTTTATATGATAGGAATAATGAAGATGTTATATTAAATCTATTAAAGGGTAGAATATCCAAGGTATGATTTATATTATCTTAGTTTCTTTATTTATTTTTCCAATCGTTATAGTTAGATGGATTATCTATCATATACACTTTTTCTATAACATTATTGATTAGTTTTGATTAAATTATTTTATTTTATTTTTGAAATTCTGGTGTGATTCATCATGGAAATCCCTTAGGGAAATGGATTTGGGAATCATAGGAAATAAGATGCATTTTCAAAAAGACTTTTATTATAATTTTAAAATTATAATTTTAAAATTATGGTTTTATTTTGAAACATGAATGCTTTTTAGTGAAACGTCTTCAATAAAAGATTTAGTTTATGTGAATTGGATTAGCATGTGGTGTGGAATATATAGTTGGTGTGAGTTAATATCGTTTTACCCGAACCTGAATAAAGAGTATGTACCATTGGGGTACAAGTACGTGACCCAAGATATATAGAATGTTCCATTAGGGAACAATGATATTGGAAACCTAATGATGACATGGTGGATGGATGAGGGATCTATCATGAGTATGAAACTATCATCATGAATTCATGTATGTGTGGAAATATTTAATGGGTATGCCAAATTGATGAGAAATGTTTTAAAGGATTTATTTTCTGTATTCCCATGGAACTTTTTATAGTTTTCATATAAACTATTTTTAATATTTTAAAATATTTTATATAAAATTTTCTAACTAGTTCTTGTCCAAGTGTAATTAGTTGGGAAGTATTTAAGTAAATCCTATAGAGTTTATACTCACCCTCGTCTTAGGCACTTCAATTGATTTTCATATGTCATCTATAAAGAAACTGGTAAAGGAAAATTATCTCATTTCTTTAGTGATGATTCCTGATTCCATAGGTGAGGCATTTCGAGTTAGATTTTGGTACTATTTTAGAGAAATTAGTCTTCATGACACTTTAGTGTCTTTGGGTACAATAGTATTTAGATATCATATATCTTATATATTTTGGTTCCATTGGTACTATGATATTATTGTTACTATTGGGGTTTCCTTTTGTTGTATTCTATATTAATTCATCATATTGAGGATTAGATGTTTATTTTTTTATATTGGTCTGATAGTTTACCTTAATAAGTTAAATTAATCCCCGCATGTTTCATGAATCTCTTGGGATTTTCTTTCAGAATTTGGTGTCTTGGGGATTTCACCTAAGGACAATAGCACCTCTACCACTTCTCAAGCCCAGGAGGAGATGAAATATGTTAAAATATCACCTTGACCTATAAAAATATAATAATTCGTGTTCCATTATTTTTTTTATTTTTATTCTTACACAATTTACACTCTATACAATTAATTATTGATGACTTATTTTTTTGTTTCATGGGTTGATCACCTTCCAAATTATAAATTTTTTAGATTTCATATTTTAAGGGATAAAAATTAACTCTATATTATCATTTTCCATTACCATATACTGGTCAACATTTACCATAGACATCCTCTATGTCATGTGTTTTTCATAATTCTACATGTACAATGAGTTTTTGATGGTATTATTTGAGGGTTGTTTAGTGATTCTAAAAAATGTTAGATAAAGTAGGTATGCGAGTTTCTTATTTGACATAGAAAACACTTAAATATTTAAAATGGATTATTTAAATGATACAATTAAATAATTAAATATATTTACACCATTAATATTTTTCACATTAAAATCTATGGTGTGATTGAGGTTATAATGGTTTCTAATATGAATTATTTTAGTTATATTTTCAATTACAATAATAATTTTTTTGGGGTTTTAAAAATAAATTATCTTTTACATGATGAGTGGAAAAATGTTACAAGGATGATCTTAATCACACATAAAATAATAAAATTTCAAATAATAACATTGGTAAAATCCCAACTTTAGTTGACTATACTCTTCCTTGCATTGGAGAGAGGGCCACCATACATGGGACGACACAACAAAATTGAGAACTATGAGACTTGGGACCTCATGAAGAATATAATCTATAAACCCACAAAAAGAGGCTCCCACACAACTAAATATCACCCACCATACCAGGAACCACCATCACTATAAATATACAATAATGAAGTGAATTTTATATTGATGTTATAAAATATTCTTAGAAACTTCCTGAGAATTGAACCAAATATAATAACATAATATATATCCAAATCAAAAGATAAAACTAATTGGGTAAAATAATTATTACCATTTAACATCTATGAGAATGTATTAATCTAAATAACCATGATAAAAGGGAAAACAATTATGGAAAAATCCAAAAACATAAAAGGATGAAAATGTAACAACACCCTTGATTATTAAAATCTCTTCAGAGATGATTTCTCCACCAACATCACTACATATCACATAAGCCTAACATAATTTAATCAAACATGACACCTTTAAATTAAATATAGAGTGAAATTTCATCTCTAGGCTAGGATTATAACCGATATAAAAAAAGATAACATTCAAGGACAACGCCTTGAACAACAAAGGAAGATACCACCCATAAAATGTCAATATCCACATCAAGTAAATAAGAAAAATATATGAATGAGAAATTGGAATTTCCTACAAAATTAATAGTAAATATTGGGGGAGATATTACTGACTATATTTAAATTGATGAAAAAAATGTAAATAAATATTATAAAAAGAAGAATACAAAAAATTAATTTAAAACAAAATAAAAGGCTACATCAATAATTTGGGAGAATAAACAAAAATACAAGTAAGGATAGAGATCTTCAAAACCAGCTATCCTGAGTGACAACAAAAAAAATCAGGTAGGGTAAAAATTATATAGTAGTGGGTATAAATAATTCTCTCAATTGTAAAGAGATGTGGTGACAACATATCCTAGTTACTGAAATATTACAAATTCTAGTTCTATAGAATAATATCCGAAAATAAAAAAAAGGGATAATAATAAAAAAATAAGGAGGAAAAGATATGATAAGATAAGACACAAACAATAGATAAATGATGGTAAGAAACATATAAATTCCACTGAGAGAGGGAGACCTCGGGGACTACATACCTCCTTGTATTTTCAAGTAGATTTACATTTTTAATACTAATTTCATTTTTTATATATATTAATTTCATTATGAATTTATGAGATATTGATTTAAATTTTATTTTGGATGTTATCCATTATTCCATTAACTCGTGGTTATTATGTTGTTTATTTTAATGATTTAATATAACAGACCATTATAGAGTAAATAATTCCAATATAAAATCATATTAAACAAAAAAACTAGTATTTGTTCGTTATTTATTAGGGTGTTCACTTGAGGACTTATATTGTTTCACCTTGGAAACATGGTAATGTGGGGGAGAGATGTTAGAATATTCGTGAGGAAAATAAAATAGAATAAGAGTGATGACATCAGTCCTATCAAGAACTATTTAAAAATATATCAATTTATGAGGTTGAATTCTCTCTATAAGTGAATAAGATTTTTACCTCTATTAAATTCTATAATTAAGTTCTGGAATATTAAACCATGGTTATGATGTTGATGAAAATTTTACCTAATAAATTAAATGCTAGTATTTTTTTCATTTTAGAAAAAATCCTAAAATATATTACCGTTGAACTACTAAAGAATATCTTGATTTTTTATGACATTAAAATTGGTCCATCCTTGAACATAAATGGAAAATTGTACAAGGATGAAAATTTTAAGACTTATAAAGACTTGTAAATCATTGAATCTATGATTTATAATGATAAATAATATGAATTTAAAGATTATTAAATAAATTTCAATAATTTATTTTCCTATTTTATAGCATCCGATAAATATGAAATGTTAAATATAAATTCATACATCCTTTTAAATATTTCATTGGTAAAAACATAAAAATTTTCACTTAGTTTCTATAAGAGTAAACTGGATGAGTGAAAAAATGATTAACCCAAACAATAATTAGAGAAGGTATCTAGAAATCACATCAGATGGATAATTAATAAATTTAAGGTAATGACCAACTCATCAAATAAGAGGATTATTTTATCGAAGAATTATGTTCCTTTTTAGGATACTGAAAATAGATAATAATAAAAATACTCGGGGGCATAATTTATCACGGATCTAAGGAAGAATCTAATAATTATAATATGTCCTCTAGTGAAATATATGTAAATAGTTATGGGAATAGTGAGGAAAAAATTAATCTGAATTATTTCTGACCAATAATTTTTTGATGAATTCTCTCAAATAAAATAGTAAACTTGAGTGAGAAAATAAACTTTTAAAGTAAAAAAATATACATATGATGTTATGATGAATAATGAGAATGGAGATATATTTTTGAGTAAAAATAATGCTCTAAATGATATTATATGTTTATGAGATAAGATACCTGGTGATATAATTTATGTGCTACTTTCTTATAAATAGAAGGTCAACTTAATTGAAGTTAAGACAAAAGGTGATGATAAATCATTACAGAATGATCTCCTAGAATTTAAAAAATATGATATAGATATCAGAGAATCCTTAAATATAATAGGATAATGTTTTCAATGAAATTAAGAAACATAATTATTTTTATAATAAGTACTACACACTAACTTTGGACACTCATGTTTATAATTAAAACAAAGGCAGTGATGTTAATATGGTAAATACATTTATGTAATTATCTAAAAGAATTGATGAAAAAATTATTACATGAAAATATTATATTTAAAATTAAAATAATAATTGGGTTTTAAAAAATTAGTTTGTGGAAAAACCTATATTAAAATCCTCTATCCATAAAATCGTAATTAATAATGAACTAGTTGTTGAAAATATTTAAAGTATGAAACTAGTGAAAATGAAACAATATATACTTGATAAACAAATTCAAGACTATGAGGGTATTCATTTTTGAAAAATGATGGTGTGATATTATTTATAAATAATAAGTAATAAATTTTTTGTTATAAAATATATTTATCACATACAAATAGAGAATATGGTTAATGTGAGAGGCAGTTTGAAAATCCCATAAATAAATCAACATGAAATCCTAAATAAAAGGTCATTATTTAAAAATATATTTTATATAATGGATAAATATTGCGAAATGTGGGTATCAATGTTTTTATTACAAAAATAGATAATAATATTGATGATAAAACAGTTTTCATAATATATAATCAATAGGTGGTTACATTAAGATAACATATATGAATCTATGAATTTATTTAATAAAATTTGTTTTTATTTAAAAATTATGTTATATAAATTGGATAATCCCCAAACTAATTATATAAATTTATCATTTTGACTACAAAACATGATTGCTCCCCTAATATGACGTTAACACTCACATTGGAATCTTAAGGATGAAATGAAAACTAATTCAATGACAAAAATAATGGAATAAAATATACAGATTTAGAAAACAATTGTAATGTGCACATTATTAGATCGAATTCTTGTACTATAATTAAAAAAAATTACGTAAAAAGCAATGGGATAACAGAAAATCCCAGGTTTAAATACCCAATGAATAAAAAATCAATTTATCTAGAAAATTTTAAAAAAATTATTTAATTATACTCCTACATAAATGGAAGCTAGTAAAATTTAAAGGAAAAAATTTCTAAACAATAAGGAGTATCATTTTAAAAAATGATTGAAATATAGAGTTTATAGAAACATGTCATTATTATATTTGTATAAAATGTATTTCTCCCAATTTAATATGGGATATCCTTCAAGTTGGATTAAATTTTAAAATAAACAAGAAGAATCCAATATGATGAATTGTCAATGTGAATAATATATTTAATAAATTTATGGAAACTTTGGATATACATTACTAAAAATCTGTCAACATTAATGAGTTTATTAAAATAAAATTTAAGTATCTAAAAAAATAATTAACTACCTATTTTATAATAAGTGTATTAATAAAAAACAATACATGGGGGTTGATGTTAGTTATAAATAATTAAAGTGAGAAAAGTTTTGGATTTTGGATAAAGGATACTCATCGTGCATGAAAAATCAATATCATAAAGGATATTAATAAATATTATGTTAGTGTTTTCAACTTTTGGAATGATTGTTACTTAAATAATAACAGTGACTAAATCAAGAAAACTATAAGAATGAATATTACTATTAAAATTACCTTTCAAACACAATTTGTTGAGCAATTTTCAACCATAGTGAAATCAGAATGATATTCTCTTTTAGATGATTATATATGTATGAAGGGTATTCAAGGATATAAAAATAATCATAAGAGTAAAATAGACACATAAAACTACATAAAATAATATTTATGATATGAATTATGTTTTTTTGATTATACAGAATGAGAATGAGCTATAGAGTCATAGAAATTTTCATTTGGGCTAAAAATAACACGAGTATGCATATGAAGAATGAATTTTTTGGAGATATAATAAATATTAACTAAGAAAGAAGAAACCCTTGTGTTATTTTACATAAATTTAACGTAATAAATATATAACACCATCCAATGGAGAATAAAATAAGGATTCCACATGATCTTGTATTATCAAATTTAGGTAGCATAATAAGCCTGAAATAAGCCAATAAAGATAATTATTCCATTATTTGTTTTTGATTATTTTAATAGTTTGTCTTATTTATATTTCATGGGGAGTATTCCATATTCACTTGAGTGGTTTAAAGCCTATTTACGAGTTTTAGAAAATAAAACAAGGTATTTTGTCAATTTTATAAAATTAATTTGAGTACAATGATAAATGATTTGAAGATTATCTTGATAAAAATTAAATAATCCAACAATATTTCAATTCAAATGTCACTTAAAAAAATTGTGTAGTTAATACAATGAATAAATTATTTTTTTACATAATAATTATAATAATTTTTAGAGCATGACCCCTCAAAATATTTTTATAAATAGGCTACAAAACTAGCTATTTACATTTCAAAATAATGTACGATTTTACAACTTTTTTAAACTTTTATTATAATATGTGGCCTAGAATGATCAAAAAATTGACGATCTTAAATTTATTTTGAATCTCATTATTTATAAATATTAAAGGAATATATTTGGATATATATATATATAATGAAGAATCTGACAAAGTAATTTTTAAATCTTATACACTCATAAGAAGAATTTATATGTGTTATCACAAAAAATTAAATAAACATGTTTTAAATATGGATTTAATTTTAACGAAAGATAAAGGTACACAATGAACATCATTTTTTTAGGATGTGATTAATGAATCATGAAGAGGAAGTGATGATCAAAAAAATATAAAATCAATTACAACAATATATTTTATAGGTTTATAATTTGATTCATATGTATAAAATGAAGAGGAAGGTAAAGAACAAGGTAATTCAAATTTCTAAAGAATCATTATGAGTTTAAAAATATAATAACAGATAGAAATAATGATGTTTAAAATAAAAAAACCTTGGAAGGTTACAATCACAAAATATTATGATTACAAGTGGAAAAAATAGCATTCAAGAGGATTTACAACGTAAGGATCATATCATTGATATAAAAGATATGAAAATAGAATTTAATGTAATGAAATAAGAGAATCAGTTATATATTCCAAAAATAATAATGAGATATGAATGAATTTTGGATTCTAGAATAATCCCATTCAGAAGGGAGAGCTCTTACATATCAAATCTAATATAGTTTTCAATTGATACGCTCATATTTGAGTGAATTTATTTTGATGGAACTTTTTCAAAAAAAATTGAGGATTTATTTTATTAATATATTTCTTATTATTTATTGTTTATGAAAATAAATTTTTTTACAAATGGGGTTGATGTTATCATTTTTAATGGTGATCATTATGATGATGTTTATATTCAAAAACTAGAGGGATTCAATTTTTATGTTGATGGTTCGAGAGTATATATGCTAAAGAAAGATATTTATAGGCTCAGAAAAGTTCTTTAATAATGGAATTTTATTCTCGATAGTAGCTCTAATTTCATTAAATTCAAACAAATAATTGTAGATAACAACATCTAGTTAAAATAAAACAATGTTAAATCACTTATTACGATATTTTAAGTTGATGAATTAAATTTTCTCAGAAATGATGTAGATAGATAAAAAGATATTATGGATCAATTGATGATACACATTGAAATTTATATAATCTATAAAATGTAATTTTTCATGGTTTTCCTATTGGTGAATACATCATATAATATTTTTCATTCACAAAAAAAATTCTTGTCAGTTTTTAAATTGATTTTGAAAGATATATGAAAAAGATATATCTACTATAATATCTATTGGGACATAATTTTATAGGGTTGAAGAAGTATGGAGTGTAGATTAGTAGTATCGATGGATGATTATAAATTTACATTAATTAACTATATAGATATTAGAAATCATTTTTTCAATTTCACTTTGTGCTCAATTCCAAATAAAACCAAAGGATTCAAATCATAGTTTACTAAAGTGGATCATTTCAATAATGAAGAAACCCTTAAAAATGGATTATGTTGTGATATATATATATCATTATAGTTTTTTGGTTTTTCTATTGATGAATGTGTAAGTGATGTTCTAATTAAAAATTTCACCTCTAGAGGATCATTGTTTTATATGAATATAAGTTTTTTAGTGTTATAGATGAAAAATTAAGTTATACTTATAACAATGGAAGCTATGTATATTTGTAAATTTCAAGATACAACTAATATTATTTGGAAGAAATCTTATATTGAATATATGAGAGATAAATCAATATATCTATTGATGAATGAGTGTGACAACAATAGAGAAATTAATTTGATAAATAATTTATCAAAATATTCAAGGTATAAATATATTGACATAAAACACATCATCAAATAAATAGTAGAGTGTGTTGATAAAAATATGTAATATTCCACCATAATTGATAAAGTCATGGATATTTTGAATAATTCTTTGATAATGGATGACTTAAAACATAGTAGGGTGTTTTTGGGAGTGAATATTCTTTTCAAATCCATGTATGAACATGGTATATATTTTTCATTCAAATTTCATTTAATTTTTATAAAAATAGGTATATTAAATTAGTAGATCCTCTGACAAAGAAGGAAAATCCTTAATCATTTGAAGAGTTGAAATTGTGGGAGTGGAGGTTCATAGGGAGTTTCCTTGAAGGTGGATATATAATGATATATTGGTATTAATATTTATGTAAATTTAATGTTTCCAACATATACAGTGGGGTATATTTAAGATACCTTATGTAATAATTTTACATGGGAATGTTGAGAATCTCCCAATGAAACATGGTCAATGTATTATTGTTTTTACACCATGGTAATATTTTCTCTCAAAAACAATTCTAAACCATATAATATGGTGTTTAATTTATTCTAACATTGGGAGTATGCTAAGACTAGTTTATTTAGATGTCTATTCATGATAACTGATTTTTCCTTAATTATGGTATAATGTCCTATTACAATAATAAATTATCACATATAATAAAATATTATTTTTTTGATTAATAACATTTCCTAAGGTGATTTTTATATCCTAAGAATTTGTTTAGAGGTGATTATTATTTTTATAAGTTGATGTGAATTGTATTATATGTTTATCTTGAGTGGATATATGTCAATGTTGGTTGTTTTATTTTTTTAACTCAAAAATCTCAGTAAATATAAGGTAAATTTGTATTTTTGAGAATTATTTAAATAGTTTTTTGGAATTCGTAAAATAATGGTTAAATTAATTGAATAAAACTGTAAGGGATTTTGATGTTGGATTATTCATAACTAAAGTTAAATAAAAAGCACTATAGTGTTCTGAAAACTGTGTCTTTATTTTTATCATAGGAAATTGAATTTCAAATATTTCTAGAAAAGGAGATTCTTGGATTGATGATGTGATGACCTATCATATGGTCGACTAATATACTTTAGAAATTTATAAAATAGTTTGGGTGTAGTAAAGAGGCTTACCACATAGATAGTTCTCAAAGGAGTAATGATATAATGTTCATTGTGTTCCATAAATTTTTTTGTCTTGGAATTTTATGATATTAATTTTATTTATATTTTGAAATGAATTAATAAAAACATAAACCAATAAGAGTGATGATTATTTGGAATAAAAATGTAAAAAATTAAAAATATTAATATGATTAGATAATATATGAAAAATGTGAATTTTAAGGGGCATATAAAATGCAAGATAAAAGAAAAAATTTAGTACAATGAATCTCAACCATAAAATGAATTTATTATTATTTTTGAATTTTGTAGGGATCCTTTAAATATACCAACTACATAAAATAAGTGATTTCTCACTTCACCTGACCTACTTTATCCTTTGTGATTGTGTTAACTCATAACTAGAAGAACTCATAGATTGGATTTTTTTTTCAAAATATTTTCATAAAGAATAAATGATGCCATAGTGAAACTCCATAGAACATCACCATTCACAACTCCCTATTTTGAGATAAAATACCCATGAAGATAAATATATAATGAGAATGAATGATAAAAATCCAGTTTATAGAGATTCATGACTTATAATTTCACTCAATCAAAAAAATTATGGATTAAACATATCATGGGAAATTAAATAAATGAAAATTATATTAAACATAAAATCCATTATCTACTTCAAACCCATAAACAATATTATCTTTTTATTACTTTATAATGGATGTGGGAGTTCACAAAAAATTATTAGAGGATGTAAACACATATTCATATCTGATAAGATGTATAATTCACTACATAGGAGTAAAAAAATAATGAAAATGAAAAAAAAAATCATGAGAGGGAGAAAGAAGAGATAATCAAGCTAATGTGATAAAATAAAAATACAATGAAATTAAAAACCAACATCCATAAAACCCAAATAGAACCATAATAATATCCCTCTCACCCATTGGATAAACCCTTTATATTGGGACTTCGAATATATTTTATATGTAGAATTAGTAGGATGTCTTTTTTGATTGAGTATATTGGATTGAAAAATATATAATTTTGAAATTTTGAGAAATAGTTCCTTGTATCATGAAGGTTCTGGATTCCCTCTACTAGATCGACAAGAATCAATGATCTAGTATGATCAAATATAATCTTTGTGATTTTTTATTCATTATTCTCTACCATATTCAGTGTGTCGAGGTGTATGAGAAATGTATTACTGGGATATTCAATTCATTTCAACCATTTGTAAATGTGTTCCGATTCTTTCTTTGTTTATACCATTATTTTGAATATTTTTCAAATAATTCTACATCAATACATAATCCCTTCTAACGTCCCTTAATAAGGGTCCACTAAACTGGTGCCCCAAGCTGAGTCATGATATGCCTTTAGGTGAGCTTCCCCATATGCCAGTGGCTTCCAACTAGAAGAAAGATTCTGATAGGACACATGAGGATACAACCCCCTATTTCTCAGAGTAATACAAAGTTGATAAAATATGAAATTAATGGAAATATAACAATAATTATGCATTACCAACTATTTCCCAAAACATGGTACTATCCCATAACAAAATGGAAAATATAACATCTCATGTCATGTCATTCCAATTATACAGAAAACCAAAAATAAATAAAAATAAATGAATACAAAAAATGGGTCCCAACACCTTGTATGGTTCCCTCAAACATGCACATCCCATGGACATGTAAACACTCTAGCATAAGGCCTTTTCCCTTTTCTTGACCTGTAACCATAAAATATTCTCGGTAAACCAACGAAAGCCCGAGCAGGGTGTAAATAAAAACTGATAATTCCTCCAACAATGATGTCTACAAAATTTCTAATCTAAACAAATAGTGTAGTATTGTACTAAATTATTAATAAGATAAAAAAATGATAAAACTGGATCCATAAGTTAACAAATTTTTCTTAAACCATTTACATCATTTGATCTATGTGTTAGGAAATTCATTTAGTACACAATGGCCTATGATAGTCAATTACTAGGCACTAATGGATATGAAATGTTCCTAATCTCACAAGGGAATCTATTTCATAAATAATTACATCACACATACCGTGGATCCTCATCCCATGAAATCTCATCCAATGCAACCATTTGGGGAATCAAGCCTATTCTTGACACCCTAACCCATGTATTCTAGGGGTATAGTTTGGAGCATCACTCTAACCTGGCCCATGGTCATAAAACCTCAAGTTTGAACCTGACATACTAGAAATCCATGTTCACATGCTTCATTAACAATTTAACACATATACCATATCACTAATCAAATTCATTGAACACACATACCATTAAAAATTCATAGATCATTCAATACAAAAATCATCTTCATGACATAAACCATAAATGGAATTTCCATTTACATGACTTAAATCATCTACATATCACCATTTAAACCCAGAAGTCATTTATCACATTCAATTTAATACATTTGACCCATTAGAAGTATTCCAAACAACCCCTTATGTCATGTCCACCTTTTCACAAATCAATAAAAATGGAAACATTATTGTCACGGTTTCTACATCAGCGCAAATAAATTATATGCTTATTAAAACTATTTTCCAAGTTATGGATGGTTTGAAAACCCATGGGTGGTCCTATAACCAGTATAATCCATTTTAATGCATCCCAAGGGGACCATGAGGGGTTCAATTCATCATTTATCCATACAATTTACTAAATTGTACTAAGGTAATAAAAATCATAATATGAAGGCACTATAGAAAAACCAAATACACATAAACAAAAAATCAAAATTATGGTATATAACTTGTAGACCACCTGCCTCAATTTTGAAGATAAATTCTTACATATCATAGCCCTTGACTCAAATCTAAACACCATTCAAAGTCTCATCCTATGATCTGATAGAAAAATATGGTGTTAGGGATTCATATGGAGGAGAAGAATTCTACAAGCCCCAATCCCTAAAATAGATAAAAGAGGAACATTAGAATCACTTTGTGCTTTGATTCTCACCCAATGACCCTCTACATGGATTATAAATGAGGGAGCTTGACACTTGGTAAGTCTACTGTGATTCGGTTCAAATGTAGTTTTGTTGGAGGAAGAATGGAGGAACATAACTATTTAAAACACTTATGACTTTAGAGGGGAAAATGGTAAAATATCATTTTTATGGGGAGAAAAATTTGGCCACATGATGGGCCAAACCATGTACCACCCTCTATCCAATAGTGGGCCAGGCCGCACGGTTACTTGTGGATCTAATATTGTTTTAAAAACCATGTTCTGACCATGTTGGATGGCTCTATCAAAGCTCACATGGTTTATCTTCCCCCTTGAATAGATTCTTCAAAATGTTCGCCCTTCCATTAGGCATGAATAGTTATGGTGCACAATTACTACTAATATTGTGATAACCATGTGACATACACTGGATGACATGATTCTCCATTATTTGGTACCCCAAACCCTCAGTACATACCCAGGACTTCTCATACACCCGATAAAAATTTTATTAACCATCATAAATGTATTTAAACAATAATTTAAAAAATAATATACCTTATACAAAGTTCTAACTCTTACAACCTCCCCACCATATATTGTATCATCCATGAGCCTCTCTTCTCAAGAATCAATAAGATTCCAAGGTAAAGTGATAATTCCATATTGATTGTATATCCATATCCCTCTCATAATATTCTTCAAGAACATTACCATTATACCAAAAAATTTGAACCGAAGACACAACCTTTACCAAAAAGAATTTTTCACAATGATCCACAATACGAATCAAATTTTTCTTGAAGTATGCATCATCTCTGAGATCAGAATCCTAAAAATTAATCTTCTGAGATGGGTCAGGATGATATTGAGAAATCTATGGCATAGGAAAAACATCATTCATACTGTTTTATAGGTATTAAATATCCAACTGGAATGCCACCATTCTAATCCCCTCCACTATCTCAAACAAACCCATGTACTTGGATGTTGACTTCCCTTCTTCGGAATCAAATTTTGATCCAAATTTAGCAACACTTGAAGAAACACCCAATCACCCACAACAAACTCAATAGGTTTATGATGTGGTTACACATAGGAATTATTCCTACTCTAATTCGTAACCATTTATTTATGAATCAACTAAACATGTTCTGTTGTATCCTACAAGAGACTCAATCCCAATAACCCTGATTCCCTAGCCTCCATAAAAAATATCGGTGACCTACATGGTCTACCATAGAGCGCTTCATTTTCTTCCATTTGAATCATTTCCTGGTAACTGTTTTACTAAGACAATGAAAAAGATTTCGGGTAGTACATGAATTGTACACTAAATTTTTTTGTCAATCTACTAGTGGAAAGATGTACCCAAAAGAACCTATGAACCAAGTTATTTATGTAACCCTAAACAAAATCACAATGTAAAATATAGATCAAGATATAATGATATAGTTTATGTCACTCCATGAAACAAATCTATCTTCTAAACAAAATAATCTCCCAACAAATCAACAGTAAGGGTATCTTTAATCAGTTGGAAATGTTCCACTCTGGTCAACTGATCCACAAATACCAAGATTACATTATTCTTCTGAGATTTCCTCGAAAGACCCACCAAAACATCCAAGGTCACATTATCAAATTTCCATTATGGAATGGAAATTGGCTATAAAAAACCACATGGACACTAATTGTTATCCTTCACCTGATGATAGTTGTAGAACCACATTATGAAACCTAGAACCTCCTTCTTCACCCATAGACACCTATACTATCTATGAAGATAACAATAAATTTAGTTTAATCCATGTTTCACCTCCCACTTTGATGCACGGAACATACACATCAAATCTTCTCGCATATATGTTGTCAGGAAAACATGAACACAGACATAAATAATATCATCATCACTAGTATACCAATAAGAATGTGTCTCCCCACCTTTATGATTTTCCCTAAAACAAAACTCTCGATCCTCATACTACCTCTCCTTGATCCAACTCATAAGGGAATACTCAATTTCCAAGGATGCAAGGGTCATCTTCTCTTATCCACCCCACACCTCCATATTCATCTCATTAAACAAGTCAATATTACTCCTCTCCGAACTAGATTCTTGTACCACCTGATCGTGATTCATTTGAATCAAAGAATATTTAATAGAGTTTCTCTTCCCAAGATTGTACACTAGTTAAAAATATATATACTACATATATTTAACCCATCATCACTACCAAATATTCAAATCATGTTATGATAATATGTATTTAAGACTTTCATGATCAGTATAAAACATAAAGATCTCTCAAAATATGTAGTGCCTCCAACACATTAAATAAAAAACCACCACGAACAATTAAAGATCACATGTAGGTTAATTTTATCCATGAGGCCTCAAATATCGATACCCATATACCACAACCCAATAATTCTGCATCAACACTTCCCCATGTCAAACACCACATCCTTCTCAAAAAAATTAAACTCCTTAATTGACTCAGGTAGGATAAAAATCCCTACATTTTTAATCCACTTCATTAACTCTTAAAAATCATTATCATAAACTTCATACCATTAAAAATTGATTCCTTTTTATTTAAATCTGAATGTGGTTGTTCCAAGTGGGATACAACTTTAATGAACCTTTGATAATAGCCCGGTATACCCAAAAAACTTTAAAATTCAATAATAAACATTAGGTTGTTCCAAATATAAATAGCTTTCACTTTCTATGGGTCCCTAGACACCCCATCCTCAAAGATGATGTGCCTTAAGAAATGTACCATGTCAATCTAGAAAAAACAATTGAATAGCTTGGTGTATAGCCTATGCTCTCTTGTTGTACAGAGGATGATGTCATGATATTTGGGATGATCATCATGAGTCTTGAAGAACATCATGATTTCATCCACAATGATAACTGCAAACTAATCCTAGTGTGGGTGAAGGATTCAGTTCATTAGGGCCATAAAATGTTCCATTGAATTTGTCAACCCGAACGACATCACAACAAACTCATATAAACCACACCTTATCCTGATTTCATTACATGATATATTAGAAGGTATGACCCTCAACTAATTATACCCTAATCTTAAATCAATCTTATAGAACATAAAAGAACCCATAAGACTGTGAACATGAAAATTGATTTATGGAAGAGGGTATCAGTTCTCAACTATCATCTTATTCAACTTGATTAAATTGACATAGAACCACAAGGATCCAACATCATTCATGGAAAATAATACATGAGATCCCTAGGGTGAAGTAATTGGAATAATAAAATCCTTATTATCCAGTTCCTCCAGAGAAGTTTAATGTTCCTGGAGTTCTTCTTCAACTATTCTAAATGGTTGAATAGAAAGTAGTTCTTCTCTCAGTAAAAGCATTATCATAAACTCATCCCCCATCTCGGGTGGTATCCCTGCAGAGTATTTAAGTGACACATCCTAAAACTAGTCCACCACAGGAGGGAAGCCAAGCTTTTATACTCCACCATCATCAAATATAAGACAAGACACAATAGTTTGAGTCCACCCAACTACTAACAGATTAGACCTACATGACCTTCTAGGATATCCCATATCCCATAGTGAATATAAGTGTATCCCTCAAAAGATGTGAGAATTTACCTATGGAGGTGAAAATAAGTATGATCATGGTACAAAACTATCCAATCCATTCCCAAAATCTGTTCAAAATGTTAAATTTCAAGTAAAAACAAGTCTCGTAGAAAGTGATACCCACCAACCACAAGGGAACATTCCTTACATTTCTAGATATTTTCTGCTCTCACCCCCAATGATGTTTCAATCAATATAACCCCACATATATGTTCCATCTCTAGGCCTAACAAACTCAGAAATTTGGAAGATATAATATAATTTGAGGCACCTGTATTGAAAAAAATCACTAGAAAGAGTGGAATCTACCATAATCAGACCTCAAACAATCAATGGCCTAGCCTCTCCAAATCTAGGTGCAGGCTGAAAAGTATGAATCTTACCCATCCATATGACTTGGGCTCTGATATGAGTTCTTAGTGTCTCACTACACTGAGGATAAGTTCTCCCCTATCATGGAGAACTATCTCCACTAACCCAACTGGTATGAATGATAAATGTCCAACTGCCTACCCGATATGGGTTAACCGACCCCCAACCTACACTCTATGCAAGACTTGGTCATCCATCATCATCCAACTTTCTAGGATTTCTATAGAACCTGTACCCATTCCACAACCTAACACACACTCTAAAATCAACTAGTGGTCAGGGACACAAACCTCACATGTGTCCTAACCTAAAACAATTGATAGTCGAAAACTCGATTACTAAACTAGGAGGTCAGTCCTATTTTATGACTACTTTTTCCACCACCTCCCTAGTGAAAACTCTCAATGTGGTACTTCCTTAAATAAGAAGACACACCATTGTATCACCTGAATTGAACCATATCTCCATCACATGAATCCTCCTTGATATTATCTTTTTGAAATAAGGGCCCAATTCACTACTTCAGAATACCACTCTAAACTAAATATATTCACTTGGGACGCAATATCATGTCAATTTCAATCATAGAATCATGTCAAAGTTTCTTCATAATCCCATAACAATGATGGGACAAATAATTTTTTGTTAGTAAATTGATCATCATAATACATCATTTCCATAGTCCCCTAAGTCAAACTCAAAGACTACATAGCCTTTCGCTACCTCAAGGTATCTATAGAAAACTTTTCCCGAAACGTTTCCTAGAAAGACTTCCAAAACATTCCCTCTACCTGATTGGTCTAAATCAAAATGTCTCACCAACTATTTACCTGTACTGACAACATGTATGCCACAAAATTGAATCTTCCCTTAAGAGGGGTCTCAAATTTTTCAAGAATATTATGGATGCACTCTATCCATAACTCAACTACCTTGGGACCACCCTCTCATTATAATTTCAAATGGTATTACAACTAAAACTTTCTAGTCTGATAATAAATACCCGACATGACCTGCCTTGGCTCCTTCATCTTTATAAAATTATCACAGTTCACACAGAACAAATCATCCCCTTTATTACTCTGGATCACCAGAGTTTATTCCACTACATATGGAGGATAATTCTTAGAGACACCCTCTTATCAGTTAAATGAAACACATCATCGTGGTGAAATTTCCCTATAATTTGAAACACATGTATCAAAATTCATAACAAAAAATTTCCCCAATTTTCATAAAACAAGGATTTAAACTATTCATAAACAATCCATTCAATATAGACTATACCAGTGGATATCACCACACCTCTATTTATAACCTTTTTCTTACCTATCATGTGTTATATTCAACATGGGGAAAACAACTCACACAACCCAGAGCCTTTTCACAAAACATCCATTTGAATTATTTCCATTCTCATGAACTAAATCATTCTATTTTAAGTTCCCTTTGATCTTTACAAATTGTTACCCCAAAATTTTAACCCATTATTAAATTTTCATTAGGAAATATTGTTTAACCATTATTTCACATTCTTTATATTTAACCATTTTCATAATCATTATTGGACACCACTTATTGGAAATTTTCATGGAAAGGGTAGTGCATTCAATCCTACATGCCCCAGATATCCTCCCTGTGTGTTCCTACCTAGATGAGTACCATGTATACCCCTATAAGATTAATATGATACATGAATTAAAAACTTCATACCATTTTTCCACGAGTAACATATCACAAAATATAAAATACACATAATGATTGCATCACCCAATGGAGAAATACCATTCAGCTATAACAACACACATCAAGAACAACAATCCCACCCTGGGTACTTGGTTTAGTCCTCATACACAGGTTAACTACACCCTTGAACGATCTCATTTCCAAGACCCACCACATCCTAGTCTCCCACCTACCATCTCCAAATAGTAATAAAATAGAAAATAACTACCTCAATACCATTTTTAACCTCCCCAACCCAGATGCCACTAAATTGATACTGCGAGCTGATTAACCACATGACCATTAGCGCGGCTCCCCAAATTCTAGAGGTGGTTGATTTGAAGCAAGGGCATAATAGTTAATTTGGGGAGACTATACCCTGTATATCATATTAATCCATAGAATAAAAAATAAAAAAATGAAGGATACACAAACAATAAACATGCATTACCAACCATTTCACAAAATTGTGTACATGACCACAACCAAGCAGTAAATATGCCATGTCATTTCATTTAGTGAAACTACAAAGAAAGGAAAAAATAAATACAAACGTAAGAATCCCAAAAAATAATTACCCACATAAAGTCCATTTCTGTCATCTTTACACATCCCATTCCCAAGTCATCCCTATACCATATGTCCTTCTCCCATGTCCTAACTTGTAACTATGAAATCTACTTAGTTAGCTGATAGAGGCCTGAGTAGGGTGTTTGTATAAATCAGTAGGCCTCTACAAATGGTGTATAAAAAATATCTAGTCTAAAAAGATAATATATAATATTACTAAAATAGTAATAAGATAAAAAATATATAAACATGGTTCTAATAGTTAAAAATGTTTACACAAACCGTTAACATCATTTGATCCATGGGTTAGGCAATTAATTAATTACACAATGGCATGTGCTGGTCAAATACTATTTATTTGGAGATAATATAATTTCCAAATCCCACAAGGGAAATCATTTCACATAAAATTACATCACACTTAACCTGGAGCCTCATTCTAGGAAGTTTTATCCAATGAAACAATTATGGGCATAGATCCTTAGTTAAACTCCCTAACCCATGAATTCTAGAGTGGGTTTTTGAGCATCAATGCAACCCTAACAAAGCACATAGTACCTCAAGTCAATATCCAACATATAACCAATTCATTTATAAATACTTAATTTACCATTTACATCGTATACCATATCAGAAAGAAAATTCATTCCACACACATACCATTTACAATTCATAACTCATTCAATACAAAAATCATCTTCATGACTTGACCCATTAACATAATTACCATTCACATGCATTAACTCATTTACATTTATCCATTTCAACCCATAAGCCATTTATCACATTCACTTTAATTAATTTAACCCATTAACAATATTTTAAATAACTCATTTTTCCATGTTAACAAATAGACACAACTACCATTAATTCCTTTTCATAATTCATTCTAGTATTCCAATATTTTGATCATGATATCAACTTCATCACAAATAAATTCTATTATTATCATTACCATTTTCTGAGTTTGGGATGATGGAACACCCCATGGGTGGAATTATAACTAGTCTAATCCACCTCGTTACATCCCCAGGGGATCATGAGGGGTTCAATTCATTTTTTATCCAACTAATTAACCAAAACTTACAATGGGAATGAAAATCACAACACAAAGGCACCATAGAACAACCACATACAAAAAAACCAAACCAAAATACTATTATGTATAACTTTTAGAACACCTACCACGATTTCAAAAAATGAGCGCTCACTTAACCTAGACCTTGATTAAGATTTTAAAACCCTTCAAAGACCTAAAATGAGATCTATTGGAAAAAGAAAGTTTTATGGATTTGTGGGTAGAAGAAAAATTATACAATCCCTAATTTGGGGAAAATAATTAAAGAGGAGTTTTGGTCTCACTCGAAGATTTGATTTTCACCAAACAATGCTCAACATGACTTAGATGTAGGTGAGATGGACCCTTGGGAAGTCTAGGGTGATTTGGTTTATCACTAATCATGAGTTAGAAAACATAATCCCCATGAGAAAAAATGGTAAAATCCAAATTTAAAATGGGAACATGGTTTGGTCGCATGGCTGGCCAAACCATGCTCCAATTATGTGCCACCCTCTATATAAGAGGGGGCATGGCTGAATAATAACTGGGGGATTATACGTGGTTCGAAAAACTATTCATTAACCAGGATGGATGGATATGTTCTTTCCCAAATGGTTTTTATTTTCTCCTTTGAATGTTTCTTCAAAATGTGAAATCCTCTTTTTGGTATACATGGATAGGGACACAAGTTACTACTAACCATGTTACATGTATTGGATGGACCGATTCACCATTATCTTGAGTCTTGAACCCCCGAAACACCACTATGCCTCCTAATACACCATGTAAAAATTTCATTAACCATCATAATGGCATATATACCCTAACTGAATCAAGAATGTACCTTACCTAAAGTCTAGGATCTTACACCATGATAATTTATCTCTTTATTTTTTCAATAAAACATTTCTCTATTTCTAGTTTATTAAAATTTTACAAGGCCTATTGAGAAATTCCATGTAATTTTATGAAGACTATGAAAATTATTTTTATGAGCCTGATTTTAAAAAGACACAACCCATTGAAATTCATATTTATTCTTATTTAGATAATTTTTAATCTTATGTAGAACCCCCTTAACGTAGTTCGATGTTTCAATCACTAGTCATGATATAACTAAATAGAAGAAGATGATATGTAGTGAGATATTCCATTTCAAATTAATAAATTAGATTATTCACACACCCCAATATACTTTTAAAAATCCTTGATATATGCTGAGTTACTGCTATTCAAGAATAATTTTTCATATGCAACCAAGGAAATTCCACATTAATTCTTAAAAAACATAGGAACTACCTAGTTTATTATTATATAGATTTGGTAAACCTATGTTTAATCTTACACAACATATCTTTTCACTTCCATGGTTCTATTAAAAATATTACAAAACTATGCCTTTTACTATATTAATATTTTATGATTGGTTGAAAACCCATATTACTCATACCAAATAGTCTATACGATCTTATCGAATAAATAAAAAACAACCAAATAAAAATTTGGAATAAAATAATTTAAACACAATAAAAATATGAATTGAAATTAATTTTTTAGAGTATTTTGTATTTTAATTTATTTACTTTAGAGTAACTATAATTATGATTATTTATTTATTAATTAACTAATATTTGTAGATATTAAACCTCGAAACATAATAAAAATACATGAAATTTTATCGATCATCACTTCCCCACACATAAATGTCAAACTCTCAATAAAGAATTTATACTACAGCCAATCTCAAAATAATTAAATTAATAGTGGTATTGAACTCTATTGTTCCATATAATTGTCATATAATTGTTTTTTATGTTTTTGAATTTTTAATTTCATGATCATAAAATGTCATCAATTCCATTTATCCATGAACATATATATATACCATCCTTACATGGAAATGATTCTCTCACACTCAGTAATTAAATTTTTTCAATGTTTTCCTCCATTGAAATCATTAACACATTACATATTCGTCCAATGTGAATGTATATACCTTAAAAGATATATAATATTATTTATCAAAAGTACTTTTATAGCAGTTTTGTTAATACTTATGGATATAGGTTTAATTTTTAAAACTAATGATTCAAATTTGAGTATTTGACTTCAATATAAATGCATGGAATTATAATAAAAGGTAAAATTAAAATAAATCCTTATCTTCCTCCATAAAAAGAATCACTAAAATAAATATTTTCATCCCAATCAATAGAAATTTACATAACAAAAATAGTGATAACAATTTTTCTATCCACATTTCTCATATTTTTTTCAAGAAGAATGGGATGAAATGTATGGGAAAGGAATGATGAATGAAAATTCAAGACCTTTTCATTACGATTAGTGAAACGAGCATTAAATAATGATTAATGAAGGAATCAACCCTATCTATATTTTAATTTTATATATAAAAAAAAATTAATTTTTAAAAGAGGAAAAGTGGAAAAAATTTATATAAATAAAATATTGACATCTACTTATATTAATAAAAAGAAAAACCTCTTTTAGATTTCCCAATACATTTTATTCAACAAAAATGATTAAAAAAATTCCCTAACACATTTTAGAAATTGAAAATTATGATTTTTAACTTCAAGATACTAGTAGGAATGGATTAGTCTTTTAATTAATTATCATTCATATCATTCATAATATTTAATGGTCATATAATTGTGAGTGAAATGAAATATAGGCTTTAAAATAATATAGAGAAAATGATTTGATTCTGAATATTGGAATCTAAACAAAAAACGCACTTATAATCATATAATTTGGAAAAGGTCCCAAATAATGTTATATATTGATGAATAATGTCCCAAAATTCATTAAATTCTCAAAAACAAGAATGTATCAGTAATATGTGATATATCATGTTAGTTTCATATTTTAAATTAAAAAAAATAATTCATTAGTTTATAAATGTCCAAAGTATCCAATAATGTTTAAAGAGTTTTGATAAAACTAAAAAGAGAAATGATTCCAAAAATAAACACACCAAACATTAAAAATAATAGTGATCATATAAAAATAATTTTAATTTACCCCTACACATATATGTTATTGAATCTTCATAAATCTTCATAACATAAATATTTTGGTAATTAATAGAAATGGGAAGGAAATATAAAACCTAATTTTCCAATTTCATGACAATTTAATATTCCTTCTACTATGTTTCACTATAACCTATAGAGAATGAAAATAAAAATGAAAAAATAAATTGAATCAAAAAAATATAAAATATAAAATTATCTATTATTGGATCACCCCCTTTGTGTTTTCATGTTTAAACTTCCCATGTGTAGGAAGTCTTTTCGTTAACGCCAATTCAAAGGTGGATGGGTGTTATGTAATGTTAAAAATCACATGTGGCTTTTATTGGTGTTTATAAGGGAGCATTGAGAGTAGGTAAACCTAAAATAAATAAAATTATTCTAACCCCAAGATATTAGGAGGGGATAAGTAATTTGGGTGAGGTAAAAAACAATAAAGGGTGTTATTTAACTATGATGTCATACCTTGTGTGATATTCTTGTTGTTTTTAGGAGGAAGCAGCTACACCACTAATTTGAATATCTCTTCTTCATCATTTTCTACCATTATGGTATATTTAAAGTATATTGGAAGATATAAGGGTACTTTATGAGGTGGTTAATATTTTTTAAACACTAAGAGTATGCATACATTAAATTTCTCAATATAGTTCACACATGGAGAAATAAAATTAGATACAATAAAAATATCAGTTGACATAAACAAGTGATAAATTCCCAATTTAATTTAACCATGAAGATATGATTAATTGTCTTGTTGTACTTGGATCTTTTTTTTATTCCACTGGTATGTAGTCAGCCTCCATCTCCTTCACTTTTAGGAACAATTCGTAAAAGATGTTGAAGGTTTTCATTACAAATTCTTATTCAATGCCAGGATATTATTTTTATTGACGTGACAATATAATTCATTTATATTCTTAAATTAAATCATTTTTTATGAAAATAATTGGATCATTTGACTAAAAACATCATTTTTTATTCAGTGGACACTTTTCCTTGACATATTTCACAATATGTTTTTTTAATTATGGAATATTTTTACTATGTTGTGGGACCTGTGAGTAAATTACTCATAGATAAGATGAAAAATCATGAAACACATCATTGGTTATAGGAATTATAAAATAAATAAAAAATTAAGTGAAAAGATAAAATATAAAACAATAAACAAACCACACATCCCAAATATTGGTTCTTAAAAGTAATTATGTGGAGACCTTGTCCAAAGGCCACTTATGTACTTTATAAATTTATAAAACTCATAGTGTGTAATATAGGGTATAACCTTTGGGATAATTCTCAAATTAGGAATGATGTATCTTTCATAGTTTTCTTTAGTTTTTTAAAATTTTAAAATATTAAATATTTTTATCTTTTTGAAAAGTATTAAGAATAAGGAAAATCTATAGAAACGATAATGATTTATAACATTTAATTAAAAAAGGAAAGATAATAATAGGAAAAAAGAAGTAATATAGTAGTAAAAATGAAATAGTTAGACAATAATAATGTTGGAAGAAAAAATATAATAATAATGAGTTTACTATAAAATGAATTTATCCTTATTTTTAATTTAATATAATTCATTTAAAAACTAAATCAAGATACTGAGTGAGTTCTCACTTCACATGACCTAATCCACAATTTAAGATTCTTATAGCTCTTTACTAGAATAAATCACTGATTAATAACGTCTTTTTCCATAAATTCATTAAGACTCATCCATATCTAAGTGAAACTATTACACACTCCCCCATTTTCAAATCACACTATTGAAATAAATTTATAACAAAGGGAAATAATTATTATGGACAGAGAATAATAATCCAACATGTATATATTCATGAGATATAAATTCACTTGACCCGATGACTAATGATTTGAAGATACGAAGTTAAATAAAATAATTTAAAATGATAATAAACTAGAAATAAATTATTTTCATTCCTTCCATGAATTATATAAGATTATTAGTCCTCCATGGTGGAGGTTGAAATTAAAAAAATACTATTAGTATATGATAACACATATTCACAATGTTAATGTGGGAAAATATATTTCATATTTATATAAAAATGATAAAAATGATATTAAAATTGATTAAAAAACTAAAAAAATAAAATAAAAAACTAAAGGTATGCATCCCACACCAGGGAACCACATTCCACACTCCTAGAAAAGGGTCCAACACTATCTCTAGTTACTTATTCTTCATATTATATGTAGAAAAAATGAGATCTCATTTTCACCAAGTTCATAGGATATATAAACATCTCTTATAGAATCAAGTATATGGTTTGACATAGCACAATGTTTTTTAATCACAACCACTTGCTAATCTAGCCTAAATGAACTTGTACGATCAAATATTATCTTATTAGTTCATTTATTACTGTTTTTAAACAACCTACCACATGTCCAAGTGTATGAACAATATATTATAAATATATTTAATTCTTCTCTCTAATTCCTTGATGTTCTCCAAATATTCAATGGTTGATCTTTTTTTTGAATTTTTCTTTAATAATTATTTTATATTGTGTAGCTCAAGGATCCTTAGATATTTATCTTTGATTAACTATTTTAATATTGTGAGTAATTCTATAAAAATATATATCTTCTTAAACATTTATATTTAATCATACATAGAAACTTTTTATTCTTATATGAGTCCTAATTTAATATGGTGTAACCTATTGAAATTAAAATTTATTGTTAATCATGGAAATTTTAATCTTATATTTCTTCCCAATAAATCTGGTTTGATGTTATAATCACAGTCTTCAATATGATTGAATTAGAGAAGATGAATTGTAGTTTGAGAATATCCTTTAAATTACTCAAATATAGAAGCTCTGCGACTCAAAGCTACTCTAGCATAGGGTTTCCATATACCATGTTATTTATTTAAAATAATAATTTATTCATACTAGGAGAAGGTAATTCCAATGTTATATTTACATAGATATGGTGCTACCATGTCCACTCTTTTATAGCTATGGTATATTTTCATTAAATATTACATAACTTCTCATTTCAATTTTAATTCCTATTAAAAATATTACAATGCTAAAAATTTACAATTTTAATCTTAAATGACTATTTTAAAAACCATATTACTCCTATATGAGTGTATCGAATTTCCTTCTCCTACAAATAAAAAAAAATATATATTATATCTATAATCATTTAAATAGAATAAAAAAACACAAAAAATAAATATTTGGACGATTTTTCATTTTAATTATTTTATCTAAATATAATTAATAATTTGATTAATTAATTCTTGATGAACTAAATTATAGGGATATTAAAAATTGAAAATATTATTTTTTTTGGAAATTTCTGCTGTCATAAATGTTAATCAACTTTCTATGATTTCTGTGTTTGTTAAAAACCATGTATTTCTTATTGGATTAAACTAATACATTGTTTGATTTAGTTTATAATTTTTTAGGAGAAATTTCTTAATTTTTAATGAAATATCATGGTTTTTATATTATGTACATTGTTTTTTTACGAAATTAGATGTTTTTCAAATAAATTAGTATAGTTAAAGAACAGGTATCGCGATTTTCACACAATGACATAGTTTTTTTTATGGAATTTATAATCAAGTTTATTTGATGAATTGTATTATAGTTTTCCTCAAGGAATATTCCAACTTTATCCAAAAAATACATTAATTACATTTATGACTATCTAAAGGTCTTATATTATCAAATTAATCATATTAAAGTGTGAGTTAATGTATATTTAAGAGAAATGTGTGCATTTAAATTTGGAATTTCAAAATTCATATGAAATAAATGAAGTTTGTTGATATTTTTATAGATTAGTATTAAATTATTTGAGGAATTGAATTTAAAAGAATTTAAGTGAAATAATGTTAAGGGAAAAAAGTTAACACCTAGTGATAATAAAATTTATCATTTTTCATAATCAAAAAATTCTTAAAGGTTGAATCCTTTGAATTTTTATATTGATATCCTAATTTGAAGAAAATACAAAGAATTTTAAATTTATTGTTATATTTATTTTTTCTTGTTATTATTCAGTCTAACACTCATTTTCACCTCAATATATCATAGTGTTATCATGTAAAATATGTTGGGTGGTCAAATATAAGTGTAAATTCACTGAATTATAGAGTTGTAGTGATTTTAGAGGAATAGTATAAGTGTTACTCTATTGAAAGTAATTTGGTGATTCTTTTTGGTGGTGAGGGCTATATTTTCTTCTATTATTGAAGAATTTCTATTTTTATTATATAATATTTATCATTTTGGGAGATAGTTTTATTCAGTTGAGTTCAAGGATAAACCTTTTTGGATGTAACTATTTTGTGGTACCTCTAAATTATATAAATATGCATGATATCTTGTCATAAAAAGGATATATTATTTCATTTTGAATGGTTAAATTTTTGCATCATAGTCTCTATTGTGGTTTGTCGAATTTTCAAATGAGGACACTAAATTAAAAAATTTAACTCATTAAATTCAATGTTGAATAAGAAATGTCATAATAAATATTGTTTTTAAATCATCTTAACTAGTAATGATGGTTATATTATGAGAAATTATATATAATAATGATTCGTTTATTCATTCCACCTCTTTTTGAATTCTTGGTTGACATTACATGGTGTCTATAATTTGTATCATATTGGGGTTTCAATTATATATTTAAGTTATGAATGTTTGTTGAATTTGAATGTGTCATGTTGCCTCTATTTTTGAAGTAAATTTTTAAAGATTTTATCCATCATAAATCATATTATTTTTGAAATAAAATGGTTATTCCCACATTCGATGGAAAAAATACCATTTTTTAAGGGTTGTAATACTCCAAAACATAATCTCATTTATTATAGATGTTTTATAAAATGTAACATGTAGTTTTACTCCTAAAATATAAGGTTCTATGTTATCTTGGGTTGAGAAAAATGAACATAGAGGTATATTTTTATGTAAGAAGAGTTATATCTAATTATAGATATTAAAGTCATAATGGTTATATGTATTAAGATGGAAAAACATATTTTGGTTAAGAAAATAAAAACCCAGGATGAGAATGTCTGAGTATGAGATGAAAAGGGTTCAAATATGAAGTGCCCAATTTGAATAAATTAACATGATTAAAGTAAAAATAGTTCATTATATTTAACTTGTGTGAATTAGATTATGGGAATAAAAATATTTTTTAGATAAAATATATTATATTATAGGATTTTTATGAATTTTAGTCATATCATACTTGGATTTGTTTTATTTAAAAGTTTCATACCATGAATATTAGAATTTTATTTCATTTCTTGTTGATGAATTGTACACTTTTATGGTTTATTATGAGTTAAGTAATGTATGGTGGGGAATAAATTTCATTAAATGAATTTAATAATGGGAAGACTCTTAAAAATATAAAGTATAATTATGAAAATTTATATTTGGATTTAAATGTTTTTGTTTATGTTTGAAAATATTATGTGACTAATCTCAAGAAGTGATAAAAAAAATTAGATATCATGGTCGAAATTAAGTATTTTTTAGAGTTTTTTTATAGATATCAAGGAATGGGAATGTGAAATTGGGGATGAGTCGTCCTAAGAATTCTCAAGGAAAAATACAAAAAAATTTACCACGAATTGAAATTAGATGGTAAAGGAAAATAATTTCCTAAAATAAAATTGGATAATTATTTTCAATTATAAAGGAACAAGAATATGATAAAAATGAATTTAAAGATGCTTTTTCACCTAGTTATTGTGGTTATAAATTATTATATTATAAATTTGATGAGAAATTATATTTTAATGGAGAGAAATAATAAATAGACAATAAATTCATGATAGATAAAGAATTAAAGGACTTCCTATTGAAGATATCTTAAATATAGTGAGTGAATAAGAAATTGGTAGTGGTTCATAAAACATTTAATGAGGTTATGAATGTTCAATAAGAAAGTGATTTGTTATTATAAAAACCTGTTAATGGTTCAAATGACTCACTTTACTATGAGATGAATATGAATGATGTAAAGAAGTAAAACCTAAAATAAAAAGAAAAAAATAATTTTTTTTAGTAAAATGTATTGGAAGTAGTGAATAAATTAAATATGTTCAAGTTTTATTTTGAAAAAATGGTGTGATAAGGATATAATTGTTTAATGGTAACTAAGTAAAATTTTCAAGAATCAAATAATATAGGTAATCATTTTATTCATCATGTACTTATTTATATATATTACTAATACATTTTTGTTATGTATAGTAAATATTAATACGAGTTCAAGGTAAATAATATGAATATTTCCTCAAATCATCATTCCATAAATATAGAAAAAATATATAAATAGTTTCAAAAAGATTAAATATACTAAAAATAGTAAGGTGAAAATTCAATGAAATATACATGATATATAAGGGAATATTTTACAAAAAATCATGTAGTTTTTTTAATAAAATGGATAAATTAGTGGTTAAAAAGTGGTAGATATTTTCTTTCATAACATGGAAAAAAATAGTTTTTCTAAGAATATTTTCTTGTTTTTTGGGTATTATTGGAGTTATGGTGGTTATAATACTATTTATATGAGATTTAGGTTTAATAAAAGGTAATTAAAAAAATTATAAGTATTTTTTAGAATTTTTTTGTATAGGGAGACTGCCTAGTCAGAAAATATAAGTTAATAAAGATACAAAAAATTAATAAGTTTAAATGAAGAATTAGTTTGATGTGTTGGATGGATTATAATGATTATGTGATAAATTTGGTAAATTAGATGATAATTTTCATAATATCTTTGTAGAAAAAATGTTAATGAATAATTCTTAAATATTTAAAATATTATAGAGATGGTAAATGATAAAGTTATTTTTTTAGAAGCATCTTTGAACGGTTATCAAACAAACCATCCATAAATACATTATAACTATTTTTAATACCACAATATAGGAGATATATGTATTTTAAATATATTTTGAGAAGTGTGTGGAAGGATTGGTAAGACTATTTAATGATATATCACTCATAATAAAAGGTATTGTCTTAATGAATATTGGAGGGAAGAAGTTCTAATTCTAGAGTACTCACTTTATTGGATTTTTAAAATGTAACATGTTGAGAGTTTCATTAATATATGATAAAGGAAATAAAATGAGAATTTATAAATATGAATATTTGGAGATATTTTTAATCATTAATGTCTTGTTTATCTAATAAAGTTGACCGGATGTTACCTATTGGAAATAAGGGATGTTAAAAATTCATGTTACTTGAGCCTGAAGGATGAAAATTAGTTGTAACATATAAGGCTAAAAACATTATCAAGAAGTGAATGAAAATTTATAATTTAGAATAAAATGATTACATTGATCCATTTTTTAAAATGAAGATTATTTTTTATATTTACTTCTTTAAGTGGAAATATTATTATTTCATTAAAGAAACTGGTGTAGATTCAAACAACTCACCAATTATTACTTTTACATTTGGACATATATAGCACATTAAAAAAGAAATTAATTAATAATGGGGAATATTTTTCTTTTTTATTATTTTATTCACTTATATCATAAGTATCATTTTTATGAGGAATAGTTCTATGGAATACAATAATTTTATGAATTTCAAGATGAGTGATAAAAAGTAATACTATTATACCTTGAAGAGAATCTATTTGGAAAAAATGGATGAATAAAAAAAGTAAAAATTGTGAATCTTACAAAGAGAAAAATTGTATATTAAATGATTATTTTTCATTATATTCCATATAAAATCATATTTAAAATGAGAGGAGTATTTATAGTGTGATTGGGAGATCATGATTCATATTATTGTATTTTTTAGCATCCTATATAGATTATATAAAGATAATTGTGATCGTGGTTAACATTTAAAATCAATGTTTATATTTTATTAACTTTTATATATATCATGTGAAATATATTACAATAATACCAAAATAATGGAGTATTTAATGTTATTTAGCTTCCACTATATCATCAATGTATTGGGTACAAATATAACTATGTTTGAGAAAAGAGTGGTCGACATAATTTTATGTTGATATATAGTAAATAAAAGGGAATTTATGTACTATTATTAGGTATGAAGAAGAATTGTTTTTACTTTTTTATACATGTTTGAGCACACATTTTATGTGTACTAATAATAATTTTTTTTTCAAAATTGAATGAGATGATGGAGGATTGGAAGGAAAATATACTAGTATTTCTAGAAATTTGTAATATTTAAGTGATGGGTATGAATAATATGATTCATCAACCATATATATAGATGTATAATATAGAAATTAAATTCATCCAAGGTTGATAATGTTAGTGTAGTTCCATAACATTATTAGTCATTATGAATAAAAGGTTCAAATGGGAGGCTATTTGACAAACAAATCTCATACCTCATTAATTTGTCACATTATTTTGTGCACTGTGAATAAATTAAACAGAATTATAATTTTTTTATTTAATAAATCAATAAATAAATGGGAAAAATTATAGATAATAGAAGTTTGTTTTTGGTTCATAATATAATAAATAAATAAGTTTATTAGGATACAGTAGGTGTTACAAAACTAGTTGAATGATATGGGATGGTCACAAGAAACAATGAAAGTATAATTTGAAAAGGATATTCACATGTTGATGGAATTGGATTAGATAATACATTTTCTATATTTTCATGGTGTGTAACCATATGTACATGTATTAATATAGCTTCTCAAATAAGATAAAATATATTCCAAATGGATGTTAAGTCATACGTCCTTAATGATGAGCATTAAGATGAAATATAAATTAACTAACCCAAATTATTTTTTTCTTATAAATTATTATTCATTTATTTATATGGTGAATCCATAATTATATGGGTTAAAGAGACTCTTAGATTTGTAAAAGATGTATTTATGGTGGAAGTCCCCAATTTCGACAAAAGGGATGGTCGAAAATTTAAAAATCCAAACCTTAGTATCCCATAGTCACCAGTTTCAATATTTTAGTTTCACACAATACATGTGATCATAACCCAAAGGATAAAAAAGTCTTTATGTCTATGAAAAATATATATAGAGTAAAATATCATATTTAAATTTAAAACGTAATATAAAACACATCATATTCTTTGATTACACTATTTTACCATTAAATTATATATATTTATCAATCATAATAAATTTATTGGAATCATGGGGAATGAGAACATAAGAAATATGTGAGATTAGATTATTAGTAATGGTATGTGTATAGAATAATATCTCATGAATAAATAATTCATAATCAGTATGGAATGGCAGGTAATTAAAATTCTATCCCATTTAACATTTAACTTGAGAAAGAATAATAATATGGAAGGATTTAATGATGAAAAAATAATTCCATATAAATAATAACATGTTATTGAATCTTATATGTGGATATAATAAATAATAAAGTAATCAAATGGACACAAATCACTAATCTCGTAATTATCTAGTGGATGAATTTTGACATCAAAAACTTACCTCAAAGTCCATGTTCAAAGACATATTATATTAAGGGGTAAGACCTCAGCGGAATACCCAATCTATATTGTATCACGAGATCTATGATGAATCAAGGGGTTATAATAGGCCCCCCATCACATAATAAGTAAAATGAATTCCTTATATGATATGTGTGAAAAATAATCAATGTAAACATTTTTTTTGAAAAACTAGAATGTGAAATGTTAACATTTTCCCCGATCAATAAACATAATCATAAAACATCCAATATAATATGCTGAATGTTATCAAAATAGTACTTCCCCGTTTAAAATGATCATAATACATTCGAAGAAATAACATGGATAATATTATTAAAACATATCCTTATTGGAGTATAAGTAAAATAATGGCTTTTTCCTTGATTAATATATATACGATAAAAAATCATTTATTTATATTTTAGGAAAATACACTTTTCACAGTGAAAATAACTTTTAAATAAATAAAAGGTTCCAGAATATGAGGAAACTCCCTTTTTTCAAATAATCATTGAAAATTTTATGATAGTATTCAAATAAATTACTGGTAATGACGATGTGTGATAATATACATGTCGTATATGTAAAAAACATTTCTTTCAAAATGTTATAAAAAGGTCAACAAGTACCTCATTTTGAAAATAACAAGCAGATTACTTTCGAATAAGTATATAAAATTCAGAAATGAGTAAAAATTATTTAAATAATAATTAGTATAATTTTAAAAACAATCATAAAAATATTTCTATAAAACATCTAAATAGAGAAAAATTATTTTTGATCGAAGGGATAAATAAATATACATTTTATTAAAAAAAATATAAATAAATTTATGTAATTAATTGTGTAAAATAATACTATTAATTTAAAATTTCTTGATTCATCATATAAAAATAAATTATATTTTCTATAATATATAAATTTCAAAAAATTCCCCCAAGAGAGACTTAAACATAAATAATTTCAAATAATGATGGGATTGTGAAATAAACCCTTACTGACTTCTTAAGTTTTGAATGGCCATACCCATAAAATAATAACTTAAAATATAAAATTAAATAACATGATCATAAATTATTCATGGTATAACAACCCAAATATAATTATATATTCCACACAAAATCAATAAGTGGTGAGTATGGCATATGACTCACGTAAGTAAAAGTGAGACGATAAACACTTACCATAGGTCTGATTTCATTCACACATGTTTAAAACTAATGTATAATAAATAAAAAATTATTATACATAAATTAAAGAACTATAATCATGTATATTTAACCATATATTATTTACTTATAAATTTTAATCACACCAATATTAACAGTAATTTTTTTAAAATCAATTTTTTAAGTAGTAACTACTTCATTTCTCATGTAATTTTTCACTGGAAATTTTAGTCCTTATATTATGAACATATTTCCGTCATATAATTAATTTTAATCCAGGTATATAAATCTTATATATTCATTATATACATATTATTATTCATGCATAAAAGTTATTGATTGAATAATTAATCACACCATTCATAAAGATGTTATGTTATAGTATGAAAGAACAATGTTTTCATTTTTATGATGGATGGAATAAATAAAAGTAAATAATAATTAACTATTAAATAATAATTTATATATAATATATATCATATATATTCATTATATTATTCTTTATTATCATCTATGTGAAATTCAAATGAATAAAAAATCACATCGCTTTGTGGAGTTGTAGTCCACATATACGCATAAGTGACATTATTGATTTCCATCAGGGGGAAGGTAAGATTTTATATGGGATATTAAAATTATAGAAGTAAAAATTATATTATAAGTATCATATGTAAACATTAAATCCATCATAACAATCATCCATTAAATATGGTGGTGTATGATAAATTGTATCGATGTGCGGATACAGTAAGTCATACATATGCATGAGTGATACTTTCAATTCCCATTTGATAGAAAAAGGGGGATAATGTGGATTTAATAATGATAATAATATTTATTAATATTAATTATACTCAATATATTATTTTAGGATAAATTCAATCGATTTTTAGGAGGTAAATAATAATTAAAAAAATGAAAGGGATCAGTTAAGGCGATTACCTCTTATTTGAAAGAACATATTTAGATGTCCTCTTAAGGGTCCTATGGTGGTTATTTTAAGAATAAAATAACCTCTACTATGTGTATGATGAATTAAATAAGTTTTTTTTGTAGGTAATGGTCATGATATATGGCTCAATGTGTTGTATGGAAGAGGATGGCGAGGCATCCTTTTTTAAGAGAGGGAGAAGAGTATTCATGGAATTTAATAAAGTATTAAATTAATATAAATTATTTTTTCAGGTAAAAATTACTCAAAATTGATATAATTAGATTATAAGATGTGTATGAGTCAAAGTTATATCATATTATAACATTTAATTTTTTTCACTCTTATATTTTAGTTTTAAAACCCTATAAATCGTTTTGAAAAATACCATAATATTTAAATTTTAAACACTTTAAGGGACAATTTTGTCACAAATAAAGAACCAAAGAATAATTAATGGACCATTTTCTATGTTTTAAACCCTATAACATTTATCTTTTTTAATAAAATATTTTTAAAATTTTAAATCATTTATCAAAATATTAATTATTATAAAATTATTATGGATGTCATTTTTAACACTATTCATTTAGTAAAACATTAAATACATCTATAAAAAGAGGTAATTAGATTATAAACATTAAATACATACAAAAAATTTCATATAGGTAAAATAAAAAAAATTACACATTAACTCATTAAAATTATTTCAATTTTATTTTTTAAATATCATTTAATTTATTTTTCTATTAATTAAATAAATACTATGTTAGTTTTTCATAATAATTTATGGTAATTATATCATCACTATAAGCTATTAAATATTTCCATTAGAGAAAAAACATTTACCTTTAAAATAACTTTTTAAAACTGTTCATATCCTCTATTTGTCCGTATTTTCAAAATATACAGATAATAAAATAAAGTGAATTACAAATATAATTTCTTGAAACAAAATATTATAAATATCCAAATCACAACCAAATGTAAAAAAATAAAATATTTTATAATATTTTATGTCTATGGATGAAATAGTTTCATCAAACGAAATTAAGGTAAATGTTAGGTTTATTTTTTGTCCCTTAACATATTATTTTTAACCTTAATTACCTAATTTAACCATACTATGGCGACAATTATATTTCATGGTCACTATTCATAATGCCAAAAAATAATTGGATCCTATTCACAAAATTATGGAATCCTAATTCCAAATATGGGATGTAGTTTATAGGATTACAGTCCAATAAGTGGAAAACACAATGTAAAATAGTTTTTTTATAAAAATGATTTTCTTATGTATAATTTTTTTCCCTATAAAATTCAATAATAAAATTTATTCAAATGAAATTATTGAATTATTACTAATATAAGAGAAATAATTTATTTAAATCATTTAAAAAATGTTACTTTTTAATTTCTTTAAATAAGAGTATTGTTTTAAATAAAATTATTATTTATCACTATTCACTGAAAATTAAACCATTTAAGAAAATTTAAAATATTTCACCCAAATATAATTTTGATATGCTGATATAAAAAATATATAATTTTTCTAAAAATAAATTTATAAAATTATGAAAATTAATTATAATATTTTTTTCACGAAAATATATATATCAGTTTATATTTTCAGGAAAAAATATTATAATCAATTGGAAATTGAATCACTATTTTTTAATAATAAATCAATAAATATTTATCTATTATCTCCTTTATATGTACTTCATTATTTGTTTAATAATATTCATATTCTCTTATTAAACAACTCTGTTATAATGATTACATTTAAAATAATATTTTTTTTTGTCGTTCGTTTAAGTGTGTTGTAGCATGTTTTATATGTTATAAAAAATTCTATTATTTTAAAATTAGGGCGTGTTAAGTTATCCCCCATAAATAAATTATATCCTCACAATTTTAACTTGAACATAGAGATTAGGGGTTTTACATTTGAAAATTATATTATTGAAATTCAATATCATAAAATAATTAATAAAACTACCTCTTAAAAGATGGAAAGGGAAATATAAAGGTCATCAAACACTGGGTTTCCTAATATGATAACATTATGTGAAATGAAAATAGGGACATGGAAACATCTGCTGCATTGCAAAGACATGGTAAATATTTCAACAATTAATTACATGCTATAATAACTCTGAAACAGCAACACTGACTCATTAATTCCACAACATAACGACAATGACTCAGCGTTACAGAACGCTAAACTGCATTCCCTCTTATTTATGTGTTAATAGAATGTTTCTCACAGCAATAAGATGGAGAGAAACTCTTGAGAATTATTCGAGAATTTGAGAAAACCCTCGGCAACAAACAAAAACAAATCCAAGCTATGAATTGATGCACCAATGAAGTTGAAGGATCTTGGTGACGACAACAGTGCAACCCCTTTGTTAGCAATCAATCCATTCTTGAGGCAGGGTTTATAATTTCAATTCTCCTTCCCCATTCATGGATGAAACATCGAACGCGGACCATCCTATGAATAGGTTGATCCTCAGATCATGCATTCTAACATGAAGGTTTTTATTAGGATGATTTTGGGGATTAATTAATGATGTTAAATATCAATCTTTCTATTCCTTCTATTTAATACTTTCAATGGGAGAGGATCAACTCCATAAATAATGACAACGAATGTTTGATCCTCTTTTGTGGTTTAGATTTCTCCCCCCTCTTCTTACCTTATGTTCTTTGCATTCATCATGGGGCGATGAATAAAAATTCATTGCGCGTCTGTTTTCCAACAAAAATATCTAAAACTAGAGACCTAACATCACAATGAATCTACAAAGGAGCGATGACAATGGAAGACGATGAATCGTCTCAGATCGGAAGAGACTGTTCTTCGGCTGTTCTTTGCATGGGAGGACTCATGCGTGATTTTGGGGCAGATAGGAGGCTCGAAAACAATACATATGTCTTCGGGATGTTGGGGAAACCTAGAATCGAGTGTTTTTTGGAAATTTGATTGTCGGAATGAAGATCAGAGCATCACTGGATGTGCGTTGGAGAGAAGCGTCCTTTCTAGAAAATTCCGAAAAACATAGTGTGTACCCTGATGAACACGTCATGTGGTATTGGCTGCGACGACTAGTTTTTCTGGTGTTAGAATGGTATCACGCGGTGTGTGACCCTGGTCACACACCATGTTAGACTTTCTCTGATGCTCGTCGTGCCTTCTTGAAGGTGCATGGACACGGGATGAACTACATGGATTCAGAACACGACATTTAGACCATGTGTGGGATGAAAGAGGTGACTATGCGGGACTCAACATGTATCCAGTGTATACACCGAAATGAGGGGGAGTACATGGTCGTGTACTCCACAACACGGCCAAGCATGGCCAGTAACACGGGTCACCCCGTGTACCAATTACACAGGTTGGAATACATGGGTTGAAGCCGTATACGAGCACATGGCTAGCGTACACGGAGCGGACCGCAAATAAATTAGCATTGTGTGTGATTATTTCTATATGATATGTAGTTACATTTCACAAGACATGCCTTAAGACCCGGGTCGTCGTACACGGGCAGTACCTAGGGTCAGAGGACACGACATGTGATCTATCTACACACCATTTACTTTTCAGTACATGGCTTGATCTTATCATCCACCGTATCTTGAACATGTTTAATTTGGGTTAGTTACCCTTCTTCTCTTTCCCCTGGAGGTCAGATATCGTTTTCTATTATAGGAATATGATCCCTTCAGTAGGACATTCTGAGATATAGTCAGGTATCCCTCTGAGAGGCCCAGATCGAGATCCTGTATCCATTCTTGACCCTATGTAGAGCCAGGCATCGGCATGACCAACTCCACTGGGTGTCGTTCCTCTACCTAGCGGGTGAATCCAGATGCGTCGCTATATCTTCCAAGGCCTTGGCATTGATCCTCATCTGTGTATCATGATCTTTCCCACTTTGGAGTGTGTTCTCCCATAATGAGTGTATTTATCTCTCATGGATTTTTCCGATGAACAGTACTTCTTAGACGAACTTCATCATAGCTATTAGACTCTAGGAGGGAGTTCTCCTAGAATGAGTGATTTATGGAATCTTTAAACTGAATCCATAGTGGGGTTATGCGGTTGCGTGAGTTGTCCCTAGAATGCGTGTTTGGGATTTGAGTATGTATGGATTGTGTTCTCTTATTTTCAACAGACATATACTATTTTAAGATGACTGTAATTTTCCTTTTTGTATTTCTCTGTGGTTTTTGGGGTCATCTACAGAGTATTTTTATACTCACCCCTACACGGGCTTTTACCGCCTGTGTCATGTCTTGTATAGATGAGCATCCTTTTGACAGAGTCCAGGGAGGACCAAGGCAGGACCGAGCATTCTGAATTCCCCACAGGCTGATGTGTTCCTACGGCTACGAGTAGTAGTTCCATTACCTCTTTTTGTTTACAGGTTGTACTTTGTAGTTTCGAGACTCTTGATTTTTGTGGGCTTGTATTCTGGCCCAGTTTACATTCATTACTTTACTTTCTGTCGTACTGTCTTTGTTGAGTTTAGTGGTATACATGAATTTTGTTCCTTAGAGGTTTTTACATTTTAGAATTTTGGGATTGGAGATGGGTGATTTTGTTGAAGTACTTTGGAAATGCCTCCTATGTTAGTAAAATGCCTACATGGTGCTAGTCACCAGTCCCTAGCCTACTGGAGGTGGGCTTGGGGAGTCGCGGCATAGGCCCACTAGGATAGGTCATGATAGAGTTGTATCTGAGCTAGTTGGTTCTACCTTAGGACAAAGAGACTATGAGATTGGTTTTCAGAAATAGAGTTAAGTGTTTCGAGTTCATAATTCATTCTAGATACTCTATTGTTGGTGTGGGTGGTCGACGTATCCATCCACTAGGACTCTGATAACCTACATTTCAACTCGGTACATGAAAACACTAGTTGCGGGAAAATAAAAATATAGTACATGCATCATATAGGAATGGGTTATGTTTTCCGTGTCCATTGTGTCAAATATCAAGATATACTCTTTAACCATGGTACATCTTGTTTCCTTACATGATTATTTCATGACGCATACTTGCTAGGATTCAGCAGCGCGATCATGAGGATGAACCCCTCTGTGAAGAGGATTCAATACATGGCCTAGTTCCCCATGCATTTCCACCCAGTGGTATACCTACCATACGAACACTAGTAGAGCAGTTGGTGGTACATGCAGAACTGACCTATGAGGAGAACATGCTCATCACGCTCCATGAGTTCTAAAGACAGAGACCCCTTAGGTTCTAAGGTGATCCTGACCCATAGGTGGCTAAGGACCTGGCTTGAGGAAGTGACTAGAGTTTTCCGTCTTGTGAGGACACCGGCAGACCATATGGTGATCTTAGGAGAGAGCCTTCTTTAGGGTTCGGTGGGACGATGGTGGAGTCTGACCCCACATACTTATGAAAAGGAGACTCTTTTTTGGATATATTTTGAGTGACCCTTCAGGGAAGAGTTCTCTCTGGTTACACTGGGAACCACCTCGAAGCATGATGGATGTGCGGAACTTCCTTGGGTTTGCATGATATTACCGGAGATTCATTCCTGATTTCTCCTAAATATCAGCACTGATGACATCCTTGACCAGGAAGGGACAAACCTTCATATGGATAGAGAAGTGCCAACAGACTTTTGAGCAGTTGAGAGAGAGTTCGACGAGCGCCCCGGTTTTGATATTACTGGAAAAGGGTGACGAGTATGTTGTTTTTTGTGACTCATTAGGGACCGGGATTGGCTGTGTTCCAATGTAGATATAATCATTGATTTCTTGTGGTTCTCACCAACTTAGGCCGCATGAGAAGATCTATGTAACCCATGAACTCGAGTTGTCAACGGCAGTCTATGCGTTGATGATGTGGAGACACTAACTTATGGGTGAGCGTTTTATTGACTACTCTAACTAGAAGAGCCTCAAGCACACCTTCTCCTAGAAGGATCTAAATATGTGGAAAAGGAGTTACCTAAAGTTCCTCCAGGACTATGATTTTGAGATCATCTATACTCTTGGGAAGGGGAACAAGGTGGTGGATGCTCTTAGAAAAAGGTTGATCTCAATGCTATTGAGTGAGGTGACAGAGCAGTCATCCACGTTTCAGCAATCCTTCATGGACAGAGACGATGCAACTTACCTTCAGTTGATGGTTGTCACCCCTCTACTCTTATAGTGAGTTAAGGAGGCACAATAAGGGGATGTCGACTGTGAGGATTTTCGTGCTCAGTTATCCACATGACGTACTTTTGATGGATATTCGGAAGGTGGCTAGCACATAATTCTTTTCAGGGGATGCACTATTGTACCAGTAGTGTTGTGGGAAGTGGTTCTAAGGGATTTTCACATGTCCCCAATCGAGGTACATCCTAGAGTGGAAAAAATGTACCAGGATATTCAGTGACAGTTCTAGTGGTTAGTCAAGAAGAAGGCAGTATCAATGTTCATTTCTTGATGCCTTACATGCCAACAGGTGAAGGCTGAGCACCAGGTTCCATCGGGATTGGCTCACCCCATGGGAGTTCCAGAGTAATAGTGTGATGGAATATCGATGTACTTCATGAAAGGATTACCATGGACATCCAAGGGTCATGATTCCATCTAGGGGATAATTGACCGACTAACCAGGTCTGTCCACTTCTTAGCTACCAAGGAGTAGAGTTCCATAGAGAGCCTGGGAAGTCAATACATACAAGGGAAAGTTCATTTTAATGGCATCCCATAGACAATAGTCTTAGATCGAGATTCCTGATTCACATCCTGGTTGTGGAAGGGATTTCATGGGGATTTTAGGACTCAGTTACGCATGAGCATAACGTTCCATCCCTAGACCGACGTTTAAATGTAGAAGACCAGTTAGGTTCTGGATGATATATTGTTGGCCTATATCATGGACATTGGTCATAGTTGGTGGGATCGCCTACCCCTGGTGGAGTTTGCGTACAACAATAACTACCACTCCACCATTGGTATGGAACCTTTAGAGGCCTTGTATGGGAGTCCCTGCTAGTCATCGCATTGAAGGACCGACCCTGGATAGCCAGCACTCATGGGTCCAGAGTTGGCACAAACTACCACCGAGAAGGTGCAGGTCATCTGGGAGAGGATGAAGACTGCACAGATCCTATTGATGTCTTATGCTGATAGACGATGGAGACCTATGAAGTTTGAAGAGGGAGACCACATCTTTCTTCGGGTCTCACCTTGACGAGGGTTACAGAGATTTAGTCGGGGTGGAAATCGATCTCTGAGGTTCATCAGACCATTCCAAGTACAGAGTAGAGTTTGTGAGGCAACGTACCACCTGGCACTACCACCAAAGTTGAATTGGGTACATGATGTCTTTCACGTGTCACAGCTGAGAAGATACGTTCATAACCCAGCTTACATTATCTACTGGGGAAAGCTGGACATCAAGGATGGGGAGGCTTTTTCTAAGTATTTGATAGAGATCGAGGATCAACAGGAGAGGATCCTTAGTTGGAGATTGATTCCTGTTGTTTGAGTTCGGTGCCATCATGTGAATATTCAGTAGAGCACATTGTAGCGGGATTCTCAGATCCGTGCTCAGTACCCACATCTTTTTTGTAGCACTTGTGTGGATTTTCGGGGAAGAAAAACCCCAAGGTGGGGAGAATGTAATGTTTCTTATTTCCTGGGTAATTTTTTTAAATATCATATGGAATTATTATGAGACCAGGCTCAGAGACATCACATCATTCTGATGCCTAGTGAGCCCAAAATGATGGTTTGGTCTTTTTTTAGGTTAAGTTAGTCGGTTAATGTTTGAGGTTGTGGATGTTTCGAAACAGATTCCCAGATTAAAAATATGGGGGCACTATTGGGTTCGACATAATGACTTTTCCATAGAATTTCTCTTACCTCAACCAATGCGGGTAGAGAGAAAAAGATAATTATTGGACGATTTTAGTAAAATAAAATAAATAATTCGCAACGTTTATTTATTTTATTTGGAAACATTTGCTGTAGTGAAATGACGGGGTAGTTGTTTCAATAATTAATGACATTCCATAATCACTCCGAAATAGAAACGCTGACTCATTAATGCCACAACATAACTACAGTGACTTTGATTTACAAAAAACTGAAGCATCTTCCCTCCTTTTTATGGGTTAATTGAATATTTCTCGCTAGAAGAAGGTGGAGAGAAACAGTAGAGAATTCATTGAGATTTGAAGAAAACTCATGGAGATGAATGAAAATGAATCAAAGCTGTGAATTGTTGTGCCAGAGACGTTGAAGGATCTCGTTGATGAGGGCAGCGTGACCCCTTCATCAGCAATCAATCCCTTCTTGAGGTAGGGGTTGTTATTTCAACTCCCCTTCCCCATTATTGGATTAAATGTCGAAAACAGACCAACCTATGAATAAGATGATCTTCAGATACTGTGTTCTAATTGGAGGGTTTTTATTAGGATGATATTGGGGATTAATCCATAATGTAAAAAATCCATTTTTCGATTCTTTCTATATAATCCTTCAAACGGGAGGAGATCAACATCATGACGAACGAAGGCGGAGGTTTGTTCCTTTTTTGTGGTTTGGATTTCTCCCCCTCTTCTTACCCCACATTCTTCACATATTTCGTGGGGTGATGAAAAATGGATCATTGTGCATCCATTTGAAAACACAACAATCCAAAACTAGAGACTAGACATCGCAACCACTCAACAGAGGTGCAATGAAAATTTCCGATGACAAATCAGCTCAGATCATAATAGATCTTTTTTTTGAGTTTTCTTCGCGTGGGGGGATATATGTTTGTTTTGGGGCCGATCAGAGGCCAAAAAACAAAAGAGACGATGTCGGGATGTCGGGGAGACCTAGAATATGGGGTTTCATGTTAATCAAATCATCAGAATGAATATTGTAGCATCACGGTAGGCGTGCTGGTGAGAAGCATTGTTTCAGGAAATTTCCGAAATACACGGCGTGTAACCTGATGAACAAGACTTTTGGTATTAGCAACAGCGTCTAGGATTTCAGGTGTAATACAGATATCACACGGTGTGTGGCCCCAATCACACGATGTGTTAGACCTTCCCCAAAGCACGACGTGTAATCTGGAATGTGCACTAACATGGGATGAACTACATTGCTTCAAAACACAACATACAGACCCTGCACAACATGAATGTTGTGACTACACATGACTCAGTGTGTATCAAGAGGATACACATACACGAGGTGGAATACACAGACATGTACTCCGCCACATGGCCAGGCGAGGCCAGTGACAAGGTTCACCTTGTGTACCAATTACACGGGTAGGAATACATGGGTTGAGGCTGTGTACAAGCACATGGCCAACATACACAGAGCGGACCGCAGATACTTTGACATGGCATGTGATACATTCTACTTTCTTTGTATTTTCTTTTCACATGACAAGACTTATGACATGGGGAATTGTACACGGACAGTACCCGAGGTCAGATGACATGGCATGTGACCTATCTACAGTCCGTGTACTTTTCAGTATATGGCTTGATCTTCTCGTCCACCATATATTGGACATGTTATGTTTGGGTTAGTTCCCATTATTCTCGTTCCCCTGGAGGTCATGTATCATTTCATACTACATTAATATGATCCCTTCAGTAGTACTTTCCAAGATATAGTCAGGTATCCCTCTCAGAGTTATGAAGAGAGATCCTCTATCCATTCTTGACCCTAGGTAGAGTTAGGCATCAACATGACCAACTCCAATGGGCATTGATCCTCTTCCTTGCAGGGGAATCCAGATGAGTCACATTATCCACCATGGCCCTGGTAGTGATCCTCATCTGTGTACCCTGATATTTCCCACTCCAGAGTGTGTTCTCCCGTAATGAGTGTATCTATCTCTAATGGATTTTTGTGAAAAATAGTACATCTCGGATGAACGTCTTCAGAGATATTGGACTCAAAGAGCGAGTTCCCCTAGAATGAGTGCTTCATGGAATCATTAAACTGAATTCCTAGTGGGTGTATGCTATTTCATTACTTTTCCCTAAACTGTAGGTTTAGGATTTTAGTATATCTGGACTGTATTCTCCTATTTTCAATAGACTTATACTATGTTGAGATGATTATCATTTTCCATTGTGTATTTCATTGTGGTTTTTGGGGTCCTCTACTAAGTATTATTATACTCACCCATACATAGACATTTCCCGCACGTGTCATGTCTTGTGCAGACGAGCATCCTTTTGACAGAGTTCAGGGCGGACTAGGATAGAAACAAGATTTCCGAGTTCCCCATAGGCCATGATGTTCCTATGGCTATGAAAAGAAGTCCCAATACCTATTTGTGTTTCCAGGCTGGACTTTGTAGTTTTAGACTCTTTTTTCTGGGGGGATTTTATTCTGGCCCACTTTACTTTTAGTACTTTACTTTCTGTCGCACTCTGTTGGTTGGGTTTAGTTGTATGTATACATTTTGTTCCATAGAGGTTTTTACATTTCACCATTTTGGGCTTGGAGATGGGTGCATGTGTACATGTACTTTGGCAGTTCCTCCTATGTTAGTAATATGCCTACTTGGTGCTAGTCACCAGTCCATGGCCAATTGGAGGCGGGCTTGGAGAGTCATGGTGTAGGCCCCACTAGGATAGGTCGTGATAATATCACAAAGGATCAAATAGTTTAGCAGTCTTGTTAATATATATATATATATATAAATGAAAATCATATGAAAACTGATAAAATAGAATTAAATATAGTATTTTCTTTGAGAACACCTTAATTCCCTTTAGAATATCCATGCATATCAATCATAATACACTTCCTCACATCTTGGGGAAATGAAACATATGATATGGTTGAGCTAAAATTCTCTATAAGGGTATACGTATAGTAAATGATTTCATGAAAAAATGTGGAATAATAAATATAAAATGTAAATAAATGAAAATACATTCTATTTAATCAATAACATTATCATAAAGAATAATATGGTTGTAATAAATGACAATAAAATAATTTTATATAAATAATCACACGATTGTAAACCTTATCCATAAATATCATAACTAATCAAATAATCACTTGGACATAAATAAAAAATCTCATAATGAGGGAATTCATAATGATAAAAATTATAGAAAAAATTTCAAGGAAATTTTCTATGATATCCAACATAAAAGGGCATGGCCTCAAAAAGATTTCTCATTCAAGTTTTCCACATGAGAATTACAAATCCATCGAGAGGCTATAGTGGGACTCACCCATCACATACCGAGTCAAATGCATTTCTCATATTAAAAGGAGTGTATCATAATCAATTTAAACATTAATTTTTACAAACTATAAAATGAAATGTTTATATTGTCCATAATTAATAAACATAGTCATAAACTATCACGAATAAAATGGAGAGTGTTATAAAAATAGCACATTTCCAATTAACATAATTATAAAAAATCTAGATAAATAATAATGATGGTATAAAAATAATATATCCACATTGTAAAATAATTAAAATAAGGGTTGTCATCATAGATGAATAGAAATACCATTAACACTTTATTACAAATAATCTTGAAAATAAGATCTTAATCAATTTAAAAATAATTTTTTGAAAACTAAATAATTTCTGATTATTAGGGAAAAAAATTATTTGAAAATAATCATGTATACATGTAATGCCAAATTCAAATAAATTAGTGGTGATGTTGGAGGGTAATTTTTTACATTTCATATAGGATAAAAAACATTCCTTTCACACTGTCATAAAAAGAACCAAAAGATCCTCATTTGGAAAATGACAAGATGATTCCTTTCGTTCCATCTTGAAAAAAATTAAAACATGTGTTAAAATATATTAAATAAACCATTTGTAAAATTTTTAAAACATTTTATAATATAATTTTAGAATACATTGTTATGAAATAAAAAGGATATTCGACCAAAGAGATAAATAAAGAAAGATTTTATTAAAACAATTCCCATTCATTTTATGTACATAAATTTGGAAAATATGATTATTAATCGAAAATTTATTGAGTAATCATAGCATCATAAAATATATTGGGTTTAAGATAAGAATATAAAATAATTCCTACAATGGTTAGTCTTTTATAAACAATCCCGAATATGGGTGAGATATTTAAATAAACCCTTACTAGTTTGGTATCTTTTGAAAAACAATTCCCAAGAAAGGATATAATAAAATAAAACATTAAATAATATTATTAAAAAATATTCATGATATAAAATATCAATGATAAGTATATAAATCATATAAAATAAACAATTAGTGAGTATAACTTGTTGCGGCCCCAACCCTTGTATACCAAAGCTGGTGTATGCCTTATTACATTAGCATAAGATATAAGGAATCATATTCCAAAGGAATTAATAATTTAGTAGTACTGGTGAACCCAATAAAAACATGATACCCATTTTACATTAGGAATAGAAAATAAAACATAGTCTATAACAAAATAAAATCATCAACATCCTTGAAAACTTATTCAAATGATTCATCTTAATAACATGGGGAAATAAAATAAAATACAAGTGAGCCCAAATGCTCTATAAGATTTATGTACAGTGGATGATATCATGAATAAGTAAGAATAATATGTATGAAAAGTTAAATAACTGAATACACATTAAATTAAAATAATTTTACTATCATTATAAGATAAAGAATAATCAGTATATAAAGGTAAATAACTAAAAACAAATATCAATTAATAAAAAAACTATGAATTAATTCATCTAAATATAATATCGTCAACAAAATGACTTGGAAAATAATATAACTGAATTACTAATTAATTAAATTATTGATTATTTGATTTTATATCTTAGGAACATGTAAAAATGTACAGAAAATATCTACCCTTAAGACAATTTAAAACTACTGGGTACACACTCATAGTGTTTGTCCAACTAATTTTGTCTCATGACATGTAGAATCCCCGATTTAAGGAATATAAAAATTGTTTATGTCATTTTATGTATGTAAAGTTCTGGTTTAATGTTTTATAGATATTTGGAAGGTTTCATAATGGTTTTGGGAAATTTTGAGTGCACCGTTTGAGCACGGTTATGGGAAACCATGCATGTTCTCTAGGAAAATGTGCATGTGGAGGCAGTGGGACTCACACAATTGGTGCATGGGTTTTCTATCTATACGAGTAAGCCATGATGGGTCCCTATTGAGGTCGTATCATTCCCATGGTTTGCACACGATTTTCCTAGCCATGTGAGCTAACTATGCCCGAAAATAAAAAGGGGTTTTTAATTTCAAGATCACTAAAGATTTTTTCTAAACTCATTCTATATTCTCTCATATGAACCCAACTTGTGATTTTTGGTTCTAAACAATTAGAGGGGCTCTCCCACTCATTTTGGAAGCGAATCAATGGATTTTCATTGTACGGTGAATGAAATTATTCTATGATAAGTCTTATCTCCTAGATTTTTCTTGGTGTTTCTTAGATCTAATTCTCTATCACCCTTTTTCCTAGATCTAAACTTTTTTCCTATAGATCTAGGGTTGTTGCTATAAAAATGATGATATTTAGGCTTTTTGATGTTAGGAAATGGGATCTAAGGCAATTTTGGTGGAGTTTTCACCCGGATTGGTGATGTGATTAGGATTTGGCTGAATTTATCACATCCCTAAGGTAGGTGGCTTCTCTCTCAAGTCTATTTTGATAGAACAAGAATCCTTAGTTTCTATAAATTGGTTTGTATAGAAATTTATTCTTTATTATGATGTATAAATCTTGATGGAAATCCCCTTTGTGATTTTTTGTTTATTTTTTGTAAAATGGATGATTTTGGTGCAATGTTCTTTTTTGTTGTTGGATTTTAAAGTTTTAATTTTAAAATAGTTTTATTGTTTTGGTTAATAGAAATGGTTTGTGAAAATGGATTTTATCAAAAATGGTGTTTTACTGAAATATTAATGTGAATTCTTAATGCCTTAAGTGATTTTTTGGTTGGGAAATAGTTGATGAATATTATTGTGGATTTAGTAGGTGTACGTGCTTATTTATTGGCATGATCATTTTATGCCATTGATGGAATAATGAGAAGTTGGTGGGGAGTTCCACTATAAAAATGGGATGGATAATGGATGAAAGGGCCACTATCATGGATAAGTGGTTGGGTAGAACCACTGGATTTAAAAGGTAGTAAATGGGCATGGACGAGACGTTGCATCATGATTATTACACCAGGTTGAGTGTGTGAAACATTATGGATATGTTTTTAATATTCATTTCGCTAATAATGATGAAATTTTTATGCTAATGTGTGATTGTAGAATATATAATGTATTTTTTGTTGTCTTTTGCTTATATTTTGTGGATTTGAAAAAAAATTAGCTTTGTTAAAGAGTGTTTAGCTTACTGAATTTTTTTTCACAATTTTATGTTGTAATAAATTGATTTTTACAAATGTTATAATTGTTCTATCCTAGTGGAATGTCTAGGGAAGTAATTTGGGGAAAACCAACAGAGTATTTGTACTCACCCCCTTTTTTGGAACCATGGTGCTTTTGCAGATGTCATTTTCTTGGGCATAGGTATGGGTAAAGCACCTAATTTTTCAAGTAGTTCATCCTCTTTCTTGGGCATTATTGTTATGCTTGGTTCATGGATCTCAGTGTGGAGCCATGGATTATGTCATGGTTTCATTTGGGTTTTTTCATTCAGTATTTTTCTTTGTACTCTCATTTTTGGATATCCTAGTGATGTAATCGTATTGGTTTTTGGGAATTATTATGGATGATTTTGGTTGTTTGGTTGCCTTTTGGTAACACATTGGTTGGTTTACCTTGATGAAATACATCATGTTGTTGTCTTTAGTTTTTCCTTGTTTTATTGGTTTGTTTTATTCTAATGTAAAATAGTTAACCAATTTTTCATGAATCCCTCAGTATTTTTTGCCATCCTTCAGCACCATGGAAACATTTCCTAAGGCCAAATAGCATCTGATTACCTTCTCAAGACAATAAGGAAGGGGCAGGGTGTTAGAAGTTGAATCAGTATGTTCATTCCATGGATTCCATGTAGTTTGGTTGCTTGGTGTTAGTTTCTAATCTTAGTGTTGGCATTCGTTCTTTGTTTATTCCTAGAGTTGGGATGGAATCAAGGAATATTATTTTCAGAAAATTAATTATATAGAATAAAAGGAAATAGCTGAAAAAATTATTATGAACTTCATGTTACTATATTGGTGTGCACATAAGTGTTTTGGAGACACTTATTGTCCTTGGAAATATCATTGTCGTGGGTGTAGCCAATGAGATGATTGTGAGAAGCATGATAGAAATGACTTCCCACAAGGATGCATATTTCATTGGAATAATGATTTATGTTATTCTATGGATATATGGATTTTTGAATATCTGGAAAATATTTTCAAATGTTCATATTTGATAGGTGGATAGTTATGGTATTTTGAAAATGGATCAATTTTCAAAATTTGTGTAACATTGGAAATGTGAAATTTTTGAAATCCATGTTGTCAAAGTTTCTATGAAATTGAATTTGAAATTGTAAGCCTTTAATTTATTAAGGAGTAAGACTTATAGTGGTTTTTGTATTAATATAAAAGTCATTGGGTAGGCGTCCTAGAGACCAATTGGAGGGGGCTACTGAAAATGTGGTTTCACCTGAGCCCCAAGTGAACCAGAATCTAGTACAGAGTACAATGAAATCCTTCCAATATTTGGAAAGTGGGGATAAAGTGGATGGGACAAATCATGTGGATCATGTGTTTTAATTTATAAATAATAATCCACCCATATTTAGTGGTGTTTTCAAAACAAAAAACGAATGAATCTTGGTTGAGTAGGACAAATAGGATACTTGAATTTTTGGGAACATCAGAAGAGATGAAAGTGAAGCTAGCCACGTATATGTTGGAAGATCGTTCCCACTAGTGGTGGTAGTTTCCAGACCAAGTTAGAATAGAATATGGCATGAAGTGGGAGGGTTTTGAGGAATTGATCAATAAAAAATTCTACCCTCATATGATCAGAATTCTGTGTACAACATATTTCATTAGGCTAAAGCCTGAGAACCTCTCAGTTACAGAATATGTTGCTATGTTTATGAACATTGTGCGCTTTTCACCTGTGGTGGTGGGTAGTACATAATTTATGGAACATACTTTTAAATCTAGGTTGAGGTTGGAAATATGATCTAAAATAGAGGTGTTTTGTATAAAATATTGTACTGAAATTGTGAATATTGTAATAGTGGTTTAATTGGATATATTGGGTTCTAAAGGTTGGTGAAACAAGTTACTACCCATGGGAAATGGTGGTAACTCTAACACTAGGATTAAGTGAAAGATGAGCACTTATTTACATGATGGGAGTATGGATTAGAATCTGATTACATGATCGGTGAATCTTCCTCGCAAGCCTCAGAGTAATTCGGGTTTTTTAATGTGGTTCTACAGACCACATAAAGTAGGACTGTATGGAACAACCTCAAGAATGTCATAACTATAAAAATATGGGGAGTATTTAGTGGAATTGTCATAATTATTTGAGTTTAGGTGTTCCTAACACTCTTCATAGTTTGTAGGTATCTTATTCATTGATAGGACGTTTGTAGGAAAATGACCATCATTAGCAGTGTAAAGTCAGTCACAATGGTTTATGAAATACCATAAATCCTCAGTATGGAAATAAAAACTAGAGTGTGGAAATTCATCAGGTGTTTGGAGATGAGTAGGTAGTGATGGATTATCAGTTATCAGCATCGATGATGTAAGGTATGATTCTATTAATTTATTCTTCAATGAAAGAATTTTTTTATATGTCTTCGTCAAATTATTTCATTTCATTTTGTGTTGTTAGTTTGATGGGTTTAATTGTGGAAATGATGCATTCAGTTTTTAAACATCAAACTGCACTGGGTAAAAGAGAGTGTCAAGTCTTTATTTGTACATCATGTTGTATAGTTGGGGGATGTGGTTGAGTTGATGTGGGATATCTCAGTATGTGATATGAATGCTTATGATATTATCCTAGGAATGGATTGGATGGAAATGTTTAAGGCCTGTATCGACTTTTATGCATGGATTGTTAGCTTCACAACAAATGATGGAGTCGAATGTCTCTTTAGAGGATAGAAGAATTGTAATATGGATGTAATAGGTTTATTAGAAACTTCTATTGGAAAGATCACATTTCATTATGTGGAATTATTGTTGGAATCAATGGAAGGATTTGAGTAGAACAATTTTCAAGAAGTTGTTTATCTGTTTCTAGATGTCATTCCAAAAGAATTATTAGGCTTTCCACCAATGAGAAAAGTGTAGTATATGATTGATCTTCTTATGTGGATGAGTCATACCTCAATTCCATCTTTCCAGATGGCACCAATAGAATTGATGGAATTTTATGTTTAGTTGGAGGAGTTTGAAGAAACGGTTCATTTAGCCTGGTATATCTTTGTGGACCTGCTAGTTTTGTTTTTTAAAAAGGTGTATGGAACTCTAAGACTAGGTGAGGAATATCATAAACATAACCAAGTTTTGAAAATGAAAGGATATTCACTTCTTCACATTGTTTACTTTTTCAATAATTTTAGTGGAGCTCAGTGGTTCTTCATGATTTACTTGCAGTCAGGGTATCATCAGTTGCATGTGCGAAAAGAGGATATACTCAAAAAATATTTTAGAAGTCGATATGTCCATTATGAGTATATGATTATGCCCTTTTTTCTAATTAATGAACCATAAGTTTTTATGGAATTGATGGATTATATATTACATAATTATCTATAATATATTGTGGTGGTATTTATTTATGATATATTAGTGTATTCCAAGAAAAGGGTGGAGCATGAGAAACACATGGTGATAGTCTTAGGGATTTTGAGAGATCATCGGTTATATGCCAAATTTTATATGTGTGACTTTTTTATACATGAGGTTTGTTTACTTGGTCATGTTATTTCTCAGAAGGGTGTTTCAGTTGATTTGGAAAATATAGAGGCTATTATTTCTGGGAAACTTCCAAATAATGTATTTGATATATGCAACTTCATTGGTCCAGTTGGATATAATCAATATTTTTTTTATGATTTATCATGATTATCCTTGGTAATGATAGCTTTGACAAGGAATATTGTTCCATTTCAATGTAAATAGTAGTGTCAATAATATTTTGAAGAATTTAAGGGTTTCCTAACATTAGCACCAATCATGGTTCCGGAAAAACCACAGATAGGGTATGTGGTGTATTATGATGAATTGGGATCAGGTTTGGGGTGGGTTCTCATAAAAGGGGATCATGTGGTTTCCAATGAATCATGGTGGTTGATATTTCATGAAAAGAACTACCCCACACATGATTCGGATTTGGCAGTTTTGGTTCATGCATTCAAAGTGTGGCTTCATCATCTCAGCAGAGAGAAATTCATGGTCATTACCAATCAAAAGAGAATAAAGCATATTTTCTTAAAATGAGATTTGAACCTGAGGAGAAGTATATGGATTTAGTACCTCTATATTTTTGACCTTAACATTATGTACACACTGGGTAAATGAAATTTAGTGTTAGATACATCAAGTAGGTATTTGTATGATCAGATGGTGAAACTAGCATCAGATTAGTGGATGTTGATGTTAGTCATAGGTGACATGCTATTGGAATGTGAGGATCGGCGTGATATATTAGTTTTCATTCTATTTTCATTTATTCATGACTTGTTTTTATTTGTTAAAGAGTCCCATATGTTTGATTCCAAGTGTATGGCGATGAGGTTGAAACTCAATTGTTGGGAGAACATTGAGGGCTGATAACAGAATGCGAATTGAGTTTTGTGTTATCGGAATCGTCTTGTTGTACCGATTTCTTTTCAAGAATAAATTATCAGTGTTTATAATAATTTTGAATGATCTATAATTCTCAGAACTCATAAAATATATATGGAATTGATGTTCAATTTTGGTGGGCTGGTATGAAAAGGAATGTGTATGAGTTTGTATCAAAATGCTGGACTTGTCAACAAATCAAGGAAGAGCATCAGAGGCCAAAAAGTTTATTTCAATCCTTACATATTCTTTTCTTGCAGTGGGAAGTAATAGAGAATAAATTTTTAATAGTTATTCTAAGGATGGTAAGAAATCACGATGTCATATGGGTGATAGTGGATCATATCACAAATTTTCCTATTTCATCCACTCATGAATGTCATACGGTGGAGGATCTGTCCGAAATCTATATCTTTGAAGTGTTAAATATGCATGGTGTTCAAATTTCAATTGTATTAGATAGATATACGAGGACCACATATCATTTTATTGTAATCCTTGCAAAAAAACCTTGGGAAAAATTTGAAAATGATCATGGCATATCATCCTATGTTGAATTGGAGATCTGAGAGAATGATAAAAATGTTGGAAGATATTTTATGATCTTGTGTGATAGATTTTGGTGGCTCATGGGAGGATCACTTTTCATTAGTGGAGTTCTCCAATAATAAAAATTTTCAGGCCTCGATACATATGGTTCTATTTGAGGCATTTTATAGGGGTCCTTATTGTTTTATACTTTGTTGGTTGGAAACATGTGAGACGTTGATGGTTGGTATGAGCCTTGTCCAAGAGACTATAGAGAAAATTAATATGACCAGGAAATGAATGCGGAGGGTGGAAATTCATTAGAAATCATATGCGTATCATCGTCTTCGACCATTGTAGTTCGAGGTGGGTGATCATGTGTTTTTTAGAATCTCTCTGAGATTGGGTCATCATTGTTTTGGAAAGTAGGTTATGTTATCTACCTAGTATATTAAGCATTTTGAGATACTAGACCTAGTTGGATATGTGGCTTATCAATTGGAATTTCTACCATGGTTTAGTGTAGATAAAAATGTATTCCATGTTTCTCAGTTGAAAAAGTATCATCTAGATCCCTACCATGGGATTCAATGGGATCATGTTGAGCTTGAGCTAGATGCTTCATTGGTGCACATTTTAGAGTGAATTGAAGATAGGAAATTGAAAATATAATGTAGTAAAATCATTGGACCAGTTCTGGTTTTGTTGAAACAAGGATAGATTTAGCAGGAGATGTGGGAGAAGGAGAACGAGATGGCCGAGCAATGACCTGAGCTCTTTCGGCAAAGCGATGATTCCCCACCTTCTGAGGATTGAAAGTCAAATGGTGGGGAGAATATATAACCCCTGGTTTGAGGTATGTAACCTATTATCTATATTATTACGTATGTAAAGTGGTTGGGTAGTGTTTGGGAGACTCTATGAAGGTTTTAAAATTTTTTTGAGTCATTTATAAGGGACTACAGTTTGAGCACAGTTAGGGGAAACTGTAAAGGAACTCCTAGAAACTGTAGAAGTGGAGGCAGTGGGCTTCAAATGGTTTTCACATGATTTGACTAATAATTTGAGGAAACTGTGTGAGGGACTTGTTGAGTTAGTATCATTCGCACGGTTAGCACACGATTTTCCTAACCATGTGTGCTAACCATGCACGACAATAAAATTGGGGTTTTTAATTTTTGGATCACTCAAAATTTTCCCAAAACTCCTCCTCTCTTATCTCTTATGACCCCTACCCCTTATTTTTGGTTATCAAGGGTTCTATGGTCTCTCCCACTCATTTTGGAAGCGATTCAAAGTGTTTTCAAGGTGTGGTGAAGCAGATTTTTCTCGAGTAGGTCTTCTCTCTTGGATATTTATTAGTGTTCCTAAGATCTAGTTCTCTCTATCAGTTTACATGATCTACACCCATTACATATTGATCTAGGGTTTTTATTTCCTAAAATGATGACATTGAGGCTTGTAGATTTTATGAAAAGGTTTCTAAGATGGTTTTAGTAGATATTTCATCTATATTGGTGGCGCGGTTGTGATTTAGTCGATTTCCCTGAAACCCTAAGGTAGGGGGATTCTCTCTCGAATCAATTTTTATAGGACTGTAATCCTTGTATTCCATAAATTGTTTTTCCAGAAATTAATTTTTGTTTATTATTTTTGGAGTTTTATGGAAATCCCCTTTGTTATGTTTTGTGGATTTTGGGGAAAATGGGTGACTTCGATGCAATGTTCTTTGTTGTTGTGAGATCTTAAAGTGTTGATTTTAAAATTGGTTTTGAAGTTTGTTTTATGTAAATGTTTTGTGAAAATTGGATTCAATAAAAATGGTTTTTTATTTATATTTTAATTGGCATGGTTAATGGATGAAGGTATTCTTTGGTTGTTAAATAGTTGTTGCATATTGTTATTGCTTTAATCGGTGTATGTGCTTGTTTATTGGATTAAGAATTTTATGCTTGTTTTTGGATAATGAGAAGTGGTATTGTAGTACCACTATAAAAATGGGATAGATAATGGATGTTAGGGACACCATAAAGGATAAGTGGACAGGAAGAACAACTAGATTTGGAAGGTAATAGATGGGTTTTGATGCGATGTTCCACAATGATTGTTACACCAGGTTCAACTTGTGAAACTTTATGGCTAGGTTTTGAATATGTGTGAAGCTATTAAAGATGTAATAATTATTATAATTTGGTATGGTAGAATGTATTATGTCTTGTTTGTTGGATTTCCCTTTTATTTTGAGGATTTGGGTAAAATTGGATGGGTAAGGGTGTGTTTGTTTTGTTGTAAATTGTTGCACTATTTGTTGTATTTATTAATTTCTTTATACAAATGTGATAATTTTTCTATCCTAATATAATATGTAGGGAAGTAAATTGGGGAAAACATACTAAGTATTTGTACTCATCCCCTTCCTTTTCACCTTGGTTCTTTTGTAGATTTCATTTTTCGGGACACAGACAAGGATAAAGCATATCATTTTACAAGCAGTTTATCATGATGCTTGGGCGGTATTATGGTGCTTGGAGAATGGAGCTTGGTGTGGATCCATGAATCATGTCATGGATTCCTTTATGCTTTTTCATTGATTCTACCACTTTTTACACTGATTTTGGGATCTATTTTGTTTTAGTTGTATTGGTTTTGGGAATGGTTATGGAAGAGTTCGATTGTTTGGTTGTCTTTAGGTAAGGTATTATTTGTTTTACCTTGTTGACATGCATAATTTTATTGTGGTTTGTTCTTCCTTATTCGTTTGGTTGGATTTATTCGAGGGTAATATCATTCCCCAATTGTTATTGAATCACTCAAAATTTATTTCCAACCTTTTGTGCCTTTGGAACGTCGCCTAAGGCCTAGTAGCATCTCACGCCTTCTCAAGACAAGGAGGAAGAGGCAGGGATTTACATTATACATTTTATTGTTTCAAGAGTCTATCTGTATCAGTCCCAACACTCCACCTAATAAGTACATCTCATTACTCATATATCTAATAATTGATTTAATTCCTGAATAATGTGCCTTGACGTCAAATATCAATATTGTCTAAAAGATACAGATATATAAATATTTACCAAGATTAAAATTAACATTCAATGTAATCACCATATATAAAACTGTTTTATGGTTTATTCAATAATCATACAAATCATGAAACAATATGGGTATTTAAGAAAAATTTAATTTTCACTGAAAAATGATTAAAATAAAATTTTTATATCATGATTAATTTAATAATCACACAAGAATGTGACATTGTACAATAACGTTATCTATTTTGTAATTTTCAAGAAAAATACCTTTGGATGAAATAATTAAATTTTAAACTTAAAATATCGTGAATTATGACTGAATCATTATATTACATGTCATAGGGGTTGTATATATACCACATAAATGTGAATTGGTTCATAATAATAGATAAGCCTCGGCGGAAAAGTAGATTGTGAATAAATCCCTTACCTCACAGTTCCTTTTGATCAAACATTATTTAGGCAACTATATAGTGGTATTATAAAAATTAAACTTACACTAGATCCACATTATTATTTATAATATCTTATTTGATCCTTTTATAATAAATTTTCTCATGTTCATTAAAAATCATCCATTATTTTCATTATTTTGGGTGTAAATTGTATTGTTTTCTTGTGCATGTCTTGTCATGAAGGATCTAGTTTCTTGCACATATTATATAGTCATATAATCTATAGAATAATAATTTTTACATAATTATCAAAAAATTTCATAACATTTACTTTTAAAACCAACCAGGAAAGATGGTTATGAAAAATGATGTATGTTGCGTTCAAAAAGATGGTAGGTCGTACGTACGCATGAGTACCATTTCTATTTTCCAATGGCCATTGTCAAAAATTGTAAGTAATAGATAATATTTTCATAATTATCATAATATCATATATACCATTTTATATACATATATTTATCATCCATGTGGTGTGTTCATGAAGAGAGAGTCACAATTCTTCATGAAGTTAATAGTCCACATGTGCACGAACGATGTCATCATCATTATGTCAGTGAAAAAGTAATATAGAAAACGATATATTAATTTTATTTAATGATAAATATGTCATGACTCTAATAATTATGTTATTTAAATAACGTATAATATTTAAATTTATCCTTATCACCTTTCATGTGAATCATTAGTGAAAGAGGAATCACATCGCTTCGTGAGGCTATATTCTGTTGTACACCCGAGCGACATTATTATATCTCACATGGAATTTTTATGTATTTGTATATATATATATAAATCTGTATTATAAAATAAATAAATAGGTATAATTATTATATATATTTCATGTTTATAAGTTATATCAATCATCGTACCCAACTCTGGGAGGTTGTAATAGAAAAACCAATTACATTGATTTGTGAAGCAGCAGTCCACCGTACACATTAATGATGATTTCATAACCCATTTTATGGGAGTGGAGGTGGTTATTGGAAAGTGTTTTATTATAAAAAATATGTGTATATATATTATAACGGTATTATTATATCAATATGGTTTAATAATAATTTATGTTAGTGGATAATGAAAAAAAATAAAATCACTCATTGAAGAACATTACCTCTTCTTCAATTTTCATCCTTAGGTTTTCACCAATGGCTTCCTAGGTTGGATTTATTCCCAAAAAAGCAATCTATAATTAGATGAGGGAATTTGGGATGTTATTTTTGTTGGTTTTATTCGATCCAAATGGATTGATATGTGTGGAAACATTATGGGAGTGAGTTCCCTTTTATAGTTGAGGAGGAGTAACAATTTTTTAAATACCCATAAGTATTCACTATTCTGAGGTTCCTCATACAACAAGTGGATCCAAAATTGAACGTTAATGGGTTTTTTTGGATTATATGGTCAATTAAAAAATCCCCACACAATCAAATACATGTATTAAACATTTTATTTCTTAATTTTAATTTTTCCATTGTTGTACCATTTTGGGTTTTCACAACGGTAACTAGTAATTTTATCCAAGGTAATTTATACTATAAAAAAAAAATAAAATGACACCTATTATATAATTTTGACTAAGTGATTATTGATACGATATAAAATTTATTAAATTTAAAACCTATGTGTGGTGGAAATTAATTTTAACACAATAATATTTAACATGGAAAAACACTAATTTACCCTTATATCTACTGACCAAGTTTTTACTATTTAGGGGTCAATATATTCATTAGAAATAAAAAATTGATCCATTAATGGGACATATTTTATATTGATTAATATTTGAAAACTAGTCATAAGGAGGATCGATTTTTATAAATTTTAAACCATTTAATAAAATACCATTTACAATAAAATAACATTAATGTCAATTTTGAAATTATTCATTCAGTTTGAATTTAAAAAATATTAAGACTCTGATGGAATTATAATATATTATGTTAAAAATAGTGTAACATTATATATTCATCTAAAACCCTAATTTTACAAAACAATTCATTTTATATAAAACACATATAATATTTTTATTTTCAATTATTTTATTTGATTATTAAATAAATAATTATTTTGTTGGAGTTTCTTAAGAATTAAAAGTAATTATTTAATTAAAAAAATAAAATAAATTATCATGATAAAAAAACTAATTTATCATTACAATTAATATTTATATCTGACATATTTATATTTTGTCCATATACTAAATCGTTATAGAAAATAAATAGGAAGGTTCCTTTTTTGTCTTTTTCTTTACATAACTTATTATATAAGTACATTTCATGGAAAATGTTGGACTCACCTTTTTTGATAATCCCAAATCATGTTTAAATATTGATCATGATATATTAGGACCTTTGATAACTCTTTTTATTATGTATTTATAATTATTTTATCCTGAACAATGTATACTCTTAGTCTCATGACTTTCCTGCATCAGCTTACTGTTTATATTCATCTAAATATAAGTTCACTGTTAAAGGCTACTGGTTAGAGTCTTCTGTTCAAGTTCACCGTTATAGCTCACTTTTACATGAAGTCACTAATCCTAAAAGGTTACTGTTGAAGATCTACTATCACTAATACAAGCTACCAGTACAAAGTTACTCTCAGAAGTCTACCATTGATCTTCTTATCAAAGATCACAGACAAAGATTCATCGGCACAAGGTCACTGCTGTGGCAATGCTTATGTTATAAGTTCACTTTCAGACTCTGTCTAAAGTATTCTGTTGAGAACCTCACTGTTGCAGTCTACATTTTAACATCTCTACCTCTAGTTAAAGGCTACCTTTAGGCAACTCCTACTATCCAGATAGTCAACTATTTTTCAATGTCTACTGATGGACATACTCCACTGTTAATGAAATTATCTGTTGAGATAAGTCTACCATTGGAAGGCTCACTATTACAATAGTATGATGTTACAAGTCTACCGATGAAGCTCACAATTGAATAACCTACCAATGAAGTCCACAGTTGGAAAGACTATCGTTGAAGTCTACCGTGTGACATGCATCTGCTACAAGTCTAATAATATTCTATTATTATCTTTAAAAATTTTATAATTATTATTATAATGGTCATTTATGGGCAAATGAATGCACATGACATTATTTAATGTTATTTATAGTCAGATCAGGAGACAGTATGATGTACGAGGAAGAGCACACGTGGTTGAAACATTTCTATTATTGGCCTCTGATGAACCAAATAAAAAAAAGCTTAGTAGGAAAAATGCACATATATATATGTGTAGAGACAGAAATCAAAATAAATAATCACCATAGAGATATATACGAAGAAGAAACAAAAACAAGAGACAAGCGTGGACACATTGAATATACACAAAACACTCATAAGAGAGAAATATACACAATTTTAAGGAGAACACTCAAGCATTCATTATGAAGAACAGATATATTCAAGAATATCTATTGAAATAATATTATCAAGATGTAGTGGTGTGTTGCAGAAATGCTTAATACCCAAGAAGCTGATCATCTGTACATCTGGAAGTCAGAACCTGGAAGATGTGACACTCTGTTTTGGAGGAAACTTTCAGAGAAGGACCAAAACATCATTTCCCTCATACCAACAAGTCCAGAGCTAATCTGCCAACACAAGAAAGCATTCTAAACATATCAAAACTATCTTTATCTCTATTTTGTTTAATTATTTTACACTTTTAAGCAGTGTGTCTGTGTTACACACACTGACTCTTTTTCTTGAACTAAGGGATACTGAAAATCCCCATACCAAACTATCATTACATTTATTCCCCACGTATCACTGTGGAAGAAGCCTGGTGTTTCTTGGTTGTTAAATTATTCCCATGTATAACTATGGTAGAGGTTTCAAAACATGGACAGTTTGTGAATACTGTTGTAAAGCCCGATTCAGGCTGTGTATCACTTTTAAATATAATTTCTTGGTGGCAGGTGATCACCATGTGGAGAGGACTAGGTCATTTCTTAAGACTGAACCTCTTGTTTAAATTGTTGTGTTCATCTTTCCTTTACTCTGCTTTACATTTATCCGCTATGCTTATATTTTCAATGATAGAAATCGGTTTTTACATTCACTCTGATAGTTAGTTCTGGTTAGTGTGTATATCTGATATGTATAGTAAACTTGTTTCAATAGTCGAATTATTTCTCATACTGATTCAACTGAGGAGTAACCAACCTTTGAGAAACCTGTTAAATAATAAGTCACTTATATCTCTATTGCCTTAATTGAATGGGCCGTTTAAATTTTGGGGAGTTTAATCCTAAAAGTTTTTAATAGCAATTTTAATTGGAACTAATTTCACCCCCTCTTGAGTATCCACTCCGAACAACATTTGGTATCAGAGGTTACATTCTTATATATAAAAAGTCTTCAAACCCTCTATTTTTCAAAATGTGATTTTAGTTTTATCTTAAAAATCTTAAATTTCTGTTAGTTCTAAATTTTATCTCTTTAATATTCTTTAAAATCTAGTTATGGACAATAGACTAGAAGGTGATGCTACTAAAAGGCCCCCTTTATTTAATGGTGTGAATTATGATCAATGGAAAATTAAAATGAATATTCATTTGGAAATTATTGGTTTTGGTATTTGGTCTGCTATAGAATCAAAATATGAGATCCCCAAAACTACTAGATCTTCCTAGGATGATGTTACAAAGTCTGACTATAACAATAACTATAAAGCTATGAATTCCTTTACTGCTCTTTAGGAGATGAGTAATTTAACTGAATTTCTGCATGTAAAACAAATCATGAAATCTGGGACACCTTGGTTTTTTCTCCTGAAGGAACAACCAACGTGAAGGAAATGAGATTAAATACTTATACTATTAAATATGATAATTTTATGATGAGACCTGATTAACCCATTTTGGACATGTACCTTAGGTTTAATGAGATTTTCAACACCAAGAGTTCGCTGGGAAAATCTGTTCCAGAGAATGAGGAGATCATGAGAATATTGAGATGTTTTCCTGAAAAATGGAGAGGCACTTCTCTGTCAATCTGAGAGTCACGTGACATCAGAAAGATACATGTTAAGGAGTTTATTGGGAAAATAATGATGTTTTAAGAAGAACTGAAGGTGAACAAAAAAGGGGATGATGAACCCAAAAGAAAATATGTGCCATTCATTTCTACTTCTTCAAAGAGCAATGATAAGGAGAAAATACATGTACATACATCACGTTCAACTAGTGGAGATTCAGATTCAAACAGTGATGAAGAAATGGCTCAAATAGCCATGAGATTTAATATGTTCTATAGGAAGAAGATGTTTTTCAGAAAACCAAACTACAATGGTATATATGATCAACAAGGTAAGTGGAAGAAGGATTGGAAGAAATCTGATAAGTAAGATGATATAGTATTCTATGAATGCAAGAGGAAAGGACACATCAAGGCTAACTGTCTAAAGTTAATGTTTAAAAAGAAATATTATTATAAGGACAAGAAGTTCAAGAAATCAATGAAAGCAACCTGGAGTGCTTCAGAAGACATCACAAGTGAATCAAATACTACTGATTCTGAAAAGAATAATGCCAACATGTGCTTCATGACTATCATCTCTAAGGTACTAGTTTCCCCTGTTCTAAATGATTATTATTCTAGAAATAATAGCGATTCAGATAGTGATGAAAATATTTCTAAGGATGAACTGTTTGAATATTGCAGTATGATGGAAGATATATGCAATGAAATAAAAGATAAATATAAATATTTAAAGAAACAACATGCCTTGTATTGTGATATTAAAACAGATGTAAGTGTAGAAAAAGAGAAGAATGCTCAACTGCTTAAATAGAACACTCAACTAAAATTATCTAATGATCAAGTAAGAAAGGATATATAGAAGTTCACTACTGGTAGGGATACCTTGATACAGTTTCTAGGAAAACATATTGCTCCAAAATATTCAACTGGTCTAGGATATCATCTTGGACAGAAACAAATTAGAAAAAAAATAGTTGTTCCAAAATCTGGATAGTTCACTGTTAATTCTGGATCATCTTTTGAGAAACAATTTTCTAAATGACTGAACTAATTATTTATGTCTCAAAATATGTTTGTTGATTTTAAAAAACCTATAAAGAAACTATGGGTTCCCAAAGTTTTATTGGCTAACCTTTCTGGACTCAAGAAGACATGGGTACCAAAATTATCCCATGTTTAATCTGTTTTGCAGGGAAGTTGTTTAAGGATTTCCTGTAATACTCTATGGTACATGAATAGTGGATGTTCATGACAGATGACAGGAGACAATTCATGCTTCAAGAGTCTAATTAATGTTGATGGTGGGCATGTCACCATTGGTGATAATTCAAAAGAAAAAATCCTCGTCTTAGGCCAGATTGATAACCCTGATACAATATTAATAGCTAAAGTACTTTTTTTGATAGAACAAAGTAAAATTTACTTAGCATATATCAGTTATGTGATGATGGCTTTAATGGTAAATTTGAGAATGATTCATTCAACGTTTTTAATTCAAAAAATGATTTAGTTTTTACTACATGTAGAAATGAGAATGTTTATGCTGTTGATTTAAATTCCATAGCTAAAGAAAATGTTACATGTTTAAATGATTTTCATAAAGAATCTTGGCTTTGGCATAGAAGATTAGGATATTGTAATGTGCACTCACTTAGGATGCTATCTAAGAAATTTTTAGTTAGAGACTTACCTAAATTACAATTCCCACTTGATAAAGTGTGTCATCTCGGTCAAAAGGGAAGACAATACAATGTTTCATTCAAAATAAAGAAACAAGTTTCAACTTCTCAACCACTTGAGTTGGATCACATGGATTTGTTTGGACCATAAAGAGTTTCAAGTCTAAATGGGAAGAACAATGTTTATGTTCTTGTAGATTACTTTTAGAGGTATACTTGGGTATACTTTCTAGCTCACAAAAGTGAATCATGTTCATATTTTGTCAAATATTCCAATTCTGTAGAAAAATATATTGGACTTAATATTAAGACCATGAGAAGTGATCATGGCCATGAGTTTGAGACTTAGGAGTTTGACTCTTACTTGTCACACAATGGCTATAGTCATAACTTTTCTGCCCCTAGGACAACTCAACAAAATGGAGTTGTAGAAAGAATAAATAATAACGTTCATGAAATTTCTAGAACTATGGTTAATGAGTATAACTTACGTGTTTATTTTTGGGTTGATGATGTAAATACAGCTTGTTATGTTATCAATAGAGTATCGATTATACCTATTCTAAAAAGGACCCCTTATGAACTTTGGAATAATTGGAAGCCTATGGTTAATTACTTTAGAGTTTTTGGTTGCAAAGTCATTATTCTTAATACTAAACATAATATTGAAATATTCTCTCCCAAAAGTGATGAAGGAATTTTCCTGGGTTATTCTATCTCATGTGAAGCCTATAGAGTGTTCAATAGTAAAACCAAATGTGTGGAAGAATTAGTTCATGTCAAATTCGATGAGATTGATCCACATGAGCCTAAAGCCTCTCTTGAGAATATTGTGGAAGATTTTTAAATTACGAACATTAATGACAAGGATAGTGAATCCCCTGTGAAAGTATCCAGTTCTCGAAATTTTCCAGAATCTGCTTCTACCATTTCTGAACCAACAGACAACAATGAGGAATCTGGTTCAATCCTTCCTAAAGGTATTAGGACTATCAAGAATCATCCTCTTGATGTTGTTGTAGGCGATTTAAATAGATGAACACAAACAATAGATTCTCTAAGAAACCAGGTTGAATATCAAGCTTTTATTTCACATCTTGAACACAAAAATATTAATTATTCTACCAATGATGAATTTTTTGGTAATGGTTATGCAAGAAGAACTAAATAAGTTAAAAAAAACAAATTTTGGGAATTAGTGGAAAGACCTAAGGACACCTTGACCATAGGTACTAAATGGGTGTTTAAGAACAAATTAGATGAGTTTGGGAATATAGTTAGAAATAAAGCTTGGCTAGTTGAACAATGATATGATCAAGAGGAAGGAATTGACTATGAGGAGACCTTTGCACCTGTAGCTAGATTATAATCTATTAGAATACTACTTTCATATGAATCTCATCTGAATTTCAAACTTAATCAAATGGATGTTAAAAGTGCTTTTCTAAATGGGTATATAGTTGAGGATGTATTTGTTGAACAACCTCCTGGTTTTACAAATCCCCATTTTTTGAATCATGTTTTTAAACTATTTAAGGCATTATATGGCTTAAAACAAGCTCCAAAAGAATATTATTATAGGCTCACCTATTTTCTTATTTCAAAAGGTTTTACGAAAGGGATATATGATCCTTCTCTCTTCATTAAATGTATTTCTAATGATCTTTTGATAGTACACATTTATGTGGATGATATTATTTTTGGATCTTCTAAAAATTCCTTATGTATTGATTTTTCAAAAATGATGAATAATGAGTTTTAAATGTGTTTAATGGGAGAACTCGAATTTTTCCTTGGATTTCAGATCATTCAAAATAAAAATAGCATTGTTTTGAATCAAGGTAAATATATTAAGGATCTTTTAAAATGTTTTACTTTGGATGGTATTAAAGGTAGTGACACACCTAGGAGTACCACATGTAAGTTGGGTACTGATGAAGCTGGAGAACCAGTGGATCACACCGACTATAGATGTATGATTTGGAGTCTACTATATCTTACAACTAGTAGACCTAAAATTATTTTTAGTGTATGCATTTGTGCTCACTTTCAATTTGATCCAAAAGAGTCTCATTTTACTACTATAAAAAGGATTTTTAAATAAATCAAACATAATCCCAACTTAGGATTATTTTATCCAAAAGGAAAATCATTTGATCTAATGAGTTATTATGATGATGACTTTTCTAGTTGCAAGATAGATTGAAAAAGAACCTCTAGGAATTGTCACATTCTAGGAAAGTCACTGGTATCGTGGTGTTGTAAGAAGAAAAATTTTGTTGCATTATCCACTGCTGAAGCAGAATACATACCTGCAGGTAATTTCTGTGCTCAAATTCTATGGATGAATCACACTTTACGGGACTATGGATATCAATTCAAACATGTCTCTATAAAGTGTGACAATACATGTTCTATTAACATTTCCAAAAATCCAGTATCCCATGCTAGGACAATGAACATTGATGTGAGACATCACTTTTTGAGGTATCATTATCAAAAGGGTGATATCACTCTTCAATTCCTTAGAAATGAACATCAATTGACAGATATATTCACAAAGCCTTTGAATTATGAGAGGTTAAATTACATCAAAAATGAGTTAGGTATAATTAACTTTAGCACAGTTGGAACTCACAGTCAGAACTCTTTGTTGGACCTCACAGTTGGACCTCACAGTCAGAACTCACTATTGGACCTCACCTTTGGACCTCACAGTCAGAACTCGCTGATAAACCCAACTGTTATACCTCACCAATTCACCTCACTGGTGTACCTTACTGGTACATCTCACTATTGGATACCTCATTTTTTGTCTTTATTTTTGCGGGAATTCGAACCGTTTTTATTCCTATGTATTATTTCTATTTTATTTTGTTTTAATCCCTAAATGATAAAACCAAAGGCGATGAACATATCTCAATCCACCTTCCTCTCTCAATCTCGAACCTTGCTCTCGAAATTCCTCAACCCTAACCCTTCACCTGAAACCTCAAACTTCCTTCAATCTCCATGGCTAGAACAAAGCGACCCCCGACTGTCAATGAGGATGCACCAAGGCCAAAGACGACTCGAGCCGAATCTAGTGGCACCAGTAATACCCTGACGGGACCTGTAAACCCACATCTGAACAAGAGAGAAATCTTAGCTAAGAAGGAGTTAAGTGAAGAATAGAAGTTATTGAGCAAGTCATTAGTGCTGAAAGCACTAGATGCCCATGTATGGACCGAATGTTTTGCTAAAAAAATGGACCGTACTACCCGAAGCTTGTGAAATAATTATATGAATATCTAATATTCGAAGTGGAAGATGATGTGCATAAGCTAATATCTAGAGCCAATGGAAATGAAGTTAGCTTCTCATCTGCTGAGTGGGATTCCTGTTTGAGAGTTCCTCATGAATGAATATTTGATTACTACTCTCAAGTGGCTCCTCCAAACAGTGCTGTTTTTGAATATGAAAAATCTTTGGAATAACTAACATGAGATGGAAAATCAATGAGGATCATTAGAGCTGAGACGAATGGAGAAGACATGCTTTTAGTCAAATTCATTTAGCATGTACTTAGTCTCAGGAGAGGATATTTTGCAGTGTTGAAGTACCAGGACATATTCCTGATGTACTTACTGGAGCATGGAAATTATATTAACCTATGTAGGTTACTGATGGAACAATTGGAGGATATGACTAAGAAAAGCTCAAAATCCAATGCCCTATTCCATGCCAAGATTATTTTAGTAATGGTAATGGTAAAGGGTGTGGCTGGAAAACAAGAAAGGGTGATAATGGACAAGAACAGTGTTTGTATCTCCAAGGTGATATGAAAATTCAAGAAAATTAGCTGGAATCCCGGGATAAAGGCATGGGTAAATGATGAAGGAAAGGTATATGAAAAGTCTTTCCCTACTACACACCCATCTAGGACAAAAGACCAGAGAGATCCAGGTATGATGCCTAATGAGCTAGAATTGGATGATTTAGATGATGAGGAGAATGTTGAAGGTGCTATGGACCCTAAAATAGAAAACACCCCCATTGATGATGGGAGTGATCCTGATTTTCCTCACAGTCCTATAAGGACAGTAGCTTTCAGAGCAGCTATCCCTCCAAAAGAACTACTAAGAAGAGAGACTATTTTGAAGGACAGTGACACGGAGACCACTGAAGAAGAAGAAGCATATCAGAATATTTTCTAGGACACATATATAGAGGATTAGGAAGAGGAATCTTGTGAAAAGGATGAAGGAAAGGGTTCTATTTCCAAAGCTGTTGATGATGACAATGAAGAAGAAGGGCTCAGTTTGATCCCTCTAATAGATAATACAGACAAGGCAGTGTCTGATCAGAAAGTAGGAGTGGAATCTACAACCATTGATATGGAAGTCATTGATGACTCAGTGAAGGCTGTTACTCACCCCACTGGTGAACCAATATTACGAAGAATTTTTGATATTGCTGGAGTTGCAGAAGAGGCTATAGAGTTACCTAGAGCAGAACAAGTAGAGGAGGATACCCAAGAGAGAGCTCTAAGTGAGGGGGAGAAAACTATTGGTTCAGTTTCTGTGATATATGACATAGAAGGTTGGTCATAAGATCATGGATACATGGTAATTGGACTCAATTATGGAGATTCTGATGTGGAAGACCAGCCTCAAAGGGATTCTGTTATCCTACCTAAGAGTATTCGAGTAGTTGTGGCTGAAAATTTGGCAACCAAGGAGGACCTTGAGTCCTTGAATGTTGAAATGAAAAAGGTAGTGAGATAATCAATGGAATATTTGAAGAATAACCTTAATGAGGATCTTAGGAATGTGGATCAATCCTTGGAGATATCTCTAGGATGTGTTGTGTCCAGTCCAGTGAAATAAATGTTGGATGAGGATAAAGTGTGCTATACCCAAATTGAAACCTGGACAGGAGCTGTGGTTTCTCTGAGACAATCGGTTGCTTTAGTGACTACCATGAGAAGTTCTCAAAACCAAGTGAATGATGAGGTTAGATATATCAAAGATGTAGTTAAGAAGTTTTTGGACGTTTTTATGGCTTTTAAGACATCGGTCAAAGAACATATGAACAGTTAGTATGCATTTGTTCAGAAGGTGGTTTGTAACTTGACTCGTTCTTTCAAAGAGATAGTAGCATTCTCTGTCAAACCCCTTTCCTCATCTAACACCTCTATAACCATTGACCAGAACAGAAATTTGATCTAGGAAGAGATTTCTAAGGCTTGTACCAGTGGCACCTATGATTCTCATGACCTTGATACCACTACGGATGTCAGCAGTTTTTTTCGTGAACACTTGCAGGTTGCTACTTCTTCTCAAGAGGCCATTAATAATAAGGTAGATTCTTAATTTGAGAAGTTCTATACCAAGAATCAAATGACCAACCACTTTATGATCTTGATAGAGAGTAGGAAGCTCCCTCCAGTGACTCACACATTCAAGGAGTAGGTTAGCAAGCGGTGAGATTTGAACCCTACTTTGGATAAATTTTTTGAGAATAAAGATGATTTATTATCTGCAATGGAAAGAGGAGGAAGAATTATTTTGGATTTTAGAATCCTTTTTCTACCCTTTCTCTATTCGGACTCCACCCCTGTCATCTTCCCTCCTGCCTTACCTGCATCTCAACCCAGTGTTTCTTCTACGATTTCTCTTGCTGAAGCTATCAGAATCCTTACTCCACTGATACCTCAGCGAGCTACCCACTATAGACCCACATGAGCTTATGTTGCTTCCCCTCTAGTCATTCCTGCAGTAATTCCTAAACCTGCTGATCCATCGGCTCATCCTCCCTCTTCTTCTTCCAAAGAGAATGATCTGTTACCTATGGATGATATGGATTGAGTCTGTTTATGTCTTTTGATAGGGAATCTATATTCTTTTTGGGTTATGTACTGTACTTTTATTAATACAAGCCTTCTCGATTTTCCCTATTTTTTGTTTCTTTTTTCTAATCACAAGGAATGAGAAATGCTAATTCTAGACTAATCATGTGATTGGGGAGAAATATGCTAATATGCTAATATGACACTATGTTGAGTCTTTTCTGCCTTTCTCTCTGATCCCTTGTACCAATATATTCTGGTTTTATACTCTTATTAATCTCTGATACATGAGACATTCTTGATCTATTTTTAATAATTGTATTATATATGATATCTATCTTTAATACATACTGGCATAATTTGTGATTATCAAAAAGGGGGGATATTGTTGGACTCACCTGTTTTGATAATCCTAATTCAAGTTTAAATATTGATCATGATATATTAATTCCTTTCCTATATGTTTTTAATCTATATTTATAATTATTTATCTGCAACAATGTATACTATTAGTCTCATGACTTTGTTGCATCATCTTACATTTTACATCCATCTAAATATAAGTTCTCTATTAAAATAAAATAGGTTAGAGTCTTCTGTTCAAGGTCACCGTTATAGCTCACTGTTACATGAATTCAATGATCCAAGAAGGTTACTGTTGAGGATCCACTTTCACTAATATAGGCTACCGGTACAAGGTTAATGTCACAAGTCTACCATTGATCTGCTTATCAAAGCTCACATACAATGATTCACTGTCACAAGGTCACTACTGTGGCAAGGCTTATGTTAGAAGTTCACTGTCAGACTCTGTCTCATGTCTTCTGTGGAGAACCTCATTGTTCCAGTCTACAGTTTCCCAAGTCTACCGCTAGTAGAAGTCTACCTCTAGACAACTGCTACTTTCGAGATAGTCAACTGTTGTTCAATGTCTACTGATGGACATACTCCACCATTAATGACATTATCTATTGAGATAAGTCTACCATTGGATAGGTCATTGTTATAAAAGTATGATGTTACAAGTCTACCAATGATGCTCACAGTTGAATAACCTACCGATGAAGTCCACATATGGAAAGAATATCATTGAAGTCTACCGTGTGACATGCATGTGCTACCAGTATAATGATATTCTATTATTTTCTAGAAAATTTTTATTATTATTATTATTATAACGGTCATGTCTGGACAAATCAATGCACCTAACATTATTTAATGTTATCTGCAGGCATATCAGGAGACAATACGATGTATGAAGAAGACCACACGTGGTTGAAACATTTCTCATGTCGGCCTCTACTGAACCAATTATAAAAAACCAATGCTGGAAAAATGCACATATATATATATATATTTGTAGAGACAAACATTAAAATGAATAATCACCACAGAGATATATTCAAAGAAGACACAGAAACAAGAGACAAGCATGGACACATTGAATATACACAGAACACTCATAATAGAGAAACATACACAATATGAAGGAGAACACACAAGTACTCATTCTGAAGAAGAGAGATCTTCACAAAGATCTATTGAAAGAATCTTTTCATGCATTAGAGGTGTGCTGCAAAAGAGCTTCAAAACCAAGAATCTGAGAATCTTTACATCTAGAAGTCAGAACCTGGAAGTTGCGACACTCGATTTTGGAGGCAACTTGAAGAGAAATACCAAAACATCATTACCCTCATACCAAAAAGTCCATAGCTGATCTTCCAACACAATAGAGCATTAAAAACTTACCATAACTATCTTTAGCTCTATTTTGATTAATTATTTTACACTTGTGAGCAGTTTTTCTGTGTTACACACACTGACTCTTGTGCTTGAACAGAGGAATACTGAAAATCCCAATACCAAACTCTCTTTACATTTGTTTCCCACGTATGACTATGGAAGAATCCTGGTGTGGCTTGGTTGTTATATTTTTCCCATGTATAACTGTCGTGGAGGTTGCAAAATCTGGAATGTTTGTGGAAACTATTGTAAAGCCCGATTCAGGCTGTGTATCACTTTATAATATAATTGCTTGGTGGTAGGTGATCACCAAGTGGAGAGGACTAGGTCATGTCTTAAGACTGAACTTCTTGTTTAAATTGTTGTCTTCATATTTCCTTTACTCTTCTTTACATTTATCCGCTCTTCTTATATTTTCAATGATATAAATCGGTTTTTACATTCACTCTGATAGATAGTTCTGGTTAGTGTGTATATCTGATATGTTTAGTAAACTTGTTTCAAAAGTCTCATTAGTTCTCATAATGATTCAACTGAGGAGTAATCAACCTTTGAGAATCATGTTGGACAATAAGTCACTTATATATATACTTCCTTGATTGATTGGGCCTTTTTAATTTTGGGGAGTTTAATCCTAAAAGTTTAAAACAGAAATTTTAATTGGAACTAAATTCACCCCCCTCTTGAGTATCCACTCCAACCAACAGAAAAGTGTCCCAGAAGTCATAAAAATATATATTAGGGTCATAAGGGTCTATATATGTCCATCCAATTGGTGTTTTGTAAATTATTAGGTCATTTTAACCACTAAATTATTAGCTTAACTGCTGGTAAGACCATTTTTACCTTAACCACAATAATTAATTTTTAAGGTTTCCACTATTCATTTTGGTCAAATATTAAGTTGAACGTATTATAAATTCTAAATTATTATTTTTAAAAATATGGAATACATTTTTCTAAATAAAATTAATTTAATTTTGAAATTTTAATTTAAAATTATTCCCATAGATGTGATGAGAAAACTTGATTGTAAAGAGAAAATTTTCAAAAGTTTACATTGATTTTATATTAAAATTCAAGATAAAAATGATTCCAATGACATAAATTGTACTAGTTTATATATAATTTAACAAATTTTACTTTAAACTAATTCAAAATATAATTCAACTTCTCAAATTAATTTAAAAAATATATTCTTTAGTTAAAAATCATTATTTTTCAGTATTTATAATTTTTTTTTTACAAAAATCCAAAAAAATACCCACAAGATAATATTTATAATTATTTTTAAAAGAATAATTTTATTTTTTGAAAAATATATTCTAAAATTGTGAAAAATTAATTATAAATTAAATGCACAAATAATGAATAAAAAAAAGTTTCGTTTAAACCAAGTGTTGGGTACATTACAAGCCATTGAAAAAATTAAATTTATTATAAAAAATATATATTGTAAATTCTTGGGGTGTTACCTTATCCCCACGTTAAATAAATTTCATTCTTGATTTTTAAACATGAACACATTAAAAAAGGGTTCAAAATTTTTAAATACCTTTATTTAAAAAAACCCACATTGTGAATGTGTTGATGAAATATTCTCTTAATAAAAGAGAAAGGTAAGTAAAATGGTCATATGTAATGATCACATATCTAGGTATCCATGTATGATAAAATAATTTATTAATTAAATCATGTATATGTAAGATAATACTAATGCAAAAGTATTAATGGAGATTGATAGAGGCCATTGATCATAAGAAAGTGGGTGATCTTAAGATGTTTAATTTCCACTAAACCATAAAATAAATAGGTGTTAAAAGGGACGTTCATATCCTTAGAAAAGGTGTTAATATGATAAAAATTTATTTAAAGATATTTTCTCTAATTTTTATAAACATCCATGAGAATTCATGCTTAGATGATTTAATTACATTTCATAATTCAATATAATCATTTAGTTGTGCATGAACAATTTTCAAATAATCCCTTACTACAAGAAATGATTATCAAATATTGATTTTTTCCCTGAAGCACTAAAAGTATCTTTTATCTAATCATAAGATTTATATAAGAGAGAAAATTCATTTAATATATATGAAATTATTTTCTAAAACCAATATAGTTAGAAAAAGTTATCCAATATGCAAAAAATATTCCTATTGTAAAGTAATATATTAATCCCTAAAATCTTATCCAATGTTCTACATAAACCATTTCATAAATAGTTAACCATATGAAACTTCAAAAAATATTCAGATCCAAAAATTTAGAAACAAAATAAAGTAGTTCTTGATCTTTAAATATCAAACATGTGAATACCTAAATTATGTAATCTCTAGAAGCATTGTAATAACCTGAATTACCATAAAACCTTACTAAAAATTTTCATGCTCACTTAGTCCAAAAGTAAAACATAGATTGTTGGATATATTTCTTAAATCCAAAAATGTTTTAAACTCTATCAAATATAAACCACACTATCATCAAATCATTAATCAGTTACAAGGTAGTCAATACTATCGAATTTACTTTATCCATATCAATCATATCATTATTTAAAAATAATTATCCTAAAATCAGGAACATATAAAGGTTTATATTAAATTTAATCATGAATTTTCTAAAAATTTCATCTTTACACTAAATATATTTTCTTAGTACTGTTCGAAAAATGATTTCAAATCCATTATAAAAAAGTACAAGAGTAAAATCCATATATATTTCATAATTCTTATAACCTAGATACCAATGAATAAATACTTAATTAACATAATTATTGAATCGAAACACAATAACATTATTTATTCCTTTTCATCTGAGGAAATATAATAAGATTAACCATGATCTATTTTCTTCTCTTGAGTTATATTCCATTAACACTTGAGAAATTTATTTTCATAGTGTCCCATATCTTTCATGTTGAAGCATTTTACATTTGATACTACTTTCTTACCCTTTAAATCACAAGAACGGTGGAATTTCCCTCAATTCTTGTACAAAACCCACATTACATTTAAGAAAGAACGTGGGTGTTTCATTACATATTTATAAATGTTGGAAAATACTTCTTTCTTTTATTTAATTTATCAATATTTTCCCCTTTCATCATATTATTATCTTACTTCCCTTAAAATCCATAATACCTAGAGAATATTTCATTCCCTTGTAATTTCATGATACTATGTCCTCATATGTTGGGAATTTATGGGAGACTAGTTCCCTTCAGAATATTAGCTTAAAACCATCTAATAAATGATCATTCTTATTATTTGGATAATGTGCATTGATGAGGTTCTCATTCCATCTACTTTATACGATTTCAAAATGATGGAGTATACTATATTATATCATTTGATTATGAAACATAATGTACAATCTCAAAACAAATAAAATACTTAAAATAAATTTAACATTTTATTTTTAGATAATCTCATAATCCTAAATATAGTTTCATTGGGGATGTCATTACATTCAAGTCTTTTGTAAAGGTTTATTAATAAAATTCAAATTATCTTAATCATATCCCTTAGGAATATCAAAGTAGGTGCATAGTAATACCCATTATCATGCATCAGGAGATTATTGGTTCCAAAACAACACACCATTTTCTCAGTTTTTACCCCTAGGTACCTCTCTAGAAAAAGAAAATCCACTTATAGTATCCATAAATGTATGTATTTTTAATAAAACCTACATAATCTCTACCTTACCAAAACATTAAGCAGTTCTTATTTACTTATCCAAAAATTTTATCATAGTTTTGTGTCATCTAATATATATTTTCCAGAATGTAGTTCCCAATGATTATACTAAACCACCTCTTATTCAAAATATAATGAACTTGATCCCAGTAGACCAGATCCGGTGTTTGTGTTGTTATAATGGTATAATATAAAAGGAATCTTATCCTGAAGGACTGAATTGTTTCATACTATTGGTGAACCAAATTTATAAATGATTCCCATTTTACATTGGGAATCGAAAATGAGTCATATAGAGTAGAAAAATAAACTTCTCAGAATCCTTTAAAACTCATTAAAAAGATTAATCTTCATAATATAGGCAAAGGAAACAAAATAAGGGTGATCTCAATTGCTCGGTAAGGGTTATGTACAATAGAATCAACCACGAATCAATAATAATAACCAGTATAGAAAGGTAAATAACTGAGAAAACATTCCATTTAAATAACGTAACTATCATTATAAGATAATAAATAATAAATATTACAAGGTAAATAATTGAAAACACATTCTATTTAATCAAAAAACTTGTAATTAAATGCATCTAGATATAATATCATAGTGAAAATCATATGGATAATTAGTTTAGTGAATTATTAATAAATTAAATTATTGATTATTAGAAATCATGTTTTTGGTACAATAAAATATATACTATCAAGATATATCCTCAAGGATGTTTAAAACTAATTGGTACAAAAATATATAGTTTGGGAAACTATATCAGTACTATCAAGACCTTTCACATTATAGTTTAAAAAACTGGGAACAAACTATTAGGGTTTGGCCATCTAATTTTGACTCATCATATATGTTGATGAATCAAAGGGATATCTATATCATGCCTAAAACAAGTCATTATAATTCCAATTAATTCCTTATATATCGAATAATCGATTTAATTCATGAATAATGTGACATATCATCAAATATATATATTGATTGAAAGATATGGGTTTATAAAGATTTCCCCATAAAAACGAATAAATTTCAATCTAAATTGCATATATTATAATGTTATATGGTTTAGTCAATAATAATATCCACTATTAAGTAATATTTATATTTAATAGAAACATAATTTCCACTAAAAATAAATTAAAATAATGTTATAATTTCAAGAAGAAATTAATAATCGCAAAAGAAACCGATATTGTACAACAAATTTTACCACATCGTAAGTTTGAATTAAAATCCCAATTGAAGAAATAATTCAATTTGAAACATAAAATACCATGAATTATGAATGAATCATGATTATTCTCATAAATGTGGTGTTATATACACTACTTAAAAGTGAACAGGTTCATAATACTAAATTAGTCTTAATGAAAATGTATATTGGGACAAAAAATCTTACCACATGCTTCATTTTGACTGAAAGTTCATTAAAATCATATATATTCATTTTAAACATGTTATTACCTTACAATATTACCATATTACTATGTATAATATCATATGTGATCCTTTTATAACATATTATCACCCGCTTTTTAATAATCATTCATTATTTTCATTGTTTTGGGAGTTAATTGCTATCATTTGTAATGTTTGTTTTTTCATTAAATATTATGTTTCATTCATATATTATGTAGTTCTATAATCTATATAATAATAATAATCATGAAACAATTATCATATTTTTACATCAGTTTTTCTTTTAAATCCAATCATGAAACATGGTTATGAAAAATGAAGTAAGTTACGATCAAAGAAACGATAAAACATATGTATGCATGAGTAACCCTTCCATTTTCCAATGATCATTATGTAAATAAGGTAAGTAATATATAAATTTTATATAATGAAAATAATATCATATATACTATATTATATAACTATATATTTCATCCATGTGGTGTGTTGATGAAAAGAGAGCCACATCGCTTCGTCAAGGCGATAGTTCATACATACACGGACAATGTTATAATCATTAATTGAGTAAAAATATAAGAAATAAAATGATATATTTTCTCTACATAATTATTAATATGTCATTAATATGATAATTTTGTCTAGTATATCACATATAATCATTTACATAATCATTATCACCTTCCATGTGTAGTGTTTGAGAAATAATAATTACATCACATTACGAGTTGGTATTCTATCATACACATAAGAAAAATTGTTTTATCTCATATGAAATTTGAGGTAATAATATATATAAATATATGATGACTCATCGGTTATAATTATGTTATATAAGTCATTTATATACTTTATATACATCATCATATCCAATTTTAAGGTGTGGTAATGGAAAAAGGAATGACATTGATTCATGAGGTGGTAGTCTTCCATACACATTAACGATGATTTTGTAACCCATTTTATATAAGTGGACATGGTTATAGGTCATTCCATTATTATAAAAATATCTCAACATGTAAGATCCCAACCATTATGAAGAATTCTCATACTATTTTTCATGTATTTTTAGCTTTTATTTTGGGTATACCTTGGTTGGGTTTTAGTTTGGGTTTGTTTCAATAAGAATTTGAGAAATATGAAAGCCTGTGGGGATATTCATGGTTGGAACATTGTTTTGGAAACATATGATGTTTTCCCAAAGAAACTATGTTCCCCATTCTAGAGACATAAGAGGTGGCACATGGTTTGACCAAACAATTCGTCCTTCCTTCCCAAACCATTCACCATCAAAGAGAAGAGAGTTTATGGGTGGGTGCATGGTTTGTCAAAATATGCACAAATTTTGAAAAAAATTCACCCCCTATGTAGAGGATCGTTGTTAAGGAACATGGTTTGGAATACCGTGATCCTCTACCAAGGAAACAATTTTAATGGCTTTTAAACCACCCAAAATTTTTAGTAAAATTCTCGAACCCCGTGGTTTCTATCCCCAACATCCCATTCTTGACCGAAAATGATTCATATCATTTTTTGAGGACATAAAAATAATTATAGGGCTCCATAAAGCTATTTCTTGGTGAAGCAATGATGCGATTTAATGATCACCTCCTCATTGGTATGTTTTTTCTTCCCAATATAGTTTCCAATCTCTACCGTATCTCTTTTCTAATGATTATGTATGATTTTTACACAATTGGTGATTGTTGAGATCTAGGTTTTAATTGATCTTATTACTTTGGATATTGAACTTATGTATTGGTCATAGATCTTCTGCGCTGTTTTTATTTCATTCTATCCCCCAAAAATTAGGGATTTCAATTTTGTGAATGTTCATCAATGACCTTGAGGTAGGTGGCCTATTTTTTTATTCCTATAGTCTTGATTTTATTAGGGAGTATATAATTGTACAATCCAAATTTCCCATGATGTAATTATTCATTTTTAATTTCATTAATTAATTGGATGATTAACGGGGTTTTTAAAATGATGGAATACTGGGTTTATGAGTTGGATTTATTAATGGGATTTCAAAATTTATAGAGACCCATGGGGTGTGATGATATGATTTAAATAATGATTTATATATTATTCATGGATGATAAATGAATTCATGAAATGGTTTGAGTAATTAATAATGGAAATTGTGGAAAAAAGTTTTGAGAATGTGAAACTGTGAGATGTGTTATTGTCACTAAGTTGTGGGATATAGATTGTTACTCCAAACACCCATAGGGTTCCGTAATTCTGCTAAATCAACCCCGTATATATATATATCTGTGTGTGTTACATTAGATCATTGGGTAGTGGGATAGGGACTACTACTCTAAATTCTCCTGGGGTGCTAGATTGCTGCTCTTGGTGCCCATTGCATGAATGGGAAATTAGAATTAAATGATTAATGAAATACCATTGTAGAATGAAATGTGATATACCTTTGGGAGAATGTTCAGACATTGGCTCAGGTAGAATAAGGTATTGTTGGTTCGGGTGTCGTCATGAACCTGAGGATTAATGTGGTTAATTATTGAATAATTTAATGCGAACCATATTTACTTATTCATCTGTACTTTCTTCCATATACAACTATATGCACTCTTATAAAATTAATTTTTTTTTTGATTTTTTTTAATGGTATCCTACTAATTTTTTCTCACACCCAACATTGGCTGCCTAATTGGAGCCCTAATAGACATAATGTTTGCATGACAAGATAATGGAAGGAGCCTTGTGTTTGATGGATGAGTTGGGATGGAGCATGAAGGAGGGGAACAAAAATGATGTCAGGACCCTCCAATGGAGTTTTTAGTGTCCCTTTACTCTTGGTTTTCATCCTATACATGACTCTTATATGGGATTACATGTCTACATCTTTGGTTAATATTTATTTATCCATGTTTCGGGATTATCATATGATGTTGTTATTTATTTTTTATGTATTATTTTTCTCAGTTTTTACTACAAATTGGTTGTTGGATAATTATATCGACTATTTTGAATATTCGATAAAGAGTTTATCATTTCCCCACATTACATATTAGACCATCATTGAATGTCGGCAGACTCTGGCATACAAGGAGGCATGTGTGATGTCATGTAACTAACTAGCTAGGGGCATCAGTGTGTGGCACCAGGGTCAGGACATTATAGAGTGTCATCAAAAGAGTTTATTTTATTTTAGTTATCTTAATATTTGGGAATGTTTATAGGAGAATATGATGATTCTAGCCTTGGTTTGGAGCTTTCTCATACGAGTAGCTAACCCATGTGTAGGGGAAAAACTACCTAGTGTGGGAATGATGTTCTTAATGTCTTCTATTACTATAGAATGTTTATTCAAATTGAGTGATGCACATATTGTGTGATATTATTATATTAAGAGATTTTACTCATGTCCATGTATGGTATGATAGTTGATTATACCTGAATCTTTTAAAAAAAGTTGTTTTATTGTCCCATGTATCATTTAGGCATGTAGAGAAAATAAGGTTTTTGTGTGAGTTTAAATTAAAAATAGTTCCTTTTTCTATGAAATTTAAATTAAAGGGTTTCTAATGATATGTTCTAATGGGTAAAATAATGCTAAATGTGGTAAATTGAAATGAATAAAATGTGATTATAATGATGAATTTGAATTTTGATTACCTTTTACCCTATGTTATCCATGACCCATATGACGGTTTTTCGAAGGGATTGATGGTCCCTTGGTTTTGTATCGTGTGGTAGGGTATGGGGGATGACTTGTTATGGATTTATCTAAAACCATTTTTCATAAATGAGTTAAATATGTTTTATGTTCCCTACGACATGGGTTTTTTCATTATAAATTTATTCCTCCATGATTATTCTTGTTGATATTACTACAGGAGGATATTATAAGAAATGATCCTTCAGCAGTGGAACCCGAGGACTCTATAGTTCTGGGTGAAGGCATAAGAGATTTGTTCCATGAGAAATTTTCCTGATTAATGTAGTGTATAGAATGAGAACTAGGCAAGGTTGCGTAGAATATGCCTCTCTTGAAAATTTTAGCACCCTATTAAATTCACCAATGAGGGTGGAACTAAGGCAACCGAGTTCTAGATTGAGTCCATCTAAACGATCCTTGATCATTTTGAGACTCTTAAAGATAAGTGAGTCACATTAGCCTCCTACATGTTATCATTATAGAACAAACATATGGTATTTTCATACATGGGATGGAAAACCGTAGAACAAGGTATGGAATGAATATCAGTAGAGGTTTCTAGAATACTTTTACCAAAATACACTCATGTAGGAGAAAGTAGTAGAGTTAATTTCGTTGACCTAGGTGGGTTTGTCTGTGATGGAATATTCTAGATGCTTCACTGATTTTCAATGATTTATCCCATAATTCCTAGTCTATGGGGATACATTAAAATAAAAATTTCCAATATGGGATTAAATGTGAGATTGAGTCACAGTTTAACATATTTAGGATGATGAAGTGTTAGGAGGTTTTGAATCATCCTCTCATTTATACGGGGTTACGGAAAGAGGATTTCAATGGAATATAGGAGGGTTCTTCTATATGACCATGAGTAACATATTCCAAGAGTAGAAAGCATCACTATGAGATTATAAACAAAGGAAATAGAAAATAGAGTTTTTAGGGGGAATGATATGTTACTCAGAACAATAACTGCATATATCACCACCAGTGTAGTATATCAAGACAAATTCAACGTCAGTGCCTCCAACCAACAATGGATCTTGATGATTTTGGTATGATGGGTCACTTTTATTGGTATTGCAGGTATATAGAACTAGTATTCTCAAATAGATATGTTACATAATTTTTGCAGAATATTTATTAAATTTAACAAACTCACTCCCAGAGACCATATTAGTTTAGTGCCTTAGGAAACGTTGAAACAGAAACACTGATACAAAAGTGAGATACATTATCTCCCACACGATTCTACATGAGTAGAACCGTTCTAATACATCTCATATATAATAAATATCATTATAATCTTGGGAAAAGAAACATAAGAAAGGGTGATCTCTAGTGCACAGTAAGGATAAATAATGGAGATATTTAAGCATAATCATGAGAATAAGGGTATGATAAGATGATCATAACATTCGAATATCATACCCTTCATATTAAAGAATATAAAAAATATTCATGGCATAAATATTTGAAGTTCATCAAACATGAATCATAACAGAATCAAAGAAAATGATCCATTAGAGAATAAGAAAGGGAATTTTTGGCATACACATAACCATAGAAAACTATTATCATATTAGTCAAAAGTCACTACAAAGAACATCATAGTGTACAAAGTCCTTTACTATACTGAGTTCACACCCCATTCCAGCCCTGTATTACTAAACCATGTTCACTTCCCATTCCAGCCCTATATTACCAAACTGAGTTCACTTCTCATTCTAGACCTGTATTACTGAACTGGGTAAAATTTCCATTCTATTTGTTTAAATATCAAGATATATAAATCATTAAATAGTTAATTATATGGAAATATAGTTCCCAACCATCATGTAATTAAATCATACATATATGTTCCACAATGTCATAAATATTTATCTATCATTACCCATGAAATGGAATTGGTATCATAAACATGTCATCATATCATAACATGTGGATAATATATTGGTTTCATAATCATTTCATCATCCCATAACCCATGAACATAAGTGGGTTTCATAAATGTTTTATCCTAGAAAACTCGTTGAAGAGAAATTAATTCCATTGACATAATTATTCAAAACATAAAACGTTTATTGAATTTATTTGAATGGAATTACTAGATCATGTCCACAATAAGTAATAGGTAATACCAACAGATGTCATATTAGATGGAAAATAATTTTTAAAGGTATTTCAATAACATTTCATAAGGAAAATATCCTCTCTCCTTTGAAAACAAATTCTTAAAACATAAATAATTTTGAAAGTAATTTTCTTTCAAAAAAACATTTAAATTTTATAATTGACTCTCTTAAATTAATTTAAAACTATTTTTAAAAATAAATTATTTTTGAAATAATTTTCTTAAAAAATAACAAATGAATCTTATAAGAGATTAATAAAAAGTCATTAAAAACACTTTTTTAAAAATAAAATATTTTTAAAATCCTTTTCATGGAAAATAATCATAAATATAATTTTAAAAACCTAAAAATTTATTGAAATCATGGTTTTGAAACAAGATAAATTTATGACCAAAGTGTAAAAAAGGTTAGATTTTATAACAATGAAATTATTAATTATTTTTAGGTAGAACAAAGTTGAAAAATGATACCATTACATGATGATGTAATGAATAACCATAGGATAAGACTATTCATGAGAATTATTGAGATGTGGATTGTTATATTTCATCAATGGAAGCATAATCACAAACATTCCGGATAAATGATGTGATTATACCATAAAAATCATACCACTTTGGTAAAATTTATTAATAATAACCCTGAGAAATTAACATTACATGAAGATTAATGTATCATGAAAATATAAATATTCCTTATATAACAATTTCAAAGGGATATTGTATAATCCTCATAAAATAATATAAGTGCATAACACAATATGTGTCACAAAGTAGGAAAAATAAGACAAAATTCCCTTACCACATTGGTAACATTTTAGCCATAATACCAATGAAATAGAGATCCTAAATTGGATATATATATCCCAATAATTATCATTATAATAATAAAAATATATATCCATGGTAATTACACTCACCACATATAATAAATAGGTGGTAAAAAGGATTTCATCTCACTGAAAATAAATGTGGGAGGTAAATCCCTTACCTGAGGTCTTGAATTCTGTGTTACACAATAAATATTTCTATATAATAAATATAAATTTATTATGAATCTTGTAAAGAACTGTATTAATTTATATTATACTATATATTATTTTATTTTAACCATTTATAACATGTTAATTAAAATTCCATGTTAATGTTATGCTTTGGGTAATAACTATTTTTTCATATTTGTTTTAATTTCTTAAATGTTTGGTAATATTACTTTAAAAATGTATTAATAATATCCAAAATTATAATAATTATACAAATATATTATATAATCAGTTAATATTTATTTATAATAGTCCTCACAAATAGGAATATGAAATGAGATGAACCATTCATGGAGACGGTAGCCCATACGTACACATAAAAGTTGATTTAATTTTCTTTTCAGATTAAAAGAAAGAAAAATATATGATATATTATAATTCCAGAATCATTTTAATGTCATATATCAAATATTTATATCTAAAAATATCCATAACATGTTCCACATAATGAGTGAATGTATCACATCGCATCGTGAAGTGGTAGTCCGTCGTACACACGAACGACATTATCGTCTTCCAAAAAATGGAAAGCATAAAGGTATGTGTGATATAATAGTTAAATAATCATAATAAAATCCTTAATTTCTTATAAAAACTATAAATCCATCTTTATTTCTAACCTTGGTGGGTGGAAAAGGAAGAACCTACGACATGGATCCAGAGGCGTTTGTTCATCGTGCACATGAACGATGATTGTATATCCCATTTGATGTAAGTGTGTGAAGTTGTGGGTTGTACCCTAAATATAATAATATATAATAATATATAATATAGTTAGGTTATAATATAATAATTTTATAAAAACAATTTAGTTATTTTGAGGAAAAAATAAAAACACAATCTTTGATTACATTACCTCTTCTCTGTGTATCTCTTTTTGGTTTGCGCCAAAGGACTTCCTTCGTTAGATTTATTTTGAAAATAAGGCTTCTTGGATAAATTTATAGAATTTTAGTAGTGATGTTTTTATGTTTTTTATTATCCAAATGGCTTTAGAGGTTTAAATAACTGAGGGGGTGGGTGAGTTCCCTTTTATAGTGGAGGCGGAGTGGAATTCTTGTAAATACAAAAAAGAAAACATTATTGAGAGGTATCCCTTACATAATATTCCTTTAATAATGATAATTTTTTTAAAAACTAGGATATATTATAAAAATAAGTTAATAAAATGGGTCTTGGATATTTTTCTAGATCATTGATTCACTTAATAATAATGTTTTGTCCATTGGTAAACTATTTTTTCCCTTATTCCCCGTGATTAATTTTAACTGATTTCTATAAATAATTTAGTAAAAAATTATTTTGAAATTATTATTCAATATAAATTATTCGTATTCAAAATATTTAATAAAATTTAAGAAAATAATTTCTAAGAAGGGTCAATGATTAATTTAAAATTAATAGTGCAGATGGGAAGAAACAACATGTTTTAAAATTGAAAAAATATTCAGAATTTTGATGTGTTTTTATATCAAATTTCAATATAAAATTGATTATAATGAAATAAATTGTATTAATAAATATATAATTGATCTAAAAATATTTTAAAACCAAATAAAAATATAATTTAGACATGTAAATAAATTAAATGAAAAAATCAATTTTCAATTAAAATTTATTATGTTTCACTATTAATGCAAAAATAAAATATTTTAGAAAAATACCAAAAATTCACCCAAAGATATTTTGTGAATTATGGATTAAAAAATAAATTGTGTTTTATAAAATTAAATTTCTAAAACTTTCTAAAATTAATATTATTATGGTTCAAAAAATACATAATAAGATGTTTTTTTGAGAAAATAGTATTTTCCAAACATTTAAAGGATTTATAAAAAATTATTTATTATATCATAAAAACGATTAAATTATATAAAGAAATATATTTAGTTTTTTTTATTTCTATTAATATGATTATTTTTAATATCTAGGTTGAAACAGTAATTTGACAAAACTATATTAATAATATATTGTAATTTTTTTAAAACTCAATGTCTTGTGTAACATAAGCTAAGATGATGTTTAATGTAGTGAATGCATAACTTGTCACATATAACATAATATTAATATGGTGTATCATGTAAATAAAAGTTATCTTATTTTATCATGAAATACAATCTGTCAAAGAAATTTAAATATTCAAAAAGTTAAAAAACAATTACTGAAACTCAATTTGTTACATTATACACCCAAATAAAATGATTTTTAACTTGAAATTAATCACCTTGAAAAAATAATATGAGGATAATTATACCTCATAATATCATCAAGATCCCATCTATCATCCTAAAACTGGTGGTTTCTCTACAAAACATTCACCAGTTGAGTGGTATTTTATGTTGAACTTTCTCTGTATGATCAACAATTCCAACTGGTTGTTCCTCATTTGAAATATATTTCAATAGTGGTATAACCTCTAAGATCAGTACGTATTAAGGTTCAATTATTCAATTATTAATGAGATATACATTGAAATAATTGTTGACTTGAGAGTGTTCTGGTTGAATTTACAAGAGATATGCTGTAGTTCTTATACGGTCAATAATTACAATGTGATCAATATACTTAGAGATTAGTATACCATTATTCCTGAATATATTTACCTTCTTCCAAGGAGAAATTATTATAAAAACATTTCTTCAACTTCATATTATAGATAACATCGACTATGGTCATCATAAATTTTCAACTGACTTTATGCTTCATTAATATGATGCTGAATGGATCTAACATTCTTTTCCATTCCTTGAGTACTCTCATCTTCCAATAGTTTTCTTTATCCAACTTCATTCCAAAACATTGGAGTTTTATATTTTTTACCATATAGGGATTCATAATGATACATCTAAAACATCTATTTAATGTTATTATTTTATGAAAACTCAACTAGTGTAATGTGTGGATCCTAACAACCATTAAAATATAGAGAACAATATCTCAACATATCCTCTAAGGGTTGAATTGTTCATTCAAAGTGACCATCCATATGAAGAAGATAATTAGTGATGAAAATAAGTTCTCTATCAAGTTTTTTCTGAATACTTCTCTTGAAAATTAGGTGAACCTCATAGATCAATAATATATAATGCAATGTGGTACTCCGTGCAACCTTACAAATTCATTAATGTATATTATAACAAGTTGATCTAGAGATCAGTCTTATCTGATAGCGATGATTTTTTACGACTTAGTTAGGTAGTCAACAACCACCCATATATCATTATTACCCTTATTGGTTTTTGGGTGTCCAATGATATTATACATAAATATTCTCTCTCATTTCCTTTAAGGTATGCATAATAGATGTTACATCCCATAAGCCTTTTTTTATTTCATCCATAACTTTCTGACAATCCAAGAACCAAGATAAAAACTCTATGATATACCTATTCATTCCATCTGAGTGGAAGTAATATTTAAAATCTCAATAAATATTCACCCTTCTAGGATTAATAGATAATAAAGAACTATGATTTTACTCTAATAAATCATTTAAATCTGGTATAGATGTAATGAATATATGATTCTGTAACCTTATCATTCCATCATGATGAAGATAAACTCAAGAACATTTCTATCATTCTTTTTCTGCTCCAAATATTCCATCTACACCTATTTAATCTTCACCTGGATATATGGCTTAACATTCAATTGGGAAATATAATATTTAACCCTTCCATTAGGATTTCTAGATCCATCATTTGAAAATAAAAAAATAATGGATCATTTGTGATCCTCATCATGGATAAGGTAGCATGATCTTTTCAACTCAAATCCTTATCCACCTTGTTATATTTCATAGGGTGGAAGTGTATTGAGAAGTCATAATCCTTTTTCATCTGTAACCATATTTTCTAGCACAGGTTCAAATCCTTCTTGATATGAGTCCCTGATTTATTCACCAAATGTTCAAAATGGAAGACAAAAAAAAAATGAATTTTTCATATATTGAACATTGTAGAATGGAAAATATATCTTTAGTGGTACTGATCCATTTTTTAGCAACTAATGGTTCAGAAGACCCTCTGAAAGAAGGTTGATATTTCTCAATGTAGGACTCAAAAAAATTGTGCCCCTATTTTTTTCATTTGGAAGTCCAGTACTATTCAATGAATTGGAATTTTGTGCGAGCATATCCATAATACATGTCATTCCATAAACCATAAAATTTGTATTACTTGGAGTAAAATCATTAAATATCCTATTTCACTCAAAATTTAAATGGTTCCTTTAGGTTCCAGCCATTTTCTAGAACAAAAAATCATAGAGTAATAAAAAATATTCCTAGTACAAAAACACATAATCGTTGAAATAACTTATTGGGTGTCTAAATTATGAAACCTTAGTTAATATAAGACAACATATTTTTATCCTAGGTCATTCATTGCTATCTTCTATTTAAATCCTTTATTATTGTTTGTAAAGAGTTTTTGAATTTTCAAATTGTATCCCCTAGTGGAGTCAAACTAGGTGTATAAAAAGGAATGATTTTTCCAGTTATTCTTGTATGAGTCTTGGTAAATAATGTGTTTTGGGGAGTTTTTATTAGGCATATATCTACCAATTCCACATCCATTTTTAGTATCTTGACATGGATGTTTTTCTATGAAACCACTCACTCGATCCTTTAACAAAATTCTAGTACATTTTCTTATTCGTTGACTCATCCTTAATCTTATCCTTAAACATGTATTCATAGATCTTACTAAGGTTTTATCATCCTTGTTTCCAATGGATAACTAAACTTTTACTTTGATACCTACTATAGCATCCCAAACTTCTCATACAGATACATGAAATCATTTTTTTGGAAAAATCATTACATTACAAAAACACAATCCTAAATACCATATATGTTTAGTGCCTTTGGATTCTTAGAAACATTAACACTAGTACATAAGAGAGATTCATTATATCCCACTAGTTTATACATTAATAGAACCCTTCTATGGCATATAATTCATAATAAATATCTACATACCCTAGGGATGGAAAAAATAAGAAAGGGTGAGTTCTGATGCTCAGTAAGGGTAAAAAAGATAAATATGTATTCGTAATCATTAGAATAAGGGTATGAGAACAAGATAATGACATTATAAAACATACCCTATTTATCAAATATCATGATTAAGATTTTTGAAATAAATATTGGATGATCATAATTCATGAATCATAAGGTAATCATAGAACATGATCCATGAGATCATAAGATGTGAATTTTTTTGCATATACATATGCATATAAAATAATTTCGATATTATTTAATGATCACTTCCGTGTCCATAGAAAACATAGTCTTTTATTAAATAGGCTTGACACCCCATTCTAGCTTTATATTATTGAATCATGTTCATTTCCTTTTCAAACCATGTATTAATAAACCATGTTCACTTCACATTCCATCCTTGTATTACATTACTGAGTTCACTTTCCATTCCTGTCATACCTATCTCTTGTGATATAAATAATTACCCAAATAATTGGTATGAGATACAGGTGCCACCCATAACATAATGAAATGACATATATGTGTTCCACAAAATAAGAAAAATTCATTATATTAAAACCAATTCAATAAAATGGGTATCATAAACATTTCATCATATCACAACCTCTGGAAGAGTGACAGGTTTCATAATCATTTCATCATAACTTAACCCAAGAAAAGAAGAGGACTTTATAAGAGTTTTATCACAGTATAACCCATGGAAGAAAAATAGGTTTCATTACCATCATGGCATAAAAATATAAACTATTCATATAAATAATATGAATGGTATTATTGGATGATATCCCCCAATAAGGAATAGATAACACAAACAGATGAAATCTTATATGGAAAATAAATTTGAAATATCTTTTCAAAACATTTATTGAAAAAATATTCTTTATTATTTAAAAAATTATTAGTAAAATATAAAAAAATAAAAAATAATTATATTTTAAAATAACATTGAATATTAATAAAGTAATCTTTGAAATTAATTTCATAATCATTTTAGACATATTCTTTTTAAATTGTGATCATTGATAATAAACATTGAAAATTATAAAGGAAACATTGAAAATAATTTAAAATGAATTATAATAGTAAAAAATATCAATATACATTCCATTAAAAATAATCGCAAATGTCATTTTAAAATTTATTTAAATTTTTTTTAGTAACCATAGGTCTGAAAGAAAACTTATTTCCAACCAAAGAGATAATTAATGTCATATTGTTGTAAAAATTATTTATTAATTATAATAAGTACCAAAGAGTAGAATAATGGTGTGATTACCTGAATATATAATTAATAAATAAATTTTTAAAAAATTAATGATAATTCTTTATATATAGACCATAATATTTCTTAAATGAAATAATAATAATAAACAATCATGATAAATAATGAGATTTTAGCAATAAACTCTTACAACATTGGTAACATTGAATCAAAATCTGAATGAGAGCATAAAATTAAATGAATCTTAAAATATCATGAAAATAATTATATTCATCAAATAACAGGACAATTTTTCCTTACATAAGCCTCATAAAATAATATAAGTGCATAACACAACATGTATCTCAAAGAAGTCTACTTCGGAAAAAATTCTCTTACAGCTTTGGTAACATTTTAGACTTAGAAACATTGAAATAAAGATACAAAAATGGATATTAAAATATAGATAATTATCATTAGAATAATTATAAAATAAATACATGGTATTTATACTCACCACATATAAGAAATGGGTGGTGAATATGGCTTGTGTCTCGCGAAAATTAAAAGTGAGATGAAAATCCCTTACCTTATGTTTGAACTTTTGTTGTACTAGTCCAACACTACTATATTATTTATATAAGTTCATTAAAAATAAATTATATAACCCTATTAATTTATACCATATCACATATTATTTTATTATAACCTTTCATTACTTGTTTATTAACATTTCCACATTAAAGTTATGCTTCAGGTAATAACCAGTTTATTTTTCATATATGTCTTTATTTGTAAAATTACGTATCCTATAAACATAATCATGATTTAATAATTTAAATAATGATAAAAAATATATTATTTCCATATATATTCATTATATATGTATGTATAATAATCTATAAAAGATAGAAATTGGAAATGAGATACACAGTTGATGGAGACAGTAAGTCTTATGTATGCATGAACATTATTTTCATTTTCTTATAAGATTAAAAGAAACAAAAGTATATGATATATTATAATTATAGAATAATTTTTATTTTATATATATCACATGTTTTTTTAAAATCATACTTAATATGTTCCACATAAAGCATGAACCAATCACATTGCTTTGCATGGTGGTAGTCTGTCGTACCCACGAATGAAATTATCGTATTTTACAAAATGGAGAGCATAAAGGTATGGTTGATAAAAAAATTAAATAATAATAAAAAAATAATATAAATAATAAATATAATATATAAAATATTAATATATCATTATTCCCAACCATTAAATATGGATTTGGCCGAATGAACAACATTAGTTCTCCCGGTGGTAGTTCATTGTACACATGGATAATGATTGTGTATACCATTTTATGGCAGTGTGTGAATTTTTAGGTTATTAAATTAACATAATAGAATGTAAATATATTTAACATATATATTTTATTACAAAATAATGATATAAAAATAATTTCTGTAATTTTATAATGAAATGAAACCAAAACATTTGTTGGTGAACGTTAACTATTTTTCAGGTATCTCCTTTGGGTTTTCACCAAAGGAAATCCATTGTTGGATTTATGCCAAAAATAAAGGATTATATAATAAATTTAGGGAAGTGAAATATTTATTTGGGATGGTTCAGGAAGACCCAAATAAATTTATAGGTGGAAAATGTGTGGGGGATGTGAGTTCCCTTTTATATTGGACGAGGAGTTTCATTCTTGTAAATACCAAAAACTAAACACTATTAGTAGGTCTCCCTTACATCATGTGCCTAAAATAATGAACCCTTTTATATCATATAAGGTATATTTCTTAAATATATCTATAAAAAAAGTTTTTAGCAATTTCTTACTTCAATTTTCCGCTTAAGATTAATGTTTCTTCCCTTGGTAAACTCATTTTTCTCTTAATCATTGAAATTAATTTTAATTTTTTTCACTAATGATTTTGTCCAAAAATTTAGTAATAATTAGTGTTCAATATAAATTTAGATTATTAAAAATATTTGATCCTGTTATTTCTAATTAAATTCATATTATTGTAATAAATTAATTTAAACATGATCACACAGATGGGATGAAACAATGAGGTTTTGAGGTGAAAAATTGTTCAAAAATTTTCCAAAAAATTATATCCAATTTCAATGTGAAATTGATTCAAATTACCTAAATTTTATTAATAGATGTATTATTTATCAAAATATAATTTGAAAAAAAATAAAAAAATAACTTATCTACATAAATAAATTTAAAAATCATTTTTCAATTAAAAATCAATATTTTTCATTATTCATCCAAAAATGAAATATTCAAAAAAAAATCCCAAATATTCCCCTTAAGAAATTTTTGACATTCATAATTAAAAAATTATTTGTACATTTTAATATTAAATTTATAATGTTTTGAAATATTAATATTATTGTTGTTCAAAGAAGGAAATAAAATCTTTTTTTGAGAAAATATGATTTTCAAAACATATAAAGACATTATAGAAAATTATGTATTTTATAATAAATAAGATTAAATTATATAAAAAATTTATATTTAAAAATTACAAATTAAAATTAAAATTAATATGTGTAATTACTATGTTAAATGGTAGGGTTTAAACATCAATATTAATAATATATCAATGTTTTGTTAAAACTCAGTCTCATATGTAACATAATCTAAGTCAGTGTTACATATAGTAAAATCAAAACATTGTGTTGTGAATAATGTGATTATAAATTGTTGTATCATTTAACTTAATACTATCTCTATTTGTCATTCAATAAAAAACCAGCGAAATTTGAAAAATTAAAAAGAGAAAAAAGGTCATAAAACACGTAGTGTTATAGCAAGAACCCGCGGCCGATGGGTAGTGTTGGGGAACTAGACCAAATCAGTAATATGGAAGGGGGTATAATAACACATATTAGTATGATATTTGTAGTTCCTCTATATGTGGTAGAAATAGTGGTGGATATGGTATGCTGAAGAAAGATAACTTTTATCAACAGAGTGGTTAAGCTCAGGGGACTCAGACTATTACACGTGGAAGAAGGGAAAGACAGTTGCATGTAGTTCATCCTACACTTGTTGATAAAGTGGATGGAAATAAATGTTTAGAGATAATATTATATTATATTATATGATTTCTTGTTCATTATTTGATATAATATCCTCTCATTATTTTGTACGTACACAACATGTGAATGGGTTGTGTTTAAAACTTGAATTTTTTGAGTTGGGTAATAAAGACTGAAAAAACCACGGGGATAATGTCAAGACACATATGTATATATTGGAGGTGTTATATCAAGGTCATGGAGCATTATTTCATTTGGGATCTAGATGTAGTTTAAATGTCAGGCTTCAACTTGGTTTAGGGTATGAACTATTTGGTATTGTACTGATCCCATATCGATTGTTACCATATGTGAGTAACATTTATGTCTCCCGAGGGTAACAGTTATGTTCATCATGTATATTAGGATATCCAGGTAGTTCGTCGGGTGTAGTTCATCAACAACATGGAGATATCATTGCCAATACATCATGACCTTTTTTGGATGACAGGGGTGTGGCTCTTGATGCCATTCCAAACTTAGTGTACTGATTTTATGACATATTTCTTGAGGATATATCAGGAAAGAAACCAAGGATGGATGTTGAGTTTACAATTGATCTCATTACTATAACAGACCTAGTTTCTATTAAAATATATAAAATGAAAAAAAGTAGAAAATGAAGATCTTAATACACTTCTATAACAGTTTATAGATACATTATTTATACATCCAAGTATGTCACCCTAGGGTTCCCTAAATTGTTTGCTATGAAGGATAAAGGGGAATTATGTTTATGTGTTTATTACCAAATGATGAACCAGATGATTATGATGAACCAGTATCCACTTCCTCATATAAATTATCTCTTTAACCAGTTGAGAAGAGATGTTATTTTCTACATGATCAAAATTAGATAGAAAAATCATTAGTTGATAGTTAAAAATTATGATATACCATTAACATATTTTAGAATTATGAATGACCTATATGAGTTCATCATGCTGTCACTTAGGATGAAAAATGATCTTGTTGTGTTTATTACCTTGATGAACAGAATCCTCCACCCATACCTAGATTAGTTTTCGGTTTTTTATGGATGACATATTGGTGTACCCCAAGAATGATTCAAATCATAAAAAACATCTTGACATCATCTTGAGTACACTAAGATATCATCTTTTATACACCATGATATATAGTTTTTGATTCAGGGTCAAGATGGTACAATTCTTAGGATATGTCATCTCTGAGGAAGGTGTGTTAGTAGTCCCATAGAATATGTAGGTATTGGCTTCTTTGGACCATCCCATGATTTTTTTGACATCTAACGATTTATGGTTTTAATAGGATATTATTGGAGGTTTATCATGGACTTTTCCCATTTGGAATCACCAATTTTAGGATTAATGAAGAAAATATTTATGTTTAAATTGTCTAGATCATGTGACTATGCTTTCAAAAAGTTGAATAAGTGTTTTACTACTTATCCAATTTTGATCATACTTGATCTAGGGAGGAGTATACTGTGCTTTTTCACATGTCTAGGATTCTAAAAGGAGCAGTCTTGATACATGATGATCTATTTGTGGTGTATGGTTCATAAAAGTTGATGCCACATGAACTGAATTATACAATGAAAAACCTCAAATTAGATTTTATGGTTTATTCCATAATGTTTTGGGATCATTCTTTGTTGGGAGAATGTTTTACCATGTACACCGACCCTAAAATCATATATTATATCTTTTAAATGTGATATTTGAATCTATTGAAGTGTAGGTGGGTTGTGTAAATGAAGTCATTTTATTTCACACTAACCTAAATTCCTAGAAACTAAAATTGTGTTGTTGATGCTTTAAGAAGGAAAACATATATTTAGGTAGTTTAATATTCCAATTCTAAGTGAAAGATGATGAATTTTCATAGCTGAGATACATATTGTGGTTTTGGAGGTCCGATAAATGATGGCACTCATATCAGTATAGGCGGAGTCCACACTTTTGATCCATATTAGGGGGAGACAGTATAGGATCCAGAGTGTTCTTCCATGAGGTAAATCTATGAAGGTGGGGAGTCACCTTCCAATTAAACTATATATGAGGATGAGATCATATAAACCCCAAACCATTTTTTTGTGAAACAATTTATTTAATAAAAGATTATGTTTGAGTTTCATTCTTAGAAGTGGTATGTGTATCCAAGATTGACCAAAATGTATCATGAATGATATTTATAGTATTTGTGGTAAGACATGGAAAGCGATATTGTTGGTTTCGTGATATGATGATACCCCTGTCATCATGTGAAGTCTATGCATCAATTACCTCATGGTTTATTATAGTTATTTCCCATTCTAGAATGGAAGTGGGATGATGTTAACATCAACATTGTTATCGGTATTCTTAGGATACCTCATAAGAATGACTCAATATGGGTGATTGTGGCCAGATTGATGAATGTATGTTATTTATTACCTATCAAAAGTACTTACATAGAGGATTAGTTGGGGGGATATGTATGTTCTTAATATAGTCTATTTACATGGGGTACTACGTAATATTATTTTAGATCATTATTCATGATATAATTCACTCTTTTGTAAAGGATTACATAAGGTTTTGGGAATGTAGGAGTATCTATGTACGGTGTTTCACCCCCATAAATATGGGAAGTTGTAATGTACTATTATGGCGTTGGAGGATATTCTATTGGTTTGGATTCTCGATTATGGTGGGTCTTGGGAGAAGAAATTAGCATTGGTTGAGTTCACTTGTAACAATAGTTATTAGGAGACTATTCAGATTACACCATATGGGGATCATTTTGGTAGGACATATAGATCACCTCTAGATTGGATGTAGATAGGTGAGTTTGTGATTTTGGGATCGATTCTCATGAATTATACATTAGATCATGTTTTATTGATTTGGAAACATTATTCTATGGATCAGATTTAGAAGAAGTCATATAATGCTCATCATCAATGACCCCTTGAGTATATAGTGGGTGATAATGTATTCCCTGAAATATCACCAAGATTGGGACACCATTGGATTCTGAGGAAAACAAATTTTCCCCATTAGTTTTATTGTACCATTTGAGATTATAGAGAGGATTATACTTGTGGAATATTGATTTGATCGTCAATATTTTTATAGTGATATGCACAATTTTTTTCATGTTTATGGGATTTATAAGTATCACCCCAACCGTTATTATATGATTTAAATTGATGATTTTGAGCTTGAGTAAGATGTGTCCTTTGAGAACAATCTGATTTGTGTTGTGGGTCACAGTGAGGAAGATTTGAAGGGAAAGAATGTGTCGATAGTTCGACTACTATGGGAACATGGCTATGTCCAATAGGAAACATGGGATAATGAAGAAGTTATAAAAACTCAATGGTATAATTTTTTTAGCTCTTAATATTATATATTCTTAGGATTACAGATAAAGGAATATATCTTATCTGGTGGGGATACTATAAGATCACAACCCTTATAGAGATGTCTGATGCTCATTATTAGGTACTCATTTAACTTTATTGTGGGTATATCTTATTTGGGGTTATATTAAGATAAATTGAAAAAAGTTGGAGTCTCATTGGGATGTTCATGGTTGATGTATGGTTATGGAAAAACATGTAGTTTTCCCAATAAAATGGTGGGAACCATTTTTAGATACAGGAGGTGGTGCACAGTTGAAACATGTTTTGTCTAAACTGTATGACCTCCCTCTCTAAACTATAGACTCTAAAATAGATGGGATTTTCATATCTTGAACATAGTTTGTCAAATTTTGTTCCACCTGAGGAGAAAATATAAACCCCCTAAGTAGTGACACATGGTTAAGGAGCACAGTTTGGAAAACAGTATGCCTCTACCCATGAAACTATGTGAATTGGTTTTAAACCCTTCCAGAATCTTATTAAAAACCATAAACCCCCTAGTTTATATCCCCATTAACCCCTACTCGACCTAACATGATTTCCTTTATTTTTAGACGCCCCAAAGAGGATTCCAAGGCTCCCCAAACCTATTTCTTATTGAATCAATGATCCTGTTAAAGGATTGACTCCTCGTTTGTAAGTGTTTTCTTCCCCGTTTGGTTTCCTCCCTATAATGTCTCTCATTTTAGACGAAGATGGATATTTTTACTCAATTTGTGGTGGTTTAGATCGAGGTTTTAATGGATATTTTCCTTTGTATCCTGATCTTATGTATTGGTCCAAGATCTTCTACACCTTAGTGATTTCAAACATTCCGTAAAATATGGGTATTTTGTTTTGGAAAACATTCATCAATGACCTTGAGTAAGGTGGTATATTTTCCAATTCCCATAGTCTTGATTTTATTTTATTTTATGTAATTGTGAAATTGAAATTTTCCATTATGGGAAAACACATTTTGAATTGAATTAATTAATTGGTTAATTAATTAGTTTGTGAAATTTGTGGAATAATGGGTTTATGAATTTGATTAATTAATGGGACTTTGAAATTGATGGCGTCCGATGGGGTGTTCCAATATGTTTGAAATAATCATTTATATGTTATTCATGGTTGATAAATGAATTCATGAAATGTGTTCAATAATGAATAATGTAATTGGTTTATAAATGGGTTGAGAATATCAAACTATGAGATATGATATTGTGACTCAGTTTTGGGAAAAAGACTACTACTCCAAAAACCCATGGGGTTCTAGACTACTACTCTAAGACACCAATATATATATATATATATATATATATAATACATGGTATCATTGAGTTTTGGGACAGGGACTACTAATCTAAATACGCATGGGGTTCTAGACTGCTACTCTAGGCCCCCGTTGTATGAATGTACAAGTTCAATTAAATGATCCAGGATAAACCATGGTAGAATGAAATTTGAAATCCATTTTGTGGATGGTTCAGACTACCGCACAGTCTAAAGCATGTACTGTTAGTTCATGTGTCATCATGAATATAAGGATTTTTGTTCATAATTAAAAAATAATTTAATGTGAAAAAAATTAAATATTCAACTATATTTTATTTTTTATAAAACTTCTTACATTGTTAAACATTTTATATTGTTTTGGGTGTCGTTGGTGGGGTCCTTCTATGTTTTACTCACACCCTACTCAGGATGTCTGATTGGTACCCAAATAGAACTCATGTTTCTAGGACATGACAAGTGTTAGAGACCTATGTTAGATGGATGAGTTGGTATGGAGCATAGATGATGGACTATATATGATTTTGGGACCCACCTTGGGAATTTTCAATGTGTCTTTACTTTTTTACATTTGTAACTTGACACTGATATGGAATGACATTTCTATAGCTTTAATTCATAGTCATTTAGACATGTTTTCATATTATCATGCTATTTTTGTCTTTATTGGTCACATTTTGTTTTATTTATTGTTTATTATCATTTTTATATTGGTTATTTATATAAATTTATGTCATTCATTAATAAAGAGGGTATAGTCTTCCCGCATTACATATTAGACCCCTATTGTTAGTCAGTAGCCACTAGCATAAGGGGAGGCATTGCGGAAGTCAGGTAACTACCCAAATTAGGGAATTAGTTAGTGGATCCTATTTTTGGATTCTACACAATATATTTAATATAATTATTTTATTATATCTTCATTTTTTAATAATAATTTAGGGAATAAGACGAAGAAATTGAATAAAAGTGCTCATTAAAGAACATTACCTCTACTTCAAATATCCTTCTTAAGTTTACACCAATTTCATAATGGTTTGTATTTTTCCCAAAAAAAGGATTTTGGGATTGGTGGGTCATGTTAACCCTTATCTTATTACTTTATCCCCTGGTAAATAATTTTTACCTTAACCATGATAATTAATTTTTATTGTTTTTAGTATTCATTTTGGTCAAAAATTAAGTTCGACATATATGAAATTGTAAATTATGTGGATTAAAAATTTGGAATAAATTTTTTCCAAATTAAATTCACAAATGTGGAAAGTTTCAATTTAAAATTAATCATGGAGACATGATGAGAAGTAGCGTTTCTTTAAAGAAGAAATGTCCATAAGTTTATAATATTTTATTACCCAAATTCAACATCAAAAAGATTCCAATTATATAAATAGAATTAAATAATATATAATTGAACTAATTTTACATTAAAACCAAATATGAATATTATTTAACATTATTAGTTAATTAAAAAAAAGTTTGTTTTAAGTTAAAATTCAATATTTTTCACTATTCAACAATAAACCAATATTTTCAGAAAAATATCAAAAACTTACACTTGAATAATTTGGATATAATGATTTCAAAAATGAATATTTACTTTTAAAATAAATTTTATTTAACTATAAAAAATTAATTCAAAATTATTGACGTTTTGTGAAAGATTTTTCATTATTATCTAATCCACTCACCAAGTTGACTCGGAAAGGAGTTATGTTTGTTTCCACGGAGGAATGTGAAGAGAATTTCAAAGAGTTGAAAAGAAGGTTATCCAGTGCACCTGTACTCACACATCTTTGTAGTGGAGAAAGGTTTTTGATCTACAATGATGAATCCAAGAAGGGGCTAGGGTGTGTTCTTATGCAAAATTATATGGTGATATCTTATGTCTCACGAAAGTAGAAAATCCATGAGAAAAATTACCCAACTCATGATTTGGAGTTAGATGTGGTAATCATTGCATTAAATATTTGGAGGCATTATCTTTATAGAGAAAGGTGTGACATTTGTACTGATCATAAAATTTTAAAGTATATTTTCAAACAAAAGGAGATGAATATGTGCCAAAGAATATGGTTGGAGAAGATCAAGGATTATGACTGCTCAATTCATTACCACCCTGGGAAAGAAAACAAGGTGGAAGATTCCTTAAGTAGACAAGACCATGCTAGCTTATCCAAGATGAGGATCACAAAAGATCCAATATTTATGGATTTGCAAAGGATGGATCATGGATTTATAATGGAAGGGGGAAAATCGTATCTTTCTCAAATGAATGTTCAACCATCTATACGTGTGAATATTAAAGAGGCACAGAAAGAAGATGTAGAGTTACAAAAGAAGGTGAGAAATGTTACTGAATTCAACCATGATTGTGATGGAATAATAAGGTTTAGGAATCGGGTTTGTGTTCCTCCCATCCCAGAATTAAAGGATTTGTTGGATGAGGCTCATAGTTCTTCATTTTATATTAATACGGGAAGCATGAAGATGTATAGGGTCCTGAATGTGTACTTCTGGTGGGATGGCATGAAAAGAGATGTTGCTGAATATGTCTCTCGATGCTTGGTTTGTCAGCAAGTTAAAGTTGAGAGAGATAAGTCTAAGGGGATGTTACAACCATTACCCATACCGGAATGGAAATGGGAAAACATCACTATGGACTTTGTCACTAGACTACCTAAAACATACAAAGGCAATAATGCTATCTGGGTCCTAGTTGATCGTCTTACAAAGTCGGCACACTTCATTGCTATTAGAAAGGATTTCTCTCTGGATCAGCTTGCCAGGATATATGTGAACGAAGTGGTAAGATTGCATGGAGTACCACTTTCTGTTATATTTGATCGGGAACCGAGGTTTACCTCAACGTTCTGGCAAAGTCTTCAGCATACTCTTGATACAGAGTTTAGTTTCAACACTTCTTATCATCCTCAGACAGACAGTCAGTCTGAGAGGACAATTCAAACTCTTGAAGATATGTTGAGAGCTTGCTCTATGGATTTCAAAGGTGGTTGGGATCAATAACTACCTTTGGTAGAATTTTCTTATAATAATAGCTTTCACTCTAGTATTCAGATGGCTCCTTATGAAGCTCTCTATGGAAAGAAATGCAGGACTCCAACTTGCTGGGATGAAGTTGGGGAAAGAAAGCTATTAGGACCTGATCTTGTTGATGAGATGGCAGAAAAGGTACAATCTATTCAACAACACATAAGAGCTGCTTAGAGTCGTCCAAAACGTTATGTCAACAACCGAAGAAAAGACCTAGAGTTTAAAGTGGGTGATAAATTGTTCTTACAAATATCTCATGGGAAGAGAGTAATGAGATTTGGAAAGAAGGTAAAGCTGAGCCCTAGGTAAATCGGTCCTTTCGAAATACTGGATCGCATTGGGAAGGTAGCTTACCGATTGGTGCTTCCACCAAATCTCTCTCAAGTTCACGATGTGTTACATGTATCTATCATGGGAAAGTATATACCTGATCCATCACATGTACTCAGCTCAGAAGTTGCACCACTGGAACAAGATCTTTCAAATGAAGAAAAACCGATAGAGATTCTCGATCGTAGTGAAAAAGTCCTACGGAACAAGACCACTAGCTTGGTGAAAGTTTTATGGAGGAACCACCAATTAGAAGAAGCTACATGGGAGATTGAGGATATGATTAGGGAGTGGTATCCTTATCTGTTTGTTACAAAGTGACGAATTTCGAGGGCGAAATTCATTTTAAGGGTGGTAGAATGTAACACCCGATACTTTTATGAGAAATATTTTGTTTTTATGTTATATAAATCATCAAATGAATGTTTCACTACACACAACACTAGCTTGGATTTATTTACACGCAATTGCGACCTTCCTCAATAGCTTGTGTCGTAAGAAATACTGAGTTTTACTAAACAACGATACACTATTAAAATATTATTAAAACTAGCCGTTATGAATAGTAATACCCATTTTTTTGAAATTTTGTAAATTTTATTTTTCAAAATGGACTTCATTTTTGGATTCGGAATATCGAAATTATCCTAGGGTGAAATTTTGGAATTTAGAAAATCCGAGAGACACGATTAATATCAAGGACTAAAATGTGGTTCAATGAGATGAAAATAATTTTTGGGGAATAGTAACTTTTTACTTTTTTTACCACGGTTAAAAGTAAATAAGGTATTTAAGGGTAAAAATGATATTATTATTACCTTAACACATTTCCAAATTCTATTGGATAAGTTTAATTAGACCAGAAACAACCTTAGAAATAAAATATGACAATTTTGGCCCACTTGGATTAGATTAGGACATTTAATATTAATTTATTTAAAGAAGGGTTAAAATAGTTAAAATCAAAGTTTAGTAATTAATAATTTTTTATATAGGGTTATAAAGATGATAAATTCGACTATAAATATTCATTAGAAATATAAAAATATTTCATATATAATGGTATTTTATTTTTAATTTTTATACTTTAAATAATTTAATTTATTTGTGACACAATGATGATGCATTAATTATATTATTAATGAAATATCTACATAATTGATGTTATAAATACCCAAAAAAATGTAATTTGAGACTTTTTTTGAATTAAAATAATTTTATATGTTAATATGACATGTTATTATTGATTTAATTTACTTTTTTCGAACTAATCGTTCTGTTATGATTTTCATAAAAATCAATTACCAAATAGTGTCAACATTGACATAAAATAGATTTTAAAACTAATATTATATTATTAATTGTTATTTTATTCCTAAAAATCTAAGGTTCTTCAAAATGACTTAGATAAGGTTATATAAAATAATAATAAACAACTTGAGGTTCGTTTGACTAGTTATAGTTGGTTTATTAACCTTATAGTGTAAGAAAACAAGAAGACGCGGTAAAAGTTAAATTATATAACTTAAAGTTAAATATAAATGATAAGGTTAAAATAGACACCTAAACTTGTCTAAATTCTATTTGATGAGATTATTTTGACCCATCCCCAGCTTATCTTCTTAATAAATTAATTTTTAGCTATTAAAAACCAAATATGACTTTATAATAAAATAATATTTTTAGTTTTTCCAAAGGTGCCCCTCTCCTCCCTTATAAAAGGGAACCTCCTCCCTCTCTTCCTCACAACACTTTGAGCCTTCATGATCGTCCTAACCCTGCCAAATTCTCTTCTCCACTTCCCTAGAAACATCCTAGAGGTCCTGGTCTTCTTAAAAGACCAATTTTAGTGCCCTAAGAGGAGGTCTCAAAGAGGCGCTTCAAAGAAGAGGTAATGTCTCTTACCGATTATTTCAACTTTATTTCTTCTTCCACTTCTTCTTATTTATTTTTTTCATTATTAAGTAATAAAATAATTATCACTCATATACTGATATCTTTTTATAATTATGAAAAAACCATATTTCACCATCTATCCATCCTACGGAAAACGAAATCACCGCGCGTGCGTACGTACGGAATACCATCTCCACGCAGTGGTGTAATCTATTTTCCACCACCACCTTACTTGGATGGGTATAATGGTGTAAATAATAAATATATATAATTATTGTAAAGTGATATTGATTCTTAAATATTATACATTCACCTAAGTACAATTCCACAATCATGGGAATGATATCATCGGTCGTGCATACGTACGAAATACCGTCTCCACGATGTGATGCGACTCGTTCTACATGATTTTCATTGAATAATTATTACATAAATATGTGAGTGAATAAATATGTTATGTATTACACTAATAAAATTCTATAAATGAGGTATTTATAACCTACTAATAAGAATAAGAATTTATTTGACAAAACACGCATAAGAACAAAAAGCAATAAACACCCGAATAACAAGTAAAAATGAGATATTACTAACAAGAAGCAAAGAATATGACCATATATGATATCATAAAAATTATTATGATTCTGGAATAATTCAATGAAATTAGTTAAATCATTATGCAGTTAGTTCGGACACTTAAGAAGAAAATCGGACCTGAGGTATGGGAAAATCTCACAATCTCATTTTTATCCGAGATTGATTATACTTCAGAATTTACTGGGGAATATTTATCATCCAAATCCATGTTTTCTCAATATGAAATATTATTTCTATCCTACTAAAATTTTTTAAATCCAATTTTACCGTTTGGTGAGTTTTTAGTAAAAGATATGAAATGAATCTTTTTTCGTTTTTCATACGAGGTACTTTTTGACTTTTCTGGCCAAAGTAAGGGAAGAATGTTTTTTTAACTTATATGGACTGAATGGAATTTTAAAACATTATTTCCATGAAGCTTCCTTTACAAGTTTTCATGTTTATTTTTAATCAACTTCTTTTAGTTTTACATTAAATGACATGTTAAGAAAGGAAAATGTTTTTTTGAATTAGGAAGGATATTTTCTTCAAGAATGGAGTTCAAGTGTTTTATCAAAATTATTGTTTATTTAAGATAACATAGGGTTCTGTTTATATACCTATTTTTAAAATTATTTTATTATGTTATTATGGAATTATTTTTATGATGTCCTTTTATCTTATATGGATAATGTTATGATGGCATGATGTTTAAGATTCCTATTTTTATTACATGGGTTATGCAATGATGTATGATTTTTATTTTGTAGCGCACATAAGAATGGTTTCATTATGAGATGGGTGGGACCAATATCTGCCTCCAATGCATTGGGTAAAGATTTATATCTCATGAGATAGACATGGCTGGAACGACAGGTTAAACCAGTTCAGTGAAACAGGACTGGAACAAGGAGTGAACTCGGTTCAGAAATGGACATTGTCCACTAAGATAGTCTTGGCTATGACTCTTGGCTACTAAGAAATGATTATCTATGATTATCTGTGTATTCCACAAAGTTTCATGTTTTAAGTTATGATTATTGGGATTACATTTCAATACTATGATGTATCCCATGTTATGAAATTATGATCTCTTGTGCAGGTTAAGATTTCCAAAATGTTATGTTCTTATGAATATGATGTGATTGATATTTCTTTTTTTACCATTACTGAGTATTTGAGCTCACCCTTTTGTATGTTTTCATTCCCCAGGCCAGGAAGAAGCTTATTAGTTAGGATATTCCAAAAAGGGACTCTAGATATGTTGAAATAAATGGGAGACAACGTAGATAATTTATCAACCAGTTTTTTAAGTTTCCCAGTTTCTAAAGACACTATACCTATACGGTCCTTTCATGGTTTTGTTATATATTTTAATAAGTATGCTTCAATTTTTAATTATTAAAAATGTATGTAATGTATGGGTCGTTATAGACACTGTTAGGGGATATGCTTGGGATAATTCACATTTTCTTTAGAAGCCATTGTGAAGAAGTTCATTGAAAATTTTTACTCAGAGAAACAATGTTTATACGATTATATATGCATAGAATTTCAATCTATGTTGAGTGATTTTATATTTGAGATTCATAAAATAATATAGTGTATCTCATTATTTAGAAATGGAGTCTAATGGAAGAAGGGTAATCAATACACGTGGCCGAGGTAGGGAGATCCCTACTGAAAAAGTCAACACATTCAATGTTGGAGCATATTATATCATGATGATATTGGGATAACATACTCACGTTGTAACAAATAACCTTTCCACACCTAGGTTGGATCATTTCATGAGGTAGAAGCCCCCATATTTTAGCAGTACTACTAACCTAGTAGTTTCAAAGAAATGGATCAAGTCCCTGAAAAAGATATTCCTAGAATTAAGATGAAATGAAAATGAAAAGGTAGTACTGGAAGGATATTGTCTCTAGGGAGACGCTGATCAATGGTGGTCCTTGATTAAGAATTCCATGGAGGAAGAATAATTAGAAGACATGGGATGGAGAAATATTAAGGAAATATTATTAGAAAAATATTTCCCTCATGTGCAACGAATTGAAATGAAGAGGACATTCCATAGCATAAAACAAAGGGAAGGAGGAGGTGTTGCAGAGTTTGAGACTAATTTTACATGGCCGGCTAGGTATGTTATAGATTACATATGTGACTCAGTAGACAAGATTGATCATTTCATTGAAGGTCTTAATCCAAGACTTCGAAGGGCACTAACTTCTCAATAATTTTCATCATATTATGAAGTTGTATCACGTTCCATCAAAACCGGGAAGTAATTTGCTAGATCAAATATTTGCAAAGGGATCCATGATAATAAGAGGTACTCTAATAACCAAGGGAAAGGTGAATCACCAAAGAAGAACAAGGGAACAACATTATTCACATTATGGGCGAACTGTGGAAATAATCATCATGGGAAATAATTAATAGGCATGGGAGTCTGCTATAATTGTGGAGAAAGGGGTCATCAATCTGATGAATGCAAGGGGAGTAAATAATTCAATGATATTCAATGCTATAAAATTAGATATATGGGACACTATGCAAATGAGTTTCCTATTTTCCAGGTAAACTTGACTCAGAAAAGGACAAGAGAGCAAGGGAGATCTTATTCGATTACAACCATGAAGGATAATTTTCATAATGATTTTTGTGGAAAGTACTTTAATTGTTTCCTCAAACATATCCAAAACATTATATGATTATGGATCATCAAATTAATTAACATATTCTTTGTTTTTTAAGAAAATTAGATATGTCCAATTTGATTTAATAAAGGTGCGGTCAGTAAAAACTCCCAGGGGATGTATCATTTCCACAAATGCATGTTAACTAGTCCCCCTCTAGACACCAAAACATTCTTTAGTTGTTATCCTTGTCATCATACCAATGATAGAATTTTATGTAATTATCGGTATGCATTGGCTATAAAATTATGATGTGAAAATTTATTGTAAGAACAAGGAAGTTACAATTTTTGAAAATGGTGTAGAATCCCTTGTCCTTGTGGCAGAAACTTCACCACTAAATTCTTATCTAGAACCACCCCCAGTAGCTCTACTGAATGTAATACATGGAGAGGAAGATAAAACAATATCTATGGGTGAGGAAAGAAATACACAAATTGAAGATGTGCACATAGTGAAAGAGTAAATTGATTTATTTACAGAGGATTTACTTGGACATCCTCCTGAGCAAAAATTTTAGGTCTCTATTGATTTAATTCCTGATGTAAGACCTATATCAAAGACTACCTATAGAATGACCACTCTGGACTTAGTAGAGAAAATGAAATAACTAGATGATTTGAGTGAAAAAGGATTTATTTGAACTATTTTTTCTCCATGTGGAGACATTATCTTATTTTTCAAATAGAAAGATGGATCCATGATGCTTTGCATTGATTACATGGAAATCAATGCTATTACAATAAAGAATAAGTATCATCTTCCCCAGATTGATGATTTATTTGATCAACTTCATGGAGAACAATACTTTTCGACATTTGAACTTCAATTCAGATATCATCAGTTATATGTAAGGAAGTAATATATTCCAAAGTAAACAATTCAGACCAGGTATGGGCATTACAGGTTTACAGTGATGCCCATTGGACTGAAAAATGCACCATCTGTTTTCATGGATTTAATGAATTGAGTTTGTAAGTAATATCTTGACAACATTAAAATTGTATTCATCTATGATATCCTCATATAATCAAAAATATATGATGACCATGAGAATCAATTTCCCTTTATTCTATGACTCTTTGAATTAATACAATATATGGGAAGTTTAGAAAGTGCGAATTCGGGCTTCAATCAGTTTCTTTTCTAGGACATATTGTCTCTGAGGATGGAATCTTAGTTGATTCTGCAATGAAAAAAGCAATCCATGAATGGCCCACACCAACAAAAATAACTGAGGTATGCAGTTTTATTGTCTTAGTAGGTTACATTCTTTGTTTTGTTCAGAATTTTTCCTGACTGGCTAGCCCGCTAACCAAGATCACACGTAAAGGAGTTATGTTTGGGTGGACAAAATAATGTACAAAATTCTTCAAAAAATTGAAAAGAAGATTTGTCAATGCTCCAATTTTGACTCTTCTATTTAGAATTGATGGATTTCTAATATACATCGATACATCAAATAATGGACTGGGTTGTGTCCTCATACAAAATGATAAAGTTATTGCTTATGCAGCAAGACAGTTGAAGACACATGTGAAAAATTAACCAACTCATGATATTGAGTTATCATCTATTATCTTTTCTCTGAAAGTATAGAGACATTATCTATATAGGGAGATATGGGAGATTTATATAGACAATAAGAGTTCGAAATACATTTTTCAAACAAAAAAACTAAACATGAGGTAAAGAATTTGGCTTGAGTTACTCAAATATTATGATTTTTCAATAAAATACCACCAAGGAAACCCGAATAAGGTGGAAAATGCATTAAACATGAAAGATCACATCCTTTGGACTCAAATGAGGATTGAGAGAGATCCTATATTTTTGGATCTACTAAATATGGATATCAGAATTGTTAAGGATGGGGAAACAACAATCCTCATTCAAATTATTTAGAAACTATATTTACTAGAGAATAAAAAAATCTCTCAATCTGATGTTGAGAATCTTCAAAAGAAAATTAATGCTGTCAAGGATGGGAGACTGGCTGAAGGAGTTATAAAATTTGGGAAGAGGTTATGTGTTCCATCAGTACCTGATCTAAATAGGGAACTATTAGATGATGCGCACAACTCAAATTTCTCTATACACCTGGGAAGCACCAAGATGTATAGAGATAGGAAGGAATATTTTTGGTTGGATAATATGATTTGTGAAATTTCTGACTACATGTCAAGATGTCTTATTTGTCAACAAATGAAGGCATAGAGACAACATCCCAAAGGAGTGATGAAACCTTTACCAATAACTATGTGGATGTGGGACAACATTATGATGGATTTTTTCACCGGACATCCAAGGACACCAAGAAGGAATGATTCAATATGGGTAATTGTTGATCGTCTCACGAAATCATCACATTTCCATCCAACAAGAAAGGATTTAGCACTTGAGAGACAGAAAAGACTTTATGTTAATGAAGATGTAATACTTCATGGTGCACCTCTATCGATTGGGTCAGATTGAGATCCTTGGTTTACCTCAAAATTCTGGAAAAGTCTCTTGAAGGCTTTGAATACTCAGCTTCATATGAGTACTGCTTATCACCCCCAAACTGATTGACAGTCTGAAAGGACTATTCAAACATTAGAAGACATGTTGAGGTCATTATCTCTTGACTTCCAGGGTATGTGGGATTAATACTTTCCTTTGGTGGAATTTTCCTACAACGATACTGTCCATTCTAGTATTCAAATGGCTCCATATAAAGCATTATATGGAACGAGATTTTGAACTCCAACCTGTTGGGACGAAGTTGGTGAGAGGAAACTTATAGGCCCAGAACATATTGATGATACCACGACAAAGGTGAAGAAAATAGAAACCCATATTAAATAATCCCAATTAGTTAGAACAATTATATTGACAACCAGAGAATGAACATCGAATTTCAAGTGGGAAATCATGTATTTCAGAAAGTATCTCCATGGAAGGGTGTCCTAAGATTCGGTAAGAAAGGGAAACTAAGCCCCAGGTACATTGGACCATTTGAAATTCTCGAAATCATTGGAGTTGTAGATTACTAATTAGGAATGATGCCTAATCTCTCCAGAGTTCATGATGTGTTCTTCATGTTATTGTTAAAGAAATACATGCCAGACCCAATGCATGTACTCACATATGAAGAAATTGAACTGGAACCAGATTTTTCACACTGTGAAAATCTTATCGGGATTCTTGACTCAAGGGAGCAGGTATTGAGAAATCAGACAACTCATCTAATAAAGGTCTTTTTAGAAATCAGAATGTGGAGTAATAAACATGGGATACTAAGGATGTTATGAAAATGAATCACCCACATATTTTTGGTTGTATTTTTACATAATATTTCAAGGAAAAAATTTCCAAAGGAGGGAATAATGTAGCACCTTAAACATTTTATAGCATGTTTCTCTTAAATACAATGTATTAATTAAATATCCTATATTTAATGAATCACTAATCCTATATGGGACAAAACATGGTTACTTATAGGAGATATCCATTACCTATCCATTAAAACTAAATTTTCCAACTCTGTGATTTGAATTTTAAAAATCTGACATACACGGTTGTGTTCAAGATGATATTTAGAGTTTTATAGAATTAACATAATTTTTGGTGAATAGTAACCTACTCTTATGAATTTTAATTAGACCTTATGAATAGTAACTTACCCTTATGAATATTAATATAAATTTTATGAATGGTATCTATACCCTTGAGTGTATAAGTGAATTTAGGCGCTTTAGAAATGAAGACGAATATTTTAAGTGTTTATATTTTTCGTTTAAATAATTATTTTAAATAAATATTTAATTAATAATATTTAGGAAATTATTTTTAAAATATGGAATTCATTTTTAGATTCTACACATTGAAAAATGTTTTGGGTGAATTTTTGGTATTTTTCTGAAATACAAGAATTTTTGATGAATAGTAAAATCAGATAATTCACAATAAATGCTAAATAATGGATTAATTGAGTCATTGATGATGATCTTATGATGTAAGACCAATTTATTCGGACTCACATTATAAAATTACTGTTCTAGGTCATGGAAGACTCATTATTCCTTGTCTTATGGAGAAATAATAAATTAATGAATTTTATATTATGAAAATTCCTCTCTCCTCCATGATAAAAACTCCCCTTCAATCTCACATCTCTTCACTCCAATAAAGCCTTGTGGATTTCCAATATTCTGCACAAATCCCTCTTCAATATCCTCCCCCACATCTGAAATCTCCTAGCCTCTTTAAAATACCAAAACCTCTCCTCTTAAGAGGTTCTCAATGGAGGATGTCTCAAGAGGTAAACTCCTCTTTCCAATTCCTTTGTATATTTTAAGTTCTTTTCTTTTTGTTTCTTTCCTCACCTACCTTAACCAAAATATTATTATAACTCTAGTAACATACATTTAATATAATGTTTTTATTCTAATGGGATATTTCATTATCTTCTCTCCTCTCCCCACCCTTTATTTGGAAGAAATGAATGCGTCGTTTGAGATCTGTTAATTTAGCACATTCAAGGACAACAATTTATCAATATCTATTATAATCCTTAATTATGGTCATGAAACCATTTCTGTTATAGTTAACTAGATTATTATATATGTAATATATCCTATTTTTAGTTATGTAATCCTTTTGTACAAATGGTATTAATTTTTAATGCAAAACATATTCGTTGTAATCAAACCCACTGATTATCCAAAACGTTTGTCACTAAGGTTATATATATAATTATTCGACTTAACTCTAAGTAAAAAAATTTAATTCAAAACCATTTAATCTCCTGGATGTTCACTAATTCCGTATAACATCATTTCTTGACCAACACATCCATATTTCTTATTTACCTAAACTTGAATATAAGTGAACCGATAATTTAAAACCAAGTAAACAAATGAGCCCCAACAATGAAATTGAACATTATAACAAACCAATAAGATAATTAATGAACTAAAAATGGTTATAAAAAATAATTTAAATATATAATAGTTTCTGGAATTATGAATTAATATACCTAATTTTTTTATTCCGGTTGTAAATAACTAGTCAAGAACACCTTCAAGCATAAGGTATGAGATCCTCTCTCTCACTTTTGTTCAAGAATATCCCTATGTTGTGCCCTTTTATTTTTAATTCATAATGATGGGGTATGTTTTTAAACATCCCCCATACTTCCCTTGTGACACATAAATACTGTAACACCCCTTTACCTCTCATTATGCCATCACAATAACACTCGTTACCATGTCGAAATGTTTGTAAGGAGTTTCTCATCTCACTTTTATTTCTTTGAGATTTTCATTGTTTTCCACTTATTTAATGTATGTGGTATACATGAACTGCAATTTTATATATAATAACATGATTATATTTATATTCATGTTATTAAATGACACATTTAAGGGTTATTAAGTTCTGGTCATATGATTCGACCGATTACATTGTTGTAAGATACTTTATCTCAACTACTATTTTGTTGTGACTAAAATTGTATTGTGCACCTAACTGTCCTTATCTGGTGTACCTACTACCCATTTGAGATCACTTTTCATTTGAAATTAAATTCATATTAGTTATCTATAACCTCATATTGTGGATATGTTTTTTTCTAAACCGTATAACATTTTACAAATGGTGTTCATATGGAAAGTTATTTTAATTATGAAAATATTGATGAATCAGTATTCTCTACTCTATATGGATTTTGAAAAAGAAAATTGATCTTGTATTGAATAACTATATGAATAATTATTTGTACATTAAGTTATAGGTGGGGCCAGTAATAACCCCACAATGCATTGGTACATCTCAAAAGACAAATCTATTTGGAAACAAAACCATCGAGTTTTCTTCCAAACATCCAACAGTTTTCTACCCACAACACTAATCCATTTTAATGGTATTATGGTTTCATGTGCCAGATACATCACATCAAATTAATAATAATTCTCTATATTCATTATTGTTTATTATTATTATCAATTATATTTTGACTATGAAAAAATCTATGGATGTAGTTTCATTGTCAGTTTATTAATGGAATTAGTTTTTCAATTATTTACCAACCAAATTTATTATGTCAAATTGAATATGAATCACTCATTATTGTATTCATTCTTCCACTATTTGTAACCATTACTGAGTGTTTGAGCTCACCCCATTCATTTTTTACTGTCAACAGGTGATGAAGAGAAGGTCATTTAATGAGTTCATGTGGGTGCAGTTTTTAGTTTTGTATTGTATTGTATCTTGTAACCTTTTTCAATTTAATTTGTGATTCATCTATGTCTCTAGTTTCTTCAGGACTACTTAACTGATCGTTCCTTCAGGATTTTCATTCCTTCTAACCATTCCAATATCACATGTAATGAACTGAATCCTATCTAGAGGGGTTTCATTGTTACATCAATGATGACTATGTCGTCAGGATGCAAAAGCTAGTACGACTATTGGAACGTACCCGCTTGTTGATGGCCCAGTTCCCATATCATCCAGAAGTTAACCATATCCCTTGATCCCAAAATAGTCAAGTTGATTCCTTGTACTGCATAGATTCATATCTTGCAAAACCTGATTTGGATGATTTGATTATCCACGTGGCACACCCGAGACTCGTCGCCCCCGTCACTCCGAACGATGATGACATCCCACAAGTAAGACATATTACCACCGATGCCTCTATGTCAGGATCCCATGGTTCCCCAAAAGTGGTGTTGGAAGTGACCCCCGATAGGAGGACCCCCTTTATAATGTACCTCAAATATAGTATTCTCCCAGAATATCGAGCTGAGAATGAACGAATACGGTGCTGCACATTGTAGTTTACCCTCCAGAGAGACCCCTATCTTCAGTAGATCATATAAAAAGGTGGTTTTGATGGGGTTATTCTCCATTTCATTCAAGAAGGTGGGATTTTTCAATTTATGCAGGAAAGTCATTATGGTTCTTGTAGGGCTCATCAGATCGGGGAAAAACTATCTCACCAGATCTGAAGGATGGGGTATTTTTGTCTCTCTATGTTCCATGACTGTATCGAGTTTCCAAGATGTTCCATTCCTGGATATCTGATGCTAATTTTGTGCATCGTTTTGCAGAGCCTATCCACAATACCAAGTATTCATGGACCTTTGTTGTTTGGGGACTCGATGTCGTGGGACCATATCCACCTGAAACTGCACACCAACGGAGGATCATCCTCACAACTACAAATTTCTTTTATAAGTGGTCAGAGGTAGTTCCACTCAAGGAGGTCAAGGCCCATTCTATAATCGAATCTTTGAGATCCAATATAATATATATCGATTTATATTCCCTTACAAATTCCACACCGATAACATCACCAACTTTTGGGAATGACAAATAGAGAGGTTGTATTCCAAGTACAGTATCTGTTTAAACCATACCTCCCACTATCACATGAAATAAAATGGGAAGATCAAGGCGTTCAATAAAACCCTCCCTATCAATCTGTATAATATGGTTGGTAAACATAAGAAAAGTTGGCCGAACAAACTCCCCAATGCCCTCTGGTCTTATCAGATGACGACTCGTAATTCCCCCCGGTGACCCCATACTCCCTGGTGTACGGAAAAGTGGTTGTCCTTCCCAACGATATTCAGTTTAATTCATTACACACAACTATTTATGATCAGAAAGTAACAGATAAGGCAACTGAAGTCCGTATTCCTGAACTGGAAGCGCTCCACGAGGACATGAATTGTTCCCTACACATCTATAAAGTAATCCAAACAAGATATCTAGATCTTCCTATAAGAAATTTAACCTCCAATATTTTTTTAATGGTGACATGGTGTTGGCTCTGAGAACATTGATGATACTCGGTAGGAATACACAAAAACTATAGCCTAAATGGGAAGGATGTTACATCGTTCAAAAGTTTTACACGAATGGCACATACTCCATGGTTACCAATGATTTTGATCATAGAACTCCTCCCCCCCCCAATGCCAAATTCCTCAAGAAATACTTTTTATGAGTAAATTATCCTACATGACATTACAATTTTACATCCATCGTGATATTAAACTACTTTTACATCCTTACAAACATTAAAATGCAAGCAGAAGATATATTATTACATTCTATGATCTACACCCTTAAACTAAGACCTCCTTGAGTCCTTATCACATGGCGTAAAACTAAAAAACACCTCAAGGAATACTTACTTCATAATTCCCATAATCATGGGATATGTAGGAATACTCGGACCATTTCTCTTAGAGTCCATCCCCCAAATGTTTCACATTGACTACCCACCTGGGTGCAGTTCTCTTGGAGGATCCCACACGGTGTAGGGTAGGCTTCTTTGGTCCCCACTCATTTCGGGATTACAATGATCACCCCATGTGACCCTCCTCATTTTTTATCATCCCACATCCTAACTAAATGAAATTAAACTACATGGACCTTTCATAACTATTCATGGAATGATTCCCATCCTCATGGGATTCATAAGAATGCACAGACATTAAGTCTATAGGCCCAACCCCAAACTACATGATCAAACATTCGGTAAAAACACTGGGTGTGGGGTAGGATTTTTTCCTTCATTCACATCATGTTCATTATGACCATGCTGTTTATTCCACTACCCACAGATCACTTCCTCTTTCATTATCCCACAAGACATTAAACTACACTGGCATATTCATTGTTAACACATCCCATTTTATTTGGCTCTTCATCATCTTTCAAATTCAAAAGGTCCCCCGAATGACATGGATTCTATGAATTAGGGATATCCAATCATTTTGGGATAACATCCTCGAGGATATCAAATGAAAAATTGATAAAAGACCCACAATGTGAATATTGTAAGCGGTCGTCACTCATTTTCTATTCCCATTTCATGAAACAAGATGTGGATTCCATGTTTTAAACATGGTCAACAGCCATCTGCCATCATTAACACATCCCACTTATGTCCCACATATTTGGTGTTGTGGTTCATTTTTTCCTTATATGCCTTCATACATTTGTCTTCCTTGGCAAGGAGTGTTGATTTGGTTGGGATCACCCATGACTAATCTCTTTCCCTCATTATTGTACCCTTATATATTGGGGAGATCATGATCCTATTACTTTTTTCCAACACAGAGCACTACTCACATGGGATTATGATATTTGGTTAGGATATACCTATATAAAGGGTCATGTATCTATGGTATGAGACCTATGAACATAAACTAAGATCATTCATCATCCTCGCCGGAAGAAGTTAAACTATATACTGGCTGGGCTTTCGCATCCCAGGTCTCTCGAACTTTTCATACCCTAGACAAAGTTATCATTTAGGATTTTGCGGTGTGGTACGGGCTTACATCCTCATTCTCGTTGGGATATTTTTGTCACACCACACATATTCCCTTGAGACACCCTCCTTCATCTTGCATCCTTTCCGCATTATGAAAAACTACACAACATCATTAAGAACTATGTGTGTCTTGATTCCCATCCTGATTGGATACGTAGGACCACCCATATATTTAGTCTTTGGGTCCAGCCCTATTTCTTAAAACCATCTTCATCGATCAGTACCCCTGGACAGAGTTCCTCGGGAGGAGGTATATAGTGTGTTATGGACTCCATGTCCTCATTCATGATGGGTTTGCAACAGTGACACCATGTACCTCTCCCTTCTGATAGATATTCCTACCCCTATTATACACTCTCCATTTTGAGTCTGCTACACTTGAATTGGGCCCCTCAACCCACTTTGGTATTTCACCACTATGCCCAGGAGAACATTGGTTTAGGACCTAGAGTGTTGGATTCTACATAGAAATGTTATCACCCATTTCCATGCTTCATGTTCCCCATCATTTGGAATTTAGTCATCTTTAGATTTTTAAAGGGCCCCTGAACGACATGGATTCTAGGCCCTAGTGCCCTCATACCACCTTGAGCTAACATCCCAACGAATTTCAAATGAAAATTTGATACAAGTCCCGCATTGAAAATATGGTCAGTAGTTGACGTTCATTTTTTGTTCCCATTTCAGGTCACACGATATGGATGACATGTTTCAAACATGGATAAATTTTGTCCTTCATCGTCACGCCACCCCATCAAGCACTAAAAATTTATTTCCTGATTCATGTCCTTTCCACTCCATCATGTCCAAGTGGAATTTTTATACTCTTGGTGCTATCACTCGGTTCACATATGTGAGTTATAAGGACAAATCCATAGTGAGGCATCATTCAGGGCCCATACAAGTTTCCCCATTTCATGTCTTCCACATACTGCAAAGACCATCTCCTCCCTTGTTTCACACATCTTGCGTAGTTCACATGGGCTTAGGAATTTGGTTGAGGTCCTCACCTATTTAGAAGAGAATCTATTTTATATGGTCTAAGATCTAACACCTTAAACTAAGTTCTCTATATGTTCCTTCAACAAATATATCTCCTAGAACTACGTACAACATGATTCCCATCCTCATGGGATACATAGGAATGCCCGAGAATCTCATCTTCAAGTCTAGATCATGTTCCACAAATTACCCCTTCTGTTCAAACTTTTTTTCTTAGACTTTAACTGGATTTTGTGGGTTAGTGTGTGAGGGATCATGTCCTCATTCACTTCGGTTATTCAATAGTCACACCACATACTCCCATTTTGAGAGCTAGTATCTCCTTCCTCTTGACCCTCATGTCGTTAAAATGAACCTTCAATACTATGTATGGTTTGATTCCCATCCTCATGGGATTCATAGGAACACCTAGATGCTTCATCCCTGGGTTCAACCCCATATTCTCTGACCTTTTCTCACCCCTCGGCTCGAGGTTTCTTCCCAGTCAGTGCATGTGGTGTGGTGTGGACCTCATCTTCATTCACATCAGGTATTCATTAATATGCCATGAACACCCCACCTAAAACCTCTTTTCATATGTATGGGTCCAATCCATATGACATTAAACTATGCTTCATAGTCCCACATGACTTTAAATTGTTACATCTTTACTACAAGACATTAAAATGAAGGGGTTGGTCCTATCATGTGACCCTAAACTATGACATTATCATCCTGGCCGCACGACAAAAAAACGACACTACATTTTGATGTCTTCAAACAAGGGGAAATCTTGTTTGGTATTGGTAATCCACAATACTATTTTTCAAGGGGCACATATGGATTAATTCCAAGATCGACACCTATATTCTCCATTCTAGGTTTGTTGCTTCACAAAAAACAAAAACCACACACATCCCTCCAAAAGAAAAATCCAAATCAATCAAATGCCACAACTCTTGGTGTGTGGGCTAGACCCGCACGATAGTGTTATCCCATGATGTGATACCCTTATACTTCTAGAATGATGTGAAACATTATCCTCATCGTGATGGGGTGCCTATGAATGCCTATAAAATTTCCCTTGGGCCCATCCCAACATTCATTTTCGGTCCCTCAATCTAAAACCTCCCCAAGGAGCACGTGGTGTGATACAGAATATGACCATCATAATTCACATTAGTTTTTGTAATTACCACACCATGTCCCTACCTCCTTCCTTTCCACATGGTCGGATCTCGATTACCATAAAAATAATATCCAATCAGAATCTACTAGAACTATGTGTGGCTTTATTCCCATGCTCCTGGGATATATAAGAATGCACAGACATTCCTTCTGCAGGTCTATCCCCAAGAATCTTAAACACTTCCCCAATTTTTTAGGCATCTAGCCCTAAATCCTTTGGGAACATGTTGTGTGGTGAGTAACTATTGGGATCTCATTCATGTCAGATTTATCTACAACCACACCATGTGTATCCCTTGTCTCCCCCCAACCTGTTCCAAGTTGTACAACCATAAAATAAGGTCCTCCCATAGGAACCACATGTTTGGTTTGGCTACTTCGCTACCCTACACATTTTACATTAAAACATGTTCCCTCTTAATGGTCTACTCTATGACCTTAAGCTAGAATAATGGACCACAATACCATTTTTCTTAGAAATGGACTTGACTCCATCAATCTGACACGTTCATTGGCATACACAAATTCATCTTGGAAATGATCCCAAAGTGTGGAATTTTCCCTTAAGCATCCCCTTGTTTCTTTTCCATGCTTCAGGAGCCCTTTATTTGTAAATTTTTCTTCTCCCACATCAAAAGGGACCCCCCCTACGGCCTGGTCTCAAGACTCATTGTCTCACCTTCCATCTTGGGCCAATGACACCAAAGTCCTCAGATGATATTTTGAGAGAGGTCCTGTGTTTCTAACATGGTCAACTGTGGACCCTCAGTTTTTTGTCCCCATTCCATGCTAACATGAAATAGATGTTGTATTTCAAACATGGTAAATATTTATATTTTATCATCACACCACCATCATTGTAATCTAGATCTCAGGCACCATGATTCACATATTTCCACTTCTTTATGTTCATGTGGAATTTCAACACACTCGGTATTACCCCTCTGAGCATCTATGTCTGTTGAGTAAGAAGGAAAATCCAATAACTACTTCTTTTTTACCACATAGAGCAGGGCTCACGTTGTATTAGAGGTTTTGGTTAGATGTGTACTGTTTCATCCAAACCAGACATGCATTTCGTCCCACATGACGTTATAATATGCCTTCAGAACTACATATGGCTTGATCCCCATCCTAATGGTGTAAATTGGAATTACCAAACACTTTGTGTCGGGCCCAACCAAAATTTCATCATCTTGGGTCTCTCGAGATATGATTTCCCCAGGGTTTACATGGCGTGGTATGGCCTTATTTGGTCCTCATTCAAACTAGGCCTATAACGTCTGCACCACATACTCCCCCTTTGGGATTAAACCTTTTTTAGTCTTCATCCCACTATAGGAAATTAATCTACAATGGTCATCCAAAAGTACATATGGATTGATTCCCATCCTTATGGGATATGTAAGAACACATGAGCACTTTCCCTCAGGTCTAGGCTTAAGATTAGGCCACCTATGGTCTAAGATATATTGTATAACAAAACCCAATAGAAGCACATGGTGTGTTGTGAACTCTTACTACCCTTGTTCACATCGGGATATATACCACACCAAATGCTTCCTTTCTGTGTAACCATGTTATCAATGAATTAATTTAAACTACATTTCTACCTTGAACAAGTTCAGGATGCCCCATGATGACTATTGGATTCATCAGTTTCCTTTCCAGAGAGGATTTCCCCTACCAGCGCTGGCCTCTGGTCGTGCTATGTCTAAGAACTACATTTTTATTGATTCTAATTCGTATTGGGTACATAGAGGGGTCTGTGACATTCGCATTGGGCCCGATCCTAGGGTCATTAACCATTCTAGACCCTGGGTCTTGATTACTGTCCGGTATTGATGACATTAAACTAGGAGTCTATAGTCCGTACAACATGACTTTAAACTGTCATCCTTGGTCCCAAAAGACCTTAAACTATACCTTCCTTACTGTATGATGTTAAACTACATGTCTATTATCCTCATTGGTATGACAAAAAACTACAAACCTTTCTAGGTCCTCACTCGAGAGATCATTTCTAGAAGAAGGTATGATCCCTGATCAGATTGATGCACATAGCTAATGTGTCTTCACCATAGTGGCGTAATTTCAAGAGTTTTGGACTCCATTCGAACAACACATCACTCTACCCTCCATGCTTTGAATACCCTTTATTTGGACCGTCGTCCACATCCACGTCTGAAGGAACCCCCCTAACAGTACATATGCTTGGACTATGGCTCACCTACTATCCTAGAAATACATTATGGAAGACAAAAGGATGACATTTTGAGTCAGGACCCATATTTTAATCATAGTCATCAGTCATACATCAATTGTAATCCCCATATTAGGCTAATGCGTTAGGGATAACGTGTTTCAAACACATGAAGATGTTATCCTTCATCATCAATCCAACTCTATAGTGTTCTCGAATTTGGGTATCATGACTCATGATTTCTACTCCCTTTTGTTCATTTTTATTCTTACACACCAGGTGTTACCCCCAATGTTCACTAGATAAAACTGAGAAATTGAAAATTTTACTATTTTGAAAGCTTCATTCTCCAGTCATGCCTCCCTTTTTTTCCTGGAAATCTGGATCGATTGTTCAAACCCGAGAGGACTAAATCTTGGTTGACACTATCATATTTAGATGGAATAGTAAAGTGTTCATAGCTTTCTTCTCACATTAAGCTCGAACCATGTGAAATAAGGGATTGATCACTCCATATTTTTAGAATGTGACAGACATGAAGAAAACATAAAAAAATAACAGAACTCATGCATGCATCCATCATACAAAAAAGAATGAAATTATGTTTGTGAGTTTACCCAAATTACATTACCCAAGGATTGGCCCCTCCCATGGATAGTTTGACCTCTTCAATAGAGCATTCCAGCTCCATCACCCTCTATCAAATCGAATCTAGGATCTATTATTTCCTATTTAGTTCCTGCTCCTCCTCAACGATGATGGGGTGTAGTTCATTAGTCACGATCCGGGACCACGCCTCATCGGTTCGTATGGTAGACATCTCATCTGAGTATCGCTTCATCCGTTAATTTTCTTATACTATTTGGCCCTTTAGTTGTGATACAATACCCAATAGTGCATTGAGGAAAGTAGTGTTCTTCTTCTACTATACTCGCAACCACTGAATCTCACTTTTGGCCTCCTGGAGACTCTTGATGTTCACCAATTCCCCCCATTGCCAGCCCACAACATGGCCACGATCATGCTCCCAAACAATCTCTGTCATGATTTCTTGGATGAGAATATGAGGATGGTGGGCATCCACTCCTCCAGGTTACAGTTCACACAGTCGAGAATGAATCATCCCCGTCGGTATATCCAATGAAATTGAGGGGCATCTCTGATGAAGCTCATGAACTGCATCCACAATTGGCGACCAAAAATTTTTCTATACACTTCATCAGAATTCATCTTGTCCCAGTCCACGGGGTCAGAGAGTTCATATGAAAGGAATGAATCAAAGAACTAATTAAAAGGATTTTCATATGGTGTCTGGTCAGGTAGGTTAGGACCCATGTCATCCGATTGATCGTCGTTATTGGAATCCACCTCAATGATTTAAGGATTCTTCCTAGAGCTGATCCCAACTATGATTGGGAGCACTGAAGTTTGGTCAGCTGGGATGTCTGCTTCCATGACCACCAAGAATTCCCCTAGGAAAGACAGTTCCATGGGATCCATCCATCCTCTCCAATGTGGACCATTCCATGTGGAGAACTATACATACAAAAAGTGAACAAACATCAGTTAACCAGATCAATCGATGAAAGTTATGAATTCTCTGAAGAATAATTATGGAGATAAAATAGTTGTTTTATCCCTTGATCTATATCGATTGGGATCTCTAGGCATGGACCTATGTATATGGCCTTTATGTATGAATAATTCGTGAGAGCCACCATAGGTATTGCAACCCAGTTAAGCGTGGTAATCGCCATCGTCGCAGGTGTAGATCTTGAGGTTCCCACAACTACATCTATTGTTTTATAGGAGTGTGTGTTGCTTTTGAGGCTCTCATACACAAGTAAAATATTAGTTGATAAGTCCTAAATGATCTGGATGAGGACTATAGGAATGCGGTTTTGAGTTTTACTTCAAAAGTCTCCGCAAACACTTCCAATTCTGTTTCTAAATTTTCAACCTCACCCTCATCTAGAGGGATCCCTCCACTAGCATCCTCCCCCTGGAGGACTCATCTTATTCATCCATTAGAGGTAAGCGCTCTCTCGAATCGGTGGTTTACAACTACAGAGTGGCCATTAGATCGAGCTACACCTACACTTGATTCATCATGGGATTCGGAGCACCCCGAGAGTACCCAATGTCCTCCATATTGGAAATGAACTACTCCCCCTCCACCCGAGACACTACACAACCGGACTTTTCATGACCGATCCCTGGTAAATCCATCACATGATAGTTCAGATGCTGAAAAATCAGGGATGGATTGAGGAATTGTCTTTTGATATTCCAGATTTCCCAAGCCTATGAGAAGACAGCATTATCAGGTATATCTATGTGGTGCAGCCGCCTCCCCAGATCATGGGTTTGTATCCTACATAACCCCCTGGGCGGCCTCCCCTATGGATATCTTTTCTCATCTCAGACCATCGAGTTTGCCACTACAGCCTGCATCTCAGTTGGTACGGTTCTTGCGGCCACTATATCCTCACTATCATGGGATTTCCTCACCGCCTTTTGGCCCTATCCTTGAGATAGATAAGGCACCCCATCACTAGTACAAAATTTCTACCGCTTCAGCATCTCCCCCAGGTAGGTTGCCTCCCATCCCTTTTCGTAAGCCCTCACTAGCCCGTAGACAACTATGGGTGGGCACAACTCATTTCACATCTTCCCATCCTTTTGTGTGAACATGAGCCACATATTTCTCATCAAACATAGATGGTCCTCATAGGGTAATCCCACGTAGACCCACGGGGTCAGCCTCTGCATGCACCAGAACTACCTCGCGAATCGTTGTGGGGTGTATGGATCACAAAGAGGCTCGCAGTCAACCCGCGCCACCAGGACCCCACCCCAAAATGCCAGGAGGTTGTATTGATGCTCCTCTATTCACTGGTCGCCATTAGTGAACACAGCTATTCACAATGAGAATGGGTGGAAGTTGAAATTGTTCACCTTCCAGACCCAATTTAGCACCATCAGAAGGGTCTGCTGGGTTGGAAAACTCCCCACCATATTTAGAAAGGATGGTCAGAAATCTGATCCCAGAGGAAAATGGGGTTTAGATATTCATATATTACCCTGATATGCACCGTTATCCATCCATATTGAAGACAAAACAACTTGCATACCCTCGGTGGATTGTTTCCTTTACTGATATGCCACAACACCATATATAGCTTAGAGAGAATTGGGATTCCTAGGTTGAACCACACCAACATCACAAACATGGACGCCATGATAAACGTTCTTGGTTGCACGTACATGTTTGTGTCCCTCACCAGCAGTATCCAACATAAGATAAGGACTGAGTTGCACTTAGCCATCCAAACCACCAGTTTCTGTTTGGTACTGATATTGATCCCCCATGTATTCCACTGGCTACCATCCAAGACATTCCATTAGGATAGCTCCATGATTCCCTAAACCACCTTCGCGTAGGTTGGACACCTCACATATAACATTCCATCTATAGGGGAATTCTGTAACCGATTAAACCACCGCTTAATTTGGACATCCTTCACTGTGTACTTGTCCTCCACCAGCACCAGGTCCATCAATTCCTTTTCCAGTGGCGACATCTTCTCTGGATCATCCAATGTATTCGTGGAATTGGGGAAGTCATCATACATCTCCCCAAGTATCGATACACCCAATATTTTATTCATGTTCCATAGGATAATTCCAACCTCCCCATAGTTCAAATGGAAGGTGTTAGTCCTTGACGACCACCTGCTCAGTAAATCCAACATCAGCTGCTTTAATAGGTTGATAAGGAATTGGGATTCCCGAGACACCTCATATGGGCCCTCTAACCTCAAATATTCTCTAAAATCCTCACATGAAGAACATCCCCATTAGGCCCATGCCCAGTCATCTGTGAAGTTGCAGCCCTAACACAAATCCCACTCATCGGTCCACCCCATCTTCAGGTTCCTGATGGTCGCCTTCAGAATTGTGTGGTAAAGGGGGGAAACCTCTGGCTGTGATGCCTTCCTATAATCATTTTTAACGTGGTTATATGGGTATCCATCATTGATGAGTGTGTGATTCTCCCAATTAAGACTGTCATCTTCCCTAAACCACTGGCACTGGCTTGGTGTGCTCCTGAACCAGTAGGTCAGCTCACCCCTCCTAACATTAGGAATTAAAAATGACATCTAGCAGGACAAAGCAATATAGGGTCTGCCACTTACACAAAGGGTAGTTATTTTGACTCTTTGATAGAATATCCACTAAGGAATCGTTCTCCAAATGGCTTCATACATACTCCATGTTACCCGGATTTATCGGCAATCTCTACCCTCTAGGAAGCATTTGCAAGGACCCCCCTAACAACATCCTAGTGATCCATTCAACCTTTAATAATTTTGATTTTTTATTCTAGTTCATGGAGATCATTTATGGAGCTTGTTAATAGAGCACGGTCGCAGAGCTCGGTCACAGAGATAGTTCGCAGAGCCCCACCACATACCACACTGATGAAAGTTGTGGAGCATACACTGGCATAGTTAGAAGGCTCGTACGATTAAGAGCACGATGGACCTGATTCACAAAGAACATTCATAGAGCATGCAGATAATTGGGAATTGATAGCTAATGAGTGATAGTGTGAATATAATAGAGGAAAAAAGAGAGGTCAGACTCCCTTTTTTATATGTGACGACCCCCTTAGCTTCATAGTGTGCCCAGCCACAGTGAGCTTCAAGGAATTCCCAACCAGCGCATCACCGCATTGCATCCCAACCCTGCTTTACGATCTTGATTTGTGATTCTACAAATATTTGGGAAATCTTACCTCAGAAATTGAGCCTTGTTTTCTCCTCATCTCTATGTTTGAGGGGGGAATTTTTGGAGGTAAAACATGTTTAGAGGCAAAGGAAAAAAGGAGGAAACCCATTTCAAAGGGTCTGCATCGTGAATCTCATTCATGGATCCCCTAAGCACCATGATATTCACATAGACCCTCATCACTACAGCCAACATGAGTAGAAATCCCCCTTTTTGGTCTTCGTAGAGTAAAAGAGGTAGGAGGCTCTGTAGTTACGATGCAATTGACTGGGAACTTTGTGTCGTAGAGGGAACTAGATTGACCTCTGCAATCCCTTTAAACTTGATGGAAGCCCATGTGTGGCAGCAGAGGGAACCAAAAAGAGATCCACACTGGGGAGGGGTGGATGGTCGACTCCATGGTTATGAAAAACATAACTCAATCTGTATCTGACCGTAGGGAGCCATGTGTCTTTGAACGGAGTTGTCCCTACTTTGTGCTACCCCTCAGCTATAAATAGATGACTTCCCTCAGATCCAATGGATGTATAACCCATCATTTTGCCTTCTATGCTCTAAATTTTTTACAGACCTTATACTTTAAAAAACAATGAGAAAAATGAACTCTTTTAAGGTACTTGAGCATTGAGAAGTGACTTTCCCTTACCTCAAATTCAACCCCTCTCCAATTAGGGATGGACTTCATGATGCCCACAGGCTATCGTGAAGGAGGGATATCCCTGAGGGGACTTGGTTCTTCGCAAAGCAGTCATTTATTTGTGAAGTACCTTCCATATACATGTGAACCACATGATAATTTAATGCCACTATATTTTTCAAAGAACATTGCTTCATAGTGCTATGATCTATAAGGTACCCTCGCTATGTGATGTCCTACTCCACAAAATCCTTTCTACTTTGTGAAGCACCCTTCATATGAATCTATACCCTATGCCTAGTCTAGGACACCCAACATCATGAAGAATACCCATTTGAAGATTCCCTCCACAACGTGGAGCACCAGAGCTTCACTAGGTCCTTTGTTGTGAACCCATTTAGTTCACAAACCATCCTCTTATATGACCCTCCAGGTTCCTACAAATTGACTTCAAGGTCCCTTGGATGGTGCTTCACATTGCGTTGCTTGTCCTTATGATTCTTTGCATAGGCACGCTAATGTCTATTGGTTCTTTTCATAACCGTACTAACATGAGATCATCAATGGATAAATCCACAACAACCCATCACCCATGCATTTATAATGTGTTCCCTTCCCCAAGGGGAGGGTATCAGTTATATATGTCTGGGGGTGCAGAGTGAGCCCTCCTCGTCCGAGCTGTAGGATGTCAAACATCCAAGACCCATCTTTCTTAGAACATGGGATTAAACTATGGCCTTGCTCCATGAAATATACACGGGGTTCCCCACCTTGTACATCATTCATGCCCACTCATCTCCAGAGGAGTGAAATCTTCCTCACATAGAATTTGATCCTTTTTGTTGGAGTGGAATCTATACGTGGGGGAAGGGAAACCATCTTGGTGGAGTCCCCTAGCCTTTATTGTTGGATGTATCATCGATGCGCCCCTCTTGTCTTATGTGCCACAAACAAGAGGAGAAATGGGAACCAAGACATTCATTACCCCATCCCTCTCCCACTGGGATTTTTTTCCATCGGGCCTCCATCCTATAGTATGTCCCAATCTCTATATCCCTAGGATTCTATCCATTCATAAGCCCCTGTTCCTTTATTGGGATTCTAACCACATGTAAGCCTCACTACACTTTCCATAGATTCACCTTTCACCACGTGATAGTCTGATTTTTTCTGCCTCTTGTTCCTCACACCGAGCATTACTCATGTGGGATTAGAGTAAGCATTGACCATGAAATCATTCCAGATCCACCTTTGTGTGTAAGCCCCAAACCATACCGAACTACGTGATATTTTTCCCTTGTCTCCAAGGAAAAATATGTAGGAATCCTCCCTGAGGTTCATGCCCAACACCTACCTATCCCAACCCTTTCACATTAGTTCACCTTCTCCCACATGACGTAAAACTATATGCTACCAATCTACATGGACTATGATCCTAGTCTTCTAGGAAAGGTACGTAGGAATCCTCCATAAGGTTCAATCCCAAAACCTACATATCCTGACCCATTCACTTTGGTTCGCCTTCATCCTGCATGACATTAAACTGCATCCCACATAAAATACAATGTGAACTTTGATACTTTTCTCCTAGGAAAGGTATTTAGTAAGCCTCCCTGAGGATCAAGCCCAACACCCATCGGTACTGACCACTCCAAGTCCGTACTCCCTCATCCTGCATGTTGTCAAACTGTACACCCACATTCATCCCACATGACGTTAGATTGTATGATGCCAAACTACGTGGGTTTTGATACTTGTCTCCTAGAAAGGGTATATAGGAATACTCCCTGAGTTTCAACCCCAAAACATCGGTAAACCTATTCGAATGATGTGGGTTATGACCCATGTATCTTATGAATGATATGTAGGAATCCTCATTGAGGTTCAATCCCAACTAACAGTTAGATGTTGGAACCCAAACCAGTGGTAAGGCATTCGATACTCAACCAGTGGTAGGCTATTGTCATCCAAAAACCAAAATAATCCATTGTAGTCCCCTTTTTTGGGACTCACATCTCTCCCCCCTTGGTTTCAGATCATGCTGAGAAGCTAACCACGTGTAAGCCCAAGTATATCATCAGGTTTTCTTCCAATGCGTACAAACTGATTCTGTACCCCCAACCTAAACTATGTAGACTTTGATTCCATACCACAAGGATACGTAGGAAGCCTCCCTATAGTTCAATCCCATCACTCATGTCCCACGATGGTCTCTCCATCAAGTCCCCTATTTTTTGGGAAGATCATTCCCCAACCTGAAGGTTCTATTTCTTTAGTCTCCCACCCATAAAACTATTCTCACGGGACACCTCCTTAGGTTTCCCATCGCCCCACCTAACTATGTGGACTTGGATTCCCTACCAAGGGGATACGTAGGAGGTCTCTTCGAGGATCAATCCCAATATCACCATTATCCTCACATCGGTTCCATATCATTCTCCATCCACTCTTGACCATCCATATCCACCTAGATTCTAATTTGGGCCTACACAACCTGGTGAGATCATGTCACCCACTTTCTCACTGCTCCTTGCAGCAATAGGGTAACTAACCACACACTACCCCAACATCAGTGTTCCCTCCTGGAGTTGAACACATCTAATCAACTCTTATTAATGTTATGATCAGTCTAACCGATATAAAATAAACGTTAAATTCATGGAATACCCTATGTTAAACATGGGAAGTAAAGGAAAATCTCTGATATATGCCTATGGTATATAATTCCACGCACTCGACATGGGACGTCTCGGGATTTCTCTCCCTAGAGAAGCCCTATCATAAGGGAAATAAACCTAGTCGTATTAGTGATCCAGCATCCAGACAAGCCAGCGATGTCCAATATGAGTACTCCCCCAATTGTAGGTTTTTTTCTTTACATGACTCCTTGGAATTTTAGGACTGGAGCAATGTAATTAATAGGTGTGGATGATGACATGGAACTAGGAAGTGTTTCGCAAACAACGTCCTATGTATATGAGAGAGACTCAAACCAGGTAATGTGTTTCCAGGAGGAATACAAAGAATGAGGAATCGACATCCCATAATCCCATTTTGATTAAGGAGAAAATATCTTTGAATACGTTGTGGATGATGCCCGACTTTGGAATGTAGGAATATGGGGCAACAAACAGTGAATACTCCACTGAATGATGCATGCCACGAAAAAATCATCAAAATCAGGTACCCAATCATTAGTACATTTAAATTATTATGATACATTTATATTAAAAAATTAATAGTGATTTATTTTCTATAATCTAATTATTTAAATTATCCTTAATTATCAATGGGAGGTGAAAATTTCCATTTATGTTAGTCTATAATAAATTTAATATTGTATTCTCATTTAATTTGAGTCAAGGTTATCTATATTAAATCCTCCAAGAGATCCATGATTTTAATTTTCATAAAATATCTATAAATATCACACATCGCTTTTCTATATAGAATGAATATTAATTTTAATTCTTTCATACTAGCATACTATTATGACATATCCGAATCCCCCTGAAATGGTTGTAATTTATATAATATTATAAAAAATAGTTTGATTATTCACTTAACTAAACACGAATCACATTTATTTATAATAGTTTTGATATATTTTTTGACAATGAACAAATATTTCATCATCACATTTAATTTCAATAATTATCTTCCATAAATTCTACATCCTCACATGTTATACTTACTAAATGAATCTTATGTCTCATGTGTTACACTATTTATAAGAGTAATTTACTCTTACAAAACACATTATGTCTTTCTCATTTTCCTAAATATAGTTATAAATATTTCCAAGATAGTATATGACTCTTATGATTTTTCTATGACTTTTTGTATTATCCTAATTTCAATGAGAACTCATTTCATAAGTGTAAATGTCTCTTACAATACTCTCCAATTACATTTTTTCCCATATTTCAATATCACTAATAGAATTAATCTAATTCATTGATGTTGAATATTATGAAGGACCATATGAATCTTATGATATACTTATGTCACTTATGTACATAATATCTATTCATATAGATTTACTGGAGTTATATTTATAAAATTTAATATCACTCTTATAAACATTGAAAGTCCAGAGTAACTATTAATTTTTCTCCCAATGATTCTTAATTTTTTTTTTAATGAACCTTACAAAATCTTATGAACTTCAAGACCTATCCATTTATTCCATTCAATAAATAATTTAAATATTTATTTAGTAAGGTATAAAACATCCTCTAATATTCTCAACAAAATCCCAATCCTCCAAAAACATTTTCCAAAGGATATTCATCACTCGATACAATAGTCATTAGGACTACTACTCATTGGATGGATTACACAAAATTCATTCCAGCACTGTTCTCCTTCAAATAGGTCATCTCATATTTTTTAATGGCTGAATCTTTAATCATCATATAAATCATATTAGAGATAATGAATTACCCCATCACACCTTATAATTCATATGATGAAATATTCAACAATAACTTGATGTAAATGGATACACCCATAAATATATTTTCCCAAGATCTTAATATAGCTGCTGACTTCTCTTTGAAATTATGAAAAATTAGTATCTTAATATATATCCATATATTTATTAAATGTAAAAATATCATGAAATAATCGTTAGATTATTCATTACCCTTATTCATGGGATATTTAATATCAACCAACTTAAACATATATTGGAAATATTTCTTATTGATATATTGATAAAAACATAACCAATGAATATCTTCATCATAATCTTATTTGGATATTTATTCTCCCTATTTAGAGTTTTTTTAATACTCACATCACCTTAAACACAATATTTTACCCCATTTCATGGAAAAAATGTAATTGTTATTTATGGTAAATATCACTCTTATTTTTCTCATTTTCTTGAGAAAAGAAGGGAATCCGATTTTAATTATCAATGATCCAAAAATTAACCAACTCCCACTCTATATGATACATTCTTGATGTAGAAAATAAGATTGATTAACCATGATGTCTATGATAACAATAAACTATCAATAATGTGACACCAAATTGTAATACTCTTTTCAAGATCTATTAAAATATATTTCTCAATAAATATTATCACCTACACATAGCTCAATAAAAACATTAAAAAAATTAAATTAAAGGATTATTACCCCCTTTTCATATCACCACACTTCCACATTTTATATATAGATTTTTTATATTCAAGTTTGAATGGGAATATTAATAACCATACCTCATGAAAAAATTGATTTAGTGTTATTTATAACTTATAGAATCAAAATAAATAATATATAAATGGTATATTTTCACCAATTTTTAAATCTTCCTCAATGTATGCATGCAAAATATCTTTGTCATGATAAATATAATCCATGATGGTTAAATCTTATTACTAGAAAGTAATTACATTATTTCATCTAACTATTCCCCTTAATTAGTCACATTCGATTCCCCAGACACAAGAATAATATGAATAAATTTTTGAATAAGGTGGAACTCCTTTTATCCTTAGTGAATGTGTCATGGTTTAGGGTTGTCTCTTAACTAAGACCTATTTTTATTTCAATCTTTTACATTTGAATAACTCTTCATGATTCATTTTATGAATTTATTATCATTGGTCTTAATAGGAACCATGGTTATATTAATAGTTTAAAAAGTCTCTTTGTGTGTGAAATCCTTCTAAAAAAGAACTATAAAACCAAATACATCTTTCTGTTGTATTTATTCTTTTTATTTATCCATTATACATTAATTTTATGCATTATTATATAGTTATTTTAATTATTCATAGGATTTTATTATCACCCATAAAAAATATATAATGGTCTCATTGGTTATCAATTTTCTATATCCTCACTTTAATTTCATCTTATTTACATTAACATTATTTTTTTATCTAGAATAATAAATTTATTATAATTTTTTCATCTTTCCTTTTATAAAAACAATTGTTTTATCTTTGATGGTTTGATCTCCAATTTCTTCATTGATATTTCATAACATAAATAGTCTATACAATTTTTCCAATATGAATTACCATAAGTTCTTTAACATTGTGACCTTTTTTATCACATTTTCTATATATTTCATTTAAACATTAAAATTTATTTTGAGTAGCAGATTATTTTTCATCCACAGTGGTGGATGATCAATGTATAAATATAATTTGTTTCTCTAGTATTCATCAAATGAATATAGAAGGGGTTAACTTTGTTAGGGGAGACTATCTTGTACTTTATCATTTTAGGCCACCTTAAACTTTTCTTTTCTAGCCTACCCACATCCCTTTTTTGGGTTTTTTTCTATTTATAATAATAAAATAAAGCATTGGATACAATATAAAATCTTACTAAACATTTACCTACCCAAATCTACATTGACATACTATTTATCCTCTTAATAGAAATGTTTATTATTTTTCCATATTTTTTGACATTATTCTTTCAAATTCACAGGTATTAAAATATTATACTCATAATATTATTCTTTATAACCAAAGGGTCTATGACCCCAACAATGAAAATTGAAGTTATTTCTTCCATAATATCAGCAATCCTATTAGATAAAATTTGTTTATTGTTTGAACGAACATCATCATTTTGTTTTACCTTTTCAAGATGAGCTTTCTATTGTAAACACATATCCAAAACCTAGATATAGTTCAAATGTTTTCATGATTTTATTCAACCTATACACTTTAAGTTTGTTTTCAATAAATTTCATGACTAGATGAAACCTAATTTTATCCCCAAAAATTTGTAGAAAAAATTATCACCTTATTAGTAAAACTAGATGTTACAATAGTTATGGACTATCCATCCTGAACATACATAGATATTCCATAATTTTATCTCATCATCTTTAAGATTATTTCTGCTTTAAGACACATGTAAAATGCCTCATTCAATTTTTTTCCTTTCATTAAATATTTTCATCATGAAATTTCAATATCTTATTTAGTTCAAAAAAAATTATTGTGAGATTTATAACAATATCAATATTTTCATTATCATTCTGAATTTCATATTTTTTATCTTTCTCCAATAATTTTATTCTTTTCTAGAAGTTAGACTTTTTGATCAAGATATTTTACAATACGAATATTTATCTTATATTTAGGATAACATTATTTTTAATCATCATCATTTTTAGAGGAGGATTTTTTATTTTTGATATAAGCCATTCATGTCATGTGTTTTTTAGTTGTTATTCTATATAATGAATCAAAAAATTTAGTTTAATAACCACCATCATATTCTCTACACATAATATTCTTTTTAAAAAATATTCAAAAATTATTTCTATTATTATTACCCTTTATGGTTATTCTAAACATTGTTTTAGATATGTATACTTATTTCTTGTTACTCTAGGTTTCATTAGATATATTTTTTGAAAAAAAATAAAAAAATAACTACTTTAGCCATAATTAATTCATTTTAGAGCAATAATTCCTTTTTATTTATATTTTACAGTAATTTTTTTTTAATTAAGATAAATGATTATTTTACACTCTTTACATAACACTTCACTATCTTCTATATATGAAATTGATCTAGTATTATTTTCATTATGTATTTAAGATTTTATGGAACTAAATTCCATTTACTCATTGGATTTTTTATTGAACACATTATATTAACTTAAATCATAGTTAATGTGTCTATTATAATACACATAAAGAGATATTTATTCATTTTTTTCATGTATATATTACCATGGATCAAACCTACTAGGAAAATTTATCATTATTTTTTTTATTATAATGGAATCCTCTAAAGTGTCTTCAAATATTCTAATATGAATAAATATCTCATTTACTATTGTGAAATAGTTATTTATTGTCTCGTCATTTTCTATTATGATATATTATATTTTTTATCTCTTGAACTATAGTTTAACATTAATGTCTAATTTTTATCCATACATATTATCTTGATTATCCAATATTTCATTGGATATCATGAGCTACAAAAATTCTTTGTACACTCTATTTTATACAAGGATGATAATATAATATTTATAACACTCCCCTATATTTCTATATTTCTCTTATCAAAATATTTATTGTGGTCATCTATTTTAATTATCATGAAACCCAATATCACAATATCAATCACTTAATTGATTTATGATAGAATATTTTTGAGTATCATATTAATCTATCCATGAAATTTATTTTTATAAAATAAAGTAACACCTCTAATATTGAATGAATTAAAAAAAGTTTTCTCTGAATTTAGTGAAGGTTGGATCATGTATAAGGAACCTATTTTTATATGACACCAATTAAGGTGAAGATGAGCATGAAAGTGTGATTGATAAGGTATGTGGTAGAATTAATGATAATTATTTTTAATATTTATTATCATGACTAAAACTATATGTATAGTTATGGTCTTCATCGTCCTATTATTTAATTTCTCACTCTTTCCTGAATGAAACCAAATAAATAATAGTAAATAAAATAAAACAATTACCAGGTTCACTCCAAATTTTGGAACCAAATCCTTGTAATATTTAGGTCAATTGGGATACATTTATCCCCACTAGTAGATATGAGTGAATACCATATAGAATATCTTTTTAAAACCTAATCACTATTTAATATAGTGGAGGTATATCTATAAAAAATGCATTATTTTAACTTTACTGGTTCTCAATACTTGCACCTTGTTGTGTAGGATATCTCCAAAAAAATCCTCAGTAGTATCTTAATTGTTACTTTATAATAGATGATTCTAGTTCTACAAAACCTCCATTCCATGAATAGATCAGGATTCAATTATTCCATCTGGTAAAGAGTTCATGTTAGCCGTATCCAAACTCAATCTACTATAGTAGTTTTATCAATTTTAAAACTCAATAATATATGATTTTGTTGGGTAGTGGTTTATCCTACTTCTAAATTCATTTTAGGATTCTACAGAATAAAATTATTATTGTCCTCCCCATATCTCAATTATCTTTTACAATATAGGTATATTATAAGATTCCTTATGGTTCATTTTTCCATTAATTCATATGATTAATCTACCTAAATTCCAAAGGCCACTGTCTACATTGATATATAAATAATATCTACTTTGGAATACAGAATAAATTTCTTGATCGTCAGTGTCCTATAAATATTTTTTTATTTTTATCCGGCCAAAAATCATAATGATATATTTTATATGTTAGAGTTATGAAATATTTTCTTGTTCATTCACCCCGCACCCTCCACATTCATGTGATAACAAGAGGGAGAATATTTATCTGACATTAAAGTGTAATGAAACTCATTTAAAAAAAAACTCATACCAAGATATCCATTGGAGGTGTCACGGCTATGGCGGGAGGAGCATCCACGTTGGATGGAGTCATTGACATTTTTTAATACTGGAATGTAGCCACCCGAGCTTCCATCCTCCATTGGAGGATGTTGCTGCAAGACTTCGCTAAAGATTCCTCACTTAAATAATTCATGCCAAAACCCCACCATCATCTCTATTTATATAGGAGGGGGGAAGGTCATCAATTCATTGAGGAATTAATGAGGTTCATTAAATGAATTAATGAACCAATTTTAATTCATTATGGTGGACAAACACATTTGATGTTTCAAGCCATTAAATGGATTGACAAGTCACTAGTCCCACCACCTCCTCTCATCAGTTGGAGAAAAGTAAAATAAAATTCCAATTACATGTTATGTTACGGTTCATTAAAAGTTAAAAAAATAACTTTTTCTCCCATCCTAGTCCATTCTATGTCAAGCCTCCTTTAAGAGAAACCTCATTATGAAGATTCAATGGTATCCTCAGATTTTAAATCTAAAAACTGGTTCAAAAGATAGAAAATTTCCCTAACATGTTTTCTGAGTGTAAAAAAAATGTTTACAAATTCATTAAGGGAACATCGGGTCACGGAATAAATTTCCGTCAATTTTTTTATACTCATAATCCCAAATAATTTAAAAAATTCCTTGGAATTTTTTGGGACATTAAATTCTCCCCATATTATAGATTATTCCTTCGAAAGATACAACAAAACTAGGGGATCAAATGGGGATAATTGTGCATGTATCTCAAACTCCCACTCCCATGTTCTCTCTCGGAGGTTCTCGTGCTTCCAACAAACTTGCACCAAAGGAATCAACCGCCCACTAAGGACCCACTCATTCCAATTATCTATATCCATCAGTAACTCCACAAAAATTTCTCCATCGTCGATTTCCATCTCTCCCCGGTCAATATTGTACGATGGATCAAGAACGTATCTGCTCAGTATCGACACATGGAAAACATTATGCACGTGATGCATCTATGTTGGATGACCAAGATGGTACGCCACCTCACCTACTCAACTGAGGATCTGTAGAGGTCTAATGAACCTCAGATATATCTTGCCTTACCAGCCAATCCTCCATAATCCTCATTAGGGTGAGACCCGTTGGAGGAAATGGTATCCTTTCTCAAAATCCAAGGGTCTCCATCTCCTATTGGAAAAAGACTTCTACTGGATCTATTTATTCTTCATCCACTATTGGATAAACTTCTACTTCTCTGTGGTATCCTGTAGCAACACTGGACCCATAGGTGCTGACTCCCCTAGGTCTTTCCAGAAAATATGAGATCTGCATGGTATCCCATACAAGGCCGTAGACAATGTCATTTCGATAGTGGAGTTATAACTGTTGTTGTGTGCAAACTACACCACTGGATGGTGGTCATCTGAACTACTGCCAAAATTGAGGACCCAAGCATGAATAATTTCCTCAAGTGTTTGCATGGTCCACTTTATCTGACCATATTTCTGAGGGTTAAAGCAGTGCTCAGTTGTAGCTGTGTTCCGAACGCCGCCTGCAATCCCTTCCACAAGAGGTATGTAAAATGTGCAACATGATATGATATTATCATCAATGAAATTCCATGGATTCACACTATATTCTACAAGTAGAGGAGTCCCAATCTCTCTACGAATCCCTGCTCTCGAATGGGTAGGAAGTGGGCCGAATTGGTGAGTTGGTCAATAATCACCCAGATAGAATCATGGCCCCTAGACATACGTGGTAGCCCAATCACAATGTCTATAGAGATACCATCCCACATCCAATCCAGTACCTCAGGTGGTTGGGAAAATTCGGATGGTACCTGATGCTTGGCCTTCACTTTCTGACATGTGAGGAATCAGTATATAAAATCTACCACTGCCTTCCTTATCCCTAGACTCTAAAACTAATGCCAGAGATCCTGGTACATCTTCGCCACTTGAGGATGTACCACCAAAGGGGATGTGTGTAAATCCCAAAACACCTCCACTAAAAGAATCATCGGTACCATAGTGAGTCCTCTAAAGATTCCAACATGCTCCCCACCTTCAGAAAATCCATCAGGAGCCTATCTTGAGGATATCTGATCCCGTCGGGCCTCACAGTCTATGTATCAAAGCTATGCCTTTCGATCTCACTAAATAATTGGGGGAGTGACAGTCATTGACTGGAGGTAAGTTGCTCTATATTTATACACAAAGTATATTTACAATTTGGTTAGCTTCTCTGTCACCTCACTCAGCAACTGTAGGCCATACCTCATACTGAGTGCGTCTACTACTACATTCCCCTTCCCAAGAGTATAGACTATCTCAATGTCATAGTCCTGGAGGAACACTATCATTCATCACTATCTCAGGTTCAGGTCTTTCTGTGAGAATACATACATGAGAATCTTGTGATCAGAGTAAACAGTAAACAGTTCACCCATCAAGTAGTTCTGCCACATATTCTATGCAAAGACCACTGCTTCAATCACCAAGTCATGGGTAGTCTAGTTCTACTCGTGATGTCTCAACTTAGATGAGTGGTATGCAATCACCACTCACTCCAGCATTGAGATGCAACCTAGTACAGTCCTTGATGCATTGTAGTATAATATGTACCGAACACCCTTTTCTGGCATCCTCAATATGGGTGCACTCGTCAGTCTCTACTTCAGCTCCTAGAAACTCTGTTGGAACTTCTCTATCCATAATAAATGCTTCCCCTTCTTCGTCAAAGCTGTCAAGGGGGATGATACCCTAGAGAAGTAAGGTAAAAATATCCAGTAGTACCTAACCAATCCCTAGAAACTCCGCACCTCGGTCACACTCATGGGTGGTTCCCAAGAAAGTATTACCTCTATCTTCGATGGATCCACTCTGACTCTGGCCTTTGAGATAACGTTCCCTAGGAAGTGTACTTCTCATATCATGAAATGGCACTTCGAGAGATTTACATAAAGCTGGTTCTCTCGGAGTATATCCAGAACTATCTGTAGGTCCATGGAATGCTCTTCCTCCAATGCTGAGTGTAGCAAGATGTCGTCAATTAAGACCACCACAATGCGATTGAGGTATTGATGAAAGATCCATTTCCTGAGCCCCATGGACACTACTGGATCATTGGTTATGCCAAAAGGAATCACAATGAACACGTAATGGACACAAAGACATCTAAAGTCTTTCTTCGATATGTCCTTGTCCCACACACTAAGATGATGATAACTTGATTTGAGTTCTATCTTTAAAAACCATCAAGCTTCCTTCAGCTTGTTCGAAGAGATCATTGATCCTTGGGAGTGGATAATTTTTCTTCATGGTCACCTGGTTTAGTAATTGATAGTCCACACAAAGCCTCAAGTTTCCATCCACCTTATTGGTGATCAAGATATTGGATTCCCAAGGAGATACACTGGGCCTTATGAACCCCTTTCCCAAACAGTCCTCCAACTATACTCGCAACTCCTGAAGCTCCACAAGAGCCATATGATATGATGGTGTCGATATAAGTGTCATCTTGGTTACATGTTGATGTGAATTTCTACCTCTCTATGAAGAGTTTGTCCCAGAACATCACCAGGGAAGACGTCAGCATACTGGTCCACCACAAAATGATAGCTCAGACTCCTCGTGTCGACTACTCTAAGGGTAAGGATAGCCAACTGAGGATTTATCTTCTGCACCCTCCTTTGAGAAATCCCATAATAGGCTGAAAAGGGTTCATTTTCACAAATTATGGTAAAACTAATCCCATACTTGTAGACACACCACACTTTGTTCCTAAAACAGTCGATCTAAGCAAGAACTGGGGATAACCAGTCCATTCTCAAGACGACATCGTAAAGCCTCGACGTTGCTACTAGGACATCGTAGTTGAAGCTATCACATCCTAGAGTAAGCTCACACTGTCAGAACCAATGTGTAAACATCAAATCCTCTCCCGTAGGAGTCTGCAATCCCATGGATCAAGCCAATAACTCTATTGGAATCTTCGAGCTCCAAATGAGTTTCATGGAAATGGAAGATTGACTAACACCTCTGTCTATAAGTACTTCTCCTAGGTGGAATAGACACAGATAATACATAAAATTATATCATGAGTTCAATGGTCGTAGGCCTCAGTATATTGAATTTCTGCTCACCTCTATCGACCCACTCCATTTGGTCGGGGTGGACCTCTTATTGGTGGTGGCAATAGAACCTCAAATCTCCGCCCCACACCTGCTGCATGACCTGCTCCTCTACCCTTTCTACTACCCTATAGTCCTCCATGATCAAATATTTGCATTTTACTCAGCAGTCCATCAACCATATGTTGATTGTTGGTATGACGGTTCGGGAAGCCATGAGCCATGTGTCCCAGCCTACCACACTTGATGCACAGTCTGCCTCCAAACTTACCTTCTCTACCTCACGAGCTCTACACCTCATACACTATATCCAGGGGTCCTATATTGGTGGGTCTGTCCTACTTGCACCTCTATGTCATATGTCTACTACCACCTGCAAATTACTCGGCTATGTATCATCAGGTGGTGGCTCTCACCTTCGGTTACTACTGAGCTAAGATGCTCTCCACCAACAATGCCCGCTCGAGAACTCTAGCCTATGTCGGGATATTCAGAGATATCATCGACGCTCTGATCTCCCACAGAAGAACCTATTCAAAGGTCTGGGCCCTGAAAAATGGGTGTCTTACCATGTTGGTGGAGTAGTACGAGAGGTTAGTGAATCTCGCATAGTACTGGGCTACTCTCAGGCTGCTCTACTGTAAGTGATGGAGCTCCTAAATACGCACTGAGCATAGTGTAGCTGGAATGAACTCCGCCCTGAAGAGGCTCTTAAAGTCCATCCAGGTTAGGGTTTCCTTGTCGTGTGTCTAGAGCATTATGCTCAACCATCTTAATATTGTGCCTTGGAAAAGGCTAGTAGCTAGGATAACCATCTACTCTACTGGTGTCTCAGCCAAGTGAAAGACTCTACATGTATCTTCGAGCGAGTCCTTAGCTGCCTGGGGATCTATCTCACCTAGAAACCATGGAGGCCTCTATCTTTGGAACCTGTGGAATGCGCTAGGTCGGTGTCCATGGTCTGCTGGTGGGGTTGGTGGAATCTGCTGCCCAACAGGTGGTGGTACTGTGGGTGCACCACTAGAAGGTTCTACAATAGTAAAAGGGCCGAACACCAAAGCCTGGTCACTCAGTGGGCCATCTTCATGTATTCTCTCGGGAATCCTGTCTAGCTATCTGCGCGGCAACAAACTAAAAATAAATAGGTCCCCATGGTAAATAATATATGCATGGTGAGATGAATCAAAATAGATCAATGTAAAAACATTTCCAAAACACATGAAATCTGTATTTTCATGCACCGAGATGGAAATCATGATTCAAGGTCCTGGTGAATGGATACGTCAGCCGCCGCGCCAAAACTGGACTCCCCGAATAGAAAACCATACTCAAAACACTAAACACTATTTCTCAATTAAAATATCAGAGTCCTAGTTATTCGACATACCCTCTATTTGACTCCATTTTGTCACAACACGTCCACTGGGGCCCATGCTGTGACTACCCCAAGCCCGCCTTCCAAAGGCCAGGGGTTGGCGACTAGCATAGGAAATACATTTCCCAAAAGTGAAGGAATTTCAACAAAACCTATACAAACAAACCCTCGCATTTGTAACACAATGGAAGAATAAGGTGCAACCACACTAGATACCACAACTGAGTGTAAGGATAAATACTGAAAGTAAAGGGTCCAAAATACTAGCCCAAATGAAAGCTACTAATACAATGAAAATATAAATAATAGCTCCTCGAATTATCTACCAAGGATCCTAACTATAGGGTAGGTACAACTCATCTCCACTTCTCTCAATGTCAGCCAATCTCCTCCGTGCACCGCCCGGTCCTGGCTCCATCAAGACTCATCCAAGATGAACATCGTCTACAAAAGACACAACAAGGTACAAGTGATGCCCTTGCAGGGGTGAGTATAAAAATACTGAGTAGGGACCGTGAGACCCCCGAAGTTATCTCAGAAATATAGAAGGAAAAACAAAAAACAAGATCTGAATCCCAAAGCACAAAGAAAAAGACTCATCTCAAACCAGGTATCAGTAAAGAAAAGAAGTACCGATGATTTGTTTAGAAGCTAGATCATCTTATTCTGTAGAGAGGCACTACTGTTAATCGTAAGGAGTTTGACCCACACAGGATCGATTGGTACTAACACTCACAAGACCCTCACAGGATCCAACCCACCCGGAGTTGATAGGTACTAACCCCCATAAGACCCACACCGAATCTAACCCACATAGGATCAGTATTCATTGACCCACAAAGGATCACTGAGTGCTGACCCACACAGGATCTGACCCACAGAAGATTGGTCGGCCCTGACCCACAGAGGATTGCTGGGCACGAACCCACACAGGATCGGTAAGTTCTGACCCACACAAGATCACTTGGTACTATACTATGTATGATCTGTCTCCATCCTTCACCCCACTGTCAAGCATTAGATTCCCGATCATACACTACTATAAAGGAGATATTTCCCCACAAATATATCCCCATGGTTTATAAAAACTGTGGGTATATCTCATTTTTACTATCTATTTCCATGTTTTTAATAAAACCGTGGAAAACCAATTCCCAATTCCCCCCATATCATCGTACTCCTCCTCCCTCTTCAATCGCGCTCATCTACTCTTCCATCGGGCTCCTCCTTACCCTCGCTTCCATCACCCTCTTCCATCATGCTCATCCTCACTTCCCTGACACTCGACTCTCTCCTCCCCTCCCTGACCACTTCCTCCTGGCCATCCGACCTCCGCCCCTCAGCCCTCTCCTACCCACATAGTCCTTTACCTCCCGACCATCTGACCACCACATCCCACCCATCTCCTCCCCTCCCCAGCCTCCACCTCCACTCCCGACCTCCCTCCCGGCCTTTGCCTCAACCTCATCGTCCTACCCATTGCCTCCATATCCCTAGCTCCTGCGACATCTCCCCTCTCATCTCCCTCGCCTCCCAATCTTGGCTTCCGCCTCAACTTCCTCCAGCTTCGGCAATGTCCCATCCTGGACTCCGCCACCCTGCACCCAACTCTGGAATCTAGGAATGAAATTTATTCTCTTTCTTTTTCATTATATTACATATAAATTCATTTTAGGATTTAATGACCTAAAAACTGATAAAAAACGTGAAAGTACAAAATCATTGTTTGGAATATTGTTACCACTTTCATCATCATATTCCCTAGAGTGAATCTAAATATATTTTTTCATTCAGTTTATTTTTTCTACAAGTTATAATTGTGAGATCTATCATTCAAAACTGTTATTATTTCTTTTTTTAAACATTAAATTTCTAATTTTCATGATTACTAATATTCTTATTAGGAATCATACCTATTTGATCATCATTTTGACCTGAATTTGAGACTATGGGTATGTCTCTTTCAAACTATATATTTTAATGAATAATAGTCATCTTGGAATTGTTATCAATAAGTGATATTTGATATGTAATCAATACGTGAGGAACATATTGTCAATTTACATTTCAAATAAGTTCTTAGTTTGGAAATGTATTGTGATAATTGAATTATTTGAAGGACTATTAGTGTTCAGAACATATTTATATATTAAATTTATCTTAGATATCTAGAAACCACTTTGGAATATATGTGGTTCCTTTCCCTGATTAGAATTTTTGGTTATATAATAACCCTCATTATTGGATCTTATGTGGAAAAAATGAAGGAATTATAAGGATTAAATAATGAAAATGAATACTTTGGTTCTTTGGACCCAAGAAAATATAGTCCATACATTACATATAAATATGTTGAGGTTTTTCCATTTGGGAAATGATTCATTAATTTATGATTGGTTTCTTTTCCTCTTTTGTGAAACTCAAACATACACGAGAATTCTATGACCAAGTTCCTTGGCCCCCAAAAAATAAATTCTATAAAGGGAAAAAAATTTGTGAGTGAAGTTTAGAAAATAAATTAACTTGAAAATAGTTATGTGAAGGGTAAATATAGAATTCTCTAAATAAAACTCATAGGCGAGACTTTCCATCCTTCCTAGTCAATTCTTCCAGTCTAAAGTCAAGGAAGGATAGATGAAATTTAGAATAATGGTAGTATTATAAATCATAGCTTATGATGGAGGTTTTCCAACCAAATAGATCTTGTCTAATCCAGTTAACTCATCATTATAAATTAAATTTGGGTACTCCATAAGAATCCAAAATAGTAATCAACGAAATTTGATACATAAGAATTTACCAAAATCCCAAGGGAGATTCCCCTATTCATTTCACTTCAATTTCCCTCATTATCAGACTACTTGAGTCACGCTCAGTTTTGAAAGATTGTGGTCTTGATTTAGACATTAGGGTTTTACATTGGTAAATAGAATATGATACATACTAATAAAAATTACCTTAACTCATTAACGGGATGATACAATCATCCCAATATTAAACAAAAGGGAAAAATTAATAAATTTATATATATCTAGAATAATAACCTATTTTATCAACATTTCTCAACACACGAGTCGAAAAATATTATCTATATATTGTGGGTTTTAGACTCAGTGACTATCCATGAAACTCCTTAGTCTTCCTCAATCTTCTTGTTATTTTTTAACATAAATTATCCACCATAATAATAGACCTAATTCATTCATAAAAATGGTTGAGATAATATACAAACATACATTTCTGAATACATTTCAAGTACATTCAAAATTAATATGCAATTAATAATTCTAGAATATTATGAATACTTAGTCACTTATATCCACCTCATGGAGACACTTCACAAAGTATTCTTCTAGGTGGATCTAATTTATAAATGGGTTTCACGATGTCTGTTGTTGAGAGTGCTCCAGTAAGGGTCAACTTAAGTTATTGGATGATGAATTATTCAGAACTAGAAAAATATTTACAATTTATTTACCTTTATTTTTCTCTTATTGAGAACCAACATCACCATTAATTACACATGTGGTTAGAACACAAATGAAATACATATTATTGAGAATAAGTTATGACTCCTAGCTTATAAATTTCTGAAATCATATTGTGAATTATTTCATAATAATTTCATCATTTCCAATTTATACCCAAGTCTATTTATACTATTTATTCTTACCAAACTATTTTTTAATATGAATTTTCTTTTAGAGTCATGGGTTATTTTCTTATCTACTTGTTGGGGATATTATTTTCAATGTGATTCATTAAGTAACATGAATAATATTTTATATATTTCATATTTTTATGATTTCTTTTTCGATTGGTATACTTGTAGGATAATGATTTGAATTTTTTCTAATCGTCATACACCTCCCACATAGTACATCAAAATCCATTTAGTCATCTTTTTTTGTCAACCTTGATTGAAATTAGTTTTATTCTTCATGGGAAGTATTGTAATTCCCTTGGGATCTTTTCATTTATTAATAATGTATTTATCTTTATATCTATAAATAAATGAAATGGTTTCCAAGTATTATTTATAAATATTATAAGCATATTTGGTTCTTCTAGAAGGATTCTCAGGAGATTTATTCACTAACATAGTTCGTTTATTTTTAGTTTGGATTGATTTATTATTTTATTATCCTTGCTTCCTTTAATATTATGAAACATATTTTATTTTAATTTTTCCATGGAATATTTTAATTTTCTATAATAGAAGAAAACTATTACCTTAATTTTCTACACATCTTTGACATCATGGTATTGATATTAGGGTAGTTCTTTTTCCTACAACCCAATAATTAATTTTCTTCCTATATAAAATTTTGGGTTCACATTCCTCCATTAATTTTTGAAATATGATTAGTTGGGTTAAATGATCATTTATAATTCTTGTGACAACATATACTAAAAAAATTATATATATTACTTGGTTTTCAAATTTTTTTTTAGTATACATATTATTATATTTCACCTATGGTTGTTACTTATTTTTAGGCATAATCCCCATTGAGGTAGACTCCCCATTTCTTCTCTATGACAACACAATATTATAGTAGTTTAAAACCTTATTCGCAAATATTTAATAGTAAAAAATTACCATCAATCCTTTGTTTCCTTTTTTAATATACATTTTGTCTAATTTTTCAAAAACAGAAAACATGATTTTTTTAGCATTTACATAAATTGGGTGGGTTTTATTTGGGGAACCATCTCTATTATAAACTTATCAATAAACACTTTAGAAATGGGTATATTTATAATCCCTTTTTCCCTCAATATTTGTAAATTTTTTAAAATTAATAATTTCACACTTTTCAAAAATATATTTAGGTCAAACATTGACCATTGAGTTTGATATTACCTTCCCTTTTAGCATCATAATCCTCCCTAGTAGTTTTTATGGTTGAATATTTTTTAAACTTATCATAATGAAATTAATTAGCATGTTTATATATTTTTAAATTCAATTTACTGTTATAAGAATCACATATTGATAATTTATTTCTCATTTTTTATTCTCTTAATTGTATCATAACATTCAATTAGTATCTTATTATTTTGATCTTCACCCATTTTTTCATTTATTATAGAAGATGTTCAATCTCCATAATCATATTTTCCTTAACTTCTTGTAGATAATTCTTGATAATAGTTACTTCTTCTTGTGAATCTTTCTTTTCTTAATACCCCATATTTTCTTATTCTCTCTCATGGATAATAGTGATCCATTCATTCTCAAAATTTTATCTTCTTTATACAAGATCCTCATTCAGGTTATTTATATATCCAACCAATTTAGAGACATTTTTAAACATAAACACCATTTTCTAAAAATATTTCTCCAGAATTTCTGATTTATCTTCAAATTGGGTGATCTTTACTTGCATGATTTTCATAGAGCAGAAAATGAAAGTTAATATATCTCTATGTTTTTTGGGTCTTTTCCTCATAAAAATTTTATTCATCATATAACTCATCACATAATTCTGTAATGATATGATATTATATACTTGAACTTTGATATTTTATATGAAAAAATTGGCAGATATGTTATTACATCCTCATCACATAGAGATTGTGCACTACATGAATTACACTGGTTTTCAATTTCTATTGATGTCAATTCCACTACCAGATCTTTTTTTCATGCCCAATCATTGTTCATCCATATTCTTCTATAGGAGAAAAAAATTTATTCCTATTTTATTATGTGGGATATCATTTAAACATCATCAAGAGGAAACTAAATAAAAAACTTTAATATAAATACTTCCACTCTAATTACGATCAAATACTTGTAATTACCCTTTTATTAATAATATTTTATTAACATCTTTGCATCTTTTTTAATATTATTCTTAGTCACCTTAGAGTAAATATATTCCATTGTTTCTTTAAAAGGGTGGTATATAGGATTATTCTACTCATAAATTATTTTATGATTTTCAAAAATAAATTCATATATTTAACAAGAAATTATTTAGCGTATAATTATAGGTTTACTATTTTTATAATAATAATTTTTAGGATCACATTTGGATGTGTTCAACACTTATAGGGTTGAATCATTGTTGGTATATCATTACTCAAATATGAATTTTATACCTTTCCACATATTACCTTACTCAGGGAGATGATCACAAAATCTCTCTCGATCTCTCCATTAGTTAGTATATAAATATGGAATATGAAATCAATTCAAGAGGACATTATGATTTCTTTGGTAATGTTCACCTCTATTTCAAGGAGATTGTTTCCCATGTGCATTTTTTTTATTTTCCCATATGAAAGGATTATTTATTATTATAAAAATAATCTTGTGAGATAGTATCTCCTTAAACACATTGTCCTAGGACTGACCTAGTACATATTAGGAAATGTATTTTTGATAAGTAATCCCAATAAAATATTTTATTTTTTCATTCTACTTGTGAACTATATTAATAATGAAATCATGATGTCCCACCTATAAAATATGGTTGATCTTAATTCATAGTTTTATTAGTCAAATGTGATTCCCCAAACATCATAGATATTCTACTATATACGATTTTAGGATGCATAAATCACATTAAAAACATGGAATTAGATTTCTACTGGTAACGAAGAATTTTACAGAAGTTAAACTCATTGGGAAAACTCTCTCAATTCATCATATTAGATATTATTAGTATGAATGTTTGAGAGATATTATTATCTTCTCATTCTTATTTAGTGAAAAAAATCATGAAGTCTTCATTTGTTAACCAGACATCATCTCCATTTGGTTGTATAGGTTATGCAGTATATAAGAAATGCCAGATCTCTTAAGTATATCACTTTTTTATTTTTTTTATTGTATATTTATATATTAATAAATCATTTCTTATGATAACGCTAATCACGATGTGTGTAATATTTAGTGTTATATATTAATCTAATAACATTTAATTTATTTTTCAATTGATTTTAAATTAATTTATTTTACAGAAATAACCATTTCGTTTTTAAGAGTCTTGTGGTGACTAGTTCTACTTTTTATGCAGTAGGTGTTTCAATGTAAATATTTAATTAAAAAAATTAATGATGTGATTTAGTTTATTAAATTAGTCTTATAGTATATTTATACAAATATTTTATACCCATTATTGTTTTATATAAATTATCTAAATGATTTCCATTAATTCTTGGAGATGAAGTTGTTTTATTTAAATTTTATTCCCTCTTTGAATTATAATTTTTCCCATGGAAAATATTAAAATACATGGATATTGTGCTTGTGTAAAATATTTAAGATGATGGATGAATGTTTTTATCACTCCCTTTATTTTTAAATCAAATAACCCATGTTTAAGGGTGTGCTTTAATGTTAAAAGTTTATTTTTTTATGTTACACCTAAGGGAGGAAAAACATTTTAATCTCTCCCTTTGTTCAACTGTAATGACATATACCACTCTATCATAGACATGAATCCTTTCTTGGACCATTATGGTATACCTTTTTGATCATCCCTTTATATGATAGAGGTATGAATTTTATCTCTAATATTTAAAGGGTTGAAATTAGTTATAAAAATAATGTCACTTGCAATACAAATGTGAATTAACTATTATGTTTTTTATATTCAAATAGTTTTATTTTCTATAGTATATATCCCTTTTTTAATTATGGTTTACATTGTTGATTGGAAGATATATTTTATTTTCCTTGTTATAGAGTGGATAAAAGTTGGATGTATCATACCGATAGGATTTCAATAATGTTTCAAAATAATTTGGATAATTTTTTAGATTTTTCATTTGACAATGCTTCAGATGCAGGTTGTATGCAGTTTACATGCTATAAATGTGTTGAAAGACCATGGTTAAACCAGGAAGAAGTTATGAACCATATAACGAAATTTGGATTTCAAAAAAACTATTATGTTTGGTACCACCATGGATAGACGACTCAATGTTCTACTGGTGACGAACAAAATGAAAGAAGTGGCATGGATAATTTGATATTCGATCGGTTTCCATTTGTCCATCTTCCCGAGAGAGATAGTATGCTATTGTAAGAAGACAATGATATCAATACAAATGAGGACAACACTGATGATGATGATGATAGAGTGAAAAATTTATTAGATGATTCCAGAACTCTAATATATCCAGAATGTAAAAAAAATGACCATGTTGTAATTTTTAATGTAGTTATATCATGGGAAAACCATGTATGGAATTTCTAATAGCGCTATTGATTACATTCTTACGTTTTTGAAGGAATTTATTCCTGATGGTGTAGAAATTCCCTCAAATCATTACAAGGCATGAACATTAATTAAGAAGCATGGATTTGATGCTAATAAAGTTCATGATTGTCTGAAAGACTACAATTTATTTTTGGAGGAAATAACTGACCGTAATGATTGTAAGGAATGTGGTAAATTTTTATGGAATACAAATGAAGATGGAACACCATATCGTGTGGCACAGAAATTCATGTGCCACTTTCCATTGATTCCTTGACTTCAAAATCTATTCATGTCTGTAGAAATATCATCCAATATACAATGGAATGATGCAGAGAGAATTAAAATTAATGATGAGTATGTTCATCTTACAGATCGATTATCATGGAGAATATTGGATTCACAACATCCTGATTTTGTAGCTGAGGTATGTATTGTCAAGTTGGGTCTATCCTATGATGGTTTTAATCCATTTGGTTAGATTCTTACTTCTCACAGCATGTGGCTAGTTATTCTTCATGTTTATAATCAACCTCCATGGATGTGTATAAAAAACCAATAACTTACTTTATTATAATTATATATGGACCTTATGATATCGGTATTGATATAGTTGTCTACTCTCATCCATTAATAAGATATTTGAAACAACTTTGGTCCTTCAGTGTGCAGACATTCGATGCTTCTTCAAAGAATTCATTTCAGATGTGTCCTTCCCTTCAATGGACCACAAATGGTTTCCCCTTCTTATGTAATGATGTCTGGGGGGAGCACGAAGGAAAAAATATCATGTCATGTTTGTATAAATAACACATGATCGGGAAGGCTTAAATATCATCATAGATTCAGTTTCATTGGGCATCGATGATTCTTTCCAATTTATCATCAATACAAGTTGAATCTTCGGAGGTTTGATAATAACATAGAGACTGAACAACCACATCATCGTATGTACGGAAGAAATGTTCTTAATGAATTAAATGATTTTAGTTTTTCATTAGGTAAAGGTCAGTTGAAATCTAGAAAGAGGAAGATTGTTGACACTAAAACCTCTTTCAATTGGAGAAAGAGAAGTTTTTTTTTGAATTTGCATATTGGTCTACCAATTTTTTATGTCATTGTTTAGACGTAATGTATATTGGGAAAAATATATGTGAAATGTTTCGTGAATTTTTTCTGAATATCATGGGGAAGTCCAATGATGACTTCTCATCACGTTGAGAATTGTTAGATTGGGATAACAACCAAAACTCCAACCTATATGTATCGATGAAAACAAATGGAAAGTTCCTTGTGCTTTTTATGTGATGACACAGTCAGAGAAAGATTAGTTTCTAGGAGTATTGAAGAATATCAAGGTTCCCGATGTCTATTCTAGAAACATATCTAAACGAGTCAATATAAGAAATCTGAAACTAAAATATATGAAAACTCATAATTATCACATCAATCTTCATGAATTGATTCCAATATCAGTTCAGAATTTTCTATCCAATAATGTAAGGTTGAAATTGATTCTCGTGTGCCACTTTTTAGATAACTTTGTGCTAAAAGGTTATCTAATTAATTCTTGATGAAAATGCAGCGGGACGTGCCATTAATTTTATATGAGAAAGAAATTATTTTTCTTCCATCATTTATAAATTGCATATTGAATTTAAAGGTTAATCTTACAACTGAAACACCCCTCGGGGGAATAGTTTATATTTAGTGGATGTATCCTACTGAAAGAAATATCTCCACAATGAAATCATATGTTCGAAACAAGAATTATCCTGAAGGTTCGATTGTTAGGGGTTAACTGGATGAAGAATGTATGGATTTTTTTTCAATGTATTTGTCTGATGTCACCACAAGACATAGTCGGCCAATGAGAAATGAAGATGAGTAGTATGGGATAATTGAGCTCCCATTTACATCTCTTACCCAAACAGGAGGAATTGTTGGGTCTTATACATTGGCTACAATGAGCCTTGATGAGTAGGAGATGGCATGTCTCACATTTTATTTAAGTTTGATTTGTTCGATGAATATATTAAGTAAATAATTTGGATATTTATGTGCTATCTCATATTATGAAATTTCACATATACCTTACACTTTTATTATCAATTTATATAGAGTACATAAAAAATTATAAGCAGAGTTCATGAATCTTTTTCCTTGAGAACGAGAGAGGCTTTTCATAGCATCAATTTTCCTTCTTGGTTGAAATAAAATGTATTACCATTAATTTAATTAGACTAAAAAAAATATATCCATTTAATTGTATTATTCATATATATTTTAGGTGTTGATTGTATTTATTGACTCAATTTCTCATGAATTGAGTTCTTTGGCTTTTGGTCTTAATTCATTGGTTCATGAATGTTAATCATTAATAATCAAAGGGTATAAATTTGTTACAACAGATTGAGTAGTGAAAATGAGAACACAACATGGTGCAGTTATGTTAACCGCTACAGCAGATTGTGATGCCAGTGTATCTGATAGTCAGCCTCGATATGAAGATGGGTATTATTATGGTATAGTTGATAAAATATTGTTATTGGACTACTACTCTCAAGGAAGAGTCACTATGAAAAAATGTAAATGATTTGATTCAATGAGACGTCATGGTACATTTATTAAGGACTATGGATTCAGGGTTATTGATATGATTTGATGCCTACGTACCAATGAACCATACATTTTGGCATCAATGGCTAAAGAAGCGTTTTATGCGAATGATCATCTGAGACCCGATTATTGTGTCATTAATGACGTAATCCCCAGAAATATTATTCATTATTCCAGTGAAGAAATTGCCACCATTGTTGTCCCTGTTGGAATTGGCCAAAATATTGCATTTGATTAATCAAATTGTCCCATTGTGAGAGTTTATGTTGAACCAGAAGTAGTGGTTAATAATATATAGAATCAACCATATATGTACACTATTCATTTAGTTTATTTGAAATGAGTTTCTCAGGGTAGTATTACTATAATTACATTAATGATGTTTTAGTTTGAAATGAGAAGTTTGTTTTTTGTGTTTTCTGGTGTTATTTCGCTAAATTACATTTATTTCAATTTAAAAAACTTGGTTTAAATCACGTTTTTAAAAAATCTATAACCTAGTAATGTAATTTTAAAAACTGTTTTAGTCATTTCATAGTAATCATTTTTACAATTAAAAGAAGATAAATTGGTTCCTCTCATAAATTTCGGATAGATGAAAGTTGTATGCTTGATTTGTAATAACTATTTCTAAAAACATTAAATTTAATTCTTAGGTAGATTATTCCAATTACTACAGAAGGTTGAAGGAAGTGACTATTTGATCTCGATTGACCGACGAGTGAGTGTGTGTTGCCTTCGCTTCCATCAATGAGTATTATAACTGTAATGTTTTTTTCTGCATTACATATAGTTTCATGTTATAATTCATTATCAAATTTTTAGGGACATTCAGTTGGACAGAATTTTACTCATAATCTAGTTATCATGGGTATGAGTGGGGATGCTCATAAACCTAGACAGAGCACACATCATACCTGTTTCCACACTATCCAACCATTAAAAACCCCTTCCACCACACCTTTCCATCCTCTTGAGTCTTTAGGGATGTTTTTATCCTTGCGAAAGTCATCATCTCATCTAATCTCTTATTCACATGCCATGACTACACTGCCTCCACAGATGTTTCCACCCTTACCATATCCATATATGATGATGTATCTTCCATCATACTACCCATATGGTTTCATGTCTACACAACCACAAATTCATACCGTCCAACAAGTATCTGATGAGTCTGTTCCATTAGATTCCACTCCAGTGCATGATGGTCACCTAGAGCATGCATTGGAACAAACACTTCTTGCAGAGTATATTGAGTCTGGACAACACACATATCCATTATAGTCTATTTAGAATTATGCAAACGGTTTTTTGATTATAACTCTATCAAATTATATGACATTATTTTTGTCGTTTTGTACCATGACTTAATTATTCATTCCCCCCTCTTTTTCTTATTCAGTGAGATCTTCAACTAGGAGACATGGGCGCACTTAGATGAAGGAAGTTTGGAATCACCAAAAAAAACTAATGGTGGATTACAATCGATAAAATCAGATGGTAGGTCCAACTGCAATGCAGTGTAGAATTTTAATGGACACTTTGGCCAAGTATCACGATATCATTCTGGTTGAACCATTGTCATGTAAACATATCGGTAAAGTGATTAAGGAAAAATCATTGGAGAAAATATGGGTAAGAAAATTATAAAAAGTCTTATCTATATTATTGATGTATTTAAATTAAATAACATTTTCATTGCAGATTAGGTTTAACTTTCCCTACAATGAATCTGCTAGGACATCAAGATATATGGATGTTGGGGAGTTATGGAGCTCATACAAGCATGATTTGTATGTTGGTCGGAAGAGCATGGTTGGTACTGACTTAGTGGGGGTACCGATATTCCTCGACTGTCCAAAATGTCAATATGAAAAAATGATTGCCCATTGGAAGACTTCTAAGTTTAAGGAAATCTAAATTGTTAATGGTTGAAATATAAAATTTAACTCTTATTACTTATATTGGAATTTTTTTATGATGTTTCAGAGAAAAACATAAATAATAATGATTCAATGACATATTTGTACACATTGGGGCACACTATAATGCCCGATCATGAAAAGCACCAGGTACATTAGTCGGGTATTGTGATGTTATACAGGATGATCTACTAAAAATATCATTTAATAGACATTGGCCATATTTTTTCATTTATCATATATGGTACTAATCTAGATTTGTGCATTTTTCATTTTCAACAAGCTAAATTAGACATCGAAGGTCCGGTACCTCATGACAAATTATTTTGCTCCAGTAGAGAGAAAAGGGATGTAAGTGCAGTAAATGCACACACAGAAGATAAAATTGTAAGGTTTTTTATTTACATTGTAAATATTAATATGAAATTCAAATTTTAATCTGTTTATGATTTCATCAATCTACCTTGGAGTCCCTCGATGGTATGGAAGACGACTACTTCAGGCCACATGATCATTTAAGTCAGGTATTGGGTGAGGAGTAGCTCGGGAGAGTACGATGTCAACCAGAGAAAAACATCATATCCTCTAAGTATTGGTCATCATCGTGATCCTCTCAAGACTCCCAAACCTCTATGTTAGAAATCGCTCGTGCTAAAGTAGCTGAGGCAAAGAAAATAATTTTAGAGGAGCGTGAAAGAAGTAACCTGATGATCGAACATTTTATGAAATCTATGGCAGTTTTGAGTTAGTCACTTCCATCAGAGTCTATTGATACTTTTCTATCATATATGGCGTCAATGAACTCTTTAAATGATGTATTTTGTGATGCTAATGAGGGTCATTATGGCAATGAATGTGGTGGAGATAGAGCTATTGGTGGTGAGGATGTTACTGATGCTGTTGATGCTGTTGTTGGTGATGAGGTTGCTGATGATGTTGTTGTTGCTGATGATTATGTTGATGATGATTGGAATGCACATGGGGATGTGGTTGTTGTTGATGGGGGGGGATATTAATCCCCTCCATTTTTGACTTCGTAGGGAGACTAATTTATGTACTTTATGAACTTGAATTGATTTTTTCTATGGATGATATTGGTTAAATTGTTTTCTTCTAAAAATTTTAACATAAATTTTCGCATGCATTTACAAAAAGATAACATTAGAATCCTAAGTCATGCATATGGGTAAGAAATTACCTTACTACAATAGAATACATAGCTCTAAATGATATCCCATATAGTGACATTTTATTCCATTTATTATCTCTTTATTTTTCATAAATTATAGAACTGACAAGTCCAAATTAATGTTGGTAAAAAGGAATATATTCCTCAGTTGTTATTTCTAAAATTTCCATTTTGTAAAATCTAAAGTTTTTCTGTTGATTGAACTAGTTGGGTTTTTTGAGATCCTAAGTTTATGAATGATATGGTAAATGCTATAGATATTTTGTTTTGGGTTTATAGGTAGCTTTGTTAGAAGGGTGCAGGGGGGAGGGGGTGGGTGGAGGGGGTGGTGCTGGGATCAGGGTGGGGGGATGGGTTTAGAGGGAGGGTGGGGAGGGGGGCTAGTTACATGGGGAGGGGGACAGGGTGCAGGGGGTGTGGTTGGGTGCTTTTGGGAGGGGGTGTTGGGGGTGGGGCTCAGTGTGTGGGGGGGGGGGGATGGGTGTGTGGGTGCTCGGGGGGGGGGCTAGGTGCAGGGGGTTGGGTGTTTGGGGGTGGGGATGGGTGCAAGGGGTAGGGCTGGGCACACAGAGGTAGTGTTTGGGAACATGGGGGAGGTGGGATGGGTGGAGGGGGAGGGGGGTTGGTTGTTGGGGTGTGGGGATGAGTGCAGGGGGGTTGGGTACAGGTGGAGTGGGGATCGGTGCAGGGAGGGTGGCGGGGTGCCGGGGGTGGGGCTGGGTGTAGGGGTTGTAGGGTGCTGGGGGTGGTGCTGGGTGCAGGGGGAGGGGGTGCTTGGTTTTTTTAGCTATGAAACCCAGTGTTAATGGTAAATTTATAATCTCATGAATGACTAGATCTTGGAATGTAGTTGGCTTCATGGATTTATTTGCAGTTGGGATGCAGGTATGGGATTCCATGGATCTTGTTTCTCCTAAAGGTATGTTTTACTAAAGTGTGTTTTTTTACATGTGATTTCAATGAATTGTCATGGTTTTTTCTGTCTATGATAGTATTTAGTATGCTATGTGTTTATTTTGTTTAAAATACAATGATTATTACATTCAATCTTCTCATTGAACAATAAAAGTAACACCATACAATTTGTATTCAAATGAACGTGTGCGCATAATGAACTCTACAACCAATTTAAACTATGGAAATGAATTATGCATGCAGTTTAAAAACCTTGGAATTTGTATTCGAAACATATTTATTTTATTTTGTCCATGTATAGGGAAACAAGAAGAAAAGGGTGTGCTGATATCAACATATATAACTATGTCATGCAATATTTTCTTAGAAAAGGAAAATAAGACTGTGGAATTAATTTGTATAGAATGATGATTTAAAGTTGATTTACCCCAAGTAGTATTACATGTAATAATATTAGAAAATTTCTTAAAAAATTCAATCAAATTGTAGTGGTGTCAGAGTACCTTATACTGATTCTATCCGTGGGTTTAAAATCTAAATTTTCTTTCGTTTACTCCATTGATATATACTTACTACAATGAATGATGACTGGATGAGGCTCTCGTGTATTAGTTTTCATTGAATTCATTTATGTAGGATACTATTTTCATGCCTGTAATTTCAACTAATCCATCCCACACTGGTGCTAAAAACATCACTGTTTCTTCTGATAAGATAGTGAATCCCAATAGCAGCTCTGATTCATCAAGCTCTTCTGAAAGTGATTCTAATGGAGTGAGCATTTATCCACTATAATGAGGAGTGATATATGGTTCTCATTACTTGGAATTCTTCAAACAAACCAAAAAAAATATGCATTTTTTTCTCTCTTTATTAATGATTATTAAACTATGTTCTATTTTAGGAGCCTCCTACTAGATATTCTCCGACTTGGAATGGGCATACTACTGTTTAAAAACTCATTTTTTCTACAGCCAAGGTTTCTGAGAATGATTCCATTGGTTCATCCAAAGAGATTATGATGATGATTTGAGGGTTCTTATTAATTATCGTGCATTATATAAATAGTGCCAATGGTTTTTGGTTTGATATATTTTATATAATATTTGTAATTATTGTCACTAATTGGGCATTTGAATTTTTTGTGTAGGAAAAATTACATAAGAAATCACTTGGAACTGTGATAAAAAGTAAACCATAAAGTCTTCTTGAAGAAAAGAGGCATCCAGTGATGAAGTAGATACAAATAGCTTTCATGATGATTCTTATAAGCTAGTGAGTACGAAATATTTTATTTTTATCTATAATAATATTTCATTTCAAGAAATGTTTCTCATAATTATTGTTCTTGAATGACATGGATGTTTAAGGTGTGTTTTTTAGAAGAGAATAATCATTAGAAAATTATTACCCCTATATTATTTAATATTTGAATTTCTACAACATAAAAAATCCAATAATTTTCCCAATCCTATTATGCATGTTCTGTTATATTTAGTATCAGCATTAAATGAAAGGAAATGGATGATCAATCCCAATATTCCAATATTTGACACCATAAAAAATACTTTCGAATACATATTTACATTATATTCACTAGAATAAGACTAGCGGTGTTTAAGTAATATTTCTTTCATTAGCACGACTTCTACTGTAACCTTTATATTAGGAGTGATTACACTAGCAGCCCATACTAAAAATGTTTACACTGGAAATGCTTACATATTTACCCATTAGGCTTCATTAGTCGCAACATTACTCTGTCATTTCTTATAATAGCGGTACCCACACTTGAAATGTTTATACTAACATCACAACAATATCAAGTGCATATATTATTAGTTCTTATACTATAAATTCTTACATTGGAACAATTCCTCGAAACATTACATGTAAAAACACCTTTTCATAATGCATATGTATGGGAAATACTAGGGTGACAAATATAGGAAATATGGGAAGAATCCTACTAATGCTATATCTGCAATGACACAAGCATCCCACTCATTGGTTATGGGGAAGAGGAGATAGGTATATTGTAATTGAGTTTTTATTTTATTTTCTTTATCTCATCTGCCACTTAGGCCTTTTACCGCATTCTATGGATAGAGGGTACTTATATAATGTGAATGGGGATAGATGGGCACTGGAGGCTCTACACGATTTTCGTTGTAGGGGAGGGAGATCATGGTAGTTGAGGGATTGATAGTGTGTTTCATTTTTGTCTTCTTTTACTATGTTGCTTCTGTTTATATTCTTTTCCTATGGAATGGATGTCCAAAATACGATTTGGTCATGCTGAAATTTTATTTATTTTATGCTGTTGTTTTAGTTAATATTTTGTGGTGGTGATTGATCCCTTCATCGAGACACCAAACACATATCAATATCTCCAAATCATGACTATCATTTCATTGTGAAATTCATCCATGCATACCTTCACCCTTGGTCCTCTTCCAAGACTTCATCTTTTAGTTAACACATTGAATGCACTCTTCATATATAAATTTTCAACACATCTTCATTACATAGATCTTGATGCCATTGTTATTGAAAAATCCCATGCCACTTTAATCAAACATACATGATTTTATAATAAAACCCCTCTAATTGAGGTGCTCTGTGTTCTAAACCAATGAATAGTGATGATCAGCTCTGTGAAAGTATACCATTAGTCTTGTGATCAATGTTGAGAGTGACTAATAACAATTTCAGCTGGTGGGGAGATGGCCGGAATGATGACCCACCTCCTCTCGCTCCCTTTGCTCCTATCCAGAAGATGCTACCCTTCAGATGCCATTGGACCAGGTCAACTGATCGCATTCATGCTGCAGTCATGTCACGGTTATGCTGTGGTCATGTCGCAGTTACACTACAGTCACACCGTGATCACGCCGAAGTAATGGCATGAATTGGAACTGCTCTAGGATGACATGTTGTGGTGGTTCGCAGTCCTGTTGAAATTCGATGTATGATACCTAGATAGAGTTTTAGATACACTACCCACACAGAGTTAATGGCTAGGGAGGCCCTCAGGTAGAAAATATATTGATTGAGTCTCTCATGAAAATATTTAGTCACATGTAGAAAACATTAAAGATGAGGGTGAATCTGGCGACTTGTATTCTACAAGGACCATCTATGTGCTCGAGGGACATCATTGTAAATGTTGGACAATAATAATACTTGATAATACTTTTATAATTACATTTGTATCTGGAAGAGTGTCCTTCTGAGTTTGATATTTTTATGATCCCGGTGATTGGATGAGTGTTTTGAACCTTGTAGAGAAAATGCTTCTAGATTATCTTTTTTTTCTATGAGAGAATAGTAAACAACACACACCTCAAATAGTGAAGATGGAACTTTCTACAACAATGGGAAATCTGATTGTTGATCAGCTCTGTGATAGTATTCCATTAGTCTTGTGATCAATTTTGAGGCTGAATAATCACAATTTCTGCGGGCGGGGTGACAACCGGAATGTTTCCCAACCTCCTCCCACTCCATTTTCTCCTGGATAGAAATGTTTCCCTTCATATGTCACTAGACTGGGCCAACGGACCTTGGTCACGCCGTGGTCACACCGCAATCACGCTGCGGTAATGCGTGATTTGGCCCTACCCCCGAACAACACCCTGCGGCGATTCACAGTCTTGTCGGAATTCGATGTATGATAACTAGATAGTGTTATAGATATATTATCCACCCATAGTTAATGGGGAGGGAGGCCCTCAGGTAGTAAATATCTCTATTGAGTATATCATGAAAATATTTAGTCACATGTAGACAACATTGGAGATGAGGGTGAATCTTGGTACTTGTTTTCTACAAGGACCATCTATGTGCTCGAGTGATATCATAGTAAATGTTGGACATATGAAGACTTTAGAATACTTTTATAATGATATTTTTTTTGGAAAATTGTCCTTTAGAGTTTTATATTTTTATGATCCTGATGATTGGATGAGTGTTTGGACCCTTGTAGAGAAAATGATTCTACATTATATTTTTTTCTGTGTGAGAACAGTAAACAACAAACACCTCATATAGTGTAGATGGAGTATTCAAAAAAATGGGGAATCTGATGGATGATCATATTTATGATAGTATTCCATGAGTCTTGTGGTCAATGTTGAGACTAACTAATCAAAATTTCTATCGGCGGGGCGATAGACATAATGTTGCCCCGCCTCCTCCCACTCCTTTCGCTCCTGGTCGGATGATGCTGCCTCGCAAATGTCGCTTTGCTGGGAAAACTGACCGGGGTCATGCCATGGTCACGCTGCTGTCACGCCGCGGTCACGCCACGGTCCCGCCGCAGTCAGGCCCCGATCAATCCGCGGTAAGGCTGTGATTTGGCCCTACTCTAGGATGACACCACGTAGCGGTTCACAGTCTTCTCATAATTAGATGTATGATACCTAGATAGAGTTTTATATACATTACCCATCCATAGTTGATGGGGTGGGAGTCCCTTAGGTTGAAAATCTCCTTATTGAGTCTCTCATGAGAACATTTAGTCACATGTAGACAACATTGGAGAAGAGGATGAAGCTTTCTAAATGTATTCTACAAGGACCATCTAAGTTATTGAGGGACATCATAGTAATTGTTGGACAACAAGAATACTTGAGAATACATTTATAATGATATTTTTATTTTTAAAAGTGTCTTTTAGAGTTTGATATTTTTATAATCCCGATGATTGGATGATTGTTTTCACCCTTGTAGAGAAAATGATTCTAGATTATCTTTTTTCTGTGTGAGAATTATAAACAACAAGCGCCTCATATACTGTGGAATTGAGCTCTCTACAACAATGGGGAATTTGATGGATGATCATCTATGTGATAGTATTCCATGAGTGTTGTGATCAATTTTGAGACTAAATAATCATAATTTCTGCCGGTGGGGTGACAACCGGAATGTTGCTTCACCTCCTCCTGCACCCTTCGCTCCTGGCTGGATGATACTTCCACATGGATGCTGCTGGACCAGGCCAACACACTGCGGTAACTCTGCGGTCACACCGCAGTCACGCAGTGGTCATGCCATGGTCTTGTCGTGGCCACCTGAAATCCATCCCACACTAGCCTCCACACCACCCCCCACCCCCATCCTCTTTCAAAACACACATGTCGACCCTTTTCCACCTACAAAATAGCCTCATCCACTAGTTCCTACCTGCACCAGCCCCCTGCAATCCCCCTATTACCTGCCTTCCCGCTTGCACCAGCCACTCCAGCCCACACTAGCCACCTCACCAGCCACCACAACATCCTCTAGAACAACTTTTTATCCTTCAGTGGAAGAATTACACTGCTGAATGTCGTCCATAGCTCCATTATGTTTCATCTGTTATCGGTCCTAATGGATTCCAAAGTGGTGTTGGGTAATATTAAAAAGATAATAACTTCTTTAATATTGTATTATCATGGGGAGTGAATATTTTCCTTGGGCTGTGTGGATGAGGATGGCCAGACTAGTGGAATATGGTGGTATAAAAATATCCAGTGTCAAGGGATCAATGTACATTCTACAAGATAAGTTTTCTTGGGAGGTTCTTGAAGGTCATTCACTATGGGAAAATTTCATATCTATCAAAGTAGTGTTCTAAACTTGGGGATCCAGGGAGAAATTTTCATGGATGTAGATGGAGATTCATGGGAACATTCAATTTCTCAAGAAACAGTCTCAGTGGATTGTGAAATGAGGAAACCTAAACATCTAGTTAGACAACTGTGTAGGTCCCCATCTTGGATTTCCAGGTTGTCCGACTCCCAAAATATTGTTTTCTAGGGAAGGTTGTTACCCCTATTTTAAACATTTTGTTCATAACCACCATCAAAGTGAATGTTTTGAAAACATTATTATATCTTCTAAAATGGAATTTTTAGTCTAAACGAACTCTCTAATGGGTGTTTTCTTGGACAAGATTAACAGGTATATACATCAAATTCCAAATGGTATCACTGGTGGTGAAAATCTGTACTGGTATAAAGACATCCTAATTCAATGTAAGTTGTTGGTATGGTGGATCAATAAACATTGTATTCCTATGATTGAAACTATCAGGAGTAGGGGGAGGTTGCAGGTGGGGTGTCTAGGAGGGGCTGTTATATGGGGGTGTCCAACGACTGTCTGGGGGGGGGGGGGGGTTCTGGGGGTCCGTATGGCAGGGGGCATGGTGCCGGTGGGATGTCTAGGGTGGTTGTCCTGGGGGGTGTCCAAGGGTTGTCCAGCAGGGTCTGTAGGTCTAGGGGGAGGGTGTAGGTGGGGTGTTTAGGAGGTGGTGTCTAGGGTCTATCGGGGGGGGTCCAGTGGGGGCTGTCGAGGAGGGGTTTCCAGGGGGGTGTCTAGGGGGGAGGGGTGTCTAGTGGGGGTGCATGGTAGCTATCCAAGGGGGTTCAAGGGGCTGCCTAGGGGGAATGGGGGTGTTCAAGGGGGCTGCCTAGGGGGGAATGGGGGTGTATGGGGGTGTCCATACGTTTTGAGAATTTAAAAACAAATCCACTTTATTGTATCAATTTTCTTTGAGATATCAAGATTTAAAGAAAAGTTCCCATGTTTAACCTTTCTTTTCATGTTGTTAACACATTCAGAGGTAGTTCTGAATATTCCTACTTGGGATAAAGCTAAACTGATTTGAAGAGATAAACCCATGAGAAATGGGACCTAAACTCATAGATATAATTTTTCTAATGATTTTTGGAAAGGTATTCCCAATAGAAATTAGTCTGAAATCTTTTACATCCAGAATGTTTTTGTTTTTTGGGATCAGGACAATAAAATTGGAATTCATTCCACAGGGAATTGAGTCATGGTTAAAGAACTCCCTCATAGAGTTATGGATCTAATCACGAACTATGTCCAGTAGAGCATAAAGAATATCGCAACATTGTATTCTTCATTTAAGACTCTGAATACTATGGAATCTATATTACCATAAATCTACATTCAAAACATCACTGGCATGAGACCCGAAAACATTATTCATGCAACCATCTGAACCATTAAAGAGTTGCATTCACATTCTGTAGGTTTTTCCTCATGAACACGGCTTGTTAGCCTTCTTGTCCACACCTAAAACTGTAGTTACCATTCCATAATAGCTTCATGGATACTTCTGACTACCTATGTAATAATATTTATGTTGGCTATTGAAATGTTGTGTAACCTCAGCCTACAAAACCAGTTAAAAATTCCTCCATCATTCATGTCTTTTAAATCATTTCCAAATTTCATATATTAAGACCAATTCCAGCATTAATAAATCAGCCACCTCTTTAATTAAACCAGTGAACATGATCCACATCCAATTGCCAACCTGTATCAACATGCATCCATGTTGTAAACACATATCAAAATCTCCAAATCCTAAACGTCATTTCATTATGAAATTCTTCCATGCATACCATCACCCTTAGTCCTCTTCAATGACTTCTTCTTTGTGTCAACACATTAAATACACTCTTTATATATATATATTCGACACATATTTAACACAAATCTTGAAAAATATATTCATGGCATTATTCTTGACAGGGGGGGTTGTCCTGGGGGAAGGGAGGGGCTACAAGGGGAGTGGGGAGGGGTGTCCAGGGGATATATGTGGATTGTCCAAGGGGTGTCCAATGTAACTAGAAATTCCTTTCAATCTGATCTAAAACACGAAAGATTGATCAACTACCTCCTTATAAGCATTCACCTAGAAAAAAATACATGAGTACAAATTTATATTCGTAGTCCCATCTCAATCTTCTGAGATTTCATCTACTAATTTGAAATGATCTTGGGTGTGTACTTTACTAGTTCAGAAAAATGATTCGTATACTCCATCACCGATCAACCACCTTTGGAACAATAAATATACTCTCGGGATCTGGAATAAGTTAGGTCCTCTGGAAAATTATTCTCTTTTAAAATGATCTTTAAATATTTCAACATATCTCTATGATCATCGTAGTTTGAACCACCGAGTCCCAAAGTCTTCAATTAGGACCTTATAATAAGAAATAAACACATTTTACTCTAACAGCCTCAAGATTGTCATCAAATTCAAAAATTATCACTATATTCTCATGACACTCCTCTTCTTCATAGGGTTCAACATTACCTCAAAATGTGTATGTTATTTTCTGGAGAAAATCCAACGAATTTTCCTTTACAGGAAATGGTTACGCTTCCCTAACCATAGCAGGATAGAAACTCGCTCCCTTTCAAAAATCTAGAACAGAAAAGAATAGAAAATACACTAATATATGATCAATTATTGAGGTGGAACACTTTCTGTCATCTTCCCATAGTTTCACAAGAAGTCTCATGGGATTTAGGGGGATGGGGTTGTCCAGGAAGGGGGTCCAGTGGGGTGTCCAGGGACCAAGGGTTGTCTAATGGGGGGTTTCTGGGAAGGGGGGGGGGGGGGTACAGGGGGAGGGGGATATCCAAGAGGGGGGGGGGGTCTAGGAGGGTCCACTGGGGGTGTCCAGGGTCCAGGGGGTCCAATGGGGGGGGGGGGGGTGAGTTCAAGGGGAGGGGAATATAGGTCCGGGGGGAGGGAGGTCCAGTGTGTGTGTGGTGGGGTGGGGTGGGGTTTGTCTGGGGGGGATGTAGGTCCAGTGGGGGGATGCAATAGGGGGTCTATCCAGGGTGTGTTGCAGGTCCGGGGGGGGGGGGGGCTATAGGGCGGTCAATCTAGGGGGAGGGGGTTTCAGGTCCATGGGGGAGGGGCTGAAGGTCTAGTGGGGGGCTGTAGGGGGAGGGTTGCTGGTCTACGTGGGGTTTATCAAGGTGGAAGGGAGGGGATGCATGTTCAGTTAGGGGCTACAGGAAGGGGGGTCTGTCTAGGAGGGGTAGTAGGTCCATGGGGTGTTTCTTGGGGGAAGGGAGATGTTGCAGGTCTAGTGGGGGCTGTAGGGGGGGTGTCTGTCTAGGGGGAAGGTAGGGGTTGCAGGTCTAGTAGGGGCTGTAGGGGGAAGGGAGGGGCTGTAGGGGGGTCTGTCGAGGGGGGAAGTGGGGGATGTAGGTCCAGTAGGGGTGTCTAGTAGGGGGTAGCAGGGGGGGGTATATCCATGGGGTAAGGGAGGGGTTGTAGGTCTCGGGAGAGGGGGGAGGGGGGTCTATCCCGGGGAAGGGAGGGGTTTCAGGTCTAGTGGGGGGATGAAAGATTATTGTTTCATAGTGGTTAATGTGGGATGCTACTTTTTTTTTGGTAAAACCATATATACCCATGGTTCAATAAACTGTGGGTATATAAGCTTCTTTGAAACTATCTATACCAACATTTCAACAAACTGTTGGTATGTTTTCTATGAAAAAATATCTATACCCATGGTTTACTTAACTGTGGGTAAATAATTTGGGCTGTAATAATGTATACTTACGGTTTTGTAAACCTTGGGTATAGATGTATACCTACGGTTTACTAGAACCATGGGTAATAAGGGATTTTAGTAGGATATATCCACAGTTTCTACAGAACTGTGGGTATAGGGATATCCCAATGCCTCGGGAGCCCATAGTTCATGAAACTGTGGTTATAGCCTACACCCACAGTTTCAAACCATGGGTATAGGGAAATTTTTTAGTACTAATAGTACACTTGATTCTGGAGGAACCACTCCTCAAGCCATCATCCATATATCAACAAGCACGAAGCCCCACAAATAAGTAACCTGATGATATGTCATGTCATAAGGGTTCCAACTCAGTAGATGGCACGTCAACCGGACACCCGGTCTGCAAGTTATTGGAATTGTAGTTTTGAGGGCCCTGTTGGATTCAGAGTCGATCCAACCCGTCTATACCCCAAATTTTTATAAAAACTCTTTTCGAGTATGTAAAAGAGAATGTCTCACTCCAAGGATCCCAATGTTTTAGATGGTTTGTCAATACAACGCATGGTTCCCAAGTTACAGTCAATTAAGCATTTCTTGGCCCGAGAGGGGTCCGGGTCCAGTCCGACCCGGCATAGACCATCTCGATACGGTTCAGGTCGACCAGACCTACTCCTAGTCCAGCACGACACAGCCCACGGGGTGACATGGCCAGGCCTACTGGCGCGCCCCGTGCATGGCATGCGTTTCGCCAGACAAATGGCTCGAAGGAGTCATTCGACCTCCTTCAATCAGTGGTGCCACATGGTGCCACCACATGTTCCATGGGATGCAAGTCCCTCTGCCTTCACCGTGTCTTCGAGTTGCGTCATCCTTCAATGCAGCATAATATGTCACGTTGTCTCTACCTCAATGGTCGGATGAGGGTGGACAACGTTCTACATTCTCCGCAACATGATGCAGCGACTCCCCTCTGTAGTTCACGAAGGCATCCCCCCTTCTACCACAACGGTTAGCTAATGCTGGCCAATGTGGGTTGTGGCTGCCACCACTCGCTGATACCGGTCACCGTTGCCACCACATAGGTTTCGCACCGGTGGATCTTCCATGGGGCTTCAATGATGCTCTGGAGCTCTGTTTCCACTCCTGCCTGTGCCTATGGGTCTCCTGGGATACGAATGTCATAGCATGACCCACTGTTTCGCATTGCTGTCAAATTAAGGAAACCCTTCCACGAAGAACAGAACATGAATGAAGCGGTGGAGGGTATGGGACCTCTTCGTTTGGCCCACTCCCTCCGCAAATACATGATAATAAGTGGGAAAATATTTATCTAACATTAAATATTAAATAAAATCATTTCAAACAAGTCACATAATTCAAGATCCATTGGAGGTGTCATGGTTGTGGCAGGAGGAGAGTCCACATTGGATGGAGTCATCGACATTTGTCGATCTTGGATCATTGTCGCCTGAGATTTTGTCTTCCTTCAGTGGATGTTTCCGCAGGACTTCACAAGAGTTTCCATGCTTGAAAAAGCCATGCCAAAACCCCACCCTGAGCTCCATTTAAATTTGAGGAGGAAAGGTGAGGAACACATTGAGGAATTAATGAGGTTCATTAAATGAATTAATGAACCGCTTTTAATTCACAATAGTTGAGTTATGTAGTTGATGATTCAAGCCATTAAATGGCTTGACATGTCACCGGTCCTACCACCACCGCTCATCCATCAGAGAAAAAGGATATAAAATAACAATTATACGTTATTTTAGTTTTCATTAAAAATTACAAAAACTAACTTTTACTCCCATCCTACTACTACCGAATTGAAGCCTCCCTTAATATAAACCCCACACTGTGGATTCATTGGTGTCCTCAGATTTTTAATCCGAGAACTGGTTCAAAAGTTAGAAAATGTCACCCGCCCTTTTACTGAACCTACCTAAAAAAGGTCATAAATTCATTCTACGCACACTAGGCCTCAGAATTAATCTCCTTTAATTTTAACAGACTAATAATAATCCCAAATAATATAAAAAATTACATGTAATTTTTTGGGCCTTTATATACCTTTTTTGGATTTATTCCCTTCATGTAGGCTTGAACATGATCCCCTAAGCTCATTCAAGCCTTATCATGGCTGGTATCATCTTCTGAGATTTAATCTCAAGTCAAAATTCCAAAACAATTATTTATAAAAATTAAAAATTAAAAATTATATTTAATAAAAATCAGTGTAATATACTAAAAACACAAAAAAAGTCAAATATTTACTGAAACCCTGAGAAATAGCATGCTAATATCCATTTGAACGCACCTAGAGCATCACTATAGAAATCGCTGTCATATAGAACCTATTAACTAAAAAATTTCATAAAATTTAATAAAAAATGAATAATTCTTAAGAAATCATACCATAAAAAATGGTGAGAAACAACATGAATTCATCCTCCAGGGATTTCCTCTATCCTTGCATGAAAAATATCCATGATGTGTGATGAATCCACTCTGTTATGGTAGAATCTTCTTCCAAAACCATAACCCGAAGACACAAAGGTGAATATATTCGACTGAAATAGACCTCTCGTATCCCCATATCCCTTATATCAAGAAGGGGAAAACTATAGAAACACATATTTTACCTTACTATGAGAAATAGTGATGTCGTTAGGTCACAAAATGACCTGAATGGACCATGGCATGGTTACCCCCAATCACATGGTTTAACACACCATCATTCTGCCATTACAGGTTGCCCTATATTTTCCTTGACATGACTTCCACTAGGTAGAGGGCTCTACCATAAGATCCAACAAATTTATAGAGATTTGTTTTGGTTATTTTCATGTAATATTTCTCCTTCTTTTGGGTATGCCTTATTTGGGTTTTACTTTAGGGGTATTTCTTGTGAAATATTTTTATTTTTTATGGGAACTGGGTGGTGCATGGATGGGGAATAGTTTTCCAAAACCACGTGCCCTACCCCATCAAACCATGAAACCCCAAACAAAAGGTAATTAAATTGTTGAAACAAGTACTATAAAAATTTCCACCTTCTTAGAATAATATGTCCTCCCATAATAAGAGGAGTGTAGTAAGGGTTCATGGTTTGGAAAATCCTACCCCCCCCCCCCCGGACCAGAAAACTGTGCATTTGGGATTTAATCTCCTGAAAATTTATTTTAAAATTCATGAACCCCTGATTTTTCCCTCATTCACCTCCTTCTCTACCTAATATGTACTCTTTCATTTGGAGTCCTCGTGGAGGATTCCAAGACACCACGAACTCTATTCATGATGAATCAATTATTACATTGAATAATATATACCTCTACCAATAAGAAATATTTTCCCATGTGGTATAATCTCTCTATCTCTTATCCCCCTATTTAGAGGAAGAGGATGGTTTATTAATGGTTGGTTATGGGGTTATATCTGGGTTTCGATAGATATTAATCTGTTTGATCTTGATCTAGTTTTTGGTACTAGATCACATTCATCATTGTTAAAGTAATCGATCCATTTAAATTTAGATATTTTTGGTTTGGAAACAATAACCAATGTTCTTATGGAAAGTGGTATAAATTGAAAGTCCCATAGTCTTGATTAAAATATTTTGTATATAATTGTGAAATATAATTTTAATTGTTTAGAAATCGTATCCTGAATTGAATTAAATAATTTTTGAATTAATTAATGGAATGATGTGATTATGAAATTGATTTTATTTTGGGCAGATGAATTGGTCAATTAATGGAATTTGTTAATAATTTTATTGGTGAGATTATGTATTGATTAATGATGGGATTTAGGGTATGGCTGGACTAACCTTATAGTGTTAATATCTTAAATAATTTAATTTTGATAATTAGTTTAATAGTGAATTTTTCATATTATTCCATGTGATTAAACTGATATAATGTGATTTTTTTGGTAATTAAAATTGTATACAATGATTTGAAATGGTTATAATAAGGTTAAGGGTTATTTACCGTGTTAAATGTTATATATTGATATATGTGATATATATGATTGATTGATAACATGTGCGGGACACATACTGATACCTCAAGATATCATATGTGATAATGAGTGTGGGACACGTAATGATATTTCAAAATCCCATATGTGATAATAATGAGGGTGATAAAAGTATTGATGCATTAAAATCCCATGAGGATGTTATAAATGATGTTTTATGTCTATGATATTGGCCTAGGACTATGGTTTGAAGTGGACATGATAGGAAATTTAAATGAAATGGATAATGAAATCCAATGATATAATGAATTTTTACTCACTATGATATATGGCTCAATCTCCACCATGGACAAATGTAGGTATTGATGGTTTGTTTGTCATTGTGAAACCATGGTGTTTATGTCGTTATTTATAGAATAATTAAATATGTGAATAGTTTATTTATCACTTATATTTTATTCTTTATATAACTGCCTACACTTTTATGGACTGGATATTATTTTAGATTCCACTGGTGGTGACCTATAGAGTTGTAGTCACACCCTACTCGATCTAAATGATCAGTAATTGAAAAGTCACCATGAATTTAAGATAGGATAAGGGAAATGACCCTATGTTATAGGTTTGATTTTAGATGGAGCAACTATGAGGAGACTAGACATGGTATCAAGACCTTCTTGGAGTTGTTAGTTTCCTTGTTCTTTTTTTTCATTAGAAACTCTAAAATTACTATGGTATAACATAACTACTATTAATTTTGGATATTTTTTCCTTTTATTTCATTATGAGGTACTATTTATTTTAGTTATTGGATATATCATATGGGTATTATTTTTTATTTTCATTCATGAGATTCTTTGATAAATATGATATAGTCTCTCCATGTTATATATCTGACCCTCAATATTTGTCAGTAGCCTATGGCATATGTGTATACATTCTTGAGGGAACTTAACCAACTAGATTAGGGAACCGATGTGTGGAACCTAGTTCAATATGTTATAACATGGTATTCTAGTGGTATTTTATTTTATTTTATCATACTTTTTTGGAAAGGTATATAGGATAATAGGATGATTCGGTCCATGGTTAAGAGCTCGTGTAGGGGAGTAACTAACCCATTTTCATGGGTAATAACCGGGTGGGATATTTCTTATTGACGTGTGTTTTCAATGTTGGATGTTATTTCCCCTTTATTGATGAAATTGTTTGGTGATGTGATTATTGTTTTTAAGATTATTCTAAAACATGATTCGTGGGCCGGTAAGGCATGAGAGTTGAGAATACATGAATCGTTCAAGGAACTCAATATTTATTGTGACATGCATCATTTTAGTCACGCATAAGAAGAGAAGTTTTTGGGGTGAGTTGTTTAAAAAATGTTGTTCTTTTCATTTGTTACTAAAAGAAAAATGGTGCTTAATATGAAATTGAAAATTTGAAAATGGTGAAAATTGTGGTATGTTGAAAAATTTATATGGGTGCCTAAGTAGAAACATGAATTGTGAAATATATTACACTATGTGTGCTATCAACCAAGTGAGGGATGGTTTTGGGTAGTGTTAGTGTCTTGGTATTTATAGCGGAGAGGTAATTCATGATGTTTTATGGCCATATTTTAATCCCTCTTACATAAATGTTTTAATGTTGTGTTATGTGTATTAAGTCATGCGATTGGAATGGTAGAGTTATGAATCAATGATAATTCATGTTTATAAAAAGGAAGTATAAGGATAGAAATGTGCAAATAATAATGGAACCTGAGGCTCTGACAGTTTTAGGTGAGATAATAGGGGAGAAGTTCTAAGACAACATTTCTCGATTTATATAGTTTATCGAAAGAGAACCAGGGAAGGTTGTGAATTGTATGTCTGATATTAAATTGGATTTCCAATTATATCCCCCTACAAATTTCATCAGAGGGGATGTGCCTAAGGAAATTTATGTTTGGATTGAGTCTATCCAGATGATACTTTCCCACATGTATTCTCCTGCTAAAAAGTGAGTAAAAATGGATGATAATATGTTACGTGGTCAAGTGATGCATTGGTGGGATAAACAGACTCACGATGGAAAACTAGATAATATATATTATAAGGAATTTCATGATAAATTGTTGGAAAACTATTACCCTAACATGATTTGGTGGTATATGGTAGTGGAGTTCATGAAGATGAACCAATGGATTATGTCTATGATGGACTTTGAAGGATAATTTACTGAATTGCAGTTCTTTGTTCCAGTGTTGTTTGGTGATGAGGATACTGCCTAAATTAGTTTCAGGATGGTCATAAATGTAAAATTAAATCATAGGTAAATAGATTTAATCTGAAAATTATTTTTAAAGTGGTGAATCAGGCTCTTATATCTTAAGGAAACCTAAAGGAGGATTCCAATAGAAGATATGTGGTTTCTGTTAGATTATTAGGAGGTAAGTTTTATGAGATTTAGAAGCATCATTTAAATAATTTCAACTGTGGATATAACAAGAAGAATGGATGGGGGAATGATCAGTTACGTTGGACCATTCTCAAGTGTCATACCGTCTTTGGGGTAGGCCGGGTCACATGCATAGATAGTACCCTGACCACCGATACAGTGTCAAGATTACAACATGATGATACATCTAAAGTGGTTTTGAAGGACCCCACAGTATCTAGGTAGTGATGGATCATCTTAACAGAACAAGAATATAAGATGGGGATATTCTAAACCATATCAGTCTGGCAGTTATAGTTCTACTGGTCGTGCCAATTGAGGTAGTGGACACAGTACTTTTGAGAAATTGTGCCTAAATCCGTTTAGTGGTGAAGCTCAAGGGGATCAGGTTGCAACATAGGTTAGAGGGGTAGGACAGTTCTATGAAATCTAGCCTAAAATTTTATATAGTGAGGCTAGACCATAAATATTTATGTTTACTGTTATTATAGATTCTATAATTTCATGTTCCTTATTAGATGATGGTTACTATCATTCCTTTATATCAACACAAATTGTGAATGCGATGAGTTTTATAGTGGATTTTTTGAAAAGGGTTATGATGATTGATAATCCATTGGGTGTACAATCAACAGACTTCGTTTTACAAATGGGTTGTTCTCTTGAGGTTGGGAAGTATAGCATCTCGCCTCTTTATCACATAAACGTTCATTACATTTTACAAAACCGAGGATCTTTAAGGATTAGTGTCTTGGAAACGAGGAACTTTAAACATGAAAACATAAAACATTATTCTAAAACACTTCAAAGGATTCTCCTCATGTTCATCCTAGGTTCATTACTACATCACATAACCTGGGAACGTACATCAAAAGAAAGGGTGAGGAAAAATCCCAGTAAGGAAAACAAGAGAAACGTTTTACATGTGAACTTGAGATACTTCAATAAGGTCATGAAAAAGAACATTAAGGCTTGAGAATGAAATAAGAAGGCATATCATAATAAAAATAAAATTTTTCATAACTTGAAAATGTGGCTACATCATTTAACATATAAAATAATGAACATATCACCATGGTCCATCCCCAAGGTGTCATTTGAAAATTACCAAGGTTATTCACCAAGGTATCGTGAAAATTGTAATCTCTAGTGGTTACATCATTACCCAATGCATTGGAGCACTATCAGGGTGAACCCTTAAATTTTCCTTTATTATTATGTGATCCACATATATCATCATAAAACATTTCATAAATAACCCATATAGCATAAAGTAAATGGGTTTCATTTCTTAATCACAACGTTTTAAAACTGCTTTAAAGACATGATCTTTACATCACTTTAAAACCCACAGAAAAGGAAGGTGGGTCTCATGTATGTAAATCCCAGAATTTAAAATAGAACATAATGGTATATATGTGAATACCCCTTTAAAAGAAAGAGCTTTGAGTATTCACTTAATAATATAAAAGAACTTTAGAAAGAGAGAGAGAGACATTTTGAGATGGAAATTCTGCAGCATAACGGCTATGTCACAAGGTTTTAGAAGACATTAAAAAGATAGGTAAAATGGGTCAAACATTCATAAATGTCCCATAAAATAGTATATGTACAGAATAAGAAGCATACATTATCATGGTAATGAAATTTTAAGGACATACCTTTTGAAATGAAAAACATGGAAGGAAGACAAAAATTAGATTTCTCTTATGAAAGTTCGGCAGCCTAACGGCGTTACTTAAACTTCATCAAAAATGATTTTAAAAGATCAAATAGGGTCTCTAATCATGTGAACATAAGAGTTCAGTATGATAGATATATAGATAATTCCACATCATAACAAAAAGGAACATTAAAGAATTGACATGAAAGTAGAACTTCAAAACAAGAAGGGTGAAGAACCACTTAAAAATTCGGCAGCCAAACGGCGCCACTTAAAACTTCAAAATACTGAATTGAAGAGATCAAATTGGGTCTCTCATCATATGAAAATAATATTCCAGTATGATAGATATAGATATCATACCCCAACATAACAAAAAGGAACTTGAAAGAATTGACATGAAAGTAGAACTTCAAAACGAGAAGGGTGAAGAACCACTTAAAAATTCGGCAGCCTAACGGCGCCACTTAAAACTTCAAAATACTGAATTGAAAGGATCAAATGGGGTCTCTCATAATATTAACATAATATTCCAGTATAATAGATATAGAGATCATAACCCAACATAACAAAAAAGTAACTTGAAAGAATTGACTTGAAAGTAGAACTTCAAAATGAGAAGGGTGAAGAACCACTTAAAAATTCGGCAGCCTAACGGCGCCACTTAAAACATCAAAATACTGAATTGAAGAGATTAAATTGGGTATATCATCATATGAACATAAGAGTCAAGTATGATAGATATAGAGATCATACCCCAACATAACAAAAAGGAACTTGAAAGAATTGACATGAAAGTAGAACTTCAAAACGAGAAGGGTGAAGAACCTCTTAAAAATTCGGCAGCCTAACGGCGCCACTTAAAACATCAAAATAATGAATTGAAGTGATCAAATGGGGTCTCTCATCATATGATCATAAAAGATCAGTATGATAAATTTAGAGATCATACCCCAACATAATAAAAGGGAACTTGAAATACTTTACATGAAAATAGATCTTGAAAAAAATGAGAAGGGAGAAAGAATCCGTTACAAAAATTTCGGCAGCCTAACGGCGCCACTTAAAACTTCATAAAACGAAATAATGAGAGAAAGAGGGGAACTCACATTATATGAAAATGAAAAGGGAAGTAAGAGGAGTATAAAATAACATCCTCCAACATAAGAACATGGAGCATAAAAGGAATGACATAAAAGAGATTACTTGAAATGAAAGAGAGAGGTCAGATCCCTTACCTTAAAACATAAATCTTAAAACTCAAAGGTTGGGACCTTGAGGGCTTTGGGGAACCATGGGAGGACTCCTTGGGAAGTAATGAGACCTGAACTTAGTTGGGGGAGAGTGGGGAGTCGAATGGATGAGATGATGGCTTGGTATTTATAGGGAAAGTGAGGGGACAAGGCATTAATGGCAAAGGGACACCTCATTAGTGGTTTTGGCAAAACCATGGGCTTTCCCATGGTATTTTCCCATGGTATTGGCCACTTGGGACACCTCATACCTTATCTAACTATTCATAATTCGAACATATTTATTACAAACTTAATACATCATTTAATGATGTCATTAAACACCCGTAACTTAAAAACTGTATTTTCACTATTCATCGAAAATTCAACTTTCTCAGAATAATCCCAAAATTTCACCTTAACCAAAAATCAATGCTTTGATTACAAATATGAACTCCATTTTATAAAAATAATTTTCTAAATTTTTTTAATTTAATTTTTAAATAAAAACACTATTCACCGAAAATTCATTTTTTTCAGAAAAAACCCCAAAAATTACCATAGCATAATATCGGTGCTCTGAGTTCAAAAATGAAATCCGTTTTATAAAAATAATTACCTAAATATTTTAATTAAATTTTTAAACAGAAAACACTATTCACCCGATAAAACTAATACTTGAATAATGATTTATGAAACGATTATTTAACCATTTTATGGAATCACATTACTTAATCAAGGTGTCTAGATTATATTAATACTTTTTTTAAGTGAGATTACTAATCCATTTGGACACATTACTAATCCTAATCATAAAATCACTATTCATAATTTACTATTCATCAAAAATTAAGTTGATCTTATTAGACTCTAAATTTCATACTGAACATAATTGTAGAAGACCATTTTTCGAAAATCATTACACATTTTTAATTATTTAAGGTTTACACAACCATTTTTAAAATATCCTTTTTCTAAAATTCATCAAAAATATGCATACTATATTTATCCGGTCATTTTAAAATTCATAAACTTCATCATAAGAAGAAATCCCAATTTTTATTTAAAATAAAGGATTACACAAGGCAGTTACGGTCTCCTTACATATCCCCTTATCACACCAGCATAGGACCTAAGTGTAAGGTGTGCTATGGTGAGAGAATCCGAGGGATGCTCGACCAACATCACACGAGTAGTAATTTCTATCAGTTTGAACATCTTGCAAAGGCAATCCCATTCTAGCTTTATACAGTAAAGTTCAGCTTGGGTTTGGTCCAGAGCAAAGCCCAGTGGTGCTACCTCCTTCCCAAGTTATGTTAGATGGGCTTCGATTGGTCCAAGACTACTGGGTGAGGTCATCGAATCTTCTTTCTATATTAATTAACCAAGATTACTTTTATTTAGAGACAATAATCAAAACGTTTAGTTTCTAGTGGTTATATTGACCAATGGTCATATAACAGTCAAAAACCAATAGTATCATTTTAATTATACTCATGTTATCAAATGAAACATTTTTGTTGAGTGTAAAAAAATAAAATAACACAATAAATTAGGAAACAAGATTTATTCAAAATTTCGGGTTGTTACAATCTTCCCCCCTTAAAAAATTGCGTCCTCACAATTTTTTTTAAAATTAGGTTTTGAAATTTCATTGAATGTCCCACATCGGAAAAGGAGTCAGTAAAACTATTACTTTAAAAGAAAGAAAGGGAAGTATGAAGGTCACCCGAGTTATCCCACACAAGGATTCAATTTAGGAAAACATGGACATGGTGGAGAAAACAAAGGGTCATGTTCTGAGGGAGAGTGATAGGGAACGTGATTAGGAGAAAGTTAACCATAATAAAATCCCAAACTTATGATTTGTGTAAACGATCTTTGATTACCTAGTAGGAAACGTAAACCAACAACGTTTTTGTTTTACGTTCATTTTCATAATTATGAGGAATTCATTTAAAACATAGAACAAAAACATAAGGAATTATATCTACCTTCATGTAGAGTTTCACCATTTAATAAGTTTCTACCAAAACTAATCTTTTCTCCCAAAAGATGAGCATTCAAAACTACTTGGCCTCATCAAAACACAAGAATCATCTTCTAGAGAATCACATAATCCACAAAAGATTAACTATCTATTTCTTCTATCTTTAAACAATATCCCAAAAACAGAAATGGTAAGGTTAAACAACTCTTCAAAAAGGAAGAATCCCATAGGAATGGAAACTAATTTTAAATCTTCAATGTTCCATGGAAATACCCAAAGTTCATCATAGACCATCCCATAAATAACGGTCCTTAAAATTCCACAAAATAAACCAAACTATGATTGAAACCCAAATACAAGAAGGATTTGATAACATAGTCTTCCAAAATAAACATCATTGTTCATCTCCAAACAACATCACACACTCCTAACATCTTATAACAAAATTATCTAATCTAGGCATATTTTACCCAAGATAGGTTAATCATTCCCATAAGTAACCTAATTTACTATAAGTCCACCATAAATTCATCGATTCTTCAAAATATAAGTCAACCTTACTCTTCAATGGAAATACCGTAGTAATATATTTACCTCGATCATATAGGGTCCCCAAAATAGTGAACATATTCCAAAATAATAATCATTTTTTAACCCCCTAATCATCTCAGCCATATTAATATGACAATCGTCGCATTTCCTATCGCATTGGTTTTTGGGACATGTTCTTCCATTTCCCGCCATTAACTAAGAAAATAAACTATAATTAGGGGCTTTTTTACTTAGCTAATAATCATGAAAAGGAAACATTAAGCATAAAAGGATTGACATGTAGAATAAAAGTATATCCTAACTTGTGATCCACTAGGTTCCAATCTAGGTTATCCATGATCATATATTCTTATGTGAATCTTTATTTTGTTTTATCCTTGTTCCTTTAATAATGGTTCATACTAAGCTTATGAATTTACCAAAGCATATCCACCGAGAGTGTCGTAACCAAGAGTGCAGCAAGGCCCGTTGTTGTGTATCAGTTCCCGTTCGAGTCTAGCTCAAAGCGGTGTTTTCAGGTTTTACCCCTATGTACATCTGTGCCAGAGCCACCTCTACCTGCTCGTATCCAGACATGGATGTATTTGCTTGGAAACCCCTTACTCAATACTCACCAAAATACCAGGAATATTTCTTATATTTAAACTTTTCTATAGGGTTCCTCCTAGATTTTTCATATCCTAATTTCCACAAATAACTAAACCATCCTTTGATACCAACTATAGCATCCCGCCTCTTTATCACACAAACTTTCATTACATTTTATAAACTGAGGATCTTTAAGGTTTAGTGTCTTGGAAACCAGGAACTTTAAACATGAAAACATAAAACATTCTTCTAAAACACTTGAAAGGATTCTCCTCATGTTCATCCTAGGTTCATTACTGCATCACATAACCTGGGAGCATACATCAACAGAAAGGGTGTGCAAAAATCCCAGTAAGGAATACAAGAGAAACGTTTTACATGTGAACTTGAGATACTTCAATAAGGTCATGAAAAAGAACATTAAGGCATGAGAATGAAATAAGGAGGCATATAATAATAAAAATAACATTTTTCATAACTTGTAAATTTGGCTACATCATTTAACATAGACAATCATGAACATATAACCAAGGTCCATCCCCAAGGAGTCATTTGAAAATTACAAAGGTTATTCACCAAGGTATCGTGAAAATTGTAATCTCTAGTGGTTACATCATTACCCAATGCATTGGAGCGCTATCAGGGCGCAGCCTTAAATTTTCCTTTATTATCATGTGAGCCACATATATCATCATAAAAAATTTCATAAATAACCCATATAGCATAAATTAAATGGGTTTCATTTCTTAATCACAACGTTTTAAAACTGCTTTAAAGACATGATCTTTACATCACTTTAAAACCCACAGAAAAGGAAGGTGGGTCTCATGTATGTAAATCCCAGAATTTAAAATAGAAAATTTTGGTATATATGTGAATACCCCTTTAGAAGAAAGAGCTTTGAGTATTCACTTAATAATATAAAAGAACATTAGAAAAAGACAGAGACATTTTGAGATGGAAATTCTGCAGCATAACGACTATGTTACGAGGTTTTAGAAGACATTAAAAGGAGAGGTAAAATGGGTAAAACATTCATAAATGACCCATAAAATAGTATATTTACAGAATAAGAAGGATACATGATCATGTTAATGAAATTTTAAGGACATACCATTTGAAATGAAAAACATGGAAGGAAGACAAAAATTAGATTTCTTTTATGAAAGTTCGGCAGCGTAACGGTGTTACTTAAACTTCAACAAAAATGATTTGAAAAGATCAAATAGGGTATCTCATCATGTGATCATAATAGTTCAGTATGATATATATAGATAATTCCCCAACATAACAAAAAGTAACTTGAAAGAATTGACATGAAAGTAGAACTTCAAAACGAGAAGGGTGAAGAACCACTTAAAAATTCGGCAGCCTAACGGCGCCACTTAAAACATCAAAACACTGAAATGAAGAGATCAAATTGGTTCTCTCATCATATGAACATAAGAGTCCAGTATGATAGATATAGAGATCATACCCGAACATAACAAAAAGGAACTTGAAAGAATTGATATGAAAGTAGAACTTCAAAACGAGAAGGGTGAAGAACCACTTAAAAATTCTGCAGCCTAACGGCGCCACTTAAAACATCAAAATACTGAATTGAAGGGATCAAATGTGGTATCTCATCATATGAACATAAGAGTCCAGTATGATAGATATAGAGATCATACCCCAACATAACAAAAAGTAACTTGAAAGAATTGACATGAAAGTAGAACTTCAAAACGAGAAGGGTGAAGAACCACTTAAAAATTCGGCAGCCTAACGGCGCCACTTAAAACATCAAAATACTGAATTGAAGAGATTAAATTGGTTCTATCATCATATGAACATAAGAGTCCAGTATTATGGATATAGAGATAATAACCCAACATAACAAAAAGGAACTTGAAAGAATTGACATGAAAGTAGAACTTCAAAACGAGAAGGGTGAAGAACCACTTAAAAATTCGGCAGCCTAACGGCGCCACTTAAAACATTAAAATACAGAATTGAAGTGATAAAATGGGGTCTCTAATCATATGATCATAAAATATCAGTATGATAAATTTAGAGATCATAGCCCAACATAATAAAAAGGAACTTGAAATACTTTACATGAAAATAGATCTTGAAAAAAATGAGAAGGGAGAAAGAATCCGTTACAAAAATTTCAGCAGCCTAACGGCGCCACTTAAAACTTCATAAAACGAAATAATGAGAGCAAGAGGGGATCTCTCATTATATTAACATGAAGAGGGAAGTAAAAGGAGTATAAATTAACATCTTCCAACATAAGAACATTGAGCATAAAAGAAATGACATAAAAGAGACTACTTGAAATGAAAGAGAGAGGTCGGATCCCATACCTTAAAACATAACTCTTAAAACTCAATGGTTGGGACCTTGAGGGCTTGGGGGCACCATGGGAGGACTCCTTGGGATGTAATGAGACCAGAACATCGTTGGCGGAGAGTGGGTAGTCGAATGGATGAGAGGATGGCTTGGTATTTATAGGGAAAGTGTGGGGACAAGGCATTAATGGCAAAGGGACACCTTATTAGTGGTTTTGGAAAAACCATGGGCTTGCCCATGGTATTTTACCATGGTATTTGCCACTTGGGACACCTAATACCTTATCTCACTATTCATAATTCGAACATATTGATTACAAACTTAATACATCATTTAATGATGGCATTAAACACCCATAACTTAAAAACTGTATTTTCACTATTCATCGAAAATTCAACTTTCTCAGAATAATCCCAAAATTTCACCTTAACCAAAAATCAATGCTCTGATTACAAATATGAACTCCATTTTATAAAAATAATTTTCTAAATATTTTTAATTTAATTTTTAAATAAAAACACTATTCACCGAAAATTCATTTTTTTCAGAAAAAACCCCAAAAATTACCATAGCATAATATCGGTGCTCTGAGTTCAAAAATGAAATCCGTTTTATAAAAATAATTATCTAAATATTTTTCATTTAATTTTTAAATAAAAAAACACTATTCACCCAAAAAAACTAATACTAGAATAATGATTTATGAAACCGTTATTTAACCATTTTATTGAATCACATTACTTAATCAAGGTGCCTAGATTATATTAATACTTTCTTTAAGGGAGATTACTAATCCATTTGGACACATTACTAATCATAATCATAAAATCACTATTCATAATTTACTATTCATCAAAAATTATGTTGATCTTATTAGACTCTAAATTTCGTACTGAACATAATTGTAGAAGACCATTTTTCGAAAATCATTACAAATTTTTTATTATTTAAGGTTTACACAACCATTTTTAAAATATCATTTTTCTAAAATTCATAAAAAATATGCATACTATATTTATCCGGTCATTTGAAAATTCATAAACTTCATCATAAGAAGAAATCCCAATTTTTATTTAAAATAAAGGATTACACAAGGTAGTTACGGTCTCCTTACATAGCCCCTTATCACACCAGCATAGGACCTAAGTGTAAGGTGTGCTAAGGTGAGAGAATCTGAGGGAGGCTCGGCCAACATTGCACTAGTAGTAATTTATATCAGTTTGAACTTCTCGCGAAGGCAATCCTGTTCTAGCTTTATACGATGAAGTTCATCTTGGGTTTGGTCCAGAGCAAAGCCCAGTGGTGCTACCTCCTTCCCAAGTTCTGTTAGATGGGCTTCGATTGGTCCAAGACTACTGGGTGAGGCCATCGAATCTTCTTTCTATATTAATTAACCACGATTACTATTATTTAGAGAAAATAATCAAAACATTTAGTTTCTAGTGGTCATATTGACCAATGGTCATATAACAGTCAAAAAACAATAGTATCATTTTAATTATACTCATGTTATCAAATGAAACATTTTTGTTGAGTATAAAAAAATAAAATAACACATAAAATTAGGAAAAAAGATTTATTCAAAATTTAGGGTTGTTATAGGAAGTATCATTTGCTTGGGAATAATGACAACCTGATATGTTAGGATTCAACTTAATTTTGGGAATGGGTTGGTTAGTAGAATACCAATATCACATTAGATGTTATCATAGGAGTGATACTTTTATATTTCATGGGGATAATAGTTATGTAAATCATGGAGAGTGGGATATGAAGGTGTTCCATGTAGGTCATGTTCATAAAAAACTTGGATATCTCACCGCCCAGGTTACAAGTCTATTTCTGGAAGATGGGGAATAAAGAATGATGTTTTTCCACCCATAGTGGACATGTTCTAGGATTTGTTTCCTGAGGACATTTTAGGGATACTACTTAAGATAGATGTTGAATATACATTTGAGATAATGCTAAGAGATGAACCTGTATCTATTAAACCACACAAAATAGAACCAATAGAGCTTCAAGATCATATAAATCAACTAGAATATATGATGGATAAGGGGTTTACCCATCAGAGTACGTCACCTTGACATTCTCTAGTCTTGTTTTATAATAAGGATGATGGGAACTTGTGTTTATTTTCTGATTATCGAAAGTTGAAATGGATGAAAGTGAAGAACCATTATCATGTTCCACATATCAATGAGATATTTGACCATATGAGATGATATTTTGTGTTTTCCATGATTGACCTGAGATCAAGGTATCACTAGTTTAGAGTTCGACCTTCACGTATACCTAAGACTACTTTAAGAAGCTTGTATGGCCAATATGAGTTCCTCAGGATATTTTTTGAGTTCGCGAATGTACCAAAAATATTTTTTTCCTTGATGAACCAAATCATAAACCCATACTTGTATCAATATATGGTTGTGCTTTTGGATGACATCATGTTGCATTTTAAGACTCATGATAATCATTCCCAACATCTTGACATTGTCCTGAGTACATTGAGAGAGTATCAGCTATACGCCAAGTTATCTATGTGTCAATTCTGTATCGATCAGGAACATTTATTGGTTATCATTGTCTCAGAGGAATTTGTGTTAGAAATCCTATAGGGGATTCAAGAATTGAATTCATAGGAGTACCCTAGGAAGGTCTTCGATATACATAGAATTGTTGAAATTTTATGCTATTTTTGAAATTTCATCCTAGACTTTTGCTACTTGGAAGAACCACTTTTAGGATTGACCATGAAGGGTGTTAATTTCCAATTGTGTAGATCATGTGAGAATTATTTTCAATTGAAGTGGTAGAATATAAAATCAACACAAAATTTTATCCAACGTGAGCCATGTAGAGTATATGATGTTTTTTGGTGCATCTGGGGTAGGTCATGGAGTAGTTTTGATTCAGGGAGATTGAGTTTTGGCTTATGGGTTATGAAAGTTGTGTAAACATGAGGATATTTACCATATGCATGACCTCAAGCTAGTGGTAGTGGTTTATGATTTGAAGTGTTGTCAGCATTATATTTTGGGTGAAATGATTACTATGTATAATGATCCCAAGATCATAAATTATATATTTATAAAACAAGACACGAATCTATAACAGTGGATATGGGTTAAGTAGATGAATCCATTTGATTTTGAGATAAAATATACACCTAGAGAGTCAAAAAAAAATTTCTAACACTTTGAGAAGGACAACTCAAACTCAGGCATTTCAGGTGTCTAGTTCCATGTGAAAGATGACGACTTTAGTGGCTGAGATTCATGTTGTGGTTCATGGTGGAATGGATTAGATGATCATATTATCACTGTTAGTAAGATCCAAACTTTTATATCATATCAGAGAGTAGAATATCAAGATCCAGAGTGTTTAGCCTTGAGGAAAAGCCTTGAATGTGGGGAGTAACCTTCAGGTTGTACCATAGATAATGAATATATCATCTATGCTTGGAATCTTTTTTTGTGCATATGAGTATATAATAGGATCCAATGACTAGATTTCATGCCTTGAAGTGGGTGGTGCATCCCTGTTTGACAAAAAGTTACCAAGACCTACATTGATAGAATTGTTCGTCGAGAATGAAAAAAGGTTATCATAAGGATTGTGACATGATGCTACAAATATAAATAGGTGAAGGCTGAGCATCAATGAATTGACATTTTAATATAATTTTTCCCATTATAGAATGTTAGAGGGATGATTTTACCATGGAATTTTTGGTTGTTCTCTTGAGGATAACTAAAAAGAATGATGAATATATGGAGGTTGTGAATCGACTGACCAATATAGAACATTAACTTTTTATAAGGGAGACATTATTAGTGGATTAGTTACAAGACTTATACATTTGGAATATTGTCTGTTTATATGGGGTTCCATGGAGTATAGTTTTAAAAATGACTCCCATTTTACATAAATTTTCTAGAATGGCTTGCAGAAAGCTCTTGGTATGTAGGTATTATTGAGTATGGTATTCCAACCATAGAAAAATGGGTTGTAAGAATATATTATACACATATTGGGGGATATTATGTGGTCATTATTTATGAAATTTAGTTCTTCTAGGAAGAATTATTTGTCACTTATTGATTTTTTCTATAAAAAAGGTTATCATAAAACTATTCAAATTCAACCGTACGAAGATATTTTTGGTATTCCATTTATATAAACTCATTACATGATAGAGGTAGGTGCGTTAGAGTATATAGGGCTAAGAATAATGTAGGAAACATCAGAGTAGGTTCAGCTGATTCAAAAATGTAAGGCTATGACTCAAAGTAGAATGAATTCATATACTAATAGACATATATGACCCCTTGAATTTTAAGTGGGAGATAATTTGTTCTTTTTGTTTTCACCTAGATTGTGTCACCATAGGATTTATAAATAGTGCATGTGGTCACTCAATTGTTAATTACCTTTTGCGGTTGTAGAGAGAATTAGACTAGTGGCATACTGAAGGGATCTTCCCCAGAGGTATATTTCTATGCATGATGTTTTTCATGAGTTGCTAATTCAGTAGAAATACACCAACACTTCTCATGTGATCGATGTGGATGATGTTGATCTTGATATCTATGCATCTTTTAGGAGAATCTGAAACATGTTGTTGATCACACAGAGATTGTTTTGTTGTGAATGACAGTGTTAATTTTTATGAGTATCATGGAAACATGGTCATGTTCAGGTGGAAACATGGAAGAGAGAAGATGATATGAAGTCTTAGTGGCCCGATATTTTTTTCTTATAATCTTAAAGATGCTTGGGATTACACTTGAGGAATACTGGTTATGAGGTTTGGATATTGTAGTATCCAGACTATTTCTGGTGATGTATCATGCCAATTTTAGGTACTAATTGGCATTTTTTGGTTATTACTTATCTTTTTTTTACATTGGGGAAGTTTTACATTAAATTTGATATTTTTGGAGGGGGATTGGGTAGTGCACAGTTGGTATACAATTTTCCCAAACCATGCAACATTTCCCTAAAAACCATGAAATTCCAAAAAATAGGGAAATTTCTTTATTAGAACATGGTTCTTAAAACAGTGTGACCTATTTTTAAAAACCATGAACCCCCAAGAAAAGATACATGATTAGGGCACATGTTGTGCAAAAATATGTACCCCATCCTAAGAAACCATGCGTTCTATTTTTAATCCCTTAAAAATTTATTTTAAAATTAAATACCACCCATATTTCCCCCTCATTAATCCCTAATCAAAATAAGACAACCTATATCATTTTGGAATGTCCCATAGAGGATTCCATGGCTTTATGAACACCGCTCATGATGAATAAAATATCAGTTTAAATAATATTCACCTCTCCCTATAAGAAATGTTTTCTCGTGTGGTTTCCACTCTCTATTGTCACTCTCCCCAGAGAAAGAGGATAATTTTATTAAATAATGGAGTTGTTTTTAAATATATGTTTATATATATCTTAATCTATTTAAATAGGTTATATGATTTGGTTCTTGATTTATTTATTCATTGTGTAAGTGATCATTCCATTTGAATTTGGGGATTTCTAGATTGGTTTATACCCACCAATTATATTGAGGTAAGTGGTATAAATTTCAATCCCCATTGTCTTTATTAAAATTATGTGTATGGAATTGTGAAATAGCAATTGAAATTTTTAGCAATCGCATCCTAAATTGGATTAATTAATTATTTAATTAATTAATTGAATTATGTGATTATGAAATTGATGGGATTATGGGCATATGAATTGGTTAATTAATTTGTTTGTGTAATCAGTTGATTAGTTTGATTATGAATTTATTAATGATGGAAATTTGGGGTTGGTTGGATTAGCCTTAAATGGTTAATGTCTTAGATGATTAAATGTTGATAAATGGTTTAATTGGGAATAATTCATTTTATTCCATGTGCTTGAATTGGTGAACCGTGATTATTTTGATAATTTAATGGTGTATCGTGATGTAAAATGACAATAAGAAGTTCAATTATGATTAACCTTGTTAAATGTGATATGTGTGGTATATGTGTTATTTTTGATTGAATGTTATTGAATGTGGGGCACAAACTAATGCTTCAAAATCCAATATGAGATAACTACTGTGAGACATGGAATGATGCTTCAAAATCCCACATGTGATTAAAATGATGGTGGGATAAAGAATGATGCCTCAAAATCACATGAGGGTGCTAGAAATGATGTTCTACACCCATGTTATTGGATTGGACTAGGATTCCACGTGGTCGAGATATGAAAGTGAAATTAAATGGATAATGAATGATTATTTTAAAATGAATTGTGACTCCCTATCATATAAGGTTTATAATTTGGCACATATTGAAGAAGGTATTCATGGTATTTGTTACATTGTAATCCCATGGTGTTTATGTGTCATTTAATGTATAATTAAACATGTGAACTATTTATTTATCTATTATATTTTATTATTTATAATACTAAATACACTATTATTGACTGAATATTGTTTTAGACTCTAGTAATAGTGACCCACTGAGTTTTTCTAACACCCTACTTGAGATGCCTGATTGATACCTGAATAAACATCATTTTTGTGGGACATGATAAGGAAATTTCCCTATGATAGATGGATGAGTTGGGATAGATCATATATGAGGGAACCATACATGGTATCACGACCCTTTTGGAGCTATAAATATAATTATTTTTTGGGAATTGCGTTAGACACTTGACACTTTTTATAGCATGAAATGTCTACTATTATTTTTGGATATTTTTTCTTTCTTTTGGTCCACCATGTTATACTGGTTATTCTTGTTAATGTTCATATCATTTTTTTCATGTTATTGAGTTTCTTTGATAAATATGGTGTAGTCTCTCCATGTTAACTATTTGACCCTCACTTATAGTCAGTAGGCTTTGGTGTACGGGGAGGCATGCTTGAGGTTACATAACAAACCAGCTCAGGATACCAGTGTGTGGAACCCAGGTCACGACATTACATCAAACCCTGACCATAAACCATCATGGAGTTACCCACTTGGGATAAATTATGATTTCCTCTAAGAACTAATTCTATTTTATGGGCATTTTTCTTCTTGGTATAGCCTTCATGCCCCCAATCACAACACCCCTTATGGTATGTTGTCATAATGTGACCAAATAGTTAAAACATGATAGAATTCATCCATGAAAAAACTACATCATGTGCAGGAGAACTAACCTCTTATAAAAAATACATTAATTTATAATAGTTACATTAATCCCCTATCCCCAAAATTGTCATAACCTAATCATTACTTTTCGTGGTGCTATTCGAACACGTCACAGTGTGATGAGCCACATATAAGAAAATATAGAAAAGGTTCACCCTAACCCCACTTCAATATTCATACAGGAATCTGAATCATCTTTTTAACCATGATCCACCTCCAAAACATATATTTATGACTTTATAACACTTTAAATTACAATATGAATCTTAACGTTCAGACATTCCCACCTCCAGGACCATAAATTCAAATTTCCCCTGATTTTCACAACACTTAAATACATGGGTCATTACAACACCCCCCAAACAATTATTTTCCTACGAAGTTTTTGTGGTCTTTAAACCATTAATATCGATCTTCATTTTTCATAAGTTCATAATTAAATCACCAAATCTTAACTGAAAATGCCAAATGGGATTCCACTACACAACTCCAAACTCAAAAGATCACTATTCATCAAGAGTCGATCTACCCACTCATCACTAACAACAAAACTGAGAAGTTACCAAACTGACCCTTGTATCCTATGACATTAAATCATCATTGGCTAATTCGTCTCTAGGATTATGGTTCTTCCCACTATGAAACTCTTTTTATAAATGTCTATTAAGTAACATGGTTCTCCCTACCATAAGAATCACCTAACCAAACACACATTATACGGTTTAATTACATGTTAAATATTTTTTCCACCTCACCATAGCCAAATTAATTCAAAAACATTGGTAAATAGTCTGTTATTTGACCTCTCAGAAACTCTGTAGTTTCACATATCAATGTAAGATCTCATCACCTGATTAGAAATCCAGAATTCCATGTGGAATCCAGAGATATACCATACACCCATTCAAATTTATGATCATAAAACTAAATATAATTCCATGGTTGTTAAATCAAACAACCAATTTTTACATAAAACTCTCACCGTAAGCACTAACACACCTATGACATGGCTCAATCTCAAATGACATCTAACTCCATCCTTATCCTAATGCCAACACAAAAACTCTATCCAATGCCACATAATAATCCCAATCCTATTACCTTATAAGGAACTATGTAATATCATATCATTTATTTGTTCAAAATCATACTTCCATATTGATTATGAACTATATTTTCTCAACACATTCATTTCCCTACCAATATTAGGGTTAGGTATCTATAACCAATAATTCACTCCCATCCATATAATTACCTTTTTAAATAATCTTAAAAATTAAAATACACATTTTTCAGAGCCCAAAATCTTCCAATTACCACAACTAATGATTATATATATCCATATCACTCAAACATATCACCAATGGAAAATATTGATTGGTACCCCTTTCTAGGTCACTAGGAATGTTGTCCTCAATAATCATAAAAATACACTCATAATGTGGATCACACCCTCCAAAAATAAATAGAAATATCCCAACCATTTTTATTATATTACAAAAATCCTTGGTCAAAACCTCCAATTGTTCCAATATAACCTATGATTCACTCCTCTAAGGAAAAAGTCACCCATCCCCAGGAAACACCTACCTAGGATCAATCTTTGATCGACCATGACATCACACTCTGATATATTTATTATGTTCCATCTTACCATATAAGGCACCACCCATTCTCATCAGAACCTCAATCCACCATTCTTATATGTTTTTAAATAATCACATTGGTTATTGGCTCCAAATTATATGAAAGGCCACACCTAATTCTCAGTATCACATCATGTGTGATCATGCTCCAAACCATAATAAGATCTAATAAATCACATACATGAAGACTAAAACTAATGTATATTAATCAAAACCCATCATTATACCTATTGGATTCTCTTATAACCAAAAAATTCTCAGTAAAACAACACATGACCCTTTCACTGATCTACAACCCAAAAATGCAATGCAGGTAACCCTATGCACACTTTCACTCAGACATTGAGACTTCACCCTAAAAAACATGAAAGCACATAATTTCCCCCTACAAGGAAGACAGATCCTTTTAAATAACCCTATCATTGGTTCTTATCCACTATACTTTTCAATATTATCTAAACCCAACAAGAGTACACTTTAGTACTACCTAATTTCACAACCAGACTCATGATCCCATGAGTCTCAAATCATCAACCAAGACTAATATGACTAAAATATAATAATACACCACTTCATGAAAATGTCATCTTTCAAGAAGACCCTCTATAATTCTATTCAAATAAACTAATGTCATCTCACTAAATCTATCCAAAGTCATATCTTGTCAATCCAATTCTCGCTTTACTAATTAACTAGCTGACCATGAATCTTGTTCATGTTATACCAATCAAAAATCAAGCATCGTATGTGTTTCCACACCCAAAATAAATAATTAATATTCATGAACACACAATATACCTAATATCCCTTTCCATGAATTAATCCCAACAATGAAAGTACAAATATTTCTCATCTCTAAGGGAACCATCAATTATGGGCTAACACCTCACTCGGGTTGCCCTATTATATCATAACATATTTCAAAAATAGTAGGAAAACATATGTCTAATTAATTATTGCACCCAGATAGACAATATTCTAATGGACATATCAAATCTACCATTCTCCCCACCTAGAACACAAACCATGTATCATATTGGAATAAATTGAGAGGAAATATATTTTCTCCCATCTCAAATATCAAAAAGAAACTCATGTGCCGACATAACCCCTCTTAGATTACAAAATATAAAAATAAGGAATCACCTATCAAGTTGACTTCCCATACTTTTGAACTCATCCTCACTGGGTATTTACATTCAAGACTACCCCTTGAGGACTAGGAAACTTCCATCTATATATAATAACATTGTTTTTTTCAAAATTAATATAGAGTAAATCCATAGTCATATGGTTTGGGTGAGTAGAATTACACCAAAAATATATTTGGTAAAACCTCATATATGTTATTATTTACACATTATGTTAATTACCTAGCCTCACAATCACCACAATTGGGTCCATCACTATGGAACATAATGCATGTACTGACCCACTAGGGGTCACTATACATCCCTTGCAATGAGGGACTATATGTCCACTGTGAAAGAATATCCCATGAGGGGTCCACATGACTATCAAGAAAATAAAATATGATTATTTATTTGATTATATTTACAGAACAATTGTGTCTAAAAATTTTAAATACAAGTTTTTGATTGACACATTAAACCAATGAACACTCTTTTTTCAGTGATATCATTCACATTTAAGAACATGAATTTCATGTAATTCCTACGTTCATAATATAATGTATGTATGTACACCAATTTGTACTATATCCAAGTGATGAAACATAAAAAAAAATCCCATCACATTAATTATATTTAAATAAACAATTTTATTATAGAAATTAAAACCAATAATATCAATCCCATATCCCTGGTAATGATTAATTCCCATAAAAAGGCATTTGTGATGCACCGGTCTGAGGTCCATCAAATGCACAAACATGTCCCAATTCCCAATATACCATACCACAAATAGTTGAAAAAATATATTCCATAATAAATTTTTTTGATTCCCCTATACATTTAACTCTACACTTACTGGACTAGAGTGTAACATTACATTAGGAATGCCACCCCTTATTCCATAGTTTGCTAACTAGTAGCAGAGGTCAAATTTTTTACCAAAGAGAATCTATACCCACATATTAGAGTGAAGAAAAAATATAAACAGCTATAAACCATCCCTAACAATAATCATTTTATATTAAAATAAATAATCATATCACTACTATAATAAATGAAATCCTATAATACAAGTATATATCCCAACTGAACACTAACTGGGATGATCGCATATATAGAATAAAAATGGAAAACTCATATATAATCTAATAACATCCCTAAGCCTTATTTTTAATCTTTACCTAAGTTTTCTAACCTAATCGTGGAACATTAGGCCTCTTCGTGACAAAAAAATATGAACATGAGGTCTTCTGAGGTCCCAAAGTGTATGGGACACCCAAGTAGGGTGTGAGTAAAGGATAATATCCCACCAAAACTGGTGTACCTAACATAAATATTAAATTTATCATATTAACTAGTGATATTCAACGAATGATGAAATAATATATGGAAGAGTAATAAACTAACTTCCATAGATCCTAGGTTTTTATGGAAACACCAAGGATGGACCATACTTGCTTCAAATAGTGTTGTATATATATGAACATGATGGATACCCATCAATGTGGAATGAAATAACACCTATTGAAATTATTAATAACATGTTTTCCTGTGGGGAAAAATAACCCTACCAAGTAATTAATAATATAAATATCATTATGAACCTGAGGGAAACATTCCCCACCCTGGAATCATGAAAGATATCATCTGCAACCCATGTTAGCTCTCGTCATCCTGGAATTATATAACACATCATGACGAACCTAGGGGCATAATCACTCCTTACACATGGAAATTATATCACACGATAAGGAACCTAGGTTCATACTCACTCCCTTCCCTGAAAATTTATATCACATTATCAGGGACCTTGGGGAATACTCAATCCTTACCCAAGAAACAAATATTTCATAAGAAGAAGGGAATCTCATCCCAGCCCACAAGATCACCTGCATAACCTGGGTGATCATCACTTAAGTCCTAGCACTATGTATTAAAGAACATCTCATCATCAAACCAACCTCACTGAATGATCCCATTAAAACCATCTTAGTCTCAGAAGTACATCATGTTGAACCCATCAACATTCTCTTCTCACCTTCTTGGGTGTACACTAGGGTCCTCAAGACCCATCCCTATTTCTACCCACTATAACAAATCATCATATATTCTATCTATCACTATATTATACTCTATATACTTTATTGGGATGCTAACCACATGTAAGCCTCACACCACTATCCATAGATCCACCTTTCATGACGTGATAGTCAGGTTTTTTCTGCCTCTTGTTCCTCACACCGAGCATTACTCATGTGGGATTAGAGTATGCATTGATCATGGAATCATTCTAGATCCACCTTAGTGTGTAAGCCCCAAACCATACCGAACTACGTGATATTTCTTCCTTGTATCCTAGGAAAAATATGTAGGAATCCTCCCTGAGGTTCAAGCCCAAAACCTACCTATCCCAACCCTTTCACAAAAGTTCACCTTCATCCCACATGACGTAAAACTATATGATACCAATCTACATGGACTTTGATCCTTGTCTTATAGGAAAGGTACGTAGGAATTCTCCCTAAGGTTCAAACCCAACACCTACATATCCTTACCCATTCACTTTGGTTCACCTTCATCCCGAATGACATTAAACCATATCCCACACAAAATACAATTTGAACTTTGATACTTTTCTCCAAGGAAAGGTATTTAGGAAGCCTCCCTGAGGTTCAAGCCCCATACCCATCGGTACTGACCACTCCATGTCGGTACTCCATCATCCTACATGTTGTCAAACTATACACCCAATTTCATCCCACATGACATTAGATTTTATGATTCCGAACTACGTGGGTTTTGATACTTGTCTCCTAGAAAGGATATATAGGAATACTCCCTGAGTTTCAACCCCAAAACATCAGTAAACCTATTCGAATGATGTGGGTTATGACCCATGTCTCTTATGAATGATATGTAAGAAGCCTCATTGAGGTTCAATCCCAACTAACAGTTAGCTGTTGGAACCCCAACCAGTGGTAAGGAATTGGATACTCAACCAGTGGTAGGCTATTGTCATCCAAAAACCACAATAATTTATTGTAGTCCCCTTTTTTGGGACCCACATCTCTCCCCCCTTGGTGTCAGATCAAGCTGAGAAGATAACCATGTGTAAGCCCCAGTATATCATCAGGTTGTCTTCCAATGCATACACACTGATTTTGTACCCCCAACCTAAACTATGTAGACTTTGATTCCCTACCATGAGGATACGTAGAAAGCCTCTCTATGGTTAAATCCCATCACTCATGTCCCACGATGGTCTCTACATCCAGTCCCCTATTTTTGGGGATGTTCATTCCCCAACCTGAAGGTTCTATTTCTTTAGGCTCCCACCCATACAACTATTCTCATGGGACACCTCCTTAGGTTTCACATCACCCCACCAAACTATGTGGACTTGGATTTCCTACCATGGGGATATGTAGGATGACTCTTTGAGGCTCAATCCCAACATCACCATCATCCTCACATCGGTTCCATATCATTCTCCATCCACTCTTGACCATCCATATCCACCTAGATTCTAATTTGGGCCTGCACAACGAGGTGAGATCATGTCACCCACTTTCCCACTGCTCCTTGCAGCAATAGGGTAACTAACAACACACTAGCCCCAACATCAATGTTCCCTCATGGAGTTGAACACATCTAATCAACTCTAATTAATGTTATGATCAGTCTAACCCATATACAATAAATGTCAAATTCATGGAATACCCTATGTTAAACATGGTATGTAATGGAAAATCTCTGATACATGCCTATGGTATATAATTCACCGCACTCGACATGGGATGTCTCAGGATTTCTATCCCTTGAGAAGCCCTATCATAAGGGAAATAGACCTAGTCTTATTAGTGATCCAGAATCCAGACAAGCCAGCGATGTCCAATATGAGTACTCCCCCAATTGTAGGTTTTTTTCTTTACTTTAATCCTTGGAATTTTAGGATATGAGCAATGTAATTAATAGGTTTCCATGTTGACATGTCACTAGGAAGTGTTTCACAAACAAGGTCTTATGTTTATGAGAGAGACTCAAACCATGTAATGAGTTTTCCGGAGGAATCCAAAGAATGAGGAATCTACATCCCATAATACCATTTTGATTAAGGAGAAAATATCTTTGAATAAGTTGTGGATGATGCCCGAATTTGGAATGTGGGAATATGAGGAAACAAACAGTGAATACTCCACTGAATGATGCATGCCCCGACAAAATCATCAGAATCAGGTACCCAGTCAGTAGTACACTCAACTTCTTATCATACATTTATATTAAAAAATGCATAGTGATTTATATTCTATAATCTATTTATGGAAATTATCCTTAATTATCAATGGGAGGTGAATATTTCCATTTATGTTACTCTATAATAAATTCAATATTGTATTCTCATTTAATTTGAGTCAAGGTTATCTACATTTAATCCTCCAAGAGATACATGATTTTAATTTTCATAAAATATATATAAATATCACACATCCCTTTTCTATATATAATGGCATGTAAATTTTAATTCTTTCATACTGGCATACTATAATGATGTATCTGAATCCCCCTGAAATGGTTGTAATTTATATAATATTATAAAAAATAGTTTGATTATTCACTCAGCTAAACATGAATCACATTTATTTATAATAGTTTTTATTTATTTTTTGACAATGTACAAATATTTCATCATCACATTTAATTTCTATAATTATCTTCCATAAATTCTAAATCCTCACATGTTATACTTACTAAATGAATCTTATGTTTCATGTGTTACACTATTTATAAGAGTAATTTACTCTTACAAAACACATTATGTCTTTCTCATTTTCCTAATTCTAGTTATAAATACTTCCAAGATAGTATATCACTCTTATGATTTTTCTATGACTTTGTGTATTTTCCTAATTTCAATGAGATCCCATTTCATAAGTGTAAATGTCTCTTACATTACTCTCCAATTACATATTTTTACCATATTTCAATATCACTATTAGAATCAATCTAATTCTTTGAAGATGAATATTATGAAGGACCATATGAATCTTATAATATACTTATGTCACTTATGTACATCATATATATTCATATAGATTTACTAGAGTTACATTTATAAAATTTAACATGACTATTATAAACATTGAAAGTCCAGAGTAACTCTTCATTTTTCTCCCAATGATTCTTAAGAAATTTTTTAATGAACCTTACAAAATCTTATGAACTTCAAGACCTATCCATTTTTTCCATTCAATAAATAATTTACATAATTATTTAGTAAGGCATAAAACATCCTCTAATATTCTCAACGAAATCCAAATCCTCCAAAAACATTTTCCAAAGGATATTCATCACTCGATACAATAGTCATTAGGCTTACTACTCATTGGATGGATTACCCAAAAATCATTCCAGCACAGTTCTCCTTCAAATAGGTCATCTCATATTTTTTAATGGTTGAATCTTTAATCATCATATAAATAATATTATAGATAATGAATTCCCCCATCACACCTTATAATTCATATGATGAAATATTCAACAATAACCTGATGTAAATGGATACACCCATAAATATATTTTCCCAAGATCGTAATATAGCTGTTGACTTCTCTTTGAAATTATGAACAATTAGTATCTTAATATATATCCATATATTTATTAAATGTAAAAATATCATGAAATAATCTTTAGATTATTCATGATCCTTATTCATGGGATCTTTAATATCAACCAACTTAAACATATATTGGAATTATTTCTTATTGATATATTGATAAAAATCTAACCAATGAATATCTTCATCATAATCTTATTTGGATATTTATTCTCCCTATTTAGAGTTTTTTTAATACTCACATCACCTTAAACACAATATTGTACCCCATTTCATGGAAAAAAATGTAATTTTTATTTATGGAAAATACCACTCTTATTTTTCTCATTTTCTTGAGAAAAGAAGGGAATCCGTTTTTAATTATAAATGATCCAAAAATTAACCAACTCCCACTCTATATGATACGTTCTTGATGTAGAAAATAAGATTGATTAACCATGATGTCTATGATAAACATAAACTGTCAATAATGTGACACCAAATTGTAATACTCTTTTCATGATCTATTAAAATATATTTCTCAATAAATATTATCACCTACACATAGATCAATAAACACATTAGAAAATTTTAAATTAAAGGATTATTACCCCCCTTTTCATATCAACACATTTCCACATTTTATATATAGATTTTTTATATTCAAGTATGAATGGGAAGGTTAATAACCATACCTCATGAAAAAATAGATTTAGTGTTATTTATAACTTATATAATCACAATAAATAATATATATATGGTATATTTTCACCAATTTTTAAATCTGCCTCAAAGTATGCATGAAACATATCTTTGTCATGATAATTAATATAATACATGATGGTTTAATATTATTACTAGAAAGTAATTACATTATTTCATCTAAATATTCCCCTTAATTAGTCACATTCGATTCCCTAGACACAAGCATAATAATAATAAATTTTTGAATAAGGTGAAACTCCTTTTATGCATAGTGAATGTGTCATGGGTTAGGGTTGTCTCTTAACCAAGACCTATCTTTATTTCAATCTTTTACATTTGAATAACTCTTCATGATTAATTTTCTGAATTTATTATCATGGGTTTTAAAAGGAAACAGGGTTATATTCAGATTTTCAAAAGTCTCCTTGTGTGAGAACTCCTTCTAAAAAAGAACTATAAAACCAAATACATGTTTCTGTAGTATTTATTCTTTTTATTTATCCATTATACATTAATTATATTCATTATTAGATAGTTATTTTAATTATTCATAGGATTTTATTATCACCCATAAAAAATCAAATGGTCTCATTTGTTATCATTTTTTTATATCCTCACTTGAATATCATCTTATTTACATGAACTCTATGTTTTTATTTAGAATAATAAATTTATTATAATTTGTTCATCTTTCCCTTTATGAAAACAATTGTTTTATCTTTGATGGTTTGATCTCCAATTTCTTCATTGATATTTCATAACATAAATAGTAAATATAGTTTTTCCAATATGAATTTCCATAAGTTCTTTAACATAGTGGTCTTTTTTTCACAATTCTTATATATTTCATTTAAACATTAAAATTTATTTTGAGTAGCAGATTATTTTTCATCCACAGTGGTGGATGATCAATGTATCAATATAATTTGTTTCTCTAGTAATCATCAAATGATTATAGAAGGGTTAAATTTGTTAGGGGAGACTATCTTGTACTTTATCATTTTAGGTCGCCTTAAACTTTTCTTGTCTAGCCTGTCCCACATCCCTTTTTTGGGTTTCTTATTTTTAGGATAATAAAATAAAGCATTGGATACAATATAAAATCATGTTAAACATTTACTTAAAAAATCTATATTGATATAATTATTTATCCTCCTAATAGAAATATTTATTATTTTTTCATATTTTTCTACATTATTCTTTCAAATTCACAGGTATTAAAATATTATACTCATAATTTTATTCTTTATAACCATAGGGTCTATGACCCCAACAATGACACTTGAAGTTATTTCTTCCATTATATCAGCAATCCTATTAGATAAAATTTGTTTATTGTTAGAACGCACATCATAATTTTGTTTTACCTTTTCAAGATGAGCTTTCTATTATAAACACATATCCAAAACCTAGATATAGTTCAAATGTTTTCATGATTTTATTCAACCTATACACTTTAAGTTTGTGTTCAATAAATTTCATGACTAGATGAAACATGATTTTTTTCCCAAAATTTTGTAGAAAAAATTATCCCCTTATTAGTCAAACTAGGGTTTACAATAGTTATGGACTATCCATCCTGAACATACATATATTTTCCATAATTTTATCTCATCATCTTCAAGATTATTTCTTCTTTAAGACACATGTAAAATGTCTCATTCAATTTTTTTCCTTTCATTAAATCTTTTCATCATGAAATTTCAATATCATATTTTGTTCAAAAAATTTTATTATGAGATTTATAACAATATCACTATTTTCATTATAATTCTGAATTTCATATTTCTTATCATTCTCCAATAATTTGATTTTTTCTAGAAAATAGAGTTTTTGATCAAGATATTATACAATACAAACATTTATCTTATATTTAGGATAACATTCTTTTTAATCATCATCATTTTAAAGGAGGATTTTTTATTTTTGATATGAGCCGTTCATATCATGTGTTTTTTATTTGTTATTATATATAATGAATCAAAAAATTTAGTTGAATATTCACCATCATATTATCTACACATAAAATTCTTTTCAAACCATCTTCAAAAATTATTTTTATTATTATTACCATTTATGGTTATTATAAACATTGTTTTAGATAAGTCTACTTATTTTTTGTTACTCTAGTTTTCATTAGATATATTTTTTGAAAAAAAAATAAAAAAATGACTAATTTAGCCATAATTAATTCATTTTAGAGTAATAATTCCTTTCTATTTATACTTGACACTAAAAAGTTTTTTAAATAAGATACATTATTATTTCACACTCTTTACATAACACTTCACTATCTTCTATATTTGAAATTTATCTAGTATTATTGTCATTATGTTTTTAAGCTTTTATGGAACTAAATTCCATTTACTCACTGGATTTTTTATTGAACACATTAGATTAACATAACTCATAGTTAATGTGTATATTATAATACAAATAAGGAGATAATTATTCATTTTATTCATGTATATATTACCATGGATGAAACCTACTAGGAAAATTTATCAATAATTTTTTTATTATAATGAAATCCTCTAAAGTATCTTCAAATATTCTAATATTAATAAATATCTCATTTACTATTGTGAAATAGTTATTTATTGTCTCATAATTTTCTATTATGATATATTATATTTCTAAAGTGTCTTCAAATATTCAATATTTCATTGGATATCATGAGGTAGAAAAATTCTTTGTACAATCTATTTTATACAAGGATAATAAAATAATATTTATAACATTCCCCTGTATTTCTATATTTCTCTTATCAAAATATTTATTGTGGTCATCTATTTTAATTATCATGAAACCCAATATCACAATAGCAATCACTGAATTGATTTATGGAAGAATATTTGTGTGTATCCTATTACTCTATCCATGAAATTTATTTCTATAAAATAAAGTAACACCACTAATATTGAATGAATTAAAAAAATTTGTCTCTGAATTTAGTGATGGTTGGATCATGTATAAGGAACCTATTTTTATATGACACCAATTATGGTGAACATGTGCATGAAAGTGAAATTGATAAGGGATGGGGTAGAATTAATGATAATTATTTTTAAGATTTATTATCATGACTTAATCTATATGTATAGTTATGGTCTTAATCGTCCTATTATTTAATTTCTCACTCTTTCTTGAATGAAACCAAATAAATAATAGTAAATAAAATAAAAATTTTACATGGTTCCATCCAAATTTTGGAACCAAATCCTTGTAATATTTAGGTCAATTGGGATACATTTATCCCCACTAGTAGATATGAGTGAATTCCATATAGAATATCTTTTTAAAACATAACCAATATTTAATATAGTGGAGGTATATCAATAAAAAAGGCATTATTTTCACTTTACTGGTTCTCAATATTTCACACTGTGGTGTACGATATCTTCAAATAAATCCTCAGTAGTATCTTAATGGTTACTTTATAATAGATGATTCTAGTTCTACAAAACCTCCTTTCCATGAATAGACCAGGATTCAATTATTCCATCTGGTGAAGATTTCATGTTGGCCTTATCCAAACTCAATCTACATTAGTAGTGTTATCAATATTAAAACTCAATAATATCTGATTTTTTTGGTTAGTGGTTTATCCTACTTCTAAATTAATTTCAGGATTCTACACAATAAAATTATTATAATCCTCCCCATATCTCAATTATATTTTACGATATAGGTATATTATAAGAGTCCCTATTGTTAATTTTTTCTTTAATTCATATGATTACTCTACCGAAATTCCAAAGGCCACTGTCTACATTGATATATAAATAATATCTACTTTGGAATACAGAATAAATTACTTGATCGTCAGTGGCCTATAATTATTTTTTTATTTTTATCCGGCCAAAAATCATAATGATATATTTTCTATATTAGAGTTATGAAATATTTTTTTTTCATTCACCCTGCACCCTCCACATTCATGTGATAACAAGAGGGAGAATATTTATCTGACATTAAAGTGTAATGAAACCCATTTCAAACAAAACTCATACCACGATATCCATTGGAGATGTCATGGCTATGGCCGGAGGAGAATCCACTTTGGATGGAGTCATCGACATTTGTTAATACTATAATGTAGCCACTAGAGCTTCCATCATTCATTGGCGGATGTTGCTGTAAGACTTCGCTAAAGATTCCTCGCTTAAATAATTCATGCCAAAACCCCACCATGATCTCCATTTATATAGGAGGGGGGAAGGTCATCAATTCATTGAGGAATTAATGAGGTTCCTTAAATGAATTAATGAACTGATTTTAATTCATTATGGTGGACATAGACATTTGATGTTTCAAGACATTAAATGGATTGACAAGTCACTAGTCCCACCACCTCCTCTAATCAGTTGGAGAAAAATAAAATAACATTCCAATTACATGTTATGTTACTGTTCATTAAAAGTTAAAAAACTAACTTTTTCTCCCAACCTACTCCGTTCGAAGTCAATCCTCTTTTAAGAGAAACCTCATCATGAAGATTCAATGGAATCCTCGGATTTTAAATCTAAAAACTAGGTCAAAAGATAGAAAATTTCCCCCATACGTTTTCTGAGTGTACAAAAAAAATGTTTACAAATTCATTAAGGGAACATCGGGTCACAGAATAAAGTGTTGTCAATTTTTTTAGACTCATAATCCAAAATAATTTATAAAATTCCTAGGAATTTTTTGGGACATTAAATTCTCCCCATATTAGAGATTATTCTCTCAAAAGATAAAACAAGACCAGGGGAACAAATGGGGATAATTGTGCACGTATCTGAACCTCCCACTCCCATGTTTTCTCTCAGAGGTTCTCATGCTTCCAACAAACTCGCACCAAAGGAACCAACTGCCCACTGAGGACCCACTCATTCCAATTCTCTATCTCCATCAGTAACTCCACAAATATTTCCCCATCGTCGATTTCCAGCTCTCCGCAGTCAATATTGTACGATGGATCATGAATGTATCTGCTCAGTATCGACACATGGAAAACATTATGCACCTGGTGCATTTGTGTGGGATGAACAAGATGGTACTCCACCTCACCTACTCAATAGAGGATCTGGAGAGGTCTAATGAACCTCAGGGATATCTTGCCTTCCCTGCCAAACCTCTGTAATCCTTGTTAGGGTGAGACCCGTTGGAGGAAATGGTATCCGTTCTCAAAATCCAAGGTTATCCATCTCATGTTGGCATAAGACTTCTACCGGATCTGAGTAGTCTTCATCCACTATAGGATGACCTTCAACTTCTCAGTGGTATCCTGTAGAAACAATGGAACCATAGGTGCTGACTCCCCTGGGTCTTTCGAGAAAATATGAGATCTTCATGATATCCCATACTAGGCCGCAGACAATGTCATGTCGATGGTGGAGTTATAACTGTTGTTGTGCGGAAACTCCACCACTAGATGGTGGTCATCTGAACTACTGCCAAAATTGAGGACCCAAGCATGAATAAAGTCCTCAAGTGTTTGTATGGTCCACTTTATCTGACCATATTTTTGAGGGTTAAAAGCAGTGCTCAGTTGTAGCTGTGTTCCGAACGCCGCCTGCAATCCCTTCCACAAGAGGGATGTAAAATGTGCAACATTCAATGATAATATCATCAATTAAATTCCATGGATTCACACTATCTCCTACATGTAGGGGAGTCACAATCTCTCTACTGATCCCTGCTCTTGTATGGGTAGGAAGTCGGCCGAATTGGTGAGTTGGTCAATAATCATCCAGATAGAATCGTGGACCCTAGAAATACGTGGTAGCCCAATCACAATGTCCATAGAGATACCATCCCACTTCCACTCCAGTACCTCAGGTGGTTGGGCTAATTCTGATGGTACCTGATGCTTGGACTTCACATGCTGCTATGTGAGGCATCAGTATATAAACTCTACCACTGCATTCCTTATCCTTAGCCTCTAGAACTAATGTAAGAGATCCTGGTACATCTTCTCCACTCGAGGATGTACCCCCAAAGGGGATGTGTGTAAATCCCAAAACACCTCCTCTAAAAGAATCATTGGTACCGTAATGCATACTATAAAGATTCCAACATGCTCCCCACCTTCAGAAAATCCATCAGGAGCCTATCTTGAGGATATCTAATCCTGTCGGGCCTCATAGTCTATGTCTCAAATCTATGCCTTTCGAGCTCACTAAATAAGTTGGGGAGTGACAGTCATAGATTGGAGGTAATCTGCTCTATATTTATCCACAAAGGATATTTACAATTTTGTTAGCTTCTCTGTCACCACACTCAGCAACTTTAGGCCATACCTCATACTGAGTGCGTCTACTACTGTGTTCCCCTTCCCAAGAGTATAGATTGTCTCAATGTCATAGTCATGGAGGAACTCTATCATTCGTCACTGTCTCAGGTTCAGGTCATTCTGTGAGAAGACATACATGAGAATCTTGTGATGAGAGTAAACAGTAAATAGTTCACCCATCAAGTAGTTCTGCCTCATATTCTATGCAAAGACCACTGCTTCAAACACCAAGTCATGGGTAGTGTAATTCTGCTCGTGATGTCTCAACTTAGATGAGTGGTATGCAATCACTACTCACTCTAGCATTGAGATGCAACCCAGTACAGTCCTTTATGCATTGTAGAATAATATGTACCCAACACCCTTTTCTGGAATCCTCAATATGGGTGAACTCGTCAGTCTCTACTTCAGCTCCTAGAAACTCCGTTGCCACTTCTCTATCCACAATAAATTCTTCCCCTTCTTCGTCAAAGCTGTCATGGGGGATGATACCCTAGAGAAGTAAGGTAAAAATATCCAGTAGTACCTAACCAATCCCCAGAAACTCGGCACCTCGGTCACACTCATGGGTGGCTCCCAAGAAAGTATTACCTCTATAATTGATGGATCCACTCTGACTCCAGCCTCTGAGATAACGTTCCCCAGGAAGTGGACTTATCGTATCATGATATGGCACTTCGAGAGCTTCACATAAAGCTGGTTCTCTCGGAGTGTATCCAGAACTATCTGTATGTCTGTGGCATGCTCTTCCTCCAACGCTGAGTATAGCAAGATGTCTTCGATTAAGACCACCACAATGTGATTGAGGTATTGCTGAAAGATCCTTTTCATGAGCCCCATGAACACTACCGGATCATTGGTCATGCCAAAAGGAATCACAAAGAACATGTAATGGACAAAAAGACATCTAAAGTCTTAATTCGGTATGTCCTATTCCCATACACTAAGATGATGATAACTTGATTTGAGGTCTATCATTAAAATACATCAAGATTCCTTCAGCTTGTTCGAAGAGATCATCGATCCTTGGGAGTGGATACTTTTTCTTCATGGTCACCTGGTTTAGGAATTGATAGTCCACACAAAGCCTCAAGATTCCATCCACTATATTGGTGAACAAGATATTGGATTCCCATAGTGAAACACTGGGGTTTATGAACCCCTTTCCCAACAAGTCCTCCAACTCTACTCACAAATCCTGATACTCCACATGAGCCATCTGATATGATGGTGTCGATATAAGTGTCATCTAGGTTACATGTTTATGTGAATTTGTACCTCTATATGAAGAGGTTGTCCCAAAATATCATCAGGGAAGACGTCATCATAATGGTCCACCACAAAATGATAGCTCAGACTTCTCATGTCAACTTCTCTAAGGGTAAGGATATCCAACTGAGGAGTGATCGTCTGCACCCTCCTTTGAGAAATCCCATACTATGCGGCAAAGGGTTCATTTTCAAAAATTATGGTAAAACTAATCCCATACTTGCAGACACACCACACTTTGTTCCTAATATAGTCGATCTGAGCAAGAACTGGGGATAACCAGTGCATTCTCAAGAGGACATCGTAAGGCCTCGATGCTGCTACAAAGACATCCTAGCTAAAGCTATCACATCCTAGAGTAAGCTCACACTATCAGAACCAATGTGTAAACATCAAATCCTCTCCCATAGGAGTCTGTAATCCCAATGATCAATCCAATAGCTCTATTGGAATCTTCGAGCTCCAAACGAGTTTCATGGCAATGAATGATTGACTAACACCTCTGTCTATAAGTACTTCACATAGGTGGAATAGATACAGATCATACATAAAATTATATCTTGAGTTCCATGGTTGTAGGCCTCAGTTTATTGAAGTTCTGATCACCCCTATTGACCCACTCCATTTGGTCGGGTTGGACCTCTTATTTGTGGTGGCAGTAGAACCTCAAATATCCACCCCATGCCTGCTACATGATCTGCTCCTCTACCCTTTCTACTACCATATGGTCCTCCATGATCAAATATTTTCATTTTCCTCAGCAGTCCATCGACCATATGTTGATTGTTGGTATGACTATTCGGGAAGCCATGAGCCATGTGTCCCAGCCCGCCACACGTGATGCACAGTCTGCCTCCCAACTTACCTTCTCTACCTCACAAGCTCTACACCTCATACTCTATATCCAAGGGTCCTCTACTGGTGGGTCTTGCCTACTTGGTCCTCTATGTCATCTGTCTACTACCTCCTACAAATTACTCGGCTATGTACCATCAAGTGGTGGCTCTCACCTTTGGTTACTACTTAGCTATGATTCTCTGCACCAACAATGCGTGCTCGAGCACTCCAGCCTATGTCGGGATATTCAGCGATATCATCGACACTCTGATCTCCCACAAAAGAACCTATTCAACGGTCTGGGCCCTGAATAATGGGTGTCTTACCATGTCGGTGGAGTAGTACAAGTGGTTAGTGAATCTTGCATAGTATTGGGATACTCTCAGGCTTCTCTACTGTAAGTGATGGTTCTCCTGAATACGCACTGAGCACAGTGTAGCTGGAACGAACTACGCCATGAAGAGGCTCATAAAGTCCATCTAGGTGCGGGTTTCCTTGTCATTTTTCTAGAGAATTATGCTCAACAATCTTAATATTGTGACTTGGAAAAGGCTAGTAGCTAGGATAACCATCTACTCTACTGGTGTCTCAGCCAAGTGAAAGACTCTACATGTAGCTTCGAGCGAGTCCTTAGCTGCCTGGGGAACTGTCTCACCTAGAAGCCATGGAGGCCTCTATCTTTGGAACATGTTGAATGCGCTAGGTCGGTGTGCATGGTCTGCTGGTGGGGTTGGTGGCATCTGCATCCCAATGAGTGGTGGTACTGTTGGTGCACCACTAGAAGGTTCTACAATAGTAAAAGGGACGAACAGCAAAGCCTCTTCGCTCAGTGGGACATCTTCATGTATTCTCTTGGGAATCCTGAATAACTATCTATGCAGCAACATCCTAAAAATAAATAGGTTCCCCATGGTCAATAATTTATGCATAGTGAGATGAATCAAAATAGATCAAAGTAAAAACATTTCCAAAACACATGAAATCTGTATTTTCATGCACCGAGATGGAAATCATAATTCAAGGTCCTGGTGAATGGATACGTCAGCCACCGCACCAAAACTAGACTCCCCGAACAGAAAACCATACTCAAAACACTAAAGACTATTTCTCAATTAAAATATCATAGTCCTAGTTATTCGACATAACCTCTATTTGACTCCATTTTTTCACGACACGTCCCCTGGGGCCCATCTCGTGACTACCCCACGCACGCCTTCCAAAGGCCAGGGGTTGGCGACTAGCATGGGAAAGACATTTCCCAAAAAGTGAAGGAATTGCATCAAAACCTGTACACACAAACCCGCAGAATTGTAACACAATGGAAGAGTAAGGTGCAACCACACTAGATACCACAACTGAGTGTAAGGATAAATGTTGATAGTAAAGGGTCCGAAATACTAGCCCAAATGAAAGGTACAAATACAACACAAATATAAATAATAGATCATGGAATTATCTACCAAGGATCCTAACTATAGGGTAGGTACAACTGATCTCCACTTCTCTCAATGTCATCCAATCTCCTCCGTGCACCGCCTGGTCCTGGCTCCATCAAGACTCATCCAAGTAGAAAGTCATCTACAAAAGACACATCAAGGTGAAGGTTATGCCCTTGCAGGGGTGAGTATAAAAATACTATGTAGGGAAGGTGATACCCCTGAAGTTATCTCAGAATTATAGGCGGAAAAACAGAAAACAAGATCTCAATCCCAATGCACAAAGCAAAAGACTCATCTCAAACTAGGTATCAGTAAAGAAAAGAAGTACCGATGATTAGTTGAGAATCTATATCATCTTATTCTGTCGAGAGGCACTACTGCTAACCATAAGGAGTTTGACCCACACATGATCAATTGGTACTAACACTCGCAAGACCCTCATAGGATCCGACCCACCTAGAGTTGATAGGTACTAACCCCCATAAGACCCACACCGAATCTAACCCACATAGGATTGGTATTCATTGACCCACAAAGGATCACTGAGTGCTGACCCACACAGGATCTAACCCACACAGGATTGGTCGGCCCTGACCCACACAGGATTGTTGGGCACTAACCCACATAGGATCGGTAAGTTCTAACCCACACAGGATCACTTGGTAATATACTATGTATGATCTGTCTCCATCCTCCACCCCACTGTCAAGCACTGGATTCCTGATCATACACTATTATAAAGGGGATATTTTCCCACAAATATATCCCCATGGTTTATAAAAACTGTGGGGATATCTCATTTTTACTATCTATTTCCATGTTTTTATTAAAACCGTGGAAAACCAATTCTCAATTCCCCCCATATCATCTTACTCCTCCTCCCTCTTCCATCGCGCTCCTCTACTCTTCCATAGGGATCCTCCTTACCCTCTCTTCCATCACCCTCTTCCATCATGATCATAATCACTTCCCAGACACTCGAAGCTCTCCTCCCCTCCCCGACCACTGCCTCCTGGCCATCCGACCTTCACCCCTCAGCCTTGTCCTACCCACTCAGACCTTTGCCTCCCGACCATCTGACCACCACATCCCACCCATATCCTCCCCTCCCCAGCCTCCACCTCCACTCCCGACCTCCCTCCCGGCCTTTGCCTCAACCTCATCGTCCTACCCTTCGCCTCCCTATCCCTATCTCCAGTGACATATCTCCTCTCATATCCCTCTCCTCCCAACCTTGGCTTTTGCCTCAACTTCCTCCAGCTTCGGCAACGTCCCATCAGGGCCTCCACCACCCTGCACCCAGCTCTAGAATCTAGGAAGGAAATTTCTTCTCTTTTTTTTCATTATATTATATCTAAATTCATTTTAGGCTTTAATGACCTAAAAATTGAGAAAAAACCTGAAAGTACAAAACCATTGTTTGGAATATTGTTACCATTTTCATCATCATATTCCCTAGAGTGAATCTAAATATATTTTTTCTTTCAGTTTTTTTTTTCTACAAATTATAATTGTGAGATCTATCATCCAAAACAATTATTATTTCCTTTTGTAAACATTAAATTTATAATTTTCATGATTACTAAGATTCTTATTAGGAAGCATACCTATTTGATCATTGAGATTGACCTGAATTTGAGACTATGGGTATGTTTCATTCAAACTATATAGTTTAATGAATAATAGTCAGCTTGGAATTATTATCAATAAGTGATATTTGATATGTAATCAATACTTGAGGCACATATTGTCGATTTACATTTCAAATAAGTTCTTAGTTTGGAAATGTATTGTGATAATTCAATTATTTGAAGGACTATTAGTGTTCAGAACATATTTATATATTAAATTTATCTTAGATATCTAGAAACCACATTGGAATAAATGTGGTTCCTTTCCCTGATTATAATTTTTGGTTATATAATAACCCTCATTATTGGATCTTATGTGGAAAAATGAAGGAATTATATGGATTAAATAATGAAAATGAATACTTTCGTTCTTTGGACCCAAGAAAATATAGTCCGTACATTACATATAAATATGTTGAGGTTTTACCATTTGGAAAAATATGCATTAATTTATGATTGGTTTCTTTTCCTCTTTTCTGAAACTCAAACATAAACTATAATTCTATTACCATGTTACATGGCCCCCAAAAAATAAATTCATTAAAGGGAAAAAAAATTCATGAGTGAAGTTTAGAAAATCAATAAACTTGAAAATAGTTATGTGAAGGGTAAATATAGAATTCTCTCAATAAAACTCATAGGTGAGACTTTCCATTATTTTTAATCAATTCTTATAGTCTAAAGTCAAGGAACCATACATGAAATTTAGAATAATGGTAGTATTATAACTCATAGCATATGATGGAGGTTTTCCAACCAAATATATATTGTCTAATCTAGTAAACTCATCATTTTAAATTAAATTTGGGTACGCTATAAGAATCCAAAATAGTAATCAATGAAATTTGATACATAAGACATTACCAAAATCCCAAGGGAGATTCCCCTATTCATTTCACTTCAATTTCCTTCATTATCAGACTACTTGAGTCACACTCAGTGTTGAAAGATTGAGGGCTTGATTTAGACATTAGGGTATTACATTGGTAAATAGAATATGATACAGACTAATAAAAATTACCTTAACTCATTAATGGGATGATAAAATCTCTTCAATATTAAACCAAAGGGAAAAAATTAATAAATTTATATACATCTAGAATAATAACCTATTTTATCAACATTTCTCAACACACTAGTCGAAAACTATTAACTATATATTTTTGGTTTTAGACTCATTGACTATCCATGAAACTCCATAGTCTTCTTCAATATTCTTGTTATTTTTTAAATTAAATTATCCACCATAATAATAGACCCAATTCATTCATAAAAATGGATGAGATAATATACAAACATACATTTCTGAATAAATTTCAAGTACATTCAAAATTAATATGCAATTAATCATTCTAGAATATTATAAATACTTAGTCACTTATATCAACCTCATAGAGACACTTCACAAGGTATTTGTCTAGGTGGATCTAATTTATAAATGAATTTCACGATGTCTGTTGTTGAGAGTTCTCTAGTAAGGGTCAACTTAAGTTATTGGATGATGAATTATTCAGAACTAGAACAGTATTTAAAATTTATTTACCATTATTTTTTCTATTATTGAGAACCAACATCACCATTAATTACACATATGGATAGAACACAAAAGAAATACATATTATTGAGAATAAGTTATGACTCCTAGCTTATAAATTTCTGAAATCATATTGAGAATTAATTCTTAATAATTTCATCATTTCCAATTTATACCCAGGTCTATTTAGACTCTTTATTCTTACCAAACTATTTTTTGAATATGAATTTTCTTTTAGAGTCATGGGTTATTTTCTTATCTACTTGTTGGGGATCTTATTTTCCACGTGATTCATTAAGTTACATGAATAATATTTTATATATTTCATATTTTTATGATTTATTTTTCGATTGGTATACTTTTAGGATAATGATTTGAATTTTTTCTAATCTTCATACACCTCCCACATAGTACATCAGAATCCATTTAGTCATATTTTTTTTTCAACCTTGATTGAAATTAGTATTATTCTTCATGGTAAGTATTGTAATTCCCTTGGGTTATTTTCATGTATTATTAATGTATTTATCTTTCTATCTATAAATCAATGGAATGGTTTCTATGCATTATTTATAAATATAATCAGCATATATGGTTCCTCCATAAGGATTCTCATGAGAGTTATTCACTAACATAGTCCATTTATTTTTAGTTTGGATTGATTTATTATTTTATTATTCTTTCTTCCTTTAATATTTTGAAAAATATTTTATTTTAATTTTTCCATGGAATATTTTAATTTTCTATAAAAGAAGAAACCTAGTACCCATAATTTTCCACACATCTTTGACATCATGGTATTGATATTAGGGGAGTTCTTTTTCCTACAACCCAATAATTAATTTGCTTCCAAAATAAAATTTTGTGTTCCCATTCCTCCAATAATTTTTGAAACCGGATTAGTTTGGTTAAATGATAATTTATCATTCTTGTGACAACATATACTAAAAAAATTATATAGATAACTTGGTGTTCAAATTTTTTTATGTATACATATTATTATATTTCACCTATGGTTGTTAGTTATTTTTAGGCATAATTCCCATTGAGGTAGACTCCCCATTTATTCTCTATGATAACACAATATTATAGTAGTCTACAAACTTATTCCCAAACATTTAATAGTAAAAAATAACCATCAATCCTTTGTTTCCTTATTTAATATACATTTTGACTAATTTTTCAAAAACAGATAACCTGATTTTTTTAGCATTTACATAAATTGGATGGGTTTTATTTTGGGAACCATCTCTATTATAAACTCATCCATAAACACTTGATAAATGGGTATATTTATAATCCCTTTTTCCCTCAATATTTAAAATTTTTTTAAAATAAAAAATTTCACACTTTTTAAAAATAGATTTAGCTCAAACATTGACCATTGAGTTTGATAGTACCTTTCCTTTAAGCATCATAATCCTCCATAGTAGTTTTTATGGTTGAATGTTTTTTAAACTTATCTGAATGACGTTTATTATCTTGTTTATATATTTTTAAATTCAAATTAATGTTATAAGAATCACATATTGATAATTTATTCCTCATTTTTTATTCTCTTCATTGAATCATAACATTCAATTAGTATCTTATTATTCTGATCTTCACTGATTTTTTCATTTATTATAGAAGATGTTCAATCTCCATAATCATATTTTACTTAAATTCTTGTAGATAATTCTTGATAATAGTTAATTCTTATAGTGAATCGTTCTCTTCTTAATACCCCATATTTTCTTATTCTCTCTCATGGATAATAGTGATCCATTCATTCTCAAAATTTTATCATCTTTATACAAGATGCTCATTCAGGTTATTTATATATCCAACCAATTTAGTGATATTTTTGAACATAAAGACCATTTTCTAAAAATATTTCTCCATAATTTCTGATTTATCTTCAAATTGGGTGATCTTTACTTGAATGATTTTCATAGAGAAGAAAATGAAAGTTAATATATCTCTATGTTTTTTGGGTATTTTCCGTATAAAAATTTGATTCATCATATAACTCATCACATAATTCTGTAATGATATGATATTATATACTTGAACATTGATATTTTATATAAAAAAATTGAGAGATTTGATATTACATCCTCTTCATGTAGAGATTGTGCACTACATGAATTAGACTAGTTGTCAATTTCTATTGAAGTCAATTCCACTACTAGATCTTTTTTTCATGCCCAATCATTGTTCATCGAGATTCTTCTATAGGAGAACAAAATTTATTCCTATTTTATTAAGTGGGATATCATTTAAACATCATCAAGAGGAAACTAAATAAAAAACTGTAATATAAATACTTCCACTCTAATTACGATCAAATAGTGGAAATTACCCTTTTATTAATAATATTTTATTAACATCTTTGCATCTCTTTTCATATTATTCTTAGTCACATTAGAGTAAATATATTCCATTGTTTCTTTAAAAGGGTGGTATATAGGATTATTCTACTCTTAAATTATTTTATGATTTTCAAAAATAAATTCATATATTTAACTAGAAATTATTTAGCGTATAATGAGAGGTTTACTCTTTCTATAATAATAATTTTTAGGATCACATTTGGATGTCTTCAACACTTATAGGGTTGAATCATTGTTGGTATATCATTACTCAAATATGAATTTTATACCTTTCCACATATTACCTTACTCATGGTGATGATCGCATAATCTCTCTCTATCTCTCCTTTGGTTAGTATATAAACATGGAATATGAAATCAATTCAAGAGAACATTATGATTTTTTTCGTAATGTTCACCTCTATTTCAAGGAGATTGTCTCCCATGTGCAATTTTTTTATTTTCCCATATGAAAGGATTATTTATTGTTATAAAAATAACCTTGTGAGATGGTATCTCATTAAACACATTGTCCTAGGACTGACCTAGTGAATATTAGGAAATGGATTTTCGATAGGTAATCCCAATAAAATATTTTATTATTTCATTATACTTGTGAACTATATCAATAATGAAATCATGATGTCCCACCTATACAATATGGTTGATCTTAATTCATAGTTTTATTAGTCAAATGTGATGCCCAAAACATCATAGATGTTATACTATATATGATTTTAGGATGCATAAATCACATTAAAAACATGGAATTATATTTTTACTGGTAAAGAAGAATTTTACATTAGTTAAATTCATTGGGAAAACTCTCTCAAGTCTTCATCTTGGATATGATTAGTATGAATGTTTGAGAGATATTATTATCTTCTCATTCTTATTTAGTGAAAAAAAATTATGAAGTGTTCATTTGTTAATCAGACATCATCTCCATTTGGTTGTATAGGTTATGCAGTATACAAGAAATGCCAGATCTCTTAAGTATATCAATTTTTCATTTTTTTTCTTGTATATGTATATATTAATAAATCATTTTTTATGAGAATTCTAATCATGGTTTGTGTAATATTTACTGTTCTATATTAATATAATAACATTTATTTTATTTTTCAATTGATTTAAAATTAATTTATTTTACAGAAATAACCATTTCCTTTTTAAGAGTCTTGTGGTGACTTATTCCACTTTTTATGCAGCAGGTGTTTCAATGTAATTATTTTATTAAAAAAATTCATGAAGTGATTTAGTTTATTAAATTAGTCTTATAGTATATTTATACAAATATTTGATACCCATTACTGTTTTATATAAATTATCTAAATGATTTTCATTAATTGTTCTAGATGAAGTTGTTTTATTTAAATTTTATCCCCTCTTTGAATTATAATTTTTCACATGGAAAAATATTAAAATACATGGATATGGTGCTTGTTTAAAATATTTATGATGATGGATGAATGTTTTTATCACTACCTTTATTTTTAAATCAAATAACCCATTTTTAAGGGTGTGCATTAATGTCAAATGTTTATTTTTTTATGTTACACCTAAGGGAGGACAAACCTTTTAATCTCTCCCTTTGTTCAACTATAATGACACATACCACTCTATCATAGACACGAATCCTTTCTTGGACCATTATGGTATACCTTTTTGATCATCCCTTTATATGATAGAGGTATGATTTTTATCCCTAATATTTAAAGGCTTGAAATTAGTTACAAAAATAATGTCACTTGCAATAAAAATGTGAATTATCTATTATGTTTTTTATATTCAAATAGTTTTATTTTCTATAGTACATATCCCTTTTTTAATTATGGTTTACATTTTTGATTGGAAGATATATTTTATTTTCCTTGTTATAGAATGGATAAAAGTTGGATGTATCGTACCGATAGGATTTCAACAGTGTTTCAAAATAATTTGGATAATTTTTTAGATTTTGCATTTGACAATGCTTCAGATGCAGGTTGTATGCAGTTTCCATGCTATAAATGTGTTGAAAGACCATGATTAAACCTAGAAGAATTTATGAACTATATAATGATATTTGGATTTCAAAAAAACTATTATGTTTGGTATCACCATGGAGAGACGACTCAATTTTCTACTAGTGACGAACACAATGAAAGAATTGGCATGGATAATTTGATATTCGATCGGTTTCCATTGGTTCATCTTCCTGAGAGATATAGTATACTAGTGTAAGAAGACAATGATATCATTACAAATGAGGAAAACACTGACGATGATGATGATAGAGTGAAAAATTTATTGGAAGATTCCAGAACTCTAATATATCCAGAATGTAAAAAAATGACCATGTTGTAATTTTTAATGTAGTTATATCATGTGAAAACCATGTATGTAATTTCTAATAGCACTATTGATAACATATTTAAATTTGAGAAGGAATTTATTCTAGATGGTGTAGATATTCCCTCAAATCATTACAAGGAATGAACATTAATTAAGAAGCATGGATTTGATGCTAATAAAGTTCATGATTGTCTGAAAGACTACAGTTTATTTTGGGAGGAAACAACTGACTGTAATGATTGTACGGAATGTGGTAAATTTTGATGGAATACAAATGAAGATGGAACACCATATCGTGTGGCAATGAAAGTCATGTGACACTTTCCATTGATTCCTTGACTTCATAATCTATTCATGTCTATAGAAATATCATCCAATATACAATGGAATGATGCCGAGAGAATTAAATGTAATGATGAGTAGGTTCATCTTACAGATCGATTAGCATGGCAAACATGGGATTCACAACATCTTGATTTTGTAGCTGAGGTGTGTATTGTCATGTTGGGTCTATCCTATGATGGTTTTAATCCATTTGGTTAGATTCTTACTTCTCACAGCATGTGGCTAGTTATTCTTCATGTTTATAATCATCCTCCATGGATGTGTATAAAAAACCAATCACTTAATTTGTTATAATTATATATGGACCTTATGATATCGGTAATGATATAGTTTTATACTTTCTTCCTTTAATAATATATTTGAAACAACTTTGGTCTTTTAGTGTGCATACATTCGATGCTTCTTCAAAGAATTTGTTTCAGATGGGTGCTGCCCTTCAATGGACCACAAATGGTTTCCCAGCTTATGCAATGATGTCTGGGTGGAGCACGAAGGGAAAAATATCATGTCATGTTTGTATAAGGAACACATGATCGGGAAGGATTAAATATCGTCGTAGTTTCAGTTTCTTTGGGCATCGACGATTCTTTCCAATTGATCATCAATACAAGATGAATCGTTAGAGGTTTGATTATAACATAGAGACTGAGCAACCACATCAACGTATGGCCAGATGAAATGATCTTAATGAATTAAATGATTTTAGTTTTACATTAGGTAAAGGTCAGTTGAAATCTAAAAAGAGGAAGAATGTTGACACTGAAACCTCTTACAATTGGATAAAGAGAAGTATTTTTTTTTAATTTCCATATTGGTCTACCAATTTGTTATGTTATTGTTTAGACGTAATGCGTATTGGGAAAAATATATGTGAAATATTTCTTGAAATTTTTCTGAATATCATGGGGATGTCCAATGATGACTTACGATCACGTTGAAAATTGTCAGAATGGGATGTTATACCAAAACTGCAACCTATATGTATCGGTGAAAACAAATGGAAAGTTCCATGTGATTTTTATGTGATGACACAGTCAGAGAAAGATTAGTTTCTAGGAGTATTGGAGAATATCAAGGTTCCCGATGGCTATTCCAGAAACATATCTAAACAAGTCAATAAAAGAGATCTGAAACTAAAATATATGAAAACTCATAATTATCACATCCATCTTCATGAATTGATTCCAATATCAGTTCAGAATTTTCTGTCCAATAATGTAAGGTTGAAAGTGATTCACTTGTGCCACTTTTTAGATACCTTTGTACTAAATGGTTATCCAAGTAATTCTTGATAAAAATGCAGCTGGAGGTGCCATTAATTTTATGTGAGAAAGAAAATAATTTTCTTCCATCCTTTTTAAATTGAATATTGAATTTAACAGTTCATCTTCCAACTAAAGAACCTATTGGGGGAATAGTTTATATATAGTGGATGTATCCTACTGAAAGAAATATCTGCACAATGAAATCATATGTTTGAAACAAGAATTATCCTGAAGGTTCGATTGTTAGGGGTTAACTGGCTGACGAATATATGGATTTTTTATTCAATGTATTTTTCTGATGTCACCACAACACATAGTCCACCAATGAGAAATAAAGATGAATACTATGGGAAAATTGATCCCCCATTTACAACTCTTACCCAAACAGGAGGAATTGCTGGGTCTTATACATTGGCTACATTGATCCTTGAAGAGTAGGAGATGGCATGTCTCACATTCTTGTTTAAGTTTGATTTGTTCGATGTCTATATTAAGTAAATAATTTGGATATTTATGTGTTATCTCATATTATAAAATTTCACATATACCTTACACTTTTATTATCAATTTATATAGATTACATAAAACAATTATAAGTAGAGTTCATGAATCTTTTTCTTTGAGAACGAGAGAGGCTTTTCATAGCATCGATTTTCCTGCTTGGTTGAAATCAAATGTATTACCATTAATTTAATTAGATTAAAAAATATACATCCATTTAATTGTATTATTCATATATATTTCAGGTGTTGATTGTATTTATGTACTCAATTTCTCATGAATTTAGTACTTTGCCTTTTGGTCCTAATTCTTTGGTTCATGAATTTTAATCTTTAATAATCAAGGGGTATAAATTTGTTACAACAGATTGAGTGGTGAAAATGAGAACACAAAATGGTGGAGTTATGTTAACCTCTACAACAGATTTTTATTCTAGTGTATATGATAGTCAGCCTTGATATGAAGATGGGTATTATTATGGTGTTGTTGATAAAATATTGTTTTTGGATTACTACTCTCAAGGAAGAGTCACTATGACAAAATGTAAATGATTTGATTCAATGAGATGTCATGGTACATTTATTAATGACTGTGGATTCAGGGTTATTGATATGAGTTGATGCCTACGTACCAATGAACCATACATTTTGGCATCAATGGCTAAACAAGCGTTTTATGTGAATGATCATTTGAGACCCGATTATTGTGTCATTATTGACGTAATCCCTAGACATATTTTTCATAATGCCAGTGAAGAAATTTCCACCATTGATGTCCCTGTTGTAATTGGCCAAAATATTGCATTTGATTAATAAAATTGTCCCATTGTGAGAGTTTATGTTGAAACTAAAGTAGTGGTTAATAATTTATAGAATCAACCATATATGTACACTATTCATTTAGTTTATATTGTCATGAGTTTCTCAGGTTAGTATTACTATAATTACATTAATGATGTTTTAGTTTGTAATGAAATGTTTGTTTTTTGTGTTTTCTGGTGTCATTTCATTAAATTAAATTTATTTCAATTTACAAAACTTGGTTTAAATCATGTTTTTAAAAAATGTATAACCTGGTAATGTAATTTTAAAAACTGTGTTACTCATTTCCTAGTAATCATTTTTACAATTAAAAGAAGATAAATTGGTTCCTCTCATAAATTTCGGATAGATGTAAGTTGTATGCTTGATTTGTAAAAACTATTTATAAAAATATTAAATTTAATTCTTATGTAGATTATTCCAATTACTACAGAAGGTTTAAGGAAGTGACTATTTGATCTCGATCTACCGGGGAGTGAGTGTGTGTTGTCTTCACTACCATCAGTGAGTATTATAATTGTAATATTTTGTTCTGCATTACATATAATTTCATGTTATAATTCATTATCAATATTTTTAGGGACATTCAATTGAACAGAATTTTACTCATAATCTAGTTATCACAGGTATGAGTGGGGATGCTCCTAGTCCTAGACGGAGCACACATCATACCTGTTTCCACACAATCCTACCATTAGAAACCCCTTCCACCACACCTTTCCATCCTCTTGAGTCCTCTGAAATGTGTTTATCCATGCCTAAATAATCATCTCATCTACCCTCTTATTCACATTCCATGACTACACTGCCTCTACAGATGTTTCCACCCTTACCATATCCATATCTGATGATGTGTCCCCCATAATAATTCCCATATTGAGTCATGTCTACAAACCACAAATTCGTACCGTCCAACAAGAATCTGATGAGTCTGTTCCATTAGCTTCCACTCCGGTGCATGATGGTCACCTAGATCATGCATTGGAACAAACACTTCCTGCATAGTATATTGAGTCTGGAAAACCCACATATCCATTATAGTCTATTGAGAAATATGCAAACGGTTTTTTGATTATAACTCTATCACATTATATAACTTTATTTTTGTCATTTTGTACCATGAATTAATTATTATTTCCCCCCTCTTTTTCTTATTCAGTGGGATCTTCTACTAGGAGACATGGGCGCGCTTAGATGAAGGATGTTTGGAATCACCAGAAACAACTAATGGTGGATTACAATCGATAAAATCAGATGGTAGGTCCAACTGTAATGCAGTGTAGAAGTTTAATGGACACTTTGGCCAAGTATCACGATATCATTCTGGTGGAACCGATGTCATGTAGACATATCAGTAAAGAGATTAAGGAAAAATCATGGGAAAAAATATGGGTAAGAAAATTATAAAAATTCATATCTATATTATTGATGTATTTAAATTAAATAAAATTTTCATTGCAGATTCGTTTTAACTTTCCCTACGATGAAGCTACTAGGACATCAAGGTAGATGGATGTTGGGGAGTTCTGGAGCTCATACAAGCATGATTTGTATGTTGGTTGGAAGAGCATGGTTGGTACTGACTTAGTGGGGGTACCGATATTCCTTGACTGTCTAAAATGTCAATATGAAAAATGATTGCCCATTGGAAGACTGCTAAGTTTAAGGAAATCTAAATCATTAATGGTTGAAATATAAAATTTAACACTTATTACTTGTATTGGAATTTTTTTAAGAAGTTTTATAGAAAAAAATAAATAATAAGTATTCAATGACATATTTGTACACATTGGGGCACACTACAATGTCTGATCATGAAAAGTACCAGGTATATTAATCTGGTATTGTGATGTTATACAGGATGATCTACTAAAAATATCATTAAATAGACATTGGTCAGATTTTTTCATTTCTCATATATGGTATTAATCTATATTTGTGTATTTTTCATTTTTAGCAAGCTAAATTGGACATCGAAGGTCCGGTACCTCATGACAAATTATTTTGCTCCAGTAGAGAGAAAAGGGATGTAAGTGCAGTAAATGCACCCAGAGAAGATAAAATTGTTAGGTTTTTTTATTTACATTGTAAATATTTATATGAAATTAAAATTTTAATCTGTTTATGATTTCATCAATCTACCTTGGAGTCCCTCGATGGTATGGAAGATGACTACTTCAGGACACATGATCATTCAAGTCAGGTATTAGGTGAGGAGCACCTGGGGAGAGTACGATGTCAACGAGAGAAAAGCATCATATCCTCTATGTATTGGTCATCATCGTGATCCTCTCAAGACTCCCAAACCTCTATGTTAGAAATCGCTCGTGCTAAAGTAGCTAAGGCAATGAAAATAATTTTAGAGAAGCGTGAATGAAGTAACCTGATGATCGAACATTTCATGAAATCTATGGCAGTATTGAGTTAGTAACTTCCATTAGAGTCTATTGATACTTTTCAATCATATATGGCGTCAATGCACTCTTTAAATGATGTATTGTGTGATGCTAATGAGGGTCATTATGGCAATGAATGTGGTGGCAATAGAGCTATTGGTGGTGAGGATGTTGCTGATGCTGCTGATGCTATTGTTGGTGATGAGGTTGTAGATGATGTTTCTTCTATTGATGATGATGTTGATGATGATTGGAATGCACATCGGGAAGTGGTTGTTGTTTAGTGGGAGGGGATATTAATCCCCTCCATTTTTGACTTCGTAGGTAGACTAATTTATGTACTTTTAGAACTTGAATTGAATTTTTCAATGGATGAGATTGGTTAAATTGTTTTCTTCTATAAAGTTTAACATAAATTTTCGCATGCATTTACAAAAATAAAACATTAGAATCCTAAGTCATGCATATGGGTAAGCAATTACCTTAATACAATAGAATACTTAGCTCTAAATGATATCCCATATAGTGAAATTGTATTCCATTTATTATCTCTTTATTTTTCATAAATTATTGAATTGACAAGTGAAAATTAATGTAGGTAAAAAACGAATATATTCCTCAGTTGTTATTTCCATTTTTTAAAATCTGAAGTTTTTCTATTGATTGAACTAGTTGGGTTTTTTGAGATCCCATGTTTCTGAATGATATGGTAATTGCTATAGATATTTTTTTAGGTTTATATGTAGCTTTGTGAGAAGGGTGCAGGGGGGGAGGGGGGTTGGGTGGAGGTGGTGGTTCTAGGATCAGGGTGGGGGGATGGGTGTTGGGGGAGGGTGGGGAGGGGGGCTAGTTAAATGGGGTGGGGGCTAGGTGCAGGGGGTGTGGTTGGGTGCTTTTGGGAGGGGGGGTGTTGGGGGGTGGGGCTCAGTGTGGGGGGGTGTGGGTGCTCTGGGGGGGGGATGGGTGAAGGGGGTTGGGTGTTTGTGGTGGGGATGGGTGCAAGGGGTGGGTATGGGCACACAGAGGGTGTGGCTGGGTACAGGGGGGAGGTGGGATGGGTGGAGGGGGAGGGGGCTGGGTGCTGGGGTGTGGGGCTGGGTGCGGGGGGGGGGGGTACAGGTGGGGTGGGGCTCTGTGCAGGGAGGGTGGCTGGGAGTCGTGGGTGGGGCTGGGTGAAGGGGTTATAGGGTGCAGGGGGGTGGGGCTGGGTGCAGGGGGAGGGGGTGCTTGGTTTTTTTGGCTATGAAAACCAGTGTTAATGGTAAATTTATAATCTCATGTATGACTAGATCTTCGAATGTATTTGGTTTCATGGATTTATTAACATTTGGGTTGCAGGTATGGGATTCCCTGGATCTTGTTTCTCCTGAAGGTATGTTTCACTAATGTGTGTTTTTTACATGTGCTTTCATTGAATTATCATGGATTTTTTCTGTCTATGATAGTATTTAGTATCCTATGTGTATATATTGTTTAAAATACAATGATTATTACATTAAATCTACTCATAGAACAATAAAAGTAACACATTAATATTTTTATTCAAATGAATGTGTCTGCATAATGAACTCTACAACCAATTTAAACAATGGAAATGAATTATAAAAGTTTAAACACCTTCAAATTTGTATTTGAAACATATTAATTATATTATGTCCATGTATAGGGAAACAAGAAGACAAGGGTGTGCTGATATCAACATATATATATGTGTCATGCAATATTTTCTTAGAAAAGGAAAAGAAGACTGTGGCATTATTTTTCACAGAATGATGACTGAAAGTTGACTTAACCCAAGTAGTATTACTTGTAATAATATTAGCAAATGTCTTAATAAACTGAATCAAATTGTAGTGGTGTCAGAGTACCTTCTTCTGCTTCTATCTGTGGGTCTAAAATCTCAATTTACTTTCGTTTACTCCATTGATATCTACTTACTACAATGAAGGATGAATGGATGAGGCTCTCATGTATTAGTTTTCCTTGAATTCATTTATGTATGATTCTATTGTCATGCCTACAATTTCATCTAATCCATCCCACACTAGTGCTAAAAACACCACTGTTTCTTCTGATAAGAAAGTGAATCCCAATAGCAGCTCTGATTCATCAAGCTCTTTTGAAAGTGATTCCAATGGAGTGAGCATTTATCCACTATAAAGACGAGTGATATATGGTTCTCATTACATGTAATTCTTAAAACAAACCAAAAAATATGCATTTTTTTCTCTCTTTATTAATTATTATTAAACTATGTTCTATTTTAGGAGCCTCCTACTAAAGATTCTCCAACTTGGAATGGGCAGTCTACTATTTAAAAAAGTCATTTTTTCTACCGCCAAGGTTTCTGAGAAAGATTCCTTTGGTTCATCTAAAGTGATCATGATGATGATTTGAGGGTTATTATTAATTCTCATGCATTATATAAATAGTACCAATGGTTTTTAGTTTGATATATTTTATATAATCTTTGTAATTATTTTCACTAATTGGGCATTTGAATTTTTTGTGTAGGAAAAATTACATAAGGAATCACTTGGAACTGTGATAAATAGTAAACCATCAAGTCTTCTTGAAAAAAAGAGGCATCTAGTGATGAATTAGATACAGATATCTTTCATGATGATTCTTATAAGCTAGTGAGTACGAATTATTTTATCTTTATGTATACTAATATTTCATTTCAAGAAATCTTTCTCAAAATTATTTTTCTTGAATGACATTGATGTTTAAGGTGTGTTTTTTACAAGAGAATAAACATTAGACAATTATTACCCCTATATTATTTAGTATTTGAATTTCTATAACATAAAATATCTAATAATTTTCCCAATCCTATTATGCATGTTCTATTATATTTAGTAGCAGCATTAAACGTAATGAAATTGATGATCAATCCCAATATTACAATATTTGACACCATAAAAAATAGTTTCGAATACATATTTACATTATATTAACTAGAATAAGACTAGCGGTGTTTAAGTAATATTTCTTACATTAGAACGGCTTCTACTGTAACCATTATATTAGGACTGATTACACTAGCATCCCATACTAAAAATGTTTACACTGGAAATGCTTACATATTTACCCATTAGGCTTCATTAGTCCCAACATTACTCTATAATTTTTTATAATAGTGGTATCCACACTAGAAATGTTTATATTAACATCACTACAATATCAAGTGCATATATTATTAGTTCTTAGACTAGAAATGCTTACACTGGAACTATTCCTAGAAACATTACCTGTACAAACACCTTTTCATAATGCATATGTATGGGAAATACTAGGGTGACAAATATAGGAAATATGGGAAGAATCCTACAAATTCTCTATCTGCAATGACACAAGCATCCCACTCATTGGTGCTGGGGAAGAGGAGACATGTATATTGTAGTTTATTTTTTATTTTATTTTCTTTATCACATCTGCCAATTAGGCCTTTTACCGCTTTCTATGGATATAGGGTACTTATATAATGTGAAGGGGGATAGATGGGAACTATAGGCTCTACACGTTTTTCATTGCAAAGGAGGGAGATCATGGTAGTTGAGGGATTGATAGTGTGTTTAATTTTTGTCTTCTTTTACTATGTTGCTTCTGTTTATAATCTTTTCCTATGGCATGAATGTCCAACATATGATTTGGTCATGCTGAAATTTTATTTATGTTATGCTGTTGTTTTAGTTAATATTTTGTGGTGGTGATTGATCCATTGATCGAGACACCAAACACATATCAATATCTCCAAATCATGACTGTCATTTCATTATGAAATTCATCCATGCATACCTTCACACTTGGTCCTCTTCCAAGACTTCTTCGTTTAGTTAACACATTGAATGCACTCTTCATATATAAATTTTCAACACAACTTCATTCCATAGATCTTCATTCCATTATTATTGAAAAATCCCATGCCTATTTAATCAAACATACATGATTTTATAATAAAACCCCTCTAATGGAGGTGCTCTGTGTGCTAAACCAATGAATAGTGATGATCAGCTCTGTGATAGTATTCCATTAGTGTTGTGATCAATGTTGAGACTGACTAATCACAATTTCAGCTGGTGGGGAGATGGCAGGAATGGTGACCCACCTCCTCTCGCTCCCTTTCCTCATGGCCATAAGATGCTACCCTGCAGATGCCATTGGACCAGGCCAACTGATCGCGTTCACGCCGCAGTCATGTCGCGGTCATGCTGTGGTCATGTTGCAGTTGCACTACGGTCACACCGTGATCACGTCGAAGTAATGTCATGATTTGGACCTGCTCTAGGATGAAATGTTTTGGTGTTTCTCAGTCCTGTTGAAATTCGATGTATAATACTTAGATAGAGTTTTAGATAAACTACCAACACAAAGTTAATGGGTAGGGAGGCCCTCAGGTAGAAAATATCTTGATTGAGTCTCTCATGAAAATATTTAGTCACCTGTAGACAACATTAAAGATGATGGTGAATCTGGCGACTTGTACTCTACAAGGACCACCTAAGGGATGGAGGGACATCATAGTAAATGTTGGACAATAAGAATACTTGATAATAATTTTATAATGATATTTGTATTTGGAAGAGTGTCCTTCTGAGTTTGATATTTTTATGATCCTGATGATTGGATGAGTGTTTTGACCCTTGTAGAGAAATTGTTTCTAGATTATCTTTATTTTTCTATGAGAGAATAGTAAACAAAACACACCTCAAATAGTGATGATTGAACTTTCTACAACAATGCGGAATCTGATGGTTCATCAGCTCTGTGATAGTATTCCATTAGTCTTGTGATCAATTTTGAGGCTGAATAATCACAATTTCTGCGGGAGGGGAGACAACCAGAATGTTTCCCAACCTCCTCCCACTCCCTTTTCTCCTGGATAGAAGATGTTTCCCTACAGATTTCACTGGACCGGGCCGACGGACCGTGGTCACGCCGTGGTCACCCCGCGGTAATGCGTGATTTGGCCCTGTCCCCGGACAACACCCTGCGGTGGTTCATCGTCTTGTCGGAATTCGATGTATGATAAATAGATAGAGTTATATATATATTATCCACCCATAGTTAATGGGGAGGGAGGCCCTCAGGTAGTATATATCTCGATTGAGTATATCATGAAAATATTTAGTCACTTGTAGACAACATTGGAGATGAGGGTGAATCTTGCTACTTGTTTTCTACAAGGACCATCTATGTGATCGAGTGATATCATAGTAAATGTTGGAAATATGATGACTTGAGAATACTTTTATAATGATTTTTTTTGGAAAATTGTCCTTTAGATTTTAATATTTTTATGGTCCTGATGATTAGATGAGTGTTTTGACCCTTGTAGAGAAAATGATTCTACATTATATTTTTTTTCTGTGTGAGAACAGTAAACAACACACACCTCATATAGTGTAGATGGAGTATTCAACAAAAATGGGGAATCTGATGGATGATCATCTTTGAGATATTATTCCATGAGTCTTGTGATCAATGTTGAGACTGACTAATCAAAATTTCCATCGGCGGGGCGATAGAAAAAATGTTGCCCCGCCTCATCCCACTTCTTTCGCTCCTGGTCAGAATATGCTGCCTCACAAATTTCACTTGACTGGGAAAACTGACCGTGGTCATGCCACAGTCACGCTGCTGTCACGCTGCGGTCATGCCACAGTCACGCCACAGTCAGGCCCCGATCACGCCGTGGTAAGGTCGTGATTTGGCCCTACTCTAGGAGGACACCACGTAGCGGTTCACAGTCTTGTCAGAAATAGATGTATGATACCTAGGTAGAGTTTTATATACAATACCAATCCATATATGATGGGGGTGGGAGTCCCTTAGGTTGAAAATTTCCTTATTGAGTCTCTCATGAAAATATTTAGTCACATGTAGACAACATTGGAGAAGAGGCTGAAGCTTTCTACATGTATTCTACAAGGACCATCTATGTTCTTAAGGAACATCATAGTAATTGTTGGACAATAAGAATACTTGAGAATACATTTATAATGATATTTTTATTTTGAAAAGTTTCCTTTAGAGTTTGATATTTTTATAATCCCGATGATCGGATGAGTTTTTTGACCCTTGTAGAGAAAATGATTCTAGATTATTTTTTTTTCTGTGTAAGAATTATAAACAACACACGCCTCATATACTGTGGATTAGAGCATTCTAAAACAATGGGGAATTTGATGGATGTTCATCTATGTGATAGTATTCCATGAGTCTTATGATCAATGTTGAGACTAACTAATCATAATTTCGGCCGGTGGGGTGACAACCGGAATGTTGCTTCACCTCCTCCTGCTCCCTTCGCTCCTGGCCGGATGATGCTTCCCCATGGATGCTGGTGTACCAGGCCAACACACTGCGGTCACTCCGCGGTCACACCGAGGTCATGCAGCGGTCATGCCATGGTCATGTCGTGGCCACCTGTAATCCATCCCACACTAGCCTCCACACCATCCCCCACCCTAAGTCTCATGCAAAACACACATGCCGACCCTTTTCCACCTACAAAACAACCCCACCCACCAGTTCCTACTTGCACCAGCCCCCTGAAATCCCGCTATTACCTACCTTCCCGCTCGCACAAGCCACTCCAGCCAACACTAGCCACCATAGTAGCCACCACAACAGCCTCTAGAACCACTTTTATTCCTTCAGTGGAAGAATTACACTGGTGAATTTCATCTATATCTCCATTATGATTCATCTGTTATTGGTCCTAATTGATTCAAAAGTGGTGTTGGGGAATATTGAGAAGATAATAACTTCTTTCATATTGTATTCTCATGGGGAGTGAAGATTTTCCTTGGGATTTGTGGATGAGGATGGCTAGAATAGTGGAAGATTGTGGTATAAACATATCCAGTGTCAAGGGATCAATGCACATTCTACAAGCTAAGTTTTCTTTGGAGGTTCTTGAAGGTCATTCTCTATGGGAAAATTTCATATCTATCAATTTATTGTTCTAACCTTGGGGATCCACGGAGAAATTCTCATGGATGTAGATGGAGTATCATGGGAACATTCAGTTTAACAAGAAACAGTCTTAGTGGATTGTGAAATGAGGAAACATAAACATCTAGTTCGACAACTGGGTAGGTCCCCCTCTTGGCTTTCCAGGTTGTCCGACTCCCAACATTTTTTTTCCAGGGCAGGTTGTTACCCCTATTATAAACAGTTTGTTCTTAACCACCATCATAGTGAATGTTTTTAAAACATTATTATATCTTCTTAAATGGAATTTTTAGTCTTCACGAAGTCTCCAATGGGTGTTTTCTTGGACAATATTAACATGTATATACATCAAATTCCAAATGGTATCACTGGTGGTGAAAATCTGTACTGGTATAAAGACATCCTAATTAAATGTATGTTGTTGGTATGGTGGATCAATAACCATTGTATTCCTATGATTGGAACTATATGGAGCAGTGGGAGGTTGCAGGTGGGGTTTCTAGGAGGGGCTGTTATATGGGGGTGTCCAAGGGCTGTCTGGGGGTCCGTAGGGCAGGGGGCATGGTGCATGTGGGATGTCTAGGGTGGCTGTCCAGGGGGGGTGTCCAAGGGTTGTCCAGCAGGGTCTGTAGGGCTAGGGGGAGGGTTTAGGTGGGGTGTTTATGAGGTGGTGTCCAGGGTCTGTCGGGGGGGGGGGGGGCAGTGGGGGCTGTCGAGGAGGGGTTTCCAGGGGGTGTCTAGGGGGGAGGGGTGTCTAGTGGGGGTGCATGGAAGCTATCCAAGGGGGTTCAAGGGGCTGTCTAGGGGGCATGGGGGTGTTCAAGGGGGCTGCCTAGTGGGGAATGGGGGTGTATGGGGGTGTCCATACATTTTGAGAATTTAAAAAAACACCACTTTATTATATCAATTTTTTTTTGAGATATCAAGATTTAAAGAAAATTTCCCATGTTTAACCTTTCATTTCATGTTGTTAACACATTCATAGGTAGTTCTGAATATTCCTACTTGGGATAAAGCCAAACTAATTTGAAGAGATAAGCCCATGAGAAATGGGACCTAACCTCATAGATAAAATTTTTCTAATGATTTTTGGAAAGGTATTCCCAACAGAAATTGGTCTGAAATCATTTACATCCAGAACATTTTTCTTTTTTGGGATCAGGACAAAAAAATTGGAATTGATTCCATAGGGAATTGAGTCGTTGTTATAGAACTCCCTCATAGAGTTATGGATCTCATCACGAACTATGTCCCAGTAGAACATAAAGAATATCGCAACATTTTATTCTTCATTTAAGACTCTGAATACTATAGAATCTATATTACTATAATTATTCATTCAAAACATCGCTGGAATGAGACCTGAAAACTTTATTCATGCAACCATCTGAATCATGAAAGAGTTGCATTCACATTCTACATGTTTTTACTCATGAACACGGCTTGTTAGCCTTCTTTTCCACACCTACAACTGTAGTTCCCATTCCATAACATCTTAATGGAAGCTTCTGACTCCCTGTGGAATAATATTTATGTAGGTTATTGAATTGTTGTGTAACCTCATCCTACAAAACCAGTTAAAAATTGCTCCATCGTTCATGTCTTTTAAATCAGTTCCAAATTTCAAATATTAAGATCAATTCTAGCTTTAATATATCAGCCACCTCATTAATTAAACCAGTGAACATGATGCACATCGAATTGCGAACCTGTATCAACATTCATCCATGTTGTAAACAAATATCAAAATCTCCAAATCCTAAACGTCATTTCATTATGATATTCTTCCATGCATACCTTCACCCTTAGTCCTCTTCAATGACTTCTTCTTTGTGTCAACACATTAAATTCACTCTTTATATATATATATATATATATATTCATCACATATTTAACACATCTTCCTGAAATATATCTTCATGCCATTATTCATGAAAAGGGGGAGGGGGGTTTGTCCAGGGGGAAGGGAGGGGCTACAAGGGGAGTGGGGAGAGGTGTCCCGGGGATATCTAGGGAGTGTCTAAGGGGTGTCTAATGTAACTAGACATTCCTTTCAATCTGATCTAAAACATGAATGATTGATCAACTACCTCCCTATAAGCATTCACCTAGAAAAAAATACACGAGTAAATATTTATATTCGTAGTCCCATCACAAACTTCTAAGATTTCATCTACTAATTTCAAATGATCTTGGGTGTGTACTTTACTAGTTCAGAAAAATGATCGGTATACTCCATCACCGATCAACCACCTTTGGAACAATAAATATACTCTCGGGATCTGGAATAAGTTTGGTCCTCAGGAAAATTATTCTCTTTTAAAATGATCTTTAAATATTTCAACATATCTCTACGATCAAATTAGTTTGAACCACCGAGTCCCAAAGTCATCAATTAGGACCTTATAACAAGAAAGAAAGACATTTTACTATAACAGCCTCAACATTTTCATCAAATTCAAACATTATCACTATCTTCTCATGATACTCCTCTTCTTCATAGGGTTCAACATTACCTCAGAATGTGTATTTTATTTTCAGGAGAAAATCCAAAGCATTTTCCTTTATAGGAACTGGTTATGCTTCCCTAACCATAGCAGGATCGAAACTCACTCCATGTAAAAAATCTAGAATAGAAAAGAACAGAAAATACACTAATATCTGGTCAATTATTGAGGTGGAAAACTTTCATTCATCTTCCCATAGTTTCACAAGAAGTCTCATGGGTTTTAGGGGGAGGGGGTTGTCCAGGAGGGGGGTCCAGTGGGGTGTCTAGGGACCAAGGGGGGACTAATGGGGGGTGTCCAGGAGGGGGGGGGGTACAAGGGGAGGGGGATATCCAAGAGGGGGGGTGGGGGGTGGGGGTGGTCTAGGAGGGACCACCGGGGGTGTCCAGGGTCTAGGGGGTCCAATGGGGGGGGGATGAGTTCAAGGGGAGGGTCCTATATGTCCGGGGGGAGGGAGGTCCAGTGTGTGTGTGGTGGGGTGGGTGGGGTTTGTCCGGGGGGGATGTAGTTCCAGTGGGGGGATGCAACAGGGGGTCTGTCTAGGGTGTGTTGTAGGTCCGGGGGGGGGGGGGCTGTAGGGGGGTCAATCTAGGTGGAGGGGGTTGCAGGTCCATGGGGGAGGGGCTGAAGGTCTAGTGGCGGCTGTATGGGGGAGGGCTTCTGGTCTAGGTGGGGTTTATCAAGGTGGAAGGGAGGGGATTCATGTTCAGTTGGGGGATACAGGGAGGGGGGTCTGTCCAGAGGGGCTATATGGGGGGTCTGTCTTGGAGGGGTAGAAGTTCCATGGGATCTTTCTTGGGGGAAGGGAGAGGTTGCAGGTCCAGTGCGGGCTGTAGGGTGGTGTCTGTCTAGGGGTAAGGGAGGGGTTGCAGGTCTAGTTGGGGCTGTAGGGGAAGGGAGGGGCTGTAGGCGGTGGGGCGGGGGGGTCTGTCGAGGGGGGAAGTGGGGGATGTAGGTCCAGTGGGGGTGTCTAGTGGGGGTTAGCAGGGGGTATATCCATGGGGTAAGGGAGGGGTTGTTGGTCCTGGGAGAGGGGGGAGGGGGGTCTATCCAGGGGGAAGGGAGGGGTTTCCGGACTAGTGGGGGGATGCAAGATTATTGTTTCATAGTGGTTAATGTGGGAAGTTACTTTTTTTGGTAAAACCATATATACCCATGGTTCAATAAACTATGGGTATATACGCTACTTTGAAACTATCTATACCCACATTTCAATAAACCGTTGTTATGTTTGCTATGAAAAACTATCGATACCCATGGTCTACTTAACTGTGGGTAAATAATTTGGGCTTTAAAAACGTATACCTACGGTTGTGCAAACCTTGGGAATATATGTATACCTATGGTTTACCAGAACCATGGGTAATAAGGGATTTTAGTAGGATATACCCACAGTTTCTACAGAACTGTGGGTATAGGGATATCCTAATGCATCGGGAGCCCATAGTTCATGAAACTGTGGTTATAGCCTACACCCACAATTTCAAACCATGGGTGAAGGGAAATTTTACAGTACTAATAGTACACTTGATTCTAGAGGAACCACTCCTCAAGCCATCAGTCATATATCAAAAAGCACGAAGCCCCAAAAAGAAGTAACCTTATGATCTGTCATGTCATAAGGGTTCCAACTCAGAGGATGGAACGTCAACCGGACACCTAGTCTACAAGTTATTGGAATTCTAGTTTTGAGGGCCATGTTGGATTCAGAGTCGATCCAACCCGTCTATACCCCAAATTTTTATAAAAACTATTTTGGAGTATCTAAAAGGGACTGTCTACCTCCAAGGATCCCATTGCTATAGATGGTTCATCAAAAGAATGCATGGTTCCCAAGTTACGGTCAATTAATCATTTCGTGGCCCGAGAGGGGTCCAGGTCCGGTCCGACCCAGCATAGACCATCCCGATACGGTTCAGGTCGACCTGACCTACTCCTAGTCCAGCACGACATAGCCCACTGGGTGTCATGGCCAGGCCTACTAGGGCACCCCGTGAGTGGCATGCATTTCGCCTGACAAATGGCTCGAAGGATTCGTTCGACCTCCTTCAATCAGTGGTGCCACATGGTGCCACCACATGGTCCATGGGATGAAAGTCCCTCTGCCTTCACCGTGGCTTCGAGTTGCGTCATCCTTCAATGCGGTGTAAGATGGCATGCTGTCTCTACCTCAATGGCCGGTGGAGGGTGGAAAACCATCAACATTCGCCGCAATATGATGTCGTGACTCCCCTCTGTAGTGCACGAAGGAATTCCCCCTTCTTCCACAGTGGTTAGCTGATGCTGGCCAATGTAGGCAGTGGCTGCCATAACTCGCCGATACCGGTCACCAGTGCCACCACATAGGTTTTGCGCCAGAGGATCTTCCATGGGGCTTCAACGATGCTCTGGAGCTCTGTTTCCACTCCCGCCTATCCCTATGGGTCTCCTGGGATACCACTATCATAGCATGACCCACTGTTTCGCATTGCTGTCAAATTAAGGAATCCCTTCCATGAAGAACAGAACATGAATGAAGCGGTGGAGGGTCTGAGACATCATCTTTTGGCACACTCCCTCCACATATACATGATAATAAGTGGGAAAATATTTATCTAACATTAAAGATTAAATAAAATAATTTCAAACAAAACTCATACTTCAAGATCCATTGGAGGTGTCATGGTTATGGTGGGAGGAGAGTCCACGTTGGATGGAGTCATCGACATTCGTCGATCTTGGATCGTTGTTGCCTGAGATTCTATCTTCCGTCAGTGGATGTTGCCGTAGGACTTCACAAGAGTTTCCTTTCTTGAAAAATCCATTCCAAAACCCCAACCCGAGCACCATTTAAATTTGTGGGGGAAATGGTGAGGAACACATTGAGGAATTAATGAGGTTCATTAAATGAATTAATGATCTGCTTTTAATTCACAATAGTGGAGTTATGTAGTTAATGAGTCAAGCCATTAAATGGCTTGACATGTCACCGGTCCTTCCCCCACCGCTCATCCATCAGTGAAAAAGGATATAAAATAACAATTAAAAGTTTTTTACTTTTCATAAAAAATTACCAAAAATAACTTTTACTCCCAACCTACTACTACCGAAGTGAAGCCTCCCATAAGAGAAACCCCACACTGTGGATTTGTTGGAACCAGGTTCTTCAAAGCATGATTTGGCGTATGGTTTGTTTTTGTTGTCAATCCTCAGTGGAAGTTCAGGGTGTGTACCAACAAAACGATCATACCGTTCAAGCAGAAAACAGTAGTGAAGGTGGCGCTGTTTCCCAGTGTTTGCCAAATTTTTGGGCCTAAAAATCAGCCAATAAAGTAAAGTGTTTTTGGAAAAGGTACTTGCGCGCCGTGCTCTTAGAGGATAAAAGACTTGCGCGCCATATGTTTTTGAGGATCAGAACATCAAAATTTGGCTAAGGAAAGAAGGTCGCGCAAGTGTTGGTTGGGTCGCGCAAGTGAGTTGCGCGACAGAGTTTATTGAAGACAAGACTTGCGCGCTGTCGAGGGACTTGTGCGCCGCTGCACAGGGGGTCCAGTTTCCCTATAAATACTAGACCACCCCTCCTCATTTCCAACGAAGTTCAAGGCCGAGAGACTGTTCGAGCTCTCATCGCGCAGGTGGTTGAGTCGCGCAGGTGGTTGTTTTGTCGCGCAAGTAGAGCTTGCGCGCCGGTGTTTGGCTGTGCGCCCAAGGTGGTTTGGAAGAGAAAGGAAGTGGACCGCGCAAGTTTGTAGTTGGGGAAGGAAGAGTCGCGCATCTGTGTTGATGACACTTGCGCGCCAGTGTGGACTTCTGGGCTGTAGTGGGACTTGCGCGACTGTCTTGGAGAAGCGCGCCTGGTTTTGCTGAAGCCCACCGGTGTGTTTGGAGCTGCACGGAAGCCGAGAGACTACTCGGTACATTCGAGGAAAAGTGATATTCTTCTTATGGTGAGAATCAGACTTCAATAGAGAATCTACATACAACAAAGGATGCACTCTTATGCAAATGAAGAAGAGACCTTCACGTCTATAAACTGAGTGGGACTTCACCAATGGCAGTGAGCCAGGGGGAGTCAATGGGAGTGACTCGAGGGACGCAGTGAGCTATCGCTGAACAATTGTAAAGGCAGTGAGCCTGGGACAGAGTGTCTGTACCCGAACGTTTGTATCCGCAGCTAGTGAAGCATAGTGGATTTAGGTACGACCGGAAACCTGTCGGCGTATGCTCCTTGGACGTAGCCCTTAGTGGTGAACCAAGTAAAAATGGATGTGTCTTCTCTGTGCATGTGAATGTTTTCATTTTGATCATAATCATCATACAAGTTCAACAAGTTCCTACCAACGTGGGAACAAGATCCAACACATTAGAAGAAAAAGTGGTCACCCTGATTCACCCCTCCCCTCTCAGGGTGTCCCGAGGTCCTTCAAGTGGTATCAGAGCGTAAAGGTTGCTGGTGTTGAATCTGACCTTCTTCATCATGGAAAACACTGTCAATGTCAGGGGAGTCCCTCACTTCGATGGAAGCAATTTCCAGATCTGGAAGAACAGAATGAGATCTAATCTAAGATCTCTTGGAATGGAAGTTCTTTTTTATACTGTGCAAGGAATACATGTCACTGATCCAACAGGTCTGGCTATGACTGAAACAGACAGGAAACTTCTTGATGCAGATGCTAAAGCACAGAATGCTCTCACTGCAGCCCTTTCTGATCAGATTTACCTGAAGGTGATGAATTGCACCTCAGAAAAATCTATGTGGGATAAACTTGAGAATATTTATGAAGGTGATAGAAAAGTGAAGGAGGCGAAACTACAAGTGCTACACAATCGGTTTGATGATCAGAAGATGCATCCAGACGAGAATGCAGACTCTTTCTTCAATCGAATTACTGAAGTGGTTGGAGCAATTCGGGGTCTAGGCGAAGAAATCAAAGACATTGATATGGTAAAGAAAATATTAAGAAGACTTCCACCTCTGTATAATGAGAAGGTGTCAGCTCTTGAGGAAAGATATCTTTCCAAACTTTCTCTAGATGACTTACTGAGCAGTTTGGTAGCATATGAAATGAGAGTCAAACCAGAAGATGCTACGACTCGGGTGATCAAGGAAATGGCATTCAAGGCCATGGATAAATTGAAAATCTCAAAGGATAGTAGTGGTGATGATGACGAAGAGAAAGAAATTCTTTCTCTCATTGAAAAGAAGTTCCAGAAGGGGAAAGGGAAATTCAAAGGGAAGTTACCTCTCACATGTTTCCTTTGTAGAAAAGTTGGGCATATTGCCTCTCAGTGCTTGAAGAATATCAATGATGATGCCAGTGAAGATGAAAACTTCAAGAAGCCTCAGTGAAGGTTCTTCAAAAAGGGAGACTTCAAATCTTGTAAGAAAATGCAAAGGAAGAGTTTTGTCTGTGAAGAGGAAGAAGATGACACTGAATTCTGTGATGAAGAAGAACCAGAATTCAAAATTGGGAACCATGCTTCTATGATGGCCACTGTTAAAAATTCAGAAGATACTGATGGTGAAAAACAACTGAGAACTTGTGTAGATCCTGATGTGCAACTTAAGGATGCAGTTAGTAAGTTAAGATTAAATGTAAGAGCTGCAATAAGTGGAAATCAATTGTAGAAGAATCAACTGAATATGTTGATCAACTTGAAGCTGAAATTGAACGACTAGAAGAATTTGTGAAGGTACAATCTAAAATAATTGAAAGCAATGATGATGCAGTTGATCTGAAGCTGAGAATTGAAGAGCATGCAAAGGTCATCAATGACCTCACATCCAGACTGGAAGAAAAATCCAAGACTGTTGAGGGTCTTGAGGAGGAAGTAGTTACTCTAAGGAGTAAAATGGAGACAGAATCAATTCCAAAATAATCGAGGAAAAAAATACAGTTCGGATGATTCTCAGATGCAGAATTACTTGCAAGAGCCAAGTGTGGTTCAGATGGGGTTGGAAAAGTCTTGAGTGATCAAAGACCTACTTGCATGGGAAAGAGTGGAATTGGCTGTGAGGCTGAGTCATCAACTGCTGGAAGTGAAAAGATCCAAAAGAAAGACAAGATGAAAGTTGAACATGATGAAATGTTACCTAGAGTGCTGAAAAAGGAACCCTCAATCCAAACTAAAAGGAGACCTGAAAATTATCCTCAAACATTCAAAAATGACAGACAGTCTTACTATTCTCCCAAGGAAGAAGGTATAAGGATAAATTCAAGTGAGAAGACATTTCCTCTCATGAAGTGTCAGTTCTGTGGCTATCTAGGCCATACCATGTCTTATTGTGAAGAGGCAAGAAGCTATCTTAATGGAGAAGATATATATGCTCAACAAAGGAGAACAATCTCATATCCTAATTCTCATAGAAGAAATAATTTCTATGGATGTTGTTTTTGTTGTTCTAACTTTGGTCATAAGGCCGTTAATTGCAGGCAGAGAAGAGACATAGACACCTCATACCGAAGTTCAAGACAAGTCATGTCTCGTCAGCAAGACAGTGTTGCTCTTTTTAACAGGTTCTCACCTCTCACAGAAGACTTTGACTATGAAGAACCTGGGTATACAGAAGAGATAGTTGAAAGGCCATCAGTCCTATATACTCAATCTAATGTCTCATGGAAGGAAAGGAAGAAGATTGAGAAATCGAACCTTGCAGAGGTAGCCCTCAAAGCTACAAAGAACAACAGTACCTGGATTCTGGATAGCGGTTGTTCATCTCATATGACGGGTAATGTCGGCCTACTAACGAATATCATAAAGAATGTTGATGGTATAGAAAGATTTGGTAATGATGGGGCTCTGAAAATCAAAGGAAGTGGAAGTACCCAATTAGATATTGGAGAACTAAAATAGACTTAAGTCTTTTACATAGATGGCCTACGCCATAATCTCCTTAGCGTGAGTCAACTCTGTGACTCAGGACTTATAGTTACTTTTAATCAGAAATGCTGAACCATCAAGGGAAAAATCGGGAATTCACTTATGAAAGGATGCAGAAGAGAAGGCAACTTGTATCAGGTTGATAGTGAAGAAAATGAATGTTACATGACTGTTGAAGAAGAAAACAATTTGTGGCATCGGAGATTGGGACACATCAATCAACAAGACATGGAGAAAATATCAAAATTGAGAATTGTCATGGACATCCCCAACTTGAAGCGTGAGCGTGAAAAATCCTGTGATGCTTGTATTCGTGGGAAGCTGGTCTGCAGTTCATATCGGCCAAAGAAGAAAAAGGCATCTCACCTTCTTGATCTGATTCATACAGATGTTTGTGGTCCAATAAATGTTGCCGGAACTCATGGAGAAAGGTACTTTGTCCTTCTCATAGATGATTACAGTCGAATGGCATGTGTGATGGTCATTCACCGGAAACGACAGGTCCTTGACTGCATGAAAACATATCGGCGAATCGCCGAGAATGATACTGGACGAACAATCAAAGTGTTGCGATCTGACAATGGAGGAGAATACACGTCCATTGAATTTGAAAATTATCTGGAGAAGCATGGGATACAACATGAGGTAGCTGCTGTGAGAACTCCACAACAAAATGGAGTTGTTGAAAGAAGGAATCGACAGGGGAACAACATGGCACGAACTATGCTGATTGAGAGTCGTCTTCCACGACATTACTGGAAAGAGGTTGTTCAAGCTGCAGTGTACATTCAGAATCGAACATGACTTTATATGGGTGACACGAAGACACCATATGAATTGTGGCATGGATGGAAGCCTTCTCTAAAATACTTTCGTGTCTTTGGAAGTAAGTGCTTCATCAGGAACAAAGAAGGAAATCAGGGGAAATATGGTGACAACGCAGATGAAGGAATCTTCCTCGGTTACTCAATGAACAGCAAAGCCTATAATGTTTCAACAATCATTTGGGAAGGATTGTGGAAAGCAATGATGTTAAGATAATTTAATAGAAAACCAAAAATGCTTCACGGACGTCATATGCTGATGTGATAGAAAGTCATGAAGAATGTGGACATGAAGAAACTACAAATGCAGAAATAGAGGAAGCTGTTCAAAACACTCATCAATCACATAATGATGATGACTCAAAATAAGAATCTGAAGAAGAAACTATGGCTGAAGAGAATACTACTGAACCTCGCAGGAGAAATCGAAGAGCTGAGATTGATCCATCCAACATAATTGGGGATAGGAGTGCACCCACTCAAACCAGAAGGATGAGGAATAACACTCAATATGCATTTCTATCAGTTTTAGAGCCATCCTCATTCGAAGAAGCTGCAAAAGATGAATCTTGGGTGAAATCCATGAATGATGAATTAGATCAGATTGATAAGAATCAGACATGGGATCTTGTCCAGAGACCCGATGGTCACAATGTGATTGGTACCAAATGGATCTTCAAAAATAAGATTGATGACCATGGAAGTGTCATTAGAAACAAGGCACGACTGGTATGTAAAGGATACTCTCAGATTGAAGGCATTGATGTTGAAGAAACCTTTGCTCCAGTGGCTAGACTGGAGTCAATCAGGATTTTCCTTGCCATGGCACTCCAAAGAGGATATAAAGTATATCAAATGGATTTCAAGACAGTATTCTTGAATGGTTTACTCGACGAAGAAGTCTACATTGAACAACCAGTGGGCTTTGTCTTGGGTACTGATGAAACCAAGGTCTGCAAACTAAAGAAAGCTCTATATGGTTTGAAGCAGGCACCACTCACGGCTAGATTCATATCTCAAGAAGTTGGAATTCAAAAGAGGAGGAGTTTATCACAATCTATATGTGAAGAATTCTCCAAAAGATCAATTCATGGTTCTTGTCTACGTTGATGATATCATATTTGGTGGTAGTAGGAAGAAATCAGTGGATGAATTTTCCAACCACATGAAATCAGAATTTGAAATGTCTATGATTGGGGAGCTCACATATTTCTTGGGGCTGCAAGTGATTCAAAAGAAGGAATACACATTCATTTCTCAGGAAAAATATGCAAGAGAGCTGCTGAATAAGTTCAATATGCAAGACTCCAAACCAATGTCAACTCCGATTGCAGTTGGAACTAAACTTGGAAAGCATGAGGATGGGAACTCTATTGATCCCACCATGTACAGGAGGATCATTGGCAGCCTACTGTACCTGATAGCGACAAGGCCAGATATTGTCTTTGCAACATGCCTTGCGGCCCGCTTTCAGAGTAATCCAAAGGAGGAACATATGGCAGCAGTGAAAAGAATCATGAGGTACATTCAAGGCACACATAACTTCCGGTTATTTTTTGCTGCAGGCAGGGACAGTGAATTATCAGCATTTTCTGATGCTGACTGGGATGGTGATGCCATAGATAGAAAGTCCACTAGTGGTGGAGCTTTCTATATTGGGCAGAAATGTGTTGGCTGGTTGAGAAAGAAACAAGAAATTACTTCTCTTAGTATTGCTGAAGCTGTATATATCTCCGCCACAAAAGCATGCACTCAACTTCTTTGGATGATGCAGCAGCTAACAGATATTGGTGATAAGGTGCAGCAACCAATGGTGATTTATTGTGATAAAAAAAGTGCAATTGATCTTACGAAGAATCTGGTTCAGCATTCTCGTACAAAACATATTGAAATACGGTATCATTTTATCAAAGAAATGGTTGAACAAGGTGTGATTAAAATGGATCATGTTGGAACTAATGAGCAAGTGGCTGATATCCAAACCAAGCCATTGTCCGCGGCTGTGTTCGAGATGCATCGGTTGAACCTCGGTGTTCAACCACCTCCTACTGCATAAGGAGGCTCCGGAAGTCCCCTCTCCCCGTATGTTTTAACTGTTTTTATCTGCCTATGGCTGTGATGCAGGTTTATGGAGGAGATACTATCCAGGGGGAGTATGGCTTGAGCTGAACGTTGAACAAACTTTTTGGTCTTTGGTTTTATTGTCAATGGGGGAGAAAGGAATAAATTCAAGGCAAGAAATTCTTCTGTGATGAGAAGTGTAAGATTGTGATGAGAAGTTTAATAAGGATAACATCGGGCGTCATGGAGAATTTGAAAACACTAAGACCCAATTCAAGCTTTCTCTATTGTTTTCTACACCGAGCATTGCTCACGTAGACTTAGAGTGTTGGCTGCGTTGATTCTTGCGTTTTGGATTTTCTCATGGTTGGAAATCTATTGAATTTATTCTGATTGCCAACAAACCCAAAGGGGGTGATTGTTGGAACCAGGTTCTTCAAAGCATGATTTGGCGTATGGTTTGTGTTTGTTGTCAATCCTCAGTGGAAGTTCAGGGTGTGTACCAACAAAGCGATCATACCGTTCAAGCAGAAAACAGTAGTGAAGGTGGCGCTGTTTCCCAGTGTTTGCCAAATTTTTGGGCCAAAAAATCGGCAAATAAAGTAAAGTGTTTTTGGCAAAGGTACTTGCGCACCGTGCTCTTGGAGGATAAAAGACTTGCGCGCCATATGTTTTTGAGGATCAGAACATCAATATTTGGCTAAGGAAAGAAGGTCGTGCAAGTGTTGGTTGGGTCGCGCAAGTGAGTTGCGCGACAGAGTTTATTGAAGACAAGACTTGCACGCCGTCGAGGGACTTGCGCGCCGCCGCGCAGGGGGTCCAGTTTGCCTATAAATACTGGACCACCCCTCCTCATTTCCAACGAAGTTCAAGGCCGAGAGATTGTTCGAGCTCTCGTCGCGCAGGTGGTTGAGTCGCGCAGGTGGTTGTTTTGTCGCGCAAGTAGAGCTTGCGCGCCGGTGTTTGGCTGTGCGCCCAAGGTGGTTTGGAAGAGAAAGGAAGTGGACCGCGCAAGTTTGTAGTTGAGGAAGGAAGAGTCGCGCATCTGTGTTGATGAAACTTGCACGCCAGTGTGGACTTGCGCGCCGTAGTGGGACTTGCGCGACTGTCTTGGAGAAGCGCGCCTGGTTTTGCTGAAGCCCACCGGCGTGTTTGGAGCTGCACGAAAGCCGAGAGACTACTCGGTACATTCGAGGAAAAGTGATATTCTTCTTCTGGTGAGAATCGGATTTCAATAGAGCATCTACATACAACAAAGGATGCACTCTTATGCAAATGAAGAAGAGACCTTCACGTCTATAAACTGAGTGGGACTTCACCAACGGCAGTGAGCCAGGGGAAGTCAACGGGAGTGACCCGAGGGACGCAGTGAGCTATCGCTGAACAATTGTAAAGGCAGTGAGCCTGGGACAGAGTGTCTGTACCTGAACTTTTGTATCCGCAGCTAGTGAAGCATAGTGGATTTAGGTACGACCGACAACCTGTCGGCGTATGCTCCTTGGCCGTAGCCCTTAGTGGTGAACCAAGTAAAAATGGTAGTGTCTTCTCTGTGCATGTGAATGTTTTCATTTTGATCATAATCATCATACAGGTTCAACAAGTTCCTACCAACGTGGGAACACTATCCAACACATTAGAAGAAAAAGTGGTCACCCTGATTCACCCCTCCCCTCTCAGGGTGTCCCGGGGTCCTTCAGGATTCAATGGTGTCCTAAAATTATTAATCTGAGAACTAGTCCAATGATAGAAAATGTCACCAACCCTTTTACTGAACCTACCTAAAAAAGTTCATAAATTCATTCTACGCAAACCGGTCCTCAGAATTAAGCTCCTTAAATTTTAAAAGACTAATAATAATCCCAAATAATTAAAAAAATTACATGGAATTTTCTGGACCTTTATATACCTTTTATGGATTTATTCCCTTCATGTAGGCTCGAACGTGATCCCCTAAGCTCATACAAGAATTATCATGGCTCGTATTAGCTTCTGAGATTTAATCTCATGTCAAAATTCCAAAATAATTATTTATAAAAATAAAAAATAAAAAATTATATTTAATAAAAATCAGTGTAATCTACTAAAAACAGACAAAAAGTCATATATTTAGTGAAACCCTGAGAAATAGCATGCCAATATCCAATGGAACGCACCTAGAGAATCTCTATTGAAATCACTATCATATAGAACCTATTCACTAAAAAAATTCATAAAATTTAATAAAAAATGAATAATTCTTAAGGAATCATACCATAAAAAATGGTGAGAAACAACATGAATTCAGCCTCTAGGGATTTCCTCTATCCTTGCATGAAAAATCTCCATGAAGTGTGATGAATCCACTATGTTATGGTAGAATCTTCTTCCAAAACCACAACCCGAAGACACAAAGGTGAATATATTCGGCTGAAATAGACCTCTCGTATCCCCATATCCCTTATATCATGAAGGGGACAACTATAAAAACACATATTTTCCCTTACTATGAGAAATAGTGATGTCGTTAGGTCACAAAATGACCTGAATGGGCCATGTCATGGTTACCCCCAAGCACATAGCTTAACACACCATCATTCTGCCATTACAGGTTGCCCTATATTTTCCTCGACATGACTTCCACTAGGTAGAGGGCTCTACCATAATATCCAACAAATTTATAGAGATTTGTTCTGGTTATTTTCATGTAATATTTCTCCTTATGTTGGGTATGCCTTATTTGGGTTTTCCTTTAGGGGTATTTCTTGTGAAATATTTTTATTTTTTATGGGAAATGGGTGGTGCATGGTTGGGGAATAGTTTTCCGAAACCACTTTCCCTACCACATCAAACCATGAAACCCCAAACAAAAAGTAATTAAATGTTTAAAACAAGTACTATAAAAATTTCCGCCATCTTAGAATAATATGTCCTCCCATAATAAGAGGAGTGCAGTTAGGGTTCATGGTTTGGAAAATCCTACCCCCCAGACCAGAAAACTATGCATTTGGGATTTAATCCCCTAAAAATTTATTTTAAAATTCATGACCCCCTGATTTTTCCCTCATTCTCCTCCTTCTCTACCTAATATATACTCTTTCATTTAGAGTCCTCGTGGAGGATTCCAAGACACCACGAACTCTGTTCATGATGAATCAATTATTACATTGAATAATATACACCTCTACCAATATGAAATATTTTCCCATGTGGTTTAATCTCTCTATCTCTTATCCCCCTATCTAGAGGAAGAAGATGGTTTATTAATGGTTGGTTATGGGGTTATATCTGGGTTTCGATAGATATTAATCTGTTTGATCTTGATCTAGTTTTTGGTACTAGATCACATTCATCATTGTTAAAGTAATCTTTACATTTAAATTTAGATATTTTTGGTTTGGAAAAAATCACCAATGTTCTTATGGAAAGTGGTATAAATTGAAAGTCCCATAGTCTTGATTAAAATATTTTGTATGTAATTGTGAAATAAAATTTTTAATTTTTAGAAATCATATCCTAAATTGGATTATATAATTGTTTAATTAATTAATGGAATGATGTGATTATGAAATTGATTTTATTTTGGGAAGATGAATTGGTCAATTAATAGAATTTTGTAATAATTTGATTGGTGAGATTATGTATTGATTAATGATGGGATTTAGGGTATGGCTGGCCTAACCTTATAGTGTTAGTAGCTTAAATAATTTAATGTTGATAATTAGTTTAATAGAGAATGTTTCATATTATTCCATGTGATTAATGTGATATAATGTGATAGTTTTGGTAATTAAAATTGTATACAATGATTCGAAATGGTGATAATAAGGTCAAGGGTTGTTTACCTTGTTAAATGTTATATATTGATATATGTGATATATATGATTGATTGATAACAAGTGTGGGACACATACTGATTCTTCAAGATATTATATGTGATAATGAGTGTGGGACACGTAATGATATTTCAAAATCCCATATGTGATAATAATGAGGGTGATAAATGTATTGATGCATTAAAATCCCATGAGGGTGTTAGAAATGATGTTTTATGTCTATGATATTGGCCTAGGACTATGGTTTGAAGTGGACATGATAGGAAATTTAAATGAAATGGATAATGAAATCCAATGATATAATGAATTTTTACTCCCTATGATATATGGCACAATCTCCATCATGGACCAATGTAGGTATTGATGGTTTGTGTGTCATTGTGAAACCATGGTGTTTATGTCGTTATTTATAGTATAAATAAATATGTGAATAGTTTATTTATCACTTATATTTTATTCTTTATATAACACCTTACACTTTTATGGACTGGATATTATTTTAGATTCCACTGGTGGTGGCCTATAGAGTTGTAGTCACACCCTACTCGATCTAAATGATCAATAATTGAAAAGACACCATGAATTTAGGATAGGATAAGGGAAATGACCCTATGTTATATGTTTGATTTTAGATGGAGCAACGATGAGGGAACTAGACATGGTATCAAGACCTTCTTGGAGTTGTTAGTTTCCTTATTCTTTTTTTTATTAGAAAATGGAAAATTACTATGGTATAACATAACTACTATTAATTTTAGATATTTTTTCCCTTTTATTTCATTATGAGGTAGTGTTTATTTTAGTTATTGGATATATCATATGGGTATTATTTTTTATTTTCTTTTATAAGATTCTTTGATAAAGATGGTATAGTCTCTCCATGTTATATATTCGACACTCAATATTTGTCAGTAGCCTATGGCATATGTGTATAAGTTCTTGAGGGAACATAAACAGCCAGATAGGGGCACCGATGTGTGGAACCCAGTTCAATATTTTATAACATGGTATTGTAGTGGTAATTTATTTTATTTTATTATACTTTTTTGGAAAGGTATATAGGATTATAGAATGATTCGGTCCATGGTTAAGAGCTCATGTAGGGGAGTAACTAACCCATTTTAATGGGTAATAACAGGGTGGGATATTTTTTATTGATGTGTGTTTTCAAAGTTGGATGTTGTTTCCCCTTGATTGATAAAATTGTTTGGTGATGTGATTATTGTTTTTAAGATTATTCTAAAACATGATTCGTGGCCCGGTAAGGCATGAGAGTTGAGAATACATGAATCGTTCATGGAAGTCAATATTTATTGTGACATGCATCATTTTAGTCACGCATAAGAAGAGAAGGTTTTTGGGTGAGTTGTTTAAAAAATGTTTTTCTTTTCTTGTGTTACTAAAAGAAAAATGGTGCTTAATATGAAATTGAAAATTTGAAAATGGTGCAAATTGTGGTATGTTGAAAAATTTATATGGGTGCCTAAGTAGAAACATGAATTGTGAAATATATTACTCTATGTGTGCTATGAACCATGTGAGGGATGGTTTAGGGTAGTGTTAGTGCCTTGATATTTATATTGGAGAGGTAATTCATGATGTTTTATGGCCTTATTTGAATCCCTCTTACATAAATGTTTTAATGTTCTGTTATGTGTCTTAAGTCATGCGATTGGAATGGTAGAGTAATGAATCAATGATAATTCATGTTTATAAAAAGGATGAATATGGATCGAAATGTGCCAATAATAATGGAACCAGAGGCTCCGACAGTTTTAGGTGAGATAACAGGGGAGAAGTTCTAAGAGAACATTTCTCGATTTATACAGTTTATCGAAAGAGAACCAGGGAAGGTTGTGAATTTTTTGTCTGATATTAAATTAGAGTTCCAATTATATCACCCTAAAAATATCATCATAGGGGATGTGCCTAAGGAAATTTAGTTTTGGATTGAGTCTATCCAGTTAATACATTACTACATGGATTCTCCTGCTAAAAAGTGAGTAAAAATGGATGATTAAATGTTACGTGGTCAAGTGATGCATTGGTGGGATATCCAGACTCATGATGGAAACTAAAGAATATATATGAGAAGGAATTTCATGATAAATTGTTGGAAAACTATTACCCTAACATGCTCTGGTGGTATATGGTAGTGGAGTTCTTGAAGATGAACCAGTGGATTATGTCTATGATGGACATTGAAGGATAATTTATTGAATTGTAGTTCTTTGTTCCAATGTTGTTTGGTGATGAGGATAATACCTAAATTAGTTTCATGATGGTCTTAAATGTAAAATTAAATCATAGCTAAATATATTTAATCTGAAAATGATTTTTAAAGTGGTGAATCGGGCTCTTATATATTAAGGGAACCTAAAGGAGGCTTCCAATAGAGGATATGTGGTTTATGTTCGATTATTATGAGGTACATTTTATGAGATTTAGAAGCATCATTTAAATAATTTCAACTATGGATATAACAATAATAATGGATGGGGGAATGGTCAGTTACGTTGGACCATTCTCATGTGTCATACCACCTATGGGGTAGACCGGGTCACATGCGTAGATAGTACCCTGACCACCGATACAACGTCATGATTACAACATGATGATACATCTAAAGTGGTTTTGAAGGACCCAACAATATTAGTTAGTGATGGATCATCTTAACAGAACTATAATATAAGATGGGGATCTTCTACACCATATCAGTCCGGCAGTTATAGTTCTACAGGTCGTGCCAATCGAGGTAGTGGACACAGTACTTTTGGGAAATTATGCCTATATCAGTTTAGTGGTGCAGCTCAAGGGGATCAGGTTGCAACATAGGTTATAGGGGTAGGACAGTTCTACGAAATCTAGCCTAAAATTTTTCATAGTGAGGCTAGACCATCAATATTTATATTTACTATTATTATAGATTCTATAATTTCATGTTCCTTATTAGATGATGGTTACTATCAATCCTCTATATCAACAAAAATTATGAATGCGATTAGTTTTATAGTGGATTTTTTGAAAAGGCTTATGATGATTGATAATCCATTGGGGGTACAATCAATAGACTTCATTTTACAAATGGGGTGTTCTCTTGAGGTTGGGAAGTATCATTTTCCTGGGAATAATGACATCCCTGATATGTTAGGATTCAACTTAATTTTGGGTATGGATTGGTTAGTAGAATACCTATATCACATTTATTATTACCATAAGAGTGGTACTTTTATATTTCATGGGGTAACGGTTATGTAAATCATGGAGAGTGGGATACTAAGGTGTTCCATATAGGTCATGTTCATAAAAAAATTAGAGATCTCACCGCCTAGGTTACAAGTCTATTTCTGGAATATGGGGAATAAAGAATGATGTTTTTCCACCCATAGTGGACATGTTATAGGATTTGTATCCTGAGGACATTTTAGGGATACTACCTAAGATTGATGTTGAATATACATTTGAGATCATGCAAAGAGATGAACCTGTATCTATTAAACCATACAAAATAGAACCAAAAGAGCTTCAAGATCATATAAATCAACTAGAATATATGATGAATAAGGGGTTTACCCATCATAGTACGTCACCTTGAAGTTCTCTAGTCTTGTTTTATAATAAGGATGATGGGAACTTGTGTTTATGTTCTAGTTATAGAAAGTTGAAATGGATGAAAGTGAAGGACCATTATCATGTTACACATATCAATGAGATATTTGACCATATGAGATGATATTTTGTGTTTTCCATGATTGAACTGAGGTCAAGGTATCACCAGTTTAGAGTTCTACCTTCTCGTATACCTAAGATTACTTTAAGAAGCTAGTATGGCCAATATGAGTTCCTCAAGATGTTTTTTGAGTTCCCAAATTTACCAAAAATATTTATGTCCTTGATGAACTAATTATTACACCCATTATTGTATCAATATGTGTTTTTGCTTTTGGATGACATAATGATGTATTTTAAGACTCATGATAATCATTCCCAACATCTTGACATTGTCCTGAGTACATTGAGAGAGTATCAGCTATACGCCAAGTTATCTATGTGTTAATTCTATATCGATCAGGAAAATTTATTGGGTCTCATCATCTCAGAGGAATGTTTGTTAGAAATCCTACAGGGGATTAAAGAAGTGAATTCATAGGAGTACCGTAAGAAGGATTTCGATATACATAGAATTGTTGACATTTTATGCTATTATCGAAATTTCAGCCTAGACTTTTGCTACTTGGAGGAACCACATTTAGGATTGACAAAGAAGGGTGTTAATTTCTAATAGTGTAGATCATGTGAGAATTATTTTTAATTGCTGTGGTAGCATATAAATACAGCACAAACTTTTATCCAACTTGAGCCATGTAGAGTATATGATGTTTTTTGGTCCATCTGGGGTAGGTCATGGAGTAGTTTTGATTCAGGGAGATTGAGTTTTGTCTTATGGGTTATGAAAGTTTTGTAAACATGTGGATATTTACCTTATGCATGACCTCAAGCAAGTGGTAGTGGTTTATGATTAGAAGTGTTGTCAGAATTATAGGTTGGGTGAAATGATTAATATGTATAATGATCCCAAGACCATAAATTATATATCTATAAAACAAGACATGAATCTATAACAGTGGATATGGGTTAAGTATATGAATCCATTTGATTTTGAGATATAATATACACCCTGAGAGTCAAACATTTTTTTCTATCACTTTGAGAAGGATAACTCAAACTCAGGTAGTTCAGGTGTCTAGTTCCATGTGAAAGATGACGACTTTAGTGTCTGAGATTCATGTTGTGGTTCATGGTGGAAAGGATTAGATGATCATATTATCATTGTTAGTAAGATACAAACTTTTATATCATATCAGAGAGTGGAAATATCAAGATCCAAAGTGTTTAGCCTTGAGGGAAAGCCTTGAATGTGGGGAGTAACCTTCAGGTTGTACCACAGATAATGAATATATCATCTATGCTTGGAATCTTTCTTGTGTTCCTATGAGTATATAATAGGATCCAATGACTAGATTTCATGCCTTGAAGTGGGTGGTGCATACATGTTTGACAAAAAGTTACCAAGACCTACATTGATAGTATTGTTGGTCGAGAATGAAAAAGGTGATTGTAAGGATTGTGACACGATTCTATAAATATAAATAGGTGAAGGCTGAGCATCAATGACTTGATGTTTTAATATAAATTTTCCCATTCTAGAATGTTAGAGGGATGATTTTACCATGGAATTTTTGGTTGTACTCTTGAGGATAACTAAAAAGAATGATGATATCATGGAGGTTTTGAATCGACTGACCAATATAGAACATTAACTTTATATAAGGGAGACATTATTAGTGGATTAGTTACAAGACATGTACATTTGGAATATTATCTGTCTATATGGTTTCCATGGAGTATAGTTTTAAAAAATGACTCCCATTTTACGTAAATTTTCTAGAAGGGTTGCAGAAAGCTCTTGCTATGTAGGTATTATTGAGTATGGTATTCCAACCATAGAAAAATGGGTAGTAAGAATATATTATACACGTATTGGGGGATATTATGTGGGAATTATTTATGAAATTTAGTTCTTCTAGGAAGAATTATTTGTCACTTATTGATTTTTCCTATATAAAAGGTAATCATAAAACAATTCAAATGCAACCGTACGATGACCTTTATGGTATTCCATGCATATAAACTCATTACATGATACAGGTAGGTGTGTTAGAGTTTCTAGGGATAAGAATGATGTAGGAAATATCACTGTAGGTTCAGCTGATTCAAAAATTTAAGGCTACAGCTCAATGTAGAATGAATTCATATGCTAATAGACATATATGAACCCCTGATTTTTATGTGGGAGTTAGTTTGTTCTTTTTGTTTTCACCTAGATTGTGTCACCATAGGATTTAGAAATAGGGCATGTGGTCACTCAATTGTTTTTTACCTTTTGAGGTTTTAGAGAGAATTTGACTAGTGGCATACTAATTGGATCTTCCCCAGAGGTACATTTCTATGCATGATGTTTTTCATGAGTCGATAATTCAGTGGAATTAAACCAACACTTCTCATGTGATCGATGTGGATGATTTTGTTCTTGATATCTATGCATCCTTTTAGGAGAATCTGATACATGTTGTTGATCACACCGAGAATGTTTTGTTGGGAATGGCAGTGTTAATTTTTATGAGTATCATGGAAACATGGCCATGTTCAGGTGGAAAAATGGAAGAGAGAAGATGATATGTAGTCTTAGTGGCCCGATCTTTTTATCATAGAATCTTAAAGATGCTTGGGAGGACTCTTGAGGAAGACTGGTTATGAGGTTTGGAGATTGTAGGATCCAGACTATTTCTAGTGATGTATCATGCCAATTTTAGGTACTCATTGGCCTTTTTTTGGTTATTACTTGTCTTGTTTTTTACATTGGGGAAGTTTCAAATTAAATTTGATATTTTTGGATGGGGATTGGGAAGTGCACAATTGGTATACATTTTTCCCAAACCATGCATCATGTCCCTAAAAACAATGCAATTCCAAAAATAGGGAAATTTCATTATTGGAACATAGTTTTTAAAACAGTGTGACCTCTTTTTAGAAACCATGAACCCCCAAGAAAAGATACATAATTAGGGCACATGGTGTGCAAAAATATGTTCCCCATCTTAAGAAACCATGCGTTCTATTTTTAATCCTTTAAAAATTTATTTTAAAATTAAATACCCCCCATATTTCTCCCTCATTCATCCCTAATCAAAATAAGGAACCCTATATCATTTTGGGATGTCCAATAGAGGATTCCATGGCTTTATGAACACCACTCATGATGAATCAAATATCAGTTTGATGAATATTCACCTCTCCCTATAAGAAATATTTTCTCGTGTGGTTTCCACTCTCTCTTTTCACTCTCCCCAGAGAGATAGAGGATAATTTTATTAAATAGTGGAGATGTTTTTAAATCTATGTTTCTATATATCTAAATCGATTTGAATAGGTTATATGATTTGGTTCTTGATTTATTTATTCACTGTGTAAGTGATTATTCCATTTCAATTTGGGGATTTCTGGATTGGTGAATACCCACCAATTATCTTGAGGTAAGTGGTATAAATTTCAATCCCCATTGTCTTTATTAAAATTATGTGTATGGAATTGTGAAATAGCAATTGAAATTTTTAGCAATCACATCCTAAATTGGATTAATTAATTGTTTAATTAATTAATTGAATTATGTGATTATGAAATTGATGTGATGATGGGAATATGAATTGGTTAATTAATGGGTTTGTGTAATTAGTTGATTAGTTTGATTATGAATTTTTTAATGATGGTAATTTGGGGTTGGTTGGATTAGCCCGAAATGGTTAATGGCTTAGATGATTAAATGTTGATAAATGGTTTAATTGGGAATTATTCATTTTATTCCATGTCCTTGAATTGGTGAACCGTGGTTATTCTGATAATTGAATGGTGTACCATGATGTAAAATGAAAATAAGAAGTTTAATGATTATTAACCTTGTTAAATTTGATATGTGTGGTATATGTGTTATTTTTGATTGAATGTCATTGAATGTGGGGCACAAACTACTGCTTCAAAATCCAATATGAGATAAATACTATGAGACATGGAATGATGCTTCAAATTCCCACATGTGATTAAAATGATGGTGGGATAAGGAATGATGCCTCAAAATCACATGAGGGTGCTAGAAATGATGTTCTACACCCATGTTATTTGATTGGACTATGATTCTAAGTGGTAGAGATATGAAAGTGAAATTAAATGGATAATGAAAGATTATTTTTAAAATGAATTGTGACTCCCTATCATATAAGGTTTATAATTTGGCACAGATTTAAGAAGGTATTGATGGTATTTGTTACATTTTAATCCCATGGTGTTTATGTGTCATTTGAAGTATAATTAAACATGTGAACTATTTATTTATCACTTATATTTTATTATTTATAATACTAAATACACTATTATTGACTGAATATTGTTTTAGACTCCAGTAATGGTGGCCCACTAAGTTGTACTAACACCCTACTTGAGATGCATGATTGGTACCTGAATAAACATCATTTTTGAGGGACATGATAAGGAAATGTCCCTATGATAGATGGATGAGTTTGGATAGATCATAGATAAGGGAACTATACATGGTATCATGACCCTTTTGGAGCTATCAATATAATTATTTTTTGGGCATTGCGTTAAACAGTTGACACTTATTATAACACGACATGTCTACTATTATTTTTGGATATTTTTCCTTTATTTTGGTCCACCATGGTATACTGGTTATTCTTGTTATTGGTTATATCATTTTTCTATTTTTTATTTATTGTTATTTAGTTTTTTTTTATAAGTACGGTGTAGTATCTCCATTTTATCTATTTGACCCTCACTTATAATCAGTAGGCTTTGGTGTATGGGGAGGAATGCTTGAGGTTACATAACAAACCAGATCAGGATAGCAGTGTGTGGATCCCAGGTCAGAACATTACATCAACCCCTAACCAAAAACCATCATGGAGTTACCCACTTGGGTTATAGTATGATTTCCTCTAAGACATACTTCTATTTTATGGGCCTTTTTCTTCATGGTATAGCCTTCATGCCCCCAACCACAACAACCCTTATGGTATGTTGTTATAATGTGACCTAATAGTTGCAGCATGATAGAATTCCTCCATGAAAAAACTACATCATGTGAAAGAGAACTAACCTATTATAAAAAATACATTATTTTATAATAATTACATGAATCCCCTATCCACAAAATTATCATAACATAATCATCACTTTTCGTGGTGCTATTCGAACACGTCATAGTGTGAAGAGCCACAAATAACCAAATATAGAAACGAGTCACCCTAACCCCACTTCAATATTCATCCAGGAATCTAAAAATTATTTTTAAACATGATCCACCTCCAAAACATATATTTAATACTTTATAACACTTTAATTTACAATATTAATATTAACCATCAAACATTCCCACCTCCAGGACCATAAATTCAGATTTCCCCTGATTTTCACAACACTGAAATACATGGGTCATTACAACACCCCCCCCCCCAATACAATTATTTTCCTAATAAGTTTTTGTGGTCTTTTAAATATTAATATCAATCTTCATTTGACATCAGTTCACAATTAAATCAACAAATCTTAACTCAAAATGCCAAATGGGATTCCACTACACAACTCCAAACTCAAAAGGTCACTATTCATAAAGAGTCGATCTACCCACTCATCTCTAACAACAAAACTAAGAAGTTACAAAACTAACCCTTGTATCCTATGACATTAAAGCATCATTGACTAATTCATCTCTAGGATTAGTGTTCTTCCCACTATGAAACTCTTTTTATAAATGTCCATTCTGTAACATGGTTCTCCTTACCATAAGAATCACCTAACCAAACACACATTATATAGTTTAATTACATGTTAAATATTTTTTCCACCTCAACATAGCCAAATTAATTCAAAAACATTGGTAAATCGTCTGTTAGCTAACCTCTCATAAAATCTTTTGTTGCACCTATCAATGTTAGATCTCATCACCTGATTAGAAATCCATAATTCCAAGTGGAATCAAGAGATATCCCATACACCCATACAAAATTATGATTATAAAACTAAATATAATTCCATGGTTGTTAAATCAAACAACCAATTTTTACATAAAAATCTCACTGTAAGCACTAACACACCTATGACCTGGCTCAATATCAAATGACATCTAACTCCATCCTTATCCTAATGCCAAAACAAAAACTCTATCCAATTCCACATAATAATCCCTATCTTGTTACCTTATAATGAACTACGTAATATCATATCATTTATTCGTTCAAAATCATACTTCCATATTGATTATGAACTATATTTTCTCAACACATTCATTTCCCTACCAATATTAGGGTTGGGTATCTATAACCAATAAGGCACTCCCATCCATATAATTACATTTTTAATCAAACTTAAAAATTAAAATACACATTTTTCAGAGCCCAAAATATTCCAATTACCACAACAAATGATTATACATATCCATATCACTCAAACATAAGCACCAATGGAAAATATTGATTGGTACCCTTTTCTGGGACACTAGGAATGTTGTCCTCAATAATCATAAAAATCCACTCATAATGTGGCTCACAACCTCCAAAAATAAATAGAAATATCCCATCCATTTTTATTATATTAAAAAAATCCTTGGTCAAGACATCCAATTGTTCCAATATCACCTATGATTCACTCCTCTAAGGAAAAAGTCACCCATCCCCAGGAAACGCCTACCTAGGATCAAACTTTGATCAACCATGACATCACACCATGATATATTTATTATTTTCCCTCTTACCATATAGGGCACCACCCATTCTCATCAGAACCACAATCCACCATTCGTATATGTTTTTAAATAATCACATTGGTTATTGGCTCCAAATTATATGAAAGGTCACACCTAATTCCCAGTATCACACCATGTGTGATCATGTTCCAAACCCTACTAAGATCTAATAAATCACATACATGAAGACTAAAACTAATGTATATTAATCAAAACCCATCATTATACCTATTGGATTCTCATAGAACCAAAAAAATCTCAGCAAAACTACACATGACCCTTTCACTAATCTACAACCCAAAAATTCAATGCATGTAACCCTATGCACACTTTCCCTCAGACATTGGGACTTCACCCAAAAAAACATGCATGAACATAATTTCCCCCTACAAGGAAGACAGATCCTGTCAAATAACCATATCATTGGTTCTAATCCACTATACATTTCAATATTATCTAAACCCAACAAGAGTACACTTTAGTACTACCTAATTTCACAACCAGACTCATGATCCCATGAGTCTCACATCATCAACCTAGACTAACATGACTATGATATAATAATGCACCACTACATGCCAATTTCATCTTTCAAGAAGACCCTCTATAATTATATTCAAATAAAGTAATGTCATCTCACTAATTCTATAAAAAGTCATATCTTGTCAATCCAATGCTTGCTTTCCAAATTAACTAGATGACCATGCATCTTGTTCTTGTTATACCAATCACAAATCAAGCATCGTACGTGTTTCCACACACAAAATAAATAATTAATATTCATGGATACACAATATACCTAATATAACATTCCATGAATTAATCCCAACAATGAAACTACAAATATTTCTCATCTCTAAGGGAACCATCAATTATGGGATAACACCTCACTCGGGTTGCCGTATTATATCATAACATATTTCAAAAATAGTAGGAAAACATTTGTCTAATTAATTATTTCACTCAGATATACAATATTCTAATGGACATATCAAATCTACCATTCTCCCCACCTAGAACACAAACCATGTATCATATTGGAAAAAATTGAGAGGAAATATATTTTCTCCCATCTCTAATATAAAAAAAAACTCATGTGCCGACATAACACCTCTTAGATTCCAACATATAAAAATAAGGAATCACCTATCAAGTTTACTTCCCATCCTTTTGAACTCATCCTCACTGGGTTTTTACATTCATGTCTACCCCCTTGAGGACTAAGAAACTTTCATCTATATATAATAACATTGTTTTTTCAAAATTAATATAGATTAAATCCATTGTCATATGGTTTAGGTGAGTAGAATTACACCAAAAATATATTTGGTAAAACCTCATATATGTTATTATTTACACATTATGTTAATTACCTTTCCTCACAATCACCAATATGGGGTCCATCACTACGGAACATAATGCATGTCCTGACCCACTAGGGGTCACTATACATCCCTTGCAAGGAGTGACTATATATCCATTGTGAATGAATATCCCATGAGGGGTCCACATGACTATCAAGAAAATAAAATATTATTATTTAGTTGAGTATAATTACAAAACAATTTAATCTGAAAAATTTCAATACAAGTTTTTATTTGACACATTAAACCAATGAACGCTATTTTTTCAGTGATATAATTCACATTTAAGAACATGAATTTCATGTAAATCCTACGTTCATAATATAATGAATGTATGTACACCTATTTTTACTATATCCATGGGATGACACATAAATAAAAATCCCATCAGATTAATTATATTTAAATAAACATTCTTATTATAGAAATGAAAACCAATAATATCAATCCCATATCCCTGGTAATGTTTAATTCCCATAAAAAAGGAATTTGTGATGCACCGGTCTGTGGTCCATCAAATGCACAAACATGTCCCAATTCCCAATATACCAGACCACAAATAGTAGAAAAAATATATTCCATAATAAAACTTTTTGATTCCCCTATCCATTTAACTCTACAATTATTGGACTAGAGTGTAACATTACATTAGAAATGCCACCCCTTATTCCATAGGTTAGTAACTAATAGCAATGGTCCAATTTATTACCATAGAGAATCTATACCCACATATTACAGTGATGTGAAAATATAAACAGCTATAAACCATCCCTAACAATAATCATTTTATATTTAAATAAATAATCATATCCCTGCTATAATAAATGAAATCCTGTAATACAAGTATATATCCCAACTGAACACTAATTGGGATGATCACATATACAGAATAAAAATGGAAAACTAATATATGGTCTAATAAAATCATTGGTCCTTATTTTTAAACTTTACCTAAGTTTTCTAACCGAATCGTGGAACATTAGGCCTCTTCGTGACAAAAAAATATGAACATGAGGCTTCTGAGGTCCCAAAGTGTATGGGACACCCAAGTAGGGTGTGAGTAAAAGATAATATCCCACCAAAACTGGTGTTCCTAACATAACTATTAAATTTATCATATTAACTTGTGATATTCAAATAATAATGAAATAAAATATGGAAGAGTAATAAACTAACTTCCATAGATCCTAGGTTTTTATGGAAACACCATGGATGGACCATACTTGCTTCAAATATAGTTGTATATATATGAAAGTGATGGATACCCATCTATGTGGAATGAGATAACACCTATTGAAATTATTAATAACATGTTTTCCTATGGGTAAAAATAACCCTACCATGTAATTAATAATATAAATATCATTACGAAAATGAGGGAAACATTCCCCACCCTGGAATCATAAAAGATATCATCCGGAACCCATGTTAGCTCTCTTTATCCTGGAATTATATAACACATAATCACAAACCTAGGGGCATACTCACTCCATACACATGGAAATTATACCACATGATTAGGAACCTTGGTTCATACTCACTCCCATCCCTGAAAATTAATATCACATTATCAGGGACCTTGGGGAATACTCAATCCTTACCCAATAAACAAATATTTCATAAGAAGAATGGAATCTCATCCCGGCACACAAGATCACCTGCATAACCTGTGTGATCATCACTTAAGTCCTAACACTATGTATTAATGAACATCTCATCATCAAACCAACCTCACTGGATGATCCCATTAAGACCATATTAGTCTCATAAGTACATCATGTTGAATCCATCCACATTCTCTTCTCGCCTTCTTGGGTGTACTCTAGGGTCCTCAAGACCCATACCTATTTCTACTCACTAGAACTAAACCTCATCTATTCTATCTATCACTATAGTATACTCTATATACTTACCCTATATTGGGTGAATAAGAAAATAGAGATCCTTATGAGGCCCCTAGGTCAAATAAATGTCCATAAATACTACATGGTCTCCCTTCTCTCATCCAAACTATAGGCTCCAATACCATAATTCAAAGTTCATAACATCCTACAACTCTATCATGATCACATCAGGCCCTAATAAATGTCCAAGGAAATACAAAACTAGAATCACACTAGATAGATAACCTAAATCATATCTCCCTTCAAACCCAAACTAGGTCTATGAACTCATACCAAACCTTCCCATAGTCCTACCTATAGAATACCTACTCTAAGACTCACATACCCATGTGGGACGAACACTAACCCAACTCGGTAGTCAATTTCCAAAAGTATGCTAGTTATATCGGGGTTCCCTTTTAAAACACATTATAATATATTCATCCCATAATTACATGATTTATACTAAGGGTTTCAATTCATACATTTTGAGGTTATTTTAGGTATAAAGTTTTAGATAATTATGAAAAAACAATAAATTACATAGGGAACACTAAAACACAATTCCTATAATTTTCCCAAAAAATATGATTCTTAAATTTAAAATACAATTTAATTCAAAACAGTTATTCATATTTAAGTATGAGATGCGATAATGGAGAGATTGACCTTTCCATAGTCTGTAAGAATCTTTAGTTCCATTGAAAATATCTAAAATCATGTAATCAGAAGAAAACTCAATAAGGGATATAAAAATAAATTAATAGAATAACACAGTGAAAATAAGAAAACCCATGATAATGATTACCATTTTCACAAAAAAAACTATGACCAATTAAATACAATATATCTATATAATAAAATAAAACATTAATAAAAGAAAACATTTTGAACCCATTATCATGCATATTAAAACAATGAATGAATTGTGAAAAATTTTCTTTTAATTTTTTTTCATCTTTAACATATCTCATGCTTTAATTACCATATAAAACCAAAATATTTCAATAAAAATCATTAATAATAATAAAATAGAAATTTAGATAATCATATTAATAAATTATGTTCACTCACTTTTTTATCAAAAAATCCTTGAGAAACTCATCCGAACCCATAAGAAAAAAACTTTCCATTTTCATATAATCAAAAGGATAAATATCCATTTTCATTAGAAATTCCTAAAAATGTAAAATTCTAATAAACATTAGGAAATTAAATTTACTTATGAAAAACATGAAAAACTGTATATCAGTATTACTAAAAATTAATGGAAATTATGGGGGGAGGTTAATTATTTCGTACCATGTACATTAATAAACCATTCTTTTTGAACATTGGTAAAAATTGTAAAAAATGACACATACAAAAAATACTAAAAACACACATTTTTAAATCATTGTAATGAAGTTAAAAATTTGTTGAAAATTAAATTTAACATCATATTATTTATCAATAAAACATTATTGAAACTTTTAAATGAACATAGATATGGAGGAGAAATAGTTTAAATTATTTTAAACAATGTTTTAAATGAAAATCTCTTACCACATGTCCCAACTCCTTTAGTTTATATTTTTACCCTCAAAATTGATAAAATTATATTTTTTCTCCTCGAATAAAAAAATATATCATTTTAATTATATTTTAATTATTCCATTTATTACATTTGTTAATATGTTTTATTTAGTTAATAAAAAAGTAATTTCCACATTGGATGGTTGGAGAAGGTTTTTTTTTACATTATAAAAGTGACATTGAACTACTGAACATAAAAAAATGGTTTATGGTATCGTTAAATAAAAAATATTAATCATTTTATTATTATCATGTTTAAAAATTTGATAAAACCTTTAAAAGAAATCATGTAAGGTTGAAATGAGAAATGAACCACATAATTTCATAGTGATGATATATCGTTCATTTTCTTGAACGACATTTTTATTATAACGCGTGAAAAAAAAAAATTTGATAATATATTTATTTTATATATTAAAAAATATTGTATAAATTTCATATTTATCTACTATTTTCATCCTTATGAAAATTATTTTAAGATATGATACAAAATTAATCACTTATCTTCATGGAGGTGGTGTTCCACATGTACACATGAGAGATATTATTAATTTCCTATTGAGGGAAAGTGTAATAAGGTATGTTTCTTTAATGAATCATAATTAATTACCAAATATCTTATATATTCATTTTTTCCATCCTGTTAACTTTTCATATGATCGAGTGATAAAAAATGAAACACATTACTTCATTGATATGGTAATTCACATGTTTACACGAGTGATGTTTTCACATCCCATTGGATGGAAAATGGAATGAAAATGGGATATTAAATAAACATAATTAAATTTTAGTATTTTTAAGCCAATGAAGATTCTATTTAAACATGGTTAAATAATATATCAAATAGTTAGATGATGAAATTAATATGAAACACTTGTCCAAGAATTATATCTCTTATTTGGATAACCTTCCATGGATTACACATTAATACATTTTCGGTTTATGTTTTGGTGAGACGTAGATATCTAAGACATTTAGAGGTATTTATGGGAGATATTATTTTTTGTATTGTAAAATATTGAGTGCTCATGAAGAGTGAAGAAGAGAGGATGGGGTTTACATTTAACAAGTGCATGGACTAGAACAATTGTTAATATTTGGAACATGTGAATACAAAAATATTATAAAGTTGTTAAGTGGAACCAATTGTACATAATTTCAAATAAAGGACATAATAAGGTCCTCATCCAATAACATTGATACATGTTCATGTTTCATTTTAAACCTTATCTTTTGGGTTAACCCCCTTGTTAACCCTTCTTATCCTTAACTATTTAAACACATTTTCACTCATTGAGTTTTATAAATTTACTTATATGGCGGAAATAAAAAAACAAATGGCCCATGGATAATTTTTTTGACCATTTATGATCCCTCATTTTCTATTTAAATATATATATTTTTTATTTTTATATGATTCAATAATATATTGTTTACGAAAAAATATCATTAATGTAATTTTGGGAGTATACATTTAATATGAATTCAAATACATAATGAAAATAGTGGAATTAAAATCTAAACACATTTAAAATTATTTACAAATTTTTATTACATATAATACTTATGTCATAAAATAATTAATCTAAAAGATAATCCTTTTTTTATTTTTAATAATTTACATTGATTCTTGTAGTTGTTTCACAATCATTGTATTAACGATTTATATGTGTTTAAGGTAATTATAACAACACTAAAAATTAAAAATAAATTAATATAATAAAAATAGATTATTTATATTATAAATAACAATTTATAACTAATAAAAACTTCTTTTTATCCCAAATAAAGTATATTAGATATATTAAAATAAATATGGTTACATTTTTATAATTATCCGTTAATTAAAATAATATTAAAGTTATAATAAACTGAATTTGGTTTGAAATTTACACATTTTCAAATATAGGATTTTTATAGTTGAATAAATTAATCTAATAAATTAAATACAAGAGTTAGTGTAAGGAACCAGCCATAAAAATTATATAATCTTGAGTTTTAAGTCATTAATTAACACTCTCAATTTTTGAGGATCTTTATAGTTTAGTGTTATAATGATTTAGTTCATCACCATAACATAAATAAATAATACATCAAAATGTGTGAAATTCCATAAATTGTCTATTTTCCCAACAATAAAAAAACACATGTTATATAAAATATTATTTTCAAGAAATATATTCATAAAATTTATATTGACCTTATCCATATCCTTATTCATCCCTAAAACCTATCAAAAAACTATTTAAAACATGGTATGATCACTAAAAACATAGTAAGGTATATAAAAGTAGGAAATCCATTAGTATAGTAAAAAAAATGAAAGCTCATAAAATTTTTACCTTTATCACAAAATTCATTGAGTGTATGAAATAAATCATTTACATATGACAGAAAAAATTTCTCAATGAACATCTTTAAAACCCATAGAAATAAAATAAAAAAACCTGTATGAAGGTTATATCTTTATACTCTTAAGTCCTATTAAACTCATGTCAGAAATAAAATTGAGCCAAGTAAAACCAATTGGAGATACCTAACTAGTTTACTCCACCATTATTTACATTGAGGACAAGGAAAATTTCCCAATGAATTAGGGATATATAATTTGAATTACAAATGATATAAGATATATAGTGATCACCTATCATATAGGTTATATCTGGATCAGCTGTCGCATAAGCTTTATCGAGCTCATAAGTCATATAAGTTGTATTGAGCTCACTCATTATATTAGTTGTTTCAGAATCACCCATATTCATAAATAAATATCAAGTGTCATATCATGAATAATTTTTTTTATGATTTCATATTTTAATCATAAAACCCTTTAAAACACAATTGATTTCATATGAAAAACATTTTTGGATGTTCTACACATTAAAATGTAACAGTCCTTTTTCCTTAAAAAAACTCAAATCATTCTGTATAAGATTTTAAAAAATAACCCTTTTTAAAAACACTAATAGATAGTAAAATGAGGCAGAGAATTTCCTTTAAAATATTATTATGTCCATATAAATAAATTGAAGAAATAATTTTAAGAATATTTTCATAGAGGAAAAATATTTAGAGAATAAATCATTAAAGCATTTTAAACAAGTTTTTTTGGTAAAGTGTTCCTTACCTCTAATATGAAGCATCATGTAAATTATTTGACTTATTTTAAAAAATAATAGTTTAATAGTTTAATTTCATTAGAACCATTTTCAATTTCATTATTTTTTTAATACCATGTTATATTCAATTACATAATCTAGTATGTTTGCATCATATGTTTTAATGGTATTCCACTCATATGTAAAAAATGACATCGATGGATTGACTATGGTCAATGTATTCCTAATTTTATTATATTCAGAATAATAATCATGAAATAATTATCATTTTTATACATAAATTAACTTTTAAAACCAACCATGAAATATTGTTATAAAAACTAACTATGTTCAATAATGGTTATAGTAGGTCGTATGTACGCAATTGCAATGATTCCATTTTTCACTTATCATAATGGAAATAAGGCATGTTTTATTTTATCTATCTTTAATTATCATTATATCATAAATAACATGTTATTTTTTAAGTAAATTATATATTAAATCAATTTAATGTGGTTAATATAAAAGAATCACAATTCTTCATGGAGTTGCTAATCCACAAGTATGGATGAATGGCATTGTCTTTTTTCAAGGGAAGGATAGGTAAGAAAATAGATGATATCATTTATTTAATAATGATAATTATTTATTAAATATAATATATATACATAAAATAAACAATTATATCTAGTCCTGAGAGGATGGGATAGAAAATGAATTACATTGGTTTGAGAGGCGATAGTCCGCCGTTCACATGAACAAAGGTTAACTTTCACTACCACGAAACGAGGCAAGGGAAGCACAGTATTTTATCAGCGCTATGTATAATGAACTGATAAAGTCAAGGATTATTCAATAGTATATTTAGCACTGATAAAAAAACTAATAATAATTAATATAAAATTATTATATTTATATTCAAAAATAATATTCATTTGAATACATCAACTAAAAAACACATGTTTGTAATTAATATTTTGTTTAATAATTCAAATATATATATATACATTATATATATATATATAATGTTTCGAAAAATTTATTTCTCTGATTATAATTATATATATATATATATATTTAAATCATTCTAATATTATAATAAATTTCATTAAATAATAAATATATATTTTAGATTTATTACATTTATTAGATTATTATATTTATTATATTTATTATATTTATTATATTCATATATATATATATATTATATTTTTTATATATTATTTATTTATTATATTTATAATTAATATATATAAATACCTTTTGAACATATATATTTATATTAATTATTAAATATATGTGTGTTTCTGATGAATTTGGACACTAAATATGTTGATCCTACATGTATATGTTATGTATCCTATTGTTCATTTATACATTACATCCTTTATTATTACTCATGTTTTCCATTGATGGCTCTTTTTTTTGATGTATATTGTATAAGAATATTATTAATTCATGTTACCCATATATACTATTAGCTTCACAAAAATAATTATAAAATATTTTAAAATATATTTAAATAATAAATATTCGTATTATATTTATAATTATTATGTATTAATTATCTATACCTAATTTTTAAATATATTTATTTGTAATTATAATTATAACTATATACATATTTAAATAATTATAAAATTAAAATAAATACATATATTATAATTTAATAAATAAATATATATATATATAATCATATACAAATATTTATGAATATATTTATTTATAGTGATAATTATAACTATAAATAACTATATATATGTAAATAATTATAAAATTATAATATATTTTTTATCATACTATTAATAATTTTATAACATAATTAAAAAATACATTTATAAATATATAAAATTGTTTATAAATAAATAAATGTATTTATAATTGAAATTCCTAAATGAATATAGATAAATTTAAATAAATAAAAAATTATTATCAACATATTAATTATACATATTTATATAAAAATATTTATAACTAAATAAAAATCGATATAAATATAATTCTAAATAAATATAGATATATTTAAATATTTTAAAAATTATAATAAATATATTTATATATATTTAAAAAATTATAAATATATTTTTTAAGTTTATAATTATTAATATATATATATATACAGTTATAACTATAAATAAATATTTATTTATTATAATTTTTAATTAAAATTTAATAAATATTTATTTATTAGTTATAAATATAAATAAATATTTATTAATTTATATAATTATTAATTTATAAAAGAAATATCTGATCTTTTCATATATAATGTTAAATATAATTAAATAAATATAAATAAATATTTATAAATAAAAACAAATATATATATTTATAGTTATAAATTAATAAAAATATATTTAAATTATCATAAAATTATAATCAATATATTAAAAATATATATTAATAAATTTATAAAAATTAGAAACATTAATTTTTTTATAAATTTATAATTATTCAAGTAAATAAATATATATTAATTAGTAATTGTAATTATAAACAAATATATTTTCATATAATTGTAAATAAATATATATTCATATTAATAATTATAAAATTACGTGATATATAGTTGTATTTATCTATAATCTTATAAATATATATAATATATATATTTATTATACATATTCAAATATTATAAATATAATAAATATATTATTTATAATTTTATAATTATTTCAATTATGGTTCAATATATATAAATATTTATTTATTTATTTATAGTTATAATTATATATATATTTATTTATTTATCCTATATATAATTTTATAAATATATATATTAAAATAAAAAAATAATTAACATAATATCTTTATTAGCATTTTTTTAGTGCTAATAAAGATCGGCCTTTGTCGATGCTAATCAAGAGATGAAAAAAGGTGTCTTTATCATTGCTATAAATTTAGAGCTGATAAAGCCAACTTTTATTAGAACATTCTATTTTAGCGAAGATAAAACATACCTTTATCAACAATTTCTAGCTAGAGATGATAAATGGTTCACTGAGTTTTATAAAAAAACAATAAAATTCTCCTTCTTTCTTGCAACCTACAATCTCTCATGAAAGCCGAACCCTGAACCACCGACATCTTCTCTTCCCTGACCCTAGCTTCACCACCCCGACTCCCACCACTGCCTCTTCCACCTCCGCGAACTCATCCTCCACCAAAAACCCACCTCTAATATGAGCCCTCTCCTACCACTCCTTCGTCACCCCACTATCTCGAATACACCTCCACCTCAAACCCTCTTCTACTGCTCCTCCACCACGAACCCCACATCTGCTGTGAATCCCTCCACTGTCACTGCTGTTTTCCCTGACCCCTCCATCACTGATCCCTACTACTGCAACTGGAAGGGTATGATATGACTTTATTGAAAAAAATTTCATTATAATTTTATCACACTTTCTAGGAAACACTTGGGTAAGTGCTTTCTATAGGATATTTCCGTTTGATGTGATGTGTATTTATTATTATTAATGGATTTTTGTATGATGTTATTGGTGATAACCAATGGCTGAGCCTTTTGTGTATGATATTATTGGTGGATATTTCTTTAGAGGGTCTTGGTGGTGATATTATGTTTATATCTTTGTTTTATTATCAATTTATAAATTGATAACGTTCAAAAATTTTCTTAGCTATACTTTTACTAATCCATAGGAACTCAAGGTAACTATGTTACTAATATTTTGTGTGTCACTGTGACTGCACATAGTCCCTTATTTCATTTCAAATATAGTTAGTGATGTAATTCCCATGTTGCTTCACTTATAGTTTTATGGATGTGATAGCCTTATCTCTTTGCTGACAGTGTTGGTATAGATAGGAAGCCATAGGTTGTTAATTCTACTGGTATATGTCTAGTATTTGTATTTCCTATGATGTAGTGAGATTCCAATGATGATTTTTTATTTGAAGATATTATTTTTGTGATCCCTACAACATAGACGTTTCATCACATTACATTTCATGGAAATGTTACAACAATTTTTTTTCTATTATTAATGGTAGTTCCACCACTTGTTTAATAATCACGATACCATCACAATCGAAACATGTTGTATAAAACATCATATTCTTTTTCATAGATTTTAAGAGTGGTTATTACCCTAAATCAAACTAACCTGGCATATGTGGAATGAAAAACACAATATATATAATTAGCCTTAATTTTTCATTAATGGGAATTTAGTAATATTTTTGAAGTTATCCTTTCAAAATGAACCTTTCAATTTCATAAATTTCATGAAAAATCCATTTACTTTTATAATAATAGATTTGGGATTAAGATATGTGTATACCTAGTGGGAGGGGACTTGAATTTTTCCTAGGATACCATTTTTTAGGTTTTCAATAGGGTGCATACCAAGTCACTTTCCTTTTATATGTTGAATTCATGCAATATGAACTAATGAAACTGATGTTTACGATTATAAAATTTTTACCAAAATAAGACTTGTGTTTAATGTCATTCAATTTTTTTTTAAAAAGTTGATGTTATCTATATAATAAAAGAATTTAGGTAAATCTGTTATGACGAGATAACCCAGTACTACTGTAAAAATCATTTAAGAGAGTTTCACATAGTTTGTGGTTATAGTTAATGTTTTATAATTGGTGAGGTAGCTTATTTAATGGTAATTTCATGGTGATAAATCAACATGAATGAGTACTGGACTATATTACAATAAACAGCCTCAGGAAGGGGTGCATGGAGTTTATGGACATATGTCACAAACCAATGATGAAGGGTATGATGTTACTACCAAAATGGGCCTCAATATCTAGGATTTCTCTAAAACCGTTAAACAAGGAATGAGAACAATTTAAATCATAAATCAGGTTATTTTATTTGGAATGTATATTTAATTAAATATATTGTTTTCCATGTTTAGTGTCTTATATTTCAAGACCTGATGTGGATGAGTTTACTATATTATTGGGAAGGGGGTATGAATCTTATGAAGTCAATTAATGGGTATAATATTGGTGGTTGGGACGTGGAGATAAATCTAATTGACTTATTTATGACGTTAAAAGGCCATATAAGATAAAGTACATTCCATTTAGATCAAATTTAGTTGAAATGGAATTGTATTGAGTGACATTTAAGATCATATGATGATGAACCTTATGGAAGTTTATTTTCATAGATCTAATCATACGTAATATGAAATTGTCTTTTCTAAGTTCCCTGTTAGTGCAGAAACCCCTAAATGAGTTGATGATGCCTCATACACCATGTTTAAGTTGGGGCATAAATAGGGTGAAAATGATTATTGAGTATAAAATATGAAATATAGATTTTTTTAGTGGAGAAAACCCAACATGAGTGGATGAATAGGTATAAAATAAGAAATCTATATGTTGTTTAATTAAAGGATAAATTTAGTTATAAGGGAAAAATTTATTTATTATTTCCTACCTATCCAAAGACAAATGAGAAACTTTCTAGAAACCCTATTCAAATAACCATATTAACAAATGAATTGAGTCCTTCCACCCGCAAAAACGTTATGGTGAATCCTCTCAAAGTGAAAAATGATTTAATTCAAGTGATTAACAAATCACATTTTCTTCCTAGCATAATTTTATATATAAATATATAAATTATTATTTTATTATAACTGTTACAAATTTAATGAATGAATTATTAAATATTGATATTCAATGTTATGAAGTGGTTGTGACATTTTGGATGATGTATCCATCAAACATACCAATCCAAGATTTTCTTTATGAAATTATTTCAATGTTTTTAGAATATTTTGGGACTTTTTGTTGTTATCCTCATGAATGATTTTGGGAGAGGTAATAATTCTCTTGAGATTTATAATGATAATCTCATCACTTTTATTCTAGAGGTTATTGATACGAGTTTAGTTAAAAATTTTATAATGACTAGTGTTTGTAAGGTCATTCATAAAGTCTTTTTGAATATTTTAGAAAATAGACTATGGAAAATAATACCAGCTATTAGTTTAGTCACATAATTATTTTATTATTTTGACATGGGGAATGATGTACATAAAAAGATCAAGAAATCAACACTGTTTCTTCTAGTGATGAGTGGCCTATGGATATTCTTTGGGAGGATGGAATGACACTTGAGAAATTATTGATTATATAATGGTTTCATGGTTATAGATTTTATTTGGTCTATTTATTAAGGAAGGAACCAATAGTTCTTCACGTGAAAGATGTACATTATTCTTGGAGTTTAGAACCAATTTATTTGGTGTGATCCAAGGATAATTGGGATAATGTAGTGGTTGTAGTAAACTATAACAAAAGTGTTTCATGGTTGTGAGTGTTGTTACTAACTATAGAACATATCCATTGTGACTTTGGTGTTGTGGTGAAGGATAATTGATATAACTGGACAATAGAAGCACATATTATGGATATTCAATAGTGGAGGTAAAAATATCAAATACTTTTGGAAAATATTATTATTACACCAAACTTTAAAATAAGGTGATGGAATCATACAACACTGATTGATTTGGGTGAATTGACGTGTTTTCTATGTCATTTTTATAAATTGTCTCTATTAGGATATATATCTTTATGAAAATTTCTAAGAGGATATTTTTAAATGATTCAAGTGTTTCTAAATGTTTATTTGAAGGATAAATCTCATTTTAAATTCCCAATATTTTTGGTTCATGATGTTGTCTTAAATGATTTAAAAAAGGAATTGTGGTTTTTTGAAATAGTGTTTGGAATTGATTTATTTATTTTACAAATGGAATGTTATTTTAAAGTGTATTTTTTGTAATTTTTTTTTGTAATGGTATTTTAAGTGTCATTTTTTAAATAGAGGGTTTGAATCCCCTAATCCTTTCAAAAAATGAATGTTCAATAATCAGGTTATATTTTTTTTGTAATATACATCATTTTAAATTTTTTATTATCTATTCACTATTAATTTTATGTAATCTAAATTAAATTTTAAACCACCTCTGTAAATAATTAATTTTGCACATGATGATGCTCTCAATCACTAAGAACAATAGGTCTCTCATCCTATTTCTTCTCGTAGTGTATAGGACCAACATGTCTCTCAACCTGTTGCTTCTTGTTTTCCTAGAGGAAGTGGTACAACCACCATCATCATGTATCGATACTAGCACCCTATCGGAACATATTTATGATGTTGAAACTGAGGAAATGGTAGGAAAAGAAACATTAGCAGCATATAAAAATTTTTCCATCGTAGTTTGAATGTTTTAGCAAAAATCCTCAAGGAAAAATAGAGAGGCATCAAATAAAATGTTGGATGGAATAAGCAGGGCCAGCTTGATAACCCCAACAAGGCCATGTTCAGTAGTTACATTGGAATCATCACTCGGAAGCACCTATCAATTTATGTACAGTTGTGGAACCATATTGTTACTGAGCATAAGAAACTGATGTGGGGAGGTATTATAGTAACATTATGATATATTTTATTTATTTTAATAAAAAATAAAATAATTAAACATGGAATTACTCTTCATCATATCTTATAAAGTGTATTTATAGTGGAGGAATCTCCCAAGGACTATGTTTTATGTTTTTTTGAAGGAATCATAGAGTTTTTCACGAAATATTAATAATATTTCATCTTAAAGATGCTGTAAGGAAAATAAACCTGCACCCACCTCTAATTTATGCACACCTGATAACCCAAGGAGAGTGCGATACATTTACCATTGTGTGGAGCAGTCTTTTCAGGTACATTATGTTTGATAATACATTATTTGACAACATATTTATTAATCACTTCAAAATAAAATTTTTATTTATGAAATATAAACTGATTGATGAAAATAAGGAATTGGATGAAAAACTAGCATACCCCTATAGTCATGAAATAATGGGGAACGCTTCACTTGTAAAAAATTGGTGTATATTTTAAATCTACCATAATAATTTTATGTGATAGAAAACCACACCATAACTATGTTCCTCTTTTTATATGTAGATTGATGAATACAAATCCATTGTCATGTCCATTCCATACAATGTGCTATGGAAGGAGGAGCATGTAAAAAATGATGGGATACTAGTTGTAGAAAACACAAAAAATGTGGGAAACATATGTAATTATGACATAATAAATATTTATTTTGATATCAATAAATATTACATAACAATGATTACAAATTTTCGGATATTTTCATTCTGAAATAGTCACATAAATTAGAAACATCTAAAATATATGCGGACATACATTCAGTGGTCTTGAAGTAGCCAGAAATGTATGTTCGTGTCAGAGGTTCAGATTTTGGGGTGACACCCCGAATATTTTTTGAGAAAAAAATAGGAGGAGGATCAAAGTGAAGAAATAAAAATGATGAGATAAAGAATAGATATCCTTGAATAATATATGAAATTACTGAGATATTTCATGGAAAATATGATGGTGTGGGGGAAATAGAAGAAACAACTCAAGAAAAACCAGTGCAAGAAAATTTCGCCCCCCACTAGCTTTGAGGCAATCCATTCCCCTCAAAAAATTATTTTAGTTGATGTAGTAAATGTTCTCATAACTATTTCTGTGAGTTGTGAATATGATAGAAATTAATACCTTTCCTGTACTAATATTGTACAGGGTGAAAATGACAGTGATTTATATCTATCAACACCCACCCATCGCCTTGTAGTTAAGGATATATTAGTCAATATCCAGAACGCCATTCTACACAATATACCACACCCAAATGTTCATGTCAATGTGTTGATTAACATAGCCCATGATCCCAACACTGAGATAACTATTCCAATTTATGGTGAAGATATTCATAAGTCTGAACAGGCTCTTAGAAAATTCATTTCATGGATATCCTAACTTCTTATGAAACATGTATATAAGGAGGTATTCATTTCTAATTTATTTGACAAGATAAACCTTAACAATTTAATAAAAAATGGTTTGAATCGATGAATGTTATTATAGAAGGAGATAGTTAAGGGGTGAAAAGAAAGAAAAACTCCATACCATCCCAAGGATCAACCAAATGATCAAAATGATCAACTAAAATCACTTTAAACCCACCCATTATACATCCACAATTATTATCATTGCAGGCTCAAGTGAAGGTAAAGTTGAAAGACTATGGGGTTAAAAAAATTCATTTTTATGAAAATATATACAACGAGGAATATCTATATTTCATTTGTGTTGACAATGAATGTAAAATCCTAGAGCATGATTGGATAGGAAGCTCAGTTGTAAATATATACATGAGGTAAGTTTTCATTATTTAAATTTAAAAAATTAGATGTACTATGATAATTATAACTATATATATTTCATATTTTTCATAGGCGCATATATGAAAAAAATGAAGGGATTTCCCCATTAAAAAAAATTTAGACTCATTAGTTCTCATGTCACCTATACAGAACAATCGAATATAGAATCCATGAAAGTGGGTGAAATAGTTATAGGCCTGCTCAAATAATTTAATGCAAAATTGCGAATGGAATACTCTTCTTAATACCAACGATGCAGGGGTAAAACTGTACAATTCAATCATATCAAATATATTTTAATTTCTTCTATTACATATTCATTTTTTTAGGCAGCATTGGTTTCTAATTGTGGTCAATTTGGATACTCCAATAATTTATTTATTGGATTTAATGTATGGATATCCAACAAACCAAGAACCAATGATGGTGTTTGTCAGTTTTTTATACACTACATCAAACATATTAGAATTAAACATATCAATATATAATTTATATAATCATTTAATTAACATTTTTCAATGACTGGGTGGTGCGTGAATATCATACACATCATTGAATTAGGCCCGGGGAAAAGGAAAATAAACATCACAAGTACTACGACTAGATAAAAATCAGGGTATATATAGTAAGATTTCATTATCCTAACACATAAAAAAGTTACTTATTTTTCTCAAAGTTTTTTTAGTGACCAATATAAAAAAATGATAAATCCCTTGGTTATTATGTTTGTATATTTATTAAATAGATCATATTCCATGAAAAAACCATTATCCCTAAAGAGTTGTTTTTTAATATAATTACTATTTTGTTTAAACTATTTATTAATACATTGTGCAATGATAATTTTTTAGTAACACCATGATTTTCAAAAAGTCACATATTCATAAGATGATATATATTTATTTAGAAATTAATGGGAGACATTCTCGATGGAATAATGTTCAAAAATAACATGAATATGTGACCGGTATGACTCGAAGTGTCTATATTTATTTAAAATTGTTAGTATTTTTTGTAAAAAGTATTAGTACCATACTAAAAACTGAGAAAATGCATTTGAATTATTCTGATATGTTAATAAAATAACCCATAAGTAATTTTTGTCATGTATGAATCAACAGAACCTAAATCTGACACATGGTTTGACCATTATGACTTTAAGTGTGTTTTTTTATAATAAATTGTCAATAAATATAAAAAAAAGGAATAAGTGACATAATGAAAAATAATCAAACACATTCAGATTATTTTGATACATTATAAAATCTATTAATCTGTCATTTTGACATGTATGAATCAATCAAACCTCAATCTGATGAACATTCATATCGATATGACTAAAAGTTCCCATTATCAGTTTAAAATTGACATTTTAGCATAAAACACACCACTCATTAAAAATCAAGAAAACTCACTCTGATTGTCAGAATAATTTAGGAAAATAATTAATATATGAATTGTGGAATGTATGAAGTAGTCTTATGTCAAACGGGTGCACGATGCGACCGGTATGACTCAAAATGCGTGTTTCTAGTCTGAAATGATATTTTAGTGAAAAAACACAACTAGCATACTAAAAACTGAGAAAAAACATTTGGATTGTTTTGATAAATTTGGAAAATGATATGTATGTAATTTTTAATGTGTAATAATAAACTACTCGATTCAATGCACGTTTTGACCATTGTGACTCAAAGTGTCTCTTTTAATCTAAAATCACATTAATTTTTGTTAAAAAGGCAACTATTATACTGAAAACTAAGAAAACGCTTTCAGATTATGTTGATAATTTAGGAAAATGATTGTTGAATATTTTTTTACAAGTATAAATAAACCCCACCTTAATACAATGCATGATGTGACCAGTATAAATCCAAATGTGTCTATTTATTCAAAATTGACATTCATTTAAGTAAAAAATAACAACTGAAATTTTGAAAAGCAATAAATCTCATTTGGAATATTTTGATACTTTAGGAAAAAGATACATGAGTCATTTATGATGTGCATGAATAAACCATACCTGAATCCGATGCATGGTGTGACCGGTATGAATAAAAGTGTCTGTTATTAGTTTAAAATTTAAAATTTAGCTCAAAACAAAGCACTCACTAAAATGAAAGAAAAAGCCTTCTGATCGTCTTCATAATTTAGGATAGTGATTATTATGTAATTTATGTTATGTAATAAGTAGTATCACATCAAATCGATGCATTATGTGACCGTTGTAACTCAAAAAACATGTTTTCGTTTTGAAATAATATTTTAGAGAAAAAATGCAACTAACATATTGAAAACTGAGAAAAGACATTTGGATTGTTTTGATAACCTAGAAAAATAATCTTTGAGTCATTTGTGATGTGTGAAAATCCAAGACACCTCAATCTGAAAGATGATGTGGCCATTGTAATTCTAAATGTTGATTTAATTTAAAAATGATATTAATTTAAGTTAAAATTGCAAGTGAAAAACTGAAAATAAAGCAAATGCATTTGAATTGTTTTGTTACGTTAAGATAATTATACATGAATTATTTTTGATGTTTTTGAATAATGTTCACCGCAATATGACTTACGGTGTGACCAATATGATGAAAAGTGTCCGTTATCAATTTAAAATTGACATTTTAGCTCTAAGTATTTCACTGACTAAAAACGAAGAAAATTCCTTCCGATTGACTTCATAATTTAGGATAATTATTTGTAAGTCCTTTGTGTCATGTATGAAGTAGTATAACATCAAACCGTAGCACGATGTGACCAATAAGACTCATAATGGGTGTTTTCACTTTTAAATGAAATTTTAGTAAAAAATGTATCTATCATACTAAAAACTAAGAAAACTCATTCGAATTGTTTTGATACTATAGAAAAATGATCCATGAGTCATTTATGACATGTAGGAATCAACCACACCTATATCCAATGAATGATTTGACTGATATAAATCCAAAAATATCAATTACATTTGATATTAGTTTTATTAAAAAACAAGGGACATACTGAAAACCATGAAAACCCATTTATATTATTTAGATATTTTATGACAATAGACTATAACTTATTTGTGACATGTAATAATCAACCCCTCCTCAATACGATGCACAATGTGACCTATATTACTCCAAATGTGCCGTTTTTATTAAAAATTGACATTTTATTACTGTATTATTTTATATTAATGTTTAATTTATTTATTTATAGTCTTATTAACATAATATTTGTCTTTATATATAGGTGGATCCTTTCCCTTAAGATGGGATGATTTTATCAACAAATAATACAATGGGAAAACAGGTTTGAGAGGGGATCATGGATGTCAAAGGAGAAAACATTAGTTTTTAAAAATTTTGTTGGATAATTGTTAATGTAATTATATAAAACATGGTTTGAAATTTATATAACATCATTTTTCAAACCATTGTGTGCACTACTCTGTTCTTTTGTGCACTGCTTTGTTCTTGTGTATGTTGTGCAAGTGTTGTTTTGTGTAGGTGGTGTGTCTGTGTTGTGCAGGTGCAACGTGTTGGTTTTCTGTATATATAAACATCACGTTGCAGGAAGATAGGACTTTATTGGAGCTATTTTGAATGTTTATAATGTCCCCCTTTATCATGACTACTTTGAACACTGATAAATGCCACCTTTATTAGGGTTACTTCATATGGTGATAAAGGCACCCTTTATCAGCACTATTTCGAGCATTGATAATGTTTTTTTATCTGGCCTAAAAATAGCACTGATAAAGGGTGCCTTATTAAGTACTTCTTTAAGAATGGATAATGTATACCCATTTATCTTTGCTGATATTAACTACACTTTCCTAGTACTATTAAAAATGTTTTCTTGTGTTGATAAAAGCATTATATGTAGTCGTGTTCCACATTTTAAGGAAGGGGATATGGACATAGGTTAGGAAATTAACATAAAAACTTATCATTTTATGGAAAACAATGATTTTTTCATATTGTTTGAAAACAATTGAAGGAGGTAGACGTTAAAATAAATCTAAAACATTAAGTTAAAAGAAATATCTCTTCTTAAAACAATATCTACTGATTTAAACATTAAGCACTCCTAGGTTGGCGTTCTTCCCAAAATAATACCTCTAAAATGGGGTATGGGATGAAAAAAATGGATTTTGGTTGGGATTTTCTTAAAAAAGTATCATTACGTGTGTTTAAGATTGGATAGGGGGTTCCCTTTTATAAATGAGGGGAGGGGAATTCATGGAATTTATTAAAATTTTAAATTAATTTAAATTAATTATCATTTAAAAAAGGATTTTAATTCATATAAATATAATATAATAGGATTATGTGTCAAACTAAACCCGTAAAATAAATTTTTTATAAATTTATATTATTTTTTAACCTTATATATTGGTTTAAACATCCTAATTAACCCTTTGGACAATTACCATGATATCATTAAAAATTCTTTAGGGGCCATGAAAGTAACTATAAAATTAAAAATGACCAATAAATGGACAATAGTTGATATTTTCAACCATATCTCATTCACATAACCAAATATATATATTTTAATACTATTAAATAAATTAATAACTTTTTTATTATAAAATCTCTTTAATGATATTTTTTATAAATACAAAAAATATTATAATATAATACGTTTTAAACTCTTGTAAAATGGTTAAAAATTGATATTAATTCGAATATAAGTATTATATGGTCCAAATATAATCATATAGTCAAATTTTGGTAGGTTTAGATATCATTTTCCACCATATATTTGGTTTAATCAAATGGTTAATTGATTTTATCCTTAATCGTGAAAGTGATTTTTTAATATTAAATGGTTTATAATTTAAATTATAAGAAACAAATTTCAACACAAATGGAAATGAGATGAAATTTTATACAATTTCTCATACCGGTATTCAAATTTAAATATTTTTATTATTTTTATATAATTTAATTAAATATTAATTAACACAATACATCATTAATGTCATTTTTGACAATATTCATTTAGTTTGACTATGAAACCCACATGAAAGAAAAATAATTAAAAAAACATCCCTCACATCAATAATATGTTATATTTATCTATAAAATTAGTGTGACACAACAACTCATCCAAAAAATATTACCTTTAAAGATTTTAATATCATTTAATTTATTTTTTTACTACATGTATAGGCTCTGTGTTGGCATTATGAAAGCTTTGTAGGTAATCATTTTACCACTAAAATTTAAAAATAAATAAACAGGATAAAAACCATTTATATTTAAAATAACCATTCATAAATAGACATATTTTTTTCATCCTTTTTCAGAAAATTATATATATATTAAAATAAATTGAGTGACATGTTTGATAATATTATTACATAAAATATCATATATTTCATTTTCAATGTAAAATGGAAAAAAATTTCAAAAATTTCAAGTATTGTATAATTATGGTAAAAAAATAACTTATAAAATATATTAATGTATATTTTTAGAGTTATTTTCATTCCTTATCATATTATTTTTAATCATAATTACGCGATTTAACCGTACAGTGGTAATACAAATTTACTATGTATACTATTCACATTTTAAAAAAATAAAAGGCCCAAAATTTTCAAATTTGGCCCTACTAATTGAAAATTTGGAATCCATTTTCCATTATTCAGTTTCTATAGAGGGTAGGATGTAATTAAAAATTAATTATGTAATTTTTGATACAAAACCATTTTTAAGATATATGCCTCTTAAGTATTAAGAACAATTATACAAAATTTATGTAAAAAATTATGTCAAAAGTCTATAATTGAGTAATATTTAATATAACATTACTAATTATATTTTAAAACTAATACAAAATATAATTTGAATTCAAAAAATACAACTTCCATTAAAAAACTTTACTTTTCACCATTAGTTGAAAAATTATACTCTTTAGAGAATTCTCAAAAAGTAATCCAATGATAATATTGAAATTTTGAATTCAAAAATAACACCCTTTTTATAAAATAAATTTTTTAACTTTTATTGGAATTAATTAGTATATTTTCTGAAAAAATTTAATAAAAACCATTTTTATAAACAAAATGCTCCATAAAATGAATTTAATGAAAAAATTGAGTTCATATTACCTAAAAATTAATCAATGCATTTTTATTGAGAAGGAATTTAATATATATATATATATATATATATATAATTATATGGTTAATACTATTTATATAATGTCGTAGCATTAAACATTACCTAATAATGAGATAAGTCGATAATATGACTTTAATTCACAATGAGGAACTTTTTAGGTTTAGAGTTTTAGATAATTTGGTCATAACTTATACATAACATCTTGAATATTAAAAGTAGACATTTATACTCACTATCCTTTTTTCAGAATACAAAAATTCTTTAAAAAAATGACATAACTCCATGATTTAATAGAATAACTTTTCCTTGATCTCGTCATTGTATCTATTATTCTTTATGTCCCATGAAAAACATTTCAAAACATATGACACTCATTAAAATCTCAGTAAATGTACATAAAAAAATAAAAATTTTAGTCTTGGGGTAACATGAAAACTATGAATACATTATTATAAAGTCATACATTTCATCTTTACAAAGTATTAAATTTACTTCACTAAATATAAGCTCATTACATACCCTTATTGAAACAAAATATTATGAAAATCCCATAGAAAGAAACATATATCATATAATGGTAACTTGGGACATAAACAAACTTAAATGGAATAACAATACATTTTACTTCCACACATATCACAAAATGGAATAGCCATATGGTCCACTTCCATACCCAATGCATTGGAGGTTATAATATAACCACCCATCCATTTTTATCACAGAACCACTTATCATTTGGGTTATCATGCAACCACTCGTCATTGGTGTATCACGTAACCACCCATGAAATGTCCAAGTACCATTATATAATTAGAATACATAAAATATTTCATATAAAAACATTTCACTAATAAAATTTCTTTTCAAATAAAAAAAAATCATTTTGCATATTAAAATAATCAATCCATTTCAAAAACCATTTTCAATAATGAAAGATGAAAAAGGATATATGTTATTTATTTTCCTTTTAAAAACATTCCAGCCTGTTAAGGAATCCATATATTAAATAATACTCATGGCGGTGGAAAGGTTGTTGTCGCCACATACGTTAAAAACATTCCTTTTGTCAGTTAGTAAAATAATTCATAAAAAAGATTAATTTTTAATGAAATTAAAATTCCATGGGGTTTATTATACATCGTATTAAAGAATGAGTTTTATATTATCAAAATATTCCTCATTGAAAGGATATTTAGACGAAGTCCCTATCCTTGAGTCTGATTCATCATGTATGCTCCCTGTTCTTCCTGAATAATAAAAATAAGTTAATTTTTACTATCATAAGAAATTATTTAAATGTTATTATTCCTTTTATGTCACTTATTACCATATTATAAAAATTACATAATTATTTAATTTAATATCGGTCGTTTTGTCAATATTGGGTACTTGAGTCGAATATGATCTTATAATAATTACTAATTGTTCATGTGGTCAAAAGTACATTATCTCTAGAAAAGTATTCATCATTTAAATATCATATATTTCATGTATATATATATATATATATTTATAATAGTCGATAAAATTTTGAGATAATAAATGAAATGGACCATTCAAGGAGACGGAAAGTTGTACGTACGCATGAAAGCTACATTCATTTTTTTCATATTAATGAAAATAAAACTAAATGATATATCAGTATATTATAATGACATTATAATATTATATTATATATATTTTACATAATTTCAATAAAACTATCTTTTATACATTCCATTTATGGCATGAATGACTCATATCACATTGAGGCGGCATAGTCCGCACTTCCTCAAATGAAATTATTGTATTTACACATCATGAAAATAATTAAGATATGTTATTTTATAAAAATTATAGGATCATAAAGACAATATAAATATAATATATAACATATATAAATAAAATTCCATCATAATGGAAACCATGGGAGTTTTTAGGGAAAAATAAACCAATCATCGTTTTGTGAGGCAGAAGTTCACCATACATAGAAACAATATGTCCATATCTATTAGATGGAGGTGTGTGTCAGGGTAGTTTTAATACATATCCTAAAAACATACTAGTATATCATGGATATTTTTTTATATAATAATTTAATAATATTAGAATAGGTAGTGGATATGTAAAATAACAGAAAGGGATATTAGAGATGATACTACCTCTTAAAACGTGTAACATCCTTTTATGTGAGCCAATAGGATTTCTTGAACTACCTTCTGAAAAAGGTAAGGATGAAAGGAGGAATATAGGGATGTTGGGAGATTATTTTGGAAGAGTTTGGGAAGTCCAATGGGTTTGAGAGTTGTGATTAAATGGGTATAGGTGATTCCCTTTTAAAAGAGGGAGGTGGGTCACTTTAATAAGGTATTGAAATATTATTTTATTATAAAATGTTCTTTTATTTAAAATGGTCCCAAAGTTATTTAATTGAATGATGATAAGTTTTTTGATTAAAAATTCTCAACAAAGTGGTTTTATACCAGTGTAGGTCACAAAGAATTCCTTATCTTTTAGCTTTAACCCTTAGTTTACTAATTTGGAACTTACCATGTCTTCTTGTATATTCATACTATATGGTTAAAATAGTTACAATAAAATTCAAAAAGAACTTAAAGTGGTTAATTAAAGACATTTTAAAAATTATCTATGTAATTTGTGTAAAAATTATATTTTTAGGGCTGTAATATCATTTCATAAAATTGTATTATTTTTAAAAACTCATTTATGACAATTTTTATACTATTTATATAATGAATTTTTAAAAATCCATAAAAATTGTATTATTTCGAAAAAACATCTTCAATTATAATATAACAAGTCATAGTCATACCTAAAATTATTTTATGGCCTAAAAAGTTTCAAAATAAGTTCATTTTTATATTTATAATCTCATTTATTTAAATCATTCATTAATAAAGTAATCATTACATCATCATTGTGTCATAAAAAAATATATTTATTTCATGTCTAAAAATTATAATTTAAATAACACTATTTAAGAAATATTTTTATATTTCTAATTACAATTTATAGTCGAAAATATCACTTATATAACCCCATATAAAAATTATTTTACTTAAAGATACATGCTTATCATATAATTCTCTTTACTTTAAATTAATTTTTATAAAATGTAATTTTCACATCCAAGTGGCTCCATGGGGTCTCAAAATCGTCCCTAATATTCCCATGGTCTGATATATCTCATCCAATATAATTAATACATGTGTTCTAGAAGTTTAATATTATTATAATATAAATTTTTTTACCATTATTTAGTAGATTTACCCTTTAACCATGGTAAACAAAATAATTACTTAAGTTACTATTCAAAATGTATAAAAATAAAAGGTACATATTTAAAAAATTATACCTCCTAATTATAAATATGGAATATATTTTTTTAAATTAAAATCAAAGATTTTTTTGTAATTAATTTCATATTATTTTTATTTGTCAAAACCAAAAAAGAGGGTTTTGAAAAAGTAATAAATATCAACAGATTGACATGGCTTTTTGCCCAATTTCAATGATAAATTAATTCCAATGACCAAAATTGGATTAAATGATACAAAAATAATCCATTTACACTTTAAATCCAATAAAAATAATAATGAAACTATATATAAATAAATTAGATTAAAAAGTAATTTTGAATTCAAATCTAGTATATTTTACTATTCATAAAAATATGAATTTTATCAGAAAAATAAAAAAATTTCATCCAAACTAAATTTGAATGTTCTGATTCAAAAGAATAAATATATATTTTCAAACTGAACATATAAAAGTGACCAATACTATATGTAAAATGGATTCTCCATCAAAATGTCGTAAACTGACATTTTAAAAATATTAGTGTATTTCATGCTTAAAATTGGATTCATTCTCATTTTAAGCCTATATAATTTATTGGATAAATGTAAAAAATTTAAGAAACATGTATAATACTATTTTATTCAGTTTTTTTCATTCCCTATAATACAACAACTAGGTTTTAACTACCATTTATAATAACAATATTAATATATTATTTTTCTGTAAAAATCAATGTTGTGTGAAACGTAAGATTTCAAAGAAACTCATTGTTGCATGCTGAGTACGCTATCATAAAATTTTACTATTTGACATAAAATTAATATCTTATTCATTAATATTAATAGTTTTGAAATTTTAATATTTTGTAAATACTTGGGTTGTTACATCCTTCCACCCTTTTTTGAAATTTCATCATCTCGATTTTAAAATTGGGGTCAGAAAATTCATTGACAGTCCCACATTGGAAAAAGAGTGAACCAAACTATCACTTTAAATTAAATAAAGTGAATTTCAATGGAGACCCAAGATAACACATACTAGGATTCTCGGAAAACATGTATATAGAAAATAAAACTAACCATAAATTTATGAAGGAGAGTGATAAAAAACTTGATTAGGAGATAGTTAACAACAAGAATACCACAAACTTGTGATAGGTTAAACGTTATTTTATTCCCATGTAGGAAAAGTATGCTGAAAAAGTTTTTGTTTTATGTTCTTTCTCATAACGTTGATTAATTCAATTAATACTTAATATAAGAACATAAGAAAACAAACTAACTTGTAAAATTGAGATTCAACCATTAAAAAAACATCTTCTAGAAACTCATATTTTCAATAAATGATGAGTATTCAATATGATTTGGTCACACCTGAAGTGATGGAATGATCCTCTAAAATATCAAATAACCTTAAAAAGATTAAATATATATTTTCTCTATCATTAGGCAATATACAAAACCAAAATGGTTTGTATAATATCAGATAATCATCAAAAAGGATAATCTATCATAAAATTAAATACTACTCTTAATCTCCAAACTTTAAAAAACAATACCCCAAATTTTAACAATGAACATTCGATAAAAAAATTTTCCCATAAAATTATTCAATGTAATCCAAACTATGATTGAAACCCAAAATATAGAAGTATTTGATCCCTTAGTCTTCCACTATAAATCTTAAAATTAATATCTAAATATCATCGACTACTCTTAAAGTCACATAAATCAAATTAATTAAACTAATCACATATTCTTCATGATAGGTTAATAATTTCTATAAATATCCAAAATCTCCATATATATATCATAAATACATTGATTCTTCAAAAATAAAATTCAACCATTATTCCTTAAATAAAACCCCATAGTATTCAATTTTCTTTAGACATATAGTGTTTGAAAAAGAGATAACGTCATTCAAAATAACTTTTATCAATTAATCACCAAATAATTTTCCTAAAATAAGGATATCAATTGGATAAAACATAAGTTCCAAAAATCTACTTTTTCTTGATCCATATAATAATTTAACTAAAAATAATATTACATAGTAACCAGGGACATCATGTAGGTTAGTGGTAGGTGATAAATCTCAGTCGTACTTTGGTTGAAGGTTCGATTCTCACAGGTTTGTTTTATGTGATGGGTTGTCACATGGTCTACGTGTTTTCCTTTTTAAAAAACTATTCAATTTTTTAACATTACAAAAAATGAGAAAAATTCCAAAAAATAACCTTAAAATATTTTAACCTCAAAGGTTATCTCATACCTCTCATTTTCATCCCAAAACATAATAACCTGTAATTTCCTTAAATTCAAGGATCATATGAACCCAAATATTTATTTATAACTGTATCCACAAAAGAAAAGGTAATTTTTCCTCAAAAAACATTTTAACATGACACACTTGCTGGTTACACATACAATATAAATTCTTCCAAAGTAATCCCAACAAAAAAGGGAATTACTAATTTTAAACATTTCATTACCCATATGTATAACATATCTCTAAAATTTCTAAAATTAAAAAATATTAATCATCCAAATTTCATTATTAACCCTTAAAAAAATTTCCAATTATTTTCATAATACTTCTTTAATACAAAAAAATTGTGCATAATGACCTAAGATTTCAATAATTTCAAAACATGAGCTAAGAAATAATCCATATCTTCTATATTATATTTTCAGTTTCCTCATGTTCAATTAGAATGGAGTTAATTATTGGTTAACATATATTTGTATGGTTTGGCTTATCCCATTCTCAAACCTTCCCCATATGACATCTGATTATGCAATGAACATTTACACCATATTTAAAACATTCAATTGATCCTCCAGAAATAACTTCTTTCCCTTTCTTGAATTCAACTGAACACCTGCTTTTTTCATGGAAGGTTATTGATTCAAGACCTTTATTAAAACATATATAACCTCTTCCCATACCATTGAATCATTTTACTAGGTGTTTATTTCCACACCATTGATACAAATGTTGTTGAAGATACATACATTTATGATTATTACCTAAACATACTTAGGGATTTTTTTCGTGCCTATATGAGGCCTATGAAAATTATACAAGGATCAAGTGTTCAATCATGACTCCTGATATTTGGTTGAGAAAAGCCACAAGTGTTCTCATTTCATCTCCAATTTCATTCGATTTCTTATTCATAAAATCACCACATTTTCCTTCACAACCATTTTTACTATGGTGCCTACTAGATCTATCCATATACTATAAAACCAAAAAGGTTTGTGTGATTATGCCAATAAAATAATTATATACTATCTTATGAGTATGGTACACATTAATATTTACATATTCATGTTATCTTAAAAACATTCAATTTATCTAAAATAATTATGACTCTTTCTAAAATGATAACCAGTATGGTTATATAAACTTCTCACTTATGCTTAAATAACACCCAAATCTCTAAAGTTATCTAAATTGATATCTGATACCAACTATAATGCCACAACCATAAACATTACTTAATCTTGAGATAAGTCAATAATTTTACTTTAATTCACATCGAGGATATTTTTACATTTAGATCCTTATATAAATAGGTAATAACTTACACATAACATATTGAATATTATAAGTAGACACTTCTACCCACAACACTTTTTATTCATAAAAGAAAAACTATTTAAAATTAAATATGACATCGTTTCATGTTTTGATAGCATAAATTTTCCTTGACCCCATCCATGACACTATTATTATTTATTTCCTATGAAAACATTACAAAACATGGTATGAGCATAAAAGTCTCAGTAAGGGATATATAATGAAATAAAACAGTTAGTCTTGGGATAACATGAAAACCATGAATACTTGATTATAAAGTCATGATTTTCACCTTTAAGAAGAGGTAAATATACTTCACTAAATGCAAGCTCATTTATTAACCATTATATAACCAAAATATTACCACAATACCTAATAAATAAATATATAACATATAAAGGTAACATGGGTTATAAACAAACTTAAATGGAATAAATATAATATTGACTTCCACACATATCACTAAATGGAATAGCCATACGACCGACTTTTATACCTAAGGAATTTGTTGTTATGAAATAAACAACCATCCTTGGATTATCAAAGAACCACCCTTAATTTGGTTTATCATGTAACCACCTATTATTGGTTTATCATGTAACTACCCATCAAATGTCTAAGTACCATTATATAATCATAACACATAAAATATTTCAAATATAAAAATTTCACTAATAATATTTCATTTGAAATTACATGAAATTATTTCATGATATTGAAATAATAAATCCATTTAAAAAAACATTTTTTATACCAAAATACATAAAAACCATTTCTGGAATTTATTTTTCTTTTAAAAAAATTACAGCTAGTTAAGGAAACCTTATATAAAATAATTCTCGTGGCTACAGAAAGGTCATTGTCACCACATACATTAAAAAAATTCCTCTTTTCATTTAGTAAAATTTTTATTAGAAAAATATTCTCTTTTAATGAAATTAAAATTCAAAGGTGATTATTATATACCATACAAAATAAGGTGGTGTATATTAACAAAATATGCGTCAATGAATGGATATTGAGATGAAGTCCCCAACCCTGAGTTTTATTTTCCATGTATGTTCATTTTTCTTATATATTAATAAACTTAAGTTATTTAATACTTTATTATATTTATTTTACAAGATTATTATTCCTTTTATATCACTTATTAACATGTTATAAAAATTAGAAAATTATTTAAGTTAATATCGTTCATTTTGTCGATATTGGGTACTTGAGTAAAAATTGATCTTGTTATAATTACAAATTTTTCTTTGTGATAAAGAGTAAATTATCTACAGAATAGTATTAATTATTTAAATATCCTATATATCCAGTATATATTTATTTATAATAGTCCATAACATTTTGAGATAATAAATTAATTTTTTTTTTCATTGAGACGGCTAGCCGTACGTACACATGAACTCTACATTCATTTATTTGTCATATTAATGAAATGCAAAATAAATGATAAATAGGTATATGATAATTATAGTATAATACAATATAATATATATTTTACATATTTTCATTAACACTATCCTTTATATGCTCCATGTCTGGCATGAATGTGTCATATCACTTTGAAAGGGAGGTAGTCTGCACTTCCTCAAATAAAATTTTTGTATTTAATCATCATGAAATGCATAAAAGTATTTTGTAAATAATAATTACAACGCAAAAGAGAGAATATAAATATAATATATATCATATATAAATATAGTTTCATCATAATGGAAACCATGAGATTTAGTAGGGGAAAATCGAACAATCCTCATTTTGTGAGGTAGTAGTTCATCGTACACAAAAACAAAATGTTCATATCAATTAGATGTAGGTGTGTGTAAGTTTAGTTAAAATAATTATCATAAAAAAACTCATATTATATATCAGATACTAGTGTTTTTATATAATTAAATAATATGAATATAATTTTTATTAGAGATTTAAAATAATGGAATATAACATTAGAGAAGACGTTACGTGTTAAAATGTGTAAATCCCTTCAATGTGAGACAATAGGATTTCTTGAATTTCCTTATTCCCAATGTAAGGATTAAAGGAGGAAAACATGGATGTTGGGAGACTATTATGGTATAGTATGGGTGATACAAGGGTCTTTTTAGGTGTGATTAAATGGGTATAGGTGATACCCTTTTATAAGGCTAGGGATGGGCACATTGTGAAGGTATTGCAATATTATTTTATTATAAAATTATTTTTGGTTTAAAATGGTCCCAAATTAATTTATTTCAAATATAACATGTTTTTGGGTTGAAAAAATCTCAAATAATAGGTTTTAGAAAAATCTAGGTTACATATTTAACCATATCTTTTATCATTAATCCTTAGTTAACTAATTTGACTCCCACTTTGTCTTCTTGTATATTGACACTATATGGTTAATATAGTTACTATAAAATGAAAAAAAACATATAGAGGATCATTAATGATATTTTAATCATTATCTGAGTCATTGGGAATAATTTTATATTTTTACGACCATTATATCATTTAATAAAAGAGTATTTTTTTAAAACACATTTATATAAATTTTTATATTATTCATATCATGACTATTAAAAATACATAACAACTTATTTATTTGGAATAAACATTATTAATTAAAAAATAACAAGTCATAATAATCACTAAATTTTTTTATGGAATAAAAAGATCCAAAATAAAATTATTTTGTTATTTATAATCTCATTTATTTAAATTATTCATTAATAAGGTAATCACTACATGATCATTGTTTTAAAAATAAATTTATTTTTTTGATGTCTAAAAATTATAAATAAAATACCATGATGTAGGAAATATTTTTATATTTCTAATTACAATTTATATTAGAAAACATATCTTATATAACCCCATATAATGTTTTTTACTAAAGAATAATGTGTGTGTTACATTTTTCTTTACCTTAAATTAATTATTATAAAATGACATTTTGACATCCAAGTGGCTCTATGGGATCCCAAAACAGACCCAAGGATACACATGGTCCTAAAATATCAGCCAATAGGATTAGGAAATGTTTTATGGTAGTTTATAAATATTATAATTTTATTTGTTACCCTTATATACCAGATTTACCATTTAACCGTGGTGAATAAAATAATAACTGATATTATTATTCCTGTTGTATAAACATAAAAGGTAACTATTTACAAAATTTGGACCTCCTGATTCCAAATATGGAATCAATTTTTCCAAATTCAAAAAAATGATGTTTCAGTAATTAATTTAAAATTAATTTCTGTTGTCAAAACCAAAAAGTGGGTTTTTACGATGTAATAACTATCCAAAGAGTGACATGTGTTTATGTCCAATTTCGAAGTGAAATTACATCCAATGAACAAAATTGGATTAAATGATATAAATTTAATCCAATTACACTTTAAAATCAATTATAATAATAATATAACTATATAAATATATTATATTAAAATGCAGTTTTGAATTAAACTGCGGTACATTTTACTATTCATAAAAATATGAATTTTATCAGAAAAATAAAAAAATTCATCCAAGGTAAATTTTATATTTTCATCTTCTAAAGAAGAAAATTATTTTGTCAAATTTAACATATGATAGTGACATAAACTACATTTAAAAAGTCTTTTTCATCAAAATGCAGTAAACTATCCATTTAAAAATATTAGAGTATTTCATATATACAATTGGATCCATTCTCATTTTAAGTCACTAAAATTAATTGGATATATGTAAATCATTTAAAAAACATTTATAATAATATTGTAGTATGTTCTATTCATTCTTTCTAATACAACGACAAGGCATTAAATACCATTTAAAATAATAATTATATTATATTATTTTTCAGTATAAGTCAAAGTTATGTGCAATGTTAGATTTAAAAGAAACCAGTTGTTGCGTCTTTAGAATTATTCCAGAAAAAGTTGCATCATTAACGTAAAACTAATATCTTATTCATTAATATTAATAGATATGAAAAATTAATATTCTATAAATACATCATTTTTTACAATTTTTACATTACAATTTAATAGTTAGAGAATAACTGTAACATTTAAATAATATCATATCATGGTTTGTTTTATGTTCTGTGTTCTGTTTTATATACACTATCAAATTTAGTATTATTTTTAAAATCCTAAAGTAATAACATTATATACAATTTCATAAATTTCTTTCTCTAAATTTAAACATGGCCTTATAATTAAATGAAATATCTTTTGAAAATACATTTTTTGAAAACATGTATCATAAAAATGGAGAATAAAAATTTATCATGAAATGATTGGAAGAAAAATTAGTAGGCTATATGGAATAAAACGTAAAATAGGATAAAATTATTTGGATTTGAAATTATATAAATTGAGGTAAAATTAATGTTCAAATGTATAGTGATTAAGAACATTGATCAATCATAATTGAATGATCACGTGAAAGTTAACCTCTACAAAATAATAGACTATAGTGATGTGAAAATGACCATCAATTCATCAGAAATAAATGATATATGATGAAATTTTTTAATTCATGATTTATTTTCATAGAGTGTAGACATTTATTAACTATATATACTATGAAGAGAAATAAATATAGTCACTTACAAAGTATAATTTTATCCTTTAATCAAATTCTACCACAATCACATTTTCCCTAAAATATATGAATATTCAAGATAATTTTTTCATGCCCAAAACATTGAAACAAACTTCTAACAAATCGCATTATTGGAAAAAATGATATTTATACATTATCCAAAACCAAAATTGTTAGAACAATTTAAGATAGTTCTCAAAATTAATAAACCATCATATGAAAATATTAAAAAATTATATAAAAAGCCTCAACCACAACACCCAATGTTCAACTTAGATTATTTGATAAATAACTATCATTTAAATTATTCAAAATATTCCAAAAAAAGATTCAATCCGAAAAACCACAATAATTTGATCACATATTCTTCACAGATCAATTTATTATTTATCCCTTATCAACATTAGATAATCCTAAATTCATCTATCAAAATTTTATATTCCCTAATCATATAATCTCCAAAATATTCTAATAAAATACATAAATAACATTAATAAATATAAATCCACAATAAAATAATATGTGAAATCAAAAAATAATAATAATTTTAATACTAAATTACAATCCAATATTATTCAATAATATTCATATGACATTAATCATATAATGTTCCCCAATATTATCATGATCTTTTTCAGAAATAACATTAATCACTTAATCACCAAATCACATATCATTCCCATTGTTATCTATATTAAAAAACATTTTATTCCAAAACTATTATAATATTTATCTATCAAATTGATTAATTAAGAATCCAATTTCATAATTAGTAGGACATCACAAAATATAGTGGTATGAAATATACCTCGGTTACCCTTTATTTTTGGGTTCAAGATCTGTAACATTAAATGATGTGATGGGTTGTCACTTAGCATGAGGTTTTTCATTTTACTAAAACTACATTAATATAAATCCTATAACTTCATAAAAAATATATTGAACATCCTCAAAAATAACCTTAATATATTCAAAATAATGATAGTTTTTACCTCAATGGTTTTCTAATAACTTTCTACGTTGATCCCTAGAAATTTAATATAATTTTTATAAAATAATTCTTTATGATAAATATAAGGGTTGCATATACCTCATCCACTAAAAAATCTCTCAAAATATCATTTATCACATCATTTTCCAATCACATAAAACATAAAAAGGGTATCTATGAATTTTTAACTTATGATCATCCTTAAACTTATAAAGCACTAATGGTATTTATAACTCTTAAGTTAACCTCACATGAAATCCTCATATTCTCCAAAGGTATATAAAACATACCTATGATACAAACTATAAGTTAATGGAAATAATCATTACCTAATATTGGTTTTTAATTAAATAATTCACTCACATACATTTTTAGGATCTTTACGATTTAGTGTTTTAAAGAATTAGTGTAACAAACTAGACCCAGTTCACTCATAAGTAACTAAACCCATTTTTTCACAAGGACTCGAATGTGCCTCCCCATATGAGAAATGATTCCAAATAGCTATGTGGGTCTATGGTGGTATTTTAGGGATACCATACCATTCTAATCATAGTATCACAACATTATAATAAATATATTGATAGAGGAATATTAAAAATGATCCATAGATCAAATGAAGTAAATCACAAAAAAAAATAATTTTAGGAAAGCCGAAATGGATCCATATAGAAAATGATGAGTATATCATCGAGTTATAAAAAATTATGGAACACATACATTTAAGTATATTAAAATTTTAAAAAGACAATAAATATATCTATTAGAATTTGGTGCTGAAGCTTTGTCCCATTCTCATAAGCTCCCACGATATAATCATTCAAGAATCCAAGACAGCGTGCTTTCCCATATCCCTTCCAGTATCCATTATGTCTGTCTGAGAACCAAATTTTGGTTTTTACATGGCTGGAGATATACTCAGTAGTACACCACCAATAATATCAATACATATCTATTCTATTAGTATAAAAGTAATAGTTTTCTTATATATAACAAAGAAGTGGAATAAAATTAATTATATAATGTTCATGTTTGTATCAAAAAACCCATGTGAATCCTGGAAAACCATACCTGCATTATCTTATACTGGTGATGTATGAATAAGGAACCGAAAAATAGTCAAGGTCTAATATATTTGATCATTGTTTCATGGTAGAATCTATATGTATAATAAGAACCCACTGTGTAGTTACAAAATCCCAAAAAACAATAATAAAATGGGATCCAAGGTGAAACCAAGGAATTCATGTCATAGTAACAGTAATACATGATATAAGAGGAATCAAGGACTACTTGACCTTATATAGTCAAGCTATCTCACAGTAAATAAACCATGTTGCCTTGCTATAAGAGACTAAGTGTAATCTGAGTGGTAAACCCATAGCATTCCACTAGAATAATATCTAATCATGTCTATTGAGAATATCCCTAGTAAATATTGGTCCATTAATGAATAGGGACCAATGGAAGAATCCCAGGCACCTCCTATCCCAAGACATCAGTTGAATCCAAGAAGTTTATCCAAGGAATTATGATATCTGGAACGATTTCTGGTGAGTCTTAAGTACCATTCCAAGGAACTAACATATAATTAATACATTTTCCATGTTCCACGGTGGGTATCTCCCTTGGGATATAACCAAATGAATTGGGGTGGTTTCCTCTGAGTAATGAAGGCATTCACTCAGGAATTCAAGGTTAGAACAAGTCGTACCACTCTTAATATAAGGAATGTTTCCATAATAACAGAAAACATATTGTGTTTAATTATATAATCAAGATAAATTGATAACGACACCATTTCATTCACTTTATATATAATTAATGTACATACTATTTAATTCAATAATGAAAAAGTATATATAAGGTATAATGCGACTAACCATTTAATTGCAATTAAATATTAGTCATGATAAACATTATTTCCCATTTACATGGGTTATTTCAACCATTTATGTTAATCAAAACACTTGAGAAAGCCAAAAACAAAAACCAATGGGTGTTTCAGCTATAACAATGTAATGTGTCATGCAGGAATAATCATGGCACATCTAAGGGGAGGATCAAGTTGAGGTACTTATCCTCCTAACATAAATAAGGGGTAAAATAGAATGTTTACATTCTAGATTAAACTACTAATTTAACAAAAACAATTTGGCATCAAAGATAGGGTGAAAATGACATGAAACATGTCAATTTCAATTATAAATCAAAGAGAATTGATGTAAAAGTGACATAACACCTACCTAATGTTGTTATAGGAACACTCACCAAATATGATCCCTTGGTTTGGACCAAATCAGAAGAAAACAAACTAATAGACAAATACCCTATAAATGGGGCATATTAGCTTGCACCAAAATAACATATAATATTGAAGGGAGAACCATTAAAGGAATGAATTGGATTAAAGAACCTATGGATGTAGATAAAACATTACAAACAATGGATCAATAAAAGTTCGGGTGGAAGAGACCCACTAGAACCGAGGTGGAATCTGTGGAGGAGCTTCTACGATGGTCAGAAGCTGTGAAAAAAAGCCGGGAATAATAATTGAAGTTGTTCTTCGCATCATTGAAAAAAAATAAATGACATATTCTTGATGTAAAAATTATTAAAATTTTGAAAATCTTAATGTTTTACCCATGAAAAAACAATTCAAAACATCTACAGTGCCTGGATAGACAAATGCACATCCTAAATTTAATTCACATCATGAAGTGTTTTTGTATCCAGGCTACATCACTCCACTGCCTTTTTCCCACAAATGAACTAACTATCCAAGATGATTTAAGTCTAGGTATAAACCAAAAATACAATCATAACCATGGTTTATCTAAAATTTAGAGGATCTATACCTCATAGGAAAAATTTAGGATCCTACATGTTTCCACACATAAAAAAATCATCCTCGGTTTTCCATTCCAATGGAGGTATAGCTTCATCTAAGAATAAAACTAGCCACTGAGCACATATGTTAGACACTCCCTCCCATGTCTTGTTCTCTATTTTTTTGTGCTAATATAACACCTGGACTGAAGGAAATAAACTTCCTTAGAGAGTCTTCATGCTCTGATCCATGATGCGTACAAGATTCTCCTCAAAGGATGCATCTACCTATAAATCAACCTCCTCAGGATGAAAGATGTGATACAAATCTGAATAGTAAATATGTAACTAAGAAATGTAAAATGTTTTGTGCATATCTATATATCTCTCAGGGAGTTATATCTGATATTACACTGAAATGATCATATCCAAAACCTAAAAAGTTTCAATAAATAAGGAAACAACATACCTTTCTACATAAACCATCAATTCATGAGTCTAGTCATTACACACAAGAATACCTAATCTCCAACCTCAACCTCTATAGGTCATCGATGGTGGTCAGAATATGATTTATACCTAGACCGGGTGATATCCATTTTCATCCAGATTAGTTGGACCTATTCTAATGTATTCTAAACAAGATCGGGTCCATGTAGCACTACCTCGCCTACCTCTAACCAGCATATTGGTGATCGACATGGCCTACCGTATGTGTAATCATAATGGTCCATTTTATCATCACCTAAAATAATCCATTCTAGGATAATTTGTCTATGGGTATATGTTTCTCCCAATAACCTCCAAAATTAATGACTCATGCGCTGTGAATTTCCTCTAACACATGTATCATCCGCTAGGACTAAAAATCGGTCTGAGGTTGGTTTACTGTACTAAAAATATCATGTGTACCTAATAACCTATTAACCACTTATTTTAACTGGGAAGTAAAATGACAATCCATCTCTAATAAAATAGTTTATGGGACTCTATGAATTCATATAATATCCTATACCTAGAATCTTACAAGATCATCCACTAAAATGGTATCTTTAATAGTTAAGAAGTATGTGACCTTTGTGAGCCTATCGAAGATCACACATACTACATCATTTACATGAGGGGATGTTGATAATTGAGTTAAAAATCCATGGTGATTTCATCTCATTTTCACTCAGGAATGGGAATGTGCTATAAAATAAATACTTGTCCCCAGTGTTCCACTTTAACATACTAACAGTAGGAAAACCTAATAAAGAATACATATATCATGTTTTTAATACTAGGCCACCAATATTAGTGATGTTGGTTAGGATACATCTTTTTAATCCCTGTGTGAACCATCTAAGTAGAAGAATGGGACTCTCACATATGTTACTCCTGTATGTCGGCAGGAACTCATAAACATCCATGGATGTGAAAGATCTCATCCTCATCAGCAACCCAATCTAGCAGTGATTTCTCTCCATAAATACTCATTCTTCGGACTAAACCCTCATTATATTATAACTACCTCATATTCACTCTCTATATAAGTGAACCATTCATTGAAAAAGTTTGAAGAGTAAGATGCATGTGATGGCCCTAAACATGTTAATGCATCTAAGAGAAAATATCTATATTCTTCCACTCACTACCAGCCTTCATTACTACATGTGTCATAGTCCTCAAACTAATGGTAGATACTATATCATTTATCTTCCAAGTCATATAGGCAAGTTCAAAGTCAGAAGATTGTAGTTATTCAACCCATCTCTTAAATATGAGGATCAATGAACACTTTGTAAATATATAAATGAAGTTTTTTGGTCCATAAAAACCTCAATCATCTCTCTAAAAATATAATGTCTCCAGTAATATAATTCCTAGAAAATTCATGTCATCTCGAGATCGTGCATCAGTTAGTTCCCCTCATGTGGTCTTTACTAACGAGACTCATACACCAAATCACATTCTTCCCACCTAAAAAAATCTCCTAAACAAATTTCTGATGCATCATAATAAACCATATAGATTATTCCCCTCTCTAGATGAATCAGGATTGGTGCTAAATCCATTCTACCTTTCATACACTAAATGGTTTTATTGTAGGATTTTGACCAAATTATCTTTAGAGACATGTTATTTAATCCTATAATAGGTATATTTGGCATCAAAAGTCCTGAATACAGTTCATTTAATATACATTAATCCCCCAGAAGCACTATATGTAATAAAAATCTTGGGCTACACTTAGGAAACTATGGTGATCACCATTTCATGGTCAAGAAACACTATTTCCTCTAAGATGATGCAACCCAAGAAGTGATATTTTCCATTCAAAAATTGGTATTTTTTATCATTAAAAACAGTTTTTTATCTTTCATTGTATTCAATATGATCTCAATATATTTTACATGGTTGTTTCAGGTACACGAATACACAATGATATCATCCATGAATAAAATGACTATTTAATCCTAGTACGGGTGGAAAACACAATTCACCACATCCTTAAAAAAATATTTCACCCTCATGAGTCTGAATGGTGTAACAAGACCCTAATAAAGACCATACATTCTATGAAATACTGTATGATGTATGTATAAATGTCTAACTTGTACCTAATGATATCCTTACCTCAAATCAATATTCCGGAAAACTCCCACTCCTAGAAGATGGTCAAAGAAGATATCTATATGAGGAAATGGGTGCATGTTATTAAACATAAGCTTTTTCAACATATAGTAATCCATTTAAATACTGAGGGTACTATCTACCTTCATTGTGAAAATGAAAGGTGAACCAAAATGTGATGTATTTCCTTATACGAAACCATTAGCTTCGAAATCCTCTAGCTACCTCTTGAGATATTACAACTCTGTAGTATCTATCTTTTAAAGAGGAATAGATACCAATTCTACTCCTGGTACAATTTTTATAGTAAACAATACCTCTATATCAAGAGGTACCCAGAAAAATTATTTAGGGAAGAAATTATTGAAACGATCTACTATAGAAGGGAATTCATCAGGATGTTTTCCCCGATCGTCTATATAAAGGCTATAAATATGGATAGTCACTCTATATAGGCCATGATTCTATGGGCAAGATCTACTTTATTTTACATCCTATTAACCCTTGGTAGATAACTATCACCCTCTAGTAAAGTAAACTATTTCTTTCAGCAATACCAGTCCACAAAAGCATGATAGGGGACCAACTAATCTATCTAGTTAAGGATATCAAAGACTGTCATCTCAAGGATGAAGAGAAACCATAAAACAATGATAACTACATGCCTCAAGGGGGTATTCCTTCCACTAGTGAAAACTTTATGATAAAATTCCCAACATTGTATAAAGTTTCATCACGCCATATAAATACTAAATATCAATCTCAAGGATTTATACAGTATTCAAAGAGATAATTTAATGTGAATCAACTATATCGAAATGTATAGATACTAATGTAGAGGCCTCCCAGATTGTACCATTAAGTGTAGACATCCCGAGACCATGTTCTATAGGAATATGTTATATTAAATATATATGGATTGATTAATATCCTTAATCTATAATCTATATACCCATTGTGGGTCCAATCAGTTGTCACTATGTATCTTGGGTCTCGCCACCTCGACCTAATCCACCTTGTCATCCTATACAAACTATGGTAGTCCATCTTATGGAATGACATAGAGATACTGGTTATTATCCAAAATCCATAGATGGTGAGGATAATTCTCCAATAGGAATAGATGGAATGGTTCATAAAAACCAATGAATAATCCCCATTCTTCTATAATCTCACAGCACGTCTTGGTCCCAGTCTCACTAGGGCGTTATGTGACCATAACTCCTCCCTTATAGCATATAACAGAACTAAAAATGTGGATACTCTGGTCAACAATACGCTATCAATAACCCTCCAGGAAGCACTTCCTTCCATTAGATGAACTATTAACCTATCTTGAAATTGAACTACTGTGACAAATACTATCAGATTACTTCAGATTATTCTCAGTGATAAGGTATTGGTTCACAATTCCAAAAGACATTATTCAAACAAAAAACACTTACCTAAGTCCAGATGGGGTACATAAGCCCATAGTCAAAGAATATCACTCTTGAAATCCCATCAGTGGTGAAGGAATGAGAAAAATAACAATTCTTAGTAAAGAGATCTTAATAATCTAGAGCTGATAGAGATAATTTCTCTAAATATAGGAACTCCCCAAAACTATCAACTTGATGGGTCTCAGGAATGTATAATTCATAGGAAGATTTCTAAAAATCTATTTAGACTATATCCCGATGATTATATTTTTGAGTGATATAATACCACAAAATTCTTGGTAGAACCATGAAGAATATAATTTATGAGCTTGACCCTCCTCTATGGAGACTTCTCCATGTTCTCAAAGATTTTTAGCATAGAATTCATTCATGAATCAACAACCTGTAGACCCCTTTCCCCTGAAAAAGTGGGTAGATGATGTTGCTAAAACTCTCACGTCATCTCTTCCATAATAGGGGTATCCTTTTGATCGCCCTAAATAGTATACATTAAATATATAAAAACTTCTAAAAACTATGAATCGATACCCAAGTCATGTATAACTAGAGGTGACACAAGTTTCAATATTTGTGGGTTAGGTCCCACCACATTTTGAACATAGTCTTCACCAACTTCCTAGAGCTCTACGTAAGGTCATCATGGTGGAATAACTCTACAAATTACCAAAAAACCATAGATAATATTTAATACAGTATAATAATATATATAATAATAGGATACGTAGAATACTTCCTATATAAAAAACACACACCTCTTCCTTCTTGCAAATCCAATTCCGTGTTTCATTTAAGACAATGATAAAAACATAGAGATATTTCATACTTCACACTACAATGGTTTGTTTTGGGTGACGTTCTCTATTTCATAACAGGGTTCCGGTATACAGTGTGCCAATTTGAATTTATAGAGGGAAAACCCCTTTAAATTGAAATTGTAATAACTATTTAAAAGAAATAATTTCTGTTTAAAATTATAACTCAACAGTCCTGAAATATTACATTATCTATATCAATATATATAGCATGGTCTAGTTAGCTAAATATATCATTCCCAAGTTATCAAGCACAAATATTTTAAAATATCAAATCGTTGTTCAAATAACTGTAAATAATTTATTAATATGGTTAAATTAGATGGATCACTATTCTAATCATATATAGGTTTACACAATAATTAAATTGTAATATATATATATATATATAATTTCATCAAAATAATGGTTCATCCCATGATAAAAATGTTTCATGGATCAAACTTGATAAATTAGGATAATTAAATTGCCATCATCACTCTATATGGGAAAACTCCATTTCGGTTGATGTGGACACTTTCATTATTCCAATTATTTATCCCTACAAGAAACATTAGAACAATCTCAAATATAAATATCAGTTAAAAGGGAATATGAAACAAAAATTCTATCAATATATAAATCTAGTATAGTATAATTCATGACATATAAACCCATAAGTTCTTATAATGATGCTTGAGAACAAAATCCTTACCATATCGATCCATATGTAAAAATAGTTTCAACAATAATAATGAAAGAAACGATCCATGTGCCTCATCCAATAGGGAAATCAGTGAAACTCTAAAAGGAATAATGTAGAACATTGAATCCCATCCTAGCAAATTGGGACTTTTCCATGTACGAGGGGTTAAATAATCCTCAGAACAAGATAATTACCTAATAAAAATGAATACTAGTCCCCTATCTAATAACCCAAATATTAATTCAACGTTAAAGAAATCTATGATATGAATTTGTAATGTCTTGGACCTAGTTCACTCATATGTAACATAACATGGTAGGTCAAAATGACACATGCATTCCTCCCCATACTCCATAGGCTTCCAACTAATAGTGAGGGTCCATGGTTGTATAATTAATTATTATAACATCATAATGTGAGTAGCCCAATTGTATAATAAAGTATAAATAGGGGTATCATAATAATGAAACATAGAACTGAGGAAGTAAATCATGTAAAAAATAAAAATTAACAATCCAATTAGGATCCATTATTAATTTGAGGAGTTTTTAATGGGGTTATAAAAAATGAAGTCACACATACACTCATGTATATAAAAAATAAAAATGGACAGAAATTATATAAAATAACAACATGGCATGAGGTTTGTTCCCATAATCCCATATTCCCATGTAATAGTCCAATAATCCTAGACTATGTTATTTCCCTTGTCCATACCTACATCTATGAATTATGTTTGGGTGAAAACTAGTGTCTCATACTAGGTGTGAGATATACTTACTGGGTCACCATAAAAAATGCCAACAAAAATATTGTTTGTTTGTATTAAAGATGAATGGTGAGGATATTAAGAAAAAAAGTGGAATAAAAAGTATGTAATAATTAGTAGTTTAGGCTCATACATCTCATGGGATAACCAACCAATCATACCTACATTGGATCTTGTCCGTAATGTAAGGAACCTACAAATGTTCAGGGTTTAAAAATAATTACCATGGTGTCTAGGTAGAATCCATATTTATAAACTGAACCTAATTTGTAACCAATTCATCCCAGAAGAAATAGTAATAACTTGGGATCCAATATTTAACCAAGGCATTCAAGCCTTAGAGATTGTAAAATGGGATCCAAGAGGAATCAAGGAATCTGTGAACATAAATGGTAGAGCTATCTCATATTACTTAAACCATGCATTATAGCTATATGGAACTAAGTATAATCATAGGGTTACACCTATGGAATTCCAATAGAATAATTTCAAAAAAGTCCATGGATCGTAAACATAGTAAATCCCAGATTAAGAATGACTAACCCCAAGGAAAGAATCAAAGGCACCCTCTATCCCAAGACACCTACTGAATCTAAGGAGTATATTTGATACATTAAATTATCAATAAAACATTCATTTGAATCGTTGGTACCATGCCATTTAATTCCTATATAAATAATTTATTTTCTATGTTACAAGGTCGGTTACTCCCATGGAAACTGACATAATGAATAAGGGTGGCGTCCTTAGAGTTCTGAAGAAATTTCCTCAGGAATCTAATGATGGATACATTTAGACCACTCCTATAACACTAAAATGGTACATAGTAATAATAGGAACCTTATATTTAATGATATAATCAAGTCTATGTGATAACCACTCCATTTCATTCACTTTGTATATAATTCATGTCTATACATTTTCATTCAACAATGAAAAGGCTATGTAAGGTTTCATACCATTAATCGTTTAACTCCAATATAATATGAGACAATAGAGACATGATTTCCATTTTACAAGCGTCATTTTATCCATTTAAATTAATAAAAACACTTGATAAAATGAATCCCAACACATCGAGGAGTGTTTCATCTATTACAATGTAAATATGAATGTATACATAAGAATAAATCATCCAAGGGGTGGCTGATGGAGAATGTTTTGGCCTCCAACCATATACATGGGGTCTAATAGAATGTTTATATTCCAAATAAAAATAATAATTAAACAAAAACCGATTTTGTAGTCAAATAAAGGGTGATACAGGCACATATAATAACATGGATAATTTTTAATTGATTAAAATTTATAGACAAATCATAAACCACCCACCTTATGATGTTAGAGTAACACTCATCCAATATAATCCCATGGTTTGGTCTGAATTGGATGAAAATATAAGAATATAAAATACCCTAAAATAGGGAATATTATATAACAACAAAATATCACCCATTATTGTGATACAAATAATTAAATGAAGGAGGTGGATTATATGACATACCGATGTGGATAAAATATTAGAAATAATGGATTTATCGGAGTCTAAATGGATGATAAAAATAAAAACATTGGAGGGATCCATGGAGTAGATCCTGTGATTGTAGGATATTATGAAGAAATAATGGATCTTTTAAATCATAGTGTTCAACTAATTTATAAAAAATCAGACTGTTACATATTCACAATATGGATATTTTTCACATCATGAAAATCAAAGGTCATTACTAAGTAAAAAATCACATCTTGTAAGTGGCCTATCAAGACCAGTTCACATTGGTCATTATTTATATATCTAGTCTCTAGCCCTCTACAGCCTTATCTCATAAACAAACCTACCATCCGAAAGGTGAAGCGTCCCAATCTATGACAAAAATTCAAATAAAATTTTTTTTATCCAATATTTAAATGATCTATACCTCACAATAAAAATCTGGGATCATAGAATTGTATCACCACCATTAAATAAATAAATTTTACATAATAAGGTGGAAACGTCAACTATGTAACCATTTTTTCCACAATAGAAAACATTTATGTTATAATATGTTTTATTTTGATAAAATATCTTCGCAATTTTCTTTTGACAATATACATTCTCTTACTCATCATTAAAACCCTGTGAAAAACATTTTAAAACATTGTATGATCACAAAACTCTTAGTAAGGGACATACAAGTAAGGAAACTGTTAGACTAGTGAAAAAATTAAGACCTATATAATGTTCACCTATGTGAAAAAAATTATTTTATTGATTGATATAAATCATATATATATATGAAAAGAAACCACTTTTTGTTCAAATAAATCCATTAAAACCCATAACAAGTGAACATAAAACGTTATAGGAAAATTGGAGTATTATATTTATATCCCCTATTACACATAGGTAAAAATAATTGGAACCTAGTTAAATCCATAAGAGAAAACGCACTAGTTAAATTCTTCATTAATTAATTTTATGATAGAAAAAATTACCCAATGCATTTGAGAGCTAAAGTGGGGCCACCCATCATATTAGATATATTCGGCTCACCCATCTTATAAGTTATATCAGGATCCCCCACTATATAATCAATATTGGGATAACACATCTTATAAGATGTATTGGTGTCACACATAATCATATATAATGATCATGTACCATGACAATGATATTTATTTTATTATTTCATATTTTTATCACAAAACCCTTTAAAACACTTTTTAACCAAAATGATAAACATTTTTAGATATCGAATTATCCTTTCCATTTAAATAAAAAATAAAATTGAAATACCTAGAATGATTTTTCTTTGATGAAATGATGGATTATTTTAAAGGAATAAAACAAAATATAATAGTTACGTATGTAGGAAAATAAATTAATTCTATGTACATTAAAATAGAACATTCATTTTTTCCATTTTGAAAAAAGTCAAAATTTTCAATATAAGATACAAAAACAAATTAATTTTCAAAACCTTTTAATTAATGTCAAAATAGTCTTAAATTTTCATTTATAATTAATTCATGTCTATATGAATAGATTTATAATTTAATGTTATAAATATGGACATGGAAGAAAAATATTTATTATATAACGATTTAAAACATTTAAAATGAGGTTTTAAAGTTAATGTGTCACTTACCGCTTGATTGAATTGTCACGTGCATTAATTATATTCCTAAATAAAAATATTATTTCAATTATTTACTTTGTTAAGAATCATTTTCATGTTAATTATTAATTATATTTTTTAAATTTAATTTAATATTAGAATTCTTTATCAATTAATTTCACGTCATTCATTTTAATGATATTTGTATCATATGTCCAAAATTAATTTGATAGGTTTTCTTTGGTCAAAGAGGAAATTATTTAATCATAAATATAATAATAATAATTCCATAATTATAATTTTATAAATCTATTATAATTTTAAAACTGACAATGAATCATGGTTATGAAAACATAATTTTTTTATAATTATGGAGACAATAGGTCATAAAAACATACGAGTAATGATTCCATTTTTCTATGGTCATTATGGAAAGAAGGTAAGTATCATTTTGGTATTACACATTTATAATTATATCATAAATACTATATTATATGTTTAAATACACTTATATATATTATCCATGAGATGTGGTTTTGAAAAACAAATCGCATCTTTTTATCGAAGTGGTAATCCACACATATGCATGAAAAAATCTATCAATTTTTCAAAGGATGGAAACGAATGAACATAGATGATATATTAAATTTTAAGAATGATAAATAATTAATATAATATTAAATCCATCATTATAGGTAGTTTGGAGAGGTGGTGTTGGAGAAAAAATTATATATATTCGTGGGGTGGTAGTCCATCTTACACGTGAAAAAAAATTTCATTTCACATTTGATATAAGATGAGATGGATATTGGTTATAAAATTAACCTTCAAAAATAACCTTAAATATAAGATAATGATTTTATTATTTCACAATATTTGAATAATAATTAATGGTAGTAGATAATGAAATAAAACTAAAACATTCTGTTAAATGTTATACCTCTTCTTTGGACAACCTTTGTTTCTTTCTACCAAAATCCCTATAAGGTTGTAATAAAGGGAAAAAAACCTCTATAATGTGGGAAGGTATTTTATGATTTTATTTTAATATGTATTATCGGATGAAAATTTATCTTGAAGTGTGTATATGAGAGTAGAGGGGATGACCTTTTATAAATAATAATAAGGGTGTTCTTGGAATTTCCTAAAGTAATAAATTAATATAAATTAAATATAATGTGAAAATGGATCCAAATTGATATAATTATAAGGTAATATGGGGAAGGATAGAAATAATCACATCCAATAAATTTTTTATAATTTTATATTATTTTTTCCCATATATATTTCTTTTAACCGCCATTATCCTTTTTAAAATTATTTCAATATCAATGTTTATTACTCTTTAGCGGTCAATAAATTTACTATAAAATGAAAAAGGGAACATAAATGGAACATGGATTATATTTAATACCATATAACATTAAATTTACTGAATATATCACTTTTATGAAATTTAAATCATTTATAAAATAATTTTTATTATAAAATAATATTAATGTCAGTGTTGGAAGGAATTGGAATATAATAACATAATATGTGTCCAAATTGTACAAAATGCATTAAAAATGAAATTAATTGTAATATAAAAAGTATAATATTTTAATATAATCATGAAATCAAATTTATACAGTCTTAGATATACTTTTAATCTTTATATATTTTTTATCCCCTTGGATAACAAATTTTAACAGTAACCACAGGAATGACTTTTTCAATATTTTAATGTTTTATAATTTTACTTTTAAGATGAATATTGGACCACGAATGGAAAAGGTGTAAAATTTTAGACAATTAATTATAATAATAATATTATTTATCTATTTTTAGGATTTTAAAAAAGTCATAAAATATGATTTGACATTAAATATTATTGTTGTCATTATTTTGAACTATTCATTTATTTTGTCATTGAAACCAACATGATAGAAATTGAATTAAACTAAAAAACATTCACACATACAAAATGTGTTATATTTATCTATAAATTCTTGTTAACACTATAAATCAACTATAAATAATTTCTTTTAGAATTTTTAAATTCATTTACTTGATTTTTATACTGTTTGTACAATCATTGTGCCAATGTTTCATAAACATTAAACATAATAATTTTATCCCTAAAAATTGAAAATAAATTAGAAAGATAAAAAAATTTTATATTTTAAATCATCATTCATATCTATTCATAATTTTTATTTATCCCTCTTAAAAAATATTATTTATATTAAAAGTATGTGATTGAAATTTCTAACAATACATTTATTTGAAAGAATATAAAATCCATTTTCAAAGATAAATGAATGAAAAGTTAGATAAATTAGAATATTTGATGAGTAGAGTAAAATATTATTCATCCAATTGATTAAATTCATGTTTTGGGGTCATTTTTAGTTCTTAATAAATTTAGTTTTATCCTTAATTTCCAAATTTACCCTTATCGAGGTGACAAAAAATTTATTATGGTTACTATTAATAATGGAAAAAAATAAACGGAACCTATTTTCAAAATTTGAAACTCAAAATTATAAATATTTAATCTATTTTTCAAGATTCTATTTCTATATTTGTTAAGATTTTCTTTAAAATCAATCGCGTAAAACACGATGAAAAATAGTTTTTCCTAAGAATTTATCTTAAATATAAAATATTTATACCAAATTAGACAATAAAATTTATAAAAAAACCATAATTGGATTGTGTTTAATGAAAATGAAATAATTTAATTTTAAATATAAACCTAACTAGTATATTAAATTTTAAATGATTGAAAAACAGTTTATAAAACAATCATTATTTTTCACCATTCATTAAAGGATCATTTTTTTAAAAAAATTTAAAAAATACATCCAAATATAATTTTAACCCGGTGAATTCAAAAATTAAAACCATTTTATCAAATAAAGTTTTTAAAGTCATTGAAATCATTTAGAATATTTTCTCACAAAATGAAATAAAACCCTCTTTTAATGAAATATATATTTTTGAATCATAAAATGAATTTACTAAAGAAATTATTGATTATTTAATAATAAATAATCAATAAATTTTTATTTATTAGAACCATTATATATATATATATATCATTATGTGGTTAACCATATTCCTACCGGCTAATTTAATGATTAGGGTATAAATATAACATTTAAATAATTTTTTTATAATGGTTCATTTGATATCTATGTTTCATATTGTATATACTATAAAACATATTTTTATTTAATAAATTAATATGTATAAAATATAGATATATTTTAGGTCTAATATCATAGTTTTAACCCTGATTTAATCATTTTACCCTTACCATGGTGATAAATGTTTTATGAAGGTTACTAATCATAATTGTCAAAATGAAATTGAACTCATAACTAAATTTAAAGCATTGGATTACAAACATTTAATATGGTTTTAAAAATTTAATTTCTAGTTTTGGATGAAATTACTTTTAATATAAGTTCAAAAAATTGAATGCCAAATAGTTTTTAGAGAATAGTATTTTTAAGCATAAAAATAATTTTTTTTCCAAAATAAAATATAATGTTGTTTGATAGAAAGGTATTTTTATTATTTCTAATCAAATTGATATTTTATTACTTTGAAAATTAATCCAAATGTAATGATACTTTTAATTAAATTTATATAGTAGTTTTTTTGGAATTTGTATTTTCACTATTCTTTGAAAAAATCTATCATTTCATAAAAATCCCCAAAAATAACTATAATATATATATTTTATATGAATAAACAAAAAAGAAAATACGTTTTATAAAATTAAATTTATAAAATTTTGAAATTTTAATCTTTCTAAAATATATTGAAAAACGAATTTTATAGAAAAAATTACCTTTTAAACTCTTAATTTCTATTAATATATTTCATATAAATTAATAATTATCTGATTGTTGTGAATTATATGATTATTAATTATTTATCAAAAAATTATATAATAATTGGATTTAAATTTACCTAAAAATTATATATATGATGAATATATATATAACAGTCATAACAAATTCCTATATATATCCTTACATGATTCACTAAAATTTAGTCATTTAATTCCCTCTCATATTTTATATTATATTCATAATTATTTTCCTTGTTTTAATAGTAATGTTTGGTGTCAAAATCGTCATGGAGAGCCATGAGGATAATAAAGTATGATGAATTGGTGAACAGTAATAGTCACTTTATATACTTGCAGTTATTTTCTCCAGGGCTGGAAGGGGATAAGATAGCTATGACAAGGCATTTACAGGACCATCATTATTGTGAGATTATGTCACAGGTTAACATGATTTGGTTAAATAAGTATGATGAAGTGGTGGATGAATCTCTCATATATGTGGGGAAACTGAAGGAGGCTTCCATTGGAGGGCTTGTGGTTTCTACCAGATGATCATCACATAAGTCTTCCAAGGGTAGGAATGATAGTTATGAAAATTCTAACCATATTTGTGGATGGAAAAGTGGTTAGGGGGATAGATCAGTTACCCAAGATCTTACCGAAATTCTTTTCCACTAGTGTGACAGGTCATGCCACTATTGTTGATATTATCCTTGATCTCTGTTAGATTACTGATCTTGTTGTAGAATGGGACATCTGTAGATGTTCTATAGTAACCCATGATGGACAAGTAGTGATTGAGTAGCTAGGTAGAACTAGAGTGTTGTATGGGGGTATTCTTCACTGTATCAATGAGGAATTTAGTGTAAAATGGTCATGGTGAAAGAGGAAGTGGGCATGATACATTTGGGAGGAGTGCCTATATTGGTAGAGTGGTGAAGCTCAGGGGAATTATACTACATCATAATGAAAGGAGGTAGTACATTTTCATGCAGTTTAGCCTAAACTTGTGGATAGAAAGGTCTAACCATTGATAGTTAGAGCTATAATTCTTGTATCTTTTGAATTATCTAGTGCATTATTTGATATCCTTGCCTCTTATTCTATTATATATATGAAACATAGGAATATTTTGAGACTGAAGGTTGGGTTTTTGAGTGTTGTTATGATAATAGATACACAATTGGGAGTTCAGTGGAGGGACGCCGGTTTTTTAAAAGGGTGTTCTCTCAAGGTATGTGATTATCATTTATGTTGGGATCCTTATATCCTTTACATGTTTTTATTTGAAAAAATTATGTGTATGGAATGGTTAGTAGGATACTTATCTCAAACATATTTTTAGAACAGGATAATAATGTTTTATTTTACAGAGGGTGACAAGTATATTCACTATATAGAGTGTGATATCTAGGATGGCTGATGAGGGTGTGTTCACTAGTATCTAGGGGAGATTAGCAACCAAATTGATGGTCTTATTATATATTATGAAGGTTTAATGAATGACTTCATTCCACCCATAGTGGACTAGTTTCAAGATATTTTTCCTGAGGACTTGTCAAGAATTCCACCTGAGAGAGATATGGAATTTATAACTGAGACCAAGCTGAGATCTTATCCAGTTTTAATTCCACAAAACTGAATGACACAAAAAATCCCTCAAGAGTTACATAATCTACTAAATGTGTTTATGGATAAGGGGTTTATCCATCTAATTACTTCACCTTGGGGTTCACTAGTTTTGTATTCATTGAAGGCAGAATGGACTTTGGACTTATGTGTTGAATGTAAAATCTTGAAATAGATGACTATGAAGAATTGGTATCCACTTCCAGGTAACGATGAATTATTTGACCAGTTGAGAAGAGCTAGTGTTTTCTCCAAGATTGACATGAGATTGTGGTATCATCAGTTGAGAGTTCAACATTCTCTTATACTGAGGACTACATCCAGAAACAATTATGGCCTATATGAATTCATCATGAATTTGTTTATGTTGATGAAATATCCTGTATTATTTGTGGACTTGATGAATAGAATATTCCACCAATACTTGGATCAGTTTGTGGTAGTGTTTGTGAATGACATCTCGTTGTACTCCACGAATCATGATGATCATTCCCAATATCTTGATATTTTCTTAAGTACACTGAGAGAGAATTGTATATATTCCATGATATCTATGTGTTAGTTTTTGGATAGATTAGTTATACTTATTGGGCTACATAATCATAGAATAAATTGTGTCTGTAGACCCAGATATGGTTTGGGTAGTTTTTCTTGGCAGCATCCCAATAATTTTTTTAATATCCCTAGTCTTCTAGGGTTAGCGAGCTATTATCAGAGAATCATTCAAGACTTTTCCCTTTTGGAAGCATCTCTTTCAGGATTTGAACAACAAGGGGATAAAATTTTAATGGATTGAATCATGTGATAATTCCTTCAAGATATTGAATAATAATTTTAAAAAAGAAGCAATATTGATTCTAAACAAGCCATGTGAGTAGTATACGATGTTTTGTGATGCTTCTAGTATGAATCATGGAGAAGTGTGGTTGTAGGGAGATCATGATCTGGTATTTGGGTCACAGTAGTTGAGTCCAAATGACTGAAACTACCATACACATGAGCTCGAGTTAGCTGCAATTTTTTGTGCCTTGAAGTGTGGGAAACATTATTTATTTTTTGAAATGTTTATTATGTATATGGATCATGAGAACATAAAATTTATCTCTTCAAAGAGATACTTTAATATCAAGGATCATATATGGGTTGTGTATATGTTGTCATTTGACATTTACCTAGCATATAATCCTATGAAAAGAAACCGTGTTTTTAACACTTTAAGTAAGAAAAAACATACTCAAGAAGTTCATGAGTCCAGTTCTTAATGGATGATGACAAATTTTCCCACTGAGATTATTATTTTGGGTTAGGAGGGTCAGGAATAGATGAATCTCATATCAATTTCAGAAGAGTCTAAACGGTCGATCTTAATTAAAGTGGGGTTGTATGAGGAACCATAATGTTTGTCCTCGAGTAGATCCTTGAAGGTGGAGAGTCACCTAAAAACAAGGCCATAAATGAGGATGATATCATCTATGATAGGAATTGGGTTTTTGTACCTTTGAGTACGTGGGAGGATATTATGTGTGAATTTAATTCCATTAAGTGGTAATTACATCTAGTGGTGACCAAAATGTATCGTGAACATCAAGAGACGTTTTGTGGTTAGGCATAGAGAAGAGGTAACTAGGTTTTTGGAATAATGTTACACATATCAAGAGGTGAAGGACTAGCATCCATAATTAGTTGGTTTAATACCTCCCGTTCCCATTCATTAAAATAAGTGGTATGACATTACCATAGAATTTTTAGTTGGAATCCTATGTATGCCTCAAAAGAATTATTTTATTTAGAATATTATTGACTATTTGTCTAAGGTATCACATTTCACGCCAATATGGAGAGTTTCTCAATGGGGAAGTTGGGAGTCTTGTATGTTTGAGAGGTTTTCCTTCTACATGGGGTGCCACAGAGTATAGTTTCAAACTGTGATTAATGTTTTAATTTTCTCTTCTAGTAGGGATAGCAGAAAGAGCATGGGACATAGGTTATACTGAGTATGAAATTCCACCCAAACATAGATTAGAAGTCTGAATGTACTATATAGGTGCTTGAGGATACTAATTTTGTGTGTGTTCTAGAATTTAGTGGATTTTAGGAGAAGCACCTACCTTTAGTGGAGTTCACCTATAAAATTTTATTTCAAAAAACATTTCAAAAGGAACAATATGAGTTTTTTTTATGGTAGACCATGTTTATCACTTCTATATTGGATTGTGGTAGGCGAGTCAGAGTTTTTGGGAATGAGACTCATAAAGGATTCTTCAGAGTAGGTTTAGTTGATAAGAAATCATATTTCGATGGATTAAAGAAGGAAAAATTAATCTCATGATAGACATCGATGACCCTTAGAGTTTATATATGGTGATCATATATTCATTCAGGGGTCCCCTAGATTGGGTCACTACAGGATACAAATTTATGGAATGTTTGCACCCAGGTTTGTTGGACCCTTTGAGATTGTGGAGAGAATCAAGATGGTTACATACCAATTGGATCATCCACAGAGGTGATGAATTAGGAATTGTATTTTAAATATGACATATCTTCAGTGGTATCACCCCAAACTTATATCATGTGATTGATGTAAATGATATTGATTTTGAGACTGATAAATCCTTTGAGGAGAAGCTAATACATGTGTTGGATTGCAGTGAGAAAGTGTTTTAGGGAAAGTCCATTATGATAGTTCTTATTTGGTGGAAACATGGGTGCGTTCTGGAGGAAACATGGGAAATATAAGAATATATTTGGTCTTAGTGGCCTGATAATTTTTACTTGAATTTTTATAAATGAATAGGAGTAAAGCTCGATGATGAGTTATTATAAGGTATGGATGTTGTATGATATTGAACCATTTTATAGTTCTATCTTACTTCTTTAAACATATTATTTCCCCTTTTTTGAGTATATTCTTTGGGGTGTAACCTTGATTGTTTTAAGGTGAAAATTTTTGAGTTTCGGAAGTAAGAGGGGAAGTGCATGGTTGGCGAATGGTTTTCCCAAACCATGTTCCCATCTTAGAAGACTATATGAAACCAAACATATGGGATTTTAGTGGATGGATCATGGTTTATCAGACTATGAACCCTATTAGGAATAATAATGTGACACCCCTAGGTGCGGTTCATGTTTAGAGTGTATGGTTAAGGGAAATCGTGTGCCCCATAAATGAAACTGTGCATGTGGGATTTTAAACCCCCAAACATTAGATTAAAAATAACTAAACACAAAAAATTCTCAAAAAATTACCCCTAACTCAAATTTAAATAATTTATATCATTTTGTTTAGCTCTTAGATGGATTACAAGGCCTTCAAACATCTATTCTTGTTTATTTGAAGCTCAGATTGAAGGTCTGTATCTCTCCGGGTATGAGGTTTCATCCTCATTAGATATCTCTCTCTCCCACTACTCTTTCTGGATAAAATAGTAATGTTTTATCTATTATTTGAATTTATTTAGATCTATGTTTAATAAAATAATATTATTTCAATATTGTATATATGGTTTTTATCTAGAACACATTCTTCATTGTGATCATGGTTGTTTCTCTTCAAATTAGGGATTTCCATTGGAATGAATTTTTTAGTGATCATGGGGTAGGTGGTCTCAATTAAATTCTCATAGTATATACACCAATTGATTGTATGAATTTTAATAATTCAATTCTATTTTTATAAAATTGAATCTCTATTTTATTTAATTAATTAATTACATAATGTTTTGAAACATTGTTTAGGATTTATTAATTTTTGAATTAATTAATGGAATGCCTGAATGAAGAATTGTTGGGAAATTTAGATTTTGAAATTATATTAATTAATTGAGAATTAATTAGGGTAATCTTTAGATTTTGGAATTTATTGTATATTGAGATTATGAAATTTAATTAATCAATTGGTGAATTTATTAACGAAATATTATGTTTGTTTAATTGACCTTATATCAGAATTTTTGAAATTTGAATAACTAATTGGTGAATTAACTAATAGGATATTGGGTTGTGGAATTTGATTAATTAATTAATTAATTTGTTTATTAAATGGATATATGGTTTAAATAGTGAATTTTTTATTTAACTCCATGTGTTTAAATTCTTGAATCATGGTTTTTTGGTAGTTGGAATGGTATATCATGATGTGAAATGTGTTAAGAGAGTTAATGTTGATTAATTTTTATTGATGTATGTATGTGAGATGTGTTTTAATTACTGATATATGAGTGTGGGACATAGAATTATACTCCAAATAAACATGTGAAAATAAAAGTGTGGGAAAGTGACTGATGTTCCAAATACCCATATGAGATAGCGAGTATGGGATAGAGACTGAGGCTCCAAATACCCATGTCACATTGAGGTGTGGGATTGGGATTTAGGATCCAAATACCCAAAATATGTTACAAACGACATTCTATGCCCTTGAGTTTTCATTGGACTATGGTTCCAATTGTTTGTGAAATGAATTTATATGAAATGATAAATGAGAGCCATGGTTTTGTGAAATGGTTCAGAAATTGGCACAAGATGAATTAGTCATTGAGGGTGTAGGATTCCTCAGGAACTTAGTGGTTTATATGGTTAATTATAGAATTATTTCTTGTGATAATTTTTTACTTATTAATTGTAAATTATTCTTTATATAACTGAATACATTTTTATTGACTGACTGTAATTTTAGACGCAATTAGTGGTGGCCTATTGAGTTGTAATCACACCTTACTTTGGATTCCTTATTTATATGATAATATATTTCATGGTTTTAGGATATGATAAGGGAAATAGTCATATGTTAGATAGATGATTCATCTGGATCATGGATGAGGGAACCATACATGATCTGAGACCCACTTGGGAGTTTTCCATGCATTTTTTATTTTGGGGTTTGTATATTGGCACTTGGCATGCATTTGTAAAGATATGTATAGTCTTTAGTTACTGATATTTTATTTTTTGTTTTAGTCAACATGTGATACTAGTTTTTTTGGCTATTGGTAATATCATTTATTAATTCTTTATTTGTTTTGTTGTTGTTATACTTTTATAAGAATGGCGTAGTCTCCCCTTGATCGATATTAGACCCTCATTTTTAGTCGGAAAACTTTGGTGTATTGGGAGGTGAGATTTAGGTCATGTAACCGACCGTCTTTGGGAATAGATATGTGGAACCTAGAATGTTAGTGAGTTAGGTTCACCACATCAATCCCTCCTCCAATATGATAGGGGTTTGAGACTAGCTTTAAGAAGTAATAAATCAAATATTAGAGGGATTATTCTTTAAACCTGGAAGCAGCCACAATATACATAATAATGCATTATAATTAAAACAATTTCAATAATAAACAATAATGTAACATTAATGGATCACAAATTATATCCCAAAATTAAACAAGTGTAATTTAATATAATCAAGGGAATAATACAGGACCCAACATCCAATGTTAAACACCAACCTTGAATTTTTTTGTTAGATATACATCACATCATGCCATCCCCACCATGGGAACCACACAAAATAATCATGATAGAGTCCTTCTATGATTCAGAACCGCAGACACCATGTCAACCAAAGAAACCACCAAACAATAGATAATCTACATAGAAATAACATGTGTGTGAACAAATCCCATATTGGGGCGAGAAAAAAAATATCCAATAGGATTCAAAAATAATATAAAATATGGATAAGGTAAAAATTTTGCGCAGACAAGATAAAATTAAATTTGATTGAAAAGATTATATATACCAAGATTAAAATGTATCTAAAACATTATATAAGGTGTCTTAGTTGACTAGGAGGAGGTTAGTTTATTTATCCCTAGTGTGGCGATGAAAATTTATTATAGTTTTAAATTCATTCCATGATGAGTGTGGGGAATTATATGATTATTGAATGGTATAGGATCATTATATTGGAACTATAGTGTGATGTATCGATAATAACAAGGTCATTCTCTAACCAGTGGGTGTCATCGCATGTTGGATTTTTAGTGTGAGATTTAATGTGTGGAGCCTAAGGTGTGAATATGCATGGGTCAGGAGAAGTCACAATGTGGCATAGGGTATCACACTATGACTATAACCCTAATTTATTGGATTTTTAGAAATAGATAGTCTTATAAGTATAAGGATAACACTTTGGTAAAGGGTGTCTCATAATGATGATAACCTTTCCCTTTTGGGTTTTGAACCCCCAAGTTTTTCCCCAGTGTATTTACACCCAAGGAATGATGATCATGCTTTGACAATGGGACCACTCTATGAATGAATACAAATTAGAGGTATCATAATGTAGATAATGACGGTAATAATCAAGACTGGTGAAGTCCACACCCTGAAGGGAGGATACCACACCATGAATGAAATGGATTTGGATTTTTGGATCTTCCTAAGAGAGTTGTGTGGTAGTGTGGCTAAGGGAATCATTTTTTATGGGTGGATGTAGGTTTGGTGTTATGTTGTGACCCCTTATGACACACCATGACTGGACCCCATGTTAGGGCACCACACCGTGACATTTTGGGTCATAATTTATTAGGAAATTTTCATTGTTTTTAAGAATAAAGTGGTAGACCTATCATTTTTTTGTCTTACCCTTCACGATTTAGGGGACATGGGATGCCAAGAGAGGGACATTTGGTTTGATCTTACCATACTTCCTATCTCCTTCATTTCCATTTAAATGTAGCGGTTCTTAGTAAATTCCCATATTGATTTGAGGTATGATCTACACCTCTGTACATATATTATCATCTCCCATTGGTTCCATTTCATTTGTGATGGTTTGGGCTAGTGTTTTGGGATGATTCCATTAGATCATGGTGGAAATAATTTTGAACAACAGAACATATACTCTTCCAGGATATAGTTGATCTTGGGTTGAATATATCACTTGGTTTTTTTTTTGGTTTTGGGGATATTGCATTGCATGGTGAGTTTTTACGTGATTGTGCCTATTTGGATTAAATTTAAAAACTAATAATAAATTTTTATGATTAATTTTTTTAGATGTCATGGATTGAGATAGTGGATTATGTTTGGGGAATTATGTTTTATTATTTGATATGTGGCTTGGATTAGCTGAAGTGATGGTGGATAAATGTTTCTTAAAATGGGAGACACCATTTTGCGTTGTGTATCACCTATAATACTAGACTATATATATTTTTATGAATTATTTTTCATTCCTACAAGAAAATATGGGTTCATATAAAATGTATAGCGATTTAGAGTTCATGGGATAAGATTTAAGGTGGAAAAGATCCTTATAGAGTTTGAGCATCGTCCCATTTTCATGTTGAGTATTTTTTATAGTGATCAAAAACCATGTCTCTAATATAGTAGAGATATTAGATGGATTCATTATGTATCAAGTGTAATCCATGTGTATTTAGAAGAGATACCGATGTCCTAGGTTAGTTTCATAGTACTAGTTGGGTATGCATGAGAGGTTTTGGCATATGTATGGGTGATATGTTCATATAACTTTTGTATGGTTGGAAACACCCTATTTAAAGAGATTATTGGTAGGGGATAAGAAAATGTTAATTCTGTTGGACAATATATAGAGTGATGGGGAGGATTTTATCTAGGAGATGAATTGATTTTCTCCTAATGTAGATTACATTTGGGACCCAGGTATGGGTAGTGGGAATAATATTACTAACATGGAATTAGGTTTCCAAGTGGTTGAGTATGTGTTAGTTTGGAATGTCACTTATGTAGAAATATTTTATTTATGTGAAACTTAAAACGGTGTGGATTAGACTCTTCATTCTTTGATCTAGTAGTGCATACAAGCTGTGAGAAAATAATTAGGTGTTAGATGTGAGTTGGTTCCAATGAGCCGTGATTGGGTTTGGCTTAGGGAACCTAGTGAATCTTATTATGGGTGAGATGGGAATGTCAATATGCTTCTAGTAGTATCTTTATGTGACCAAGATCAACTCGATAAGGTTCTCATTTTATGAACGATTGAGGATGTGATTTTTATAGGGCTAGGTATTGAGTGACTAGTACCTAGGATGTGTGTTGGTGAGCATGTGATATAGGTTGTACCCATTGTTCTTGTAAGGTGAATTAGAAGACATCTAGTATGCTCAATGAAATAAGGAATTGGATGTGAGTTAATGATATCATGTTGATTAATAAGGTGTTGGTAAGACCTTGTCTTGAGTGGGAAGGAATTTAATATATGTTATGTTGGAGGATAACTAGAGGTTATTCGTAGTTATATGGGTCATGATGCGATATTAAACTAGAAAAGAATGTATGACCTCACATTGTTTGATATGGTATTGTTCCAATTTTGATTGTGTGACTGTGTTTTGAGATATAGGATGGTGTATTATAATTTTATATGATGGTTGGTATATTATGGATGGAAGGAATGAATGTATAGCCTCACATTGAATGAGAATGTATTTTAATGGACTTACTTGAGTGACAAGTTGGGGTCCTAGATTTAATGTGTTATGAGAAGGGACGTGAGACCCACCCTCAGGGTGATAGTAAGTTAGTGTGATATTGTATGTGAATAGATGTATTACCTCACCCTATGTGAGTGGTTGTGGGCATGGGTTTCCTTGAGTGAGAAGGTATTTTTTCAGGACATAGTCATGGGACCAAGCTTGAGATATAGGTTAAATGTTTAGACTGTTGGAACTGGTCATGTAGCGAAAGCCCAAACAGGTGGGTTTTTAAAAACAATTCCACTGATGATCAACATAAACATGTCGACATCTATGAAGGGAAGCCTGGTCAAAGTCGAGGATCTCACGTGAAGGATTTTAATCACAAAATAAACCGAAAAATACCTGGTTTAAATCCAAATCCACGCACGACGTCTGCACACTATTGGTGATTTCTGCTCGAAGAATCCGAAGCCGAATTCCTCTAGATCGTCCACACACACATCAAGTAATCCTCAGGTGTGATGTTCTTCATAATCCGGGTGCTAGCGTGGAATTGAGACGATGCCTTTGACACTCCAATAATCACCACATCACTTTTCTAGCAACGCCTGAGAGAGAGCTCGATCCGAGCTCCTTAGATCTAGAGCCTCTCTCTCTAGATTATCGGAGAGAGTACAGTAGAGAGAAGCCCCATGAATAGTGTTTGGAAAAAGCCACTCCTCATCTATTTATAGTGCTCAATTAAAATACCCAGAATCGTCTGCCTGATGTCGAATACATAACGCACTATCAATGGCATTTATGACTACTAAATAGAGTCATAAATATTATTATCATTTACATGTAACATATTAAAATATATTACATGATAATAATTGAGTAATTAATGCGACTCGTCACTCCCAAAAATATTAATTGAACCTAGAATAATTTAATATTCGTTAATTAATATTTATCTTGTATTTACTAATACTTATAAATAAATTTAATAAATAAATTAAATACTCAATATTCTAAACTCGAATAATAAGAATTTATTTATTTAATTGGTGATATTTTAACTTTGGACAAATCCCGGACTCAGATGGTGGGGCCCACTATGTCCAAAACTCTTATTCATCTGAATAGGGATGATTCTTGAATACACTATTATTTGTGACCCTCTAGTCCCTTATATCGACAGTAGTAAATAATATTCACAAACATAGAGCAGGATCTAGCAACCTATCATGGACCCTAAATAGATGAGGATTGTATAAAAATTGACAACCAACCTATAAACACGCACTGTGTAATGTAATCTCTTTTTTTGTAAGATCTCATAAAGTCGGACGCACTGATGTGTCATCAAAATTTTTCTTGATTTATTATTTGTTGATTTAACAGGACAGATTTACCCTTGACTACCATGGTCGTGGTCTTATAATGGTACTTTCATCCATATCTACATGTCCTGAGATATATTACTACCATAACCCGGAAGCGACACATCCTTTCTTGAACATTCAAAAAATTCCATGCCACAAACGATGCACATGACACAAACTACCTCGCCACGGCTTCATTTCAATGGTTTTTGTCTTGCATCAAAGTACGCAATCAAATGACATGCATTGGTAATGATCTCAAGTCAAGAGACCAATAAACATGATCTTAGATAATATCATCCAATGACACCCGAAACATGTGGTGTTCCTATTAGCGGGCCAGTCCTCATGATCTCACTACTAGAGATCACCAAGTGCAACCTTAATGAGAAGAAGTCTCAATGGTTATGAGCCCCCAATACCTGATAGTCAAACATCTACTATGTCCAATCAGTATGATTTATCTCGATTATAGAACATTTATTTATGATTAATGTCATAGTATCTAGAGGTTCACATTATATCCTAGGAACTGCTATAACCTTTCAATATGACAATTAATATTTGGAAATTACCATTTAAATAGTGGATGCAAAAAATTATACACTATAATGGTAGGATGACATCATGCATAGCTTACTGTATACATGATATGGTAATCAATTGCACTGAATAGTTTTCACTAGGGCACCTGCTATTTCAACAAAGGCTGGGTACATTGTGGCTACGATGTGGTATAGACCATATGATATGTAAAAATGTATAGTTCATGGAATGGTATGACACCATACCCTTTATATTTAGGTATATATTGGGATTTATGGAATGAGGTGACTTTTAATCTAACATAGGTCTAACCAAGTATGGTAAAGTACCATAGTTTCCTAGTTTCAACATGAATACCAACCACACATTCTTGTATGTTTTTATTTTCTATTATTTATTTTCATTATACCTATATGAGTATAAGACAATTTATATTAGGGGAAATTTGGGAGGCCCTACTAATATTTATTTCTCACACCCTACACAAGCACCATACCATGCATTTTCTTCATATGGCTGGTTACAAGTGGACAATAGATTTTGTAATGGACTGGGTTGAAGAATATCAATATGGAATTTGAGATGGGATAGAGTTGAGGATTAGGGATGGTAAAAACAAAAAAAAATTGTCATTTTTTATTTTTTTTATTTTTCATATGTGATTGGTGTAGTGAGAAATTATTTGGGATATATTACTTTATGACTATTCATTCATTTCTTATAACATATATTCATTGTTAATGACAGTTTATACTATGATATGTGGTTGCAGATGATGTTTGGTATATTTATTATTGATAGTTATGCTATCAAGGGTGTAGTCTCCCATAAATTTTATTTAATCCCTTATCATTAGTTAGTAGCCTCTAGAATACAGTCAAGATTTCTTGAGGTCATATAGCACTCAAACTACAACACTCTTGAGTTATTTCATCTAAAATAGTTCTAAATAGAATTAGTGTGTATTTTATTTTGACCAATTATTTATGATATAGTATAAATAAAATAGTAATATTATATATATTATTCTAGACCTCATACTAGTGAGTCATGAATTTATTATTAGTGGGAATTCATGTTTAATAGGGGTAAAATATTGTTATCCTTGGTTTTCATTCTAACTATTATTATTTCTATTAAATTTTTATGTTTTTATTTGATAATGATATCTATTTTTTTGTCTCATATATTGTATAGTAATTACTTGTTTATTAATTATTAATTATTAATATATACAATTTACATTCCATATGTGTGATTTGTGTGACTGATTTTACTAATGAAAGCAGTTTTAGTTGTTTAAAGAATCAAAAAATGACATATCTACTGTTTTCTGATATAACTTGTTAGTTGAACTCAGATCCACTAGAATATGGTGTTTCCAAATTCTATATTATTTGGATCATATTGTGAGATGTTTGTGGTATGGGATGGTAAATTATATGGATTAATGGGATATATAGTAAAACAAGACCGGTTGGTTTAGGAATTGGAAAATTTTGGGATAGTAATGGAGATAGATTCCATTAATCTTTTGAACGTGAAACTTACGATATATTGTATGTTATGATTAGGATATCTTATATGGGAATGAAAAAAAATCCATGACATTATCTCCTCAATTTTATTTTATGATTGATTTGGCATTTTTAATGTGTGAAAGGGTACTTGATGCCACTATCTATGTGGATCATATTCAATGACTGAGGGACAGTCATTGGGGAATGATATATGTTTTCATTCTATTTCCTTTCCATAAATCATATATTATGATTTATTTGTAAAATATATGACCCTAGTCTTTTTAATGTTAATAGATAATGTTTGGTTTGACTTTATCTGGTGAATTTAATTAAAAGGATGGTATGCTAAGGAAAAGGTGTTTAATCCATGCATACGAGGATTTCGTTATGAGGAGTTATCTCAGGAATTAGGATGAATAAGTTAATTAACAATTTTCTCAATAGTGTCCTTAGGGTTGTATATAGAACACTACAATGTGACATAAGTGATGTGTGTGATCTCCCAATACATAGTCTAATTTACATAATGTTGATGGTGTATTCTCATTCCACTTTTTCATAACAAGTAACTAGCTTGTTATGGTGGTTATCAAATCCCACACATAAGACATGTGATTCCAATGGCTGATGGACACATCCAGAGGTGGTATTTCCATTAACCACCACTAATGTGATCAGAATCAACCTTATTTGAAGTCATTTTTGGATAATTTTGTGGCTGATTTGTCATAAGTTACACACTGGCATGTAAGTTCTTTATTTTTAGAATATATAAGTTTTATATTCCTCTACATGGATATCATGTATATAATATTTTAATCACATAAATTTCTTATAATTAGTGTTATTGGACACCCATGAATCCCAAAATTTTAATTAGATCATCCCGTGTTTTTAGATTTTTAAAAAAATTTAAAAAGTGAATAATATGTATATAGTATTATATATCATACTAATAGAAATAAAATTTGATTGAATATTTATTCGATGGGTTTCTGATTGTTTTATATGATATTATATATTATAATATATTAAATATGTTAAGTCTTAGTATTTTTTTACTCATGTGATATGATATTGTGATATATTACAATATGATTTTTTGTATTGAATTTATAAAAACAGAGTATCATATCATTAATATGATATATCAGTATAGTATAAAATATGATCCATGAAAAACCTTACATATAAGTTGTAAGATATTTAATTATATGAATATCTATCATAGAGTACGATAGATAATAAAACCATGCATATAAGTTATGTCATATTTTTCAATATGGCTATTAATCATAACCTATGACTGATAGTGTGTTAATCTTTTAACTATCAGTCATATGCTATGAATATAGGTGAATCATAAACTATGATTGAATAAGAAGAAGTGATTTTATATATTAAATTATAAATTAAAATTATTATATAAATATTATTTATAAATATTGATAATATGGAATTTTGGGAATATTTATTAATTTTAAATAAGTTTATAAATTAATCATTTATAAATAATATATAATTAATTAATTAATTTTTATGAAACAATTATTATTGTATATACCTGAAATTTGAAATTTTAATATCAAATAATATTTTATTAAATTATATGCAGTACCATATTGATTAAAAATGATTATTTTATTTAGTATTCTTATAGTGTAAATTTTAAAGAGTTTATAAATTATATAAGTTAGTCATAAATATAGATTAATTACATTTAAATATTATAATTTTCTCATAACACTAGATTTGAATATTTCAAATTATGTGGTATTATATAGAATAATATTTAAACTTCATCAAAGGGGGTTTCATGAATGATTTTATCATGGTTTAAATAATTTGATGTATATAATATATTGATTATGTAAAATTTTCAGATATTAAAACATGTATTATAATATTTTTAAAGTTCATAAAATATCATATATTTAATCTGAAATTATATATATTCAATAATATGAAAAGTTCATATTATGTAAACAAAAAAAATTTATATTAATAATTATGAAATGTCTATGTTGTTTAGCTTAACTGAAAAATGTTTATAGTTATATTTTGTTATAATTTATTCATAATTTGTAATCTCATGTTTAGATATTCAAAGTGTTCATTTTTTAAAAGGATATTCTCTTATTTATGCATTATTATAATTTTTTTATATTTTCAAAATTGATATTATTAACATTAATTTTTTTAAACTTCTTACTTATCATAGAACCACTTAAAAGTAACATGATGGATATAATTACATGAGATTTAGTTTTCATATACCTTGACCTCAATATATAGTTAATGTTATAAATTTGAATATAGTTATTGAATATATTTTATACATGTTATGTGTTATAATTATATTGTATTAGAATCATTATTGAGTAAACTATCTCTAGGTAGGGGGAGTCTCGATCAAATTTCCCACTAGCAGGGATTATTATTAATTATTATATAACATCGGGGTTGTCTATTTGTTTCTATGTGATTACTCATGAAGATATTGTAAATATCGTATTATTTTTTTTCCTTTATTTGAATATATCATGTACATTATGCATTATATTCATTTGGATATATCTAAATAAATTTTCCTTCAATATTTGGGTAAGTAACATAAATTATGGGTTCTGTAACGAGTTACTCATCCATATGGTTTGATAATTTTGGATTAGTGGATAAAATATGATGAAAAATAATTCATTATAATAATGTATATAAAAAAGAAAAACATGATATATGATGGTGATATTATATCCAATTTGAAATATTGACTGTAAAATTTTATTGAAAGTATCACTTTTCAATACCTCGATCAATCATTTTGGAAGACCATAACTGAATGGTGCCCAAGAAGTATCCTCTGTTGGTAAATCAAGTAATGATATATCCATAATAGTTATGTTATTTTTTTTTGTGGATTTTTCTTGTTTTTATGCTTATCTTGGAAACCATAAACACTAGGATAAAACATGAATAAAGTTGAATTTGTATCCAGATGATGAATTGAAAAAGGTGTTTTCTTAGTAGAAATATAATAGTTATATATGAAATTATTGAAAATATATTTTTATTCGATATAGTCTTGGATTATTTACATCTAAAAACATTTGTAATTTAGGATTAAATATAGATATTGGTCTATTAATATATATCAAAAATTGAAACAGGGTCATAATTTAGTGGGGTCCCATTTAATAATCGCCATTATTTAATTTTAATAAATAATGATACACATATGATAAAATAATTTGTTATTGGTAAATAAATATATCACCAAAGAACATTTATTTGAGATTATTCTTTACTAAGGATAAGATTAATGTAATAATCTCTTAATACTAGTAACCTAAGACTAATTCTTAAAGTAAGGATAATATATATGTGTTATAGTAATACTCTCCCATGAAACCATATATAAAATCTATTAAATAAAGGGAATCTAGATTATTTTAAAAATTATAAAATAATTTACTTATGGTTTTAATGTAATTAGATGAAATTTGACCAAAATAATTTTAATCATAACTCATATACTCAATATTATTGAGTATTTTAATGACTTGGTGAGTCTAGAGGTTTCATTAAGAATTTTTAGGGTTTATTAATTAATTTTCTTTTCATATATGGAAATAATATAATAATTTGAAATAGTTTAAGAAAATTATACTTGATATTCTTATGTTTTTTTACAATAGATGAACTAAGAATATGATATATATGTTCTGTTGTTCATTAGATAGTATATGTGCATTAAATTTCAAACAATGAGAATAAGTATAAGATAGATAGTTAAAAAATTATTTTTTTCAAGTATATAACTATATTCATTGAAACCTAAACAAAAAATCATGAATGCGTAAAGATTAAAAATGATATAGTTTAAATATATACCAAAAATGGTTATTATAAGCTTCATGGAATGTCCCTGATAGGTGTCAATTTTATAAAAATTGATTAATTTGGTTTAAATTGATTATAATGTAGAATGCATACATTACAAGTGTTGTAAATTTATATGTGATCATAATCTAAGGAAGAATTAATTGATTATGTTTCTTTTTCATGCGAGAGAGTAATGCGTCTATATTTCAAGGATTTTAATAATACAAACAATTTATCAACTTTTGAAGGATTATAACATATTTTTCGTATGTTTATATTGTTTCTCCTATATGTTAAAATAATTTATTCATTAACAAAGATTTTTTGTGAAAAAATGAGTTGATTAATTGTATATTTATGATTCATAAGATTATATAATATTTTTTTAAAAATAGAATAGGATAAAAAAGTTTTATCTAAGATAATTTATCAATCATAATATTTGAAAACTTATAACTGAAGATGTTATCAGCACCCATATGTGGAATATTTTGATAAATAATATATTCCTATCAAAGTAAAATAATTTAAAGGCATAGAATACCATATATGATTTGTAAACAATGTGTTTTTTATTAAAATGTTATTCTAAAAGAAAATACATTTTATTTCCTAACACAAAGTATTCTGTGGATCATAGTAGGATAATATATATATATAATGTTGTCTAAGATTTTTGTTGGAGTATGTTTGATTTTAGAGAAATTTGAGGTTATCAAATAAAATATTAAATTGGTCTAAAAATTTGATGGTTAAGAAAAATGTAAAAGTTATATTATATTTCCTTGAATAGATAATATCACTTTATCCATTGATATTATTCTTATAAAAAATTTAATGTGAATATCAGTTTTTTCTAAATGAGTATAGGATGTGTTGGTGAGTAATAACCTAAACCATTAATTATTTCCAAGGAAAATAATTAATGGAAATAATTCCAATGGTGATGAGCTTAAACTAAAAAAATTATCTTTAAAATATAAGATTTCATCCAAATATTTAATGTTTTGAAGATAAAGAGTTTGAATATTTTTAAGGATTTTTACATGAGGAATATGGTTACAAAATCTCACCATTATTCAAAAATAATTTTTTCATAGTTTTTAATATCTAAGATATTAATTATTGGGTTTTGAGGTGTTTTTATTGTGATCTAGTGGTAATTACATATATATTTAATGTGTTAACAAAACCACATAAGGTGCAATAAAATTTGGATGACATGGAAGTCTATCATATATGATATGATAGACCAGTGCTTATGTAGGGTTTTATTATATAATCAAAAATATTATTTAGTGTATTAAATGTATCATATAAAATACAATAGATCATTTTATCATTCATTTATGATGGATATATAAATCTATATGTTGATATAAATTTTATGAAATGTAATGATAATTGACCTCTAAAACTACAAATTTTAGTTCTACCTAACAATATTTATCATCGAGTGCTATGGATTATGAATAAATGTAAATACTATTATGAGAAAGGTTGAAATATGAGATATAAAATATTCTCTTTATGAAAAAAATAATTTTTGTGCACTGGATGACCCACTAGGCATGCAATATGTATTCTCATACACTATTTCATTAGTGTACTCGGGGTTCATGGATTATATAATATTCCTCATTACCTATCATTTTTGGGATACTAAACATGATAAATTTTTTACATTAATACCATTATTACACAAACCAACATGTATTAGCTAATCAGAGTGTTTTTTGTTATGCTTCTCATCATTTTATCAATTGTAACACATCAGAGATTGGATTCTGAATCCCATACAATTAGTGTAATATATAGTCCCCCAATTTAGATAGAGTGATTAGTGTGCTGTTACACATGGATAATACAAATTATGCTCTTATATTTTCAAATGAGGGGTATGAAAATTGTTCATCCATAAAGGTGAATACATGTGATCTATTCATCTAAAATGTTATTCTATCTAAAATATTTTAGAATATATGAATTGGATATACAGAATTAATATTCTTTATGTCCTTTAGTCACTAAATTTCATTTATGAATGGAATTGATGATAATGTGTGTAAGAATGTGATGTAACTAGTGGATATATGTATTGATATACATGTGTTTGATGAATATCATGTTAGATACCTTTATAGATTGATTCACATAGATTTGTTTCTTGAGGCTTATGTTTTATTTCATTTATATATATATTTATTTTTTTCAACTCTATAAAGGCTTGTGTTTTCATACTTAGTGGGTGACTGAATAAGGATTGGGTTTTTCATATAGAGTTAATCAAAAAATGTTAATGAGTTAATCAAATAGTGTTTTGGATAGGTGTTTTTAATTTTATTACATATTATGTAATGCAAGTTAATGTTAATGATATATTTTAAAAAGTATTTTGGAAGCAATGAAAAAGTGTTTTGGATATGAATTCCTAAGTTATTTTGTTCGATACAATGTTGGGTAAAATTTTACAACGCCTTTTGGACTTTAGTTCAATTGGAATATTGACAATGATATATTCCTTATTTCCTTTGGAATGTGTTTTTAGTATATATAATATTCTATAATTATGATATTTTATACAAGCTTGAAAAATATATTTCATATTACTATCTCCTATATTATATTTTATGATTGGAGGGGAAATCATAATGAATTGAATGAGAATCAATGCCACTACCAATATAGATAAAATTCTATGATTTGGGGTGTGCTATAGGGGAATGAAATATGATTTCAAGTTACTTACATTCTACGAATCATATACTATGATTCATTTGAAAATGGTATGATAAATGTTATCTAATTGTTAAAAATTATAATTCATTTCAAACTTCTGTGATAGATTTCATTTAAATAACCATTACATGGGATATATACATGAAATATATTAATCTATTAAAACTTTTCATGTTGTTTAGGGATTTAAATAATGTTTTACAATACATGATTTAATGTTAATGTTAATATGGTGTTTCCTTGGAGATATATAAGGTCCACTATCAAGTGATGAAAGTGGTGGGTGGTCTCTCCTAACACATGGAAAAATCTTCAAAACCACGCTGCTATATTCCCCTACCACCTCTGCATGAATATGTATTATAATGTCACCGTGGGTGGAAGATCCATTACATACAGTTTTCAATTCAAAAATCTCATGGATTCCTCCAAATGATGTATGACCTTTAACATCTCTTTATGTTAGAATTATCAAACTCATTCGAAGGAATTTGTGGTTGATATAATTGCGATGCAGCATACGGAATTGACTTGTTTATAGTTTCTCCCAAAATATATTGAAAAAGTTTCATATTTAAATGGATGTAGATCTTGGATATGATATTTTAATTGCATCAAATTATTCTTATAAGTGTTATTATACACCCACAATTCCAAATAGATTTTTTTTAATATAGGTTGGGTGTTATTAAGATATGATATATGAAATAATGGGTTTCATTGAGGATATGGATACCCTCTCGAGTGTAGAGAGAATGGAATATTGAATTCTTTGGTATTTTGAGATATTAAGAGTATGGAGTGGACTTTATTAAGGCTGGGTTGGAATAATATATCAGTTTGATTGTTTACCTTGCTATTTTTTGGTGTTGTTTTAAATCAGATTGTGGGTTTTGATTAAATATGGTGTGGTCTACAATGGAAAGAGTTGGTCGTAATATTTATATATTAGAAGTAGTCCTAGAGAGGTGGGATATTATGGTTGGCCGTGGAATAATGATATTATTCAGTTTTTTTGGAAAGGATTTACCAAGGGTGATTTTGGATATATTATATTGATATACTTGGGCAATTATAGTATGATGGTTAGGTGTGTGAGACATAGTTCAATGGGACATGAATCATGGGAGAGTGTGTCTGATATTATGATCAGGTGTTACAAAAATGTATGCTCATTATTCCAAATGAGTTTGAAAAAAATTGTGGGTAAGAACATATGATAGGGCTCTCTGACTAGCATAATGGTAGTGTAGTGGGTGTTTCTGAAAGATCACACTCAAGGTGTGATTAGGACTGGGGGTTTCTTTGATAGATTGATGTGTTTTTTGATGATGGAATCTATCTAGGTCAGTTCTAGTGGATTTTTATAAGGTACGAAAAATTATGGGTAACACCCCATTACCTATCAGGTTGTGTTACCCTCATTATAAATGATTTTTTGAATATTGACGATAATATTATTGGTAAGCCTTTTTTGGGTGGAAGTTGGTTTCATGTGTTATTGATTAGATATGATTTGGAAAGTCCCATCTAGTTTTAAGACCCTCATATCAAAATGTTCATGGATGATGGAGATTGATTATGGAACTATCAAGATGGAACTATGATACCAGTAAGTAATTAGTTCCAATTTTATTTGATTTCTTAGTGAATACTATATTTTGTATTTAGATGTGGTGATTGACAGAGATCATATATCAGTATCGATATTGAGATGTCAATTAGTGTTATCATAGAGTGAGTTGAATTGGGGGTGCATTCGTACTTGAATGTGGAGTGTGATAATATATATTTTTAGTTGTGGATGAAATCATTGAATTATATTAAGTTGTAGTTTATAAAATCAATTTATAATATCGAATTATATTTTGATGCATCTATACATTATGAAATCATGAATGATTGATGCGATTGAGTGTTGGAGGGTGTGGATGAGCATTTTTAGAGAAATCCATCTAGATGCTTAATGAGTTGTGTTTTTCCTAAAATTATATGTAGTGAGTTGGGAACATTTGTTGTCTTGTTTCATAGATGCTTATGATGTGTTTCTATGGAAAAAGAGAAATTTAGGGAACAAAAATTGAATTTACAAGGGAAACATATCCGATTTTGTAAATAATAATGAAATATAAAATGTATTAGATTCTAGTCAATGAAATGGAAGTCAAGATATGTTAATGGGTGATTAATAGGGATGAGAAGATTTATGGTAGATAGTTATCAATGACTCGATATTGTATTAGTTGCTCTTTTAAGGTGAAATTATCATTTTGTTTTGAGATTTGTCGATTTTTTGTGAATTAGGACCCAATTCATGATTTTAAGGATTGGAACATCTCTATGATATTTTTTATGTCTACTGGGTGGATTGAGATGTATCTTAGGTGACTAATATGATGTAGTAAGAGTTGAAATAGATGTATAATCCATCCATAATGGGTGAGGTCTAGTCCATCATGAGTGGGTAGTTTAGGTTCATTTCTGGGGCACCATGATGTGAATCATCTACATGTGTAAGTTCACACTTTAAATAGTGGATGTAATGAAATAGTGAATTTTTTTGTGTGAGGTTTGAAGGGTGTACCATTAGGTGTGAATGTTTAAGGGTTGTTTGTAGTTATTATATTACATAGGGTATCAAATCGTGACTATAATACTTAAATATTATATTTATATAAAGGAAATTATTTATTGGTTAAGGATAATTATGTGGATGAGGGAGTAAAGCCCAGATGATGGCCCTAGTTTTTTGAGGTTTTCAATACATATACATTCCCATGAGAATTGTTTCATAAAGAAGGTTGGTATTGTCATGACTAGGTGACAATGTATTCAATCCTTTTCAAGGAGATTCAACACACAATGGATCATGATGGTCATTACTATGAATGGTGAAGCTAGGGGGACATTACATATAATCTAGGGCCTTGGGTTATTTTCTCTACATGAGGAATTTGTTTAATGGTGTAACACAGAGGATCATGCCTTGGGGGGGGGGGTGACCATGGATGTGGATTAATGACATGAACCCTTAGGACACACTGTAACTTTGAAAAAGGTTAGGGAATCATAATTTTTTATTTTCCATTTTATTTTTAAAATGGTCCTGAACAATCATTTAATCTTGGACTATTTAATGATTTTAAAGAAAGGGGGTGCTGAGAGAGGGCTATTTTAGCCAGATCTTCCCCTTCTCCATCCCTCCTTTTCCACACTCCACATGGGGTGGATCTTGGGGATTTTTATCAGTTATTTATGGTTTGATCGTATTTTTTGTCCATATATTATAATTTACATTAATATCCATTTTATATGATATTATTTGACCTAGGGTTTTATGAAAATTCCACTGTTGAATGGTGTAAATCATCCCAAATGTTAGAGGTTTTTATCAACATGGATATTGATTATCCCAGAATGATGATCACATTCTTTTGTATGTGGTTATTTTATGCTATATTTCTCAGTGAGTTTTAAAATGATCATACCTCTTTGGATTAAATTGAATAATTAATTATAAATTGGTATAAATATATTTTCTGATTTTTATCATGAAATAGTTACATCAGTATTGAGGATAGTATGGAAAAAAATCAGGTATAGATGATCATCGATGATAGTGGATGGATGTTTTTGAATTGATGAAACTCCAAATTGGGGTATGTGGTACCTATAATATCAAACCACTTACACATTTATGAATGATTGTGAAATCATGAATGAGTATATAGATTTAACTAAATGTTATTGGGACTAATCATGCTCATGTAAAGAGTAGGGTTGGAATCGATCCTCTCAGAGTTGGAGTTGGGGCTCTTTTTCATATTGAGTATGTTACGAAGTTATTAATTTCCATGTATCAATGTTAGTATAGATATAAAATAAATTTATGAGTGATCATATGTAATACATGGGACTTTGTAAGAGATGGGGATAGCCTATGTTAGATTCCTAGGGATATTTTTGTATACATGAGAGGCATAATCCTAGAGATGATGGGTGAGATATTTGTACATGTAAATACCCTGACCCAAATAGCTTAGAGGGGGTGCCTTATTTTATTAAATAGGTACTATGAACAAGTTTTCACATACCAAAGGACAAAATAGTATAGTATAATTGGAATAGTATATACAAACCTAAGTATTACATTTGAACATTAAATGAAATACAATGTAGGAACATCGTTGTAAACACCCATAAACTCCTAGGTTATCCATGCAAGTCATTCAAAATCCACATATTTTTATCCTATGAAAAAATAAATCCTAATAAAGGGGTGAAATTAGATACTCAGTAATGGTAACCAATACAGTATAATCTGTCATGAACATAAACTCTATGGAATGGTGAAAAACTAAAACACATTCCAACAAAACCTAAACATTAGAATAATATGGTACGAATAAAAATTGAATAAATAATGAAATTTAAATAATTACAAGAGGATTTAACATAACCATGGATATTTAAATAGTCAAATAGTAACACGGAGTATAAATTACTAGTATAATAATGAGTTTATGAATAATTTCAAATATCATAAACATACCATCAAGGATTCGTCCAAGACACCGTACATAAGTGGGTAAAAATCTAATCTAGTTTGTCACATGAGACCTAATGATGCATTAATGAGATATTTTAACCCCCAAATATCCATTAATAAGTATTATTAATTATCCATAGGAATACATAGAGTCCTAAAAACATATACATATGAATGTAAATAACGTTCCCCAATCAATAAACATAATCACTTACCATTCTGAGTAATATGGTGAATGGTATCACGATAAAACATCCACATTCAAAAAAATGATAAACTATTTAATAAAATATGATAGATCATATCATAAAATATCATTTCTAATTAATCATAAGATTCAATATATTTTGTTTACATATATTAAAATACTCTAATAAAATCATTGATAAATTCTTCAGAGAAATACCCTTTACATCAGAAAGAAGAGTTCTTTTGGAAAATATTTTTTATTTTCAAAAAATCTTTTTGAAAAATTTATATCTATGAAAATAAATTGTGATAAAATGAAATTATTGTTTTTTATAAATTAATTACAACTTATTTGATAACATGTAAAAATAGAATTTAAAAATCATTAGAAATGATCTGGTTAAGTTCGGTTTATGGGAAAATGATAAAGAGAATTTAAAAGAGACTAAGGAATAATATTTCATAAAAAAGAAATAGATATTTTTTCAGGATAAAATTATTTGTTTTATAAAAATATTTGTGGATTAAAATAGATTATGGGGTACATTATAAAAGGGGTATGAAACTGGGAAGTTCTCTTTAATCCAGCATGTTTTCTAGTAGAATTGAGAAAGGATCCTTATAAAACATGTAACTCCCCATAAAAGAATGAAATATTATTCTTGGTACATATATAAATAACATTAAAATAAAATTTATGAGTTATAAATAATAATAATTAATAATTAAATTAGGTTAAATAGAGAGAAATATTAACCTGATATAAAATGAAAGTTCAAGGAGAATCCCTTAACTTATGTCCGAAAGTGTTTTGAAATTATAAGTAATGGCCTAGATAATGAAATTATATTCATTAATAATTTATTATAAAAACTAATAAACATTTAATTTATATATTATCATTTTATTAAGTTCATTTGTGGTATTTTAGAGGACTTATAATATTTAATCCCGTTGTTTTGGTGTGTTTTTTTCCTTGGATTTCATGATTGGTTCACTTGTATACATGTATTGAAGATCATGTAAAATGGGAATATATTTTTTTTAGAATTTAATTTATATGTTTTTAATGTACATACATTATATTAAATGTTTATACAATCATTTGTTTACTCTGGATGAAGATGAATCCTTATATTAGATGTTAGTGACAACCGTTTCGATTATTTTGGTATTTTTTCGATCATCACACAAAAGTTTGTATTATGAATTAATATTTTGTGTATATACTGATTCAAAAATATTTAATAATTTTAATTACATATGTTAAATTATTTTTTAACCATAAAAATGGTTGTACTATTTGAATTGAATTTGGAATTAGAAAAATGAAACTTATCGTCCATGAAGGTGGTACATCGGAATCTCACAGATGATGTTTTTGTTTTTTGAATAAAATGGGAAGAGAAAATAATTGATGGTTTATATTCCATTATATAAATAAAATTATAGTATATATAATTTAATTTAGTTATCATGCATTTTTGGACAGTGGATGTCAATAAAGGATAATAAACTAAAAGAAATTGAAAGAGAATTGAAAGAACGAAGGGGGGATTTACCTCTCGAAATCTTATCCTTGAGAAACTCCTTATGTAAATTTGAAATGGTATGTTAGTGATTATAGTAAGACTAGAATGAGTGGGAGATGTTTTAGAGTTTAAATTGGAAGAACATAACCAAGCTTCGAGGGTTTGAGTTTGTGAGGATAAGGGCTGGTGAGGGGTGATATTTATAGTATGGGAGAAGGGTGTTTTTTTGAATATTTTTGTCATTTGTTTATTATATTTTATTTTGAGAATTATCACTAAATATAATAAAATAATTATGTATTGTTTGATATTGTGGTCTTATATAATCCATACATCATCTATTGCTCAATAAATCGTGTATTTATTAAATACCGTTAATTACTGTATTTCACTATTTACCAAAAAATCACCTATTTTAGACAAATTCCAAAAAAAATAAACCTTACCATTTATTGATATGTTGAATTATAAAATTAAATATATTTTATGAAAATTATTTTCTAAATATCATGAATTTAATTTTTAAATAAAATCATCATATACTTGAAAAATACTGATTTTAAAATTGTAACTAATTTTATGACACATTGGTAAATTAATTAAGGTCTCATAAAATTTTATTATAATCATAATACAAAAACAAAATTAATTTATTAATCTATTTTTGGAAAATAAATTTTCTTTTCAATAATTATTTTAATAATAAAATTGTTAATTAAATTTTATTCTTCACAAAAATTCCAATACATATTTTTTTTAACATTTATTGATGTAGTCCATGATATAAATATATTATATTTTCATTCATAAGAGTCCTAATATTTTTTATAATTTAATACGGAAAACTACTATTTTTTGGTCATATTACTACTCTTAAAGGTAACATTACTATTCCGACGATCATATTTAATAGTATATTATGGTTTTAAGCTATGTATTGAGTGAATCATAAACTATCGAATATGTAAAATTTTAAAAGGGATATAACTAAAGATCTTGGGGTGTCATATTCTCCCTCCTTCACAAAATGTAATCCTAAAAATTTCCTTAATTACACCTCATAAATATATTATGATAGTCCTTCATCATAAATTCTTGTCATTCCCATGTCACCTTTTCAATTGTATGATTTTTTGAAAGTACATTTCCCATCCAAGACATTTGATTCCTTAAAACAAGTTCTTTAGTGTATAAAATCAAGATAGTCTCTTCACAGTAGGATAAATCATGTTCCAAATATATTTCATCCGAATTGAGGACAAGCATTGGTTCTGGAATGTACTTATTTAATAAATAGATATGAAAGACATTGTGTACTTTTTAATGTATATGGGGCTTTACCAACCAATAAGCCACATCTCCAATTCTCTCTAGGATTCCAAAGGTACCACTATACTTGGGGAATAATTCCCCTTTCTCCCCAAATCTAATATCACCCTTTCATGGACATACATTCAAGAATACATGATATCCCACTAGAAATTCCATATACTTCCATCGATTATAGGTATAACTCTTTTTTAGATGATTTGATATGTGTTTGAATATATTTTTTAACTTTAATATTGTTTCCCCTATATGTTTTGGGCATACAAGCTTCCTCTCACCTACTTTATCAAAAAATTTGGTGTACAAAATCTCCATCCATGCAATTTTTCATTTGGTTCCACCTAAATGTTTGAATGAAAACTATTATTATTTGAAAATTGTACCAAAGGTAAATATTGATCCCATATACCTTGAAAGTGGTGTGATAATGAACTCAAAATGTCTTCTAATGTTTGAATGGGTCATTAAGATTGCATTTAATATTTAGGATGATATGTTGTACTCAAATGAATCTCTTTGTATAACGATTTCTGATGGATTTTATAGAATAGTTATGTAAATTGTGGATCACAATTAGAAACTATTTAAATAGGTTCTCCATGAAACCTGAAAACATTATTGATATAGAGTCGTGAAAGACCCTCCCATGGGAATATTCCCTTATAGTAAGTAAAAGTGTACATTTGGTAAGTCGATCAATAATTACCCATATTTCATCATTATCTATTAGAGTCTCTGGTAATCAAGAGACTTAATCCATAGTAATGTCATCCTATTTCCATGTAGGAATACGAAAAGACTATATAAATCCTATAGGATTTTGTCTTTTAGCCTTCAAATGTTTACATACTAAGAATCCTGATACATAATCATCAATTTCCCAATACATATTATCCCACTATAAATGTTCCATCAAATCTCTTTATATTTTAGTTCTACCAAGGTGTATAGAGAAATTCAAGCTATAAGCGTCATCCAAAATTTTCCTTTTTAGCTTAGGTATATAGAGAACTCAAATCCTCTTCCCAAATTTCAATTTGGAATCTTAATATATGAATTATACAAATTTCCCATCATTCATGGATTTAATTTTATTTTAAATATTCTCAACATCAAAATGATAAATTTTAATCTTGCCCAATATTGATGGTTTGGAAACCATTTAAAAGGTATTGATGTTTATCCTCCCTTGATAATTCATATATCCATATTTACTAGATCCATGTACACACGACCATTTTCAATCCCCATTTTGATATGAACTCCATGATCTTTCATACTCAAATAATCTTCTACCCTTTTCACCTTACCTAGGATTTAGTTAATTGAACAATCATAATCCTTGAGTAGCTCGATCCATCACCTTTCCCTCATATTGATTTCATTTTTTGAGAAGAAATATTTTAGACTCTTGTGATCTGTATATATCTCACATATATCACCATAGAGATTGTGTATCCATATCATCTGATAAAATATTACAACTGCTAACTCAAGTTAATCAGCTGAATTGTTTTTTTCAAGAGTTTTTAACTACCTTGAACCATATGTAATAACTCTACCATTATGTATAAGGATACTGCCAAGCCCATTCATTAACGCAAATCTATAAATCACAAATCCTCCATTTCTTAATGGTATAGGAAAGATGAGATCATTCACTAATCTCTTATTCAGTTCTAGAATGCATTACTCACATTCCTTTGTCCAAATAAACTTTTCCTCTTTATGATTAATATTGGAAAAAAAGTTAGCTAAGCAAGAAACATTCTGAATGAATCAACAATAGTAACCTACTAAACCAATAAAACTGAGTAACTAGGTTATGTTCATTAGTGTAGGCCGTTCCGGAACTACCTTTGTCTTCACCATATCAATTGATATTCCATCCTTAGAGACAATAAGTCCAATAAAAGAAACTGTTTGGAGCCATAATTCATGACTTTTGAACTTCCTATATAAGCCATTTCTTCTAAGAGTCGTCATAACAATCTCCAATTGGTTCTCATGTTCCCTATAACATTTGGGTTATATCAATATATCAACAATAAATATCACTACAAAATAATCAAGATATTACTTGAATACTATATACTTCATACCCATAAAAATAGAGGGTGAATTAGTGTGTCAAAATGGCATTACTATAAACTCATAACTTCCTTACCTCATTTGAAATTCTATCTTTGGAATTTCTTCCTTCTTCACACATAATTGAAGATATCCAGATCGATGTTAAATCTTCAAAAAATATTGAGATCCATAAATTTGATCAAATTAATCATAAATTCATGGAAGATGATACTTGTTTTCTTGTTATAGCATTGATTTATTTGTATTCAATTCATATGTTGTATGATCCTTCATTCTTCTTGACAAAGAAAATATGGGATCCCCATATAGAAACACTAGGGAAAATAAATCCATTATCACTCAATTTCTCTAGTTGTTAATTCATATCAACTAAGTCTGTAGTGTCTAGTCTTTAATTAGTCCTTGATATAGGTCTTTCACTATGAATTAAATAAATATAGAACTGAAACTCAATCTCTGAAGGATTTATAGATAGATCCTCTAGAAATACATCATTTATTTCTTTCACAATAGATACGTCTTCAATTGATGATTTCATTTCTCATCCGTAGATGTGGTTTTCTCTCCCTCCCCAAGAATTTCATCCAACAGAGCTATTAGTGGTGGATCAAGATAATAATCATATGATGAGGGTTATACTCTAAATACAAGTAATTATATATCATACTCAACAATAGTAATTTTCTTTATTTATGTAATATATTTTTTCATAATCTTTTAAAATCCATTACATATCGAAGATTATATCAATGTCAATCATAGGTATGTTGAAAAAGCTAGAAAATAAAGCATGTTTGTGTGCCTTAAAGGGGATTTACCAACAAATAATTGTTACGATGAGACATCCATTAAAAGTTTTTACTAACAACTCATTTATTAAATCATAAGGTAAATGACTAATTTTCTTAGAAAACATGGAATATATAAAATAATGATATGATTCAGAATCAAATAAAGCATTTTATATATTTGAGGAAATTATTAAAGTACCTTCCACCATATCATTGGGAATTTCATCCTTAGTACTTCTGATCACATAAGCTTGTCCTTGCTCCCATGACCTTTTATGGGGAATGATTCCTTGAAGATTAAGAAAATCATTTTTATAATGTCCCATATCATTAGAATAGAAGCATTGAACATTGGTGACTTCCTGTTTCTCTTAGAATCATGGTCTTGGTGGAAATTTTCTATACACATGTACTAAACTCGTATTCCATTCAGCCTTGTACAAGGGTGATTCTTCACACAGTTATCTCAAGATATAAATTAAAATATTTCCTTATTACCATTTCATTTATTTCCTTTTCTATAGTGTTCATTATACCTATTATTTTCTTTCTTTCCTCTAAAGTCATATGACATGGAAGATTCTATTTCTATCTTGAGATCACATGAGACTATATATATTATGAGAAATTTTTTGAGATTAATTCCCTTTGGAGGAATTGTTTACCCCTATCAATGAATCAATCCATATTTATCCCTGGATTTTATATGTAAATTTAAACATTCCAAGTTAATCATGTAATGTTTTCTTCATGATTTGAAACATTTTCATCATCCTTTTGAACCAGAATCAAAAATTGTCTCTCTATATCACACACTATTCATGAAGGAAATATTCTTACAAGAAATGTTCCTTAAAATCCATCTATGACATGTTTTATATTTCTTCCTACTCCTTCTCCAAGGTCATTATCTTGCATATAAGGAAAATACCTATATTGAATATGCGTGTTGATATAGTTACCAATAATTCCACTATTTTATATTTATAAACAATATAATATATTAAATTAGTTTACTAATCATAATCCTTGATTTTGAAATAGTAACACATAAAATAAATTTAGAAATTTTTACATAGCTACTCTCATATTAATAAACAAAATTTCCTAGGGGAAATATTAATTTTAAATCATTCATAATTTTATATAAAGAAAATGTGAATAATCCAAAACATATCCCATAGGTGTGTCACAAAAGGTGACCAGTAAGGAACATTGTCATGTTTTAGGTTATACTGAGCCAACCCCGATTAATTTTGTCATAGTTTTTACCCCTTGGGACATATGTTCCAGAACCAAATTCACTTTTAGTATCCATACATGGATATATTTTTAGAAAAATGTATATAAAATCTACCTTAAAAAATTATAATTTTTTATTATATTATTATCCAAAATATATATTTTAGTGTTATGTTCCTTAATCTATGTTTTTGAAATAGTTTATATGGTATCAACTAAAGATATTATAATAATAATTGTAAATACCCAGACCATTGTAGCTCAGATCCAGTGCCATATTTTATTAAATTGGTACTATAAATAGTTTTTAATATTCCAAATTACCTAATATCTTAGAATATTTAGATGAATATATATAAATATAATTATTACATTACAATATGAAATGAAATACAACATAGATAATAAATTAGAGACACTCATAAAGTCCAAGGATATCCTCGTAAGTAATTTGTAATATATATATTCACATCCTGAGGAAAAATAAAACACAATAAAGGTTTGAGGACATATGATCAGTAAGGGTAAGTAATACACCAAAAGCTATCATGAACATAAACAATAATACCAGGTGAATAAATAAAACATTTTCCAATAAAACCAAAACATCAGAATAATATGGAAGAAATAAAATATGAATTATTAATAAAATATATATAATCATAGGAGGATGAATATTTAACATGGATATTAAAATAGTTTAATAATCATATGGAATATCAATTACTAGTGTAATAATGATGGAATTCATAATTTCATACATCATAAACATGCTACCAAGGATTCGAAGAAAACCCAATATATAAGTTGGTAAAACCTCAATCTAGTTTGTCTCATGAGACATATCGATGCATCAAGGGGATATAGATGGGCTATCCCATAACTCAATAAACCCAATGTAATCCTAATAAGAAATGGTTGAAACATAAAAACATATACATATTTATTGAAATAAATTCTTTCATTCAATAAACATGATCGCTAACCATTCTGAGTAATATGGTGAATGGTATCAAGATAACCAATCTCTAGTAAAACTAAACATAAAAAATTTAATAAAATATGGTATATTATATCATAAAATATAAATCCCAATTAATAATAATATTCAATAAAGGGTGTTAAAATAAATTAAAATATGATAATAAAATCATCACTGAATTCTTGAGAGAAATGTCATATTTTACTTCAGAAAGAAGATTTATTTTGGAAAATCATTCATTATTGTCATAAAATAACATTGAAACATGTATATCCAAGAAAATATTATGTATATATAATGAAATTATATTTTATGCATAAATTATTTCCTACTTTTCTTACAACATGTAAAAAAGAGCATTTAAGAAGCTTTATAAATGACCCACTTAAATGTTGTTTAAGGAAAAATACAAAGGAGACTTTAAAAAGGATGAAGGTGTATTTTTTATAAAAACCAATGATGAAAAAGTTATTTTTTCATGAAAAAATTAGGGGCTTTATAAAAAAATGGATTATTAAAATAGATTATGGAGTGAACATGAAAATGTGTAAGAGACTAGGATGTTTCCTTTAAATAGGATTGCTTATCTGGAAGAATTAATAAAGGATCCTTATAAAGCATTTTGAACCATATGAACGAAATAAATATTATTATAGGTACATATATATATATATTCACATATAATTTATGATTATTACATATTATTAATTACTAATTACATTTCTATAAAGAGAGAGAAAGCGTAACTTAAAGATAAATGGAGGTTCAGGGATAATCTCTTACCTCATGTTTGAATGTGTTTTGAACATGTACATATTGTATAAGATAATGAAATTATATTCATTAATTATTTAATTGAGAAATGATTCAACATTTAATTAGTTTATTATAATTTTATTATGTTCATTTATGTTCTTTTTATGAGTAATACTATTTAATTCTATCGTTCAAGACTGTTCTTTTCCTTGGTTTTCAGGATTGGTTGACTTGTATACATGTATGAAAGACCATATAAAATTGGAATATTATTATTGAATTAAAATTATGTTATTAATGAAAATATATAAAATTAAATGGTTATATAATTCATTTGGTTATTTAGGATGAGGTTGAATCATTAGATTATATGTTAGTGATAACTATTTGGATTATTTTGGTGTTTTTTGACCATCATGTACTAGTTTTGTATTGAAAATTAAAATTATGTATATATAAGAGTTCCATAATTTTAAATAAGCTTAATTACATATATTAAATAATTTTCTGACTATTAAAATGGTTTTTTGAATAGTCTTGAAGGCAGAATTAGAAAAATAAAACATTTCATCCATGAATGCGGTAAATCATCACCTCATGAACAATGTTTTCATATTTAGAATATAAAGGGTAAGAGAATACAATTAATGGTTGATATTAAATTATCACAATACAATTAAAATTTATATAAGATATTTTACTTATCATGAATGTTTGGACATATGATGTATTGAATGTATGAGTAATGAAAAGAAATTGAATGAAAATTAAAAGAATGAAAAAGGATTTACCACTTTCATTCTTCTGCGTGAGAACATCCTTAAGGAAATTTGAAATGTTATTATGGAGAGAAAATAATGACCATAATGTGGGGGAGATGTTTTAGTGAAAAAACGGTAAGAATATAAGCAAGATTCATGGATTTGGGTGTGTGAGGAGAAGGGGTAGTGAGGGGTGGTAATTATAGTGGGGGAGAGGGGTGTTTTTTATATTATATAAATTGGATTATTATTTAGGCACAATTTAATGAATATATTTATAATTGTCACTAAATATATTAAAATAATCTGTAGTTCATTATTTTGGGCTTACATTAGATAAAAAAAATCTATTAATAAATTAATCATGTAGTAAATATATACCATAAATTACTGTATTTCACTATTCACAAAAATTCAACTATTTTAGAAAAATGCCCAAAAATCACCCTTACAATTTTATAAAATGTATAATTACAATATTAGATCCATTTGATGAAAATAATATTCTTAATAGGATAAATTTAACTTTTAAATAAAATCATCATTTACATTAAAAATTATGATTTTAAAAGTATAACTGATTTTATGACACATTGAAAAACTATTATGGTCTTATTAAATTTTCCTATAATCATAAGACAAAAAAATATTTATTTATGAATATATTTCATGAAAATATATTTTATTTTTAAAAATTATTTTAATTATACCACTACATGAAATAGAGGTATTTGGGATGGGCTATTTGTGATGGGATCCCGTCACAAATAAGCTTTAGCTACATGGCCCCATAGAAAATAGCTCGTTGCAAAAAACGATGTCACAAATACTATTTTTTACGACATGCCCATTGAAAAAAAGGATTTGCGATGGGAAAATTTCCTGTCACAAATCATCCTCTCATTATTTACATTATATATAAATAAACCTTTTTGCGACGTCCCGTCCCAAATAAGTATCCAATTATAATCATTATATATATATAAAAACCCTTTACGATGGGGCTGTCACAAATAATTTTCAAAAAAATTATATTTAAATTATTTGTGATGGGATCCCATCACAATAGGTCATGTCTTATATAATAAACATTAAAAAATTAGCAAAATTATGATTAATGAAAAAAATATTAATATTATTAAAATAATTAAAAAAATAAAAAAATTATTATTAGTAAAATAAAAAGATAATAAAAAATATAATACTAAAAGAAATATTTGATAAAAATATGATTAATAAAAAATTAATATTAATTTTTTTTAAAATGATTTAAAAAAATAAAGAATTATTACAAATATCAATATTTAAAAAAAATATAAAAAAACATAAATGGTATTATTATTAGTAAAATAAAAAAATATTAAAAATTATTATACTAATAATAAATAATAAAAAAATAAAAACAAAAAAAATAAAAACATGCAATATTTGTACCAATATAAAAGGCAGAAACAGTAAATAGTTCATATTACAATAAATCTTCAATTCAAATGATTGTAAAATAAAAAACAAATCACTAGGGGGTCATCTTCTGGAGGATTTGGAAGAGCTGTAGGAGATGGTGGAGGAAACTCCATCCCTAAACTATGAGACAAACGATGCATGTACTCTATCTGGTAGTGAAGCTGCTACTACTGCTACTTCCATCGAAGAATGTCCTCCTAATGATGATGTTTCCACTGAAAAATCTCTTCATTCTTATTCCACAAACTCTCTATAAGCTCAGACTGAGTTCGCAACTGCTCCTGATACTATGAGGTAGAAGATGCTGCCTCACCCTGAGCTCCTCTCAAGCTAGACGTAAATATCACAGCAGTACCCTAATAAATAACAACAGTCAAATGAGAGTTGATACTGTATCACCCATGGTAAATAAAGAATATGAAATTTTTATATTTATCCCTATTTGTGGAAAAAATAATGTTTTAATGGGAACGCTATGCTCGATGGCATACCCAATACGCAACAACGAGTTTCTTGGGAATCTTACGTTGCACTCTAATAATAAGATAATATTATGGTAGTTAACGCCTAGCCGTTGTAATGACAGGAATGAACAGAACTAACTAAAAAATGATTATATATGTTTGTCAAATATTTTTACTTTTTACAATAAATGTTAGAGGATTAAAAATTTGAATGAATCCAATTTTTAAGCATAAACATTCTAATATTCTTTAAAAGGTCGATTAACCGCCTTTAGATGGAGAACCTCTTTTAAAATCAACATTTTAACAATTTTATGTGTTATATTTGACAAAATAAAATTCTTCTTTATAATCAAGACATCAAAATTTACATTGTGTAAATTTTTGGTACTTTTCCAATAAAGTTCATTTTTTTAATGAATAGTGAAAAATGTTGTATTTTAATTCGAAACCGCCTTTTAATCTAATTTATTTATATTGTTATATTATCTTTTTAATTTGTTTTAAAGTTCAATTAGAATATATTTTTATCATTTAATCCAATAGCGTTCATTGGAATTAATTTCATCTTGAAATTGGACTTAAACTACAGTCAATCTTTTGATACTTATTGTTTCTTAAAAACACGCTATTTGTTTTGACAACGAGAATTAATTATTAAATTAATTAATAAAACTTATATGTTCTGAATTATGTAAAAAATTACTTCATTTTTGAATTCGTAATATCAAATATAGCTTATGGTGAATATTTGGTATTTTTCTGAAAAACTTCAATTTTTGATGAATAGTGAAACAACTAAGTGGTAGTCAAAGAAACTGATTTTTCATTTAAATAGAACTTTTACCCCTCTGAATTTTGAATTTTAACAATCTGACATACATGGTTGTCATTCGGAAGTAAATTGTGGTTCAATGGGATTAAAATAATTTTTTGGTGAAAAGTAACTTTTAAGTTTTTAATCGCGATTAGAGGTAATTAGTGTAGTTTAAGGTAAAAGTAATGTTTTAATAATATGATATGAGCATGACACATGTTATACCATTATTGTATGTGTCATGGATGACCATGAAAATCCATGGGTCAACTTGGGGACCCCATGGAGCCACTTTTTTTGGGAAATCACATAAATAACTTTTTATTTAATGTAAAAGTAAAAATGACACAAACACGAGTTGTTTTACTAAAATAATTTTTCCATGGGTTATACAAGTCATAGTTTTTACTATAAGTAGTCATTGGAAAGATAAAAATATTTCCTACATCATGATAGTTTTTTTAAAAAATTAAGACATTAAATAAATAAAATTATTTATGACATCATAATGATGTAGCGACTACCTCATTAATAAAAGATTTAAATAAAATGAAAAGATAATGTAAAATCTATGACCTACACATGTCCACAACCTATTGGATTTGTGTATTTCGAATCCTTATAACCTTATCCTTGAATTATATCAATGTGGGACCTTTTAAATCCGAAACGCATTTTCAAATGAAGTATCATTTCTTTACTTTCCAAGAGTGTCTCTCATCTCCTCTTATAAAAGGCCCCCAACTCTACCTCCTGACCCACACTTCCAAAGCCATTGTATCAGCCAAACCCTACCCATTTTGTCTTTCCACATCCATATCTAACTCTTAGAAGCCTCACATTTGGCATAAGTCTTCCCAAGGAAGTCTTTGAGCTCAAACTAAAGGGAGTTACCCGATTTTATGGTAATGTCTTCACTTGAGTCCTTTTGTATTATTTTTCTTCTCTAACCCCATAAATTATTTTTATTCATTTATTTTGTAAAAATTACAGTATCTTCAATATACTAGGATGTTTTTATAAGAATAATTGTATCTACAATTACACACACCTACATATAATGGTTAAAGAACATACTGTTTCTGTGGAAGGTGAATTTCTGCCTCACGAAACGATGATTGTTCAACACTCATATAAAACCTTCAAAGGTGGCCATTAAGATGTCACTATATTTATATATTATATATAATATGTTTATGTTTTACTTAATATTCTTTATTTTTCTTTTTTGTCATACCATTATGGTTTCCATTTTGGGTAAACACGATAATTTCATTTTAGGAAGTGCGGACTAGAGCCCCCTCAAAGTGATTTGATTCGTTAATGCCATATGTGTGATGTATAAAGGATGTATTTAAAGTTATTATAAATGATTTATGTTACATATAAATGATGAACATAATTATGGAATTAATATATACGTACCTCTCATTTAGTTTTAATTCCATTAATATTACATATAAATGAAAGTAGCGTTCATGTGTACGTACGGCTTACCGTCTCCATGAACGGTGCATTTCATTTCTTACCTCTAAATGATTATGTAATATTATAAATACATGTATATTCTGGATATATATGATATATATGATATCCAAATCTTGAATATCATTCTGGATATAATGAAACTTTGACCACACGAACAACATTTAATTGTAAGAAGTCCACTTTCGACTTAAGAACCAAATATCGACAAAACAATCATTATTAACATAAATGATTACATGATGTTTAAAACATGGAAATAAGTGATATAAAAGAAATAATGAACTTGAAAAAGGTTATTAAGAAATTATAAATTAACTCAAGTTTATTATTCAGGACGTTAAAGAACAATCGAGTCAAGTCGGACCCGAGGTAAGGGATCCTACTCCTGTCTTTCTTTTTAAGTACACTCTTTTTTGTCATTCCTTTTAAGATAATATTTCATGTGATTGAGACGTTATTTTATATTAATCTTACTATAATTTTTATGTTCATATGATGAGAGACCATATTCTCTCTCATCAGTCCATTTAGGAAGTTTTGAGTGGCGCCGTTAGGCTGCCGAATTTTCGTAAGAGATCTATCCTCTCTTTTTTTAAGTACTCTCCTTTATGCCACTTATTTTAAGATCCTCTTATTTATGATGGGGGATGTTCTTTTATATCATATTTTATGTACATTTTATTGTAATATGATGAGAGAAACTATTTGATCTTATCAATCCATTTTTGAATGTTTTAAGTGTCGCCGTTAGGCTGCCGAGTTTTCGTAAGGGATTTTTCATCTCACTTTTATTCCCATGAGATTTATGCTACATTTTCCACAATTTCCATTGAGTGGTGTATATACTGCCCATTATTTTACTCATTGTGTAATATAAATTTATTTATGAGCATTTACATCAATGTTGTATTGTCCATCTTTCACGGGGTGTATGTTTCGAAAGATACCCATGTCGGTAAGGGAATCTTTCACCCTCCTCTTTTTAAAAGACTTTTTTTGTTATGTCTTTTAATTCACATAACATTATGTTGGGATATGTTCTTATATATCCTTAGTGATTTAAATTTTATGTCCAAGTGATGAGATACCCTTTTTATCTCGCATCAACTCATTTTCTGAATTTTGTAGTGACGCTGTTAGGCTGTCATATTTTTGTAAGGGAACTTCTTAACCCAATATCGATTCATTGGGTTAATCTCCTACTTTCAAATAATTTTTAGAGATTATAATGTCATATCTTGTATTTGTACATTATTTATGTGTACTTATAGTGAATACACATAGTAGATCTACTTTATTTAAAAAATGATCTTTGTAAGGGACTTCGTCTCAATCTCTTTTCATTGAGGCATATTTTATTTATACACATCCTTCTTTTATACGGTGTATAAACCCCTTTGAATTTTACGTTTATTCAAAAGGAATCTTTTTTATACGAAGCTTTTACTAAACGACAAAAGGAAATGTTTTTGTCGTACATATGCGGTGACAACGACTTCTCCGCCGCCGTGACCATTATTTTAGTTTCGGCTTCCTCTACAAGCCATACCTTTTTTAAAAGAAAAATAAATACCATGTTTTTTTCCTTTATTTTGATATTAAAAATGTTTTTCATAATTTTTTTAAATCAATGTGTTGTATTGATATCTTGTGATTGAAAAGTGGAAATGTTATGTTTCTTTTATGCATGTTTTATGTGATAAGATTATGTTGTGGTTCTTTGGGATTATTATGATGACGGGTCGTTCCGTGATAAACTAAGGGCGGGTGAGCCCGATATAGCTCTCCAACGCATTGGGTAATGTGAACGGGTTAAATGTTAAGGTTTCTCTGAAATGATTTAGGGAATATACTATGATGGGTAATCCAAACATAATCAAGAGGGTTACTCCCTACGTAAGAATTTTATGAATGCCTCACGGTACCTTTATGTCTTATGATTTCTATGATTTATTCATGATTTTATGGGGTATGTTAAAGTGATTATGTTTTGTGGGTAAATTATGATTTCATTTTTATGTATAATTGTACTCATTTTTCCTTTCCATATTTTTATATCCCTTACTGAGCTTTTTATGCTCATCCCAAGTTTTTGAAATGTTTTTCACAGGTCAAGGGAAGGGTACATGATATGATGATAGTGTCAAGGAAGTCTCAGGAAAGAATCCATGTTTTATTTTAAATATGTTCATGTTGATGGGTAAAATTAATACTATATATTATGTAACCACTTTGTTTAAATGTGGAATGTAATGAACTTTTTATGATCTAATTCTCTAAAACTCTAAACCTCAAAGGATCCTCAATGTGTAATCTTGTAATAACTCAAGATTAAGTAAGGTTTAAGGCTAGGGCCTTATAGTTAGTATCAAAGGTTGTTTTAGATAACATTAGAGGTTAGGGTATTATCTAAGCATAAGTGACATTACCATAATGGTTAGGATTTCAGAAAGAGTCCAAGTTTAAGATAAAGTGAATGAGTAAGTATATCTTAGTGTTTACCTTCCTCATTAGTACATGATGGTTTTGTTGATATACTCACACATAAATTTCTATTTTGAGTGAATGGATGGATCTAGTAGGCACCAATGTGACAATAGGTTTGAAGGAAACTGTGGTGGTTCTCTGATTAAGAGATTGGATGAAATGGGAGATTCAATGAGGAAACTCGTGGTTGTTCTAAACCAACTATCAAGGAGTCATGATCAACCAATTGTACCTTGGTATGTTCTTTAATGCATCATGTACAAGATGACCAATCGATGTGGATGTTCAGGTAATAATTATAAAGGTAACCATTAGGGTTTATATGATCCTTACTTTTGAGGTAATTATGGGTTATTATATATTATGATGGAAAATAAAAGGCATGAGATAAACTTGATGTTAAAATATCTTATTATTATTATTGAAGATTTTATCTTGTTTGGGGGAATGTTTTATGAATTATATAGTTTTGGAAAAAGGACAACACGTAGACCGTGTGACAACCCGTCGCGTCGGACAAAGCTGCGGTAATCAAACCCACAACCAAAGTGCGACTGGTATTTATCGCCTACCACTGGACTATGTGAATTCCCTGGTTAGTTTGACTAATTCTTTTTAGTTAGATGATTTTAGGAATAAAGTGTAAGTTCATTTTGAGTTATCTATGGAAATGATTAACCTATCATCGAGGATATGTGATCAGGTTTATTACATTTCAATATGAGAATTTAAGAGCAACTGATGTTATTTAGAGATAAAAGTTAATTTATAACATGGAAGACTATGTGATTAAATCATTATAATATTTGGGTTTCAATCTTAGTTTGGTTTACATTGAAGAATTTTATGGACAAATTGTTTATCAAATGGTCCTCATTGAACTTTGGGTTTTGTTGGACAAATTTTGGAGATTAAGAATAGATTTTCTTTTTATAAAGGGTTGCCATTTTCTGGATTATCTGAACTTGTACTAACCATTTCGGATTTGGTTTTGGTTTTGGTTAAATTCTTATGAAAAAGGGATGTATATAGTTCCCATTTGTGGATTAGGTGATTCTCTAGAAGTTGATTATAGTGAACAAGTCTTCCTAAATACTCGTCTTTTGTAGAAAATATGAGTTTGTGTAAGAAATATAATAAAAGTTGAAATTCAACATGGTAAGTAATTATGTTTCCTTATGAATAAATTCCTCAATAAAAAAAACAAAAATGTTGTCTATTAAATTTTCCTACTGGGGAATCGAATACCGTTTAACCCACCACATGTTTGTGATTTTCTTATGGTTAACTTTCTCCTAGACATTTTTAATATCACACTCCCTCAGAACATGACCCTTTATTTTCCTACATGGAATCCTAGTATGGGTTAACTCGGGTGACCTTGGTAATTCTCTTTCTTTATTTTAAAGTGATAGTTTAACTGACTCTTGTTCCGATGTGGGATTTTCAATGAATTTTCCAAGTCCAATTTTAAAGCATTGCGAGGACGCAATTCCCAAAAGGGGGGAAGGATGTAACAACCCATGTAAATAAAGAATATGAAATTTTTATATTTATCCGTATTTTTGGAAAAAATAATGTTTTAAAGGGAACGCTATGCTTGATGGCGTACCCAATACGCAACAACGAGTTTCTTGGGAATATTACGTTGCACTCTAATAATAAGATAATATTATGCTAGTTAACGCCTAGCCGATGTAATGGAGGGAATGAAAATAACCAAATACAAAATGATTATATATGTTTGTCAAATATTTTTACTTTTTTCAATAAATGTTAGAGGATTAAAAATGTGAATGAATCAAATTTTTAAGCATAAACATTCTAATATTCTTTAAAAGGTCGACTAACCACCTTTTGATGGTGAACCTCTTTTAAATCCACTTTTTAACAATTTTATGTGTTATATTTGACAAAATAAAATTCTTCTTTAGAATCGGGACATCAAAATTTACATTGTGTAAATTTTTTGTATTTTTTCGATAAAGTTCATTTTTTAATGAACAGTGACAAATGTTGTATTTTAATTCAAAAACCCATTTTAATCTAATTTATTTATATTATTAGACTATCTTTTGAATTAGTTTTAAAGTTAAAATAGAATATATTTTTACCATTTAATCCAATAGTGGTCGTTGTAATTAATTTCATCTTGAAATTAGACTTAAACTAGAGTCAATCTTTTGATAATTATTGTTTCTTAAAAACACGTTATTTGTTTTGGCAACGAGAATTAATTATTAAATTAAATAATGAAACTTATATGTCATGGATTTTGTAAAAAAGGCTTCATTTTTGAATTCATAATATCAAATATATCTTAGGGCGAATTTTTGGTATTTTTCTGAAAAACTTCAATTTTTGATGAATAGTGAAACCGGTAAGTGGTAGTTAAAGAAACTGATTTTTCGTTTAAATGAAACATTGCCACCTCTGTGTTTTGAATTTAAAAAATCCTACATACATGGTTGTCATTAGGAAGTAAAATGCGGTTCAATGGGATTAAAATAATTTTTTGGTGAATAGTAACGGTTAAGTTTTTATTCGCGATTTGAGGTAATTAGTGTAGTTTAAGGTAAAAATAATGTTTTATTAATATGAGATGAGCTTGTCACATGTTCTACCCTTATTGGATGTGTCATGGCCGACAAATAAAATCCATGGGTCAACATGGGGACCCCATGGAGCCTCTTTTGTTGGGAAATGACATAAATAACTTTTTATTTAATGTAAAAGTAAAAATGACACAAACATGAGTTGTTTTAGTAAAACAATTTTTACATGGGGTTATAAAAGACCAATTTTTGACTATAAATAGTCATTGGAATGACAATCATATTTCCTACATCATGATAGTTTTTTTATAATTTTTAGACATTAAATAAATAAAATTATTTATGACATCATAATGATGCAGCGATTATTTCATTAATAAAGGATTTAAATAAAATGAAAAGATAATGTAAAATCTATGACCTACACATGTGAAAAACCTATTTTATTGGTGTATTTAGAAACCTTATCACCTTATCCTCGAATTATATCAATGTGGGACCTTTTAATTTCGAAACTCATTTTCAAATAAAGTAACATTTCTTTACTTTCCAAGAGTGCCCCTCCTCTCCTCTTATAAAAGGCCCCCACCTCTACCTCCTTACCCACACTTTCAAAGCCTTTGTCTCTGCCAAAACCTTCCCTTTTTGTCTCTCCACATCCATCTATTACTCTTAGAAGCCTCACATTGGGCATAAGTCTTCCCAAGGAAGCCTTTGAGCTCAAACCAAAGGGAGTTACCCGATTTTAAGGTAATGCCTTCACTTGAGTCCTTTTGTATTATTTTGCTTCTCCAACACCCAAAACACTTTTTATTCATGTCTTTTGTAACAACTACAGTATCTCCTATATTCTAGGACGTTGTTATAAGAATCATTCGAGCTACACATACACACACCTACATCTAATGGTTAAAGAACATACTGTTTCTTTGGATGGTGAATTTCTGCCTCACAAAACGATGATTGTTCAACACTCATATAACACTTTGAAAGGTGGCAATTAAGATGTAATTATATTTATATATGATATATAATATGTTTATGTTTTACTTAAGCTTATTTATTTTTCTTTTTTGGCCTACCTTTATGGTTTCCATTGTGGATAAACACGATAATTTCATTTTAGGAAGTGTGGACTACCGCCCCCTCAAAGTGATTTGATTCGTTAATTCCATATGTGCGATGTATAAAGGATGTATTTAAAGTTATTATATATGATTTATGTTACATATAAATGATGAATATAATTATGGAATTAAAATATACATACCTCTCATTTATTTTTAATTCCATTAATATGACATAGAAATGAAAGTAGCGTTCATGCGTACGTACGACTTACCGTCTCCAGGAACGGTGCATTTCATTTCTTACCTCTAAATGATTATGTAATATTGTAAATACATGTATATTCTGGATATATATGATATATATGATATCCAAATCATGAATATAATTCTGGATATAATGAATCTTTGACAACATGAACAACATGTAATTGTTAGAAGTCCACTTTCGACTTAAGAACCAAATATCAACAAAACAAACATTATTAACTTAAATGATTACATAATGTTTATAACATGACAATAAGTGATATAAAAGGAATAATGAATTTGAAAATGGTTCTTAATCAAGTATAAATTAAATCAAGTTTATTATTCAGGACGTTAAAGAACGATCAAATCATGTCGGACCCGAGGTAAGGGATCCTACTCCTCTCTTTCTTTTTAAGTACACTCTTTTATGTCATTCCTTTTAAACTCATATTACTTGTGATTGGGATGTTCTTTTATATTACTCTTACTGTAATTTTTAAGTTAATATGATGATAGACCCTATTCTCTCTCATCAATCAATTTTGGATGTTTTGAGTGGCACCGTTAGGCTGCCGAATTTTCGTAAGAGATCTAACCTCTAGCTTTCTTTTTAAGTACTCTCCTTTATGTCACTTCTTTGAGGCTCCTATTTTTTGGGACGGGGGATGTTATTTTATATCCCTTTTGCTTTAAGTTTAATTGTAATATGATGAGAGACCCTATTTTATCTCATCAATCCATTTTTTTAAGTTTTAGGTGGCACCGTTAGGCTACCGAGTATTTGTAAGGTATTTATCATCTCACTTTTATTCTCATGAGATTTATGCTACATTTTCCACAATTTCCTTTGAGTGGTGTATGTACTAACCATTATTTTACTCATTGTTTAATATAATTTCATTTATTAGTATTTACATCAATGTTTTATTGTCTTTCTTTCACGGGGTGTATGTTTTGAAAGATACCCATGTCGGGAAGGGAATCTTTCACCCTCCTCTTTTTAAAAGACTTATTTTGTTATATCTTTTAATCCACATAACATTGTGTTGGGATATCTTCTTCTATATCCTTAGTGATTTAAATTTTATTTCCAAGTGATGAGATACCCTGTCTATATCTCATAAACTCATTTTCTAAATTTTGTAGTGACGCCGTTAGGCTGTCAAATTTTTGTAAGGGAACATCTTTACCCAATTTCCATTCTATGGGTTAATCTCCCACTTTAAAATTATTTCATGAGATTATAATGTCATATCTTGTATTTTTACTTTATTTATGTGTACTTTTAGTGAATAAACATAATATATCTACTTTATTTAAAAAATTATATTCGTAAGGGACTTAGTCTCAATCTCCTTTCATTGAGGCATATTTTGTTTTATACCCAACCTTCTTTTATACGGTCTATAATCCCATTTTGACATTTACTTTTATTCAAAAGGAATATTTTTTATACGAAGTGTTTACTAAATGACCAAAGGGAATTTTTTTGTCGTATGTATGCGGCGACAAAGGCTTCTCCGCCGTCGTGACCATTATTTGAGTTTCGGCTTCCTCTACAAGCCATACTTTTTTTTAAAAGAAAAAGAAATACCATGTTTTACTTTTCCTTTATTCTGGTATTAAAAATGGTTTTCATAATGTTTTTATATCAATGTGTTTTATAGATATCTTGTGATTGAAAAGTGGAAGTGTTATGTTTCCTTTATGCATTTTTTATGTGATACGATTATGTTGTGGTTCTTGGGAATTATTATGAAGACGGGTGGTTCCGTGATAACCTAAGGGCGGTTGAGCACGATATAGCTCTCCAATGCATTGGGTAATGTGAAGGGGTTAAACGTTATGGTTTCTCCAATGGGATTTATGGAATAAACTATGATGGGTATTCCAAATATAACCAAGAGGGTTACTCCCTATGTAAGAATGTTATGAATGCCTCAAGTTACCTTTATGTGTTATGATTTATATGATTTATTCATGATTTTATGAGGTATGTTAAAGTGCTTATGTTTTATGGGTAAAGTATGATTTCATTCTTATGTATACAAGTACTCATGTTTCCTTGACATATTTTTATATCCATTACTAGGCTTTTTATGCTCATCCCATGTTTTTGAAATGTTTTTCACTGGTCAAGGGAAGGGTACATGATATGATGATAGTGTCAAGGAAGTTTCAAGAAAGAATCCATGTTTTATTTTAAATATGTTTCCATTTATGGGAAAAATGAATACTATCTTTTATCTATCCACTTTTTTAAATGTGGAATGTAATGCAAGTTTTATGATCTAACTCTCTAAAACTCTAAACCTGAAAAGATCTTCAATGTGTAATCTTGTAATAACTCATGATTAAGTAAGGTTTAAGGCTGGGGCCCTATAGATACCAACTACTCGACCCTTCTCAGAGGCATATTGTGTCTCCTACATCCATGACGCCTCATCGAAATGGTGGGAACTAGTCTATCCAGTCGTCTTGTCCAGACTCTCAGCCTGTGTCTGAGAGGCTGCTGAATCTTATGACTCCTTTAATTCCAATATGAAATTAAAATGGTGAAAATATTATATGCAGTTAATTGTTAAACTGAAAAAATAATACTAACCACAATCTGACTCTAGTGATCACCTCTAATCTCTCCAATGGCTGGATCACTGTGCATCCTCCAATAAACATTGAACTCTGTAATATCAGGATGCTCAATTGTCTACAAAAATATAAAATAAACTATTTATATTTATGTTTATATAATATATTTAAAAAATATACTTACTAGATTCTCTCTATGTGTACTGAATGTACGACAACCAGCTCGATGCGTCACCTCATATCCCCCCCAGTTCTGCCATCCCACAAAATATCTTCTCTGAAATCCACCACCCATACAGTGTAAACAAAATCCATCCAAAACGTGAGATGAAATGTACTTTGGTTGGTGGGATCTACACGAATCATCAAATTCTATCACTCCTACTTTCATAATGGTTGTTCTTCTCAAATTGTGCAAAGACTAATAGAAACGCTCATGCATAGACACTTGTCATGCCATGTGGATAGCTTCACACATGCTATCATAAATGAGATACCAAAAACCCTACATATAATTTAAAATATCATTTTATTAATCAAATAAATTTAAAAATAAATATTCTTTATTTACATACCTTCCAATAATCAAACATGTCTCACCACCTATCAATGGGAATCTGTTCCCTTGTGATCCATGGCTGAGAAAAATAATTGCACAAGATAGCACTCCCCTATCCAATAGCTACATGGGAAAAACTATGAAAATGAAATAAATAATCAAACAATAAATATATATATATAAATAAATTAATGAAAGATAAAAAAAATATATAGGTTATCATACCTCTGTGTGCATTCATCGAAGCCTAGAAATGGACGTCGCTCGAGATAGGGTCATGAGTCATCAATCATGAAAGACCGCACCCCCTCCACATACCCCCAAAATCATCAGTAGGCTGAGGGTCAGATAGTCAACAATCCCCCTCATCCAAAGGTAGATCAGCCTCCTGCAACTCGGAAAATAGACCAAGATCCATCTGAAAAAAAAATGATTATTTTTAAAAGATAGTTAAAAATAACTTTTATTTATAGATATGAATTAGTTATGATTATAACAATCATTTAACTATGTCAATGTCCATATTCATCTTCATATCCATAGCTGTGCAGGTCAATGTATTTTTCTTTCTTTACAGCATCATCAATATCTATATGATTTTCAATTTCATAATCTCTTGTCATTTCGAATTCATTTGTACATCATTAACATCTTCATCATCATTGATCCTTAATTATGGAGTTTCATCATTGATATTCATGTCTATTTGCAAAAAAGATGGATTTTGAGCAGTCTCTTGAAATTTTTCAGTTCCTTCTAATTCAGCGGAACCACATTCATATTGAGTAAACTGATTATCCCGGGATTCAATTTTTATTATGCTCCACCAATCACTCATGTCTCTTGAAGTATCACATTACATTGCATAATAAATTTTATTTGACTTTTGAGACAATAAAAATGTTTCATTTACTACAATAAGACCTTTATATTTAATATTGATGATTCTATGAGTCAGATGAACATGTAAGCCTCTATCAGTATACAACCACCGACATTTAATCATCGTTATATAATTCTTTCCTAGATTACAAAGCTCAATAATTTCATCTAGAATGCATTAAAAGTCAACATCAGTTTCTCAATGATGTGATCCATCCAAGAAAACTCCACTTTTCATTGGTTTGTTTATTCCACATATGCATGTGTATGAAATCCAAAACCATTCACCACAATTTCATTATATGATTTCACCAATTTGGATGGAGGTATACTCAATTTACACAGTTTCTTATCAATGATATCACCATGTTGAGACACCAAAAAATTTTCAAAATAGTTATTAATATGCTTAATAATAAACAGAATTTATATTAAACCATCAACAATTTATGTTACCTGTCTCTGAAACAATTGAGATTTTTTTTGTCTATGTTCTTCCAGAGAAGCTGATGAAAATTGTTGAAGTTTTTTCCTGATATGACTATCATATAACCTAAAAATAAAATACGTTTAAATATTATAACATAAATTTTAAAAAAAGTGATAGAAGTACTCATAGTACAATTGAAGTCATTTCTTCATAGTTGAGCAGAACATATGTATGATCTCTATGATGTTTATCATCTTAAATCCATCATTCAAGAACTCCATCGAAACCAATATTTGGCTGATTAAAAACTGATAATTGATTTTTTATTTCATCATTAACATTCCCCTTGTTTCATCCCATGTGATTTTGTTTTGATGGATATTGAGATTCAAAATAATGAGATCAGAAAAAAGTAATTTCCTCTTGCAAATAAGCTTTAGTAAATGAGCCTTCAATTGATTCATTGTTATGTACTTTTTTCTTCAATTTCCACATGCATCTCTCGAATGGGTACATCCATTGATACTATAATAAACCTCCACATTTGGCTTCATGTGGAAAATGTAATATCAGATGTTCTATTGATTTAAAGAAAACTGGTAGAAAGATTATTTCCAATATAAATATAATTACAACATCTTCATCATGTTTTCTTAGCGCATCGTAGTCTATTCTCCCTGAACAAATGTCTCATGAAATATGATATTTCTATTATCAAATCCCAAATCATAGAATTCAACAAACCTCTGAATCCAATTGGCGTAATTCCTCCCATTATAAGAGGACAATAATGTATTTCTAATCCAGTAATATAAAAATTCATAACACATCTGTCCGAATTGGAAAAACATCACTCTGGATGTCTCAAATCTGCAATCCGCTGAAAAAATAATATGTGACTCTCTTTGGAAAGCGTATAAGCACTTTTTGGCTTCGTTAACCTCCATGATATGACATTTTCAAATAGGTCATGTTCTGGCCACCAGCAAATTTGGGAAAGATCTAATCATGGCTCTACAGTTTCATTGGTCTTACCTGGTGTATCCAAAACTGTATTAACTAAATTATCAAAACAATTTTTCTCAATATGAGTGATATCCATAATGTGGAGGTCCAAATAATCACACCAATATAGAAGATCATAAAAAATTCTATGTTTTATCCAATTATATTCTTTTCCAAAGACATGAATTTTCTTTTGGTTTAATATTGGCACAAATGTGTTGGGAGGTAATGATAATACTACATATTTTAACTTTGTACCTGAGATCATTTGTTGAGGCTGATCCCTTTCAATTTTACCTTTTCTTAAATGTTATTTGTTCTTCAAAAAAGGACAATCAGTTGGAAGAAATCTGCGGTGATAGACCAAATAGCAAGGTTTTTTTTCCATTGATGAGCATAAAGGCATCGTTGTATTTCATAAAGTAAATAAATGATTTCAGACCATGTGTACTCTAACCAGATAACATGACATATGATAGAACGTCACCAGTTGTCCACATCAATGCATCTTTTAATATGTAATTTTGTTTTGTAGCAACATCAAATGTACTTACACCATCAATCCATAATGTAATTATCTCATCAATAAATGGTTTCAAATAAACATCAATATTCATTTTCGGATGTCCTAGGATTAATAAGGTCAAAAATATATAGGGATCCATCATCAAAATCCATGGAGGTAAATTGTAGAGAGTTATAATGATAGGCCAACATGAATACTAACTACCATAAGAACCAAACGGTCAGAAACCATCAGTAAAAAGACCCAATACTACGTTTCGGGCTTCTAAAGAAAAAGATAGATGCAGACGGTCAAAATGTTTCCACGAATAACCATTATATGGATGATTCATGCTTTTATTAGTTGATATATTGGTTTTGTACAATGAAATAATTGACGCTGTGTTCTGATACATAAATAAACACTACAACCTGGGTGTAAAGGGGAAAGATCTCAACTGTTTTACTCAAAATGATCAAGACATCCCTTGTTGAGATTCATTATACCTCGATTGTCCACATGTGGGAAAAATATCCAAAAAATTATTTTCACCATAATATAAGATGAAATCATTTGGACATGCATTAATATTCTGATAACTAAGACTCAGATTACAAACCAGCCTCTTGCTCTCATAGTAATTATTAGGAAAAACATTTACATTAAGTAACAGTTTTTTAACCAAAAAAAATATCTGATAAAAAATGGTGTTTGACATTTCATTATATTATTTAATAGCCATAAATTTTGTAACCACATCTAATTTTCTTATCTTCCAAATAGGATATAATGCATCCTCAGCATAACTCAACAACTTCTAAATTTCATATGGTGCCAACTTTGGAGTAAAATCAATATCCTATTGAGTTTCAGTTTGATGAATAGATGGACCTACAACATTATGTACTAAATTTTGAAACCATGATGGATCTGGAATCAAGTTATTTGTATCTTATCTGGAACTGCATTCTCCGAGTTGATAACAAAAAACATAATCTTGTTGAAAACCAAACTGCAGGAGATGTCCCCCAACCTTGTCAAATGTGTCAAACATTCTCAAAGAACATTTTTTACAAGGAAACATAATTATGCCTTTTGAAACATATTATTTTTTTATGGTGAAAATGATAAGAATGATTCAACACCCTCAATATATACATGATTTAAACCAGAATTGTTTGGATTTCAAAATTGATTTATCCAAGCGTGATAATCTAATAATGATTGTTGTTGACTTCCTCGTTCCATATTTTTCTACAATATATAAAATCATTACTATTTTTGAATAATTTGAAATTTTTAAAACACTATCTAAAAAATATAAATAATTACAACTACTTCTTAATAATTACCATTACTTACGAGCGACACAATTTCCAGAGGATTGACGACTGATCTTTTGTATGATGCCTCATTTATTGCAACATTCTAACATAGAAATTCTAACAAAGAATCTGATCGAAGGAAGGAATATTCATTCTCGTATGCATGAGAATGAATATGCGTACCTTCGATGAGATTCTTCATTGTAATTTTTGTGTGAAAAAGTTTCTATTAAATGAGCTGTCAGAGAAAAGAGCCCCCTTTTTTGATGAATCATCTTCTTACAACTATCACCAGCTGAACAGATTATGAAAAATGTGGTCCTACGAATTCATATTCAAACACCGGAATACGATATTTGATATGCATATATAGAAGAAAAATTTTCAAAATGTTTTGAATTAGTGAAAGTTGAAAGTAGAAGAGTTATTAAGAAAAAGTTGTGTCGTCAATCCACTGGAAATTATGCCAAGTTAATATAAGTTATTACAATTTATTTTCTTCCTAATTGTTACTAATTGTTACTAATTTTTATTAATTGTTACTAATTATTACTAATTGTTATTACTTCTTACTATTTCTTATATTTCATACTATTTTGTACTGTTTTTTAGAATTTCTTACTATTTCTTACTATTTCTTACTATTCTTACTATTCTTAATATTATTTTGATTCTTAAAATTCTTATAATTCTTAATATACTTAGTATAATTACCATACTTACTATTCTTACTATTCTTGCTAATACTTACTATTCTTACTAATACATACTAATACTTACTAATACACATTAATACTTATTTATTACTAATTATTACTAATTTTTACGAATTATTACTAATTATATTTAATTATTACAAATTATTACTATTTATTACTAAATATTACTAATTATTACTAACTATTCCTAATTATTCCTAATTTTTACCAATTATTACTAATTATTAATAATTATTCCAAATTATTGCTAATAATTTCTAATTATTACTAATTATTACTAATTATTACTAATTATTACTAATTATTACTAATTATTAATAATCATTACTAATTATTACTATTTATTCAAAATTATTCATAATTTTTCCTAATTTTTCCTATTTATTAATACTTATTACTATTTATTCATATTTATTCCTATTTATTCCTATTTATTCTTATTTATCCCTATTTATTCCTATTTATTCATAATTATTAAAATTTATTCTGATTTAATCTTATTTATTCAAATTTATTCAAATTTATTCCTAATTTTGGTTATTTATTAAAATTTATTCCTTTTTATTCTTATTTATAAATATGTTTTACTATTTATTACTATTTATTACTAATTGTCTCTAATTTAAACTAATTGTTACTAATTATTACTAAATATTACTAAATATTACTAATTATTACTAATTATTTCTAATTATTGCTATTTATTACTATTTAACACAAATTATTACTAATTATTACTATTTATTACAATTAATTACTAATTATTACTAATTATTAGTAATTGTTACTATTTATTACTATTTATTACTAATTATTACTAACTATAGCTAATTATTACTAATTATTACTAATTATTTCTATTTATTTCTATTTATTCCTATTTATTTCTATTTGTAACTATTTGTTACTATTTCTTCTTATTTATTACTATTTGTTACAAATTATTACTATTTGTTAAATATTATTACTATTTCTAAAAAATTATTGCTAATTATTAATAATTATTTCTAATTATTACTAATTATTTATAATTATTACTAATTAATTATAATTATTACTAATTATTACTGTTTATTATTATTTATTACTATTCAATCCAATTTAATCCTATTTATTAATAATTATCACTTTTTATTGCTAATTATTACTATTTATTCCTATTTATTTCTAATTATTACATTTTATTTCTATTTATTCTTAATTATTTCTATTTATTACTATTTATTAATAATAACTACTATTTATTACTAATTACTACTATTTATTAACAATTATTACTAATTACTAATATTAATTAATAATTATTCTTATTTATTAATAATTATTCATATTTATTTATAATTATTACTATTAATCCCTAATTATTTCTTTTTATTCCTATTTATTACAAGTTATTCATAATTATTACGATTTATTACTAATTATTACTAATTATTACTAGTAATAATAATTATTACAATTTATTACTATTTATTACTAAAATACCGATTACAAAACAATTTAAATGTAATTTAATTACAACTAATCAACAATAATTAAAATTAACATATTTTTTTATAAATACTAAAATAAATAAAATATAAATACCTTTAAGCTTGATCTTTGATTGATGTACGTGCCTTCACAAATTCTCCATAAAAAAATTAATTGAGGGAAATTATCAATATAAAATTCAAGTTTAGAGAGAGAGAGAGAGGAAGTGAGAAATGAGAGGATCAGAAAGAAAAACGAAGGGGGGTATATATAGGTTAGAGTAGTTGCGACTAGACTAGTTGTGACGGGCTTACCGTCACGAAAGGTACTTTTTGTGATAGTCCCCGTCGTAAATAACTTTGCCGGCATTAATTGTTGTCAGTGGTTAAAAGGGTATTTGCGACGGGACCCATCGCAAAAGGTGACCTGCAGACAAACCTTTTGCGATCAGACAACATCTCATCACAAAAACTCATTTACCACCACTGGTATTGGCGACAGGTCCCGTCGCAAATACCCTCTAATGGACACAATATTGGCGACGGGGGGATCCCCCCGTCACAAATAACCTTCCCGTATTTTAGTGTGAACCCTGTGCCAAAGCGCGCATTACCTATTGCGATGGGTCATCAAAACCCACCGCAAATAACACATTATTTACTATGGGACGAATCCCCCATCGTAAATAACCCTTGGGATAGACTATTTGCGATGTGAACTAATCTCATCGCAAATACCCCATCGTAAAAGACTGTTTTACCTGCAGTGTACAATTTTGAATTAACATTTATTTTTCACAAAACTACCATTACTAATTTATTATTTTTAAAACATTTATTTTCATAGATCTTGATATAAATATTAAATATTTTAATTCATAAGATGAATGATTTTTTTGTATACATTCATAGGTGAAGTTACTATTTTATTGGTCATATTACTATTTCTAATGATAACATAACTATTCCCACAATCATATTTAAAAGTATATTATGGTTTTATAATCATTTTTGAGTGAAGCATAAATAGTCAATGATATTAAATTTTAAAATAGACCTACCATAAGATCTTGGGGTGTTATAGTAAATCTAATATATGGTTATGAACACCCTATTTTTTGTGGAGGAGATATTTGGTTGGTGCTATATATGGGATAAGTTTTTTGTACTACATGTAGAGTGATATAGAGGGTTCTAATACGTCATGCCTTGGGATTTCTCCTAGAAAATATTCTTGATGAGAATATGGTATGGTAATTTATAATTTCCTTATAACATGGCATTTGGATTCCAAGAGATTTAGTCTGAGTCTGCCTGTTTTGTCCCTCTTCAGTGAGTCTATGTTGTGAGAGGAAATTTTAAAATAGATTGATCATCCTATTAAGGCTAGGCCCATGTAGGCCCTATGGGTCTAGAGAACAATGTGGTTGTATTTTACGTGACTTGGTGCTAGTGATTGAAGTACATGTTGGGTTCACATGACCTCGTGGATGCCCTTATAGGTGATATGGTAATGTCAGTAGGTTCAACATATTGTGTTTTTTGTGGCCAAATTTATTTTTAGAAGGTTATTCTATGAGGATAGAAAGAGGATGAGATGTGTACAAGGATACAAATCATGTGACTAGTACCCTAGATGTATGTTTGTGAGCATGGGAATGGTATGTGATTCCATGTTACTATTGTGTGTGTAGGATAACAAGGGGTAGGAAGGATGTGATATGGAATGAGATGTGCATTTATGTCCTCTCCATTAAAGAGAAGGTGATGGCATGGCCATTCATTGAGTAACAAGATAGTGGTTGGGTAGTGCTATGTGAGTGGATAACTAGAGGCTAGTCATGGTCATGTGGGTCTTAATGTGTTATTACATGAGACATTAAATGACGGCCTTACCTTGATTGATAAGGTACAATAAGAACTATACATTTAGTGAGAATGTAGTAGTAAATTTTTTATTCTGTGACCACTTCTTTAGTGATAAAACTCTGTATTGTAATGTGATATGATGATTTGAATGTGGGGGTGATAGGACTAGATGTATCGAGTTACCTTTGGTTATAAGGTGGGGGAAGAGATCACCTTGAGTGATAAAATGTGGCCCAGAATGTTTTCTGGAATGATATGGGATGAGAGACCCACCCTTAGAGAGATGGTTGGTTAGTGTGATGTGATATGTGACTGGATGTATGTTCTATCATTGAGTTATATGGGGTAGGAATGGATGACCATGAGTGATATGGGACTGATTTAGAACATGATTATGGGATATAACATGGAATGAGAGGATATTGTTGATACCTTTGTATGTGGTGTTTGTGGTTTTGTATAAACCCTACCCTAGGTAGGATGGAAGAGTTCCTGAAATGGAATGGAACCCTACACAACAACCTAGGGTATAGGTTAGGATTTATGGTATATAGAGACATATTATCTTGTGTATATTAAATAAGATATATTCTGGTGTTGTGTTGTCTTTGGGAACATTCAATGACCCAAATTCCATGCTTATGTGAAGTTATTTTATATTATTTACTTTTCTCATGCATATAAATGTATATCATTTCATATATACAGGGAAATTGGTGAGACCCTTCTGGTATATGTATCTCACACTCTAGAAAGGTACCTTGGTGTGCATGAAATGATTATGTATGGTTAACAGATGATCATATTCTCTGTTGTTGATCAATCTTGAGCAACTCAACATGGATTTGGATATGAAATAGAGATGAGGTTGGTGGATAGTAATGTAGCCTCATTGTTTATTCTTTTATTTTGATTATTGTATTTATATGATCTACCAAATGGGAGATTAGTTGTGATATATGACTATATGAAAAAACATTCATTTATTATATAATGTATACATTGTTATTGACTATGTATACTCTATTATGTGTGTTTGAATTATGTTCATTTATTTATTTCATATTGATAATTATGATATATAGGTCATAATCGTCACAATTTATGATTTAGTCCCTCAGTATTAGTCAACTGCCTATATCATATAGGGAGGTACTCCTGAAGACATATAGTGTATCAGAAGGGATAGTTATGATTTTTTTCATCCAATGAGTTATACTTGTGTTCACAAACAAAACCATACTTATAAATCTATTAAAACTATAGTTCTACAAAGATTATTCAACAAATCATTTAATTAAAGGGATAACATGCCTTTGGTCAGGATTGCTAAATCTATAAATCTTGGATATTTTCATTTTACACTATGATTGCCAAAATTTCTATTATCACTGGTTTTTATCTATTATCTCTTTCCATCAATGCCTATGTAGGTCACTTCTCACCTCTCTATTGCTCTAACACCATGATCAAACTATATAATCATCTTCATTAATCAAAACATTCCCAAACCTTTCTAGAAGACCAGTCATATCACTGGTGCCTTAATAAAATCTATACCACTTATTAATATCCTTTATTGTGTCGTGATCACAGAATAAGGGACATTTTTGAGGAAACCATATAATAGTGGTAAATTTATGTATTGACCACCTAAAATTGGGTATGAACTTGAATTCATCATATAAAATGTGTGACTGGATTTTAATTCGGAATAATTAAATGATAAATATAAGGAAATAATCCCTAAGATATTGATGCAAAAAATGATTTTAAAGAAAATATTTATAAGAAATTGATAAAAACATTCCTCCACACACCGTCAAAATCAATTAGTTCAAATAATCATATTATATATCTTAATCAATTAAGAATCAAATAATCATTCTGCCATGATGATTTCACTTTTTCAAATAATAAAATGAGAAATCTTAAGAATAAGCATTGATAATCCTTTGTGATAAAATGTTTGAGAATCATTAAAATAGAGTAGTAATAATGATGTTTTCTCATAAAAAACATATGACTATAAATAATCAATGTAAAAATAATCCTCATTTTAAACCTAATAGAATATTAATCGAATATCAAATTTTTTTATTAAATAATATTTATCCTATTTATGTAAATAATAATTTATAAATGTGACCATAAAATAATTGATAAAATATAATAAGAATGACGTGATGGAAAATAATAATGTGTTCTACATCAATAAAGAAATGTTATCACTTTATGAGTTCAGCATCATTTTGTAGTAGTTATTGATGCCACTATAAATTATTGTCCCCAAAAACATGAATAATGGAAAAATATTGTCTAGGATTAATTATTACCAACAAATAAACCTAAAAAATAATTATAACCATATATTTATAATTTAAATTTTAGGTTAACTGATGTTTAAAATAAATTCCATTTAATCCTTAGTCATATAGTCTAATGTCTTACTATGAAAATTATAACACTCCTAAAAGAAACCTCATATTCCAAAAATAACCACACTATACAAATTTCAATCTTGAAATAAAATAAGAATATTTTAATTATTCACACATTATTGAATAAAAAATAATATATTATCTATTATATATTATATATTTTTAAAATACATGAAAATCTTGTAAAAATAATAATCTTCTTGAATACCTCTATATGTGTTATTAAAATATTTATATGATTCTATAAAATAATTCATGTCACTATTGTCTCCCCTATTTTAAGGTTTTCATCCTATAAAATATAAATAACTAAAATGTTTAAGGGTATTGAGATCTCAATTGACTCTCATACTCCCATGATATTTCCTAAGGAATATTATGATTATATTAAACAAATCCCTATGGAATTGGTCTTAAATAAATGATCTTCACCTAATGATCTTTCATAATAATTACATACTTTAGGAAGGTGGTGTCATCCTCAAAATATTGTTCAAAAAAATTGTAATGTGTGGCTGATCATGCATATATTACCTTAGTAATGACTCATGGAAAATGTTGTGCAAGTGTTCCAGCTATGGGGGTAAATCTTATTGATAATTAACCTCATCCACTTTGGTATGAATTTGAAATATTACAATAAAAAATAGATACAATATACTCTCATGACTAAACCACTTAATTTTTACCTGTGGAAACACATTCATGAACACAAGGTCTCCATCCTTGAACTCCAACTGTCTCTATATTTTCTTTGTGTAGGAATTGAAATGACATTGATATATCCAAAAAGTATCATTAATCACCCATACTTATTCTATAACATGCTACACTATTTCATTCCCTATAAGAGATGACTCACCAATATCTATCCTTAAATTTGGTAACTTACAGAGTCTCCCATTTAATGACTTATGAGGTGTCATGATAATTTTATAGTGTTATCTTTTTTTACACAATAGCTATTAAAAAATTGTTTTTAACCTAACTATTTCCAAAATCTACCATGCATGAATAAAACATATTCTTTAGAACATGGACTATTTTATGGGTAAGGTAATTGGTCTTAAGGGGAACACCATACTAAAAACAACTAGTTTATAAAGTCCTTCTTTAATGTCCTCCATGACATAGATGGGAATAAAGAATCATAGTTAGAGATCACTATAAGAAAATTCGTAGCTTGTGTTGGTTTTTTTGGGTATTGTGGCAGTTTAAACTGCCGCAATATTATTCTGAGATGGTTTCTAAAAACCTCCACTACATTGTGTGTCAGGACACTATTTCCGGATATTATAGGTGTTTAGTAGTGGTTAATAGGAACCATCCTAGTTTTCACATTTCATGGTGGTTATGATTTTTTAGGGGAGGTTTTGCAAGGTAGGGGATTATTTGTTTTAGATTCCGTTTTAACCGCCGCTAAAAAAATTTAAGTCCCTAACCGGGAAAACCGCCGCTAAAAAATCACAACCACTACGAACGTCACGCAGAAGATGGGACACTTTAGTAGCAGTTTTAACCGCCTCTAAATTTAATACCATAGAGGTAGTTATAACCACCAATCATAGAAAAATGATGACATGTAGAGGCTGTTTAATCCACCGCTAAAAATAAATTTACAAAAAATAGAAGCTTCTGCAGCTTCTATACTAGTGCCCAGAAAAAAAACAATTCCGAGAATACCAAAATATGCATACCAAACTCACCTTGTATAATAAATGATTCAAAACTCACTGAGAACCACACATATCAAGTGTGTACTACCCTCACATAGAATGTATTTTTTTTAATTAAAAACCAACACACACTATCTTCTTCCCACTATAGTGTAATCCTATGGGAATTGTATCACTAGTTCTTTCCCACAATCCTACTTAATATTCACCAAAGCTAATGGGTACACACTCCAATAATTTATGATCATAAAACTATAATCATGATCCAATGAATCATGTCTGGTCATATCTGGTTCATGCTCCCAACCCCCATACCATGAACCACTACATGTTAGTAAATTAAATATCCCAAAGCATCTTAGTTATACAAAGGTTAACCATATGATCACCCACCACATATGAGTCATTCCCAAATTGGAAATCATTTACCTATTCAATTCTCAACATTATCTTGACAACCTAATATCACAATCTATAAGGATTGTTATCTAATTGACCCTACCCTCACCCTTGAACTAAATACCAAAACCACTCATAGTTTTTCTCATCCCATGAACACTGAATTACCATGACATTCCTCAAACCTTTCATGTATACCTGCATAACCACACTTTTTTGTTATGTATATTAACATAATTAAGATATATGTGAAAACATTATATAATAAGCCTACCATGACATTCCTCAACCCTTTCATTCTAAATTTTTTCCCTATTATTCACTACGGTAATGTTGTTGGAAAGAGAATGGTTTTTTCTATTAATGATTTGGTAGGGGAATGATGTAGGATGTTGTTTCCTAAATATTCATACCACATGCAAGAAATAAATACATAAAAGGAACCCCCGAAATCAATAAAATACATAAAAGGAAACATGAAAAATTAAGAAAATGTTAGGTCATGAAAATGTTTGTTGGAATCATTATGCCACACTTGATACATATACAAACTGAAGATGAACACATATCATCACCCTATCCACCTCCAAAATATCAACAATACAACTAATCAATGTCCAATGATGAACACATATCGTCACCCTCTCCACCTCCATCTCCAGTTTCTGCTACCACCTATAAGAACATTATATTTGAAATTAAATAGTGTTGTATATTTATATTTAAACATAAAACAATAAAAGATTTAAAACTAAATGATTTAGAATTTTTGTGATTTATATGCTTACCAACAGTCAATACAGTACCACCGGGGGCATATCAGCTCATTTGATGTGGTATTTTGGTCAAATCTTTCTTTAAAAAGGATATTTGATCCAACTTCTTGTGAACTATTTTTCGTAGAGAAAAAATAAATGTCATAACATCTCCGGGTATGGGCTAACTATAAATAGGTGTAGTTGTAGCTGCTATCCCCAGTGTCCTGCAAAAAACCTCAGATCGTACAGCTCCCAAACACATCCCATGCACTCTCCCCGGATGTTCCTTCCAAAGGAATTTAGCAACCGGGTCATCCTGGGAGACTGAGTAGGACTGCTCAGGATTGGAATCCCATAGTTCTATAATTTTACCTATAAATAAAGTATCAATATATATTAACATAGTAAAAAATGATAAGAAGTTATTATTATGAAAAAAATGTTCATACCCCAACATATTTGGTAGGATCATTAACAAAACGTCCATCAGATTTCTTGAAAACATCCAACCACACTTCACATTAGGATGCTTCATAACCTAAACTCTATGACTGCAATAAAAATAGATAAATAAACATTTTAAAATATTAAATAGATAATATTTTCTTATAAATATTTAATCTAATGAAAAGATTACCAGAGTCTATCGGCTTATCGAAAATATTTTTGACACTGTAGTGTGAGTGATGGCTTGCTTTTCCTCGCTTGATGAATTCTTTCTGGATAGATCATGAAATAAATAAAATAAAATTTAATAGGGATATATTCAATATATTATTATATTAATATACATGTATAATTGTAAAATGAGGTTAATATAATAATATATATTTAAATACAATATTCTTCTCATCACGATGTCTGACAACACAAACTTTCCACTTTTCATTGGGTACCCCATAGGTTTGCTTCTCATACATTTGATGGACAGTCAATGAAGTATTGTTGACATCACCCCACAATCTCCATTTGAAGTCTTACCATTTCTTACCAAGATTTATCAACGTCCACTTTAGTGCTATCTCATCAACAACTATAATGTGGAAAAACATCTGTATACAAAAAATTCATTTTGAAAATATTAATAAAATGACATTCAATTACACCTTAATGAATTAAAATTACCATTATTTGGTAATAAAATATTAATTTTTCCAACTTGGAAGCATATGTATCCAATCATCATAATAAATAGGATGGAAAATGGGCTCCGCTGCCAGCTGGCCTAAAATTTGGCCAAGTAATCCCATGGAATCATCCATAGGGACCCCATATGAATTGAATGGGAAAACTGTCTTATATCCATTCATATTCCCCACATATAAATTTTTTTTTATTTTTCTCCACAGTTTCATTTTTTTCATCTTTAATGAGTAAACATTTAGTATGAAAAAAAGTTCAATAAATTTATTTATATTAAAATTTGTACCTATAATAGTGACCATCCAGTATGTCTGTGATGAACTAGAAGTGGTGCGCTTCCGTATGAATGATGAGGCTGCTGAAGGGGGAGTCGGTGACTCAACTTCTAAAGGGATGCTCATAGTGGGTGTGATAGATGGTGTCACGAACCAGCCCGGGTCGACCCTGAACCGGTCACCCAAGCCGGTCCGCGGAAAGTCCCGAGGGGCGTTCCCGATCCCCCCGGGATGGAAACAAGTGTCGGGCATTAAAATTTCAATCGTTGGGAATGATTTTAGCCCAAAATAAAAATAGGATCAAAAGAACGAACATAAACTAAACAAACAAACAAACACTAAAGACACAAACAAAACTACACCACGACATACCTCCACGTGACCTCGCGGGTCACCACCCAACTACAACCAACGTCGCTCCCACACTGAGCGACTCAAGCCAGGAAAATCTGAACACAAGGAACCTGCAACTGAAAAGGTAAAAGATAGGCATGAGCACAAAAGTACTCAGAAGGTGAGCCCCACAACAAAACCCAATCCACTGCCAGTAAATAAAGAATCTACCTATTCCAGGTTTTAACTACAATGTATAAAAGTATGCTTTTATAATGTTTCACTTGAAAAACTAAACACGAGCCATTACCCTTATTCATTTTCAAAAGTTGAAATTCTTTTCGTTGATTCTAAATTCGTTCTGAACGATAAAGAAGTGTTACATTTTAAGTTTTACCACACAAGAGAAAAACACATTTTTATTTGAAAGCCACTTCCGCAAGGCAACCAGTACAAGTTGTAAAGAAGAACTGAATGTAACAAGCATGAAAGAAAACAAGTGCAAGTTAAAGTAAACAGGCATGGAAAAACCAAGTGCAAGTAAAAATAAACCAGAAGTTATCCACAATAACCATGGGCACACACACACACTCACACACTCCCCCACACACACACATACTCACACACACACACACTCACACCCAAGTGGTCCCCCGTATACCGACGGAAGGCACCACGCCAGAGATGGTAGAGCACTATGGGTAAATCCCCTAAGGTTCATCTAGCTCGCGTGGGACCCTAGAACATCGTGTCTCGGTGAAACGTGGCTTAGAAGGCCACGACCCTCAGAAAACGTGGCTTAGAAGGCCACGACCCTCAGAACACGTGGCTTAGAAGGCCACGACCCTCAGATATCATATGTTTAGTTAGTGTTGCAATCGTCAATCCAGCTAAGTGAATCAGGGACGACACCCATCCGGCTCACTAGCTCACTAGTTCTAGTCCGCCCACCTAGATACCCAAGGTCTCCCCGTGTGCTCAAACAAGTTTCACATTCACATAGTATGTTTCTTCCTCATATCGCAGGTCAAACAAGATATTGCACACAAAAGTCACCATTTCCACACCCAAACAATATTTCAAAACTCACGCACGCCAAAAATACCTTTCTAGAAATATAAATGTCATTACCTAATCATTTCGCAAAAACCCCTTTTTGGAAACACTCAAACAAGAACATAAACAACTTTCACAACCCAGAAAGCATTATTTCTAATAACACAACAAGGGAAAACATCATTCGTCAACCAAGAACCACACGTAAAGTTTCCAAAAACAATTTCAAAGGGGTCACACGACATTTTCTATAATCAAGGTTATAAGAAAACACCATTTTCCATAAACAGTACATTTACTAATTTAAACATGCCAACAACATTTCAAAACCCAATTCAACATGTCTTTCGTTACTCAGGAAGAACCATTTAGCGACATTACTATGAAATCCCACAATTGAAACCAACAAAACACTTTTAATGAAATGCTAGAATTAAACAGTTCGCATTATCAGCAAATCACCACACTATAAAAACTACTTAATATTATTTTTTTAAATTTGCTGAAATTTAATAAAAGGACAAGGAATAAATAAATTCTTAATTTAGAGGCAAGTGCATAGGGAGACCTACCTCAAGATCCAAGCGCGACGGAGAAACGACCTTGGAACCAAGGCGCGATGACACGACGTGTGTCCGAAGCCACGTGATAAAGTCCAACACTCTCGAAACTGAGGCATGGAGACGGCAGAACCTCGGAACCAAGGCGCGGCGATGGCACTTTCTCGGAAACGCCCTGCGCGGGTCCCTAAGTCTTAAACCTACCAAAAACAAATATAAATTGATGAAGAAAACCCCTAACAAAGCACAAGTGAGTGCCAGAGTAATAATAATATAATAATAATAATATAGTAATACAATAATAATATTAATAGAATAAAATTAACATAATAATAATATAACAGTAATATAATCACAATAATAATAATATAATGATAATAATAATAGTAACATAACCATAATATAATATTAATAATAATAATAATATAATAAGCATAATTATAATATTAACGTAATCATAATAACGATAATAATATAATGTTAATAATTAAAATAATAATAAAAATAATAATAATAATAATAATAATGATAATAATAATATAGTATTAATAATAATAACATTATAGTAATTTTTAATAATGATATAATAATATTAATGATAAAATTAACATAATAATACCAATAATAATAGTAGTATAATAATAATAAAAATAAAAATAATAATATAATAATAATAATAATAATAACAAATAAAATAATAACACATTATAATAATACCAATAATAATAATAATAGAAAAATATTAACATAATAATAATAATAATACAATAATAGTAATGACATAATAATAATAAAGTAATTATAATATTATCAATATGATAAAAATAGTTAATGTTATCAAAATAAGATTAATATAAAAATAAAAAATAAAAAAGAAAACTCATACCTGAGGGAAGGGGGTGCGCCGGACAGGGGGAAAGGGGGCCGGGACAGCGGCGAGAGGGGCGCGGCGGTCGGGGTCGGCGCAAGGCGAGAGGGCGGAGCGGGCTGGGAGCAGCAGAGGGGGGGGGGGCGGAAACAGGGAGGCCGGATCGACGGGAGGCGGAGGCGGGAGCCGGGACGGCTGGGATGGAGAACGGGGACGGCGCGACTGGGTGCGGCCTCGGGACACGGAGAGGGAGCAGGGAGGGCGGCGCCGGAGGGGGTGTGTGCGGGTCGGCCGAACCAGGACGGGCTCGGGACAGGGAGAGGGAGCAGGGAGGGGCAACGGGGAGACACCGGAGGAAAGGTGCAGGGGAGAGGGCGGACGGGCGCGGCGGCGGTGCGCAGGGGACTGGTCCGGCAAAGCAGGGGGTGCCGGAGGCAGCCGCAGCAGCCGGAAGGGGAGGAGGCCGGCAGTCAGGCTGGCGAAGGAGGGTGCGAGGCCGGTGGGGGTCACCGGAGAGGGCGGGAGGTTGCGCAGGGCGAGGCCGGAGGAGGTGCAAAACCAGCGGGGCGCTGGTGGCCGGGACTGGTTGCAGGCCGCGGTGAGGTCGGGGGAGGATGGAGAGAGAGAGAGGTGAGGGGGGGGTGGCGGCTACGGGGAGGTAGTATTAGGGTTAGGTTTATAATATATATATATATATATATGCTAATACTAATAATAATAATAATATATAAATAATGAAAAAGGAAATAATAATAATACTAATAATATGATAAATTAATTAAATAAATAAAATCAAATCTTAATAATAATAATAAGACATTATAAAAATAGTAAAACTTTATAATAAATATAATAATTATTATTATAACCAAAATATTTTAAATAATAAAACCACTTTAAAAAAAATCTAACACACAAGTATATACATATATACACATATATATCGATATAGATCCATAGATATATATATATACATATATATACCTATATACAAACACATCGACATAGACACGATAACCATATATCTATATACATATATAGACACATGTATATATATATACATACATATAAAAATGTATAAACATATATACAATAAAAATAACTACAATAATAATAACATAACTCAAATAGTAATAATAATAAAAAGTCAACGTAAAAAATTTAATATTTAAAACGTCGGGTGAACACATGGTCACCTGGGCCGAACGCACGATCACCGCTAGCGATGCGATGACCGCGCACTGGTGCGAAACCGCCAACGCAAATAATCTCCGAAAAATTTAAATCGGGACCAGAAAGAAGAACAATTACGGACATCCGCAGTCGTGGTGTGACAATTCTCCCCACCACAGACACTTTCTGCCCCCAGAAAGTCACCAGGCCAATAGTCGGTCAAGATTTAAGTCCATGCCCCAACGGAACTAAAGGAAATAGAGAGAACTAAGAATCTCAGGGATGACCTTACTCTGCACAGGTCGCACCCGACCGATTCAAGAGAAAACAGGGGTCCGAGATTGAGGGGAGAACACGAAGGGGTTCTCCCAACCACAAGAACTTAACTAGTGCAGAAAAGAAGACCATTTAAATAGACAACCCTAGAAAAAAAGGGGGGGGGTCAACGCGGGAACTCCCAACCGATTCAAACCAACTCTCATAGCACGATTAAAACAACACCTCTGTCGAGACTTTGAACCCACGACTAGAGTCAACAACCTTCAACACCAGGGAAAACCCATAGAAAACATTTAACCAACATCAAATTGGAGACATGATCCACCGAAGTCCACGAAACATAACCACATTTTAAACATAACTAAAACGAGGTCAACCCACACGAGAGTCAAACACACTTTTAAGAAGGACACACGATTTAGAATATCACCTCCACACGACAAGTCTGCTTAGATTATCATAGAACCAGTCCATCATCACTTTATAGAAAAACTACGCATTTACAACGCTGTTGAAACTTCAGTAGCAGGAAAACAAGTATGGAAGAGGTTTCTAATTGCTTCACCGTCAACACGGAAGACAGAACTTGGACCAAGGCTTCACAACCCTGGGAACTCCTGACTGTGCGCGAGATTCACCCCGAGACTTGTGGCTGGGGCTCTGATGGCTGAAGCATCTTCTGCCTCACAGTCAGGTACTGACATTCTCCCATCACAGCGTCTTCTTCATGCGACGCTTCCTGCAAAACTTCTCCAGATGACCCAGACAACCGCATCGATGACACGTCTTCGGAGGGTTGCAACAAGACGACTTTAAATGCCCAAAACGACCACACTGAAAGCATACCATCGAATGAACTATGAAGTAGAAGCTGGGACCAAAGGGGATAACTCATTGGGGACAGGTATCTCTGGCGCCTTTTCCTCACCAGAGGGGGAACTCTTACGAACGACAGGGGATGCTGAAGGATTAACCACCTGCACACCGGAAACCAACTCAGCCAAGAATGCTTCCTCTACGAGCTTCTCGAAACAAGGGTCTTTAGAAGGGAGGACTCTCTCCTTGATCTCTGGACGCAGACCCCCAGTGAAAAGAGAGACCTTCATGAGCTCATGCGACACTACATCTGGAGAAAGGAAATTATTTCCTTGAAATGGTCAACATATGCCTTCACCGTCCGTCGACCTTGTTGAATATGCACAAGCTACCTCTTTTCTCCCGCTTCACTTCCTCAGGTACAAACCATTGGATGAAAACAGTTTTAAAGACACCCCACGTCATTTGACCTTGCGTTGACGGTGGGGTAACCATCTTCCACTGGTCCAGAGCTGGACCCTCAAACAACTCCATAATTGCACGGACCTTAACACTATCGGGAGTTCCCAATATTTTAAAGACACGTTCCACTTCCTCGAGCCATTTCACTGCTTCTAACAGACCCTGATCACCATGGAGAATAGGCAAAGTCTGAGGAGGACCAAAAAATGGGCATGACATATCTGAATCCTTAGAGACCTTTCTGGGCGGTATTTCCTGAACGATATATAAAACTCAAAGCCAAAACCAACATCAAATCGAAGCAACAACAATAAAAGCGTCTTCATCAAAAACAGTCAGCACAAGGACCAAACAGATACAACACCACCCAAAACAAAATCTCCTCTTTAAAATTCCCTTTCCAGTTTAGATTTCAAAACCACCCTTTCTCAAGATCACTTTCTAAAAACCAATCCACTTTCAAACCAAAACATTCCAAAACTGTTTCCCATTTAAAACCAATTTAGAAAACAAAGTCAAGCGTTAAATTTCAAACACACCCAGGTACTCCCATGACCCGTTGCACATGTCTTTATCCACATTCCATTCATACGTGCATCAACACACACTTTCCATGCATTCTCACACATGTGAAGACGTTCATAAAGAGGAACCAAGGTTTCAACCCAAATCATTCTTAACCAGTTCCGGGAAAACAACAGATTTCCAAATCAAGAGATTTCAGTTTTAAAACCCATTTCATATATTTAAAGTCTTTTAGAAGAAACCAGTCCAATTTTCAAAAACCCTTTTTCATTTCAAACAACGTACTTACATAGACCAAAACAAAAGTAGTAACCAAGATTGCATCAATCACTGAAATGAGGGACTAGTAGTCACGCTCAACCTGGCGACATGGTAGTGGGCCATGTCCCAAGTCAGCGTCGACCACTAGGAGGAATTCAAACCACGTACTCGGACTCCACATGGGTCACTACTCCATGTGAAATCGCGATGTAACGTCGGCTTGCCTCCATTATCATCTCTCAATCCAAGACAAACCAGGAAAAACAAGGACACAATTCTCGAACTACCCCTGGTAACTCGAAGATCAGTGCGAGCAAGAGTTCGCGACGCTCTTCCCGTACTCACCCCTCGAGTTCCGATAGTCCTAATCTCCTTCTACCGGACAACCCAAATAACAGGAACCACCTCTGATACCATTTTGCCACGAACCAGCCTGGGTCGACCCTGAACCAGTCACCCAAGCCGGTCTGCGGCAAGTCCCGAGGGGCGTTCCCGATCCCCCCTGGATGGCAACAAGTGCCGGGAATTAAAATTTCAATCGTTGGGAACGATTTTAGCCCAAAATAAAAACAGGATCAAAAGAACTAACATAATCTAAACAAACAAACAAACACTAAAGACACAAACAAAACTACACCACGACATACCTCCACGTGACCTCGCGGGTCACCACCAAACTACAACCAACGTCGCTCCCACACTGAGCGACTCAAGCCAGGAAAATCTGAACACAAGGAACCTGCAACTGAAAAGGTAAAAGATAGGCGTGGGCACAAAAGTACTCAGTAGGTGAGCCCCACAAAAAAACCCAATGCTCTGCCAGTAAATAAAGAATCTACCTATTCCAGGTTTGAACTACAATGTATAAAAGTATGCTTTTATAATGTTTCACTTGAAAAACTAAACAAGATCCATTACCCTTATTCCTTTTCAAAAGTTGAAATTCTTTTCGTTGATTCTAAATTCGTTCTGAACGATAAAGAAGTGTTACATTTTCAGTTTCACCACACAAGAGAAAAACGCATTTTTATTTGAAAGCCACTTCCGCAAGGCAACCAGTACAAGTTGTAAAGAAGAACTGAATGTAACAAGCAGGAAAGAAAACAAGTGCAAGTAAAAGTAAACAGGCATGGAAAGACCAAGTGCAAGTAAAAATAAACCAGAAGTTATCTGCAATAACCATGGGCACACACACACACTCACACACCCCCACACACACACACATACTCACACACGCACACACTCACACCCAAGTGGTCCCCCGTATGCTGACGGAAGGCACCACGCCAGAGATGGTAGATCACTATGGGTAAATCCCCTAAGGTTCATCTAGCTCGCGTGGGACCCTAGAACCTCGTGTCTCGGTGAAACGTGGCTTAGAAGGCCACGACCCTCAGAAAACGTGGCTTAGAAGGCCACGACCCTCAGAACACGTGGCTTAGAAGGCCACGACCCTCAGATATCATATGTTTAGTTAGTGTTGCAATCGTCAATCCAGCTAAGTGAAACAGGGACGACACCCATCCGGCTCACTAGCGCACTAGTTCTAGTCTACCCACCGAGATACCCAGGGTCTCCCCGTGTGCTCAAACAAGTTTCACATTCACATAGTATGTTTCTTCCTCATATCGCAGGCCAAACAAGATATTGCACACAAAAGTCACCATTTCCACACCCAAACAATATTTAAAAACTCACGCACGCCAAAACTACCTATCTAGAAATATAAATGTCATTACCTAATCATTTCGCAAAACCCCCTTTTTGGAAACACTCAAACAAGAACATAAACAACTTTCACAACCCAGAAAGCATTATTTCTAATAACACAACAAGGGAAAACATCTTTCGTCAACCAAGAACCACACGTAAAGTTTCCAAAAACAATTTCAAAGGGGTCACACGACGTTTTCTCTAATCAAGGTTATAAGAAAACACCATTTTCCATAAACAGTACATTTACTAATTTACACATGCCAAAAACATTTCAAAACCCAATTCAACATGTCTTTCGTTACTCAGGAAGAACAATTTAGCGACATTACTATGAAATCCCACAATTGAAACCAAGAAAACACTTTTAATGAAATGCTAGAATTAAACAGTTTGCATTATCAGCAAATCACCACACTATAAAAAATACTTAATATTATTTTTTTAAATTTTCTGAAATTTAATAAAAGGACAAGGAATAAATAAATTCTTAATTTAGAGGCAACTGCATAGGGAGACCTACCTCAAGATCCAAGCGCGACCGAGAAACGACCTTGGAACCAAGGCGCGATGACACGACGTGTGTCTAAAGCCACGTGATAATGTCCAACACTCTCGAAATTGAGGCGCGGACACGGCAGAACCTCGAAACCAAGGCGCGGCGATGGCGCTTTCTCGGAAACGCCCTGCGCGGGTCCCTAAGTTTTAAACCTACCAAAAACAAATATAAATTGATGAAGAAAACACCTAACAAAGCACAAGTGAGTGCCAGAGTAATAATAATATAATAATAATAATATAGTAATACAATAATAATATTAATAGAATAAAATTAACATAATAATAAAATAACAGTAATATAATCACAATAATAATAATATAATGATAATAATAATAGTAACATAACCATAATAATATAATAATAATAATAATATAATAAGCATAATTATAATATTAACGTAATCATAATAACGATAATAATATAATGTTAATAATTAAAATAATAATAAATATATTAAGAATAATAATAATGATGATAATAATAATATAGTATTAATAATAATAACATAATAGTAATTTTTAATAATGATATAATAATATTAATGATAAAATTAACATAATAATACCAATAATTATAGTAGTATAATAATAATAAAAATAAAAATAAAAATAATATAATAATAATAATAATAACAAATAAAATAATAACACATTATAATAATACCAATAATAATAATAATAGAAAAATATTAACATAATAATAATAATAATACAATAATAGTAATGACATAATAATAATAAAGTAATTATAATATTATCAATATGATAAAAATAGTTAATGTTATCAAAATTAGATTAATATAAAAATAAAAAATAAAAAAGAAAACTCATACCTGAGGGAAGGGGGTGCGCCGGACAGGGGGAAAGGGGGTCGGGACAGCAGCGAGAGGGGCGCGACGGTCGGGGTCGGCGCAAGGAGAGAGGGCGGAGCGGGCTGGGAGCAGCAGAGGGGGGCCGGAAACTGGGAGGCCGGCTCGATGGGAGGCGGAGGCGGGAGCCGGGACGGCTGGGATGGAGAACGGGGACGGCACGGCTGGGTGCGGCCTCGGGACAGGGAGAGGGAGCAGGGAGGGCGGCGCCGGAGGGGGTGTGTGCGGGTCGGCCGAACCAGGACGGGCTCGGGACAGGGAGAGGGAGCAGGGAGGGGCAACAGGGAGACACCGGAGGAAAGGTGCAGGGGAGAGGGCGGCCGGGCGCGGCGGCGGTGCGCAGGGGACTGGTCGGGCAAAGCAGGGGGTGCCGGAGGGAGCCGCAGCAGTCGGAAGGGAAGGAGACCGGCGGTCCGGCTGGCGAAGGAGGGTGCGAGGCCGGTGGGGGTCGCTGGAGAGGGCGGGAGGTTGCGCAGGGCGAGGCCGGAGGAGGTGCAAAACCAGCGGGGCACTGGTGGCCGGGACTGGTTGCCGGCCGCGGTGAGGTCGGGGGAGGATGGAGAGAGAGAGAGGTGAGGGGGGGGTGGCGGCTACAGGGAGGTAGTATTAGGGTTAGGTTTATAATATATATATATATATATATATGCTAATAATAATAATAATAATATATAAATAATGAAAAAGGAAATAATAATAATACTAATAATATGATAAATTAATTAAATAAATCAAATCAAATCTTAATAATAATAATAAGACATTATAAAAATAGTAAAACTTTATAATAAAAATAATAATAATTATTATAACCAAAATATTTTAAATAATAAAACCACTTTAAAAAAAAAGCTAACACACAAGTATATACATATATACACATATATATCTATATAGATCCATAGATATATATATATATATATACCTATATACAAACACATCGACATAGACACGATAACCATATATCTATATACTTATATAGACACATGTATATATATACATACATATAAAAATTTATAAACATATATACAATAAAAATAACTACAATAATAATAACATAACTCAAATAGTAATAATAATAAAAAGTCAACGTAAAAACTTTAATATTTAAAACGTCGGGTGAACACATGGTCACCTGGGCCGAACGCACGATCACTGCTAGCGATGCGATGACCGCGCACCGGTGCGAAACCGCCAACGCAAATAATCTCCGAAAAATTTAAATCGGGACCAAAAAGAAGAACAATTACGGACATCCGCGGTCGGGGTGTGACAGAAGGTGTAGGGGAAGAGGGTGCCAGGGGCATGCAACTAGTGGGTCAGATGCTGTAGAGAGGGAGAAAAATTGATCATCATCTATCACAGTTGTGGATGAAACAATTTATCACTTCCTCCTTGGAATTACAATAATTTTATCACATAAAATTATGTTCAGAAAATGTATTTCAAAACAAATATGCAGAAAAAAAATTAAAAATGATCATAGATTCCCAGTATTAACAAACAAAATATACATAACAATGATAATGAGTGATGTAATATATGAAATAAGTGGTTTCTAAATGAATAAATAATTGTACATACAATCATTTTCCCCTTTGATCATGTCTATTACCTGCTCCATTAATTCATCCACTTAATTTATCCTTTCTAGACTAATATTCTCAATATCATGATGGAAAAATAATTCTTCTTCTTGTTGTTGATGAGATTAAATTTCAGAGGTCAATTCTTCCACTTCATCACCCATATCATACAAATCTCTTTGTATTAATTGAGAAACTACACTCCACCCTTCATCCACAATATCATTCACATAATATAGATTTTTTTCATGCGATGATAAGATATATGGATCATGTAGTTCACTATCTCCAACATCCGTCAAGCGAGGGAAGTTAAACAAATTAAATTTCAAGGAATTTCTTATAAAATATTTTCTAATATTGACATAATTTCATTTGAATAAAACAACTGAAAAATTCCTTTGGTAGTTTAATTCAATAATATCTGTCAGCTTTCCAATGTATTCAAGTTTAGAAAATGTAAATATACCACTATTCTGTGTTTTCAAACCCTCTTCTAGATCGACTGTACAAAATCTAAAGCCATTCACATTGTAAGCGTCGGAATTTCAAACATGTTTTAGAGAAACTCGAGAACGAGTCTTCAAATCTTCTAACACCTATGCTAGAGTATCAGTACTAATTATATAAAAAAGAAATAATAATTATTAGATTTAAAAAATATATTTTTCAAGCTAATATTCATATTTATTGCAAAATTTAAGAACTTACACGTCGTGCAAACCATTCTACAAGATCTTTATTAACTATTTTGATTATATCATTCTTATTTCATGTCCAGCCTCTCATTAATCTCTTTTTATTTATCCTAAACTCATAAATAAATGGATATGAAATTTCACTATTCAGTAGAACATATCTATGTTCCTGTAATAATTCCAATTTTTCTAGTGTCACATTTGAGGTCCTCCCAACTGATCGGCAAATAGCAGGAAATATTTTTGATTTATGTTGTATTTAACATTGATTTGATGTGTCCTCAATATGTCCAAATAAATTAAATCATGTCCCAATATCATCCAAGTATCTAGAACAAAATTTAAGACACTCCTCATCCAAATATCCTTCAGTAATAGAGCCTTATGGTTGAGCTTTATTTCTCACGTACGATTTCAAATGCCCTAGATATCTGTTAAATAAAACAAAAATATTTGTGCATTTAATTAAGTACCAATATTTTTTTACATAATTTAAAACAATATAAATAAAGTACCTCCCAATTGGATACATCCATTGATAATGAACGAGGCCTCCTAATTTAGCTTTCTCAACCAAATCCACATTTAAACACATCATTATAGTGAATATATATCGAGGAAAGATCATCACCATTGAACAAAGGGTCAATAAAAACCCCTCCTGTAGTTTTTCCTACTGAAATAGATATACATATTTATCAAATATATGTCTAAAAAATGTACAAAATTGGATTACAACAACAGAAATTTTTTCAGGTAATAATGTCCACAATGCCAATGGTAGTAACCGTTGTAACATAATATGTGAATCGTGACTTTTCAATCCATGTAACATATAATTATTCAAGTCAAAACACCTAGATATTTTACATGATGACCCATAAGATACATTAACATTCATTAAAATTCGATGGAATGTAACTTTATCCGTATTTTTCATTGCAAAAATTGCCAGAGGATATTTTTTATTCTTATCTGGCCAGAGATCACATTCTATGTTCATTTATTATATGTATTTGCAAGTATTGAGATGATCCTTAGATGTTAGATTCTTATTAATCAATGTAAAAATAAACATGTAATAGACACTCTTCTCAATATGAATCACATCAAGATTATACTGAAAAAATTAAATTCCCAATACAAATGTTTGAAGAATATACTTTTTTATACCATTGTTGCATTCCTATTTCTCATGATAATGCACTTAAAACCTATTTCCTGCTATCATTCAAATGATTAACCTTCCCAAATTCTGTTTCAGCATTTCCAAGTTGTTTCAATATTTCTGAACAAGTTATCAACTTTGGAGGTGGTCTACGATCACTATAACCATTAAATTTTGATCTGTTCAGCCGAAATCTATGAGATGTATAGAGAAATCTTAGATGGCACTAGAATCACCATTTTCTACAGCGAGGTATACTTTTGTGCTCAAAATCAATGTTACAAATAGGACAAGCCAAACATATGTATGTTTTCTGCTAGATAAATTCCCAAGCCTAGGGAAGTCACTAATTGTCAACATTAAAGAAACATGCATTTTAAACATTTTCTTAGAAGAAGCATGTATCAATACCATTGCTCCACAACACCTATAATTCTTCAAATAAGGCATCATGTATATGTCAATATCATTTCAAGTAATTTGTTTTCTAGGAATAATCATAGAAATGATAAAAAACGTTTTTTTCATACACATCCATGGAGGCAGATTGCAAGGGATTAAAACAACTAGAAAAATGCTATAACTGGTACTCAAAGTCCTAAATGGGTTGAATCCATCGGTAGACAATCCCAATTGATCATTTCTAGGATCAAATAAGATATCTGGATAAAAGGAATCAAATTTTATCCGTGATTGTGAATCTCGTGGATGTCTCATTAACCCATCATTGTTATTATCTACAGAATGCCACATCACGTGTTCAATGGTTTTTGATGACATGAATAATCATTGCAATTGAGTATTTTAAAAAAATTAACGCAAACCATTTTCAGGTGTGTTCCTTTTCCTCTTGTTCGTGAAAGTATGTTGATTCAGACTTCCAACATCACCCATTGACATCCATCTAGATGAAGAAAATTTTATTCAATCATGTCTACTTGAATCCTATAACCAATAATGAAAACAATCATTGGGACAAACATGTATTTTTTATAATTCAGAAAAAGCCTATTTATAACTTTTTTTGTATCATAAAATGACCTGGGGATGTTTGCTTCATGAAATTCATCACGAAAAAATTCCAATACCATAGATATTGCCTTATTTTTAATTCCAGATAGACCATTGATATAGTACAACTTCAGCATAGCAGAAACTTTTGAATATTTCAAACAACCACTATAAAAATCTTGATTTACATCTTAAACTAAATCATGGAATTTATTTTCCTCAGTGTTGTTTTCCCATACATTAGACTCCACTGAATCATGAGGAAAATCCAATGATATGTTACAATCTTGATATGGTTGTCCTAAAGTCTCAAAAACATCACTTGTATCATTGCTATTTGTATCACCAACATCTGGTTTTTTTGATATGTTTTGATGTTGATGGAGGTCTTTTTCAGTTCCTAATGCATCATTTATAATGTTTTTAATTTCATTTTCCATTGTCGATGAAGTTGGGAGGTCATTCTGTGGACTGAAATCAGTGCTCAACCTTTTTGCAACGTTCGATTCTCCATGCCAAATCCAACAAAAATATTGACGAAGGAATTTATTCAATATTAAATGTTCATAAACTTCATCTCTCTTAAAAAATCATCTAAATTTACATTTAGGACATGGACATCTTTTTCTCCCTTCAACGGATTTATTAGAAAATGAATAATATAAAAACCCATCCAAAACCTTAATATATTGAGGTACATTCCTTGGTAATGTGATCCAGCTTTTATCCATTATTATCACTATGTGCCTACAAAATATTAAAAAAATTTAAAACACATAACTGTTTCTAAATAGGGAAATAGATTCATATATACAAGTTCAAAATATTTATAAATATGTTACAAATGTTTTTCCTATATAATTACAAATGGTAAATCACCCACTAGTGGTGTCATCTAATGTAGTACAACTATAGAGGATTGGAATTAAATTGGGAGACTAGGGTGAGTGAACAAAGTCCAACCACATTACACAATTGAAGAAAGTTGGAGGATCCCCTCTCCCATTAAATTAAACAATTATAACCATTGTTTGATGTGGCCCAATATTTAGGGTGAGATATGATCCATGGGGTGGATGTGCTAGTAAATTACATGTTATTCAGCTAATGGGAGATTGTATTAAATCCAATAAATGATTTAAATAAGGTATATAATAATTATTTCAAGTCTCATTTGATATAAAATATGTTCAAAAAGTTTCATGGATGATCATGAATCAGAAATTGGTGTTAAGAAACAACTTTTTTTCATCAAAACATGATCTAGAAGTTTTTGGCAGAAGTAAAGTCACATTTTGAATCTAGAATTACATAAAAAAGTGATTATTCTAGAATAAAAAGAGGTTTCTATGCCTTTACTAAGATAATCAATGATGTCATATTGAATCTAGTTTATATCAAGGTATATCAAGCATTGAATTTAGTAGAATTATATAACTAATAAGGGAGAGGTATCATCCATAGCATCACGTAATAATGTTTGTAAATATATTTTTATGAAGGGAGTGGGTTGGAAAAAAATATTTACATGTATGGATTTTGAAATGTTTGATGGAATATTCCACCATAGCTAAGGTGGATAAGGAAATTATGAATTTGGTTTCCCTTAATGATCTAATGACGTTATAAACAAGACCTAATGACATTATTCAAATGAAATAAAATGATCTTGGGTTCTGGATCGATGTTGGTGTTGCAAAAAATTCATTTATTGTGAATTTGATTATTAGTATAGATCACTAATTGAAAAATTAAAATGGAATCCAATTCTAAGGGATAGAAATCTAGATATGAAGATGAAACATCCATAGGTTAAGAGAAACATGAATACATAAAAAATAATTGGAAATTTTCAAAATGTGTCTGATGTATGAAAACGTAGTATTCATAGTATTGGTCCATGTTCAAATCAACATATATATTAATTGAATATTAAAATAAGGCCACATAAGTTAGTGAATAAAAAATTAATCCTTAGGAAAAAGTGAAAAAATATTGTATGTAAAAAACTCCTATGAATATTTCACTTAGGGAAGGTAAGAGGCCTTGGAATATAAATTTGAGAAGTTTATGAATGGCTCATAATCTAAAAGAACTAATGAAAATGTGGTAAGTTAGTAGTATCCATGTTGAATGTTCAAACATTCTACCAATGAAAAAACTGACATTTTAGTTATATAGATGGATATTATAAAGAAAATCTGGAAAATGAAAATAAGCACAAGAAAATTATAGTCAAAAAGTAAAATAATCGATTCCACATAAAGATAACTTAGTTCAATGTGTGTGGTGAAACATGTATGGACACACTAATAGAGATTCTTATAAAATAATTCCATATTACCAACCTCACAGAGAAATAAAACCTCATATAATAATATTTTGTAATGAACCAACATGGGCCCAGAAGAGTATTCCTGATCACCATGGGCAAGCAACAAGCACCTAGGTATCAACACACATAACCATGGGAGTGATTTCAGACTAAAATAACATGTCAATATCTCTCATATATAATTCGATAAATATAATCAATGAGATTACATCATGGATGAAAAATTACATGACCATGTGATGTAAATAAACAAATCCAAAATGATAAACTTGAAAGGAAACTAAAATAAAGTCTCCATGTGACTATATGTTACCACTATCCAAACCCACCATTAAAGTGAAAACCACCCAGAGATGGATTCAAGAAACATGATACTATTCTATTTATCTACATAGTAAAAGACCATACCTCCATAAACCCAATAATATATAAATGGATTGTGAAAAATTCATAGTTTTATACCACTATGAATCTATAAAATGTTTATGACCATTGAAAATTTTGTTCTATCATAAAAATGAAAAAATTTTGATTAATTAATTTGCTTTTAAAAAAATTCCAATTAAATATCCATTGGATTTATTTAATGAATTCCATATTCAAATAAATTCATAACACAAAAAAAATTAATGAAATTTACATAAATTGAAATAAAAAAATAATCTATAAGATAAATATGTGATCATTAAATCATGAACCACTTCCATCATGAATGAAGCCAAACACCAAGAATGAATGAGATCTAGCCTATATAAATACATTACTAAAACCCATAAGAAACACTAGACATGAAAATTTGTATCCCAATGAATCTGATTCCTTCCATATTCTAAAATTATCAAAACCATACCACTTAGTTGTGGTACACTCACAAAGGGTTTCATATGTCTATAACCATATACACTAAAGGATCCAAAAAATATTAAAAACAATACCTATGACTATGAAAACCACCAATGACAGGGGAGGGGAGTCGGCCTATGGTAGGAACTCTATGGGGTAGTGGGAGAAGGTGGTGTCGTAGGTGTCGACGGGAGAAGGGGGGGGGGGTCAGCAACGATGGGCGGTGAGGTCACTGGAGGGATGGGAGGAGAGCGGATCTAGGTTGCGGCTCGTTTGGGGTAGAAGTATCGTGGGTGTCAGGGGGAGAAGAATGTTGGATCGAGTGGTGGGGGAGTGTCACCATTGTATAAAAAGGGTTTCACAACAGTTTTTAATAATCCCCAGCTAAAAGAACGCCACTAAAGGAAATTTATGTGGTATTGGATAATTATTGAGAGAGCCCATGAAATAGAATGATCTCATTCATGTACATGTGTCTTAATCATTCCACCGAACATAATACCAGGATAGGAAGGAAATATGATGAATTAATAAATTAGAAAATAATAACCCCATGTACATCATGTCCCTTAACCAAATGTTTAATTAACATAATTAAATATATTTATGTGATATCGTATAACCATTACTGAATATCATGATTAAAGCTCAATCTTAGATGAAACCTATGCTTATCCTTCACCTAAGGACATATGGGGAACCCTAAAATGAACTCAGCAACACTCTAATATAAACCTAGAAACCAAAAGTGACACTTATGATCTAGGTATATATTTTTCACCATTAGATGTATGATGAATGGTGATGTGTGAAATTCCTTCAAAACCGCCTCACACTTATGATTCTTAATAAATTTGTACTTCTAGAAGATAGTAACATAATCCATACCATTAGAGAAACAATTAGGTGAATCACCTTAATTTATTTGGTTAATCGATACCTCATAATAAATCACACATAATGTAGCCTCCATTACAAAGTTATCATGTGTAGAGGCTAGAAATGTCACTCAAAGGTAAGAAACATATCCTTCTTCTATAAAATCTTACCACAATGTGGATATCTTCCCAAAAACCTCCTCCATGAAAAGACTATTAATTTTTACTAAGGGTATTAACATTTAAATTTACCTTCCTTGGATTGTAGATTACATTGAAGTCATTTTCCTATAGGAACTAAAACAATTAGATTCACCTCATTTTGAGATATCGTTAGGATAATAATAAATTATGACTCTTTTAATCCATGCAGATTATAAATAATTCATTGAGAATATAATTTATCTACATATTTAATGAGTGTACCATTGTTGTAATATTCTATTCAAAGAGCATCTATGTTTGTTAATGTGTTAAAATATGCATTAACAAATATAAAATTGTAGGTTTTAAAATATGTTCATGGGAAAATAAGAAAAGGAAACAACATTACCAAAAGGGGATGATTCGTGAAGCACCTTCGAAAATCCCTTTATCACCATAGTTGGTGAAAATCCCTTCAGCACCATCGATGTTATAGATCCAAGTCCTTCTTTGAACCCACCATAATTGAATGTGATGTTTGGATCCATGATTAAAATGAACTTGACAGAAGTATTCACGCTGTGGATGGAATACCATCACCTCTGCGATTCTTTAGAAATCGACGAAAGCCTCTCTGACAGTTGTATAGGGAACGGAGGAAGCCTATGCATTGCATAACAGATAACAATTGACTTCTCAACTCTATGAAATGTGAAATAAATTTGTATGATTGATAAGTGCATGTTACTTCATGTCGCGCCATCGGAGCATTACACCCCGTTGGTGCCTATAAATACCCAACTCCCCCATTCCAAGGGATCCTGACCATAACCTTTTGTCTTAAAAATTCCCAAATTGTGAGTCATTTTTTCTTTGTGAACTAACTGGGAAAATAAATCATCTGTGGTAATTGGGAATTGAAAAACCCCTTTTCAGTTACATATATCTACCCCTGTTTCAAGAAGTGATTCCCTTCATGAAGCCTATTGGCCACCGTGAAGGAAGGATCCCCCTTTGGGTACTTGAGACTTCGCAAAGCACCCAATATTCTTGAAGAACCCACAAAAACATTATTACTACATTATTTTGCCATGAAATTATGCTAATAAATGTATTCCACGTTGAAAATTCATATCCCCTAAAAACCATTGTGCTCTGTGAAACCCAGTACTCAACAAATCCTGGTGCTCTGCAAGCCCCTGTGCTCAACGAAACCAGGTGCTCAGCGAGCCCTTATTCTCTACGACCATGTGATAATGTGAAGCCCTGTACTCTATGGGTCCTTTTGTTTACTAACCACTAGATCTTTGCAAAGACCCTTTATATGAGGCCTCTTTATTCATGAACCCTTTTCCCTTGCGTCCATCCAGGCATGTACAAAGTGATTTCAAAGTCCCTTAAATAGTGCTTCATGTCTTGGTGCTTTCCTCATTCTTCTTTTAATAGTCATGCACATGGTAATTTCTTCTTTGCATAAACACGCTAATGATATCCCATAAATTGATCACTCAGCAACCCCATCCTTTCACAAGAATGTTGGTTCCTTCCCTTCACCAAGGGTAAAAGTGTTCCATGTATGTATGTCCTAGGGGTGAGGAGTAAAGCCTCCCACATCCAAGATACGGGAAGTTAAAATACCAAGTTCTCGCTTCCCCAAAACATGAAGTTATATTATGATAACCACAAAAGCGATAATTCTAGAGAGGACAATGAAGGGTAAGGGCACCAACACCTTCTCACTCTTATCTCCCTTTGGGATTTGTCGCCATGTACACCTCAGAGAGTCTATACATAATCCCTGACACCCTCTGATAGGATGTTTTATGTATGATGTCAATATCCACCTCATACATCCAGAAACCCTCCTTTATTAGAGGTCATCCCTCTTGGAGTAATTCCCAACCTCCATATCATTGGGCCGCTATCCATGCATACTTCCCGCTCTATTTCTCACAGATTCACCTTTCGCGATGTGATCATCACGACTTTGATGCCTCTTATTTATCACACCGAGTATGAATCACATGGGATTAGATTAACCATTGACCCGGACATTATATTTGGACTGCCTCAGTGAATAAGCCTATGCCCCCAAGCCAAACAATGTGGAATTTGATCTTTTCCCATTTTGGGTGAGGTACGTAGGAATCCTCCATGAGGCTTAAATCTATCACCTACCAGTGATGACCACTTCACGTCAGTTAAACCTCATCCCGCATGGAATTAAACATTATTGCCCTGTTGTCCATCAGAACACTAAACTATATGCATTCAAGCTACATGGTTTTTGATCTTTTTCTTTTTTGAGCACATTACATAGGAATCCTCCCTGAGGTTATACCTCAAACACTGGTAATATTCGTTGTCACCTTTGTTGGGACCCATATCATTTTTCCACCCTTTGGTGGTGTTGGATTGGTTCCTAGGAAGTGAACCATGTTCATGACCCATACATAATATACAATATTCCAACTAATATTGTACCTATTTTGTATGGGTTGCTAACCATGCATGAGACCCGACATGTCTTTGGGCTGCTATCCTTTATGTACACACTGTTTCTACGACCTATTCATTAACTACTTGGACATTGATTCATCTCTACATAGTCACATAATAAGAATCACCTTGGTTCAATCCCATCACTCATGGGCCATCCTAGTCTTTCCCTTGATCCCTTGTGTTTCAAGAATGTCATACCCCAACTTGTAGGTTCTACTTCCTTTGGGTCCAATCCATCCATCCTTTCTCATGAGCATCCTCCTTAGGAGATTCATCACCCTATCCAGAACTGTGTGGACATAGATTCCCAGCCATGAGGATATGTAGAAAACCAATTCGAGGTTCAATTCCAATGTTGTCACCTTTTTACCAGCCCTTGGTTCTATCCCCATTCATCCCATCCATCGACACTCCATCCATATCCATCCTGATTCCACTGGAGCTACCCATCCTAATGAAATCATGCCATCCATTCGGGCATCTAACCTTGTATAATCCCCATTCATTTTCTACTTTGTAGCACCCAGGTTGCTAACCAAGTGTAATCCCTAGCATGTCATCAGGTTGTTGTCCATTGTGCACACCCCTACCCCATGATTATCCCAATTGAACAAAAAATATTTGTATATTGGTCTTATATAAGGGCTATGTAGGAGACCTCCATTAGGTTGAATCACATCCAAGGGTAATCCTTGGTTTACACTTTGTCAGGACCCAATCATCCTTGGATATGTCCTCATTGGGCGTCTTGATCGACCCATATTGTATATATCCTATGTGCCCCCTCATAGGGATATACCCTTCTGATCCACTCCGAACAATGTTTTGATTAGTCTGATCCTTCTCTTCTAGATGTTAAACTCACAACAAACCCTATGTTAAACATTGTAATATGAAGAAAAGCTTGGTGACATGCATATGGAATATAATTCCCCACAAAAAACATGGGATACCTCAGCCTTCTACCCCCTTGAGTCTCCCTGTCATAAGGGGAATAAAATCCCAGTGTACCTATGTTTAACCAACCAGGCATTCCATCAATGCTCTATGTGAATACTCCTCTGATCAAAGGTTTCTTCCATGACTTAACCCCATGGAATGTCCTGACTGAAGCAGTGTAATTAACCGGCATCCAAAAATATGTGGAACTAGGAAGAGTTTCACAAAAAACTTCTTAATATTTAAGGGAGACCCAAAATAGGCAATGAATTATATGGAGGAATCCATGAAAGGAGAGACTGACATCCCATATTCCCATTTTGGTAAATAAAAATATGTCCCTGAATAAGTGACAGATGATAGATGCCTTTGGAAAACGGGAATATGGGGAAAAAATTAGTGCGTTGTAGAATGACGATGCTCACCCTGGTTAAAGTGTCGTATACAAAAATTATGGTTCATATCGGCATTAGCACAAAAAAAATTCCATACATAGAAGAATCACAGTACACCTCATACATAACTCTTTCCTCCAGAAATCCCAAAATGATAGTATTGTAAAACCTCCTCTTCATCCCCTAAAATTTTTCTAATCAATACTATATTTAGGGTAATGGTTACCATTTTTAGATAAGGTTCATCATAAGGGATTTAATCTAGTGGAATTACTATAACAATCTATAATAATATCCTACATGATCGAATAAACTACCGACCTTAAACACCATATTGGGTTTACCAAATACATCATAACCTCAATATTTTTTCGATCTTTTATAACTCCAACCTATAAAATGAAATTGATAAATAAATGAATTTTCAAAATCCAAAAATCCCCCCTTGATATATTTCCATCTAGTTTATACACATTGAATAAGTCTAATGAAATACTCAAATGATCAACATGTTTTCCCCAATTAAGAATAAAATATGATTTAATCTATGAATATCACTAGGTATCATTCTATGTACACTGGGAAATTATTGTTCATGAGTCCAATGAACACTTATGGGTTTCTTATAATAAAATGAAACACTATAAACTCATATTTTTTAAAGCAGCACCTTAATTTCATATTTGTGACATTATACTAATGAACCAATAGAGTGTGATACTCCAAGATGATATGAGTATTCCAGAATCATTGTTCCCGTTTAATATAGGCAAAATATTATGAATTCTTATAGGAGGTCATTTTCTCCTAAATTTGACTAGATTCATTTGGTGATCATTAAAATAAATCATTATGATATTGTTCTCTTTATTATCAAACAGAACTAATGGTGTATAAGGGCCACACTAATCCAATAAATCCTTTCTCTAAATGGGATGCTAACTATACATTCAACTCGCAAAGCTCGACCGATGATATATTATAATATACTGTAGATATCGATGGTCCCATGTTTTTTTATTTAATATGAAAATAAACTTATGAATTGGTGGATTGAAATACCATAAAAAGACATCCATTTGTACTATAATTTCCACTGGTTTTTGATCCACCATAGAATTAGTGGTGTTCAACCCCAAGATCACCATTCGATGGGACCAAAACTGGAAACTAAAATGGTTTGGATCAAATCATGATTCATATGGGTCACACTCACACGAGATGGTGAAATTTAACCCATATATTTAATGAAATTTCACTCTATAATAATAGGAATCCCCCAAATCATGTATCATAGAAAACTAGTCTAATCCATGGATAGCATCATTGTGTCTCAACTTCACCGTGATTATATCATACCAAGAATAAGATCACACTACTAAGTGATTTATGAAATTTTTTTATTTCTTCTATTGAGTATATCTAATCAAATAGGCTATAATAGGGGGTCTATTAGAATATATAACTCCTGAATAATATATATAACAAGAAATAATGTCTCACCTAGTGTGGATGTGTATTAGTTCCAATTTATATATAATATAAATCATACCTTAAACCGTGTTGAACATCACAGGATCAAAACTATTTATTTCATGTCTCAAACCAATCATTTAACCCCTATCATTATACACCTGACATGGACTAAATAAAGGTGGTGGTGGTTGTGTTTTAATTTTCTTTACACGCCTATATTGTCTTGTACCCCTATCTCATCCTCTATAGTTGCCTCTGGTGGGGCCACCTTGTCTTCCTCGAGTATTATTTTAGTATCTGCACTGAATATTCTTGTTAAGTCCATCTACATTGCTTACTACTCTATACTATTATACCCACATAGCAGAAAAGGCATGATCCATGTTTTCTATTCTTCTATATGCATACTATTCTCCATCTCATGGTTTGGTAGATTCAACCTAAGATAGCTCTACCACCCACCTCTATGATATAGAATGAAAATACTCCAGTATATGATTATGAGTTATTGTATTATGTTAATTTAATGTTTCTACTGATTAATAAACTTTTAGAAAAATTGAATCCACTCAGGTGCCTAACTAATACACTATAAGAGAAATATCAATCAATAGTAAATGTCAGAGGACTCTGATATAGGTGGAAATACACAAAGGTACATTCCTCACTCAGGTGTCCCATCAAAGGCCACACACTAACTTCCACACCTGAATATATTCAACCTAAATAATATATAGAGAGTATATAATAAAGTCCATGAACAGTGTGATATACTACAAAATTATCATACATCACTACTATAGGTATAACATCTCCCGAAATTGAACCATATTCAATATTTTCGGATAGTAACAATATCTGATTATATACTAGAATTCCATATATGTGTGTGTACACTCATTATTATTAATGAAAACTAGTATCCACTAATGGAATAAGGCATCATGAAAAAGGATTATAGCCATAAACACTATCTAATTGGTGGGTTTCTGAGCCAGAAAAATTATGTGAGGAATCAATTCCAGTCATAATTCTAAAATTTGAGTATCTACCTCACCTAGGCATTTATAAGGTCGCTAAATTTGGAACTCATGAAACATGATCAACATGTTATTAGTCTAATATTGATATATAAGGTCTACCATATATACTATGGCTGGGTCTTCTCTCTGCTCAACTAGTAGGGGATCAACTCTTTGATACACTGGTCAGGGAAACCCATCCACCATTTCCTTATATTACAACATCATCATAAAACGATTTTGTGAATAGAGGCTCAATGAATGGAATTATGTCATTATAAACCTCCGTATATAGTTTTTTTGGATATTAATTGTTTGGTATCCTTCATTTGAAAACATGAACTTGTAAACTATCATTACAACTTTTAGGTATATCACTTCACTTTTTTGTTTACATCTTAATTTGGGTGCTTCTTGGGTCTTCCAAGAATAGAGATCCATTAAAATGGAAAATGACCTAATGTTATGGGAGATACGGTTATTTAAATAATTTATTTCTGGTATAATTTTTTATAGATTTTGTGGGGTCCTACAAGAGTTTGAAAAACCCTAGTGTTGGAATTGTCTTTCCAGCAGAATGTGGTATTTTTCTTATCTATTGGGTGATTTTACTTAGTGTAATGATTTCATGAAATGAATGTTTTACAGTCCATGTAAAGTGTTCTCAGAGTGTAGTATTTTCTAGTAACATTTCATGAGTTGTGTTCAGGGCATGAAAACTTACACAATGTGAAAACATTTACATGTCAGGAAATGGTAGAAATCCAGATTTTTAAACCCAGGCGATTTGTTTTTTTGTATGATATTATAATCCTGAATTATATGACATTGAAGGTTTACATGGCATTTAAATCTCATGGGAAATTATTATTAGGGTGTTTCAAATATTATTTTTTATTCATTTAATTGAAGGCCTATTCTCTATCAACCTAGGATCTCTCCCAAGCGATTTTAGGGATATCCATTCCCCTCAAATCACTTTGTTTAGTTATTGGTATCCATTGATATTGTGGAAAATTTATTTAGGAGGGTAATCCTTATAATTATTCATCTACACTGATCAATGTATCTATATTATGTTGAATTATTATTTCCATTGATCTATGATGATAATAATATTAATCATTTTAAGATCTGTTGTGAGATCTTATTCTGGGGGATGGTCCCTTGTTGGTTGCACTACAGAGGGTGAATGTCTGTTTATTATTTTCATTATATCCTCCCTCCATAATATTCTTTATTTGTGGGTTGTGATTCAATGACCTGATAATAAATATTAGGGCCTCAGTAGTTGACCTTGTGTTCCATTATGATAGGTGGATCCTATTGTGAGTGTTTGTGACCCAAGATTGATGTTGGGTGTTCCATATCTATCCTATATAGAATTAAATATATGTCTTTTATTTTGAGTAAAAATTATAATTGAAGATTTTTGTATTTATTGATTTATTTTTTTTGTGTAGCAATGTATTTTTGAAAAAATATGGTTTTCCTTTTATTTTGGTAAAAATAAAATTTATTCATAAATCCATATGAAATGGGTTTCTTATATTGTTTTAAAATCCTGGTTTTGATGAAAAGTTTTGGAAAATAGAGAACAAGGGAATCCTTGTTTAATTAGATAGAATGAGTAGTAATATCCCTCATCTATTTTTTAGGGGGTTCACTCATGTGTTGTTCTTCTTCCATTAGGCTTCTTGATATAGGGACATGATAACCCTATTAGAGGGTTCACATTCTATGGCGTTACTCTTCTCATTATATTCAATGCATATATCTAGAAAATCTATGTTCATCATTGTATATGTTTATGTTTGAGTGTCATAGCTAGCTTGATCAGTATTTATCCTTGTTGTGATGTCACCCATGCTATTGGTTTGTATTTTTTTTGGATCATACTGCCATGTATTTCAAATTTCATGTGAGAAATGATTTTATTTTATTTGACTACATTGATATATATAAATTACATTGAAAATATTTTACATTTCATATTTTGGAAATAAAGAAAAATCATAAATTAAATTTTTAACCATTATTTTCGTTAAAAATATATTTAACTTTTTATCAGTCCTTATTTTACTTAATGTTGAGAATTTTTTAGATTGTTGTACAAAGAATTGGTTTGGAACTTCAAGGTGGGATCCTGCTGAGCATGTTATCTCACACTCTTTACACCACTTCTACAGTGTGTAGGCCTTTGTATGTATTCCTATGTAGTGAAAGGCATTGCAGCAATGCAATGATGTTTCTGTTGGTTTTTCTTGTGTATCTAGTGGTGATATGGTGGGAGGTTTCCCACTCTATCAAATAGAGTAACTATTTCTTTCATTTTCCTTTGTTCTAGGATTTGTCTCTTGAATATTTTTATTGTACATTTGAGATTCATCATTTCCATTAATTGATTTTTGTTAATACATATATAGTAGATTATTCTTCAGTTGTTTCATTATATTGTGTATATAAATATCATTTTGTATGATTTAGTTTGGTATAAATAATTCCGATTGGTTGTTGTTGATTTCTGGGTTCTAGTCTCCATCCCGTGGAGTTTCGGAATGTCACACCTGATTTTTTTTTCATTTCATATCTTGGTTTTAATCAGGTTCATTGGAAATAATGATCCAATTCAAGGGTTTTGGGTGATTTTATTATGAGTTTTAAACTACTATATATTTATAATCTTCCTACTATGGTATTTCCATAACTTGTTTGGGTGTATGGGATAAAAGGGTGGTTACTTCATGATTTGGACCAACCGTGAGCCCATTTCCATATTTAAAAAGAAACTTTTTTCTTTTATAACTCCATTGTAATTCAACATTTTCACCAATTAAAAATCATACTCTTCCTCCCCTGACATATTCAAACTATCATATCCTATTTTTACCCCTTAATACTTCATAATCATGGTGAATTTCGGTAACTTATTTAGGTATTGGGCCATCCCATGTGTCCATTTTCAGTTCTTAAAAAATAATTTGATTCTTTTATATCATATTCATTGTATAACAATTTTCACCGATTTTACCTCCCACTAGAATAATAAATCCCTATCCTCACCCCATTACCTATTTTTCCTCTTTGGAGCTCATTTGTATCATATATCAGGGAGAAAGTTCACAGGGTTACTAAAATCGTCTAGATTTTAGAAGGAAAATAGTTTCATCCATAAATCATTAATTTATTACTCTATTACCCTCAATTTATTCCCTGGTTCATCCAGACCTAAGGCTACCCTCCACAGAGTTTCAATTCATTCCCTTTCCTCTAAGAGGGTATATATTGGGGAATACAAAGATTTCTCTATTCCCCAATGTGATATTTCTTCTCCTTTATCCTTCCTATTCCACCTCCTTCAATAATTTCATCACTATTTCTTCTCCCCTAGTCAAGGGTTATGTTTTGTAATGATTTCTTATGTGTTTAATTTTCATTTTGGGATGTTATTAATAGTTTTCGGGTTTATAATCCTGTGGTGGGTGAATTCAGCAGTGCGTTTCTATTTCACCAAGGATTTGAGGTAGTTTGATCATTATACATGATCTTTTTATTTATGATTCATATATTTAATTAAGTTTTAACATTACTAATACTCTTAATATTTTAATTTATTCTTTGGATTATTTTTTTGGTTGTCCAAGTAGCGGTTAAAACCACTTTTTTGGCAAAGTGGTGTAGTTTAGTTAAAATGGTGCACACCACATGTTTGTTTAAATGTTTTCTTAGCTTCCTCCCATGGGTTGTGGTATTTTGAACATGGTTCTATAGTTTGAATAAATTTATGGCATTCCATTGATCTTTTATTCATTTTCTAGTGAAAATTTGTTTTTTGATAAAAAAAATGCATTCCATGTGTTCTATATTGTTCACAGTTGGATTTTATGTGTTCAGTGTGGTTTACAATTAATTGATTGGGTTTATAATCATATTGGAATCATGAAAAGAAATATTATTGGGTTCTTTATGTGGATTACAATCAGGTATTGGTTTTAAAAAATAATTTGTATTGGTTTTAATGTATTTTGACATGTGTTGCTAATTTATGGCCCTTTTGGAACTTTTATACAATGGATTGTGTAATGGTCAATAAATCTGAATATTTTCAAGGTGCTTACCAATGTTCTGAATCATAAAATGGGGGGTTATAACATCCTTATTAAATGTGGTATTTGTGACTTTTAAAAATTTCAGTTTGGTAAAAATGATTAAAGGCCCATTTAGCCTTTCCTAAAAAAATGAAGAATGAGTGTTTTACATGTATATACTATGTTGCGTCAATTTGGATTGTTTTATATTCCATGAATTTATTTTTTTTGAAATGTTTTTAGGGACGAAAATTATGGTTGTGTAGGTTTTTGTTGTGTGTTTATCAATAAAAGAGTGTTTTTGAATGATTTTTATGTGCAATGCCTCATTACAATCTTTGTAATTGTTTTATGAATCTTTTCAATGGTTTAATGATTTGTGAACAAAATGTGAGGAATTTTTGTGTGATTTTTGTGTGTCTCAGGTTTGGGAAATTGTATTTTATAATTTTTTTATGTTGATTGGGAACAAATGGGATTCCTGGGTATCTATTTGTGTGGACAAGTACTAGTTTTCTAGTGATCCTAAGGGGTTTTGTCCTTATTTCACGTAGAAAGATTGATTATGACAACACTAAGTAAACTATGATGATGTTGATGTTGAGGACCACTAGGTTATGGATTATTCTACTACTAGTGTCTCATGTGATTTAGAATGAATATTCATTATGGTTACTTTTACGCCGAGATACAAGGTACATGGTGCCCATAATGAACTAGTACCTAGGGGTGTTCTTGAGACTTAAGCTCATTGGATACTTTGTTCTAACTATTGGCATACTGTGTGCTTAGTTGTTAATTTTGTAAGCATGTGTGTTTTATTTAAAAGTTTACATTCTTTAAAGAATCCATCTTAATAATTATTTTCATTTTGAAGTTGAACCTCTTTGAAAATTTTTTACCTGCATTCTTATTTATAAAACATGCAAGTTTTCTGTTTGATAATTTTTATAGCATGGTACATCATTTGAAAAAATTAATTTTATTTGTTGTATTGAAAACATTAAATTGATGTTTCTTTTATTTTAAAGTATGTGCACTGGGAATAGAATATCGGGATAACCTACTATGTTTTAATACTCACTTCTATAGTCTTTATCTGTTTTTAGACCATGTGCAGTATTCAACTTGAGTTAGATTTCTTTGGGTGATATTTGATCATTTTACTGGAGAGTGACCAGAGGGTTCACATTGTGTTAGTTGGTTGTTATGTTTGGTCAGATGAATTATTGGTATATTTGTACTTTTAATATCTTGTACAAATAATGATCAGTTCAATTTTTATGTAAATATATTTTGGTTTGTCTGTTTCATTCTACTATTTTTTTATTTGAGTAAAATAGTTCCCTTATGTAATTTATTGATGCCCTCGGTGCTTGACTCCATATCGAGAGGATCAGGAATGCCTCTTCGGAAATGTCACCGGCTGACCAAGGTGACCGGTTCAGGGTTGACTCAGGATGGTTCATGAAAAAATGGTATCAAAGGATGTTTACTCTTAGAGGACCTTTATTTTTAGAGCGCTATTGTTATTTGGGGTATTTCAAGGTATATGAAGCAGGATTGTTTGGAATTGAGTGGTAATTTTAGGAAGATCTTCGCAAACTCTTTCTCATTCTAATCCATGGGTTTCCAGGGAAATTTGGTTTTATTAGTGTCCTTTATTCTTATTGATTTTTTTAGTGTTGGTAAATGTCAATGGAGAATAACTAATGGTCTCCATGATCTTGCAAGGTCTAGAAAGCCATGTGGGGCCTAGGCATTGTCCTAATAATTCTTTTCGTGCAATTGTTGTGTTTGACATATGACCTCCAACCATATTGTCATGTCACCCACCAATAATTGATCCCTTTTGTGGGTCTTTTGGACATTTAATGAATTGTGAATTTTTTTAAACATCCTTTTGTGAGATTTGTGGAAATTGGTTTTAAATGAAGGATTTTATTTTGAAATGTGGAAATAAGGGTTTCCAGAAATTAAATATAATATATTTTTAAGGTTGTGTTTTTTTGAAACAAATTTTGGGGAGGAAGTGGAAATGATTTAACCAGATTGAATTTTCCATAATCTAAACTTGTGGTTTGTTGAAATATAATGATTTGAATTTTTGAATCCTTTTAAGGTGATCCTGAATATATTTTTTAATTGGGGTGCTTTTGGATGTTGAAAAGTGTTTGAATTTGACAAATTGGTTTTGGAAATTTGGTTTGAGCAGTTGGTGTTTACTTAGAAAGGGTATTGTTATCAATGGCCATCAGATTATGAAAATATACCTTGTTGAATTTAATAAAATTGGCAGGGCCTGGTTGGAGTAGCTTGGTGGTTTTAAAATTTGTTAAAAAAAGTGGTAGGTTTTTAAGAAAATGGTTTTTGATGAAGTTTGGATTGTTTTGTGAAATATGAAAAGGGGTTTTTACATGGTGGTTGTTGTTCCTTTGGAAGGTACATAATTTTTTGGAAGATAATGTATTGTTTTATCCTTTGGTGTTTTCATGGGTGCTCACATGCACAATGTTATCTATATCAGGATGGATTCCCTAAATGTTGGTGTGGTTGGGTGCCTATGGTGGCTTGGAAATTCACATTTGATTGAGACTTGATGAAACACCATAGGTGAATGTGGAAACCCACCATGTTAGTTTGTTTTTAAAATGTGTTTTTAGCTTAAAAATTGTGGAATTTGTTTATAAGACGATGGTTATATGTATAGTTTTTTCTGTGTCATAGAAGAGTTGTTTATTCAGTATTATTCCATGGGATCTGGAATTCACACTCTTGTTGTGTCGTGAGATGGGATCTTGTTGGTGTATTGGCGTTGGAGTATTGTTCAGTGGGTCTCTAAAGAGGTGTTGGATGTTGTGATGTGGACATGGAGAGTTATCCATTGGAAAACATTCATGTCTATCAACCTAAGGATTCATTTGAAATATTTAATCAACCACTTCGTAAGATGGATCGATTCATATTTGGAATAGATATATTTCTGGGATTGATTTAAAGTGATTCCAGGTCATGATAATTCTTTTGGACATAAGAGATTTCATTGGTGATGCTGATGTGTTCCACCGTATTCCTAGTCCATTCTGCACATTGTTTCGAGTGAGAGAGAACTGTTATATATATATATATATATATATATATGAGTTCCTGTTTAGATGAATCTATTTTTTGATTAAGTGAGTATTGTGTTGTGTTTTGTTCCATAGCACTTGACTGCGGTGCCACAAATTCCTCACGTATTAGGGATCCAACCATAGGCATTGGAGTGAATCTTTTCCCACAGTCAGGAAATCACCAGAGGTGTGGGGAGCTCGACTAGGATCATGCCTCCATCATTATGGTAAGGTAGTTTCTATGTCTCTGTTATGATTCCTTATCACTATTAATTTCCTCTTTTAATAATGAGAATAGTGGAATTACCCCTCGTGTAGTGTCTATGGTTATGCCTTCTCGAATGCGGGTTTCTGATCAATGTCCATGTGTGGACCGCCAATGTGAATCACGTGCGGTCTTGGTATTACCTATTCATATATAGAGGGTGTTGGTTGGTACCAATATTTCATTTTTTGTTCTAGTGGCCCAATTATTGAGTCCCTTTCCCTCCCTACCCCGAGTGGTGGGGGTTTTGATCTGTGCCAATAGTGATGGCCTAGTTCATCTACACTCCATTCGAGAGTTTTTGGTTTAAATGTTCTTGCTATAACCCTATTAACTTGGGTTGGTAGGATTTCATTGGAGATTATTTATGGACTTGTGAATGTGAGGCCAAATTCTAGTTCATGTTAAATTATTTTTTTGTTCATTTCTAGTTGGTATTTAATGGCCGGGATACCCACTATAGGTCTCGAAGATCATTCCATTAAATATTTTCAGATGAAAATTGTGATTTAATGGTGAGGAGCCTGTTCGAGGCTCCCCCCAAGACATTGGATTTTGTGTTTGAACTTTGGTATGGGAGATCTTTGGATTCATTAGGAGAATTCCCAACAATATGGTTCTTTTCTTGGATGTGGAGATGGTGGCTTGATCTTTCTGTTGATTCTCAGAAAGTGGTTCTGAGTTTGTGTTTTTTTTGGGAAAGAGGAATAAGTTCTATTGATTGTAAATGATATTTCCTAGGATTGAGCGGTAGGGTCTTGTTGATAAGTAATCCTTAGGTTTTGTTCTATAAGCTGTAATGTGTAATGGATTTCCAAGGGAGGAAAGCTTTAATAGTAGAGAGAATTGTCACACACAATTTTTTTCTTTTAATGTCTTGGTTTTAATCTAGTTCACTGAAAATACTGATACTTTTCTTGAATATTGGGTGAGATTAATTTTTTCATCTGAAATTCCAAAAAATTTCAACTCATCCTAGCATTAGGGATCCCCATAGAATTTTCGGGAGTTCTGGAGAAAATCGTTGTTACTTCATGATTTGGGCGAATTGTGAGCGCATTTCAATTTTTGAAAACCAAAATTGTTTCTTTTATTACTCTTTTTTATTCAACATTTTACACCCATTAAACATCTATCCTTTCCTCCCCTAACATATTAAAACTACCATATACTTTTTTACAACTTATGAATTCATATGCATGGTGAATATGGGTTACTTATTTAGGTATTAGGCAAGCCCAAGGGCCCGCTATCAGTTTTATAAAAAGTAAATTTTTTTATTTTATATGTTATTATTTTTAAATACTTTTCAGTGGTTACTCCTCCCAATTGAATAAAAAATGCCTAGATTCACCCCCATTATCTATTTCTCCAGTTTAGAGATCATTTTCATCTCTTATTAGGGTGAATTCTCTCAGGGATCCTCAAATCATCCAGATTTGAGAAGGTAAATAGTTTCATCCATAAATCATTCATTTATAAATATTTTCAACAAAAATTTATTTCCCATGTTTATTCTATACCAAAGGAGACCCTATATTGAGTTTCATGACATTCCATTTCCTATAATGTTGTAGATATAAGGGAATTCGAAGAGTTTTCTAGTTTCCAAGGTGTGATTCCATCTCCATATTCAACCTCTTCAGCCACCTTCCCTTATTTCATGGTAATTTATTCTCTCTGGGCCTTTCAAGATATATTTTTATGATTTGGAATGATATTTTATTGTGGTTATATTCATTTAGGTATGTTCTTCATAGTTTTATGGTTTATAAACCCACAAAAGGTGATTTCGTTTGTGCATTTCCATTCAACTACAGATTTATGGTAGGTTTCCCAGTGCACTTGACCTTTTTATTTAAGATCGATATATTTAATACTGTTTTAAAATTCCTAATACTCTAGAAATTTTAATTTATTATTTGGGAAAAAAATTTGGTGTGCCATGTAGCTGTTAAAGACTTGTTTTTGGTAAAGGGGTATAGTATTTTTAAAATGGTGCACACTGCGTGTTTTTTCAAATGATTTCTTAGCTTCCTCATTCAGTTTCATGTATTTTGAACACTTTTCAGTATTTAGGAAAAATATATTGCATTAAAATGATGTTTTATTCCTTTTTGAGTGAATAAAATAAATTATTTAGCTAAAAAAATACATTCCTTGTGTTCTGTAAATTTCCGAGTTGGATTTTATGGTTTGAGTGTGGTTTAAAATGATTTTTTTATAATCATATTGGAATCGGGAAAAGAAAATTATTGGGTCATATTGTGGATTACAATCAATTTTTTTGTAGAATTACGTTGTATTGGTTTTAAGGAAATTTTACATGTGTTGCTAATGGAAGTCCCATTTGGAACTTTTATAAAAATAGTTGTGTAACGTACATGAAATATGATCATTTTCAATGTGTTTACCAACGTTTGAATCTTAAAATGGTGGGTTATAACATTATTATTAAAATTGGTATTTGTGGTTTTGAAAAATTTCAGTCTGGTAAAAATTATTAATGATGTTTTTGGTTTTTCCTAAAAAAATGAAGAATGCATGTTTTACAAGTATTTACCATGTTTAATCAATTGGGATTGTTTTATGGTCCATGAAATGATATTATTAAATGATGTTAGGGATGATAAATATGGTTGGGTGTCGTTTTTGTGTGTGTTTATCTTTAAAATAGTTTTATTGAATGATTTATATTTTCAAAGCCCCGTTGCACTCATTGAAATTATGTTATGAAAATATTATGTGGTTTACTGATCTGTGAAAGATATGTGAAGTATGATTGAGGGATGTTTTTGTGTTTATGGTTTTGGAATTTAATATTCATGTGGAATGTTTAATTTATAATATGTGTGAATTTATTGATCACTAAGGGGAATCTCGAGTATCTAGGTGGGAAGACACGTACAAATATACTAGTGATCAAGAGGGGTTTGTCCCTATTTCATGTAGAAAGATTTACGATGAAAACGCTAACTAATCTATGATGATTATGGTGATGGGGACCACTAGGTTATGTATGATTATCCAAATAGTGTCTCATGTGCATGAGAATGGATATTCATTATGGTTACTTTTACACCGAGAATAAGGAACCTGTGGCCCACAACGAGCTAATGCCTAGGGGTGTTCCTAAGACTTGGTCTCATAGGTTATTTTGTAGTTACTATCATCCTACAGTGTTCTTAGTTGGTAAATTCATTATCATGTGTGTTTTAATTAAAATTTTACCTTTTTTAATGCATCCCACTTGAAAAATATTTTCATTTTGAAGTTGAACCTCTTTGAAAATTGTTACTAGCATTATTGTTTATAAAACAAGCAATTTTTTGTATGATAATTATTATAGCATGGATCCTCATTTGAGAATAATACTTTTATATCTTGTATTTAAAACATCCAATTTATGTTTCATTTTTTTTTAATGTAAGTGCATTGGGAATTGAATATTATACTGACATACAAATTTTTAATACCGACACCTATAGTTTTCTTCTCTTTTTATCCCTTGTACAGCTTCCAACATGAGTTCTATTTCCTTGGGCGATGTGTCATCATTGTGTTGGAGAGTAACCAGATGGGTCACATTCAGTTTTTTTGTAGTCAGGTTTTGATTAGATGAGTTGTTGGTTTAGTTGTACTTTTGGTTTTCTGTATATATAATGTTTAGTTTAGTATTTATTTAAAAATATTATGGGCAATCTGTTTCATTCTACTGTTTGTTTGATTGTTTATATTTTGGAGAAATTTTTCCCTTGTGTACTCTAATGATTCCCTCGGTTCTTGTCGCCATACATGGATGAAGGAAAATGCCTATCAGGACTTGTCACGGGCTGGCCTAGGTGACCAGTTTAGGGTCGAATTAGGATGGTTTGTGACAAGGATGCCCTTCGAGTAACTGATGAATCGGTTCAGGTACAAGTGAAAGAGGGTATATAAGATTTATTCTTCAATAAACCCATAGCTATTAAATTTTATCTAGAATATATAACCCATAATAGATGAGGATGGAAACATAAAAACATGATACAAGATTCATGTTCCATCATATTAAACTCTATAACTGATTCCCTAAAATTATTAGTCAAATACTTAGTGTTGAATGGTAATTTCAACCATCTAGACCCATTACTAGGTTCCCCATTATGTTAAAAAACTCAAAAACCCTCAAAATAATTTCTCTATTTATCCCAAAACAATCTTCTAAAGAATACTAACTTTAAACTGTATACCCATGAATAAAACTTATCTATTTCCAATTTCACTTGACCCAATCCACTCGGACTCCAACTAAGCAGGTTGTGAGGCAGGAATGCTACCCTAATCCCTCATCCAATATGATATAGGCTTTTTACTAGCACAAAGATGGCATAACTCACATATGCAAGGCCTTATACTCTAAAATTAAAAGTAACCAAAAGTCTCCAAATTAGTATCCATCAATGTAAACCATGTACATAACTAACTATAATGTAATATATATGTGACAAAAATAATTTCCAAAAGTTAAAATAGTAAAAATAATAATACGAATGAAAAAAAATACAAGTCTCAATATCGCATTGTAATTTCAACCCTTTAAGAATATGATTAGATGTATTCCATACCATTCCACTGCCTACAGGACATCCACTATAAATAAGCATATATAATTCCCTCTAAAAACTAAACTAAAAATCCCCATGACCACTGAAGTTTCCATTGAACATTGCATCATTTGTATAGATACAACATTTACTTCAAAAAATATCATTTAGGGGTTAGTAAAAACATACATAGTAGGATGACTAGAAAATTAAAAGGTTTAACATGAAAAAAATTAACCTCAATAAGATAAATTAATATATTATTAAATATAATCAGTCAATGAAAATTATGAAAGATCTCAAATTTTGTAACTTATCTCCATAGAAATCAGACACCGTAGGGAACCCAAGATAATATGAACATCGCAAGCCCCATAACTCACAAAATAACCATATCCCATAACATCTACATTTTTTATTTATATTATTATTGGGGGAACCACACCCCACTAAAGAGTGCATGTCAGTTCAGGCGGTACCAACAACAAAGTAGGAATCATGATTCATTATGAAAAATGTATATTATCTGAGGGTTTTATCAATTACATATATATAATAAACATTACCAACTTCATAGGTGGATTACCTGATCCAATATGTATATGGAGGACCCACAACTTTTTTTTATGCCTCTATAGTGGTTAGTGGCTCTGTTTATGCTCCAACCATCTCTCCCTCTGTTAATTAATGATTATAGAAAGATTATTAACCATTGCTATTTGAAAAACATGTAAAAAAATCCATAAGAGATGAATTTATATGTACCACCATGTTCCATATATAATAATATTAATAATATACTTCACATATTTCTAAATATTACACAAGAGTGATTAGATAGAAAAATAGACTAAAGATTGATTAGTACATGATATGTACATTGAAGGAAATAATGTGTTGAACTTGGGCCAAAGTCCGACAAGTTATAACACTATCTAGTTCATGTGGGTTATGTTTAAATGGTTTGTATAAAGTTAAATTATGTGAGGCATGTTTAGAGGGAAGGAAATTTTATGGTAGAAAATTTAGTTAGAGGAGGTTGTTAAGGTAACGCTCTCATCATCTACATTGTATTGGGTTCTCTCCTAATTCATTATAAAGTCATAATTTTAATGGAATCCCTAAGTCTACATAATTTTCGACCTACCTATTGTCCTTGTTTATTTATTAATCTTTCTAGAAGTCACTTCACCCCCTTTAAATAAACTTATTTTTAGTCAGTGTAGATGAATAACTAGTAAAAAAACATGAAAAGTTTCTTGAAACAAGACAGTAGGAAATAGAGTGTCTCAGTAATCCCACATGATGTGTTTGGTCAATGAAGTAGCCTAGTGTTTACTCAGGAACATTCCATGACATTGGATTAAAACTTATATGGAATGTAACCCATAAACATACACCATTTAATATTTATAAAACATCATAAACCCTAAGGACACAATGATCATAAAACACAATGTCCGACCTAGAAGACTACGTGTTATGTAGTGAATATTTTCAGATTTAAATAGCCTGGTCATTTTCATTTCACATTAGAGTTATTTATAATTACTCATCATATATTAAAAATTATATATCCATCTATTATTGACACCACCAGAGGTCACTGCCTCACCTATCCAGAGATCATTCATCATCTCCTGATTGTCTCATCACCTTCCTTCAATAAATTGATCAGAAAACATGATTAGAAGCCAATTCATTTCACTATTTACTCTAGAGAATATAAAACACATTTGGATATCCTGAATAATAGGTTGTTATTAACATGAGGAACCGTCAAAAATTTTTTGTGTTTAAATAAAATATGAAACAATGTCTAGTTGGAGCTACGACCACCTAGAAACAGGTTTACAATTTCATTCATTAAAAATATGGCCAAAACAATTTTATTAAAAAAGAATAAAATGATAAAAGGAAGAAAATTTTCCTTGTGATATGGATACAAAAAATATTTTAAAACAGAATGTGGTGAACATATTGCATAATTTGTTTTTTCTGAAAACCAGCAAAATACATTAGGCTTAATAATTATACTATTTCTTTTAAATAATAAACACTTAACGTATTAAAATATCATGATGATTTCATTAAAAAAATTATCAATTAAAATATTAGAATAAAAATTATTTATAATTCATTCCAACCAAATAGGATAGAATCAAAAACATAGAGAATGAGGCAAAATAGTTTTTCATATATATGAACCCTCAAACATGAATAATTAAAGTAAAATAATACGTTTTTTTAATCTTATAAATTATTTATCAAATATATAATTTGTTTTATTAGATAATATATATCATGTCAGAATCAAGAGGGACATATAAATTTTACATGTAATAATGGAATGACATTATGAATATTGAGGTGAAGTCGAATAATAGATTCCCTCCTCAAAGGAAAATTGTAACTACTTCAAGAATTAACATAAATTTTCAACCACAGTTAATGATTCTATATAGAATGGTCCCACCAATACATTACGAAAAAGAACTATCTTCCCTTGGTTTATGTTTTTTAAATCTATTACATTAAATACTAAAGAAAACCATATATTTATGATTAAATTTTTTAGTTATTTTTTTTCTAAAAAACACTCATTACCTCTATATCATGGGATTTCAATCCTGAAAATTATAATTTTATAAATCATAGATAAATATTCAAATTATAGTCATAAATGAAATGTAAAAACTTCTACGTATGGATTTATTTATACGATATAAATTATTCATACAAATGTAACTAAAATATAATTTATTAATATATTATATATTTTTATGGGAAAAAATCTAAAAAAATGAAATAGATTCATTAATAACTCTCTAAATATTATTAAAATATTAAAATTTTATTATGAAAGTATTTGGTTTATTATATGTGAACCATCATTATAATCCTAAAACATTGAAATTTTTTCTCAAGTATGGCCCTCGGAATGTTTAGTCAATTATCATCAATTTTCATCATAGTTATCCAACCGAATCATCACATTTAAAATTATTAAAAAATCAAGGTGTAACAACTTGTGTAATGGGGTAATTTGATGATCGTCCTCAAACATTATTATTATAGATGAAATATAATTTTAAACGTGCCCAAATATTCATCAAGGCCAAAAACTATATAGTTATCTTAACTTCACTATAGAACGATTATATTCCTCACATCATAGTCCCTTTATCTAGAAAAAACATCTAAAATTACCACAAATTCACTGTATCATTATCGGAAAAATTGGGGAATGGAAATTTATCCTTCAATTCTAGTTGCATAGAATCAATTTGTGGTATGAAAATTTATTTTATAAAATAACCTATTATGGAATTTTCCTCTAAATTGTATCTTGAAAAATAACTTATAATTGACATCCCTATATAATTCCTCAACATTAATAACATAAAAAAATCATATCCAATTGTAATATAGTGATACCAACATTTGGTTAATGTCATAAAACCTCATGTAAGAATCATGGTGCATTCTATGTCCATTACGGTGTGTTTTGATAATCCTCCCGAAAACCTTATTCCATTAACAATACCTCAAATCCAATCATCCTCCAACTAACCATTGAAGTTTTTCATAATAAATACAATATCAAGCCATAATAACAACACGTGAATAAATTATATCAATAAATTAGTATTAGCACTCTACTAACATGAGAGTTATGTAAACACTAAACTATTAGATAGAATGATATTGATAAGTGTTATATGACTCTCAATGTAAAGATAAATACTATAATGATCCTGTCATTTTTGATAAATTAAAAAATAAACCATTATCAAACCAATTAACAATAGTTATTCAATTTTAAATGGATATTTAATCTCTCCCTTTATATTTTTTATAAATATGTTTTATTTCTAAAAAATAATTCATGTAATGCCCATATGATCTTATATCGCCCCTAAATGGAATCCCTTATTTTCTAATCGATCATAATTGATATCCTATGTGACATTAATATATCTTTGTTTACCCGAATACATCATAAAATATTCTCCCACTTCATTTATAAATTAATGATAGAAAACAACCTAATGGACATATTCATATTTTGAAAGAGAATAAACTCAAAATAATTATCCCTAGTGATAAATGGTGTCATTTTTAAGGGATTATTTATGATATACAATAATTTCGATTTCATTAAAAAAAATTCCTTATCAAAATCACAAAATTCCATATTCAAAATGACAAAATATTACATTATATCAACATTCTTCAAAAATGAATATTTCACTCTATTCATTGAAAAAATTATTTCACGTTGATCCTAACCAATAATCATTAATGTGTATGTAAAATAAGCTTTCATGTTATCTAGGATTAAATTCATCAAAATATATTTTGAGTTATGGATTATGATAACACAACATACTAACCTTCTAATGAACCATTGTGACTATTTTTTTCTTTATAGTGTACCATGAAACTCATCTTATGATGATAAGGAATTTAAATCCAAAAGTTTAATTTTTATCTCCAATATCATTGACCCAATCAGCATCATAAAAAAACATTTTATTGTTTTTTATTTATCATGCCTCAAGATATATTATAGAGTTCTTGTGACATTTCATAAAAACCATTTTTCTTCTATAATATTTGACTCATTCATAATAATATGGAATCAACAATATAATGTAACAGAAAAAAATCTATACCCTTGATACCTTCATATTAGGTAGGAATTTTAACAGCCTTCAATTATTTTGATCCACACATCTTCTTTCATAATTCAGTGAAAATTTAGTCAAATTTTTCATAGGAGTGAAGACCTATCTCAATTATTCCATTATTAATCACTTTAATAACTCACGAGAATACTTATCCCGTGAAATTAATATAACACTTATTTTTTCATGAATAAAAAACCCAAATATAAATACATAAAAATCCTTGAAATATCTAATATACTTTTAATTTAATAAATAAATCCTTAAAATTCATAACTTTGTTCATAGTAAAATAATCTCATTAAAAAACACAATCACAATGAGTGAGACTTTGATATCTCCATTGATATATATTTCACGTTTTGCGTTTTATTTCTTGAAAAGATTTATTGTCAAATTGTTATACACTTAAGAATACCATGATTTAGGTGATTATTTAAGCCCATATGATACTTTAATTAGTTTTATTACTGAAAAATAATCACCATCAAGGATTTAGTCTCTCATTTATTAAAATATAAATCTCAAGATAAAGTTTTCCATTCAATAATTATACCTTTAAATCTATTTGAAACACTTTTAAATTCCTTTTGAAACATATTACAAGAAAAATCCAACCTATATCATAATAATGCAGACCATACTTTAATTTGGAAAACCCTTTGATTCATTGGGGAATATATCATTACAAAACACTAAATCATTTAAATAATTTAAATTGGATGAAAATTCTCATCAAATTCTATACCTTCAATTTGAATCTATCCTTTTCATACTAGATAATATTTCTTCATGCTACATAAACCATTTAATTGAGAACATTTAAAAAGACATTTTATCTTAATAATATTCTTATCATTGGGGAATGATATCGACCACCAAGCATCATTATCTATCGTATTATTTTTCTCTTCCCAAAAGGCTGTTATCTATCCATCATGTTATAATAGTTCGTCCGAACTTGTTACTTTAATGAATTAAAGAAATATTATATAATTTTAATTTCTCAATATTCTTCATGTTTGGACACCCTTTCCTCATCCTCCAAGAATATTGTCAATCTTCAGATTTTTTTTAATTTTAAGGAAATTGATTCCATCATATTATGGTCCATCATAATTGGTATAAAAATCAAAATCAACATAGGAATTTTATAAATATACAACTACAAATAAACATTTCAAATGTTTTCTATCACAATATCGTTGAGATTTTTCAGTCATAGAGTAATTAAAAAGGGGTGTTATTTGTATACCATGATCTGTTATGGTAAAATAAATATATTTTGTTGATAAAGCAATTGAAATTGTTTTTGAAAAATTAATAACTCTTGTTAGTAGGTGAATATAAAAGTGAATTACCCATATAATATATCCAATCAATGTTTACCGAGTTGAATCAATTAAACACATTGTATAAAGAAATATTTAATACCATAAATCAATTCATTTCAATATTATTTGAAAACAACATATCATAAGGTTTTTTGATATAGTTAAGACAATTTAATCACTAGTTGGGAATGTAAAAATCCCATATTGTAGATTTTCTCCTAAAATATTTAAATATTCATGCCATGGTAACACATTTCTACCCATTTCTATCAATGAAAAATTATTATATTTCACTAATAAATTTTATTACAGTGTTAATTGAGTAATATATTTATTCCTTATCCCAGGAATAATAATATATTCTTTAAATTCATCATTATTTCACATGGATCCATTTTCAGATCAAAACCTTAGGATGACATACCATGTTTAAATTTTATCACATAAAAAAGTCCATAAAGCCTCAAGAGTCTGTGATTTAATGTATATAATGGAATTTTATAAAATAAAATTGATAAATTACTTATCACATTTAGTTGATTTTAAGATCATCAAGACACACATGTCGGATTGTATCAAATTATATAGAATATTTATTTTAATTTTAAAAATCATATAAATGTTTTTCCTTATATTTCCCCACTAGCACATGCCAAAGTGTTTATCATTTGATGATTCAGATTCATTATATTTACAAATGGTTATTACAAAATATGTTTTCACATGTTATTTTGACTCAAATGTATATATTTATTATTCGAAATTTTATTCAATATATTCCTACATTTATATAAAGTGTTTAATCATTTAAATTATAGAATATATATTCACTTATTTTTTATCCCTTATTAGTGATTATTTAATAATTCATCTTCTTAATGAAAAACATATTCATATAAAAAATCATATATTTCCCATTTTTATAAATTTTAGAAACACAAGTGAGGTCGTGCATTAATCGATACAAAAAGAACATTTTGTTTGTTTCAAAATTATTTTCACCTAATTAAATGTTTTAAAAAAAATTCACATTTCGTGATCTAACATTTCAAATATTGAAAGATTATATATCATAAATATGGATATAAATAAAAATATGTTTGTTTTTTGTCATGTGTAATGATTAAAAAACATCTAAAATCCATGGGTTTTCTCCTTTTAAAGTGTTTTGAGGAACCTAAATCCCTAATTTTTTCTAAAAAACAATAGTTATCTTAATATATATATATATATATATATATTATTTTTTTCTGATATTATGGTAGTTTGGTGAGAAACATGTTGGTGTTGTGTCTAAGATTGTCACATCACCCAAAATTTTCCTAATGAGTTTAAAATTATAATTTTATTTTCACCTTGTATCTTGGATTTTTTCACAGTTCACAGATCTCGTATTGATCGTGTTTTTCCATCAAATAAGGGACTCTCTGTATTTGAGGGAAATAAATACTGCACGAATACAAATATATAATTTATATTTTACAGTTATTGAATAAAATTTTAATTCCAATTAAAATAAACTTTATTTAGAATAATTTTTTTCAAAAACATATTAATATATTTACTAAAATTTTAATCATTCTTATTTTCAAAAAAATCATTTCACTATTTGGAATATTTTATTCTACCAATGAATTTTCTTAAGTATAATCTAAAATACTCTTCATCTTACAATCCTCATTACTTTTTTAATTCCAACCTAATTAATATTAGTGAAAATTTTTATATAATCATTCATTGGTTCTGTAAATCCCTTCTTTCCTTTCTAAAAATTATAACCACTAACATTCTTGATAACATGAGTGTCAAACACAAATGTTCTATATAATTTTGGATACTCCTTGTGCTTATTTGTGACTATAAGAACTTCATCCTTGAATTTAAACCATTATTAAACCACATTGATATAATTTTTAAACCAAAACATAATTATATTAAATGTATTTTCTAATTTAACCAATTTTACCTAAAATAATTTTTACTCCACATTTTTCATAATAAAAATTTCAATTGTATTCTCATCACCACTATAACATTAATCTAGACTTTTAGTATGATATTGAAATTTTATTAATTAGCCTCCTCACATCTCAATAATTTCTATGATATTTTATTTATCAATTGAATTTTTCAATTAATTATTATTCTTCATCAATGAAAATATTTACTATTCAAGACTCTTATTTTTTTTAAACACAACCTTGAGCTACTTCCTCAATTTGAAATATTTTTATGTCTATCTAACTTTACTTTCCCATTAACCATTTTTTCTTCTTTTATAGAGGTTTCATTACAATTATTATATTATCAAAAAATACTGAGCAACCAGATCCTTCATGTATACTTCTTGTTTTACACTCTTATTATTTCACTATGACATATAATTTTTTGATTTAATGATCCTTTAATATATTGAGTTTTCCATTACGTTTTATAATAAATCAAATTTTCCCAATTTATTTTCTTTAAGTAAATATTATGTTATTATTTTTTATAAGGAAAAAAAATCCAAAATATATAATACATTAAAAAAAATTACTAATATAATATATCTATTAAATTAGAGGTTATAATAGTATGTAACCTTATTATGAAATCTATGAATAAAAATGAAAGAAATAACATTGATTTGAAGAAGTATCCATAATAATAAAATTTATACAAGATTCTAAAGGAGTAAGATTTTATATGGTTTTATATATTCCAGTCACAATCCAAACATGAATAATTATGGTATGACATAAATCATATACAATAGGAATTCAAAATCATAGAAATCTCATTGAGATTTATTCTAGCGGAATCACCACACTCAACTTACACCAGAGGATTCCTTATACATAGACCATAATAATATATATTTTGGGGATATATAAATAAAAATTAGTGGGATATAATAATTTAATAATTTTTGTAAAGAATTATTTATTACATAAATTTCAAACAATTTTTATTTTTAATTTTAAAGGAAAAGAAAGAGTATATTTCTATAGACACCCCACCCACCTAGATATACCCCAACTCCCTAGACATACCCCACCACCTGGACGACTCCCACCCATCCTAGACACCACCCCACCACCTAGACACCCCACCCCCTGGACACCCCCCCGCTTGGGATAACCACCCCCACCCACCTGGACACCACATCGCCCCATAGACACCCCAACCACCTAGAAACCTCCACCTCGTGGAAATCCCCCAACCCCCTGGACACCACCCACCCCCTCGGAAACCCATATGGATATCCCCATCTAGAAAGAAACTCCCCCCCCCCACGTCCCCTGGACACCGCCAACCCCCCTAGACAGTCCCCCACCCCCTAGACTCCCCGAACCCTCCTAGACACCACCCCACAACTTAGACACTGCCCCCATGGACACCCCAACCCCATTGAAAACAACCCCCACCCCCTAAACACCACCCCACACCCTTGGACAGCCCCACCAACCTCTTAGATTCTCCCCACCCCCTGGACACCACCCCAGCCCTAGAAACTGCCCCCATCCCCCTGGACACCACCCCACCCCATGGACAACCCCACCCCTAGACAGCCCCATCCTATGGACACCTCCACCCCATGGAAAGCCCCCAACCCCCTTGACACCCAGCCCCCTGTACAAACACAACCCCCTGGATGGCCCCACCCCTCCTAGACAGCACCCCACCCCTGGACACCCCCAACCCCCGATGGACACCCCCACCTACATGAACAACCACCCCAAACCCTTGGACACCACCCACCCCCTTCAGAGAGACCCCAACCTACTGGACCGCCCCCACCCCCTTGGACACCACCCCTCCCCCAAGTCACCCCCACCCCGGGATACCCCCAACCCCTTGACTCCCCCACCCCTAGAAAGCCACCCAATCCCCTAGACACCACACCACCCCTGGAAACCACCATGGATAGACCCCCCCCCCCCCACTACCCTAGACAACCCCCCCCCCCCCCCCCGACACACCATCCCCCCAGACACCCCACCCCCTGGACACCCCCAACCCCCCTTGGACAGCCACCCCCAACCCTTGAACAACCCCCAACCCCCAGAATTCTGTATTGAATTCTTTATGAAATTAATTACTTATGAATTATGTTTTACTAGTGTATGGGTATACATGTTGTATGTGTATTCTTACTATAATTACTTTTTGAATTATGTGTTAATTTTGTATGGGTATACTTATTGATACGCTGATTTTTTGCACTTCTTGTTTGGCTGTGCTGCTGCAGAAGTTTATGTTACATCAGGTAGGTCATTTATCAGTGCTTTTTTATCAATTATAAAGGCTCTATTTATCATCACGTTTCAATCACTAATAAAATAACACATTATAAACACTTTTTAGCACTAATAAGGGCTACCTTTATCAGCTCTTTTTTAGTGTTGATAAAGGGGACCCACTATCAGTGTTGAGTGTTATTGCGCTTTTGTAGCGCTATTAAAACCTATTTTGAGAGATGATATAGCCCATTTTGTAGTCGTTTTTATAACACATTCCACTATACATTCCATTTTTTGTATATATAATAACAACATTTGTGGATGTGCGGACTATTGCCTCATTAAAGTGACGCGATTAACTTATGCTTTACATGGAATGAATTGAGGATGATTTTAATAAACTTATGTAACTTATATAAAATATATATGATACTATAATTATAATATATATATGTATCATTTAATATTAATCCCTTCAATATAATGAAAGTAGTGTTCATGTGTATGTATGACCTACCGTCTCCATGAACGATGCATTTAATTTTTCACATCAAAAAATTATTAATCATTATAAATGAATATGTACTGAATATACCTTAAAATTAATTCATGGTTTAAATTTTATAGATTATGAAATAATTGTCTAATTAATCGGAAAAAAATATCAAGTTAAAACAAGCTTGAGAAAACTAGGCAATTAACACCAGAAATAGATAAATTAATAATAGTGTGTCAACAAATGGTTACATAACACACAACAAAATGAAGGTTAATGTATGTTATTTTCACCTTAATTTAAATTCCATTGAGTCTTATTTGTTATTATGAACTAATTCACTTGTATTTGGTGTATATACTACCTTTTGATATGCCATATCATGAGTATACTTACTGTAATTATATTATAATATTCATTTAATATTATTCCTTCAAAGGGATTATTATTTAAATATTCCAATGTGTTGTGGGACACTTCATAATGTGTAAATATTATTCTCCTAATGAATTTTCGTATTGATAATCTTTGCAAAATCACATACTTTTGTGATTTTTATATTTATCTTGAAATAATAAATTTATTCTAATCATTTTTATTTGAAATTTACATGAATATAAATATTTTAATATGATGGATATTATTATTTCCTAAATCTTATATCATTTTACGCATGGTGTTTACTTTGACAATTATTTGATTAGATAAGGAATTATTGATATGTATATATCCTTTATTCAATATGGATATTTGATGATAAGAAACATTTATTCTTAATTAAATTGATTATTCTATAAGAGATTAATGCTTAGGATAGTTATAAAAGGGTTGGGATTTGTTATATATATCCCCCCAATGCATCAGCAGTCTCAGGAGATGAATCAGTTAGCCAAATCAAAATAGTTTAAACTATATGGAGAATAGATCGTGAATGTATTGTAGTTCATGTGTTAGATACATTATATCCAATATTAAATAATTTCCTTAAATTTAGTTATCATTTGTATCCATGAGTTTTTTCATCAATATATATATTCCTGAATTTCATTTTTAGTTCATTGATTAAATGGAATGTGTTTTTAGTTTCATACCTTACCCTATTGATTCTTATATATTTATTTAAACTGTATGTGATATCAGTTAATTAAATTGAAATTTATTTTAAGTGATTCATTATTTCATCGATTATAATTTTCCTTAATTCACATTTTATATCACCCTTATTATGTTTCATTTTCCATTTTTATGAAGATGAAATCATTGAATATGTGTTCAAGGATGCGGTTTATTTTATTTTTTAGGTATCATGTTTGTATTTTCTATTTCACAAATGTATTATAGGTATAATAATTGTAATATGGATTTCCAAGTCTTTAAAATTAATCGGTTCATTGGGATTTGATTAATTTTAATCATTCCAATTCATGAAATAATACATCGACTCTGGGCTTCTAGGTTTGGGGTATTACAATGTTAGATGTTTTGATGATATTTAAATCTCATGTACAAAAATAATGTTGGTAAGTTGACTATGGTCAAAGATGTAATTATTAAATAGAATCTAGAATAATAATCATGAAATATTAATTATTTTTATTCACAAATAAAACGTTTAAAACCAATCAAAAATTATGGTTTTGCAATAAATATATATGTTACAATCCTGTAGATGATATTTTGTATGTACACAAGTTTAATGTTTACATTTTTCAAAAATGATTATTGAAAGAAGATATTTATTATTGTGTGTTTATATGATTATAATAATATCATTAATACAATTTTATTTCATTAAATATACTTATATATATCATCCATGTGATATGGTGATGAGAAATGAATACATTACTTCATGGAGGTAGTAGTCCATATGTACACACAAACGACATTATCGGTTTTCAGTGTATAGAAACTTCAAAAAATATTTTACATATTAACTATACAAAATGATAAATATTTCATGAATACAATATATATATATATATATATATATATATATATATATAATAAATCCATCATTATAACCATTTGTGAGAGGTGGTGATGGAAAACGAATTACATTAGTCCGTAAGGTGGTTATTTGTCGTAGACACGAATGATAGATTCCATTCCCATTTGATGGAGTTCTAAGATGGATATTGGTTATTGAATTTAAAAAATATCATATAAATATATGTAAGATAAATAATATATTATATATTCATGTTTGAATAATATATTGATCAGGATAAATAATAGATAAAACAAAACAATCAGTTAGGAACTATATATATTCTTTAAACACCCTCTTAAGGTTTTATCCAAAAGTATTCATAGTATGGTTATATGATAAAAAAGGCCGAATTTTCATTGGTAGTAATTTTATGAAGGTATCTGGGGATCAATTATTAAAAACAAATGGATTCTGAGGAGTGATGAAAAGTGGAGAGGAGGTGTCCTACTATAAGAGAGGAGAGGGATGCTCTTTGAATTTTTAAAATAGAAAATTAATTTTTTTAAATTTTTAACATTAAAATGGATATAAATTTATAATATTTAGAGATAAAATGATGTTGAGATAAATACCTCTCATACATTAAAATGTTTAAAAGTTTATATTTGGGTTTTACCAATAATGTTTTTTTAACATGTGTTGACCCTTTTTTATGATTACCGTGATAACAATTTTTTTACTCATTATGGGTTAATATACCTACAATAAAAGAAATATTGGAACTTAAATGGAACTTGGTTGATATTTTAAATATTATTAAAATAACTTGGATGAATATAATAATTTTAATAATGTTAAATAAATTAAAAAAATATTATTTATTATAAAATATCATTAATATCAATTTAGGAACTATTCGTTTAATCAAACATTTAAGACTCCACGAAACAGTTGAAAACTTAATATAATCCTTTAAAATATCCTTAATAAGTTATTTTTATCTAAAAAATTCATGGACCACAATAATTATTTCAAATTATAATTCTTTTAGAATTTTTAGTATCATTTATTTTATTTTTCTATTAATTAAAAAAATATCGTGTCAATATTACCTAAGAATTTATGGTAATTTATCTAAATGAAAAAGTAAAAATAAAATATGATGATGAAAAAAATTATTTATCTTTAAATTAAATATTTATTACCAAAAATTTACTCTATGCAACCAAATTTCATAAATTTAGAGATAATAAAACCAAGAGAAATACATTTTTTTACTTTTTTTCATAAAATATTATAAAGGTGAATATCAAGGAATAATTGAAACAAAAAGACATATATTTCAAATTTTTAATATTATTGAGGATATATATTCATCAAATAATATTAATTGACGTTTTCATGTCATTTTTTAGTACATATCATATTATTTTTTACCTTAATTACCTTATTTACCCTTAACTACGATAACAAAACTATCAAAATTTACTATTCATAATATTCAGAAATAAAAAGAAAGTATTTAAAAATTTTGGACCCTAATATTTCACGTTGGAAATCAATTTATCAATATTGGAAACAAGCAACTGGAAAAAATAAATTTAAAATTAAACAAAAAAAATGTAACAAAAGAGTTTTTTTTCAGAAAAATGTCCCTTTTAAGTGAAACATTATTATACTAAATTCAACTATAAAATTCATTTTTAAAAAATAATTTTATTATATTATATAAAAAAACTACTGAAAAAATAAAAATAATCAATCTTGTAATTTTACATTGTAAATAAATGAAAATAAAATACATTTTTTGATAAAATTCAATATTTTTCACCATTCATTGAAAAAAATCTTTATAGAAAATTTTAAAAATTCATCCTAAGATAATTTCGACCTAAAAAATTAAAAAATTTAATTCATTTTTTCAAATTATAATTTTATAATTTTATATCAAGATTTTATGTAATACCATATAATTCATGAAAATTCAATTTGGGTAGAAATACTATTTAACCCTGGTGACTAAAAAATTATATAATATTTTTATAATTAATATAAATCAAAAAACAAAAGATAAATAATATTAATAAAACAATTTATATTCTAATATTACATGGGTTTTTATAATACATATTTCAATTAAAAATTAAAAATTATATAATATATATTCAATAAAATAATAATTGTTCATGAACAATGTAATATTGTATATAAATTGATTTGAATTTTTTTAAAAAAATTACACATATTATGTTGGATATTAAAATATTTTTTAATCTCTATCATAGAACAATTTCAGTTGGATTAACCTAATCAATAATGTAAACAATTTTCTATGCACACTAAATCGTTACACAATACTTTCGAGATCAATATCAAGGGAACAATCTTCATAATCTATGATTCCCACGATTCATATCATGAACAAAATTATAATAGTTCAATTTTTCATCATATAACCCTTAAAACTCATTTTATCCCATAAACAACGTTACTTTCCATTTTAATATAAAATTTAGTAGAAACTAACTTTTCATTAGAAAACACATTAAAAAGAAAAATTTGAAGAATAATGAAAATATGATCCTATTTGAAAAATAATGAAAAAAATTATAGAACTATTGATAAAAATAATGGAAATTAATGGGTGAAAATTTGATTATATGGTAAATATTAAAAAACTAATTCCTTTTATAACATTATAATGAAAGTCAAATTGAATTGCATGTTAAATGATTAAAAGATTATTTTTGAAAACATTATGAGGAAAAAAGAAAAAAATTTATATAATAATTTATTTATAAATTGGAAATTAATTAAATAAAATTTTAAATTAACGATATGGGGATGGATTATTATGAAAAGAAATTTTTTAAATAATTTTTTAACGAAAAATACCATTCATGGAGCCCAGTATTGTAACTTACATTCTCTAAATCATAAATAATAATATTATATTAAGTATTTACTTTCTTCAAAAGAATTTTAATTTTCATTCCATTATTATTATTATTTTTATTCCATTTATTAGCATATTTCATTTGTTTACTAATTTAGTTAAATTTATGATGAATGTTTTGAGGTAACTAGGTCCAAAAAAACATTAGGATGTAAAACATGGTCAAATGGTTCATAGTTCAATAATCTACGAAATCATAGTTGTTCATAGTTCTATAATCTACCTAAAAATAAATATCTTATAATTTCATAAATATTAAATATACTTTCAAGACCAAGCATGTAAGGCGTTGATGAAAAATGATATACACTGTTCACGGAGGTAGTAGTCGCACGTATGAACGAGTGTTCCATTTTTTTCATTGGATGATATATAAAAAAGAAAATAAATGAATACCATTTAAAAAAATTATATTTCAAATATAATATTTAATTTTCAAATACATCCTTATGACCATTTAAAGCATAGAAACACAATTCATGTAAATAAATATATTCTTTTTATGATTAAAATATTATGTCAAATTATTTATAAAACTATGATGCATATGAATATATAATGTTAATAAATATAATTAATAAATTTTTTTCTACAATATTACTTGGGTTATCACATTCTTCCCATATACTAAATTACATCATCAATGTTTTATTAATTACTTCAATAATTGAGGATATTTTCCCCTCTTAGCTTTTTATGATTACTATTTTCCTTCTTCCAACATATAGTACATCCATAAATCATTAACAAGATAAGTTACATTTTTTCACATTACTATATCCCAATGATCTAGAATCTAAAATATATTTTCCATTTATGAGAAGATATTTTCTAATTGTACCACTCGAGGGATCAAAACATGAAATGAATTAAGGACAAATTTCCTTTAAAAAGATACATGAAACATATCATATACCGGATATAAAGTTGGAGTTATGGATAATTAATAAAAAATTGATTCCATATTATATAATATTTTAAGGGACCAATATAAATTGGAAATAATATTCTATTCCATCCATTATTTTTATCACCTTTCCAATGTTATACATGAAGAAATACTTGGTCACATACCTCTAAAGAACGATCTATATTATGGTTATCTACATAACTTTTCTACCTTCTCTAAGCTTCCAACATATGGTGTCAAATCATTTTTACATTCATAAATTTCACTCCTAACTATGATGATCCAAAAAAATCTTTCACTGACATCAACTCAACATGCTTCAGTTCTACATCTATATATATATAATTCCTCAAAATTACCTATCTATATACTGAAATGAAAATTGTTATTATAATAAAATCCCACAAAAAAAATATGATAATTTGAAATTCACGGATAATACAACTTTAAATCATGAATAATATCTTTCAAAATATGAGTTTTTCATTATGCCTATCTGTAGAAATAAGATACAATAATGGGATGAACATTGTATAACCAAACTATATCTTTAATAAAATTTATAGAAAGATAATAAAAAGCTAAATTATCCTGAATAGGTAGAAAATTAATAGATTTAATCAATTGATCAATAATAACACAAAAAAAAATTAATAACTAGATATATATTTGGTAATCACACCATTAGATCGACAGATATATTCTCTTATTTCAATTCATGTATTGGAAAAGGCTGAAGCATCTCCTCCAGTATTTTTCGTTTAATATTAACCTATTGAAAAATCTAATATCTCATGGTAACATTAGAAAATAATTTTTCATTCCATACCACTAGAAATATCTATGAATGTCTCTATACATAATAGTAATTCTAGGATGAACATAAAATGGAGAGATTTCAGCCTATCTCAATAATTCCATCTTCAACAAAAAATCAGCTGGTATAAAAAAACTTTTTTATAAACACTATAACACATTGTTTGTCAAAATAAAAAATTAAAAACATTCAGTTCTTAACCAATTATATTCTTTATCACCAACCTAGATCTTCTTGCTATTAAATTTTATTTATATCTAATAGTAATTACTAAAGTGATATCTGAACCAAAAGAGTAGTTTCTACATATAAAATTTCCAATCCATTATTTATTACTTTATTAAATAAAAAATTATTTCCCAACAAGACCCAGTTAATGTTGCATTATATTTTTTACATGAGGAATCATCTTCCTTTTTATATTCACCTGATTGATATAAAACCATGATATCATATTACATTATTATTTTTAACCATATTCTTGGCCTTGTGTTCAATTATTTTTGAGTCAATATATACTTTAAATTTTTTATATCCTTATATATTTCAAATTTCTCCCTATATAGAAATTACTCATAATTTTTAAATAAAAAAACCACTTTAATATCAAGATAATTCATTGGATAATTCAAGTCATTGAGTTTTAATTATAAAGACACATATGCAATTACATAATATATTTTTTTTCAAAACAAATCCAAGAACCTTAAATATATCATCAGTATAAATAAAAAAATCGTTATTTATAGATTCAAGGGATAACAATGGTTTATTATCCAGTATTTTTTTCAATTCATAAAAAAATTCATTAAATAAAATTATCTAAATGGGATTAACTCTCTTTGAGTTATCATGTTTAGAGGGATAGATAAATGACAATATTTTTCAAGAAATCATCACTATCAACCTTGTAATCCAATAGATATTCCAATATCCATGATATTTTTTGTAGTGAAAAATCTTTTAAAAATATATTTTTTTCATGATCAAATAATAATTTTATCTTTTGAAAAAATATTCCCAATGAAATAAATCTATTATAATACAAATTCACATTTATTATATTTTACATGAAAATCATTTTATTTTAATGCCTACAAAAAAATATTTATATGATTCACATGATCCTCATAAATTTTAAAATATACTCTGATTTCATAAATTAATTCCATAAAAAAATTATCCAAATAGTTTCATCAAACACTATTCATATGATCTATAAATATAGAAGGGGAAATTATTATCCTAAAGGTCATAAAAACTCATAATGGACATACCAAGTAAAAAATGATTTCCTTAGATTGTATACTTGCTTCACATTTATCTAATGGAGTTAATATATGATTTTAGTATTGTTAATTTAATGAGAAATATAGAGATGATCAAACAAGTCATCAATATGAGGTAATTGAAATTTATTTTTAATAGTAATGTTATTGAATGCTCTGCAATCAATTAAAAGCCTTATAGAACCATTGATATTTTTAAAAATACGCAAAATGAAGTTATAGGATGGTTTACACTATTATCAAATACATCTTGTAAATAAATTTTTAATTTCTCATGATCCCTATATTGATTTCATAAGTAGGTTTTAAAATTACCTACAAATTAGGATCTAAGTCAATGGTGAACTCAACAACTAGTCTATAAATAAACTAGGGAGATCATTAGGAAATAAATTAAAAAAAATTATATACTATAGGACCATCAATAATTTGAATAGTTCAATTAATTTCCATGATATGTGAACGATAACTTTCTAAATGATTTTAATTAGTTAATCTTATTTTTGACCTATTATCAAACATATGATAACATTCTAATATAAAAATTGAGACTCAATTTGAAATTTCAATATTAAATCCTTAGCTCTATAATATATCATAGCATGAAAAACCAAAATCAAATACATACTCAAAATAACATCAATCTATACTATGGGTAAGAAAATAATATTTGTAGGAAATACGATACCATAGGAAATAATAGGAATATTCATATTAATTGTTATTTCATTGATACTTCCCTAATGACTTTTATCCAAAATTTACATCTCCATTTTTTAATGTTATATTTCTAATTACATACAAATTTTCTATAAAGAAAAAAAATGTGGAGATTTTGAATCAGAAAATACATTTGTATAATTCGATTAAACAAGTAATGAAATTGTCCCCAAATCATTTCAGGATCTAAAATATTCTATAGTAGTAGAAATATAAGTTTCCACACCTTTGGTATTTTGATCTTGAGGATTCCTACCTTATGTAATAGACTTTAGAAATTTGTATTTATAATGTCCTAACTCATTATAATTAAAACATCACACCTCTAAGTAACAATATATTTACATACTTTTACAATAATTAATAATATTTTCCACACAATAATGATCAAAATGATCAAACATACCACATCAGTAAGACATTTTGAATCCAATTAAAGGTACAATAAAATGGTATTAACATATTTAGAACATGTTGGAGGTTTAAATATATATTTACACACTCAATTATTCTATATTTATATCCACCATGATCGATTCTTATTCTTGTTTTCACAAGGAACATAAGTGTTAGAAAACTACATCTCAACGTTCAAAGAACATATAACAATTTCCTCATAGATTTTAAATTTATTAGAGGACAAATACTACCAAAACATAGTTTCAGATGTGTGTAAAATCTATCAATTTACATTAATGGTCCAAAATGAAATTTGGTTTATTTGTGGATAGTTTTGTGAAATTTTATTCATAAGAAGAAACCCATTCCTCAACCCTTTGCCTAAATTATAGAAATTTATTTTCAATTATGTATTGAATAAAATTAAATAAAATTTTCTCAACTATAATATCCTTTATGAACTTATACTCCATTGTATTAATATCATTATTCACTATTGTATATTTAATTAAATACCATAGATGATGTAAAATATATAAAAATCGTAAATAGTAATAGTTTAATTTGATTCATTGAATACCAAAAAACTCATAATATATTCTCCAATTTATTTATAGATACATTATTTTTTTAATGGGTCTAAAAAGCCATTAAATACTATAGGGTAATATTTCATAAAATACTCTATTATTGAGACATTCTTAAAATAATAGTTTAATTTATATCATGTATGGATTCCATTGTTATTTACTTTTTAATTGATTTTCTAGCCAAAAACGTCTCACCTATAACTCCAATCACATTTGAATTGTTGATTTGGAAGGATATTTTCCTCATAATTCCTTCCTACCTCAACTGCCTTATTTCCCCTTTGGAAAACCATTATGAAAAGAGATAGATTAGATGAAGTAACATATAAATACTCAAAACCAATCTCATGATAATATAGCCAAAAATTAAAATGGATTAAATTTTCCCATTAACATTATAAAACTCTAATGTTATCTAAACCATTTCACTGATACCAAATATATCACCTCATTACATAAACAACACATATTTATGAGTTTAATAGAAAGGATAGGTCATTATTAAATTCAAATGATATTTAGGTTTATATTTTTTTTGATAAATATGAAAACCATTTCATAAAAAATTTGATATTTCGATAGAGTGTTATTTTTTTACAAAAAAATAGGTTCTTAAGTTTACATCATTGTTCCATTCAAGACACTTGTTATTCATCTAAGAAAATTTATCATTGTTTAAATATTATCCTTTCTATAGTTCCTACAAACCCTTAGATCCAAAAAAACATTTAAAACTGTTTGATGAGAATAAATATATTATTAAGGGATTGAAAAAATAAGGGAACCCATTAGACCTATGAAAAACATGAAAACCAATAAAATTATTATTTTTTATACAGTAAAAATTGAGAATATAAATAAATCATAAAACATGTTATAATTATCTTTTTTATCTAGTAAAACATTTTAAACCCATAATAATAATATAAATATCATATATTAATATTTATGAATCATATGAAAATTCATGTTAAACTCTTTCATAAAATCTATTCAATAAGACTCACCTAATCAGTTATCTCAAATATTTTGTATTTGAAGACTAAACGATTACCCAATGAATTAGAGATCAATACCTCAGACCTACCCAAAATCATATATAATTACCTAGTACCATATCATGAATGAAACATTTATATTATTTCACTTATTCATCATAAAACCATTAATAACTCATGATAACCCATAAAAAAAGAACTTTCCATTTCTCTAAAAAAATTAGAAGACATATTTTTTCCTTTTCAGAAATATTAAAAAAATCATTGAATAATATGAATATGATAATCATGGAATAACCATGATACAATATGAAGGGGTCTTTATAATTAATAAAAACTATGATAGATAAAAAGGAAATAGTTCTTTAATATTAAAAAAACCTTTTACACTATTATAAAAATTCAAAATTACATGTATCGAATTTTATTGGAAGATTCCACATTAAAAATTACAATGAAAATAAAAAATGACATTAAAATGTCATTTATTTATAAATCATATCATGACAAAAACAATTTTATGAACATCTATATGGAAGAGAAATATTTTGAAAAAAAAGTTGTAAATAGAGGGTTTGAAAAAAAATTATATTATCTTGAGTCACTTATGACTTCGTACAATCTATAAATCCTAAATAATAAAATGTAATTTTTAATTTACTTGGTTAAAATAAAAAAATAATGTTCATTCATTAATTATTATTCATTTTATTTCAATTATTAAAATGATCTATTTAGTTATTAATTGGTTACGATTAAATATGAAATTTTGAGGACGTTTAGTCCAAAAATTATTTAGTATGTTGATCATGGTGAAATATTTCATAGTTCCATCATACTGAGAATAATAATATTTTAATATTAATCATTTTTAAATTGAACATAAATTTAAAACAATTATATAATTTTATTAGTGAAAAATGAGACACATCATTCATTGAAGTGGTAGTTTGCACAAACAGATGAGTGATGTATTCATTTTTCAAATGGATGAAAGGAAATAAATATGATAAATGTTTATATTTAGTTAATTTTAATTTTTGGATAAATATCATTATTAATAATTAAATTCTTCCTAATTACTAGACATATGAGGTGGTGATGTAAAATTAGTTACATCATTTCGTAGAGGTGGTATTCCACATATACGCACGAGCAGAGTTTTCATTTCCCATAGGATTGGATGGAGTAGAAAATAGTTGTTACATCAATATATTATCATTTTTTTAAATTCATAGTATCATTATATTATTATTTTTTGGAATATATATTAATTATTTGAATGAAAAATAATCTTGATACAATTTGATTATGATTTATACCACCTCCTTGGACATCTTCCTTTTTCTTAAACCATAAGAAATATAGGATTGGTCTGATTGGGAGATCAAGACCTCTAGGAAATTGGTTGTATAATTATTTAGTGAATTTGGTATATATTGGCCAACATTTTTTTCGCATAGTGTGTCACACCCCGTGATTTTATGAAATTTATTATTTTTAATTTCTTTCATAACTTCTGTTGTATGCTACACTATGATTATCTTGCGCTATACGCAAGACCGTATTAGCTTTCAGTATACGCAACACAATTATTTGAACATGTTACACACAATTTGAAGTTCGTTTGATAGTAGTAATTCTATGCAACATTGAGTGAGTTTATTTAAATATATAAATATACATATATATATTAAATGAATAAATGAAATATGGTTGGATTCTGTTATACGCAACAACAAAGGAGTCTTGAACTACACGCAACCCTGACTTATCTTACATTACACGAAATCACGACCTTCCACAATAGAGTGTGTTGTACGCAATTCTGAGATTCACTAAAAAATGATATGTTATACAAATATTATATAATCTAGCTGTTATGAATAGTAATACCAACTTTTTTTAATTTTATGAATTTTATCTTTCAAAATAGACTTCATTTTTATATTCGGAATATCGAAATTATCCTAGGGTGAATATTCCACATTTTTCTGAAAACATTCAATTTTTTATGAATACTGAAAACACTGGGTTATTATTTAAAAACTGACTTTTTATTTAAATAATTATCTATTTTATTTAAATATATTTTAGGTCAAAAATTGATACATAATACCTATATAAGTTCAATTTAATTCATTGGAGTCATTTTATAATAATTTTAGATATATTAAAATTTTATTGAACTTTTCACCGTCTTTTACCCACCTCATAGGAGAATATGAAAATTTACATAAAACATAATTTTACTGATTCTGTGAGTGGAATTTCGAAAATCCTGGAGGCACGGTTAATATCAAGGAGTAAAATGTGGTTCAATAAGATAAAAATAATTTTTTGGTGAATAATAACTTTTTACTTTTATTTACCATGGTTAAAAGTCAATAGGGTAATTAAGGGTAAAAATGTTATTATTATTACCCTAACACATGTTCTAATTCAACTGGATAATTATAATTCAACCAAAAACCACCCTAAGAAAGTAATATTATCATTTAGGTCCACTTGGATTAGATTAATATATTTAATATTATTTTATTTAAAAAAAGTCAAAAAAGATAAAATCAATGTTTAATAACTAAATGATTTTCAATATAGGGTTATACATACGATAAATTAGATTATAATTATTAATTATAAATATAAAAATATTTCCAACCTAATGGTATTTTATTTATAATTTTAAGAAATTAAATAATTTATGTTATTCATGACACAATGGTGATGCAGTAATTACCTAAATAATGAAATATTAAAATAATTGATATTATAAATACCCAAATAAATGTAATCTGATACTTTTTATTAATTACACTAATTTTATAGGTAAATATGACTTGTTAGTATTGATTTAAATAACTTTTTTCGAACTAATAATGCTGTTATGATTTTCAAAAAAATCAATTACCAAATAGTGTCAAAATTGACATAAAATAGTTTTTAAAATAAATATTATATTATTAATTGTTATTATATTCATAAAAATCTAAGGTTCAGCCAAATTACTTAGATAAGGTTATATATATTTATAATGAACCATTTTGGTTTCTTTTGGCTTGTTATAGTGATTTTATTGACCATATAGTGTAAGAAAACAACAAGACACAGTAAAAGTAAAATTATTTAACATAAAGTTGAATCTAAATGATAAGGATAAAATAGTAACCTAAACATGTCTTAAATCTACTAGTGGAGAGGATTTCAACCCATTCCCACCGTAGGTTTTAAATAAATCAATTTGGAGCTGTTAAATACCATATATTACTTTATAATAAAATAATATTTTATGTTTTTTCTAATGTGCCCCTCTCCTCCCTTATAAAAGGGAAGCTTCTCCCTATCCTCCTCAGACTACATTGAGCCTTCAAGCTCGGCCAAACCCTACAAATCACTCTTCTAAACTTCCCTATAAACATCCTATAGGTACTGGTATTCTTCAAAGACCATATTTAGTGCCCTAAGAGGAGGTTATGAAGAGGCGCTTCAAAGAAGAGGTAATGTCTATTACCAATTATTTCAACTTTATTTCTTTTTCTACTTCAACTTCATTAGTTGTTTCATTATAAAGTAATAACATCTGTATCACTCATATTCTGATATGTTATTATAAATAGGAAAAAACTCTATTTCACCTTCTATCCATCCTATGGAAAATGAAATCACCGCGCGTGTGTACGTACAAAATACCGTCTCCACGTCGTGGTGTAATCTGTTTTCCACCACTACCTTACTTGGATGGGTATAATGGTGTCAATAATGAAAATATATGATTATTGTAAAGTGATATTGATTCTAAAATCTTATACATACACTTCAATACAATTCCACGATCATGGGAATGATATCATCGCTTGTGCGTATGTACGACCTACCATCTCCACGATGTGATGCGGCTCGTTCTGCATGATCTTAAATGAATAATGATTATATAAATGAATTAAATGAAAAAATATGATATATATTACACTAATACCATTATTTAAATGATTTATCTATATCCTAAAAATAAGAATAATAATTTATTCGACCAAACACGCATAAGAACAAAAAGAATCAAACACCCGAATATCAAGTAACAATGAAATATTACTAATACAAAGCTATGAATATGACCATATATGATATAAAAACAATGAGTATGATTCTTTAATAAGTCAATAACATTATTTAAATCATTATACCGGAGTTTCAGACACATACAAAGAAAATTGTACCTAAGGTAAGGAAAATCTCGCAATCTCAATTTTTATCCGAGATTGTTTACACTTCGGTAATTACTGGGGAATATTTATCATCCACATCCATGTTTCGTGAATATGTAATATTATTTATATCCCACTACAATTGATTAAATCTAATATTACTCAATGTTGAGTTTTCAGTAAGAGATATTAAAGGAATATTTTGTCGTTTTTAGTATGAGGTACTTTTTGACTTTTCCAGCCAAAGTACGATAAGAATGTTTTTTTAACTTATACGACATGGATGGATTTTTATGATTTCATAGGAAATTATTTCCATTAAGCTTCCTTTAAAAGTTTTCATGTTTATTTTTAATCAACTTCTTTTAGTTTAAAATTGTATGACATGTTAAGGAAGTAAAATGTTTTTTTGAAGTATAATGTATATTTACCTCAACAATTGTGTTCAAGCGTTTTATCAAAAAAATTCATCTAAGATAATATAGGGTTCAATTTATATCCCTATTTTTACATTGATTTGATTATGTTATGATGGAATTATTTTTATAATTTCCTTTTATCTTATATGATTTATGTTATGGTGACATGATGTTTAAGAATCCCATTTTTATTACATGGGTTATGCTATGATGTATTATTTATGATCTTGTGGAACACATAATAATTGTATCATTATGAGATGGGTGGGACCTATATCTCCCTCCAATTAATTGGGTAAATATTTATATCTCATGATATAGACATGGATGGAATGGTATGTTAATCTGGTTCAGTAATACCGGACTGGAACGAGGAGTGAACTCGATTCAGAAAGGGACTTTGTCCACTAAGATGGTTTTGGCAGCAATGCCTTGGCTACTATGAAAATCATATCATGTGCTTAATGGTTTCAATAATTACATGTTTCATTCCCATTCTATTCTACCATGATTGATGTTCCTTTATGATATATGCATTACATACTTCTATGTTTTATGTATTTTCTCAAGATTTTGATGTTTAGATTTTATGTTCACGTTTTTGCTTTCAAATGTGTATGGATTGTTTTATGTTCTCTGTGTCTACCCTTAATGAGAATTTGAGCTCACCCGTTTTATGTTTTCTTTTCCCCAGGATAAAAATAATGGTTTTAGGTAAGAAAACCAAAGGGGAAGATATTTATGGTAGATGTTGAAGATCTTTCACCATTATTAGAAGATTACGTTGCTAGTTTTCAAAGGCACTAAACTAATACGGTCTTTGGGCGTCAATTTTTGTCATGTATTAAGTATTCTGAAAAAGTAATGTAATTTCCATGTATGTCATGATTTGGGTCGTTACATAGTGTGTATTGAAGTGATGTGAGGATATTCTCTTTTATAATTTCGAGGAGCATCACTTTACTAAACATTACAAGGATTAAAATATAATAAATTCCCTTCTCATGGAAGGTGGCCCTAATTTTGTAAAATTTAAATGATATGATATTTTAATTTTTAAATACACTATTATAATAATATAAATAAATATTTTAATGATATATGAAGCTATTTCTCTTAGTTTACCCCCTCTTTTATCCTTGTAACCGTAACTGTGGTAACAATCTTTTATCAGGGTAATTATTCATTATGACTGCAAATAAAATTTACGTCAATTTTTTTTTGAAAATTATGATTCCAAATATTGAATAAATTTTATAATATTCAATTTCATGAATTTGTAAAAATATATGTCAATATAAGTTTTTAAAACATATACCAAAACCGCTTTTAGAGAAATGTATTTTTAAGCATGAAAATGATTTTACACCAAAATGAAGCATAATGATGATTAAAATCGAATTAATTGGATTAGGATAAATAAAATTAGACTTATTTGACTTTAAATCCAATAAATATATTTAAAGGACCTTTGTGAGAACAATATTAAAAGAGAAACCCCGAAATTAGCTTTTATTTGACAGAAAAAATTATTTTGATTTTCATAATATCAAGTATAGATTATTTTATTTCAATATTATATATTTACATTTATTATATTACATGATAAACAATTATTTGGTCAATAAAAAAAGATCCATCAACATTAATTCTATTGTTATGTTGTTATAATATAATAAAAATGATAGTATTTCTAATATTGGTAAATTAAACTTTACAAAAAATCAATTATTTTACGAAAATACAAAAAAAAATTATCTTAAGATTATTTTAACATAATGATTTACAAAATTATGTCTATTTTTTCAGATTTAATTTTCAAAATTGTGATATTTATCTTTAAAATATAACCATATAAATACATGGAAAACATTTTAGTTAAATAAAATTATTCCTTTTTTGATTGAAATTGTTTTTAATTTTTTTAATAAATATATAATGAATATGAAACCATAAAATGAATAGTTATAAATCATAAAATTTATTTATTTCTTGGACTACCATGGATATCATAGTTTCTGTCATGCCTCGGCTTGGATCACCCAAACAACACTTGTGTAAGAATGTAATGTGGCATTGGGTGCACCTACATGTATACTAGAGGTTTCTAACTAGTGAAGATTAAAAAAATAAACATGGGTAGGTTATTTATTCCGAATTAAATCCCTAGAACAATGAACGGTTCAAGAAAAAATCATTCACGACCCATATATAAAAAAATCATCTCAAAAAACAATGGACGAAAAAAACATAAAGCCAAGAGGGTCCACACAATCAAGAATAAAATGGTGTAAAAATATCTAAATTAATGATCAAAACATATTAGAGATGTAGAAAATAATATGATTCGACCTACTTAATCGAAGACCTCAAAAACCTACTAGGTCAAATCATGTGTTAGGATCAAATAAATAGAACTTCCCTAGAAGAAAACATGAAGGTTTAACCACCTATATTGAAACCCATGACGTGTATGTAGATATGTTTTAGTCCAACAACCAAATAAGAATCCCAAATTCCTCACCAATAATAAATGTTATTTTTATCCAATGAATGTGAATGTAGTACATATTTAAAGAGTTGTGTCCATGATTGTGAAACAAAACAAACTATAAATATAAAACAAATTTCTTAAAAAAAAATACAGTTCATGTTTTAGTGTTTTAACAAGGCTTCCATGACACCTAACTATACTTACTTCCACCAATTCGAGTAACATAATCATATTGTGACATAAATACTAACCAACACATAAAGATTCAGAGTAGTGTGTCATACAATTCCTAACCTATACTATCATCCTTGGGGTGGGGGTCAATAATCAGTATCCAATCCATCCATAATAAAGATAGTTTTCCTGAAATATACCCAAAAAACCCCTCTCGATGGAGGGAATACTTCAAGTACCTTGTCCATACCAACTCTCCCATGATATATCATATAAATAAAACATATTTTATCCATTCTCAATTATGAAATGAAGAAAAAATAGTACCCTCAACGTCCCTCCTTTCTTTTTTCCCTTCATCAGGGGAGGGGGAAAGTTAAGGGATCATACCAACACCTCTCACTCAGAAAAGGTGTCTTATGAGGACCAACAATTCCACTCTCACTCAATGGAGATCAAACATGATGTGGCCAACCACTACATACCTAATCATGGAAGAGAACAAATAGAGTACTAAAGACAAACCTCTCTTTGGGAGGCCACACAAAGGGCCTTGATCATCCCCTCTTCCCTAGGGAAGTTCATCTATCAATATCTGATATACACAAAATGTTAATATTAAAGAAACTAAATAGAAGTCATGTAGCCAATTTCATGAGTTCATCAGCCTATCTCTATATTTCTAGTCTCTAATGATTTAGCCATGTATCTTAAAGAACATATCAACATCTGCCTACCCACAAAAGGATAATATTCTCAAGAGTCCAACCCCTCCTGAATTCATAGAACTAGGTCCGGTTCCGTCAAAACCAAGACATCGACTCATCTATACATTCTAAGTGGTCAATTTAAATAAATCTAGACCATCTGGACAACTTGACATCAAAAACCAATTTCATATCCCAATTAATAGGATCATTAATCATCATTCAAGAACATAATCAATGGTTAGATAAATGTATCCATGCATTTAAAAAACAAGGAGTTTCATAAATGAGGTCAAATTGACCAAAACGATTTCAAATATTCCCTTCCATCTTTCATTTAAAAGTTGGTCAAATATCCATCATAACCATTTATAAAAGTAATCATATTCCAATATTACTCAATGTAAAATACTTTCTAAAATCCCTATGAAATCATTCTATGATGTCCCTAATATTGTTTTGAAATAACCCTTCAAACCCTTTTTCTCAAATCACCACTTTTCCTTGGAAACTCAACATGCATCAACCCAGTATAACAATCATATTATAAAAATCAAACCAGTTTTAATTTTTTAAATCTAAAAAATTCAAAAATCAACCAAAAATTAAACCACTAATACACATTTGTCCAATGTACAAATAATAAATAATTTAGGATTATATATAATTTTTGTGGAATGTTAGTGATGTGAGTTGAATAGTTCATATTTTTTTATTTCTATTCCATGAAAATGCCCTTTATTTTAGTTAAATTCCTTTGTAAAAATGTGGTTGTTTACTTCTAAATTCCAAAATTAATAGATATTTAAGTTAAGTCATTTTTTAATTATTTAATTATTTTAAAAATAAATTTTAAATACATATATTTTCTATAACATAGAAAATTAGTTTTTCCAATTAAATATATATCTAATATTCTTTAATGGATTTGATTATTATTATTTTAATAATTTTTCAGTAATCAATTTAACTCTTTCTAAAATTTTATGATGGAGTTAGAAGAGGAAGTATTCCTCTAGTCCATTTCTACCAATAGAATAAAACATTGATGATGATCCACCACTGAAGATCTAGATCTTGAAGATGAAAAATCCCTTACCATGCCTCCAGTTTCCGTGAATTCCGTAAAAAATTCCCATCATACGTTTTGATTGAAATTTGAGGCAAGGAAGATGAAGAAACCATGTATCATTGATAAAGAGAGGCCAAAATTTTATTTTTATTTCCTTTGTGTACAATTTCTCTGAATATTCAACGATAGAGAAGTTTTGACACCACCCAAATTATCAGTTGTTGTTCAGATGAATCTTGAATCCCAAGTGTTCATCATAATCCCTAAACCAACACTCATGAATACCTTTTTCACTTTCCATTCCACATATGGATCCACTACAAAAGAGGTTACCAACCATTGAATCCAATTGGCCATGTCTTGGGAGATTATTTTCATAATTGTAGCATTTCTTGACTGTAATACTCACATTAGGGTAGTGGATAATTGGTATAATGGTTCTGGAAGACTCTCTTAATTGTAGTGGAGAACTGATGTAAATGTCATGGAAAACCTATCTAAGGATCAATAGACTTGCATGAGGCTAGAGAATCTTGTATGGGTAGAGGATAGAAAAAGTTTCTCTTAAGGGTGATGGGAAGTCATGTTATCGTGATTACGGAGCTAAATTATCCCATGTAAAGGGTCAAGTATGACTTTCTTAAGGGTTATTTAGACCTAACTAAGGGTTATGGAAAACCGCATAAGGGTAATTTCTACCCTCATAATGGTAGTTGATGAATTGTTTATGGGTTACCATCCATGTAAGTTTACACATACAAAAGTTGACCTTCGTATACTAAAACATTAAAACTCTATTATTCATGATGTGAATGATTTCTATATTGGGTGAAATAAAAAAGACACTAATCAATACTAAAATATAAGAACATTTCCAAAGTAATTTGAATAATATGAAGATACTTTTGATAATAATGTGTTGATTTTTTAAGTGAGTCAAGTATATTTGAGCATCCTTATATAAAATATAAATTTTCATTGATTAAAGGGAGACTCGGCTAGCTCAGTGGATATTTTTTCAATAATCACCCTATGAAGTTCATGTTACTGCTTCTTCATTCATAATTTCTGGTAATATTGATTATAATACTCCAATGAGGGCACATTGGGCCATTTTTTTGACACACCAAAGAGAATTTCCACATTATATATTTATTAATTTTCATCTGTTATTTCTCCTATTAATTTATGTGATGATTTTATTGATTTAATCGGTTAGACATATCTTATTGTTTTCAATTTGAATTTCTTTTAATCTCAATATTTGGATTGTACACAAAAGCTACTCAATCATATATCACTATATGTGATAGCAAGGAGTAAATTAATCCGATAGTGATCATATATTCTTAATTACCAATCATGGAAAGGATAAGAGAGACCAAATTATTTAATTCTCTATCCAAAACAAAACATCCAAATAAGATTAATCAATCAGATTACATATAATTACATGAAGTTGGGTAATAGTTTTAATAATGTTTCCACAATAGAATGAGATTATTTTCTATGGATGGACAATTTATCATTAAATTAATATTAGAAAAAATTAATTTTATTCAATATTTATTAGAATTAAAACCAATTATATGAGATATAAACACACCAACAATATTATCTTCTCAAAAGGCAACCAGAGTGCTACTTTACTAAATTTTTTTCAGGTTAAAAAATATTTTCATGATCACCCCTTGAAAAAAATTTACCAAACTGGGCATTGTTTTCATGGAATCCAATTTTTTGTGTTTAAATTTCGATTTAAAATGATTTCAAATTACTAGATATAGTTCTTCCAACTAGATTGGTTTTTATATTGAGATTTATAGAATTTTTCTTTCTAGACTTCTAACTTTTAAATTCAATTAACAAGAGAAAATATAGTTTTTCACCATCCTATTGGATTACACTCTTTTCTATACTTCTTCTTCCACAAGAGTAATTTTTTGTAGTGAAATGATAGAATATAATCTTCTTCAGATGAATAGTACATTTAGAATAAATTATGCACTAAATGTCAACATTAGTAATCTAAAAATGAAATTGAATAACCAATGTAATTGTGAACATAAAAATAGAATTGTAGGAATTATAACAAAATTTAATGGATTATTAAGTGAAGTCCCCAGTATTAACATGAGAGTGTTTAATAATTATGCAATTGATTCAGAATATGTGGAGTCTTTGAGGATCAAATCTGATAAAATGATGTGTCCTTATCACATGAAGAGGAAAACATTGTGAGTATTTACAATCTAAAAACTAGAGAATTCACCTCATGGGAAGAGAAACATATGGATTTCTTCTAAAAATTATTCCCTACTTCAATTATTTATCAATTAAGGAAGGATAATTATGAAATCAATAAAAAAATTAATAGACTCTATATTAGTGATGGAAGTGCTTAGGTATCTAACTACATTATGCACACATAATCCTTATGAAGAACATCATTTATTAGTATTCTATTACCATGAATTGATAGATAATGACAGGAACATACTATATGAGTCTTCAGGAGGATTGTTGATTGATAAGTCACATATTGATGTCAGAGAACTAATTGGGAAAATCTCCCAAATTTCTAAACAATTTTATACAAGAACTGTAACTAGAGATGTAAATGAGGTAATAAATTACTCCTCACCTTTACTATAAAATAAAATTGAAGAAGTAACATCTCTTGTGAGATAGCTACCTTTGAACGAGGTTAATGAGTCATCACCAACTACTCCCCTTTTTGTCTTCCAAGTTTTCGGTTCTTAAGAGAATTTTCACCGATGAAATCCCTCAAGTTCAACAGGTTGAAATCTACGATTCTATATAATGTAGTTCGTTCCAAAATCCTCTAAATATACCCCATGAATTAAGATAATGCCCCAATAATCAATTTGTATATAGGGTATAACATCCACAATGTACACCATTCCATCAATCATTCCAATAATCTTTTTAGTAGCCTTTTCAACCCCCACTATTCTATAGAAATTTTTTGAACCATCTACAAGATACTAATAAGTAAAAGTTAAATATTATTCCAATAAAGGCATGCTGAAGACGTTAATAGATTCTAAAAACCAGTCAACGTAACACTATCACCACTAATGGAACAATGTTGAAGTAATTACAAGCACAAATCATCCAGCTCATGAACACCCATAATAATCTAGTAAATCAAGGATTAGGTAAAGATTGTAATCAATAAATTCCTATCCCCAATGGAAATATTATTCCTATTACATTAAAATGTATCAAGTATCTTGAAGGCAATGAAGGATCATCCATGGAGTCCAAAGATGGATGTGAATTGTAATATGTAGCTGGTGAATATACCATAAAAAAGAACCATAGGGGGAATCTGTGAAGGAACCATCAATGAAAGATAAGGGGAAAAATAAAATGGAAGACCAACATCAAAATAACCACCCATTACTATATGGCTGCATGAAAATAATAGAACTAATGATAAATCATCATAATAAGAAATGATAAAGGTGTTATGAAAATTATATATCGGCATTCCTCTATTATAGGCCTTCCTCTAAATCCAATGGTATTAAAAATTCATTTAATACATCTACACCATGAAAAGAAGAATGAAAATAAATTAAGAGGTAAGATTATGTGTTATTTTTTTCCACTTTTACCCCAAAATCCCCCAAAATTGCTAAGATATGGGTATCTTCTCTATTCCAGTCACTATATTATCGCTTATTTTTTCTAATTCATTGTGTGATTTAGAATCCTAGACTAAAAAAATTACTTATTAAATTTATTATTCCTTATAGATGGGAGAACTGAACCACACCTGAGTGGTTGTGGAACATTCTAATAAAAATACTACATATCCATTAATTTTTCTTAATGTTGTCTTGGTATATGTACATGGTTATCCATTACCTTCCAAATTCTGAATTTTCAATAAGAAAAAAGTAAAAGGTAATGATAAATATCCAATAATACATGGTAGAACAATACTCAAGACAACTAAAACAATAATAAATTTAAATTAAGGAGCCCATTCCATGAATTTTTGTAAGGAAAAAATGGAATTAAACATCATTTACCAGATGAATCATCCACATGAAGGGAAATTCTATTTTTACATTAAAACATATTGAATTAACCACTTTTTCTAGTGAGTATATTGAAATGCTCGATGATATAATTAGACTTGAAGAACACTTATAAAAACCCAAACAACATGGTGAATACTTTATTGGAAATGAAATTATTATTGAGATATTATTTAGTGTCTAGTAATTTCATGATAAAAAATTAAAGTTGTTTTAATGAGTTAATTAAATATACTATTAATAATTTTCCCTTGCATTTTTAGGTTGCTAACATGGAGAACCTCAAAATAAAATGATCTTTGGAAAACCCCCCCAAAACTAGAATATACATTGATACCATAAAAAATGAATAATAATTTTTAAAGTAAATTTCAAAAAACACCATCATAATCTAAAATAAGGTAAAGCCAATCCATGAATTGAAACTACAAAAAATTTAGAAACATAATACTTGGGACATAGGATTGAAATTATATGATATCTTAAGGATTAAACATACCAATAATATGAATATGAGTTTTTTGAACATGAATCCAAAAATATGATACAGATCCAAATAAGGCTGATCCCGACCCCTTTTCATGTAGAAAAGGAGATAGAAAAACATTTTGGAGATGGGGAAATAATCCCCATCTTAGTCTCGCAATGAGTGACTCCCATTTAGATTATCTGGAATAAATCTAGTTATAGAATTTTTTAAAATTTGAATAATGATATAGTTCCCACTATAATGTAGAACAGATATAGAGTCTTCCTAGATTAAAGGATATTGAACCATGTAACTAGAGAATACCATTTTCATATACGCTATATCGACCAAATGTTATAGAGACTAGCTGTGGAGGGTCAATATTACTTCCTTGCGGAATAATAAAGTTGTTTTTATATTTCAATTACAATGTAGGACTAAGATAATACTACTTTCATATGTCCCTTATATAAATTTTCCTACCAATGGATTTATTTTGGTCTTTGAAATGTTCTCGGTACATTCCATTTTGATACAATCAATATTTTTTCCTACCTGATTGAAAAATATCGAGAGTTATTTTTCAATGACATTACTATCATTTGAACATGTTTTCAGTGCTATCTAGATGATTTGGAAAAGTTTTTAAATTTTATTCTTTATATAAATAATTTTAAATTTTGAAAAGTGTCATTTTTTGTAGGAGGAGGGAATAATTTAACCCATTTAATTTCAAATAGAGGAAATGTAATTGATATAAGAAAATATGATGTTATTTACACATTTTATTACCATACCACTATGAGAAACATTATATCATTTATTGGAAATTTTGGATTATAAATAATTTTTATTAGTGACATTAAGAAAATTTATTTTCCCTTAAATAATTTAATCAATAAGGAAACTAGTTTCTTTTTAATGATTCACACATAACATCCTTGGAATGATAGAAATGATGGTTGAATACAACCCCATGATTTGTACAGTAGATTAGAATTTACCCTTTGAGATTATGTGTGATGATTATAATAAATATATAGGGGTTGTGATTCTCTAAAATATTGATGGAATTTTGTAGGTGGTTGAGTATAGTTTATAGACCCCAGAAACTACATAGATTAAGTATATAATATCAGAGAATGAATTTTTCTATATTGTTGTATCTTTAGAAAAATTAGATTCTTAGCTTTTTCGGAGTAATGTGAATATTGGTTCCAATCATAAAACATTAAAATATTTAATCATGAATGCTGCTGAAAATCCTATACTAGTGAGATGGATGTTGATGTTATAAGAGTTTAACAAGGATATTGAGGGTAAGAAAGTATATCAGAATATTTTTATAGACCACATGAGTCAGATGCCTCACACTATTGAGGTAGAACCAATCCCTATGACCATTGTGGATATCCCATTCCTTAGTGAGAATCTATTCATCCTCACATAGGATCCCTAGTATGATGAAATAGTGAATTTCCAAACCATATATAAGGTAAAATCCTTCTTTTCTAATAAATAAACTACTAAACTGAAATATGAATTATAATATTATTTATGGGAGTACTCTTGTTTATGGAAAATTTTAAACGAACAATTCATTAGAAGGTGAATCCCTAAAGTGGAAATGAACATTGTGATTTTTCCTATACCAATGTATGTGGTGGATATCTGGGTCCTCAAAAACATGCTAGAAAATATTTAGATTTTTGATTATTTTCCTCCTAAATATTTATCGATTTATAAGTATTTTATTGAAAAAAATCCTAAGGATATGTTATACAATGAATTTTTAAAATTTATGTGATTACTCAATAGAGAATGATTTTATTTAAGGTCATAAATGTATAGTGAATGAGATTCATGGGTCGAAATCCTAAGTCATTTGATGTTTAATATATTTTCTTAGCAGTGGAATATATTTCTGAGTAGATTAATGTGAAATCTACACGAACTGATGGTTAAAAAACATCGATTCAATATCTAAAATAAAACAATTGTGTAAGTTTAGAATACCTCGAGCTATAATCAATGAAAAACGAAAAAAATTCAATAAGAACATAGTGGGAATCCTGAATAAATTTGGAGGTCACAAAAAAAAATTCATTCCCTACCATCCATAGAGAAGTAGCAAAGATTAGTTACCCAATAGAGAAGTCAAATGAATTTTGGAGAAAACGGTTCAAATTAATTGTAAATACTTTAGTAAGAAATTAAGGATGCATTTTGGGAATACATAACATCCTACAATACCCAATTAGGTATGTGTACAAATATAATTTATTAGGGTAAACATTTTCACATTCATATTGAGTTCTAACCCAATTCTCATTGGGATTTAAAAAATGTGAACTTGGAGTTCAGTAAGGCTAGAGAATAAAGGAATCTACAAATAATGGAACATGAGGAGTTGAGAAGAGAAGAATATGAGAACTCATTGCTACATGAGGAGAAAAAAATATTCTAATGTTAAATTGGTCTAGAAAAAGGAATTTCATGATTGAGTGGAAGTATTGTTATTTTCTTCTAGGATATGGATCTTACCTAGAGTGCTTCATTCTGCGAATATTGGTCCATAAAAGGTAACTAAAATGTTTCATTTTTTTATAGTTATTCTTCATGGAGAATATCAAAGTAGTTATTCAGGTTGAAGGACCAATAATTAAATAATAACTATGATTATTTCTAGAAAGCCCCCCCTATAGGATTCAAAACATCTCCATATTTATAAATAGATCACTGTCAGGTTATCAAATTCTCTAATATTGGTCCCATTTCTTCTTTCTTTAGACAAGTATTTATTGAAAAAATGCATCATGGAATTGAATTGGAGGTATGTATGAAACATGTATAGGGGATATTGTCAAATTATTTTAGGATTCTAAATTAAAAAAATACAAAAACATTATTAAATTGTTTATATATATTCTTTATGGTTATGTTTTTAAAATTTAGGAGTGTAAATAAATAAAAGAAGGGAGGGATAGAAAACTGAACATCAATGTGTCCTGCTTAATTAAAGTATGAATAGGAATATGATAATTCTATTGAATGTAAATTAATGAATTAAAATGATTATTGAGTCCAAATAATCTATGTTATATGTAAATTTTATTTTAGGATAAGGTAAATAGATTGTAAACTGAAATTTTCATTGTGGAATCAAAATTAAAACAAGTGGTTATAAGGATTTTAAACTCAATATCGAATGACCTGTACTTTTTTACTGAATAACCTCTCATGTATCCTTCATAAAATAAATTCATATATAATTCCTTCAAATAATGAGTAAAATAGATAATTTGGATCCCATAATGATTATATGAGACAATGGATCTTGGTTTGTGAGTAGCACTCTGTACAAATATCAATAATTTTTTTTTCATTGTTCTTCTCATATATGTTTGGTAGAAAAGAAATTGAATAAGTGAATTTCTCATATGTAAAAATTTATTTCATTTTGGTGATGGGAATATTGAACCAATTAATGAAGAAATTTATTAATAAAATTGTCATTTATAAAATTTTATTGAAGTGTGAACGAGAATTTCGGTTTAGGAAGCTTTAAAAATAGGGATAAATGGAGGTCACAGTTGATAAAACATTAATTCCCCTTAAATAAATAGAATTAATTTGTAGAACTTTAATTTTAATCAAAATGGAATTAATGATGTATGTTAAAGTCACAAAATCGGCAAGAAAATTTAGTGGAGGAATTTTATGATCTTCATAATTTCTGGTTTGTGTATTCGAATATAGGAAGAAAAATCAATATTTTTTTATATTTAATGATACAAATTCCCAGAGTGTAATATTTAATGTTTGGGGGAGTGACGTGATATTAATCATTCAAATATTTTGTCTGTTATTAATTGAAAATACCTGGTAATTTAATTAAAATAGTGGGTGAAATTATTATTTTTTTAATTTATTGAATTCTTGACGTAAAAGATAATTATCTCAAATAATTGGTTGTAAGGATTTATTCATTTTAATGTTAATTTTTAAGACAACTTTTTTTTTTGAACATCGAAAATTAGTTTCTTAAATTTAAATATGGAGCAAATGTTTTTTGATGGATTAATTTTTAATTGTTTTAATCGTTATTATCAATTTAACTATACATACACCTAAAAATGCGTTTTTGTAATTATATTGTGATGTTTTTAATTCATCAGTACTAGCATCATGGTATTCTACCATTATTGGTATATTATTTCTACTACCAGGGTTTACAACCAGTCCACTCCTTCCACTAGAATAAAAATATGCTGCTATCACATGCATGTTTTTTATCAATCAGAATCTGCTTCTGCTATTATTCCAAGCCCTTATTACTACCAAATAAAGTGTTAAAATCCATAAGAATAGAATCATTCAAAATTACACCCATGACCTACTATCATTATAAGGATTCATTTATCAAATGCGACATAAAAATTTGAAGGCTATTATGAGATTATAAATTTAGAGAATACATGATCCCACAAAAGTGTATCCCACGAATGGGAAGTCCTGTGCTAACCAATGATGCCAAGATATGTGAAGAAACCAATCTCACCTATGAAGATACTGATTCTTCCCATTTATTTTGAGGTCAATTCTAGTTTAACCATATTTTCCTATTCTTGATGAATCCACATCATGGGGTGAAAATTCATCCGAAGATCCACTAATAAATATCCTAATCTTAAAGATTGAAAAACCATGTCCTATCTCATGTTTCTCACAAGTATGAGGAACATTCCCACTACACATATCTATTTAATTTCAATCTTAATAAGATATATAAACTGATGATCATTGATCATGCGAGGAAAAAAATATGAAATTATTTTCGATTGTATAAATTTTCAATACAAATTTGAAGATGGATAAACTTCAACACATCTGATTTACCTACCACATTTCTAATGAATATATCATCCCATGTCGTCAACATAATTTTGGAACCATCCTCAAGAAGACCACATACATTAGTCATTCCACAACCAAAACTACTACCAAAGAGGTGGAACCATTAAATCTAATTGACGAAATCTAGATGAATCCATGGAAATGTTGTTCTTTAAGGGTAGAATTTCTCAATTGTATGGTTCATGTGAGGGTGGGGGAGAGGATATGTAATGGTACTATAATTATCATGTAAGGGTAGTATAGAACTCACATAAATTAATGGGAGACTTTTATCAGTTTCAAAAAGCATGTGTGAGGGAAGAATCAACAAGGTTGGAGACTCATGTGAGGGTAAATTCAGACCTCGATGAGGCTAGTAAAAGGTTCATATAAGAGTAATGGGATGTATCATAAGGGTTATTGTTAAGCTATGTATTTTTTAAATCATATCACATAATATTGATAGACATATTCATAATGGTCATGGAGGACATCAATAATGGTTGTATCACTAGGGAGATAATAATCCAATTCATATAATGGTCAAGGAGTAATAGTGTGAGGATCATTTGAACCTTCATAATAGTAGTGGTGATATTTATAAGGGTAAAATATACATTATTAAGTTAATTGTGAACTTTCATATGGGTCAACATATGTGTAATGGTACACTTACATAATGGTGTCCTCCCAACACTAAAAATTTCCAACTCGATTCTTCGTGAAGGGAATAATTTCCAAGCTGTGAGAAATCATAAATAAAATGATCAACACTAAAATAGATTAAAATTCATAGAGTAGAAAAAATAAGTGGAAGATAATTTTTATTCACACATGATGTTTTTTGAATCACATCAAGGGACCATGATAACTCTTCTATAAATAGATAACTATTCACTGATGAAAGGCGGAATTTTCTCAGTCAATGACATTTTTTATTTAATAACCTAATAAAATAGATATTACATATTTTCTATCATAATTTTATGAAATATTGATTGTAATACACTGATAATAGATCTCTATGAAATTTTTGGTCAATAAAAGGATAATTCTCAAATTCCCTTTTGGTGAATTCTGATTAGTTAAATCTACTGTTACTTTTATTAACGATTTTAATGGTTTAATTTGATAGATATTTCTTTTGGTTTTCACATTTAATGTATTCCACTATAATTATTCTGATTTCTCACAAAATCCATTCAGAATTAAATAATTTCATGAAATAAAAAGATGTCATATATTCTTATGATGATAAAAAAATACTGATTATAAGGATTATAAATGATAGGGGATACAATGATATTTGTATTTCTCCATCTAAAACAAAACAACCAGATTAGAGTAATCATTGAGATATTGTCTGATTTGAGGATGTGTAGGGAATTTTTTTAATAATTATTCAACAGAAGAATGAGGGAGTGAACTAATTCTATACCATAGTTCAATAAGTTTATATTAAAATAAAACAATTTCGTTCATTTTTTATAACAATTATATCCCATTAAACGATATATAAACACACCTATAACACTGTGTTATCCAACAACAACCTTAGTCCCACTTTACTACATTTTCTTGGGTTCTAAAATTGTTTTTGAAATTTCCCTATGTTATTTTCTCACTAATTGGGGTAACATAATCCCATCCAAATCAATGTAGGAAGATAAAACAATGCACATAATATCTAGAACATGATTAAAATGATGGAATATGAATATAAAATAACTAAAAGATGAAATTTCTTAGTTATTTCAAGTCTAAATACCTATAAACAAGTTACCACTTTTATAAAAACTCATTCCAACCTCCAATTATATGATGGCCTTTCTCATCCCTAAACACTATTAAATTAATAAATCAATAATTTAAACATTAATTTTCAACATAGTATAGTGGACACAAAACATAAAGGGTAGTATAATTTTATTGAAACTATGAACAATACAGTGTACTCCACGCCTGGCATGTTCCTGGACCAAGACCCATAAAATCCCCAAATTATGTCCCTTAATCAATTGATAATACAACAAAAATTCCCCAAAATCATAAATAAATAAAATGGGGAAACATATCATGATTCAAATGATACAAAATATCATGTATACCTCCTCTCTAGATCAATTTTATAAGACACACACCAAGGACCCATGGGGTGGATGCATTCCACCCTGATCTAGTTTAATTGGCTTCCCAAAACCATAACCAGGTAGACCAATATTAGATTAAAATAAGGGGGAGAACAAGAAGGATAAATAAATAAATCCCACTATTAATTAGTGTGATTAAACCCTCCTAAACCATATTGATTTTTATAAGGAAAATGGGAATTTTGGGGAGAGGAACTCAACTTCACCTTGTGCAGACACATCCAAAATACATGGCACTAAAAGTACATTTGAATTTAAAACCCAAAAAATGTTCATATTTCCCCTTGAAATTTTACCAAGGTTCTTAGTGATGGAATGCATAATAATGGTCACACAAAGGCACCTCCTCACCAAGATGTGTCATGATTTCTACACTTTATTTTACAACAAGTCCACCCCCCCATAAGGGGAGCTTGAATCCCATTAAAAACCACCATGATGTGACCAAAGTTGTTACGCCAAGATGGGGAATCATGTGGGTCTCCCCACATCATGGCTCATAGTCACTAGGTTTTAACATCATCCATTGCCCATGATTCATGATATGGAGACTCAAGGAAACAACATTACCAATTAATTCATGATATGCTTAACAAAAATATCTACCTCTCAAGAAGTGATGCCCAATAATCATGTAATGATTCCCTACCTAATGTATAATAATTACATAAACACCAGATAACATTCTCCAGGAATAAAAATTCAAATTAATCTATATTATCACCAATCCATAATAAAGAATGTCGTCAAAAAAATCCCACCATAATTATTAAGGTCCTTTAGAATCCATAGTGGTACTGTAACCACACATAATGACCTTCTCTGATCATCAATTCACTACTAACTCACAATATCTCATCATCGAATTCCCAACATCCTTACATTATACATCCCCAACCCCTAACTAATAATTTTCATTGAATGATGAGACACCCACTCATTAAGCCTCCCCGAGTTATATCTTTGACCACCATTATATATATTTTATAACTATTTTCTATGGTATCCATAAACTATCCCAATTTATTTTCTACCTCACAATATCTCTTTCTATTCAACATCATTGTTTAGTTTTCCTCTAGCCAGAATTCCCAAAAAATGTGCAACCACACTATTTACTGGATCTCCACATTTCCATAGCATGAGGCCTTAACAACATTATGGAACTAAAAAAGCATCTTACTCCACCCCAATTATCGAACCTAACAGTTAGTGTATCTCCCTAGTTGGATCCTTAGCCAGAAATATCCTTCATTGAAGATCATCCATGAGTACTAACACATCTCCGATCAGGCTCACTCTCAAATTCCACAATTTCCATGACACTAACTGACATAAGGTTCATGTAATCCCAATCAATTATATAGTACTACAATAATTGTATCGATATTGTAACTGTACTAATCACAAAAATCTAATATTTATTTCCCACATATACTAAATAACTACACAAAACAACGATCACACAATACCAATATGGTGTTCAATAACACCCATCAACCCCAAGATGTAGTAGTTCCAACAAATGATTCATATGAAGGATCACAATACACTCTACCAGGAGACAATAATAATAATGGATTATTCCTTTTAATGTTTCTATACACTATATTAATCACCTACTAACATAAAAAATAATCTATTCCAAAATATGTACCCCTAATACTCTCATATAACTACTTGATCCTAATTTCAATAAACAGTCCATTATCCTGAAACATGCGGATCACTCAGAAAAAGATCGGCGTACTCATTGCGTGTGAAATCCAACCACCTGGGTTATACCCAATCTACCACGTGTAACCAAGAAAACATAGTCTATAAAGGAACACATTTTTTCCTAAAACTAAACCATGATAAACACACCCTCAAGCCACACTTAGAACTTTCCCAAAAAAATGATATACAAGTTGAGTATATAGTTCAATCATTCTAGTTTCTTTCATACTAAAAAAAATAAAATCTAAGATACATAGTTTACATAGGAACCAAATACATTCTTTTAAACTAATTAAAATCATTTAAGAAATAAAAACTCAGTCGAGCTTCCAAAAGGCCCAATGTAATCCAAATTGTTTATACCAAAATCAAAATCACAAAATCATAGGCCAAGTCAACTAATTCTAGAAAAAATAAAAATACCTAGAAATTAAAATTTGTGTGAGATATTTGATGTAAAAACAAATTATAAAAACCATCCAAGAAAACCTTATTCTATTAAATGAGTATTCCTTTTATAAAATATAAATTTTAACAAAAATCCAAAAATCCCAAAAATCATTTCCCTAAATTAGATGAATAATAAAAATTGTATTCAAAAAAATAATCCCTTTAACCCCATTATAATTTAACCACCCTTATAATATATTCAATAAAAAATAAAATATATTTTAATTTGTTTCAATTAATACTATATTTTATCAAGGAAAAATGTCAAAGAACACATACCATAGCCTCACATAGTATTCCTTAAACATGTAATAATATTGATGTATTAACAAATCCCTAGATCATAGTTGATCCATATGACTTATCCCACATCTCTTCCATCCATCCATGGTATTCTCACTCCAAAAAATAATTCATCCAAGACCACAATGTTTAAACATTGGACATACATTATAATTTTTAACTGATTTCATTCTTGATAAGAATATTCACATTTCACCTCCCAAGTCTCAAAAACCAATATCCACCACTATCTAAAATTATTAAACCCCAAATCATTCAATTATGTCATTTTTTTATTCCTTGGACTAGATCTCAATAATGTAACATGAACTGGGATGTAACGTTAACTCAAGAAAAAATCCACATATTCCCAAGGCTTTCAATTAGTAGTGAAAACTAAAATAATAATGGGGAGGATATTAGCTCAAAATTATATACTTAGGGCCATGTTTGAGTCTACCAAAACATCCACATATCACATCCATATAAAAAACATATCAAAAACTCATGGATAAAAAATACATTCCAAGAGGCCCCTTATATTTTAGAATATATAACAGTAAAACTACCGAAATGATTAATAAAAGCATAAAATAGAAACACCAAATTATATGGAATAAAAATATAGATATAACAATAACACATTGGTTAGTAAATATCTTTAATAAGAAATAAAAAATACGCTAGCTTCTAAAAATACTCACATAATCCAACCAGCCAAATCCATGGCCTCCAAAATTGATATAGAAAATCATGATTCTAACACCCTGAAATACCTCTTACATGGAAGAAAATATGAAGTCATACCCATGTAAATAGAAACATGTTCCATGTACTTTGGTGGGGGGAGTTCAATAACCTACTAAAAATCCCCAATTCCTTAATAATACTAAATTATTATTTACTAAAAAAGGAATTAACACAGTATGTTTATAAATATTTTAATTCATGATCTTACCAAACTCCCCTAAAGAATCATAAAACAAAACATGAGAAAAATAATACACATCTTGTGATCATGATCTATACATGCCTCCATTACACTTTCACATTCATTATTCATCCAATGTTGGTTAGAGAGTAGTCAAATGCCACAAATTATAACCCATATTTAAAATTTAGGGTATGGGGTTATAGCATTCCTTGAGTGAGACCCTAATCCTTGTGGAAAAATTCATAATTTGTATCCAAGACAACCCATTTCATGGGAGGTCACACATAAATTACCCAACCCATCCCCTCTTTAGATAGGGTACACATCAAGTACCCTAATAATTCATTCTCACTCAGAAGATGTCATTTAAATAACACCCTGTTCATCCCTTATTGATTTAGAGATGTTGAACAAATAATATTAGGTTCACTGATTCTCACATAGAAGATTCCCCAAATATAGTTTATCACACACCCCATATTCACGAAGGCTGCATGTAATTTACCCACATTGACCCTTCTATCGTACGAAATGCCACACATTTAAAGAAATACCATCCCCTATAATAAACGTGAGTTCTTACATCATGTATCGAACCACTACTAACTTGTTAGGATTGGGAAAAATATAATATCAATTAGAAACCTCTATCTAGGTGGTCATACCGAAGGCTTGTACATCCCCTCTTTTCTAAGGGAGGTCATTTATCAACATCCAGTATACACGGAAGTAGAACACATAAGAAATTACAAGTAGGTCATGTTGCCCATCCCACATTCTCATCTTCTTATCACATGGGTTATAATCACTAAAGACCTATGACCATATCATGAATCATGTATCATAATCCTTATACACACAATGTAAAATATATTCATGTGGGAAACCACTCCTCACTTAATGGAACCATACATTATGGAATCAAACCTATGTCATTTACCCATATCTACTAACTAAGGTGTTAATTTATATTAATATAGTCCAACCCAATACCTTGATAAAAAACCAATATCATAGTCCAACACACTTGATATTACATCATCATGAAACAACACAGAAAATGAGAAAATCAAGGTAATAATGATTTTAAAATAGGGAATCATTTACATGTGTTCAAATTAACAAAAACCATCTCAAATAAATTCCTACTTTGTTAAATATAATAAAAATGTAAAATACCTTTATTAAATCATTTATAAAATGAATAATATTTTATCATTACCCATAGTATTACCTTGGTCCAAAATCTAAATGAAATCATTCTTATAAAATCCCACATTTGTTTTTAAATACATTTTCAAAACCAATTTCTCATATCACCACTTTTCTTTTGAAATCCCATTGCATCAAACCATTTTTAAATTCATGTTTTAAAATTGAAACCAATTTTTCATTTCCAAATAAAACATACACCACCAAAAAAACTACCAATATAGACTTTGGTCATTATTTGAAGAAGGTTCCACCAACGAATCATTTATAATGATATGTGGCACTTTTTGACTATTGGGTCGATTTGAGCTCATCCAAATCTACGAGGAAATATGACACATAGAATGAAACATGCTGACAATGATTATAATGGAGGAATATGAATATAAATTATAAAAATAATATGTGACTCGATAATTTCAATGCTTCCAACCTCATCCAATGATATACCCTTTATAAAATCTCAAACCGACTACCTTTGAGTCCACATGAGCATATCACATCCATAAACACCACTAAATTAATAAACAACTCATTTGATACAAAACTACAAAATAACCAACACCAATTTCATCATGTGGTAATTTTGTACCAAAACCTCAAGAAATAGTTTTCCTTCCATTCCCGACATAAACTCTAACCTAATAATTAAAAAAAATCCAAATTACATACCCAAATCAATAATTTATCACAAATTTTCCAAAACTAGAAATTGATACATAGTGAAAAATACCTCAAGGAAAATGATGTATGAATCCATGAATAACCCATAATAGGACCTCATTTACTAGATACTCACCAGATACCCATGAGGCAAAATGATTCCACCCTGATCGATTAGAATTTCATTCTCAAAACCATAATAGGGTAGACTAAATAAGAACAAAATAATGAGGATAATAAAGAGATGGGGAGAGATCTAGGCCTAAAATAAGTATGAAAAATTCATCCCAAATAATATCTATAAAAGTGAAAAGTGGAAGATAGAGGTAGATGATATAAACCACCTCCCATGATCATATATCCCAAATAAGGGACTTCAGGGGGGGTGGCGTAAATTTAGAAACCAAAAAAATGACCATCTTGCCCCATAAAAAAAAGAACTTATATACTAAGTCATGAAATGAATAATAACATTAACACTATAGCGCATCCTCTCTAAGACACATCATTATGTAGACCCTCTAAATTATGGAATGGTCCCACATGATCATGCGGCCCAACCCCCAAAAAAACCCCTACCATGACCTGAACAATGCAGACACATCATGATGGATATTCCTATCGGTTCCCCCACGCCATGGATCCCTACCACCAGGAAATGGAATCCCTCTTTCACCCATTCCTCAAGGAAGACCATCACACTATAACACCCTCTTCCACGTCATCAATATACTACTCCATCAAAATATAACTTATTCAAAATCCTTATAAATCCATCAAAATCCTATCTACCATTATGGTATAATCCCCCATATTCATAGTGTGAATTCCAAAAAAAATATTATATATGATTACTTATCTAAATTTGACACATCCACGCATCACACCATGACACCCTGCAACTATGTTGTGACCTCCTTTCTCACAGAAAACATCACACTATTATTCCCCTAGGATAAGATGTAACCTCATCCTTCATGTAAATATTAAAAAAATTACCCACTCGTCACATCATGAAGCCCAGTGGTCATGTCATGACACCCATCCTACAACAGAATCCATCCAACAACACCTTGGGACTCACATTGGGGTAAAAATACAAAATACACCTAGATTTCCATTGACATATAATGAACTAATTAATTACAAGATGGATAAAAAACCATGAATGAATATATGAAATTATAGATCTCCATTTTTTATCAAATAGTTAATTAATTATATCTCCCCCTCTCTCTAAATCATATTGTATATGTTTTAGACTATAAGTAATAGGATCTTATATTTTATTCATAAAAAATGATATATATTGAACAATCTTAATTATAATTGAGATATATAGTTCTAAATATATTGAATTATCAAAATTATCTTCTACACCGGGTGGATCTAAATCTACATCACTTATTTATTTGTGAATTAAGATATTTTTCCATTATAATGACTGGAATAATAATTATATTCTTTAAATAATTATGATTATGGTTAAAAAAGATAAATAATATAAGAAAATTAATTATCATAAAGATTATGGAACTATTTGATTAATAATATTTTATTTCATATGATTATTATAGTAATTTGTTTTGAATTTTATAATCGATTAAGAAATTTTTTTATTTATTTAATATGTTCTTTTTTATTAATTAAAACAAAATTATTTCTTATAATATTGGTTTTTAAAATACAAAATTTAATTATATTTTATTAATGATATTGGAAATATAACATTTAGTTATTATTAATGAATTATTTTTTGATGTAAAAACAAATTATATAATTATCACATTATTTTTAAAGAAATATGAATATTTATGGAAGGTTATTATTTGATTTAGTAATGTAATAATTAATAATTAATGGAATTTATGCTTAATATAGAACAGACTGAATAATTTATGATACTCAAGATACGATGATAATAAGAGGATTTTGATTAAATAGAAACTTTTGATATGGAGGAAATAAGAGATAGAATATATAACTTTTATATATATTGTAACATCCCATCCCAAATGACATTTAATCTAGTTGTTCGACCAATCCCCACGTGGACTCGTGTGTGCCTCCCCATATGCCAGTGGAATGTGGGTCCAATAATGGTATAACGGGGATAATATACCATCATGATAATAGTAGCACAACATTACGAGAGATGATAAATAAATCAACCATTATAAGAATAACTATAAAATAAAGGAAGTGTATCCGAAGATAATGATAATTAAATAAACAAGTGGCCAAAACCAAATGTATAGTCATGCATGCATGTCTAAATGCTGTTATAAAGTACCAGTTGGAGAAATGTTGCAGGGAACACAACACAATAAAATAATAAGAAAATGAACTATAATCCCCAAGGGATAACTCCATTTTCATCCTGGGATCTTGCACAGTCATGTGCTCCTAACTCCTAGGTACTAGAAAAATTGAACATTCATAAACCAATTTACCAGAACCTTCAATCATGAGGTCTATTTTTGTACCTCAGGGCAATTGAGCCTTAAACAAGGAGTGATATATACTAAGTAGGCCACCAAGAATGGTGTATAATTCTATCCAATCCATGAATATAAAAAAATTAGTGTGAATTTATGTATTGTAGTAAACAGATACAGCTAAAAAAAATTGGCTTGGGTTCCTTTGGGACACCTGGATGACCATACCTGTTTCTACCTATTCTAGAACCTCTTGAACCATGCCCAGTAAATAAAAATAATATATATATATATATATATATATATATTCTTATTATCCTATAAAACAATCAAAAAAGATAAAATAGTTAGTCATAAAAGTGAAGTGTAAATATAGATCGATCCCAAGCATGTTATTTGGAATGCAGGACACATCATTTAATTTAATAAACTAGAATTCATGGAATTATATAGAATTATTCTAATTAATTTACATAATAGGCATCATTTTCCCTTCAAATGTGAACTATATAGAGTAACCCAATTATCTAACTAGGATAAATACATGTCTCCAACACCATGAGAGTCCATTAAAGGTGATCTATAAAGGCATCCCATGTATCACTCTTAGCGTGGGGTAAAGCATGAATCTCCGTGTCCATAAAATGTATCTCACATATGGGACTGATTATCGCTCATGGCAAGGTATAACCGTATTTCCCTCGAGATCTACAAAGTTAACTCCATAGGAAATGGGTATCACTCATGGGTTAGTAAAACATCTGCTCGATGAGCCCCTCTAAGGCCTCCCATAAATAGTCCAAGTGTCACTCCCAACATAATATAAATCAATTAACCTATGAGATCATCCATGAAATTATATAAAAAGGGAAATCATGTACCACACAATTCATGTTACAGTTTCGATATCCCATGATCCCTTCCAAGGAATTATTTAAGGAGGGACCTGAATTTCTCTGATGGTATTCATAATTCATTTAATCATATACATTTTAAATAAATAGGAAGGTCATGTTAATAAACATTCTCTTTCACTATTAATGAATATTTTAAGAGGGAAACTCTCATTTACCATTTCAATTAAAGAATAATAATTTCCATGTACTTAATAATCACATATACAATTCATCATTTCAAACTACACTATTTAATTTCCCATTTTGTTTGAGAAGCCATCGCACCTCAAAGGGTGGTTTTTTAGAATGCGGGGAATGGATATCATTTTGTGGATGAAAAATTTTAGACTATTTAAAACATCTATTATGCTACAATTTATCAAACACATCACAAAGGTGATTAAGAGGCCTAAGAAAGGTATTAATAATGATGAGTATTAGAAAAACACCCAAGTATGATGACATAATATTATAGAAAAAAATAGTCCATGGACCATTTGTGAGACACCCAATGGGTATGGTTTTAATTGAGGCTATCATCCTATAATGAAACCATTTGAATGAAAAATGGAATATAATACAAGGAAATCAGTATTAAATTATTAGTTTCACGTTTTAGGGGTAACACATGGAGAATATTTCATAGGGAATAATAGATTATGTTATAAAAATTCAAATATTTATTGAAAATATATAGACCAACTACCTTTTTTGAAGGATGATTCACTATTCCATGATCAATCATTGATTTGAGATGGTTTGAGAGAAAATTATGAATTAGAAAAACACCCTGAGAATAGGGTGAATCGTCTCGCACAAAGACAATGAAAACAATAATGATTTATACCAATAATAGAGGGAAAAAGAGTTTTAGAATCACAAAGGGATATAAAAATCAACTCATGGTTCATGAAATAGAGTCTTGATGGAGAAGATCTATTTATACCTTTGAGAGGATAAGAGGAGATCCACTAAATATATTTTTCATATAGGTAAGAGAATATAAAAATGGAGGACAATAAAAAAATAGGAAATTTGGGGAAAATGGGAAATTCACCCCTTTAAATGAGGTGAATGGTTTTTATACATGTTTGGATAAACCATGAACTTACCATGAATGGGATACATTCAATGAAGGGGACTCTCAATGTTTATTCACACTATTTGAGAAACCATGAAGAAATCATGTGTTAAACATTTGTTAAAAACTATACAACAACTATAAGGAAATGGGGCCTAGGGTTCATGGCTATAAAAAATTATTCAACACTCAAATCCCATCTGTATTGTCAACATTGTTTCTTCTAGAGGGCTACACAGTTTTAGAAAAATCACGTGCCCTTATTAGCTTCCCTTGATGTTCTGTTTTCAGAGCCTGACACTCTTGAAACTCAATAAATGTCTTAAAGAACATATAATTCCTTAGAAAATACTAAAAAACACATTTAAGTGTATATAATCTTATAATTTCATTTTTAATCCTAGATTAAATCATTATCCATCCCCTAAACTAAAAATTCATGTTCCTTCAGAAATTTTTTTCTTTTTCAATATCTCGATTTTTTACAACCTATGAACCTTAGAAATTTTCATCCCCAATAAGCCTTGGGGAAAAATGAAAACAAAAAAATATATAATTGGGTAGTCGTCCTTCGTTTAAATAGATAATTTTCATTTCCAAATACCTGACACACCCCAACCATCCCTTAATAGTACGGTACAAAAGACATTAAAACTTGAGTAAATGCACGAATTTCAAATTGAAACATAATGATGATGCTTAACCAATCCCTTAAAACAATATACATGATCATGAAATAGTCTCTTTAATCCTATGGACTATGGAAATCCCCAAAATAGGTTCGATCATTTACCATCCAATTCTAATCCATGATACCCCCACCATCAGAATAAACTATCTAAGCACACTTATAGCATCCCAACAATGAACATAGAATATTCTATGTTTGACCGAATGGTCAAATCCCAATGGACCTCGACATCCTAGTCAAGAAGAATTTAATGGATATCCTTGACTATCTTTCACATCACTTACATCACCCCAATGACATTCCACAATAATTTCCTTACTGGCGACATTTATTCCATCTAGGAGAAGCAAGTCAATCCACCTCTGGCCGACTATTCTCAATAACATTTTGCTTAGATTACATAAACATTTCAAAAACATGATCTAGGTTCCTCTAAATAAAATTACCACAATATTTCTTAGATCTCATTCACCATGGACTAAAACTATCTTTTATTTACATCACTGGACAAGACATTTATTTATGTGCTCATGCCCCAACACGAACATGGTTGTATACCTGATCTAGAAAAACATGGATTATCAATCTATAAATATTCCATTCAATCACAACTAAAGTCTGGGGTATCCTTTGATTCATAAATAGAGTATAAGGAGATCATACAAGGTAGTATATACTCCAAAATTTACAAATGATCAGTCGGTAAATAGGAAAACCTTCTACGCATTAGATCTCTATTTGAGCCCAACATAAGTCATATAAATGTTTTAGTTGGTTCCCATGAGTGTTTCCCAATAATTCCTACTAAGGATCCCAAGTATCACTAAAAAATAACCATGCATCCACAACCAACCCAAAAGTTCCATAACAAAACTCCCAAAAATTCTATTTATCAAAACATAAGTATATTTTGATTTAGCTCACCATATAACCAACACTCTCTTAGAATATACTAGAAGGTATCATGATGAGGTACATGATTATCAATAAGAAACGATTATGCCAAGTGGATATCATGAATTATCGAGAATAACTGAGACACTTCCATCAATGAAGTGATTGGAATGGATCTCAACCAACCATGTCCAACTACACGAAGGAATCCGTAGAACCACTACTAGGTTATTTCCTTTTAAATAGATCAACGAAGCCTTCTAATGGATCATCATTAACTGATAAAAATGAACTCACTACTGGGGAATTACTGTGATTAATAAAGAACAACCACCAATTTTCATACTATAATAATGATGTTTCTAAAATTTGTGTATACAACCAACTGAACCATCATCATATTGCATTACCATTACTGACACATTTGAAATCCTTCCGAAAACATGAACATTCAATGTTCACACAGACCATTTCTAAAATGGTTCTTCACTGGTTGTGTTCCTTCTTCTTTAAAGGATATAAATAATTTTTTTATGTGATTCTCCCAACATTAAGAGATTCGTAGTATTCATTTACTAAAACATGGACACCATTCTACAAAACATGCCCCATTTCCCATTGAACACGGTTTATATACATGGACAAGATGCTTTCTAAAGAGATAAATCATAATAGATAATATCCATATGATTATGATCACATTTTTTATAGATTCACATTTAGATGTACGTGTGACACTCCTCCCGAGTTACATCTATGTGCACCAAAAACATCATGAATTGAAGCCCAAACCCACCGACTAGTGTGTCAAGATACTCAATCCCATTTTCTACATCATACCGAGTATAGGAATGTGTATGATTTCCCTTATCATCTAGGATATTATACCATTGATATGATCGGTGATCAAAGTATAGCAGCTCAAGGTTCAAACATTTATCATAGAACCCCAATGGTTCACTATTCTATATATGAAACTCTCTGGGTACCATGTCTAACCCTATGAATCTAGTTGGTGATGTTAATACGCATTCCCCATCACCAGCCATGTACACATTAATAGGTCCACACCCATTTATAATTTCAAATAAATAATAATAAAGTACATGTACATAAACATGCCATATACAATTCATCATTTCAAACATCTCTATTTAATTTTACCTTTTTTAGAAGCTAGTAGACCTCCATGGGTGGTTTTATAAGAATGTTTGGAATATCTATAATGTTTTAGCATAATAATTTTAGATTATTTAAAACATATATTTTTCTAGAATTTATGATACTCAACTAAAGGGTGATTAATAATCCTATTAAAGGAATTAATAATATTGAGTATTAGAATAATACCCTAGGAGGGTGATTTAATTATATATAAATACATTAAAAACAACCTTAATGTGAGTTACCCCATGGGGAAGGTTTAGTTTGAGGTGATAAACCTCCCAAAATTCAATTTCAAATAACAACAGCTATATAATTTAAGGAAATAGTTCTTACATAATTAATATCACATTTTATGGTCAGCACACATAGAATCCGGTATGCGACACAATAAAGTAAATTAAAGGTGAGAAATATTTTATGAAAAAATATATAGACCATATATATTTTAAAAATGATCCTTCAATTTTCCATGACCTATTATTGATTTGATTTGGTTTTGTAGAAAGCAAATAAAATGACAAACAATAAAAAAAGATGAATTAGATTAGACAAAGATTGTTCCAATGATGGTAAGATAAACCAATAATAAAGGGTAGTTTTAGAATCACCATGGGCTATCCAATTCACATGATGATGCTTGAAATAGATTCTGGATGGATATCTCTCCATACATAGGATAGGAGGGGAAGAGATCCATAGAAGTGATGTTGTGTGTAAGTAAGACGAGATAAAAATAGAAGAGAAGAAAATAAAAGGAACAATTATTAAAGGGTAAATTCACCCCATTAACTAGGGATCATGGATTGGACAAACTTTTGGAAAAACTGTGCTCCAACCATGCATGGGATACTTCCTATAAAGGAGGACCACATAGTTCATGGGAACAGTTTCAGAAATCATGCGAAAACTATGAATTTATCCTATGTTAAAAAGCCTAAAATAACACCATGGCCATGTGGTCTGGTGCTCAGGGTTTGAAAAAACTATGAAACACCCTCATCTCCTCTATACATGTAGTAAAATTTCATATATACGTCCCAATGGATTCTGAAAAACTATTCGACCTTACATACTTCCCCAAAAAATTGTGTTTTTGATAACCTGCTCTCTCAAAACTCTACAAAACACCTACGGAAGCTCTCAGGACATCAAAAATATCTAAAAAACAACACATTTAAGTGTTCAAACTCCTAGAAATTCATTCCAAATCCGGATTTATCACTCGATCCATCCGCCAAACTAAAAATTCATGTTCCTTTAGAAAATTTCATATTGTCCAAACAACACAGGTCATTAAAGAGATGGTATACATGATCTATTTAACTTTTAATGACCAATTACAAATTTTTACTGTGGTTACTTTGATTTAGACAAATATTAAATTATTATATAGAATTAGTGGGAAGTAAGGTTAATTATTAGTATTAGAGATATTTTATTATGTATTTTTTGGAAACAATTACCATATAACTTGATAATGATAACATGGTAGTATTTATGTGGTATTGATATATGGATATTTTAGTTTTATTCTTCAATTCATACTGTTTTTGATGTATTTATATAATTATTGATATGGTATTATTATTATTGTTATAGTATTATAACATGAAATTGTTTTTTGACCACATTATCTTGAAGGGGGTGATTAACAATGTGATTTGTATTGTTTGTTTAGAATAATTAGATATTATAGATTTAATAGAGTTGATGTCTAATAAATTTTGTGGTTATATTGTTGATATTTTATTGGGAGTAGGTTTTAATAGATATTTTGAGTAAATATGATAAATGGTATTACCTTGAGTTTTAAATTTTTTCTATATCATTCAAATATACATTAGTTCGATATAATCAGAAGGAAACATAAGGGTTTACATAAGGAATATACACAGTATATTTATATTCTACTTTGTATTTCATTTGTTATTTTTATATATAGATTTTGAGTTAGTGGTTTTGTTGGTTGACACTATCTAAATCATGTATTTTATTGGTTGGAGTTTTATTTTCTCATTTATATGATATATTTATTTATATAATTATATATTTGTGTAGAGATGTTTTATTTTTTTCTAATTTTTGTTATGGTATTTAGTGGTTTGTATGATATTTAATTCATTTTTCTGTCCGTGTTGATTTTTGATAGTATATATTTCATTATTTAAATTTTTTACTTGTCTTTTATATATGGAGTTGTTTCAAAAACAATTATGACTTCCTTATGAGAGACTAATCCCATGATTCTAGTCGTCAACCACTTTCCTATATAATGGGGGGAGCATCACTCATGATATTATTATCAACTCAAGAGTGTCCCTGAAGATTTTGGGTTATGAAAAATGTATTTACTTATTTATTTTAAAATGATATGATGAAAAAAGGAAGAAAAATATTATTTTATAAAGTATTCCCCCAAATTAATTTTTTACTATTATAACTAAAAAAATTATCAATCAAAATTATTGTAGATTCTATATCCTCCCACCCCTCCTCAATGAACTGTACATCCTTCAAAAAAAATTAATCCTATCAATAAGAATAACATTTCATTAGAATCAAAAAATAAAATGAAACTTAATTCTCATAGAGCATGATTATTAGAAAATTGGATAACAAAATAATCCTTAAAAACAAAAATAGAAAGATAAAAAATAAAATAAAAAAATAAATTCTATAAATATAAATAAAAAATACATCCATGTGTCATTATACTCAAAATTAAATGAGATCAAATCTAATAAAAAGTCATTAAAATGACAACAAATACATTAGAAGTGAAAAAAGATAATAAAAAATTTACAACTTTATTAGATAGATTCAAATGAATGTGAAATAGAAAAATTGAGGATATCAAACCCTTATAAAACACTTATTATGGAATTAACAATGAAAAATATAATAATCTATTATTGAGATAACTAACCAAGGTCCTCTCCTGACACTGTTTCATATAATCCCAAAAATTTCACATGACTAATTTATTTTCCATGGAACTCCCAATAATCATGAAATTTTATATTTAAACCCATTAGGGGTTATATGTATTGTTAAGAGTGAACCCTAAATCATTCCTCAAGTAAAACACATGTTGGTTACTATAATGGAGGATACATAACACACATATATATGTTGAACTACCAGTATAATTAGAAAAAGATAAATAATACACTAAAAACTCTATAATAATATAATTAGATGAATACCAATTCATGTAATGCCATAAAAATGAATACACACATTCGATAATACTTTGAGAAAATAGAATACATCAACCCCTAATCACTGGCTAAAAAAAAGCCTCCCTGAGCTATTTGGGTAGGAATCGATCCCCAACTCTCTTTCGCATACATCAATATTGATATATATATACATACTTATATATATATATATATGGTTTATAATGCACATATAATCAATAAGATCCTCCAAAAAAACTAATTAAATCATGGAAGAATCATACTAAATAAACTCATAATAAATTGATAAAACAACCAATTACCAAAACTATGGAATCTAATATCCAACCTCACAAATCCTAACTTTCCAAATATCTTAGAGTATATGATTACAAAATATAGAAAAAAATATTAAGGAAGGATCCTTTGCATCCAATGTTTACAAAACCTATCACCCTGAAACCAAATTTCACACATCCTGGTTCTATGATGCCCTCAATAAATCATAATTCACATATATGTAATTATATAAAATCCATATCTAGATAATCATTTACACAACCACACATCAAAACCACATCATTATAATACCATAGAAAAATAAAGATCCTTTACAACCTATTTAAATACCCACTACAACTTAATCCATTTAATCCTATATATATATATATATAAACCACATGAAATTAAATCCAATATATTTTTGTAAATTGTAACATTAAGCTTTAATAAACCATATATACTAGTATATCATCACTCTGAGCCCATATTTCCCCTATGAGTAAACATTTGTTAACATTAAGGAATCATAGCCAAGATATACACACATACCATACACAATCTAGAATAGAGAGAAAGGTAAGTGGAGTATTAATACATTCATTTCTTATGTAACATTGATATAGTGATGATATCCAAAACCCAAGGTTGGATATGGGAATCAACCCAAATATCTTACTTTTTTGGTGGAGAATACTAAATAGAAAACCATAATGATTAATTAATTGGTCACTAACTATGATAACGGAATATAACCAAAGCTGAGATGTTATATGGAACCAATGGATCACATGTTGAACTTGTTTCCAACACTAATAATAAATAACATATTAATATTTTAATTACAACAATAATCAAATTTATCAAAACATTCTTATCAATAACTATTAATTAGATAGAAATATATTTAAAATGTTACATCAATATTTTTGAATTAAAAATCACATTACTAATATAATTTCAGGGATCTTTTGTTAAATATTATAATTTTATTCATAATAAACCATAGTCTTGACATTATTAACAAAGACCATTAGAAACACTTTTTTTATACATAACCTGTTCACATAATTACTCATCAAAACCATGTATCTTTATACTAATATAATAATGTTTGATTATATTAATCAGTACTAATTTTATTTAGTTGATAATTTAATCTTTCTATTTGTTCTATAAATCTACCTAACACATCCCAATTAATAATTTTTTTACTTATTTACCATTCTATAATTCTAGCATGGTCTGAATGAACTAAAATACTATAATTAATGGAAAAATCATTGATTATATAAGAAATAAATGTCAATAATTTAGGAAAAAAACTAATCATATTTATATCTCAATATAATAACCACAAATTTATCCCAACACTTTTCCATGAAAACTATACATTTCCACTAGCTACCAAAAAACCCCTCAAACAATAATATCAAAAACTTCTCAAACCATTCCATATAGTCAAAGATTAATTTGATCAATTAAATATAATGTGACCTAATTTTGATGAATTATGAAAGTGAAAAAAGAATTATTTAAATTAAAAAAATTCAATAACATCAATCATAATTGAAACTTTCCCAAATAAACTTATAGACAATAAAAATAGAATATACATGACCACTAATATTAATTGAAGAAAATAACCAATTTTCGTACCATATTGATAGTTATTAATCAATTTTTAATACGTTTAGAATCCATAAAAAATATAACAATTCAAAAACCGATATTAGAATTTAATCTCAAATATATATACATAAAAAATCTCACTCATATTAAGAAATAACATTAAAGTAATCATAAAACTATCAATTATGTACTTATTATCCGTTATATCATAAAATATTCATTTTTTTATCAAATTTAGAAATAATAGTCAATAATAATTAATAGAAATATAATCACAATAATAAACTACAACATAATCTATAGAATAATATAAGATATATATATGAACAAAATCATAATAGTTTTTATAACATAAATCCCCTCTTAATTAATTAATTTATAGTTCATTGTATTTATTAGGATTATTCCCACTATTCACCCATTAAATACTAACCATGTTAATACCAAAATTAAAAATAATAAAATAGGATAAGTCCCAATAACCCTGCCTCAATACAAGCCTTTAATAGTTACCAAACTAAATGGGATGAAAGATGATGAACACCAACATGAAACCTCATGATGAAGTAGTGAACCCAAAAGATCACATCCATTATGAAATCTTCATAATTCAATAAGAAATAAAAAAAATTAGACATATAAACTTCCATTTATTTAAATTAAAGAACATAAGACAAATGAAGATAATAATGGTGGAATATGAAACATGGATCAAACATATTAGTTTCACAATGAAAAGGAAAATGGAATGATCACATGGTCCACATTTATCCAAAATTATCACACAATCAACTAGGTCTTGAGAGAATAGAGTGAGAATAAAATAAATTCATGATACAACGAATATTAATAGAATAATATGGAAAATACTTCTTTTATTTTCATAAAATAATTATTCACACTTGAACTAGCCCAGATATGACGATCATTGTGCAATCACCCATTGAAACTATCTATTTTACTTATAGTCAATGAGTTTATAATTTATCATAATAATGAGGTTCATAGTGTGAACAAGGATATCAAACCATAGAGATAAAACCACTAGAAATCCTGGCGCAATTCCTTACCTTCTAACAGAAACTGATTAACTTCAAAATAAGATCTTGGTACAACGTATACACTATGACATTATATTTCCTTAGAAGACACAATTTGGGAATCTTATAACCATGAATTAATAGTGTAATGTATATCGTTATGAAACATGGTCCTGGAATAAGAATAACTTTAGAAACCTCATCTTAGATTAACCTAGGCACTCTATGATTTAACAAACATACTCCATGTCTTGACCGACCTTTACAAGAAAAATTACAAAAACGAAAACAATCATCACACCACATCCCAAAAAATCACAGCCCAAACAAAAAATACCTACTAAAATTTAGAAAATCTTATTTCCCATGGCCTCAAAACCATAGGGAATATAAATCCCCAAACTATATTATAATTTCTATGGAATTATAAATAAGTAAAACTATCCAAACATTACCCCTCACCCAATAAACTACCACCAAGCATCCCTAAACTCACTCAAACACCAAGCAATGACAAATTAAGTGTTCAATAAAATCTATTCCTAGATATTAGATACCACGTTAATGAGTCTCAACACCAGTAATCAAAAGTAAATCCAAAAATGAAATTGAATATCATAAAACCAACATCCCCTGGGGTAACATGGAAATATATATCTCACTATAATAAAATAACAAGTAACATAACATAATAGAATGATATATAATTACACATATTCAATATAAACAAAAAAACAATGTTCATAGATATCGCCTTAATAAAATTATATATAAAAAATATTATGATATTTAACACATATATATTTATCAATTTTCCAAATATATTTTTTTAATATGCCATTTCACCACATGAAATTATTAATGGGAATAATATGATCATGTAATACCATATCTCGATGGTTAGAAATATTAGTGGACCACTCCATGAATATTTGATAATCTTCAAATTAAAGCACAAAAAAATCTATTTCTTGATAGTTATCATGAATATATAATAATATTTATTACATGTGGAAAACATAATTGATTCCTTACATCCTTGGAGGAAGCCGTAATTGATATGAAACTTTTTCATGTTGCATCATCGCCTTGAATGATCCAATGAACCAATGAGAAAAATTATTCTATTGATAGAACATTAAATTGCCATAAAAATATATATATCACGAATAAATTTCCTCTAATATCAACATCTTGATATCTATTACAATGTATAGAAGAATAATTCTGATCATAATGAGCTGCCTTCAACCACTCAAGAATCACATGCAATTTCTGTATAAGGACCCAACCTTAAACCTTACATAATCTTGAGTTATTTCAAGAATACACATTGAGGATCTTTTCAGGTTTAGGGTATTAGAGAATTAGATCATAAATCATGCATTACATTCCACATTTAAACAAAGTGGTTACATAAATATATTATTCATTTTTTACATCAATAGAAAAATATTTAAAATAAAAAATGGATTCATTTTTCACACTTCCTTGACACTATCATCATATCATGTACCTTTCCCTTGACCTGTGATAAACATTTCAAAAACTTGGGATGAGTATAAAAATCTCATTAAGGGATATAGAAATACGGAATGGAAAAAATATTACATGTATACATAAGAATCAATGAAATCATACATTACTCATAAAACATAAGCACATTAACATACCTCATGAAATCATAAGATTTATGAATAACTCATAGAAATCATAAGACATAAAGGTTACTTGAGGCATTCATAACATTCTTACGTAGGGAGTAACCCTCATGGTTACGTTTGGAATACCCATCACAGTATATTCCCTAAATCTCTTCAGATAAACCTTAACGTTTATCCCCTTCGTGCTACCCAATGCATTGGAGAGCTATATTGGGCTCACCCGCCCTTAGTTTATCACGGAACCACCCATAATCATAAAAAATGCCCAAGAACCATAACATAATCTTATCACATAACATAAGAATAAAGGAAAGAAAACATTCCCTCATGGAAATAACAATATAACATTTTAAGATATTGAAATAATGAATCCATTCTAAAAACAATTTTCAAACCATTTAAAACATTTAATAAAGAGATTTTTGAATCAAAGTATCCCATACCACTTTGAAGATTTTAACATTTTAAACCATTAATATCCATATAAATAAATCCTTAAAACCATTTTGAAAACATGGATATTAATGAGAAATATTTATATGAAAAAATCATTTAAACATTTAAAACGATTTTTAGTTAAATGGTTTTTAATAAAATGAGAGACACTTAAATACAATATTTGAGGAAAAACATTTAATCAGAACCTTATAATATTATGAGAATAAAGGGATTCATGATATAGTATTCCAAAGGAAATTTTATAAACCATATAATAGTTAATTGGTTCATAACAACAATGAAGCCTCAATAGAAATGTAAAATGAGAAGAAATTCCTTATAAAGAAGGTATCCTTAAATTAAGGATAAATCAATCTCATAATTATGTGTGACAAATATAAATACACCGAATATAAGTGGATATTAATTGTAAAACAATAAAATTTCATTCACACATATTCAAAGGATGACATATTCAATAACTACAAGTTGAACCCAAAGAGATCGAAATTTTGTTAAGAAGTTCCTTTGGTACAATTTGACAGCCTAACGGCGTCACATTAAAATTCATAAAATTAGTTGATGAGAGAGGAAATGATATCTCATCAGTTTGAAATAAAATTTACATCAATAAGGATATAGAATAAAATATCCCAACATAAAAATATGAAAATTAAAAGACATAACAAAATAAGCCTTTTATAAAGAGGAGTGTGAAAGGTTCCCTTACCGATTTGGGAAACATTCGAAACGTACACCCCATTAAAGAAGGGTCATAAATTGAAGATGTAAATACCCATAAATGATAGTATATTATACAAATAGAAAAATAATGGGCAGAACATAGACCACAAAAAGGAAATAGTGGCCAATGTAGCATGAATCTCACAGGAATAAAAAGTGAGATGAAAATCCCCTTATGAAAATTCGGCAGCCAAACAACGCCACATAAAACTTCAAAAAAATGGATTGATGATATCAAATAGGGTCTCTAATCATATTAAAATAAAATTTACAGCAGTATTAATATATAATAACGTCCCCCAACATAATAAATAGGTGCTTAAAATAAGTTACAAAAAAGAGAGTACTTTAAAAAAAAGAGTGTGGTTGGATCCCTTACATCAAGTCCGACTTGTCTTGTTCATTTCTTTATATTCCTGAATAATAAACTTTGGTCAATTTATAATTCCTTATGAACATACATTAAAGTTTATTATTCCATTAATATCATATATTATCATTATATAATATTTATTTAATTATGTGAGTTCATATCTTACGTTTTGTCGATGTTTGGTAAATGAGTCAAAAATGATCTTCTTTGAAAAGCATTGTCAATGTAGTTGTATGTACATCATATCCAGAATGTTATTAATGATGTAAATATCATATATATTTATTATATATATTCTTTTTATACTTATTCCATAATATTTGGAGATAAAAATAAAAGAAATGCACAGTTCATGGAAATGGTAGGCCGTACGTACGCATGAATGCTAGTTTCATTGCTTTGGAACATTAATGGAATTAAAAATAAATGAGAGATATATATTTATTATAATTCCAGTATAATATTTATTTTATATAGGTCACCTATTTTCATTAATTTCATTATTTATACATTGCCTATACTGCATTAACGAGTCACATCACTTGAGGGGGCTGTAGTCCACACTTCCTCGTATGAAGTTATCGCATTTTCACAGCATGAAAAGCATAATTGTATGTTTTAAATATAAAATACAGACGCATATATAAAAAAACATATATATCATATATAAAATATAGTTACATCATAATGTACACCATGAAATGTGTTAAGAGAAGATTGAACAATCATTGTTTCGTGAGGCAGTAATTCGACATCCACATAAACAGTATGTTCTTTAACCATTAGTTGAAGGTGTGTGTATGTGTAACATGAATCATTCACATAACAGCATCCTAATATATTGAAGATACTGGTTTTGTTACAAAATAAAGGAATAAAAATTGTTTAGGTGGCTGGAGAAGAAAAATAAAACAAAAGAACACAAGTGAAGACATTACCTTTAATTCGGGTAACTTCTCTTGGTTTGAACCAAAAGGGTTTCTTGAAGAGCTTTATACCAATGGTAAGGCTCCTAGGATGAAGAGAGTTATTTGGAGAGATATAATTAGTGGAGTTAGATCGGGCCAAAGGCTTGAGTTGTGTGGGTAAGGGGGTAGAGGTGGGTTCCTTTTATAAGGGGGAGGATGGGAACTCTTGGAATGTCTTGAAATGTTACTTTATTATAAAATTATTTTTAGATATTAAAGGTCCCAAAATTATATATTTCGAGGATTAGGTGATAAGGGTTCAAAATACAGCCATAAAATTGGTTTTTGACTAGTGTAAGTCTTATATTTTACCTTATCTTATCATTATATTTAAATCTTTTATGAATGAGGTAATCGTTGCATCATCATGGTGTCATAAATAACTTAATTTATTTAATGTCTAAAAATCATAAAAAAATACCTTGATGTATGAAATATATTTATCTTACTAATGGATAATTATTGTAAAAAATTGGACTTGTATAACCCCATGCAAAAATTGTTTTATTAAAACAATACATGTTTGTGACATTTTTATTTTAACTTTAAATAAAAAGTTATTAATGTCATTTTCCTACAAAAGTGGCTCCATGTAGTCCCCAAGTTGAACCATGGATTGTCATGGTCGGCCATGAATTCTCCAATAAGGGTAGGACATGTGTCAAGGTCACTTCATATTATTATAACATTATCTTTACCGTAAATTACACTAATTACCTTTAATCGCGATTAATAAAACTTAAAAGTTACTATTCACCAAAAAAATTATTTTAATCCCATTGAACCACATTTTAAATCCTAATGACAACCATGTTTATCGTATATTTTAAATTCAAATCACATAAGTGGTAAAGTTTAATTTAAAAGAAAAATTAGTTTTTTAACTACCACTTAGTGGTTTTACAATTCATCATAAATTGAAGTTTTTCAGAAAAATACCAAATATTCATCCTAAGATATTTTTGATATTCCTAATTCAAAAATTATGTCTATTTTAAAAAATTAAAAATATAAAAGTTGAATTAATAAAATAATTAATTAATTTCTGCTGTCAAAACAAATAGCGTTTTTTATGAAACAACATCTATTTAAAGATTGAAACTAGTTTAATTCCAATTTCAAAGTGAAATTAATTCCAATGACCACCAATGGATTAAATGGTAAAAATATATTCTAATTTAACTTTAAAACCAATTCAAAAGATTATTGAATCATATAAATAAATTATATTAAAAAGTGTTTTTGAATTAATATACAATATGTTCACTAAAACTGATCTTTATCGGAAAAAAGAAAAAATACTTGACAAACATATATAATCATTTTTTAGTTAGTTTTGTTCATTCCTGCCATTACAACGGCTAGGCATTAACTACCAAATAATATAATATTATTTTATTATTAGAGTTCAACTTATGATTTCAAAGAAACTCATTATTGCGTATTGGGTACGCCATCGAGCATAGCGTTCCCTTTAAATAAATATTAACATTTTATTCAAAAATATGTATAAATATGAAAAAGTTATATTCTTTATTTACCTGGGATGTTACATCCTTCCCCCCTTTTGGGAATTTCATCCTCGCAATTTTTAAAATTGGGCTTGGAAAATTCATTCAAAGCCCCACATCGGAAAAAGAGTAAATTAAACTGTCACTTTAAAAGAAAGAAATGGAAGTACAAAGGTCACCCGAGTAAACCCATACTAGAATTCCATGTAGGGAATCATGGATATGGAAGAAAAGAGAATGGGTCATGTTCTGAGGGAGAGTGATAGAAAACATGATTAGGAGAAAGTTATCCACCAGAAAATCACAAACTGGTGATGGTTTAAAGGATATTTGATTCCCTAGTAGGAAAAGCTAAAAGACAAAAAAAAATTCAGTTACTTTTCATTGAGGAATTTATTTACGAGCCTAACTAAATCATAAGGATACATACCTACTTGTCGTGTAGACTCTCATCTCCTAATATATTTCTTACACAAATTCATATTTTATCCAAAAGATGAGTATATAGGATGACTTTCTCACATTAAGAGAGCTATAATCAAGTTCTAGAGAATCACCTAATACAAAAAAGAGAACTATATATTTCCCATGTCTTTAGAACTTAACCAAAACCAAAATTGTTAGAAGAAGATCATATAATCCACAACTGGATAATTCTTTATAAAAAAGAAAATCTATTCTTAATCTTTAAAATTTGTCCAACAAAACCCAAAGTTCAACAAAGACCATTCAATAAACAATTTGTCCATAAAATTCATAAAAGTAAACTAAACTAACATTGAAACACAAATATTTGATGGATTTAATCACATAGTCTTCTAAGGTACAAATTAACATTTATCTCCAAATAACACCAGTTCCTCTTAAAGTATCATATTGAAAAGTAATTAACCTAATCACATATCCTCCATGATAGGTTAATAATATCCATAGATTACCCAAAATCAATTTACAGATGATTAATAAAATCATCTAACTATAATGAATTAGTCAAACTAACCAGGGACTTCATGTAGTCCAGTGGTAGGCGATAAATACCAGTCGCACTTTGGTTGTGGGTTCGATTCCCTCATCTTTGTCCGATACGACGGGTTGTCACACGGTCTGTGTGTTGTCTTTTTTCAAAAACTATATAATTCATAAAACATTCCCCAAAACTAGATAATATATTTCAAAAATAATCATAACATATTTTAATCTCATGTTTATCTCATGCCTTTCATTTTCAATCATAACATATAGTAACCCATAATTACCTCAAAAGTAAGGATCATATAAACCCTAATGTTTACCTTTATAATTATCACCTGAACATAAACATCGAGTTGGTTCTCTCGTACAAGATGAATTATATAACTCACCATGGTTCAAGTGGTTGATCATGACTCCTGATAGTTGGTTTAGAAAAACCACGATATTTCTCATTGAATCCCCGATTTCATCCAGTCTCTTAATCAAAGAACCACCATAGTTTCCTTCAAACCCATTGTCACTTTGGTGCCTCCTAGATCCATCCATTTACTAAAACAAAAAAGGTTAGTTTGAGTATATCAACAAAATCATAATGCACTAAAGAGGAATATAAACACTAAGATATACTTATCCAAGTTATCTCAAACTCATTCCAACATTAAAAAATAACAATGACTCTATCTAATATAATAACCATTTTCGTTATACAAAACTTGTCACTTATTATTAAACAACACTCTAACCTATAAAGTTATATAAACCGACCTTTGATACCAACTATATGGACTCGGACATTAACCATACTTAATCATGAGTTATTTCAGGAATTCACATTGAGAATATTTTCAGGTTTAGAGTTTTAGAGAATTAGATCATAAATCATGCATTACATTCCACATTTAAACAATGTGGTTACATAAAATATAGTATTCATTTTTTCCCATCAACAGAAGCATATTTAAAATAAATCATGGATTCTTTCTTGACACTTCTTGACACTATAAACATATCATGTACCTTTACCTTGACCTATGAAGAACATTTCAAAAACATGGGATGATCATTAAAAGCTCATTAAGGGATATAGAAATACGGAAAGGAAACATTATTACATGTATGCATAAGAATCAATGAAATCATACATTACTCATAAAACATAAGAACGTTAACATACCTTATGAATTCATAAGATTTATGAATAACTCATAGAAATCATAAGACATAAAGGTAACTTGAGGCATTCATAAAATTCTTACATAGGGAGTAACCCTCATGGTTACTTTTGGAATACCCATCACAGTATATTACTTAAATCTCTTCAGAGAAACCATAACGTTTAACCCCTTTGCGTTACCCAATGCATTAGAGAGCTATATCGGGCTCACCCAACCTTAGTTTATCACAGAACCACCCATCGTCATAAAAATGCCCAAGAACCATAAAAAAATCATAACACATAACTTCAGCATAAAGGAAAGATAAAATTTCCATATTTATATAACAATATAACATTTTAAGATATTGAAATAATGAATCCATTCTAAAACCCATATTCAAACCATTTAAAAAATTTAATAAAGAGATTTTTGAATCAAAGATTCCCATACCACTTTGAAGCTTTTATCATTTTAAACCATTAATATCAATATATATAAATCCTTAAAACCATTTTGAAAAGATGGATATTAATGAGAAATATTTATATGAATAAATAATTAAAACATTTAAAACAATATTTTTATTAAAGGGTTTTTAATAAAATGAGAGACACTTGAATACAATATTTGAGGAATAAAATTTAATCCAAACTTTATAATATCATGAGAATAAAGGGATTCATGATATAATATTCCAGAGGACATTGTATAAACCATATAAGAGTTAATTGGTGCATAAGAACAATGAAGTCTCAATAGAAATGCAAAATGAGAAGAAATCCCTTATAAAGAAGGTATCCTTAAATTAAGGATATATCACTCTCATAACCATGCGTGACAAATATAAATACAGCCAATATAAGTGGATATTAAGTGTAAAACAATAAAAGTCCATTCAAATATATTCAAAGGATGACATATTCAATAACTACTAGTTGAACCCAAAGAAATTGAAATTGGTTTAAGAAGTTTCTTTGGTAAAATTCGACAGCCTAACAACGTCACCATAAAACTCATAAAATTAGTTGATGAGATTGAAAATGGTATATTATCACATGGAAATAAAATATACATCAATATGGATATATAATAACATGTCCCAACATAAAAAGATGTAAATTAAAAGACATAACAAAATATGTTTTTTAAAAAGAGGAGTGTGAAAGGTTCCCTTACAGATTTGGGAAACTTTCGAAACGTACACTGCATAGAAGAAGGGTCAGAAAATGAAGATTTAAATAACCATAAATTATAGTATCTTATAAAAATATTAAAATAATGGGAAGTACATACACCACAAAAAAAATAGTAGCCAATGTAGCATGAATCTCATTGGAATAAAAAGTGAGATGAAAATCCCCTTATGAAAATTCGGCAGCCTAACAGCACCACATAAAACATCGAAAAAATTGATTGATGAGATAAAATAGGGTCTCTCATCATATTAAAATAAAATTTACAGTAAGATGAATATATAAGAACATCCCCAACATAATAAATATGACCTTAAAATAAGTTACATAAAATAGAGTACTTTAAAAGAAAGAGAGTGGTTGAATCCCTTACCTCAAGTCCGACTTGTCTTGTTCATTTCTTTATATTCATGAATAATAAACTTTGGTAAATTTATAATTTCATAAGTACATACATTAATGTTTATTATTATATTAATATCATATATTATCATGTTATAATAAATAGTTAATTATGTTAGTTCATATCATACGTTCTGTCGATGTTCGATACATGAGTCAAAAATGATCTTGTTTGAAAAGCATTGTCAATGTAGTTATATGAAAATCATATCCAGAATAGTATTAATGATGAAAATATCATATATATTTAGTATATATTAGTTTTATACTTATTCCATAATATTTGGAGATAAAAAGAAATGAAATGCACCGTTCATGGAGATGGTAGGCCGTACGTATGCATAAACGCTACTTTCATTGCTTTGGCACATTAATGGAATTAAAAATAAATGAGAGAGAAATATATATTATAATTCCAGTATAATATATATGTTATATATGTCACATATGTTCATTAATTTTATTCTTTATACATTCCATGTATTGCAAGAATGAGTCATGTCACATGAGGGGGTGGTAGTCCACACTTCCTCGTATGAAACTATCACATTTGCAAAACATGAAAAGGAAAATGGTATGTTTTAAATATAAAATAAAGAAGCATTTAGAAAACATAAATACCATATATATCATATATAAAATAAAGTGACATCATAATGGCCACCATGAAAGGTTTTAAGAGAAGATTGAACAATCATCGTTCCGTGGGGCAGTAATTCGCCATCCACAAAAACAATATGTTGTTTAACAATTAGACGGAGGTGTGTGTAAATGTAGAACGAATAATTCACATAAAAAAAATCCTATTTTATTGAAGATACTGGTTTTGTTACAAAATAAAGGAATAAAAAGAGTTTAGGTGGTTGGAGAAGCAAAATAAAACAATAGAACACAAGTGAAGACATTACCTTTAAATCAGGTAACTTCCCGTGGTTTGAACGAAAAGGATTTCAAGAAGAGCTTTCTGCCAAAGGAATGGCTCCTAGGATGAATATAGGGATTTGGAGAGATAAAGTGAGCAGAGTTTGGTCGGGCCAAAGGCTTGAGGGGTGTGGGTAAGGGGTAGAGGTGGGGGACTTTTATAAGAGGGAGGAGGGGCACTCTTGGAATGTCTTGAAAGGTTACATTATTATAAAATGATTTTTGGATATTAATGGTCCCAAAATTAGATATTTCGAGGATAAGGTGATAAGGGTTCTAAATACACCCATACAATAAGTTTTTTATAATTGTAAGTCTTATATTTTACCTTATCTTCCCATTTTATTTAAATCGTTTCTTAATGAGGTAATTGTTGCATCATCATAGTGTCATAAATAAATTAATTTATTTAATGTCTAAAAATTATACAAAAATACTATGATGTAAGAAATCTATTTATATTTTTAATGTATATTTAAAGTCAAATATATGACTTGTAATACCCTATGTAAAAATTATGTTTTTAAAACAATACATGTTTGTGGCATTTTTATTTTAACCATAAATAAAATGTTATTAATGTAATTTTCTTACCAAAGTGTCTCCATGGGGTCCCAAAGTTGACCCATGGATTTTCATGGACGTCCATGACTCCTACAATAATGGTAGGACATGTGTCAAGGTCATTTAATATTATTATAACATTATCTTTACCTTAAATTACACTAATTACCTTTAATCGCGATTAATAAAAGTTATAAGTTACTATTCACCAAAAAATTATTTTATTCCCATTGAACCACATTTTTCATCCTAATAACAACCATGTATGTCATATTTTTTAAATTAAAATCACAGAAGTGGTAACGTTTCATTTAAATGAAAAATTAGTTTTTTAAATACCACTTAGTGGTTTCAATATTCATCATTTATTGATGTTTTTCAGAAAAGTACCAAAAATCCACCCTAAGATATATTTGATATTCCAAATTCAAAAATGAATTCTATTTTACAAAATACAAATCATAAAATTTTCATTAAGTAGTTTAATAATTAATTCCTAATGTCAAAACAAATAGTGTGTTTTTAAGAAACATTATCTATTAAAATATTGACACTAGTATAAGTCCAATTTCATAGTGAAATTAATTCCAATGGACACAATTGGATTAAATGGTAAAAATATATTCTAATTTCATTTTTAAACCTATTCAAAAGATGATATAATCATATAAATAAATTATATTAAAAATATGTTTTGAAATAAAATACAATATTTTCACTAAAACTAATCTTTATCGGAAAAAAGTAAAAATACATGACAAACATATATAATAATTTTGTAGTTAGTTCTGTTAATTCATGCCATTACAACGACTAGGTGTTAAATACCATTTAAAATTAAATTATTTTATTATCAGAGTGCAAAGTAGGATTTTAAATAATCTCATTGTTGCGTATTGGGTACGCCATTCAGCATTGCGTTCCCTTTAAATTAATATTAAAATTTTATTCAAAAATATGGATAAATATGAAAAAGTAATATTCTTTATTTACTTGGGATGTTACATTATGTCTCATTATCTAATTAAATTTTGGACTAATAATTTCTATCTTTATAACCTCAATCTCATACAATGGATATCTTCATCACTTTCCAGAAAACTCCTTTAATAAACTCATTATAATGTATGATTAATAGTTATTATTTTAGGAAAACTCAACTGAAGGTAGGTTCCCCACTAATGTACCTCCAAAACCTAGAATCCATGAGTGAAAAATATTATCCAATGTATAGATTATATGATCCATCTGACTACCCATATATGTATAAAAACGTGTATTGATATCTAAATGATATCTAAAAGCATGTTTCAGACCCTTCAATAACTAAAAGATAAATATATAACCATGTTTAGGGATTATTGTTCTGGGAAACCCATGTATTTTCACTATCCTTTACATATATCACCCTAATAGAACATAAAATAGATTCATCTCCTTATTTTTCATGATATTATTTGAATTCATCAAATGATCCAATGTCACCTAGATAACATCATTTCTTCCCTTAGTTTGAGTTAAAATTGTAAAAAAAACATTTCATTACTCTCCCAAATTCACTTGGGCACATTCAACGATTGAGGAAAGCCACTTGGAATGCAATGTTTGATCTTTAACTTCTTGAAGAACAAACCATTATACATAAACTCTAATATTGATATTTTTCATCCATGAACACAAAAATTGACTCTAAAAATAATGATACTTATTAGTCATAGCAGGATGTACTACTAAGTGTGAGATATGAAACTAATGGAGAATAAACTCATGTAGTTCCAATAGATTGATGATCCTCCTCTAGAATAATACATAATATTAATAATTCTCCAATATTTAATCACGGTCTTTTTAAAAAACACTATGATCATTCCGAAATTCCACCTCATAATATTCCAAATAATATTCCATTATATATTATGATATAGATGATTATACTTTCATCGAATAATGATCAATAAATTTCTAAATTCCCTTATTTTAAGGTGAAATACTTCAAGCTCCTACATAACTGCCAATGCATACTCGAAATCATGAAAAACATGACCTCCTGATATCATACACAACACATCCACAACAATATTCCTTATCCCATGTTTATATGAAATATGAAAGTACTATTCTAGTAAGAACACCATCAACTATTTATGATGCAAAATACAAACACATTGAGTGAAAATATATCTCAAACTCATGTGATCCATTTATACCAAAAGGATCTCATAAATTAGAAAATTCATCAACAACTTCCCAAAAAATAAATCACAACTCCTTAATTTGGAAATTAAATTACATTAACACCAACAATATTCATCCCAATATACATAAAATCAGTCTGACACTAGTTGGTCCACAAGATATCCTACTCTTTTTTTGTCAATGCTATCAGAGGAGTGGTTATTCGAGAAATTTTATGCTCAAACCTCATATAATAGTTTTTGAAACCAGTGATACACTAAAACAATATAGAATTATTATGATCTATCTAAGAAACAGTCTTATTGAACATTGAAGTATCCAAAACTATGCCTTGTTTAAACCTGGCATTCCCCATGAAATTCACCACACGATTCCAAACATACACTTAAAAATATTTCCGCATAATAGATGATGCTAAAAACCCTAAAAAACTCTTATAGGTTCTATGAATTCTCTTCCTTATACTTATAACACATGATGACGTCATTAATAAAAACTACCAAAAGCTAGTATATTAAATAATGAAACAGATAGTTCATTGATCCAATATTAATGACTAGTCAATTCATTGCCCAAAAAGGAGTAACATTTAAATCATAGTGTTTATAAGGAAACATAAAATCATTCATTATAGTATATTCATATTTCAATCCCATTTGATGATATCAAAACTGTAAATCAATATTTGAGATCTAGTTATCTCCCTTTAATAGATCAAATAACTCAACGATCATTGAGAGTGGGTAATGATTGTTCACCACCACCTAATTTAAGAAATGATAATCAATACAAACTCATAACCAATAATCCATATTATTTAGGGCCATGATCGGATCACCCAATAGAGACATACTGGTTTTAATGACACCATTATATAAAATATCATCAACATGAATATATAGCTCTGAATACTCTAATAGTTCCATTATATATAGAGAAATCAAAATTTAAAATATGAATGACTATAATTATTTCCTAAACAAAATTTTATATTTATTTGGTAACATTATGAACTCTTTAGGACTATAATCAGGATTCTCTTCTACAACCATCAGAAGTAACACTAGATAACCCAATATTAAACTCAACAACATCAGGTTCATTGTTATTCCAACCTGGTTAAATAACAAGGGGGTTAATTAGGGTATTCCATATTAAAAAAACTTCTCTTTTCATCTTGTTTTATCATTAAAAACACTGTTATCCACCATTATCATGTCATAGGAAAATATGACAATTAAAACATGCACATGACGCATCAATTTTACAAGGTACACCCTCATTAGGCTATTCCCAAGGAGAATAAAAAATAAAAATGTCTATGTACCAAATCCAATAAAGTGAATTTCTACTTCAATGTTTTGAGTAGAATCACTGTCCCTCCTAGTATACAACCAATCATAATTTGAAACCTCATTTATATCTCAACTAAAGTGTTCTCAATACTCAACTATAAGAATGTCATGTTATTCTGAATCACCTCATTATTTTTGACACACATATGAGTATTCCATGACTTATTATTTTCACTAGGTAGATGAAATCCTCATTTAAGTGCACTGTTAGTTTACATAAATTTCATTTTTTTGAAATATTTTCAGTTCATTAATGATCATAATTTCACACTCCATATATATTCATTCCTCCACCACGAACTACCTTGCATCATGTGGTGAGAGTTCTTCATAGACAACCTTTTCTTCATGGACATCTTATTCTTTAAAAACTTTTGATGACTTGAAAACCAAAAATTCTTTGTGGACCACCTCTGCTTCCTGGACCCTTTTCATTTGTGAGAAATATATCCCTACAAACCCCTTCTATGATCAACCTTCACAAAATGTCTTCAGAAACTACTTTCATGTAATTTCTCCCTCATGAAAAAATGTCTCATTTAAGGAATCCTCCCTCACAAACTAATTTTTACATACCTAAATTCTTCATGTGATGATCTTATCTAATTATATTCAATCTTTCTAATGATGTAATTAGGGTCCTATATATTGGAATTTATTTTGAAAAACCAAATAATCATAATTACCAAAAACTCCTTTTCTAATTATTCATCATAATGAACTGAACGCTCCATAATGTATTAATAGAACAAGCCCTTTTCAGTGGACTCAATTTACCATAGTCATCCACATACTAACATTTCTTCATGGTGAAACTTAAATTACTACAATTTTCAAACAATGCTTCTCCAGAAAACTGATCCAACTATGTGGTTCAAGTAGTGCATAACCATATTATGTGACTTTAAATCACCAAAATATTCCAAAAAAACATCAATCCCCATTGTGGGTTTTATAGCATACTGTCTAGTTCATATAGAGATGCTACACAGAAATGTTTCCATTGTCTATGTTCCTTCACCTTTCTATTCACCTCCTTTATTGTCTACATATCATATCTTCAATATAATATGGTCCCAAAAATCCATGCTTCATGGATCATAAAAATTAAATATGGAAATACATCCCTTGAAATAATACTAATCCATATTTTTGGGAAAAATATTTTGGAGACACTAAGATACAAGGACACCTTAAACGCATCTGCTTCGATAACACCAACAATACTGAAACATGATCATATGGACTTTTCATCAAACGTGATAAACTAAAAAAAATATTATACAGAATCAAGAGGTATTTTTTCAAAAAAAATTCTCTCTATTTGGTTATTTTAAAACACATCAAAACATTGTTTAGAGATCAAATATTTACTCAACACACACTCTAATCCCACATGAGTCCTGCTTAACATGAGAAATAGGAGTAGCATACAATTTTAATCAATTAATTACTTCATTCCCAAAACAAAAAAAAATCATTCATCATGATCCCCATTAATAATGATTTATAACATTTGATAAAATATCTTTTTCATCGTCAGATTTAAAACTCCCCCTACTTTGATACTCCCCATATCAGCTTCTCCCATATTTTTATTAATATATTTTCCCCCATTTTATAGACACAACATCTCCCCCTTTTTATAGAACATTAATTTTCCTCCTTTGAGGTCTACAATATGGTAATGAACATATATCAATACATTAGGGAAAGAAGCATCATACCTTCAAAATATGGGATCCCACATCCTAGTTATTTTAAGAATAGGGAGTCAACTTATCTCCATGATCTAGTTGATGAAGATAAATTGATTCATTGGGAAAGAACATAGTTTGAATGTCTTCAACCTATAGTTTTTTAGGCACATACTGCAACATCACAAGCTCTCTCTTCACCTTCTCAATGATAAACTAATTCCTGATTTAAATTTTATTTATCTGTTAGTGATGAAATATATTTTTTCTAAGAATTATAGCACTTGAATTATCACAATGGATAATGATTAGATACATCACATAAACTCTCATATCATCAAGATGATTCTTCATCCACAATATCTATGTGAAATCTTGAGTGGATACAATATATTAAGTTACTGTGATTCTTAATGAAATAAAATATTTCATATTTCTTAGCCATGAAATACACAATATGATATGTTGGAATGCACCACCTCACATTTATTTTCGGTCATCTACTGAGCTGACCCTATTTTCATCAGTATATAACAAAAACTATTGCTATGATTTTTCATTGTGTATCAAAATGAAGTCCACAATTCCCATGATATACCATAGTATTATCTTATCTACATGTTAATGGATTTATTTATTATTTATTTGTTACCATGCTTCTTGGCTTGTGGAAAAAATAATATATGGTCATGTCATTTTTATGTACAACAGTCTTACGAGGATTTTTTTGTATTTTGTAAGATTAACAGTATTTCCTTTCTTTTATCCTGATAGTTTCATATGGGTATCCACTAATGTCATCATCTGTATTGAATTATCCATTCTGAATATTCTCAAAACATCGTTGTAAGATTTCTAATGAGAGATAAATGTGACATTCCTACATTGTGTCACCTGTAAACCAAAAAAACATTAGTTCAGCAAACACTAACATTTAAAACTCTATTTTCATGAATTCAAGGAATTATTTTCATTGTGCTTCATCTGTTCCACTAAATATTATTTCATTGATATATACCATAACCACCATCCTTTTATTTTTATCATTATTTACATATAGATTATATTCAACTACACGATAACGAAAAAAAATCTTCAAAAATTGATCAATCCCGGAATACCACACTCTCGGTGATTGCTTCATCCCATATGGAGATATTATTAGTCAAAAAAATACGTTCTTATGTTAATTAATCGAAGAATTATTTGGATACTCGATATACACTTATTTTTCTATAACACCACTCATAAATTCTGACATGACATCCATCTAGAATACATTGATATTTCATTGAACAATTATCCACAAAAATATTATGATTGATTCTTTCCTCACAGTAAGTGAAAATGTTTCATAAAAATTGATACCCTCTATTTTTTATTACCCTTTTCACATGATTTATTCTTTTTTACAACTCACACAAACATATTTATTCATATTATTTTGGAAGACCCATTTGGCCCTGATGACATACTTATCTATCTGTCTCTAAATAATCTCCCATATCTGATTATTCCCAATTTGATGAATCTCTTCATTAATAGAATGAACCTGTTTTCATCTACATGTGCTACATCAAAATATTTAGGTTCAACCCAATATAAGATAGATTACTTCTGTAAAGATTTCATTCACTATGTTTGAACTAGTGCTTCGAGATCACAAATTATTTTTTTCTTGTCAATTTCATCTTGGCTATTCAGCTTTAATGTAGATACATATTTGAATTACTCCTACTTATCATCAGTATATATTTTGGAATCTACATTTTCCACTCCATATCCCCCTAACATTCTTAACTCCTCATCATTTTCATCGAGGAAGTATTCACTATTCTATTGAAGATTCTCTTCATTCTATAATATAGTGAATTCATTATTTTAAACTATTTTTCACAATATTTTATTGAAGAGTTTAATTACATTGATTTTTTCCTCAGTATCAAAGGAATATTCCTTCATATCTACATGACTAAATTTATCTATGTTTATTTTTGTTGGGAATAAAAAATTAACTTCAAAAGATTGAAATGTATTTTAATGTAGGATTATTTCCATTACACATCACATTAAAATTATGTAATTCATTCAGAAAAAACGAGGACATGGTAGATTTGTAGATCGATGTCAAGACTACTTACTTCTATAATATCTCTTGAATATTCTTTTTAATAATAATTGTTATGGACATGTTTTTGATTATATGATTTTTCCTCTGAATAAATCCTTTTGATGACTATTTATCACTAATTAAACTTGATGACTTATACAATGTTTCTAGAGAAAATATTCCACCTATATATTTTTAATTCAATACCTTAATTAGTATAAAACATCATAATCTTATATCCAATCATCCGTTTGGATTCCCTTCAATATTGTTTTAAAAAAATGAATACATTAGACTTGTGGTCAATGAATAATATCTATTCCATCCTACAAAAATAATAATTGAAAAGAAAAAAATACCTCTCCACATCAATGGATATTGGGGAGATAGTTCCGCACAAAACATCATGTACTAATTGAAGAACTGTAGTTGATTTTTGTTCTTATTTCATTGTATATATTTTTGAGAATCTTTCCTCATTGATAAGAATTTCATGTGTGAGTATGATCATGCTATAGCTTGGGGATATCTTGAGTTTCATCATATTTCATAAGAACTTACCGGGATGGTTGGAATATATGGAAAATCCTTTTATGACATAACAAATTTTATTTTTCTATATATATAAAGAACACATCTTCTTCCCTACTCAATAGTTATAGATTCCCAAATGTGCATTGTCCCTATAAAACAATTGTACCGTCTTTTGAATAGATGATAAATAATGACTTTGAAAGTAATATGGCATATCCTGAGTCAAAAAATGGACTACCACTGAGTGAGTTGTGACTGAGACCTTTAATAACTAAGACACTAACATGTCTCATTTCCCTTCCCCCAAACATGGATCTTCATGATCCAATAATCTTTAGGCCTTCATAATTACCAAATCATATGTGAATGATACGTATTGTACCTAATTATTATCTCTATATCCTTATTTCTTATTATATGAGAGGTGGACCCACTATCAATGATCCATATTCCAATGTGATCTAACTATTTAATACTAAAATCTACAATCAATGTCATTTCATCTCTTTTCGTTATGATCTATTTCATCGATTAATTATTCTTGATATTCTATGGGGTGTAATGTAATACCTTCATATTGCAAGGATGGAAATTTATTTTTTATTTTCATCCCATTTTACAATTTCGTGAGTTGTTGTGTATGACCACTTTGGGTAAATTTTGATACTATATTTAGTATAATTCTTGTACAATATCTAGCCATGTGTAAAAATCCTTACCACTAGAAAAATTGAAAATAAAATTATATCCTCGGATGTTATGTTCTTTTTAGCTACATATATTTCTCTTGACCCCTTCAGTACCTCTTAGTAAAGGAATAAATATTTTTTTATTGTCCTATTGTTTCACAGTAATAAAATCCAATATAGGGTGAATTCATATGTGTCACTAATACACCACTGGAATATGATTATATTCTCTAGATATTATGTTTCTGATTTATAACCAAATCAATCAGCATCCTCAGAGCATGTGTTTGTGGGCTAACATCAACCATTACTGATTTATGTTTTTAATCAATCCCCATACAAGTTCCAATATTATGATATATTATTTTCTTCTCCCAAAAATCCATTGTCTATTTCATTGAAACTACGATTTATAATTTTCTTTTTAGGTTTCCTTTATATCCTTCCTTACTAAATCCCAGAGTTTAACTTGATCTTTCATCATTGTTAATATATTGAAAGTCTCATCCTCATGCACTTCGATGTATTCGACTTGATAATTTGTTATAATTGTCATACTATCAACAATTCTGGTATGTTCTTCAACTTTGAGCTTGTAATAAATTATTTATTCTATGGTTTCTGGAGTTTCATATTTAATACATTGAATTTTATCCTCAATATTATACTTATTTTCTTCGTAATATTGCATATATAGTTTTCCATTATTAAACTCCATGTTGGATTTATTTTTTTATCATTACAAATGTATATCTCTTGAAGGGAATATTTTAATTAATTCTAAATAGAAATTATTTCATTGAATTATTCTTCATCATTGACATGTTCTTCTCTAGATTTTTTATTTTACAAAACTTCAAACATATCATTTTCTTCATGATCGTTACATACCTGTAACTCTTTTGACTCGTATTCTTGCAAACATTCATCTTCTTTTGAGAGAAGATTCTTCTTTTTGAAGAAATTTCCCTTAGTACTTATCATATATTTCACATTGGTTGAATACTTCTTCTGAGGAATTTCATCATCATCTTCATTATCATCATGAATCTTTTTAGGACACTTTTATGAAATATGTACCATCTACCTACATCTAAATCATGAAAGTGTATTTTTCCCTTTGAAAATTCATGTTCCTATTTGAATATTTGAGGAGAGGAAAGACATTACATCATCTACATGGTCTACCACCCAACAGTCTTCAATATTGAGATTATTTATGGGTTGAATGATAATTATTTGGACTTCCCCTTTTCCACAACATCATTATCAAAATTTATCATCTTGTATGTGACAATAGAACTATGTAAGCTATCAAATGTTAGAACATTCGAATCTTTATCTTCCTATATAGAAATTTTTAGATTGATCCAAGGTGGGATTCTTGTCAATATCTGTTTAAAAATCATTACATATTCAACAATTTCTCTGAAACCACTCCTGTCTTTGACAAAAAACATTCACCAATTCAATGAATTCATCAATAGAATCATTATTGTATATTCCCAGATCCTCATACTTGTTCCATAGAACATGAATCTTTTCTTATATAATTTTGAGTCATCCTTATTAATATTTATCAAATTTTCTCACATTTCATGTGATGACTTATGCGACATCACCTTTATATAGATTTTTTTTGCATAAGGATCCCCCTAATTCATTGATTCCATTGGAATCCATATCCAACTCTCTATGCTCTTCAATGAATAAAATACTACTATTAATACTAGTATAATTACAATTAATATCAGTCGTAAATACATCCATCGACAACAATTAAAATAAGTGTTTCATTCGATTATTCCATAGAAAAAAATTGATTCCATTGATGATCAGAATCCCTTTGTGTTTAACTGGTTCCATATAATTTACTGAGAGAGAAGAATGATATTAAACATTCACACTGATTATAATTTCTAGTCCAACTAGGTAATATAACCTATTAGGGGGTGAATTAGGGTATGATATATTGAAACTATTATCTTTATGGATCATGTTTCATCATTAAATATAATACTATTCTCTCTCCCTCCCATACTAGATGACAATATGTGAATTATAACATGCTTAGGAAACCACAATTTTACATGGTTTTCCCCCACTAGGCTATGTACAAGGAGAATACCAAGACAATATGAATATGTACCAAATCCACTAAATTACACTACTATTACAAATATTAAATTGGACTCAATATCCCCCATAGTTTACAACAAATATCATTTTGAATGCTCACTGCACTCTCAACTGATGTGTGATCGCTTCTTCTATAAAAGAATCGTTATTTGTTCTGAAACACCTCATATACTTTTCACAAATATATGACTGGGCAATAAATCCATATTTTCCCCTGGTATATTGAATCCACATTTCTATGTAATTTTATTTTGTGGAAATTTCTTCCAAAAAATATTTTTAGACCCTTCAAGTACATCCTTACACCCTATACGAACCTTCTTATATCCTCTATGAACTACCTTGCACCGCATGGCATGAGTTATTTTTAGGAAAAAATATCTTTATAGACCCACTCTGCTTCTTATTTGATTGATGCCTCATGAACCACTGATGGAACATAAATTGCCTCTAATTCATGACTCCATTTACATTGAAATATATAGATCCTTTCCAACCCCTTCTATGATCTTTATTCATGAACTATCTACAGTAACTATCTATTTTATATAATTTCTCCCTTTGGAATATCTTTTTCATTGAAGATTCCTCCCTGATAAACTACATCAAACATACACAAATTATTCTATTTATGATCTTCTCTAAAGAAATTATAACTTCCTAATTATTTGATTAGTTACTATTATATAGAAATACAAACAAAAAACCCTCTAATCTTATTTAATGACAACTCCTTTGCAGATATTCCAACATAATGAACTAAACATTTGATGTTTTCTACATAATACAATGCCTTTTCATAAGACTAAATTTACTATCTTCATCCATAGATGCAAATTATTTCATGGAACACCTTAAATAACCACCATCCACAAATAATGGTCCTCTCGAAAACATATCCCACTACATGGTTTATGTAGTGCATAACCCTATGTGGCAGCTTTAAATGTCTTCCCTCATCTTCAAAACATCAACACCATTTTTAGTTTTCATATCATGCAATACAATCATCATAGTGCTTCTATGATGAATAATTTCCTTTGATTATTTTCCTTTACCCTTCCACATACATCCTTTTTGTTCCTCATAGTGCATCTGCACTACTATGCGGTCTGTAGGCTAAATGATTCACGATTCATTAACAATTCAATGCATAAATCATTAATTTTCTAGAAAAAATCATGATTTTGAGTCCTAGAAATTTGGAAAACACTAGGAAATCCCACAACCTTATATATATCTACTTCAACAACACAAACTATACTGAAACACATTCATTTATCTTTTTTTTAAAACACAATCATCCAAAAAACATTAAGATAGAACCTTGAGGGATTTTTTCTCAACAGTCACCACATATGATAAGGGATCGACACATATCTTACTTATTTGGTGTTACCACTCACAAATTAATAGGAAATACTTACCTTAGACACAAAAAAATATCAATATCCTCATTATAAAATCAAGGATAGCCTACACAAAATATAACTATTATACACTGAGGGAGAAATCATATGGTTGTTTCCGTTAACATAGGAAATCTCCCAATGTCCAATGCTTCCCTAGAATCATCTCAAAATATATAAACATATCTTATATATGTATCTTTGATCTCTAATAAGAATAGGAAATACCAAGGTAATATGTTGTATCTCTACCTTAAATTCCAGAGATTGGAGTATGGTGGTAGTAATGAAGGAGTTCATGGTATTTAAATATAAAAATGTTTATATGAAGGTAGAGGATAGAAGGTAACTCACATGTTGTAATGATTTTATGGTTATGTAAACATTATATTTTATATCTAATCGAATCATGCTTGATGATCTTATTATCTCAAATATTGACCACCACCATGGGTGTGATCTTCCCTATTACGCTATAGTTAAGGAACCTCATATGTCTATCCTCTACCCACATATATCCTTAATATTGTCTAAATACTAAAGAACATTTCAACCACCACTGACTCAAAGGAAATTTCTTCAATGGAGAAAATAACTTTTTTCCAACATCAATACTATAAATACAATGGAATTGTATACCCAAAATATTTTGATGGAAATAAAATCCCTAATAAAAACACATTTTATCTCCATATAAAGGATCATTAACTACTAACTCAAGTGGGATTAGATGAGGGTATCTTATTCTCATCCCTAGATAACTAAAACATTGACTGAACATGAAATGATGAACCTCAACCCAGATATTTTCTCATTCCAAATACATAATGACTTCCCTCACATGATGTCCTAGTCTGATCTTATATAATATTTATAAACATTTCCCTTTCCAAGACCTCATGAAATGTTGAAAACATAAACCGGCTAACCTATCATAAGATATCTAGACATAATGAACCCTAAAAATTCCATGATATATAATTTTTATCTGGAGATAGTTTTAGAGCATAAAAAAAGGTTCTTGAACTAAATCCTAAACACATTCCAGCAAGATCACATCTATAGAAGTGAAAACATATTATTTTGGTGTGTTTCCTCTATAGTTAATGAAAGGAACTAAAACTTGAATTGATTATAGAAATTTTTCCATAAATAATTTTGAACCTCATTATCAAATAAATTAATAAATCCCACCACTAAAGAAAATGTCCAAGAAATAAATTAACATTTAATGAATTCTAATTCTTTTTCTTTTTACTGGTCAATCTAAAAGTGATATCCTTCTCTCCTGATGATACTTCAACCTCCTAGTAAAAATTATACCCCTTATAATTCTACAATCCTTAATACTAAAAACTATATAGAATTTTCTTCTAGAAATCATCCTCATCAACCTTAACCCTCAAATGATATGCTGGTGCATCTTATTGCACATCATCATCATAAACCTAATAATGTAACCTACAATGATCCATCTGTAAGAAATATTACAATTTTATAGAATACTATAATCTAAATATAGAATAATTAATATTTTTTAATTATTATTCATCCTAAATAACTTTATCTACCTGATTTAATTATAGGATCAATCAATAAAATGCATGATCTTCAACTACGTGATTACCCCTTAAAAATAATCACCATACTAAGTATAGTTTTAAAAATTATTTTCCATGTTTCGGTTCATAAGGGGCCCAAATTTCACGTGTTAATGATGGTATTCCTTTTCAACATCATGTACTATCATCATTGGAATGTTTTTATTCACAACCCATGCAATCTTTCTTAGTGATTAACATTAAAATTTGTCATATCCCATAATAAAAATCATCACTACAACATTATATTGACCGAAAATACTAAACCCTTTATGGGATAATAGTAAAAATATGAATGACCCCCAAATCATGCCACCAATAGAACACAAGTTGGATACTAGTACTGTAAAGAAACCCTTCTTTTATTACAAACATAACCATGATTTATTACATTAACTATTCACTTGATACAACTTGGAATCCCGAGAGGTCTAGTGTATTTAGGGCATAGGATCATTACATAACAACTTATAACATGAAATACAACATCTTTATTGAAATCTTATTTTATATGACCACTACATTCCCTCATACTTAGTGCTGCATGGGATAACCTAAGGACATGCATAAGAAAAGGGTGAGCTATAAAGCCCAGTAAGGGAATAAAAATTGAATACATGATGAGTAAAATACATGTTATAACATAGGAATATCAATATATCATAAGGGAAACATGGACATAAAGTCATGATAAAGAACAATAATCATAACATGGAAATGTGGAAACCACAGTTATCATAGAATTAGCATGAGCCAAGGCCCATTTCACATGAAGCATGATTAATCCTCATTGCACATGAATCCTGAGTAAACAATCATTGCAATTGAATTATCATGAGTCAACACTCATTGCAAATGATGTATCATGATACTATACTCTACCCAATGCATTGGAGCTCTATAAGGGCGTACCCTTCTTAAACATTTCATTTCATGCATTAGTGTGCCACATGGATCATAAAACATGGATTCATTAAACATAATAATTTATTCCACGATAAATGAATTTGGAATTCATACATGAATCATTATAATCAATAAGTAAATTTTCATAAAGGTGAATACCCTTGATATATAAATGGGCATGGTATTCATTACACAAAGGAATTGGCTTAGAAATTCGGAGCAATTTCAGCAGCGTAATGGCGTGACATAATAATTCATAAAAATGGTTGATGAAAAAGAAAAGGGTGTCTCATCATATTTACATGAAATGGACAGTAATGGGGTTATATAGATACATGACCAAACAATTGTATTGGAATTTAGATTCATGATACAAACGTATTTCTTGAATGTAAATAAAGAGTGAGAAGTTCCTTTCGGAATTTAGGCATAGTAACGAGTGTACATGGGAGGCATTTAATGAGAGAGAAAGGGGACTCCCATAATTTAAAAGATAAGAGGTAAGTATGGGGGAGGTTCTAAACCATACCCCAACATTTATAATTGAAATTAAAAGTGCATAACTATATTAAGAAAATTGGACAAAAAAGTGAAAGGATGAAAAAAACCCTTACTTGGAAGTGTGCTTCCCAAGGCTTGAGAAAGGTTTGAGAGAGGCTTCTTGGGTTAATGGGGAACCTTGGGAGGATTCTAGAGAGTGTAGGGAAGTGGTTGGACGAACTCAAAAGTATTTCAGTGAGGTGGAAGTGGGATCTTGGGTGGGATTATATAGGAAAGGTGAGTGAATTCTTTAATATTTAGGTTTGGGTCCCCTTACATTAAAATAATCCAAACCAAAAATCAGATCATGGTTTTTGACCATGGGTTTTGGAAAAGGGAAAATTAAAACAATATTTTATATGTCCAAAGTCCGAGATTCTTAATATAATGGGTTTGCTTATTTGGAGGTGAGTCAGACTCCCATGGAAAATAATTTAAAAAGACAAGATTTTTAATAAGTCTTGAGGGGTCCATTAATGCTTTGATGAGTAAGCCAAAAAAACCCAAAATCACATTATTTTAATGGTAAAACATATATTGGACGAAAATAAAGCTTATAGTATTTTATTATATCACTATTGGGGCATTATGATGTCATAAAACACGTTATATTTTTAAACGATATTTAATTTTTACCCAAAATTTTGACTGTCTCAGAAAATTATAAAAAATTCACTGTTCGATAATTTCGACGTCCTGATTCGAGAAATATCATTTATTTTATTTAAATAATTATATTTATATGTTAATTTTCACTTTTAAAATAAAAAAAAACATTTATAGAAAATTCACGGGTTTTGACAGAAATAGCATTCAAACCTTAATAAAAATTATAATGGCATTCATAAAATTATATGATAATTTATATATAATAAAATTAATTTAATAATAATAATAATATTTTACAAAAAATTTATTTAATTCAAAAATCCCTTAATTTATTAAAATATATTTCTTAATTAAATAATAACTAAAAACACTACTTGTACATTAAAAACTATTTAAAATGTATCAATAATGACAAGAAAGTATAATCATTATTATATAAAAAAATAATGTAAATTAACATAGTACTAGAGATTTGTTACATAACCCCTTAAAATAGCCGCATAAGTCCTATGGGTAAGGTGTGTGATGGTGGAAAACTCTTGGGGTTGCTCCGATAACATTTCTCTAGTGGTATTCTCTATGAATTTCCAATTTTCCCATAGACGGTCTCGTTCGAGCTTGACATGGTGTAGCTCATCTTGGGCTTGGTCAAGAGAGAAGCCCAAAGATGCGACCTCTTTTCTGAGCTCCGACTAATGGTATTCGTATGGAGAAATTTTACTAGATGAGGCCATTGCTTCCTTTGTCTGAGTAAATTTGATTTTTTATAGCCCTATATTTATACTAATCATGTGATCACTGTTCAACGGCTATAAAAGCAACAGTCACAATTCTTAACATAAATCCAAATATGTTGACATTTTATATAAACATTTTATATAATGAGAAATTTAATTAGATCAAGAGGAATTTCCATTAATGAAGCATTTGGCCGTTACAATATTCCCCCTTAAGAAATTTCCCCCACGAAATTTCCTTTTCCCTCACAAAAATAGATGTGGGTAACTCAGTGTTATCATTTTCGCTGATTGCCAAGTCGCTTCTCCAAACATGTGGTTTCTCCACAACACCTTTTCGAGGGGTATTGTCTTATTTCGTAGAAATTTTTGTCTATGATCTAAGTTCTTCACTGACTGCTCCTCATAAGAAAGGTCATCCTCCAACTGTACCACCTCAGAGGATAGTACATTTGAAGGTTCTAGTATGTACTTCCAATCGAGGGATACATGAAAGAAATCATGTATATTGACCATGGTAGGTGGAAGTGCTAGTCGATAGGCCACAACCCCGACACGATCAAGAATCTCGGAGGGGCCAGTGTACCTTGGACTTAACTTACCTTTCTTTCCAAAACTCATGACCTTCTTCCATGGAGATATGCGTAGAAAAACCATGTCTCCAACTATAAACTCAAGGTCTCGTCAACAATTATCTGTATAACTATTTTGTCGACTCTGGGCTGCCTTGATATGCTTCTTAATGGTTTTCACCTTCTCTAACATTTCCTCAACCATTTCCAGTCCAGGCCTCTTACGTTCACTGACCTCAACCCAACATGCCTATGTTCTGCACCTTTTCCCATAAATGTCTTCATATAATGCCATTTGGATGCTGTAGTGGAAACTAGTATTATAAGAGAACTCAACCAGAGTAAGATGTTTATCCAATCCTCCTTTAATGTCCATTGAGTATGCTCTCAACATGACCTCAACTGTTTGGATAGTCCACTCGGATTGGCCATCAGTTTGATGATGATAGACCGTACTGAAGTTCAGTTCAGTATCCAAAGCATGTTGAAGACTCGGTCAAAACATAGAGGTGAATCTTGGATCTCAATCAGACAAAATATATAGTGGTACTCCATGTAGCCCTTACACTTCCCTGATATATATCTCCGACAGTTGATCTAATGAGAAATCTTCCCGAATATCAATGAAGTGTGCACTCTTTGTAAGACGATCCAGCATAACCCAGATTGCATTGTTACCTTTGGATGTCCTCAGAAGTCCAGTAACAAAGTCCATGGTGATGTTCTCCCATTTCTATTCTAGTATGGGAAATGGTTGCATCATCCCCTTATACATCTACCTCTCTGACTTCACTTGCTGGCACATCAGGCTCTTTGATGTATATACAGAGATATCTTTCTTCATATAATCCCACCAAAAATATTCTCAAAGATCTTGATACATCTTTTTGTTCCCTGGGTGAATAGAGAAATTTGAACTATGTGAATCATCCAAAATTTCCTTATTCATCTCCAGAATGGACGGAACACATAGTTTTTTCACAAATCGTACAATTCCTTCTTCATTAACATTAAACTCCAAGGACTTCCCTTATTCGATAGCTTCCACTTTTTCCTGAATTCCCACATCATCCTTTTGATCATCCTTTAAGCCTTCCAAAAGAGGCGGTTGATCAATAATTTGTGAATTGATTCATGATGTTCCCTTCTTTATGATTCCCATGTCCATATTCATCATGTCTAAGAACATTGGATCCTTTTCATGTATCATCCTTGATAGAATCACAGGGTCCTTTCTACATAGGGCATCTACCACCTTGTTCACTTTCCCAGGGTGGTAATGTATTGAACACTCATAATCCTTGACGAGTTCTTTCCATATTCTCTAGGAAATATTATTCTCTTTCTATGTGAATATATATTTGAGACTCTTGTGGTCCGCATATATCTCACATTTCTCCCCATAGAGATAATGCTGCCAGATTTTCAAGGCAAAGATCCCCACTGCCAACTCCAGGTCATGCATTAGATAGTTTCTTGTGATTATATGGCTCAAGAATTAGACCTACTTCAACTATAACTCACACTTTCAAAACTTTTCATAGAACTTCTCCTTGCACAAAGTCTCTAGTAGAGTTATTAAATGCCTCTCATGATCCTCCTTGGTTTTGGTGTATATTAGAATATCATCTATAAAGTCTACCACAAATTTGTCAGGGTAATCTCTAAAGAATCTATTCATCATGTACATGAGGATTTCTAGAGCATTAGTCAGTTCGAATGGCATTACTATGAATTCATAGTGTCCGTATCATGTACGAAATGTAGTCTCAGGGACATCTTCCTTTTCACCCTTAATTGATAATATCCCAACTGCAAATCTAACTTGGAGAAGTATTGTACACCACGCAGCTGATGGAACAAGTAATCGATCCGTGGTAGGGGTTACATATTCATTATTGTGATTTTTTAAGTTCATGATAATAAATGAAAAGCCGCATTAACCTATCCTTATTCTTGACGAAGAGGACTGGCGCACCCCATGGTGAAGAACTTGGGCGTATAAATTGTTTATCTAGATTATCCTATATTTGTTTCTTCAGCTCTTCAAGATCCACGAAAGCCATTCTATATGGATTCTTGGATATTGGTAGTGCCACTGGTATAAGATCAATTGATAATTCAACGGCTCTTTTAAGAGGAAGAACATGCAGTTCCTTGGGAAACACTTTAGCAAATTATCTCACAATAGGGATTTCTTCAAAGATGGTTTCTTCCTTGGACTCAATCATCTGAGCCAGATACTCATTCTCATAGGGTAGTAATATACATGATTGAGATGATGGAGATAAAGGAGATTCATCTTTATCCTTACACTTGTAATGAATCGGGGTTCGATTCTCCATATGGAGTTTGATTTCCCTCTCTTGACAATCTATATTGGATCCATATAAGGAAACCCAATCCATGCCAAGAATTGCATCAAATTCCACTAGAGGGAGTATGAAAATGATTTCTAGGAAAATCAATCCACAGATTATGATAGGGGAGGAGTTATATTCATGGGATGAAATGATTTCTCCATTTGCCGTATTCATTAACATCTTCACTTCCATGATTTTTGGTGGTGCTGAGATTGTTCTACTAAACTTTTGAGATATAAAAGAATGCGTAGAACCTGACTCAAAAATTATGTTCGCTAATCTTGAATGAATAACTATAATATTTGTCACCACATTATTGTTGGGGTTCACTTCGGCAGTAGTGATGGAATAATATCTTCCTTGTTGACTTGGAGGTTGTTGGTTGCCTCCAAAAAACCTTGGATTAGGGAACTAATTTGAAAAATTCCGCAGTTCATTACAGTTGTAGCAATGAACAATGCATTGAGGTTCAAATGGAGCGTTCCTCTCCTCTATCATAGCCGTGGGTCTTTCTTGCCGACAGTTAACAGCTTGGTTCCCTTCTCTTCCATACTTAAAGCATCTCCTCATCCCCTTGAGGGAATTTTGACGGTGCTTCTTTCTACACTTTTGGAATGTAGGGTGCTGGATCTTCTAAGAACCATTAGATTTATCCATCGGACTGCGAACATTGAAGTCCACCTTACGCTTGTTGTCCCCATGATACCCCTGTGATACCTCGATCTCCATTTAGACCTTGAGGTCTCATTCGGAAATTTCCTCATAGATATTGACATCAGAGATCGCCAATGCTTTCCGTAGGCTAGGGTTTAGCCCACAAAAGAAGCGGTCAAACTTGTATTCTGGGGTAATGAAAAAGCCGGAAGCTTATCGTGCTGGCCTTGTGAAATTTTCCTCGTACACTCCAACAGGTTATTCATCTTTTTTCATGTGGGAAAGGAAGTCCCTTTCCATCTTATGCCGGAGGGTGTTCGGAAAGTATTTATCAAAAAACATCTTCTAGAAATCCTTCCATTCCAATACCTCGATCTCCTCCTAAGGCTTCATATTTTTTATCAACTTCCACCATTGATCAGCTTCACCCTCCATACAATAAGCTATCATGAGAAACCTCCCTTTCTAATAACATTTAAGGATGGATAATATCATTTCAATGGAGTTGATCCATTGTTCAGCGATCATGGGATCAGATGATCCACTAAAAATAGGAGGTCTTTGTCTCATGAATCTCTTGATAGTGACTTGTTCTTTCTTACGGGGGATTGGACGTTCCTATTGACCCGTGTTTCTATTCATTTCTTGAGTTAGCTGAGAGAGAAGCATGAAAAAGTTCGGGATTCCTATTCCTATTGGATTGGGCATCTCATTAGTACATTCATCACACTAATCATCAAATAAGTTGTTATCCCGAGTCCTCTTATTACCGGCCAATGGCTGGAATAAAAGGAAAGTTAGGTGTAACACATAAAGGGTAATCCAAAGACAAAAGTTGATGACTTATAAATAAACTTTTATTTCCATAACTAATGAGTCTATAGGCTTCAATATAGGCTTTTCATGATCTACTTTCTAACATATATTATTATGGGAATTTTATTAAATTCCATTAATAAGGGTTCATAATAAGCTTGTGAATTTATTAAAACATGTCCTATGGGAGTGTCGTAACCAAGAGTGTAGAAGGGCCCGTTGTCGTGCACCAGTTCCCCTTTGAGTCTACCTCTTAGCGGTGTTTTTGGGTTTTACCCCTAGGATACATATATGCCAGAGCCACCTGTACCTGCTCATATCCCGACAGAGATGTATTTTCTTGATAATACACTTACTCAATACTCACCTAAACATACAGAAGTTTTTATTGTACTTAGACTTGTATCTAAGGCTTTACTATGGTTTTCTAATCCTAATCCCAAAAATAACTAAACCTATCCTCTGATACAAACTATGACAACCCATCTTTTATTACAAACATAAACATGATTTATTACATAAACAATTCACTTGATACAACATGGAAGATTGAGAGGTGTAGTGACTTTGGGTCTTAGTATCATTACATAACATCTTAAAAAATTAAATACAAAATATTTATTGAAAACTTCAATTACATGACCACTTCATTCCTTTGTACATAGCATTGCATGGGATAACATGAGGACACACATAAGAAAAGGGTGAGAAATAAAGCCCAGTAAGGGAATAAACATGGAAACACGAGGAGTAAAAAACATGTTAGACAAGAGGAATATCAATAGATCCCAAGAGAAACACGGTAATAAAGGCATGATATAGCATGATAATCATAACATGGAAATGTGGCAACAACACTTAACATGGAATTAGCATGAGCCAAGGCTCATTGCACATAAAGCATGGGTAATTCCTCATTGCACATGAAGCATGAGAAAACCCTCATTGCACATGAATTATAATGAGACAAAACTCATTGCACATGATGTATCATGATACTATACTTTACCCAATGCATTCTAGCGCTATAAGGGCGCACCCTTCTTAAACATTTCTTTTCATGCATAAGTGTGCCACATGGATCATAAAACATGGATTCATTAAACCTAAAAATTTATTCCATGATAAAGGAATGGGTAAACCATACATTAAACTTTATAATGAATAAGTAAATGTGCATAATGGTGAATACACTTTATGGAGAAATGGGCGTGGTATTCACAACACAAAGGCATTGGCTTAGAAAATCGATGCAATTTTGGCAGCGTAACAGCGTGACATAAGAATTCATAAAAATGGTTGATGAGAGAGAAAGGGGTGCCTCATCATATTTAAACGAAATGGACAGTAAGGGGGTCATATAGATACATTTCCAAACCATTGAAATGGAATGTAGATTCATGATTCAAAAGTATTACTTGAATGTAAATGAAGAGAGAGAAGTTCCTTTCGAAATTTCGGCATAGTAACAGCTGTACATGGGAGACATTTAATAAGAGAGAAAGGGGTATACCATCATTGAAACAATAAGAGGGAAGTATGGGGGAGGTGTGAAACAATAACCCATAATTTATAATTGAAATAAAAAGTTCATAACAATAATAAAAAAATTGGACAAAAAAGTGAAAGGAAGAAAAAAACCCTTACTTGGAAGTGTGCTTCCAAAGCCATGAGAGAGGCTTGAGAGAGGCTTATTGGGAGCATGGGGCACCGTGGGAGGATTCTAGAGAGTGTAGATCAGAGGTGGGATGAACACCAAATGCTTTTAGTGATGAGTAAGTGTGAGATTTGGTTGGTTTATATTGCAAATGTGAGTGACTTATTTATTATTTAGGTTTGGAACCCCTTACATTAAACTAATCCAAACTACATATCAGATCATGGTTTTTGCCCAAGGTTTTTGGAAAGGGGAAGAGGAAAAAATATTTTATATGGCCGAAGTCCAAAATTCTTAAAATAATGGGGTTGGTTATGCGGAGGAGAGTCACACTCCCATGGAAAATAATTTAAAAAGACAAGATGTTTAATAAGTCTTGAGGGGTCCATTAATGCTTTGAAAAGTAAATCAAAGAAACCCAAAATCACAATATTTTAATGTTACAACATATATTTTCCGAAAATGAAACATATAGTATTTTATAACATCACTATTGGGTCATTATGATGTCATAAAACACATCATATATTTAAACAGTATTTAATTTTTTCCCAAAAATTTTACTATCTCGGAAAATTATGAAAAATTCACCATTGGATATTATCGACATCGTGATTCCAGAAATATCATTTATTTTATTTAAAAAAATTTCTAAATATGTTAATTTTAACTTTTAAAATAAAAACCAAAATTTATATAAAATTCATAGGTTTTGACCGAAATGGCTTTCAAACCTTAATAAAAATTAAAATTGCATTAATAAAATTATATGATCATTTATATATAATACAAATTATTTAATAACAATAATAATATTTTATTAAAATATTATTTAATTCAAAAATACCTTAATTAAATGGAATATATTTCTTTATTAAATAATAACTAAAAACACAACTTGTAATTTAAAAACTATTTACAATGTATCAATAATGATAAGAAATTATATTCATTATTATATACAAAAAATAATGTACATGAACATAGTACTATATGTTTTTTACATAACCCCTTAAAATAGCCGCATAAGAACTAATGGTAATGTGTACGATGGTGACAGAGTCTTGGGGGGGCTCACATAACATTTCTCGAGTGGTAATCTCTATCGACTTCCACTTTTCCCAAAGATGGTCTCGTTCGAGCATGACATGATGAAGACCAGCTTGGGCTTGGTCAATAGCAAAGACCAAAGACGCCACCTCGTTTCCTAGCTCCGACAAATGGGCTTCGTATGGAGCAATTCTTCTGGATGAGGCCATTCCTTCCTTTGTCTACGTAAATTGGATTTTTTAATGCCCCTATATTTATACTAATCATGTGATTACTGTTCAATGCCTATAAAAGCAATGGTCAAAATTATTAACATAAAACCAAAGTGGATGAAATTTTATATAAAATTTTTACCTAAGGAGACATTTAATTAGATCAAGAGGGATTTCCATTAATTAAACGTTGGGTCGTTACATACTGATGGTATAAAAATATTATATGTGGGGGAAATTACAATCATAATACCATAGAATGTTAAAGAATCCACCAATAAAATCTCTATTAATATAAATATAAAAATTCTAGTATATGTAATGTCATATAATAAAACATATAAAATAGATAATACCCTAAGAAACTCCTATGATAGAAAATCATATTCTACAAGTGACCCCAAAAAAACTCTCTGGGATAGTAAAGCCGAAAATTGTTACCAACACACCCCCTAAATACCTAAAGAAACACACATTGAGATATAATTAAATATATATATATATATATTAAATGGTGATTATAAAATTATAATCATTAGGATCCTCATAAAAAACTCTCATGAAAATGTATAAAAATTATACTAACACAATAGTTAATAAACAATGGCAAAAACTCATTAACAAAATTAATCCATCAAAATTGACAACACCACAATGGTTATCAAAAAATATCATATATTATTTGGTCATAGAATATTTAAAACATATATAATGAAGGGTACCCCACATCCATCTCCCCAGTAAACCGAAATCTTTGAACCATAACATTACACATCATGACACTCTTATACCTTCCATACGTCATACCACACATTCATTTAATCACATCACAAATATATCTATAAAATTATTCCCTCAAACTGTACATCAAAACCACATCACAATAACATCCTAGAAATCATATATTTAAACTATGATCTTTATAGCTCATGTAAATACACACTACATCCTAATTGATTTCAATCAATGTATATATACACATGTAATAATCATAATAAATTGTATTGTGGATATAGGTATAAACTATAAAATATTTAACCATAAGAAATTATGTCATAGGAATTCCCACATACCATAGCTCCTCTAGAAGATAGAGGAGGGTAGGGAGACTAGTCATCCATATGTATCATCGACAACCTAGTTATTGGGATGGAACCCAGAACCCAAGGAAAAATATGTGTGATTTTCATATTATCATAATTGGGTAGAGGATCATAATAAATAACATAAATATAATGCATAATTAATTTCATAAACAACATATTAATAAAATATTACTAAATCTAAGACAATATATTCAATTAATCTATCACATTAAAACCCAATTTCCAACACTAATCACGAATAATAAATTATTCTTCTAAGATAAATTATCATAAATATTTAATACCAACTTATTAGAATTATTTATTAATCAGATACCAACATATTTATAATGTTACATTATCAATTATTAGTAAATATTAAAATTAGTAAGAAAATTGAATGGTTTATTTAAAAAAATTGAATTTTTTTTTCCATAATCAATACACATTACTTCCATAACAAACATCCTTACCTTTAAATTTTATATTTTCCCACATAACCTATTAATATAATTATTTACAAAAAACTATAGTTACATCACCCCAACATAATAATATTCTATTATATCAATAAATAATCATATTTATCACTTAATCCCTTAATACTTTTATGTTATATTTGAATATTAATAAATGATATTGATTAATTTATTCATTAGTTATTTTTCAATCCATAATTCTAAGATACAATGACCTTAAAAATCTAATAAAAATAATGGTAATACCATGTACTACATAATAAAACAATATAAATCAAGTAATAAATAAACAATTAATCACCACCTCTATCTCATTAAAACCACCCCAACATCATCCCAATAATTTTTCTATGCCAACCATACCATCCCACTATCCACAACATTAACCTCCACCACAATAATATAAAAAAATATTCAAAACTCACCAAAAAATAAAACCATAATATGAGATCATTATGGGTCATATATGGGTTCTTAAACACGAGGTTACCAAATACTATCAGTTATCAAGAGTCATAGTATATATAAGTCTCATATTACCATCATAGTTTCAACTTTGATATCTATTTTGCCTATTCCTCCTAATCCTACAACACAAGAAGGGAACTATTGGCCGATCATATGGAATTGTCTAGAGATTCACCTAATAAGAGGTTGATAATGGGATATTTTAACACTATTATGATACCTGGACAAAAATTTTAACTGAACATTAACATATCAACTTCAATGTATTTGTAATCTTTCATTGACCAATGTCATCTTAATGATGTTCAAATTACTAGTTTTTATTTTACCTGGTCCAGGTATACTCAAAATGGATGGAAATTAAGCAATATTGATAGATGTTTTGTTTAAATATGTCATGGAGGCCAATATAGGCATATCTAAACACACACTACACAAACACCATTCATATCATAATCCTATCTAGATTTAAATTTCAACCCACATTATTAGGTTTGATCACATTTTATGTTTAACAATGGGTGGCTTGTGACTCTTGGATGCAGGGAAGTTATTGTAGATACTTTGGGGATGGATATATATTGAATTCCATTACATTTACTTGTTGGAAAATTAAATAATGAAAAAATACTCATAAGAGAGTGAAAAAAACAGCTATTTTCTAAGATTGACCATGATATTAACGTTTCAGAAGATAATATGGAAAGATATCAACTAAGAAATTAGTTTCAAAGAAGCTCCATGAGAGAGGAAATACAATACCTTTCAAGGATGGACGATCTCAAAAATTATAAGGAATGGATGGACCGTAATCACCTATAGGTTATCCAGATGAAGGATGGTGATAGAAAATCTATTTTATTTTATAGGATGCGTATGGAAAAAAAGATAAGGGTTGGTTTGAAGTCCATCAATATCAATGGTTCTTTTCACACCCCTAAAAGTGAAATCTGTAATGTGGTGGTGGACTATTTCCCCAAGATCCATTCTGATGATGTAATTGATATTACCCATACAATGATTGATAACATATCCCATTGAATTGAGTCTTACCAAAACCATTCTCTTACAATGGATCCATTAAAGGAAGAAATTATGGAGGCCCTATTCTCTTTAAAGGTAGAATGTGTGGCTGGTCTAGATGGATTCACTAATAAACATTTCATGTTTAATTGGGATATAAGTCACAATGATGTGATAAAGGTGGTTAGATGATTCTTTCCTCATTCACTTATGACTTACATGATTAACTCACATTTTATTTCTTTGATTCCCAAGAAAGAGAATTCGCTTGACACAAAAGACTTTAGGATGCTGTAGATAAAATAATTCCATCCTTGATGTTATTAAAAAAAGTATGATCAAAATATTTAGGATTATTATTGAGGAGTATTTTCCCCCAAAATAGTTTGGTTTTGTACCTCATAGGAGCATTTAGAAGTATCTTTTCGTTGTATTAGAAAGAATTAATCAGATGATGAGGATTTCCAAGAATGGGAAATTTTCTCTAAAAATTTATATATCCATAGACATTGATACTCTAATGTGGTTTTTCTATTTTTTGTACTCATAATGTATGGTTTTTCTAATGAATTTTGTAGACTATTCAGTGGAATTATCCATTTTGTATGGCTATCTATTTAAATTAATGGACCCAAAGGTTATTTTCAGTATTCTAGAGTTGTGATAAAAGGTGACCCCCACTCATGGATCCTATTTTCTATTATAGAAGACTACATGATCTAATGATTTAACACCCTCACTCAGATTGGAATCTATAAACAGATTAAGGATGGTTGGTATTGTACCATCACATCCCACTTATTATATGATTATGACATTATCCTTTTTGGGAAATACTCATGGAAGAAATTATATATAATTAAATACCCATTGAAATATGTGGTAGTGGATGGTCAGAAAATAAGCTACAACAAATATTTTATTATTTTTTGTGAGGGTGTAATTTTTGGTAAAAACAATATGGTCTTATGGACTCTTGGATTGAAGAAAGTACACATACTGTTTATTTATATTGGGATCACCTTGTTTTGGGGGAATGTGTAAAAACATTATCTTGACGACATTTTTTCTAGAATCACGAGTCAATTGGCCAAATGTAAAGGTATAGATATGTCCCTTACAGGGAGGGTGTTCCTCAATAACTCAGTTATTACATCAATGTGTGTGTACTATTTCTCTCTCTATAGAAGGTCAAGAGGTTTCCATCATGTTCTCCAATGTATGATAAGGAATTTTATTTGGACAAGGTTAGTACATGAGAGGAAGATGATTATTATGGCTTAGAAGGAGTGCATTAAACAGATAAAGATGGGATGCAATGGCACCAAGGATTCCAATATTTTCAATGATGGTATTATCGAAAAATTTATAAATAATCTCTTAACATATCATGATCTTTCTACGGGTTTTTAGTCAACAGGTTCATGAAGAGGCTTCAGAATGGGTTTTCCCATTATCTCAACTCATCTTTTTGGACCTCAATCAGACAATCATTCATTAATATGATTGTAAAATAAAAATTTCTAGTAATCCAATAGTCATACCTCAAATACTATGATACTCCCTAGATGGATAATACCCTTAATATGAAAAATGTTCCTCCCGGAATTCATGGTATGTCTGTTTATTGTATTTTAAAGTACACTAAAATATTGATGATATTATCACTCAATTGGGTGTCCTAAAAATTCATGTCTATACCTTTTTGGAAAATGATACGATGATATGGAATCTATTTATAAATGGAATGTTCAATTATATGTACTTCTACTTCTTATAGTGTGATGACTCCACCCAAACTCCATCTTGGGTAATGAAATTAAAGACAACCACTGTTCACCCCACAAATTTCTTTCTTTTTTGATGAATCTAGAGGAATAATTTTCATATTCTTGATTAATTGTTGAAATTTGGTCAATACATTAAATCAACATGACATATAATCATGAGGAATGATGAAAACGTGCATCACTTGTTTTTGAACTGCTCGTTTGCACAAAAATTACGGAGATACATTGGTGAATGTTTTAATATCAATCAGTGTGTGCATAATCAAATTGACAATCTAATAATAGAAATCAGTACATAATGTAGAAGCAGGAATATTTATAACCACTTGATGGTAGTTGTTGAATCGATCTACATCTCTATATAGGAATCCCTCAACACATCAATATTGTAAAATACTCTTCCATCATTTCATTCAGGTGCACTATAAGTACATCAAGATGTTTTTTTTTCTTTATTGATTCATATTGGTGAAATAAATGAAAACTTCATAGACCTCACTAATATTCGGTTTTTGGTCATGTGAAGAAGGAAAAAAGAATCCTCTCATGATTGAGAGAATTATAAAGATTCCTCCATTCTCAACATGGATCATAGAAAATATAGATGGATTAGCCCTATGAATTTTGGGACTCTGGGTGTGGAGGAGTATTTAACACTCATCATGGATTTGTAAAATGTTACGTCCATCACTTTATTAGACTAGGAATAGAATATAAAGTCGAAATATAATCGATTATATATTCCATTAAATATTTTTTCTATTATTCTTGGAATTTGAATTGTATTGAATTATACTCTGAACTCACCAACAATTATATCTTATAATGAACTAAGAATGTACCATAGGGAATCCATCCACATTAGATTTGATGCCTTGATCAGTCCAAGAGTCTCTATTTAAAAATTTTACATGCTTACAAGGAAGAAAATTATATAGTAGATAAACTATCAAAGAGGAAACCATGGAAATTATTACTATGTGGTCTTCTAAGATTCTTTATTATTGTCCACCACTCGTAGATACAGACATGAGGGGTGTGGTTCATCCCTGCCTTTGTAAACTCCATTTAATGATAGAATTTGTACTTTATTTTACATTACTAAAAATTTTAGGGACGAAATGACCAGAGCCTGCACTTTCCCAGTATTATATTAAAACATGTTAATCCCAAATATAGTAAATTAAAAGAATTATTGAATCCCATTCTTCATTATAAATATGAAATAGTTACCCAAAAAAATGGGGTGATGGACGATGATGCTCAAAAGGAAACCTCATTTTGAAACCAAATAATCTTTGGAAATCATGAATTATGAAACCTACAATAATCATCAATGTAGAATCTAGAAAATCAATATAATAGGTCTAACATGCCTTGGTACAAAAGAACTAGAGAATAAAATAAGAAAATTGGATTCCTTGGATCGATGGTTGTAATTGGAAAAATCAAAGGCCCAAGGATTGATTATGGGGGCTCTTGTTTTCCCAAAATGATCCCAAAACCCCCATGGATAAAGTGAAGAAGGCCAATATAAAACTAATTCATGTTAGACGTTGAGAGTATAAAAAAATCTTGAAATTAATGGATATTATAACTCGCTGATATATTTTGAAATATATTTTTGTAATTAAAATAATCTTTTTTATATTTTTCATTTCACACATTTCATAAATTATATTTCATTATTATTGTAAAATAAATAAGATTAGATTACATTATATGAAACATTGATTCAATTGTGTACTATATGAAACATAATGTTTAGATTTCTCCACATGTATCAATGTTATTAGCTTACATTATATGAAATAATGACTTTCCTCGATGGCGTGCATAACACGCAAGACTGAGTTTTATCGAACAATAATATATTATTTAAAATATTTTTATTTTATAATAAGTAACCTAGATATTAATTTAGTGGTTATGAATATGATTAAATAACTTATTAAAAAAATTGTTGAATTCATTTTGTATAAATTAATTATAAATGAATACAATAACAAATTGGATAAAAACAGAATGTTTTTATAAAATCTAAATTTCTATTCAGAAAGAAATTTTATGAAAATAAATTAAATTAAATACTATTTTTGAATGATATTAATGAAATATAACGTTTTTATTTTCAATAAAATATATTTTTTACATTCATTTAATATATTTTATAGGTATTATATTGGAACAAACCAAATATTACACATAAAAACCTATATTTTTGTAAAAGAAATTTTAACGCCTTTTAATAGAGAACATATTATAAATATAAATTCAGGAAGTTTTATAAATTTTATATGTAAAAAATAAAATTAATTTTTTAAAGTTAATATTAAAATTTTTTGTTACAATGAATTTTTGGTATTTTTTCTATGATGTTTCAATTTTTGATGAATAGTGAAAAATACCTAATTTTAATTCCAAATTGCGTTTCTGTCTAATTTATTAATATAGTAAAATTATTTGAATAGTTTGTTTTAAGTTATAATTATTTCAATTATACATTAATTAATCTATTTTAGTTCATTGGGTTCAATTTCACATTCAAATTATATATAAATAATTATCTAATTGTTTAAAAAATTTAATTTAAAAACACGTATTGTCGTCTCACCTATAGGATTAATTTTAATTTAATTTATACCAATTTTGTGACTGTAATTTGTAAAAATTTGTCCCAAATTTGGAATCCGAGTAATTTATAATTTCTTATAAGGTCAATAGATTTTTTGACTGAAAATATTTGTGATTATAAATTAAATTAATTATAATGAATAAAAGTAAAATTAGCTTAATAAGGCACTAAATATTAAACATAAGAGCCATCAAGTTCTATTAACTTATAAAACAAACATTTTATATTACTAATTCAACCCTATAATAAATTGTCTCTACTTATTTCCATTATTGGAGTAAATTTACACCGGAAAAACATGGGTAGAATTCCTTTTTCGAAAATTAACAAGAATTTCACTCCTCCACTTTAAAAATTCACTCACCCTCCCCCTTAATCAGACCTCCCAATAATTTTTTCATACCCAAAATATAATCGAATAATCTCACAAAATCCCTACCTATATACTAGAATCATTTATTTGGGAATAAATTCATCCATGGAATCCCTTTAGTACAAACCAAAAGTAGTTCCCCAAAGAAGAGGTAACATCCTTTCTCAAGATACTTTATTTTATTTTCATTATCCACCACATAAAATAGTATTATTCTATTATCTTAAACAAATTAAGTATACTAAATATTATGATATTATTTAACTCTAAGTATTAAACCTATACTTACACACTCTTCCTTCTAATGGGTAATGAACTTGCCATTCATGTGTAAAATGATGTACCACCTCATAGAATGATGTTGTTCAGTTTTTCTATACCACCTCTCATGGTCAGAAATTATGATGAAAAATATATTTTTATATTATATATATGATATATATGATGTATTCATGCTTAAATAATTATTATATAACATATATTTTAATGTTTTTCCATTTATGTAATTATGATATTTTTGTTTGGGGAACTGTGGACTACCGCCTCCTCAAAGAGATGCGTTTCATTAACACACTACATGGAATGTATTAAGGAGTGTTCAGTATGAATATATGATATATATGACATAATAATTCTAAGGGAGTTATTATATATATATATATATTTATTTATTTCAATTACTGACATTCTTTCAATACTATAATAAAACAAAAACATCGTTCATCCGTACGTATGACCTACCGTCTCCATGAATAGTGTAATATATTTAATAATTATATCTATTATAGATTATTATAATTATATATATATTCAATATATATGATATTTATATAATATTATACATTACTTAAATAATTAAATCATTATCTATGTAATAGGGTCAAGAAAAACAAGTGAAAACATATATGAAAAATAAAGCGAATATTACATGAATAGTAACATTAACATGAATTTATTAATAAATATATAATATAAAGTCATAAAATATAATATATTGTATTATATATAATAATATAATTACATGTTATATTTATAATAAAATTATATTTATTAAACATGAATTTTGAATGTGTACAGAGAATGGCACGACTTATGAAAGGGGTTTTATCTTCTCACTTTTTATATCAGTGAGATACATGCTATATTCACCTCTCAATTATTTTCTGTGGTGAATATAATAAACACTAATTTATTATATGATAATTATATATAAATTTATGTGTATTTATATATCGATATGATGTTATTTATTTCATGGGTTTTATGGTTCAAAAGGTACCAAATCCGTAAAGTAATTTTGTCTTAATTTTCCTTCTTTGAAATACATGCCATGTAATGCCCCTATATTTTCATATAGGTTCTATATAATACCATTTGACATGTAATAAATTGAATATATTTACATTATTGATACTTAAAACATCATGTAATTTTATTCTTTCATGTGTATTATAATTCAATTTTACCATTGTGGTAACCGTTTTTTTCTACAATCTCATCGTTTATCTGGATTTTTATGATTATACTTACATTGATGATATATTTTGATCCATATCTCAGAAATTAAAATGAATTTTCTTATCCTATAGTAATCCATTATATATTAATTTATTCATACCATTTTCCCACTCTTCAGTACTTAATACAATTAATAAAATGTTGTTATAAAACTCCAATATTATTTCTCCATTTGTTCATAAATCTATATTCCTTCAAAATAATGTTTTCAAAAATAAATTAGTAATATATCATGATATCTAAATGAAAATTTAAACAATGTTTTAACTTTTTATAAAATGGTTTTAAAAGGAATTTTCTTATCATTTTCGAACTAAGGATATTTTATAAACTTTTAAGGTGAAAAAGGATTGTTTATAAGGTATGGAATTACTCTCTATCATTTGATGGAAGCTTCCTTTGTATGTTTACAATGATATTATTAATGAACTTTTTTCATAGTATAATGGAATTTTTTTAATATGAAATGGTTTTTAAATAAAATTTATAAAATTTATTTTTAAAAAATGTTTTAAATGATTTTAAAAGCTTTATTTATATGTATTAATAAGGTTATTTTCCACTAAAATGATTTCAGTTATTTTAAGATTTATTTATATGTTATCAAATAAATTTTTTCTAAAATGTTTTTCAATTTATTTGAAGGCTTCATTTTTATGTATTCAAATTATTTTTACGGATTTTTTTTTTCAAAATGTTTTCATCCTTTCATTATGAGTTTTGATGGTGTTTCAAAAGAAATTTCTTTTCAAAATATTTTATGTTATAAAAAGTGTTTTTAATGAGGAAGTGATATTTTCAACAATTAATGTTTAAAATGAATGTTTGTAGCCTTCTTTATAGGAATTTAATTTTTTAAATGGTTTTATAAAATTTATTTTCAAAGAAAATCTATTTTCCATAAGAAATATTCTATGATATCTTTCAAAATCCTTTTCCATATAATATTCCATATATAGTTATTGTTTATGAATAACATTCATATTCTTACTTAAATAATTTTAATTTTAATGGTATGAACATTATGATACCCATTTCTCTTTAATGGGTAATTGAAACCAATTTATTTTTATTAGTTACGATTTAATGAAATTATTATTAAACCTATCCATTTCCATTGGTAATGATGTTATGAAACATTAATGATACCCATTTAATTTCCTAATTCTTCATATAATTAATGTTTTATTATATTATGAAACATTTATGTGTGATTTAATTACATGATGGATGTGAAATATATTTTCCTTCAATAAATTGGGTAATGATAAATGTTTTATGAGATCAAGAGGGTATGTGGTAGGGAATCCAAAGCCCAAAACAGGAGATTATATTAAGCTCAAAACAAGAGGGCACACAGGAGGGAATCTCAATCTTGAAACATGAGGGAATATTAAGAAAAAATTAAGAGGGTACATGTGAGAGCATCCCAATATCGTAATAAAAGGGTTCATGGGAGGGAATCCCAAGCCCGAAACAAGGTGGCGCATGGGAGGGAGTCCTTTTACCAAAATAATATGGTAAATAGTAGGAAATACCAATATCAAAACTAGAGGTCACACGGGAGGGAATCCCATGACCAAATTTGGTAAATAGGTGATTTCCCAAATACAAACATGTTATGGAGGTCTTTTTTAGGTATACTTGAAATATTATTTTCTATGCTTATATATAATCCAAGATTTCTTGTCTTACTCTTATGTTTTACTTTCATGGAAAATGCTATTTATTCCCTTCTAATTCATGTCATATGAACACTATATGTTTATGAAATGATTCACAGTTTATGATATTTGATATATAGGGTGTCATCATATAATGTTATGATCATGATAGCATACACATCCGATCATTTTATGCATACACATATCCTATGTTTACCGTTACTGAGGATGAATGCTAACCCCATTCTTATGTTTTCTATCCCCAAGTAATATAGAAAGTTTTTTAGTAGGATCACTAAATGGTTATGTTCTTTAAGGTAGAAATTGATGATCTTTCACCATGTTATAGGATTACGTTTTAAATTTTCCAAATACACTAAAATATTTTGGTTGTTGGGCATGTATTTCTATCATGTGATGAATATTAATCTTAAATGAAGTAATATTAATGCATGATAATAATGTGTCACTATAGTTGGTATAAAAGGAATGGTATATTCTATCTTTATAATCAAGGATAAGAAAAAATTAGTGATGTCCCAAGAAATATTTCCAAGGACATGTCTAGGGATGTATCTAAGGATATGTCTATGGACGACTTATTGATTAGGAAAATGTGCTGGAATTTTTCTAAAGGATAGAGTGTGCATTTTCCTAGAAATACATCTTTTTCTAGATTCAACTAGTGTATGTGGATCTAGAATAGATGTGCATAGGGGTAACAAACCTAAAAAACATTATTGGGCTAGACTCGATTAGGAATTGGTGCCCAAAAAAATCCTTGTTGCACACCTAGTATGACACTCCCTGAGGATATGATTTGTGAACTCAGAAACTCATTAAGAATAGTCATGAAGGATATAACTAAATAATGACATTTAATTATCAAGAATAAATCTATGTATTAAATGATTTAAATTAGGCGTACTAATTTGGACATCCCATAAGTTTATTAGCATGATTATATGGTTTTAATCAATGATAGGTGTAACTCATGATATCATTTCTAGCTTTAGTCAATTAATGTGACCCAAAGGAACCATGTTAATAAGGAATTTAATGGAATATACAACAATGTTCTTTTATAGAAACTGAATGTTATAGAATATTGAGTGAAAACCCTCATTTATATGACCAGACATGCATATCAATCCATGAATTATGTTATGTCTATAAATGTCAAAATAAGGGAACACCTTTTTTTTAAAACTTTTTATGGAACCATCCAACTTCTTTTTGTGGGATGAATGATCCAATAGATGCTAAGAAATATATCTGTATTGTTAAAAAATATTTTTTATTCACTTTTTTTCAAAATGTGAAAATTTTATGTTCAGAACTTATCCCTTGGAAGGTGAAGAAAATAAGTAGTGATTGTTTATCAAGAATATGAATAAACTAGGTAAAATTATCTCTATGGATTGGGATGAGTTAAAGAACATAATTTTCATTAAGTAACTTTCTTGTATTCATCTTATAAAAATTGATATTTATGTTTCCTATAAATATCATGGTCTTAATAAAAAAATAAGCACAAATTTCAATGGAAATACTAATAACCATGTATATAAAAAGATTAAAATTACATTAGACTCAAATTGTAGAGGGGTTCTTAGAGGAAATTGTGTAAGGGTAACTGCTAAAAAATTTTAGTCTAGAAAGAAATATCATCAGTCAGAAGAATGCGAAGGTGATGAGAATAAAGATAAAGCTCCAATGAATTTACATCCTTCAATTCAGTATTTCATATGTAATGAGTATGGACATTATTATAAGAAGTGATTAAAACCAAATGATGATGATTATGATTGGAATAAGAAATCTCTTAAGTTGTGGTATATTGGAATAACTTATGGTAACATAAAGATGACTTGAATGATGGTGAAATGGAAGTAATTATCCTCTCCACCATATTTGGTAATATCATGTTTGGTTTTTTATGAATTATACCAATGAAAATATTAGTGTACATCCTTTAGAGAATATTAATGTGATTAAGTCCATCTCTATGGATTTTGGAATAAACAAAATCACATTTCATGTTTTATTAGTACGAGGATGGACCCAAGATTCCAATGAAAATGTTTTGGTATATGATAAGATACTATTTAAGGAATAAATGGTGAATTATAATTTTTTAGGGTTATACTGTTAACTATTTAAAGAAATATTTATGTTAAAATTCAGATAAGGTTTTGGAGATTATTGTGTTATCTCACCATATGAATATGTATGCATATTATATAACTTGTGCTTATATTTTATTGTGATAATAATAAATGGAATGACCTATCATTCTATTCATTGATCTTGTGATCTGTTAATGCTTCATGAATAATAAAATCACTTTCATTTATATCAATGATAGATGATGTTTATGTTTTTTAAATCCCAACAATGTGTATGGTTGTACAGAAATCATGAATGTATATATGTTCATTAAAATTATTTAACATTAGGAAAATAGATCTTCAATGAATATAATTTACACTAGTACCACCATTTTTGATGAATTAAATGGCCCCTTAGATTATCCCGGATTTATAGATTTATGATTTTTAACTTTTCACTAACATTGTTCTCAATCAGTATCCATCAGAAGTTGATATTTATATTTCTCTTCCATGTCTATGTTTTCACTTACCACACATGTTCTACTATGTTGAAACCCAGTTATGTGTTACTTTTTGGTAACTATTATGTTTTCAAATTTCCATTTTTAAATAAAGTTTTAGTATTCATTTTTACAATGTGGTATTATATTAATGAAACATTGATGTATTAAACCCTTGATAACCAAGATTAAATTTGAAGGATAAATTCATTTTATGGGGGTAAGAGTGTAACACCAAGAGATTTTGGGAATTTTTTAATTAATTTAATCTTTTGGGTATTTTTCCATTTTAAGCGACACTAAAAATAGATATTATTATTATAATTATTAATTTACTATTTTTGGATTTAGTTATATTAATCCCAAATTTAATTATGCACTAAACAGAACATAAATTTTATCTTTATCTGTATAAAACACCTAGGTTTGGTAATGTTACATGCAAGTCTAACTTTCCTTAATGGCTTTCATAACATAGAAGATTGAGTTTTACCGAATAATAATATATGATTAAAAATATCACTATTTAATAATATATAACCTACCTGTTATGTTGATTTATTTGAATAATATTAAATAACAGATGAAAATACGTAGTGTAATTCATTGGTTAAAAATTTATTATAAATAAACATAATAACCAACTGAATTTAAAGGGAATGTTTTTATAAAAAATAATTTTATGCTCACCAAGGAATTCAATAATAATAAAGGAAATTAATTACTATTATTTCATGAAATTAATGAAATATATATTTTATACATACAATAAAATATTTTTTTACATTCTTAAAATATATTTGATAAACATAAGATATGATCAAACCTAATATTACACATAAAAAACTATATTTTTATAAAATATGTTTTACATCCTTTTAATGGTGAAACTATTTTAAATATAAATTTTGGTAATTTTATAAATTTTTTATGACAAAATAAAATTCATTTTATAAAATAAATCTTAAGAATTTGTTTATTGGGAGTTTTTCGTATTTTTCTATGATGTTTCATTTTTTGGTGAATATTGAAAAATACTGAATTTTAATTCACTTTTTTCCATACAATTTATTTATAACGATAATATATATTTGTAGTTGGTTTTAAAGTATAATTATATAAATTATACATAAAATAATCCAATTTATTTCATCTCTATAAATTTATCATTGAAACTAGATATAAAAACGTAGCAAACATTTGAACATTTTGTAATCAAAACCCCACATTTGCGTATAGTCTATGAGATTAATTTTAAATTAATTTATAGCACTTATGTGATTGGAATTTTAAAAAATGGGTTAAAAATTTTGAATGAGAATAATTTATAATTTCTAATAAGTTCAACTTATTTTTTTACCAAAAAAATATATTATTTAATGTAAATAAAATTTATTAGAATAGGTAAGAGGAAAATTATCTTAAAAATAGACTAAAAATTAATCATATAGGCCAAAATGACCTAGAAACTTCTCAAAAATATAGTGAATGTTCTTATTTAGACCCTATACTAAAATTTATATAATTTGGTCCATTATTGGAGAAAAATGACATGGTAATGGAATTGGTGGAATTCCTTTTTAAAAAATTTGCATTAATGCCACTGCACCTCCACAATATTGAGGCACCAACCCCTCCCCCTATTCACAACTATAAAGGCCTTTGTCTCACAAATAATATGCACAAATAAGCTCTAAAAGTCTCTATATCCATCATGTAATTATCCCTTTGGGATGAAATCCATCCTTGGAATCCCTTTGGAGAAAACCAAAAGTAGTTACCCAAAAGAAGATGTAACTTCCTTCCCCAAGATCCTTTTTTTTATTATCATTTCCACCCCCATAAAATTATCATATTATATTATTAGATAATTAAATATTTATCCTATATATTATTAATTTATTTTATTCTATATTTGTTACTTCACATACACAAACTTCCATCTAATAGGTAACTAACATAGTAATCTTATGTGTGGTAAACTACCGCCTCATGAAACAACGTGGTTAGTTTTCTTATACCACCTCTCATGGTTGGTAATTATAATGGAAAATATGTTTTTATGTAATACATATTATATATATGATGTATTTATGATTCTTGATTTATTATATAACTCTTACATTCATGTTTTACATTTTTTGTAAATATGATAATTTCATTTGGGGAAAGGTGGACTACTACCACTTAAAAACGATGTGATTCATTCACAATCTACATGGAATTTATTTGTGAATTGTTTAATAAAAATATTATATATATATATATATAATAACAATTATAATTTAATTACTATACATATAATTATATATGTCATTTACATCATTTATTTCAATATGACAATAAAATTGAAACAATGTTCATACGTATGTACGACTTACCACCTCGCTAAATAATGTATTATATTTAATAATTTTATATTTTATATATTATTATAAATAAATATATAATGAATATATATTATGTTGAAATTAATTTTTTATTTACTAAATAATTAAATAATTATCTATATAATAGGATCAAGAATAACAAGTCAAAACATATATGAAAAATAAAGCAGGTATTCCCCAGAATGTAACATTAACATAGATTTATTAATAAATGGTATTATAAAGTCATAAAAAATCATATATGATATTGTATATAAGAACATGGTTCAATTTTACATGTATAATAAACTTATATTCATTATACATGAGGATTAAATGTCTATAATGAAAGTAAAGATTTATGGTAATGGTTCTCTTATCACCCTTTTTTCTATCTGTGAGAAAGATTCCATGTTCACCATTTCATTCTTTTGTGTGGTATATATAATTAACATGAATTTATTTTATGATTAATATAATTATATTTATGGATGTTAACATATCCATTTTATGATATTTCATTCATGAGATTTGTGGTTCAAAAAATACCAAATCAGTAAAGCAGTCTAATATCAATTTTCCTTCTTTGAGAAACATTCCATGTTATGTGCATATATTATTCTATGGGGGTTATATAATTACATTTTAAATGTTATATAACAAATATATTTACATTAATTATATTTTATTATTCATTTATTTTTATTCATTATGGGGATTATTATTCAAAATTAACAATGTTGTAACAATTTATTACTACAATATCGTCGTTTAATATGATTGTTTATGATTACGCTTCCATTAATGAAATATTATAATAAATATATCTAATCTCTTGAATTTTAAAATCCTATGTATATCCATTATATATTCATTTACTAGTACCATTTCCACTCTTTGTTTATTATGAAAATTACGAATTTTTTTATGAAACTTATACTTTATTTCTCCTTTTGATCGGAAATCTGTATTATTTCAAAAATGTGTTTTAAAAAATGTTTTACTATTATCATATATTGTTTTAAGGAAAATATTTACCAATGTTTTACCTTTTTAAAAATTTGTTTTTTGGAGCAATCTTTTTTTTCATTTTCTAATCAAGGTACATTTTTAATCATTGATGGTGCAAAAGGAATGTTTGGCATGTACAGTCCTACCCACCATTATTTCCTTGAAGGTCCATTTATATGTTTACAAGTTTATTTTTAAACAAAATAGTTTCATAAAATTACATAACATTTTAGAAATAAATGTGGTCTTAAAATAAATATTTTTTCAATTTTTTTTAAAATGTGTTTTAAATGATTTTCAAAGCTTACATTATATGTTTTCAAAAGATAAATTACCAAGAAAATGATTTCACTGATTTAATGATTTATTTATATGTTTCAAATAAATTTTCTAGAAAATTGTTTTCATGTTATTTCAAACATTATTTTTATATGTTAAAATTATATTCAATTAAATATGATTTCATAAAGGTTTTCTAGATTTCTTTGGGAGTTTTCAAGGTGATTTCAGTGCAAAAAAGTTATAAAAATACATTATGATTGAAAAATCAATTTATAATGAGTCAAAGATATTTTCTCTATAAATGTTTTAAATGAAATTTTAATCCCTTTTTGATAAGAAATGTATTTTTAAAATTGTTTTATGAAAAGGATTTTCAAATTATTGAATTTTTTATTAATAAATTTTCCATGTCATTTTTCAAAATCCTTCCAAATATAAGGTCACATTCTTTGTTATAGTTTATGAATAAAATTAATATTATTTTTTGAATGGTTTGTGTTTTTATGGATTGATATTTATGATACCAATTTTTATTCAAATTATAATATTCATTTAAAACCCGCATCTTTTCACGAGCTATTCTTGGATGAAATCATTATGAACTATATCCATTTTCCATAGGTTATGATGTGATGAAAGGTTAATAATACCTATTTAATTTCACAATTAATGATATAATTATTGTTTTGTTATCCTGTGAAATATTTATATATTATTTCATTATGTGAGGGGTGGGAAATATACATCCCTCCAATTAATTGGGTAATAAAAAATGTTTTATGTGCTCAATAGGGTACACATGGGGACATCCCAAGTCTTAAATAATAGGGAAGTATTATCCCAAAATAACTAGATACATTGGAGGGAATCCCAAGCCCAAAACTAGAGGGAATATTATGCAAAAAAAAAGAAGGGACATGATATGGTATCCTAATAATGAAATAATATGGTACTTGGGAGGGCATCCCAAGCCCAAACTAAGAGGGTTCGTGGGAGGGGATCCCATTCCCGAAATAAGAGGGTACACATGAGGGCATCCAAATCCCAAGAATAGAGGGTACCTAGGAGGGAATCCCAAGACTGAAGTTAGTACATAAGTGATTAGACCAAGCCTATCATGTTATGGTGGTCTTGGTAGGTATCATTAACATAAGATTTTTTATTCTTATGTGTATTCCACAATTCCATGTCTTACTTCTATGTTATACTTTAATGGCCCATTCTCTTGATTCCATTCTCATTCATGTATTATGAAGTGACTATATTATTCTGTGATTAATGTTCTATGATCTGTGATATTCACGGTGTGATCTTTTAATTCTATGATCATTATAATATTATCTTATAATCATGTTATTATTAAATATATCCCTTTTTACCCTTATAGAGGATTATAGGTTACCCTTTTCTTATATTTCCATTCACTATGTTATGAAGAATTTTTTTAAATAGGATAAATAAAAGGATATTATTTTTAAGGGTTATATTGAAGATATTTCCCCAACATAGAATATTATGTTTCTAGCATTACAGAGATGCTAAAATATTTTGGTCCTCAGGCAAGTATTTTTGTAATTTTTTGAATATTTATCTAAAATGATGTAATATCTATGTATGTTAAGTCTGCATCGCTATAGTTACAACATGAAAAGGATTTTTCATGCAATAATGTGATAAGATCCATATATTGTGTAAAATATCTTGATGATGGTTCTCAATTTCCACATTGTTAGTGAGTATTTCATTGATGAGATTAATGATGTTCATATATGGCCAAGGTTATCACACTATAATGATAAAAAAACCCCAAAAAAAGTGTAATTCGTAGCCTTATCACTAAAATCGATCCATCCTAGACCAATCTCAATGAAACCTATGAACCATGGTATAATGTTCCTTATAAATCTAGAACCATGTAACAAAAATTACAAGAATTTGTGGTGTAATGAATTTCATCATGGCAGAATAGTTCATTGATAAGATAAGCTTAATAATACACATATAATATTAACCCAAATACTCCATGCAATAAAAAACATACATTACATGGTGTTCAGTATATTTAAGGTTAATTATGAATACTCTAACACAAATCATTCTATAAACTAAAAAATTATAGTGAAATCAAAGGTCCCTGTTATATAGAGAAACTCTTAACTCTACAGCCTTAAGCCCATGTCAAAAAAAACCTCACATAGTAATACATTTTTATTTACATAATATATAATGAAAAAAAACATAAAATCCTTATCCTTCCCTCTATATAATTTCTAAACATCCATAGACTCCCTCATTTTTAATGAACTAAAAATTTAAGGGTTTAGGAAATTTTGACCCCTTACTAAAATAACCTCCTACTCTCAAATATATATAATTTTATAAACCATTTTTTCACTTGATGAAAATATAAAATGAAATTTATCTTACTAAACTATAATATACCTTTTTTACCTCACCAAATTGATGAAAATTTGTAGTGATTATGACCAATAAAATCACAAAAAGAACATCACCTTTTCTAACTATTCAACTTGAAAATAAGGGGAATATTTTTTAAATTACATCCTCTAATCATGAAATTGGGATTATATATATTAATTTTACCTACTATATATATACCACTATCACCGAAATGATTATTTTTTAGGTAACATCCTTTGATTTTATTTGAAACCTAAGTTTAAACATCATTACACTTCAGGTAAAAAATAAATTATCATATTTTGTAAGAATATATATTTCTTCAATAATTTTCCAATCATACATCCCTATGTGAGTAATCTTTCTAAAATAAATATACATGAACAATCATGATCTATAAACAAAAAAGTGATATTGTTTTACTATAATGGCTATTTCTACGGAATCATCACACATGCGACCAACAAAGCCATAATACCTGAAGACATATAGAGACAATTTTTTTATTTTGTTTAAATAATAAATAAATTACTTAATTTTATAAAAATCAACCACTATGGGAATGTAAAGAATTTTTTCATGGATTTTCTTAATATTTCATATTTTTTCTAGTTAATTAAATTTATATGGGGTCACTATAGTTTATACTATTGATGCGTGTTAAATTTTGAAAAATACTCTATGGTTTTAATGTTTTTCACCAAAAAAATTTAATTAAAATAAAAAATAATTTCTCATCATTAAATTCAAATCCTCTAATATTTTCATTATCCCATATAGAATTTATAATAATATGAGTTTAAATAATGAATGTTTCAGTAACAATTAAATAATAATTGTTGGTAATATCAAAATTTAATTAGATACATAAACACATTTAATAATTATGTAGTTTCATTCTCCTTAATTAAAGGTCTCCATTGAATTTTGAGCCACCAAGTAGGCATGGTTGATACTATTAAATTATAACCATATTTATTCACATATAATATCTCAATAAAATCATTTCACCTCTATGTATTATGCTAATAACACCAATCATGGTCTTATTTATTAGTTGTGACATTTTATTATTTTTATCACTTACATTCCTTTCGAAAAAATATTTATCATTCCTCATGTATAATAATTAATTTCATATTTAATTTCATTTATTAAATATTAGATATTTATATTTAAACTATATTTTATTTGAATTTGATATCCATTGATATAGTGTGTATAATGAACTTTACCTTTAATATTATACTAATAATCTCAAAATAAAGGCCATATACATATATAATAAAAAAATTCTATGATAAAAATAATCATAAAATAAAAAATCATTGATATAATAAATTTTTCACTATTATTTCGAAAAAATTACATTGAAATAAAAAAAAATTCTATATTGAATTCAAAAATTTATAATTAATTTTCTCCAAATAAAATTTATTATTATAATTGAAATGAAAACATAGACCAAATAGTGAAAAAAATTAAATTTATTTATAGAAAATCATTTGGGATCATGGGTATTTTAAAAAAATGAACAAAATTATTTTATGTCAGAACACAATATAAGATTTAGGTAAAATAATTTTATTGAAAAAAATTAACATGGGAGAATATAGAATTTAACTTTTTTTGAATAGAGATGTTGTGTGTAAAATTTTCATATATAATGGGAAAAAATCAAAATCAATTAATAGTAGTTTTGTAATTCTATTTCTTGATATAATTTGGATTTAGCGAGGAAGGGTAGGAAATGAACTATAAATAACCATTATTCACAAATGGTTAGATAAGGTGATTTAAGGAAATTATATTTGTTAAAATTTTTTTCTAGGGAGGGTTCTAGTAGAGAAAGAAGAGTCATGGTTGTTTTCCAAATGGGTATATTCCTATCTAGAAAATTCTTTGAAAACCTAAAAATAAGGCTCCATACCTTTTAAAACTATTTATTTATTTTCTATTATTTATTTTTTTGTTAATAAATAAATAAAATAAAATTTAAAATAGTATATAACATATTTTTATTTTTTATTATATTCATTAATGAATATATTTTATTGTAATGAAAGGTTTTAATATTGGATTTTTTTTCAATTAGCTTTAAATTGGATGTTTTCTAATTTCTTTAAATATGCTTATCATTTTGTTGATATAGATGGAATTTTATATAAAAGATTCTATACGGTGAAGGAAAAGGTTAATTCCCAGTGAGAAATTTCTAGTTCACGCTATTAATATAGGGTTATTTTGGAAATTTTTTAAAGTATCCTAATGCATAAGATTTATATATAACTACATTTTTTTATTGAAATAAATTGTTTTTTAAATTGGTAGTGGTTGTTAAAGACTAATGAATATTTACTAATTTGGAAAATGATATATGTTTTGGACTACATAAAAAGAATATAATCAAATGAGGAAAAAGAAATAGGAAGTGAATTTAATATTCTATAGTTAGGAAATTGAGCTAAATAAAATTCCAGTAAATTTAAATATTATATTGATAAAGTTGAAATAAAACCTTAATATTCAGTGTTTAGGACTCCAGAAGATGATGGGGTTTTATAAATGATGAATTTAATGGTAAACAATATGATAGAGATATTGAGGGAAAGTGTATTTTCACATTTCTATTGAAAATAATTGGTGAAAGTGGTTGTGTATATATAGATTTGAGCATTGACCAGTCTAAAAGATAAGTATAAACCATATGAAATGTGGATTGGTTGGAAATATTCATTGATTAATCGTTATGTTTTTATTGAAGAAAATGGTTAATTATAAATAAAAACATAAATTATGGAATTTATGGTGATACCGGAGATGATGGAATATTTTTAAACTTCTCGTAACAGAGTAAATCCAACAAATGATTCAATAAAAGGCTTTGAAATAATTTAAAGAAGTAACCTGAATGTTTTCAAATAATAAAAAAAGAGATGTAAGTAAATATTTTTTATAAATATTTAAATAAGGAAGAAGAATATATAATTATAGATTTAGATGAATCTAAAAATCCCCCAGTTTAAGATTATATTGATGCTAAATTATAGTATGAGCATTATAATGTGGTGAGATGACCTATGACACAAATAATAATAATAAGAGTTGGAGTTTAACTAAAAAATATTATTAGAGACAAATATAATCTAACACATAATCAGATAATGAAAATAATATCACACACTGATCTATTATTTAAGGTAGAACCAAAATCATTTTAAGAATCTGTTAATAAGGAATCATATGAGGAATCCTTGAAGGAAATGTTATAAAAAATTATTAATAACCAAAAATTCTAGATTATGGGTAGAACTAGATGCAATAATGTGATTCATTCAAAATGGGTCTTCAAAGGCATGCTTTATAAACATGGAAGAGTGGCCCAGAATAAAGTGAATATTTTTTGTGAAGGATATATATAGGTTAATAGAGTAAATGCTGGTGACACATTTTCTCAAATAGAAAGAATATAATCTTGAAGACTCATTTTGGATATATAAAATCAAAGTAATATAATAATTCTTTAAAAGGATTTAATGATAGAGTTTCAAAATTAAATATTGAATAACAAAGTCTATATCAAATGGCTACTAGGATTTCTTAATAGAGATTATCATTCTAACTTTTTGAGATAAAAACCAAACTTTTATAACCTAAATCATGCATCTTAATCACATTATATATTAATTAAGTCTTATTTGAGAAATTATAAGTTCAAGTTAGGATTTTTTATTCACAAAATACGGTTACCCAAGAAATACATATATAAAAATTACATAATTTTATTTGAATATCCAATACATATCATAAAATTAAATGCACAAAAACCATTAAGGTTTAGTGGGTTTAGAGACTAGATATATAATCTTCCCATATCACTAAATATAACTATCATATTCTAGAATGTTCTCAAATAGCACACTTCATAGACATAACATACATAAAACCATTCTTCATAACTATCAGAAATGAAATAGAAGGGCGATATCATATGCTCAATAAGAGTAAACATAAGAGATATCGATAAATAATCAAAAATAATAATATGATAACCATAACTGTATAATATTATAATCATAACTTATAAAATTCATACACAATATTTCAAGATTCATTAATCATAAATCATGGTTTAATTCATTATTATAAAAAAATTCATAAGTTTATATAGTGTGGAATTTTCAATAATAAATCACGATCTATGAGAAAATATCATAAAAAAGACATATCATTGTTATATACACATAATAATAGAAAATCATTTCTTTTTTCTTGTTTTTCATTGAAAACTATCACAGTGGATTGGGTTTAATACTTATTCAATAATTTTATTAGTAATGGTTCACAATCAAGAATTTCAAAATATAAATGTTCTCTTATTAAATTTAGAGTAATTCCCATTTCATTTCATATTATCTCATGAGATATCAATGTTTACCCAATGTATTGAAGGGAAATATAATTATAGTCCCACTCATTATATAAGGATAACTATTCTTATGTGGTCCACAATATCATAGAAACATTAATCATTTCATCGTAGCATATTCTATGTAATAGTAATTGGTTTCATAAGAATTTTATCAATAGAATCAATACTCATGGAAAATAAATGTGATTCTAAAAGATTTTATCATAATATAATTTACCCGAGAATAGGACATTGGTTTTATTTAATCATCCTAAAAATATCCTCATCATAAACTATCTATATAGATAATGCAGATGTTATCATAATATCATATCCTCAGTGAATCATAACTATCCTTAAAGGAAGTTGAAATAGTTGAAGAATAATTTTAATATATCATTGGAACATTTCTTGGAGAACATGGAAAATATCCCATTCTATAATTATCATTAAAATATATAAATTCCAAAAATATTGTGAAAATCATTATATTGAAGATAAAAAATTAAATTTTCTATGAAATATTCTAATAAAAAATGTTCATGATGGTTGGATAAGTCGTTCATTCTGAATATGTTAAACGATATAATTCCTTTCACACGTTCAAAAAACTCAAAAGTGAGTAATACATAAAACATTTGAAAAAAATTAATTTTAATAAATTTTAATGTAATTAAAATTAATAATAAATTATATTTTAGAATAATAAAATTATAGATAAAAATTATAAAAAAACATTTTGAAGAACATGTACATGGAATAAAAAGATTGTGGATGAAAAATGAAATAAGTTAATTTTTTTAAAACATTTCCTAAATTATTTTATGTACCAAAAAAATTTAATTGATCCAAATTCCATCGAAATGATGGTCTGAGTAAATAAAAAATAGATTTCCTAGAAGATAGTGCATCTACATCCTCAGAGAAAAGACTATCATTACCATCTCTAGGTGGTGAGTCACATAATTCTACTCATGGGCTCTTAACTGAATCAACCCATTAGTGATTATTCATTCCTCTATATCAAAATGTATCATATCCTAATTCTATAGGCACTACTATAAACTACATAAACCACACTCTCCCCTAGTAGTCTCCAAAGAGGATCACTTTTTATCCTTACCCTCAACTCTTCTAAGTACCTATTGAACTAATATGTCCTTTTAAATAAATACCCCTTCGACGTTAGGAGGTTTAAAGGGGTAGAAATCTTGAATAAGTATTCCAAAAACCTCTAGTAGTACCCTTCCATGCCAAGTAAACATCACACCTCTGAAACACTCTTGGGTGGATCCAAAGAATGAATTGTATTGATATTCATGAGTTCCATAACTAATTCATCCTCTTAAATGAAATGCCCCTAATGGTGAACCTCATGGATCGATAACTGGCACTTCAAGATACTACCATAGAAATAGTGCTCCCAATGAAAATATAGGACCATACTTATGTTCGTGGAACGATCCTCCTCTAACATTGAGTATATGAGTATATTTTCAATGAACCCAAACAAAAATAAATCCAAGTTTTTCTATAATATCTGGTTCATCAAATCCATAAAAAATAGGGGAATTAATCACACTAAATTGCATCACCAGGGAATCAGGGTGTTTGTTAGTGCATCAGAATGCCATCTTCATAATATTATATTCGTGAACTCTTATATGGTGGTATTCAAACTTGATATCGATCTTTATGAACCATCTCATGCATAAAAAATTATCAAAAGGGCATAAATCCTTAATAAGGGTGAATTTTTTATTATTATAGAATAGAAAATGTCATGATAATCCACACCAATTCATATGCTCAACATCATCTTTTTCATGAACAATAATAGAGCTTCCTAGGGGGACATAATTGGTCTGATAAAACCATTCTCGAAAATGCCCTCCAACTAAAAATGTAGTTTCTGGAACTTGGTAGGGTCCATAAAATGTTCCATAAAAGATATCTGAGTAGTATAGGGGTGGATTTTAATGAAAAACTCCATCTTCCACCGTGAAGGTAGTCCCAGAACATATTTGGTGAAGACATCTATAAAATCATCCATGAGAAATGTAATACATATGACTAAATAGAATATTGAATCAAGGAATGCATAGGGAAATTGTTTGGTAATGGGTTGAAGCCTCTTGGTCAGAAAACACACTCACCCTACCGTGAGATATCTCTCACCCAGAACGGTGAATCGCATCCAATTAGGATGATTAAAACCAAATTGTCTGCAGTGATAGTCAATCTAGTCTCAGACTATGAGAAACCAATCCATACCCAATATGACATAATAAGGTCTCATTATAATGTCCAAAAGGTACCTTGAGAAACTCTCTCCCCTACGAGATAGCTTAATCTACCTAAAGATAAACGATATTGTATAATCATTCCCTGTAGTATCCTCAAGGAAATGTTTTGGGATAAAGAATCAACTTGGGGATTCATATATCTCAAAATAAGTATATAGATTACTAAATTACTCAAACATGTGTCTACTAGTATTGAATGAAGTTTAAAATAAATATAGATTGTACCTATAATTAAATCATGTGATGATGGTTCATACACATAGATAAGATTTAGGTGTCTATGGAATTAACCGCCAGCTCTGGAGCCTGATGTGGGCCATCGAGTGGTAGTGGTTGAAGGATCTAATAATGTCTTCCACCCCAAAAATATCCTCCTCTAGGAGCCCCAACATATATTCTGAAACATCCACCTCCCAAGGATCCACCATTTTCTCTCTTGAGAGATCTGTGATCACGTCACTACATCTTCCATGTAGTTCCATCCACTATCTATCTAGGACCCTCATCATTTTCGGTTAGTAAATAACATACCATGTGAACATCATCATCACATAAATAGTGTGGTCCCCCTCCTGGAATCCCTAGTCCTCTGAACAGTCCCTATTCAACAAGACCATGTTCCCATGTCTGATCCTGGGATGATCTCTTGTACATAAATCCTTCCAACTAGAACCTACTAGTTGATGCAGTGGAATCATCCCTATTACACCCACATTTATCTTTAGTTGGATGGTGTTCCACTAATAATAATATTTCCATCACTAGCGCTCTCTCCCACACTCAAACATGGGTGGGAATACAAATGGGTACCACAATAGAAAAAATATCTCTTGGGATACCCCCAAAAAATTTATTCACCCAGAATTAGCCACCCCAAATAATGATGAAGGAGTACCATGTATGGTATGTGAACACCATATAATACTAAAAACATATCAAAACTCTATGATGTGGATACAAAATCTCATAAATCCAAATCTAGCACAAGAATGAGGAGTATTAATCCTCCAGAAATAGCTTCTAGATGTCCGACGATGAATGTGTAAACTTCTCATGCATCTCGTAACTACTATATACAATATCACATCTTCTCTATGGAAAATTATTGATTATAGTGCTACAACCTAATCATTCTGTGTACAAATAATCCGAAAAACTCATATCGCTGAGTCTATCCAATCCTCTTCCTCCAAAGGATTTGGATCACCATCGATCCTCAATAGCCCTAGGTTCTCGAACTCTAAGATCATGATAATAATAGAGGAATACTTATCTTTACCTTATATTTCTATACTATTCTTAATTGGTGAGGGTGATACTATTTATCCACCTGAAAGAAGGATCTCATATTGTGGACCATGAAATGAGTTGTCATAACTCTTTGGATCATCATCATGATCCAGAATTGGTATCCTGGATAGTTATCTTAGTGGAGGAATCCTATAAATTTAATAAAGATGTACCAATGTAATGTGAGAATATATATATATGGGGAGCTACCTCAAAAGGGAAATAAAAGAAACAATCCTATATGATTCATGTAGAAAATTTCCTTGTATCCAATATCTTTGTTTGTTTAGTATAAGAGAAATTATTTAGTCCTAATGTATGGATACATAGGCCTCTGCACCAACACTAGGTTCCCTGGCCTGAAAGATTCACTTTGAGACTCTCCGAATGTATTTCTCTAAGTCCCAACCAAATCCTAGTAGTAGGTTCCCGGTGCAGTGAATGCACTATTGGCTAGGATCCCAAAATTAATTTTTACAATGATCAATGATTATTCTGGGATCAATATGATGATGAATTCTAGTCTCCATAGAATAGAATCAATTCCTTAGATAAATAAGGAAGAGGTGCAAAACAGAAGATAGTACCTTTCACATCATGTTTATAATTAAATTAATCAATTTCATAAGGTAAATAATACCTAGTTATTTGGTATTTTCTTCATTGATGATGTTGATAATCTGTAATGACCCTTCCAAATTATATTGATTTTCTTGTAAGCATATAAACTAGAATCCCTCTAGTGGTTATCCACACATGCTTTGATGTCCTCCAATCGACACCACTCATTCCTCAGGTGGTAGCACATCAAAGTGAGTGTCTTCTGTTGGTTGTTATTTGTTTCTTGTTCTTCAGAATTAAAGAATATCTCTCGTCCTTGAGAGGGGATGGAAGAGGATTTGAGAAGGAAATTTATTAGCTCAAAAATTCTCAATTCACTATGTGTGTAGTTTGGTACATGGAACAATAGACGTATGTGTCTATTTATTGACATGGGGATTCAGTTATTATATTTAATTGTGTAACAAGAAATTAAAAACCTTCATAACCCTATAGAAAACCCATGATATTAATAGTAATACCGCTTCATTATTTATGGTGCGCCAACTTGCGAAAAATGGAATTATAAATAAAATTCCGTGTCATAAAAATAATATAAACATTCTTTTAATTTGTTTCAACAAGTTAAATAATTATTTACCATCATGAAAATAAATATTTTACAACCACAAAGAACTTGTTCCACTCGAACTCGACTTCCATTTATTGAGAATCTGAATAAATAAATAAATAATTTATTTTTAAATAAATATATTATTTTCAAAGTATTATATAAATATTTATTAAATGTTCAATAAAGTAAATAAATATATTTTACCCAAAATCCGATGAATAAATATTTATTTAATTTATGAAATAATTATAACTAGATAAATATTATTCCACTATATTGAGAATAATATTTATTAATAAAATTCAAATAGAATTTAACTAAGACCACCACAATAACTTAGTGTGTGACCCTCTAGGATTCTTCCTCTTTGTCATTTGGAAGCTTTTCCTAAAGTCTAAGAATAATTTCTAGTGACGGGTCATGAAACCCAAGAGAAAGAACATAAAGTCACAACAATGAAATCCACATACGAACGCTCATTGTGTAATATAATTACTTTGAGACAATATCTAATCAACCATGATTCATGATAGATTCATCAACTTTTATGCTTGACACATTGTTCTTGGAATACATAAAATAAATTAATCGTTACACCACAGACATGGAATATTTCATGATGGTTCTGCTTCAGTCAAAGGGCCAAGATATCAATGTCCATAAATGGAAGGGAAAAATACTTCCTTGTCTTATCTATTAATAACACACCACTTGGGATGCACCCAACGGACCCTACTTCCCATCAACTATTTGTGTGATGGTTTTTGTTAATAAATCCCAGTGCACATGTCATGACATTTATTAATGATGGTATTAAAGTATACGGATCCTTACACATGCTAAGTATAAATATCTGTTGACACCAAATCATTCGGAATACCTACTAGCAGTTCCACTCTCATTATCCCATATCATGGAGATTACCAAGAGAGAACATCACGAGAGGAAGTCTCATCTTCTTACGAGTACTCAAAGGCGATCGATTGCATGTTATGTGTCCAATAATAATATTTCATCGAATCAAAGAACCATATTTTAGAATATTGTTATATCATTTCAAGGTTCTCATCATAATAGGGAATTTCCATGACCTTATTAATGAAACAAATACTCTAGGAAATTATTACATCATTATCATGCAGAAAAATGAACAATATATTATAAGATATTTATTATTTAAATACATTAGATATCCAGGTAATCAAAGTTCAACCAGTTTGATCTAGGAAACCAACTCTAACAAACTCGCACTTGGACTATAGCCAACTACTGAAATATTTCAGTCTTCTAGACTTCACATGGTGAACATGTTTATACTATGTTAATGCTTTAGTAAAGGGGTTTTCCATGTTGTATTTTATGGAAATAATACTCACTTAAACATCACCTCTCTGAGGAAAAAACCTCAAGAGATGATACGTCCTATGTATGTTCTTTGTACACTGATGTGAAAATGGTTATTTTGTGAGATCCACCACTATAGTATTATCATTGTATAGTGTGATGGGATCTTTACTGCTAGGTATCACATTCACCTCCTAGAAAATGCTTCACACCCAAACTTCTTCTTTAGTTACCTCACACGCTGCAATATACATGGAATCTACTATTGAATCTACGATGAAACTCTTCTTTTAACACTTCCGACTCACTACCCCTCTATTCAATGTGAAGATGTATCCCATTTGTGACTTCATGTAATCTTAATCAGTCTAGAAACTAGAATATACATATCTTATGATGAATTTTTACTCATATCCTCCATAAACTAGGAAAATATCCTTAGTATGCCTCTTATACATTAGGTTAGTCTTGACTGCCATCCAATGATGGTCACCTAGGTCATCTTGATATCATCCTACCTCACTCAATGCGTATGGAGCATCCAAAATAGTACATATCATGGCATACCTGACCGTCCCAATCCCTAATTCGTATGGAGTCCTTTCTATTATCTTTTTCATTTAACGTTTCTAAGGATACATTTTCATGGAACGATGAATTCTATGTGACACTAGAAAAAATCCCCTCTTAGATTATTCCATACTGAATCTCTTATGTATCTTATCAATGTATATACTTTGATATAGGCCCAACAATAACTTGGATCTATCATAATGGATCTTGAGCTCAAGAATATATGATTTCTCACCCATGTCCTTTGTGGGAAAGCAATGATTCAACCTTTCCTTATTAGGCTGTAAGACATGTATCTCATTTCAAATATGTAATCTGTCATCAACATATACTATTAGGAAAACAACTACACTCTCACTAAAATGTTTGTAGACACAAGGCTCACATTCATTCATGATAATACCAAATTTCGTTATGGCTTCATCCAAACAAATGTTCCATGACCTGGATACTTTCTTTAATCCATAAATGGATTTATGCAACTTGCATACCTTATTAGCTTCCTTTAGAGTCATAAACCCTCTGGTTGTGTCATGTAGAAATCTTCATGATGGTTCTCGTTAAGGAAGGATGTTTTGACATCCATTTTCCAAATATCATAGTTATGTAAAGAGACAATGGACAATTGAATTCTGTTGGATTTTAGAAGTGAAACTGGTAAAAAAATTTCATCGTAGTCAATAACATGACATTGTTTGAACCCTTCTGTAACTAGTCCTTCCTTATAAGTACTAACATGTCCTTACACATCCAATTTATTCTTCAATACCAATTTTCAACCAATAGGATTTACATCAACTTGAGGATCTACCAAAATCTAGACATGTATTTGTTGCATTGAATCCATTTTAGAATTCATGTATTCTTGCCCCTTGGCAACACTTGTTCCACTTACTGCTTCCTTATATGTTGGAGGATCAATATTAACAACTAATAACGAGTCACCATCCTATAAAACTATAAATCCATACCATTCTGGTTCTATAACCTCTCTTGAACTCCTACACAGTTCTTGTATCCCTAGAATAGTTCTTTCATCCCTATGGCGTTTTAGAGTATGCTCATGTACAAACTCTTGTGTACCTTGAGCCTCAATATCATCAAAGTCTACCTCGCTCCAACATTCTCATTTTTATATGTGCTCCCTCTCACAGAATATTTCATGTATTTCCACTACAACATTTTTTATGAGGGTTTGTATAGTTAATATCCCCATGTTTCCTTAGGGTATCCAATAAAGGTACACATTGTGTCTTGGGGTGCAGGTTTGTTACCTAAAGAGGAATTAACAAATGCATCTTTTTCCAACACATGTAAATTCATTAAAATGACATTCTTTCCAATCCATAACTCGTATGAAATAAAATTTATCGATTTAGTTGGTACATGGTTTAGTATGTTCTCATATATTTGTAATACATATCCCTAAAAGGATAATGGGAGACTTTCATAACTCATCATTGATCTCACCATGTACAACATGGTATGGTACCTCCTTTTTGTCACACCATTCCAATGGGGATTGTAAGGAAGAGTGAGTTGGGATAGGATCCTGAACTCCATTAAGTATTCAATGAATTATTAATTAAGATATTCTCCACCTCGATCTGAGTATATTTTCTTAATATTCTTACCATGATAGTTCTCAAATTTAATCTTGTATTCTTTGGACTTATCAAATGAATTTGACTTACACCTCATTCAGTAGACATATCCATATATATTAAAATCATCAGTAGAGGTTCTAGTCTATGAGTACCCTCCCCTTGCATCAACTAGAAATTTTCCATGAACATCAGTATGAACCAATTCAGAATAATAAAAAATTTAAATAGAAATGTGAGGTAATATAAAGTACATATAAAAACACCCCACAACATGGGTAAATACCACAAATCCAATTAGCACCAAAACCGGGAACACCCCTAGGAAACTAGAAAGTCTCGGGCCCTATGTACCTCCTACCTCAGTGTAAAGTATCCAAGTCGCGATACTTTTCCATGAATGAGCCACTAGTAGGGAACATACCCATAACCTTGTGGTCCCAAAATATAATCCACATAGTTTAGTTAGCATTGTGGATATCCATTTGCTCAGTGAAATAGGGACACAACCCATCCTGTCCACTAGTCGTACTAGTACATATCCGCCCACCAAGGTACCTGAGATTCCCCTTTTGTGCTCAATCAATTTAAGTAAAAAACACACATACATTTTCATATAAAATATCACTATTGGTCAAAAACAAACAGTATAGTAGCTACACACATATTATACCATTTAAAACACACAATAAAATATTTTGATTTTTAATAAAACAACCTCTCAAAATATCACATTGTTTTGATCCCAAAGCTCTTTAAAATATCCATATAGCACACAATGTGAACACTTGTAAGTAATAAAAAAAATTAGTTCAATACACATTTATGAAACCAACAATTCGGTTATGGGGAAACCCAATATGAACCAAGAATTTATATCTTTTAAAACCCACCATTTTTCACACAAAAATGGAACTTAAATCCCATTTTCTTCCCAAACACCATTTAAATATTTTTTTTCCATCGACAAAAAAAATAATAAAAAATCAAAACATGATTTTAAGTCCTAATATAGTTCAATAAAATCAAATAAGTAATTATAGGTCATCCCAAAATGAACCAATAAAACATTTGTATGAAAAACTCCCATTTTCACCCATAATTGGAACTTAAAATTCATTTGCATTATAAATGAAACTCAAAACAATTTTTATAGAAACATTCAAATTAAATAAACATTAAAATACCATGAACACAGAATGCTAATTTTCAAAAATTGCGAACACGATGGAATCACCTACAATAGTAACAAAATCCCTTGAATCTCTATACGGAAATCAAATTGCACCCCCACCGCAACAAGAGAGACCTAGATCAAACCTAAAACCACAAGAATTGGCCAAGAAAGCCCAATGTTAAACCCTAGGTTCTAAATCCTTGTTTATGTACATTAAGGAACACAATGATAAGTGATGGAACACTAAGAACAATGAATGAATACAAAGTAATTTGAAAGGGGAAAGAAAATGACTCATTAATTGACGTATCTTGAAGTAATCTCTCCAAAAATCCAGTAGATGAAATTTAAAACAGCCAAAATTCAGGTTTCATTCGAACAATATTTATTAGGTAATTTAGGAACTGGAATGGAGGATAAATATTAAGAATTGAGAGAGTTGTGAAATAATGACTTTACCTCTTCAAATCAAGACGATTTGAGGAAGCCTGTGATGTTCAGCACCGAATCATGACTAAATAGAGCTCCAAAGTGGGGGGAGAGATTTCAGATGCGCGTCTGGGTTCAATTGGATTGGGTGGGAATTGGAATCAACGAAAACGTCCAGGAATTGAATATGTTATAACATAAACAATATTTAATTTTACAACTGAAATTGGGCTTCTGGGCAAGACCAACCCCTTAAATAAAAATCTAAATAAGCAATTCATATGAAGTTCATAAGACCCCAAATTGACTTGGTGGTGTTAATATGTCATGTGAAAAAATTTAGGAGTTTGAATGAGTGAAAAATATTAAAAACTAAAAAAGTTATAAAAGAAACAATATTTATTTTTAAATCTCGAATTGGGATCACAGTTTGGCCCAATTCATAAAAACTCACATAGTCCTCCATAAAACATTTGGAAACCCAAAAAACAATGCATTAATAGAAATTAAATGAAAAATACCTTTAAAATAATTCATGTATATGACATTTATCCCCACCATGAAAACATTCTATCTCAGAACGTCAACCTGAAGCTTGATCAGAAAACAGGAATGGATACTCTTCATCAACCCATGAATTCCACTCCCATGTCTCATGTGTATCATTAACATGTGGCCAATGAACCCAAACCAATAGAATGGACATCCCTCGAAGAAACATCATTTGGGAGGCCACTATTTTCACCACCTGCTCAATAACAGACAAGTCAGGCTCTATCTCAAGTTCTTCTCAACTCAGCACATGGGATGGATCCGGGTTGTATTTCATTAACTAGGAGACATGGAAGACATCATGGATGGATGTCAACTGAGAAGGTAAGTCCAACATATATTCATATTTTCCAATACGCTCGACGATCTCAAATTCCCCAACATACCTCGACACCAGCTTCCCTTGCTTCTCCAATCGATGAAGGGCTAGATGAGGGGCCACATTCACGAATACCCTATCACCCACAGAAAACTGTAGGTCATGACACCTCTGGTATGCATATGATTTATGGTGACTCTATGTTGTGAATAAATGCTTCTTAATCAACTTGACCCTCTCAGACGTCTCCGGCTCTAGACTTAGCCTCATCAGTGAGGTCTCACCAACCTCAGCCTAACACAGGGGGGGCCGACATGGACGACCATAGAGTGCCTCAAAAGGAACCTTTAAAATCGAGGATTGGTAAATGTTATTATATGAAAACTCAACCAACCCCAAATGGTTATCCCAGGAACCTCCAAAGTCCAATACACATGCACAGAGCATGTCCTCCAAAATATGATTTTCCCGCTCTATCTGACCATCCATTTGAGGATGGTATTCCGTGATCATCTTAATCTGAGACACCAAGGCCTTCTGAAGGCCTTCCCAGAACCGATAAGTGAAACGAGGGTCTCTATCTGAGACAACTATTGATGGCACACCATGGAGTCTCACCACCTCTTGAAGATACAAACGGCCCAACTCATCCACTTTAGATGTATCTATGACCGGAATGAAGTGGCATGATTTGGTCAAATGATCAATCACCACAAAAATGGAATTCTTACCCCTATATGTACATGGTAAGACAACAATGAAGTCCATGGAGACCTCTTCCCACATCCAGGTAGAAATGAGTAATGGCTAGAGAAAACCAGAGGGTCTTTGGTGTTCTTCTTTCACCTGTTGGGATGTGTAGCATCTCGAAACAATGTCTGCTATGTCTCGTCTAATACCAGGCCACCAAAACTACCGATGGACATAATAATACATCTTAGAGGCATCTGGATGGATTTCCCACTTAGACTAGTGGTTATACAACATCACCACCTTTCGTAGAGATAATGGCACTACCGAACGGCCCTTGAAGCACAAGATGCACTCAGGAGACGACGACCAATCAGAGGATGTCTCCCCACCATCAATAAACTGCATCGACCTCTGAAAAACATCATCACTGGGATGTTCCCATAGAATCAACTCAAATAGAGAAGGAGTCAACTGGACGCCTACCATGAATGCCCCTCCATTTTGTTCCCTGGTCTCCACATGCATCTGAGAAAAGATCCCCATCAATTTTCACTCATCCCTAGACTTCCTCAAAGCCTACACTGGAACTCTTATGATCAAAGCATCAGCCACCACATTACCCTTGCTTGGGGTATAGACAATGTCAATGTAGAACCCCTACAAGTACTCGATCTAGCGACGCTGCCTCAAGTTGAGGTCCTTGTGCGAGAAGATATAGGCTAAGGTTTTGTGATCAGAGTAGACCACAAACTTCTCCCCAATGAGGTAGTGACGCCATGCCATCAAATCATGAATCACTTCTTCCAAATCCATGTCATGTGTAGGGTAGTTATTTTCGTGTGGTCGGAGTTGGCGAGATCCATAAGCCACCACGTGATCATCCTGCATAAGCACTCACCCAAGACCCATACTTGAAGCATCACAGTAAACCAGATACCCCTTCCCGACCTCAGGCAAGATTAGAATGGGTGTAGTATTCAACTACCTCTTCAACTCCTCGAATGATGCCTGACATTCTAGACCCCATACAAACTTCACCCCTTTCCGGGTGACTGCTGTCATCGGTGATGCAAGCCGAGAGAAATCCTGAACAATTCACCTGTAATAATCAGCCAGGTCAAGGAAACTCCCGATCTCAAAAACATTCTTCGGCTTCTCCCATGACATAAGCACTCTAATTTTCTCAGGTTCCACTAAAACTCAATGCTCTGAGATCATATGCCCTAGAAATCTCACATCCCTGATCCAGAAAGTGCACTTTGACAACTTTTCATAGAGGCAGTGATCATGTAATATACCCAAAACGATCCTCAAGTGATGTTCATGTTCCACCTCAAAGCCAGATTATACCAGAATGTCATCAACAAACACCACAATAAAGGAATCAAGATACTGATGAAACACCATATTCATGACTTCCATGAAGACTTCTAGATCATTTTTTAATCTGAATGGCATGACCAAATACTCAATGTGGCCATACCTTCTTCGAATGGCTATCTTTGGGATATCTGAATCCTTCACCCTGAGTTGATGATACCCTAAACACATGTATATATTCAAGAACCACTTTTCCCACTTCATATGATCAAACAAATCATCTATTCTGGGAAAAGGGTATTTGTTTTTAATTTTTACGTTATTCATCTTCAGGTAGTCAATGCACAACCAGAGGGATCAATCAGCCTTTTTTGCAAACAACACAGGAGCGGCCCAAAGAGAGATGCTTTGTCAATTGAATCCTTTGGATTCTAATTCGTCCACATGTATCATTAATTCCCTTAGCTCAGTGGGGGCCATGCGATATGTGGTAAGAGATATCAGCTATGTTCCCGGCAGCAGATCAATTGAAAACTCCACATCCCGATCCAGGGGAAAACCTAATAAATCATTAAGGAATACCTCTGGAATCTCATTCACTAAATGATGTAGTGAAAATTTAGGGGAAAGACCATACTCTAGCATGAGTGAAGATAACTGGAAGATAACACTTCCGAACTCTGGGAGTGGAGGCCCTACGTGACCTGATAGATGATCCCATTCTACATGAAAACCAAACGACCCCCATCTAGTACCGTGAAACTCACATGACATATGTAGCAATCGATGTGTGACTGGAAGTGTACTAGCCAATCCATCCCGATTATGACATCAAAAAGGTCTATATCTAAGACCATGTGGTCCCAATCCATCTTGACCCCTGACACAGAAGGCGCACACGAGGGTCACCTAAGGCCATGCTCCTTCTTTCCCAATGGTTTCACCAACTCCATTGCGAAAGACATCAACTCAGTTGGAAAATTCATAATGTCAACAAATGGGCAGAAATGAATGAAACAGAGGCACCAGTATCAAAAAGAGTAGTAGCTAAAGAAGATGTGATCAGAACAGTACCTCAAACTGTCAATGGTCCAGCCTCTGATCCTATGGGTGCCTAATCCACTCCATGGAGATGTCCAATATCTGCCTATGGATGACCGCTTGTCTGCGGCTGTGCCCTGAACTGGATATGCCCAGAAGATGATCCATCCCTTCCACAATGACCACCAAATCAAGATCCCCCTGTCTTCGATGGCTCGGACTGTGCTGGCAGTCCTCTTGAGGCCACTGAACCTTCCCCAATTGGTAGTGGATGTGCCACACCACAAGAGTAATTCAAATTCCCCATACCTCCAAACTGGTAACAAGGCTTCAGAGGAAGTTGACATTATTGTCAGATATGCCCAGGCTTCCCACATTTGTGGAACACAGCTGATCTCGCATCATAATCTGTAGAAGAAAACTGTCGGGAAGTGTGGCCTGAACGGCCCCCTCCTTTATTCACATGATCCACCCGCTTCCTTTTCAACGCTAAGGATTTTCCACTACCCACTATTGATACTGAACCATAGAAACCAGCCCTACTATTCCTTTCAATCTCCACCATGCACGCCCGATCAATGACATCAGTATATGTGCTCAGCTTAAACAATAACACCTGAGAGTATATCTCTAGTCGCAAGCCTTTCTCAAGCCTCTGGGCATTCACCTACTCATTAGAGACAATTTTTGGAGAATACCGAACCAACTCAACAATACGGTTTGCATACTCCATCATAGATAGGTTCCCCTGATCAAGTTCCAGGAACTCTCTAGACATAGCATAAGCCAATACCTCAGGGCAGTGTGGTTCATTGAAGACAACATTGAAGTATCCCCAATGCATCTTCTCAATTTTCCCAGCATGAAGCACTGACTCCCACCACTTACGGATGGGTCCCTCCAACATAAAGGAGGCACACCTCACCCTAAGCTCCATGGGTGTTTCCAGTAACTCAAACATAATCTCGATCCTCTCGATGAACTATTCTTCTTCCTGGGGTTCTGAGCTACCTCGGAAGGTAAGAGGCTTGTTTTTCATAAAATCTTGTGCTTTATCTTTTCTAGGACCTTCCTCTTCTTCTCTAACATGAATAGGAGCAGGAGCTGGTCCTTATCCTAAAGCTTGGATAGCCTGAACCACAGCCTACACAGGCCTCTGATCAATCGTTGTGGGAAAACTCTCTCCAGATTCCTCCTATGGGCGTCTGAGAGCTTTCGTGGGAGGCATGTTGCAACAAAATGCAATAGTCACAAAACAATAGTCAATACAACAATTCAGAAAATTTTAATCAAATACATCATATATAAACAAACTAAACACATTCCATCAATAAAAGAAACAACTACTCCACATCCGCCTGATGTCCACATGTGGTCTTCCGCCCACACGTCTCACCTAGAAGTGAAGTCAATCTGTAAGTTACAACATCCCCTGGTGACACAACGTCTTCCATGAGAGGTGCATGCCAGGAACAGTAATCAAAACCAAAACCCCGATCCCCGACAGTCCTAGCTCCTGTCTATCCTGACTCATCCCAAAATAGCAATATAACCCAAAAACTTTAACCACCTCTGATACCATTTTGTCACGAACCGGATCTGGTCTCCACTAGTAACAACACCAAACCGAGCCCATGGCAAGGCACGAAGGGAATTCCCTATCACCACGGGCTGGAACAAGTTCCCGGGTATCATTTATCTTGGTTTGGGAATGATTTACCCGAACATGTATACATAAAACATAAAAAATATATGATAAAATATATCTGAAAAATTAATACTCATATGGTTTATAGAAAAATGCAAAACCGAATACATAAGATCAAATTAAGTACAAAAGGTCCAAAGACACAATGAAGTAGCAACAAAACATCCCCATGGACTCTACATGAAAAGGGGTCATCACCCCCAAGCCGTCTCCACAACTCTGTCCCAAGGACGGGGACTAACACCCTGAACCACCATCACCCTTAGCCTTTCCTTTAACCGAGTCAAAAATAACCAAGTCTACTTACACGCAAGGGGTGTAGGTCGGGTGTGATCCTAATCCCTATAGGATTCCACACACTGATTCAAAATAGAATGCAATACAATGTGAAAAAGCTAGCAGGTTTTATACGCAAAGAAAATCTGTGATAAAATCTAAAAAATTAAACATTCAATTGATAATAGTTTTCAAGCTAAAATTTTTAGAATATTAACACATTTAAATAGAAATGTGAGAAAATGAAAAAAAAACTTCCAAAAACACCCCACAATAAGGGTAAATACCACAAATCCAATCCTCACTAAAACCGGGAACACCCCTAGGAAACTAGATAGTCTCGGGCCTTATGTACCTCGTACCTCAGTGTAAAGTATCCAAGTCACAATACATTACCATGCACGATCCAATAGTAGGGAACATAACTATAACCTAGTGGTCCCCAAATATCATCCACATAGTTTAGTTAGAGTTGTTGTTATCCATTTGTACAGTGAAATGGGGACACAACCCATCCGGTCTACTAGTCTTACTAGTACATATCCGCCCACCTGGGTACCCTAGATTTCCCTTTTGTGCTCAAACAATTTCAGCAAACAACAGACATACATTTTCATATAATATATCACTACTGGTCACAAACAAACAATAGAGTAGGTACACACATTTTATTCCATTTTAAACAGATAATAAAATCGTTTTATTTTCAATAAAACAACCTCTAGAAATATCACATTGTTTTTCACCAAAAGATCTTTAAAATATCCACTTTGAACACTACGTGAACAATGTTAAGTAATCAAAACAAAATTTCAGTTTAATACCCTTTAATATAACCAATAATTCAGTTATGGGGAGCCCAATGTTATCTAAGAAGTTATATCTTTTAAAAAACACCATTTTCATGCAAACATGGCACTTAATGCCCATTTTCTTCCCAAACACAATTTAAACCTAATTTTTCATCAACAAACAAAAATAATAAACATTCAAAACAATATTTTCTGTCCTAATAATGTTCAATAAAATCATCTATATAATTATAGGCTAGCCTAAAAAGAACCAATAAAATATTTGTATTAAAAAACACCAATTTCACCAAAAATTGGAACTTAAAATTCATTTTCATTATAAATGAACCTCAAACCAATTTTTACAGAAATATTCAAATGAAATAAAAATTAAAATACGATTAACAAAACAAGCTAATTCAAAAAAAAGCACGCATAATGGAATCACCTTCCAATGTTACAATAACCCTCGAATCTCCATGCGGAAATCAAATCGCACCTCCGCTGCACCTAGAGAGACATAGATCAAACCTAAAACCACAATAATTGGTGAAGAATGCACAATGTTAAACCCTATGTTCGAAAACCAAGTTTATGTACATTAGGAAACTCAATGATAAGCGATGAAACCCTATGAACAATGAATGAAACCCAAAATAATTTTAAATAGTAAAGAAAAGGACTCATTTACTTGAAGTATCTTGAAGTAATCACTTAAAAACACTAGTAGATGAAATTTAAAACATCAAAAATTAAGGATTCATTCGAACGAGATTTATTAGGCCATTTATGAACTAGAATGGAGGAAAAATATTGAGAATTGAGAGAGTTATGAATGAAAGACTTTACCACTTCAAATCTAGACGATTTGAGGAAGCCTATGAAGCTCGAAACCAAATAGAGACTAACCAGATATCCAAATAGGGGGGAGAGAGTTCATAAGCGTGGAAGGGATCAATGGGATTGGGTGAGACTTAGAATCGCGGAAAAATTAAAAAAATTTATTAAGTTATAACATAAACAAAATGTAATTTTAAAATTGGAATTGGTCTTCCGGGAAGGCCCAACCCCTTAAATAAAAACCCCAATAAACATTAGTTACGAAGTTATAAAGGCCCCAAATTGACTTGGTAGTGTTAATATATCATGTCAGGACATTTAAGAGTTGAAATTAGTGAGAAATATTAAAAATTGAAAATATTATAAAAGAAACAAAATTTATTTTCAAATCTGGAATTGGGCTCCCAGTTTGGCCCAATTCATGAAAAGTCACCTATTCCTCCATAAAACCTTTGGAAACCCCCAAAAAAATGCATTTATAGAAATTAATTGGAAAATATCATTAAAATATTTCATGTATATGACAATTATCCCCACAATGAAAACTTTCCATCTCAGAAAGTCATCCTGAAGCTTGATCAGAAAACAGGAACATATACTCTTCCTCATCCCTTGACTTCTGCTCCCATGTCTCATGTGTATCATTACCATTCTTCAAACGAACCTGATCCAATGGAATGGACTTCCCTAAAAACCCCTTAATCTAGGAGTCCACTATTTTCACCAGTCACTCAATAACTGACACGTCAGGCTCTAGCTCCAGTTCTTCCCAACTCAGCACATGGGATGGATCTGGGATTTATTTAATTAACAGGGAGACATGGAAGAAATCATGGATGGATGTCAACTGAGAAGGTAATTCCAACCTATATTCCAATTTTACAATACGCTCGATTATCTCATGTGGCCCGACATACCGCGACATCAGCTTCCCTTGCTTCCCCAATTGACGATGACCCAAATGAGGGGCCACTTTCAAGAATACCCTATCTCCCACAGAAAACTCTAGGCTATGATGCCTCCAGTCAGCATATGATTTATGGAGACTCTAATTTGTCAATAAATTCATCCTAATCAACTTGACCCGATCATATGTCTCCTACACAAGACTCGGTCTCAATCGTGAGGTCTCACCAACCTCAGCCCGACATAGGGGGGACTGACACGGCCGACCATAGAGTGCCTCAAAAAGAGTCATTCAAATAGAGGATTGGTAACTGTTATTATAAGAAAACTCAACCAACCCCATATGGTTGTCCCAGGAACCTCCAAAGCCCAATACACATGCACGGATCATGTCCTACAAAATCTGATTTTCCCACTCTGTCTGACCATCCGTCTGAGGAGGGTATGCCGTTCCCATATTAATATGAGACCTAAAGGCCTTCTAAAGGCCTTCCCAGAACTGAGAAGTGAAATGAGGGTCTCTATATGAGAACAATTCTGACGTCTCACCATGTAGTCTCACAACCTCTTGAAGATACAAACGGGACAACTCATCCACTTTAGATTTTTCTCCGATCGGATTGATGTGGGCTGATTTGGTCAGACAATCAATCACCATCCAAATGGAATCATACCCTAGGTGTATGTGGTAAGACAAAAATGAAGTCCATGGCGACCTCGTCCCACTTACAGGTAGGAATGGGTAATGGATGGAGAAAACTGGAGGGCCTTTGGTGCTCTGCTTGCACCAGTTGGCATGTGTAGCATGTCGAAACAAATTCTGCTATGTCCCGTCTCATACCAGGACACCAAAACTGATGACGGGCATCATTATACATATTAGTGGCACCCGGATGGACAACCCACTGAGACTGGTGGCTATCCGGCATCACCACCTTCTGCAGAGATAATTGGACTACTGAACGGCCCTTGAAGCACAAGATGCCCTCGGGAGACGACAACCAATCAGAGGATGTCTCCCCACCATGAAGAAACTGCTTCAACCATTGAAAAATCTCATCAATGACATAGTACCACTAAATCAACTCCAATGGAGAAGGATTCAACTGGACGCTCACCATGAATGCCCCCCCTCTTTATTCCCGGGTCTCCACATGCATCTGAGAAAAGAGCCCCATCAATGTCCACTCATCACTAGACTTCCTCAATTCCTACATTGGAAATCATCTACTCAAAGAGTTAGCCACCACATTACCCTTTCTTGAGTTATAGAAAATTTCAAAGTCCAACCCCTGCAAGTACTCGATCCAGCGACGCTTCCGCAAGTTGAGGTCCTACTACGAGAAGATATAGGCAAAGCTTTTGTGACCAGAGTAGACCACATACTTCTCCCAAAAGAGGTAGTGATGCCAAGTCTTCAATGCATCCATCACCACTACAATCTCCAAGTCATGGGTATGGTAGTTCTTTTCATGTGGTCGGAGTTGGTAAGATCCATACGCCACCATGTGATCATCCTGCATAAGCACGCACCCAAGACCCATACCTAAATCATCATAGTAAAAAAAACCCCTTCCTGGCCTCAGGAAAGATCAACATAGGGGTTGTAGTCAACTGCCGCTTCAGCTCCTCGAATGATGCCGGGCATTCTGGACCCCATAAAAACTTCACCCATTTCCGGGTGAGCGCAGTCATCGGTGATGTAAGCCGAGAGAAATCCTGAATGAATCACCTGTAATAAACAGCCATGACAAGGAAAATCCTGATCTCGAACACATTCTTCAGCTTCTCCCATGAAATAACCGCACTAATTTTCTCAGGGTCCAATTAAACTCCGTGCTCTGAGACCACATGCCCCAGAAATGTCACCTCCCTGATTGAGAAAGTGCACTTTGACAACTTTTCATAGATGTGGTGATCCCGTAAGGTACCCAAAACGATCCTCAAGTGATTTTCGTGTTCCTCCTCAGATCCAGAGTATACCATACTGTCATCCATGAACACCACAACAATGTAATCGAGATACTGACGAGACACCATATTAATGGGTTCCATGAAGACCGTTGGAGCATTGGTCAATCCGAATGGTATGACCAAATACTCAAAGTGGCCATACCTGCTTCGAAAGGTTGTCTTTGGGATATCTGACTCCTTCACCCTGAGTTGATGTTACCCTAAAGGTAGATCTATATTTGAGAACCACATTACCCCCTTCAACTGATCAAACAAATAATCTATCATGGGCAAAGGGTATTTGTTTTTAATTGTTACATTATTTATCTTCCGATAGTCAATTCACAACCGAAGGGATCCATCATCATTTTTTGCGAACAACACAGGTGTTGCCCAAGGAGAGACGCTCGGGTGAATGAATCCCTTGTATTCTAAGTCTTTTAGCTATATCTTTAATTATATTAGCTCGGTGGGTTCCATGTGATAAGAGGGAAGAGATATCAGCTGTGTTGTCGGCGCCAGATCAATCGAAAAATAGAAATTCCACTACGGGGGAAAACCTAAAAAATCATCCGGGAATTCCTCTGTAAACTCATTCACTACAAGAGGCAGTGAACCTTCATGGGAAAGACCATCCTCTAAAATGAGCTATGATAAATGGAAAATAAAACTTCCCAAATCTGGGAGTGGAGGACCTGCACGACCTGACTGAGGTTCCCATTCTCCATGAAAAACCTGACGACCCCCATCAGGTGCCGTGAAACTCACACGTCATCTGTAGAAAATTGAAGTGTTCCTGGAAGTGTACTAGAAAATCCATCCTTAGTATTAAATCAAAAATGTCTATATCTAAGACCAAGAGGTCCCATTCCATCGACCCCAGACACAGAAAGTGCACATGAGGGGTACCTAAGGCCCTGCTCCTTCTTCTTTCCCAGTGATGTCACCAACTCCATCGCAAAAGACATCAACTCAGTTGGAAGAATCAGAATGTCTAAAAATTGGAAGAAATGAATGAAACAGAGTCACCAATAACAAAAATAGTAGTAGCTATAGATGATGTGATTATAATGGTACCTTGAACTATCGACGATCCCACCTCTGATCCTGCTGGTGCCAGATCCACTGAATGGGGATGTCCAGTATGTTCATGAGGATGACCACTATTCTGCGGTTGTGCCCTAAACTAGATCTACCATGAATATGATCCATCCCTTCCACCACGACCGCCAAATTGAGATCCCCCAGTCCTCGACGGCTCGGACTATGTTGGCACTCCTCTTGATGCCACTTACCCTACCCCACATGGGAGTGGACAAGCCACACCGCAGAAGCGCTTCAAATGCCCCATACCTCCACACTAGTAACGAAGGAATTGGAGGAAGTGGACATGCTGGTTGGATATTCCTAGGCTTCCCACATTTGTGGCACACAACTGATCTCGCACCAGAAGATGCAAAATAAAAATGCCTGGAATAGTGGCCGGAAGTGCCCCCTCCTTTCTTCACATGATCCTCCTGCTTCATTTTCTTCTCTGAGGAGCTGCCACTTCCCACTGCTGATACTGAACCCTAGAAAAAAACATTTCCTTTCCTACAAATCTCCATCATGCACGCCCGATCAACGACATCAGCATAGGTCCTCAGCATAAACAAGAACACCTGAGAGTATATCTCTAGTGGCAGGCCTTTCTCATTCCTCTAGGCATTCACTTTCTCATTAGAGACAATTTTTGGAGAATACAGAACCATCTTAGTGAAACGGTTGGAATAATCCATCACAGATAGATTCCCCTGAACAAGTTCCATGAACTCTCTAGACCTAGAATAAGCCAATACCTCAGGGATGTACTGTTCATTGAAGGCAACTTTGAAGTCTCCTCAGTGCATCTACACATCCTTCCCTGCTTGAAGCTCCGACTCCCACAACTTATGGCGGGGACCCTCCAACAGAAAGGAATCACACTTCAACCGGAGCTCCTCGGGTGTTTCCATGAACTCGAACTTACTCTCGATCTTCTCGAGCCTTTATTCTGCTTCCTGGGGTTGTGAGCTACCTCGGAAGGTAATAGGATATTTTTCAGAAACTCTTGTGCTTTATCTTTTCTAGGACTTGCCTCTTCTGCTCTAACAAGAATTGGAGCAGGAGCTAGTCCCTGTCCTAAAGCTTGGATAGCTCGAACCATAGCCTCCACAATCCTCTGATCAATCGGTGTGGGAGAACTCTCTCCAGCTTCCTCCTATGGGCGCGTGGGATCTTTCCTGGGAGGCATGTTGCTACAAAATAAAACACACACAAAACAATAGTCAATACCACAATTCAGAAATTTTAATCAAATACATAAAATATAAATAAACTAAACTCACTCCAGCAATAAAAGAAACAACTACTCCACATCCTCCGGATGTCCAAATGTGGTCTACATCCCACACGTCTCACCTAGAAGTGAAGTCAATCCATAAATTACAACATCCCTTGGTGACTCAATATCTTCCATAAGAGGTGTGGGCCATGCACCGTACTCACAACCAAAACCCCAATCCCCAACAGTCCTTGCTCCTATCTATCCCGACTCATCCCAGAATATCAACATAACCCAAAATCATTAACCACCTATGATACTATTTTTTCACAAACTAGATCTGGTCACCACCATTAACAGCACCAAACCCGTACCATGTCAAGGCTCGAATGGTGTTCCCTATCTCCACGGGCTGGCACAAGCTCTCGGATATCATTTATCTTGGTTTGGGAATGATTTACCTGAATATGTATACATAAAACATCAAAATTTTTTGATAAAATAAATATGAAAAATTCATACTCGCAAGGTTTACACAAAAATCCATAACTGAATACATAAGTTCAAATGAAGTACAATAAGACCAAAGACATAATGAAATAACAACAAAACTACCCCATGGACTCCACCTGACATGGGGTCATCACCCCCAAGCCGTCTCCACAACTCCATCCCATGGATGAGGACAAACACCCTGAACCACCATCACCCTTAGTGTTTCCTTTACCCGCGTCTAACATAACCAAGTCTACTTATACCCGAGCTGTGTAAGTATGGTGTGGGCATAATACCAATAGGATAACACCCAATTATTCCTAATATAATGCAATAAAATGTGAAAAAACAAGTAGTTTTAACACACAATGAAAAGTAGTGATAAAATCTATGAAATGAAACTTTCTATTGATAACAATTTTCTAGCTAAAATATTCAGAATATTCTCACATATAAATAGAAATTTGAGATACTGTAAAGTACTACCAAAACACCCCACAAAAAGGGTAAATTCCACAAATCCAATGAGCACCAAAACGGGGAACACCCCTAGGCAACTAGATAGTCTCGGGCCCTATGTACCTCATACCTTCGTGTAAAGTATCCAAGTCAGAGTACATTCCCGTGAACGAGACACTAGTAGGAAACATATCCATAACCTAGTGGTCCCCAAATATCATCCACATAGTTTAGTAAGAGTTTTCGTTTTCCATTTTCTCATGGAAATAGGGACACAACCCATCTGGTTCACTAGCCGTACTAGTACACATCCGCCCACCTAGGTACCCGTGATTCCCCTTTTGAGCTCAAAAAATTTCAAAAAAACACGCACATACATTTGCATATAAAATATCACTACTGGTCACAAACAAACAGTACATTAGCTACACACATTTTATTCCATTTAAAACACACAATAAAATATTTTGATTTTCAATAAAACAACCTCTCAAAAAGATCACATTGTTTTGAACCCAAATCTTTTTAAAATATCCACTTTTCACACTTTTTGAACACTTCTAAGTAATAAAAACAAATTTTAAGGTCAATACCATTTAATAAAACCAAAAATTCAGTTATGGGGCAGCCCAATATGAACCAAGAAGTATATCTTTTAAAAACCACAATTTTCACACAAACATGGTACTGAAAGCCCATTTGCTTCCCAAACACCATTTAAACAAAAATTTTCCTCAAAAACCAAAAAGATTAAACATTTAAAACATGATTTTCAGTCCTAATACATTTCAATAGAATCAACTAAGTAATTATAGGTCAGCCCAAAATGAACCAATAAAAGATTTGTATGAAAAACACCTAATTTCACCAAAAATTGGAACTAAAAATTCATTTCCATTATAAATGCAACTCAAACAAATTTTTACAGAAACAATCATAATAAATAAACATTAAAATACCATGAACACAACAAGATAATTCACAAAAATTGCACGCAAAATGGATTCACCTTCCAAAGTAACAAAAACCCTTGATGCTCCGTGCAGAAATCAAATCGCACCCCGCCGCACCAAGAGAGACCTAGATCAAACCTAAACCACAATAATTGTACAAGAAAGCCCAAAGTTAAACCCTAAGATCTAAAACATAGTTTCTAGACATTAGTAAACTCAATGATAAGCGAATAAACCCTATGAAAATTGAATGAAACCCAAAATAATTTGAAAGAGGAATGAAAAGGACACATTTACTTGAAGTATCAGGAATTAATCACTCAAAAACACCAGTAGCTGAAATTTAAAACATCCAAAATTCATGTTTCATTCGAAAAATTTTCATTTGGTCATTGAGGAACTAGAATGGATGATAAATATTGAGAATTGAGAGGGTTATGAAAGAATGACATTACCACTTTAAATCTAGATGATTCGAGGAAGCCTATGATGTTCGGCACAAAATCGCGACTATCCAGAGCTCCAAAGAGGGGGAAGAGTGTTCTGATGCGCGTTTGGGTTCAATGGTCTTGGTTGAGATTTGGAATCACCAAAAAATCCCAAAAATGGAATAAGTTATAACATAAACAAAATTTAATTTTAAAACCGGAATTGGGCTTACCGGCAGGCCCAACACCTTAAATAAAAACCCCAATAAAGATTGGTTATGAATTTTTAAAGGCCCCAAATTGACATGGTGGTGTTAATATATAATTTTAGTACATTTAGGACTTTTAATTAGTGAATAATATTAAAAAATGAAAATGTTATAAAAGAAACAAAATTTATTTTTAAATCTGGAATTGGGCTCACAGTTTGGCCCAATTCATGAAAACTCACCTATTCCTCCATAAAACCTTTGGAATCCCCCAAAACAATGCCTTAATAGAAATTAAATGAAAAATAACTTTAAAATATTTCATTTATATGACAGTCCTTTTATTTGAAGGCCATTAATTTGCATTGTGCATAAACCACTTCTCATAACCTTTCCTCTTATTCACCATAAGGAGAGAAGTATTTTTTCACTTCATATATTTTTCCACTTGGTGAATGTGGATAAAAATATCAGATACAGACTTTTCAATGTTGTTCATGTTGAAATTGAAATTTTTTTTGGAGAATCCCTAGGGGAGTGTTGCGAGAATGAGATCAGTGAGATGTTCTTCGGTAAGCTTAAACAATAGAACCTATTGGAACTCAATGTTGGTAATAAGATTGACTACAGATGGCCCATATGGGGCACCCTCTATAAGCTTACCTTGAAAGAGCTCCTTTAAGATCTCAAACTCTTCCTCTCATTCTATCTCCTAGTAAATACCATGAAGGTTATCAATAATTCTATAAGAATCCATGTTTTCATGATACTTTATGAGATCACTACACATTAAAGATAACATCAAATACTGATCATCAAACACATCATTAATTTGTTTCCCATAGACCAAGAAATAATCATCACTTTCCTATATGAAATGTGAATTCGGTAATGTTGACTCCAACATGTAAGACTTCCATTCATGGCATTGGATAACCAAGAGGCATCTAAACCAATCGTGGAAGTTACTACCGGTGAGGATGTTGTCTTTATATAGAATTGATCACAAGGTTAGTGTGGTTGACAAGAATATCATTTTATTTCTACAATTAAAAGAACATATCATTAGTAATTTCTTAATTTTTATGAGAAATAATAAATTAATTTTATTTAGTCTTTCATTATTTTATCATGTACCAATGGCACTCACCATTGAACTTCGAATGTGCAGTTGTTGTGAAATACTAGTTGAAAGGATCCATATTCCACATCACATTACCCCATAATTGTTTTATCAAGCTATTTGATGAAATTTGGGAAAGAAGGTCTTTGCCAAGTATGGGCTTGCAGCTCCCTAATCTGGTGAGTGGACTCCCCAATCATGAAATCCTAACATTGGATTTCCTCTACTCTTGCCTCCAATATTACACCAAGTATAAAAAGGGATACTCCTATTAATGTAATATGGTATGTCTACCCGAAACCATTAAAAAGGGATTCATGTTTAAATGTTTGGGTCCCAACAAGGGTTTTTCAAACACATAGTTTTATTTATTTTCTCCCTTAATCAAGTAATGGAAGGCTTTGTCTGAGTTAATATTTTTTTATGGATTTGTATCTCTTATGTGTGAATTTATTATTTTCATTATCACATGATTTTAAATATTAAGTAGAAATAACTTAAGTGATAAACCATGTATTGATAATATTTATGCATAATCATGGTTTAGTTTAGATCCATATTGCATGATTGTTTAATACATTAATTATGTTATTGTGACAACACATCCATAATGATAAACCATGCAACTGAACGAAATAAAATAAAGACAAGGGAATGATCATGATCTTCTTTAATGGTTAGTTTGTCAGGTGGTTGATAAACTGACCCTGAACTAGGGTAGAAACATCTTTAACCATTTGGGTTATTTATTACTACTTTCAGCATGTCCACCTCTGTATCTCCAAGGATTGGTTTCACCTTGGCTCCAGATTGAACCACCTCCCCTAGATTGGGAGATCCATCAATTACATATAATTTTAAACTCACAGGTAGGTTTGGGGTAAAATTGGGGATTCCATAAAGGAAACAATCGGAACGTGGATCCTGCAAATTAAAGAAGAGATATGCATCTTAGGGAAATAATTAATTTAATATACAAATTAAAAGGAAACTAATCACATACAATGGTCGTGGTCTAGACCATGATCACTGACATACATGCAACCAGTTATGTATTTAATAAAACTTTTTTTCAATTATTTAATTGTTATTATTAATATAAATTGCACTTGTATCGATTAATTAATATCTTTAATTAATCAATCCTTTTATCTTTATACTTTTTTTTAATTTTCATGTGATTCTTATACATTATAGTTTTAATCAAATAAATTAATTTAAAAATATCTTTGCATGTAAATTATACCTTGGAGGGAACTCGGTGAAATCCCATTCATAACTACCCAATGATAGAAATGAAAATTATGCCGATATTAAAATGAAAAAATATACTTATAACACATATCTTGTGTTGTGACTCATCTTTACACCTGCACCCTGGTACACATCACAAATGCTTGAAAAATATAATAATAAATTTTTATAAATATGTGTAATTTGATTGAGTAAATGGTGTGTACTATCAATAACTATCTATTAGAAGTACATGCTTAGGGATAAGGCATGTAAATGTACGTTAAAATCATCGATGTACATGGAATGTCTAGTGGTCCACATGTTATGTAGTATCTGTGTTACACAGTCTCTAGTGGGGAAAGAAATGTACGAGGTACATGGTCGAACCCTATACTGATAGGACTACACACTATGTCAAGTGGTCCACATGACATGAAATCTTAAAACCATGTACCACCTATTCCTGTTCAACACACATAGTCTTGAAGACTTAGAAAAAATACAATGACACGACTTGGTTTGGCGGACAATTCCCGATTCATTGAACCTTGATACACGTCGTGTGAATCAAACTACATACCGTTAAATCTGGTTTTGTACTCCTTTGAACCTATGGAACCTTTAGATGAGATCTTGTATTTTATTTTAATCAAAATTAAATTAAAAAATAATTTCTGTAAGGTGAATGTGAAATGAAAAGAGTGAAAAAAAATCTCGAAGTCCAGATTACAAGAACGGTTATCATTGAAATGAAAAAATAAATTATTAAACCATAAATCATCAATGAAATATCTAAATAATTAAAAACTATGATGTAACCCCTCTGATATCACTTTCAGGTTTTGGATGTAATGGAAGCATGGTTGGTCCATCACCCAACATTAATTTTTACCATAATCAATGACTTTTCTGGGAATAATATGACAATGAACTCCAGTCTACACAGAATAGAATAGAAGATTTATATAAAGAAAGAAGTGGCCCGAATCCATTAGAGAGGATCATGCACATCATATTTATAATTAAATTAATTAATTTAATAATGAAAATAATACCTGGATATTTGGTATTATATTCATTGATGATGTTGATTGTCTAGAATGACCAGTTCAAATTATCTTGTTCCACTTACAAGGGTCCAAACAAGAATCCCTCTAGCAGTGATGCACATGTGCTCCGATGGCCTCTGATCAACACCATTGGTTCCCGCAGTTCTATCGTGGATAAGTGAGTATCTTGTGTCAGTCATTCTTTTCCCCCTATTCTTTGGCCTTAAATAATGTATCTTATTCTTGAGAGGGGTGAGAATATGATTTAAGAGAGAAATTGTTTAGCTCAAAAATTCTCAATTCATCTGGTGTGTGTTTCGGTACATGGCATAATAGATGTATGCATCAATTTATTGACATGGGTCTTCGGTAACAATATTTAATTTCATAACAGCAATTAAATACATTGATAACCTTAGGAAAAAACCATGATATTAAAAATAATACCATGTCACAATTTATGGTGCACTAACTTGTGCATTACAAAATTATAAATAAAATTTTGTGTCACAAAAAAAATAGTAGCGTTATTTTAATTTGTACCACCTAGTTAAATAATTATTTATTATCATGGAAGTAATTATTTTACTACCAGATTGGACTTGTCCTACTCAAACTCCACATCCTTTTATTTAACCCCGGAATAAATAAAGATATTATTTATTCTCTTAAATAAATATTTTATTTACATACTAGTAAATAAATATTTATTAAATGTTAAATAAAAAAATAAATATGTTTACCCACAATTGGGTGAATAATTATTTATTTAATTTATTCAATCATTTTAACGTGAATAAAATTATTACATGGTCTTGAGAATAATATTTTATAATTAAATTCAAATAGAATTTAACTGAGAGCACCAGTGACACATAGTGTGTGACCCTCTAGGATTCTTTCTTGTTAGATTTAGGTGGGCTTGCATAAAGTCCAAGAGTACTGTATAAAAATGGGTCAAGGAACCCAAGAGAAAGAACATAAAGCCACAAAAATTACATCCACATAATAACACTCACTTTTAACATAATCCCTTGGTCTCAGTATCTCATCAAGTAGGTTTCATGATAGTTTCTTCAACTATTATGCTTGATAGGTTGTTCTATGACACCCTCAAATAAACTCATCATTACACCCTGTCCATGGAATATCATGAGATGGTTTTATTTTAATAAAAGGGACATGATATCAACTTCCATAAATGGAAGGGAAAAATCCTTCCTCGACTAATCCATTAATAACATGAAACTCATGACACACCCAACATACCCAACTTCCATCCAACTATCTCCATTACGATTTTCATCAGTAAATCAAAGTGCGCATGTTGTGACATGTATTAATGAAAATATTAAAGTCTAAGGATCATTACACACTCTAATAGATATAAATATCTGATGAAAACACAACATGGGGAATTCATACTGGCAGGTTTGTTCTCCTAATCTCTTATCTTGGATATTACAAAGTGTGAAATTGATGATGGGATGTCTCATTTACATATGAGTACTCACAACTGACGGTCTTCATGCTATATATCCCATCATAGTATTTCAACCAACCATATAACTATATTTAAGAATATTGTTATAGCATTTCTAGGCTCTCATCATAGTGGGGAACTTCCATGACCTTATCAATGCAAACAATTACACTAGGACATTAATACATAATAGTCATAAAGAACAATGGACAATATGTAATATTATGTGTAATATTTAAATACATTAAATATCCATATAATCAAAGTAGAACCAGTAGGTTCTATGAAACCATCTATTACACTAGTATGTGGAAAAAATCAAACATCATCCAAAGGAATGGACACCTCTAATAAAAATCGATCATGGTCTGACCCAATAGGGATCCATCTATAACTACCCCAAGGCCACCTCCATAGATAAGGGTTTGGTGACAAGCACTGAAAGGAATAACTAATATTGGAGGCCTTTTACTACTTTACTTGTTTTCTCCCACCCAACCATAACCATGATGAAATGTAGAGGAATAATAATAAAAGATGAAACATCTATAAAATAAACCACGAATACAACAAACTCTAAGTAATAGAAGATTTTGATATAATAATTTTAAAATTAAATGCGAAAAAATATACAATCAACCTAAAATATGTCCCAAACTAAAAAAATAGGAAAAGAATGTCTTAAGAGTGCCCAACTTCTGGTCTCCAAGACTAACCACATTATGCAGTAAAATTCACCACGGTATCCCCATACTCCTCTATAATCGACACTGACCTATTTTTCATCTTCATAAGACATGACACATATAGGAAAATTCAAGGTAGGGGTTAGTATATACATAACCATTATTATGGACCAAAATTAGAAGTTGGAGAAGTATAAAACATTATAGGAACATCCAAATCAATTCATATCAAGAGAGTAATGAAAATACAACAACATGGATGAACATATATATCCTCAAAAAGAGAATCCAAATTGAAGAGAAATATGATATCCATAACATAGCCCATCATATAAAAAGGGCCTTATATCAGTTCTAAATGGTCCATCAATGATGCCAATCATCTTAAGAATTCATCTGAAGAACCATCCATATTAAGACACAGATTTCAACTTTTCTTAATAGTTGAGTAGTATAATATATAGGTAGGGGACCAATTCCCATAATATAATAGGAGGGTTCTACATCGATGGTAGAGGACCCATGAACTATCATGGAAGGGGAGTTAAACTATGATTGTAGAGTACCCTATCCCTAACTCCATAGGAGGGTACCACTTTGATAGTAGATAAATGATTGATGCTCTATCCTAGCAAGAGGGTTCGACTTTAATGTTTGAGAACTCATTCCCTGACTCCACTAATGAGTTTCTCTCTAATTGTCGATTAATGACCTTTTCCCAGCCCTTGGATGATGGTTATATTATAATGGTCGATGACCCATACCTTGACTCTTCAAGAGGGTTCCACAATGATAGTATATAGTGTACCCCTGAACTGCCTCAATAGGATGGCTCCACTCTAATAGTTGATGACCCATGCCCTAATTCCACAATATTGTACCACTCAGATAGTAGATATGGGACCCATACCATGTCCCAGAAGAATATTTTCAACCTAATAGTCAAGGAAACATGCCCTGACTACATGGAAGGATTCCACTTAGTTAAAAAAAATAAGACACATGTCCTACCCCTAAAAGAGGGTTCCATTCTATGAACAGATAGTGGCCCCATGTCCTGAATCTATATAAGGGTTCCACTATAATCTCTCTAATGGTCCTACACAATCACCACCATTATCAAACTTCATCTAAAAAAGAGTAATTCCCGTAATATCTCACATTGTATCTTAAAATCCACCATGATGTCCACTATCATTTTTGCCGTGAAAAAAAATTCAGGATATGATACGAATGGAAAAAATTCTGATTATAAAAGAAGAATATAAGAGGGATAGAAGTTTTCTAGAAAACAAGGGAACATGAAGCATAAGGGGATCCACATTATTTGTACACCCACCCTACCATTTTTCTTTATCCCTACTAGTACATAGATTATGGACCATGTATCACTTCACAAATTTTAAATGGACTACATGGCATTCCTTAAATTCCTTGGGTTCTTCCCAAGATCCTAATTGTGTTATTGTACCTAGGGAATGTCTTTTCTCACTAGCTGGGTACTCTGGTCTTGCATGTGTACACTGGATGTGGACACTGGCCATGTCCGTGTACTCTGGTCATGCCCATGTAAACTAGTTGTGTGTCTTATTGTTCCTAGGATTGTGTACTCTGAGAGTACATATTGTGTCTCTAATACCTAGTCACATGGCATGTGGGTGTCTCACATGGAGTGTTATATTTAACTCAACCCAAAACCATGTCCTCCATTTCTAGGGTCATATAAATTGTGATTTATTCAAACTACATGGTGTGAAATTGTGTTTTTAGTTGAATCACTGATCCACTCTACATGATCCAAATCCACGATATCATCTTCAAATAATTCCGTTAGGACACCATAAATAAAATGTTAATTCAATTGTTTGACAATTTTGGCTCTACAATTGCATGAAATTAGTATCTATTGATCCATGGTGGTCCGTAGACTGCATTGTGTGCCTACCATCACTTCATTTCAGTCCCAGATCCCATATCCCCTAAATGAATCACCCAAATACTATTATAATTACTCATCCATCACCAAATCATTGATAAATTCAACACACATAGATCCACCATGAATTTTGGGGTTTGATTACGCTCGGTCCCACCTGACAGTAGTAGAATCTTGACCCCATGGTCCAATGATGAATAACACGAAGAAGAGTGGGGGGAAATGAACATAAAAAAGGGTGAAACAATTGTTTCCCAAAATTTATTGTTGAAATAATTAAAATTGGTGATATATGAGGAAAGAAACATCCAACAAAAAGGATTAATCAAATAAAAAAATTAAATCTCGTACTTTTTCGCATACAATGAATCATGTTTGATGATCATAAATGAAATATGAATGATCATGCTAAATCATTTAATAATATGGGATAATATCCACCTATGATGAGTCCTACCTATATTCATATCGATCACTGAGACTGAATTTTCTCTTCAATTAAGGAGGAATGTTTTTTTCGTTCACTACAAATCAATTCTCATTGATACAGACACTCATCATCATCCAATATCAGTTTTCCAATGACATGTGGCTGAATTCACCTCTAAAATATCTCATAGTTATGTTGATAACATTAGAGATCCATCATTAATATTTATTTATAGAAGGGATTATGTTTATGTCATTTATTGAATTAATTAAGTAATTAAATAATTAACCCATTGAACCTACCATCCAAAGACCATTTTACCCAAATTCACCACGTTGACCAACTTTAGGTCCCACTAAGGGTAATCCTCGCATTAAAAATTCAACTGCATTCAAAGATATTTGATCCTAATATACATTTAAGAGGTATCAAATATTTTATCAAAAATTAAATGTGCATTATTTAAAATATATTAAATAATTTTATAGAATTAATTTTGGGAACACCATGCCTCGAAATCACACTTTATCTCAACACTTGGTTCTAAAAATATTTCAATATAAATTTCAGTCTCTTTCATGGATAGAAAAGTGTCTATAAATAGTTTTATAAAACATTTTCAAATATAAAACAATCCTCTTTGTTATTGGAAAACCAATTCCCAAATAAAGCAAATTCATTTTCAAAAAAAATCACCTTAAAAAACATTTGCCTTTCCAATCCATAATTTTTAAATACATATCACTTAAATTAAATTGAAAATCCAAAAGGAATCTACCAAGAAGAATAATACCTTCCTTACATTAAATTAATATATAGAAACACCTACCTAAAATTACTTCAAAGCAAGATTCCCTTAATAATGGTGATTGGAAACCATGAGAATGGCCATCGAAAGAAAATAAATACCATGAAACATAAATGGATCAATGGAAAAAAATATATGATAATAAATATGAACATAACCATAGACACAAACAAATTCATCTAATAATGATAAGGAACACTTATTTAGAGAAACACAGTACAACTACAACAATGGTCAATTGTCTAATCTAATGATCCAGAAGGGTTGATGGTCTCAAAAATCATCTTTGATATCTTCTCGTATGATAGGTATAATGTATGAAGATGATTGATTGATAAATCCACCATGAATAACCCTAAAATACCAAATTACAATGATTACATAACATTTAATCCCATTATAGATCTTGTAATCCATATTTCTCAAGTACACAAAAAATCACATATCCTTTTAGTTAAAAATATTATTTTTTGATAGTATATGTCATGAACCTATTAAATGGAATGTCAACCCTTCACACCATAAAACTATTTCTTGAAATATTCCAGGAGAAAATTAAATGGTTTTTAATACTATTACACTATGATTAATCTCACAAAATACTACATTAACCATAGGTTTAGGAATAAAACCTCATTAACCCCACTCCAAGCATTCTCTGATACTGGGAAATACCATTTTAAGTCCTTAAAATGAATATACCAGGAATCTATTAATTATAGTAAAAATACATCCCATAATAGTAGTTCATTTTTATCAATAAAGGTTCTCTTTCCTTTAGAATCTTGTAAATGCAGCCAAAAATTTATGGTAAACAAAAACGAGACAATTAGATATCTACAAAATGTAAAAAAGTGTGACAATATCCTCACCATAAACTCTATCTTGCCCTAGAAATCCCTGAAATTCTGTGACTCAAAAAAAGTGAATGCCACTAAAACCTCATAAAAAATTCTAAATACCATGTATCATGGCTTCCACATCCACACTACCATAATTCCCAAAGCATAATTTTTTTTACCATGTACTAACTTCTCTCGGTAATCAATAATATAAAATGGTTATTCAACCTAGGTGGTTTCAGTCTCATGATCAATATCATCCCATCCAATCAAATCGAAAAGATTAGGTATATACCTTCCCAACAAGAAAACATGTAACATGTCATGGATATAAGTCGAAACAAATGGTAATTCCAATCAATAGGCCACCTTCCGCATTTTTCCAATGGTCTCAAAGGGGCCCACAAACATCTATGCCAACATACCCTGATTACCCAACTAATGATGTCCCAATTGAGGTGAAATTATAAGAAAACCCCAATCAAATCCTAATACTCTATTAATCAGTGATGATGGTCAACATAATATTTTTTATGACTCTTTTCAATTATCAATTTCCATCAGATCAATTGCACCAGCTTTATCTCCTCTTGAATAAGAGTCGTCCCAACCAAGGATCTCTCTCCCAGCATTCCCCAACATAAACGAGATATACATGGATTACCCTATAAATCATTAATGAGAAACATCATAATCGAGGCCTAATAATTTTTTTTTTGGAAAATATGAATAGAGGAAATTTATTTTCCAATGATCCGCCCAAATAAAGCACACAATTCTTGTGCATATCCACAAGATCCAAAATAACCCTCTTTGTCTTCCAATATATCTATGTATGATAATTCAGGGTAAATATATTATGGGATCTCATAACCTCTTGTATAACATTCCAAACCCTGGACATAAACGTTGGGTCCCAATAAAAAACAACTGAAGAGGGAACCCTGTGAAGTCTCATAATATCTCAGACATACAAGTCCTCATGTTATTCCACCTTTGTCATCTCCTTGATAGGTAAAAAATGTTCCTATTTCACGATTTCATCAGTCTCCATCAAAATAAAATATTTCACACTAGGTTTCCATGTAAAAAAAATAACAAAATCCATGGAAATATCATCTATGTTCTATGTTTGAATGGAAAAATTCTGAAACAATCCCACAAGTCTCTAGTGTTACACATTAATTCAGTGAAAAGTAAGACATCGTGATAAAAAATCCAACACTGCCTGCCTCATCCCTTGCCACAAATACAAAAATCTCATGTCATAATATATATCGGTATCCCTAGGGTGAACATAACAACAAGATCAGTGTCCACTATCAGAAACGTCCCCCTCAGAGAAAACCAAACAACAAAAATACTATAGAAGCAAAAAATAACAACTAGGAGACTGAGACCACTCACTTGATGTAATGACCCACTCTATCGCATTCACTTGGGAGAAGAATGAGTCATTACATGGCCCTAAGAAACATCACCAAGGATCCAAAGGCTATAAATAAGTGTTAAAGGGTGTTAAATACAAGTGGGGGATGATTTATCCTTTTATAAATAAACTAAAAAAACAACAAACCATATTCAAACCATTTACTTAATGATGCATGAACAAAAGGAAGAACACTAATGTACATCATGTATCATAAAACCATTTCAAACTGAACCAGAGTAGAAGACCAAACTAGTATCAATGTAAAAAGAGGATAAATAGCTCCAGACTCTCAAAATACCACATTATTCCCAACACTACATGCTCCATTCTCCACAATCACCGAACAACTCATGTATCACGAGGTAGTGATAAAAATATAGGAAAAGTTACCTTCTCTTATATCCCAGAATATATCATTTACCAAAGAACCAATGCTCCAATGAAGGGGTGAGTATAAATCTCAGTAGTTTTTCCCTAATGACTTCCCTACTCACACCACATGGATATAAATGTTAGCCACAACATATAAAGCAATTTATATATAACAATATACAAAACATTTTATAACCAAATATAAACATGTTTCAAAAACCATTTGTAACCATGTGAAAAAAACAAAAAAACCAATTTCCAAAAAGTTATTCTTCTAGAAAAATAACTATTTTAATGATTTAAAACAAATTCTTCATATCATTTGGCATACCCATTCCATAGTTCACAACTCACCCAGACATGCCTGCATCGTTGATTGTTCCATGATCATGAGAGGTCTCTCGTTCAATTACCTTATGTACCAATGACACATGCCCCCTATCCAGGGTTACATCCCTTGTACCCCAATTGTACTCATACCTTGTTATGGTTCTTTTAAGCATGAACTCACACAAACACAATTACTATCAAATAATTTCATTACCAAAATTACCCACTTCAATAAAACTATTTTTTTTTTGAAATCCAATGCCCAACCAATTCCATGAATAATTTCATTTCAATAAAACCTTCCCTTTGTTAAAAACATCAAATATCATTTCTATGCCAACAATTCAGAAAAATACACTTTTTAAAAATAATCATTTTAAATCCAAGAACTAAAGCACTCATTTAAAATCCATAATTTAACATATTTCATAGCCATCACTCAAGAATGTTTCGAACAAGTTTTCAACAAAAAAATCACAATAAATTCAACCCAACAAATTCAATTTTAAATAATTCCAATCAGTTCTACTAAGTGGAGTTGAAATGAAGATTCATATATCATTTGTTTTGACGAAAATCCCAACGAATGAAGAACACATAAGAAAACTGGGTCGATTCTCCAAGAATCCTCCTTAGAACTCTTCTCCAAGAATGATAAAGACCAAAAATAATCATTCATGGAATCTAAAGACCTAGATCATCCCATAATAGGTGTATATATAAAAAAATATTAGAAATAAAGAATTAGATCTATTTAGATCTATGAAAATGATCATGGACGATGGAGAACGATCACATACCTCAAAAAACAGCATCAATTCAACAACAAAATCCTTTGGATAACCTCCAGAATGATGAAAGAACCTTATTTGTCCTTAAGAGAAGAAAAATCCTGAGTTATGTATTAATAAGAGAAAAAATAGGAAATTAGAGGTAAAAAAAATGAGATCCACTTTTTTAGGATATCACATAAACCATATGGGCTGTTAGTTTGTATGGTTATAAAAACTCTACACTAACCATGATTTTGCTTCGGCCAAGGCGAACCCTCACACGACTTCCTCTCATGGTCTCCTTTACCATTCTCTATCCTTGTAGGATCCAATTCCTCAAGAGGACCAATTACACACGTTTTGGCTGCACAGTTAGACAAACCGTGTGATTCTATTACAACATTCATTTCTTCCACAAAACTACTTCCAATGTTTTCGAAATTCTCCCATTAATCACACATAAACATTATATCCATGAAAAGAATCAAGTAAGGGTTACATAACAGAAACCGGGGGTACTACATTACCTCCACCATTGGTCTTTCCATCCATAGAATGTAGAAATCATTGACTACCCTAAAAGAGTTCTGGCCACTGCTCATTCATTTCCTTCTCGCATTCCCACGACTCTTCCTAAATCTGACAATGCAGCTATAAAACCCACACCAGAATGATGATTTTTCAACATAAGTCTTTCACATGGCTATAATTTTTTTTTATCAGGATATGTATCAATGAATCTTATATCTCTAGGCTAATGTGATCCCATCTGATCACATAGTCTGGATCAGGCAGATAATTTTTCAACTCAGACACATGGAACAAATTATGCACTAAACTAAACTATGGTGGTAATTCTAACTAATATGACACCTCACTAACCTGTTCCAATATCTATAAAAGGACATTGTATATATGATATATCTTTCCCTACTTCCTAAAATGATGATATCAAAGTCTTATAAAGATCTTCAATAAATCATAATCACCCACAGAAAACATCAATAGTTTTCTGCATTGATCTGTATAAGATTTCTGATGACTCTGAGCAATATCCATCCTATTTCTAATCAATTGGATCTTCATCATTGTTTCCTGTACAAGGTTCATCAAAAATAGGTATGTATCAACTATTTCTGCCCTGCATAGTGGAGAACGATAAGGACTCAAACAAAGTGATTCAAATAAATCCATGTGTATCGAGGCTTGATAGTTTTATTTAATGAGAACTCCACCAAGTGTATATAATCTTCCCATGAGCCACCAAAATCCATTAAATATTCCTGAAACATGTCTTACAACATCTATATTTTCCTCTTAAACTGGTTGTCTATCAGTGGATGAAACCCCATGCTCATATTTAACTATGTCCCAAGAGATTTATGTAAGGATTTCAAAAAAAGAGGCGTGGACCTTGGATCTATATCTGAGATGATTGAAACTGGTACACCATTCCTCTTTACCAATTCCTGAATATAGATTTTACAAAGATCTTCCACCGTATGAGTATCATGAATTGAAAGGAAATGGTCCAAGTTGGTAAGCTGATCCACTATCACCCATATGGAATCTTGTTTCCAGAATGTTCGTGGATGACTTGTAACAAAATCCATTCCTATCTACTCCAATTTCACACTGGAATTATTGTAGACTAAAACATTCTTTCTGGTGTTTTATGCTCTTCTTTAACCTAATGAAAAGGTTTAGCACTATGAGAGGATCTCGAACACCGTCCTTTTCATGTTGTTCCACCAAAACTGTGCCTCCAACAACTATACATCTTCTATGTACCTAGATTTTTAGCCCATATTGAATGGTGGTATGTAAGAAGGAGTTGTTTTTGATAAGACATAGATACAAAAATCTAATCTCTAAAGCAAAAAACTGAACTGTCAACAGGTTTCCAGCCCTCAAGGGTCTCCCACCATTGAGTTTTGAACTCCTAACCTGACATTTTTCATTTGATGATTATGTCTCTTTGACAATTTTAACCAAATTAGTAACAAGATTATATGAAAAGAAACCTGCAACATCACCTCATTCTTCACATTCCACTAGAATGTTGGCTAGTACTAACATCAACTACCATTTATCTGATGCTTATTTACCCAATTGAATGTATGAATTTCTTGTTAATGCATTAGCCATTGAATTTCCTTTCCCTGGTTTGTAAATCATGTCAAAGTCAAAAATTTGGAGATATTCCATCCATCTCCTTTCTTCAGATCTAAATCTCACTATAAGAATATCTATTTCAAGATTTTATGACATGTATACACAATGAATTTCTCACCAAAGAGAGAATGAAGTTAGGTAATTAAATCAGGGACTACTATGCAAACTCCATGTCATGTGTTGGGTAATTATTCTCATGTAGTCTAAATTTCGATGAACCATAAGCAACCAAATGGTCTCATTTTAGGAGAACATTGAGAAACTGTGATCCCAAAGAATCAGAATACACAACATAACACTATCCTAATTTTGTAAAAACTGGATATGTGCTGATGAAAGCTGAACATTCAGCTCCTAGAAAGAGTTCCGACATTCCTCCATCCAATGGAATGGATCTTAATTCTTTATCAGAGCTTTCATTAGTGAAGCTAGTCATAAGAAGTCATGAAAAAAGAATATGTAGTACCCAGTTACACCATAAAAAATTGTATCTCAATGAATTTCTTTGGTTATTGCCTTGAGATTACAGTTTATATCTTTTTTGGAACAACATAAATGCCTTTTTCAGAAATCATATGGCCACAAAAGTGTATGTCTTGTATCACAAAAATCTCACTTAGATAATTTTTCATACAATCTGTGTTCAATCAAGATTTGTAACACTATTTTTAGGTGCTCATCATGGTTAGACTATTTCTTTAAATACACCAAAATGACTTCCACAAAAACCACAATAAATGAATCTAGGTATCGATGAAATATCTGATTCATTAAAGCCATGAAGACTATTAGTGAATTCATTAGACCAAAAGGCATGGATACATATTAAAAGTTTCAATATCTTCTTCTGAAACTGGTCTTTGGAATATCGTCCTTATGAACATGAAATTATTAATAACGTAATCGCAATTTAATCTTAGAGAACCATTGATATCCCCTTAATTTATCAAAAATATCATCAATCTGTTGAAGAAGATATCTTTTCTTTATCATAACTTGGTTACTCTTATGATAATCAACACACAACTGAAGAGTTCCATATGCTTTATAAATAAACAAGAATGGTGCATCCCAAAGATACATAATTGGTCAAATGAAACCCTTTCTATCCAGCTCCCCCAATGAAACATTCAATTCCAATATCTCTATTGTTTCCATTATATAAGATGGATGGGAAATATGATTGGTCCCCCGAAGGAGACCAATCATAAAATACACTTCCCTTTTAGGTGGTAACCCTTAGATGTTCTCAAGAAATATGTCTTCAAATTGATCCAAAACTACTAAAAAACTAATTTCCTCGATATCTTCCATTGATTCCAAAGTCAATGGTGACAACTGAGAATAGATCATTCCAAATGTTGGTTCCAACAAGCTATTTTTCATTTCCTTTTACCATCATCTCTCCTCTAAATAGATGTTTGATTCCATCCTCAATTGTGAAACAATCTATTCTTGTAAACTACTTGACGTAAGCATTAAACATTTTAAAACAATCCATACCTAGGATTACATCATAGACATCCATATCCATCATTGTGAAGCTGCATTTCAGATTATATTTATCAATAGTTATAACACATGCTCTACACCCAAAGTCATGACTGTCTCTTTCACCGAGAGGAGTTTTCAGTTTTAAAACAGAAGGCATCATTTCAAACATTAAACATAAAAAATAAATAGCATGAGAAGTAATGAAAAAATTTGATGCACCAGTATGGAAGAGAAATTGCATAAGGGTAGAATAAAAAAGAATCATACCTCTCACTATTGATGGTCCATCAGTATCATTAAAAAATTTTATCATCACAATATATTTACTTCGCCAATGCATTGTTCTATTTGTAGCCTTGCTTAGATTTCCCTGGTTGGGGAGTCATGATATTTCTAGAATAAACATGGAAAGATATACTCTACAGTTGAGATTGATTCTTTTGACCTCATCATATTCAAGTATACGATGCTTGCAATGCGTTAAAAGTAACTCGACCACCAGAACATGGAGCACTACGACAGTAGCACTGGAGATGCCCAAACCTTCTCTCTCTTATAACTTTCTCAAGGTTGTGTCATACACTCTTGATTTATGTGGTCAAGAAAACCACATTGAAAGTTTCTCGCTTTTCTCTGGGGTCATGGAGGATGGTTCACTGATCCAGTCGTATGGTTCTGATTTCCACTTCCACCTGTATATAGGTGTCCATTTTCTTGTTATTCCCATCATTTGAGTCCCCACCATTTCCTATGGGTATCATCATACCTTCTCCCATAGATGCTAAGATTTCTTGTTCAGCCACAGTCTCTCTATTCACCATCTCTGTATAATTTGTGTAACATAGCCCCACAATCATTGATCAAATCTCATGTCGTATCCCCAATTCGAAGATGTGTTCCTTCAATGAAGAACTTTCATCAACCAGTTGTGTAAAAAGACTAAATTAATGAATTTAGCTACATTTTCTACGAAAGTTATACTCTCTTTTTTCAATCTGAAGAAGTCTGTCATTTTTTTGGATCTTGAACGTGTGAGGATAGAAAAGGTTGTTTAATTATCCCTCAAAATCCTCCCATGTAAGGTGTTCCGTAAATTTGGAATACACCGCTAAATCCCACAACTGGGGTGCAAGATCCTTGAGGATATACATCACCAGCTTGAACATTAGCTATATCGTTGTGCTGATAAAGTAGAATATATGATTCATCATACTCAACCACACCTCTTCCTTCTCAGGTTTAGAATCACACTGAATGTTTTGTGGATTATAATTCATGAACTGAATGGTATGATCCACATGTCATAGAGCATCCCTATGGTTCCCTTTATCCACAACATGAAAAGCTTGGAAAATATTATAAATCGGCTCTTGGTTTACCTATTTTTCATGTGAAACCACATTCTCCGTAGCTTCATCACGTTTGTTTCTACAACACCTACCAGTTTGCATTTTATAAACCGTTAACAAAATCCATCAATCTCACTCTCTAACAACCAATGTCTTATCATTTCTAATAATACCACATCCACTATCACAATTTTTTTCTCAAAACAATCTTTTTCCATGTATATCCATTTTTGAAAACATTTATTCATGATTTCTGGAAATCAATCCATTTTCCAAATACCATACACATTCCCTTTTTCAAAATCATTCATTTGAAAAATAATTTTAGAATTTTTCAAAAATAATCACTTTTTTGACCACATTGATCATTACTTAAAATGATATATGCACTCCTAGTGGGAAGTAATTCCTCTATAATGCATGTCCAGATCGTCTATCTAGATAAACCCAAGACAAAGTGATTTCAAAATACTAGAATTGTCTCTAAAAACTTTTGTACCCAACTCCCTGGTAACTTGATGTTCTGCATAATAGTGTTAGCTACGTCCTTTTATGCTATAAATTTCATGTTCATAAATTCTTACTGTTGTCTAAGATTTTAGTCCAATGGATAGACAAGAAGTAATTTCAATTCCAATACTAAGAACACAGATGACGAGTTGTTGGGAAAGGAACAAAAAAGATGATAACATAAGTACCTCAGTGGAATTCCCAGTCTGATAGCATTTGTAAGGAATCTCTCAATATGATTGGCTTGAGAGCATTATGAGTCAATACATGGCCTCAAGCGACATCCCCAAGAATCCAAAAATGGAAATAAATATCGAAGTGTTACAAATACAAGTGGGGGATGATTTAACCTTTTATAAATAAACTAACAAACCAAAAAACCATATCCAAACCATTTTCAAAATGATTGATGAACAAAATAAAGACCACTAGGAAACATCATGCATCGTAAAACAATATCAAAATGTACCACAACGAAAGACCATACTAGTATCAAAGTAAACGTTGGATAAACAACTCAATACTCTCAAAATACCACAACACACCATGCTCCACAATCTCCAACCTCCACAATCACCAAATGTACCATGTATCATGAGCTAGTGCTAAAAATTTGGGAAACATTACCTTTTCTCCTATCCCAGAAGATAGCATATGCAAAAACACCAATGTGCCAATGAAGGGGTGAGTATGAAACTTAGTAGGTTTCCCTAATGACTTCCCTACACCTGCCACTAGGATAGAAAGGTTAAAAACATTATATAAAATAGTTTATATAAAACAATTAATAAAATAGTTTACAACTAAATATAAAAAAGTTCTAAAAACCTTTTATAAATAGGTGAAAAAAAGAAACCAATTTCCAAAAAATTATTTATTCAGAAAAATAACAAATTTAACTCTTTAAAACAAATTTGTCTTATCATTTGGCAGAACCCATCAATATTTCAGAACGCACCCACATATGCATGATTCGTTGATAGTTCCATACTCATGAGCGGTCCCTCATCCAAATACCTTGTGTCCCAATGACCCAGTCCCCCGACCTAGGGTCACGTACCTTGTAACTGAATGGTACTCATGCCTTTTTAAGGGAATCATAAGCATGGGCTCACATCAACACTATTTATTTCAAATATTTCCTTTACCAAAATAAATGAATTTAATAAAGTTGAAGATTTATTGAAAATCAAAGCACATCCGATTTGAAGAAAAAATTTCCAATCAATAAAACCATCCCTTGGTTGAAAACATCATGTCCCATTTATTTTCCAATAATCTAGAAAAAAATCCCTTTTTGAATATCCAAATTTTAAAACCAAGATCCAAAGAACTCGTTCGTAATCCCCAATTTTCCATATTTCACAACCATAAGCACAAAATCATTCCAGCATGTGTTCAACATCAAAATAAAAATCAATTAAACACCACTAATTATATTTGAAATAATTCCAATCGATTTTACTATGTGGAGTTGTAAATGAAGCCTTCTACCTAAATGGTTTTGATTAAAACAAAAAAACAAAGAACTCAAAAGACTACCAGGTCGATTCTCCATGAATCCACCTTAAATCGCTTTTCCTAGATTGATCTAGACCAAATATCATCATTCATGAAATCTAAACACCTATATCTACCCATAACGAGATTTGATTTACGAAAATTAGAGAATATGCAAATTATATCTAAGTAGATCTAAGAAACCAATCATGAACGATGAATAACGATCACATACCTCAAGAATCAGGCTTTAATTTTCCATGGAAAGCATTCGGATCACCTTCAGAATGATGGGAGAACATTATTTGGCTTTAGGAGAAGTAAACTCTCATGTTATGGTAGCTTAGGAGAAAAAACGATACACTTAGAGGCAAAAACTTATGAGATCAATTTTTTTAATAACTCAATTAATCCATCCACACGTTTAGACTGCACTATTATACAAGCCTTGTCCTAATGGTTCCATAGCTACTGGAAATATAGAATGTTAGGTCCAATAGGCTAGATACCCTATGAGGGAGGCTGAATCAGGGTATGACAAATTAAAACAAATACCCCTTTGATATTGTTTTTTTGTTTGAAAAAACCATATTTTATCTCTCTGTCCCTTTGCAGAGTATGAATGAATCTTAAATCATGTACATGACACAAAAATTTTACTTGGTTCACCATCACTGGGCTATGTCCAAGGAGCCTACACCAGAAATGTGCTTATAAACCAAATCCACTATAATCACACTATTGTTTACATGTTCAATGTAGACTCACTACCCCTCATGGTTTACAACCATTCACAAATTGATAAATCACTTCTCTTTCAACTAAAGTGATCTCACTGGTTCTTCAGAAGATCCACTCACAATTTATAGACCTGAAGTTATCTTCATTATATCTAATTAATGCATACTCCACTATTTGTAGATTATCTATTGATGTAAAAATTTCATCCACTGACGAATACCCCTTTTCCACTGATCGCTAGGCAACAGCCTTTGGAAATACCTTCGCAAAACACCCTACGCTGCGAAGCTCCAAATTTCGTGTAGCTCCAAATTTCACGAAACTCAAACAAGCCTTCGGAAAGTTCCTTTCTCATCTTGAATCACACATCTTCACAGAGCTCACTACCACATGGAGTACACAACCTTTCAAATCTCAGACCATCATAAATATCAATCCATCACAATGATTTGGTTGTCGCGGGGCTCAAGTCGTCACACAGTGACTTCCTTCGCGAAACTCACAGAGCCAATGTGGAACAAACCACTTTCGCGGAGCTAAATTAACCTCCACGAAGAAAATTCTTTCGCGAAGCACACAAACTTTTCAAATATCTTTCTTGAGTTTAGAAAAACAAATTTTTCTTGGAAAAAACTCTTTTTCTCTAGAGGGGGTTGAGGTCTATTTATAGGCAATTCCACTGAACATAAAACATTTACTATGAAGTCAGTGCCACATCATATCATATCATGAATCTCTGAATGATCTGCCAAAACTCTCTCTATATCGTGAAGCACCATGGAAATTTTCGGATCACGGAGATCATTTTAATAATGGATCATTCCGTCAATTCCTTCACGTCTTCGCTGCGAAGCTCCACTATCAATTTCCTTTGATGCATCAATTCTCTTCAACACTTCCATTCACGAATCTCATCCTAATTGTGAAGAACACCATCAACATTATTTATGTATTCAAAAAATAAACATAAAAAATATAGTACTTTTGAAACTATTTCCTTTTTCATATTTTGATTAAATATTTTATGAAATCCATATTTTGCGATGCTAATCAAACGTTAAATTTTGGACCCCAAAAATTTAGCAAACATTAGAAAACAGTGCCTCCTTGCATATAATCTTTTGTAACACCTCTAGATCGCCCATTCCTTTGTCATGGTTCTTTTTCAACATGGATTGTCAACAACATCTCTAAACTTGACAATTCACCATGGAAACCTACTTTGTCAACAAACACAATCAACCCAAAAATGCTAAAATGTTACCTTGAGAGATTATTTTCCCAAAATAAACCCTCCCATGGCTTCCTCGCATGTTCTCCCTAATCGTGATCTATCCATTCTAGAGAAACTTCGTCAAGAGGTCCAATTACACATGGTTTTTACACACAGTTAGGCAAACACTGTAACGCCCATGAGATTTTCATTTTTCCTCAAAACAACTTCCAATGTAATCCAAAATCTTCCATTCATATCCCATGAACATTATAACCATGAAAGGAATCATGTAAGGGTTACATACTAGAAATTCGGGGTACTAAATTATCCCCACCATTGGCCTTTACTTCCATAGAATGTATAAAACATTGACTGCTCTGAAGGAGTTCAGGACACTACTCTTTCATTTCCTTCTCATGTTCCCATGTCATATCCTGAAACTGACCATGCTGCCATAAAACCAATACTAAACTGGTGATTTCTCCCTAGAAGGCATTCTCATACCTATAAAAATCATTATCTAGATATGTATCAAATGAACCATCTTGCTCTAGGTCAACGTGATCCCATCTAATCACATTGTTAGGATTAGGCTTATACTTTTTCAATTGTGATACATAGAACACATTATGTGTTGAGCTGAACTATGGTGGTAATACCAACAGATATGACACCTCTATAATGACTTCCAATATCCCTAAAGGGAATATGTATCTTGGATATATCATTCCCTACAACCCATAACTATGATGTCCAATTCATCGAGACATCCTCAAGAAAACATGATCACTGAAAGAAAACGTCAACGATTTTCTACAATGATCCACGTATGATTTCTGATGACTCATAACTATTTAAAACATTTTTATAATAAATTAGATCTTCTCCATTATTTCTTGGTCAAGTCTCAGCCCAAATTGAGAAGTTTCACATATTTCCACCCAGCATAGTGGAAAACGAAAAGGACTCCCATACAATGATTCAAATAGAGTCATTTGAATCGAGTCTTGATAACGGTTATTGTATGAGAACTCCACCAAGGGTATATAATCATACCTTGATCCATAAAAATATATTACATAAGCCGTAAAAATGTCTTCCAACATCTATATTGTCCTCTTAGACCAGCTGTCTGTTTGAGGATGATACATCATGCTCATGGTCAACTGATTCCCAAGGGATTTCTGTAAGTATTTAATAAAATGAGATGTGGACCGTGGATCTCTGCCTGATATGATTGAATCTGTAATGAAATTCCACTTTACCACTTCCTAGATATATATTTTAGGCTGATTCTCCACTGTATGAGTTTCAAAAATTGGTACGAAATGGGCCGAGTTGGTAAGTCGATCCACTATCACCCATATGAAATCGTGTTTCCAGACCGTTCTTGGGAGACATGTAACAAAATCTATTTCTATATACTCCCATTTCCAAACTATAACAGGTAAGGGCTACAACATTACTTTTGATCTCTGAATCTCTACTTTTTCCTAATGACAAGTTATGCCTTGTGAGATGAACTCATCTACCTCCCTTTTGATGTTGTTCCACCAAATGTTTTCCTTCAACTACTTATACATATTATGTATATCTATATGTACAACCCATATGGATTGGTGGTAAGCATTAAGGAGTTGTTAATGACCTTAAAAAGGTACAACTATCCAATCCTTAAATCATAAAACATAACTCCCATCACTTTTACAACACTCAATGGTCACCCCACCAGTGAGTTTTAAACTCATAAATAGACTTTCTGCAGTATATGTTTCTGTCTCTTCCGACATTTTTACAAATCAAGAACAAGCGTAGGTGAAAATAAAAATATAACATCTCCTCATTCTTCAAATTCCACATGCATATCAGTTAGGACTAAAATCAACTATCATTCATCTGAAGCTTCTTTCACTAATAGAGCATATGACTTTTGGGTCAATGCATCTGCGACTAAATTTCCTTTCCCTAGTGAGTAAATCTAGTAAATGTAAAAAAAATTTAGATATTCCATCCATATATGTTTCCTCGTATTCAAATATCACTGTGAGGAAAAGTGTTTCAAGTTTTTATGAAATGTAAACATAGTTAATTTCTCACCAAAGAGATAATGATGGAAGGTCTTTAAAGCATCGACTACAGATGAAAACTACAAGTCATGTGTTGGGTAATTATTCTCATGTTCTCAACTGCCTTGAACCATAAGAAACCACATGGTCTCCTTGCATGAGAACACTTCCCAACCCTGATCATGAAGCATAACAATACATGACATTCCTTTGTCTTCATTCTGAAAAAAAAACAAGATAGGTGCCGATGTAAGCTGAACTTTCATCTCCTAGAAAGACTTATGGAATTCCTTTTTCCATTGGAATAGAGAATTATTCTTTTTCATGTATTTCATTGGAAAATCTTGTCATGAGAAGTCATGCACTATGTATCAGTAGTAACCAGCTAGATCAAGAAAACTTCATATCTCGAAGAAATTCTTCGGTGTTTTCAAAAAGATAAAAAGTTTTTATCTTTTTAGGATCAACATAAATGCCTTTTTCATAAATCACATGGCCATGAATGTGTGCCACTTGTATCCCAAAAATCACAATTTTATAATTTTTCATTCAAATGGTGTTCTCTCAGGAATTGTAACACTATTTTAAGGTTCCCTCATGGTCATCCCTTGTCCTTGAATACATAAAAATCTGTACCACAGAAAACACAACAAAAGAATCCTTATGTCGCTAAAATATCTTATTCATCAAATCCATGAAGACCGCTGGTGAATTCGTTAGTCCAAAAGGCATGAGTACATATTCATAGTGTCCATATCTACTTCTGAAAGTGGTCTTTGAAATATCCTCCTTAGAAACTCACAATTGGCGATATCCTAATAACATGTCAATCTTGGTGAACCACTGAGCTACCCTTAGTTGATCGAATAGGTCATCCATGTGTGGAAGTGGATAACAATTTTTTATCATAACATGGTTAATCTTATGATAATAAACACAAAACTGATGATATCCTTATACTTTCTTCATGAACTAGACCGGTGCTTCCCATAATGACGTACACGGTTGAATGAAACCCTTTCATTCTAGCTCGTCCAACACAATTTTTATTCCCATAAATATGTTGGCTACATCCTATAATATGGAAGGGAAATAGGACTGGTCCTCAGACGGAGATCAATCATAATTTCCACTTCCCTTAGAGGTTGTAACCCTGAGATGTTGTTAGGAAATATGTCTGTAAATTGATCCAAGAATGATGTAATCCTAATTTCCTCGATATCTACCATTGAGTACAATGTCAATGATACCAACTAATAAGAGATCATTCCCACCATTGGTGACAAGAAACTCTTTTTCCCTTTCGTATACCATCCTCTATCCTCTAAATAGATGCTTGATGTAGTCCTCAGTTGGGAAGCTAAATATTCTCTTAAAATAGTTGATGTGATCCCAAAACATTATCGACAATCCATATTCCGAATTATACAATATAAATCCACGTCCAACAACAAGAATCTCCATTTTAGATCAGATTTATCAAATGTTAATATATATTCTCTACACATAATGGCTTGACAGTCTCTTTCAATGAGAAGAGTATTTAGTTTTAAAACAGAATGCATTGTTTCCAACATTAAACATAGAAAATAAACAACATGGGAAGCAATGAAAGAATGTGATGAACAAGTATGAAAGAGCTATTTCACAAGGGTAAAATTCAAAAGAATTGTATCTCTCACCGTAGATGGTCCAACTTGATCATCGACGAACATTTATTCAGCACCATATACTTGCTTTGTCGTTGCATTTGTTCCATTTATTTCCTTTTGTAGATTTTCATATTTGAGGTGCCATAATATTTCCGGAATCACTATGGCAAGATCGGGTCTACATAAAATAATTACTCATCTGTTCACGTCCTATTGTTGTATACAATGCTTGAGACGCCAGAGAAGTTACTCGAGCACTATACCATGGAGTAGTGCGACATTAGCATTGGAGATGCCCCCATATTCTTGTAGTTAAGGCATTCTCATGGTTGTGTCATACACTCTGGGTTCGGGGAGGAAGGTTCACTAATCCAACATTCTGGTTCGGATTTCCACATCCACCATCGAAATAGGTATCCCTTTTCTAGTTTTTCATAGATTTTGAGTTCCCACCATTTCCAATGGGTATCATCATGCCTCCTCCAATAGATCTTGAGATATCACATTCTGCCACAATCACTTTTTTCACCATCTCTATATAATATGTGATACAGATCCCCCCAATCATTGATGGAATCTCCTGTCGTAGCCCTGATTTGAAGATTTGTGCCTTCCAATACACACTTTTTTCAACCTATGGTATAAAAAGACTAAATTCATAAATTTACCTACAAACAATATGAATGAGATACTCTCTTGTTTTAAGTAGAATAAGTTTGTAGAATTCTAGATATCGAACATGTGAGGATAGAATAGTTTGTTTAATAATTCTTCAAAACCCTCCTATGTAATTTATTCATCCAATTAGGCATACACCACTAAATCCCACCACTGGCGTGAAAGATCCTTGAGCATATACATCACCAGCATTACCATACCTCTACCAATGTGCATATGGGGTCGATGATACAATTAAGCCTAGTCAACCACACCTATGCCTTCATAGGTTCAGAATCACTCTAGAAGTTAGGTGGATTTTCTCCATGAAATGATTGTTATGATCCACATGTCATGTCTCATCCCTCCAGTTCCCAGTATCCACAACTTGAAAATCTTGGACAATACTCTAAACCAGCTCTTGGTTCATCGACGGTTCAGGTGCAACCACATTCTCAGCAACTTATTTAGGTTGGTTTCTACGATGCTTACCAGGTTACATTTTCTAAACCAACAATAAACTCCATCAATATCACTCTATAGAGACTGATGTATTAACATTTCGAATTATAACACATCAATTATCAAAAAATTGTTTTTCAGAACAAAATTTTTCCATGTTTATCCATTTTTTGAAACATTCACCAAGGGTTTTTGAAAATTAAACCATTTTCAAAATACCACACACATTCCCTTTTTTAAAATCATTCATTTGGAAAAAATATATAATTTTTAAAAATTCATAAATTTTTCAAAACATTTATCATTCCTTGAAATTATGTATGCACTCTTAGTGGGATTCCATTCCTCTTCAATGCATTTCAAGCTCATCTCAATGTATAAACCCATAACTATGATATTTCGAAATCCCAGAAGTGTCCCCAAAAACGTTTCTACCCAAATCCTTGTTAACTTGATGTTCAACATAAAAGGGTTAGTTATGCCATTTTATGATATACATTTCAAGTTCTGAAAATCCGACTCATATATAAAATTTCAGTCCAAAGGATATATAAGAAGTAATTTCAACTCCAAGACTATGAACACTAATGACCACTTGTTGGGCAAGGTCTGAACAGGCTGATAACATTTTCATGTCAAAGAAAGGACCAGTCTGATACCATTTGTAATGAACCGCTCAATCTCATTGGCTCGAGCGCACAAAAAGTCATTACATGTACTTAAGAGACATCCCTGAGGAGATAAAGTTTGGAAATACATCTCGAAGTGTTTCAAATACAAGTGGGGGATGATTTAACTTTTTGGAATAAATTAACAAACCAACAAACCATATACATACGATTTACAGAAAGATGCATGAACAAATGAAAGACCACTAATTAACATCATGTATCTTAAGATCATATCAAAGCTTACCACAATAGAAGACCAAACACTATTAATGTAAACAATAGATAAACAACTCAAGACTCTTAGAATACCACAAGACTCCATGATCAAAAAGCTCCAGGCTTAAAAATCACCGAACATCCCATGTATCATGAGGTAGTGCTAAAAACATGGGAAACATTACCTTTTTCCCTCTTCTAGAATATAGCATCTGCAAAAGAACCGATGTTCCAAAGATGGGGTGTGTATAAAAATCACTTTCTTTTCCCCAATCACTTCTCTAATCATTCCACAAGGATATAGACACATTTTATAAAATAGTTTATATAAAACAATTAACAAAATAGTTTTTAACGAAATAGAAACAATTTCAAAAAATTGTTTGTAACCAAGCGAAAACAAAACCAAAAGAAACCATTTTCCAACATGTTATTTTTCATGAAAATAACTAAACTAACACTTTAAAATAAATTATTTTTATCATTTGTTTTACCCGTTCTATAGTTCACAGCAAACCAACACATGCATGCTGCGTTGATAGTTCCATAATCATGAGTAGTCTATCATCAAATTACCTTGTGTCCCAAAGACACACTCCCCCGATCTAGGGTCACATCCCTTGTACCCCAATGGTACTCATCACTTTTTAAGGGCCTAATATACATGAACTCACAACAACACCATTTATTCCAAATATTTCTATTACTAATATAACCCACATCAATAAAACTGAAATTCTATGGAAAACCAATGCACAACTAATTTCAATAAAAATTTCATTTCAAAAAAATTCCTTACCTTTATTGAAAACATAAAATACCATTTATGTTCCCACTATCTAGAAAAATACCCTTTTTTAAAATCCACATTTAAAACCAAGAACCAAAGAATGCATTCAAAATACACAATTCTCCATATTTCACAACCATCACTCAAGAAGGCTTCAAACAAGTGTTAAAAAACAAAATAAAAATCAATTCAACACCACAAATTCAATTTGAAAGATTGAAAATTAGTTATACTATATGGAGTTGATAAATAATCCTTCTACCTCAATGGATTTCATGAAAACCCGAATGAACGATGAAGACATAAGAAAACTAGGTCGATTCTCTATGAATCTGCCTTAAATAGCTTCTCCTAGTAATATCAAAAACAAATATCATCATACATGTAATATAAAAAGCTAGATATACCCATAAGAAGTGTAGATCTATGAAAATGAGAGAAGGGAAGAAGTATATCTAAGTAGATCTATGAAACCGATCATGAATTATGAATAACAATCACATAACTCAAGAATCCGAATTCGAATCACCACGGAAAGCCTTCAGATCCCCTTAAAAAAGAAGGGAGAACCTTATTTGGCCTATAGAGAAGACGAATCCCATGCTGTGGATAATTAGGAGAAAAAATGAGCCACTTATATGCAAAAACATGTGAGATCCCCTTTTTTAGGATCTCACGTAAACCATTTGCACAGTTAGTTTTCACGGTTATACAAACCATTCACTAATAGTGTGTTAGCTAATGTGAAGCCTGGAACTCACAGAGTTTCCTCACCTGGTCTCCCAAACTGTTCTCCATCCGTTCTAGAGCCACTTCCCCAAGAGGACCAATTACACATCATTTTTCCGCAGAGTTAGACAAACAATGTGACGCCCTTGCAACTTTCTTTTTTCCTCAAAACTACATCCAATGTTATCCCAAATCTCCCATTCATCAACCTTATACTTCATAAACATGATTAGAATAAAGTAAGGTTACATACAAGATACCAGGGGTCCTACATTCTCCCCACCATTGGACTTTCCATCCTTGTAATGTTGAAAACATTCACTGCCCAGAAAGAGTTTTGGTCGCTACTCTTTCATTTCCTTCTCACATTCCCAAGTCTCTTCCTGAATCTAACCATGCTTCCATAAAACCCACACTAGACCAAATTTTTTTCACATGAGGATTTCTCTTGACAATCCAAAATCTTTACCAGGATATGTACCAATGAGACATTCATAAATAGGTCAACATGATCTCATCTGATCACATTGTCAGGACCAGACAGATACTTTTTCAAATGAGATACATGGAACACATTATGCACTGAACTGAACTGTGGTGGTAATGAAAGCTGATATGAAACAACTATAATGAATTCCAATATATCTAAAGGGCCTATTCAACTAGAAGATATCTTTCCCAACAACCCCAAATGATGATGTAGTAGTCTTGTAGAGATACTCAAGAAAACAAAAGCTCTCATAGAAAACGTCAAAGGTTTTCTACAATGATCTGCATAAGATTTTTGATGACTCTGTGACATCTCATTCCTCTATATAATCAATGAGATATTTTTAATTGTTTCTTAGAAAAGGATCATTCCAAAGAGGGAAGTTTCACCTATTTCCACCCAGCATAGTGTAGAACCACAAGGACTCCCATATTGTGATTCAAATAGTGCCCTGTGTATTGAGGCCTGATAACTGCAATTGTATAACAACTCCACTAAGGGTTTATAATCTTCCCATTACCCACCAAAATCTATTACATAAGCTAGAATCATGTCTTCAACATCTGTATTATCCTCATAGACTAGCTTTCTATCTAAGTATGATAATTCATGCTCATAGTCAACTGAGTCCCAAGAGATTTCTATAAGGATTTAAAAAAATGTTATGAGAACCTTGTATCGCTTTGTAAGATTATAGACACTGGTACTCTATTACTCATTACCGCATCCTAAATATTGTTTTTAGGAAGATCCTCCACCATATGAGTTTCAAAAATAAGAATGAAATGGGACGACTTGGTATGTTGATTCACTATCACCCATATGACATCATGTTTCTAGAACATTTTTGGAAGATGGATAACAAAATTCATTGCTATGTACTCCCATTTCAAAATTGGAATTGGTAAAGACTTTGAAATTCCTTCTAGTATCTGATGCTCGACTTTAACCTACTGGCATGTTAGGTGCTGTGAGACGAACTCAACTGCTTTCCTTTGCATCTTGTTCATCCAAAATTACACCTTCAACAACTTATAAATCTAATATGTACCTAGATTTACAACTCATATCGAATGGTCATATGTAATAAAGTGTTGTTCTTGACAAGACATAGGTACAACCATCTGATCTATATTGCAGAAAACTGAACTCCCCCTAATTTTCCTTCCCTCAATGGTGTACCCACCATTGAGTTTTGAACTCATAACCAGTCATTCTGCATTAGATGACTTTGTCTCTTTGACAATTTTAGCCAAATTAGGAACAAGAATAGATGAAAATAAAACTGGAACATCACTTCATTCTTCACATTCCACATCCATTTCGACTAGGACCGACATCAACTACCATTCATTTGAAGCTTCTTTCTCCAATTGAGCATATGAATTTTTCTTCAATGCCTCCGCCACTAAATTTCACTTCACTGGTGTGTAAATAATTTCTATGTCATCCATTTGAAGATATTATATCCTTATAATTTTCCATAGATTCACACTTTCTAGGAGAAAATGTGTTTCCCAATTTTATGATACGTAAACATAGTGATTTTCTCACTAAACTGATAATGACTTCTGGTCATTAATGCATTGACTACTCTCGAAAAATCCAAGTCATGTGATGGGTGATTATTCTCATGTAGTCTCAACTATCTTGGATCATAAGCAACCACATGGTCTCCTTTCATGAGAATAAAGCCTAACCATGATCTCAAAGTATCACAATACACGACATACCTCTATCCTGATTATGGAAAAAAATATTGGTGCTGATGTAAGCTGAACAATATGCTCATGGAAAGACTTTTGGCATTCCTTTGTACATTAAAATGGAGCATTATTATATTTCAGAGATTTCATTGTCGAAGCTAGTCATGAGAAGTCATGCACAAACAGTATGTGAAAACCATCTGGACCATGAAAAATTTATATCTCGAAGCCATTCTTTGGTGGTTTCCACGAGATAATGATTTCTATATTTTCAGGATCAACAGAAATGCATTTTTTATAAATCACATGGCTATGAAAGTGTACATTTTCCCCCCAAAAATCACACATTAATAATTTTTCATACAAACGGTGTTCTTTCAAGATTTGTAACACTATATACAGGTGTTACTCATAGTCAGCCTTGTCTTTGAATACAACAAAATTTCTTTCAAAAACACCACAATAAATGAATCTAGATATCTCTCAAATATATAATTCATCAAATCCATACCGACCACTGGTGCATACATTATACCAAAAGGCCTGAATACATTTTCATAATTGCCATATATTCTTCTAAAAGCTATATTTGGAATATACTACTTATAAAATCGCAATTGGTGATATAGTAATCGCATGTATATATTGGAGAGCCACTGATATTCCCTTAATTGATCGAATAGATCATCAATGCATGGAATTTAATATTAGTTATTTATCATAAATTGGTTAATCTTACGATAATCAACACAAAAATGAAGAGTTTCATAAGCTTTCTTCACAAACAAGATTGATGCTGCCCATAAAGACATACATGGTCGAATGAAACCCTTTCTTTCCAACTACTCCAACTACAAATTAAATTCTCGTAACTCTGTTTGTTTCATTCTATAAGATAGAAGTGAAATAAATCTGGTCACTATAAGGATATCAATCGTAAACTCCACTTCCCTTAGAGTTTGTACCCTTGATAAGTTCTCATGAAAAATGTCTAGAAATTGATCCAAAAATACTGTAAAACTAATTTTATCGATATCTTCCATGGATTCCAAAGTCAATGATACCAAATAATAAGAAATAATTTCCACCATTGCTTCCAACAAGATCTTTTCCTCTAACTTTTACCAACATCTCTCCTCTGATGAGATTCTTAATTCCATCCTAATTTGTGAAACGGACTATTATCCTATAAAATTTGATGCGAGAATTAAAAGTTGTCAACTAATCCATACCACATATTACATCATATACATCCATGTCCAACATCAAGAAGATCAATTTTAGATCAGCTTTATCAATATTTATAACATATTCTCTAAAGACAAAGGCTTCATTGTCTCCTCCTCCGAGAGGAGTTTCTAGTTTAAAACAGAAGGCATCATTTCTAACTTTATATATAGAAAATAAATATTTTGGGAAGCAATGAAAGAATTCCATGAACTAGTATTGAAGATAAAATTCACAAGGGTATAATTAAAAACAATCATACTGCTCACCGTAGATGGTCATGCTTAATCATCGACAAACATTTTACTATCTCCATACATTCGATTAACCACAGAACTATTCTATTTGTTTCCTTACTTATATTTCCATAGTAGAGGAGTCATGATATTTCAAGAATCACCATGGACATCCCTTCTCTGCAGACAAGACTGGTTTTTCTATCCTCATCCTATTGAAGTATACGATTATTTCGACGCCTGAGAAGTGTCTCAAGCACCTTACCATGGAGCACTATGATAGTAGTGCTAGAGATGCCCCATCTTCATTATGTAATGGAATGCTCTAGGTTTTTTCATACACTCCTGATTTATGTGGTCTAGAGAACCACATTGAACATAGGAAACTCTGCTTTGGGGTTGTGTAGGATGGTTCACCGATCCTACCATCTAGTTCTGATTTCCACTTCCACCCTAGAAATAGGGGTCCCTTTTCTGCTTATTTATAGATTTTGAGTTCCCACCATTTCTATAGGTATCATCATACATCCAACCATAGATCATGGGATATGACATTCAGCCACAATCACTCTGTTCAACATCCATGTATAATTCGTGATACAAATCCCCACAATATTTGATCAAATCTCTTATCGTAGCCCCGATTTGAAGATGTGTCCCTTCAAAGATGCACTTTCCACAACCTCTGGTGTAAATAGAATAAATTTTTCAATGTATATGCATTCTCATTGAATGATATAATAACTAGTTTCAAGTGGAAGAAATCCATCGTTTTCTAGATCATGAACGTTCGATGATAGAATTTTTTGTTGAATAATTACTCAAAATCCTCCCATGAATGGTGTTAATCCAATTTGGCATACACCACTAAATCCCACCACTAGAGTGCAAGATCCTCAATCATATACATCCCCAACATGAAGTTTTTCATTACCATTGTGCGGATGAAGTCATAGATATGATTCATCCAACACAACCACACCTCTATCTTCTTTGCTTCAGAATCACCCCAGAATTGTGGTTGAATCTGATTCAGGAACTGAATGGTATGATCCACATGCCAGGGCTCATCCCTCTAGTTCCTCGTGTCCACTACATGAAAAGAATGGAAATACTAAGATCTAGCTCTTAGTTCAGCAGTGGTTCAGGTGAAACCATATTCTCCGCAGATTATTCAGGTTGGTTTCTACGATGCCTACCGGGTTCTATTTTCTAAACAAACAACAACTCCGGAAATCTCACTCTAGAAACTGATGGCCAAGAATTTCAATTTATACAAAATCAATAATCACAACATTGTTTTTCAAAACATTATTTTTCCCTGTTTATCCATTTTTGAAAACATTCATCTTTACTTTTTGAAAATTAAACCATTATCGAAATACCTTACACATTCCCGTTTTCAAAATCATTCATATGAAAAGAAATATTATAATTTTTCAAAAATCAACACTTTTTCACCACATTTATCAATCCTTAATATGATATATGCACTCCTAGTGGGATTTCATTCCTCTAAAATGCATGTCAAGCTTGTATTACTTGATAAACCCATGATAATTAGATTTTAAAATATTGGAAGTGTATCTAAAATCTTTTGTACCCAACTCCCTAGTAACAAGATGTTCAGCATAAAATTTTTAGCTACGTCATTTTATGCTATAAATTTTATGTTCTAACAATCAAACTTCTATCAAATATTTTATTCCAAAGGATAGAAAAGAATTAATTTCACCTCCAAGACTAAGAACACTGATGAACACTTGTTAGGAATGGTCTGAATAAGTTGATAAAATTTTACCTCAAAGGACCAGTCTGATACCATTTGTAATGAATCACTCAATCTCATTGTCTTGAGAGCACAATGAGTCATTACAAGGCCTTAAGTGATATCCCCAAGCTTCCAATGACTGGGAATAATTGTCTGAGGGTTTCATATATAATTTGTGGATGATTTACACATTTAGAAATATACTAAAAAACCATCAAACCATTTCCAAACCATTTACTAAATGACTCATGAACAAAAGAAATACAACTATGAAACATAATGTATCTTAAAAACATATTGAAGTGTACCACATTAGAATACCAAACCAGTAACAATGGAAATAGTAGATAAACAACTCAGGACACTCAAAATATCACAAGACTCCATGCTCCAAAAACTCCAAGCTCCACAATCACCGAACAACACAAGTATCATGTGGTAGTTCTAAAACGTGGGAAAGGATACCTTTTCCTCTGTCCCAGATGATAGAATCTGCAAAAGCACAAAAGTTAAAAATCCAGGGTTCATATAAAAGTTAGTAGTTTTTCCCCAATGAATTTCCAACATATTCCACTAGGATAGAAAAGTTTCCCACATTATATTAAACAGTCTATATAAATAAATTTACCAAAATAGTTTATTACCAAAAATAAAAAAGTTCAAAAAACCATTTGCAAGAAAGTAAAAACAAAACAAAAAAAAACCAATTTCTAATAAGTTATTTTTATAGAAACATAACTAATTTAAATATTTGAAACCAATTCTATTTATCATTTGGCATACCCATTCCATAATTCATATCACACCCACACATGCATGCTTGGATGACAGTTCCATACTTATGAGCAGTCTCTCGTCCAATTACCTTGTGTTCTAATGACACACGCCCCTGATCTAGGGTCACGTACATTGTACCCCAATGGTACTCATCCCTTGTTAAGGTCCTGTTACACATGACCTCACACCAACTCCATTTATGCCAAATATTTCCATTACCAAAATAACCCACTTCAATAAAAATGAAATTTTTTTGAAAACCAAAGCACAACCAATTTCAAGCAACATATGATTTCAATAAAACCTCCCCAATAATGAAAACATAAAATAACATTTATGTTCTATATATCATTAAAAATCCACTTTTTTAAAATCCACATTTTAAATCCAAGAACCAAAGAACTTACTCAAAATCCATAATTATTCAGATTTCACAGCCATCACTCCAGAAGGTTTCAAAAAAGAGTTAAAAAACCAATTAAAATTTTATTCAACACCACAAATAAAATTTGAAATAATTCCATTCATTTCTACTAAGTGTAGTTTTCCAATAAACCTCCTACCTCAATGGTTTTGACGAAAACTACAGTTAATGAAGAACACACAAGAAAAACAGGTTGATTCTCCATGAATCAGAATTAGATATATTCTCCAAGTAAGATCAAGAACAAATCTCTTAATACCTAGCATCCAAACACCATGATATCCCCATAACTGGTGTAGATATATGAAACTGAGTTATAAGAAGAAGTAGATCTAAGTAGATCTAAGAATCCAAAAAAAGAATGATGAAGAACGATCACATGCCTCAAGAATTCGGCTTTGATTTTCCATGTAAATCCTTCAAATCACCTCCAAATTGATGGTAGAACATTATTTGGATTTCAGATAAGAAAAATTCTTACGTTATGGCCACTTAGGAGAAAAAATGAGCCACTTATTGGTGAAAACATGTGTGATCCCCTTTTTGATGATCTCACTTAATCCATCAGCATTGTTAGTTTGCACGGTTAGACAAACCATGTGATAAACATGTTTTGGATACTTCCTAGTAATACCCTCACAGAACTTCCTCGTAGGGTCTCTCTATATATTCTCCAACTGTTCTGGAGCCACTGCCTCAAGAGGACCAATTATTCCTGTTTTGGCCGCACGGTTAGAAAAACTGTGCACCGCCCGTGTGACTTCCATTTTTCCTAAAAAATAAATCCAATGTTCTCAACAACCTCCCATTCATCTCCCTTAAACATTATAACCATGAGAATAATCAATTAAGAGTTACATACCAGAAAATGGGGGTACTACACTTGTGGTCTCCCCATAATAAAGGCTTTCACAATATCATTATAAATCGATGTCTTCGAGCTTCTCAATCCAAAATAGATCATAAAATGATGATATAGATCTCATTAAAGATAAGAAACCCTATCCACCAACCTCTTCAAATACCAATCTAATCTAGACAAAAAAATCATCAGATACCACTTCTCAATTTATACCATCATGGATCATTTCTGTAATTTTTTTCCTCGAAGCATTGATAACTACATTTCCCTTCAAAAGGGTGCCTGAAATATAAAAATCAATAATTTAAAGACACTCCACCCAATGTTTCTGTTGAATGTTCAAATAACTATAAGTAAAAATATATTTCATGTTTTTATGATCTAAATACAATGTAATCCTCTTACCAAAGTGATAGTGACACTACATTTTCAGGGAATGCATGATCACTACCAACTCAAGATCATGAGTGGGGTATTTATTATCATGAGGAACTTTCATAACTATAGGCCACCACATGTTTCCTCTACATGAAGACACATTACAAACCCATTCCAAAAGCATCACATAAAACATTATATCATAAAAATGCTTCTAGAAAAATAAATACTAGTTCTGAAGTCTACCTTAACATTATTATATCAAAATATATTTGACAGTTATCATTCCATTAAAACATTACACCCTTAAAGGTTAATGTAGTCATCAAATATGCGATCTTGGAGAAAACCTAAAAAAACCATCTATAGTATCAAGCATACCCAAGAAGCCACAAATATCATACACATTTCTGGGATACTATCAATTAATCACTACTTATATATTTTTAGTATTTACTGAGAGACCCCTATAAAATATTTCATGCCCCCAAAATTTAACTTTTGAGATCCATAATTCACATTTAGAATGCTTACCATAGAGTTTATTTCCCTTCAAGGTTCAATGATTGATTTAATAATGGTTTCTATGCTCTTTCTCTGACATAGTGTACACTAATATATCATTAATTAAAACAACTACAAAATATTCCTATAACCAATGAAAAATATTACATTTCAAATAAATAATCAGCACATGAGAATTATATAGACCAAATTGAATAAAAAAACAAAAAATGTCCATACTAGCTTCTGAAAAGTGTCTTAGGTGTATCCTATTCTAAGACCCTTAGCTAGTGGTACCATGATCGCATGTAAATATTTATAAACCAACATGCCCCTTGAATCTAGTAAATAATATCATCATTTATAGGAAAAGGATATATATTTTTAATATTCTCCATATTTAACATCTAATAGTCATTAAAAATTATGATAATCTTGTATGAATTATTGGTAAGGAGGGGATGTGAAGACCATAGTAAGATTCTAGGATTATTAAATCATTTTCCCTTTAGGTCCATAATCTAGTCCTTATGTTCCACCAATTTAGTAGGTTTCATTCGATAAGATAGAATAGAAATTATAATTTTATTAGAGAGGTGGTCAATAGTAAACTCAACCTCTCTATTGGGTGGTAAATTAGAAAAATCTTCATGAAAGTCCTTGAGGTATGAACTCACATCTATAGGAAGTCGACAACACAAAAAGGGTCCGTTGTATAAAGAAACATATTTGAAAAATAACTTAACATTACCCCCAAAATAATGAACAACAAGCCTTGTCCTTCCTGATTTAGAGTCCAAATTACCCTAAAAGACTCATGTTACCAGATCGACATATAATAATTTTACCCAAAATTGATTTCAATATATCTGGTACATAACAATTATCATCCAATCCATGCTAATAATCAAGTATTTGATGTCTTGATCAAGCACCGTGAAGTCTCATTCTACTTTGAAGCTAGTTATCATCACCCGAAAAATGGGACACTTAAATCATTGTTCCGTACTCTTTCCCAAAGGAGTGGAAAGATTCCACAAGAATGGCATAAGTTCCAAACACATACCCAAAATGGAAAATAACTTTGATGATAAAAAATAATGAGAAGAACATGTATCAAACAAATCTATCAGTATAAAAGATTAAATAAACACTGTACGTCTCTTAGTATATATCCATGGTTTTGATTCCTCTTGCACATACTTAATCACATAAAAATTCCTTGTCATTGCCTCATGAACACCCCCTTGTCTGAGGATTTAACCCGCCACCCTTGGAAACATCGGAATGAACATGTGAACCCTTGATGAGAGTGGATCCTTTTCAACAATCATGGGACAAATTTTCACAAAATCCCCTAGAACATGTCCTCAAAATGTTTTCCACCATTTCACTTCCATTTCTGGACAGCATGGACACCATGACTAACTACTAAAACAATTGAATCTCCAACCTAACCTGTAATTCTTGTTATGTCATCCTTGTCCAAGCCTTCTTTTTCAATTCTCTCCACAAAATCCAGAATTAACACAAGAATAATAATTGACCTAATATCATGCTTCAGTCTCAACTCAAACCTATGAGCCTAATGAAACTCACTAGTGAAAATCCCAAGTACTAGACACACCAACATAGAAAAATGGGTATATTACTCAAGATCTATATGTTCCCCCTTCTCCAATGTCAAAAAATCATGGTTCATTATTGCACATAACATCTCAGGGTAAACCTTTTGATTAAATATTTTTTAAGGAAGACCATGTAGGGTTCTCATGTAAATTAGCTTGAATATTAATTTCCCACCATATAATTATTGGTCCCATAATAATGTGAATGGAAAAACCAACCTTTGAGTCTTCAATATTCATAATTATATTAATGATTTTATCAATATTCTTATGAAACTCCTCAAATTATTATGGTTTATTTCTTCACATAATATGGATCATCTCATCTTATTAATCCAAGATCCATGATCCTCAACACATCATAGGTTCCTAAAACCCTCAATACCTAGTGTCTAAATAGTGCTAATAACAACTTCTTCAAAATAAGTGTCTCCTAGATGATTCACCTACGAAAACAATATCACAGATTACCCTCTTGGATTTATAAGATCTATTATTAGAGTAATTATCTAATAAACACAAGAAAATAACCAAATAGACCATGGGAACATTTCAAAAATATTTTGAGCCACTTTTAGAATTTAAATATATTCTTTAAAAAATAATAGTTTAATGTAATTTTCAAATTATATCTAGAAAAGAAATTTCCAAAAATCAAAAAGTTAATTTAAATAAACATCCCATAGAGTTATTTCAAATGAACCCAAATCTCATGTCTCAAACTTACTAAAAGTCCACAACCACCAATTGTAACTCGAGTTCAATCACAAAATTTTTCGGGATAGGCCTCTTTTTTGAACCTATTATCCGAATTCTGATAGTAAAAACACATGTATACCTAAGATAAAGAACAAAATTCATTTATTGATAACAAAAATTAGGCTGAGACTTATTATAATAACAATTTATAGTAAACAAAATTTGCCTAAGAAAACCATAAACCAGAACTAAACATCACATGGTGACGTGAAGCTAGAAAACATGACAAGTCTTGTATGTAAAGAAATGGGACATACAACCAGAGTATAAGTAGATGAAAAAGATATCACAAAAAATATACAATCCATTCCAAATAATATAACCATAAATGATTGAATAAATAAATACCAACAAGTATCTATGTGACCAATAATAACTTCAAAACCAACCCAAACCAAAGGAAAAGAACAAAGGATAATATGGTATTCAATAAGATAACCTTTCCTTTAATTGTACCCTCTAATACAATATCTATAACCATGAATGGGAAAAAGTAGGGTGTAAGAATAATTTCCAATAATACACCACCACAAAATCATTATAAGGACTAATTTTATGAATTCAATAGTTATATATTTTAAAACAAGGAAAATTTTACAATTTTCATGAATCCAATTCATTTGTAAATCATTTTCCCTTCTATTTATAATAAAATCATTTCATATTATCAATCAATAAATATGACCAGAATATGTTATATAATTAAAAATCATATTCGTGTGTCAAGATGTAAGAAAGTAAAAAAAATACAATTAAATAACTTATCACGAGAATCTATGTATTACAACCTCATATAAAACTTATGAGAAATACTCTATAATGAGAACAACAATGTGAAAAATAATTATAAATTAAAAAGATCCTCATATTTGGCCCCAGACTATGGGACAATATGTACTTGTCACTCAAGATCGAAAATATGCATAGTGTTGGATCCAACCAATTTTTATTCCTACCAAAATCCATCGATATCCAAAATGATACCTCCTAGTTGTCCCACACAAACTAAGGAAACCTGTGTCTCTTTCCCAATGAAACCAAGGTTCCCAATGCTTCAATTTCCAAAATAAATTTTCAAAACCATGCTCAAAATTTTATAAAACAATTTAAAATATAATACAATAATAATTGGTGTTTGAAAATACATTCCCAAATCAAGTAAACCCATTTTCATAGAAAAACCCCATTATTATTTTTTAAATTGTAATAAATAAAGTGATTATATAGAAAAAACTACCTCAATCTAGAATAAACCTAGCTACCTCCAACGAAGGTGATTTGAAACCACATGAATGGACATCAAAATACAAAGAATTCCATGAAAATGAAATGGATCAGTGGAAAAACTATCTAATATAATATCCAAAAAGACCTATATGCACAACCTAATATAAGGATGAAATCAAAGAAACACATACCTAGGAAAATGAACCACATGTGTAGCAATGATCAATCATCGAACAAAATAATCTGGAATTGTCTAAAGTCTCCAAAATTGTCCTTGACAGAACCTATATATAGAGGGGGAATAGTTGAAGATGATTTGATGGGAAATTATCCATAAGACAAAAAATAATCCTATATATATATATGATTACACATTGTGTAGTCCGATTACACATCATGTAATCCACGAACATCAGTTATGCTGAAAATCTCATCAATTTTTTTATTAAATACCTTATTTATGACAGTAGAAGACATGAGACTATTACATGGTGTATAAAACCTTCTTACCATGAACTTGTTTGGTGAAATATTCATTGAGAGGATTATAATGAAATGTAATACCTTTAGAAGACATGTAATCTCCCAACCGGCGATATAAAATATAAGTTTATGTATAAAAATACAAATACCCCACTCCGAGAATTCTCTTAAATAAAGAAGAGCCCCATTATTTATTTGACATATTTATACCTACACATCAGAAATTCATGAAAGTATACATCCCAAAATTTTAATTCATATTCCCCAAAAAGGGATCTCCATCCGAGAGTTTTCTGTAAAGTCACCCAATCCATAGAAATAAACAATGTATAAACAAAATAGAACATGAAAATTGTAACATTTTATTACATCATGTACCTTCTATACATACATTGTAACAAAATAGGGATCTCCAAGTGATATCCAGGGGAGATCATGCATAAATGAAGAGGTGAGACAATATTCCATGTGACCAATTGTACACACCATATACATCTCCCATTAACTTTTACCTTATGAATATCCGTATTTAGAACTCATATTTTGAGAAGTATGTATCTTATCCTAATTGTATTTCCACATACAGTTTAATGGTATCCTTTGACTTGGAAGACAAGATACAATGTCTGGAGTTCCAAGAATGATGATTCTTTAGATAACATTTGATGATGTAAGTGACATGAGTAGGATCATTGAAGTGATTTTAAGGTAAGTACACCCTTATAACACGAGAGTGAAGGTCCCGTGAACACTTTACCTAGGTAGAATCAATACTCCCCCATGCTACGTCAGGATGTGATTTCTCAATCCATGGAGTCGTACTGTTTTTTCCTCGATCTCCAACATGGTGGGGATCCTCCACTAGAGTAGTGGCTCCCTCAAATGTGATGCATATTGTTGAGGTTATAGCCCCTCCACATACATTATTGTGAGTCTTTGCATGATTATATGAATATGATAAGGATATTTGGAACTATATGTAGACATATTATTATTGGCTGGGTGGTGGATATATAGACCCCTTTTCCCTCTCACTTATTTTCATTATGTGATTATATATTTATTGAGTTTTGGTTTCCCTCATGATATGGGATGATAGTTTTTCAATTGTACCAATTTTTTACTTCATTTATGGGATTTTGGGTTTTGTATTGGTTATGTCTACACTCACCCAAAAATGGGCTTTTCCAGCTAATTTCATGTCTTTTGCAGGCAATATGATGATATATAGTGATATAGGTAGAGCATAGTGATACAAGGGTGTATTGAAAATATATAATGGTTAGAAATTAAAATTAGAAGCCACATACTATTCATTATTATTTTTACTAATTATATTTATGTTTGGAAATTCATTTCGAGTTGGGAATGTATTTTTTTCACTTTACATTATGGATTTATACTTTTATACTGTAATCAATTTCAGAATGGTTTTTTACATGCAAGGTTATAGTCTATATATTATAGCCTCTTATTATCCCTCTTCATGTTTTTAGGGAGATTATTATGTGTGTGAATATATGTACATTCGTCAAAGTCCCCATATTTATTTTCTTCATTCTCTATGATTTAATCCCTCCCCAATCCTATAATTGGCGGGATTGGGGTGGTAACACCCATCCATTCGCTAGTTCGGAGGGACCCTAGGGTTCAGGATGTGACATAATATTTTAGATTATATATTTTTAAAATGATATTAATTTAGTTATATTTTTCTTATAAAATCATAGTGTGTGATCATGTAGTCAAGGAAATAATGTAAGGGTTTCGGTAGCAATTTCCTTTCATTATGATAGATGTTGTATTTATGTAAATATTTTCATTATCAAGATGGGTATAATTAAAATTAGAGATACTATATTAGGAATAAATTTTATTTAATGGCATATAAATATAAAATAATTATTTTAAATATCAATAGTTTTTTTTCAAATGTTACCAATTTAGTAGGGGTTTCTTTGTTTCATATTTTAATCCCTTTGATAAATGTTTATGGTATACACCTTGTTTCCTTTTAAATGGTTTAAATAAATCCCTATTTCTATTTCATATCTTAATCCTATTATATTTCATGTCATTAAATGTTTTAATTTCTGTTATACTTCTCATGGTGTTTTGATTCAGAAGTCAAAAATTCTATAAGGTTTCTTAATCTTGACATCTCTTTATTGAAATATGTTTAAAAATTATACACCAATTTTTAATTTATATTATCTATATACTACCAAAGAATTAATTATAAAATCTTCTATGATTAAATTCAATGTATTTAAATGAAATAATGATTTTGAATCTTCTAATAACTTTTTATTCATAAATTACTAAATTCGTAAGGGATTTCCATGACTCGATTCTTTTCCTTGGGACATAAGCACTCTTGTTTGTTTAATATATTTCATGATTTATCTATTAAAAGCAATTATTATTTTTGGATATATTCCCAACATATTATCTAAGGAAATTATATTTCAGCCCAAATTTTTCTTCCTTGATTATTCTAATTATGTCGATGAAATGTCCTTTTTAATAATAATTCACATTTCATTTAGTATATTTTTCCTCTATATTAATTTTTGACATCCCATAAATTTTCTCATTTCTATAGTATAAAATAATTTTTTATCATCAATTATCCTTTTCCCCTTTATTAATTTTTAAAATAATGTTTTATAATCCTTTTAATGATGTGGGCTTTCAACATGGTCATTTCAAAATATTAAAAATATTTTACTTCCTTTCAATATAAAAGTTTTTATCATACAATTGAAGCCATATTTTGTTAACTATTATGTATTTTTAAAATTTACATTGTTATGTATTATTTTAAAAAATAATTTGTTTCAATTTATTTTTACATCCCTTTTTGAAACCATTATGTTTATTTGAAGTCTCAATTATTAAAGAATATGTTAAATGTAAAAGATTTTAAATATTTTCCCTCATATTATTTGAAAACAGTATGTCTTATAAAGGAAATTATATTAAGAACTATTTATAATAATGGTTTATAAGTATTTTATTCCCGTACATTAAATTTATTTGGAATTTAATTTAATCATCATCATTTATAACTATATTTAAATGTTTTTGTGAAAAATTTTTATTTTCAATTAAATTTAACCTCCAATGGTGTTTGTTACTGATGTGATCTTTTTTTCACCCTCAATGTGTTATTGTGATATGATTTATTTTATCAAATTATATTTTTTAATATTATATGAAGTTTAAGATTATGTTAAGTGATTTTTTTGGAATGTTTAAGAAACTCATTCTTTTTTCAAAGGATATTTAAGACATGTTTATGATTAACATTAAGTGGTACATATATGTATGGATTATAATGAGTAGGGTATTATATCTCCATACAATTCATTGGTTTATGTATATATATACATATATAATATGGAATGTACATAATGATTTAGTTTTCACAAGCATGGGCAGTATGGGTTTCCTCACATTTTCCTGTGTGGGAATAATGGGTTCATTCACATATGTGTTTGAATAATTATTTTTTTCACATGTTGTATCCTCCTATAATGGTTGTGATTCATTTACATATTGTTCATGATATTATGATAAATTTTGAAGATGAATTCAATTACAATGAAAATCCATGACTTTGAGAGAATTCTTTATTTTCAAAGTATTCCACGCTTTTATGGAATGAACACATGTTATATGACTATTGAGATTTTTTTGATCCATTTTATATCTTTTATGATTCTTCAAAGACATATTTATGATACTATAATTCTATAACATGCATTATAATTGACATCTATGATGTTATAAACTTTTATTATGATATTTATGTCATCAACATGTTCTCTTTTATGTAATGATATGTTTTTCCATACGGAGCATCTAACCTCATCCATTTTATTATTTTTTTTAAAAAAAGGTTTTAAAAACGTTTATATAATATGGGATATATAAAAAATGGTATAGAATTCAATAATTTCATAGAATGTATTTATTTTTTTATAAAATAATATGTTTATACAGCTAAAATCTAAGACACTAAAAAATTCAGTACTTAGGATATGCGACTATTTATGCGATATGATATTTAAATCATATGATTAATGAATTATTTAGTCCATGACTATATTGGTTCACTATTGTTTCAATGAAATAATTTTTTGGGTATTTTGGATATTAGTATAGTTATTGTTGGAGATTAGTTTACTTAATTGTAGAATTAGGGTTAGTGTTAATTAGAAAAAACCCTAGAGTAGAGTAAAAGTATAGGATGTTATCCTAAAATATTAAAAAAGTAATGAGTAGATGGTTTTACCTAGTAAAAAATATCTTTCTACATACTATAAGTGGATACAAGATCCAGAACAGATGTACCTATGGGTAATACATGAAAATGGGGAATATTTAATATATACCATATCATCATCACGTGCATGACAAAGAGGCATAACATCACACCTGGTTACAGACTCCTAGGGGATATACATCCGATGATCACCTGATCTTTATAAACCACTATAAAGTATTGATTTCCTAATTACATTTTGGGGTTAGGTTGAGAATTATATTATAACCCAACATAATGTAACCTAGATAAATATAAGATTTATATTGGTTCATCTAAAGGAATAATTGGAAAATTTTGAAAATGTAAAAGAATAATAATTTTTACAGTTTAATTAATTTTTTTGAGTATGATGATATCCTTGTACTAATAATTTTTCATTACTCATGAAAACTCTTTTTGTTTTAATAATGGTTATAACATGAAAAATCATTGGCTATGTGAGACAATGTAGAGATTAACACAATGAAAAACCCATTAGAATGGGAGTAGCAATGAGATGACGTATTATTAGGACAAACCAATCATCGTGAAATATTATTTAAAATGCTACAATATTTGAAAACATGAGTTATCCAAAGAAGATAAATATGTATTCTTATAACATATCACATGATGAATATGAATAAAGAAAATTTATTCAATTTCATATATATCTAAAAATGGTAAGAGGAGCCCATGGAATTACCTCAAGGGGAGTAAATGGTTCATTAATTGTTGAAAATGAGTCCATCAAGATTCAAGATGTTGAGGGAAAATTAAAATTTTAGTTAACTTGAGGAAATAAGTCAGAACTCATCCTAGGGAACCACTAATAATGAAATGACTTACGTATGGTGATCCCATGCTTTATCCCAGACAATTCACTAATCTATGTATTAATGAGTTTGTTTTGAATCCAAAAACTCAATGACCCAGGGATTAAGTAAGAACCTATGCAATGATAATTTATGAAAAGGATAGTGGTAATTAGGATTCACTTACCCTCCACCATGAATTAGAGGATGTATTCTAGTTCAGTAAACAACATGTATCTTGGGTGTTTTGTTTGATCATAAAATCACCACCCTCATTGATTTTTAGTTTAAGTAAAAAATTTAGTGTTATGATTATTATATTTTTTAGAAATAAAATTTATGAAAATAATATTAAAAATTTTAAAAAATAGCCACTCCTTTAAGAAAGAGAAGGTATATATTCATTTTTTCTCTACATTAAATTATAAAATTATTAAAAAACACATTTTAAATCAACTTTACCATCTATTAATGCAATTACAACTATGAATTTTCAATAAATAAAAATGAATTCTTTACATGGGCCTTAATACATAGTTATAACATACTTTTACTTTAAATTTATAGGAAAAATAAGTGTTTTATAGTCTTGCATATGATATTTAATATCATATGTAATTACAGATAATATATTTAGGTATGATAATCTTCCAACTATCATTATTTATTCTTACAAGTAAATGATTATTAAATTGCGAGGATGTAATTTTTTTAATGGGGTAGAATGTAATAAACTAAATTTTTTGATTATTTTAAATAAAAAAGATGTTTTATTAACTATTTCAAAAAATATAACCATTTTAAAAAAAATACAACATATCTAGAAGATATTATCAAAAAATATATAATAAAAAATAAGGCAGTAAATATTTTATTGTTACTACCCTTTTAAAATGAGGTAATATTTTATGAGGATTATTGTAAAGATATTTCATTAATTAAATATATTGATGAGAAGATTAGGTTTTCTTTTATTTTAATGAAACATAACTATTATTTAAAAAATTATAATATTCTTAATATCATTATAATAAATAACATTTATTTTTTTTCCGATACACAACTTTATGCTTAAAATTTGACTATTCTAAAAGATGGGTTTTTATATGTTACATGTGATGATGTTAAGCTTAATTACCCTACAGGTAGAGTGTTAATTACTAAATTTTAGATAATAATGTAGAAATTATTTAATATGTCCAATTTCATTTTTGGTTATAAATTTTATATTGTATGGATTACCTACTAATTACCACAATAATGGAAAAAAAATTATATTAACATTTTTGTTTTATTAATATTAATGAATTTATATCAAGTCAGTTAAATTTAAATTCATTAAATAATGAATGAAATATATTTTATAAACACATTAATTTATATATTAACACTCATTTAATTATAATAAATTAAAATTTCATTACCTTTATAATTATTAGTTTATAAGAGTTAATGTCCAGAAAGGCTACATTCAATAAAATAGGCCTTTTTATATTTTTCATTTTTCAATTAAAAGTAAAATTTTAATTTTTAAAATTTTAATAATTATAAATGAAACATATTTTTTAATTCATCATATTAAAAAACTATTAAAAATTTATGACCATTTTCATAAATGGTTTATTTTTAGATGAAAAATGTGGGATTTACAAAAAATAATATTTTCCATGATTTTATCACTTTGTAAAGATAACCTTGAAGAATTAAAAAACATTGACTAAATCATTTATGAAATTAATTAATTAAATTATACATTTTTAAATTTTATTATTATATACATAAAAAATTTCAAACATTTTTAGTACTAATGTAAAATGTTACTTTAATATAAAAATTATTTTTGCCTTTTTCTTTTAATGGTGTAAACTTATGATAAAAATTCTGTTATGGATTTCATTTAAAGTTAAGTAAAAATACATTTGTATATAATAAATCAATATATGTCTTAAATTTATAATTTTATCTCATAAATAATTTTTAAATTTAAAAAACAATTCACTAAAATTTGTTTTTATGCATTATGTACATTTATTTTAATATTATAATTTCTTAAGAATATAATTTTTATTTAATAAAATTATTTAAGATTTATTATAAAAAAATTTACATTAGGTGAAAATATAAAATATAATTAAGGTAATTTTATTTAACAACCATGGGTAATAATAAATGGTTCCTAAGTAAAAGTACACGTGGGAATAAAACAAAAGTAAGTCGGAAAATCCTTAAATCACTTAAGTATAACTATAAATTGATCTTAGGGAATATATTTTAGACCTAAAAATTTCCACCCTCAATATTTGTGAAATATTTCGAGTCTTCTACCTTGGATAATGTAAATCTATAAGTAAATAAGTAAATAGTGTTTCCAAAAACTACCATTCAATTCACTTATAAAAAGAGACTCCTCCACCCAGTCCTGTTATACCATTTCCATTGAATTACAACTTCATAATCTTAAATATTACTCTAAATATAACTCTATCTATATAACATGATCCCTTTTTCACTCATATTTATCATATGACCATCAATTTAAATGAAATGTCTTGTAAGAAATCCAGTCTCTAGCATAAGTATTATCTCCTTCTTAGGTTTTTATTCTCAACATTAATCTCACAAATATATTATAAAATTAATAATATGATGAATTATGTAAAATTTTTATACTGATATTTTTTATATTAATTGTTCAGCCCTTATTTTTCATTTCCATCCAATTAGGAATACAAATGAACTTCAAACTTGCATGTGGGAAAACTACTACCTCCACGAAGAAGCATTTTTTTAATTTTTATTCATGTTTTTTATTATTTACAACAAGATCTTAAAATTTGTTTCAAAGAAATAATATAATAAAAACAATAATTAATAATTTTATTATAATTATATTATGTAAAATTGAAAACCTCATAAGTATATTCCCCCAACGAGTTAAAGTGGGTTCATGTTTGGATTGGTTTAAACACCTACATGAATAATAATACAAAAATATAATATGGATGACAATGAGAACATGAAAAATAAAATTAATATAATAAAATTATAAAATATTGATTGGTATATGGTTATGTAAATATTATAATAATTATTTAACTTATTATTGAATTATCTTTTTAATTTGTTTAAAACAGAAAAATATGTGAACATTGATTCGATTTTCAAATAGCATAAAAAATATTATGTAATTATATTATAGAATTAAAAATAAATATATTAAATATAATATATTTTTATTAAAATATATTAATTATAAAATTTATAACTTATAGTTTCTAATGATAATAAAATTATTAAATATGCACCAAACAGTTAATTTTTTTAACAACCAATGGTCAAAATATGCATTAACTAAATTGTGTAATCATGAAAAAATAATTATGATTATTATTATTAAAGGGTAATATTTAACATTATTTTTTTAATATGATATTAATTTAGTTTTTTGTTTTATAGTAGGGTAGATTTTGATAAGCTAACTATGTAAAAAAGGTAAGGGTTTCTGGCTCAATTTCCCTTCATTGAGACAAGTATCATATTTATGCAACATTTCCATTAACATGTTGTGTATAATGAAAATTTGAAATATTGTATCAAGAATAAATTTTATTTAGTTTTATAAAAAAAATAAATTTCAACAATTAACTCTTAACTGTTTTCTATCAAAATGTTTCCAATGATGTAATATTGTTTTGTCACAATTTTGATTCACTAGAGACACGTGTCATCTGTACAACAGATTAGTCAGTAAATGTTGTAAATACATACATATGTACATTTTTTATAATTATGTTCTTATATTTTATTATATAAAGTGATATATTTTATATAATACCTATAATTGTGTTTTTATTCATAATTTTAAAAGGTTGCAATCATTTTTTATCTCAAATTCTATTCATTGAGAGATGTTATAATGTTATGCTCAAATTTATTATTTTTATGGTGTATATACTCATATAAAATAGATTTTTGAATAATACATGATTTATTTCATGATATTTTAAAAAAAAATATTTTTCATGCATCTAATGAGTGTTTATTATTAAATTACTAAATCTGTAAGGGGTTTACATGACACTATTCACTTCTATAGGTTATAATCACTATTCTTTGGCTATTATCATTCACTATTTATCTATTGTAACCTATGATTATTTTATAATGTATTTAAACCATATTTTCTATTTACATCATGTTTCATGTAGACTCTAATACCTTAATGACTCTAATGTTTTATTAAAATGCATTTTTTATGAAAAATTACCATTTATTTTAATTCATTTTCCTTCTATATCCATGTTTTTTATTCCCAAAACAATTCACATTTTTGAAGTTTAAAATCACAATTTGTATCTCTAATGATATTTTTCCCCTTTATTATTATTTAATATAATGGTTTCACCAACCTTTTAATTATTTGGGTTTTTAATAAGGCCATTGCAAAATGATAAAAAGGTGTTCCCATCCTTTCAAAATAAAAAGTTTTATCATACACTCCATATTTAATTTTGATATATTTTATATATTTTGGATGGTAAAATTATTAAATATTATTTTAATACTTATAATTTATCAAATTATTTTCACTTCCATTTCTAAATACATTATGATATTTTCAACTCTTTGTTATTAATGATTATTTTAAATGTAAACATTCAAAAATTATTTTAACTTATTATTTTTGAAACCATTATATATTAAAAGGTAGCATTTATTGGGAACTCTTTATAATATGGTTATAAAAATTATTATCTTTTACTCCACAAAATTTTAAATGTAATTTAAACTTTACCTTTTATAAAAGTGTTTAAATGGTATTGTGAATACTTTTGTATTTTCACTTATATTTTCCCCCAATGGTTTTTTGTTAATGAAGTGATGTTTTTATCACACTCCACATGTTATTGAGATATGATTTATTTGAGAAAATAATATTTTTTTTATATCCTATGATATATTAATTTTATGTTATGTTAAGTTTTTTAAAAGATAATGAACCTGATTCTTTCTCCATGGGTTATTTAAGAAATGACTATGATTGATTTTAAGAGGAACATATATTTTAAAAGGGGACTAAACCTTAATATTAATGACCAAAATGAATTAGTACCATGTAAAAATTCTATTGTTTGATAATAAATTGACCATATGGACACTTAGTTCTAATTATAATTGTTATTGGTATATAATTAAAAGGAATTTAGCTATATAAAAGCTTATGTAATGAAAAAGACAAAAATAGATCTTTCCCTGCCTTTAACATTTATAAAGCATTGAGATAGGTAAAAAATATCATATTATTGGTTATAAATAAAATTTTTAAAAATAAATTAGATTTTATTATAATAATAATTTAACAATAATTTTTATATATGGTTTCCTTAATTAGAACAATTAAGAAATACCAACATAGTGAATATTTAGTTAATAACAAACTAAAATAATTTATAGTATAAATATTAAATGTGAAGTGAATTGATTGAATTATTTTATTTATTTATTTAATAGATGAATATATAATTTTAAAAAACTTGTAAGTTAATATATTTTAATTATAATAATTTTTTGATATTTTAAAACTAAAATTAAATAATTAATGTAGAAGCTGAAATTAATGTTATTTTATAATAAATGCTATTTTATTAAATGATTTAACTTTAATGAACATGATATATTCTTCAAAGTGACTTTTAAGTGTTAAGAAATATTAAATATTTTATATTAATAGAAAAATTTATCTTTTATAATTAACATACTGTCCCATATATTGTAAAATCATTGTTAACATAGTCTGGGTTTAACGAGTCTTTTAGCACATCACATGTGCTTGTTTTAAAATTAATTTCCAAAACACATATTATTTTTTATATAATTTGATATAATATTTAGAAATAATTTCCTCTATATTTTCTTAAAATTCACACATTAGTTATTTCTTAATTGTTATATTACTTTTGTAACAAAACCGGAAGCTTCAATGAAAACTGAAATGATAAAATCGGGGAATCTTAGAAGTTATGGAACCAAATTATTAAAATGAACATATATTCATGGGGTGGTGGATTTAAATGAAATTTATTCCAATTTAATACATTATTTTTAAATTTTTATGCAATTTAGGTAAGTTATATCTCCCATTATTGAATACCTTTTGGTATTTATGATAGTGTCACTCACCCTCCACTATAAAACGGCATGCACTCTACCCCTTACTCACACCACTAAAGATACTTTTGGTCAACCATGAACTAACCAAATATATCCCAAACATACCTAAACTAATACGAGAACCCTCAACTTGTGTAGAAATCCACATATTTAATCCTTTTTGTTTAAACCAAAAGAAGTTACCGGATTGCAAGGTAACAAACTTCATTTATATTTTTAGTTTTATTTCCATTATACCATCAACCAACTAATATTATTTTATGATTTTATTACAAAAACAAGGTCATAAATATACTAGTATGTTGTTATGATATGTTTTATACCTAAAAATATAGACACTTCCATATAATTGGTATAAAACATAATGTTTATGTGCACGTCGAACAACTACCACACAAAATGATGAATGTTCATTTTTTCTTTACCACCTCTCATGGTGGCTCTTATGATGGAATATATATATATATTATATTTATAAATTTTTTCATTATTCTTTAATTATTTTAAAACATATAAATCTATAAATTCAATTTTGTGTAAAAATGATAACATCGTTAATGGTAGTGTGGACTACCTCCCCCTATCAAAGCGATGTGACTCGTTAATGCTAAACACAGATTTTTTAAAGGTTGGTTTTAATAAACCTATGTAACATATATACATATATATGATAATTTAATTATTATATACAAATTTATAATTTTATTTTAATTCTTTTAATAAAATATTTAAATGAAAGTAGTGGTTATGCGTATGTACGATCTACCATCTCTATGAAGGGTGCACTTCATTTCTAATATCCAAATGTTTTGGAATATATAATGAATATATATCATAATTGAATAATTTTTTACATTATGTATATTATTAAATAATTATATTTTTAATATGAACAATAAATAATATGTTAAAACATTACTGAGAAAACCAACAAACTAACACACGAAATAGGGAAAATAATGAAAATTTATTAACAAACAGCTAATTAGATATTATTTAAATGCTACATGGGAAAATTAAGGTAAAAGTAATGAATTTCATCTCAATTTACATTCCATCGAGACTTTTTTTTATGCACAAATTCACCTTTATTTGGGTTATTTATTGATATTAAATATATTATATCATTAATATACTAGCTCTCATAAAAATATAAGTTTCATTTAAAATTAATTCTTCAAGGGATTTATGATTTAATTGTTTTAAAGTGGTATTTTACACTTTATAATGTTTAATGATTACTTTCCTCAAGAGTGATCTTAATGATTTTCATTTCAATTTCGCTTCCTTTTGTGACTGTTAACATTATCTGGAAATAATATATTTATGGTAATCATTTATTCATACAAATTTCTTTGAATATACATATTTTTTATAACATATATTACTGTTTCATAAATAGTATATCTTTTTACAAATGGTGTTTACATCTAAAAATTACTTTATTAACTTTGGAATAATTGATTAATATATATCCTTAATTAAATATGGATATTTGATAAGTAATATTTTTTATTAATTAATTTGATTATTATATATGATGACTTCTTTGGATATTTATAAAATTGGTGGGGGCTAATTATAGATAATCTATCGATGCATTAGTAGTATCATGTGATGAAACAGTTTCCCAAAATAGATGTGTTTTTACCCGTTAGCTAAATCGTCTTGTGAAAGGTATTGACGGTGTTGGTTCCATGTACCGAAGAAAAATTTCATCCAATAATTAAGAATTCCCCCAATATAGATTCAGTTATTATTTATCAATGATATTTTTGAGTCTACTTATCTATGGATACATTTCATTATTATTTAATTTATTTTAATAGAATGAGTGTCATTTTATTGATTTTCCATATTGATGTTGCTTTATCTTTTTATTTTAATGGAATTTGTGATCAATTATTTACCTTTAAATGTTATTTTATTCCTATGGACTCATTATTTATTCCACTTTACTTACCCATACAAAGCATTTTAGCTCACCCTTATTATGTTTCTTATCCCCATGTTATGAAGAATAAATCATTAAATAAGCATTCAAGGAATACATTTATTTTATTTTATTATGTATTATTTTTCTATTTTCCCTTTACGGATGTAATTTCGGTACTATATATATAATATGGATTTCAAATACTATTAAACTGATTGGTCCATTGAGATTTGATTCCTTATTATCATGCCAATGTAATAAAATAATGCACCATATCTAGGCTTCTAGGGTCGAGGTGTTACAATATTAATAATATTTAATTTGAGAATTTTATTTTTGGGATATAAAATTTATATTTTTTGGATTATTATAATTACTATAATAAAAATATAATAACTTTTAGAAAATTAATTTTTTATTAATATCAATGAATTTATATAAAATCAATAAAATTGAAAATCTTTAAATGAGGACCCTAACATGATTTCTAAACATATAAATATCTATATTAATAATAATTTACTCAATAAAAAATTAAAAATCCTTACATTAATAAGATATATAGTTATAAGGAGTAAATATTTAAAAATGGTTCCCTCAGGGTGTATCCTAGTGATTTCTTCTCATGTGGGTCTTAGAAAGGTCTCATGTTTGAGCCTTGCTGATTAATTCACTACATTTTAGGGTTGCATGATTTTTTGGTAATGTATCCCTTTTACCCTGAATCGATATATTTAATTTTGAAAAGTGTATTTCAAAAATAGTAGTTTTTTATATTTTTTATTTTCCAATTAAATGAATAACATGTAGATTTTATATTGATTATTATATAAAATAAATACAAAAATTTAAAATTTTTCAGATCAAAATTTACTCATTATGAATTTTATATCATTTTCTAGAAAGGTCAATTCATAATCGAAAAATACATGATTTACCAAAATTAAAATTTCTATGATTTGATCACTATTTAAGAATAACCTAGATGATTTACAAACCCTTAAAAAATATAAAATTAATTAATAAAATTATACATTTTGAAATATTTTTTGTATATAAAAACCTATAAGAAGTATTTTTAAAAATAATGTAAAATTATACTTTAATATAAAATTGTTTTTATCCTTTTATTTTAATTGTTAATATTTAGGTAAAAATATAATTATTACATGATTTAAATGTTATATAACATTAATTTTTTTATAATAATTCAATATATGTCATAAAAATTATTAACGTTGATAATTTTTTATCAAATATAAATTTTAACGCTAGAAACACAATTTTCATAAAAATTATTTTTATGCGTTAAGGGAATTTATTTTGAAACTGAAATTTATATAAAATTATAATTTTATGTGTTAAAACGTTATTCATATTTATTATTAAATTAATCAAATTATTTTATTTATTTTATATTTAATTATGGTGATTTTAATTAACTTCTATGGGTAAGAAGATAAGTTACATAGGTAAAAGTATACATGGGGAAAAACAAAATTAAAAGGGAAAATCCTAAAATCACACAATTTTATCATAGAAATGTGTTTATTAAATGAATTTTTAGTCTCCACATATCCAAAAATCAATTTTATCTAAATATTTGAGTCTTTAACCTTTAATAATGTAATTATATATTTAAATATGTAAAGGGTGTTTCCAAAACAACCCTCCCCTTAATTTATAAAAGGGGAAGCTCAAACCCCTTTTTAATAAAGTCTACAAATATAATTACTCTCTAAAACTCTTCCATATTAATATACATAAAACCATATCCCATTTACATGAGAACCTAATCACTCATATTCATCCTTGTCCTTTAATTTTCAAGTGGACTTCTATGGAAAAATCAAGTCTCCAATATAAGTATTATATCATCTCAAGTTATTCATCTTAGTATTAATTTTCTGAATATATTTACAACATTATAATATTATTAATTGCCTATAATTATTTTACTAATATATTTTAATATTAATGGAACAACCCTTAGAGTTCAATTCCAACCCCTTAGAAAAATAAAGGATGTTGTGCATGTTCGTGGACTATCACCTCCATAAAGAATAGTTTTTTTTATTTTTATTTTTTTTTAATTATGATACAAGACATATTCATTTATAGTTTTAAATCATAAAAAATAATATAATTATTTTTTTTTATAATCATATTATATCAAATCGAACGACAATATAAACATACTCACCAAACGAGTTAAAGTGTGCTCGAGTTTGGGACAGTTTGACCACATTCATGAATGATGATATAAAACACTATTATGGATAAATTTGTGAAAATATAAACTAAAATTAAAATAAAATAATAAGAAAATAACTTTTACTAAATTTTTCTTTAATGACTATATTATGTATTTATCTTATTATTTAAGTATATTTTTCTTTTTATAAAATCACCAAAATAATAAAACATGGATTCCATTTTCCAGCAGAGTAGCTAAATAAATTTTGGAATGGTAGTAGAGACATAAAAATAAGTATGGGTTTTTTTATTAAATTATACATTAATAATTAATTTTTTATAAATTTTTGGGTAATGATATCAAAATTATTAAGAATGCGGAAAATTGATAATGTTAACAACACCCGGTGGTCATAATACACCATAATTAATTAACGTAATCATGATAAAAAAATTATAATAAGGATTATAAAATGGAAATATTTCCGAGTATGGTTCTATAATAAGATATTAATTTATTTATGTTTTTTTACCATAGGATAGTGCTTGATCAACTATGAAAAGAAAAAGGCAAGGGTTTCCATCCCAATTTCAATTCATTGATACAACTATTCTATTTTCCACCTATTTTCAATATATAGGTGTAAATACTACTGATTTGGGATTTTTTTATCATAATTTTGTTTTATTTATTTTTATACAATCATTTAATTAATGTTTTAACTCGAATATTTTTTTGATCTAAAAGTTACAAAAGTTGTAAGGGTTTCTTTATCTTAAAATTAATCCCTTGAGATATATTTATGTTATACCCCATTATTCCTTTTGAATAGTGTAAAAAATTCCATATTTACATTTTTTATCATGATAATCTTATATTTTGAGTTATTTAGTGTTCCATTTAATTTTATTACTCTCATGGTATTATGATTGAAAAGTTAAAAAGGTTATACGGAGTTTCCTCCTAAATATTGTTCATTGAAACATGTTTTAATATTTTACAACAATTTTTTTTACATTTACCTAAAAATAAATTATTTTTTAATAATATGTTCTTTAATTCAAGGGATTTTCCTAACCATTTGATTTTTATGCATGCAATAACTTTTGATTCAGAAATTACTAATGTTGTAAGGGGTTTTCACGACTCAATCCTATTATTTGGGTAATAATCAATATTCATTATCTATTATATTTTAAAATTGATAAATTATAACCTATAATTATTTTATGATGTATTTATATCTTATACTCTTGGTAAATAATGTATCAAGACAATGTTTAATTCTTAAATGATTATATTTTTAAATTAAATTATAATTTTATTAATAATAATTATAATTTATTTTAATGTATTTCTCCTCCGTATACCTGTTTTTCCTTCCAAAAAATGATCTCCTTTATCATGGGTGATATTATTATTCTTTTCCCTAAGGATATTTTCCTCCAATTATTAATTTTTTTAATGTTTTCATTTTTCTTTTTAATGATGAGGTTTTTCAACAAGGTTATTTCAAAAAGGTAAAAATGTTTCTCCATCAATTAAAAATAAAATGTTATATCATCTAGTACAAATTTTAATTTGATAAATTTTATGACTTTATCAAGGATATATTATTGAATAATTATTTACAAAGTATATTTAGTCAATGTATTTTTACATTCTTTTCTGAAAATTTCATGAGGTTATCATATCTCAATTATTAATGATTCTTCTAAAAGTAAATGTTTTCAAATTACTTCCACTTATCCTTTGGGATAAATTTTGTATTATCAAGAACAATATTTTAGGAACTCTATATAATATGGTTTTAAAATTTATTCTATTTTCATTCAAAATGTTTCTGAAGGTAACGTTCAAGGAATCTATTATAACAATGATTAAATGGTTTTGTGAAAAAATTGTATTTTCACCTATCATTAACCTCAAATGTTTTTATTTCATGAAGTTATTTTTTTATCACACTCCATAAATTGTTCTATATCATTAATTTTTGGAAATTTGATTTTTTTATTATCATATTATCTTTTAGGTTTTTGATATGTGATATTTTTGGAATTATTAAGAAATCAATTTTTAATGGATTATTTAGGATATGATTATAATTTATTTTAAATGGAACATATATGTATGTATTATGATATGTGGGGGCCTCTATCACCCTAAATTTTTATGATTATATATCATGATATATTCAAGTGTAGACATAATGTGTTTTTTTACAATGGTGTGATCATGATGTGTTTTATCAACTTTTTAGGTGTTGAAATAATGATTTAGTTATCATAATCATGGGAATAATGAGTTCTCTCACGCATGTTTTCCTATTCTTATGGTTTTTTTTATTTTCATATTGTTCATCAAGTTATACTATATTTTTAAGATGCATTTATTTTCTAGGAAATTCCATTTCTTAACATTATGCATTATTTATAATGTCTTCCACACTTTATGTCATCATCACTTGTTATATCTCCCTTTAGATGTGTTTTGATACAAATAATGTATTTTTCAGAACATTAATGGCCTTTTATGATCATATGATTCTCTAACATGTTATATGATTATCATTTGTGGTCTGATGATGTTTTATTATCATACGTATTTCACCTTTATGTTCTCTTTCATGTTATGATACGTTTTTATGTAATGATAATATTAGATCACCACATTATTGTGTTTAAAATTACTATGTTATGATGTTGATTTTATCATTATATATATAGAAAAGTGTCTCAAAGAGAACAATTATGAGGTAGAGTTTTAATGTTTTATAAAAAAATATGTTTATATATACAATATCCAAGACACTAAACCTTTCATTCCATTGGATATATGTCAGTTTGTGTGATTTAATATTTAATTCATTTTATTATTGTATTATCTAAGTCATGTTTTTCTTATGTTTCTATATAAAGTCTTTATAAAAGTCTGAATATGTTTGTAATATGTTAGGAAATAATTTTATAATTTCTAAATTTTTTGAATTGGATGTTAAAATGATCCTACGTCCCCCTATTTATTGAAAAGTCATTCAGTGCAGCTGATATAAGAAAATTTAAAATACATGTGACACATGATAAGACACTAAATTTATTATTTTATGTCATTTTAAATATATGAGGTTCATTTTAATTTTCTATGGGGGTTTGGCTGGAAACATGGAAACTTTTGGAGATTTATTCAAGTCCATTGTTATGATGACTATATTTGGGTAAACAATGAGAAGACACGTACATAGTGCTAAGAAACCCATACATGTAGATTATTTTGAAGTAACATAGTTTGGATTGCATGGTTTGTTCATCATTTTCTCAAATTTTTCTAACCCTAGGGGAAACTGTGGGAGTATTTTGGTAAGTTTGGGTTATAGTGTATAGATTGTACAAATTTAGGTAATAAATGTTATAGGAGTACATAAAAGTATTTATTTTTATTCTTCCAATTAGCATATTTGGAACATGAATAGTCCAATAATGAAGATATATAATAAAACTAGGTGAGTGGATTTTTCCAAGGTAGTGACATGCACATGGTTTGTTCATGGATTGGAAAACTATGAAGTCAAACCATGTGGCCTTACCACCTTTAAAAATTTTATGTATTTCATAAAATACACTATTTTTTTATGTATCCATCACCCCTCTCCAACACCTATTCATGTGGTCAAACCATTGGAGCTCAGTAGGAGTTCCAAATTTTGTCTCTCTTAGATTATTGTTGTCTTCCCTTCGATTCAAAAGGGATTTACAAGTTATTATTTTTCTCTTTCCTATTCATATCTCTATTATTTACCTTCCCCTTATATTTCTACCACTTTCAAGAAGCCAAGGGCTTATGGGGTTTAGATTTGTGGTTTGTGATAGTTTCATTTTGGGGGTTTCCAGTCTAGGGATAGTGGTGGACCCCTTGAGGCTTGTGGGATTATATTTCATAATTGGTGGTGACATTCCGCTTGTTTTTCATTGATCATAGGAATGTGTTATATTTTTTCACCTTATATTACAAGTCATTGGATGCTTGTTGATTTTTGAAATTTATATTTAACAATGATATGCTTATATATATGGCCCATTAGGGGCTAAGTGAAAATTAATTGGATTTAAACCATGGAATGGAGTGTGATTCTATTCCAAGTGTTTTTGAAAATGAATAATAGATTTTAAATGATGGAGTTGGTTTTTTATAGTGGGGGTGAGCACCAGCTTGAGATTTTTAAATGTGTGATTCATGACAATTGAGTTCTAATCATGTACTTGAGGATTTTGTATAACTTTAAATAAATTAAATTTATTTCTCATTCATTTTAAATGAATTTTTTTACTATTATGTGGGATATTTGGATCCTTTTTATGGATATGAAGGATTTCAAAGGTGTTTCAGAAGAATGTGTTGAATTACCAATGGGTTTCAATAATTTTTTTTATCGATTATTTTTAAAGAGTGGATTGATACATTTTTTTGAAATGGTGTGAGTTGTATTATCATTCAAATCATGTTTCTAAAGGTCAATTTGTAATTTTTTGAAAACCTTGTTTTAATGATAACAGTGGGACCCTCATGAGTTCCATTTAATTATTGTATATATATGGTGGCTTGTAAAAATGAGAGGGATTGTTTATTATTAATGAATCTGTGTATTTTTATTATATTTTATGTATATATGGTTGATTATTATGAGGTTGTTGGAGGTGAGTGATGAGTTATTTAACCTTTTTTATATTTGACCTTTTTAATGGTTGATTATTATGAAATCCTTTGAAAATCCGTGGTAGATATTGGGAATGGGGTTGGTGGATTAAGCAGTTGATTCCCTGACCTATTTTCATATTTTTAAGGGTTTTTTCATTAAACAAGAGAATCATCCTAGTTGGTGAGGACTTGACAATGGTAACCAAGAGACCTGAGTTCAAAACCGGGCAAAGAAATAATTTCCGGATAATAAAATAGTACTATAGTAGGCATTGTTTAGTACTGTTGGAGCTGAGATTATTCATCTGATTATGCTATCCGGCCATAGGTTTGGTCCTCAGGTCCTTCACGGCCTGCGGTCCACCCAAGGCCATCGAACTAGTAAATGTTTTGGGCCACCGTAATGACATCAGGACACCCCAATGATTTCAGGAATCCTCATGGACTTCAGGACACCTCATGGTATTTGGGCCACTTGAAATATGGCTTAACGACCTGGTATACTCTACAAGGAGCAGACTCTAGATGAGGATTCAAATTATGTACATTCAGCATATAATAATCTTAAGCGGACTTGTCAAAAAGAGAGGGTATGGAATTTTCCATTGGGACCAGCTTGTACTTGCATGGGAAGCATAAGAAAAATAGCCATTTGAATGTGGAGAGCTGACATCACGATGAAATAGCTGGGGAGGAGTAGTACCATGTAGTTACAACCTTTATGTTTCATAAGACCTACAAGTCATGTAAAATCTATACCTATAGGCCATGTAAGGGTTCCCCTTCATCCCTTGATAGAGGGTTTTCAAAAATAAATTAAAAATAAGGCCTTCAGGTTATTCGGGAATAGGTTAAGGGATGTTTCACCAAGAATAAGTTATCCCATGGAGGGGAGAACCCCTTGAGATCAGGTGATCTCATTTGAGGTAGGGATATGGAGAGCCTAGGTAGGGACCAACAGATCCCAAGGTGGACTGAGATATGTTTTAAATAGTTAATGTACAATGTGTTATTATAGAACTTAATGTTATTCTAATTCATTCTATCACCAATTATTTAGATCCCAATGGTTAGATCCTATTAAACAAGGATTCTAATTATGATAAATTAAGGGATTTATATTTTTCTCGATTATATCCCATAATTATTATGTTATATTTTTTCAGGTATTAACTTTTTGTTTTGACATGTGAACTTGAAATAAAAATGTGTAACTATGTTATTTATTATTTCTACATCTGTTATTTACTTTTCAAATTTTTTAAAAATGATTGTGAATGGTTTTAAAAGTATTAAATAGAAGGTGTGATTTTAAAATGATTATGAACTAATTTTAAGAGTTTCAAGGTGGTTTTATTTAAATATTGATATTTTTCAAAAGATATATTATAATGATTTAAAATAGACAAGTGAAGTAGTGTTTTTTAAATAATAGAGTGTATTTATTTTGAAAATGTGGTTTTGGGTCATCAATCCCAGTTTTATTTATGAATTATTTTTCAATGTTGTTTTAGAAAACCATTTTGATTTTGGAAACCCCTTTTTTATTTTGAAATCATGTTTTTAAAAAATATATGTTTTACAAGATGGAATTAATGTGGGAATTTAAAATTATAGTTTGTTAATGAGTTGATGGTTTGGAAAGAAACTTACAATTTATTTTTTAATTGAATGAAAATCTTATAAAATGTTTTTTTAATTCAGTTTTGGTTTGTTGTTATATCTTTTATAAGTATTTATGATTTTTTTATTTCTTTCTACCACATTTCAATATATAATCATTAATAGGTAATAAGTAAGTGACTACATATATTAATAGGGTAGATACCTACTATACTAAAAACTCATACATATACATTATATTCACATGTTCATTCTAATTTTATTAAACTCTTTTGATCTTATGGGGAAATATTTATTGGGATAGTGATTGTGGGTCATGTGGATGATCGTTGGAGTTGGTTTGGGGATTTTATTTAATATTTGAGTTTTTTAATAGTTGTTTAGAAAATATTATTTCCACTATATAGATATTTGTGTGTATTCTTCCACAGTTGATTCAGTTACATAATTGTTATTCATTTTTTAAGGAATGTTTATTTTATTTATCTCCTATTTAGTTTGTTTACCACTTTTATTTTTCTGAATATTTATATTATTATATAAGGTCTAATATATTCCCAATGTATGTTTTATTATGTCTTGTAACTAGATTCCTACCTATGGTGATTAAGAATTACCTTATAGAATTTTGGAAGACCATGTCAGGAGCCAGGTTAGATGGGACCCCATGCTAATTCATTAAAAATTTGTATCAGAGAGTCATTTCATAGTTTTACATAGGTTTTGGGATTCCATCATATCATTTGGGGTGTCATTAATGTTTTGATAATTATTTACAAACACAAGAGGATGGACTGAGATGTGTATTATAGCACTTTCTCGCACAGATACTTGATCTTTCATGGGAAATTGGGTTTTTATTTGATTACATCTTGTTGTCTGATGGTGTCATTGGATTATTAATTTATATTGATATTGTTGGAGCTTTTATCCAAAATTTCTTAGCATGAGTTATATTTGTGGATTGTATATGGATTTTTTATGGAAATAAAAACGGTTTCAAAGCATACGGTTGGCTGGTAGGGCCTAAAAACTTGTAAAACCAAAATAATGATCCTTTATATGTTGTAATGAATGATGAATGGTTGGTATGTTTCCATAAAACATGTGTACATGTTAGGAATAATTCCAAATCAAGTTTTAATTTTCAATTTATACCCCTTGAACATGGACTGGATAATGTGTTTGGGAAAAGGGAAAATGTTTAAAATTGTTCATGTCATATGTTATCATCAATGGATTTTATTATATTTTATGTTTTAAATATACCTCTCTTTTTTGAATTTTATGTGTTATGTGAAATTTAGTGTCTTTATTTAAAAATTATATTATATAAGAAATTTTTTATTATTTTAAAAACATAGACATAAAGATTATTTGTAAAATGTTCTTAGTTTCATAAAATTATTTTATGTGGTTAATTTTATTTTGAAATCTAGAAATTTTTCGTGTTTTGAACCAATGAAAAGAATGTTAAAATTTGAGTTTATAATTTTAAGGGGAACAAGTGATATCAAAAATTGGGTTTTTATGTCATGCCTAAGTTTTTTCCCTTTTCTCATATTTAGACAATATTGTAAATTATTTGAAATTATCTCAAAAGGGACGTGTTTTTTTCACCATCATATATAGGAAATATTTTTGTATGAAATAAATTTATTAATTTTTATAATCAATTTTTAAGAAATTTTGAGTTAACCATATTTGAAGATGTCTTGGGGATTGAAATTTTAAAATTCTATCCCATTTTTTTAGTGAATTAATTCCATATTTTAATAATTTAATGGTTTTAAAAATATTGTTTTCAAATATATGGTAATTGATCATGGTTTTACATACTTTTTCTGATTTTATAAATAATGTGTTCACTGATTTATCACATCTGTGATTATGAAATGGATTGTTTTGATTTTGGGGAAATGAACATTAAAGGTTCTCTACAGATAGTTATTTACGTTTAGCCTCCCTAAAAGGTTTATTATAGGGTCAGAGAATTCATACTAGTGAATTTTCCTTCTTTCATCTTTAACACTTCCTAGGGTCTAGATGAAGTGGAATGTGTTGTCTCCTTTTTTTGGGTAGCTTTACTTAGATTTATCTATGGAAATGATTCTATAGTGTTCATTTTGGAAATAATTTGTGTCCAATATATTATACCCAAAACATTGTTTTGATCATTATATTAGACATGATATGTTTTATTTGAGATGTCATTGATTCAAATGAGTGACCACAATGAGATATTTTTAATTAGGTGTGTTTTTTCTACCTTTCTAAAGGATGTGATTGTAGGGTAATTATATATTTAGAGATTCTATATTGGTCAATATTTATAGTTTTGAAGGTTTCATAGATGAGTAGAAATCATTCATTTTAACCTTCAAGTGTTTAGTAGTGTATATTTTGAAGTAAGAACCATTTAGGGAATTATTAATAATGATTTTAGAGTTTTTTTGGATTGAAAAAGGATTGGAATAGAAGTGCCTTGTGTTCATATTTGGTTACATTTCATGAAAATATGTTTTCTTTGGAAGAATGTTTTTCCTCATTTGGTGTGTTCCTTTTTCATGGTATATACGATGGGAAGAGATTTTTTTGTTAGTTTCGACATGGGAAAAACAAGGTCATGTTCTTGGGTAACTCGGGGTGTAGCCGTGTTTTTTATTACACTATAGGTGAATCCATGTTTTGATTTATATTATAATTACTATAGGATAGTATTTTGTATAATTGGATGTAAACTCCAACTTGTCCTTGATGTGGAACTTCTGTTAAAACAGTGTCATTTCATAGTGTTTAATGTCTCATATTATCATGATATTAGTTTGGGTTTTCAAGAATGGGTGACTTGGTTTGTGAACCTTTTGGATGTTTCACATAATAGTGATCTATTTGTGGCATTAGATCAGTTGTTTGTGGTTGATTATGTCCAAATGGGATTGGTATAATTCCCCAATTTTAGATTTTGGAATGTGATTATTGTGTGACAACGTCTCATTTTATGGAAATGTGTTCATTGATTATTCAACTATTTTAGAATAATTGTAATTAGCGGGAAGACCTATATTGGACTATATAACTTAAAATAATCTCTTTTTAGTTATAATTTATCTTTTTCTATTGGATGTTTGGTGTTTATTGAGGAATCATCAATGTGGTTGGGGACCTCTCTTTTTCATTAATTCTAATTTTATATTTCATTCAATTTTATCCTCAACATTGACCTAAGACTCTATGGGTATAGAAAGTTTCATGGTGGAAAAAAATGTGACACCATCCATGTCACTTAATGTTTTATTTTATGTCATGTTATATGGTTGAGAGTTGTTTAAGTTTATGAGGTATTTTTTACCTAAAACATAGAAAATTTTGGTTTTTTATTCTAGAATACTGTTTAGGCCCCATATTGGGGAAAAACATGGAATGAAACATATGTGATGCCATGAAAAACTTATATTCAGTTCATTCAGAAATATCATGGTTTTGATATCTTGGGATGTGCACGGGTTGGATCGAATAATGTAGAGCCTATGGGGAAATGTTCATGTATTATAGTGTGGACATATTATAGTGGAAACTTGTTCACAATTAGATAAACCATGTGATAAGTATGTATATTAGATATACATATTGATAGTTTTATTTGGAATAGTAGGTGAATGGTTTTTTCAACCATGTATATTTCTAGGAAAGCCATGAATGAGGTAATTTTCTAGGTAGTGTCTTTTGATTTATAGGTGAATGGTTTTTCTAACTATGGTACCAAAAAGTGTGGAATTCCCATCATCCAATATTTTTGGTATTTTATAAAATACCATACAAATTTAAAGTCACCCTCACCCATCCCCTCTCACTATTAACATTACTATACCTTAGTATCCAAAGAATAATTTATAGTATATATCTCTATTAGATTTTGGACATTTTACTTTCAATGATAGGGTGTTTACAAGGTATTACACCTCTCTTTCATCTTCTTTCTCTCCCCCTTCCATTCCCCCTATATTTATACATCTCCCATAGAACATTGGGGTTATGTGGTTGGGATTTAGTGTTTGGGGTGATTTTTTAATGAGGTATTGGCGATTTATGGCATGCCGATAACCCCGTGAGGTTCGTCGGTGTGTTCATTATCGTAGAAAATGACATTTATGTTTTTTCAATTGAATTATTGTTTATGTTTCATTGTTTCCTTTTTATTTTATATTCCATTGAATTCTTTTTTACTTATAAATTTTTATTTTATAATGATATGCCTATGTATAAGACCCTTGAGGGGCCAAGTGGATTTGAAGTTGTTTAAACCAGAGGAATGGAATGTGATTCCATGAGAAGTGTTTTTAAAAATTATAAATGTAATTTAAAAGTTTAATTTTATTTTTAAAAGTGGTGGTAATAAATATATTGAATTATTTTAAATGTATGGATTACAAAAATTGATTTAAAATAAATTTTTTGAGGTGTTTAAAGATATTGAAATATTTTAAATGGGTTGCTTCATTTTATAGTGAGTTTGTTAATCCTCATCTGTGATATTTCAAATCATTGTTTAAGATTTGATGGATTTAAAAGGTAATAATAATGGATGTGTTGAATTAAAAATGGGTTTTAAGATTTATTTTATCAATTTTTTATATCATAAGTTTGTTGAGACATGTTTTATAAATGGTGTGTGGTGTCTTGGAATTCCATGAATGTTTAGAAAGGACCATTTTTTATTTATTGATTAATAAGTTTTTATGAGTGGAGTGAGACCCTCATGAGCCCCTTCAAATTCATGTATACCCATGGTGTCTTGTAATCCCATGAGGGGATGTTTATTTTTTATTCATTAATATATTATTCTTACGATTTATGTATATTGAGATTCTTCCTGTGAGGTTTTGGTTGCTGAGGTGTGATTTATTTGAAATTTTTTATATTTTATCTATGTAATGATTTATATGATCTCCTCCATTTCCTTTTCATGGTAAAACATAGGAATCGGGAAAGTGGATTTGGAGGTTGGTTCCACAAATAATGTTGATTATTATTAAGGTATATTTCCTGGCGACCAAGTGAACCCATCACATGGACTTTCCTTGCTGCGACAGAGTGAGCTCATGGGAGGTGTGGATAAAGAGCACCGAGGAGAGGACTTATATAGCCTTGGGAGGACCATGACAGCTTCTAAATTTTGTATACACACCATGTTACTAGAGAATATAGGGTTATTCTAATCCATTATCACACCCATTTTTTCACACACATTGGTTATAGCCTATGGCATTATGATATTAATTAGGATCAGTTTAGGGAATTTTTTATTCAATCAATTGTGTCACATGATTATTAAGATATTAGTTAGAACCTATGTACTTTTTTACATGTTACCATAACATATGTTTTACTGACTATTTTATTTCTTCATTCTCAATACAAGATTTACTTTTAAGATGTTTTTAAAATTCATTTTTAATTGTTTTAATAGAATGAATGAATAAATGGGATTTTAAAATTCTTTCAAACTAGTTTTTTTGGTTTCAAATGGGGTTTTCTATAAATTTAAAAAGTTAATTTAGAAATATATTTTGGTTTTTTAAATGGGTATGTATAATTAGTTTGATTTTGATACACCAATGTGAATAGGTTTTTAAAATTGGTTTTTATCCCTCATTCCTAGTTTTTATTGGGATAAAATTCAAATGATGTTTTAAACAACTATTAGGAATAGGGAAATCCCTTTTTTGGTATGGAATAATATATTTCATAAATATTTATTTTATGTATTGGTTTAAAAGTGTAATTTTATATTAATGGATTGTACAAGTGTTTTTTATAGGAAAAATTCTTTCTAAGTGATTGTTTTCATGTAATTAAAATCATAGAAAATGGGTATTAAGACATTTTTAGGTGTTATTATTTATTTTATAAATCCATATAATTTTTTTCTAATATATTTCATCATTTAATTGTTAGTATTTAATTTGAAATAGTATTCATAGATTCATTGGGTGGAGACCAATTAGTATGTTATCTCACACATACATGTCTAGGTTCATTTTAATTCGATTAACCTATTTTGATCTTATCAGGGATATGTTCATTGTGATGGTGACAATGGGTCATGTGGGGGCTTAATTGATCTTGTTTAGGGATTCTATTTCATCATTGAATTTTTATTGGAAATTTGGCACATTGTATTTCCATGACTCGGTCTTTGAATATCTACTTTATTTTATTAAATTATATTTTTGTAATTAATTTTATCTTGGATGTTTGTTTTTCATATCTATAGTTTATTTGCTCTGTCAATTTTATTTTTACATTTTATTTATAATTTTTTATGGGGGATAAATAATTACTAAGGTATGTTCAGTTATGCACAAACACTGGTTTCAATCCCTTGGAGATGTTTAAATAGTGGGTTTCTTAGAACCAACAATTCAGTGATTTTGATTACCATATCTTGTATACAGTAATATTTACATGATGTCATCATAATATTATTGTGTAGACATTTCGACATCCAACATTGAATTAGTAATGTCCGAAGACTAATTATTGTATTGAAAGGTTGTAACAGATCCCATGCTATAATGAGAACCTCTGGATACTATGACATTAATCATAAATATTTGTTCTATGGTCTATATACATCTTATATATTGGAGATAATATATATTTTTATATCAGGTGCTGGGGGCTCATAAGCATTGATAATTCTTCTCATGAATTTCTCACTTTGTGATCTCTAGACATGAGATCACGAGGACTTACCAACCAATAGGAACACCTCATGATACAGGTGTCAATGGATGTTCCTATTCACGATCTTCTATAATGGTCTTTTGACCTATGATCATTACTAATGAATTTTATTTGATTGTGTACATTAATTCCAGATAGAATCCATGGAAATGGAGTTATGGTGTGGTAGTTTGTGTTTTGTGTATCATTGGTCGCATGACATTGGTATAATGGTCAAGAAAGGATTTATTGCTTCTGAAATATGGAATAAATATATTTTTATCCATGTTGATATTGATGGAAGTAGTTTTATAAGACCATTGACATGGCATTTGATGATAAAATCAACTAGATAAATAAAAACCAATAAATCCTGAAAAATGTGATGACATGAGAGTGCTTCCTTCTTTATGAGATATTACAGAAAAAATATTATATTACATAGGGCATGTGGTTAGGTTGGATTTCACAGTAGTGACAATCCTTATCAATTCATGGGACATATGGGATGTAAGATCCCACTATTGGTTTGTGAATACTACTCACTTCGGTCGAGATAAGGTCCTAGAGGGTCACACAGAATAGCCTATTCAAGAATCTTACATATTCAATTGAATATGAGTTTGGGATATGGTGGGCCACACCATTGGGGTCTTGGATTTTTCCATGGAAAAATTACACAAATGAAATTAATAAATTCATATTATTCTAGTTTATATTAATGAGTATTGAGTTTATTTGTAAAATTTATTTACTAGTTTTAAGTAAATACATGAAAAATATTAAATGAAAAATATTAAATTATTCAAGGTTCAATTAATATTTATGGGAGAAATGATTCGAGTTAATGACTCAATTATTTTCATATAAAATATTTTAGTATATTAAAAGTGAGTGGTAATAATATTAATGACTCAAATAAGAATTTATAATAAGCCATTTGTAGTGTGTTGATTATTCCTGGGCCAGGTTGGCATTTCTAGGTAATTAAATGACACTGTAAATATGAAAAGAGAGGATATTGACAGGGAAAAATTTCATAGAGCATCCCTATCTTGTCTTATCTACCATGATCTTGGGAGAGAGGCTCTAGATCCAAGGAGCATGGTTCAAGCTCCCTCTAAGGAATAACTTTTGAAGAGATGTCGTGAACATTGGATAGTCGAAGGCATTGTCGAAATTCTGTGCTAGCCCCCATATTATGATGAACAATGATCCAACAGATTTCTTGAACCGAATGTGGATTATCTAGAGGTCTTTGATGTCTTATTCTTTGGGCGGTCGTCACCAATTATGAGAAAACCTCGTTCGTGGATTTGGAATTAAACCAGGTACTTTAATGTTTATTTTTTTTGCTTAAAATCCCCCATGTGTGGTCCTCGGCCAAGGCCATGCTACTGGTCTCCAATGTCGACAAGTTTACGTTGATATTTGGTGGAAAAATTTTACAACCCACCTGTTTGGGGATCCCACTACACACCCAGTTCTATCAAGATGTATCAAAGGGTGGTTTTTCAATTTTAAATCCAAAATAATTAAATTTTCCATAAAATATGATAATGTCATAGATAAAGTCTCAATGCCACAAACTGTGTGTTAATCCAACATCAAATGGCCATTCTGTGGTCATAAGATGTTTTTTTTCTGATTATACACTGGTAAATATATGTGTTTTAAGATTTTTGACCCTCAATTTAGTTCTCCAAATCTTTTTTTTACACCGGAATAATGTTTTCCAGTGATTTTTGATAATGAATATTATTATAAAATTTTTTATTATAAAAATAATTTCAATATTATAATATTTAATATTATAATATTGTTATTATTTTTCCAATGCCTCTCTATTTGGTTTGGGAATGTATTTAATGAAATGGGTGATGACCCACTTTTAGGGGTCATGTTTTTAAAAAAAATTAGGTAGGGGTGAAAGAACCATAGAGCAGGTCTAAGAAAAAATATGAAGATGAATAATATGGGGTTGGGAACGACCTGTATGTCAAAGTCTCAATATAAAATTTAAAAAAAATTGGTTCGAGGCCAAGTGGCCCGTAGTCTTCTCCATTCCTGCATTGAGTGGACTGCAGGCACCAGGGACAGCAGTGGCCACCCCTCCCTCTAGCCTCCTCCATTCCTCAGCTATATAGGCATGCATTGTTACAGGACTAGTCGGCACCCCAACACTCCATTTTCTCCCTCTCGGTACCTACATTATGCAGCACATATGCACCCCATTATAGTCGGCAAGCCCCATCTCCATCCTCTAACATTCTGTGGTATCAAATCATTTCCCCTGTCTGGAACCTCTTGTTCATGGCACAACAACAACAAAAAACAGGGTTGGGGATGATCGCCCTGTAGAGACCCAAAGCTTGGCATACATGTACATTACATTACTTTTGCGGAATACTTAAAACATAAATAAAATAGACACCAAATGACCATAATAGTTTAGTGTCTTTGGAAAACTGGAAAATAATCTTCTATTCTTGGTGATATATCTTTAAAATCTCCCATAAAGACATTCCCTTTTTTTCTTACCTAAAATCTTTCTTTATATCATGTTGAAAATGAAACATATAATGGGTGAACTCTAATTCTCAGTAAGGGTAAGCATGAAAAAAAAATAAAACAATCCATATACATTTGAACTTAAAAAATGAAATAAAGTTTAAAAATCAAAATCATGAGTTGTGACATAAATCTTGGCAGTACGTAAGGCATAAATCATAAAGGAACTTCAATCATGAGAAAATAACATGGGAATAAAACATTGTGATTGTGTCCAAACATTAAGCACATGATATTATTTCCATAGTAGCCAAGGCATTGCTACCATGACCATCTTAGTGGACAATGTCCCTTTCTAAATCGAGTTCACTCCTCATTTTGGTCCTGTATCACTGAACCGGATTAACTTATAGTTTTAGCCATGTCTATATAATGAGATATAAATATTTTTCCAATGCATTGGAGGGGGATATAGGTCCCACCCATCTCATAATGAAATCATTTTTACTTGTACCACCAAATAAACTTAAAACATTCATTATAACCCAAATAATAAAATGGGTTTCATAAACATTATCCTATCATCACATAATACATATAAAAAATGGATATTTCATCATATGAAAATTGAAACCATGTAAATCATAGAGATTATACATGAGACATACCCATACTAAATATTGTCATATTAGATGGAAATGGTTTTGATAAATCACTTGAAATGAATTCTTGAGGAAAATATAATTTCTTCTTTAAAATCAATTTCTTTTCACAAAATTCATTGAAATTTTATAACAAAAGTTTTTTGTTGAAAATATTCATAAAATCATGTTGATTAAGCTTCATAAAAATGAGGCGTTATGAAACCGTAAAAATCTGTTCACGCCGTATAAGTTAAAAATAAAATTCTTCTCGTACTTTTGTCAGAAAAGTCAAAATGTTCATTGTGTGGTAAAAAAAGGTAATATTCCTTTCATAACATGAGGTAGATTTAAAAAATTGGTAAAAAGGACATTAAAAATACATGATAACATTTTTAGAAAACATGGGCATGGATGATGATAATGACCCCAGTAAATACTAACGAATAAACATTCTCGGATAAAAATGAAATTGAAAAATTATCACTTAAAAAGATATTTGTGTAAATAAAATAGATCACTTATGTGTATTAACTATAAGGTCACGTAAAGAAAGTATAAATACATGATAAGATATAAAAATTCAGTTCTCACATAATCAATGAATGACATAAATAAGAAAGAGAACATCAACCAAAAGAATGAAAATTGGGTTATGAAGTTCCCTTACCTAAGGTCTGTTATGCTTCGTACGTATCCGAACCTCATGTATAATGACTTAAATAATGTAATTTACTTATTAAATAATCATATTCATTGTTATGATATTATATATGGTTCACTTATGACTTTATATTACCCATTATTTTGTAAGTTCTATATTAAAGGAGTGTTTTGTGTAAAATCATTTTATTTATCGTGCGTGTTTGGAATTGTTGTTATTGATATTATTATTAATTATATCTTGATTTAATTACCTCTAGAATTAATATAATGATTTATATATCATATATATATTCAGTATATATATATATAATAGATATATAAATAAAATGAAATACACCGTTCATGGAGATTGTAGGCCATATGTACACATGAATGCTGCTTTCATTTCATTATTGAATTAAATGGAATTATCTAAATGAAACATATTTGTACATAACTCTAGTATCATTATATATTAATATAATTCATGATTATTTATTATATATACTTTATAATCATACTTGAATGGTTAATAATGGAAAATGAATCTCATCGAGTTCGGGAAGACGGTAGTCTGTACGTACGCACAAGCGATGATAACATTCCCATGATCATGGAATTGTATTGAAGTGTATGTATAATATTTAAGAATCAATATAAATTTACAATAATAATATAGAGTTATTTATTTACACCATTATACCCATCCAATTAAGGTGGTGGTGGAAAACAGATTACACCATGGCGTGGAGACGGTATTCTGTGCGTACGCATGCACGATGATTTTGTTTCTGTAGGATGAATAGAAGATTAAATTGAGTTGTTTAATATTTATAATAACATATCATTATATGAGTGACACTGATGATATTTATTTCTGATGAAACAAAAAAAGATAAATAAGTAGAAGAAGAAATAAATTGGAATGAATCGGTAATGGTTATTACCTCCTCTTTGACGTGTCTCTTCTTAACCTCCTCTTAAGGAAATAGGGTTGGTCTTTTGAGGAGACCAGAACCAGTAAAATGTTTCTGGGGAACATGTGAAGGTAAATGGGAAGGGTTTGGACGAGTTTAAAGGCTCGAAAGGGTTTGATTAGAAGAGGGAAGGAGTTCCCTTTTTATAAGGGAGGAGAGGGGCACTTTTGGAAAAACTGAAAATATTATTATATAATAAAGTCATATTCGGGTTATAATAGCTCCAAATTGATTTATTTCTAAGCTAAAGTGGGTATCGGTCGAAATACTCTCAACCAATAGGTTTTAGACAAGTTTAGGTTACTATTATAACCTTATCATTTCGATTTAACTATATGTTAAATAATTTAACCTTTATAGTGTCTTCTTGTTTTATTACACTATATTATTAATAAACATACTATAACAAGACAAACGAACCCCAAGTGGTTCATTATTAATATATATAATCTTATCTAAGTTATTTGGAAGAACCTTGGATTTTTAGAAAAATAATAACAATTAATAATATAATATTTTTTTTAAAAACTATTTTTTGTATATTTTGACACTATTTGGTAATTAATTTCTGTGAAATTATAACAGAAATATTAGTTTCAAAAAATTTAATTAAATCAATAATAACATGTCATATTAACATAAAAAATTATTTTAATTCATTAAAAGTCTAAAATTACATTTATTTGGGTATTTATAATATCAATTATTTTAATATATCATTATTTAGGTAATTACTTCATCCCTATTGTGTCATAAATAAAATAAATTATTTAATGTATAAAAATTATAAATAAAAAACCATTAGTTAGGAAATATTTTTCTCTTTCTAATGAATATTTATAGTCTAATTTATCTTATAAGTAACCCTATAATAAAAATGGTTTATTTATTATACATTGATTTTAACCATTTTAACTCTTCTTTAAATAAAATAATAATAAATGTCCAAATCCAATCCAAGTGAACCTAAAGGGTAATATTTTATTTGTAAGGTTTTTTTGTTCGAATTACACTTATCCAATAGAATTAGGACATGTGTTAGGGTAATATTAATATCATTTTTCCCTTAATTAAACTATATACTTTTAACCATGGTAAATAAAAGTAAAAAGTTACTATTCATCAAAAAAAATTTATCTTATTGAAACACATTTTACTCTTTGATATTAACCGTGTCTCTCAGATTTTCGAAATTCCACTACCAGAAGTGGTAAAATTTTGTTTTATGTAAATTTTCAAATTCTCCTAGAAGGTGGGTAAAAGACGGTGAAAAGATAAATAAAATTTTTATTTATCTAAAATTATTATAAAATGACTCCAATAAATTACATTGATCACATATATGTATTATGTATCAATTTTTACTTAAAATAAATTTAAATAAAATAAATATTTATTTAATAAAAATTCGGTTTTTATATAGTAACCTAGTGTTTTCACTATTCATCAAAAATTGAATGTTTTCAGAAAAATATCGAAAATTCACCCTAGGCTAATTCTCTATATTATGAATCCAAAAATGAAGTCCATTTAGAAAGATAAAATTTAAAAAATTTAAAAAATTGGGTATTAGTATTCATAACAGCTATTTTATATAGCATATCGTTGTTTAGTAAAACTCGGTATTGCGTACAACACACGCTATTATGGATGGTCGCGATTGCATGTCATGCACGCCAAGTTAGGGATGCATGTTGTGAAAGATCCTTTTTGTGTAGCATACAATACAAGACAAAAATGAAATTAAAAAGAATATTTTTCATAAAATCTCGGGGTGTTACATTCTACCCCCCTTAAAGTGAATTTCGCCCTCAAAATTCACTGGGGTTTTAAATGGTTTACTACTTGAAAGTTTCGTTCATAGAAACCCACATCGTAAAAAGGAATACTAAAACTTAATTTGTAAAATTGAAGTATGAAACATATCAGTTATCCAAATTAACTCATCACTGGGTTTCCACATAGGAGAACATAGGTGAAAATACAGATATGGAAGAGAAACCTAACCATCATGTTCTGATAGAGTGTGGTAGAGAACATGTATATGAAAATTCCAATAATCACAAAGCCATAAATTTGTGATGATATATGGTACCATCTAATTCATCAGATATAAGAGCACTAGGACAACATTTTTGGTTTTCAAGATAATTTTCCATAAGTTGAAGAATTTGAATTAGAATAAATACTTACTTTATTTCGGTATAATCTCACCGTTGTTCATGCCTTCAACAATTTCCAATTCATCTATTAATGAAATTAAGTTGAATTTTTTATTCGTGAAGTGATAGAAGATCATGTGATAGAATGATGGGTCATTCCTTATTTCTCAAACAAAAGGTTAGAAAAAGTTATCAAATATACATAAGTCCATCTATGGTGAGGTTAAGAACGTATGATTCCAAAAAAGGACTTATACTTCATCAATCATACAGCTTAATAAAATAAAACGAGTTCCTACTAACCATGGACTTCCTGTAGGCCAGTGGTGGGCGATAAAGGCAGGTCGCACATTGGTTGTGGGTTCGATTCCCACAACCTTGTCTGACACGATGGGTTGTCGCCCATCCTATGGGTTGTCATTTTTCTAACACTACACTATTATAACATTCCAAAAATAATATCAAAATGTTATATCCTTAAACAATACTATTTGATGTCTGACATAATCTATTCCAGTCTTTAGACTTATCCAAAATACATATGCCCAATCACATAGTATAAACAAAATGATTACTAGAAATGTCATTAACCAAGCATGTGAATACCAACATTTATACCCCATATATCATACGATGTATCTTGTTGGACACATTCCAAACATCTGAATAATTTAATCATATATTCTATTGAAAAATTAATACCCATTGAACCTTAGTGAATACTTGAATGTTGTAAAAAGTTAACTCTTTCCACATAACAAAATGCCAAAATTAATAAATACTCAAACCATGATATCAGTCATGAGCTCATTTCATATTCTCTTTATCCCTTCATTATGTGCATATCATCTTCTTTCCAAAAATATTTCTATCACTTTTCAGGGATACCAGTTCCATATTCTTGTAGAAAACCACAATGGACCAATATAAAGATATTTTAATATAATATAAAATTACCTCAAAAACATTATTATTGAATTCCAATACATAAGATATTTAATCCAACCTCTTTAATGATTGTCAGGGAATATGTCCTTCCTCGATTTAGAAGTAACTTCTTAGTTCAGGGCATTGAGTTGGGTAATGCCCATGTTCTTCGCAAATAAGACATTGGACTCCATAACAGTCTGTCACTCTATGACCCTTTTCTCCACATAGATAAATCTTCTCCTCCGTTTGGGATATTCCTCAAGGTTCTTATTACCTTCTTTAGAAATCTCAATCATCATTTCTCTTTGATCCTCACTATTCAAACATGCATAAAATTCCATCTTCCTCTTATTTGATGACTTAAGAATACAACTAATGGTCACATTTTTAATCATATATCGAGATGACTGATTCAGAATAATCACAATATCATTATCTCTTGGCATTACATAATTTCATTGATCATAGTCACAAATTTATCCATTTGAATCAATGTTAACTGAATTCCTTCTCGTTCCCTCCTTTGACTAAGACTAAAAACCACAGTGTAAGAAACAAAAAAAATAACGTGGAACCACATAATCATAAAATGTCACTTATGGGATGTCTAAAATATCAAAAATTCTTTAATCCATGACACCTTAGGTTCACCCTAGGTTATTCATGATCACCAACATAATTCTAGGACTCTAACCTAAATATATACTTAACCTTAGGGACATCCTTAGACATACCAAAGAAATATCTCTAGGGATTTCACTAATGTTTTTTCATCCTAGTTTGCAATGTTTAACTAAACCTTTCCTCTGAAACAAACTATAGAGACCTAAATATTGGCTTACATGGACATTACATTAATTTTTCATAATACATAATATACAACAAAAACATACACCAAAGGACTGTAATAGTTAATGACTTTGGAAACATGGAACATAATCTTCTAATATTGGTGAAATATCTTCAACATCTCCCATAAGAAACTTCCTTTTTTTCTTACCTAAAACCTTTCTTTATATCTAGAGGAAAAGGAGACATATAAAGGGTGATCTCAAATTCTCAGTAAGAGTAATCGTGAAAAAAAACATATACATTTGAACATCAAAACATGAACTTAATGTTTAAAAATTAAAATATTGAGATGTAATATAAATCATGGCAGTAAGTAAGGAATAGATCATAAAGGAACATAAATCATGAAATAATACCATGGGAATAAAACATTTTATTGTGGCCAAACATTAAGAACATGATATGATTTCTATAGTAGCCAAGGAATTTCTTCCATGACCATCTTAGTGGAAAAAGTACCTTTCTGAATCGATTTCACTCCTCGTTCTAGTCCTGTATCACTGAACCGAATTAACATACCATTTAATTCATGTCTATCAAATGATATATAAATCATTACCCAATGCATTGTAGGGAGATATAGGTCCCACCCATCTCATAATGAAATCAATCATAATTGTGCCATAAAATAAACATAAAACATTCATCATAACCAAATGAATAAAATGGATTTCATAAACATCATACCATCATCACAAAATCCATATAAAACAAATGGATATTTCATCATAAGAAAATTGAAACCATGTAAATTATAGGGTCAATTTACTTGAAACATACACATAGATATAATGTCATCTTACATGGAAAATGGTTTTGATAAAACACTTGAAATGAATTCTTGAGGAAAATATCATTTCTCCCTCAAAATAATTTTCTTTTCACAAAAATTCCATGAAATTTTAAAACAAAAGTATTTTGTTAAAAATAGTCATAAAATATTGTAGATTAAGCTTCATGAAAATGAGGCGTTATGAAACCCTAATAATCCGTTCACGCCGTATAAGTTAAAAATAACATTATACTCGTACTTTTTTCGGAAAATTCAAAATGATCTTTGTGTGGTAAAAAAAAGTAAGATTACATTCTTAATATTTGTAAAATTTCAAAAATGGGTAACAAGGACATTAAAAATACATGAAAACATTCTATGAAAACAAGGGCATTCATGATAATAATAACCCCAGTAAATACTTACGAATAAACAATCTCGGATAAAACTGAGATTGCAAAATTATCCCTTACAAAGATCATTTTGTAATTAAAATAGATGAAATTTGTGTATTAACTATAAGGTCAAATAAAGAAAGTATAAATACATTATAAGATATAAAAATTCATTTCTCACATAATCAAATAATGACATAAATAAGAAATAGAAGATCAACTCAATGAACGGAAATTGGGTTAAGAAGTTCCCTTACCTTAGGTTTGATATGCTTCGTACGTATCTGAACCTCCTGTATAATGATTTAAATAATTCCATTGAATTATTATGGAATCATATTCGTTGTTTTGACATCATATATGGTTCACATAAGACTTTATATTACCCATACTTTTGTAAGTTCCATGTTAAAGCAGCGTTTTGGGTAAAATCGTTTTATTTGTCGTACGTGTTTGGACTTATTGTTCTTGATATTATTATTACTTATATCTTAATTTAGATAATTCCAGAATTTAAATAATGATTTATATATAATATATATATTCAGTAAATATAAATATATATATATAATAGATATATATATGAAATAAAATACACCGTTCATGGAGACGTTAGGCCGTACGTACGAATGATCGCTGTTTTCATTTCCTTATTGAAATAAATGGAATTAAGTAAATGAAAAATATATGTACATAAATACAGTATCATTATTATTTAATATATATCATGATTATTTATTATGTATACTTTATAATCATACTTTAGTGGTTAATCCTGGGAAATGAATCTCATCGCGTTCGTGGAGACGATAATCCGTACATATGCAGGAGCGATGATATCATTCACATGATCATGGAATTGTATTTAGGAGTATGTATAATATTTTAGAATCAATATCACTTTACAATAATCATATATAGTTTTTTATTTCCACCATTATATCCATCCAAGTAAGGTGGTGGTGGTAAACAGATTTCACCACGACGTGGTGACGGTATTCTGTACGTACACACACGCGGTGATTTCATTTTCGTTGGATGGATAGAAGATGAAATTGGGTTGTTTAATATTTATAATAACATATAATTATATGAGCGATACTGATGTTATTAATTTATTATGAAACAAATAAAGAAGAACAATTATAAGAAGAAATAAATTGGAAAGAATCCGTAAATGATATTACCTCTTCTTTGGCGCGCCTCTTCTTAACCTCCTCTTAAGGAACTAGGGTTGGTCTTTGGAGGAGAAAAGAACCTCTATAATGTTTCTAGGGAAGATGATAATGGAAATGGTTAGGTGTTGGACGAGAATCAAGGCTCAATAGGGTGTGAAGAGAAGAGGGAAGGGGTTCCCTTTTTATAAGGGAGGTGAGGGGCACTTTAAGAAAAACATACAATATTATTTTATAATAAAGCCATATTAGGTTTATAATAGCTCCAAAATAATTTATTTAGAAGATAAAGTGGGTATGGTTCGAAATAATCTTAAAAAATAGGTTTTATACAAGTTTATGTTACTATTTTAACCTTATCATTTAGATTTAACTCTAAATTAAATAGTTTAACCTTTACCGTGTCTTCTTGTTTTCTTACACTATATTGTTAGTAAACATACTATAACAGGAAAAACGAACCCCAAGTGGTTCATTATTAATATATATAACCTTATATAGTCATTTTTATGAATCTTAGATTTTTAGGAATATAATAACAAATAATAATATTTAATTTGATTTAAGAATTATTTTATGTCAATTTTGACACTATTTGGTAATTAATTTTTGTGAAAATCATAACAGAATGATTATTTCGAAGAAATTTAATTAAATCAATACTAACATGCCATATTAACCTAGAAAATTAGTTGAATTAATAAAAAGTCTCAAATTAAATTTATTTGGGTATTTATAATATCAAATATTTTAATATATCTTTATTTACGTAATTATTGCATCACCATTGTGTAATAAATAAATTAAATTATTTAATGCCTAAAAATTATAAATAAAATACTATTAGTTAGGAAGTATTTTTAGATTTTTAATTAATATTTATATTGGAACTTATCTTATATATAACCATATATTAAAAATGTTTTATTTATTAAACATTTATTTTACCCATTTTCACTCTTCTTTAATTAAAATAATAATAAATGTCCTAATCCAATCCATGTGGACCTAAAGGGTAATATTTTTTTTCTAAGGTTGTTTTTGGTCTAGTTATTTTTATCCAATAGAATAAGGACATGTGTTAGGTTAATTGTAATATCATTTTTACCCTTAGTTAACCTATTTACTTTTAACCGTGGTAAATAAAATTAAAAAGTTACTATTCACCAAAAATTATTTTTATCTTATTGAACCAGATTTTACACCTTGATATTAACCGTTTCTCTCAGTTTTTATATTTTCCATGGATAGAAGTGGTAATAAATTTATGTTTTATGTAAATTTTCAAATCCTCATAGGAGGTGTGTAAAAGACGGTGAAAAGTTCAATACAATTTTTATATCTCTAAAATTATTATAAAATGACTCCAAAGAATTACATTGAACTTATATATGTAATATGTATAAATTTTAAGCTAAAATAAATATAAATATAAATAAATAATTATTTAAATAAAAATTTTGTGTTTAAATTGTAACCCAGTGTTTTAACTATTCATCGAAAATTTAATGTTTTCAGAAAAATAAAAAAAATTCACTCGTGGATAATTTCGATATTCCGAATGCAAAAATGAATTTCATTTAAAATGATAAAATTTATAAACTTTTCAAAAATTTTGTATTACTATTCATAACAGCTATTCTATATAACATATTTTTGTTTAGTGAAACTCGGTATTGCGTACAACACACACTATCGTGGAAGGTCTTGATTGCGTGTAATGCAAGCCAAGTCACAGATGCATGTAGTTCAAGCTTCTTTTGGTGTAGCATATAACACAAGACATCAATGAAATTAAAGAGAATATTTTTCCTAAAATCTCACGCTGTTACACGCACCCGCCCAGTTTAGGCATGGCGCACAGTAGTGGTGAGGACTGCCTCCTCCTCCAGTATCCGCAGTAATGTTGGGGCCATTCCAGGCCATTGTTAGCCTATCCTACACTACACCCCTCAGTTGAAACCTCCTGGAAACATGCTCCCTTGGAGCGCCCCTACGTCACCCTCCACAGACAGCCTGCGCCTCTGGCCACCTCCCTTCCCATTAATGCTTAGCACTGCTTCCCGTAGCGGTAGTTGCTTCACCAAACTGCACTAGCCGCAAAAACCCCTAGGAGAACCTCAACTTCCCTCTCCAGGGGTGGAAATGGTGGCCCCTCCCCCCAGAATTTCTGCACTATCCAGGTCGTGACACCTGTGTCTCCCCCCTCGGTCTTCAGCCTCCGCCCTACCAAATCCAGTAATGGCAGGCCGACCAGCTCCCACACCCAACTAGGTGCCTACGGCTAGTGCCCTGGTCAGGGTGCCTCCCTACTCGAGGCCCCAGCTACCTCCACCTGAACCACCCCTATATGGAACCCACAACGTGGTGCACACCACTAACACTAGATAGCATGTTCCACAATGATATTACAATGTTCTGGCTGCTACCTGGTCCTCCAAGCAGGCATGTATCTTTTACAGACATGAAACATTTTTGGGGGGTAAGTCCAGCCCCCAATTGGCTTGGGTAGACTGGCCTAGCACAAAATGACCCTGCATGAGGTTGATACCAACCAGAACGGTCCTATATAGTTTTGAACTGACCCGCACTGACCATGCCCAATGTTATATGGGCTCAATTGTTTTAATTTAATCCAAAATAAATTAATTTAATTAATATAATTTAAGGTATGAATTTAATTAATATAATATTAATTTTTTGTTATTAAAATTTTAATGAGGTGTAATTATTATAATTAGGAGATTAATTAAATTTATTAACTATTTAAATTTTAGTTTTAAAATTTAATTAACAAATTGGGAAATAATGATATATTTATTGAATTAAAAAATATAGTGAAATATTTAATTTAATTTAATTCCCTCATGTTTATTTTTAATGCAAGTATAATTTTTATTGTGTATTCCGTTGATATACAAGAGATTAATGTGTATATTACAGGTCATAATGCTAAGACTGACAATTGTTTTTATAGTTCATTTTATTTAATTTTTTATTTAATTTATTAAATTTTATCTTGCCGATTTGTAATAATTATTTAAATTAAATAAAAGATGATCTGTGTGTTGTATCATGTGTCATTTTATGTATAAAGGCATGCACAACCATTCTAAAAGATGTATACTTTATACACCCGGACCACCTCACCTGTGTTCGATTACAGCTGTATAATGATGAGACGAGATATATGACACACTTTGCGCTATGTGACAGGGATGCACTAGACACAAATTGGATGCAATGGAGGGACATACATTTCAATTTATATTAAAATCCATGCGACATAAGGTACTTTTCCCTAGGATCTAGGTTTTTCCATTATTCACTCAACGTATCATCCATTTGAACCGGGTCAGGATAAGGTGTTCATTTTTTTGCATGGTTTATTATTTTGTGCATGTGTAGTTTATGGCACGATCACATAGTATAATAATAAATAATCATGCATGATAAAATGAACATGTTAAGCGATGAAATTTTTATTTCATGCATGGTCAGTTGTGAGTGAGATCACATGGTACATGCATATAAAAATAGAAAATTTATTTTCTCCGTTACAGTAAAATTAATAGAACACTCAAAAATAAATGAATTCTAAATAGTCTTCCATCATTCAAATTTTTAAAAAACCAGCTATTTGAGCTACCAGTTAGACCGTAGGTGAGATTACCTCTTACTACTAGGGAGTCCTTATAAAAATAAGAGGTTTTATTAACTAAAATTACAGAAAAAAATATACATAGCTAGAAAGATGTAATTTTAGAGGGAATCATTGAGTATATAATGTTCTGATTTCAAGAAGTTGGGACTTCACTCAAAAGATCAAAGAACCACATGTTAAAGCGGCCAACCAAAAAAATCCGACCTAGAAACCTCCATGTAGTGGCATAGCCATTTCTTGTAGACAATGAGGGGTGGTTCTGGGATACTTTCCACTAGAATACTCAAGAAACAATGTATTCTGATTCTAGTGCATAAGGTTCGTGGAATCCAATAAAATAGTGTGAAAAATTATGGTATTTAAGTAATTAATCAAAAATGACTAAATCAGTAATAAAATAAAAAGCACTCATTTTCTAAAATTCATTTTGTAGAAAAATGTAATGTTATACCACAATTTTAAACTATGATACTTATTGAAAAAATTAAATGTCCACACTGAAACGAGTATCCATGAATAGTACTGGCAAGTGCACACAGTACTTTTATATTGGAAGCTCAATATTCCAGTGTCGCCAACACTGTTAAACTACCTCAAGAATCGAGGGTTAAATTCTATATACGAGACTGATGTACAAAGAATATGAAAGTTATATCATTATGCTTCCATAAAGTTATTGTGTTAGTCGTGGTTGCTACACTAGGACATGGATGATATAATCATGAAGTCTCATCTCTCGTATGTTTGGAAGGAGAAAGAAAGGAAATGATATGAATAAGGTGATTCTTACACCAAAATGTGTAAATTAAAAGATCAATCATGATATACAAATGGATCCCTTTCTCATATAATTTTCAAAATTCTTCTTAAGTTTCTTTTAATGTTATAAAACATGCAACTATTGAGTAAACTCTCCATTACCTACCTAGGTAAGGATCTACATGTGAATAAGAATTAAAAAAAATGTCATGTTTTAATTATTATGGAGAATAAATTGAATGAAAATGGGAAAAAGTCAACTTTATTTAGTACCAATGACATTTTCGTGACTTCCTTCAATCAATGAGTTATTAATAAAGGTTATTTTCATTTCATATTATTAAATAATACTTTGGATGTTTAAAATCAATAAACTGATTTAAAAAAGAAAGTTGCTGCTTCTACACTAGGAATATTCATCTATGTAATGTTTCTTTTTTAATACATGGTTATTTAATACTCTATGATTTTTACAAATGTGTGTTTAAATACAGTTACCATGTATGTATAAAAATATTACTAGATTTTAGGTGTATTATTGAAATGTATGTGAAAGGGAGATACCTAGGCTAGTGGTCCGAACTCCATGACTTCATTAATTGCCAATTACTGATTTGTGTTGAACAATTTTTGAGTATCACCAAAAATGTTAATATCATGTGTCCTTGGATGAAAGGATACATTATTTCAGGTTCTGTAATGAATGTTGTTTTTTAACTCAATCACTAGTTCAATGATACATGAATCATATGAAATTAGTGTTGAATATAAATGTAAGACATATACCCAATGATGATAAGATAATTATTTTTTTAATTAATAATAAAAGTGGATGTCATGAATATAATGAGTATTGTATTTATGCTTGGAATAACTAAATACTACTGGTATTATCAACATCTTTAGTTTGAACATAAGATCCTTAAGAAATAAAGGTATGTCACAATTATTTTAGAAATAGTACAACAAGTAAGAATGAACTATTCCAAGTATAATCTAGAGGTATATATATACTTAATTATATTTCATTATGTAATATTGTAATAATAATGTGAAGAATTTGCATGTCAGAAGATATGAGTTGCTTTCGGTTGGGATACTGAAGAATATATTGACCAAGCATTCTTCAATCATGATAATGTAGCATGGAGTCATTCCTAAAATCACATTACCTTATTGAAATCATGAAATTGATGTTAATGAGGAGGATTTACGATGAAGTAGTCTATTTCAACAATGATGAACAAACATGTAGAATAGATAAATTCATAAACTCATATTTTATACATCAAAATATTTATGTAAGTAGTATCAATGTTTCAAGTTGCAGAAACTTCAATTATATTTCATGATGTTATTTGAAAATAACGACAATATCCAACAACCATATTCCAAATATAATGACACATTTATATCTTATAAGTCATTGTATGATTTAATTACAATATGTCTTAATGAAAGTGTTTGTATGTAAATAGATTATTCAGATACAAACAATCTTGCATCAAGAGAAACACATTTTTCATCTACAGTACATACCCTAACGATTACTTAGGATATTACACAAATACCTAAGATATAAATTTTTCAGTCATGATATAGACTAAACCTCTATATAAGGGTGAAAATACCTATTAGATATTGTGGGAGCTATATTAACTTGTGTTCAGTCAATTCTCAAGATGCACAAATAGTTGGAATATGAACTAGTTCAATAAGAATATGTGGAACAGTGAATATTAAAGAGACACATACTATGTAGGAAGGATAAAACCGTGGTAATGGTTTTTATATTCACTATGGTATGTGAATTATTATTCAATGTGAATAATATTTTCTACAAGTATTTAGTGTATGGAGGTTAGATAATATTTATAGGACCAACTAAAATTCAATTAATGGATTCCATGTATCAATGTGAAAAGGGGATTATTATTTTGAATAACATGGTGGGTATTCAAGTATTTTGATATATGGATTGTAAAATATTAGTTCAAACAAATATTGATTGGTTTACCAAATTAGTTATGCCTAAATCCTATAAAATTTACTTATCATAGCTAATAATTACTATAAAATTATTTAGAAATGGATGTCTGACAACTAATGTTGGTTGGTGTATATACGATGCAACTAGAAAGGGATAGTAATATCACATAATTCTAATATAGGATGTATGTTACTGAAATCAGGATTTGGATTAATATAAAAAACAAGATCATATAATATACATTTACAACAAATGTTTTCCATGTGTATATGAGACGCTTGGGGTAGTTCAACGATTTTACAAGAAATGTATGTTCAGAAACTTGTGGAAAACATATGGCCTTGTAGTTTTTAAGACCTAAATTAAATTTATTCTCTACTGATTCACATAAATTAGCATCCTATGTTTCAGGGAACAAGATCTACTTAGGTAGATCTATAGGTTGCTTGGTCCTAGTCAATGGTACATATAGTGACCTTGTATTGAAAAATACAAGTTGGAACAATTCAAGAGATGAATTGTTGACTATGTGATAGGGTATATTCTAACCATGTGGACATGTTCAGGACATTGGAAGAGATAAACGTGGTGATTTAAATCCATACGTCGAAGAAATGGATCCATCACACATGACATAATATGTAAAAAAAATTTTATTACCAAGTTATATAATAATGTAGCTAAATATAAATTATATCCATTATCACTACAAGGGATGCAGTTAGAAATATCTAATTATACTTAGAAAAGTAAAAATTATATGAACCAGGAATGTGTAGAAGAACAAATACATGTTTTTAAGGGATATAAACAAGTATAGCATAGATTAATGTGACCTAATGTTACATTTATGATAATGATGATGAAAGAGTCAAGATCATATAAGATAGTGGTATCCATACCTAAAAATACGAAGTACATTGAAGCTTATAAGGCATCTAATAAGTAGTTTTTAAATGAAAACAATTATTATTCGTGGAGACACACCTAGTGAGAAAAGTATTATCATAATGTAAATTATGATATTCTTACTAGCCATGATGTTACATTATGATAGTGGACAAGTGGGGTATACACAGGATACCATCTCATGAGAAGTTTTAATCAAGGAGATTATGACTCTATATCATAATTTCCTTGTGGCAGAACTATGACAGACCTTGTAGTTAAAGCCATTACATAGCAGAAACATGATTTTCATCATGTTAGTAGCTCACGAGTTTGGTTAGCAAGTTGTATCTAGTGGAAGTGGGAGTGTTGAAATAGTGGATTCCCTAGACCCAAATATTCAGTTCTTTTGATTACCATATCATTTATATAGTTATCTATCCATGATTTCGTCTTACCATTATAGTGTCAACTTTTCTGTGTCCACTAGTGAAATATTAATGTCCAAAGATTAATTTTTGTATCGAATGGTTATAGCAGATCCATGTCAATAATGAGTACCTATAAATACTGTGAAATTAATCTTATATATATGTTCTATGGTCTAGATACATCTTAATGACTGGACAAAGTGACTATTAGACTATCTAGTGCTAGGGGATCATAGTCATTGATACTTTTTATCATGAAGTTCTCACTTGGGGATCTCTAGTTGTGAGATCATGAGGACTGGCCTGCTAATAGGAATGCCACATGTTTTGGGTGTTATTGGATGTTCCTATCTATGATCATGTGTAATGGTCTCCTAACATGCGATCATTATAAATGTATGTAATTTAGTTGTGTACTTTGATATATGATAAAAACCATGACAATGAATACATATTGAGGTATCATGTGTTTGGTGCGTCATTGGTTGCATGACTTTTATTTAATGGTCATGAAAGGATTTGTCACTTTCAGGTTAGGGAAGTAATATATCTCATGCCATGTTGATATTGATGGAAGTACCTTTATAAGACCATGGCCATGACAGTCAAGGGTAAATCCATCGTGTTAAATCAACAAACAATAAATTAAGAAAAGGGTGTTGACATGAGAGTGATTCTTCCTTTATGAGATATTACATACAAAAATATTATATTACATATTTCATGTTCAAAGGTTGGTTGTCACATATGTGAAAATCCTTATCTCTTTAGGGGCCATAGTGGGTTTCTATATCCCACTCTTGGTCTATGAATAATATTCACTTCAATTGAGATAAGGTCCTAGAGGGTCACACACAATTGTGTATTCAATAATCAACCCTATTCAGTTGAATATGAGTTTTGGACATGGTGGGCCCCACCTTTGCGGTCTGGGTTTTGTCAACAAAAAAATGATCACTAATGCAATAAATTAATTTATATTATTCAAGTTTATAATAATGAGTATTGAATTAATATATTAAATGTATATACGAGTTTTAAGTAAATATACGAAAAATATTAACTGATGAATATATAATTATTCTATGTTCAATTAATATTTTGTGGAGCAATGAGTTGAGTTAATGACTACATTATTATCACATAATATATTTTAAAATATTGAAGGTGAGTGATAATAATATTTATGACTTATATAAGTATTAATAATATGACTTTAATAGTGCACTGATTATTCGAGGGTCAGGATGGAATTTATGAGTAATTAAATGAAAATATTAATATGAGAAGAGAGGAGATTGACAAAGACTATTTTCATGCCACTTATCAATCCTCTCTTCTCTCCCATGATCTTGAGAGAGGCTCTGAATCTAAGGATCATCGATCAAGCATCCTCTAAGGTATCACTTGCGATGTGATTCATTTATTGTAAAAGCATCGAAGGTATCACTACAATTCCATGCTAGCACCTGGATAATGAAGAATGTCACTCCTACGGATTTCATGAAGCACATGTGGATGATCTAGGGGAGTTCAATGTCAGGTTCTTAGAGTAGAGGTCACCAATGATGAGAAGACATCTTGCTTGGATTTATAATTAAACCAGGTACTTTAATGTTTAGGTTTGTGCTTGAAATGCTTCACGCATGGTCCTTGGCAAAGTCCAGGCTGCTGTTCACCAATGTCGACAAGTTTACGCCAATCATCGATGGAAAATTATTAAATCCCACCTATTTGGGAATTCTGCTGCATGCTTGGTTCCAATAAAGGATTGATAATTCTCTTCAAGACTTACAGAGGACTTGGTAATGAGCATGGTTAGATATCACCCTAGGCTAGTTTTTCATAACATATAACTTTATATAGTAAAATATAATATTATAAGGGTAATTCATCACTTCATAAGTGTAAATCCAGGAATTTTAAATATTAATTTTGACTCCATAAGAGTAATAAAGTACTTCAGAAGAGTAAACTAATAATTTTCAGGAGTAATGTGAAGCATTAGAAGAGTAAACATAGAGTTGATAAGAATAACCTTCCACATTATAAGAGTAATAAACCACATTGTAAAATTACATGTTAATTTTGAAGAGTAACTATCTGACTTCATAAAATACTGGTACATTGTGAAATTTTGATTCACTATATTAAATTTTACATATACCCATAAACCCTTACAAACAGTTTTAGAGAATTATATTTATAGGTTACTTATAACAACAATATTAGAAAACTATTGGTATTACTCTCAATATTTTTGTTTACCTATACCAATGGTTCACTAAAACAATTTTCATCGGGTACCAATACCGTTGGTTTTAGAAAATCGTTGGTATAGGGCCAAAAACATTCACATTTCATTACTAACCGTTTTTAATGTAATTAACCAAAACCAATAGTTTTTTGAACCCTGTTATATTTAACCAAATTTAGTATGAATAATTTTTTAAAATAATAATAAATACATAAAAATATTAATTATTTTTCATGTTAGATATATATATATATATTATGCCGATAAAAGCTGTTATAGATTTTTGGTTATGTCATTGGTTTATAACTGGAAGGTTTTAGGATCAAAACTCATGACCATTTTTTCATTAAGTATACCAATGATTTTAAAAAACCATTGGTATAGGTATTTTATATAACCTATACCAATATATTGGGAACCATAAGTATAGGTATTTCATATAACATATACCAATATATTGGGAACCATTAGTATAGATAATATATAAAAATGGTTTTATTTAAACCATTGGTGTAGGACTATCATGATGCCAAAATAACAAGTGGATCATCAAAATATTCATATATGTTATACCAATGGTTTGGGGGCCAATATCAATGGTTACAAAGAGCCGATATATCTTTTTTTTTCTAGTAGTGAATGATGATGTCCCAAAAATAATTAGAATTGAAAATTAAATATTTTGTAGAGATATATAATATCAAATGATTCTAAAATAGTTCAACCATTGTTTAATCTTTTTATAATGTGTATTTTATTCATTAAATGGGAGAATATTTTTTCCCATGATTTAATGTTTGTAACTCCAATATAGAAAAATAATTATAAATATTATTTCATGTACATGATACAATACCCTATTCTATGATGAAAAAACAAGGAATAAATTTAAAAAAATATAATTAATAGATAAGAATAAGAAGAGGTTAGAAAATATTTTGAGGGAAGTTATTTGTTCGAATTTGAATTGAATTTTCAAATTCATTCATGTTTTTATTACTATATTTTTATTATTAAAAAATACCAAGCATGAAAAATGCATTGAGGAGGATTAGACTTCTCTGATGGAGTTAACAATAATAATTTTTTAGAGAGAGAATAAAATGAAGATGTTGTGTGGTTAGAATATAGAGAAGATATGTATACTCCAATAGTACAAGGTGAATAATAAGAATAAAACACATCTTTTCAATAATAATTTCGAATATTAGTTTGGTTAAATTATTTTTTATAAAATTATAATTATTCAATCATTGTAAAAGTGTGGGAACAACTCTCTCTGTTGAGAGAATTTTTGTAACATGAGTACAATGATATTATATGATTGTTTTACCTAACTTTTGAAACAATTGGGTCGTTTGGCCTCAATTAAATTCAAATAATAGTAAGTATTGACCTTATAATAAAATAGGTGAACCTTGTAAATATATTATACCCTTATTGTGTGTCTATGTTTGGAGACATTCTAACCTTTTTTGACATATGGTGAGTGTTGTTTTATAAAAGGAACATAAAACTAATTTAATTAACTAATTTTCCCATTTCATAACCATTTCAACTAATCTATGAATTCCTTTTATATTAGTATTAGTGTTAAGGTTCCCTTATTTGTGATATTACATATAGATTTTTGTAGGATTCTAATTTATATTTGGATAAAAAAAATTCACAAAATATATAGTGTATATTATAGATAACCAGAGTTTGGTGAACAATAATAGGAATTAAATTTTTATTGGGAAAAGAGACTATTTATATATGGTGAGGATATATACATATCATTTATGTATAATCTTTGATGTATTAGTGACTTCAATTGATGGGTATATACCTTATGTTGAGAATTTTTCTATGTCACTGTCTAAAAAAAGAATACTGAGGCTAGGCTTCATGCTCAAAATATGAATCTATTATCTTAAGAAAAATAAATGGTTTATAAAGTTCAATTTATTAATATATCCAAGGTCATATGGGATATAATAGATAAAATATATGAAGGTAATGAAAATTTAATTGGATAAAAACTACATATTTAGAGACTAATGTATGATGATATCAAAATACAGTATGATGAAACAATAAATAGATTGTATATATGGGTGAATGAAATTATGAGCATCATCCAATGTTTTAGTGAGATTTTGTATGATATAATAGTGGTTGAGAAGATACTATAAATTCTACCAACCTAGTTTGATGGAAAAATATAATCTTTAGAAGTTAATGTTCTATGGAAAATCATTATTAATGACTTAATCAACAATATAATATCCTATGATATGAGAGGATATAATGTTTCACTGAACCAATTTAAGGATGAAAAAATATATTTTTTAAATAATTGATTTTATAGAAGTATAAAAAAGATTGTTTTTTATGATGAAGCTAGCTATTTAGATTTATATCCATATATTAATTTTATGTTTTTTAAAATAAATTCCTTTATATCTATTTGTATGACAAGATGCAATGGAATTTTACAAGTAAATATTCTCCTCTAATTTTTTATGTGAAGAAAAATTGAACATTTTTCTTGAAACTATCTAAAGTTCAAAGAATATTGAGATTGTCAGAAAGATGAATAAATAACGATATGATCCTTTAAAAATAAATCATTAAATAAAACAAATTAGGTATCCCATCCAATGGGAATGGAATGAATTTATCAAAATCTAGGAAGACTATTTTATTATCCAAGTATAAAGGTAGTTATAAAAATGATGATATTATATGATGTTGAGACTTTCATTGACATTGATGAAAAATTATTCAATTTTATGGTGAATGATGAAGAATTAAGTAGTTATGGATTTTTTTAAAATGGTATTAATTATTAAACTAAGACAGAATATTTTTTTACGATGATTATAATTTGGAATAAAATTTTCCATCATTTAAAAGTAATGAATATATTTATGGAGAAGAATAATAAAAACATCTTAAAGAAATTGATTATTTGAATATTCTTTTTGATGATGAGATTACCTGAAAAATAAATATTTATAAAATATTTAATGTGGAGAAAAATTGAAATTATTTTTTAGAAAATTTTGATGGTCACTTGAAAGGACCTGGAAAAAATCATATTGAACAGAAAATATTTTTTGCAGGATGTTTGAAAAAATATCAAAAAAAATTATCTAATAATGTTTAAAATGATGATGACAAACATGTTAACTAGAAAAAAACGTTCATAGGGTTTAAAAGAAACAAAAAAATATATTTTGACAACCAGAGATGAAGATGTGTAGAAAACATGGTTTCTTTAAAAAAAAGTGAATCATATAAATCTAGACATTATGAGAACTCTAAATTAATGTCCAAAGATTTTATAATTAGTGAACCAAAAAAATATTAATGAAATCCTAAATTTAATAATAAGTCTTTTGGATTTAATTTTTTTCACAAAAATGATCAATGATTGGTTGCTCAATTTTTGGAGGACAATAAGTGTTATCATTCAGACAATAGTCTAACTATAATATAATGGAATAATTCAATGTTTATTTTTGGAAGTATGTAGTATTCAGGCACTTGTAACGAATTTTTTTAATTCCATTAAAAACACTATTTTCAGTCGAGAATTATTTGGAGGAAAATCATGAGTGGGATTAAGTTATCTCAATAGAATATATTTCATAATTAAATCATAAATTCTTGATCGAAATCAAAGAATATGTTTTAGGTAATGGAGGAATTTTGTGGAAGATGTTAAAATCCAGGTCACCACGTTAATGAATTCCCAATCATTTTACCATCCAATTAGTGTATAATTTACAATACCCAATATACTCAAAAGAACAAGATAACTGGTATGGAGAAATAATTTGTTGTTGAAGTGGAACTAAAAGATTAAAAAGGGGATAATTCATAATTTTATGATACCAGATGTTCCTATCACATGACAATAGAAAAAACATTAATGAACGATATTGAAAAGAATAATGATGTTTTAATGACCCTTGGTAATGATAGGTCACTCTGAATAAAAGGTATTGGATCAACTGTGGTTGGGAATGATTAATTGAAATAGAAAATCACATTAATTATTAATGTAGTGAAACTCAATATCCTCAATGCCTCTATGTTATGTGATTAATGAAATTAAATTATATTTCAAATGGATGGATTTTTGGTGAATAACATAGAATATTGTTGTATTTTTCCAGGATTATAGTGGAAACATCATGTTCAATTTTAGATTGGGGATGATAAAAATACATTTTACTTAAGAATTAATGAAGAAAATAAATGTTGGATTATTAGACTTGGTTATCTAGTCAAATAATACATGAGAATATTTACTTGTGGAAGGAATGTTTTTACTGTTCCTATATTGAAAAGAGAATGTAATTATACTTTCTCAACCTGCAAAATGGTAAATATTGTTTGTTATCCATATAAGAAGGTATAGTTCTACTAAACTCATTCACTGAATCTTATCCATTCAATGTTTTGGGGGATGATGAGTAAATAGTCAAAAAATATAGATGAGTATTTTAGGTCATATATTGATTAATTTACTTAAATTACATGTATTATGTCTATAAAACATAAATATGTGTCTCTATGAATGTTTATGAATTTTAAATTATGTTTAAAAAGGAGTGTGGGTTCTCCCTAAAGAATATCTCGATAGATAATGGTGTTAAATAAATTGGTGGAATATATTTTGTTTATCATGAGAATTATTGTATTATCCTTGATCATAGAGTATCATATACACCACAAAAATAGTATTTTTAAATGAAATAATATATGATTAGTGTATATATCTCAAAGTAATCAATTATATCATGTTACCATTTAGTATTTCTAGATACAATCTATTAGTCTATATGGATATATAAAAAATTAATATTTATAAAATAGAAATTTAGATATTTCCCCATTTGATATGATTTACCAAAAAATCCATTTTTGAATTACATTATATTGTTTTTATCCCCTTAATTATCAATGTTAAATGTAAAAATCATATACTGTTTTATTAAATAGTTGTTGATGTTATCTTCCAAGGATATACACAAAATAGAAGAGTATACCATGGTAATAATGAAGAGACTGGGAAGATCATTAATACTACCAATGTTAAGGATTTGTAGCACACAAATAATTAAATCACACATTCAAAAAATGACCTATAAATGGTACAGTTGAGGATTTTATTTTAAATCAAATTGAAGAAGATTCATAATGTAATGAAAATGATGAATATGTATAGGATAGGGAAGTAAATTCATCCATTATACATGATTAGAAACAACCCTATTAATATTATCCAATTTTAATAAGATAAATAAGGTTACATAACATCATTGTAGATTAATTATAGAAAGTTCATACAAGGAGAACATTGACAAAGATATGTGATACCACACTATTTTCTCATGTTGAACCATTTTCTGGAGAATCCTTTTTGTATAAAGAATTGTTTTTTGTAATGAATATATAATTGAACAGGATTGAGAATAATGATACATGAAAATTTTTAACAAATCCAAAAAAATGTTTCCAATACAAAGTGGGTGTTCTAAAACAATTTCAAAAAAAGTTGATGTTTTATAAAATAAAGTGTTACATCTATATGATGTTAATTCACAGGTTGGAGTGGGATATAATTATTCTTTTCTCTAGTTGAAAGGATTTAGAGGATAATAATATTTTATTATTTTAAAGATCAATGAAAATACCATATTTTTCAAATGGATGTCAAGTCTTCCTTTCTCATAGATAAGCTGGAAGATGAGGCACCCATGTTATTGGTATATAAAAATAGATTCATTCTCAAATAACTCGGTGCTTAAAATTAAAATATTGGAAAAAATATTCTTCATCTATAATGAAAAATAGGTATCTCTAATTATTATTTAATATTTTGTTGATATTATACTTCCTATAAATATAGATTTTTTTTAATAATTCTCTTTAAAGAGGATGAAATAATTTGAGATGCATGTGCTTGGGGAGATGAGATATTTTTTGGGTATACTAATCTCTAAATTGGAAGATAATATATTTATTTAGCATAATTATTATCATGATATTTTAAATAAGATTTAAATGTAGGATTAAAATATGGTTTCCACTATCATTTTAGTGGGAACTAGGTTTTTCAAATATATTGAAGGAAAGAAAGTAGATCTTGCGGAATTCCAAAATACTATTATACGTTTATTATATTTGAGAGCATCATGGTCATGTATGGTCTATGTTTTAATAATTAGATCTTGGAATCAATTTTATCCAATGGAGTCACTCTTTATGCTTAAAAAGAGGGTTCATAGGTATATTAAATCCACAACTATTCTTAGGATGATAGATAAAATAAAAATATAGATTGTCCTATTGGGCTATATATATATAGATTAGTCAAAAATATTTTATAGAAGTTCTAAATATAGTGGAGTTTTCTACCTTTTTCATAGTTGTGTATTTTGGAACACTAAGAAACATGGTTTTATGACCTTGAGTACTACTGAAGTAGATTATGTGGATTCCGCTAAATCCATTACCCAATTGATGTCGATGATGACATAGTTGGATGATCTCAAGGTAGAGGTAATGTTACCAATACTTTTATGTAGTGATAATTAAATTGATATCAATATTTAATGAAATTATGTGCGTCATTCAAGATCAAATCCTATTTATATTAAATATCACTTCATTAAGGATATTTTGGAATAGAATGTGTTGAAGTTGAAATTTATTCCTATAAAGGATCATGTGGAATATATTTTCACCAAAACCATTTTCATAAGATAATTTTCATAATTTTTGGATAATGATAAGAGTTCAATCTCATTCCCATCAAGGATAAGTTTTGGTGATATTTTTCCCTCTCTTATCTTGCCCTATGGATTTTTTTTGAAAAAGGAGGATGAATATGGAAATATAAATCCCTTTAGTTAATTCATTATATATTTTGGACTTTATTTACAATGTTATAGTGAATTGTTTTAGTTATAATACACTAATATGTGTATTCAAAATGTTGAGATATCCCTTATTTCAGGGTGTAATATATTTATTTATATTTATTAAAATAGTAAATCATTGAAGGATAACACGTGATTTGTTTATATTTATGAAATTTTTTATTAATTTTGATGAGTATATGTGATTGAATGTTTAGGAATATATTTTTCACATATGTTTCATTTATATTATTTGTAAAGGTATAAATTTTTTCTTTTGAATAATGGTTTATTATCAAGTTAAATCTAAAAATATATTTCATGTTGTATCAAAATATAAGAAAAGGTAACTTTATTATTTCAAATTGGAAATATGATAATAAAATCCTATAAAGGGATGAATATATATCGCAGTGTTTTTGGAAGGAATTAATTTATATTTAATGTTTTTGTTTTCAATGATGATTTTTATCAAGTAGGATTTGAATTTCGGAATGACGATCCACTGAAAATTTAATTGAGGTTAAAAGTGATTTATGATTCTTGGTAGAGAAAAACCCAACATGGGAGATTGTTGATCCCAATAGCTAATTAGAATATTTTAAATACTTTAGAATGTTTTTTAAAACCATATATTATCATGAAAAAATACACTGGGGATCACTTTTCTAGTGACAATTAGAGTGTGACTACCAAAAACCCGACACTAATAGGCCTAGGGCTGGAAACCAACACCAAGTAGGCATCACATTCACACAAGAGGCCTTAAATTATGGAACCAGTACACACACACACACATTTCCATGACTATAAAATGAGGTAATATAAATTAAAAATAATACCAAATAAATGAAAAATCTATATCCCATAATAGTAGTAAAATAAAATACAAATAAGTAATAAGGTTCAAATTTAAGCTAACCAAAAACTAAATAAAAGTCCAACTAGATAGTGATATGGGACTATAGTCAAATGTGACTCCTAGAATGAACCACATTCTATATAGCATAAATATAATCTATCTTTTATCCCAGTTTACTAGGAATCCTGTCAAATTTATGATCATCTGCATAATACACAAATCATGCAGACAGAGAACATGAGGGGGTGAGTATAACAATACCCAATAGGAAACACCGAAACCACTAAGCATAATGCATCAGAAGTAGTGTCCATATCATCACAAGGATATGTAAAGAAAAAATATATAAATAACAACAAAAGATACTCATAGTTGGATCAAAGCCTCACAGAAAGGTCGCAACTATATTTCCAATGTAGGATTTAAGCTCAATGGTTCCATATAACACTTATATGAGAGAACACACTCCATGATTTAAATTGAACTAATGGGATCCATTAGAGGTTTCCTACTCATTGGATATCTTTTTTAATAAATATGAACTATATGTTTTATGATATTAATACATAGATAGGGATTACACCTTGGTACATGAGGTATACCAACATCCCAATCAAGATTAATCTATTAAGTAGGGGATGAACACCCGTGTAGTGTTGGTCATGATGATTCCAAGAAATCCCCACCAAAGGAAAATAATTATAAAAGACCTAACTCTAGGACTCATGAAGGGATTCCAAAGACTTTAACCAATACTAAAGTTATTTAATCGATATCACATTCCTATGGTCAGCAAGTGATTCCATTCTAAATCCTTAGGGAAAGGATCAAGGGAACACACCCTACCAAATTTTTACCATGTATAAGTGAATGAGGTATCCAAGATATATTTGAATATTAAAACATTCTATAAAATTAGTATACAATGCGTCTCTTCATCAATGAGTCTTCCCATTTATTGTGGCCCATTCCCGTGTACACCTAGACATGCATGTGTTCTTGGACATATTCGAGTAAATAGTTCTTCTAATATACTCCAAGTCTAGACATGTTCCTAGCCATGTACTCCTAGAGTAAACATCAATTTTATAGGACTTTTCACATGTTGTATGATAAATATCTCCTCTGTGGAAACACCAACACTCAATCCGGGCCCCACATGACATGTACCACAATATTACATGTCGTGTAATGTGTGATTTTACCAAACTCATAGATCTACGCGTGTTCATGTCCTCCACCATTTTGAATTATGATTCCCTCCTAAAATGTTGTCAGAGAAGGTGGATATGAGGGACCAAACCTCATCATCACTTTCTGATTGGATTCCACCAATTAATCTTGATCAAGGAACATTTATGTCACTCCATACCACGTTCTTGTGCTAAAAACATGCAATGGGTATCCCAAATCCAAATTGTTTTTTCACCCTTCATCTTTGTTCTCCACAATAGATTTTATCCTAGATTCTAAAACCCAACACACTGTATCAATCTGTTATGCTGACGAACTTTGTGTGTAATAATTAATTTCCATCAAAATGTCAAATCACTGGTCAAATGAACATAGATGATGAATTCATGAATAATGTGGAAAGAAATTCACAATGATAGAATATGATAGTCAAACCTCAGTCAATGTTTTTGTTATCCTTGGTTATATTTTATTATAATGAAAAATGAATATAGATAAATAATCAACATAAGAAATATAAAATCCTAGACAAGTCTAATATGTAACTACAATACACTCGATAAGTGAATCGATTCAACATATAATTGATTCATTTTCATCATGGATAAAACTAAAAGGGTATAAATCAACATAAAAAATACTTACCATAATTTGTATCAATTTATTGGGAATAATGAATCTATTTCATTACTTTTGGTCACATCCAAGATTTCCATTGCACACTGATCAACGATCCATGATATGGTTGCTGTTTATTATAGAATGGTCCTCTAATGTTATATCATTGAAACATCCACCATTATGTTGTTGACCTTGATATTTTTCCATATTAACATATTTATAAATAAATATTATGTCATGAATATCATTTTAATAAAAAAAATTATTTTTTAATCTACTTGTAACTTTACTCATCCCAAAAATATGATGCACTCCGAGGTTATCTTATACGTAGGGTAAAACCCATGATCTGAACTCCACGGAAACCCTAGATTAATGATCTATGTCCCATTTCAGAGAAATTTCACATTAGCATGATAATTTCACATTTGTGAAATTAATATATTCAATATATTTCAAACATCAATTCTGTGATCATTGGGCCACATAATCCCACTGAATCTCAGTGTCTAGACTTAAAAATATTACTATATATATTTGAATTTGATACATGGATGAAACATTGCTTTTAAATTATCTTAACCTTATGACATGAATCACTCGAAAGAAAAAAAAATCAAACAAAAACAGATGTAGGTACTGATAATAAATTTGGGTCTCCTACTCATTGGTACTCTCCTAAATACTATAATATTTTCACTAGACAAGCACTAAAGGAATAAAATTCATATAGAGTTTATTCCTTTTATTATACTCAATCTCTACCAGGTACTCTACAAATGATGTTCCATACTCTATTTCGATAATTACCCTATCTATACCATTTGATGGTTAATGAACATACCTCTTTATCAATGAAACATAGAAGTCTCTGTGTACTCATTCCAACTTTGGGGGTATATCCATGTTATATTCCAACTTTCATACACTACATTTTCTATGGAAAAGGATATTTAATATCATAGAAAACTAACCACCCTATACAAATATATGTAATCCATGTTGAGTTGGGCCCTTGGGGAACACATGGTCTGCCTCCTCAAATTCCAAGGTCCTCTATTGTCAATCCGAATATGAATTCTATATACTCAGTGAAGTCTTTATCTTCTCCTAGATTATAAAAACATTCTATAACATATATTTCACAAATATTTGTCCAATAATTGATGAATCTCCTAGGCTGATCTCTAATAGTGATTACCTATCAGGTCTCCCTTATGAGGCCTCAAATGGAGTTATATAGATGGTGTATTGGTAGCTCCTATTTGTATAAAAACTACACCAAGTTTATTTGATCCTCCCATATATGGGCAAAATCCAATATGAAATCCTGCATCATGTCCACTAGGACCTGAATGGTATAATCAGTCTAGCAATCATTCTCAGGGTGAAATTTCATGATCAAACACAACTAAGTCCCAAAGGCCTCCTGGAATGATCTTAGTAATCATGATGTGAATCAAGAATCATGGAATGAAATGATTGTCAAGGGAACTTCTAGGGGATGGGCTGTCTCTGACGCATACATAGGTTCTAATCTCTCTACTAAACTCTACTATTGGATAGATACAGAGTGGGATGACTTGGTAATTAAATTTATGATCACACTAATGACATCATTTCCTCTAGAAATCAATGGTATCCTCACCACCACATAAATAGATATCTCATCCCACATACACTCTCGAACATCAATGTGTTGAGATAAAACCACTGGAACCTAGTTCTCATTCTTCACATACTTACAGGAAAGGAATGGAGAGACAAAATCTAAAACTCACATATTTATCCCTTTCCACAAAAAATTCCATTAGAGGTCCTGATACACCTTCTACAAACATAGATGTACCACCAAATGAGACATATAAATCTCCCTCAATATCTCCTCTCATAATTTCATTGGTATAATCATCCAACCTTTGAACATGAGTTCATTATCCCCACCTTAATAAATACAATAAAGAGAACAACCAATGGATATCTAAGTATATAGGGTCTCATAGTTGGAATCTCTATGTAGATAATCCCAAAATCATTGATGAAGTGGTGGGGTAAAAACAATTAAATAGAGATAAGTTATAACATCCCCATCCATTACGGATAACTCTAATGAGGTTAACAACTCTAAAACCTCACATAATAACTATAAATAAGATCTCTTATTGAGAGAATATTTTACCATGTTCCCCTTACCAAGAATATAAAATTTTTAATGTCATAATACAAGATGAACTCTCTCGATCAACTATGTTTCAAGATAATATTATTCTGAGAGAAGACATACATGAGACAATTCTTTTTATAATAGATGATAAACCTATCACCCATAAGGTAGTGTTAGCTAATCTCTAGTTCACAGACTAATACTGCTAACTAAATTTCATGGGTCATGTAGTTATGCACATCTATTGTCAACTAAATGCACCCCTAGGAAATCCACTCATTAATCTTTATTATAATACAACTGAGACGGTTCCTTGATGCATTGTAGAACACTATAATCAACTCCCACATTTGGAAACCTCAAGAATGGAGTGATCATACATTTTTTACTCAACTCCTAAAAATCATATTGGGGCATCTATGTCCACATGAAAGTATTACACCTTTAGGTCTAAGCTGTCAAGGGAGATGATATCCTAGATAAATTGGGCAGAAATATCTTTTAATTACCTTCAAATATAAGGAATCTACACACCTATATCAAGATTGTTGGTGGATACCAATATAACACTACATAAAATATAATGTGGTCTACTCCTACACTATATAATATGATAACATTTCCCAAGAAGCGGACCTCTTAAATAAATTAAATGGGACATCAAAATATTACTATAAATTCGGTGCTCTTAGTGTTTGTCTAGGACTATCCTCAATTATATCGTGTAATCCACCATGAACACCGAGTACACTAGAATATCTTTGATTAATACTACAAAAACCTATCTAATGAAGGTTGAAATATTTAGTTCATGAGTCCCATGAACTTTAATAGGGAATTACCCACACAAAAGGGAATAATCAAGTACTCATAGTGAATAAAATTACATTGGAAATATGTATTGGGAATATCCTCATCTCGTACTCACAACTAGTGATAGCTTGATCTGAGGTCAATATTTGAGAACCATTGTTACTCTATCATGTGATTGAAGAGTTCATCAAACCATAGAAGTAAATATATTATTTCAAGATCACATGGTTTAGGTGATGATAATCTACACACAACCTCACGCTTCTATCCACAATCTTGGAGAACAACACTGGGGATGCCTGGGGTTTAATATTGTGTCGGAAAATACAATTTTTCAGAAAGTCATCTAACTACACCCTATACTGATGAATATCTATGGTATCCATATGATATGTGATTGCATATATTGGGGTGATCCTGAGGTGCTGGTCAATACCAATCTCTTCCTCATGGAGGGGAGGTAATCCTAGAAAACCCTCTTGAAAGACATCATCGAACTCAACAAACACAACAGGAAACTGAAAGATTATAGAATCCACTACACCAAGAGTCATCCTATCAAACTGATGTGTAATTGGATACACCCTCCTATGAATGATCTCATCCTACACTACATGTTTTTTCTTTTCACCGAAAAAGTAAATACTCATCCCATCATTATGGTTACACAGAATCCTCTAAAATAATCCATCTGAGAATGAAAAATATATAATAAGTCCATACCTAAGATGAATTATTAAGGTCTCATTGATGTGACAAAGATAACTAAAATAAAAATATTTCATCCAATAGTCAGTACAAAACATAAAAAAATTATTTGTGTTCATTGAGTCACCTCCATTGGGAGTCTTCACATATAAGGGATGATCCAAGTGCTCAACAAGAGTCTATAAGTCTCTAACCAGAGTAGTAGAAAAAATTATTGGCTGATACCCATGCCTATCAGTACTAAAACTAAAGTATTGAAGGTTCATATCATACATTGTATCATCCTAGTATCCTTTGAGTCATAAGACTATACAGCCAATAGATTCTCGTTCCCCTAAACACCATCTCCCTGAGCCTACCAGGGACAACTTGGGGTTGGTGGTTGTAACAAGTCCAAACATCTAACACATCCATCACCTCTCCCAGGTCTTCCTCCAATTCAGAAACCCTACTGAACTAATTGATCCTACAATTTCATCTGCCATGGTTTTCCATCTACAGAATCTATATCTGTCATACACTTGGTTGGATATTCTCATGAAAGATGCACCCTATTATAGTTGGTGTTCTAAAACCAACTGCATTTACATTGTGTAAATGAATATTTCATGAATTTAATATTAAATTAAACAACTTATTACATATTCTTCATTTTTCATCATGAATTTAAAGTAGTAATACCCAAGATTATTTTCCATATTTATAAAGTCATTGTAGTTTCCTTCTCTGATGAGAACCTTGGCGTTCTAAGAACATATTATTAATTTAATTGTGTGGTTGGATAAAATACTGTGATGTGACATATATTATACATATCGTCAGGTGAGAGTTCTCTTAAGTAGATGTGACTTCTTCTTATGATGTTCGCACTTTGTAATCTACAAGACGGAGGATTATGAGGACAAGCCCATAATGGGAATGCTGCATGTTTTTTTCATTACATATTTTTATCTACGAGCATATATAATGGTCCTCAAACTTGAATATTATCATTAATGAATGTCATAACTCACAAACATGAATTTTATGAAGAAAAATTTAATGACATATGTTGGTGGGATGTACGGTACGTTGGGTGAATCATGAATGGAATTTTATTGATGGATAAGTCAAGGAACGATTTTAACCATCCATCTTTATGGAAGTTGATATCTCAACCCATTGATTTAAAATGAACTTATCCGTAAATTTCTTGGCCAATGTGTAATGATGAGATTATTTCAGATACTCAAAGAATGATGTGTCAAACATATTTTTTTTATGAAACCATATTGAAACCTTGTTGATAAGATATTATAACAAACGAATTATATTATACAATGAGAATTTGTATTTGTTTTTCATTGATGTGACTTTAGGTTCTTTCTCTTAGGTTCCTTGATCCATTGCTAGACTGTAATCTTAGTCTTTAGGCATGCCCGCCTATTGATAAAGATAAATAATCATATAGGCTAACAAACTAATTGTTTCTATTGTTCTTCTATTAAATTCAATATAAATTTAATCAATTGATTATATATTATTCTCAATACTGGGAAAAAAATTTATTCATGTTATATTGATGACATAAATTATATAAATATTTATGCACTGGATTGTAAATAATAAATTTTTATTTATTTTATTGAATATTTAATAAATTTTTATTTAATACATTGTGAATAAAAAATTTATTTAAGGGAATAAAATAATTATTTGGGTTTTCAATAAATGAATGATGAGTTCAAATAGACCAAGATTGTGTCCACGGATAAAATAATTATTTATAAGCCAGAAAATATAATTTATCCATTTTATGTAGTTTGGACCACTGCAAAATAATAACATTATTATTATTATGTGGAATGGGATTTCATTAATGGTTATAATTATATTTAATGGATATTATGAAATTATGTTTTGTAAACAAAATACCAACTCTATAGATATAATACTATGTCAATTATTTTAATATTAGAATCTCATTCCATGTTTGGGAATAGAGAATTGTTGTGCACAACAAATTATATCTGGACTCCTCTCTCCCTCTCCATAATGAGAAAATCAAGAGATAATTTCTTCAAGTCAAGAGAATAAGAAATAAAGAATGAACAACATGAGAAATTTGATTCACTGCGCTAGCCTCTGGAGAATGAGTGGCATTTCTTAGAGACCATTGGAGAATATGTGGATCACCTCTAGAGGGATTCTACCCTTGGATCATCATTATAACAATGAAGGAAATCCAAAAGGGCCATTTCCGATGATAAAAAATCATCAATGAAGAATGATCCTAATCTTAGGAATTTATTTATTTTGATACTAAATAACTTATTTATAAATCTGACATTCATGATCCTCACTCATGGTTTTGGGAAGTGATTAATAAAAAAAATCAATATATCTGCCACGACCTCAATGATTCCATTGTTCCCATAACCAATATGTGAAATTATATAAGTAATGTTTAAATTTAATATTGTTTATTTTATTGTTGATAAATATGCAATCAAGGTTAGTATTTTATTTCATGTTTTTAATTATTTAATATGATTTGAATTAAAATGCTATAAACATATTAATAATGTTCATTTAGTGTTTCATTTTCTTAGTGATTAATGAAATAAATAAAGAATGACTACAGATTCCATCGGTATGTTTTATATCATCGGCCAGTAAAGATAGGTTACATGACATGTAGCCTAATCCCATGCCATATAACCATGTTCATTTCATCTATAAGTGCCGCAAAATTAAAACCGTGTGGTGCTTTTGCTGCACATCGAGTGTTGATCGGGCCTACCAGGCACACAACAAGTGTATACAGGGTGTGTAGCTGGCATATGCACACTTTGTAGTCTAGCTGAGTTAACACACCGAATCCATAGGAATGTGATTTAGATATATAGAAACTGAGGCACATGGCATGTATCTAAATTTACACTCCATACAGTCTCCCAGTAATTGAAAAAAATTAAAATGAAATTAAAATTAAAAAAATGCAGCATTAAATCCTTATTTTATCGATTAGAAGAATATTGTGTGTTTGAAAATTTAATAAAGGTTTTAAATAATTTTAAATTTTCAATTATTTTCAGAAATAAATACGTCATTAATGGTTCGTCCATTTATTTTCCATGAAGACAAAATTTATCGGTATCTCCAATTATGTTCGGTTGATCATTATGTTGAAATGGAATTATTTAATTTATTAATAAATTAATATGACCATGTTCATCTTAATAACAAATATTGAATAGAGAAATGAATAATAGAAAGTTTCATTTTTCATATTCGATGTATATATGACTGAGCATGAGCTTGACCAATACCTACGATTGATTTGGAATTAATTTAATTAATTTTATTGGATGGTTTTTTAATTTTTTAATATTAATTTAAATGTTGGTTAGAAATTGATCCCTCCCTCCAATATTATGTTGGACCTACATGTCTAAGTATATTTATTTAAATCTCATTAACAAATACTTTGGTTCTCTCATCATTAATAGAACCTCCCAGTGAACATGGAGACATTTCAATATATAACCCTAATGGTGCCAATTCAGTGATACGTAGGTGGACATGTGGAATGTTCTAGCTCATGTAATTTTTGGAATAAATATTTATTTCCCAGATGTGATCTATTGATTTAATGTCCTCTCATTAAATAAATAATGATATAAGTTCAGGATCATGTCATTTACTTAATTAATAATTTTCTATCTAATGCATTAAAAATATATATTTGGATACAAGGCCATGATCCCATTAATAAATTAATATTAAATTATAGAATTTAAATGCAATTGATTATGCATTAATTTCTTATCCTTACATGGTTAATTTATTACATGAACATCCACATAAATATTTAAAAGACACGTAAATTATAAAACAAGATAAAAATTTATTCGTAGTAAAATAAAATGCCTCAATCTAATATTATGTTAAACTAAGCCTTATTCTATTTGATTAGGATTGAAACTCAATATAACTATGTGTTTAACCAACCCTTGTTGGGACACCACCTTTTATAAGTGGAGTTCTTATAATGGGTTTGGGTTGACATAACCATTTTATATCAAGGGGAGTAACCCTTGATAGAATTTGTGTAATTTAGAGGTATGTTTTGGGAAAATATCATTCAGGATTTATAGATTTGGGAGTCCACTAAATAGACCATGGAGCAATAAGACTATAGTTGGAAAAGAGTTCACTACCTAAATACCTTCAAAATAACTTGACCAACCCTTTTTGAGGTTACGTGAAGGGGAATTTGGATCATTGAAATCAGAATGTCCTAACAATTTGGCAATCCAAGTTCAATGGAGAAGGCTATTGGGACTTGATAAAATAGTGCGTGATATAATAAAAATAATTAATTTATTCTTTCTCACAAAATTTGTAATAAAACAAGTTTCGATAATCTGATATTTTAATTGTAGAATCATATTACAATCTCATCATCAAAAATATCCCTAATATAGACATTGGATAAAGACAATGTCTTAACAATAAGTAATGTCCAATATTGGTTTTGACACCATCATGTTGTTTCGTTCCAAGAATAGAAATATTACGTCCTAGAATCCTCAACGCTTGATATTTCTTCTCATGAGGACAGTGATGAAGAGTTAATAGTCTATAAAAACATATAAATGACATGGTTGATGTTCAGTGTTTGATGCTTTCATCTATGTCTATTGAACTCATAATGTCTCACAAAAACACGAATGTGTATGGCCTGTCTGAGCACCTCTGTAGTCTTTACCAAGAGAGACCCGAATAGTAATGGTTTGATATTTCCAAGGCGCTCTTTTAGAGTAAGCTTGGAGAGGGTTCCCCATTTGGACATCACATAGTAAATATCATTAGATACATTGAGTGCCTATAGATTCTAGGATTTAAAATCCTCAAAGGACTATGCTTCAATATCATTTTGGCATCACTCCCTTAATGCTTCTCCAGTTTTGGTGTGAATTTTAATATGAACAACATTGAGAAGTCTCTTCCAGATCCTATTGTAATAACCCAATTATTCACACTGGTATGGATCCTTTAATTTTCAGTCTATATATTTAATTTGGACCTAATGTGGATTCTTAATGAGTTAGTAAAAGTTCTGAGGGTGTCAGAGTATTTTTCAGAGCCTATAACCCAGCTATTTGGATAAAACTGACATTGCTCACTATTTAGATTAAGCTGTGCAGAATTCCATACGGTTTCTCTAACCATGTGGATGGTTTTTTTTTTCAGATAGAGTCATCTCACACGATTTTTGCATGACTTTCTGACCTTACCATGTAAACACCCCCTTTTTCAAGGTACTTATTCATGAAATTCACATAGTTTGATCAAACCGTATAGCCAAACCATTCAGGCAGAGCTATCATTCAAGGTTTGTTCATGGTTGGACAAACCGTGTGGACAAATTGTGCACAAGAAAATTTTAGAGGTAAATATAATTTTTTTCCCATAATGATATATTTCTTCCCCTCTTCTTCACCAAAATGGAAAAGAGCGGGATATTTCTCCTTTTTCACCCATTTAGAGCTTTTTGAAGGTCAATTCTTGGGATCAAGGGATATCCTTCATACGACATTCGATCAAGATTTCGTCCATCACATTGGATGTTAACGAGTAAGTACTCAAGTCCTCTTTAGTTGTTCTTATCTCTTGCTCTCAACCTAGGTATCTTCGTCTAAACATTTTCACCTTTTCATATATCTACTCTGATCTGAGGCAAATCATGGCCCAATACTGGATGAAGAGAGTCATATAACCTTAAGTTGGGTGTTCTATAACTTATCCAAAAAGTTATTAATTTTTGGAATCTTCATGTGGATCACTTCTATTTCATTGAAATACATTTATTAAATTTACAGTACAAGATTATACTTGTTATAATTATATGATTATGCTCTTTTAAAAAATGTGATTAGTTGTTAGTGGCTACACACACAACTCTATTCACCTCGTGTTGAAGGAAATTCCATATCTGGGATTTTATGGTTTTGGCATGTTTAAGCCACCATTTGAATGTGCCTATACTTGACCTTCCTTAAGGTTATCCCTTCTATAAAACTGTATGGTTATTAATGAGAATTTCATAATGGAATGTTCTATGTATGATCACCACTTGACCCACATAAGGTATGTTATTTCAAATGATAATTAAATGTGAAATGTGGAATGGAACGTATACTATGTATATAACTTGGCCTTTCCAATAGATATTGAATAATGGTTACTTGTACACCTCACCCATTTCCATATTGATGGAAGGTTGTGGAGTGATTCTCAATAATTTAATATGATGTAATAGTTAATAAAGACTTGATTAAATGCTTTGAATGATAAATGGACTATCCACACTAATGGAAGACAAGGAATATCCCAATAAATAAATGGTTTCATTGCTACATGGCCTATCCAAACAAATAAAAGACAAGGCTTGAACCTAATGAATGATTAAATGATTACAATATCTAATAGGAATGGACTCACTCGATCCCACCTTGGATTCTAAAAGGAGAATACCTCGGGACATAGGATACCCATTATAATTCAAGGATGTAGTTTACTTAGGTTGATACCCACAGAGTATTTGGTTCTTATATATTCCTCGAATACTCGGTATACTACCATAGGGTTCTTTACATTATTACAGGATAACTCGGATACACTCCTAGTTTCTCGAATTGACTAGTATGTGACATGGTGAAAGCCTATAGGGCCCTGTCTTTGCATAGCCCAATTTTTCATATGTCAATAACTTTGGAAATGGTAGTTACCTTATTATGGAATTCCTTGGATTACACTGCATGGATTACACTCTTACCCCTTACCTAGACTAACATTCTACTGAGTGAGCATTCTGTGAGATTTACTTTACCTTGGTTATTACCCTAAAACTCTATCACTGGATATCATATCAGATTTTTTGTTACATCATGGGACCTTATCTGCTTATATTATCACGAGGTGATGTCAGTTCAAGCTATGCCCCACATGAACTATTAACAATAAATGGAAATTCATAATTAATGAACTTGTTAAATTTTTAGACACCAATCAAGGGATGAATTAGGTAATTTGGTATTTATTTATTTTGAACTACATTATTTACTTTATATATTCATTCCTATACACTGATATATTCCATTACATGGGCCGGATGTTATAGACACCATTGGTGGTGGTCCACTGTGATTTTACTCACACCTTCTCCAGGCACCGTTTGGTACTCGTATTACATTACATGGTTGTAGTTATTGAACAAGGGAAGCATATAAATTCCAACACATGATTGTGTTCTGATAGGATGGAGCTTGATAGGAGATGATCGAGTGTGATCTCAGGATGATTAGAATTGCCTTTGTTTTGTTTTAATTTTTGTAACAAGTTATAAATTCTCTATTGTTTCCATGCTTTCCATTATATAGTGACATGTCATTACATAATCATTTTTTCAGTTGATACAGTTATTGTTATTATCATTTATCCATTTCATTAGTTTTATTCTTTTATTTATTTATGTTGCTTCTGTTATTTACTATTCATTCATATTCCTTCTATTGGGAAACACTCTTCAAATGAGGCAATAGTCTCCCACATATACACCCTAGATCCTTGCTACTGTTCGGTAGCCTCTGGGATTTGGGGAGATGGTCTTGGGGCCATGTGGCCCACTGGATTAAGGTCACCTATTATGTGGCATCCGAGTCTCAGATGACAGAGAGTGTTATCAGATCTTGTTTTTTTTCTTGCTTTACTATTTGGTGAAAATAGATTAGTGTATAGGAATGCATGGAACATGGTCAGAATCCGTTCTTGGGTATCATGAACCCATGTTCATTATAAATTCCATGTAACATAAATTATTATTTTTATTATTATTTTCCCTATAATAGTTGATAATATTTCACCATTGGGTGACACACATGTTGTGTGGTGTAGTGTATTATTACTCTACATGAGAATTTATTTCATCCTTATACAGATGATATAAGGGAATGTACCATTACAGAATGAATTATTATAGGCACCTAGAATTCACATGTCATGCATATTTCCATGCCATATAGGTGCATTCCACTGATTTTCATTGCTTGATATGCTTGTGATTGTTGAATGATGTTGTGATATTTTACATGTACTTTTATTAATTTGGATGTGATTGAGTGACTTCATATATAAATTCATGAGGTGTATGGTCCCTCATGGGTTGGGATGAGTAATTTAAAGATTAAAAAAATTATTCTATCAATAAATGGGTAATGTTTCTTGTGATAGGTGTATGGGTACTGATTCATTAGAAATAGATATCCATTATATGTAAATTCATGAGATCTAATATGAATTGGTTTCACACCCTTATCCATCCATTTCAAGTTTATTAATGGTAAAGGAGTGAACCTTGAAATTAATTAAAAAATTACATGAAACATATACATGATCTCTTACTGATACATGGTCGTCTAAGTAGATAGTTTGGGTAGTATTCCTTGGGTAGTGAGTTTTATTATGTTCAGTTTCTACTAGTGAAGCTATCATATGCTTCTAATATTTTTTGAGGCATATTATTGGTATTTGTATACCAATGTCACCATGATTCCCACGTGTCGTTCGCCATGAAGGTAGGGATGATCATGATCTAGACATTTTGGTCCTCAAGCCACCATTTTTACCTCCACGAATTCCACACGAGGCACTGCCTATTTCACTTGATCCATGCATTGACGGGAAATATTTTGATAGATACCTACATCTCATGATGTCCATGAATGGTTCTCCACAAGTTTCACCTACGATGGATGATTTGACCCATGAGTTCCAGAAAAAAAATCATCTTACTTTTTAGGGGATGACGGTTCTCAAGCTACTGAGTCTTGGTGAGAGGTTATGTAGTCTATCCTTTGGAATTTGGAAACACCTCCAGAGTAGAGATTCAATCTTGTTAAATACATGCTTCAAGATTCATCCATGCATTGGTGGGATGTGGATACCTAGGCTAGTCATCACCAAGGCATGTTATGGGATGATTTACACACTACCTTCAATGACCAGTTCGTTCCTCAGGCACTGAGATATGATAAAGCCCGAGAGTTCATGCATCTAGAATAGGGTTCCATGTTAGTTAAGGAATATTTAGCACATTTCATTGACTTACAGGGCTTTGCACCGCTTTTATCCAGTGATGAGATTTCGCGTGCTAGTCATTTTGATGATGGGATCTAGTACGCCATCCGAAATCAGGTTAATGTATTTCACATTCCAACCATTTTTGCTATATTTGACCATTCCCTTATCGGTGAGTGTAACCTGAGGGACGACACGAGTACTGTGTTTAATGGATTAGAATCGTGTTAGGTAGTATTTATTATAGAGGAAGGAGAATACACTTTGAGGATTCTCATCAAGGAAGTGGTAGTGAAATTAGCCAGTTTAATAGCTACGTGGTGTGTCATTAGTGTTGAAGATTGAGTCATAAGAATCCCTAATGTGAAAAATCCCCTATGGAGTGTTAGGATTTCAGTTTTATGGGTTATCTATATAAATTTTGCTAGACCATTCCACCAACTTCATGTTGAATAGAATTATCATCTACTCCTCCTATCAAAGTGGGTTCTATTGCACCATGCTAGGAGAGGATTTGGAATAGAACTAGAAGGTCTAGCCAAGGAGGATTTGATGGTCTTTGTAGTCTGACCCCTAAACAACAGATGTGCCAGAAGGGAAGTCATGATCATGGTAGTCCATCTGTTATACGCGGTCATGGATTTGGTCTGTTTCATGCTTTATGGACATTACCCATAGATCAGGTTGCGAGGCCATCTATAGGATGTTATACTATTATAACATCCATTTCTATTTCCTCTGATTTGTTTGATAGAGGTGCTTTACAATATTTTATTTTTATATCTTTCAAGGAATGTCTTGCACTAGAAATACAATATCACTCTATTGTAATGACCCTTGATACACTGTTGGGAATATAGACAGATGGAATACACCAAAGTAGGGACTATCCCCTTGTGGTTGGCAGTAACCCTTTCTTGTGGAATCTCATTGTCATCGAGATGACCGACTTCTGTGTAATTTTAGGGATGGAATTGGTAGTCCACTATCATGGATTTATATACTGATATTGTCAAGGGTATAATTTACATCACTAGAAGGTAATAAGTATCTTTTCATGGGTGACTAGGATGTCCAGGAATAGAGAGATGGACCGAATCATCATGGGATTTGTGAAGTGACCACCCATATAGAAAATCTTTCCATGGTGGATTAGGGTTTGCATCCAGCTATTTTCCCTTCAGTAGTTGATCATTTTAGGGAAGTATTTCCCGATGCATTTTATGTCATACCTCCTAAGAGAGAGGTAGATTTTACAATTGATCTTATTCCAGGAGTATCTCCAATGTCAATTCCTCTATACTGGATAGAACCTACTGAGGTTCAGGTGCTCAAGTGGAAGATAGATGACCTAGAGGTCAATGTCTTTATATATCCTCGTACATCCTCTTGGGGTTAACAGATGCTTTTTCCTAAGAAGGAAGATGGAAATCTACAATTATGAGTGGATTATAGAAGGCTGAACCACCTCACGACCAAGAACCTGTATCCACTTCGTCGAATAGATGGTATCTTTGACTAACACCGAGGAGAAAAGGTGTTACCTAAGATTGAACTGAGATCATTATATCATTAGGTGCGAGTCATATCATCATACATACCTCATACATCTTTTTTTTAAAGGTATGGTATGCATGAGTATATTGTTATTCTGTTTGATCTTGTGAACATTCTTATTGTTTTCATGGAATTGAGGAATATGGTTTTCCACCCCTATTTGGACCCTTTTTTCATTGTCTTTGGGGATGACATCTTCGTGTATTCTCACAGTCATAACAACTATGCCAAACATATTGAGACCATTCTGATTACACTTATATAGCATCATCTTTATGCCAATCTTGATAAATGAGACTTTGGGATCATGAAGGTGAACTTATTGGGTCATATAATTTCAGAATCAGGAGTATTTTTTCCCTAAAAAGGATAGTGTTCTAGTTTCTTGGGGGCTTCCCATGAATGTGTATGATATCAAAAGTTTCTTAGGGCACACAGGATATTACAGGAATTTCATACAGGAATTTTCTGGTCTTTTTACACCTCTTACTTATCTTACAATGAATTTTTTCATTTATTTATGGTTAGAAGAATGTGAGAAATCATTTTAGTAGATGAAAGGATGCATTTTATGAGAACTAAGTATGATTATTCTAGAACCAAGTAATTTGTATATCATCATCGGTGATTCAATAGGAATTGGGCTAGTATATATGATGATGTAGGAAGAAAATGATGTTCCATATATATCTCAGTAGTTGAGGCCTCACGAGAGAAGTTACCCAATGCATAACATCGAGATAACAATAGTTTTCATTCAATTAAATTGATGGATACACTATCTATTGGGAGAGAGCATTGTGGTGTACACAGATCACAAGAGCCTTAATTATATCTTTTCTCATCATGAATTGAACCTCATACAGTGGACATGGGTCGAATATATACCATCCATTGATTTTGAGATTGTTGATATTCTTGGAAAGGTAAATGTGGTCATTGATGTTCTACGTTATAAAACACTAACGTAGTCCATATATGAAGCTGGTGATGAATGAATGTTAATGTACCTATTTTCGGAGCATCATCTGGTGTTTAATGAACGTCACCTGAAGTCTTAACTCGTATCCATAATAGTTACCTCTTCCCTCCTTGAGAAGGTGAACTGTATGTAGTTCTCAAATCTTAATGGTTTGGTTCTCTATGAGAGTATATTAGGAGATAAACCTGATACCAAATGATTTCATACATCTAAATCCCACAATCAGAGTATAAAAAATACTATGAAGTAAAATGGTCCAAATAAAAGAATACCAAAAACTATAAAGACGTATAAACTGATAATGATATGGGACTCCAGTCAAATGTGACTCTTTTAAGGATCCATGGTCTGTCTAGCCCAAAGAAGAGCTCGGTTGGTCTATGTTCCACCAAGAATCCTGTTAAAAAGACGATCATCTCTACAAGACATGATATGTAGGGGTACAACTTATATGGGCATGAGTATAATAATACCATTTAGGAAAACCTATTGTCACTTAGCATAAAAAATCAAAAGTTTCAGTTAGCTCATCAATTGGATATGTCAATAACATACATATCAAGAACAAACATACATACTCATAGTAGAAACATAGTCTCATGTTAATGTCACAAACATATTTATATCCTTGGATTCCTATTAGATGGTTCCATATAACACTAAATTGGGAGAATACACTATAAGAGTCAGATAGCACATATAGTGTTTATATGAGTTTTCATTCTCGTAGGGAATCTTCATTAGAATAATGCACTAAAATTTTGAAGAAATTGATAAATATAAGGGGATTAAACATAGGGCCATTGGGTATACCAATAACCCAATCTAGATTAAACACACTAAGTAGGGGATCAATTGCATTATATTGTTTCCCAAGATGATTCCCTGAAAGACCCACCTAGGAGAGATTATTTTGGGGGATCTCAATCCAAGCATCATAGATGGATTACTATGAATCTATCTAAGACAGAAGTTCCACATAGTATATCACATTATTATAATCAAGAACCAATTCCATAAAAAACACTCATGCAATGTATCAAGGGAATAAACCATAATGAATCATGATTATGATTAATGGAAAAGGGATCCACGATATCTTTGAAGTATTACATAACTTTTAATATAAGTACATGGAAAGTATCTTTTGAACTAGGACTTCTCGTTTATAATGGAATGTACCCATTTATGTGTCCATGTACATCTGGTCATGATCGTGTACTTGGTCATGTCTAAGAACATGAATATTCGCTTGCAACCCTATCTTGGTTGTGTTCAAGTCCAGTTACTCCTAGAGTAGATACTGAGTCACGAGGTTGAGTCACACAGCATGTGACCCATGTCACACAACATGTGATACTTATCTCATCCACAGAATCCCAAGCACCACAGATAGGGTTCCACATGTCATGTATCACTAGATTACACACTGTGTAACATAGGATTTTCCAAAACCTATGGATCACCATGTGGTTATTTATTCTACCATTGATGCCCATGATTCCTTCTACCTATCTTATCAGAGATGGTGGATCTGAGCTATTGAGTATTGAAATTTTATTCTAGTTAGATTTTGTACGTCAACATTGACCAGGAGCCTCTTCCATTATGCCGTAACACTTCTGCACCCTGAATACCAATAATAGGTATCCAAAAATCAAAATTAATCAATCATATAGCATATTAATGCTCCACAATAGATCTCATCATCTATTATTGAACCCAATACACGATATCAATATTTAGGGTCAATGAATGACATCTAGAATGATTTATTTCTAGGAAAATGTTGGTCCATTGTTTAAATGAACATTGACGATGAACACACAAATTACTGGGGAAGAAATGAACAAAATAAAAATTTGAGGAATGGACCTCATCCAATGTTTGTTTGGACTTAATTCATTGTAACTAGAATGAAGAATATGGAGATATAAATAATCAACATTTGAAATAGCTAACCCTGGAATAATATAACTAGTACATGAAATATGCTCAATCTATGAATCAATTAATTTGATGATAGATTCATGTTAATCATATGAAAAAATAAAATTGGTTAAATTAACATAAAAAAATTTCCTACATCAATTTGAATCAATTACTAGAAAAGAATAAATTTTTGTTTCTTTCCTTGATGGTATCTTTGAATTATTTTGTACACTGATCGATGATCAATGATAAGTTTTTTTTCATCGAAGAACGATCCTATAACACACACCCTATCAAAAATCTACATGGTTATGTGTATCACTATGAGATTTTCCTATAGCATCATATTTATAAATATTTATTAGGTCACAAAAATAATTTTAAATAAGTAAATAAATTTTTATATTTCTTTTTTAATCTCCCATTACTGTGGTCAACTCAAATATCTAGCACACAAAAAGTTTATGTTAGACTAAGGGTAAACTCCATTCATTGAATTCAATGGAAGCCATAGATTTACAATCTGTTCCTTTTTCAGTATTTGTTTCACAATGTTAGAAAATGTCAGGTCCCTTTAATTAATATATATAATATATTTCAAAGATAAATTAAGGGATCATATGACCATAGAATCACATGTTATATCAATTCCTATTCTTATAAATATTAACAGATATATTTAAATAAATTACATGAAAAAATAAGGATGTTTTAATTACAATGTATTACGATTTGAAATTTGAAAAAGATCTGGTAGATTTTTAAAATTATCTAAAGAGGATGTTTTAGAGGGTTTTGGACTAGATATGGTCTATTTTGATTTTTTTCATTGGTAATACATAAATCATATTCAAAATCATAGGAAAATAAATCATATTATTTGAGTTTATTTATTTTTGTATCTTTGAATTTTTTTGTAAAAAAAAAATTATGTGTTTTTAGTTTTTTTTTTGTAATTTTTGAATTGGCATCAAAATTTTGATCCTAAACCATAAAAATTATATATGATTAATTTAGTTCTGTTGATAATGAAGAAAGGAATATTCATGAATTTAAAATTTTAAAATAAAAATTTTAAAGGGTCATGTAGAACTTCATAATAGTAACTCCATGACTTTTAAAGTCTTATTTTGACTTAAAAAGATTAATAATGTACTTCAAAAGTGTGGTTCTAAATATAGAAGAGTAAAATGAGAGTTTGGATGAGTAAAATGGAACTTTAGAATACCCATCATGAATATTAGATGATTAACATCTCACATTGGATGATTAAATTGAATCTTGATCAAAGAAATCCTAGAATCATAAGATTCGCTACCTGACATCATAATATCTAGGTATATGGTGCGATTTTTAATGTTGACGTAAAAAATTCAATGAAATTCAATATTTATTATTTTATGGAAATAAATTATATCAAGATATGATCATATAATTCTTTTTAATCATCAAAAATTTAATTTTTTAATCATTATAAGAGAAAATATGTTTTGGGCCATGAAGAATAGGTTTTCCCATAAGGAAGGAGAATCAATTTTAAATATAACTTTTCTTACATGATGGAATGAATGATAACCTAGATACAAATTCAATATAGAGAAAAATAAGTGGTAATAAGAATCAAAGGTTGGAAAATATTTTAGGGATATTGATCATTTTAATATGAATTTCAAATTCAAACTCAAATGTTTTTTTTCTAATATTTTTATATGATAAACAATATATTGTGCATTAAAAAGGTATAGAGGAAGAGTAGACTACTTACTATAGAGTTATCAATAATATTTTTCAAATAAAGGAACATAAAGAAGAGGCTATAGATTTTTAACAAATATAAGATAAGGAACCTACAATAGTATATCTTGATGAAGAATAAGGTAAATCAGCACTTTAAAAGAACATTAAATTTCTATTTTGGATTCATTTTTTTTTTCTTGAAATAAAAATCCTTCAATCATAGTATGATTATAAGAAGCACTATAATAGATTAGTGATTTATTATAATAGTAGTACAAGGATAAAACATACTGGTTTTATCTATATGCATATATTATTTAATCATAAAGACATAGTGAAATACAAATCCTATCAAGGATTATCCTTCTTTTTTTTAGAGGCGAACCTTGAAATTATGTTGTCCCAATAGTGTGTGTAAATTTGATAGAGATATAAACTCATTTTAATACATGGAGTGGGTTTTTACAAGAAGAAAACTTAAAAAATCACTAATTCATCCCCAAGTGATTTCTAATGAAATGTGGGTTACTTTTCATGTTCACAAAAATAATGGAGGACCAGGTTAGTAATTTGGTAATGTTTGTTGATTATAAATTTTTAAAAAACTTAATTATGTTTTTGGAGTTGTAATGTTTTTGAAATGAGGATGTTTTTGATATGTTTGAATCACCCATGATGTGAAGTCATTGTCTACATTTAGAATAGAGTTGAAGTAAAAAATAGTGATCTCCCAATGTGTGTATGGATTAGTAGTCTAACTTTATTATGCAAGAATATAACTAGGATAAAATCTGATAAAATTGTAAAGTAAATGTGTATGTATATTTCACCATAATCCTCCATATCATGAATAATGGTACTCTAGGTCATGTGTAAACTTTATTGGTATTTTTTTTGTTAATAACCTAGTTAAGTAAGAAATATATCTTTTCATATGGGCCTGGAATACAACAAATGGACCAATTTTTTAGCGATGTGTAATGGTCGATAATGTTTATACGAGAAATTCATGAGACCGATATGTAAAAATAACCATCATAGAGAATCTAATACATAATGTTCATTATCAATAATATTTTATGTTTGGCAATCTTCAAATCATGGGAGGATCATCCATTCCATGATGGTGATACAGGTGATTATTAGATTTTCATTATTTTTGTAGATTATCACTCCATGGAAACTTTCTTAACTTCTATTATTATAAAGGTTATTGGTATCATGATTTTTTTATACCACAATATAATGAACCATGTTTTGATAAAATGGAATGTGATAGGATACATTAATATTATTAAATTCGGGTAGTCTATAACTATTAATTTTCTGGATTTTTATGAAATAAAAAACATGTTCACATCATGTAGTTTCATATAATAAAATGAAATTTCTAGTGGTTAAATTAAACTGATAATGAAACTATATATCCATTTCAAGATGTATTTTTTTGATGTTGTTCATTTTTTATCTTGTGATGCTTGAATGTATTGGATGACTTTTTCCTCTAAAATAGCATGGTGGTTATTGAACAAAATATTATTATCTCATTTAAATGATAATTTTTGACAACAATATAAATATGATTCAAGGATTTAGTTTAAAGTAGAGGTGGGAAGATGAGTTGTAGTTACTTGTATGGAATTTGAATTCAAAAATATCTCGATATATGGTAATATGATATATATATATATGAAAATGAGGTATGAGAATAAAGGGATATTAAATACCTTAAAGAAGGGGAGTAGTGAGAACCAGTATGGATTTCAATGAAAATCAGAAATATTGAAGAAAATGGTGATTGAAATAGATTTTATTAATTATATTTCTCAATAGTGAATATTTGTTTCAAAAAAAATATTTATAATTAAAGAATAAATCATCATGGGGCACACCCAAGGAGGATTGGAGTTATACATTTGATTTATATTATTGTGTGTTTCAACCCATGTGTTGATATAATATTTTGAAACCCTCTTGAAATGTTTTTAGTGGAAGAGAGGATGGGGTCGTGGACCTTGGATGAGAATTGATCATATAATAAATCGTATAATCACAAAATTTTGGAGTAATATTATTTAGAATATCAACACACAATTGATGTGCTATCCATTGATGTATTATTTTTTAGGGGATCCATGTAAAAATGTTCATGTTCATACTTTTTTATTTTAATACATTTTCTACTCATTTGATAGATTTGTGGTTTCAATACCATCATAGATAAAATATCTAATTAAATATTATATATGGATAATATTTTAAATTCCCACTTCACCCCTATGTTAGTATGTAATGTGGGATATCTATTTATGAAATAATATACCCCTTAAAACCTAATAGAATCCTACCGAGTACTCCTTGATATCAATTGAAATTCTCAATTCAGGATTTAGGTTCCTTTATCCAAATATTTTAAATTAATAATATATTTTTATTGACAACACACTAATAATAATTATAATTTAATTAATGATAATAAATTAAAATAATAAAAAAATAAATAAATAAATTTGTATTCAATAATCTATCAATTTATTTTATTAATATTATTAAAAATAATAATATAATAAGAATTACATTAAATAATGTTATCAGTAATTTCATTAATAATAACAAATAAAAATTATTAATACGAGTTATCTATATTATAAATAATGGATTAAAACCCAAAAACAACACACACGCCCTGACACCCATATGGGTTAATCTTCATCCCTCCCTATAATGAATGTCAAGCATCCAATGAACCTATTTTATTAAATAATTACTTCTCAAAGTGACATGTTATGGATGGTCTAGCTTCCAAGGTAAATGTACCCCAACTGCCCCTAAAATAGATTACAAGAAGAACCAGATGATCTACCAAGAACCAATACTATGTCACCAGTCTTTATGTGATACTTTCCCAAAAATTTTACAATAAAACCGTGTTTCTATATGATTTCATAGATGGTTACACATTTCTCTCACATAGGATTTTTTTGGGTAGGGGGCTAGTAGTTATGATCTAACACACTAATCAATATTTCATGATTCATTCCTAACAACACATGCATATCATCACATTACATTTCATACTATTCACATTATTACTTAAATCATCCTATCCACATGGGTAGATGAATAACTAATAAGAATGATGTAATAAAATATAATTTACGATTATAAATTTAAAAATTATTTAAATATTTAATTACAAATTTAATAAATATTTAATAAAAAATATTGTTCTTATTTGAATGGGAGATATAAAAATTCGAATTATTTAATAGTCATGGAGTTTTTTAGATCATTTATAAGGTCACTTGATTCTTTTTCGCAATGGAGTTTCCTTAGCATATAGATTTTTATTTTCAATAAGTCCTTGTGGAATGAATATTGAGTTTTTTCTCATGATTATTTGGAATCATAGATGAATTTATAGGTAATTGAAGATGTTTTTATTTCTAGTTCTATGGGTTATTTCTATTTTGAATCATTTAGAGGTTATTATCTGAGAAACATCATTATAAAGGGTTCAAGATCATAGGTGAAAATCATTTCATATTAGGTGTATATGTGATTAGATATATCAAAATTATTACATATAGGATGACTTATTCTACAAAAGTGTGTGAAACTCTGTCAAATAAATGATTTAATATTCCATTTATATTTTATTTGGGTCTTAACTGACAAGAAATGTATCTCCATTTGTTTTGGATACATTAAATTTTTTATATTTATGATGATTTATATAAGAATGATTTGGGTTTTGGGACATCATATATGAAAACTGGTTATTTCAGTATACATGATTATTCATTGTTCATTTATTTGTTTTCTAAATAATTTTTTCTCATGTATACATTTAGATTCATGGATTTTCTTTACTTCCTTGGCATCAAAAAATTCCTTATAGAATATCTAGTGCAATTTAAGTTCCTATTCAGATGGGCAATGAAAGAAAACCATTTTGGTATTGGAATTTCACCAATCTATTGGTGTAAGATGATACCAAAAACATTTTAATTGATAAGGTTATTTTATTTACACATAATGATAATAGTAATATGAATCCACTATAGGTGTATTTACTTGCATAAATGTAATGAGTCAATCAAGGGAACATCCTCCTCATGAGATGGGTGAGATGGTGGTTACTTCATTAGCATATATTGAGAAAGGCCTCTATGTTCCTATTGGTATTGTTGCTACTCTTATAATTACCAATAGAAAGGGTATTATAGTTATTGAAGATGATAATATAAATACATGTATTCTTTTCCCTCTAATATAGATCTATTATAGGAGGTATCATAAATATTTCCTCGGATGATGACGGTAGGTTTAGAGGTATGGGTGATTCTACCCCATCTATATCTAAGAAATATTTTATTAGTAAAGATTTAAAGGTAACTTCTACTATCAATTATCATGTTTCATATTCATTGCTTCTCCCTATTGAGAAGAATTATAATCATAGTACTTCATTGATTTTCATGGTGAAAAATTTCCTTCCATTATCTATCACTTTTCCATTGTTGGATCATTAGATATGACTCCTAATCCATAAGGTCTTCATAAGGAATTAGAGAATTTAGATGTGGTTTTTTAGGGAACCTATTTAGAACCATGTACAATAATAGGTTATATTCTAAAATTAATGGATAATTATGATCAATATAAATTGTGGAAAATATTTAAAATCAGAGATGAGGACATTAACCCCATGGTTTTAGAATTAGGGGCGACTGTTATAACCAGGTTATTCCGTATCAAGATATGAAAAAGTTATTTTTCTCCAAACTTTTTAGTTGATATTTTCCTTGGGGGATTTTTTTGGAATACTGACTGTGCATGTGTGATATTTTAGTGCTCGATGACTCTTTCAACCTCTACTTCTTGGAATTAAGTTGGTGTTTATTATGTTTTTTTCCTTAGTATGTTTTGGAGAATTTTGTTTTATGATGATGGGTTTTACTTGAATGCATATATAGGGTTTTGTTCGTGGTGGATCGACCAACATGTATTAGTCAAAATTCTATTTTTAATACTTTTATTTTTTTAATAATGGATTCATGGGTTTATCATATTGAGGTACGATTGATTTTTTACAAATCAATATTGAATTATGGATCATTGTCCTAAAGTATCAAAAACAATTTGAATGCATTTGATTAATTTTCAGTATGTCACATTTTATTTTTACAAAAAGTAATGTAATGTTTTAATAAAAAGAGATTGTTTAATAAATTTTTATATATATCTATATTATTTAGAATTTTTATTATAAATATTTATATTTATTTACAAATATTTTTATATATTTATAACTATATTTTTTTAATTATATATATTTATTTAAATAATTAGTTTATTATAATTTTATAATTATTGAAATATAAACATATATTTAGTTAAATAAATATCAAATTATTGAAAAATAAATTTAAATTTATAATAAATATATATTTTAATTATACTCATAAATATAAATAAATAAATAAATATATTTATATATAATTATATATATTTAAATTCAAATGAAATTAAAATAATTATATTAATTATATATAGTCATAAATATAAATAAATATCTTGATTTAAATACTTATTAAATTAAAATAAATAAATATATATATGTATATATATATATAAATATACATATATTTAAAGAATTATGAAATAATTAAAAATATATATATTTAATATATTTATTTAAATTTCATATGTATTTAAATAAATATCTATATTTATTAACAATTATGATTATATATAATTAATATGTTTATATTAATTTTATATGTTTCTATATATATATAAATTTATTTATATTTATGACTATTATTAGAATATATATTTATTTATAATTATAACTATAAATTTAGTAAATATATTTATTATAATTTTATTATTATAAATATAAATATTTTTATATATGTATAATTATGCATATATATTGACAAATATATTTCTATAATTTTATATATTAATAAAAGTATAATTATTATAAATATATTTATTATAATTTTATAATTATATATATATATATAATTATAATTGTAAATAAATATTGTTTATATTTTTTTATATAATTATAAATAAATATATGTTTGTATGTATATTAGTATATAAATATATATATTTAAATAATTATAACAAATTTATTTATTGTAATTTTATGAAAAGAGTTCGTATATAATTATAAATATATTATATATATTTATCATTCAAAACATTATAGTAGATATATATATATATTTTATTTATTTATATTTATATTTATTACTATAAAAAATATATTTAAAATATTTTTATATATAATTATAAATATAATAAATATAATTTTCATTTCAAAAAAATATTGTAATATTATAATTATATATATAATGTTATATATAATTGTTATTATATAAATATATTTTAAAAAGTATTGATATATAACTAAATGATTATAATTATAAATATAATAAATATATTTGTTATTTAAATATATTTATCATTATTTTATGTATTTATGAGAGCATAATAGATTAATTAGAACATGAATCATATTCACTATGTAAGGTATTGATCGTAAATGAGTCATAATATATATGGACAACAGGAATAAGAACTGATAGAAGGTCACTTTATTAGTGCTAAAGTTATAGCGCTGATAAATATTCATTTCATCAATTCTTTGTTTAATGCTGAAAATGGCCCATCATTATTATCATGGAAAAAGTGCTGATAAAGATGCTTTTACCAATGCTTATTACTTATGCACTGGAAAAGGAATTATAAATATAATTATAAATTTTTTTTTGAAATATTTATATTTACATTACAAATATATATAAATATAAATATAGTAAATATAATTCTTTTAAATATATTTATTCTAATTTTATAATTATTTAATGTAATTATATATTTTTTAGAAAAAATTTTTTATTGTATTACATATATTTATATAATTATACATTTATATTTAAAATATATATATAAAAAAATAGATAGTAAAATTTTTCATTATTTAAATAAATTTATTATAAATTTAATTTTTGTTTAAATATATATAATTATTCATTTATTTTTTCATAAATAATTTAATATATATATATATATTTATAATTATTAACATATAATTGTATAAATATAGAAAATGTATTTTTATAAGTATTTTTATTTATAAATATTTTTTACAAATATATTTTTAACATCATTAATGAATATCTAATTTAAAGCGCACTAATATTTTTTAATATATAGATCATATTTATGTACTATAAAATATATCTATATATTTAATATATACAATTTAATAACATTAATTAACATAAATAACTATTTTTATTTTTTTATTAATTAATAATTAATAATAAATTTATTCATTTCTATCAATAATAGTTTAGTTAATAAAATTTGTAATATTTTTTAAATAAACACGTTTTAAAATTTTAATTTATTTAATTATATAATTTTATCTATTGAGACCTTCATCAGTGCTAAAAGAAATGTTGAAATAAATTTCTATGAATGGTAAAAATAAAGCACTGATAAAGTGTACCATTTATCAGTGCTAAATAAAGCGCTAATAAAGGTTACCATTTATCATCACGAATACTAATGCATTGATAAAGGTTTACCTTATCATCACAAAAAATAAGGCACTGATAAAAGGTTAAATAAATCATTGCTTTCTTTATCATGAAAAAAGATGTCATTTATCATCACTTTTCATAGAGATGAAAAATACTATCACTATTAAATGAGGGTATTGCAGTAGTGTATTCTACGGTTGAGACTTCCCCCAATATTATGGGTCTTGTATTGATTATATCTGAAATATCTTGTTTTATGTGTTGTAGACATATAGTTGTGTAGATTATATTGTACTTTCCTTTTTTATATTCTTTATGGTTTTTGGGAGTGCAACTGTGTATTGTTATACTCACCGCTGCATGGGGTTTTCACACATGTTTCATGTCTTGTTCGGATGATTGACATTTTGACAGAGGCCTAGGTAGACTAGGACCAAACCCTGATTAGTGAGACACGAAAAACCGAGGTGTATTCTTGTGGCATTCAAATATTTGTCCCAATACCTTTACAATCTTGATGGACTTGTGTTTCAAAATCATTATGGTGGGCTTGTATTTGACCCTATTTAAATTAATTTTCTTCATATCATATTCTAGTTGTGGGATATAGATATATGCATGCATTTGTTGTTTTGTTGTTTATACACTTCAATAGTGTTTGGGCTTGGTGATGGGTGTGTGTGTGTATATCTACTTAAGTAATGCCTCCCATGTTAGTGATATGCCTACTCAGTTCTAGTCACCTCCCTCTATACTATTATAGGTAATCTCGAGGAGTCGCGTCATGGGCCCTACTAGGACATTTCATGACATAGTGGTATAATAGGTGGTCTATTCTACCTTATTATTGAAAGTTTGTGAGATTGGTATGGGGAAAGAGTGTTATTGTTTTATATTTTGGATTTATGGCTAGAGACTTTATTGTTGGTGTAGCGGCTGATATATCCATACAATAGGACTCTAATCACCTTCTGTTCAACTTGGTATTATAGAACATGGGTTATAGGGAAATCAATGGTACGTACATCACATAAGAATGAGTTTGTATTTCATGTCCTTATGTCATATCTCTAGATATTCTAATTAATAATGGTACATCTTGTTTACATTTAAGATGGATCCATGATGTATACCCTCTAGCAATCAATATGATGATCATCTGGATGACCTCCTCAGAGATGGGGTATCAATTCAAGGACTAGTTTCTGAGATATTACCCCTAGGTGGTGTATCATTCACACTACATGTAGATAGAACATAGTACCCACATTACACGCGGTTGATGTGCAAAAGATGAGAAGACTTCATGATTTATAAATATAGATACCCCTCATATTATAAGGTGATCCTAACCCACATGCAGTTGAGGACAATCTTGAGGAAGTGATGTGAGTTTTCTATCTAGTCTGGAACCGGACTGAACAGATGGTGGTCCTGGCTGTGAGCCTTCTTCATGGCTCAGTAGGGCGTTGGTGGGGTTTACTTACCCAATCATATGATGAGTCAACTCATTAATAGATATTGTTCAAATTAATTTTTTATTTATGAGTTCTCACCAGCTATTCTGAGGGTTTTATGTATCCAAGTGTTTCTAAATCTCCTTAAGAGAAACATTATAGTGGCTTATTATTCAACAAGGATTACCAACCTCTCTAGGTAATCGATGTATATGGGTTAAGATTGGTGTTTCAGGGCTTGTACATTCATGTTTGTTCAATATAGAGACATCCATATCATTTTTATTCCTCTATGAATTGCTACTTATGTTGGGGGTTCTAGATTTATAATTGGTGGTGTATAATTTCTTGGCTGAGTAGTTACAACTGACAATTTTCTGCAGTGGGAATATAGGACCATGGACCCCATAAGCATGGATCCGACATCAGTCCCAGGGTCCTAGAAATTTAATATGATCCAGTAGGACATTCCATGATATATTTTCTACAATTCAGGGATCATAGGGTGGGTAAATTCATCTAAGAGAGAGATGATGCTACTCAAATGATGGAAGGGGCATCTCACCTAAGACAGTCCAACCCACCATTCAACTGATGGGGAAACCATAGAAGGGCCACTAAGGTTGGGACAATTGTGGGAGTATGTTGGTCCATAGGGTGGAAGACATGGAAGATGATCTAGGTGAGAAAAAGGAGGTGGTTGATGTTTTGAATTGTTACCACCAACACCTCCAGGTTGTCCATGCCAGACTCATGGAATTGGAGGAAAGGGGATAATACAACTATAGGTGGTTGAAGCATACGACTTAGAGGCTTTGGGAATGATTCAAGGTCTTATCTGTGTCTTTTATACTTTAGTTTATTCCCTTAATGGAACATGTACTAGTCATTTTATTCTATACACAAATATTGTTTGAGACTTAGAGATTCTAGTTGAACTGTTGACTCAACCCTTATGCTTGAGACTCCTACTAGAAAAGACTTGGTGATCACAAACTTATTTTTATAGTGTGACATGACTCTTGGAGGTGAGAGGTTCAGTAGGGATATATTGGTAGCATCATCGAGGCCTTATGACACCATTCTTGGTATGGGATCATTTTACATAGATCATGCAAAAATTGATTGTTTTAGGCAAAGGGTGCTATCAATCTGTAGTGATGAAGCCAAGTTTTCTTGTGTTTGTGAGATGGAAAACCATGTAGTACAGGATGGACTTGGACATAGGAGGGTGCATCCATTTACTCATCAGTTGATTGGACTGGCCCATGGTTTAGTAGATAACATGAGTTACCATTTTCCTGATCTGGTGGTGGAGTATGTGGAAGTCCTCCTTGATGATTTTCCATGTTTACATCCCCATCCAGAGATAGAATTATGTATTTATATAAACCCCTAGAATGATATAATATCTTCACCATCATATTGGATTGCTCCCATAGTGCTTTGTGAGCTGAGGGTGTAGTTGGAGTACTTGTAGATGAGGAGCTTTGTTAGACCAAGTGTTTCACCCAGGGCCTCCCCAATTTTGTTTTCCAAGAATGTAGATGAGAGATTATGGTTATGTGTGGAATACTGATGCTTAAATCACATGATAGTGGATAAAAATATCTACTATAAATGATATATTAACTCTCTAATTAGTTGAGAGGGGCGTGATGGTTTCTGATGGTTGACCTCAAATCACGTTATCACCATCTATGAGTATGAGATGAGGATATACAAAAGGAGACATTGAAATGTTTCTACGATCATTTTGAGTACTTTTTGATTCCAATTTTTATTATTAACACCCCAATAAAGAGGATGTGACTCATTAAAAGGATCATTAAGCCTTACATAGACGGGTTCATGGTAGTCTTCATTGATGGTATCCTTGTTTACACAGTTTCCATGGAGGACCATTCAAGACACTTAAGGATAGTTCTAGACGTACTCCATGAGAACTAGAATTACAAAAGGATCTTGACATGGCGGTTCAAGATTCTAGCAGCCCACTTTTTGGGGAATAATATCTCAGCAGATGGAGTGATGTGGACCCATCTATGGTTGGGGTAGTGTTGTCTAGGGATCCACCTAGGAATGTGAAGTGGTTCAAATATTCCTTGGGTTGGCCGACTATTACCAGAGATTCATACTTGATTTATCTAGAGTATCAGGACATATGAAATCATTTACTCAAAAGGGGATGCCTTTTGCGTGGACATAGAAGTTTCAAAATAATTTTAAGGATTTGAATCAATGTTTGATGAGCACTCCCATATTGAGATTTCTAGAGGAAGCTGATGTGTACGTAGTGTTTTTTGATGAATTAGGTTTCAGAATTGGTCATTTCCTAATGTATAGGAACGAAGTGAAGTCATATGGTTTATGCCAATTGAAACCACATGAGTAGAACTATATGACCGGCAATCCTGAGTTAACAGTGGTAGTATTATATTTGAATATATGGTGACACTACCTGATGTATGAGAAATTTAACATCTTTTATAATAAAAAGAGTCTCATGTATATCTTCTCTCAGAATGATCTCAACATGAGAAATAGGTGATGGGTATAGTTTATCCATGATTATGACATTGATATTGTATATAATCCTAGGAAGAGGAACTTCGTAAAAGATGATATTAGTAGGAGATCATCATCACAGTTACTAATAGAGGTTTCAGAGTTGTTGGCCACATTGAATATATCCTTTATAGATAGATATGGAGTATCTTATCTCTAGTCAATGGTTGTTCCCCCTCCATTTTGAGGTGACTTAGTGAGGCACAACTTGGGGATACTGAATATGAGATCCTACATAATTATATATACATATTTTATACTCCTGATTGATATTCGAAATGTGGAATGCATTTCCTTCTTTTTAGAGGGTGCACGATGTTACTAGTGACGTTTTGGGAGGAGGTTTTGAGAGATTTTCATACTTATCCTTTATTGGTACATAATGGTGTGGAAAATATGTACTAGGACTTCCAATATCTGTTTTTGAGGCCAAGGATAAAGAAGGCAGTTGAATATTTTGTCTCTTGATACCCTAAATGTCCGCAAGTGAAGGATAAGAACCAAGTTCCAGTGGGTTTGGCTTAACCCCTTGAGGTTACATAATGGAAGTGGGATGGTATATCAATGGATTTCATGATGGGATTACAACATATGTCAAGAGGTGACGATTCCATTTGGATGATCATAGACCAACTCACCAAGTCATCCCACTTAATAGCCATTCGTGATTAATGTTCAATAGAGATATTTGAATTTCTCAATATAAAAAAATAATTTGACTCCATGGAGTTACATCAATTATTGTTTCTGATCATGACGATCTCTTTACACCAAAATTTTGTAAGGGATAACCAGAGGTGTTTTGGACCCGGTTACTATTGAGCATAATGTATCATGATCGATCTGATGGCCAGACTGACTAGACCATTCATGTTATAGAGGAAACACTACAAGATTGTATGTTGATCTTTTTCCATAATTGGGACGTCACATAACACTGGTTGAGTTTCTCTGTGAAAAAAAATAACATTCCATCATAGATATGGAAACATTATAGGATTTTTGTAGGAGACCATGTAGGTCACCACTTTGCTGGATTGACCTAGGAGAGTTAGCACTCATGTGTTCGAAGATGGTGAGAGCTAAAATAGAGATGGTTCAGATCATCTAGGAGTGGTGGTAGACTGCACAGATCCATCATAAGTCTTATGATGAAAGGCGATGAAGTCTTTTTGATTTTTTATAAGGAGACCATCTGTTCAAATGAGTTTCACCTCGACCTGATTTGCAACGTGTTGGCCCAAGTTGAATGTTATCTCTGAGGTTCGTTATCCATTTTTTATTACTTATTAGAGTTTATGGGGTTTGAAAGTACTTATATCTTCCTTTATAGTTAAACTGGGTACTTGACGTCTTCCACACATCATAATTGAGGAGGTATGAGCACGAACCATCACAGGTTATCGACTGGGGTGAGATAGAAATCAATGATGGATGGAACATTGATGAATAACCAATTGAGATCAAGGATTGGTAGGAGAGGATCCTTCATGGATGATCGATTCCCTTGGTTCATTTCTAGTGGTAGAATGAGAGTCTCAAGGTGAAAACATGGGAGAGAGAGGCTCAAATTTGTGCTCAGTACCCTCATCTTTTTTAGTAGACCTTGTTTTGTATTTACATGTATGTAAATCGGGAAGGTGGAGAAAATGAAATTTTATGTATTTTATTGAATTATTTTTTAATATTATATGGATTATTTTCGTGACCATGTGGTAAGACGATGTGCAATTATCACACTCAGTGTACCTGAAATAAATATTTCCAATGTATTAAATATATTAAAAAGTACATGGACATTATTTTTATGAAAAAGTGGAATAAAATCTAAATACGTGCTCATATTGGAAATCCATGGGCACCACTGAGCTCAAAATATGGGTTTTACCATATGCATGACTTAACATTTGTAGACATGGTTCGTTTTTAGAAAATTCATCATGAACACATAAATGAATAAAATAAATTATCAAAATTATTTTATTTCATTTTCTTTGATGAAATAACTAACAATATCTAAATAGATTGTTATGGTGAATTTACATGGTTATACACATATCCCTGGAAACATTGGAGAGTCATTAGAGAGAGCTTTGAGGATTCTCTCTCAACTAAAATGATGACGAATTTTCGATCGACGATTAACACACCTCATATTCGATGGAATTTTCCAACGACGATTGAGACACATAATTATTCATCAGTGATCACACCAAATTGAGGTAGGGTGGGTGTTTTACATTTATTATTACTCGTTCTTGATTTCTACAATGAATAAGGACTAATCAATGAACATATTGATCTTTGGTTCGATCGTCTTGCAGGATAAGAATGTTTGCGGGGTTTATTTGGAGAATTATATTTGGGATTATTTATTAATTCAATTTCCATTATAACATAAATGAACCAAGATCAGCATTAACATTGAATCATGTTTTGTTCCCCTTATTTGTTTTCTTCTTTTCTACCCCAATTTATCATTCATGGAATATGTTCTTATTTTAGCATGTGACTCGTTAAATGTTGATCAATTTATCATTACACACCTATTTCAAGGTGGAAAAAAAATCCAATATCATAGATCTAAAATTTCCATTGCATGAGGGAGGTGTGAAGAAGGAGAAAGAATGATTTAGATGATGGTTGATACCCAAATTCTCATTCTTCGATGCACGACAAAGAAAAGTGATTTGATAGAATTTACGAGTATATTTGATGATTAGAAATGTTTTTAGATTATAGAATGTCATGGATAAGCTTGGATCATCATTTTTGTGAAAAAAAAATCAATGTACTAAATATTCAAGGCACCTACCAAACTCATGAAGTAGTTCTTGGATTCTAAAAAATATTGAACAACATGACATGTAAACCAGATCTACACATCGTTTGGAAATCCATTGCGGAGGTTAGGGTTTTTGGGAGGGATTTATGTATCACATGGTGTGAGACCCCACTCATACTCTTTTTGGTCTCTCTTAGGTAACTTGGCGTGTGCCTTTGGTAGTAAATAGATAGGAGATGGAGTACATGGACAACCTATGCGGCAAGTAATCCTCTACACAGACATGGGTTGGACCAAGTAAATTGGTTGAGTGATGTACTATCACACATGTAAAATAACTAAGATTCATACACGGTGTGTACTCCTACATGAACAAGGCTTGATGATATGGGCCATTTACATGGGTAATACTAGAAATCAAGGGACACGATGTGTAATCCTTCTACACATCATGTACTCTTTTCTACATGGATTAGAGCCCTAGTCCACAGGGACTTGGACAATTTTAATTAGGGTCTGTTCCTATTATCCTTTCATTAAGGGTTAATATTTAATAATTTCCTACGTCTTAGACTATGATCCCTTCATCAAGAATTATTGGATAGAATCATTGGAATCCCTCTATTAGGCCTGAAGTGAGATCATCTTTTCATTTTAATGCACCAATTGGAGTTATTAATATCTATGTGAACAACACTACACGGGCATTGATCCTTACTTAGAAAATTAATACAGATTGAGTTTGTTTTTATAAACCCATGGTATTGGATGTGATCCTCATCCATGTATCGTATTTCTCTTCAGACTATTATCATGGATATTTCTCATGATATGAGCCGACATGTAGTACATCTTATATGAAAGTCATCACTAATATTAGAATCAGGAGTGTGTTCACCTAGATGAGTGATTTGTGGATTCATTGAGCTATAATCCAAGGTTTCATATACTATGGTTGTGACTTACCTCTAGAATATGTGTCCTGGATTAAAAATATCTTGATATTATTATTATATGTGTTGTAGAAATATACCCGTGTAGTGATGACGATACTTTCCTTTATTGTATGTTTTTTGGTTTCAAGGTGTCATACTATGTTTTATTATACTCACCTTTGCATGAGCTTTTCCTGCACACGTCATGACATGTACAGATGATTGGACATTTGAAAGTGTCCTAGGTTGACCTGGACTAGACGATGATTAGTTTGACTGGACTTACTATGTTGTGCTCCTATGACCTTTAAACAATTTTCCCAGTAACATTACATTCAAGTTGGACTTATGTTTCAAACTCTTTATGGTGGGAATATATTTTACACTTTTTACATTCCTTTACTTCCAATCATACTATTTTTGTGGCATATATACGTATTCATGCATTGTCTATTTAGTGGTTTTTACACTTTAACCTTTTGTGTTCTTGGAGATGGGTTCATGTGTACGAAGGTGTAGAAGATTACACCCATGGTACAAATATTCCAACTCGGTGATATTAACCAGAACCTAGCCTATTTGAGGCAGGCTAAGGGAGTCATGGAACAGACCCCATTGAGAAGGTTCATGATAGTAATGATGAAAAATAAGTGACCCTAAAAATGTATGGTAGTGTGAAATATAGGGAATAAAAGGGGGTATACATAGAGAAATTGTAGAGACTTTGTCATTCTTTTGATACTATGTTTTTTAGAGAGAAAGAATGAGAGATAGAATACAAGAAATAAAATGTTGAAGATTTAGAATATTCATTGATATAGAAGGTTCATTTTTATTTAATTTCTTGATTCATGATTATTGTAATGATTCATTCTGAAATTGAAAATTCAATTTTGTTTTTTAGATAATTATATTTGGTAAAAATATTTTTTTCATTACATTTTTACTAATTCATGCATGAATAATTATTTCTAGTTACCAACACTCCTAATTCATTTTGTAGAATCCATAAATTTTCTTCTTCTAAAATAAATAAAAATTAATTATGAATAAATTCATTCAACAACAACTTCACAATTTTAAATCATCCTTTAAATAGAATGTTTGAGTGAGTAGTATAAATTAATTAATTTAAAAATTAATTTGATGAAAAATATTAATAAATTTAATTAATTATTAATTATAAAAATGAAAATTGTAGAATTAATTCATTCGTAGGATGACTTTCACACATGGCTTTTTTAATTTTCAAAATTATAGTTTGAGTGTAACTTTAGTACATTGATGAAATAAACCATTACTAAATCAGTCTATCGAGTTCCCTACAATTATTCTTCTTTCACATCATTGATGTTTATATACTACTGCATGAAAGATTAAATGTTTTTATTGTTTTTTTTCATTTTATTATCATTTTGTTAGTCCAAAGATAACATTTGATTCTATGATGATAGAAACCCTATAGAAAATCTATAATTGTTTGAAATAGGTTTTGTAAACAATGAATTATTTTAGTAGTAATTGATTGATTATTTGAAATTTTTCACCATTTTCAAGGAATCTGTGTTTGAAAAAAACACATACATTAAATGAAATATTAAAAATAATAATTAGTTAAATTTTTTTGTTTAAGAAATCATAAAAAATGAGTTTAAAAAATCAAAAAAATAAAACATAATGAGAATTTAATCTTGAATATGGGTGGTTATGCACCCCAGATCATGGTCAAAAAAAATTAGAACATTTAATCAGTGAAATGAAAATAACTTGTCATTAATTAAAAAAAAATAAAAAAATGGATGAAAATATTGAATATATAAATACTGTTCAAAATGAAATTATAAATCGGTAACCAGTTTGTAATGATATAGAAGATAGGTTGATCCTCAGAGAGTTATTGGTGCCAAACATTTCTATTAATCCCTCTTGAATTAATATCAATCCAAGGAATAAAAACAATGAGATCCTATAGTTTTATCTTTCCATGTTGACAACTTATAATGGAGTTACTAATGAAGACTCATTATCCTTCAATAGATAATTATATTCTATCATTCACAAACACCTTTAAAAGGGATGAGTGAGTATGAGATGATTCTCAAATCATTACCATTCTATATAAATGGAACTTATAGATCATGGATTCAATAGTAGGATGTGGAAATTTTCAATTCATGGGATCAACTATTTAATTCTACTTTAAAAAAATTTATCTATGAATAATTACCACTACAATTTGGCATATGATTATGGGATTATTCAAGATGAGGGTGAGCTATTACCTAAGACATGGGATAGATTTCGGGGTCCCCTTAATCATTGGATTAATCATTAGTGTAATCCATAGATTCTTGTGGAAAAAATTTATAATAGCATCACCCCTTATAACCATTCATTAGTTGATCATGGTTATTGGGTAGATTTTTACAATAAGAACACTGAATAATTGAATCAAATATTCAATACACATTTTAGAATTCCAAAGATAAATGCTCTTGGATAAGAATAATAGTAGTTATAAAATAGTGTAATCATGTTCTTAATGTTTATGTAAATGATTATGAGAATTATAATTAAAATGATCAAAATTCACATAGGAATAAATTCCTCCATTTTGGAATGTATGGACACTCTAAATCTAGCCTCCCAAACATCAATATGCCTTCCCAAAATCCTGAGAATGTCAGTTTTCTGGATACACAACCTGGAAAAAACCAAGGGATCTTCCATATTCAAATAATGAAAATCAATGTCATAGAAATCATCCTAGATTTTATTAGAAGGAGAAAGGGGTTTTTAGACCTGTTTTTCCCATGGTTTCCAAAAAAACATATGTAGAAATACCAAAATCAACCAACTGAATAACGTTCTGATTCTCAAGTGTAATTTAATGTATAAAGGTTCCGTAAGATTGAGATAATTCTGAATAGAATTGATTTTCAGGATGAAAATTTTATGAATTTGTTAAATAATTAAAAATATCAATAATATTTTGAAAAAATTAAATCTAATATAAGAATAATAAATTTGGAAAATCAAATGGGTTATCTTGCTAGAGGTTTGAATCAGAGGGTGAAAGGGAAATTACTAAGTATAACTAAATTCAATACTAAGGAAGATATCATTATTATGAATACTAATAGTGGTCTTAATAACAATCATGAAGCCTATAGGTACCTTAAAAATATTAAAACTTAAATTATATAAGAAAATGAAATCCCAAACAATGAATTCATTAAAACTGGAAATCTAGATAGCCCCATTGAAATTTATTTACCACCCATTGTTTCACCTATTAAATATGATTATAAAGATCCAAAAGTAATTAATTATAAAGGGAAGGAAAATATTGAAAAAACCTGAATAGATTCCTATATTATTAAAGAATATAACTCCACATATTTCATTCCATGATAGAATTATAAATATTCATCAAGAACCATGATTCTCAAATTCCTAGAGTTATTTAAAAAGCATCCAATATATATTAAATTTATAAATACATTATTCCAGGTTATTTCATATATGTAAATTATTAAAAGAATTGTTCCTACAATAAAAAATATATGGAATTTTTTCACTTATAACTTAATTGTGGAGTGTAGTGTTGTAGTTAAAAAGAAGATACCTCATCATATCAAACATCCTAGTAGTTTTGTTATTTCATGTAATTTTGGAAATAGTAAACATCTAAACTACATTGGTGACCTTAGGGATAATATCAAACTTAATCACTACTCAGTTTTTATGAAATTGATATTGGGTGTCCTTTTTCCCACTACTCTTGTTTTTCAGTTCGAAGACTACATTATCACCCAACTAATATGAATAGTTTATGATTTTATTGACATGGTTAGGAAGATATTTTAACATTCTGATTTTATTATACATTGTATGATGTGTGAAAAGGTAGTAACTGTCATTCTTGGTTGGTCTTTCCTTACCACTATTGGAGTAGTAATAAATATTGATAATAGAAAAATGATATTCAATCTGGGAGAAAAAAGAGACGAGTTCAATGTTTTGGAAGATTTAAATGTTTCGCCATGATCTATAAATTTTTTCAATGATAATACAGATGAATATGAATAATATTTTAATAAATAAGATGTATAATTTTTAAAAATGATTAATATGATAAATAATAAAACAACATAATATAAAACTTTTAGTAATATTTGTTTAGGTAAATAAGTAGAGTTGGAAGGTGATTATTTAGGTGATTATTTGGGAAATATGGTTAAATATATTGAAGAATACATTTTAAATCAAAAAATGAATTTTATGTTGAAGAATTTTATAATATAGAAAATAGTAATTAAGAGTGCTTCATTAGTTCTCATTAATTAATTAGAAATCAAATCATTCAAATTGGACCTCATATACCCATGTGCCACCCTCTTACTCAAGAAGAACCCTTTTAGAGATGAATCTGCATCTTTACTATCTCAAATATTTTTTTTCATGGTGAAAAATCTACCATACTCATCATAATCTCTGTTGAGATGGCTGAAAGTCAAGAAAATAATTTTTATCTGTTCTTTGGAAGTTCAAGTATATTATTTGATGGTCCATACATGTTATTAATGTGTCTGTTTATCTTTTTATATACATAAAATAACCATGGATCCTAATCACAAGACCATAGTTTAGTCTCAAATAATATTAAATAATACCATGAAAGATATAGTTAAAGAGGAGTCATTAACCTACTTGATGCTGCAATAATATTTCCCATGTCTAAAAGTCATTAGTTATTTACATTACAATTTTTTCATTAAAAGGGTGTTTCAGAATTATTACTAATGAGAAAAAAAGAAAATTATGTTAGGAATGAAAAATAGTGGTGGGTATATATATATTATTGAAACCATATAATTTCTACATGAAAAATTCATTTTACAATTCAATTTATAGATCAAATGCCTAAAAGGCTGTCTAGAAACAAAATTTTCTATTTTATGGATGGGTTTTCAGGTTAAAACAATATTTTGATATCCCTAGAAGAATAAGAAAACACCACCTTACCATGTCCTTTAGGATATTTTTCATAAAGTTGGATGCCCTTTGGAGTTTGTGGTTCGACTTCAACCTTTAAATGGTGTATGATGGCTATATTTTATGGCATAATTAAGAAAATTATAGAAGTATTCATGTATTATTTTTCTATTATTAATTATAATTTTGTGGTTTTTCTAGAAAATTTAGGAACTTATTTACAAATATGTGAGGAATCCATACTAGTCTTAAATTGGTAGAACTGCTAGTTCCTAGATATTGAAGGAATTTTCGTGGGATATAATGTTTCTAATAGGGGTATTGAAGTAAAAATTATATGATTTATGTGATTTAAAAACACCTTCCACATAAATATTTAGAAGGAATTATATTTTGTTAGGACATCTAGTTTTTACCAGAGATTCAATAAATAATTTTATAAAATTTATTTTCCAACATTCTCAATGTTAGTGAATGATATAGCTTTTTTGTTTGATGAAAAGTGAAAAGAATCATTTAGTCTTCTGAAGTAAAATCTTAAACCATCACCAATAGTTATGTCAGATGATTGGAAACATCCATTTGTGGTTATATGTGACGAAAGTGATTTGGATGTAGGGGCAGTTTTAGGTTAACGAAAATAGAATAGGTCACAAGTGATTTATTGTGCTAATATGTTTCTTAATGATGCCTAAAAAATTATTCAATATTTTATAAATATTTTAATACTGTAATTTTTTCCATAGAAAATTTTAGGCAATACCTAGTATGATCAGAAGTCGTGATATTCACAGATCATTATATTTTGAAATATCTTTTGGCTAAAAAGGAATAAAAATAGATAATTTTGAGGTGGAATTTGTTTTTTAAATAATTTAATTTACATATTAAAGATAAGAAGGGTGATAAAAATGTGGTGTCTGACAATTTTTTTAGATTAGCTCAACCACAATTGAAACTGTAGAACCAATAGAAATCAATACTTCCTTTCCAAAGGAAAAATGGATTTCTTTATCAGTTGACCAATCTTCATGGTTTTCATATTATGAATACATTAAAGCTATAACTATCAAGGAAAATGAAATTTCACATAATCAAAGGAATATGTTAATTGACAAGTGTATGTATTAATTTTGGGAAGATCCATTACTCTTTTGGTGGTCAAATGATTGTATTTTTAAGGGGTGTGTTTCGGCGGAAGAAATGATATCTATTTATGAAATTTATAACTCTTCTACATGGTGTGAACACCATGGAGATAGCTGATAACCCAAATGGTTTTCTTATCAATTTTTTTACTAGTATACCCTATTTAAGGATGAATTAAGTATAATAATACAATTTGATAAAAGTCGAAGCATGTTGTATGTGGGTAGGAAACAAGAGTTTCCACAAAAGGGTATTTTATAAGCCGAAATATGTTCTATTTGGGGGTAAGATTTCAGGGGACCATTTCTATCTTCATGGGGAAATTATTATATCCTTAGTGTTGTAGACTATGTGTCTATATGGGTTTAGGCTATAACTCTTCCAAAAATAATTATTTAGTTTTGTGAATTTTATTAATAAGAATAATTTCTATAGATATGGTGTTCTGAGATCTTTCTTCACAAGTAGTAGTCCAAATTTTATGAACATTAATTTCAAATCATTTCTGTAAAATATGGTTATTTTCATAAATGGATTCCACATATCACTGGAAATCTAGTCGGTAGAAAATGGTTTCCAATAGTAAATTAAAAATGATTCTAGAGAAAACTGTTAGTATTTCATGAAAATTCATGTATTTAAATCTAGATGAGGAATTATGTGCCTACCAGATTAGTTATAGAAAACCAATATGGTTGTCTCCTTATATAATTATTTTAAATAAAAATTCGTCTGCCTTTAGAGCTCCATAATAAATTAGTTTGGTCAGTTAAAGACCATAACTATTATATCATGTCTGGTGGAGAAAGAAGGATATTGTAGTTAAGTGAGTTGGTAGAAATTTTAAGAGAGTAATATGAGATTTATAGTATTTATAAAGAGAGTTAAATTTTTTTCCATTAATCTATAAATCAAAATTGTAGTTTTATCGTTTGTAATAGGGTTCTATTTTTTAATTCCATATTCAATTTCTTTAAATATAAACACAAAAATAAATTGTCGGGACCATTTATTATCTTGAATGTGCTTGTCAATGGATGTTTGGAATTTATTGGAAATGAAAATAGATCATTCATGGTCAATGTTCATATAGTTAAACATTAGTTTGAGAGGTATAGAAGATGATTGTCCATCATCTATGTTCTGAAATGATAAATATCCACTAAGTATAATTGAGGACTTTAAACTTAGTGCCTCATAGAAGTCATCCCATTTTCCTTACTGTTTGTCCTTATTTTCAATAAAAATAACTTCCTGATGTCTAAATAATTCTCTATTTCGCTCTTATTCCTAAAAAAATATTCTCTTTCTATACGTTCATTAATTTTCCTGTTGGTAGGTCATTGGACTATTAGGAGGAGCGGATTTTATTTGTATAAATCTTCAACTATTCTTCATTTCATAGTTGATATACTAGCTTCATCGTACATTATTTACTTCCCTAAACATTGTCTCTGGTTAGAATATTTCATAAACATTATATCCTTTTTATTAATTTTGATCTTTTAATTATATATAAATAATAACCTTCTTTCTTGGTAACATGACATAAGGCCTAGATAGGGAAAAATTTTTAAGAAGCTAAAATGAGTAAATATTTTACTTCTATGAGAGTTTAAGTTCTCTTCACTTAATTGAATTTGGATTTTTCAAAACATTAAATTACATGAAATTAATTTTGGTGGAAACTCCCAGTTTGTTTTCAAATTATTTTCATGGATTTAACCTTTAATTTTTATTTTTTTGTTTAAAAATTACATTTTATGGGAAAATACACTTACATTCTAGAGAAAATTCTTACGAATGTTACATTTTCTTATCATTTTTTATAATTCATGTTCTAAGTCAAAGTTATTTATGAATGTACCTATTTTAATTTTTTTAAATGTGTGTGAATTTATGGAACATTATTGTTGAATTTCAATGTGACCTATTTAAATTGTCAAATTACTAATTAATTGAAAATTTATTTGGAACATTAATGTTCTAATTATTAATATTTCAACATTATATAAACATTATAGAAAAATTTGAGTTTTAAGTGTGTGTGTGGCGAGTTAGGGGAGATTTATACGTGATAAACTATTCATGGATGTGAATCCCAAAACCACTAAATTGTACAAAAATATTATTTTATCATGATTATAATTAGATTTGTAGTGGGTAAAAATATTTATTTAGTATAATTATTTTGATACCACTTTGAGGTGATTAATTTCTATACCACTAAGGATTTAATTGAGAACATACTTTTTATTTACCTCTTGAAATTTTTTTGTATCGTAATATTTTTTTGTAATGTTTTAAAATTTTCATTGGCTGAGAACTTTTTGGATGCAATTTAACCCATAAAATATGCATTCTAATTGATTATGAAATGAAAATATTAGTCTCAGTTGTTCTATATTTTCTTCATTCTGTCTTTATTTAATTATTAATTCTTCTAGATGGGTTGTTTATTTTTCATGTATCTATTATACCTACCTATAAATGAAAGTTTTATATTTATTATTACTTTTATTTATGTGTGACTTCTCAACTAGAGGTAAAGATAATTTTGTTTCTCCAGTTAGAAACAAATTGACATTTTTTTAAAATTATTTTATTAAATTTTAAATTCAATTACATTTTCAAAACATGAACCCTACATTTCAATGAATTTGTTTTGTTTGAAGGGTGACATCACATGTCTTACCTAAAAGATTCCATGGGGGAAAATATTTTTAAAGAAAACTCATATATGGCATTCTAGTTTTTCAATCTTATGCTTTTTTTAAATCCACTGAAATTGATTAAGTAATTTCATGAGGAAAATAAATTCATAAGTGTGGTATAATTTTTTGTGGAATTAAATTTACTTGTTTTAGAAAGAATGATAATTACTTTGTTCTTATAATTTTAAATTGGGAATGATATTCTTAAATATATTGATAATATTAATTTACTGTCAAATAGAAAAATATTTGTTAATCTTTAATAAATTTTTAATTTAATTAGTGTTTTATTCCTTGTTTGTTTAATTTGGTTATTCAATTTCTATAAATATTAAGATTATATTTTTATTTAGTTTCTTGTTTTCTTTCATTTTAATTTTTAGTTTTAGTGTTATTTAGTTTATTATTTTAATATTATGAATTATTTTAACAATTAAATTGTGTATTATTTTTTGTCACAATTTATTTAATGTTAATGTAATTTTCATTTTTATTGTTTTATAATAATGTTTTATTTATTTTGAGATTTTAATTTTTGGAGATAATCATAGTTTTATATGTTTTATTTTTGTTCACTCTTTTAAGACTTATATTATTAATTTCACTTTATTTCAATTCAAGGCATGATATAGTTTATCATCAAGATAAGGGAAATATGTTTAACAACCCATAAGATGAATTAACTTATAATTTGGAAATGGGACTTTGTAAAACAAATGTAGCACGTTATAAGATGGTTGTTAGATAATTATAGGAATTAATCTATGTAATTTAATGTTATATTTTAATGGAATACATCTAAAATAATTGTCTTACATTTCGTAAGATAATAATATTTTTATAAGATAAATCCAATTCATAGAACATATTTGATTATACAAAAAATGGGGTAATTGATTCAACTGAGGATGAACTAATGGTTTTAATTGAATGTGGCTTTGGTGATAGAAATTTTGAATTAGTTTGTTTTTACATGTTAGTTATGGTTGATGATGAAGGTAGAGTTCATTTTAAATTCTATTGAGGATTTAGAAGAGTGTTGAAGTCAATCATTTCATTTTGGTTGAAATATAAATTCATGGATTGAATTCATATTAAGGAAGGGTAATATAATGCAATATATAGAATATATAGTTTAATTAGGAGAGAATAATGGAGGATTATGAACAAGGGAAATCAATTTCTAGTGTCTCTTTTAGAATTTAATGGAGGGGATTTTCACAATTTTAGAGTAGTTAATGTACTAGATTTTTTCTATCATTTATTTGGGAAAATGATAGGTTTATAATGGAAATTATTACCAATATGTGACCCTAAAAAAGTATGGTTGTGTGAAAAATTGGGATGTAAAAGGAGAAAATACACACATAAAAAATTAGAGACTCCATCATGCTTCAGATGTACATTTTTTTGGTGAGTGAGAATGAGAGATGAATTTTGAGGACTAGGTTGTCGAATATGGAGAAACTTCCACAACAGAGAAGATTATATCCTTCTATAATTAATTTTTTATCTCTTTTTTAATGATTCATTCTGAAATTTAAAATACCATTATTTGTTCTATATAAATAATTTAAGAAACAAGTTAGATTTGTTACAATATTATTAATTCATGAATTAATTTTTCTTCTTGGGTTTTTATAATCGCAATTAATTCTTGAATCTTTCATAAATATTCATATTCTAAAATCAATGAAAATTTCTTTCAATGAAATTAATTGAATAAGTACTTGAATATTTTCTATCTTTTGATTGCGATATTGTTTGTGTGAGAAACACAACAAAATTAATTTGTAAAATGATTTTTTAAATAAATAAATCATTTTAATGTATAATTAATTATATAGTAGAACAAATATTTATAATTAATTCATTTATAGGTTTAATTTCTTACTTTTCTTGTTTAATAATCAAAATTATATGTATAGTGATTCTTTTTGGCATAAATAAAAGAAAAAAATTATTAAATCAGTCAATCATGCTCTCTACTAATATTATAGATTTACTTTTTATTTCTTGATCTTCAACATCTTTAAATACAATTTTTTTACTTTTTTTTCATAATAGTTTTATTTTACATCGGCCATACATTAAAAGTTTTTTTAAGAGGTTTTAAACCCTACACAAAATCAATAATAGTTTTAAATAGTGCTTAAAAATTGTTAATTTTTCATGTAGTCAACGATAGTGCAGTTAAATGTGTTCTTAAGATGTAAGCTTTTGATATTTTCCTAGAATATTATGACACCCATGCAATCAAAGGGAATGGATCCACACTTTATATCAAGTATGCTGAGGATCCTATTTTTTGTAGAGATCAGTAATCCTTCCCCCCAAAAAATAAAGGATTTATTCAAACATATAGCTTTCCTAGACAAATACTTAAAGTGTATAAATATTTTTTTGATGGATTTCAATGTCATTCGACATTCCCCCCAAAAAATGAATAATTTCATTAGTGTATAAAAAGTGAGGGTTAAATGAAGTTCTATCCATATGTATTTTGATAATAGAACTCAACACATGTTAGATCGATCAGACACTTAAGTAATCTTCAACAATTGAATAGTGAAGGCCAATGTGTGGGTATCCTTGTATAACACCTTTTGGAAACTCAAATAACCCCATTGGCGATACATTTATACAAACACAAAATAAAATATCTCTTTAAAATACCACCAATATGTTTAATAAATTCATTAGAAAACTATTTTTCTTAAGCACAACCCTCATGAAGTCCCATTTTATTTTTTAAATATATTTATATATATCTATCATTAAATAAAATATTCCATTATTAGTTATATTCATGAAGACATTTGTGTATTTTTATGTTTTGTAGATGTATTTTTGGATGTTTTTTCCAAAAAAATCCAAATATATTTGGAGTTATGAAATCATTTGTGATCATTACAAAACTCATTACAAAAATTTTACTTACATTATTTGGGATAGTGTTTCCAATTTAAACTATCCTAAAATATTTGATATCAATTGCATTATATTTTTTTAGGAGAACTGTAATAATGTGAGAATAAATTCTAGATTATAGTGAGGAAAAAAGAATAAATCTCTTCTATAATTTTCTATGTTAGTGTGAATGATGTCTCAATAGATCATGCACAACTTGTTGGTGAATCCATTTGTCCCTACAATATTATACATGTTCAATGAAAATATCGTGGATTTAACATCATACACAACATGATCTTCGATTATTGTAACAAACATGTAATTCTAATAAAAAATCAATCTTATGTCATATTAATATTCAAAAAATATATTTTACAGATCCATATATAATATGAACGATTTCTGTGAATTTTTTATTAGAAAAGAAATGGCTTTATTCTAGAAGAAATGTTTTCCATGAAATGCATGTTCTACATTTAATTTTTTTTTAAATTGATAAAATAAAATTGATTTTTGTATGGATCATAATAAAATTTTATATGGGTGAATTTTGAGAATTTGTTTGAATTTTTTTATTTTTTTGGGTTTACAGTGAAAAATAATGATGTTGTTTAAATTATCATTTATTTAAAAGTATTTTAAAAAATACCATTCTATTTAATATTAGAATTTAAATAAAAATTATAACCCTTTAACTAAATAAAATCAAAATAAATCTATATAAATATTTATTATATTTCATTTTATTATTAATTCTTTTTTATTTATAATATGATATTTTTGTAAACAACTGTTTTCATTGTGTTTTACCACAATAAATTAAAATTAATTTTTTCAACTTCTCAAAAATAAAAAATGAAAACATTATTTTATATCTGGAAATATTTAGTTAAAATTTTTTTAAATGGACAATTTCATTTTTGTTCACAATAAATAGTTACTACGGGAAAACATTATCACACCAGTAATGGTAAAAGGGTTAACTAGGGTTAAACTAATCGATAAGGAATTAATATCTCTAAAACATAGACAAATGTGATTTTTGTAGTATATTTTTACCATAAACTATATTTTTTCAAAATTTAGACATTTACTTCCACTTGAACATGTAAAAAATTATTATTTTAAAATTATAAATTAATTTCAAAGGGTCCACTCACCTTTTTTATAAAAGGGATCATTCTTAACTCAATTATTCACATTTTTTGAGCCACTTATCTAGGAAAGTATATTATAAAATAACTTCCTGACTTCCCTAATCATTTTTAAGAGGTTATTTTCATATCAAATTTCCAATCTGACAAGCCTTAATATATAATACAAAGGGAGACATCCACGGAGAATTTATATGTACTAACCGACATATTTCATGTTTATTTCTGCTACTAAATCATTTAAATCTATTATAACCACTATAACATAATGAAATGCGAATTTTATATATACTGAAATTAGATTATGAATATTTAACAACTATTTTCATAAAATTTTCTATCCTATGATAAATAAAAACAACAGTCATACGTACATCTGGACTACCACCTCCACGAAGCGACACGTTTTGTTTTCCATCACTATATCACACGGCTAGTTATAAATATCTAATTAATGAATTTATAATATTTTTATATAAAAAATTATGAATCTATAATTATAAGATATTACATACCTTATTAATATTTCTTTCAGTAAAAATTGATTAAATTGATCATCCGTACATGTGTTACACCTACTCCAAAATGATATGTGATTCATTTTTCATTATCACATCACATGGGTTATCCTAATAATGTAAATAATTAATTGATATTAAATTTAAAAATTAATTTTGTTTTTGGAAAATTAAAATATTATATACATTATTTCTTTTTTATCCTGTAGAAAAATGGAAAGATTTCCCTTGTATATATGTGGAATACCACCTTTTAGATACAACATATATCATCTTTTACATTAACCATCCATGGATGGTTCAAATTTTTTTTTCAATGAATATAATAATAAATTTTTTATTTTTAATATTACTGAGATGATGGAACAATGATCCCTTCTATGTTAGTCAACCTACATATGTCATTTTGGACTTGTAACCAGAAAATCATCAAACCAACCAATCACTACAAAAAAATCATCTCATAGCAGTGGTTTTCTATATGAAGGTAATATAAAAATCCACCATATGTTTTCACAATAGTTTCTAAAAAACACTACTAAATTTTTCATTATAATCCAACTTCAATTGTTTACATCCATTTAGTTATAGTTATTTGAGTTGTAGTGGTGGTTTATTCTCTAAAAAATGTCAATAGTATAGCTGCAGTTTAAACCATTGCTATGTTATTTCATTTTTTGGAGTATAAAATTACACTAAAACTTTAAAAACCACCTATAAAGATTAATTTTACATATATATTGTTGGATTAAACATTTTATATATATTAATTTTGAAAAAAATACAACTTTAGAATATTATTCCCAAAAATAGAAAAAACTGTTTAAAATCATCAAACCAAAAAAAATTCTGAAACATTTTCTTATATATATATTTACCTAAAATAATTTGAAATTATAGTGAAATTAATATTGAATATATATTGAGCCACTCTTCAAAAAACCATGGTATTCAATGAAATAAATCACCAAATGTACACATGAAATAGGAAAGCAAATCAAACTACTCAAGAACATTAAACTGTCATATGAGAGCATTTGAAATCCAAAACACCAATTAAACAATACAAAATCCACATAAAATTCCTCTTTTATAGTATTTTCATTCCATTCTAAAAATTGACGTATATATATATATATGAAAACCCATTATATATTCAAAAAACTAATTTATTTTGAAATAAAATCCCCAATCCATCAATCTTATCAATAAGAAAATATGAGGTCTATAAAAGTTATGAAGAACAATAATAATGGATCCATTACATATGTTTCCAATATCTAACACCTCAAAAAAATTGTAATCTCTATCCAAAAGGGTTGGGATCTCCTCTACTTCCAAGAGGAATACATTGGGTTAAGAGTTTAATCATTTAGAGGGTGAATATGGCCAGTGGGATGCATATAAAGTACATGAAAATTTTTTAATAACATAATTTCCATCACATTGTTTGGCCACACATTTTGGAAATCTATTGACCGACCATGTTCCTATTTCTATAGATATGGAAATATGAATGGATTAGTCAAACAATTTTTCTAACTCTGTACAAACCCTGTGAAATTCCATATCCCTAAAACATTACTTGATACATGTTATCATGTACTAACACGTGGTTTTTCGTAACTATGCACTGACCATGTACATGCCTAGAAAAGTAAAAAATGTCCCAAAATAGAAATTTAAAAAATCTATATTATAAAAATATTGTATGAAAATATATGTACCTTAATGTGATAGAGAGATTTGTTAATTATCATTACCATATCACATTTTGACTAAATTCTTCCAACTAAAAATGATATATTAATGAAAATATAATCCCACTACTAGCACATCATATATTATCATTCCTACATATTATGAGAGTCTATTACATTACACCACAACACAAATACTAATGGAAGTGATTTATTACATTGAATAATTTCCTAAGAATCAACAACTTAAACTGGTCACATGATTACTAATATATCCAATTCAAAAACATTGTCTTCCAATTTATATACATTGAAGGGTTTAGAGTCATAATCAAAAAGCACTGAAACATGGAAAAAACCTATATATAGGTTAACTCAGATAAAAAATATAACTTATAAAATAGAATAAGTAATTTATTAAGAACCTCGAGGTAAATAATTGAGATATACAAAATCTGTGAATACCAAGGATTCTCATGGGCTAATTTTTGGTGGTAGTAAAAAATAAATTAATCTCGAGTCAAGTAAAAGTCCATACAGACCTTCTTACAAAGATGTAAATTATTTTAAAAGAAAGTGTCATAGTGAAAATTGTTTAGTAGGTTTCGACACACTAAGAGTGTGTTTATGGAATAAAAAAGGTTTAAAAAAATAATAATGACCTGATGTAACTATATCTCACCCAATAAAACCTTATCGTGGTATGATATTATAGAAATATGTTATATTTGTGTTAAAATTATTATTGAAACAAAATGGATGAAAATTTTTAGTTCACATTACCATGATTTAGGAATCATAACTTGGATTATAAATTTTACCATAGAAAGATATGATATATCCAAATAATATCCAACCATTTTTTGGGAATAATTTCATGATTTTTCAACTGGTGTAATTATTTATAGAATTAAATGGATAACTTGTTTAAGAAACAACTTCATTCTTGAAGGAATATTTGTTACGATACTATGAACTATAAATTTAGAATCATATAAATGTTATTTTAAGGATACTAAAAGGATATGATGAAGAATGATTTTTGACCCTAAAGTGTCTATGATTATAAAAAGATGGCTTATCTGAGAAATGTTTCAAGAAACCATAATATTTTTTGTTAAAAATCATCTCCATATGTATAAGGAACTATAATCACTACTAGATAAACATTCATCGAAATCCTCTTCATCTCCAACAACACTTTCCCCTATTGACACCTACATGATTTTTTTTTGAAAATTAAACAATGTTGTATATTTAATTTTAAACATGAATCCAATATAAGTTTTTATAATAAATGATTTTGATGTTGTGTGATTAATGTCCTCACTACCAGTAATCAATACAAAATTAGTGGGAATAGATCATGTAGTCTTATTATATAATTCAATCAATGATTTATAATGAGCATCAACTTGTTCATTTTTCAACTTTATATGAGCCCCATGTTCCTAAATTGTGTATTTCATTATAAAAAACTTCCTAGCTAAAAATTGAGGTAGGGAGTCACTACAATTAGGATAAGATGCCACTAAAACCCCCTATGGATTTCTAATGACATAATATGTTTATGGTCCACAACCCATACTACACACTTAACCAGGATGCTCCTTCCCATGGTCTTAGCCAACAGACTCATCTTGGGAGACCGAGAAATATTTCAAGGGAATGGAATTTCATAGTTCTTTTATTTTTACCTATAAATCAAATATCAGTCATATTTGAAAAAAGACATATTAACATAAGAGAAAATATAATATGATATATATAATGAAAAATTAAATCATACATCATATTATTTGGAAAACTCATCAACATAACCCCCATAATATTTTATATGAACATTATACCAAAGTTATATTTAGGGTAATTAGTTCCCTAATTTCTTTTCTGGGTTAAAAAAATATAAATCAACAATTGAATATATCAAATATATAATGTTTTCTTATAAATTTTTAATATAATAAAAATATTACCAGATTCAATATATTTCTAGAAAAACACTTTTACCTGACTATGTGAGGGATGTAGTTTTTAGCTCGAATTCATGAATTTTCCCTTCAATCATCCATAAATAAGTTATATTTAATTTATTACTAATTTATTCAATGTAATATCAATTTCATATTCATGTATATAAGTAAAATGAGATTAATTTAATAATATATATTTTAATACCATGTGCTTCTCATAATAGTGGTTATTAACAAACAAACATCCATTTATCTCTAGGTAACACTTAGGGAACCTTATCATACACTAGCTGACCTCTCCATGAAGAATCATTGAATAAATTCCATTATCTCTATTTAAAATCCTTCCAATTCATACAAAACATTTTCAATGCCCACTTTTGTGTGATCAGTTTAGAAACATTAAAGTGGATAAACATATGTACAAAGAGATCCATTTATCAAATAATAGAATTAAATAACATAATGAAAATAATTTACCCAATAATTTGTTATAATTACCTTTATTTGTGATTTTAAAGCTTCATTTCTTCTATGTCTAAGGCACATGCCCCCAATACACATAGTTAATCGAAAGGGTAAATGAAATTTCCACTAACTGGCCTAGAATAAGGAAAAAAAATCCAATGTAATCATTAGGGGGACCCAAAAATAGTCAAAGGTGACAACTATATTCATTCTATTAAAAGTACTGACATCTAAAAAGTTCTTATTTCTTAGCATAATAACATTATTTTCATCTTTTTGGAAAAAAACTATTAGTGGTATAAAAATATTAAAATAAATTTATTCAGATTAAATTTTTTATGTATAACTATCACCCTCTAATATCCTAATGAGACAACATATTCCCTCGCTTCTGATGTTGATAAATGGAGATCAATGTTCTTTGATGTTAAAGGGAATCTAATAATGGGTGTTCTAGAACCTAATGTAATTGAGGGTGTAAGAGATGGTAAAAGGGGATGATGAAGCGTGTCTTTGATGTTGTAGGGAGGGAGACTGATGGACCATTGTTTATAATTTAGTTTGAGGGAACATCAACTAAGAGTTGACTGGGATTAGTAAAATTCTTCCTAATTCGGATTCCTAAAATTTAATCAAATAAAATAAACTTTATAAAAATTCATCGACCACTTGTGGTAGTAATTTCATTTATCCTTAGAACAATATGGGACAAAGTACAATGAATAATATTAATTGGTTTCACATTCATCTCTCAATTTCCCATTATGTTACCCATGAGTTCAAATAAGAATTTATAATGATGCTATTGAAAAAATATCTCAAAATCAATATATGGTGACTAATAAACACACCATGTAAATCCCACATCTCACTTCTATTTACATATTATAATAAATCTAATTTAATTAATTATATTCAATAATAACTCATTTTTATAATATAACATCAAAAATAAAAAATTCCAAAAAAAGGAAACAACTTCGTGGTTATTGATTAACATGATGAAAACATCAATTTTTTTATTAAAAATGAGATTTTTGATTAATAATATGACTTTAATTCGTAAAAATTTTCATTCTGGATATATAGAAAACTGTAACATAAATGAAAAAATCATTTAATATAATTTAAAATCTAATGAACATATGAATGACTCAAAGTTGTAATCATAATCAAGAAATAAAATATTTATTATGAAAGAATAATCCTAGAAAAAAATATATAAAGAATTAAATTTGATATAATATAGGAAACCCATCATTATAAATCATGTTTAATCACTTTTTTGCAAAAGTCGTTCATTTTTATAGAAAAACCCTAAAGACATTTAATAAAACATATTGTGTGTGACAATTTATTTTTTATGTAAAAATGTAATTGAATTGTGTAATTTCAATTTTTGTTAAATGGAAAATTAAGGAAAATATTGGATTTCAATGATAAAATAATTATAAATATATTTTATTACCTTTATTTATATAATAAACTTGTTTCAAATTCCATGAACATATGAATATAGAAAGGTGTAGTATGACAAAGCCACTAACTATTTGTTATGAATAATGGGGTAGTATCTTTTCATGGTTTGGTTTATGGTTTTCAGATATTGTACCTTATTTATTTATGTTATAAAATACCCCTATAAAAAATCTACAATAAAGAAAAATTGGCATACTTGTTTTGTGAGGCACTGTAAAAATAATTTTAAAATGAAAATTTAACTTAACAGATACATATATATGTTTTTAGTTATCCATTTAATCTCTCTAAGACATCAATCAATGTTATCAAATGTTATAAACCCTATATATGGTTTAAATACATATTAGTTGTTTTTTAAATATAATATATACAAAAACCTAATTGAATTTGACTAAATTGAATGCATCTACCCAAATATAAAACTCATTAAACCAAATTAAAAAAATATTATACTCATAGATGTAGTATGTTGTGTGATGAACTAATGAAAAACTAATATAATTATAATAAATTGGGATGAATAAAATAATTAATAGTCTAACACATATGGATAAATACTAGATATAATTAAATGATACAAAAAAACCAAACTACTCTATATATAATGGAAATATAAAAATCAAACTAAAGTTAATTAAATTAAAAAAAATTAACCGAATTTGACATGACCCATGCACCACCACCCCACTTGATCACATAAAAAATAAATTTAATTTCACCAATAAAAAACTATCTAAATAAAATAAAATAAAATTATACCAGACCAAATGAAAATAAATTGAATGAAAATTAATTGAAACTAACCAAACCCTACTAATAAGAACCAAATAAAATAATAAAATTTCACCAATGTGAAAACAACTAAACTGATTTGATACAAATAAAACTGAACCAAATTAAAAAAAATGAAACCATTAGAATAGAAAAAATGAAATTAATTTTAATGAAGAACTTGATAATGATAATTTAAAAAAAACTAAAAATACATGTGTAAATCACAAAATACCACATGGTTTATAACAACACAATCCAACCAAAACTTCATCTTGTATTGATATTAATAATGTATAGTTGAAAAAATTGAAAAAATGACACTGAAATATCCCAAAATACTTACTATGAGCTAGGGAGAGACTGAGGGTGAGGGGTGTGGGGGGGGGAACTACTACAAATAGTTCTTCTAAAAGGTATATAAAACACTTTTAGTAGTGCTAGAAAAGAATAATTGATCTTAGTGAAGATAAAGGATGTCCCCTTTAACAGTAGTACTTTTTGTGATGATAGAGGGGGCCTTTATCAGTACTCAAAATAGAACTGATAAAGGTCATTCAACCTATGAGGTTCTATTTATATTACAACACACCCACCGACACCTACATAGAAAACACACACACCACATAAACATTATACACAAGAAGAAAGTGGTGCAAAAAAGAAAAAAACATCACACTCATGGGTTTGACGAAAAATTCTATATACATTTCAAACAATGTATTATGTAATTATATTTACAATTAACCAACTAACAGTTATAAAATTAATTTTTCATCATTTAAAATTCATGAACACCTCACAAAAGTTTCATCCCAAGGTATTAATTGCTGAAAAAATCATCCCAACTCATGAAAAATATTCCAACTCTATAATAAAAGAAATATTTTCTTAATAATACTAATAAAAAATATATTAAACATTAATGTGAATGAATATATTAATAAAATGTTAATTTTTAATAAAAAATACACATTTAAAGTTATATAGTTCACATCATACATTGTGTTATGGTGGGGTTGATTCCTAGACATCAAAATTGAGTTATGAATCATTTTCCTAAAATATTAAAACAATATGAATGGGTTTGATAGGCTGTGTGTATATCCCATGTTTTTTACTAAAATTATTATCAAATTTAAATGACATATTTGGATTTATAAAGATCACATAAATTGTCGGATAGAGGTGTGGTTGATTCCTACACATCAAAAATGACTAATAGATCAGTGTTCTATTGTATCAACACAATAAAAATGGGATTTCTCAGTTTCCGTAAAAACAATTGTGTTTTTTTAATAAAGAATCATTTCTAACTAGAAACACGTATTTTGAGTCATACCCATCACAATGTGTGTCAATTTGTGTTGAGACAGCTTTATACACATCATAAAGGACGTTGATTTCACTCTCCTAAATTATGAAGTCAATCAGAGGGTTTTTGCTTTGGTTTCAAAGAGTGAATCATTTGGAGATAAAATGTCGATTTTAAACTGGTAACATTAAATTTTTGTTATACTACTCATATGGTGAATCAGATTGTTGTGTAGTTGATTCATATATATCAAAAACGACTCATGGATCATTTTCTTAGAGTATCAAAACAATATGAATGTGTTTTCAAGATTTTTAGTTGGAAACTTCTCATTTTTACTTAAATTAATGTCAATTATAAATAAAAACACATTTGTATTTATACCAGCCACATCATTCATCATATTTATGTGTGGTTGATTTCTACATGTAATAAACGAATCGTGGAATGTTTTTCTAAGGTATCAATACAATCCAAATGCATTCTCTCAGTTTTCAGTATGGTTGTGCTGTTTTTTACTAAAATATAATTTCAAAATGAAAATATTCTCTTTGAGTCATAATGGTAGCATAATATGTCAATTTGATGTGATACTATATCATAAATGTCATAAATGACAAAAACAATTGTTCTCTTAAATTATGAAGACAATAAAAAATCGTTTTCATGGTATTTAGTGAGTGACATGTTTTGAGGTAAAATGAAAATTTTAACCTGATAATAGAATCTTTTATTCATACTATTCATATCATGCATCATATTAAGTTATTGATGATTCATACATGTCAAAAATGGCTAATGTATTTTTTTTCCAAAAGTACCAAAATAATCGAATTTGTTTTCTCTATTTTCAATATGTTAGTGTTTCTTTTTTACTTAAATTAATGTATATTTTAAATAAAAAGAAACATTTGAATTTATATAAGTCACAATGAGAATTTTATTGAGGTGTTCTTGATTTTTAAATGAAAAAAATGACTAATGGATCGTTTTAATAAATTATCAAAATATTTTGAATGTGTTTTCTTGCTTTTCTTTATGCTAGTTGTGATTTTTTACTAAAATTATTATCAACTTCAAAGAATAAGAGACACTTTTAGACATACTAGTCACACCATGCGTCAGATTGAGGTGCAGATGATTCCTACAAGTCAAAAATGACTAAGAGATCATTTTCCTAAGGTATAAAAAAATCAGAATGTGTTTCCTTAGTTTTTAGTATCTCAATTTTGTTTATTACTACCCAATCATTTCAAATTGGAAACACGCATTTTGAGTCCTATGAGTCACATCGTGAATTAGTTTGACATGATATTACATGATTTATGTCACAACTAACTTAAGGACCATTTTCCTAAATTTTGAAGACAATTGGTGGGATTTTTCCTTGTTTTCAGTGAGTGGAACCTTTTGAACTAAAAATTAAATTTTAAACTAATAATGGACACATTTAGTCATATATGTCACACCATTTGTCACAATGAGGTGTGGTTAATTATTACATGCCACAAATTATTAATATATCATTGTACTAAAGTATCAAAATAATCCTAATGAATTTTATTGGTTTTTAGTATGTCCTTTTTTTTCTAATTTTACTGTTAATTTTATATAAAAATACACATTTAAAGTCATAATGTACACACTGTGCATCTGATATAGGTGAATTTGATTCAAAAACATGTAAAATGACATATGGATCATTTTTCTAAAGTATAATTCAATACTATTTCATTTTCTCCCTTTTATGTATCTCATTTGTTTTGTTTTCTAAAAATAATGCCAATTATTTAAAAAAATGACACTTTGAGTCATAACTGTCACATATTCATAATATTTGTATACATTAATCCATCATTTATGTTTCCCATTCTTTTCTAAATGAATATATATTATCTTGTGAATAGGTTTATTTTTTAAAATCAATGAAATACAGAAAAAATATAAATATACAAATGATTATAAAATATGTTAAATGAAATAGTAATTATTTTCGAAAATATATATTCAGGGATGCTGGTTTGTTCATGGAATATGATTTATTTCATAAATTTATAATCATAATAACCATATCCTTTATCATTTATTTTTTTTCAATCACTATTGAAATATTGAGAAAAATACCTTATTTTTTAATATGTGTTTGGATAGTCAAATATTATTATCTATACCGTGATTTGTATCCTGTCATAGTACTTGTGATATTTCTGGTAAATTTCCCATGGCCTCATTCTAATATGTAGATGATATTCATGCGTAGACCTATCATAAAAAATCCTCATTAAAATATAATATTAATTATATAACTAGATCAGTAGTTCTAAAATGTTGAATGTAGTGTGTTAGAAATTTAAAAATTCCATCAAGCGTGGTAGTTTTTCTGAATATCCACTCTTTCAATCTAAAAAATAAATATTTGGAGTATCTGAATTTACCGCAGTGAGAATAAAATGATGCCTAATAACACAAAAAAGAATAAGTAATGAATGAAATTAAAATATATTTGATATGATTAAACTATAGAGTTTCACCCTTACATCATTGGAATTATGAAGAGTATGTCATCTATATTTATTTAATTTAATTATTTGAGCAGGCATACCACTATTTCACCCTCTTTATTATATTGTATTTTTGATTATTCTATAGTGGTGACGTGAGGAGTATGGAGTACAAATTTTTTTTCATTGGAAAATAACATAAATTGTTTTTCATATATACGCCTATGAAAAAAATGAGCAGTATTTAGTCATAATAATCATATTATATCATCTTTTGGAAAATCAAATCATGAAAACATACATCATGTAAGGATTTATAGGTGATGCACCTAGCAAATCATTTTCTCGAATTTATCTTATATTCTCAACACTAATGATATATGTATATTCCCCTTTGTATATATTTTAAGTAAAAATAATTGTGTCATTAAAACCAACTTTCAACAACATATTCATATCTTCCTACAATAATATTAAATGTGGATATAGAACATGAGGGTTTAATGTGATTTTGGTACATTGTTTAGATAAGTTGGATTATCATTGAGATAGTTTTGATCCATTCAATCTTTTAACCACCTTATCTGGGTCTATCTATAATAACATTCATCATTTTAGAACGTTTTTCATTAAAAGATAAAGGTTTTTCTTGAAAAATAAATTGGAAATGAATACCTCTTTGTCAACATGTTTTTTACAATCTATGAAAACAATTAAATGAATGTTCCAAGAGCATTGTTGACCTTATGCATGTCTTCATCATCAATTGGAATAGGAAACTCGACACTTGTCTCATGGGTTTCATTAATAAACACTTTGACATGACCTTTTGGAAGAGGTATGATGTGTAGAATGTAGTTCTTGATATTGAACACCATATACCTTGCTACAAGGTGATAGTTTAGTATTGATTTATATAAATAATAGTCATTTCCACCGAGTACAATATTAGCACAGGAATGGAATCAGTGTATGTCTAATTAAAAATTCACGGAAACTATTATTAGAACAATTATTACCACACCTATGATATGTTTTTGAGGGTAATGGCTCTCCTCAATGCTAGTGGGCTGTGTGGTGGGATCTTCTTGCATTGGTTGTTATAAGTTTCTTATTATCTTTTCCCCCCCACCATCAAATTATCCATGAACTCTCTCTATAATTTCATATGTTCTTCATGTACTGATATTGTTTCTCTCATCATTTTTAATTCATCACATTGATCCACATCTTGATTTTTTTCTCAAAAAATGATTGGGGTGTCACCCCAAAACCCGCACCTCGGATGTGACCATACTTTTGAAAAATCTTCAAGGCCTCAAAAATGTGTGTCTGCATCTAGTTTGGATGTTACAGAATCATATGTCCATGTTAGATAGAAAATAGAGGGAAAAAAGTAGTCATTGTTATATAACATATATTTAAATAAAAAATAATTATTATTATGTCATACTTACACATGATTAACACACATTTGGTGTGTTTTCATCTATTAGTATCCCATATTTATTTACATGAACCTACTTCCATAGAACATGGAATGGGATATAAGTGAAATTGTATTGGGATTCATCAATCTACATATAAATAGAGGAACATAGTTATGGAGTTGTTTTATATTACATAAAAGTATTACGGTGGATTTAAAATAAGTACTATTTATTTCTAGTGAAATGTACACCATTCATGCTTTACGACATGGGTACACTAGAATTGATACTAGTTCCTTATTCTCATCACAAAATTGTTGTTTAATTAATCAAAACCATTCAATAATATTGATATATGAGGGTTCCATAATAAAATGTATTTTCAATCATAATGCACCTGCAATGATTGCTCTACAAGATGGATAGTAAATGCAACCCACACTCCTTGGGGTTTCAAGAGTGCAGGAATAAAAGGTGGGTGGCAGTTTATTTTTCCTTCAACATCATTAAGATAACACCTCATTACAAATATGTGAAAGCCTTTGTGAATACATATAGAAACCAATAATACATAGTCTTTGTGTGAGTCGTCTACTATAAATTCATTCTAAAATGGATGATGATGTGTAAGTTAATTTTTACTTATTTTATTTTTTAGTAAATTAAAGAAATTATATCATAATGTTACTGTAATCTCGCCCCACGTTAGTTTCTTCATCCTAGTGAAAACATGGAGCCAAAACCATAGAGCAATCAGCACACATTTTTGAGTAATGATTCCAATGTATGTACTGAACATGGACATGTTGAGCTTTACAAGATGGACCTAATTATTCCATGAAACCTCATATTTTATGCCTTTCACTTTTTCCATAAGGATTTTTTCAAACACCATTAAACTATGGTGATCCTTGTTTTTGTACCACAAGTGTTTCATAGCCTACCATTTCCTTGGATTCAACACCATCAATATGTTCCTCTATAATTCTAGCATGAGCATGTGAAGATGGTTTTTGAACCTCTGTACTGGGATCAGCAACAATAATATGTTCAAAAACCTATAATTCCTTTACACTATAAGAAGAATAATGCTGAGAGACATGTTGTTCCTCTACACTATGAGTATCAGCTGGTTGAGAGACCTATTATGCCTTGGGATTGGGAGCATCATCAGGTGAAAAATTCATTATCTCCATAAGTGGTATAACATATAATTTAAATTATATGAAAACATAACAAATAGATAATAACATAAGGTAACACATGGTTTATTACAAAAAATATATAACTTGATTATTGAACATTCATTTTATAATGGAAGAAGGGATTTGACAGCTCTATTAACTATGTAAATACCTTCATTGTGGACACCATGTCATTAAAAAACCATTTATATTGAGACCATTGTGAAATTATTGCAATGAACCAATGAAAGGGCCATCCTCTATTGAATTTTCATCTGATGATTATGTGGTTTTGGTCGAAAAGTGAACAATTGGCCACATTCAATTTTCGGGATCTATGAAAAAAAAATCCGGTGATTCCATTATAAATTCTTTGTATTTGTACACATCCTTACAAAATTAATCATTCAAGAATCTCAACACATTTAATTAAACATGACTCATTTTATCAAACCACAGGAATTGAATAGTCAGCACTTGGATGTTTGTATAATCCATCTCCCATATTTGTTTGATGATGAAAAAGTATGACATATTTGTATAAATAGGATTTATTTCTTTAGAACTAGAAACATGCATCGCTTTATCCATAAGTGAAACTCCACTATTATGTGTGGTATTATCTTCATCATGTTCATTAGTATAGAATGTGTAAACACTAATTACATAACCATTATAAGATAATAAATTCTCACATGGACCTCCGGCTATCCATCGATTTCATTCTGAAATTGAATCCAGATTCTCAGCTGGTATCTTAAATATAATGTCCTGAAACCATAATATAATCTTTCTATTATTTTTATTTTATATCAATTATTTTTACCCTTTATGGATTTGATTGCCTATGAATTTCATTGTGGGTTTCACCATTTGGATAAAACTCCAAACTATTATGAAAATCATAAAGGTGGGCCTTATCCCAATCTGTATTATTGATTGTGAAAAACTCTCTTCCTTAAATTACATCACCCAAAAGATGCCCAGTGTGATGAAATTTTGGTAGTCCAATTCTTTCCATACAGAACAAGTATTCGGTACAGAATTCAATGGCTTGCTCAATAATAAATTTATTCATAATACAACCCTATGACCGACATTGATTTTTCACATACCTTTTAAAAATATTCATATACCACTAAATGGAGTACATACATCTATAGTGTATAGGACCACATTGTCTAATCTCCCTCACCATGTGAACAATCAAAAGAACCATCATATCAAATAATTTCGGTGCGATGAACATTTCGAATTCATATAATATGATGACAATTTCCCATTCCATAATAGGTAATTTCTTCAAGTATATAACATTGTTTATTATATTCTCAAGAAAAAAAGCATTGTTAATGTATAAAGGACAGTATTTTAAAAAATGAAACATAAAACTACAATAATTTGATCATGCATCAGAACATGGGAGTCAAGTGATTTCAGACGCTTTATCATTAAATTGTTCATTGACATGATGTTCTTGATATTCGATGAATTCAACTCTAGAACCTTTACATAATTCAAGATGTTGAAAAACTGATATCTATTCTTCATTGAAATATTGTAAGTATCCAGAGGTAGAACAATTCATTTATCACCCTTTACTAATGCCAAAACTTCTCATATTTTCCTGTCAACAATGTTCGTCCTAGCCTTAATTTCATCTGTTGTTTTTATATGTGCATCTACAAATGTGTCGATGACATTGTCACATACATTTTTTTAAACACGAATAACATCCAAAAAATGTCAATCATTTAGAAAATTCCAATATGGTAATTCAAAAAAAACTAATATCTTCGATCAATTGGTTTTTGTAATGTTTTTTGAAAAGGGTTTACCAAAAGTAGTGTCCGAATCTTTTACATTATCAAATAGTTGATCACCTATTAGTGAACATGATTTTATAAATTATTCCAAACATCCATATAATGATGTATTCAAATATTGGTACTTATGTCATCAGGGTTGATATCAACGATATCATAGATATACGGGTTTCGATGAATGTTTCAACATAAGTGACTATGTACGCTGTTTTCAAACGGGATACCATTAACTGCCAATAATGAATTTTCCGGAAAAATTTCCCTAATAAATAAAATAATTCATCATCCCATACAACATGGATCTGAATATAAAATATTCATTTATATAAAAATTATAAAACGTACCCCATGAATTCCACAATTATTTCAAATCCCCGAATAATACAGACAAATAAACATCAATATCATTACTTTATTGTCTGTGTATTGATATAATCATAGATAGAATGATGTGTTTTTTATTTCATCCTTATCGACAGTGGAATGTTATAATTAACCTACATAACCATTCATGTACAGTGAGTTCTTATTTGAAAACCAAAATGATTCAATTCATATGTAGAAAACACTGGATGAAGGATTGTCTGCTCATTTAAAAAATCTAGATAATCATGATCGATTCTCACCTAGCAGGGAGAGTCTTCTAGATGACATAGTCTTCCATATTTTATTCTTATATCTTCATTCCATTTAAATTTCATGCGGTCTCCTCACATCCATATAGTCGTCTAAAACTTTGAATGATTGGAATGTACCATACAACTATCACTGGAACAAATTGATCTTTCTTGTATTGAGAATCACCACACTTTGGAATTTCTCTACCTGAGTTTTGATTCTAGATAAATATTATATAGTCATTCGGGCAGGTGTTTATTCATTATGAGATCATACCCATCAAAAGTAGCATTCATTTGGCATTATTTATTCGTCTTAGGAGCTCATTATATTCTTAGAGCATGTCATTCAACATAGAAAGTAATTATGTAAAATTGGTTTCAGTACACCCATTTCCTTATTTCAAAATATAATTATTTAGTACGACTGACAATGTAGTATATTTTGTGCAACCACGATTCAAATGAGTATTTTCACAACTATATAACTGCACAAAGAATTTTGGGAAATCACAATGTTCCTCATCCATTGTCCTTGTCATTTCTTCAATACAATATTATTATTCATTCACATATGTAATAATGTCCTCGATATGGTCCTATTTATTGGATACACATGTAATCATATAAGATGATCCATAAAACACACTATAATCACATCCATTTGCTAGATTTTCTTTTTTAGTATATTTATTCCAAAATTTATAACATTAAACTTTTATGTGAAGGATCATGTGCTATTCCAACTACTATGGACTAAATTTTCTTTAATAACAATATTGTAAACATGGAAAAAGGATTTGTGAAGGGTTATATACATGATATTTTTCATAGTTGATGAACCCTTTCACAAAATATTTATACTCTCTTGTAAAAATATTGGAAACCATCCATTATTTATTCTTATCCCTCAAATTTGATTCGTTTAATTTAGTATTTAGAAAAATAAATATTGAAAAAATTAATATAATATAATGGTTTCCGTAATTATAAAAATACCTAATCATAAATTATTATGATAAAAATATAGTTTAAATATCCTTTTAAAACTATTAAAAAATCACACATGAAATCCCATTAAAAACCCAACCATTTACAAAAATTCATCATCAAAATTACACACCATTTTTAAAATAAATCTATCTGCTCCAAACATTCTTTAATAAAACCAAAATTATGTTTTTTATCATTCAAGACAACATCATGACCCAACAATATTAATGATTTAAAATTAACAACATCCCTATAAGAATCATTTCAAAACTATTGAATCATTTTAAAAGAACCAATTAGGAGTTCTAACAAATACATAGATCCCAATAAAGTCTCATTATAAAAGTAATATAGAAAACACCTCGATTAATCTCAAATAAATCATGGTTGTATGATTCCATCAAATTATTCCAATGGTAGGTGTAATAATAATAATTTTAAAAAGCATTTGATATTGTGCTTCCCACCATTGGATATACCTTATACATGTTTCAATTTCCATTTATATCAATTATCCATCTCCGCAACACCAGATTCCTAATGGATATGTACCATAGTCAGTGACCACACCCTCATCCATGAAACACTCATCTTCATGTTTATTACATAAACTGTTCTATACTAGTGATCGATGGGTCACACTAAATCAATTGGTTGTACACCCCATGAAATATGTATACGGTTCTCACATGAGGTACTATTGGTTCATTCCTTTATTTATTCACCGAAGAAAGTCTATAAGCATGAACCCATTACATAATAAAATATTTATCAAGTGAAATTACATTCACACAAAGAATTTCTCTATGACACATATAATTAGAAGAAACTATGTTGCTTTCTAGATCCTTTTAAGTACATCATGTATCAAGTCAAAATAATAAAATAAATATTCTACAAAACTAATAGATGCTATTATATTCCATAGTCGATTTTTTAAATCATCAAAAAGACATTATAAATTTCATTTCAAAGACTAGTCATTCTAAAATTCTTAACTGAACTCATATTAGTAACCTCTAGAATCAATGTGATGAGAGTATCATTATAAGTCTCAAGAGAGTTATTACATCTCGAAAAATCATTCATGTGGTTCACAACATAATGTACCGAAATATTATAGAACCTTTTAGAGAAAATTTTATTAAGAAGATCTAGGTTTAGTACCATTAATGGACGTGTCAACCTAAATGCCACGAACACTTCATAAGATTGAATATAATTATTCATTAATTGATTCATATAATTTTTTAATGTTTTACTAAAATAATAATATATATATTTTGATATAAAATTATTCTATGAAGAAAATATGATTTTATAATCACTGGAATTAGTCATTTTTACCATTAAGGGGATTCAATATAAAGTGTGTGCGGGTGGAAGGATTCATTACATGTTTTTTTATTGATATTTTTCTAGGGTTTCTAGAAAGTGTATCATGTAACTCTGGATAGTTACGGCTTAAAAAATATATGTTTCACTTATAACTAAATTTATCCCTTAATAAAAATTTCAATGCATTCCCCTGTGATATAGGATTGTCATCTAAAGAACATAAATTTCATGCGGTGTGATTTTCTATTTATGTCTTGTGTTAATCCTTTATTTCTCAATTTTCTACAGGGGAAGTATTTTCAAAACCATGAGGTTACTTGAAGTAGAAGATAGAGATATGATTTAGTAGATAATCTATAGCATTACTTCTTTATTATAGTATATAATGTTAGGGGATTTGTTTCAATTCAAGTATGTTTGTTAATTGTTTGTGCTATTAGTAAGTTTCAATGGAATAATTTAGAATTGGGGGTGTAACATTAGGATGGCTGAATTGTGCCAAATCCGAATAGAGGTATTAGTTATTTTTGTTATTATACTATCAGTTACTAAATTGTGGTATTAAATCTTGGTTACATAACATATGGTGAATATTTTATCAGGACTCAATAGAATGTTTGGGTTTCATGAATACGTTGTTTCCTCTAGAGATGTGGTTATATAATATTTAGTTTAATTGCACGAGTAAGAAAGTGGAGGTTTCATTCAAATGGGTTAGGTTTGGATTGATATTCTATGGTGGAGGATTCAGACTTTGGGGGAATGCAGACTTCCTACTACTGGAGAGTTCAAATTTTATATTGATTTTGAATTATTTAGAAGTGAGGTGTTCAATATAATAGTAACCCATGAGATGAACAAATTAGTTTTTTTAAAGGTGTGACCAAAAGAATCTAGATCCAATAGGGAATAAGGACATTCCATAATGATGTTGATCATAAAAGGTCTATGTTTAGTATAGGGAGTGATCTAAGAGTATGATTGGTTTAGGTTTTGGTGCAACAATGGTTCTCAATGATAATGTTTCAATGCCTAGAAATTGAATCATTCTGATCCATATCATGATTGAGAATATTGATTACCATTAATTATGGGAATGTCAACCCATGATAGGGTGGGAAGATCAATGTCTATCAAGTACCTGGCCTTGGTCCCACCAAAGTAACTTGGGTTCTCATGATAAATTGAATACAGGAGATCAAAATCAATCATGATATCAGTCACATAAAATCTGAATGACATAAAATAACAATTCATCTCACCTATAAACACCATTCATGGAAATACCCCCATTTTATACATGTATAACATATTCCAAAAGAAAATCAACCCAATTTTTATAACCATCAAAATCCAAATATAATATAGAAATAATTTTCCCAAATCTAAAAAGCTTTTTATAATGTTCCCTTTGGGCTGTCTAGAATTCATTGATAACAAAAATATAAAATCATTTTAAAGAATTTTCTAAATGATCAATAATTATTTCACCCAATTTGAGCACATGGAATATTTTTTTGGAGACCAATCATGATTCAAACCATATGATCAAATTCTATAAATAATAAATTATTTTAATTCGAATATAAATATCACAAACATACATAACAAGGTGTCCAAAAATAATATAATATATCATTACATATTACTAAATCAAATTAATATTTTAGATTCATAAAATGATAATAATAGAACACCATGGTTCAATAACAATCAAACCCCCTTCAAAAAGTGGCATTTAATTAGGAAATAATGTAGAATTTGTAATTTATTACTTATAGAAAATGTTTCAAGGCAATTAGGTGCATTGAATAACTATTTAATAATGTATGTTCCTGAAATGTGCCAATAATAAATTTACATAAACACTTAGAATGAATTAGAATCTGTTTCTAACAATATATATATAAATGAACAATGAGAAACCAATTTATGTCAAATTATAGGTCACCTTGATAAGGAATCGTTATTTCATCATTCAAATTAGAATAATTAAATATAATTTAGATTATGAAGGGGTTTAAAATACTCAATAACCCCTATAATGTAAATTAAAAAGTGTTTCATTCAAAAACAACATAAAAATGTTCAAATGAAAAAAAAATTGAGGAAGTGAAGAGAGTGTTGGTATTATGGATATATTTTGATAATCCCAATAAAATATTGGAAAACATTAAAAAATAATAAATAGGTATAAGTGAAATCCATATGATAAACACATAAACATGATCATTAAAATACATTAATATGTGGAATAACCTTTCTTATGTCACACACACACACATTCAGGGAATATGATAATGTTTCAGTAGAGGACTGCCAATTTCTTTTCAAAAACCAAACAAAATGCAATTAATTTAGTGCAAAAACAAGGAAATCCAATGGTCAAGATTTTCATCATGGAATTCAGCCCATATAATTCACAACATCTACATCAAACAAATGGAAATTTGAAAAAACTCACTGTAGAGGTTTCCTTCAGCACACAGTGGAGGTGCGTTTGCGGCTAGTTGAGGCTCCCGAAAGTGAAGTGGAGTGCAGTGGAGGAGATGTGCATGATGGAGGTGTGGATAATGATTGAAGTGTGGTGTGTAGAGATTGAGAGATGCACAATTGAGGAGAGGCACACATTAGTTTGTTTTGTGCACAGCGGAGGAGTGGCACATGGAAGAGGAGAGGCCCATGATAGTCTACATCATGGTGGAGGAGACACGCAGGGAGGAGGTGTGGTTCGTGGAAGAGGAGAGGTGGTGGGAGAGGAGGAGGAGGAGGCACGATGGCAGTGATAGCCTTCCATGAGAGATTGAGGGCAGTGAGGAAGGAGGAGAAGTTTAATGTTTTTTTTTAATAAAACCTACTGAACCTTTTATCCGTGCAAGCTAAAAAATGCTAATAAATATATGTTTTATCAGCACTAACATAAAAATCTCTTATACAATTTTCCATTATTTTCGCAAAAATGTAGCGCTGATAATGATGTCCATTATCAGTGCTTTTTTAGTGCTGATAAAGATAAGCTTGTATCAGTGCTAAAAAGTACTAATAAAGATAAAATGTTAGTAATTTATTTCTATTATAATATATACTTATAAAATTATATAGGTGATAAATATATATTTATATTTATAAAATTATAATTTAAATAACTGTAAAATTATAATAAATAAACATATTATATTTATAATCATAGAAATATATATAATAAATAAATAAATTATATATATTTTTATAAGAGTATTGATTTATATAACTATATTTCATTAAATTTTATAATTATTTATATAAAAAAATATTTGTTTATAATTATAATTATAACTGATTATATATATTTATTTAATATATTTTTTATAATTTTATAATTATATATATGTGTGTGTGTGTATTTAATTATAACTATAAATATAAATATTTTCATTTATTTACCAATATTTCTATATATTTATTTAAATATATATAACATTATATAGAAGAATAATAAATATATTTTTAATGAAATAATAATTATTTAAATAACTAAATATTTATTTATATTTATATCAAATAAATATATATATTTTTTTGTAACAAGAAGTATAGTAATGAAATTATTTATAGTTGTAATTATATATATATAATTACAAAATTATCAAAAATATATTTATAATTTTATAAATATATATAATGAATATATTTATTATAATTTTTTAATTATTTTAAAATAACTACATTTATTTAGAATTATATTTATAGCTATTTGTATTTAGTTATTTATATTTGTATATAAATACATATAATTAAAATATTTATTATATCTTTTTAATTATTTAAATATATCTATATTTATTTAGGTATTATAATTATAAATATTGGTATATAATTATAAATATATATATCTAATTATATATTGATAACTATATAGGTATTATAATAAATATATTTATTATGATTATAATTTTATTACATATATATATATAGTTATAATTATAACTATAAATAAATATAAATATATATAGATATTTTTAAATATTTAGAAATATATTTATCAAATTATAATATATGTATTTATTGTGACTTTATAATTATTCAAATATAAATATTTAAAAATTATTTATATATATTTATAATTTAATATTTATAAATATAATAAATTTATTTATTCTCTAAATATATTTTATGTAATTTTATAAGTATTGAGAAAATAATATAGTATATATATAGTAAACATGAATTAATCTTATACACCCAGTAAAATATACATAATAAAAACGATCCATCAATGGACTATAAGAATAATTAGAAATCTGTAATGTATAAATGAACATTCATGATAATACATAACATATATGCATGCATGGTAAATATTTTAATTGGCCAAATTCATTAGAAACACATATATATTAAATTATAATCTCTTACATTATTTAAAACATTATATATAATTTTTTGATTTATTGAAAAAAATATATTAATTATAAACATGTATTTTTTATTTAATATTTACAAATATATTATTTTCTAATATATATATCGTAATTGTACATAAATTTTTATTAATAACTTTTATCAGCACTTATAAATCATACCTTTACTGTTCTAAAACCAGTGGTGATAAGGGGTTCCCCTTTATCTATGATTTTTTTAGTACTGATAAAGGGTATATTTATCAGTTATTTTAGAAAGAGCTGATATACCCCCCACCATTTATCAGTGCTTTCGAATTAGCACTAATAAAACTAAGTGTTTCCCTTTCCTGAATTTATTGTAGTGTGGGGGGAGGGGTTAGGGGAAACATTGTAAACAAGTGATGGAGGGTCCTGACAGCTGGTGGGGGTGAGGTGTCACAACCCGCCTTCACCATGATGATGGAAGGGACATCAAACTAAAATACCCTTCCTTATTCATGTTAAATCATATATAATGACCTGCGAGTCCCACCTTCTATAGGAACCAGAGTGGTGACTAGAAACAAGGGTTTGGAACCTCTTGTAATATGAAAGTAATTATCCTTTTTATAAAACAAGATCAGGAGATAAGTTGGAAAATCCAAAAAATCCCCAAAGTCTGAGAGTAAAAGTATATCAAAAAATCCATTCTCAAATGAATGTTCAAAATAAAGTGTTAAAAAGAACAAGAAGACTCTGAAATGAAGTACCAAAAGAAAAGAAAAGATAAAACATCAACTGTCTTGATGACCGAGCTAGTATGGTTGAGCATGGTTCATAAAGTCCACATAGAAACCTGAAAGCCATTTTATATACATAGGGTGAATATACTAGTATACTTAGTAGGGAAAACCAAAATATCTCTTGAAAATGTGGGGAGGAATTCTAATGACCCAAGATAAATTAATGGTAAACAAAACACCTAACAAGGAAAACTACCCGTCCAGCCTCACCTAGGAACGCTCCCCAAAAAACACAAACTAGGAAAAATAATTGAAATAGCACATAGAAATTTGGGTACACTGCACTGGTTTCCCACTTGTTACATAGAACATCCAACGCATCAGACCACCCCCAAAGATCCTATTAAAATCCCATTTCCACCCCCAACAACAACTTTACGAGACATCCCAACCATACGATCATCCCACCCGAAAACACCTACACCACCATAACCACACATAACCACACCCGCAAACACCTGGGACACAAAAACCACCACCATGCCTGAAGACACCTGGGCTATAATGACCACTACCATGCCCAAAGACACATGGGAATCATCCTGAAGGCACATGGGAAAACAACATTCACGCACACACCTAGGCCAACCACAACAACACCACCTTTCATGAAGAGTATTGAGCCATAATAATCATTAGACCATCACATCCTACCCTAATAATCATGGTCTACCTAGGAGAGGGAGCATAAAATAGTTAATAACCAGCCACTTTTAAGAATGTTAGAAAAAAACACCATCCCCCATGAAATGAGGGTGTTCAGAACTAAGTTCTCCACATTTGTGGGGGTGAATATAAGAAAAAGAAGAAGAAAATATTATAAATTTTAGTAATAAATCATTCATCCCAACCAAAAGGTTATTAAATAGGAAACTATCCTGGACGCCACCACTCTCATAACAATCCCAACATGCACAAATATACAAATTCCAAAACTAGAGCACAACCCATTTCTAGAAAACAATCCCCCATTGTACCCATTCTTCCTATCATGTCATTGTGGATCCATTCAAATACTCCTACACTACCAAGAAACTAACAGTCATAAACACAAACCAAAACAAAACATAAGGAAAATTAGCCATGTAGTCATTTAATCATTCATACTGGGTTCTCTTGTAGATACACAACAATAAAAATTGATATGTGAGATCTCGCGAAGTACTAGAACAAAACCAATACCAAAAATGTCGGCTCCACATGGCCATAGATTCATTGAAAATGAACCTCTAAACCGAAGATTCCATTACTATCCATGTCACCCCACAAGGAATCACAAAAAAAACCATTAACAAAAATAACAGAACAAGAGAGTTTTCATGTTTAATCACACCATTCATTAAGTTACTTCATTCCATTCTGTTAACTACGGTGATCACACAAGGATTATTATTCAACATGTATACATTTACTCAACCATGTTTACACGATTAACCATTTTCCAGGTCACAATAATTAAATCACAAGATTATCCAAAAATATATGGCTTCATTACTCCACAAGAAATGACCACCAACGACCACGATTTTTAGTGGACATGAGTCCATACAATTCACATACTAAAAAAGTAGCTAAAAAGAACACAGGAACATCATCATCATTCCCACCCCTTCATTCATTAAAAGTCTGTTTATTATCACCAATAATTCTAGTTCATCTACATCATGAGGGAACATTATCATACCCTCCTCGCATGATATACCTGAAATAAAGACTAAAGAAGAATCCCTACTTGGATAAACAAGGATTTATATCGTATCTTGGATACAAGAACCGAGGATGTGTGATTTGTAGGGGATGAATTCCAATGACTCAAAGAATGAGAGGGAAGGGTTCCAAAAACGTGAAAATTTAATCTCTAAAAGAGGGACTCCACGAACACCAAGGAAAATAAAGGGACCAATTAAGAATAATATAATAGTCTGTTAAAAGGTCTTATCCTAGTGTTATGGGATGTGAAATTTCAAAGTGCTTTAAAAGAGGATAGTGGATTTACCATGCAACTGGGTGGTTACACAGGATAGAAATTATTGATATTTAATAATTCTACTTGAACATGGTGAAGATAATTACTGTGAGTTAATATATTTCATTCAAATGGAGAAAACATGTAACATGGGAGAAACTAGAGAACACAAGAACCATGAAAACATAGTACAAAAGGGGGGCGGTGATAGGCCACCTGTTTTGGTAACCCAAGGGTCGCACTATTCTTAGAGGATTTAAATAATCATTTATGGAATTTAAAATGGATATAAACAACTTTAAAATAGGATATAAATCATAAAATAGACATTACATGAAAACTAGAGGAATGAAACCATGACACTCCATAGTGGATGATTGGTGAGACAGATCGGTGAAGGTGATCAATGGAGTGGATAAGTTAAAACAATCCGCGAAGTCGATTAGTGAAACTGATCGGTGGAGAAAATTTGTAGAGTGAATCATCAAAACTGATTGGTGGTGCTGAATGGTAATGTCGATCAATGTAATAGATTAGTGAAGATGATTGGTGGATAGGATTTGTGGAGCCAATCAGTGAAGATAATCAGTGGATCTGATCAGTGAAGCTGATTTGTGGAGCAGATCGACAAATATTATCCATAAAGATGATCGGTGAAGCTGATCGGTGAACCATATTAGTGAATCAAATTAGCAAAGTAGATCACTAGTGTTTATGTGTGAAGAATATCGGTGAGATTGATTTGGTGGAACTGATTGGTAAGACTGATGAGTTCCACTGAAAGGTGACACCATGGTGACACATTTCCACCAATACCGACATCATCATTACTCACAGATTGTGTCCAGGATATGCCAACACTTTGAATTTGGTAAATTAATGGACCTAGAGGGCTTGGGAAATTACATTAGGGTTCGGTGGGATCGATCACTAGAAATGGGTCATATATCAAGCACTGTAAAGGGTGAGGGCCAATTAGTTTTGAGTTCATGGGGGGGCTCAGGGGAATTAGGAACTCCACTGAGGGGGTGGAACACTGAACCACTACTATGTGGGTGGTGTCTAGGGTTCAGGGTAGGGGGTTCATGGGTGAGAGGGGAGAGTGCTCACGGTGGTAATAGGGGGGAGGGTTGGGAGAAATAATAATTTTTTTTAAATATTCTTAATATTAATGGGGTTTTTTTAATAAACAAAAATCATGAATTTATTTAGCAACGATTTAGTAAAGAACCACTTAAAAATTCATCTAAACATTGCATATGGGGTATTGAATGTGAACATTAAAATTTTAGTAACTAAATAATAATGTTTATAAAATAAAAAATATAAAAAATATAATGGAAGGAATTATAAAAATATTCTAAATAAAATAGAAACATAATATTATTTTTTTTTCTTAGGAGGGAATACATTTGAATGATAAGAATCATGACTTGAGGTAATGGACTTTCTTTAAAAAATTATTTTAATTCCCTCCTTTCACGCCCTTTTTCATCCATGTCATTGAACTTTTAAATATTTTAAATAATGTTTTTTTATTCTTAAAATATTTCCAATGGTCATTTCAGTCTAATTTTTACTTTCTTTTTAATGAATTATGATGGAAAACATTCAATATATTCCATACAGATCAGGTTTGACATAATGTTTTTTGAAAAGATTCTTTATTATAATGATTATCAAATGAATATATTTTCCCCCTATAATGAAATTTATTTTCCTTGATTGATATTTTACAAGATTACATAATTTTTTTGAAATAAAATAATTTTATCAACATTTGGGAAATTTTAGACTTATTATAATTTATAATAAAATGAAAATTTATTCTCAATTATATTAGATATCTTACTATGGTATTTCTTAAGTGCTTTAATGTTGATTAAAATGATTTTAATGTTTACTGTGTAATAAATATTTATTTTATTCTTGTAAAGGTTCTTAGACATTTTATATGAATGTCATGTGTGACCGATATAGTTTTGATGATACAATATAGTTGTCCAATGCATTGGGGAAAGTGATGGGGAATATCATTGATAGCATACTCTAAATAGATTTGGAAATTATAAAATTAAGTAATTTTTTTATAATGGTTCTTATAATGATTAATTTCTTTATAATTTCATAAAATACCATCATAATATGCATGTAATATTTTAAAAAATAATTATTTTTAATTTAAACTGTATAAAAATTAGCTTATGTTTTTAAAAATACATTTTATCTTTTTTATAAATGGTTCTATATTGTTTTTCAAGGAAATATATTCATGAGTTTTTTTTCCAATAAGACCTTATGAATATGATTTTTGCTGAATGATTTCCAAATAAATTTTTTATGAAAGATGTTGTGAAATTATTATTTTTTGCTAGAAAGGAGAATTAATAATTGATATTAATTGTTTATCATGTAAATGGAGAACTTTATAGTGGATTTATTATGTTTAAAAATGGAATTTGTAATATCCAAAATCCAATATCCTATAGTCAATGATAATTTTATTACATTGGAACTAGAATCATGGAATATCATCCCTAAGGATTGAATAGATAAGTAGTCCTGGTAAACTAGTTACGTACTTGACTTTCACACTACAATTGAAAACATAAAATATAACATAGTATTTTCTTAGAATACTCCATTACTCCATTTATAATATCTCAAAATATCATTCATAATACACATCCTGACATCACGAATAATGGAAACATAATAAATGTGTGAGATCTAATTCTTAGTATGAGTATCTGTATAGTGGAATCTATAATAAATAATTAAGGTATAATCAATATATCAAGGTGTATAATTGATAAAACATTCTATTTAATAAATAAATTGAATATGACAACTAATATGGAATGAATAAATGATGATAAAATAATTCCATATACATAATCACCTGAGTTTGAATCTTATCCATAGATATTCTAAATAATACAATAATCATGTGGAAATAAATAAATAATACCATAATGATGGAATTCATAATGATGTACATCATAGAAACCATCAAGGCCTAGTCCCAAGACATATTATATAAATGGTTAAGGCCACACCCCATACCCATGCAAGCTTGTCTCATGATACCAACTATTGCACTGAGGGGATATTGTAGGCCGCTCCTATCACTTACTAAGTCCAAACGATTCCTCATATGAAAATGATGAAACATAATAAATATAATCATTCATATTGAAACTCTGATATGATGTTTTTGTAATTTTCCCAATCAATAAACATAATCCTAAAACATCTCGAGTAATATGGCGAATGGTATTATAGTACAATCATATTCAAAGTAATCATAAACAATTCAATATAATATGGTAAATGGTATCATTAGAGATCAAATTCAATGAATCATATGATTAAATTATATATGTTTACATAGATGAAATTACTTTAATAAAATAATTAAAAAATTATTATGGAAAATTCCCTTCTTGACATTTAAAGCAGTTTTTTTTAAACAAAAATCAATTCTAAATGAAAAATTTTCCTTAAAAAGAACTCTGTAAACTTGTAAAACAATATTCAGATAATTTAGGTGTCATTATTTTATAAAATTATATTAATTTCATATAAGTGAAAAAATATTCATTTTATATGTTTAAAAAGTACCATGTTTAGAAAAAAGTAAAAATAATAATTTTAAATTATTTTATAAAAATTAAAACATGGGTGAAACAATAATTTTCAATTTATATGATAATATAAAATATATTTGAATCATTTTTTAAAAAACATGGATTATTAAGATGAATATTCTCCAATGGAAACAAAAACATAAAAAATCTTTAATAATGATGAGATTGTGAAATAAAACCTTACAAATTTAGTAACTTTTGAATCGCTCTCCTGATGATTGAAATAACTCAAAATGAAAATTTAAATACAATGAAAAATGTTAATAATGATATATTCTATCTAATAGTCATTATATATAATAGTCATTATATGATAATATATTTAGTAATTATGATGTAAAAACAAATCAATAAGAATTAGAAGAAGAAACAAATTGAATGAGTTTGAGTGAGAAAATCATATCTTCTATGGGAGACAATCATTATATCATTTATTAAGGGACATATGGTTGGTATTTTGAGGATAACATAACCTCAATAACATTTATAAGAAATCATGGAAGACGAATTTTTAGGACATTATTGATCTATATGTCTCAAAGTGGGGTGAATAATTGAAGGATGAGGGCCCCTTTTATAATATAGGTTAAGGGTAATTTTAAATTTCTCAAAATATTAAAATATAATAAGAATATTATAAATAAAAATACTTCCAAACATCCTATAAATGCATAAGGGATGACATTTTACACCATATATTACCATATATGTTCATATTTTATATTTTTATGATTTTTAAATAATTAAATAAAATTTTAATCCCATAAAATATCATCATTGTCCAATTTGATGCAATTCATTAGTTTAGCTATAAAAACACGATGAAAACAATTAATGTTAAAATAAAATATTTCATTAAATCATAAAAAAATCATTTTCAACTAAATAATTAAATTATCACCTTATAAATCTGATATTATTTTATAAATAAAATTCTTAATATAATTTATTTGATTTTTCCGTTTTTGAAAATAATATCATGTTTGTGTTGCCCAAAAATATAAGGTATTTATATAATATCTAAAATTATATATAAAATTATATCATTTAAATAAGTTTATTAGGATAAAAATATCCATTTATATATGATTAATATATATTTAACTCACATTTAAATTAGGACAATACATTTACTATTTTATTTTGACTTTTCTCGCATTGCGCAAACATTGCACAAGAACATGGATAAGAAAGTTGTTATATAAAACTTAAATTCATGTATAATTATAAAAATAATAAATAATACATAATATTCAATAAAAATTTCAATTAATGACTTATATCATCCCAATTATTATTTTTACGATTCCAAATTTTACTTTTCAAGTGATGTGCATGTTCTATATCAACATTGAAAATAATTTTCATATTTATTATGGAATAAATTCCAATATATATGGTTTAAATTATATTTGAATGATATTTAATTTTTTAATATTTTTTTATTCAATTTTTAAATTTCATATATTATTATATTATGACATAGTATTGATGATATCATAATTGGTATCGTATTTCTTTAAAATATTAATTTTTTTACTATTAAATAAAAATTTAACGTACGTAAAAAACTAATCCTAGTATTAATTTATATTTATTAATACAAAACATTAATTTCATTTCATTAAATTTATTTCCAATAATTTATAAATATTTATTTCAAAATATGACTGCAAAACATGAGGAAACTAACTTTTTAAAAAAAAAATAAAATTCTCTTACAAATGCCTATTTATGTATAAAAATGATGGTATATCATATTAAATAATAAAATTTATTATAAGAAACATATTTAAATTATTATTAACATAATATAAAAAAAATTATTTGAAATTATTTTCAAATAAAATGGAACTTCACAAATTGTTCAAACCAAAATATAGTTTAAAAAAATGTATATTTTTCACTAATTACTGGGAAATCACACATTTTTTAAAAATAAGAAAGAGTTATCGAAAGATAATTATAATAATAATATATTAATTTTATTTATATAAAATAAATTTTAAATAATTTATTAAAAAACTAAAAATAATATTCACTCATAAAATGAATGAAAACCCTTTTTGGAAGAAAACATATTTATAAAGCATAAAATAACTTTAATACAAATTTATTACATATTTAATAAGAATTCATCAATGAATTTGTATTGAGTAATAAATTTATATATATTTCATAAAAAGTTTAATACTATTTATAACCACAATTTAATGAAATAGTTAAAATGATCATATATAAATAATAATATATTGAGGTTTGTTTAATTTTGGTGTTTTGTGTTTTTAACACTATCGAACATAGTGGTCTTTTATAATATTATGTTTTTAAAAAATATGGGGTTTCTTTTCATTTATATCCCTCATTAGGATTTTTTTCCACATCAAAATTTTTCAAATGTATTCAGATATCGTAATGATGAGTAGAAAATTTAATGAATTCAGTGTTCTAGTTAAGAGATTTACCATAAATTATATAAGTTTGTATTTATAAAAAATTATTTTTTGGGAATCCTGTAAAATATGTGTATGTTTCTTTTTTTTTTGAAATATTTTACCTTGTTACCTAATACTCTAAACTGAAAAGATGATGACAATTTATTCAAGTGAAACCATTTTTAAAAATAATATAATTATGTATTTGATAAGGTATGGGTTTTTATATTTGGTATTACTAGAATAGTTTATATTACTTTATAAGTTAGGACAAAATTAAAATATACTCTTATGAGATTATAATTTATGGTTATATTATCAAGAGATATCAATCGACTATTTTTATGTTTTCTAATAGAATATATTTCTGTTCAGAATGATTTTCCTTAGAGTATACAGTGTATCTGAGGTTAAAATGCCTTTGTAGGATAATATACTTTCATACAAATCACGTTTAATGGTTATAATTGGAAAAAAAATATTTCTTGGTTATCTTATCTCAGTTGATACAATCTATTATGGGAGTTACTGATACATGAGAGTGACCAAATTATCTACAATAGAATATTTTGATAATAGATCATTTCAAAAAACAAAAACCTTTATATTATGGTAGATAATCTAACATAGAAAATGGAAAATGAAGAATTAAATATTTTGGGATGATATTTTATGTTTTGGGATGTTCATAACAACATAAGACAAACCTTTCTATTTATCATTTCCATGGTGAAGCTGATCAATGTTAGCCTTTAATTAATAACACTATTGGAAAGGAAGAAATTGATTCCATAGAATGTTTGATCTTTAAATATACTATCCTTTAATGTTATTTTCCTAATTTTTTGACATAGAATGGAATCTATATTCATAGAGTTAAAGAAAAATGAAGAGGACTTTGTTTCATCCAATGAAATTAGTTTTTCTAAATTGGTCCGGTATATACCAAATATTATTATGTAGAATGATAGTAAAATTGATAAATTTTAGTTAGTAATGAATCCAGGTTTATGAAGGCCTCTAGTAACTCTTTATTTTTAATATTCTATAGAAATAGTTTGGTGTGCATTGAAATTTGATTTATATTTTTTGGAATTTTACAATATTATAGATTAGAAGTGATCTAGGTGGTAGGAAATGGGGAATAAATCATTAATGAAACATAAAGATAAGAAAATTAAATTACCCTATTGTGAGGAGAATGGTTTGAAGCATTATTTAGAATGGGTTATGAGATCATGGAAGTGTTACCAATGTATAAATCATGGATACTTTTGTAGGGACTATAATGAAAAGGGAATTTCCAAAGGTCATATGAGTAATGAAAAGTTTGTAGTGAAAATTATTAATTAATATTATTTGGTAGATTATTCCAATTCATGCATGAAGTTCATTACTAAAGGTGTGAAGACTCAAAATTAAAAATAGAATGTTATGGAAAAGTATTTTTCTATGACTATAGAAGATCCGATACCCACAAATGATGTGGTGATAAGTACAGTACTTATATACTATGATTATGAAAATGTCTTGTTTCATTCAGGATCCGCATATTCTCTTAGATATAGAAAATGTTAAAGTAAAATGTTAACACCATCTCAATAAATAGAGTTAGTACTCATGGTAATGGCTCCTTGGGGAAGTATAAAGGTAATTATACTTTATAAAAAAAAATCATTAGAAGAATGATTTTCCCTATAAAACATGTGTTCTTATCCATTGTAGAGTTTTATGTTATCAGGGGTATGGATTAGATTTTAGTTTATCATTCTAAGATAGATTTTAGTGATATTGAAACTATTTATACTTATTTTCTTTTTATATATAAGAATAAATTCATATCTTTTGTAATATATCAGGATTCTTAGAAAATAATAAAATATGGGAGTGAATGTTATCGTGCCCATATTTTTTAGATGAAAGTAATTGTTGATATAGGGGAAGTGAATTTATTAAATGAATATCTTGTTGATATTTAAAATAATATTTTTGGTGTTATTATTGATTGAGATTTTGAGTTAACTGATAAATTATTCATGATACTATGAAAATTTCAAAACCTCCCTTTCTAATTTTATTAGTTGTGTTGTTAGAATTGAAAATGTAGTTTCCAGAATTTCATTATTAGAGGTTCATCCATCCTATGACATCACATTGGGGGACTCCTGATTTATTTTTTAAATAGAAGGATTCTTACATGAGTTTTTTCATTGGTAATAGTGAATTCCATTACGATACTATTGAGATCATGTATCAGTTTCCACATATCATTGTCATGGTTTATTGGCATTAGGGAGTTCAATTTTTTTATGACTTTTCCCAGGTTTTTGTACTATCATCTAAAGGTGAATGAACTAGAAATTATGTGGATACTATAAAGAAATAGTTATTCCCATTGTGATTTTTATTTTAATTCTTTTAGGTTTAAAAATGAATTTTTTTTATCAATGCATATAATTAATATACTTCTGAAAGAGTATTTTAATAATGTTGTTGTTGTGTTTATTGATTATATTTTGGTTTATTATAAATGTTTTTAGGACCATGAGAAACATCTTAGGTTTAATCTAAATACTTTAAATGAAAATTACCTATTCGGAAAATTCATTAAATGAAAAATTTGGTTACAAATGATATCCTTACTTGAGTATATTCTATAAAAATTTGGAATGAAATTCTGTCATAATAAAACATATGTTGTCCAAGGACTAATAATATAATTTATATTTGATGTGTCATTGTATTAGTGGGTTACTATAGATAGTTTATTGATGAAATTTATCATTTATCAATCCCACTAATTAATTTAACTAAAACCCTTGTAAAATTCATCTATATTACAGAATGTGTAAATTTCTCCAAGAATTAAAAAGAATATTTTTGAATGCTCCTATGACAGACATTAAATTTATAAATTTGATGGGAATTGGTTGTATCTTAATGAAAAATTATCAGGATATCATGTATTCATATCATCAATTGGAACCTCATGGGAAGAATTATTCTACACCTGATCTTGAGCTGTCTGTAGTTGTTTTTACATTGAAAAAATAGTGGTATTATATTTAGGAGAGAAATTTTGAATATATTATGTTCATAAATTTTTAATTTATATATTCAAAAAAAATTATTAACAAGAGGAAAATATGATGTCAATAACCGATTATAGACTATTATTTAAAAATTCAATATCATCGACGTAAAGAAAAAAAGAGATATTATTCCATGATTCAAAAATATAATACATCATTCAATATGTTATGTATGTAAGATGACTATTTAGTAAATGATTTAATAAATTTTGTTATGTTGATTTCTTTATGAAAATATCCTTTTCTTATGGATCAGGTCTCTACAATATCATCATTGGATGAAATAATTAATAATTATTAAATTAAATGTCATTGTTTACAAGAAATTTTAGAATTGTTTATGTAATGTTAGTTTTAAGTTAATGTTCAAAAAATCTATTATTTGGTTTGGTAGGTGGATATGTGTTCCAAGTGATTCCTGATTGATGAATAATTTTTTAAGTGAAACTCATATCTCTTTATTTTTTTCATCCTAGAATCTCCGTGATATTAGGAGAAATTTCAGAATATTAATTGTGGGATGGTATGAAGAAGTAAAACAATGATTTTACCATGAAATATTTTAATTTATAATATTTCAAATATATATAGAAACCAACGATTATGTTTTTTCATCTATTATTAGTTCTATAATGGAAATGGGAAAACATACCCTTTGATTTTTTGGTGTTTTTACCAAAAACATATCAAGATAATAATGTAATTTGGGTTATTTTTGATGATTGGACTCAATCTAGGAAATTTCTACCTATTAGAAAAATTTACGAGGACAAAATACCAAAACATGTTTATGTATGGAAAAAAATTGTTAGGCTAAAATTTCTAAAATGTGTAAGAACATGAAAACACATGTAATTATAAAAAGAAATCAATTTCCGGTCTTATTAATGTTAGAAAATATATTTTATACAGTCATATATAATTTGATAATTTTATTTGATTTTTCAGTTGAAATTAAATATATTTATTCAGGAATAAATGTTTTCCATGAAATATATTGTTTCATTTTAAACCATAAATTTCTAAATTTCATACTTTTAAATTAGTAATATACTTTTTTTATATTTATCATATTGAAATTATATTAGGATTGTTTTTTATTTTTTTCATGAAATGATTAATTTGATTGGAATAGTGAAAATAATTTTTTTTGTAAAAATTATAATCTATTTTTATGTATTTTAAAATGTTTAATTCTTTTTTGGATTAGTTGTAAATTGGAAATTATTCTACATTAACTAAACATAATTCAAAAAATTCCATAGGATTTATTATTATATTTTATTTTGGTATAAGATCTTTTTTAAGCTTAATAGTTACATTTTTCAAGAAAATTATTTTCACTGCACTTTACAGACAAATATTGGAATTAATTTTTATCCCTTTAAAAATATAAAATACTGAATATAGATTTACATTTTTTTATTATATGGTTCAAATTTTTTAATCATTTCAATTCCATTTTTGGCCGTATTTAATTGTTACTGTTGTAAAACATTTTCACCAAGGTAAAGGATACAAATTTTAATAAGGGGAGTTAAACTATGATATGAGGCATAAAATATGTCTAAACCATGGATAAATATGACTATTTGAGTGAATTTCAATATTAAAATATCATTACTTAATTTTTCACTTTTATTCCACTTTACCCTGAGAAATACATTTATTATCTATAAATGTATAATATAACTATAATGGAGTCACACCCCTAACATATAAAAGGTCACCCTGTCTCCTCCAATATTCACATCATTCTGAGAATCTTAGATCAAACAAGATATTCCAAATTTAATTCCATAAATAGAACCTTATATCTTAGTGGAATTTTTATTCTAAAAATACCAATTTTAGAATTATTTAGGTATATTTCAAAGGTATATTTTTAAGGAGGAGCTTTAAGTACACACCTATCTATTTCAAGTTTATATCTTATTACATTAGAAAAAAAATATTATATCCACTAAAAAATAAAAAATAAGTATACAGTAAATATTAAAATGTTATATGGTTGATTTAAAAACTTATTTCTATATGATTTCCATCCTATGAAAATTGAAAACATCACTGATGCGTACGTTTGGACTACCATGTCCATGAAGCATTGTGTTTTTTCCATAATAGACTCACATAGATGGTTATAATAATTTAATTAATGAATATAGTATTTTTATGTAATTATTATGATTCGTGAAATATAATATATTACATAACTTCTCACCTTTCCCATCTATACGAAATTGATAACATCGCTCATGCAAGAGTGTGAAATCCACATCTTTGAAGCAATGTGATTCATTTTTCATTATCTCCTAACACGTTTGTTCATGAGGATGGAAATAGAGGATAAAATTTACATTTATAAAAGAAAATATTATTTCAAAAAATTAAAATATTATATCCCTTAACTGTTTTCCACTCGGATTAAAAAATGAAAATGACACTTTTGTTTACTTGCATAATACTACCTCCATGCTATGATGTATTTTATATTTCAAATGAACCTTCCATAATAGTTCCTAATTTTTTAAAATTTATTAAAATAATATTTTTGTGATGATTAATATTATATATATTAGGTAAACATGATATCATTGTCCTTAGTCTACCTAAAAATTTAATTTTTGTCTTATAAACCAAACATCCTAACAATGTTTAACATGAATTTAACCAGTTATTTAAATAAAAAATTGTATGATGTGTAATAAAGGGAATAATGATAATGGAATGAACATAAAAAATGTCACGACCCATCCCAGAGGGGCCCGCGCCGTGACTCCCCAAGCCCGCCTCCAATGGGCAGGGGCTGGTGACTAGCACCAAGTAGGCATATCACTAACAAGGGAGGCATTGCCTATGTACCTGTACACACGCACATATCTCCAAGCCCACAAATGAATAAATTTAAAACACTAAGGAAAAAAAATGCATGCATACAACTAAATCCCATGAAACAGAGTACGAAGAAAGGTAGAGTGCTGTAAAAGGTAAATTGGGTGAGAATATAGGCCCACCAAAAAGCAAACAAACAAGAGTCTGAAAATGCAATTTCCAACCTGTAAGCACAAAAGGTACTGGGACTACCACTCATAGCCATGGGAACGCCTCGGCCTGTAGGGAACTCAGAAAACTCAGTCTGGTCTTGGTTCGTCTTGGAATCGGTCGAATGGTTTCTCATATGCACATGACACCAGACGTGCGGGCAAAGACCGTGCAGGGGTGAGTATAACAATACTCAGTAGGGGACCTCTGAAAACCACAAAGCAATACCCAAAGTAATGTTACAGTCAGCTATGCATGGAATATGTCTATGAAACATATAGAAAAAACCAAATATTCTCAAAACCTAGACCCGTGGTTGAGAAACAATTCACACAACCACATACCCCCGCAAGGGATTCTGTTCGAAGATTCTGTGATGCACTCGTTCTGGGAGAACACACTCCATGAGTCCTATAGATCTGATGATGTCTTTCCGAGAAGTGATGTTCGTCGGGAACCATCACGAGAGATAGCTACACTAATTATGGGAGACTAACTCCTGAGTGGGAATGATCTCGATACACAGATGAGGATCACTGCCAGAGCCATGCCGGATACCACGACTCATCCAGAATTCACCTTCTATGTAAGGGATCAATGCTCGATAGAGTTGGTCAGGTCGATGTCTGACTCTAACTAGGGCCTGGAATGGATAGATGATCTCGATCCAGGCCTCTCAAATGGATGCCTGACTCTATCACAAAATGTCCTGCTGAAGGGATCATAATCCTGCGAGAGGGAAAGATGCATAACCTTCAGGGGAACAAGAAGAAAGGTAACTAACCCAAATGAAAGTTGTTCAGGGAAAGGTGAACAAAAGGACCAAGCCGTTTTCCAAAAAGTACATGACATGTAGAAATGATACACGCCGTATTTTCAGACCGTGGGTACTCCCTGTTTAAAACGGCCCGTGTCTTGAGGCTAGCCATGTAGAAAAAACATAGTACACGGCATGTAGTACGGAGTACACGCCATGTCTGGGTAAATGGGGTTGGCTCCGTGTACTCTGGCCATGTGCACGTACACGTTCACCAACCCATGTACTTTGACCTGTGTAAACTGCACATGGGGTGACCCGTGCTACTGGCCTTGTCTGGCTGTGTGATGGAGTACACGGTCATGTACTCCATCCCGTGTCCGTGTGTCCCTAGGATACACGCCAAGCTCCGCGTAGCCACCTCTGCCAAGTTGTACATGTTGTGCTGCCTAAAGCCGTGTAGATCATCCCGTGTCCGTGTACTACCCAATGTACACATTGAGCTTCGGGAAAGGTCCAACAAGCCGTGTGACCAGGGTCACAATTCATGTGATTCTTCTCTGACCCCAAAACCCTAGCTTCCACCGCCAGTACTACACAGCGTGTTCTTCGGATGTACACGCTGTGTATTCTGGAAATTCCCAGAAATGGCGTTCTTCTCTGGTGTGCCTCCCGTGCTGCTCTGATCATCAATATGGTCGTTCGATCGCCGCAAAACATCCAGGTTTTGGTCTCCCTGACACCACGAAGTCGCTTCCGATGTTTTCGGACCTCTGATCGGCTCTAAAAACATGTTTTGATCTTCCGGTATGAAGAATGCTCAAAGAACACCCGGGGGAAAAGGATGAAGAAATAAAAATAAACATATTGAGGAATGAACCTCCTCCATCGTTCATCATGGCATTGATCCTCTCCCATTAATTGGCTTAAACAGAGAAAGAATCGACAACAACATAAATCATGGATCAATTCCCCATAATATTCCCAAAGAAAATTCCTCCTGCAAAAACTTACGAGTCCGTAGATCAACTTGTTCGTGGTTGATCCACATTCGTCGTTTAATCTTAAATATGGGGAAAAGAAATTGAAATAGAAACCCCTACCTATCAAAAGGATCGATCGTTGATGAAGGTGTCACTCTGCCGTTGCCATCGAGAACCTTCAACGTCGGCGCAACGATCCTTGATTTTGATTCGTTGCTGTTCGACATCGAGAATCTACTCCAACGCGCCGCAGATTCTGTAAAGGATCCTCTCTCTACATTTCCAACGACGTACAAATTCTTAACCCATAAAAAGGGGAAACAAGTTGGCATTTAATTACACGGCAGAATTAATGGCGTTGACATTCCATTTCAATGTCATTAAGATGCGCCATTAATTTAGGAAATAGATGAGTCGTTGTCGTGTTGCTGTAGATGTTTCCATAAATGAAATAAAATAAAATAAACTTGTTAATTTTATTATTTTATTTTACTTTAAACGTCCGAAAATTAACTTTTTCCATCGACCCGGGCTCGTCAGGGATAGGCTCATTCTTATGTAAATTCGTCGTCCCAGACGCAATGGTGATCTCTGATTTTTAATCCGGGCATCCGTTTTGGAAACTGCCATAGCCGCGCACAAGTTCTAGCTCACGTAACACAAAATGGTTCAAACCACCATTCTGGGCTCACTGGACCTTAGAATGATGTGCTGTCTTTGCGCCCGGTCTCGAATTAATTCCATATAACATTTAAAAGAATAAATAGAAAATCAGAGAGATTATATTCTCCCCACCTTGGGGCTTTAGGCCCTTGAAAAGCAAAAATGAGGGATACAAAAAATGATGAGGGTACTGGGCACGGATCTGAGCCTCATGCTCCCACATGCTATCCTGAAGATTCCCGTTCAACCACCGGATGCGCACCAAGTGAATCGTTAGCCAACGGAGGATCCTCTCCGGCCGATCCTAGATCTCTACCAGGTACTCATCAAAGGTCACTACATCCTTGATGTCCAGCTCGCCCCAGTCGATGATGCGTGATGGGTCATACATGTACCTCTTCAGCTACGACACATGGAAGAAATCATGTACCCGATGAAACTGTGGTGGTAGAGCTAGGCGGTACACCACCTCGCCAACTCTACACAGAATCTGGAAAGGTCCGATGAACCTCAGAGATAGCTTGCCACCTCAGCCAAATCTCTCCAACCCTTATCGAGGTAAGACCCGAAGAAAGACATGGTCTCCCTCCTCGAAATCCAAAGGTCTCCATCGTCTGTCAGCATAAGACTTCTGTCGGCTCTTTGCAGTCTTCATCCACTCCCGGATGATATGTTCCTTTTCTATAGTAGCTCGCAGAAACTCTGGACCCACAAGTGCTGACCCTCCGGGGTCGGACCAGCAAAACGGTCACCGGAAAGGTCTCCCATAAAAGGCCTCTAATTGTTCCATACCGATGGTGGAGTGGTAGTAGTTGTTTTATGAAAACTCCACCAGTAGTAGGTGGTCCTCCCAACTATGAACAATGTCCAAGATACATGCTCGCAACATATCCTACAGAACCTGAATGGTACTCTCTATCTGACCATCCGTATGGGGATGAAATTCTTTACTCAAGCGTAGTTGAGTCCCAAATGCCTAATGCAATCCCTTCCAAAACCGGGATGTGAAGCGGGCGTCTTGGTCTGAGACTTTAGTCGAGGGGATGTGATGTTATTAATATTTTCATGACTTATTATATTCCCCCTTTACATATTTTATATGAAATGTGCATAATTTGTGTGAAATATTAATGTTTTAATATAAAGTATAATATTTGAGCATTTTTAGAAGTAGTCAAATTGAGTCAGTTTAATGTTTTACTTATAAATACCACTATACTAATCAAAATTGTGTGTTTCTTGTTTTTTAGGATTCTCCTTTCAATATAAAACATTTCATTAGAAGGTACCATGATCCAATTCTGCCATTTGAAGGGTCATATGGTCCTCACAAACAAGACCAAAGAATCTGTGAAGAAACTGGACTATTCGTGAAGATTGATTTACTGGGCTCAATCCAGAAGTTCAAAAACCTTAACTCTCCACCATAATTTGGGGGACACTAAATTTAATCTTGGATAAAAATTTCATGGCCCAAATCCAAGTACAAGGGTCCCAAATAAATCATTAAATTCCAGCCCACCATTCTGGCCTAGAATGAAAATCAGTATAGTATTCATGACATATCTCCTGATGTAATCATCCAAACGAGCTGAGATTTTGCAGTGTGAAAGAGGTGATGTAGGTGGCCGACTTTGTTGAATAAACCATTAGGATTTGAAGGTATCTTAATATTCAGAAACCCTTTCACATTATGGACTTCAAAAAGACTGGATTGAAATGGACAGTTTAAGTTTGTTTATGCAACCGGCCATAACTTTTTATCCTTACGTCCAAATGACTCCATATTTTGAGAGTAGTCGGAAAACATTATTGTATACAACTTTGAAGAAGGAGATATTTTATGATTCGTCTGTCTAAATTGCCAAATTGGCGATGCAAGTGGAGGGACAGATTGGGAATGCAAACCGTCCACTCCTTGGGCTATAAATACTCTCCCCTTCTACCCTTGAGAGGGGTTGGCATTTCAGAAGAGAGGAGATCATATTGGCACCACCAAAGCTTTTCCAAAGGCTTGGGAGGACCTGCCATACTCAATTTTACACTTGATTGACCTTCCCTCCTCTCTTTCTTTTCACTTACTTTTGTGTTCTTCATTTTTGTAATTTTGTAAGTCCTTTATTTTGTAATTCTGTTTTAATGAAAGTTTCTTCTTCAATATCTATTATTCTCCTCCACCTTATGTAGTATAATATTCATGGTCTTAAAATAGTTAGAATCATTTTAAATTACAATACCTTATCTTGCTTCCTCATTCAATCGAAATTCCATTTTTGATTCTCAAAATATTCCGTGTGTGTGTTCGGCACACTACTCTTATCTTGTCCCTTTCTTTTTCTTCTCTTTATAATTCATCACCATAAACATATATTACCAGATTAATAAAAATCATAATGTCTGAGTAAATCTCTCATTGGGGTGAGTTATAATTTAGGTATGTTAAGTGATTGAGAGCTTCTGCTCGATGAATATTCTTTGAAATTAACATTGTGTATGTTGGACTTAACATGTCATGGATTAATGACTTGTTTTGTTTAACATGTGGTTTTCATGGATTATTGGAACCATAAATACACAACCATAAATAAGATCTGATTGAGATTATAACCTTAAGTTAAGTTAAGTCTTGGTTTAAAGCCTTAACACTTAAGAATTATAATCAACATCATCTTGTGTCATGGGTGTTAATTTAAATGCAATATAAAGCAAAGCTCAAGGATATCACAAGCTTAACTAACCTAATGATGAACTCACCCCAATCTTTATCAACTTGTTAAATTAAACATCATTTATTAAACATTTCAATTAAGCTCTGCAAACAAACCCCCCCCAATCAAAATACAATCAACTAAAAACAATCGACTATTACGAAGTACCATCGCCGAGGATTCGACCCGATTGCTGCTATACACATTAGCAGAGCACCAGAACATTGACCAGTCGATAGGCGACAATCGGACGTGCATTTCAAATGGCGCCGTTGCCGGGGATGGTGCTTTAAGTAGTCATTAGATTCTGGTTATTGTCAAGAAAACACAAAAAAAAACAAATTTCAAAAAAAAAATTGAAAAAAAAAGACAAAGAAAAACCTGTCTTCTCATAAAAATCATAAACTGAAAAAATACAAAGAAAAACCTGTCTTCCTCTTTCTTCCAAAATCTCTCCGAATTCCCCGTAGCCTTCCAAACAATCCCTCGGATTTGTTTGACCCTGAAATTGAGCGAACACTTCGCCAACTTAGGAGGAACATAAGAGACACTCAAATAATTCAAGAACCAATCCTCATCCAACCAGTTGAAATTGAAATGGCCAATCCTAGAGAACAAACCCTAAAAGAACTCGCTGCCCCTGATATGAATTACCAACCTCTTGGTATTAAATATCCAAACATTGAAGCTGACTTCGAACTCAAATCGGGTTTGATTCATCTTCTACCTCATTTTCACAGGCTAGCCGGTGAGGATCCACATCTTCACCTTAAAGAGTTCCAAGTAGTATGCTCTACCATGAAGCCTCAAGGGGTTTCTGAAGAACAAATCAAGCTTAGAGATTTCCCCTTTTCCCTAGCGGATTATGCCAAGTCTTGGCTCTACTACCTCCCACCTGGTTCCATAAACTCATGGGTTGACATGAAGAGACTTTTCCTAGAGAAATTCTTTCCTGCTTCTCAAACAGCTTCTATCCGAAAGGAAATAAGCGGCATCCGTCAATTCCCTAATGAATCACTCCATGAGTATTGGGAGAGGTTCAAAAAGCTTGTGGCAACTTTTCCACACCATCAAATCCCCATCCAACTCCTGATCCAATACTTCTATGAGGGGTTATTGGCTATGGAGCGAACTCTCATTGATGCCGCAAGTGGCGGTGCTCTTGTTGACAAAACTCCTGCAGCTGCAAGAGATCTCATAAGTAACATGGCTGCAAACACGCAGCAATTCCATACTCGAGCACATGCTCAAGTGAAACAAGCCCAAGAGAATCAATCCATAGAGCCCAAAAAGATGACTGAGTGGATGAGTGAACATACAGGTCTTGTGCATCAACTAGCGGTGGCTACCAAAGCACCAACCTCATCTTCTCCACAGTCACTATTCCCTGGACCTATCAAGAATTGTGGATTCTGCAACTCTCCATCTCATCCGACTGACACATGTCCACAACTTCAAGATGATCCATCTGATTCATCTAGTCCAATGGAGCTCAATGCGGAATCTGCTCAGCGAAACTTCAACCCTCAACAATCAGGTCAGTTTGTTAGAAACTTAATCCAACCCCACTCTGAGCCCTTCTCTTCTACCTTTAACCCACTTATGAGGTATTGTAATCCCATTTCTCATCCTCCTCAGTTCCCTCATCAAAACCCAAACCAGTTTCAATATAGTCAAGGTGTTGGTAACATCCATCTACCTTATCCTTTTGTTCCTCAACCCCAAAGGAACAATCCTCCTTATAGATTCCACTTTCCTAACGAGCCTTCCCAATTCCCCACCCAATACAATCGCTTTCCTAAGAACCAAAATCAAGGCCAACCCAATTTGGGACAAGCCTCTTCTTCTAAACAACCATGGGAAAGTGTTGTAGATGATCTTTCTTCCTTCACCCGTTCTAGCCTCAAGAACATTGAAACCCAAATAGGTCAACTTGCATCCCACCTGAGCCAGCAGCAACCATCCAATTCATCCCAACTCCCAGCTCAACCATTACCCAACCCTAAGGGTAATGTAAGTGCGATTGCACTTAGATTGGGAAAGCAAATTGCAATGCCCCATGCTGATTGCTCTACCTCCCCTTTCGATGTTGATCTAGAAAATTAAAAGAACAAAAAGCTGGAAAAGGAACTTGAATCCACTCTTTCACCTCCTTCCATTCCTCTAAGGAACCCAATTCCATTTGGTCAAGCCATATCCAAGCCTAAGAAGTCCTTTGAACCTGATCCTGAAATGCTTGACATGTTTAGACGTGTTGAAGTGAACATCCCCCTCTTAGATGCCATCAAAAAAATCCCTAAGTATGCCAAGTTTCTTAAGGAATTGTGCACCCATAAGAGGAAACTTAGGAACATTGAAAATGTTTCAACCCAACAGTCCATTCCCATGAAGTGCAATGATCCAGGGACCTTCACGGTTCCATGTCAAATAGGGAGTTCCAACTTTGATGATTCCCTCATAGACCTTGGATCCTCAATAAATGTCATGCCCAAATCCATTTTCTCAAACCATGGTCTAGGTCCCTTGCACCCAATGGGTATTGTCATTCAATTAGCCAATCGAAGCACTGCCAGTCCTGAGGGGATAATTGAGGATGTTCTTGTTCGGGTCAATGATCTTATCTTCCCAGCTGATTTCTATGTCCTTGACATGGAAGGTGAGACAACTTCTTCTCGATCTCCCCTAATTCTAGGAAGACCATTCCTCATGACTGCGAGAACCAAGATTGATGTCCATTAAGGCATCTTATCCATGGAATCTGGTGACCAGCTGGTCAAGTTAATCATTTTCCAAGCCATGCGATACCCATCTGAGGATCACTCTGCATTCTCAATCCATGCTTTTGAGGACACTTCTAAGATTCAATCGAACCCCAATCCACCATGTTCTTCATGTTCTAATGATAAAGGATCTTGTGAAATCTGCACCATGATTAACAAAGTCATAAATGGTGATGTTGATGTGGACCTCTCATTCATAGACTCCATCAATCTAGAGGAACTTGAAAACTCTCTTGAATCCCACATCAACTCTGATCTCTACTGCTCCACCTTGGAAAGTGTTGAGGAAAATGATCCAAACTCATCTGGAATCCCTTCTCCTACTCATAACTTGTCTAGCTCTCAAATCAAGGCTGAAACTGATATAAAACCACTTCCTTCACACCTCATGTATGAATTCCTTTTCCAGGATCCCTCCTACCCTGTCATTATCTCTGCTTCACTTTCTGAAACTGAGGAGTCCCAACTTGTTCAAGTGTTAGAGGAAAACAAAAATGCCTTAGGTTGGACCCTAGAGGATATTCTAGGAATCAACCCTGCCCTTTGTATGCATCACATCCATCTAGAGGAATCATCCAAACCAATTAGGCAACCTCAAAGAAGACTCAATCCACTCATACTTGAGGTAGTTAGGGAAGAGATTACCAAGCTTCTTCAAGCTGGTATTATCTACCCAATTTCTGATAGTGAATGGGTTAGTCCAATTCAAGTCATTCCTAAGAAGTGCGGGATAACAGTTGTCACAAATGAACATGGAGAAGTAGTTACAACCCGAGTGAAAAACAAATGGCGTGTGTGCATCGATTATCGCAAATTGAATGCTGAAACACGAAAATATCACTACCCACTTCCTTTCCTTGACCAAATGCTTGAGAGATTTGCCGGAATGTCACACTATTGCTTTCTTGATGGTTACACCGGCTACTTCAAAATTCCAATCGCACCTCAAGACCATGAAAAGACCACATTCACTTGCCCCTTTGGAACCTATGCCTATAGGCGAATGCCTTTTGGCCTTTGTAATGCTCCTGCAACATTCCAGCGGTGTATGATGAGTATATTTTCTGAATTCATTGAGAATTTCATGGAGGTCTTCATGGATGACTTTACCATTTATGGAGAGTCATTTGAATCTTTCTTACATTCACTCTCTTTGGTCCTTCAAAAGTGTGTCAAGTGCAACCTTGTGCTGAATTTTGAAAAATGTCACTTCATGGTTTCAAATGGGATTGTTCTAGGGCACATAATTTCTCAAGAGGGTATCCAAGTTGATCCAGCCAAAATTGAGGTGATCCAATCACTTCCTGAACCCAAATCAGTTCGAGACATTCGGTCCTTCCTTGGTCATGCCGGTTTCTATCGGTGATTCATTCAGAACTTCAGCAAGATTTCCCTCCCACTCACTCGTTTACTTCAAAATGATGTCACATTCAATTTTGATGAGGCTTGAAAGAGAGCCTTCATTGAACTCAAATCTTCTCTCACATCTTCTCCAATAATCCAACCCCCAGATTGGTCCTTACCATTTGAATTGATGTGTGATGCTTCTGATAGGGCCATTGGGGCTGTTCTTGGTCAAAGAAGGGAAAAAATTCCTCATGTCATCTTTTATGCCTCAAAAACATTGGATGAAACTCAATCACACTACATTGTGAATGAAAAAGAACTTTTAGCTGTGGTTTTTGCCTTGGATAAATTCCGGTCCTATCTCTTAGGTGCCAAAATCATCATCTACACGGACCACTCAGCATTAATGTTCTTACTTAAGAAAAGTGATTCCAAACCAAGGCTAATAAGATGGATTTTAATGCTCCAAGAGTTTGACCTTGTGATAAAAGATAAACCTGGAAAAGAAAACCATGTGGCTGACCACCTGAGTTGAATTTCTAATTCTTCTCATTCTGAAATAATTGATCCTGAATTTCCAACTGAACACCTCTCATCTCTCACTCCAAAGTTACCATGGTATGCCCCAATTGTAAATTACTTGTTTTCTGGTGTTTTCCCTGAATATTTTTCAAAAGAACAAAAAGAAAAGATGAGAAGTGATTCAAAGCATTATTTTTGGGAAGATAATAAACTTTGGAAAACTGGGGCTGACATGGTAATTAGGAGATGTGTTGATGAAACTGAACAATCCTCCATCTTGGAATTCTGCCACTCAATGCCTGGAGGTGGCCACTTTGGACCACAAAGGACTTCTCGAAAGGTCCTAGATTCTGGATTCTTTTGGCCTTCACTCTTCAAGGACTCACATGAGTTCTGTCAATCATGTCCCACTTGCCAAAAGTTTGGCAAAATTTTCAAAAGAAACGAAATGCCTCAAAAGCCATTAATCTTCTGTGAGCTTTTCGATGTTTGGGGCATCGATTTCATGGGACCTTTTCCCCCTTCCAATGGATTATCCTACATTCTTCTTGCGGTCGATTATGTTTCTAGGTGGGTCGAGTCCAAACCCACTAGGAAAGATGATGCTCAAACTGTGAGTGAGTTCCTCAAAACCCATATCTTCCATCGATTCAGAACACCACATGCTTTGATAAGTGACTTAGGAACTCATTTCTGTAATAGAACCATGGAGTCACTTTTGAAAAAGAATGGGGTTGTACATAAAACATCCACTGCATATCACCCTCAAACAAATGGAATGGCTGATCATTCTAACAGAGAAGTGAAAAGAGTGGTTGAAAGAATTGTTAAGCCCACAAGAAAAGACTGGCCCGATAGACTTGGTGAAGCACTTTGGGCCTATCGAACAGCCTATAAGACACCCATTGGGATGTCTCCATTTAGGCTAGTTTTTGGTAAAGCCTGTCATTTACCAGTTGAAATCCAACATAAGTCATTTTGGGCTGTCAAAACTTGTAATTTTGATTGTGAAAAATCTGGTGAAGAATGATTGTTGCAGTTGACTGAATTGGAGGAGCTTCGACTCGATTCGTATGAGAACTCCATTCTCTACAAAGAAAAGGCAAAGTCACTCCATGACAAGAACATTCTTCGAAAGGTATTTCATGAAGGTGAAAAGGTAATGCTCTTCAATTCTCGATTTCGACTTCACCCAGGTAAGCTTAATTCTCGTTGGGAAGGTCCTTTTGTTATTACTAACATTTACCCATTTGGTGCAGTGCAAGTCCAAGACCCTTCTTCAAAAAGAACATTCACGATAAATGGACACCGGTTAAAGCATCACCATGAGAGGTCTCACAATCCAGGAACCACGTCGACTTCCATCGAAACCCCATCCACATCAATAGAACCACCACTGGATGGAGACCCGCCAAATCCAAACCATGGGGCACCTCTTTCCCTTTAACTCTCTCTCTCATCAATCACTCTTCCCTCTCTTCATATCTCTACTTCTTCTTCTTCCTCTCTCCCTCTCATTTTTTTTACAACATTCTTCCACAACCATTTTTCTATTTTCTCTTTTGTGTGGATCTGTCATTAAAAATAAAAAAATTGAAAAAAAATAATAAAAAACAAATGAAAATTGAAAAAAGGGGGTGTCATAATTACGCATCATTCAATATTGAAATTTTGTCCAACCATTTTGGGGAGTCAAAAGGCTTGTTTTAAACTCAAATATATTGAATTTTTATCTCAAACTTGGGTAAACAATATTGTTTCAATAACAAACATTTTGAATGAACAATTTTTGGTGGAAAATGATTCTCCCCTACCGTGAGGAATAACATTAGCCTTCATGTCAAGGTCATCTATGGCCATCTTTTTCATTGTGTGTCTTCACCACTGATTGTGAGTCTTGAGTTTGTGGACCTTCGAGCTGAATTTCCATCTTTTGTGTGCATTAATATGATAGAGGCATTTTCTAAGCCACATGAGAATCAGAATAGCCAAATAGCCTCCCGTTACCCTTAAATTGATCCTACTTTTGAAAGCCCCTTTGAGCCTATGAAAACCTTTCTTTTGATAGCCACATTACAAGCCTAATACCTTGTCCCACCCAAAATCTTCATGGATTTTCATTGTACAATTTATTGAAATTTAAGTGTGGGGGGAATAGACTTCATTTTTGGGCGTACTTTCATTGATTTCCAATGTGTCATCATATACTTGAGGGCAAGCTTCCATTCAAGTGTGGGGGAGAGGTTGTAATTCTGTGAGCTTTGGGGTGTATATGTGTAATTTTCATTTGTACAAAAGTCATTGAAAAGTGTTCAAAAAAAATGAAAAAAAATTATATTAAAAAAAATGAAAAAAAGGAATGGGTTGTGTCTTGGGTGGGTCAAAAATAATTCATCATCAACCTTTGATCGTGTTATAACTAATAAAATTAGTTCCATGAGGAGATCAAGCATGGGTTGGGAGATGATTGTGAGACTTGTTTCAAGCACAACTTTCGAAAAAAAAAGAGCAAAAAAAGAAAAAAAAAAGAACACTTGAATCATCTTGTATTGTGTCATTATTGGAAGTCTTCCATGTTGTACATATTACATCATCTCACCCTATTACATTTTCTATCTCCCTCACTTTTCATTCATCACACATTCATGCCCTTGTAAATATGTGTTTCTATTTCCTTTCAAATCAAATTTCAAAAAAAATGTGCATTGATTTTTCCATGTTGGTGTTTTTAACCCCTCTTTTCCTTTGGACATTATATACCTACCGTCCCATAGCCACTGAAAAACCCCTTAAAAGTCCTCTTGATTCTTGTACAAATTATATTTGGGAATGGAAGCTGAGAGCTCTTACAAACTCTTGATTTTCACTTTTTGTTGGTGAATGAGTGAACCTCCTAAAATACATTTTTATCATCTTGAGAGGAGTAAGTTTTGAGTGCCTACATTTTCTAATTCGAACCTTGAACATGAAAAAATGAATTGTTTCTGATGCATTATCGTGAACCAAACTTGTGATGGAATTCAATATGGATGAGTGAAATAGTCTAAACCTCCCCTGATTGGAGAAAACAAAATTTTAATATTTGTTGGTGAGTGAAAATGATTTTGTAATGTTTTTATATATGTTTCACATGAGGACACGCGGAAATCTAAGTGTGGGGGAGTTGATGTTATTAATATTTTCATGACTTATTATATTCCCCCTTTACTTATTTTATATGAAATGTGCATAATTTGTGTGAAATATTAATGTTTTAATATTAAGTATAATATTTGAGCATTTTTAGAAGTAGTCAAATTGAGTCAGTTTAATGTTTTACTTATAACTATCACTATACTGATCCAAATTGTGTGGTTCTTGTTTTTTAGGATTATCCTTTCAATATAAAACATTTAATTAGAAGGCACCATGATCCAATTATGCCATTTTAAGGGTCATATGGTCCTCATAAACAAGACCAAAGAATCTGTGAAGAAACTGGACTATTCATGAAGATTGATTTACTGGGATCAATCCAGAAGTTCAAAAACCTTAACTCTCCACCATAATTCGGGGGACACTACATGTAATCTTGGATAAAAATTTCATGGCCCAAAGCTAAGTACAAGGGGCCCAAATAAATCTTTGAAGTCCAGCCCACCATTCTGGCCGAGAATGAATATTAGTATAGTATGAATGACATATATCCTGATGTAATCATCCAAGAGAGCTGAGATTTTGCAGTGTGAAAGCGGAGATGTAGGTGGCCGACTTTGTTGAATAAACCATTCGGATTTGAAGGCATCTTAATATTCAAAAACCCTTTCACATTATGGACTTCAAAAAGACTGGATTGAAATGGACAGTTTAAGTTTGTTTATGCAACCGGCCATAACTTTTTATCCTTACTTCCAAATGACTCCATATTTTGAGAGTAGTCGGCCAACATTATTGTCTACAACTTTGAAGAAGGAGATATTTTAAGATTCGTCTGTAAAAAGTGCAAAATTGGCGATGCAAGTGGAGGGACAGATTGGGAATGAAAACCGTCCACTCCTTGGGCTATAAATACTCTCCCCTTCTCCCCTTGAGAGGGGTTGGCATTTCAGAAGAGAGGAGATCATATTGGCACGACCAAAGCTTTTCCAAAGGCTTGGGAGGACCTTCCATACTCAAGTTTACACTTGAGGGACATTCCCTCCTCTCTTTCTTTTCACTTACTTTTGTGTTCTTCATTTTTGTAATTTTGTAAGTCCTTTATTTTGTAATTCTGTTTTAATGAAAGTTTCTTCTTCAATATCTCTTATTCTCATACACCTTCTGTAGTATAATATTCATGGTCTTAAAATAGTTTGAATCATTTTAAATTACAGTACGTTATCTTGCTTCCTCATTCAATCGAAATTCCATTTATGATTCTCAAAATATTTCGTGTGTGTGTTCGGCACACTACTCTTATCTTGTCCCTTTCTTTTTCTTCTGTTTATAATTCATCATATATTACCAGATTAATAAACATCATAATGGATGAGTAAATCTCTCATTGGGGTGAGTTATAATTTAGGTATGTTAAGTGATTGAGAGCTTCTGCTCGATGAATATTCTTTGAATTAACATTGTGTATGTTGGACTTAACATGTCATGGATTAATGACTTTTTTTGTTTAACATGTGGTTTCCATGGATTATTGGAACCATAAATACACAACCATAAATAAGATCTGATTTAGATAATAACCTTAAGTTAAGTTAAGTCTTGGTTTAAATCCTTAACACTTAAGAATTCTAATCAACATCATCTTGTGTCATGGGTGTTAATTTAAAAGCAATATAAAGCAAAGCTCAAGGATATCACAAGCTTAACTAACATAATGATGAACTCACCCCAATCTTTCTCAACTTGTTAAATTAAACATCATTTATTACACATTTCAATTAAGCTCTGCAAATAAACCCCCCCAATCAAAATACAATCAACTAAAAACAATGGACTATTACGAAGTACCATCGCCGAGGATTCGACCCGAGTGCTGCTATACACAATAACAGAGCACCAGAACTTTGACCGGTCGATAGGCGAAAATCGGCCATGCGTGTCAAGATGTCGTGAAGCCAAACTATCTCCTGCATGTAGAGGCGTCACATCCTCTCTATGGAGCTCTGCACCCTGATAGCTAGGATGTGGTCCGACTTAGTGAGTCGTTCAACGATCACCCAGATGGAATCGTGCACCTTGGATGTATGTGGTAAGCTTGTCACGATGTACATCGATATTCCATCCCACATCCACTCTGAAACTTTCAGGGGGTCAGCTAACCCTACTAGAACTTGGTCCTCATCCTTCACCTGGTGGCACGGTAGGCATTGAAAAACAAACTCGGCTACTACCTTCTTCATGCCTGACCACCAGAACTGTCTTCAGAGATCCTGGTACATCATTCCCACTCCAGGATGTACCACCAAAGGGGATTTATGGAACTCCCTCAAGACCTCCTCTTGGAACGCCACTGGTACAACAGTGTGTCCTCTGAAAAAAAGTACTTTCTCCCCCCTTGAGAATATCTATCCAGAGCATGTCATGTGGATAACTGAGCATGTAAATCCACATAGTCATCATCCCCAATTTGTGCCTCCTTAACTCGCTGTAAGAGTGGATGGGTGAGAAACATCGACTGTAGGTAAGTTGTATCCTCTACATACATGTAGGATAACTGCAACGTGGCTAACTGTTGTGTCGCCTCACTCAAAATCTATGATCTCGACCTTCTACTGAGGGCATCAGCTACCTTGTTCCCCTTTCCAGGAGTATATATAATCTCAAAATCATTGTCCTATAGGAACTATAGCCAACGACTCTACCTCAGATTCAGATCCATCTATGAGAAGATGTACTTGAGGCTTTGTTGGTTAGAGTAGACAATGAACCGCTTACTCGTAAGGTAGTGTCGCCACATATTTAATGCGAAGACTACCACTGCTAACTCGAGATCATGGGTCGCATAGTTCTTCTCTTACGGCCATAGTAGGCGCGAACCATAAGCAATCACTGCATGCCACTACATCAGGACATATCCGAGCCCGGCCCTTGATGCGTCGCAGAAAACTACGTACCCGACACCCTCCTCCAACAATCTCAAGACTGGGGAGCTTGTAAAACTCTGTCTCAACTACTCGAAATCCTATTGGCACATTTCGGTCCACACGAAGGGTTTCCCCTTCTTGGTCAATGATGTCATCGGTGATGATATCCAGGAGAATTCAGGAATGAATCTCTGGAAATATCCTGCCAACCCTATAAAGCTCTGCACCTCCGTCATGCTCCGAGGTGGCTCCCATGCTAACACAGACTCTACCATGGATGGGTCCACAGCTACTACATCTGCTGAGATGACATTTCCAAGAAAGTGGACCTCCCGAATCCAGAACTAACACTTTGAGAGATTCCCATAAAGCTATTGCTCCAGAAGTACATCTAGATCCATCCGCAGGTGTCTCGCGTGCTCCTCCTCGGACGCCGAGTACACAAGGATGTCGTCGATGAAGACCACTATGAACCGGTCTAAGTATGGATGTAAGATCCGGTTCATCATCCCCATGAACACTGTGGGGGCGTTCTTCATGCCCAAGGCATCACCAAGTACTCATTTTGACCGTAGCGACATCTGAAATCTGTCTTCGGTATATCCTCATGCCTCACTCGTAGCTGGTGATAGCATGATCGAAGGTCAAATTTTGAGAACCATTGTGCCCCTATTAGCTGACCGAATAGGTGATCAATTCTCGTTAGTGGATACATGTTCTTCACCATCACCTATTTCAGGTGCCGGTAATCCACACACAACCTCAGACTCACATCTACCATCTTGGAAAACAAGATTGGAGAAACCCAGGGGGAGACACTGGGTCTCACCAAACCCTTGGTCTGTAAATCCTCCAACTGCACCCTCAGCTCGCGAAGCTCTGTGGGAGCCATCTGATAAGACAATGAAGAAATCGGTGTGTTCCCGAGGTGTAAGTCGATGTAGATGTCAATTTCCCGACAGGGAGGTAACCCTGGAACATCTTCTGGAAATACTTTCTCATACTCTGCCACCACTACTGGGAACTGAGAGCTCACAACATCTATTACTCCGAGGGTAAGGCCATCCAACTCATGAGTGATTGGCCGCACCCTCCAATGTATGAGCCCATTTTGTGCTGCCTGGGTTTCCTTTTCTCCAACAAAAGAAAACCTCGTTCCATCACGGTAGAAACATCGCACCCTTCACCTAAAACAGTCAATCTGGGAATGGAACAAAGATAACCAATCCATAAGTCAAAATGCATAGAGGGACAACAATAGCAGCTGTCTCGGCACCGCCAAGAAGATCTAGATCACCAAGGCCCGCTCGAGCACTCCAACATAAGTCCAAATGCATAGAGGCACAACACTATCTCAGATGTCATGCCATAGACCTCGCCCGAAGGTATGAGCTCTGAAGTACTGATCCCTGACCATATCCATCGAGTACCTGGTGAGGTTGGTGAATCACGATGAATAGTCATCCACCATCACACTACCCTGCCGGAGCAGAAGATGCTCTTGGATGCGCAATGAACTCAGCGTAACCGGAGAGAACTCCTCCCTAAAAAGTCTCTCAAACTCCGTCTATGAAAGAGTCTCCTCTTCATGAGTTTGCATGATCAGACTCGACCATCTCTCCACCGATCCCTAAAGAAGGCTCTCTCCTAGGATCAACATCTGGTCTGCTGGTGTCCTCACTAGACGGAAAACACTGGTCACCGCCTCAAGCCATTCCTCAGCCGCCTGAGGGTCCGGCTTGCCTAAAACCTATGGGTTCTCTGTCTCTGGAACTCATGGAGTGCGTTAAGCCTGCACTCATCACCGGTCGGTACTGAATGTACCACTGGGTGGTCCAATGGTGGTGGTATAGCAGGTGCACCACCTGGTGGCAATGCCTGGGGAGCTGGTCCCTGTATCAAAGCCTCGTCACTGAGGGGTTCATCCTCATGATCGTGTTGCTGAATCCTAGCGGGTATGTGTCATAGAGGCATCCTGTAAAGAAACAAGATGTGTCACGATCAATGAGTATATCTGGATAGCTGACAAAAAGGACATGGAAAACACAACCCATTCCTATATGATGCATGTACCTTTTATTTCCCCGCAACCATTGTTTTCTGGAATCGGGTCGAAAAGCAGGTTATCAGAGTCCTGGTGTATGGATACGTTGGACGCCGCACCAACACTGGGGTCTCTGGCCTGAAAACCGAACCCAAAACACTCAACACTGTTTCCCCAAACCAAACTCACAGACTCATGGTCCTAAGGTAGAACGTAACACCTCTAATACCACTATGTCACGACCCGTCCCAGAGGGGCCCGCGCCGTGACTCCACAAGCCCGCCTCTAATATGCCAGGTGCTGGTGACTAGCACCGAGTAGGCATAACACTAACATGGGAGGCATTTCCTAAGTACCTATACACACAAATATATCTCCAAGCCCAAAAATGATGAAAGGTTAAACACTAAGTAACAAAATGCATGCATAAAACTAAATCCCAACCAACAGAGTATGACGAAAGGTAGAATGTTGTAAAAGGTAAACTGGGACAGAATACAAGCCCCCCAAAAAGCAAACAAAAAAGTATCTGAAACTGAAAAGTCCAGCCTGTAAGCACAATAGGTACTGGATCTACCGCTCGTAGCCGTGGGAACGCCTCGGCCTGTAGGGAACTCAGAAAGCTCGGTCCGGTCTTGGTCCGCCCTGGACACTGTCAAAAGGCTGCTTGTCTGCACAAGACACCAATCATACGGGAAAAGCCCATGTAGAGGTGAGTATAAAAATACTCAGTAGGGGTCCCCAAAAACCACCATGAAATACACAAAGTAAAGGCACAATCAGCTATACACAAAATATGTGTATGAAACATATAGAAGAAACCAGAAATACTCAAAACCCAGACCCGTGGTCTAGAAATAAGTCACACAACCGCATACCCCCGTAAGGGATTTTGTTCGATGATTCTATGATTCACTCATTCTTGGAGAACAAACTCCATGATTCATATAGCTCTGATGACGTTAGTCCGAGAAGTGCTGTTCGTTAGGATCCATCATGAGAGAGAGCTACACTCATTACGGGAGACACACTCCTGAGTGGGAATGATCTCGATACATAGATGATGATCATTTCCTGGGCCATGGAGAATACAGAGACTCATCAATAATTCACCGGCTAGGTAGAGGATAAACGCTCGGTAGAGTTGGTAACGTCGATGCCTGACTCTACCTTAGGTTTGGAATGGATAGAGGATCTCGATATGGGCCTCTCGGATAGATTCCAGACTCTATCACAGAATGTCCTGCTGAAGGGATCATAATCCTGCGATAGGGAAAGATGCCTAACCTTTATGGGAACAAGAAGAAAGGGCACTAACCCCAAAGAAAGATTTTCAGGGCATGATGAACAAAAGGACCAAGCCGTTTTCAAAAAATTGCACAGCGGGTAGAAATGATACACGCTGTGTGGTCTGACCCCTAGTCCTGCCCGTGTACAACGGCCCGTGTCGTGAGTCTGGTCAAGTAGAAAAAATGAAGTACATGGCATGTAGTACGGAGTACATGCCGTTTCTGGGTAACTGGTGTTGGCTCCGTGTGCTCTGGCCATGAGCCCGTACACCGTCACCAACCCGTGTACTCCAACCCTTGTAAACTACACACGGGGTGACCAACGCTGCTGGCCTTGTCTGGGCATGTGATGGAGTACACAGTCATGTACTCCATCCCATGTCCCTGTCTCCTCGGGATACACGCCGAGCTCCACGTAGCTGCCTCTGGCAATCTATACATGCAGTGCCGCCTGAAGCCATGTAGATCATCCCGTGTCTGTGTACTACCCACAATACACGCCGAGCTTCAGGGAAGGGCCAACACACCGTGTGACCAGGGTCACACGCTGTGTGATTCTTCTCTGACCCCGAAACCCTATCCGCCACCACAAGTACTACACAGCGTGTTCATCGGAAGTACACACTGTTTATTCAATAAATTTCTAGAAATGGTGCTCTTCGCCGGTGCGCCTCCCGTGCAGCTCCGATCATCAATTCTGTCTTCCGATCACCGCAAAACAATCATGTTTTGGTCGCCCCGACACCACGATGCTTCTTATGGTGTTTTTGGACCTCCTATGGGCTCCAAAACCATGTTTTGATCTTCCCGCACGAAGAACGCTCGAAGAACGCCTGGGGAAAAAGGAGGAAGAAATCCACATAAAAAAATTGAGGAACGAACCTCCGCCGTCGTTCGTCACGACATTGATCCGCTCCCATTAATAGGCTTAAACTGAGCAATAATCGACAACAACATAAACCAGGTATCAATTCCCGATAATCTTCTAGAAGAAAATCCCTCCCGCAAAAATGTACGAGTCAGTGGATCAACATGTTCATGGATGATCTGTTTTGGTAGTTTAAACTTAAATATGGGGAAACGAAATCAAAATTACAACCCCTACCTTTCTAAGGGATCTATTATTGAGGAAGGAGTTATGCTGTCATTGTCGTCGAGATCCTTCAACGTCGTCACAACTATCCTTGGTTTTGATCCGTCGCCATTCGTCATCGGGAATCTACTCCAATGCGGCGCGGATTCTGCAGAGGTTCCTCTCTCTACGTTTCCAACAACGTACAATTTCGTAACCCATTAAAAGGGGGACATGTTGGAATTTAAATACGTGGTAGTATGAATGGAATTGACATTCCATTTCAAAGTCATTAAGACGCACCATTAATTTAGGAAACAACTATGTTGTTGTCGTGATGTAGTGGATGTTTCCATAAATGAAATAAAATAAAATAAACTAGTTGTTTTATTTTATTTTATTTTACATAAAACATCTGAAAATTATCTTTTTCCTTCAACCTGCACCAGTCGAGGTTGGCCTCATTGTTAGGTAATGGCGTCATCCTGGACGCAATGGTGTGCTCAGATTTTTAATCTGGGCATCCGTTTTGGAAACTGTCACAGCCGCACACAAGTGCCGACCCACTTAACTAAAAAATGTTCAAACCAACATTACGGGATCACTGGAACTTGAATTGATGTGGCATCTTTTCACCCAGTATCTAATTAATTCCATATAATATTTAAAATAATAAACGGAAAAATATGAGACCTTACAAAAAAAAATTCAATAAAATTTAAAATCTGTACTCATTATGGTATTAATACGATCAATATGAATCGATACACTATTTAGGGAACCGTTATTTGAAAATATTATTTTAATGTATTCATTGAAAATATTTTTCTGTAATGTCATGGATATTTTAAATATTTTCAAGAATGTTATTATTTATTCATTAAAGGATTCTAAAGTAAATTTTTAACTATTTTTTACATTTTTTATTATCTATTATAAAGGACTATTTTAAAAAATTTTGTTATGATTCCTTTTTTTCTTTTTTCCAATGTTTGAAAAGAGTCATTATCTTGAAACTTATCAAATTATTGGATTTCTCTATCATCATGATGGTTCATTTCATTTAAGATTTGTTTTTAAAATTGACATTGTTATTTTTAATGGAATTTTTTTTCTCAATATTATATAGATTTTTAAATTGGAATATTATTATTAGGTGATGGTAACCTCTTCTCATTTATATGAGATATATTAAGGTGTTATTGATTATGGTTTTCAATGATGATTAAAACCAGTTTAGTGGTTAATGTGAATGATATAACAGGTTTATTCATTCTATGGTTCATATAAATTTTATCCAAATGATTGGTGAGAATGATATATCATTTAAGGTGGGTGATCCTGATATAGTTCTCCAATGCGTTTGGTAATGTGATGATGTTTACCAGTGATAGGTTAATCATACGATATATGAGAATTATATGGTTAGGTAAATCCATTATTATTGTCCCTGTAAGGATGTATGCAAGGATAATTTCCAAATGTTACTTCAATATATGCATATAATGGTTTAAAAACAATTATTTTAAAATATCAGTAAACCAATTTGGGTTTTCCTGAATAGTATATGAATTTTTTACAAAAAATATTAAATTTATTTCTTCCATGGAACTATATTCATGAGTTTTCTTTTTTTTTCACGAAACCCATATGTTTATCATTTTCCTTTATGATTTCATAATAAATTATTTATGAAATATATTGAGTAAAAATGATCTATTCATGTAAAACTAAATGGATAATAAAACTGAAATGTTTATTAAATAAATGAAAATATTTCTTATACATTTCATATGTTTACAAATGAAATAATGTGTTTTGTTTCATTTATACCTTTTTCTATGAATTTTTTCCCTCATCCTAGGTTTTGAAATGTTCTTCACAAGGCACGAGGATGAGTTGAATAATTAGTGAAGTCAATGTTCTAGTTAAGGAAGTTAACATAAATTAAGAAACTATGTCTTTATAAAGATATTTTATTGTGGGAAAATGTAAAATTTTTAGAAGTTCCTGTATTATTATGTATTTTTTTAACTAATTAAATAAAACACTAAAATTAAAAGATATTGGGAAAATAATAAAAATAAAAAGATGTTATAATTCATCTAATCATGTGTTGATTAAGTTATGATTTTTTATAATTAGTTCATAATTGTAATAGAATTCAATTCAAGAGTAGAGAGTGTCAAACAAAAATGATCTGATATCACTTCCATAATCCATATAAATCCCATGAATGAAATCCCCTAAAATACCTGAAATATCAATTTTAGGTATGAAGTGTGTGTCCTTAATTTGTTTGTAATTGATCCCTCTCTCAACCCTTTATTAAATTTTAATGAAAATATAGAATATCGAGTTCTTATAAATATCTTAGAAACCTTTCACATTATATTGATTATTTTCCATACATTCTGTATGGTATTGCGGCTGTATAGTTTGGAATGAAGTGGAATCTCATCATATGAAAGAACATAATTTCATGAATTTCGAATTTGATAACATACATGGTTCTTTTCAAGATACTTCATTTCATAATCTATTTTAGAGAAGGAGTCCTTACTCCACTCTCTTAACAATTAATTTAATAGTGTGATATTCCCAAAAATATATTAAAGATGACTTACATCGATCATATAAATTCAACCATCATGGAAAATTTACTTGACCCCAGGGACAGTGAGAAAATAAATGAACATTTTTAAAGTAACGGGACTTAATATAATCTCATTGATCATTATATAAACTATGAGAAGGTTGTAATTAAACACTATTTTTTGAATGATTAACCTAGAATTACCAAATGAGTGATTGTTGTCATAAATTTAGTATAATAATCTATCAAGATTACTAAATTTTATTATGTTAACCATATACCTCCCCCAGGTGATATCAACACCTACATTAGGGACATCAATAAAAGAAAATTATATATCATATACCACTCCTTCCATAGTTTATTTCACTTTATGTATGTTGTATATTCATATATAAAATAGAGTATGAATGCAGTGGAATTCACAATAATTAAAACTAGGACATGTTGGTCGCTTATAGAGAATAAAGAGATCTACATAATAATTTTCCAGACCACCCAAAGGGTAAAAACCATAGTGTCATATTGATTGTGAGGTAAAATAGAGTATCCAAGGGAAATCCAATTAAAATACCCTGAATTATAAAAAATCATTATGTTCATAGAAAATTTAACCAATAATGGTTTGTGGGTAATAAATAATTGTCTAAAGGATATGACAATATGAGTTTTTTCAAGACTATTACACATATAAAATAGAATCGTCATTGATTTGAATGTTCATTACCCTAGTATGGTGCAGATACTTTTAATCAATCTATACTGATGGATTATTTCATTTTTATTTTCCCATTCAAAATTGATTTTTTTATATTGGACATCCCCACTATGTCATCAATTTTTTTAGAAGTTCTGAATCCTCCATCCCATAATGATCATTAATTTTAAGGTGGCCCTTATTTTTTTCCAGAATATTCCACTAGTTTGATGAAATTTATTGTTGGAGGCTTGGAGTCTTGTTGGAAATTTCCTGAGTGTCATTATTATAGAAACCTTACCTGATGGAAGAAGGATGAATGGTTCATCATCTTTTTTAAGAGAATTTTTTATCTCCACACTCCGTAAATAGTGATTCACTAAAGAAACAATTTTATAACCATTGAATATATGAATATATCCGTCCTTATCATTATCATTTTCATTAGGTCCTTTCTAAGAGTATAGTAATTGGAAATTGTGATAGTAGACCCCCCATAAACTATATGTATAGGCCATGATTCCCCATCATGAGTGTTATCTACTAGGTCATACACCAAATTTATATTCCTTTTCTTTCCTAGATATTCCTCATATACATTACAAGAAGAGATAAAGGATAGCGATGTGAAATTTAGTTCAATTGATTACTTAGAGAGGACTATGGTTAATCATCCACCATATATACATTCCCTTTATCCACTGGGATGAATTATAATCCTCATGATGTTTATGGAAGGGGATCATAGACATAATCAATACCATTTACTAAGTGGTTATAATGTCATCAAAAAGGAAGGCCCCACATGTGCCATAATTATGCTACTACATAGAAGCGTTTAATGCCATGGGGTTGGGGTTAATCATCCTGCACTAGTCAAACCCCCATGTTGGAGGTGGGGGGATCATGAATTTTTTCCATTATTAAACATTCTTTTATAATTTGATTCATCATTTACATTGAGGTTGTAAAGATCACAGTTTTTATGTCTCTATATTTCAAGATTGAATAACTAATGAGTTAAATTCGTTATTGAATAGGGGATACTAATCATGTTTTATTTCCATGATAATACTATCCTGTATTTTTTTTAAATAAAACAACCTCGACTAGTTACTACCTAATCAACCTCAACCAATACCCCAAAGAGTGTCCAAATTTTGGGTTTTCAATTTCCATATCCAACTAATAATAATTTCAATGTATGGTGAAATATCCCAAAGGATATATGTGTTCCAATAAATCTGATTGAGTTTCATAATCCATGACCAGACCAGAGCATGAGTATTCTATTCCACACTAGGATCAAATTCATTTTCCTATTCCGAAATCTTGATGAATTTGAGGTATAGAAAAACTAATCGAAACCCCCATACACTCTTATATAAGAATCATATTGGAATAAAACATGGTAATACCCCATTCCCATTATCATCATTTTCAATCCATCAAATCCCTAGATATCTACAATTTTACTTGATAGGTTTTCAAATTTTCTAGTTCTCTCACTTCACAGAATAATTACCCTTGAGATGATAGAACACGTGCATACCATCAAAATTCCTTCAACTAATTTTAGTTAAAAGATAGGTGGACCAAGAGTCCCTTCATAATCTATATCCCATAGCAATAAGAAAAATTATAAAAACTGAGAGTGTCACTACCAATTCAATATCCTTAATTATGTTTTTCATAAATACCTCTTTTGATGCCACAATCTCAAGTGTGGTGTGATTATTTAGATAACAATGTCAAAAAAGATCCTTTTTACTATCCAGACTCAATAAATCAATGTCCGACGTGGTGATTTTCCCCTATTTGAATTCAAATTCATGCATGTTGTGTGATCACCATCACCTTCCTCTCCTTTTGTTATCATCCAATAATTATTAACTATAATTATGTAAATAATAATATAGAAAAAAAATAAACTTAATAATGTATTTAAAAATAATGCATAATAATAATGTAATTAATATTTTAATTTATATTAACTAATAATATTTTTTATGATCAAGATATTTAAGTAATTATTAATATTAAATATAATAAAATTTAAAATAATTAATAATGAAGATAATAATATACTATCAAATAAGTATACTTATTAATTTTATAAATAACAATTAATAATAAAATGTAATTAATAATAATATTATTAAAAATAATTAATGAATGAAATTTATGAATCGATTTCAGGGTAAATTTTTTAGAGGATGATAGAAAAACCCTCCGTTATTAAAAAAATCAACAAAATACATTTTTTATGGGAATAGGAAACTCACTACATGACCTTGAAGTGCCAAGGGCAATGAATATTAATAAATAATACGAAGGCCATGGGTTGTAGGCCTAAAACACTTGTGCAACAATCCCTATGCCTTTACCTGCTTCAATAGATGTTGTCTCACCCCAACTCCACAACGTCTCATTGGAGGCCACCAACCAACCTTTTTTTCCAATGATGGACATCAGATGCCCCCATTCCATGCCCTATCATGGCCACCCCCATGGTTTCAATTCTCATATGCGATCACTGCTCTAACCCTATATATAACATCCCATTTACGGATTTCACTAAATTGGTGCCCCATTCATGATTGACCACATGGCCTCAAGTACATTTCCCCAAATGCCAGAGGATACCAACTAGCTGTGAGGTATTAGGGTGTGAAAGTGGATAAACAATGCCATCATTGGAAAATTATAACATAGAGAAATCAATAATAATACAATAGTGAAAATAGTAAACAACATACAACTAAAATTAATAGTTGGTGACTAATAAGAAACCAAACATTATTTCATTCAAAAGATGGTGCAACATGTTATGTTCTATGGAAATAGAAAAAATAGGTACACTGTAGAAATCCGCAATATATGTTCAACAATCATAAATGAACTATGTAATATAAGAATCCTCACATGTCTCAGCTCAGTCTCATGCTCTCCTACTACTAAATAGAAAATAATGTACCCAAAGAAAGGTTATTTCCCTGATCAATACCTGCAATAATATAATTTGTTTGGTCCCAAAATCAGTCCACAAACAGGGAGTGTGACTCAATCCCAGTAGGCAACCACCCAATATCTGTACTGATGTGACAGTGAATATAAATATAATAGAATGTGTACAATAATGAAATCTGTAAAGAGTTTGTACTCAAAATAACTCACAAAAGACATCTCTAAAGACAATGTAATCATGTATGGGTGAAGGCTGAATCCACACTTCTACTTTATCGTGGAGGATGTTTTCATTAGTCATTTCATTTCTTCATTCAATTTATAACTGATTCTGGAAAAAACATCATAAATTTGAATTAATTTATCACTCCTGGCGTGTTTAACTAAAAACATATATCCATTGTATATCATAACCCCAGACTATATCAAACTGAGCTTTATAAGAATTTTACTAGTCAATCAGGGTTGAAACCCAGTATATGAGCCTTTAAGCATGTTCTAGGGGGAAACCAAGTATATAAGCATATCAACATGTATTTGTTCCATGTCCGATGTATAAGAATTTTAGAATTAAAAAACAACATGTGAATTATAATATTACATGGTTAACAATATAATAACTCACAGGGGCATCAAACACGCCACAAACCATTCATATGGTCTATCCATTTCCAGGATTATCAATTATAAATCATATATGTAACATATATGACAAGAGTATTATGCAGATTAAACTCTCAAAAGTCATAACCATTTATTATATAATGTGGGTATGTCATTAAATTAATAAATTCCATTTTAAATAGTCGATAAAATGATATCAAAGGAATATCCATAGGCATCCAAGGCCAAATGGAAAAACTTTGGTAATCCAAGTGAAAATTCACCCACATGGTGTCCCTAAATTAAGGATATCAATCTCAAACAAGTCTTACAATAATTTAATCAATTAACTAATCAACATTAGGTAACAAAATAGGCCAATGCTCTACTAGGTGACACCAAAAATTGTGCGCACAAAACTCCGAGACATATAATCAACTTGACATTTTTTGAAAGGCATGAGACAACCTACCTCATACTTGTACAACTATCCTCATCCAGGGTTAGGATTTGATTTAATGTAGAATTGAGTATAAATAACTAATGAGAATAAATGTTCATCCTTCAATAACTAAGTAGAGTGGGTAAATCTGGAAAATGTATCAAAATGGTCATGTACTCACCGAGAGGATTTTAACGGATCTGAAGATGTGTGAATATGGTGTCAGATGAAAAAAATGTGGAATATTTCTATTCAGATTGCCTAGGTACGCTTCTGATCTGGGGAGTTCATTTCTGTCCATTTGGAAAAAATGATGTTACTGCCTGAATTAATAAAAAAATGTCCACAACGTGTACTTGAGAATACATGCAGTGACCGTAAAATTTTATCTAGCCCATTACATGTTCCTCTACTGGTATGACATGTCATGTAACTCTCCAAAAACAGTGTGTGCCTATATTTACACATTATGTAGGACCCATTCACATTGTGTAACAGTACTATAACCATCCCTTAACCTATTTTACCACATTTCCATATGTATAAACTGAAAAGGAAAGATATGTACCTCAATGGAAGAACTAGTTTCTTATAAACTTCTTCCCTTAAAGAAATTCACCAATAAATTTCTCTTCCAATGGCGGTGAAGGAAATTAGGGAAAAAATTCGGCCATTGTGATTGTACATTGGCTTCCCTCTACCTGTTTTAGTCCTACACTCGACTGTACTGCCAGAGCACACATATTAAAGGAATATATCATCCATATAGAACCTTTATGACACAATCCAAAATATGAATAAGATGATCTTCAAAAAGAGAATCTACAGGAAACACAACATCCTTGGGATTAAATCCATGAGATGGGTCTAGGTGATAGAAGAATAGCTATGATATGTGGAAGACATCATGCATAGACCTCTACCTCTGAGGTAACTACAACTGATAGGCCACCATCCTGACCCTCTCCAGAATCTGAAACATCATGACATATCTCGATGAAATCATACCCTATATGCTAATTCACATGTTTCCCAACCTCAGGGAAACATGCAAAAACCCTATCTATGACCTCAAACTACATAGGTCTTCTACAGTGATCAATGTATGATTTCAATGAGACTGTGCAGTGGAAATTCACTTCTGAATCATCTAGATATGCTCAAAAGTATTCTGCATGAGACATGGTCCCAGTAAATCTATGTCACCTACCTCCAACCATCAAAGGGGAGAGTGGCATGTCCTATAATATAAATCCTTGTATGGTTTCATTTTTTTCGTCTCCTGATAACTATTATTGTAGGCTAATTCAAATAGGGGAATGTACTTCTGCCAAGAGACCCCAAAATCCAGGATGCATGCTCACATCATGTCCTCTAGAACCTGTATTGTATTCTCCGAAATTTCACCAGTCTAGTGGTGGTATGTTGTGATCAGGCTCCCCTGTGTACACAACGCACTCTAAAAACTGTACCTGAATCGAGATGTGGAGTGGGCATCCCTATCCGAAATGATTGTGCATTGGACCCCATGTATTCATGCCACATCTCGGATAGACAGATTTCTAATATAATCAACATAAAGGTTTCCTTGATCAGAAAGAAAAGAGTGGCCTTCATAATCATGTAAAAAAATACCGACAAAACATCATTACCTCGGGGTGACCTTAGTAAACCCATCACAATATCCATCGTGACATCATCCCATATCCACTTCAGAATGGGTAGCTGGTGTAATATTCTAGCTCGTTGCTGATACTCCGTCACCTACTGATTTGTGTAGCATATCATTATAAAACTAGCTACACCTACCTTTAGAACTACCCACCAATACTGAAGATGTAAATCTGGATACGTCTTAGTGACACCAGGATGAACTTCCCAAATTGAAACATGAAAATATTGTATTATCTCCTCGTGAATGTCATCTGAAAACCATATGCGACCCTGTAACAATAGAACCTCAACCTTTCCTATGGTATAAATAGGATGATGGTCCACTCCTAACATACTCTCCCATATATCCATGCCTTCAGAATCAGATATCTCCCTCATCATCACTTTGTCTGGTAAGGTAGAGGTATCAACTAAGGTTATAAGAAATGTGTTCCCTTGTCTATCATGTAAATCAAGATGCTTCTAATGGAACAACTCCATTAACTGCCACACACTACTGGCATTATATAATGTCTGTATCTATGTCCTCATTCTTAATGCATTATCCACTGCAATTCCTTTCCTAGGTCTGTTGGAATTCTCGAATTCAAAATATTTAAGGACTTCCTCCCACCTTAACTATCTCAAATTAAGAACCCACTGAGTAAAGTTGTACATAAGAATTTTTTGGTTCTTGTACACCAAAAAATTATCTCCCAATAATACTTATCTCCAGAAGCATCATGAATGAACTACTGTTGGTAACTCAAGGTCAAGCATCGAGTAATTCATCTCATGTGGGTTCAACTACTGAGACTCATACATAAAAACACATTACCCTTTCATAAACACTACTCCTAGAACAATACCTGATGCATCGTATTACTCAGTGTAACCTCTTCCTAGATCTGTTAAAATTAGTATTGGTGAAGAAGTCAATGTCCCCTTTAGCTCTTGAAATTTTTTCATGTTAGAATCTTCCTATATATACATTGTATATTTTTTAGTCAGTCATGTCAGCAGTGATGATAAATGTGAGAAATTTAGTATAAAATGTATGTAGTAACCATCCAAACCCATGAAAAACTGAAATTAATAGATGTTTTTGGGATTCTCCTAGGAAAATAATGCTCCCACCCTCTCTGGTTTCACTGATACTCTTGTCTCTAAGATTACATGACCCATGAAGTGAATTTGATCCATATGAACTTTTTGAGCATAAAATATAACTAATTCTCTATAAGTGTATTCAAAATGATCTCTTGATGGTTGGCATGGTTGTGTCGATTGTGATAATAAACCAAGTTTTCATCCATGAAAACCACAAAAAAACAATATATTTAGGGATGGAACACTCGGTTCATCAATTACATGAAAACTATTGGCAGATTCGTGAGAACGAATGGAATAACCAGATACTCATATAGTCCATTCCTGTTACGAAAGTCTGATTGAGGTATTTGAGTATGTCAAACATGCACCTGGTGAAATATTGATATCACGCCGGTCCTCTAGAACACTTCATATCCCCACGGCTGGTCAAATAGGTCAACTATATGTGGAATGGGATATCCATTTTTAACTATCAACTGGTTCAGCTTCTGATTTTCCAGACATAGCCTAAGGGTACTATTTTGATTTTTTGTGAAAAGGACTAGCAGACCCCGCAATGAAGTCTTGGGTCTAATAAACCCCTTCTCCTAAATGTCCTATAGCTAATTCTTGAGATCATATAACTATTTCATATCCATTTTATAAATAGTAATGTATTCCGATGAAACTCATATCATTAGATCAATTGATAACTCCACCTCCCTCACATGGGGTAAACCTAAATTATTTTCCTGAAAGACATCCCTAACATGATTGAACACTATAGGAAAAACTACATAATGTGTCCCCTAGTCATCCATAAATAAATTAGAAATTTTTTATGTAATATCACTCAACCCATGATGGTTGATTCCATCTTGACTTTCTTGGATATCCCACTCTTGCTTGTGTAAAAACAATCTGTCCTATGGTGACGAGAAACTCACTATATGATGATAAAAATAAACGAAGGCCTGAAAGGATATTATCCAATCCATTCAGAGGATGATATAAATGCCTATAATATTTAGTCCAATTATATCCTAAATGAAGTGACACCCACCAATTTCAAGGGGACACTCCTTGCAATGTCGCACCCCTGCCTTTCTAATACCCAATAGATTTTCTAGTTTAATAACATAATTTGATGTGAAAACAAAGAGCTCTAGGATATTCAAAATAGGGGAGAATATAAAACTAAGTGAATTACTTGTATCAAAAGTGAATAAGATAAAATATGGGAGACTAGAATAATACCTCTAATAATATATGTTCTATTATCCTACTCTTAATGGGTGGGTTTCACTACAAAAGTCTGGCCTTTAACGCAACCCTATAAGATGATCCACTTTGTTGTCTCTAAAAATCTAGAGTCTACCTATTTCGTACATGACCACCACCTCATCCTGGGAAGCATGATGTATTTCGATGCCCTAATTAGTTAGAATATTTCGGCCCTACTCTGGAAGGTGGAGCTAGTGCGTATCTTCGATCACTAGCCGCTGGTGGAAATGTCATGTAGATGTGTTGTAGATGACCCATCTTTCCATAAGATCAGAATTCAACTAGGTTAATCGGGAAATAAGTTTTCATGTGCCAAACCTTTCACACTGTTGAACCACACCTGGATACCCGAATAAACATTTTGACTACTAGATTACCCATGATTATTCTCCATATGATGATTTCTTCTACCTGTTCAGACAGTACTGGATCTCAGTGTCAAACGACCTTGTGTCACACCTCCATATTCACCCTGATTCCGCTCAGTAATCATTTCATAGTTAAATATTAGTGATATATAATTCAGATGAATGATATTCCCGTGCAATCAGATTTCATACCTGATACCATCCTTGAATCGCCTACCCTGTGAAAGATCATCACCCATTAGAAAAGGTACGAAGCACTAGAGCTCAGTAAAATGAGATGAGTAATCCATAACTAATAGAGCACCTTGGTCTTGATGTATGAACTCATGGTATTTGTCGGTAATCATTGTCTCATGATTGAAATAGAAATAGAAGACTCTCTGTATATCTTCCCATGGAATATCTCGACGATTCACCATCTGAGTAACCACATCCATCCATCTCTTAGAGGTATCACGCAACATATATACATGTTTTTTAAAATCTACTTAGAAGGAATCTAAATATGCAAAATAATATATAGCATGACCTCTATCCATGAATCAATATATTGTGATCCTCCATGACCTAAAAATGTGGGAGTATGTTGTAGTTGGAAAACTCTATTCAGCTGAGCCATAGAAGTGGCATGCAGTGTTTCTCCCCGGAATGTCGGCATAAAGCAGATGAATTTTTCAGGGAACAATGCCTCAACACCTACATTCGGATCAACCACTAGTGCCTCAGCTGGCACAAATAGTTGATCCATTGGTACCCCATGGGATACCAACTCTAGGGTATGCTCATTGCCACCCTCCTGGTGTACTACTGGTGGTCTTCATGGTGGAATTTCTCTATAAAGTCCAACACATACACCTTAGTATAAGATTACTAATCATGGAACATGGATCATGAGCACAAGAACTAAACAGAATAACCAAATCATTAAAATTTTACAAAAGCTGGGAACATGGTGTGTAGAACCTAAACATGGCGTGTCCCCTTAAACTCTTACATGGGAATGTATGCATGTTTGCCTTGGTTTCATAAACATCTTAGGTACATGGAATTCCATACTAACACACAACATGTACTGATGTTTCTCATCCTTCCAGTTACTTTTACATGTCCAAACACACACAGGTTCTTCCAATGTAAAACTACATGGGGTGTACATAACGTACACATCATGTTCTTCTCAAAACACAACATCGTGTGTTCACTCTCAGAAGGTCACACCCACAGTCATCCACCACAAGCCATGTACACATAGAATATAGCATGTAAAAAAATTCTTTTCCTTCCAAAAAAATAACACATGGCAACATTTCAGGAACCCACATGCCAGGTTGTTTTGGTTTATGGATAATAAGACTCTAAAACATCCCTAAAACCATTTTTTTTATAAGTGATTACACAATGTGAAAAATTACAACCTGTGGAGGCCAATAATACCAAATAATAAACGTTTGGAATCACATATAGCACATAACAACATAATTTCATCTCATAGATGAAACATGGTCCACCAAATTCTGATCCAAGAGGTCTCATTCTACTCAAGCAAAAAAACTTGGCATCCCTCTAATTCAACCATGACACATACTAATACACAAATCACAACTGTATGCATATCTATCACGATACCTATCACAAAATTATGCTTATCTATATCAACATATATCAAAACAACCAACAATACGTATTTCTCTCTAAATAGAATGGAAAGAATGCATGACATGATATTTCTAATAGGTTTCTATATGATGCTTGTGATGGAATACCCTAATCCCTTAGGTTTCAAAAAACCAAACAACAATGATATCAATAATAACATCACAATTACAAGTGTTTCACCTAATAGTAAAATCAAATCAAGTGTAATAGCTCCAAATCCAAAAATCACCATTTTATTCGAGGTTATATGGTTTGTCCCTATATGTAGGGTAGCTACTCCCATGCATATTTTATTACCAAACATTACTTCATTCCTATCCATATGTAATTCCACCAAATAGTAAGACAAATTGGGAAACAAATCATCCTCTAATACCACTTTGTGACATCTGCGATCCTGATGTCACTCAACCAGTTCACTGTACCTAGTTGGCCACATGGCCTCATGAAAATTTTCCCAAATTCCATTGGCACCCAACCAGAAGCACAGTCCTATGGTGTGATAGTGGGGAAACTATGCCATCATTGGAAGAGTTTAACAACACAGAATCAATAATAATACAATATTAGAAACATTAAACAATATAATAATAAAATTAACAGTGGAAGACTGATATGAAACCAATCATCATTCCATACAAAAGAGGATTCAAAATTCAATGTACTAAGGAAACAACCAAAATAGATAAACTATAGAAATCTAGAATATATATTCCAAAAAAATAACAATGAAATCTAAATGAATCGTATGACTCAACCAAGACCCATGCTATCTAGAAACTAAATAGAAAAGCATGTAACAGTAGAAGGGGCTTTCCCTTATCAACACCCTAAATCATATAATTTGTTTGGGCCCAAAAGCATGACTGAAATAGGGTGTGAGACTAAATACCAATAGGTATCCACCCAAGATCGGTGTCGATATGTCAGTGAATATATATATAATAGGCAATGTACAATATTGAAAGTAATAAATATTAGTTACTCAAATGTAAGAGTAATAAATTTCCCAAAAGGCAATGTAATCAAGTATGGGTGACGACTGAATCTAGGATGGTTTTTTTGGCTTTACAAACACATCATTAGACATTTCATTTCATTATTCAATTTATAACTGAGTCCAGTCCTGACATCATAATGTGGAATTCATGTATCAATCTATAGTGTGTTTAATCGAAAATATATAACCATTGTATAACATAACACCACACTGGATCAAAATCAGCTATATAAGAATTTCAGTAGTTAGTCAAGGACAAAATCAAGAATATTAGAATTTCAGCATGTGCCAGGGTCAAAACCCGGTATATATGAATTTTAGCATTTATCATGGCCAAGACCTGTGTATATGCATTTCAGCATTAAACAAAAGAATAAATTTAAACTATTACATGGTTAGAAATATAATAACTCAAGTGGGCATGATCCATGCCACAAACCATTCATTGTAATCTGGCCATTACCTGGCTTATCAACTATAACTCATATGGGTAACTCATATAAAAAAACTAACATGTGAATTATACTATCATAAGACTTAACTATTTATTATGCCACATGGAAAAAAAATCAATTAACCAATTCCATTTTAAATAACCCATAAAATTATATCAATGTTATTCCCATAGGCATCCTATGACAAGTGGTTAAAACGTTCATAATTCAAAGGAAAACACATATATGTGGTCGCCCTCAATCATGGATAATAATATAAAAAATGACTTATAATCATTAAATCAATTACCTAATCAACCATAGGTAACAAAATATGTCAATATTTAAATAGGCGACACCAAAAAATAGGAGCAATGAACTCCACCACGTATAATTAAATTGACAATTTTCGAAAGGCATGGGACCACCTAACTCATACTCATACGAATTTCTTCGTCTAGTGTTTTTCTTTGACTCGACCTATAACGGAGTTTATCAACAAAAAAAGAATAAAATATCAACCTCCAATAACTAGGTCTAGAGGATAAATCATGATATAATGTTCAATATGAATCGATCACTCACTGAGGGGATTTCAATAGATCTGACAATGTTTGAATCATGAGTCAGATAACAAAACAAGAGGAAAATTCTCTTTCGGATTGCATGTGTGTGCTTTTTTCCAGGGGAGGGGGGTTCGTTTCTTTCTGATTCTAAAAAACTACCCTGCTTCTGCAATTAATTAAAAAAATATACACAACGTGTAGTTTAGACAACCTGTTGTTTCTATAAAATTTATGGCCAGACCATTACATGACCATGTATTGGGATTTCATTGTGTGTAGCCCTCCACACATGGCGTGTACCTATATGTATATGGTTTTTATAAACCATTCATGTCATGTAACAGGCCTGTAGATTGCACATGACCTCTTTTCCCCCATTTTACGACATATAAATTAAAAAGGAATGATTCGTACATCCATGGAAGAATCATGTTCTTACATTATCATACCACCCCTCTGGTGTCAGTTGTACTTGTCTCCATCCATCTAGCTGGGGTCCATCCACTAGTCAACCTCATCAAAGTCCAACGAATGCGTCGTTCCACTATCACCCATTTCCTCAAGAACCAAGAACCTCAGAGTCCTTCAACCTAGTGAACAACCCACAAAAATATGGAATACACCATCAGTGAGAAAACCTCTAAATTTGAGGCCATTGGGGATAGAACATGAAACTGATATAATGTAATGAGGTTTCATAACCACTTGATCAGAACCCCTAAAACAAATGTAATTAGTAGAAAATAGATATAATATAATTACGAATGTAATTAAGATTTTTGGTAAAAATATAAATCAAAATAATTTTTTATTAATTTAATAATATCTGTAATAATAATGATTAAAATAAGCAATAATAATAATATAGTTAATAGTGTAAATATTAATGTGATTAATAATATCATGTTTTTACACAACACTTGTTAATGCTATTTAAATTATTTTTTATATTATTTGTATAAAATTATTTTTATTTTTGATTATTTTTTATGTGGTTAGTCTATGATTTAATTTTCATTAATATTGAATTTATAATTTATAATTTATGACATTTCAAAATAATATACTTTATTTTTTTCTGTATAGATGTTATATTTATAAATAATAATGTTTTTTGTAATTTAAAAATTTCAATAATATATTTTTTAAAAATATTTATGTTCTCATTAAATTTATTTAATTTATTTTATATTCTATTTATAATTTTATTTTATATGTTTTCAAATTCCCCTACAAATATTTGTAAAATTTATAAATGTTATATTTTGAAGTAATAATGTTCTATTTCTTTTAAATTTTTATTTTGTAATTTTATGAAATTTTTTATAATTTTAAGTTTATTATATATTCATTAATTTTTTAAAAATTCATTTAGGCTATTTTTATAGATTATATTATATATGTTTGTAAAATAATTTAGTTGACATATTTCTAAAATATAAATGTTCTTTTGAAAAAAAAATGTTTTCTGTCTTTTTTTAATTTTTATGAAATTATGTTTATATTTTTTTTTTATTATTTAGAGGTGGTAATGGATTAAGGGGGTGAGAGATTGGTCATTACGTCAAGTCCCTAAGATAATAATATTACTGCTTTTTTTCCTTGTGTTATGTTCTGTGCTGATAGATATAATCAAACATATTTATTTATCTTTTTTATGTGTTTAGTTAAATATTTCTATCTCTAGTATATATTTTATATGTTATAAAAGACACAATACTGAATTTTTGTTAATGTATAAATGTTATTTTTTTTGAAAAAAATTCTTAATTAATTGTTTTATTATTTTTATGAAATTGTTCTCATATTTTAAAATTATTTTTTATGTTCTTAGTTAATGTTTACTATTTCAAATCAATTTTTACGAAACCCACAATTTGGGTTATGTGGTAACCTACATCAAACCATTATGATCAATATAGAAACTAATTTAAAATGACCAAAATCACAAGAAGATTCAAAAAGAAAATGAAAAATGTAAATTGGTCTCACTATCTTGCAGTTACAACATCGAGTGGGGAGACCGATGATGAAAGAAAGTATCTATCCATGAATCATTCGATCACTGAGGCCACATTACATAATGTTAATAGTATCATCTTCATCATTATAGACACCATCTCTGCCAAATCAACCATCCTTGGCTGGAATGAGAAACATGTTGGAAAATTACTGAAACCAAACCATCTTGGAGAGAACATTGATGAACCTTAAGAAACTGTATAAATTTAAGTCAAAATTAAACCAACACCGTACACCCCACTAACAATAAAACTATAAAACTAGATCAAACAGATGAATCCAGAAGAAAATTCACTAGATAGCATCTTCAAGAGAACAACATACTGCCACCATCAAAAAATCCACCATATAGATAGAAATGAATAAATAAAGAATTTGATGTTGAGACGAAAGCCTCACAAAAATCTCCATACATATATTTTTCTATACATGAATAATTACTCTTGATTTGTTATATTATTAATTTTTTTTATCAACAACTCTAATTACAAATAAAAACTATTAGATTATTTATTTTATATTGAAATATAATTTTCTATTATTAATTACAATATTAATTATATTATTACTATGAATAAATACTAATAATTATTAAATTATTACTTATTGCCGATTATTTTTAAATTCTATATTAATTACATTTTTAAAAAATTATTTTTACTGATTATTTGTAATTTTATTAGTGTTAATTACATTATTGATTATTATTAGTAAACTTATTATTAATAATTATCACCAGTAACTATTATAATTAAATGTTATTATTGGTTATTTCTAATTAATATTTTTCATGCTGCAAATTCTATTTTTATTTATTTACTTATTATTATTAATTTAATTATTAATTATTATTCTATATATTATTATAAATAAATTTTTAATTAGACATTTAATTAATTGTTTTCAAATACCATATTAAGGAAATAATTAATTATAATATTACTATTCATAATTAGAAATTTATTTATTAATATTAAATTTGTTTTATATTAATTATTATTAACTATATTATTTAAAAGTATAAAATAATTAAAAATTATTATTAATTATTAAATTATTTTTTATGTAGTAGTCATATAATAATAATTAATTATAATTAATTTTAAATTTTTTTTTATAATTGTTAATATTAATTTAAAATATTTTTTAATGACATTTTTGATTACATTAATAGATACATTAATAATTAAAAATATTAAAATAAAATGCTTTGTCAATTAATTTTAATTACATTATTAATTAAATTATTAATTAATTATTTTTATATAGATGGAATCTCTTAATAGATGAGAGCTTCTCCCTCTTTCAATATCTATTGATCGCTTCAGATCTAGTGGGGATGATCGATCCTCAGTTGATGTGGTTGGGAATAATGAGATATTAACCCATTGATGTCCCCACAAAAGGGATAATATTTTGAGATTTGTTTCAAGTAAGAGGGATTTTGGAAGCATTTTGATAATGAATCCTCATGAAGATGGTGAGTGGAACTCCACTACTATCAATATTCCATATCCCTTTGGTTTGCTGCATGACACTAGATGTTTTGGGAAATCTCTTATAAGATTCCTCTTGCTGAGTGAATTCAATTTGAAGGCATCCTCATTGTCATGCCTTTTCACTTTTATTCTCAAGCTGACGTAGTTTCTTATTAGACCCTTAAAGTGAATGGATCTGGCGATGGTGGATCAAGGGGTTGATGTTTTCATGCTCAGTTTCAAGATGTCCCACCTGATGGTGGGGATGGAGAGAAAGACAACATTAGTGCATGAAGTGAATCTCGATGCGAGATTTGGGATCCCAATAGTGATAGTCGAGAGATAGCGGTTTGATTCAGGGATAGGGTGGCTTCTAGGTTTTCTAGTGATGTCGTAATTAGGATGTACCTCCCACACACATGAGATGGTGGTCGGTGGATGAAGAATGGTGATGTCTTTGTGGATGACCATGAGGATGACGGTGATGAACTATTGAATGACGATGGCCTTAGTTGTGATATGACCTCATGATGAGGTCAGGATGTGGATAGTTGAACCACGTGGTGCATATTTGTAAGAAAATAAGGTGGATCAGATGTGGACTGGAAACCTATTGATGTCATCCAGTTTTGGACAGCAAGAAATTTTAGTCTTGTGGGTGAAAAATTAAATGGCCTACTGGACATGGAATGTGCAGGGGTTCATTCAGCCGGGTGATAGGATTAATGGAGTACAGAGAGTGGGGGATATGGATTAAATTCATTTTTTTGAGCCACTGAGTCATGATTTTTGGGTTTTTGGGACACATTTTTTCTGGGGAATTTATTGTCACTTTCATTTTGGAGTAACTTTTTTTTACCAATATATTGTGTTGATGTTTCTTTTTCATTTTTATTATCATTAGTAAATTATATGATCAATCAGCTCGGCACCTAAACCATTCTAGTAAATATTTTCATATTATTATTGATAATTATTATTAATTACATCATCATTAATATTAATGTGTCTTTTATAATAAATCTTTGTTATTATTATTATTATATAATGAAATAGGGGAACTCAAATCCTTCAATGAAAATCTAAAAAGTATGGAAAGGAGTACTCAATTATAAAAGTGGATCGGGTGGGATTTCAAGGGGCATAATATTTTTTGAATACAATAAGTAATGTATTGTAAAATAAAAAATATTTAAATAAAGTTTTAAATTTTATGTTACAGTCATATATATATATATAATAAAAAATAAATTCTTCTCATATTTTGAAATTTATGCATTTTGTAGTAAAATAACATCTTTACAAAATTTAAAAATAATTTACTATTTTTTCTTTTGATTTTGTGTTTGTATATATTTATATATATGAAGGAACCACCATTGATTTCTTTTTTATGAAAATTCATTCCAATCCAGTTTCCTCATTGAAATAACTTCATGGATGCCACTTTTAGAAAAAAACACATTCATCGATGATTTTTCAAACAATGTTTTTTATGGTACAATTCCCACTATTGTTTATAAAATCCATCCAAGATTAGAAAATAGTTTTTGTGTGTATATATTTTAAGAATTTCATTTAAAAATATTTTAAAATTGTAACCATCAAGGACCAATAAAAGAATCTAATAGGTCCCAACGATGTAGTTTGTTACAGAAGTGATTGTTGAAAATAGGTTTTGAGAAATACAGGGACAATGATGTAATTCCCTGTCCAAAATCAACTGGTTAAATATAGAGTTCCACATGACCTCATACAAATCTCTGTGTATGAAAGAGGACAACAACTAGAAGTGATGTTTTTAATGGTTTTGTGTGGATAATTTATCCTTGATTACAATAATAATTCCCCAATATAAAAATAAGTAATGACAATATCCCAAAACAATATAGTGAGAATTATCATGTTATAATCAAATGGAATATGTGTAATAAAAAAATAAACCTAATGACTCATAGTGTGGACAATTAGATAATGTATGATATCCAAAAAATAAGCTATAAAACACAATAGTAATAGTCTAGAGTCCACCCCAGTATTTCTCCAATCCTCTATGCTCATCCTGCTCAGATCCTCAAAAAAGTGCCCTTCCCCATAGCTAGACCCCTAACCATGAAATATTCCAATTACTATAGATACCCATGTAGGTAATCCAAGTAGGACAACAATAATGTGTCATTAATATAAATTTCACAATTATATAATGTCATATACCATGATGGAATGTGAATGCAAAAAATAGAAATCAACCATATGCATTTATATTGTGGGTTATCCCAGATTTCCTCGGCCACAACCATACCTGAATCATATCCATGTAAAAATTGATTTATTATATGTTATCATGTATCAGATTATCCCATAAGGAAAAACATGTAACAGATCAAGGCCCATAGCCATCCAAGCCTTGATAAAAGCCACATGGTCGTCATACACCAGGATCAACCATCGGTCTGGCCATATGGATATGACGACACTCCCTCAACCAAGTCAGGACCCATGTTATTCACACCACTATCATAGCCACAATACATAAGGTTATTGTTCCCATGGATCTACTCAATGAGGACCCATGTTTTTAGTACACCATCCACTATTCATGAGTCAGGCCACAAGGTTATCATACCCTTACCGAGTCTCAACGTTAATGGTTTTGGGAAAAATAGAATCTAGAGGTGGTGGGTGATATATTAAAATTTATATGAATATATAAATGTTGAAAACCATGAGTGAGTATCTTACACATAAAATTTATAATTAATTTATTTAATTTCAGAAGAAACGATTAACTTTTCATAAGAACTATCTGTAATTGATGATTTTGATCTTTAAAAAAATGACCCATTTAGAAATAATTTGTTTCCTTTTGTAGATTCAAGGATAAAATATCTCTAGTAGATATATACACATTATTCTTAGATCACTGAGAAATAATAATTGATCACCAAGTGCTAGTACAATGAGTTAATTTCGTTTTGTTACTCATGTTGATCTGTCGTCCATCTATATTAAAGGAATATCTCTTTGTATTCTCATTCATGAGATGAAGAGAGAAATGTGGAGTCGAGAGAGAATTTACTGTGTACAAATATTCTCTATTTTCAATATTCGATACAATATAGAATAGAAATTAACATCAATTTATTGAGATAGGGTTTATGAAAATATATTATTTAATTGTATGATGGCCATTAAATAAAATTTAAAACCATTAATAATCCTTATTCTCTAAAATAATTACAAAATTAATATTTTTGGGGCGTGCACAAACATTCGAAATAATAAATATTATCTATCCTTCTTGTTAATTAATATTTGTCACCAGACTAGGTCTTGGCCAATTTTAACTCCTCAGTATTTATTGAATACTAGAATAAATATTTTATTAATAAATAAATATTTTATTCACATATTTGAAAATAAATATTTTTTATTTATTTTATAAAATAATAAAATTTGTATTTTTATTCTCATACCATTGATGAAATATTTATTTAAATTTTTTGATTGATAAAACATGAATAAAATTATTCCTTGATTTTGAGAATAATATTCATTGCATTAATTAAATTCATGTAGTATTTACTCATGGTCATCGGAATAACATAGTGTGTGACCCTCTAAGATTCTTTCTCATGGAAATTTTATGGGTGTACCTAAAGTGTTATATTATTGTCTAGTAATTGGTCAAGTAATATAGGAGAAAGAACTTAACATCTCAATAATGAAAACAACATCTAAATACTCATTATGTAATATAATCCCATTATTTAAATACATCATCTAGTTGGTTTCACATCTCTTTCACCAACATATATTCTCAATACATCATTATTTTACTATAAAATATAAACACTTCCTCACACCCTGACTAGTGAATTAAGGAAATTGATTATATACCAATCAAAGGGATGAGATATCAGCTTCCATAATGATGGAAGGGACAATTACTTCCTCTACTTATAAAATATAAACTCATCTTCACACCATGACCATAAAATTAAGGAAAATGAGTATATATCAATAAAAGGGATGAGATATCAACTTCCATAATGATAGAATGGAAAATTACTTCCTCTACTTATACATTAAGGACATGTTATTGGTGTCACACCCAACATACCCTACATACCGAAACCATATTGCATGATATTTTTTGATTGAAAATATACATTTGTGAGTAATTAAATTCACCCAAAATAATATTAAATTCTAAGGACCATTACACAGAATCACATATAAGAATATTCAATGACTCTGAAACATGTATAATTACATCCATTGGGTATGTTCTTATAACCTCTTATCTTATAGATTTACAAGTGAGAAATTAATGAGAATAATCCTCATCCGCTAAAGATTACCCACACCAAATGGTATATATACTATGTGTTGGGACCACTTTGTGTATGAAGTTGTATTTTATTATATCAATTATAAATAATGATCAAAATGATGAATTGTATCCAATTTTATGGAGATTGGTTTATGTGATGATTCCTGGATAATTGTTATGGATTTACAGCATTGGATTCAATTCTTGGAAAATTCTCCATGATGGATAAATTAGATGATTGATTCATAGGTCCTATGTTAAATGAAATAAATGACGAATATTGAACCATTATTTACAAAAATTAATATTGGGGAAGTATCATCCATTTGAGGATAATTGAAGATATTAAAAATTAATTTTCCATGAATAATATATGAAGAGGAAAAAAGAAAGAAAGCATGTTATTGGAGGTTTAGGTATGAAGGTGTCCATGCATTTGATACAAATTTACATATATGGTTTTTAAATAAGTATTTTTATGAGGATTACATAAAACCATATGATGATTTTATGAGTTTTATTTCCCAAATATCCTAATTTTGGAGATCATGTGATGAAATCCTTACGATGGAATATGGGGGAAATGTTTAAGCCAATATATCAAACACCTTTGAGTAATCTAGATGACAGTGAAGAAACATTGATGTTCTTGCCGAAGTAGAATTTAAGGTGGCACCATTTTCCTGTGTTTTCAAACATTTTGTGATAAAAAATTGATGATGGACGAATGTTTTATTGGAAAATGATTTTGTGGAAAATATTGAAGATGGTTTGGTAAGTTGAATTCATTTGAAGTTCCAATATATGAACATCAAAATATGGAAAAGGAAATACCGACATGAAAGATTGGGTTATGCCCGCATGATTGAAGGGAGTTGTGAATGTTGAGCACAAGGCATGATTGAAGGTCAAAACCTAGAAAATGGAAGAGGCATTAAGTGAAAAAAATATTTAATAAGTGCACATAAGATGAGGTTTGTGTGAAAGATACATACGTTCCCAATGAGATATCAATTGGGGTTTTACGCGATGTGTCAAGAACTTGCATGACCCTTCAGGATTTTTGCTTGTGGGGGTCAGTGATGACTATAAATAAATAGTGACACCCTCTCGTTTTATAATCACAATAGATAGAGAAATACAGAGATTCAAAGCATATATTGATTGTATGAAAAGTGAGTTCTGTGAATGAAGGAAGAGTTGCGCAAATGAAAATGGAGTTGCGTGCATGTATAGTGTTTCACACATGATGTAGGTTTCTTGAATAATTTCTTCTTTGAAAAAATATAAAATTTCAACATATTGTATTAATGTTTAGTGTAAGAAACCAAAAAGGGGTTTGCGAAATGTTTTAGTCCCATAGCCCTTTGACGAGTTCAAAGAACTCTTGAAGTGACTCTATGAAGAAGTGATTCCTATGAACCATTAATTTACATGAAGAGAAGAAGATACCGCACACACACAACAGGTGTTTGACACCCACGTTGTGTTTAAAGAAGAAACTAATCTATAAGGCTCATGGATTTCAAAAAGATGATCATCCTCCTACATCCACATTACAGTTATACTATTTTCAAGGGTGTTGTTTGTGTAATGAATAACCAGACATGAAACTAAACTCATATCTGCACAATAGAAGGAAGAATATCGATACACTCTTGTTTTGGTATTAAGAATTAAAGAAAGATATTAAGACACTTCTACATTATACCATATTATATTATGTCAATGTAGAAGAAAAAAGTTTGCAATATTTGTTCAGTTATTCAGGTCATAATAATTGTGGTGATGCTAAGTTGGCCTGGACTTCATTGTTATGATAATAAAAAAGTGATTTTGTGACTCTAGAAAAATTAAGAAGAGGTTTCAGTCCAATTGGATTTTTATTGAAGAAGAAAGAGAAGAAGACTACGCAGGTTTCAGCTTTGCTATTGGGGAGAATCAATAAGGTTTAATTGCTTACTTCTAGGCATGTAACAAGTAAATAATGGAAGAACAAAATAGTAAGGTTACATTCCAGAGGTCTATAATTTTTAAAGACCCTATTGGTGTTTCAAACACTATTCAATAGTGATAGGACTGCCATGGGAGGCGGTATAATGAACCACCGAAGAGATGCATGTTGGACAAGTTTATCATCAGTTCAAGGAAGTGGATTGTTTCCCTAACCTATCCAATGTGTGTGGAATCACACTAACTAGAGGGTTGTTTTCCCAGTAACACCACTATAATAGTTACTACATTATACTGTAGAATCCATGTATTGGTCTTCACCATACATGGAAAGGATGTATCATTTATTTTTGCGTAGTGAACCATGTAAACATATCGTGTTCATATTTGTACTGCTTCTTATTATTTCATGTGACAGGGAAAAGAGAATAAGAGAATCAAGCTCCTAACAGGTTAAGAGGTACAAGGATAATAAGTAGAAATTGGTTTAAAAATCCCCCAACAATTAATCTTCCTGCCTCAATGTTAGGTATTCCCCAAACTCTTCATTTCACTATGTGTCCCATCATATTAAGTTATCTAACTACATAACTATATTAATAATATTTTCATATCACCTGAAGGTTCTCATTATAGAGGGGATCTTCTATGACCATATCAATGGGAAATATAACCAAGGAAATTATGAAATTAAATCAGTGATGAATAATATACTATATGTAATAAGATTTCTGATTAATAGTCATTACATCAAATATACTTGTAATCAAAGTACATGTTGTTTGCATTAGGATAAAAAAGCCAATAAGTGTCTCATCATTACCATCATCACACATTACACTTGAAAATTCTCTATATATAGAAGAAAACGAAGCCTTGTAGATCCCACCTATCACTTTGATACGAAATAAAAACCTCCATTGGCCATGAATTCATAAATAATTGGACATAACACAAAAGGAAATTTCATAAGAAAAAATGAATTTGCCTCAATGTCCATACAGATACCATATATAAAAAAAGTATAGTATATCTTACAATTCCATTAAGATATACATATTAATTTACACCAATTCACACAAGATAAAATACATTATGCAAAATCCCTATGTGTCAAGTAATTCCTACATCAAGTGCATCATTGTTAAATAACATGATCCATCACCAAACCATGTATGAATACCAATTATTCACAGAAACAACCCAATTCATTAGAAATGGTATTTTAGAATCTTGATTAAAGGAGGAGAACTTTATAAGAGCTGGAATTATATAATGCATACACAATGAGAACAGATACTAGAAATAGATCTAATATTGATCAACGCAGGATAATTATCTCTAGATCTTGCCGCATATCATTATATAAATCATGAATCTCATATTAGATCACTAAATAATTAGTAGAACTGTCTATGAATTCCAAGATATATAATTATAATAAATAATAAGTTGATATCTACAAGATACAAGAATAATGAACGAAGAATTACCACTTACATTGAATTCTCATGGGATAAAGCCTCTAAATACCTTTAAATAGAGTTTAAAGGGTGGAGAATGAACAAGAACCACCATTAAAGTCCCCAGGTTTGAGAAAACGTTGAATTTTATGAAGAATAAAGGTCCTAAAGTATGTTTTATGTTAAAATTATAATTTTATGATCAATTAAATTGTTTCTCATTGATTTGTAACATGGTTCACCCAACCATACTCCAACTATATGAGGATCACTACCTCTTTAGGGAACCCACACAATTCTTCAACCTGGATTGTTAAACCATAAACCAATCATGATTTTTACTATACCCTGAGTCATATTCATTCGTAGATAATGTATCATGGTTATATATAAACATACACTAACTATGATCCATCTATTATCCCTCTCTAACAATCTGCATGATTTCTAGGGAAAAACCATGTGGTTGTCCCAGACCATTCTTAAACTGTGTACTCCATTAAAGGGCCCTAAAGACCTCAAAACCCAATAAAATATACCCAAGAATTCCCCCAAACAAATAATAACTCAATAAATATTTATATAATGTATAAAACAAGGAACATTGCACCTGAAACATTTGAGGCTATTTCAAATTCCCCATCATTGTATTTCACTTTCTTGAGAAGTCTCTCTTGAGGTATTTCTCAAAAATAACGTAGGTAAATGAGCTCCCAGATCACATTATCATGCCAAATATCCTATTGGATAAGGTTGATCTTCCATATAAAATGAATATGTTGTAATATCTCCCCCTCATCACTTCACACTCAGATCTATAATCAATACTAGATTGTCCTAAAATGATTCATATATTTCCAAATCAATGTCCTTAATATCAATCACATGTGTAGGTGTGGGATAATATCTATAAATATGAGACACAAGGAACATTGCACGTATTACTTGATTCCATGGGTGGTATAATAAATTAGACATTGTTTTGATACTCTCAATGATCTCAAATGACCCCACAAAATGTGACACCGATTTTCCATATTTTTGTAATCATTAATTCTATATCAATGGTGACACTTACAAGAACACTGAATTACCAATAAATAAATATATGTGTCCTCACCGATTGTTATTATATGATCACAAACTATTATAATTGGATAAAAATTGATTCTTAATCAACTATACCTGATTAGAGGTCTCCAACATCCTACTCAGTGTTTTTTTAGATCAATAAATGTCATGGAAAGATAGAGTATTACTAAAATTTACCGCTAAAGTTATCTTTGATATACAAAATATTCATTTTCCCCAACTCAATAAGTATTATCATAACCGATGTCACATTTTTAGTTGGTAAAACCACGAACCTATATTTGAAATTTCAATGACTGGGCAACCATCAAGAGTTGATGATTCTCAGGTAGTGGTTATTTGTGGAAAGTATAAAACCATTTTTATGTTTAGTGGAAGAATTTTTCATACTTACATGAGATGTGGGAGTGTGAGTTTATGTTGAGGGATTTATAAAATCATATATTTTCTGGACCAACCTTATTCAACACAGATTTTTAGGGGTAGAAAGTGATATAGTGGGGATAATCAACAAATGTAGATGTTTCTTTTAGGTACTTGCATGCATTTTTCTAGAAAATATTTCATTTGGAACTATTATGGGGTAATTTTTTAGTAATTTTGGAATATTTTAAGAGTTTTTTGGGCCTATACATGGATGGATCATGATTTGAGAAAATTATGTAGGTCTTCTATGGAAATCATGTATCTTCTCTTGGAGTCTAAATTTATCACACATAGGTTCATGGTTAGGAAAAATATGTATCCCTATCCCCATACCTTGAATCATGGAATAGGTGAATTTCAAATGGTTAGAACATGATTTTAAAAATAATTCTACAAAAATGTGTGGGTTCTCTAGTGGCCCAGAATGGGGTTCACAATTTTCTAAACCATTTTTATAAATAATGAAAATGTTTATAAATTAATCCAAATGATAATTTTATGAACCTTGACACCTATTTTTGGTCATATTATTCTTATAAATAATTATTATTTTGTCCCATGTGACACCTATTTAATGTTTTATATATTCGTTCCCTTATATACTTTGAATTGATTTGATTTAAGAGTGTTAAAACAGAGAATTTGATGTTATTCAACTATTCATTATTGTTCCTCAATGTTTTTCAACATACATTTTATTTATTTTCAATAATAAATATAGATGGATGATATTTTTGATAAGTATAATGGTCTTGACATGAACTAATTTGGTTTCTTATTGATTTATCAAGGAATTAGGAATTATTTTAGGGGATTTTATTGATCGATGTGTGTTATTCAGGGATCATCGTGGTATGTGATTTATCTCTCTACAATTGTTCTAGAATTGCTGATTTGGATATTCTTATTTTTTAATTCATGTCTATGGGATATTCCTTATCTTGTTTAAACATGAGGTATTTTTTACTTGAAGATATTTTAAGAGTGATTGAATTATTATGTTTTGAGGTGGGATGTTTCACGAATTATATTTGTTTTAAAACCCATTCTTAATATATCTGAGAAATAAATTTCTAAAACTAGTAAAATTAATGTTCAATGTTCTAAAAAACTTTTACAGCATTGGTTATGATTATGAAAGTGGATTTTCTCTTTTGGGGTTGATTAGAAAAAATGTTTTATAAAATGTTTTTATAGTTTAAAAGATGAAATTACCTTTGAATGAATCAAATAATGTAATCCTAAATATGATTATCATCAATTCATGGATCTATCCTTAGGGATGAGATCATACCCATAGGTATTTGATACCAGTGTAATGTGTGCAAAAGGTGGAATAATTCATGGTAGGAAGCCACTCTTATGAGTGAAATCCTACCCCATAGGCCGTCGACACTAGGGTAATGTGGGCACCAGATGGACTATATATCTCATGATTGGTACAACAATACTCACTAACCTAGAACAAATTATACATGAATGGATTGTTTTCTTTATTGGTAAAAATTGAAATGTATATTTGTAATGTTATAAATTTTTTTTTAAAACTAGGATTATTTGTATATTTTTAAAAACTATAAAATAGTGTGTATACATGTTTCATAATAATGTGTTAAAAATTTTATCTCAAGCCTTCTATTTATATACATGATCATAATTGGTTTATATTCTAAAGTGTTCTTTTGAAACTCTTTGTGGGATCTGCTTGGGAATTTTTTATCATAGCCTACATGAACCATTGGGTGTATATAGATCTTATTTTGTTTAATATAGGTAAAGGAATGATGTTTTAGGGAGATTATGGGTTTGTAAAACAAAAAGGAGAGGGTTTCTGGAGGTAAATATATGTCACATGAAGTTCAGATTTTACTATTCCTATGTTTTATGGTTTTGTTTTGGGTTTTTTGAAAACGTTTTATTCTTACTTTTATAGCCTTGATACTATATTTTATTGGAATAGATACAGTTCTCTTATTGATGTAATCGTATTTTTTGTTATTTTATGGAAAAATAATTCCAATGGGATGTTATTGATGCCCATGCACTTGTCACCAGCCTCTGGGGATTGAGAAACCCCTCTATGATGTGTCATGATTGTCTCAGGTTCTATGTGATTGGGTAATACAGGTTAGATCACAAAACATACAGTCCTCATTAAGGGAAATAATTGGTGGTTTCCATTGATGGTCCCTTTAATTGGGAATTATGTATCCACCACATATGTGATTTGGGAGTAAAGAATTCAACGAAATTTGTCATTTTATAGAAAATTAAATAGGTTCCACAATAGAATTCTAATGCTTTGGGGGAGAATTTTAAATGGCTACCTAGACTACTCTTGGTGTAAAGTTATTTTGAATAAAATACCATGATACCAGTTATGCATAAGGATTATTAAAAAATAAGTGTATTTCTAATGTATGTGGAGCCCACATGAACTCAATTTCAAGAAACTAGGTTTTGTTGAATATGAAATAAAATTTCACCCCTTGTGTCATGGTTGAACAAATATGGATTTTGATGATAAATTAGACTTAAACACGTAATGAGAACTAGAACAAGGATGGGATATAGAGTAGATTGGGGTGATTTCATGAAACTTTTGGGTCTATGTGAGACTCATAGTTTCACGAACAGAGGTGTTCATTAATTAATATTTCATAAAGTAATCTCAAACAATATTTTGAGTAATTTTAGATTTTTTATGATTTTTTCAAAAACATTATTACATGAGGAAATACATGGGATTATTTGGTTGTGTTTATTTGAAAATTAAATAGTTTTACAATATAAGAGCACACCCCCTTGACATACATAGGTTCTTCCACAATAATGGGATTTTATGATCTATTTATAGTCATTATTCTTCATGAAAGGACCTAGTTCATGAAAACCCATCAATATCATTAAACGCTTCTTGTATTTTGAACATTTGAGGATCCATATTGCGGCCAGAGTCTAGTTCACAATACTCAAATTGCAAAAAAATAATGTATTATCCATTATATTAATGCTTATGAGTCATTAAAACTTCATGATTTTGATATTTCCTTTTTCATGAAACCAATTACATGAAAACATCTAATATTAATCCTATTGAAGGAATGAGAGAACATGTTTTTAATGTGAAAACATACATAATATTGTTATGTTTTTATATTAATATTCAATGAAATTTGATTCCAAGGAACTAAATTTCATTAAGTGCTATAAAATTAATCTTATTATACTTTAATACCAATTAAAAATATAATTTAACACAAAAATTATATATATGAAGAAAACCTTTTAATTAAAATTAAATATTTTATAAATAATAATCAGATCAAAAAACTTATCCGAAAATACCAAAAATTCACAAATGTAAATTAATGTATTTTTTATTAAAATAAAAATATTATTTTTTCAAATATAATATATGTTGGTGTAAAAATTGGGTATAATATAGGTTCTATTTAAAATAAAGTAAAACCTTTTTAATAATAAATTTGGTTTTTTTGTGTAATAATGGGTATATAAAAATATTATTCATATAAAATTTAATAGATGAATGTAAAAATACATGATTGGACATATACTTATATATTTTTTATGAAAATTCTCTAAAATTATTATAATTTTTTGACTATGTAAAACATGACTAAATAATGTTTTGTTCAAACCTGTTGTTGCATGAATTATAAGATATCAAAAAGATTAAATATAATCTAAAATGAAAATATGGAAAAGTCTTGGGGTGCTACAGTTGTGGTCAGATCCTCTTTCCATGTGCATTTTTGGTTTTTATCGTGACAAGTTTTGATCTACAACCCCCTTTTATCCATCTTTACCTTCTTCATCATTGTTGTTTTCTATTGAAATTGTTGTGTTATTTATCGATTAAGTCATGAGGTCTAAATATTAAACCTATGGTTTTATAATTGAATGTATATGAAATATTCTGACTATTCCAACATAATGTGTGCTTGAATTAATTAAATAGTTAATGGGATTATTCCATGGAGTCTATTGGCTTCAATTGTGTTTTTAAATTTCTTATGGCTACACGTAGGGTGAGTGAAACTTGAATATATTTGAATTGGACAATGGATTAATGTGAATTTAATATGACATGGAACCATAGGTTATTACTTGATATAAAATCAACATGTTATAACCTACTGCTAATAGATTTTAATGATGATCAATTGTGATAAAATTTAAAGAGGTAATTGAATGAAGAGTATAAATTAACATAATTAACCATTGTTTCTTTTTATGTGATATTGTGATATCTTTGTTTTAAAAACATGTCTTGTGATGAATTCTATAATGATTATATGGATTGACCCAAATGATGTAAGAATTATTGGGATTTCACTTGGATTCCAAAATGATTATAAATCTAGGATGGCCCTGGAACATGCACACACACATGCCATAATGATGATATTGGGTGGGACCGGCCTTATCCCACCTTCTAATGATTATAGTTATTTGACTAGGATGCTGAAATTCTTATACATCATGAATAGGATTCAATAATTCTTAGAGGCATTTCCCCTGAATTTTTTGTGATCATACCATGATTATATTTTTATGGTTAGCATGGTTGTGAGACATGTTCAGAGATATTCTAACATGATGTCAAAGTAGGTTTTTTTACAATGGTTATATATTTATGGATTTTATGTTCATTATACATTCTCAGATATATAATGACTCGAAGTTGAAGGAGGTTTTTGATGTATTTAATGAAATTTTGAATTAAATAATACAACTATTTAACACTTTATTGAATACACTTATTATCTAAATAGTTTTTTTAGAAATGGTTGTGTTGACCTACTATGTTATACTCACATGCTATTTATGATTCCATTTGGTACCAAGGTATATTAATTGGATGTAGTTTTGGAAAAGGGAAATGGTCATTGATGTTTATTGTTAGCTTGTTATATGGGATAGATTATGGAGGTGGAACTGACTTGGGGTTTGGGACCAGGTAATTTTGATTAATTATTTGTGTCTACTACTATTTTTATATTTTTATACTTATAGAATGACATTTAGTTACATTCATTCATGTCACTACGTTACTCCTTTTTTATTATTTTTTATTTCTTCAAAAGGATTTTATTATTTGGGTTTCCATTGTATTTTATAGTTAAATTATATAACTCTATGACTATTTTTATAATTTTTTCAATTTATATGGATTATTTATACTACTACGACACGCAATTCTAGGGGGTATAGTCTCCCAAATATAACTTTCTGATCATAGCTTTTAGATGGAAGTCTTTAGTTTATTGGAGGGGCACTGTTTTGTCCTCGCAACCAACCCATTTTTGAAACATGAGGGAGTGCTGGATTGGGGGATGTTAGAGGGTCCACAGCCCAAAATTCTACCAATTCATGACAATTTAAACCATTTCAGGTGATGAGCATGATGTGGAATTTCCATAGGACTACTGTCCACCCTGGACAATATCACGTTATAAAGGTATGTCTCAATATGTACTTTAATAATTCAATATGGGCTAATAGTTATATCTCCTATTACTATAGGTAATATCAAAACTTATGATCCTAAAATACAAATGTGAGATATTTCTTCTTGACAACATAATACAAAATTTCAGTATCAATCAACATATAAAATATATTTTTAATACAATTATCCTTGTCATAATTGTTCCTCTAGGACAAGAGGGAACCAAGGGATAATTCCATGGTGGGACATAAATGAATGTAGACTTATTTATGATTGTGAGAATTTAAAATGGAGTATATAGAAAATACTACATTATTTCATTAAATTCATTCTGTCATTCCTCATCCCACTAAAAAGAGATGTCTTTCTTCATTTTTTTGGGAGAGGGGATACATTTTTCTCATAAGAAAATGATTAAATGTTTTATATGGGATAAGTTTACTCGGAACCGCCCAAATCTCCTATATTTTATGTGGAGAGTAAATTTTTCCGATCGACATGATATTATTCGGGATGATCTTAGTTAATCCTTATGAAATAAAAAACAATAAAATTACTAAAACTAAATTTGAATATAGATTTTAGGGGGTTTATTTTAAGGTTGTTTACATGGAGTATTCTAATCATTTAATCAATATCACCTATATTTTCATGATATTATAATTCTCTGACCACTAAATCAACCACATAATTTTCCACCATTTTCCTATAGATTTACTTGATGATATGGATATATCATATTGATTGGTTCCTCATATATTATTTAAAACAAATTGTATAACTCAGTGGAAAATAGTTCCCAAAGATAACCTAGAGTTGGTATTATCATCTATGGAAGATCCAACCATATTTTATTATATCTAAAATAACCATACATGAAAATATGGTTTAAATTTAGGTATTGTATAAATTAATAACTCATTAACTAACACCAGGAAGTTTTCCTTTAGGTAGTGATTATTTATCTCTTGTATGTTAATGAATAATGTAATATATCTTTTCTAATTACGATATGGGATGAGGTTTGACAACCACCTTGGGTACTATAGTTCCATGAATAATTTATTTTGGGGAGCTTTTCAACATATTCCTTGACCGTGGCACTACGTGAGGGATTCATTCTCCAATGTGGATATTTGAATCCATGGTGGTCAATGGGAGTTCCCTGGTGGTGGATATAAACCTCAGAGTCATCACACAGAATCACCTTGTAGTACCATTTGAATATGTCATAATGTAATTTCATGAATATGATGTATTGATGCTGATCTTATGGATACATGAAGACGCTAATCCGTGTTGACCTTAGATCATAATCGGTTCTGAGGTTTACCTATATCAGGTCATAATTGGTGGTGATTAATACTTCTGAATAGGTATAAGTGTTTTTAGCTAAATAATATTCATTACTACAATCCTGATAACTAGAGGTAAAAATCTAACCATTAGTCAAACAAGGACATGGGGTGGTACATTTGCCTCACTTTTCTCTTTCAAAATCTGTATCAGTGGATTCCTTCACCTCAGACTCTATAGAGACAATTATAAGAGAGGATAAATATCAAATCCCATGTGATATATGATGATAGGGTATACCCATGATTTTGAAACAATAATGTATGGTTAACTTCTAATGTCTATAACCTTCCCTTTGAATGAAATGATGATGAAACTTATTTTTTGCTAGGCGAGGAACCTTCTAATAAGCAACGAGAATGGGTCTCTTCAAATCACATTGTTCCAATAATTTTTTGAAGTGTGAAGTGATTTGAGAGAATTAATTTTTCTTATATATGGTGAAATTATCCCTAAGGTATAGAATAAATACATGTAAATTTTATACTGACATGATGAAGTCATATTTCAGTTCCCCATAATGATATACCAAAGTGGCTATCAACTAGTCTAGAACATTATCTTGCTCAACTTCATCGATCTAGGGAATATGTCATTGACTATTATAATACTAAATATCTCAATAGTGGGATTCATTAGAGTCAATGGGTTTATAATCATCATAGAGTACCCCTACTCAAAAATTATAAGAGATTTAACAAAGTAATGATATAAAGGGGGGACTACCATATGATATAGATTTTAGGGACATCCATATAAGGCATTAGTGGAAGTATATTATGATACAAAAATGATTTCAATATTTGATAATTTATATCAAAACTGGGTCTTTAACTAAACCTTTCTATGTGACATATTATCTCTATGTTCATATCCATGAATTTTCAAGTTATATGGTGATAAATAAGCCTTAGTGAGTCCCAGATTATGCTGCATCCAAATTTTGGATGAGGTTTATCCTTGAACCATTGACCAATTAAAATTTGAATATTTCCATTTCATTTAACTATCCTAAGAAATAGTTATGCAAGATGATCCATAAAATGATGAAACCATCATCATAATCATAAATGAATGTGATTTCTTAGCACATTAACAGATTATATTCTTCTGTATGGTATGATTCCACTATAGATACATTGTTTTCAAACTAAAGAGAGATATGAAAATACTCAATGAGGATCATATGTGGTACCTTTGATAGGATGGGTGCATCATGGATTGAGGGTCATGCTGGTATTCCAGAGATATGTGTCAATATGTCATATTTACAAGATAGTGGGATCATTTTTCTCCCAATGGGTCAATCCTTATCAATCACTTTTATGGGTGAAGCTGGATAAGGAACTAGGGGTAGGCCAGTGTTCACTGTGTTTTGATATTGGATTGATGGATGAGGCATAACATGAGGTAACTATGGCCTATCCTTGAAAGCTATGTATAATCCATGGATTACTTTTGTTGATCCTTATGATCAACCAAGCTAAAAGGTTATGGAGGCACACAAAAGGATGCATCCTCTGAAGAATTTACTCACTGGGACTTGTGTCATGCATGTAATCTAATCTAAATGGAATAAACTATACCTTCATTGATTGAACCTTAAGAAATATATTTAATATAATGGTGTATTCTATTTACATGAGTGCATCTTCTAAAAGACCCTCAAGGGCCTGAATGATGTGGAACATACTTTTTCTATGCACAATGAATGACTAGCTTAATGTAATTGATGGAGGAGTACCAAAATTCTTTTTTTGAGGAGTCCTCTATGACTAGATAGGTACCGGAATCCCCTCTTGATGTAGGGGTCATGAATTCCATGAGGGTGAAAAATTAATTTGGAATTGAAAAGTCATTTTTTGTCTTTTAAATAATAGATCCTACCCATGGATGGTTGAGATTCTAATGGAGTATATATAGTTGATGTAGTGAACATAGGAAATGATAAATATTTTAATAAATCATATATTATTATAGGGACATAGGATAATGACTTTTAGGTCACCCAATCATTGAAATTTTGTACACCCTGATGAAAGACGATCTTTATTCTCCAATAAACACATCATAATTATGGTTGTAGGAGGCATACAAAAAATGTTCTGGAGGTTCAACATTATCTATTATTCCATTATTGACCTAGTCTTGTATCCATTTCATAAATATGAAATACCCTTGGATGATGTATCCAATGATCTTGTGGTAGGGATAGTAGTTGGCATGGTTCATTAACCTAGGCAGTTTTTTTCATTTTTAGAAATTTGAGAAGATTGTTCTCCTGATAAAAAAGGAAGAAACCTTAGACATAATAATCCTAGTAGGGGTACATACTATTTATATATCTCTTAAATGTAACCCTGGTCTCTTGTCCTTTACAATGGAATTGAAAAAAATTATCAATTGAGTTTTTTCTTGGTGATGTAAGTTCTATTGGGGTGCCTAATTCATGATTTATTGAGGGAACAAGGTCTAGGTGAAAATAAATATATCTACTATAGAATTATTTTCCACAAAATTAGAAGGTTGTAATGAGTGTAACCATTGCATGTTCCACTACAGAGATTACTCTAGGAACTGATCTCTTTAAACAAGAATTGGAAGCCACCTAGATATTTCAACAAGATAAGGTTTAGAACTAGATTATCATGGTTATTCTCCTTGTGAATACCCTATAATAGTATATGGGGATGTTTTATATCTATGTATTAATATAATCCCTTATACTAAGAAAGTTATTCATTGACATAGTCATCATTCCATTGGATTCACTTGGAGAAGTTGGAAACTGTTTTCCTACACACATTACACATGAACTAATAGTGGAACTATTTATGGTGCTTCTCCCATGCAGTGATGGATCCACGTGAAATATGGTTATACAAAATATATTTATGTCCCTCCAGGGTCTGAATGAATCACTATATTCTAGTGTATCACTATTACTTGATAGTTTTAAGCATTGTTCCTCAATGTGTTGTAAAATGTTAATGGTGTTTCTCTAGGTCACATGTTCCCTTAATGGATTAAGATAATGGTTTTGTAAAATCTAGGGGTGGTTGAGTGTAGTCTCTGTAGGTTATATTTGGATCGCTATCAACCTAAACTCAGGATTAGTGTGTCTTAATAGATTCAAGATGAGAAGTATGATCCCTTTCCCATCACATTGAGGGTAATCGTTGTCTTTCGTCACTCAGATTAGTCTGAAAAGTCATAAGGAAATGTGGTTGTGATTCAATGGTGGTAATTCACAATGTTCTATTAGAGAAGAAGCGATAGGAAGCCCTGAATTATATCTCATATGGTAGAATATCTAGTGTCAACAATGGTTGGATGAGATGAAACCTCTTATTATATTGTGGATTACCAACCAAGGAGAATCAAATGTCAGTATTCCACTAGAAATAATGATGGGATCAAATCACATATCTTCCTTATTAGGATAAATTTCATTATGTAGCTCAACATTGATACTTTTGAAGCCTCCCATTTCATATATTAGTGTATTAATTCTGTCATATTCTTTAGGTCTATAATATTTATATTGATTTAGGGAAGACATAGTGATACCTTTGACGTTGTTGAGGTGTTAATGAATGACTGGGTGATCCATGGTTGGGATATTGATTCCAAAATATATTATCTTCTAATGGGAACAAGAACCTATCAGATTGCTCACATTACATTATATTTCCCTTAATGGTAGGTCCTCTTCCTCATGTTCCCCATTTTTGTTACCATCTTCTTGTCCATCAAATGGATTTTCTATGATGAGATTCACCATGTATGTGGTTGGTGGAGGGGAACTTTAAACAGCAATGGGAGGATTAGTTTGAGATGCATTTTTTTACTAAAATATATTGTTGAATTAAAGAATAATATACTACCTTTAACCCATGAAATATATACGAGGATATTAATATTCTCTTAACTGATAGAGATCTATGAGTTCACCAATAGTAAAACCTTGAAAACGCTAGCAATACCTATTTGAGTTTGGGCATTGAACTATAAGAAGTGATGTAATATAAAACTTTCAGGACATCTGATGGAGAGATTAAAGGCGATCAGTTCTTCATGAGTATTTTATTTGATTGACATAAACATATTTAAATGTTACCTATAGGTTTTGGTGGATAATTATTTTTTGATCCTCGATAATAATCTCTTGGACTGATTTTATGGGGGTTACTGGTAGCCATATCATAACTGGGGATTGGTAGGTGGCCAGGATCTCCCACAAACATTCGTCCTCCTATTAATTTTTAGAAGTATATTTCTACTATAGGAATCCCAAAATATTATTTGAGATAGCATATATTTCTATGGAGGAAGTAATAAAGTTCATTTATACTAATTTTTAGAAGGAATAAAAGGAATCACATGATCCAACATTCAATTAAATGATGGATTTTACTCTAATGGTGGTGAAATATTTATGAAAATATCCATATATATTGGGGAATTATTGAAATATTTATAAAGGGGATGTTCAGTGTGATCTTTCAGATCAATGTTATGATATTATTTATCAATGTATTCCAAAATAGACCTTCATATATCTTTTATTTCATGAGTACTGTTGGAATAAAGGAAAACTAATGGTGGTCGGGAAGGATTCAAAAAAAATCTCTGAAAGGAAGCCATAAATTCCTACACATATAGGTAATTTTATAAGTATTTTATTGACCTTATTAACATAATATTTAGGTACATTTATCCTCAACTATTGGACCTCATCCCACAGTTCTCTCCGGGTAGATGTTCATGTTTCTTTATAATTTTTTTCAATCTCAAAGTATTAGAGGTCTAAGATAACATGATGTTATTTCCAGTTAACATTACTCTAGAGATGAAATGATATAACCTCTGGAATGAACTTATGAGCTCCAATAGGTGTTATTACATTAGTGATATGGTTTTTTTAATGTGTATGGACTCCACAATGGTCGATATCCCCTTTACCCAAAAAAGGAACTTCAATGCATTGGAGGCTATCTTCATATAGAGGAAACTTCTATAAGTTGATGATAGTTTTTTGAGTAACTCTGTGATGAGATTTATCATCATGTGGAGGAAATCCATTAGGTTTATCCATATAACCAGTGGATGGTAGAGTGGACCCAACCTACCTGATTTGTGGAATGAATCCCAATACTAATATAGTGATGAAACACCCTCATTCTGCTCTGAGGATGGTTCCAAATGAGTATTTTGAGGAAGATACATAGTATCAAATGATGTGTAGTTTCATTTAATGGGTTAACAACTAACACCCAATCATGGTACCACATATTTTATATTGGGTAAGGTTTTTACTGGATGTAATCAACATTTTTTTCTACTCATGGGTTCATAGTAAATTTCATGTGACACCATATAGTTGGATCCCTCATATTAAAATCCCAGATGGTGCCCATAGTTAATGAATCCAGAATCACAGATACCACTTTAGTGTAGAGTGTGATATATTAGATCATTATGGAGAGATAAACTCAAAAGGGGTGGTAGTGTAAATGAGGTGGAATTTCACCTTGCATTCTCTATGTAGATAATCACAATATCTTGGTGTTGCAGCTTCCAAAAGGTCATAAGACATCACCTAATTATTGATGAAATATTCCTTACCACACTAATTTAGGAGGGTAGTAACAACCCATTGTTGGATGATACCCTATTATGTTATTGGTTTAGGGATTATAGTTTTTAAGGGAGTGGTTACCATTAAATTATTCGTTTACACACATGGGATTGTTTCATAGTTATACTTTCAACCCGTATATTGGCTGGCATATGGATTTAATGAATGGATGTTAGCTATTTTCCTACATGAAAATAGGAAAATAACTATATTTACATACCATATAAAATATATTCACAATGATCCAAAAGGTACTCATCATATCTTAGGAGTTGGATATTAATTTCACAATGATGATGTTTAGATATTTTGAAACCCATTGCTCCCCATCTTCTCACTATTATAGGAGAATAAATTCATAACAATTCAACTAATATATTTTCGGACTTTTCCACCAATGTATTTGTTAATGTGGGATTTATGTCATTGGATTTGTCATGATCCCTTTGAACTTGAATTCATTCTTTCTAATGGTGAGTATCCTTTACCTCTATGGACGATGATTTTTGATGCTTGATCGAATTGGGATGATCGGATATTGGCTCCTCCTTCCATATATTCATTCTTGATGTTCATTTCATTTTACGAGTCTCCCTTATAGATTTTATACAATATTATGAATATTGTTAATGGTTACATAATCTTATGGAAAATAATTAACTATACTACTTTCTTCCATAACGTTGTAGCTACATATAGTTGGAGGTGATGACGATGATTTTAATTTTGGGAATTTGTGAAAAAAACAACACTCGTTTGAGGTTTTAGGGGCTTAATATGCTCATTATACAAGGTTTTTAGGTAAAAATCACAATAAATACCCTGATTTCCTTGAGGAAACATATTCTCATTTCATTAGGCATACAAGTCTCGACACCTAAGTTATCCTATTCTTGTTTCATATGTAATGCCACATTATTGATGTGATGAATCCAAGATTAACCATAATACGGATGATACAATTATCATAGAAAAATTATAAGTCTCTTCACCTAGTGTATTCAATGATTATCACAGAGGGAAGGTATCATAGGCTCATCACCGAAGGAGGGTTTTTGAGGATACAAGTGGGGTCATAGGTTTAATGTCATGTTAGGTCGTTTCACATATTTAGATTCTAGTATTTATGATATCACATAAAATCATCACATATCGGAAAATTCATAGTTTTGTAAGTATGTGATTGTGCTTTCCGTATTTAGAGTCTAGTTGGAATGATACTATATATAGTCTTCAGGTTTCAGTGTAGAGCCTAGATTAGTGGGATATCACTAAGAGGGGGTGGGTGAATAAATGATACTTTTTTATTTTAACGATTAATCACCTTATAAACTCATCCTCTATATCTAGTTAACGAATCAATCCACTTTTCCTATTACTCTAATATCTCAAAATCTCAGCTCATATGAACAAATGATAAGAGACAACAAGATATAACGTCTTTATAAGGTGTAGTATAAACACCTAACCCTTTCCATGTTTATTATACCCCCATAAAATGGATTATACACTCTAATATTTTTATAAATTTCTATATCCTATACATAGTCAATCTATATTTTATCTCCTGATTCTACACAATAAGAAAATCTGATTGGTTAACATAGTGTTACAAGTATCTACACTAGCCTTCACACTATTGAGTCACAAAATATGATCTTTAAAATGCTTCAAATAGTGTTACCAATGTTGACACTAGCCTTATACTCGTACTTACACATTGTAGGGACTTTATACTACATGAAATAGTCTTCCCTACATCATTGATTTTTCCCATAATAAAAATATCCTTCATTTCTCAGAGTGATCTTCCTCTATGTTAATATTTTATATCCTCTTTTAATGCACACCTATTCAAGTATATTTTTTACATAATGGCCTTGTTCAGATATGTCTTATCACCAAGGTTTGTCCACTTTCTTCAATGATACAATTCAAGGGAATCTCTTCCTTCCATCGATAAATTAATGATCTAAATTAAACAAATGAATTTGATAGACACAATATCCCCAATATTATTTTTTACAAGAATAATCTTACACAATTCAATTCACCCACTTCATGTATTTTTAATTTAATCAAAAATATGGAAATTGATTCATAAATTTCATAAACATATCATCTAAAACCCTAGAAAACCAATTAGTGATATTATTTTATGTTATAATTAACAATTATATTTATTTTTTACTACCATGTATGTTTTACCCAGTCATTTTGATTCAAATGGGTTGAATAACTTATGTTATTTTTATTTAGGATAAATTATCTAGTACATATGCATTCATTCATTCAAGAATTATCTTATATATACTTCCTTTACTTTTTTTATGATAACTAAAATATATAGTCATTATATCAATGAAGATCATATTTACAAAAAACCTGAAGATATTTCTCTCAAGGGTCATAAAAGCATGTAATAGGGTATGAAATAACATAATCCATTAATTATTCATGACCAAGGAGTCTCACATATGGTCCTTCATCTTCAAACTGTAAATTATCTTCATAGATCCTCCTCTTTGTGAAAAAAGAGTTTTACAGTTATTTATTTCACTATGTAAAATCAGTGAGTCAAAATATTTATCAATAGTAGCATCTATAGGCCTCAGTCCCTCGATATTTATTGGTGAGACCTCCATTGGCTCACAATCAATTTTCATGTCATGTAAAAGCCCAATAATATTATCATCAAATATTTCAACAATTCAAATAAATTGTATTGAAGCAACACTAAAATTCATGATGTATCTACTTATAGGGGAACAAAATTTTTCTTCACTGTGAGTATATCACATGAATTTAAAAAAATATCTTTATTTTCCTTCAAATCCATCCATGTATATAAATATGTGAGAGATCGTTATGCTAATTTATTTCACACATGATAGTAGCATGTTTTTTGAACTCATAATCATATGAGGTTCATATAATATATAATTAATATTTGAATCATTTTTATATTGCAATCATATTATAAAATCACAACCTATATTCTCGAGGATGATGGATTCATGGATTGGAGAAATACCAAAATTTTAAAAACCTTAATTATTTTGGAGGTCGAAGAATATCAATCACAATGTTCATATTTATCACATCGGTTAGATCATAGAGCTACAGTTATATTTTTACGATTTTAATATAGTGAATTGTAAATTATTTCCCACTATCCCACATTAGTTATTTATGAAATTTAACATTTATTTAGAATATTCCATATTCCATGGAATCGATAGATGTGAGTTTCCCAGGGTTAGCTACTAGAACCACACAAAACACACTTGGGCTTCATAGGGTCCACGCCACCACACACAATCCTAATTTTCCACTCCTTCAGGTCTCAACCATGTGATCTTATGAACCTCTATGGGTACAAAAAAAATTCCAATGAAGACCTCCTAACTCTATTAAAGCTCTGTGTTCTAGTTCTCAAGTGTGGTTGAAGTCCTCCTCCCACATTTGAAGGATATAGCTTGTTCCTAGCTTAAATGATTGGAATTTTTTATAATACATGAAAATATATCTAAGTGAAATATGACATATGAGAAATTAAAAATAAAAATTACAAGACACATTCTCAACTTAACTCTTTTCTTAAATGAGTTAATTTATTTTTATAAATTCGAAAACTCAACTACAATTATTATTTCTAATTCAAAAAAATTTTCCTTATAATTTCCAATTCTCATCATCATAACTTCTTCATCTTGTTTTAAAAAATGTGTTGTCATAATCATAGTTATTTGATGATAAAATACATCTCAACAATCATCAGAATTGATATGAAGATTATTTATTCTCTATGATTCTTCACCAACACATCATCTTTTCTTCTTATGGTATCCATTACACATTGACCAATTATTTAACATATAAAATTCACTTCAAGTAGGTTCTATAATCTCCCCATTTTGATTTAATATAAATAACATTAAAAATATACTACGTTAATATGTAAATTTATTTCCATTTCTTATCTACCTTATTTATGAAATGGAAAATATTTATCTACGGGTTTTCCTCTCAACGCCATGAGTAAAGAAACATTTGTTCTCAAATTAATGATATTTTAATATGTAAAATCTAATATTGTGTGGGCTATCTTAGTATTGAAAAAATTAGTGATATTACCTAATCTTCAGTGATATACATGGACAATATTTATATATGGTACCAACAACAGTCTCATTAAAAATTTTCATTATAGGGGACGTGAAAACAAGGTATTTAAGATATATAATACAGTCATCTATAATAAACATATCAAAATAGTTAAAGAACATAAAATATTACTCCCTCTATTTCTTATGATTCTCATTATACATCACCCATATCTAAGAAGATTTTCAATTGTGATGATCATTCCTCTAGATTGGTGTTGATATTCTTGAATGGATACACTCCATTCATAATCATGGAAATTGGTTATCTCTAATATGGAAAACTCTTATATTTTAATTCACAAAATTTTCGTTTTATAAAATGAAAAATAACATAAGTAAGGATCCAAAATTTCTAGTAAACACACTGAGGATAAGAGATTCTTCTCAAATACACTTTCTCCTTCCTTTTAGTCTAAATATTTGATTGTCCTTATTCCTGTGTTTTCTCAAACTGTGAGACTAGTTTCTTTTAATAAGTTGACACTTCATATGAAAATATCATATTTTCCTCACTTGAGAAGGACAAATCATTTCCTTTCTTCTTGAACTATTTGATTATTCCCTATTTTTCATGAAAGCTGTGATATATTCTTGATAAAATTTTAACATTCCTAATTGAAAAGAATTAGCATTAATGTGATTTCATAATATTTTATCACAAATTTATTGTAGAAAATTGTATCAAACTTATTGACAACTTCATTTAGGATATATTCATTCAGTATAATCTTCTTATTTCTTTCTTGAAATAATCATTTCTTTTATTTTAGTATAACTTCATTAATTTTGGTTTAAATGTTCCATTTTCAATGATCTGTGATATTGACTTTCATGATGGAGTAGATGATTCATTTTATACAATGACTTACATATGTTTCTTATTTAATTATAATATTTATGGGATCAATGTAATTATCTATTTTTTATGTTATTCACATCCCATGTGTGACTCACCTTCCACCTATTTTGAAGTCATTATATTGGCATATAATCACCCCCCTTGATGTAGGCCTTCTGTATTTATAAAACTCTATTTTTTTTGAAAAGTATTAATGGATGGATTTCTATATTTACCACAATAAAAATAATAGAAAAAAATTTAGTTTCCTTTTTTTCTAAAACTTCTATTTGGAATTACACATTGTTACTTTTAGACAATATTATTCATCTTCTGATATTTCTCTAGGGAACAAGAGTTATTGAATTTATTTATAACCCACCTTAACAATATGGTTGGTTCTTCATCTAACATTTTCACCAATAAAACTCAGGTTTTTAATTTTTAACCTACACTAGAAAATGAAACCATATTAGTTAAAAACTGTTATATGAATTTTACCTATTTTTGGGTTCTTAATGTGTATGATTCATCACATGATCTGAATCTTATTTTTACACACAAATGTGTCTTCTGGGAATCATGAACTTAATTAATTATTTCTATAGAAACACCCTTATTATCAATTGTTTCACAAGTAACATCAAACATTTCTTCCAAATATTTAAATCAAGACTCCATTTGAAGATATATCATATTGAAAAAATTTCACACCATTTCTACTAATCTAAAACTCTATTCCTAATAATTATACAAGATTATGATTTGATCATCATTGTTTTTTAATTATCTTTTTTATATAATTATCAAACTCTTCAATCGTTCATGGTTCATTATATAGATTAGTTTCTTTAACATTCCTAGAGGATATAGAATGTATCTTATCTGCATAAATAACATACAAACCAAATATTTATATCTCTTCTTTCTCACATAACAATATTTAGAATTCATTATAATTTAGTAATTTTTTAGTTAAGAGTCACAAGTTGTTACCTTGATTAAATATCAAAGGTAACCCTATATTTATAAATAATTATTTTTCATCTTTTTTTATGATTTATAAATGAATTATAATTTTACAACTTATATGATGGTGATTCTTCCATTACATCTGCTTATTTTTCAAGATATTATTATCATTATAATGTCTATAAATATATTTAAATATATGTAAAACTACTTCAATAGTAACATTATACATGAAATACATTATTACAAAAACTCAATCAAAGAATGTTTATTTAAGAATTTATTTAACTTAAAGTTGTTCAACATATAATTCTTACTTATATATTGACTTTTTAATTTTATTTATATCTATTTTTTCATGTTCTCTAGAGTCTTTGTTAAGACTTTTATATTTTCTATAATAGGTATAGATACTAAATATTCCATCTAATGTTCTTCTTGTAACACTTAAAATACGTACCTCATATATTTTGATGGTATTCAATAAATTAGAATGGTTGTACCACCTTATAAAAAATGTTGGATATTTCAAAGGGTATCCTAACTCTAATACTAATTGTAGAGCCATGATTAGTGTATGATCACATATAGGAGTGAGGGTGAATCAATAATCCATTTTTTATGAATTTTCCAATTTTAAACTAAACCACTATGTCCAGTTAAATCTGAGACCCACTCTTCTTATAACAATGATCTCAAATAGTCTCAACTTATATGAAAATATGATAAAAGGTAGCATTACACATTGTATTTAAATGGTTTTTTTACAAATACCTACTCCATGACTTGATATTTAGAACCCCCAAAATTTATTCTCATCTATAATATTTTTATTAAGTGAAATGTTTGATACAAAGTCACAGTGTATCATAAATAGCAAGGATAAACACTCTGATCATTAGATTACATAAAATAGAGTTACTAGAGTCTAATGTGGCCTTCACACTCTTGAGTTAGACAAGAGGATATTTATATATATAATGTTTCACACTGTATTACAATATTCCAAAACATATATATACTCCTAATTCCACATAAGATGATATTTATAACACATCAAACAATATTACCCTCTTCAAAGTTCGATCCTATAGTAGAAATTTATCTTCAATATTCATATTGATATTAATCAATGATTATACTTGATCTAATCATCTCTTGTGCACTTTTTCAAGTAACATTACTTTATACTGGCCATGCTCAGACACATCTGGTCACTGAAGTATGATTTGTTTCCACAGTCCAAAAATTATTAGGAAATTAATCAATTTGATGATGAATTTTTCCCTAAATTATAAAAGTACATGTGATGTTCACAATTTATTCAATATTGTTTTATGAAAGACTAATATTTTACAATTCAATCCACTCTCTTATTGAGATCTCAATTCAATCTCAACAAGATCAATTAATGAATAGATTACATAAATGTTATATCCAAAACCCTATCCCACATAATCATGTTAATATTATTTGTGATACTTACAAATTATATTTATTGAAGCTACATTTTATATTTTAACAGGTGTTTTTGATGAAAATGGATCAAATATATCAGGTTATTTATTCTTTTTCAATTAAATTATCTAGTGATTATGAAATCATATATACATGGATAATTGAACTATCTTCTCCCAGTTTATCAAACTTCCCTTAACATAAATCAGAATATATACTCTATATATCATGAAATATTTTCATCATTCCAAAACCTAAAGGGATATGTCTCAAGGGTCACAAAAGAATGTCAAAGCATGATGGAATTCAATTTCAAATATCTACCTAAAAAACCAAGATAACTTCCTGGAATCTCATATATGATTTTCATAATGGCATATATATTAGATAAATCATTTATTTCTTTATGACCAAGGAGGCTCGTAGAATGTTATTTTTCATCATGAAATCAATGTGATTCATAAGACCTTCTACTTGTGAAACAAGAGATTCACTATGGTCTATTTCACATTGGAAAATTTGAGCCTCAAAATATTTATCATTAGTAGTATCAAAAGGTTTCAATACTTTGACATTTATATGAATTATTTATACCATCTTACTTATAAGTTTCATGCCACATATAGACACGATAATAATATCACCAAATATTTTGGTTATTCAAATAACTCATATTCAAGTGAAAAAAAAATAATGGAATATATTCTTATAGAATATATGATATTATATTTATGATATGTATCTCATGTTCAAGTAGATATAACCACAAGATTATACTTCAACTCCATTAACTACAATGAATATCTCATACATCCTTTCGTAGCTCCATTTCATGAACGATAATAGCATATTCTTCCCAATTTTGATTTTATCGGCATCTTTGAAATAATACAATAATATTAAAATCATTTTTATAATGAGATCACATAACAAAATAAAGATCCACATGATTGAGTAAGAAAAAATCCTGACATGATAAATTACCATCATTTTGAAAACATTTAAGTATTGAGAGGATAAAGATGATTTCTTGTGATGGTGGAATGTATCACATCGATTTGAATAGAAATCTATTCATATATTTATAAAACATTAATGTTGTTGAATAGTGACTACTCACCAACTATTTCATATAAATTCACAAAAATATTGATCAATTATATATGATACTCTACATTTCAAGGAATTTGTATATGCATGTAGTATAGGGTTTTCACCCACAACTACACCAAACACACACGAGCTACATGTGGGATATGGCATCCCATGATACCTCCACATTCCCAATCCTTGTGACACTACTATAAAATGAACATATCCCCATGGTTTTCCCAAAAACCATGGGTATAGGTATTGCATAAAATACGTATACCCCCGATTATGAAAAACTGTGGGTATAGGTTTCCTGTGTGTGTGGGGAATTTTTTTCCCACGGTAAGAAAATTTCTTTTTGTGGGAGTCATATACCCACAGTTCTCCCCTCTATACCCATAGTTTATATAACTATATTTAACTAATTATATATATACATACACACACATAGGTGACATTAGGGAAGTGGTAAGATTCAGTGTTTGTAGTGAAGATGTTGCGGGATCAGAATGCTCTGCCCACATTCTTTTAGGATTTATACCCGCGGTTTTAAAACCAGGGGTAAAAGACATTGACAGCATGGAAATCGTGTATGATGTGTTGAAACAGTCTCAAAACAGTTATACGCACAGTTTTGGAAAACCGTGGGTATAGGCTGGGGATCTATACCGATGCCACCAATGACCACATTTCCCAAAACTATAGGAATAAGCTATACCAACGGTTTTGGGGGCTATACCCACAGTTTTAGACAGTGGGTATATTCCATTTTTGAAGTAGTGTAAACTCATTTGAGTGATCCTTTACACCTACATATGAACACTTGAATGACCTTAAAGACCTCATACAACATTGAAAAATATCTTAGCAAAATATAGAATATGAGAAATTAAAAATAAAAATTCCATGAAATATTATTAACAACTATTTTTTTAAATCATGTAATTTATTAATATAAATTAAAACAATCATATTTAATTCATATTATTAATTTTTTTCAAATATTTTACAAATATATTAATAAACATTTATCTTCTTCAAATTGTTGTAAAAATGTATCACAATTATCATAGGCCATTGAAATTAATGTATAACTCTAAAATCGTCTGACTTGACATGGAGAATATTCATTATCTATTCTTCTTCACAAACAACATAACTTATATTTTAATAATTTCAAATATATATTTAATATTTATTTAAATAAATAAAATTAGATTCCATTGGATTCAATAATGGGTTTATAAATTGACTATAATTTGAGAGAGGAATTTTCAGGTATTTAAAGTCCAGTTCAGATTTTCCCACATATTCTTATAATGTATTGGTCGATTCATAGGTTTAATATTGATTTTTGGAGTTTCACATATTTTGAGTACACTATGGATGGTCTCATGTATGATCATCATATATGGGTTGATTAATAGGTATAAATTCAACTAAAAACAGTTATGGATTTAAATTCATGATGAGGGTTTTTTCCCTTGTATAATCATTATGTATTACATCAGTAATACACCAGAATCCTATGGAGACACTAATATTTTATAGGGACGTTTGATTTTTATTTTTTATGTTTGATATACTCCATAAATATGATCAGGATTAAATGATACAGTCCCTTGAGGGGAAGTAAAATGGTATGGGGATGTTGGTTTGGATATGGTATAGTCATATTGTGCTCATAATCTCAGGCATACCATTACATAGGGGATGTGTGGTTGTTGAGGAGTATAAAATAAACCATAATTTGGTTACCTAATTACCCTTGTCGGAATAATGGATAAAAAACTAAATATTTTTAATGAATAATTTATCATCATATGACAATACCATACCATACAATTTAACAACATGCATTAATGATTCTTATGTCTTGAATGATACAATGAAATGGGATTTCATGGGGATTACCTATTGGAACTACCCATAGGATAATGTTTATAAATGTTATAGATCTAGTGATTAGTGGAATCTTATATATATAGATGAGGATCACACAATTATGCTACCAATATGCTACTAGAGATTAGAAAAGTATGTGCATGGGGCTTATATAAGTCTGATTCCCTGGTATGGTGGGGAAATATCATTCACATCACAAGTGAAAACATATACATGTCCAAAATGGGATCTATATTTTTTCAATTAGGTAATTATTCACAAATCACATAGTTTAAGGCTATATTTTTTACATCTTATGCCAAGGACATTTTCATTCCATTTTAAAGGAATGTGACTATAATGTTTTTATCCAGTTGATAGTTAGGTGAATATGACATTTTTATTTTATACATTAAAATTATTCTACATAGCTATTTCATTTTTGGATTATGAATTAAGATTTCCATAACTTGTTATGGTTGGAGGAGATAAGGATCCATGGATATTGGATCTTCTTATCAGGGGAACTAATGGGTATCTTCCCTTGATATTTTAACGAATGGGATTTTACATTTACACTACATATGTGATTTTGGATGAAAAAATGAATGGACACCACAAATATTAGGTAGTATATAGGATTCCCACCCTTAAAGTGACAATACTCAATAGTAGAAAGAAAAGATACTTCCAACCATATACATAATGAAAATGTACTGTGTATAAGAATTCAAAATGTTGGTTTTCCGTATTAATTATGAACAAATAATACCAATTCAAATAGATGTGTGGACCATGTGCACTCAACATTTATGAATCTATTTTTCATAGAAGGAGTTATCAAATGGTGTCACCAGGGTCTTAGTCGCCCAACATTATGGTTGCATGGATGAATGGAATTGTTAGATTCACGAGCTTTTGCATAGAGATGGTTCATGGAATAAAAGGGGACAACATCAAGAATTTTTTTTAATGAAAATTGGAGTTGCGAGATCATAGATGATAATCAATATAAATTGTATAAACTGATCTCAAACATTATCCCTATTTATTTAAGACCTATGTGAAGTATTTGACACACATTTCTCACCTATGGGAAGTCAAGGGAATCTCTGGTTGTGTGAATTAATGAATTAAAGGGTTGCATGATCTGAAATAATAACTGTTAGATTTATAGTGGTTTGTACCTAATAATGTACGGTACTGCTCAATTTATAGGAATTTTGGATTTCACAATGATATAGTTCATAGAAATTATAATAGCTCCACAAAATTGACTGGAACATTTATATTTAGAGATATGTTTTTCTATGATATTCTTGTTTTTGAAATAAAATTGTTTGAAGTTATAGAATTTTTAATTAGTCTTTTTCAGGTGTCCATTGAACATTGAGAATTTGATGGATCCTTAATTGGAATGCAAATTTAACGTAAATTTCAAATTTTGTACGCAATTATTTATTTATATTTTCATTATTACCCCTTCCACAAAATTTTTATAGGGGTTGATTTCACCCTTTATATTAGGTGAGGAATGAATTATCAAATCCTAATATACAATTTTAAGTGCTAATAAATGGTCCAATACTGTTGATAAGATATTTTTCAGTCTCTAGTGATCAGTGCATAAAAATAGTTTTCTTTTCTATTTATCATTTGAATAATAAAATAATCAATGAGGGACTCATATTATTAATATCATTAATGAGGATGAGTGTTACACCATGACATGAAAATAGTATAAGAGGGTATTTTTCAATAAGCACAATACAATAAATCTACACACATGGAAGAAAATGGAATTTCATGAGCTTATGAATAAGGAGTATGGATCCATTAGTAATTGTGAAGAACATTTCAATATACATGATTGGAATTATTTTAATTTCATTGACCGTAAAATAAATTTATATATATTTTTTAGTGGATTAAAAAATTATCTGAAACAAATTATCCATAAGGGTATTTAATATCTACGAGGAAATCATTTGATGTTCACTCTTGGTATTAATGGAGAATGGATACATCAATTGTTCTCATGCTTTTGTGGATAAAAAGGGAATTATATATCATCAAGGAGACTTATATAATAAAAACCCTGTGGGAATGAAAAATAATACTTAATTATATTGAATGTGTAGAAAAAATAAAGGGGTAAATTTGATTTTGGGGGCTAGAAAATGTGTGATCTTTGTTAAGTAATTCCATTGAGAAAATGAAATATGAAGCAATATAGAGATTTCATAAAATAAAATGAATTGAGAAACAAATTAACTACATTCACCAGCCACATTTCAATGATATTATTTTAGGAAATATGTAAATTATTCAAATTAATTCAAAAATTATAAGGGTTAATAACAATACTCTATATGATCATCTTATTAATATAAGATATGAAGGGATTTCTCACACGATGAAAACTTCCTAAGGGGGTTATTATGTTGAAAAATTTATAGGTAAAATTATCATCAAATTTAAAGGTGAAAATGGATTATTTGATTTTATTTATACACACTTCATCATATATGAATTATTTTATAAGGGTCTCACATCACCACCTTAATGAATATATATTGAATTATTTATTAAAAGATCTAATTGTGTGATAATTTTAACTATTGATTATTTTTACTCTCCAATAAGTGTTTTTGGGAATACATTTCTTAAAAAATATTGTTATTTTTACTCTAGTTTTATTTTATGTGATGTTAGACATGAATTGAATCTCTTTATATAGATACCAAATTAAGGTTTAAGGAAGGGAAGCCAAATTTGGTATTTTCAATCAACCTATGATCATATTTATTTGTGAGGAAGGAAATGGGAATCCAATGGAAATTAAATCCATTATATGGGTCTTAATACCAATTCATGTGGGGTACTTATCAATGATATTTTGGGATAAAATCAATATTGAATAAATTTAAACTTTTCAATAATATGTCAATGAATTTCCTAATGAGTTTCTTTGTCTTCCCATTGTGATGTTTTCTTTTTAGTAGAACTCATACCCAGTGTTATACCAATTTCAATGTCTCCTTATAAAATTTACCAATTGAGTTATATTATCTAATGAAAAAAATCCGTTATAATCTAGAAATTCATTTACCAATATGCATCACCCAGGGGTAAAAATATTATTTAATGATCATAAGTTGTTCAATGAATCTTCAAATTTATTATTAATGTAATATCTAGATCACTATCCAAAATAATTATCATCTACACCATATTGATGACTTGTTTGATCAACTGTGCAGATCATAATAAATTTCCAATAATTATGTTAATTTTGGATATCACAATTCAGGGTCAAGAAATATGATATACCTTAATAAATCCTTCAATAAAAGGATTCACAATTATGAATTTATAGTAATTTGATTTTCAATTAAAAATTGCATCACAATCTTCTTGGATATAATGAATAATGTATATAGAGATTAACATAATCAGTTTTTAGCCATCTTTATAAATCAAATTATTATATATTCAAGGTTTAAGGAAGATCATGAAGATTATTTTTGGTTTTTTATAATAATTAGGAATGAAAAATTGTATTCAAAATTCATAAATCTTGAATTTTTTCTACAAAAATTGCATTCGGCTGTCATGGGTGCATAAGAAAGAGTTTATTTTTTGGATCCTTCTAAGAGGGAAGTTATTAAACATATGAAAAAAATCATTGTGACCAAAATAATTTTATTTCTTGGTTTTGTTAGATACCACAAATACATTGTGACAATCGTTTTTCACGTATATGAAATATGATGAAAAAGTTAATGTGGAAGGGATACAAGGACGTTTGGATATATGAATGTGAATGATATATAAAGGGAATGGGGAGAAGGTTGGTCACTGAACCTATGATTACACAATCCTATAATACTAAATGGTTTTTTATTTGAAGTAATGTGCCAATGTTGTCACTTGTATGTATTCCTATAAAATATTTCATGGTATTAGAATATGATTCATGATAACTATATGTTCATTATAAAAATTACCCAACCCATAATTTTGATCTGGAAGCATTGTTTTTTGCATTTAAAATTGAGAGGAGTTATATATATGGTGAATTTTTTGATATATATAATGATAATAAAATAATGAATTATATATCTAGACATATTTATTTCAATATAAACCAAATTAGAAGGTTGGAGTTGATTTATGATTATAATAGCTCAAGAAATTACCACTGTAGAAAGGTGAATAAGGTGGAAGATTATTATATCAGAAGGAAAATTCTAGTTTTTCTACTGTGGGAGTCGAAATATATCAAATATTTATTGATTTGAAGAGGATTAGAGTTTAAATGATAAAGAAAGTGTAAGATCATATCTTTCTGAGATGAATGTTTGACCATCCATTCATGTGATCATTAAGGAAGAAAAGAAGGAATGTGTGAAATATAAAAGAAATTTAGAATTGTTTCATATTAAATCATGTACTAGGATATAATGATCATATTTTAGAACAAGGTATGTGTCCTATCAGTACCAAAATTAAAAAATATATATTGGATGAATGACATCGATTATTATTCTTTATTTATCATAGAATAGTGATTATATATAGTTATATTATTGTGTATTTAATGTTGGATAACATGGGAAGAAATATTATAGATTATTTATTTAGATTCTAGGTATGTAAGAAATTCATGGATGAGAGTTATAATTTTAAGGGGATATTAGAACCATTACACATACTATAATGGAAATGATAAAACAATGTTATGTCTTTCATTATAGTACTCTCCAGGATAACTAAAGGTCATAACTATATATGGGATGTATTTAAACACCTTATGATATTATCTAATTTTATTACTATTAGAAAATATTTAAATGTTGATCAATTATCTAGGATATAAATTAAGGAAGTAGTATGGTTTCATGGAGTACCATAATTTTCTGTTTCTGATCAATATATGAGGTTTATATTAATATTTGAATAAAGTGATTAGCTTTAGCACTGTATCACATACTAAAAAATATAGTTTTCATGGGAGGACATATAAAACCCTATAATGTATAATAAAATGTTTCTCTATGAATTTTTATGGTGTTTGTGATCAACATACCCCTTTGTTTTAATTTTATTATCATAATATATTTTACTCAAACACTAATATAGAACTTCATGAATCCCTTTATAGAATAAAGTGTAGTATTAGAACATACCTATATAATTTTTTGGAGTGAAATATCTTTAACCCTAAGCTCATAGAATAAATGAGGGAAAAGGTTGGATCAATTCAACAACTCATTATGGAAAATAATACTCAATAGAAAAGTTATGCTAACAATCATCATCAAGATCTATAATGCGATTTTTATGATAAATTATTCCATAAAAAATCTATATAGAATAATATAATGAAATTTAGAAATAAGTGCATGTTATGACCTAGATATATAGTGATAATATCTTATCACATGGAACTTCCCACAATTCATTCGGAAGTGCATGATTTGTTCCATGCATAACTTTTGATGGAGTACACACATAACCCTTAACATGTATTCCACTCAATGTTTATACCATTGGATCATAATGTTTCTTAAAAGGAATAAATAGTGTTAATTAATGATCAAGGAGACTAATTTCCTTGAAACAAAACCACTTATTAGGCTATTTTATAATACATAAACCATAAGATAAAGGAAGATATGTTGGAACCATATGATATGATGTGGTAGAATAATCATCACTTTTTTGTCAAAGTAAAATAATTTTTATTGTGGAATTCTAATAAGATGGTATAATGCTTCACCCCATGATTTAAAAAAAAATCTATTATATAAATCTAAGGTTATTGGTATATCTTCTTACATGAAGTTCCAAGCTTATATGAATCATAATATACAATATAAATATATTTAGAATTTATTTCCTTAAAAAATCAATGATTAATCATATATTGATAATATATCGGTGAAAAATGAAGATAAAATCTTTTGAAGGAATAATTTTTTTTGATAAAATTGTTTTAATATATTAAATGTGTTTTTATATTAATAGATTAAATTAATATATATTTATAAATAATTATTATTAAATTATTAGATTACACATCCAGTCAATTGAATTAATATTTAATTAAATATGTTTATTAATAATGTAATTTTAATAAATCTATTATACACATAGAAATATATTTTATTCAAAAATGTTTTTATTGTATTTTTTCCATCAATATTATAATGATTTTATACCAATTTTTGAAATATTAGTTGGAAAAATAGAAATTATTATTAAAATATTCCTTTCAAAATTATCTTATACAGAATATTTTTTATTTTTTTGAAATGATTTTGTTTTGATTTAATAGTAAAAACCACAAATTTTCAAAAACCAATATTTCATTTCATTAAATTTAATAACAATAAAGTATCATTATATTTTGGATAGAGTTTTTATGTAACATATTTTGATTTTGATTAATAATTAACTAATTAAATATATATTAAATAGTATTATAGTTTATTTTGGAATATGTTCAATTTTATGATTAGAAATTCATTTTTCTATAAAAGTCTTTTCATTGTGTTTTGAAGAGTTATATTAAAATCATTTTCACAGATAAAAAAATTGAATATTTAAAAATTGATTTTATATTTTTAATTAGGTGGTTTAAATTTGTTAATTATTTAAATTTAATTTTTTTTTATTATGAATATCAACCTTGGTAAAAATGATTTTACCATCGTAAAATGTTAAAACAGGTTAATTATGGTAAATATGTTGTGATAAGGTCCCAAAATCTCCTATTAATTCTTATTTTATATGGATAATTTGAACCTTATGTTTTTATATTACTAAATTTAATTATTAAGGTTCCACATTAGCATGAGTGAAACATTTTTATGATTTGTAATTTATGAACAATTAAAAGGGTGTCACTCCTATCAATAATAAAAGAGAAAATACCCATCACACTTATTTAGTGTAAATGAGCACTATTTTTTATAAAATTCCTATCAGAATCCATTCCAAAACATCCTCTACACTTCCTAGAGGTTATGGTATCATGAAAAGATCAATACAAAAGGAATAAAATGAATGTAAATGGAGGATTTCTAAAAAATATTTATAAATCCTAACTGATATCATTCATGTTTGTTTCTTCATATACCTATTTTAAAACCTCATAAGAAATGTGGTATAATAACATCAGTTTAAGGAACAAAACATTTATAAAATCCCATATTTGATTGAATTAAATTCGATATTATGTTTATATAAAACACATTAACATATTTGGTTTTTTTATATTCTATTAGAGTTAAAAACAATTAATAATAATAACCGTTGATAAAATAACCATTGAAAAAAATCATATGATTAGTATAAGTGTATGATTATGATAAACCCAATTGATATAGAAAACAGATACAAGGCCATCAACAACTAGGATCAAACCATATGAATATCATTTATTGGAGATTCCAAGGGTGATAGAATCTCGAGGAATTTATCATGACCAAGACGAAGCTAAGTTCCAACTATTGAAGAATGAGAAAAACCATTAATAGGATAATTTCATGATCATCATGATTAAGTTCCAAACAATGTATGTTGAACCACCCCATTAAAATATCTCCATCTTGCACACAACACTTAGGGGAGTTTATGGTGTAATAAATGAATATGTTTAAGAACTATAATAATATGAATATGAATATTTTATATTCGATATAATAAGGGTTATATTTACTTATTAATTTCATTTCTTTTTGAATGATTTTTATTTTTATACTATAAAAAAAACTTATTTCTATGTAATATGTAATTTAATTTAAGACATTACTTTTTGAATAATTCAAAAAATTATATATATATATATATATATATATATTATATTTTGATAAAATAATAAAATTGAATAATATTTATTTAATATGAAGGATAAAATAATTTTTTATGAAATCCTAATAAATTTTTAAGTGTTCGAAAAATAATATTATTAACAAATATATAATTTCTATTTAAATGTGTATTATTGTTCTAAAAGTGAAAATTAAAAAAATATGAATCTTTTGGATAAAATATAATACTTTTTTTATCCTCATATCTAATTTATCCAATGATGAATTTTTCATAATTTTCTATGATAATAAAATTTTAGGGTAAAAATTAAATGCAGTATAAAATATAGTGTGTATTATCACATCATAAAAGACCAAAAATTGATTTAATAAATTTTATAAAAGGTATCCATGATGATATTTATATTTAACTTTTAAAATAACAGTGTTTTAGGTTATTTTATTAATTTTATAAAGCCTTTATGAATCATTCAAAACATATATTATATTTAATTCTCTTAAATTTACATCTTTTAAAACATGAATCACCTCCCTATAAACAAGAGTAATATTTTATTATGATTGACCCTTGGACCAATAAAATAATTTAAAATACTTTTATTTTGTAGAAACCATGGGTAAAACCATGGGATGGTTTGTGGTTTTGATTACATTGTTATATAGAGTCTAAAACATATGTTTGTTAAATAATAAATAAGACCTCTATATATTATTGTATAAAAACACCCAATATCACATTAATAATAACCTAAAAACATATATAATGATATTTTTCTACAATAACAACTCTAGTTATTTACCAAGGATCCCATAAACTCTCATGATGCTCATATAAAACTTTTAAAATCACCCTCTCAAGGTAAGGAATTTTATAATATTCATTTCAATTCAAGAAACATCTTTGTAATTATCCTTATGAATCTAAATTGGTTATTTTTTCATGACATTATAAAAATAATTATACTATAAAAAATTATTTACTAATAATGATATATCATTATCCCCCTCTAATTATACAATTTACCAAATCCGTTACTATTTTAAAATTTAGAAAGGGATCTATTCCTTTCCTGAATTATTCAAGAGTTTCTATATTTTATTCCATTTGACTTCAAATTCCTAATGATAGCATATGTATTTACTCATCCATATTACTATAATTTTTAAATAAAAATTATTAGATACCCCTTTAACTCTCATTCATCCATTTTAAGAATCCTTATGTAGAGTCAATATGTCACCGAAATCTCTATACAATTTTTCATTCCAAATGATTGTCTTGTGTATATACACCCCCATTTCAACTCAAATTTATTCACAAATATATACCTATCCTTAATTGACTATGAAATTTAATTTATTTAACCAACATTCCTTTATCGTGGGATTAAAACTGATGAATGAAATCCTTATATTGCAGGATTTATATAGAACTCTAATGCATGTATGTGAAATGAATGTGATAGGTGAGCCCCTAATTATATAGTAATTAAATGAATTGGGTAAGGTTTTGGCCTAATGAGATTTCATTAATTGGATTAGGGAGTGAACCTAATCCATTATCTAATTTTTCCACCATGTTATGATATCTTGGTTGTTATTCTTAGCATGTGTTTATGATTTCATGTTTAATGTTGTTTCTATATTCACATGATTCATTAATATTATCATGCAATATCATGGCTAGTTTTTCATGCTTATGATTATAACACATTTTATGTCCCACTAAAATTACTATTTTATATCATGTAACAATTTCTTCATGTTATAGTTTTTTTTATTTAATTAATGTGATTTATATGTCACCACATTCATATATATGTCCCTAGGTTATCCCATATAGTTTTATGAGCGATTGAAAACTAAGATAAGATAAGGAAGTGTTAAATAATACTAATACACCCCACCATATTTTATATTTTTATTTAATGTACCTAATTACCCAAATAAACTATACTTATCAATCTTATTTCTTGTAATAGGAGTATTCTTATTTAATAAACATTGAATTATGTGTAATATAGGCAAATATAGTAAAATTTTGTATCATAGGGAGATTTAGTTATTTTTTTTGGATTAGGATTAAGAAAATTTAGTGAAAGTCATAGAGATAAATCCAAGCATAAGAAAACATCCGTAAATTTCGGTAAATTATAGAATAAGTGGTTTATAAGGAAATACATCCCTGTCTAGATACTATATGTTGATGTGGATCTAGATCATAGGTATCTTGTCTTAATAATCCTAAAAAGGATGCATTGTGAATGACTCAATCATCACCTGTAGCATGAAAATTGACCTTCATACGTACCTAGTTTGACACCCCGGATGATTATTATTTGGTAAATTCATAATCCTATCATGAACCATTATTGTGGGAACAATAATTCTGATATTAATCTATGTTAGGAAATAGATCATTTATTACATAGATTGAATCTATAAAATCATATGATAAAGAAATAAATTCCATTTATAAATTATCACTTTAATGTTATTGTATTACTATTTTTTGTTTAATAGTTTAAATGTAATCATAATTAATTTTATATTTATTTTATCCAATTTTAAAAATAAGAGGAACTTAGTAAACAAAAAACAACAAAGGAAATATGATGAATTCCTAAATTAGTTGTATAATCTGATAAGATAATTAATAAAAACATTATAAGGATAAACTCTCAAATGAATTGGGTTATTAATAGAATCATGAATCAGATGGAACTCCATATTCTCCCTAATAATGAAAAATCTATAATTGAGACATTTATACGACAAAGGTCTCCATATTTCAAAGGATCATCTAATACCTTCATTCTAGAATAATTGATTAAATCCATTGATAAAATACTATCAATAATAAAATATTTCAAGAAAGACGGGGTCATATTTACCTTTTATCATATATAGGGATAAACTGATTCATGGTAGGATATGATTAAAAATATAGGTCATGATGAAGAGATAAAAGTTATGGGAAGGAAGGAATTATGTAAAATGTTTTTTAACAAATATTTTCCTTGAAATATTTGACATAAAATGTAAATTGATCTCCTTTACCTCATTAAAAAAATGATCAATCCATCATCATGTATAAGGAAACATTTAATAGACTTGCATGATACACCTTCAGATCCTCTATTAACCCAAAATTCAAAAAAAAATTCTTATTTGGTGAGATAAAAATGAGTCTATGAATAACCCCAGTGATATGGGATTTTCGAGCTATGAAAAAAGTTTCTAATGGTACCTCAATGTTGAAATGGTGATCAAAGAATTTGAAGGGTATCATGTGTGTAAGAAGAAGAAAAAATATATTAATTCTCTAAGTGAAATGGTTAAATTTAAAGGTGTCATGAAATTTTAACATCCCTCTTTTCAAAAGTATGGAATGAATCACCCCTAAAATTTCCTCAATGGGATGGGGAAATGTTTATGTTGTGGGATGAAATGGAACGTAGAAATTTTTTTATGGGCTAAACACACTAATGTGTGGGAGGAATGTAATTCTCTAATAAATCATCAATGTGTCTTTTATTGTTTCATTTGAAATGAATAATGTCATCCATGAAACCAGTTCACTAAGATAAGGGTGGTTGAAGATAATCAATACCAACAACCTCCAAGGTAGTAAGGGAGAGCGTATTCCATCCCAACCACTGAGGTGGATCCTGATAATGAAGTGGTGATAGGTAATCTAGTTATTCATTCAATTACCATGAAAATATTTTTTATTCTAGTTCTCAAAATTCCTTCATATAATGGAATCATAGTAGAACTATTAAAAGACAAATATAAAACATGGAAATATATCTATCAGTGAAAATGAAAATTGTTGAAATTATTTCAACCCATGTATATAACTCCTCCCCTATAAAATTACACGGTATTAACTTCCCAATGAATCTTTTGATACAAAATTTAGTGTAATTTCAATCAATTATAGATATTTATTGGTTTTACTTATATAGATCCAATATAAATTACCATTATCAGGAAATCACACTCTATATAATGAATCATCATATGATTATGTACATGTGTATGGAGGATGTTAAATATTATTTTGAAATATCTTCTCATTAATGGATATAATTTCACTTAGATAACACATATCAAACTCTAATGATTGAGTCTATGAAAAATATCATCCTTGAGGACATTCCCATTATAAGAGAATATATTGAGGTGTTTCCTGAATAATTTCCTGGTCTTCCTCATACAAGAGGGATTGAATTTTTAATTAACCATATACCTAGGGATTTTAAAATATTTAAGACGTCATATATAATATATGTTGTGTAACTAGAGATGCTAAAGAATAAACTATAGGATAATAAATATAAAGGGTTCATATACCCAATTGATACACCATAGGGTGTACTAGTACTCTTCATCAAGAAGATGAATGGGTTAATTTTCATTTTCATTGATTATCGTGAGCTGAACAAGATCGTAGTAAATATAAAAAAGTACCTTTCCAAGGATAGATTTGTTTTATATTATCTACACAAGGACCAATAATTCTCTAAGATGCATCTTTGGTTGGGGTGTTATCCAGTAAGGGTGAATAAGTAGGATATCACAAAGAATTATTTCTGTAGAAGGAACGATCAATATGAGTTCATTGTAATTCAATTAAGAATAACTGATTATTAAATAATCTTTATGGAAGTGAATAATATAGTCTTTAGATATTACCTAAAAAAATTATAGTAGTATTTCTAGATGTTATCATAATACACTCAAAAAGAAAGAAGAAGCATTAAGAGAATCTAATAATTGTTATAAGAAACAAATATAAGGAGAATATTTATTAAAAGTATAAAAAATGTGAGTTTTGTTTTGAGGAGATCTCATTATTGTGTAATGTTTTCAATAGGAAAGGGAAATATATGAAACCTTGAAAAAAAGTGTCAATTTAATGTGGGACAACAACAAACATTGTGACAAAAATAAATAGTTTTCATGGATTATCTCGGTACTATCATGGATTTATATGTAATGTATCATAATTTACTGACCCTATAACCAATTGAAATCAAAATCGAGTGAATTTTGTTTGGAATAATGAATGTTAATAGATATTTAAGGAGTTAAAAAACAACATTATCACTACACTTGTACTTATGTTACCTATAAGGGGAGAACATTTCCTGGTATACATTGATTCTTTAATTTTGGTATTGATAAGTGTAATTATTTAGAATGAGAATGTGATAACTTATATCACATGTAAATTGAATGTTTATGAATATAACTACCAAACACGTGATCTAGAGTTTGATATAGTAATCATCGCATTGAAAATCTTGCAGCTTTATATCATTGGGGAGAAGTGGGACATATATATTAGTCATTAGAGCCTAATGTATATATTCACACATAAATTGTTGAACATGCACATGTAAAGATGGATATAGATGATTGAGGACTATGAATTCTCAATCAAATTTTATCTCGGGAATGTAAATAAAGTGGTATATTTTCCAAGTAAAAACAATCGAAAATTTTTAGCAATGACGGGAATTGAGAAGGACATGATCTTATTAAACATAAAATTTATGGGAATAATAATCCTAAAGGAAGGAACATCATAAATCCTTTCACATATTGTTTCTAAAAAAATAGAAACCAAATCTGGTCACAATCAATGCTGACAGCCGATGCGGCCAGTGGAAAGGCCCGAAGGGCATTCTGGATCCCCACGGGATAGTACAAGTGCCCGAGTATCAGAAAATGAAATTTGGGAATGATTTACATAATTATTAAACATAAAACAACAAACAAATCCAACATAAAAAATATGGGTTTTTTTAAAATAATCTTTTACAAAAAACCAGAATTGTATTATATAATTTAAACCAATTATGAAAGACTATAAAAAATGTAGAATCCCAAAATGGACTGCCCAGGAACCACTTCACGGAATGAGGCACCGCCCTCAAGCCTTCTCCATAACATTGCAAAAAATAAAGACTCGTAGAAACGTGGACCATTGGCTCTAAATCCTTTACCCAAACCTACGACAAAATAACCAAGTCTATTTTCAACCAAAGGTGTAAGTAGGGTGTAAGACAAATCCTAGTAGTACTCTACCATGAATATATTCCACATGAAAAACATTCGATAATAAAAATATGGCATGTTTTAAGAAACAAGATATGATAACAAAAAATTTAAAGAGATGCAACATTAAACAATAACAGTTTCACGTGGGATACATTAAAGAATAAAAACATTTAAATATAATTCCAAAGATACTGAATTATTTATCCAAACATACCTTATGCCAACTGTAAATGTTATTTATATATTGATCACATGAAAAAATAGAATAACCCCTATGATATACCTCGCTATGGGCCTACGGTACTTCGTATCTCGGTGAAAGTGACCATACAAATATCTGTTCTTGTGTACAATAGCCACTAGTATGGATCATTCCCATAACCTAGGGTTCCACATCATAATAATCATAATAATATTTATTCAGTGTTTTCATCATCAATTATGATATGTGAAATAGGGGACAGACCCCACGGGATCACTAGCATTCTAGTACACGTCCACCCACCAATATACCTGGGTTGTCCCTTTTGTTCTCAAACAAGTTCCAAAAGCCATAAAATAATTTTCTTTCATGGAAATACCACTTCCATGTCACACAAACATTCATACCGACCACACTCATGTCAAATAATAAACAATAAAAAAAGAAAATTCATTTTTACCTCATATTCGCACAAAACATCCAACAAACATGTTTCACACCTTTCTTGCAGTTTGATAAAACATTTCAGAAATTTATAAAACATTATAAATATATTTGAAATCGTAAATCACATATATTCCATTCAAAAACTTATCTTATGTGAAAACTCTCACAAAAACAGTACATGTACATTCTTTTCACATATTGTTTATCTGAGAAAATAATTTATAATTTTCATAAAATAATCCCATGTGGTATGACCATGTGTTGAACACAAAACCCTTTTTAAAACCATATTTGAAGTCCAAAATTCCTCATATACCAATCCAAAATAGAGTATTCATCCATAGAAACATTTATTTAACCACTCTCAATTGTAATAAAATGAACTGAAATAATACCACAAAAGATACACATGAAAAACAGACATTTTCCAACAAATATGATTATTTGAAACTAAAGGATTAATAAATAATAATAAAAAATGGTTCACAAACAAAAAGTAATGTAATAGGAAGATGATAAAAATATAAATTAAAAAAATAAAACTCATGTTAGGATGCTTACTCATAGAACCACCTACAATTTCTGCCAAAACTATAAACTGTTGTGTGAAACTTTAATCGCACCACCGACACAACACAATGAAGTGAAATAAAACCCTAATCAACAATATTTCCGAATTATGACACAAAATAAATCACAAAGTATGATACATAGCTTCTGGATATTCTAGAACCTCATTAAATCTGGAAGAAACCCTAAGAAAAATAGAAGAACATTAGAGGAAACTCACTTAATTAAGATATGTTTAATAAAACTCTACAAATACAATATTATTTGAATTTACCAATAGAAAAAAAACAAAATTTACGTTTGAATATAGTTGAGTAGGTCATTTGATAGTTGAAATGGAGGTAACAGAGTAAAAATTAAAGGAGTTATGAAAGAAAGAATTTACCTGTTCAAATCTGGATGATCTGAGAAATCAAGAGAAGTTTCACCCTAATTGGAGATTAATATTACTATCAAAGAGGGAGATGAGAGCATGGGGCTGTTCCTTGGTTATGTGGTCTCAGATGAGAGTTGAAATCACCAAAAAAACATAAAAATTCAATTAGATGTTAAATAATAAAAAACCATTTTAATGAAGGAAATGAGCATTCGGGATAACCTAACACCTTAATAAAAACCCCAAATCCATCATTATTATGGATTCATATGGTGTCCAAATAGATATGGTGGTTTTAATATTCCAAGGATGCCAATTCTGAAGTGTAATTAGTGTAAAATGTTAAAAAATGAATGATTAATAAAATAAACAATTTTTTTTAAATATGGAAATGGGCTCACTGTTTGGCCCAAATTTTGAAAACACACCATTTCCACCAAAATTCATGGGAAACCCCACCAAAAAAGTAATAATGGAAACTAAATAGAAAATACTTCTAAATGAATTCATGTATGTAACATTTCTCCCCAATATAATACTCTCCACGCTTTGAATTCCACAATAAGGCCAAATGAAAAAAAGAAAACCCAACCGAAATTCCATAATGGAATCATTTTCAAAGTTTCACCTACCCCTAAAAGGAAAAAACACCTCCAATTAATCAATACAATAAGGTATAATCTCACAAAGAAAATGAAACCCCACTTATTATAATTATCAATCATATTAAAACTATATCCCAAATTCAAAAACTATCTGAACAAGACTCAAGAAACTTAGTTGGAACAAACATCGCAATGAATGAGGTCACCACAATCTTCTTCAACAAAAATATCGGGTGCACTCTAATACTGATGTTTACTCAAGGAGGAAGTTGTAGGTAAAATAAATTTGAACATGACTACCTATTTCTAGACCAACAATAGGGAAACAAATATGTTATTGATACGAGTAGACACAAACAGACTCCCCACCATAACGAGAAACTAATTTTTTTTCCCATGATTGAATCGAGACACAAACAGGGGAGGCCTGAACGGACACATGTCGTACATGACAGATTTCCATTTCAATTCTACAAAATTACATACCTGAGACTCATAGTGGGTCTCCCCACAATAAGAACCATCCATCATAACTGACCAGCGTTGGGTGGCATAAAAAGATTACAATATTTAATGAGTTGGCACAACCCCAGGGTTAGTCCACATAGTTTGGGAAACCATGTGATCACCATGTAGAGCATTCTATCCAATGATGATGCTCTGTGCGATTACATGGCCCGAGTCTCATGGTCGTGAAGAGACCATGTGGTAGCTACTATCCCTTATCAAAAATTTTCCTTGGTTAGCACATGGTTACTTATGACCTTGTATAAACCATGCTCTTCAATATGCCTAGACCAAATTTCATATTTTTTGATAAAAATTATTAAGAAACTCAAGGGAATAACATGAACTCAAGCTATAACATGGAAACGTGGCCCCCGTCCTCTACCACCGAACATGGAAAACTAGAAAAATATTTTCAAATTAGGGATTTAATCTATTATAATATTTGATAATGAGGATAGAACATTGACCAAAGTATTAAACGACATTGAGTTTTTTCCTGACTACATGTCTTCTTCACCCTGAGACATATGGTTAAATCTGAAATGATAGATGCATCATCAGCCCCGCATTTAGGATTTGGAAAACCCCTTGAATATAACTTCTCTTTTAGGTTCCATGAAAACTATACCACTATCCCAGATGGGTTCGGCAAGACATAACACATTACAAACACACTTTACCCTGACCATAAATTTCACAGAAACATGTTCTTAGAATATTCACACACATCACCCCTAGTTTCTTAGTATGAGAAACATAATTTCGAAATGATGAATGGATACACCTTCCACTAAACAAAGGATTTAGGAATTCCATAAAGGGAAAAATGCATCCGAAAAAATAGATACTCTAATAAGATTGCATGTCCTTTACCATTATAGTTAAATGAACACACGTCATTGCAATGAATCACCGAACATCACCATTGAATTTAATATTAAAAAAACATAAGGAGATGGACTTTATGTCAAGTCCCAAACAACACATGATTCCAGACGGTGGCCATAACATCCTCTCAAGAACATATTTCCCACACTTGTGGTTTAATGTGAACCCCTTCTTTGAAAAGACTATGAAGGACCCATAATCCCTCTTATACACCATCTACACTAACAACCCCAAAATATTGTCACCTTCTAAAACTCATGTAACTTATGAAACTAATGTATATTCAACATCCCATGATACTCTCCTGCAACAAGAGGATCCACAAAACAAAGAGAGAAAATAATGTAGACTCAATCTCCAAATATCATGAAAAATATTCCTTATATTGATCAATTGTAGGGTCTTCCAATGGAGAAACAATCTAGGTTTCACTTCAGTTGTGAACATACCCTTAATGAGACTGTGCCTTATCCCACAAGAGCTACCAAGGACCCATCAAAGATGGTCCATTAGTATAGACTTATCACAATCCAGAACCAAACATGTGAGGGGAACCACCATAAAATAATCCCAAAACATTTCTCATAGTAGGACCTATAACCATCCCATCAACCCAACTCACTGACCAAACACAAACCAAAAACACTACTCAAACAAGAGTTGTTCTTGGACTCAATACATCCCACAAAAACTACATTTCCAAAAACTCATAAGGCACAAAATCCAAAACTAGTCAACAAGACATCCTGAATTCCTTTAAAATAATGTTTTTGAAAACAAACTGTTCGACGGTTAGTGCATCCACCAATGGTACCCCTCGGTCTTCACCCATGAATGATTTCTTGTGACACCGGTAACCCTCATCATATCCATCCTAGAAATCATATAGTCTTGCCATTAACCATCCATCATCGCATTTAACTCCATGTATGTGGTCTCTATTAGAAATCCCAAAGGCTAAAAAATATTACTTCCACTTTTCAAAACCAAAACATTCAACCGATACTACCTTTTCTCAATCAACGAAATCAAAACCCAATTTGCGTCTTTCAAAACCTTTCAGAAATCACCAAAAATTCTATAAAACTCAATTTAAATTGAAAGAAATTAAATTAAAAACAATTCAGCTCCTTTCTAAACACTTTTAATTTCATGGACAACTCCATTTCATATATCATTATTAAATTGGGAACCGAACTCTTCCTATTCTAAAATAGGATTCCAAAATTTAAAAAAACATTTCAAATGAATTCTAGTTACCAAATGAAACACCATTTCCAAACTCCACACAAGACCTCAAAAACATTCAATCCCATTAAAACACCATTCAATAGTTTAGATAACTCCACTGGAAGTACTTTTTCAAAACCACCTTTTACATAGTTTCTTCATTAAAATGAGGTTTAAACACACAATTTTCCATTTCAAAACAATTATAAAAATTTATCTCTACAATTTTAGAAAACATGAATCTTCCACTTTTGTGAAAAATAGTTGCATAAAATTTCACATTTAGGAAATAAATTCATTTTTCTTTAAAAACATGTCCCAATATCCCAACACGAAGAGACACAAGACAATGTGAGAGGAAACTAGATTCGGTGGGTGACATGAACATATGGTTGGAGGCCATATGTAAATAACTTTCGCATCATTAAGAGTGTTCTAATGAAATTTCTCCAACTCCACCTGTCTTTATAGGTCTAGCGACCTCACTGGGACCATTATACCAACTCTCTTTTAATTTCCCCAAATCATCATCAAACCAAGAAAACCGAAGGACTCAGATAAATACCGAATTCCAATGGTGACTTGAATCACATCAAAAGGTTTAATGGATAGGAACACCAATCAGAATCATAATTTCATGCCTAGAAAATTATTAATCCATACTATCATGACACTTACCCAAATAACATGACCCAAGAGTGAGAACCTTCCTTTGCTAACATTTTTTCACGAACTAAATCTTGTATCTATCAAAACAGGCACTTGACCCAGACCGTGGTAAGGCCCAAAGGGCATTCCCAATCCCCATTAGCTGGCACAAGTGTTCAGGTACCACAAAATGAAATTTGGGAATCATTTACCCGAGTTTATAAACATAAAACAACAAACATATCCCAGAAAAAAATCTGTACTTTTTTAAAACAACCCATCTTTTACAAAATCACATAACTGAATTACATAATTTAAACAAAAAATTCTCACAGACTATAAAAAATGAAGAAACCCAAAATGTATATCCCAAGAACCTCTTCATGGAAGGAGTCAACACCCTCCATCCATCTCCATGACACTTCACTAAGAAGGACCGAAAGATACTGGAACCATTGGAACTAAAATCGTTACCCAATCCTATTAAAAATAACCAATATACCCAAATGTGTATATAGGGTGTGATATAGAGCCCAATAGGATCCCACAACTATATGATTCCATGATATAATCATTGAGAGACTAAAATAATTCAAGTTTTCATAAAACATGAAATACTAATAGGAATTTAAAAGAGATGAAACTTTAAATAAAGATATTTTCAGGTGGGCTACATTAAGGAATCCACAATTTTAATTAGAATTCCAAATAAATTGAATTTTTCAACCAAAAATACCATATTTAAATGGTATAAATAAATTATATATTGATAAAAAGAAATGGGAATATAACCCATAGGAACTAGCTCATTGTGGGTCCAAGGTACCTCGTATCTCGAAATAAGTAACCATAGAAATATCTATTCTTGTGAAAAAGATCCACTTTTATAGAGAATACACATAACCTATTGTTCCGCATCGTAAAAATAATAATAATCATCATCATTGTTTTAATTGTGTTTTTTTAATCATTCTACATGAATCATGGTCCAAACCCCAAGCGATAACTAACATACTAGTACACATCCACCATCTTAGATACTTGGGTTTTCCCTCTTGTGCTCAAACACGTTCCATAGGCCTTAAAATAAAATTTTAACAAGAAAATACAACTTCCAAATCACACAAACATGCAAAAATCCCACACAAGTGTCATATAATACTCGTTTCACAAACAAAAATCATTTTTTACATCAAACTATCAAAAAACAAACCACCCAGTTGTTTTTCGGATTTCATACTTTTCGATAAAATGTTTCAGTAATTTATAAAACAATGTAAATATGTTTGAAATCATTAATCACTTATTTACCTTTAAAAATCCCTAATTTAGTGAACCCACAAACTAGAATAGTACATTAACATATTTTTCCCACTTTTTTAACTCAATATATCATTTACAATTTTCATAAAACAATCCCATGGGGTATAACCATGTTTTGAACGCAAAACCCCATTTCAAAACCTCTTTCATGTCCAAAATCACACCAATAACAATCCAAAATAGATTTTTCATCCCTGGAAACATTTATTAAACCACTCTCAATTGATATAAAATTACCCCAATTAATAACACCAATGATACACATGAAAACACAAATTTTTTAAAAAATATGAATCATTGAAAGTAAACTCTTAATCAATATTATCCAAAATGGTTCCTGTACAAAACATAATGTAAGAGGAACATGCTAAAAAAAATGTTGAAAATAAAACTCATATTAGGATTATTAAACCAGAAAACACCTACCATTTGTGAAAAAACTCCAAATTGTTGTGTGAAACATCAATCAAACCACTACAACACCACAAGTTAGTGAAATGAAGACCTAATCCACAATATTTCAGAAAATGACCAAATGTCAAATGGTAGGTCTTATCCCTAGTTTCTGAACATTTTATAACCTCTAAAAAAGTGGAATATACCCTACAAAAATGGGAGGAACATGAGAGGAAACTCATTTAAATGAGATATCTTGATTAAAACACCCTAAATACCTGATTAGTTGAATTTCCGAAAAGAAAAAAACGAATGTGGGGTTCAAATAATACTGAGTAGGTCACGTGAGGACAAAAATGGGGAGAATATAGTTAATATTTAAGATGTTATGAACGAAAAAATTTACCTCTTCCAAACTAGAAGATCTGAGAAATTCAGAGAACATTCACCCTAATTCATGATTAATATGATCTCCAAAGAGATGGAGGAGATAATGGGGGGATGAAATTCATAAGTGTGTTCGGGTGTGATTTGGAATCATTTAATACCTTAAAAATTGAATGAGATATTAAATAATTAAATAAAATTCAAGCATGAAATGGGCTTTCGGGCTGGCTGAACACCTTAATAAAAAACCCAAATCGATCATTATTATGGATTCATATGGGGTCCAAATTGATATGGTGGATTTAATATACTAGAGTATTATAATTGGGAAGTAGATTCGGTGTAAAATGTTGAAAAATTATGGACTTATAAAAGAAAAAAATATTTTTAAATCAAAAAATGGGCTCATGGTTTGGAAAAAATAATGAAAACCAACCATTTATACTAAAATGCACGGTAAACCCTCAAAAATGAAATATTGTAAATTAAATGCAAAATACCATTAAAATAAGTCATGGATTTGTACTCAAACATATCTTATTGATAGTACTGAGGATTCTTGAAGATATGATATTGAAATTTGGAAAAAGATGGATGCTATAAGAATATGGAATTCCCAAGAGTTCAAAATTAATGAATGAGTTGTATGATTTGTTTCAGTAATTTTTATACCATAAAACCTTGATTTAATGAATTATGTATAAGATGATACACATATATTGACCTTCTATATCCATCCGGGGATCACAAAGATGTATCAAGATCTCTAATATCACTTTTAGTGGGACAATATGAATAAGGAGATCGTGGAATATACATAAATATGTCTTATATGTCAGAAAGTAATGCTTGGAGGAAAATTACAACAAGGTGATGAAACAATTTCCAATAAAGATACAGAAACTTGAAAACACAAGCAAGAAATTTTTCACTAGTCTTCCAAATACATATGTAAGAAATAATGTTATATGTGTTGTAATGGAACATTTTTCACAGACATCTCAGTTCATTGCAAACTTATAGGACATCTCACATGATAAATAGTCTAGTATATACATTTTAAAAGTGGTGAGGATACATGGAACACCACTAATGATTATATCTAATTGAGATCCAAGATTTACCTCTATGTTCTCAAAGAGTCCCTAACATGGTCAACATACTGGGTTAGACATCGACAAAACATAGCACCATCAAACTAGTAGACAATTTAACAAAACTATCCCGAATCATTAGGAAATATTGAGAGAATGATCGATGTAATTCAATGGTGGAGGAATAAATAAATTCTTTTGGTTGAGTTCTCAAAAATAAATTTTTTACACTCAAGCATCCAAAGGGATCCCTATAAATCCCTTTATGGGAAGTTGTATAAAACACTTGCATGATGGGTTGATATGGGTGAATGAAAACTACTAGGTCCGGAAATGGTCTAGGAAATGGTGGAAAAGTACCTGGCAATTCAATAGCAGATCAGGGCTGCTCAGAGTTGACAAAAGAGTGAAGATTACAGTCATCGACAAGACATGGAGATTGAGGATAGAGATAAAAAATTCGTCCACATATCTCCAAGGAATATATTAATGATACTTTTGATGAATGGAAAGAATAACTACTGAAATGTGTCATACTCTTAAAGTAAATATTTTAATACCTTAAAAATATATTAATGGTTGTGGAGGATTCAAAAAAAATTTATAAAATTAATCAAAATAAATACACTAATGTTTAAATTTTTTTTCGTCATGGATACCTTTATTATTATTTATTCCATAACATTAATTTCATTGTGATGTCATATTAAAAATTTTATATTTACATGGTATTTAGTTTTTACACAAAATATCGATTATCTCAGAAATTTATGAAAAGATCCCCACTGGAAAATATTGACAAAATAATATATATTTAAAAAATACATTAATTCGTCAAAAATAATTACATTTAAAAAAAATACATTAATTCGTCAAAATAAATTCCTTGATTTAATTATAATATTAATAATAAAATATTGTTTGTGTTTTATTCTTAAAATATCATTTAGAAAGTAACTATACTAGAATGAAAATATATTAATTATTCTTTAAAAAAATAATGTACATACTAATATTTCTAGGGTATTGTTAAATATAAATTTAATAGGAAAGAAACACCCTAAGATTAAGAAGTGAAACATTGAGACTTTCATGGGGTGGTTTAGTCTACATGGTTTGGTAAATGATGTCGATGAGCTTGAACTTCTCCCATAATCAAATTTTCTCATGCTTAGGTTGTTGGATATCATCTTGGGATTTTTCAATAAAAATTACAAAAGATTATATCTCCCTTATAATATCTGAAAAATGGGATTCATAGGTTATAGAACTACTGATTGAGGAAATAAATTCTTTTTTCTATGTCAATTGGACATGCTATAAGCCTATTGTTATAATAATCATATGGATACTGTTAAACCAATATATTATAAATAGTAATGATTCTTTATAAAATTTTAAATCTGAGAGGATATAATAAAATTAAATAAGTGCTTGTTTTTTATGTAACAATAATACATAATAATACATTCAATTAAAACAAATGGGGAAATTTTATTTATAACAGTTTCAGTTGTTACAAACTATCCACCTCATTATTCAAAAGAAAGGAAACATGATACATTGAGTCTGGTTCCCTTGACATGAAATATATTATATATAATCAATAATTAATAGTTATATATGGAGGTATAAGATGATGGATAACATCATGATTTAATTAAAAAATGTCCACATCATTTTACGTCCAGGAAATATAACCATACATTTCAAATCCCACATCGATTCTTCAGTTGATGGCATGATTTCTTCTTTATTTGGAGTTTTTAGGATAGTGTATAAAAATAACTTATTGATATGAAACCTCATGGTTTACCATGTATACCTGTATAGTTATTTTATCATACTCATGAACAAGACCATAATTTCTTTATTTTTCCATTCTTTCACTGAATATACAATAGATTTTCTTTTATATCCCCACTCTATGAAATCCGCAGTTGGGTTATTTTTTTCCTCATAGTGACATGTCCAACCTCTTTTGGCTAGCTTTAGATTTTCTATTTTTAAGGGTACTAATATAAATAATATTATCCTTTTAATTGAGTAATATTACATTTTTTCTATAAAACCAATATTTTATAATATATATAACCTATTAAACCTAACATTATGGGTATAATAATCATCTTTCTTCAAAACACTTTTTTTATACTAAAAAAATAAGGATAAGGTTTTTATTTATTAATTGTAACATTTTATATTCACTTATTGTAGATATTATACACTATTTTAAAATATCTTATTTTGATCCTCTAATTGCTACATTATTGATAATATTGAATACACATAAATCATTACAAACATGTTTATTTAAATACACATAGGTTTAATCCTCTCATTACATCTTAGAAATTATTCCAATATATCTACTACTCAATTCAATATACAGTATTATATTACGTGGAACAATCTTCTTTACTAGTCATGGAGATGCATTCATTAATCTTAATGATTTTTTACATATTTTTCTATATTGTCCTCTTGTACATGAAATCAGTCTATTTTTATAGGTATTTTCATTGAAATATTTTATTCCTTTATATCACCCAATCATTTCTATCATACATTTTAACTAATTAATTATAATTTCAGGAGGAGATATTATATGTATAAATATGGGTTTTTACATTCTTCAATTGTTTATTGTGTTCATTTATAGTGAGAAAAGATATTACATAATTATTTAAAATAAAATTAATACTAAAATATCATGGAGTCATATTATACAAACATAAATAAATTTCACCCTAAAATTATTAATTTTCTATTGAATTTAATAAAAAAAATATTACTACTTTCAAAGCATATAAATATAAAACCAGCATTTGATGTTATACACCATAATGTTTACTCATATATAGAAAAATTTAATTTTTTTATTTTTAAGTCAATATGAGTTTCAATATAACTAATTAATTTAAAATAATATTTAAACTACTAAGGTATCCACTATATTCTATTTATTCATTTCTCATAAAAAATAAGGGTCCATGTAGTGACATAATATTTTAAAATATTTATAAATCTTTCAATTGCTTTATCCAAATACTACGTGTACAATTTTTATTAAATTGATGAATAAAATAACACATTATTGTAAAAATATCCTTCTAGACACGTAATTTTCAATCATATGAATGAAGAGAATTTTTATACAATATTATAATATAATTAGAAATAAAATTATCATATTATGTTCATTCAATAATATTTATAATATTTTTTAAATGGAATAATTTAAAACAATATATATATATATATAGGTTTTATCAGGGTATCAATATTTTACATCTACTAGAAAAACATTATATACATCATACAATGTTTAATGGCTAAAATATTATGAAATAACCTATTGATACAACATATGATGAAAAATATAATGGGTTTTTTTTTCAAAATTGTATCATAAATTATCCCAGATTCATTGAAATTTTAGGGTATAGATCAGTATTTTGATATTCTATAGATTGGTTTCCCATAGAAGATAATGTTGGAGATCATTTTAATATCATAAATTTATAATTATAATTGAATGTAAGTCATTTTGAAGGGAGAGAATAGTTAAATGGGATATACATCCTTACATATTTAATTTATTCCTTAATATGTCAATGCCCCATGAAAAAAATGAATTATTCATATCATGATTAATTTTACATCCTAATTTTAAAAATAACAATAAAACACTTACTTAATTAGTATATTATAGGTCTACTTTTTTTAAATTAAAATGATTTGAAAAATAAATCATCATAAAAAAATATACATAATAAACATTGACAAAAATTCCTTTATAAGAACACTCTATTGATTATTATTTTTTCTAAAATATAAAAACAATGAAACCGTACAATGTCTAATGAATCCTAAAAAAATAACAAAAAAATCATAAGATCTATTGAAAATGAATACCAATAGTTTACATAAAATCCTCAAAGGATATTTTAACTCTTATATTTTCCTTGAATGATAATATCATATCCTATAGATTTATAATATCTATGTTCTAATACCAATTATGACTCACTATACTCATACTATCATATATGGTTCTAAAAATCTATTCGTTATATATTTGATTGGATACCAATTTAAATTAATTAAAATTTTCCATCAATAATTAAAATATCAATTCCCACTACTGAGACACTTATATAACAAATCTATTTTCAATTTAGAGTTTTATAGAAAATAGGGAAAAATACACAGATAAACAGACAAATAGTCTACAAAAATTGGAATTTTTTCTACTCAACCATATATTTTAAATTCTACACATTCATAAATCCATGAAAACCATAAAACTAAAAAAATAATTCCTACCCACTCTAAATACCTTTTTAAAAACTAATAATGTTTTTCATTGGGAAAAAAATGATCAGTAAGGGTTTTTAAGTTATGGAAACATATAGGTCTTGGAAAAAGTGTGAACTCATTTCAAAATGAGTTTCCACATTAATAAATAACATTTATCTTATTTAAATAAACCTTTCAAACATAAAAAACATTATTCCTTTATAAGGATTCATAAAAATAATAAAATGGAATGAAATATATTTTTGAATGTTATTTTAGTAAATAAGTAATAATTATGGAAAATTTAAATATTTAAAAGATCATAAATTTTTAATTAAATACATTGAAAATTTCAAAATATATTCATATCAAATCAATTTATTATTTTCACTTAATTTTTATAATTTCTTATATAAATCATAAGTAGGAATTTAAAAATCATGGAGGCATATTGGGGCATCATATTACATCACGCAAATGATTACTTTTAAGACCATTATGACACAGTGGATAAGGATAAAATACAAGTTTCCTATAAAATGTATGATTATGTGTTAATATCAACTATTTAAATGAATAAGGAATCATAAATCATTTCCTATTATTATTTCGTGAGCTATAAAACTTCAACCAATTCTTTGAAGGAGAATAAAAGCAGCCACCCATCACTTAATCACATTCCCAAGACATTTATCATAATATTTATTTTTAATATTGAATTTATAATCATAAAACTAATTAAAAAATTCTTTCCAATGCAAAAAAGACAATCTTTGAAATTAGTTTTATATGAGGGGTTTATCATTGAAAAATAAATACCAAAGAGAATGAAATCCCTTATGAAACTACTATAGATAAATATGTGGAATGATTTAAAACATCAAACAAAAAATATTTAAACAAACTAATATCCTTAACTTAATTCTCATTATATACCATATTCTTCCGTCTAATGTTCACCATACCTTGGGATAAACCCCTAATAACTCACTCCCACTCTCTATATCCCCCATAAAGAAAAGTATATGAATTTAGGGTGAACCAACCTTAGGTGAGCACACAATAGAATACTAGAAATATAGGGAGATATATTTTTTTAGAAAAAATTCACTATATATTCAAATATTTATATTAGATATATATGTATAAAACATAAAGATAATAATAAACCCTATTTCGTTAAGGTTGTAAGAGATGATATAATCTACCTTATAGATAATTCAATTATAATATAGATTAATGATATTTGTATCCGTCACATAATTTCACTAAACCATTTTTATATTTTCTTAAAAGAATGATATTATATATGTGTTTCAATGTATAATAATATCATTATTATTTAATAATTTATTATGATGTGGTCTAACTGTTCTTCTCTGAATATATTCCACAAGCCTCGAATGTATAACATTCATAGAGAAATGTAATTGTATACATATGATATAAGTTTACCACCACATAATTATTATTTTAATGTGATATAAAAAGTATAATAAATTATTTTCATTTAATAATTTCCATTACCACAACTATTTAACATGATTTTAAAAATATTGTAATGAAAATCCATTGGGAGTGGTCCAACTTACATGTAAAATATTATATATAATATTTCATTAAGTGTTACACATGGAGGTGTAGGATGATTTATTATAATTTTTTTAACATAGTATTCTAATGTAATTTAACAGTCATGAACTATACCCATAAATTTTTTATCCGATACATATTCTTCATTTCATAAAGTTCTTCTTCATCTATCAGGATACGAAAATACGAGTCGTAAAATTCCCTTCGGTAAGAAAATTATAGTGGGTCATTGTTCCTCAATACATATTACTTCGGTCCAATTTAATCACAATCCCATTGTTATTTCATTATTATTATAACACACCAAAATTTTATGTCTTTTTTCCTTCATAAAACGACTTGATTTATTTGATATATTTCCATACACTTGACCCCGAGTTGAAATGAAAGAAGATATAAAAACCCATTATAATCAAGGAATTAAATAAGGAAATAAGTATGATTGAATACTACTAAAAATTTTATAAAAAATATGTATAAAAAAATTTTATAATTAAAATTTAATAATTAATTAAAAATAAATTAGTAATAAATTCTGTGTAAAGTGTTTTTATTCTTCAAAAATATTTTTGCATAAAAATGGATTTTATCACATATCTTCACATAAAAAATAATTATTTTATAAAATTTTTATAAATTATATTTTAGGATGTAAATATTATATTTAAAATTATCATGTCAATGTTATCTTATGGTGAATTTTTATGATTTTTTAAAAGGATTTATCTTTAGTTAATAATGAAAATAAAAATTTCTAATTATCATATAATTTCATGTAAAATCACCATTATGGTTTGAATTTTATCTTAATGTAACATAATAATACTTTAATTTTGAATAATCTAATTATTTACACAGTAATGAACATTATACTTAATTTTGGTATACCATAATTTGAGTGCATAAAAACACATTTTATAAAAAACTGTTTTTATACGTGCATTGTGTTATTTTTTTAATAAAATAAATAAATATATATTTAATAATAGTTTCAAAAAATATTATATATTATATATTCATTAATATATTTCAACATTAATCTTAGTTTTTTTAGAACGAATTTAATATATGAATTAGGTTTTTTATAAAAGATTCATTTTTTTAAAATGTGTTTTTGTTGTGGGATGCTTGATTTTTTAAAATAAAATTATACCACTTGTAGAAGTTTAATCTGATCAATTTGATACTATATTTGGATTAACAATAATTAATATTATTTAATAGGGTAATGTTACTTTATCATAGTGAATAGTGAAAATAGCAAACTTGTGTTTGAATGGTTAAGGTTAATACAAATTTACAGAGGGTTATACAAGGAAATAGTGGTAGGATTTCATCCCAAAGTGATATAAATATTATTGTTTGAATATATAACAATATTATCTTATCCTAACATCAAATACCTGGAAATTTTTTTACAAATTCCCATGATAGTAATTTATATCATTGAAATGTTTTAAGAAATACCATTTATATTCCTGCTCTCACTTATAAAAGGGAATATATTATGCTCCCTTATTCTAACCATTTACGAATTCGAGGTCAGAAAATAAATTCCTCAATACCAACGTATATTCCTCTCTTTTTTCATAGATGTTATTTTCATATTATAAGATAAATCCTTCATGGTTTAAGGTGTAAGCCAACAAAGGTCTCTCAAAGTAGAGGTATATATACTAATAAATCAATTACAATTTTAATTCTTCTTATAATTCCTATAAACACGTATTATATAAATAAAATTATTAATATATAAAATTTAATATATTTATATGTTATTATGGTGACCGAACAATCATTTACCACCACATCTCAGTCAAATGGGTGATGAAAGTCTCACAGATGCATACATGTGGACTACCACCATAACATAACGATGAGATTCATTATCCACAACCATAATTCATGGTAGGTTATTATGATTGATTTAATTTTTATATATGATTTTGTTTAAAAATAATTTTCTTATATTGATTTAATATTGACCTTTTTTCATTCCATCCATCATAAAATTAAATCATCTCTAATCCATACTTACATACTACCGTCTTCACATAGTGATGTAATTCATTATATATTACTAATTTATTTTAATGGTTATAATTATGTTTATAAAGAATATATATTATATTTATATCATTACTAAAATATTTTATTTTAAAGAAGCATGATAAAAGAACCATAACCATTAAACCCAAAAATTCAAGGAAAACAATGTTGTTATCAAATGAAATGTTGACAATAATGAAAGATTATTAATGAATGCTAGATAAGATATTATAAATAAATAATTTATTGTTTTATAATTATGATATTTATTCAATTATTTGACAAAAATAAAATTGATATTTGGAATATATGATGTTATAGAGCATAAAAATTCAAAATGGAATTAACGTAAGGCTTTTATGTTACAATCTCATTTTAACAAGGATTATTTATGATTAAATTTTAGGATGATGGACTTGTATTATAAATATCTGAAAAATAATAATTATTTTCTTGTTATATGGTTATTTCTAGAATATATAATGTTTTTATTTATTTTTTCCTCCCTTGAATAACATATGACACTGAAAGAAAATTTTCTAATTGAGAATTTATATTGTTTTCCCTTTGGTCGATATTCATTTCTTCGACATCCGTATTTTAATGATGATTGAAATTAATTATTTAATATTATAAAAAAACAGATTAAATAAACTTTTGAATATATTTGACTTAACATACCAATATATTAAAATAACCGTCTTATTATTTTCCAAATATAGTAATTTTGACCATTTACTGAAAATGTGAATGGAATTTTCATTTTAACGTACACCAATTTAAATAATTTACCTACCATAATGAATAATATATTCTTCAATTATTCCTCAAAAATATTCAATTTTTATCCTCAATTAAAAAATATTGCATAATTTTTTTTAAATTATAGACTATGAATATATGATTTCAAATGAAAATCTTATTTTTTTCAAGAAATGATTTAGTGATATTTTAATGGTTTTTAATCTATAATTACATAATTTCACAGTTCTTATTATCTATTATCGATATGATACAATGTTTCTATATTTATATTTATTTTTATTTCTCATTATTATGATGATGACATTATTATGAATCCCAAATCGTTTCTATAGAGATGATATGCTGAATGTATTAAGATCTTGTGGAACTCATATTTACGATTTTCAAAAAGTCATGGGTGGGAACATAATTATATATCCCTATAATGCATTAGGTAAATAAGGATATGTTATTATATAATAAACACTATAATGTGGAGTGAAATCAATTCAACTAGGGACATTATCCAATAAGATATTCTTGTGAGTGAACATGGACTATGGAACAGTGTAATGTGGATTACACCCAATACAATACGATAGTCATAGAAGTGATACTTTACTAAGGAAATTATTTTATATTATTATTAATATTCAAAACATTTATGCCCTATTATTATGATATGATATCGTGGATCATGAATGGATTTTTTTTTCTACACTCTATTTTCTTATATATTTTGATTGATAATATTTTATACAATATTTCATGAATATGATCTATAAACTAATGTAAATTATTTTCTAATTTTAATCACATTTTATCATAAACTTATACTTTCCAAATGAAAACTTATGATCATTGATTGAAATATATCATGTTTATAGTATTTAATCGTGATTGGGTTGTAAGACTATAGAAAATTCCAAACATTATTTTTAAATCCATGCACAAAGTCAACATGAAAATATGTGGCTTGAAGAGCATCATTGAAGAGATTTTAAAAATATGAAATAAATTTTATCATGCATTTTTAGTTTCTATTGAAATATGGAATAACTACTGAGTAGACTCTCATATCATAATTCTGACACAATGGTTGAATTTAGAACACTATGTTTTCCCTAAGCGCGACATAAAGTTGTTTGGGCTGAAAGTTTTGGATGGAAGTGAGTTGGTAGGGTTTTTTGTGGTGGATTAATTAATTAAATGATAATTTAATTATAAATATATCCTAATCCCCTCCTCCTAACATTGTGTTCAAAAATTAAAATTTGAGTTACTCCACTCATATTCCCCTTTGGTTACAACAAAAACCAGGACTAATCAACACTATAAAGCATTATTGAACTCCATTCATTGGGTCGATCATAATCTGAGCAAGGAGAAGCCATATCTGGGTGTTGTTCTACACCCAAATATACGATGATTCTCCATAAACATTTGTTTATTATAGTTTTGATCCAAATCCCCATTGTTATGATTCATTTATGGTTTTAAATCCCCATTATGAAATCTACAGATCACTACTAGGTTGATCTGCTAGTTTCAGGGTAAACCATGGTGAATCTGTTTTTTTAATGTTAATTCCCATCTAGAATTACTATCTACATGGAGTTCAGTCTAGTGAGACATGTACTGTATATTTTACTATTTGCTGAAGATGAATTTTGTGGAATACAAAATCTGTAATTGTATTACAAGTCGTGTTGTGACCCCATGTCATGTGGACAGAGGACATGGAAATAGAGTTCATGTGATAGTACATGTCTAAAGTACAAATACACAGTGTGTTGATAACGGGTAACAAAAAACCAATGACCATGTGTCCAATTATTATGAACATACCATGTATTATGGGATTCATTGAATGTAAGGGACACAACAGTCCTGACCATTTGGAAGAACACAGATTGAGGTCGGGTGAAGTGGGTCATGCTATATATGGTCTGTACACACCATGTAACACTAAATGTATTTGAAAACCATTTATATAAGATACATGACCAGGTACTTGATTGGGTTCACATTTCATGTGTGTAACGTCCTAGTTCCAGATGCCATGCTTTGGCACCCCGTACCCAGTTGGTCACATGGCCTCAAGCGCATTTCACCTAACGCTATAGGCTGACGACGAGCAGTGAGGGCCTTGGGTGTGATAGTGGGGAAAATATGCCCACATTGTTACAGTACTAATGGGATGTAAATAAACATGAAATATCAAAAGCAGTGGACGACCATCAATAATAAACAGCGGAAGACTAAATCAACAAACAACTAGATCACATATGTATATAAGAAAATGATGAAAGATACATATCTAAGAAAATAGACAAACAGGTAACAATGCTAGAGTACAAGAAGTACCAAAACAAGTAAAAAAGAAAGTTTAAACAGCTCCTCAGCATCACAAGCCTTTTCTTGGTCCCATGCTCTCCAGCTCCAAGCAATCAATTACCAGAAGTCTAAGGGAACTTTCCCTTTTCTATACCTGCAACAACATAGTCGGTTTGGGCCCAAAAGCATGACCCAAATAGGGTGTGAGACTATATCCCAGTAGGTAACCACCCGAAGATCTGTTCCTAACAGTCAGTGAGTATATGATAGGTAATAGTGCATTAGGCATTAGCAGTAAACAGTAAACAGTAGATAGTAACCAGTATGCAGTAAAGCAGGATGATATACAACAGTGATCAATCCTCTAAACACCAAGAAATGGTGAAGCAACTAGGTAACCACAATAAAGAATCCTTTATGACGTTCTCACAGCCATCCCCTCTTGTCCTATCAAAGATATAACCCAACCCTCTGGGCAGTACACTCAGCCTATACCCTCTGGTTTGGTCATAAGAAATTATAATACTCTCTGGGGAAGCTCGCCCAGTCAATTCCTCTTATAGTCTAGGGTATTCAGGGAATCTCTAAGGAAGATCACATGGACTAACCCTCTTGGCCCCAAGGTCTAGAGACTCTCTAAGGAAGTTCACTCATCCAATCCTCCTATAATCATATGAATACCGCAGACTCTCTGAGTAATATCACTCATTCAATCCCTCCTCTAGCATGTGTTGGTTTAATATAAATTCAAACAAGTAACGAATATCAGAGGAAGCTCACTCGGTCTACCCTCATGTAGTCTAAAATATCCAAAATCTCTCAGGGAAGCTCACTCGTTCTATCCCAAGTAGCCTATAATTTCCAAGACTCTCTGAGGAAGCTCACTCTATCTACCCTCGTATAGTCGATAATGTCAAAGAATCTATGGGAATCTCACTCGTTCTATCCCTTGTATTCCATAGCACCGGGCTCTCACAGTCCCATGCCAGTCATTTCATATTATTACTATAAGGCCAATGTACACCTATAGAGCTACTTGGCTATCCAGTCTACAACAAAACAAGCATATAAAGAAATATCAATCCATCCTAGAGTCACATGACATGGAAAACTTGTATAATGGCCAAAGTCTAACAAGACCTGAAGGTTGTAACAAGAACAAGGCATGGGAAAAACATCCAAGCACAATAATTATCCACAAACAAGATCAAATTTTTTCTACACAAGCATATTGCATGGCAGGAAAACAATAGGGGAAAAATGGAAAACACGTAAAACACCGTTCACGGGTTTTGGTTGAATTTTCACATGAATCTCAAAGACATTGAACGGTAAGGAACAAACCACCTACCCAGATCCTAGGAGATCTATATACTTTGACCATGAGGCTTGATTCTCCTTACAACGGCGTAGATATATGGAAAAACACAAATCTTTCAACTTAAGATATCATAAGAAATAAGAGGAATTGGAAAACAATGCTCTAGGAGAAGGAAGAACTCACCGTTGTGATTCTAACACAACTGACAGCGGTCGATTTGGAAAACAGACGGAGGGTCTAGGGCTCAGAGATGATTCACGGTCGTACGAGTCGCTCTCAGTCAAAGGCGCTGAAGAAGAAGATAGTTCTGTCGATTAGGATGGACCCCGACCTATTTATTGAAATAAAATAAAATACTTGGCGTGTACTTCTAGAGTTTACGACGTGTACCTTATGTTTATGTACCCCTCTTTATGTGTCCTCCACATCACCCATAGACACTGTGTGTGTGGCCGGGACACAGCGAGCACACGACCTAGCGCGACAAGGGAGTACACGGCGTGTATGTAACACCCTGAGATTTTATGAAAAATTGTCTTTTTAATTTCATCGATGTCATGTGTTGTATGCTACACAAAAAGGATCTTGCACTACACGCATCCCTGACTTGTCCTGCATTACACGCAATCGTGACCTTCCACGATAGCGTATGTTGTACACAATACCGAGTTTCACTAAACAATGATATGTCATATAAACTAGCCATTATGAATAGTAATACCCACTTTTTAAAATTTAATTTTTCAAAAGATACTTCATTTTTGGATTCAGAATATCGAAATTATCCTAGGGTGAAATTTTTGTATTTTTCTGAAAACATTCAATTTTTGATGAATAGTGAAAACAATATGTTACTATTTAAAAACCGACTTTTTATTTAAATAATTATATTTTTTTTAAATTTATTTTATGTGAATATTGATACATAAAACCTATATATGTTCAATGTAATTCATTGGAGTCAACTTATAATAATTTTAGACATATAAAAATTTATTTAACTTTTCACCGTCTTTTAGCCACCTCTTAGGAAATTTGAAAATTTACATAAAACATAATTTTATCGCTTCTGTGAGTGGAATTTCAAAAATCTGTGAGACAATGTTAATATCCTGAAGTAATATGTGGTTCAATAAGATAAAAATAATTTATGGTGAATTGTAACTTTTTACTTTTTTTACCACAGTTAAAATTAAATAGGGTAACTAAGGGTAAAAATGATATTATTATTACCCTAAAACATGTCCTATTTCTATTGGATAAGTATAGTTCGCCCAAAAACAACCTTAGGGTTAAAATATTTCCCTTTAGGTACACATGGAATATATTAGGACATTTATTATTATTTTATTTAATGAAGAATTAAAATAGTTAAAATCAAACTTTAATAACTAAAAAGAATTTAATATAGGGTTATACTTAAGATAAATTCGACTATAAACATTAGTTAGAAAGAAAAAATATTTCCTACATAATGATATTTTATTTATAATTTTTATACTTTAAATATTTTAATTTATTAATGACACAATGATGATGGAGTAATTACATTATTATTTAAATATTAACATAATTGATGATATAAATACCCAAATAAATGTAATTTTAGACTTTTATTTAATTATAACTAATTTATAGGGTATCATTAAATGTTAATATTGATTTAATTAACTTTTTTCGAACTAATAAATTCGATATGATTTTCACAAAAATCATGTACCAAATAGTGTCAAAATTAACATAAAATAGTTTTTAAAACAAATACTATATTATTAATTGTTATTTTATTACTAAAAATCTATGCTTTCAACAAATTACATAGGTAAGGTTATATATATTAATAATTAACCACTTTGAGTTCTTTTGGCTTCTTATAGTAAGTTTATTAGCCATATAGTGTAAGAAAACAAGAAGACATGGTAAAAGTAATATTATTTAACTTAGAGTTAAATCTAAATGATAAGGTTAAAATAGAAACCCAAACTTTTATAAAATATATTTGATGAGAGTATTTCGACACATCCCCACCTTAGCTTTTAAATAAAACTGTTCGGAGCTATTAAAAACTGAATATGACTTTATTATAAAATAATATTTTTCGTTTTTCTTAAGCTGCCCCACTCCTCCCTTATAAAAGGGCACCTCCTCCCTCTCCTCCTCACACCACTTTGAGCCTTCAATATCGGACAAACCCTACCCATTTACCTTCTCAACTTCCCTAGATATATCCTATAGGTCCTGGTTTTATTCAAAGACTATATTTAGTTCCCTAAGTGGAGGATAAGAAGAGGCGCTTCAAGGAAATGTAATGTCTGTTACCGATTCATTCAACTTTATTTCTCCTTCTACTTCTTCTTCTCTAGTTGTTTCAATATGAAGTAACAACATCAGTATCACTAATATACCAATATTTTATTATATGTATGATAAAACCCTATTTTTCCTTCTATCCATCCTATGGAAAACAAAATCACCGCATGTGCGTACGTACGGAATACCGTCTCTGCGCTGTGGTGTAATCTATTTTCCACCACCACCTTACTTGGATGGGTATAATGGTGAAAAGAATAACTATATGTGATTATAGTTACGTGATATTGATTCTGAAATAGTATACACACACTTCAATAAAATTCTATGATCATGGGAACGATATCATCGATCGTGCGTACGTACGGCCTACTGTCTCCACGATGTGATGCGACTCGTTATAAATGATCATCAATGAATAATGATTATATAAAGGAATTTAATGAATAAATATGATATATATTACACTAATACCATTATGTAAATTAGCTATCTATAACCTAAAACGAATAATAAGAATTTATTCAACAAAACATGCATAAGATTATAAAGCAATGAACACCTGAATAACAAGTAGGAATGAAATATTACTAATAATAAGATAAGAATATGACCATGTATGATATCATAATAGTGAGTAAGATTATGGAATATGTCAATAACATTATTTAAATCATTATACAGAAGGTTCGGATATGTATGAAGCAAATTGGACCTAAGGTAAGGGAAAATCTCGCAATCTCAATTTTTATCCGAGATTGTTTGTACTTTGGTATTTACTGCAGCATATTTATCATACACATACATGTTTACTCAATATATAATATTACTTCTATCCTCCTAAAATTTTTTATATTCAATTTTATCTATTGGTGAATTTTTAGTAAAAGATATGCAAGGAATCTTTTTTCATTTAATGTACGAGATACTTTTTGACTTTTTCGGCCAAAGTAAGAGAAGAATGTATTTTTAAATTATACGACATGAATGGATTTTATTATTTCATAAAACATTATTTACATGAAGAATACATAACAATTTTTCAAGTTTATTTTCAATCAACTTCTTTTAGTTTAAAATTTTATGACATGTTAAGAAACGAAAATTGTTTTTGAAGTAGAAAGGATATTTTCCTCAAGAATGGAGTTCAATAATTTTATCAAAATTAATTTCTATATAAGATAATATAGGGTTATATTTATATCAATATTTCTACATTTATTTTATTATGATATGATGGAATTATTTTTATGATGTCCTTTTATCTTATATGGATTATGTTATGATGGTATGATGTTTAAGAATCCCATTTTTTATTACATGGGTTATGCTATGATGTATGATTTATGATCTTTTGGAACACATATGAATGGTATCATTATGAGATGGGTGTGATATATATCTCCCTACAATGCATTTGGTAAATATTTATATCTCATGAGATAGACATGGATGGAACATCAGGTTAATTTGGTTCAGTGATAAAGGAATAAAACGAAGAGTGAACACAGTTCAGAAACGGACATTGTCCGCTAAGACAGTCATGGAAATGAGTCTTGACTAATAAGAAATGATATTATATGATTATGTGGGTATTCCACAATGTTTCTTACCTTATGTTATTATTTTTGGGGTTACATTTCACTACTATGATTTATTCCATGTTATGAAATTATGATCTCTTATTCAGGTTGAGATTTCCAAAATGATATGTTCTTATGAATATGATGTGATTGATATTAATTTTTTTTACCCTTACTACGAATTTGAGCTCACCCTTTTGTATTTTTTCTTTTCACGGGTCAGGAAGAAGGGTATTAAGTAATATATGCCGAAAGGGAATCTAGATATGATAAAATTAAAGGGTGACAGTGTAGATGATTTAGGAACCAGTTTTTTATGTTTCCCAGTATCTAAAGACATTATACCTATACAGTCCTTTCATGGTTTTGTTATATGTTGTAATAACTGTGATTCAATTCTGAATTAATAACAATGTTTGTAATGTATGGGTCATTATATTTGGCATCAGGGGAAAGGTATAGTCAACCTTTGGAAACTAGGATTTGAAAGCCCTAGTAAGAACCCTAAGGATAAGTCTAAGCATAAAACACAATCTTAGTGTTTTATAAATGGCCATTAATAACCTATGATAAGAGCTTAAGTGTAAAATTTTATTCTTGATTTTTTGGTTTTCCTATTATAATTAGTGTTGCTCACACTATTCTTCTTGGTTTTAGTCAATGACTGGAACTCGAAGGAACCGTGTTAATGCGAAATGTGATGGAAAATGCAATGATTGTCCCCCTGAGAAACCAAAAATTATAGGAGATGGAATGAAAAATCTTGTAGCCATGCTCACACAACGTTCTCAAGCAATGAATCATGATGGACTTCCAAATGAGCAAAGGAAGGAGAAACATTCTGTTGAATCCTTCATGAGGCAGTGTCCACCCTCATTCAGTGGGTCTACTGATCCATTACTGGCTGAAAAATGGATCATTACCACTAAAAAGATATTTTCAGTTCTTCAATGTTTTGAACATGAAAAAGTCATATTACCAGTATATCATTTGGAAGGTGAAGCAAATCAATGGTGGAATCTTATCAAGAATACGAGCCTAATAGATGAAATTGATTCCATGGAATCTGATGAGTTCAAGAAATTATTTTTCAATAAGTACTTCCCTCGTATTCTTCAGAAAAAGATGGAGAAAAAGTTTCTTTAACTGAAGCAAAAGGATGATAAATCTTTTTGTACCTACGAAGAAAATTTTACAAGACTTTCAAGGTACGCTTCTGGGATTATTATCCAACCTGAGAGTAAGATCGATCGATTCTTTAGTGGCTTAAAAACAAGTCTTCGAAGGGCATTATCCATAAGGGACTTCAATATCTATGAGGAAATCGTTCGATATGCTCTCAAGGTTGTTATGGAAATTGGAGTAACCCATCCGTCATATGTGTTTGATTAGAAGAGGAAAATGGAATTCAAGGGTAAATCTAAAGACCACACTCAAAAAAGAAGATGAGTTTTCCCTTATGCTCAATGTGTGGAAAGAAACATGGATGTAATTGTCTTAAAGGGACAAGTGAATGTTTCAAATGTGGAAGGGAAGGTCATCAGGCATTTGAATGCTGCAATGATGGGAAGAAGATGTCTAGTGATGCAAAAAAAGAAAATTCTACATAGAGTGCACATACTACACTTCAATGTTACAAGTTCAAAGAAATGGGGAATTATGTTAATCAATGCCCTAATCCATGGGTTGTTGATGATGATCGGCATCAACAATGTATTAAGGATAAAGACAAAATAAAGTCACATGCAATTTCTATCAGCGATGTGGAGTAAGATAACGAAGTGATGAAAGGTACACTTACCATCCACTATAAAGTAGGAAATGTTTTATTTCATTCTGGATCCTCCCACTCATTAATTTCTGAAGAATTTTCTAAGGGAATCTCCGTATTACCTCAAAAATTAGATGTTGAGTTATCTGTGACAACCCCTAATGGCACAATAGACACATCAATAGTTTATAATTATTCTACGATTTATGTTTTTGGGAATGTGCTTCCTGCAAATCATCTGATCTATCCTATAGTAGAATTTGATGTCATTCATGGAATGTATTGGCTTTCTTTATATGGATCTCATATCAATTGCCAAACAAGTGAAGTCATATTTTATATTCCAGATCAATCTATGATTGTCTATTGATGCAAGGATGAACATAACATTACAGTGGAAATTTCTTCCATCTTATGGGTCTTGATTCCAAAAAATGAAGGTTATTTATCTCAAATGGTTGGTGAAAAACTCCCGATTAAGAATATGCCCATTGTAAAGGTGTTTTATGATGTCTTTGCAGAGGAATTTCCTGGTCTTCCACCAAATCGTGAAGTTGAGTTCTCAATGGAACTCATACCAGGTGCATTACCTATTTCAAAGACACCTTATAGAATGGACCCAATTTTGTTGCCGGAATAGAAGAATCAACTCCAAGATAATATTGATAAGTGATTCATATTCCCTAGTGCATCGCCTTGGGGAGAACCTGCTCTCTTTGTTAAGAAGAAAGTTGGACCGGTGAGACTATGCATTGATTATCGAGAACATAACAAAATACCTATCAAGAACAAATATCCTCTCCCATGCATTGATGACTTATTTGACCAACTACGCGGAGCTCAATAATTTTCCAAGATTGATCTTCATTCAGGGTATCATCAATTAAGGGTCAAAAGGGAGGATATACCAAAGACAGGTTTCCGTACAAGGTATGGACACTATGAATTTATAGTGATTCCATTTGGTCTTACCAATTCCCATCATATCTTCATGGATCTAATGAATAGAGTCTCTATATACTATGTTGATCAGTTTGTGGTAGTCTTTATAGAAGATATTATTGTCTATTCAAAGATCAAGTAAGAACATTAAGATCAATTGAGAATTGTATTGACGTCCCTGAGAAAGGAGAATCTTTATTCCTAATTTTCCAAGTGTGAATTTTGGCTTAAAAAAGTAGCATTTTTGGGTCACATAATCTCAATAGAGGGGATACCTGTGGATCTAGCAAAAATAGAGGTTATCGAAAGGTGGTCGAGACAAACAACAGTAACTGAGATCTGAAATTTTCTTGTTTTGGCTGGATATTAGCGACGTTTTGGGAAAGATTATTCACGATTATCTAATCCACTGACCGGGTTGACTCGAAAAGGAGGTAAGATCGTGTGGATTGAGGAATGTGATGTGAATTTCAAGGAGTTGAAAAGAAGGTTATCCAGTGCACTTGTGCTCACACTGCCTTATAGTGGAGAATGGTTTTTGATCTATATTGAGGCATCCAAGAAGGTATTGGGGTGTGTTCTCATGAAAAGTTATATGGTGATAGCTTATGCGTCACGATAGTAGAAAATCCATGAGAAAAAGTACCCAACTCATGATTTGGAGTTACCTGCGGTAATCATTGGATTTAATATTTGGAGGCATTATCATTATGGTGAAAGGTGTTATATTTATACTGATCATAAATGTTTAGAGTATATTTTCACACAAAAGGAGCTGAATATGTGTCAAATAAAATGGTTGGAGCTAATTAAGGATTACGACTTCTCAATTCATTACCACCCTGGGAAAGCAAACATGGTGGCAGAGGCATTAAGTCGACAAGATCATTCTTGCTTATCCATGATGAGGATCCCAAAAAATCCAATATTTATGGATTTACAAAGGACAGATCATGGAATTATAATGGAAGGGGAAAATCATATCTTTCTCAAATGAATGTTCAACCATATATACATGATAATATTATAGAGGCACATATAGAATATGTTGAGTTACAAAATAAGGTGAGAAATGTTCCTGAATTCAACCTTGATTGTGATGGGATAATACGTTTTGGGAATCAGGTTTGTGTTACTCCCATCCCATAATTAAAGAAGGAGCTACTGGATAAGGCACATAGTTCTTCATTCTCTATTAATCCTGGAAGCACAAAGATGTACAGGGGCCTGAAAGAGTACTTCTGGTAGGACGACATGAAAATAGATGTTGCTGAATATGTCTCTTGATGCTTAGTTAGTCAGCCAGTTAAAGATGAGAGATATAAGTCCAAGGGGATGTTACAACCATTACCCATACCCTAATGGAAATTGGAAAAAATCACTATGTACTTTTTCACCGGAATTCCTAAAAACTCCAAAGGAAATAATTCTATTTGGGACATTGTTGATCGTCTTACAAAGTCGGCACACTTCATTGATATTAGAGAGGATTTCTCTCTTGATCAGCTTGCCAGGATATATGTAAAGTAAGTGGTAAGATTGAATGGAGTACAAATTTCCATTATATCTGATCAGGATTCGAGGTTGACATCATTGTTTTGGAGAAATCTTTAGCATACTCTAGATACAGAGTTGAGTTTCAGCACTGCTTATCATCATTAGATAGATGGTCAGTCTGAGAGGAAAATTGAAACTCTACAAGATATTTTAAGAGCTTTCTCTATGGATTTCAAAGGTGGTTTGGATCAACACATACCTTTGGTGGAATTTTATTATAATAATAACTCTCACTCCAGTATTTAGATGGATCCTTATGAAGCTCTCTATGGATTGAAATGATGAACTCAATCTTGCTGGGATGATGTTGGGGAAAGAAAGCTATTATGACCTGATCTTGTTGATGAGATGGTAGAAAATGTCAGATCTATTCAACAACACATAAGAGCAGGTAAGATTCGACAAAAAGGTTATGTCGAAAACCGAAGAAAATACCTAGAGTTTGAAGAGAGTGATAAAGTGTTCCTACGAATATCTCCTTGGAATAGAGTAATGAGATTTGGAAAAAAAGGGAATGTTTAGCCCTAGGTATATCAGTCCTTTGAAAATACTAGATCAAGTTGGGATGGTAGCATACCGACTAGAACTTCTACCAAATATCTCTCATGTTCATGATGTGTTCCATGTATCTCTCATGAGAAAGTACATACCCGATCCTTCACATGTACTCAGCTCAGATGTTTTACCGCTGGAGGAAGATCTTTTTTATGAAGAACAACCGATAGAGATTCTAGATTGTAGTGAAAAATATCTACGGAATACGACTACTCTCATGGTGAAAGTTTTATGGAGGAACCGCCAATTAGAAGAAGCTACAAGGGAGCTTGAGGATATGATGAGGGATAGGTATCCTCATTCATTTGTTATAATGTGATGAATTTCTTGGGAGAAATTAATTTTAAGGGGGGTAGAATGTAACACCCTGATATTTTAAGAAAAATGTTCTTTTTAATTTCATCGATGTCATGTGTTGTATGATACCTCAAAAGGAGCTTTCACTACACACGTTCCTAACATGGCTTGCATTACCCGCAATTGTGACCTTCCACGATAGCGTATATTGTACGCAATACCGAGTTTCATTAAACAACGATATGTTATATAAACTAGCCGTTACAAATAGTAATACACGCTTTTTTAAATTTTAGTTTTCAAAATAGAGTACATTTTTGGATTGAGAATATCTAAATTAGAATAGGGTGAAATTTTGTTATATTTCTGAAAACTTTCAATTTTTGATGAATAGTGAAAACACTAGGCTACTATTTAAAACCAGAGTTTTTATTTAAAAAAATATTTATTTTATTTAAATTTATTTTATGTGAAAATTTATAAATAATACCAATATATGTTCAATTTAATTCATTGGAGTCATTTTATAATAATTTTAGACATATAAAAATTTTATTGATTTTTTCACCTTCTATTACCTACCTCCTTGGAAAATTTGAAAATTTACATAAAACCTAATTTTATCGCTTCTGTGAGTGGAATTTCCAAAATCAAAAAGACAAGGCTAATATGAAGGAGTAAAATGTGGTTCAATAAGATAATAATAATTTTTGGTGAATTGTAACTTTTTACATTTTTTTACCATAGTTAAAACTAAATTGGGTAATTAAGGGTAAAAATGATATTATTATTAAACTAACGTGTGTAATAATTCTATTGGATAAGTTTAGTTCGACCAAAAATAACCATAGGGATAAAATATTACCCTTTAGGTCCACTTGGATTAGATTAGGACATTTATTATTATTTTATATAAGAAGAATTAAAATAGTTAAAATCAATGTTTAATAACTAAAACATTTTTAATATAGTGTTATACATTAGATAAATTTGACTATAAATATTAATTAGAAATATAAAAATATTTCCTACATAAATATAGTTTATTTATAATTTTTTTACTTTAAATAATTTAATTTATTTATGACACAATGATGAGGAGTTAATTACCTTATTAATGAAATATTAACATAATTGATGACATAAATACCCAAATAAATGTTTTTTTAGACATTTTATGAATTCCACTAATTTTCTAGGTTAATATGACATGTTAGTATTTATTTAATTAAATTTTTTCGAACGAATCATGATGTTATGATTTTCAAAAAAAATCATGTACCAAATAGTGTCAAAATTGTCAAAAACTAGTTTTTTTAAAAAAATTATTATATTATTATTTGTTCTTATATTCCTAAAAATCTATGGTTTGGAAAATTGTCTTAGATAATGTTATATATATTAATAATGATCCAATTGGGGTTCGTTTGTCTTGTTATAGTATGTTTATTAACCATATAGTGTAAGAAAACAAGAAGACATGATAAATGTTAAATTATTTAACTTAGAGTTAAATCTAAATGATAAGGTTAAAATAGTAACCTAAACTTGTCTAAAATCTATTGTATGAGAGTATATCGAACCATCCCCACCTTAGCTTCTAAATAAATCAGTTTGGAGCTATTAAAAACCGAATATGACTTTATTATACAATAATATTTTAAGTTTATCTTAAGGTGCCCCTCTCCTCCCTTATAAAAGGGCACCTCCCCCCTCTCCTCCTCACACCACTTTGAGCCTTCAAGCTCGGACAAAACCTAAAATTTTCCTTTCTCAGCTTCCCTAGAAACATCCTAGAGGTCATGGTATTCTTCAAAGTCCATCTTTAGTGCCCTAATAGGAGGTTAAGAAGAGGCGCTTCAAAGAAGAGGTAATGCCCGTTATCGATTCATTCAAATTTATTTCTTCTTTTACTTCTTATTATTTAGTTGTTTAATTATGAAGTAATAACATCAGTATCACTTATATACTGATATGTTATTATAATTATGGAACAACATTATTTAACCTTCTATCCATCCTACGGAAAACGAATTCACCGTGGGTGCATAAGTACGGAATACCGTCTCCACGCTGTGGTGTAATCTATTTTACACCCCCACTTTACTTTGATGGGTATAATGGTGTAAATAATAACTATATATTATTTTTTTAAAGTGATAATGATTCTGGAATAGTATACATACCCTAAAATAAAATTCCACGATCATGGGAACGATATCATCGCTCGTGCGTACGTACGGCCTATCGTCTCCACTATTTGATGTGACTCATTCTACATGTTCTTCATTACATAATGATTATATAAATGAATTGAATGAATAAATATGATATATATTACACTAATACCATTCTATAAATGAGTTATCTATAACCTAAATATAATAATATGAATTGATTCGACAGAACATGCATAAGAACATAAAGAAATAAACACCCGAATATCAAATAACAATGAAATATTACTATTAATAAGATAAGAATATGACCATATATGATATCATAATAGTGAGTACGATTCTATAATAAGTCAATAACATTATTTAAATTATTATACAGGAGGTTAAGATACGTACGAATAAAATCAGACCTAAGGTAATGTAAAATCTTGAAATCTCAATTTTTATATGAGATTGATTATACATCGGTATTAAATAGGAAATATTTTTCATTCACATCGATGTTTACTGAATATGTAATATTATTTATATCCTCCTACAATTTTTTAAATCCAATTTTACCAATTTTTGGATTTTTTGTAAAAGATATGAAAGGAATCTTTTGTCGTTTTAAGTACGAGAGACCTTTTGACTTTTTTGGCCATTGTATGAGAAGAATGTTTTTTTAACATATACGACTTGAATGGATCTTATGATTTCATAAAACATTATTTCCATGAAGCTTCCTTTAGAATTTTTCATGTTTATTTTTAATCAACTATATTTAGTTTAAAATTTTATGACATGTTACGAAAGGAAAAATGTTTTTGAAGTAGAAAGGATATTTTCCTCAAGAATGGAGTTCAAGCATTTTATCAAAATTATTTTCCATCTATGATAATATAGGGTTTTGTTTATATCCCTATTTTTAAATTTATTTGATTATGCTCTGATGGAATTATTTTTATGATGTCCTTTTATCTTATATGGAAAATGTTAGGATGTAATTATGGTTAAGAATCCCATTTTTTTAAATGGGTTATACCATGATGTATTATTTATGATATTGTGGAACACAGAATAATGATATCAATATGAGATCGGTGGGACCTATATCTACCTCCAATTAATTGGGTAAATATTTATATCTCATGAGATAGACATGGCTGGAATGGAAGGATAATATGGTTCAGTGATACATGACTGAAACAAGGAGTGAACTCGGTTCAGAAATAGACTTTGTCTGCTAAGATAGTCTAGGAAATGAGTTATGAATAATAAGAAATGATTTTCTATGATTATGTGTGTATTCCAAAAAGTTTCATGTCTTATGTTATGATTTTTGGGATTACATTTCACTACAATGATGTATCCCATGTTATGAAAATATGATCTCTTTTGGAGGTTAAGATTTACAAAATGATATGTTCTTATGAATATTATGTGATTGATATTTCTTTTGTATACCTTCACTAAGCATTTGAGCTAAAAATTTGGTATGTTTTCTTTTCCCATGGTCCGGAAGAAGGGTATTAAATAAGATATTCCAAAAGGGACTCTAGATATGATAAAATAAAATGGAGAAAGTGTAGATGATTTATGAACCAGTTGTTTATGTTTCCCAGTTTCTAAAGACACTATACCTATATGATCAATTCAGGGTTTTGTTATTTGTTGTAATAAGTGTTCTTCAATTCTGAAGTAATAACAATGTTTGTAAAGTATGGGTCCTTATAGTGTACTCATAAAGTATATGGCGTGTACTTAAAAAAATTTCAGAAACTCCTCTTTCTCAAAAAAAAACCAGGAAAAGAATGAGATACATGAAAACGAAGATCCTAGTTCTTACAAACATCCCCCCTTAAAGAAATTCATTCCCGAATTTCCCTAGGGAGGCATAGAAAAAGGAACCCCAAACAGCTCCGGCCTCTGTGATCGTACATCGGCCTCCCTCTCCCATGCCTTTTCTTGCACTCGCCTGTGCTTCCATAACACCCGTACTAGAGGAACATACCAGCCAAACATAACCTTCATACTTCTATCAACAATCAGGATGGGATGCTACTAAAAGGACGCATCCATTTCAAGATCAAACTCCTCAGATTGAAAGACATGAGACGAGTCTAAAAAGTAACATCAGACCTAAGCATTTTGGAAGAAGTTGTGCATATGATGATACCTCTAAGGTAACTGCAACCGATAGGCAACCGACCCAACTCTATCCAACACCCCAAATGGCCCGACGTACCATAGGGAAAGCTTACCCTGTCCCCAAATCCACTTGTGTCCCGACCTTTTTGCAACACATAGGAAAACTTGATCCCTGACCCCGAACTCCAAAGGTCGTCTCCACTGATCAGCATAAGACTTCTGTCAAGACTGTGCTATACCCATCCTCTTCTGAATCATCTCTATCTGCTCAGAGGTCTCCTGAATAAGACAAGGTCCCAAAAAATCTTCCTCTCCTGCCTCCAGCCAGCATAATGGTGATCGTCCTGGACTACCGTTCAAATCCTCGTAAGGTGCCATCTGAATAGTAGCTTTAAAACTTTTGTTATAGGCAAACTCCACATGAGGTATATGCTACTCCCAAGAACCACCAATGTCTATAATGCTAGATCAGAGTATATCCATAAGAACCACGACCGTACGATCGGGTTTTCCATCAGTATTTGGATTGTATGATGTACTCAAATGTACCTATGTACCCAAAGGCTTCTGAAGTCCCTGCCTGAACCGATAAGTAAAGCACACACCCCTGTTTAAAAAAAATGGAGTGTGGAACTACATGTAGACATACAATCACTCTGATGTAAAACTCTCCCATCTCATCAACAGTGAAGGTATCATTGATTTTCCAAAATTGAGAAACCTTCATAATCCAATCGAAAACAACCTAGACAACATCACTCCATCATGGTGACCTCCGCAACCTAGTCACGAAGTCCCTCACGACATCGTTCCACTTCCACTTAGGAATGGGTAACTGCTATAAAAGCCCTACTGGTCGCTGATTCTCTTCTTTCACCTACTGAAAAGTAGAACATCTCATGAAAAAACCTACAACATCTCTCTTAATACATGGCCACTAATACTGGTGGTGTTAATCACGATAGATATTGGTGACGCCACTATGAACTGACCATATAGAGGAATGAAAATATTGAATCAGCTCCTCGCATATATCTGTTGGCACCCATACGCATCCCTGGAAATGCAAGATCTCATCCTCACCCATTGTCCATCCAGGAAGAGGGTCCTCTCCTGACACACTCTCCTGCAGGACTAATACCTCTGAATCCGATATCTGCCTCATCTGTACCCAATCAAGAAGTGAAGAGGCAACTACTTCAGAAGATAGGAATGCATGTCCTAGTCTATCTTGCACCTCCAACTGTATCTCATAGAACAAATCCATAAGCTTCTACTCACTGCTAGCCTCCTGAACTACCTGAATCTGAGTTCTCCTACTCAACGAATCTTCCACTTCATTACCCTTCCCTAGCATATAGGCAAGCTCGATGTCAAATGAATGAAGATACTAGACCCACCTGCACTGTCTCAGATTCGGATCACGCTGAGTGAAGATATACTTGAGACTCTTGTGGTTGGTGAAAACCACAAAGTGATATCCCAGAAAGTAGTGTCTCCAATAGCGTAAGCCATGATCAAAAACTGCAACCTCCAGATCATGCGTCAGGTAGTTCCTCTCATGTGGCCTCATCTGCCGAGACCCCTAAGCAATGACCCCATCCCCCTGTATAAGCATAGGTCCCACCCCGATACCCGAAGCATCACAATATACAGTGTAGCCGTTGCCCAGCTCTGGCAAGACTAGTATCTGTGATGACGTCAACCTCCCATTTAGCTCTTGAAAGGCTGACTCACAAGAATCTAACCATAAGAACATCGCCCCCTTCATGGTCAGACCTATCAGCAGTGCTACTAGTGGTGAATAATCCTGTATGAAATGCATATAGTATACAACCTGTCCTATAAAACTATGTACCTCAAATACATTCTTCGGATGCTCCCCAGAAACTACAGCTCTCACTTTCTCTGGGTCTACTGATACTCTTGTCTATGAGATAACATGTCCTAAAAATTGAATCTGATCCAACCAAAAGTTGTATTTCGAGTGCATATCATATAACTGATGCTCTCTCAGTGTACTCAGAACAATATCAAGATGGGTGGCATGGTCCTGTCGAGTGTGAGAGTACACCCAGATGTTGTCTATGATAACCACCATGAGAGTCCAAGTACGGATGGAACAATCGGTTCATCAGTGCCCTAAAAACTGCTAGTGCGTTCGTGAGTCCGAAGGGCATGAATGTATACTCTTATAGAACATATCTTCTCCGGAAGGCTTCAAGAGGTTTATCTAATGGCCTAACGAGAAACTGATGATAATCGGACATAAAATTGATCATCGAGAACACACGGGCTCCTCGAAGCTGATCAAAGAGGTCATCGATCCTCAGAAAGGAAAATCAGTTCTTTCCCGTCAACTAGTTCAGCTTCCGATAATCCACAAACATTCTAAGGGTGTTGTTTTCCATCATCACAAACAGGACAGGCGAACCCCAAGGAGAAGTACTGGGTCAGATGAAACTATTTTCCTGTAACTCCTCCAACTGCTTCTTGAGCTCCTGCAACTCAGGTGTAGCCATCCTATAATGAGGAATGGACACTGGTGACGCTCCTGGAATGAGCTCAATCAAGAAGACTCTGTCACGCTCCAGAGGCACGCCTGAATAGTCCTCTGAAAAGACATCCCTAAAACGACCCACCACTAGAGGGAAGTATAACATCGAATTCCCTAGGTCATCCAGATAAAGACTGAAAATCTGGGATATAACTCCTCATCGACCATGATGCTCTTCTCCAGCTCTACCCGACTGGACATCCCACTCACCTCTATAAAGGAACAATTCACCCTATGGTGATAGGAAACTCACCCTACAACGATAAAAATAGATTACTGCCTCGAAGGGAACTAACTAGTAAATACCAAGATGAAATCATATCCTATTATCTCTAGGACATAAAGGTCCCATAAGAAATGAAACCCTGCAATCTCAAGAAGGAACTCTCTGCATTGTCGTACGCTAAATGTACTCATTCCAAACGGTTTTTCAAGAGTCAACAAGTCGGTAGATGAAAATATACTGAGCCTAAGGCTCTCCACAACAGCAAAAAATATTAAACTATACGAAGAACCATTATAAAAAAGGTATGAAGATAAAACTGAGGCCACTAAGATTGATCCTCGAACTGTGTAAGGGTCGAGATCCTGCTCCTGATAGGTCAGCTCCATGGAAAAAGTTTGGCCTGCACCGCGGCCCTACGCCCCAGGCTGACCCCTCTGAGCTGACCCACTCTGCTGTCGTTAGTAACTTGGTGACTGACCATGAAGGCCGCAACCTCCACCTCGGCCCGAACGGCCGGAAGAACTCCAGTTCCCGGATTGTTGAGAAACTGTTGAAGCATCTCCTAAAGGTGGGGTCAGAGAAGAACCCATACCACTAGCTGAAGTTGAGTAGATCTGAAAAAAGCACTGAATATGGACCATCTTGCCGCATGATTAGAACTCCATCGGGTCCCTCTAGCACTAAGGCCTAGTATTCCCACTCCTACAACATTGGTATCATACAACCTGGATTCCTAAAGATAAATCCCTCCTACTCTGATCTCCTCGAGAAGACTCTTTGTGGTGCTTCCAACTATCCATAAGAGGAACACCAACTCTTGATGTAGAACCGTCCTGGATCACTACTCCAGAATCCCTCAGGTTGCACCCAGTGATCAGAACCTATTTGACGATGGAGGATATCGAAGTCAACCTAGAGATGTTCAGCTGGGAGTGGATCTCCTGCCTGAGACCGTCCGTGATCTTCCTAGCAAGGAATAAATCATCACCTGCTGGGATCAGTGTGAAGTGTTGAAGCTCAGTAAAGTGGGCCAAGTAATCCATAACAGAAAGAGTACCCTACTGCACAGTCATAAACACACGGGATAGGTTGGACCTCAAGGTATGTAGGTAAAATTATCCATAGAAGGTGTGTAAGAACTCATCCCATGTCATGCTCTATTGGCGCCCTGACTATGATATCACCTCTCATCACCTCTTGGCGGTGTCGTAGAGCATATAGGTTGCCAGCATTACCCTCTTCTATGGGGGTATCCGAAGATGCAAAAAGATTGTCATTGTGGCCTCTAACAAAAAATCTACAGCCTGTGATCCTCCATCTCCTGTGAAAGCAGGAGGATACTGCTGCAGGAAAACCCGTGTCAACTCAGCCATCGATGGGGCAGGAGGCGGCGCTCACTGAAATGTATGCATCATCCTGAGGAAGTCCTCCTTGAACTGTGCATCGGTGGCCGCAATGGGTATAACTGCTAGTGCTAAGGCTAAAAAAACTGGAGGATCAGCAGGATGTCCCTGGTCATCCATATCTGGTGTCTAATCACCGTCTGGCAGCTGACGAACAACTAGAGGACATCTTAGTGGAATAGCTATGAATGATCAATAAAACACCTCAAGTCTTGATTATCAAGGACAGAGAACACAATAGTACAAAATGGGAATAGTAAAAAGAAACATTCATGTTTATAAAACACGAATACAAGGCGTGTATAAAAATAACATGGTGTGTTCACATAAACCATACACATGGGCATATACTCCTGTCACCCCTAGTCGTGTAACACCCCAAACTACACGGCGTGTTGTACCCACAGAAGGTGTGTACATGAACTCTATTCCCCTGCCTGAGTCTCTTTACATGGCTAACCCACACTGTCCTCATAACCCTAGGCAACACGGAATGTTCACTAAGGACACGGCATGTACAAGACAAGGTTTCGGCGACTCGTGTTGTTAGTTACATGACCAACTACATGGCTGACTCTTACACGACGTGTTCCGAATAACCACGACGTGTATAAGGGAAGATAACATCGACCTGTGTTGTTCATGACATGGCCGAGTACCTATAACAATATTACACGACATGTTCTTTACCAACATGGTGTTTTCTACTCGAGCTTCCCCGACCCATGTTGTTAGTGACACAACTAGGTACATGGCTCCATACTACAATGTATGCATCTACCATACACGGCGTCTTCCTAAGGACTTTTCCACAACCCCATGTTCCTTCTCACACAGTCAGGGACACGGTCTGAAACTACATAGTGTGTAGTCAAAAAGTACACACCGTGTATTCTGGGTTTTTCTGTGTAGTAGCACAGAAAATGCACCGAATCCCAGAAAACACAAGAAACAAGGCATGAAGGTGCCAAATTCCTATCCGTGAGGGCCCATAATCCCTACGAATCAATGCTTGGCATCCAATAGAGTCATTTATATTAAAAAATAGGTCAACGATCCACCATCTTCCGACTCAAGAGGGCCCATAACACCTCAAGAACAAAAATATTGTGTTCCTTTAAGCAAGGTACAATAAAATTAATTTTTCTACCAAACAATAAGGGTTATATGAAGGCATCTATCGAAAAATCACGCATAATTCACACAGAGTCTACCAAAACAACATGCAATTTCTAATTCACCATGGATGACATGACAAGAATGCATGGCATGTGATTTCTAACAAGTGCATGTACAATGCATGAGATGGAATACAATCATCTAATCAGTTTGCGACAGAAATAGAACCATAATAGCAACAACAATAACAACACAAGTCATGTGAATCACTCTTTGTGAAATCATATCAACCGTAAAATATCAAAACTAGAAAACTGCAATAAACGAGGTAGTATGGCTTTTCCCTGTACATGGGGTAGTTACTCACTGTAATAACTTATTACAATGTACCAAATATTTCCTATACCTAGATAATGGTTCAAAACATTAAATCAAGAAAAAATAAATAATATGATACCACATTGTAATGTCCTGGTTCGAGAATTCACCCAGAGGCACCCCGTACCCGGTTGGTCACATGGACTCAAGCACATTTCCCCAAACACCACAGGCTGCCGACAAGGAGCGAGGGACTTGGGTTTGATTGTGGTGAAACTATGACATCATTTGAAGAGAACACAGTAGAAGTAAATAATCATTAAATATCGGAAGCAGTGAACAACCAACAATAATAAATAGTAGAATACTAAATAAAAAAACAAATGGAGCACATATGTATGTAAGAAAATGATTCTTGATAAATATCATGGAAAAAACCAAATAGGTCACAATGATGGAATACAAGCAGTACCAAAACAAGTACAAAAGAAAGAGTAAATAGCTCCTCAGCATCAAAATCATATGCTTGTTCCCATGCTCTCCAGCTCCAAGCAATCATGTACTAGAAGTCGATGCGCACTTGACCTTTTCTATTCCTACAACAACATAGTCTATTTGGACCTAAAAGCATGACCCAAACAGGGTGTGAGACTAAATCCGAGTAGGAAACCACCCAAAAATCTGTGCTTAAATGTCAGTGAGTATATGGAATGTAATAGTGTAGTAAGAAGTAGTAGTAAATACTAAACAATAGACAGTAACCAGTAAGTAGTAAAGCTGGATTATATACAATAGTGATCAATCCTCAAAACGACAAGAAACGGTGAAGCAACTAGGTATCCACAACAGGGAACCCTCTAGGATTTTATCGTAGCCATCCCCCTTGGTCCTATCCAAGAAGTACCACAACACTCTGGGCAGTAAACTCAGGCTAACCCCCCTTGTTTGGTCAAATGAAATTATAATACTCTTTGGGTAAGCTCTCTTAGTCAATTACCCTTATAGTCTAGGGTAGTCAGGGACTCTCTAATAAAGATCACATGGTCTAACCCTCTTGGCCCCAAGGTCTAGAGTCTCTATGAGAAATATTACTTGGTCAATCCTCATATAGTCTCCTTTATACCATAGACTCTCTGAGGATGCTCACTCGGTCAATCCCTCCTCTATCCTGGGAAGGTTTAATAGAAATTCAAACAAGTAATGCCTCTCTGTGGAAGCTCACTTGGTCTAACCTCTTATAGTCTAAACTATCCAAAATATATCAGGGAATCTCACTCGGTCTATCCCCAGTATCCTATAATGTCCAATAATCTCCGAGGAAGCTCACTCGGTCTACCCTCATATAGTCTATAATGTCCAAGAAACACTAGGAAGCTCCCTCGGTCTATCCCTTATAGTCCATAGCACCAGGCTCTCACGGTCCTATGCGAGTCAGTGCATAATAATGTTATAAGGCCATAGTACACCTATAGGGCTACTTGGCCATCCTGTCTCCAACAAAACAAGAATATCAAGAAATATCACTCCATCCTACAGTCATAGGGCATAGAAAATAGTTATAGCGGTCAAAGGCTAATATGACCCGAAGATTTTAACAAAAACAAGGCATAGAAAAAACATCCAAGAACAAAACTTATCCACAAAAATGTTCAAATTACATGGCCAACACACGGCCTAGCGCGGGTATTGGTAGAATTTTCACATAAAACTCAATGACATTGAACGGTAAGGCACAAACCACTGACCTCAATCCAAGGAGATTGATGTAATTTTACCACGAGGCTTGATTATCCTTAAAATGGCATAGATCATTAAGAATGAAGAAAACATTAAACCAACGATAACATAAGAAAGGGGAGGAATTGGAAAACCAGGCTCTATGAGAAAGAAGAAATCACCGCTGTGGTTCTAACACAATTTAGGACGGTCGATTCGGAGAACAGATGGAGGCTCGAGTGCTTGGAGATGATTCGAGGTCGTACGAGTCCCTCTCGGTCAAAGGTGTTGTAGAAGAAGATAGTTCTGTCGATTAGGCATGACCCCGTTCTGTTTAATGAAAATAAAATAAAATAAACGGTGTGTACCATTTGAGTACACAACATGTACTCTTCTTTTCCATAATCCTCTTTAAGCGGCCTCCACTTCACCACTACACACCGTGTGTGTGGCCCGGACATGGCCAACACACGGCCTGGCACGCCAAGGGAGTACACGGCGGGTACTCATAAAGTACAAGGCACATGATTCAAAAATTTCCAAAAACTTCTCTTTTATCAAAAACTCCATGACATGAAAGACATACCTGAAAACGAAGATCTGGGTTCTTACAATGTGGACCCCAGTGCATGTCGTCTACTCCTTGAGAACTTCCTCTGTCAATACATCCTTCAATAGAACTATGATTTAGGTTTGTGTGTAGCCTATATTGAGTAGTTGTCCAATTAGAATGTGATAGTGTCCTTCATTTTGGCCTACAAGATATGATATGGTTTTTTGAGAATAAATAATGTGTTTCCATTATTATCCATGGGTAGTGATTAGGGAGGATCACTGGGTTAACATTTGTGTCAGTACCATTCCATTTCTCTTTAGTAATCAGGTCCTAGGAATATTTAGGCTGGTAGAGCAGTTCTCCCCTATTGTATTAGGGAATCTGTCCTTTACCTGTGATAATGTTATTATGAAGGGTATGATAACCATAAAGCTTCTTCCAGTGATGATTGACCAAATTCTGAAGTTGGTGTTTTTATTAATGTCAAATGTTTGTGTTGCTACCCCCTATAGAACCTGGTAATATGTTTTCATTACCTCTTTGATTTGGTGGAGAAAGGACTCCCCATGTATTGGGCATTGTTAATATTAATTTTGGGTTGGTCTTAATGTTTTAGTTTTAACTTGATGGATTAGGGAAAATGATCCCCGTATCATTCATATAGTTGGAGAATTCCTACCTATCATTCTAGGGCATGGGCCCTCCATACTTGGTGGCTATATTGAATATGTACTCCCTAGTTATACTATGGAGGGGTTCCTTTATCCGTGGAGTTTCTACTCCAATGTCTTAATAGGGTTTGGATCCTCCATATGTGATGTATAGATAATGTGGGTACTCCCCAATCATTTTAGGGTGAAGGGCCACAATCATTGGATTCAGAACCCCCCCAACCAATCTAGGATGTGGGTCATCCATATGTGGTTACTCGATAGAATTGTAACTCCCCTTCTATGTTAGGATGTGGTTCCTCTATCCTAGGTTTAGTTCTCCAATATCATGTTCAGGTGAGGGTCCCACATAGTAAATGTGTAGGTAATTTTCTATTCCCAATTTTTAAAATTCTACAAATCATCAGCAATGTAGTAGTATTTCCCATTCTTAGAGTAGATGTAGCGAGTGGGTCCTCAATTGTAGTTAGAGATCTGTCGTCTTTTGATTACTGTAATGAAAAGAAGGACCCTCCACTTTTTTTGTGCGATATATGTGTCAGATTTAGTGATCCATCTCGGGAATGTGGTTTGCGAAACCCCATAAAAGGTGGACATTGGTTTTGTGGGTTTGTTTAGGTCTAGTACTCCCCCAACTGCACGGAAGTGGAGAGTTGTGGGTCCCTTTATTCTCACTAATTAGAAGGGATTCTTTTGGTTCAGAGTTTGGAGTTCGGATCCCTCAACATTGAGTAATGGTGAGGGGTGGGCCTCTCTATTTGGGTTCATATGAACTTGTGAAAGGTGTAGGTTAGAGATGGAGGGACCTCTGGTGATGGGCTCCAGAGTTGATCCTTTTTAGTTGTTATTTATGGAGAGTATCTCTCAGATGGGTGCTGTCTAGGATGGATGGGATCATGGTGTGTTTTATCCTAGTTTTATGTTTCTATTAGAGCCTTTAGTAGAATCATGTTGTTATCTATAAGGTCAGAATCTCATGATACATGGGGTTTCTACGGAGTATATGTAGGTGATTTTTGGGAGTCCTTCCAGTGTTGTCATGTCTTTGGGTTAACACCACTTCTAGACTGAGATGACTTGTAATGTATATATATAGATGGTTCAAGATTGATTTTCTCTCTATATATTGTGTTTCCTCTTGCTTGTTCATGTGGAATATTTCCATTTATTTTCTCCATCTTCTATTGGTGGTTTTACGTTGTGTACTGAGTATTTTTATACTCATCACTAAACAAGATTTTCCTATATGTGTAGTATCTTTTTCATACCTCATGCATTTTTTTGGAGTCCCCAGAGGACCCAAGGTAGACAGAGATTAGTGAGCTACACCGTTTGAGGTGTTTATTAGAGATGGTCCAAGGATCGTTCTTATACTTTCATTTTACAAGGATCCCCTTCTTCAGATTATGTAGGACACAAATACTGTTTCCTCTTATTGGGAAAGTTTTTTTACCTTTACGATTTCTATAATTCTGTTATACTATAGATTGGGATTGACATATAAATTTATTTTGTTTAAATCTTTTATATCTCTACATTATTTCATCATGTTCTGTTTGAGTGTGAGAATATAGGTACATTCGGAAAAGACCTCCAAACTGTGTGATATACCTACTCGGTGCTAGCCAACAATCCCTTGACTATTAGTGGCAGGCCTAGGGAGCTAGATCATGGGACCTGTTGGGTTGGGACATGATAGATTGGTATCAAATAAGGTCCAATAAATGGGATTTTGTTCAGACTAGTCCTCTTTCGAACTTGGTTTGGGTTGAATAGAGACAATTTTAGTATGTTTCATGTTTGGATCTCAGGTCGTAGGTTCTAATGTTGGTGTAGTGGCCGACATATCCATTCACCAGGAATCTAACAACCTTATTTTAGACTCAGTAAAGTATGGTACTGGTTGAATGTAAATAATGGTAAAAAATCATATATGATTTGGTTTTCATTTTTACATGTCCTTCTTGAGACATATCCTGAAATATACTCTTTGATCATGGAAAATTTTGTATTGTGTTTCAGGATTCTATAGTGAGAACAGCTAGATAGGGTTCTATAGAAGGATTGTGGTGATGATGTACCTCATGGAGAATCTCTAGTGTAGGGAACTAGTTTTGAGATGGTAACATTTGGTGGTTCACCAATTGATCCACCACACATTGAGTAGATGATTGTTAAAAAGTTCATGTTGAGGATGCACATAGACTATGTGTGCTGCATGAGTTCTAGAGGTAATGACCTCGGAGGTTTCGAGGTGATATATACACACTTTAATCTAATGAATATCTCTATGTAGTCACATTTTTTTTTGACATAGTGGTTAAACCTCCCAATCCTATGGTGGTTCTAGTAGTGTGAATTTATCAGGGTTCATCTTGGTGATTGTGTAGTTTAGTGACATAGTCCAATGATGATCTCATTCTCAATTGGGTAGAGTTGTATAGACTATTAAGTGAAGAGATTTACCCAACCAAATTGAGTTCAATGTCATTCTAGGAGATTCCATAACATTATAAGGGTAGAAAATATATGGAAGAGTATTTGATAAAGTGAACATACCAATCCTGTTAAACCATGGACATCACACAATACCCATTATTCAAAGCTCGGTTCATTGATCATGGCCTCTACTGATATGTCCGAGTTGGTGTGGTCTCCTTGTGCATTCGCACTTATGCAGTGTTACTAGAGTGAGATTTAGTGGCATAGAGAATCATTGTGGAGGTATATACAAATGTGATCCAGAGAGGTGTTCATAAAGATAATGAGTCTACAATAGATATCATATGATAGATGATAGGATCATAGAATAGGAGGAATACCCATGAAAAAACATAGGCACGTGGCCCATAGCATAGGAGCAATGACAAGGATCCGGTCTGCCATAGGAGAGATAGTGTTACACTTGTGACAGATACATACATCTCTCTGGAGATTGTATGATACATATTTATGTTGAGTGGGAATTTATTGATGGGATTCCTTGGTAGAGGATTCATTTGGAGTAGGGAGTTACAGAAGATCTAATACAAGGTAGAGGTTCTTGTAGAGTTGTAGTTGGTGGTAGACAGTTCAAGGATTTCCACCACCATCCCCATGTTTTCCATACCCTGCTCAAGGAGTTGGATTATGCAGGCCAGGACAACTGCAGGTTATATATTCCATTTACTGATAAGCTTCAAGGATGAATAGATGTATGCTTTCGTTGATTTCTACATCCTATAGTAGTAGTTTTTAGACATTACTCTATGGTACTCCTTTTTTGCACTCCGTTATTGATGTATAACTAGGCTGACACAGGGTGTTCGTTGAACTATGTGTTTATGTTGTTCAAAATTACTTTGAGTGCATGATGAAGAGGGGACTTTCCACCACATTGACACATTTTTTTCACATGAGGAAAACCATGCGGGAGAGTCAGTGAAGCCCAAATTACATAGTATCAAGTTGTGGTGGATGTTTCCCTTTGCTTTGTCTGTTATGGGTCGAGTGGCATATGGGTTGTTTTTAGATAGAGGTCCTAGTAAGACCCAGTGTCAGTGTTTTGAAATATCATTGTTGTTCATTAGTACCATCATGTACTGGATACATATTTGTACATGAAATTCTTGTGTAAGATGTGGCATGGCTTGAAATTGCATTGGACTCATGAGGAAGTGGGAAACTTTCCCCACTGAATCATTTTTTTGGGATATGATCGAAACTATATTGGAGAGTCATTGCCAAAAAAAGTGCATAGTGTCTACGTGTGGTGGATGATTTCTATAGACTTCTGTGTTTATGGTTAGGTTGTATTATGGGGCAACAGAGAAAGTCGTGGAAATTCCATTGGAGTTTTCTCTACTTAACCCTTATGCTTGGCAGCCCAAGTGGAGGTACATATTTATAGGGAACCATTATTTAGTTGAAAATTTATACCCTATGATTCTTTTAATGGGTTTATTTGTTTTCTACCATATATAATCTATTGGGACTCCACTTGTTTGTTTGGAAGTGTTTCAGTTTTCGGAGTTGCGTTAAAAATGGAGTTGTATAGACGAAGGGCCCGATATGACCTAGTCTTTGCACTTTCTAAGACCTGTTTTGTTTTATTTGTATCATCTTGTTCTTATAGTCGATCTTGAATGAAAAACTCACGAGGAAGTGGAGGTGTAGTTCAGAGAAGGTTATATGTGAACTACAGTGTTATGTTAGTATCTACATGATATTAGTGAGGTGGTGTACCACAAGACCCTATGATGGTAGAGAGACCATGATACTTGTTGATTTTACATGTATCGCAATTCAGTATACATATAATCACTTGTTTCACCATGTTTTTTTGTTGGATCTAGACGTGAGTGTGGTTTTTCCTTGGGGGTTCCCCTAAGATCATTATTCGATGAGGCATGGGATGCCCTGGTGAGATCGCTGGTGCAGGAGTTCTAGTGGATAGCTTAGGATCTTCCCTCGTTCAAAGGATTTCACATTTTGGGGACAAAATGTAAAAATGGTGTGGGGGGGATTAGTAACTTGAGTTTAACCTATAATAATTTTTAATATTCCTATGAATATTTCTAAATCCAAGCATTGATTCAGTGTGGATATTCATGTCCCGGAGAGGCTTAGAAAGGTGAATTTAAAAATATTAAATATATTTTGTCACACACACATGGTTTCAATTAAAACATGGAATAAAATTTGACTAGAGTGTTGGATTAGAATTTTGAGATAATAATTGAGTTCAGAACATCAGGTTTACCTTTGGTGAGACATAATTATTTTTTCATCAAGTGTATTGTTCGGTGGGGAGTTGGAAATGTGTTATGTGGTGGATTAATTAATTAAATGAAAATCTAATAAAAAATCTAAGATAATTCAATCCAATGCCTTATTTTTTTCACACAAACAAAAATAAAATCTCCTCCTATCCTCTCCCAATTGGAAATGTGGGAAAAAGGCCGAATCAAAACTGTGAAGTGATATTAATTTTCGTCCCTAGGTCCAATTATCATCAGAATAAGGAGAAGAATTATCTATTCATTGTTCTAAAACTAAAGCTATGGACTTTCATCCTCAAGGAAGTATTATATGAGTTTTGATTCTGATTCCATGTTCTATTCTTCATTTTATGTTTTTAGATCCCAATTAAGAATTCTATAGTTTCATTCTATGTTAATCAATAATTTTTAGTGATAACAGAGGTGAATCACGAATTTTGGAATGTAATTGTCATCTTGAATTACCTTCCACACTGTGTATTGTCCAATGAGACACTACATGTATCTATTCCTTATCGTGAAAATGTCTTTTGGGTACTAGACACCATGTAATTGGGTTCCACACTTTGTAGTGACCCCATGTCGTGTGGTCCTAGGCCATGGCTACAGAAATGATGCGATAGTACATGTCTGTGTAAAAGGGCACCATGAGTGTTCATAGAAATGGGGTATCAGAAATGGATTTGGCAGAAACACATGGTTAATTAGACGTTTATCCTGAATACATTGTGTAGTATGAGATGCATGATGTTTAAGGGACATGGATGGCTAGGCCATGTGGATGATGAAGACAAGAAGAGGCCGATTAGATAAGAACTCAATGTTTATGGTTTATACACTCCATGTACCCCATTATGTTTTGGAAAACCATGTAAATAGGATTCATGACTAGGTTATTGGGTGGGTTCACATTCCATGTAGACCATTGTCGATTCCATGTACTCCATGAGATCTTCTTGAGATATTCCACTTTATATATCTCAATCTATTGAACTTGGATGTAGGTTTACGAGTAACCTATCCTAAGTTGTTTTCCACATGGAATGAGATGGTGGCATATCTTTCGAAAAATGAGATATGATATGGTTTTTTTATATTATGATTCTTTTTCAGAAGTTCTTAACCTTAGGTATTTATTATAAATAATAGTTGGGTTGATGTTGTTGTCGGTACCCTTCCCTTTCCTAATTGGAAGTGGCTCCCCAAGACTCTCTATGTAGGTACTGTAGTTCTCCCCTATTGTATTAGTGCACAGGTCCCCTAACCATAGTGGTTTTATAATTCAAGGTATGATAAGAATGAGAATTCATCCAGTAAACATTGTCTAATGTTAGAGATCAGTGTTGTTCTCAAAGAAAGAAGTTGGGACTGGTAATCCAGTATGGTATCAGGGTGGTGGTTTCCCTTAAATATATTATATGGTAGAGATGAGACTCCCAACATTATGGGAGTGGGTTCTGTACCTTTTGTTAGTTCTTATGGGGTTGGTACTCCCTTTATAATTAGAGAATATGGTCCCTATATCATTCATATAGTTGTATAGAACTCCCCTATCATTCCATTAAATGAGCCCCAATCATCATTGGGTATATAGGGTAGGTACTCAATTATTAAACCAGGGAGTGGGTCCTCTATCCATGGATATGGAACTCCCATGACTTTCCAGTTCATGGGTCATCTATATGTAATGTATATGTAGAGTGGGTACTCACCTATCATTTTAGGTTGTACATCCTATATCCTTGGATTCAACACTCCCCTTTCATTCTAGGGTGTGGGTCCTTTATACATGTTATCTCAATAGAGCTGGAACTCACTTACCATGTCAGGTAGAATGTCATTTACCCGGTGTATGTACTCTACTATAGTGTTATGGTGTTTGTCCCCCATAGAAAATGATATAGTAAGGCGGTAATCCCTTATCGTAACTTGGTGTGGGTCCTCTCCTATGGAGTAGTATTCCACCATCTCAAAGTAGAAGCAGGGAGTGGTTACTCTATTAGAGTGAATTCCCCCATGAGTGATGCATACCTATGTGTGATACCTTCTTAAGATTTAGTGCTTAGATGAAAAAATTATGGGTAATGAACTCTATACAAGAGTGAAAAGGGTTTTTTGGGTTATTCAAGAGCTAGTACTCCCACGAATGTAAGGATGCGGTGAGGTGTGGGTCCCTTAGATATTTATCATTAGGGAGGATTTACTAGGTACATATTATGGAATAGTGTTCCCTTAAGAATGATTAATGGTGATGGGATGGCCTCACTATGTAGATTCATATATACATACAGAGGGTTTAGGTTAGCGATGGAAGGACCTCTTTTGTTTAGAACAAGAGATGGACAAAGTGAGTTGTTCTCGATGGAGTGTATCTCTTAGATGTGTTACATATGGGATTTCTAAGCTTGTGGAGTGTATTCTCCAGGTTCTATGTTACCATTTGAGCCTCAAGTAGATTCATGTCACTAGATATGAGGTTAGAACCTCATGATACTTGTATTTAATAATGAATATATCTAGGATATTTTTGGGATTCCATGAGGGGATGTCATGTGTCTGGGATGACACCTCTTATGGACTAGGATAACTTTTCATGTATAACTGAGGATCGTTAGAGTTGATGTTTACTTGTCGATTGGGGTTCCTCTTTATAGCTTGCATGAATAATTGAGTTTCCATTCCTCCCATTTCTTTTTGAGTTTTTGGGGTGGCTATTGAGTATTTTTATACTCACCCCTACACAGGATTTTCCCACCCATGTTGTGTCTTGTTCAGACCACATTAATTTAGACAGTCCTTGAATGACCTATGGAATTCTGAGCTTAGTGAGATAGATTGAATGTGGCTTTTCCCGGAGCTCAGTCAAGGAGAATTATAATTTATTCATATAAAAATGATCCCCTTCATATGAGAATGTTGACACATTAATAGTTTTATTTTACTGTGCACATGCTTTTACCTTTTATGTTTTCAATACATCGATTATACTTCTATTTGTGATAGATGTATGTATGTATTTTCATTAATTTTATCATCTCTACACTACTTCATTGAGGTTCTTGTGGGTGCATGAATGAATTTAATTAACGAAATGGCCTTTTATCATTGGGATATACCAATTCCCTGCTAGTCTCCATCCCCTGTCATATTGGATGTGGGCTTGGGGAGTTGAGTCTCGATGCTCATCTTGTATGGTCATGAAATTTTCCCATACTGAGTATCTAATCTCAATCTTTCTTATGAATACCTTTCCTATATTATGAAATATATTTTTAAGAATGTTATTCCTATGAAGGATACTTTTTGTGATGATTTAAATATGAAATGATGTAGAAAATTTATATACTAGTTTTATATGTATCCATGTATCTAGAGACACTAATTTTTTTGGTTCATTTGTTGATCATATTTATATGTATTTAATATTCCATTAATATGTTGATGTGTTCATGTATGAAATATATGTGTCTTTATTTTAGGTATTATTGAAATATTGAGTAACTTTTGGAAATTAGGATGATGAAAATTTATTGAAAACCATTAAAATAAATATATGTATAATATATCTACAAAATGTATGGTAAATATATTTTATGCATTCTAATGCTTGGAAAATTAAAATATTATCTTATCTATTTAATAATTGAAAGGTGAAGAGAATAAAATGTGAAATCTAATCAAAATTATTTTGAAACATGAATAAATTGACTCTAAGGAGTGGGATAAGATTAAGTGATTATTTTTTTATTATATACATTCTCCATATTCATTTAATGAATATGGGGAAGAAATTACTCAATACTATGTTGAAGGATGATGAATCTGTTGGTAAATATGAGTCAAATTTTATAAGGCATTATAGGTACAATTATGGTATTTTTATTGACCTAAAAAGTAATATCAATCGATTAGTATACTAAAACCAAGTCTCTAATAGGAGTTATTCATAAGAGACTATAGTAGACATAAATAAAACGTTAAATGTGATATAAAAAGGTGAATGGAGATTGGTGTCATCGATAAATACCATGGTTTTTATGAGAAAAGAAATATGAAATTCAAAGGAATTTCTAACAACAAAACCCATGGAGGGAAGACGTTGATTTTCCTTATTGTAGAAGGATGATGAATCTTTTTCATGAAACTGGGTATTAATTATGATGATTGGGGTTAGCAACCTCATAAGCCTTGAGACAATGGAAAATATCATGAGATTATTATTATCAGTTTGGGGTGAGATAATGAGGAGGTGGAAATTACACATACCATCCACTCTATTTTTTATAATATCTCATTTGATTTATGTTCTAACTATACAATTATATCTGAACAATTTAATAAGGATATTAAATTACCAAATCAATAATTAGACATTTAAATAGTATAAAAACTCATAATAGTATAATGATAACTTATTACTTATACTAGTCCTCATGAATTTATTTCTATAAGAACAAAATCTATGTAAAACTTTTTATTCATCCTATAGTTTATTTTTAAGTGATTTTTGGCATGGTTTGGCATTATTTATGAAAATCCCACATCAATTTTCCAGGAAGGAAAATAATATTTAATATTATAAAACAAATTATGATTGTTTATATATATATAAAAATATGACCATATAATGGAAATTAAATCCATTACATGCGCCATTATTTAGATTCAAAGGGGGTATATATCTTTTATGTTTAGGTAAAAATATATATCAATGATATTTCAGTTGTATGAGAATTTATTGATGTATTTTAAAAATAGTTAACTAATATAAACTGAATCATGAAGTTGATATTTCAATTGAAATCATACCTAGTACTACCCCCATTTCAAGTCATTCAAATAGAATAGCACTGATTGAGTTGTAGGAATTGAGAAAGAAACTCAAAGAGAATCTTGATAAGGGATTCATTTGGTCAAGTTCCTCACAATGGGGTGAACCTATTCCTTTTCATAATATGAATATTAGATCAATGTGACTCCACATTTATTATCATGAACAAAACAATACAATGATCAATGAATGAGTATCATATTACTTGTATTGTTGATTTGATCAATAAATTATTTAGAGCTCAGTATCTTTCTATGATTGTTCTTTAATTTCGATTAAATCAATTTGGAGTTAAATGTGAAGAAAGACCCATGATTTTTTTGTCACAGTATAGATAATATTAATTTATATTAATACCATTTGGCCATACTAATACCCATTCTATATTAATGTATTTAATGAATACATTCATTCGTTATAACCTTTATATATTTTTCGTAGAATTTATAAATGATATTATTATATATTTCAAGAGAAAACAGGAGGATAAATATAACTTGGAGATTGTAATGAAAACAAAATTGATGGATTATATTAATGGAAATTTTACTAATTTTGAATTTTTCCTACAAAAAGATTAATTTTTAGGCCATATAGTCTTAGTTGAGGTTATATCAGCTGATCCATCAACGACTTATGTTATTAAAAATTGGCCTAGATCAACCATTGTACTACGACCCACAGTTTTTTGATGATATAGATATTATAGGATCTTTTGGATAGATTTATCATTTATATATAATCCATTAATGATGTCAAATTATAAGAGAGTTATGTTCCATTAGATTGATGAATGTGATGAAATTGCATAGAACTGAAGAGAAGGTTTGTCAGTGAACTTGTTCTCACAATACCTCATAGTGGAGAAGTATTTTATTTTACAGTAATCCCTCAATAAATAGGCATTGGTGTGTTTTGTGGATAATTATATGGTGATATAATATTCCTCACATTTATTGAATTTTCATGAGAAAAATTACACAACTAATTATTTAGAGTTATCAGTTGTAATTATTGCATAAAATATATAGAAGCATTGTAATTATAGATAATTGTATGAAATATTTACTAATTATTAAATTTTAATTAATATATTATCTTAAAAATATTTGAATATAAATCAAACAAGATGGATATATTTGGTTAATTATTATGACTTCTCAATAAATTATCAACCTAGGAAGAAAAAAAGGTGGACGATGATATGAATTAAAAGGATCATTCTAGCTTATCTTTGAAGAGGAAAAAATAATCAATAGTTGGTGATTTATAAAGGAAAAACTTGAAATCACAAAGGAATGGGATTGATTTTATCTTACTAAAATGAGAATTCAACCGTAAATCCATATAAAGACAAAAGAGAAATTGATGGAGGATATTGATTTTCCAAAGAAAGTGAGAAATATTCTTTAGAATAGCCTTAATTATGATGGAATCATATGTTTCATGAAGATAGTATATATCCCATCAATACTGAACATTAATAATAAATTATTTGAATAATCTCATTTCTCATCATTATCTATTCACCCTGGATGTAAAAAAGATATACTGATATATGAAAGAGTATTAATAGTTGGATAACATAATGAGAGATATCATTGAGTATGTATATATGTGATTTATATACAAGTATGTTGATTTTTGGAAACATAGGTACAAGAGGATATTATAACCATTACTCATATAATAATGGAAATAAGAATACATCACCATGAATTTTGTTATCAGAATCCAAAAAAACATATAAAGGATATAATAATATTTGTGTTTTAGTCTACCACCATACAAAGACAGAACACTTCATATATATCAGATATGATTTCTATCATGATTAGTTTTATAAAATACAAATTATGGAAGTGGGAATGATTAATGGGGTACCATAATATATTATATCTAATCAGGATTTTCGTGTTTCCTTTATATTTTAGAGAAGTATTTATCTCGAAAATGATTTATATTTGTGATTTATTACTCCTTATAATCCTCTAAAAAGATCAGTTTAATTGGATCATTCAAAACATGGAGGATATATTCATATCAAATTCTTCAAATTTCAATGGGGGTTGGGATAAAAAAACATCCTTTAGTCGAGTTTTCTTAAAACAATAACATCCACTCGAGCATTCAAATGGGTCCTAATGAATCACTCTATAGAAATAATTGGAGAACATTGATATTAATGGAATATGGTGGATAATGAAATCTATTGGGACCTAAACTAATTGAGGAAATGGATAAAAAATTTATATCCATTCTATATCACATCAAGAAATGTTAGAGAATATAGAATATTTATATAAAATATCATAAATGGGATATATAATTTGATGTTTGTGATAAGTATTTATAGGTAATTTCTATATATAAGAAGTTAATGGGAGTAAAAAATGGAAATATGAACAATATGTATATTGGACCCATTGATATTATTGATTGAGGAGGTAGAATTTATTAACACTTTAAACTCACAAAAAAACCCCCTTATGCTCAAGATGTTATCCATGTATGTCTTATAAGGAAATATATAGCTAATACATTACATGTTCTGAACACATAGATCATACTCCTTGATAATGATATATCCAATGAATATAATCTGGTATAAATGAAGGATTATTGAGATAATGTTATATGGAACCAGAGTATTTGACAGATTAATGTTTAATTAATGAATAAAAAATTTAAGGAAGCTACCTTGGAAACCTAGATTGTGATGATGTAGCGATACCCACATGATTTTGTACCAATTTGATGTAATTTTTAAGTAATAATTCATTTTATGTGGGGAGGAATGTAACTGTTCAAGATTCATTTCTTTTTAAAATAAGACATGAAATATTTGATATGATACCGTATAAGAAACCCCATGTTTATAGGAAAGATTTTATAATAGAAAATAAAGAGGAAGACACTAAATTTAAAGGTATTAACAGAATTTAAAAAATTATTTTAAATATTTCTAATATTTTTAAATAATCCAAATATATTGATTAATGAAAAATATATAATAATTATTTTTCAATATAAATTTATTTTATGTTTAAAAATATTATTTCTTTAAAGAAATATATCATTTATTCACAAAAATATTATAATAAATTTCTGACATTTGTAGAAATTTTATTTCACTATATTAATATAAAATTTTAAATTATCATTTCCATATTATTTTAGTGTAATTTTTTTGGCATTTTCTAAAAAGAGACATTTTTAGGGAATAATTAAAAATATTGTTTTTTTAAATAGTTTAATTACCACTAAAATTACCATTATGTTAATAATATGATGATAATATTATATAATTTCAATTTAATTATAAATAATATAATTAATTACAAATGAATCAAAATTATACTTGATTTCCACTTAAGTTAATTTATACATTTTAAAAAAAAAATGTTTTTACGAACACAATGTGTTTTTACCATAATAAATTAAATTAATATCTAATTATTTATAAATTTTATGTGATTTATATACAATATATTCAATCATATATTTCATCATTCATTTTATGGTTTTATAAATAATTTAAAGTGATTAAATTATGATTTATGCTTAAATATTCTTTTTTATAAAATAAGTTATCATTACGGGATTTGTGCTTTATTAAAATTAAATTATAATCATAGAAACATTTTATATTTTAGATGAGATTACATTTTTCTAATAATCATAATTTATATAATCTAATCGTATCAAGTAATACTTTTTGGTCATAGTGAATAGTAGAAATAGTAAAACTTATTTACTATGGTTAAGGTTAAAATGAGTGTACCATGGGTTAAAACTAGAGGTCTAGGTATAATTGAAACCAAAATTATTTTATTTTTATTGGATTATGATATTTAAACCTTATCTTATTCTTACATTGAATCTGATACTATTTATTCAGTAACATTCCAATAAAACAGACAATATATCTTTGAAATAATTTGTGAAATTCCATGTGTAACCCTCCCCTCACTTATAAAAGAGAGCCTATTACCGTTAAATATTCACTCCATTTGAGCCTTCTGTATAAAAAAATACATAATTCAAAAAAATCCTATAAAACTTCGAAAAATTATATAGATTCTATTTTGTAACTAAGAGGATTACTTCATGGATTATGGTGTTACCCAAAGGAGGTCTCTCAAGGAAGAGGTATCGGTCTTTAACGAACAATTTCAATTTAATTTCACAATATAAGTCCTTTAAAAATGTAGTATACATAAAAAGGCAATTAATCTAGTATCATTAATATATTTTAATGTTATAAAGGTAATATAACCACCATTCACCATCTAATATCAATCAAATGGGAGATGAAAGTATTACTCGTACATATGTGGGGACTACCAACTCTTTGTAGTGATGTGTTCCATATGGGATGCCTAAGATTAAAAAATATTATTTCTTTAAAGAAATATAGCATTTATTCACGCAAAAATTATAATAAATGTCAAATATTTGTAGAAATTTTATTTTACAAAATTAATATAAAATTTTAGATTATAATTTCAATATTATTTTATTGTAATTTTTTGGGAATTTTCTAAAAAGAGACATTTTTAGGGAATAATTAAAAATATAGTTTTTTAAAAAGTTTAATTACCATTAAAATTCCCATTATGTTTATAATATGATAATAATTTTATATAATTTCAATTTAATTATAAATAATATAATTAATTACAAATGAATCATCATTATACTTGATTTCCACTTACGTTAATTTTTACATTTTTCAAAAAAATTGTTTTTATGAACAAAATGTGTTTTTACCATAATAAATTAAATTAATATCTAATTATTAATAGATTTTATGTAATTTTTATACAATATATTCAATCATATATTTCGACGTTCATTTTATGGTTTTATAACCAATTTAAAGTAATTAAATTATGATTTATGCTTAAATATTCATTTTTATAAAATATGTTACCCTTACAGGTTGTGTGCTTTATTAAAATTAAATTATAAAACATAGATAAATTTTATATTTTAAATGAGATTACATATTTCTACTAATCATTATTTATATAATATAATTGTATCAAGTAATATTTTTTGGTCATAGTGAATAATAGAAATAGTAAAATTGATTAACTATGGTTAAGGTTAAAATGAGTATACCATGGGTTAAAACAAGGGTTCTAGGTATAATTAAAACCAAAATTATTTAATTTTCATTGGTTTATGATATTTAACCCTTATCATATTCTTACTTTGAATCTGATACCATTTATTCAATAACATTCCAATAAAACTGACAATATTCCTTTGAAATAATTTATGAAATTTCAGGTGTGACCCTCCCCTCACGTGTAAAAGGAAACCTATTACCATTATCTACACACTCCATTTGAGCCTTTTATATAATAAAATACATAATTCTAAAAAATCCTAGAATACTTCCAAAAATTATATAGATTATATTCTTTAACTAATAAGAATACTTTGTGGATTATGGTGTTACCCAAAAGAGGTCTCTCAAGGAAGAGGTATCGGTATTTAACAAAACATTTCAATTTAATTTCACAATATAAGTCCTTTAAAAATTTAGTATACATCAAAAGACAATAAATCTAGTATCATTAATATATTTTAATGTTATTATGGTTATAGAACCACCATTCGCCACCTAATCTCAATCAAATGGGTGATGAAAGTATCACTCGTACATATGTGGGGACTACCACCTCTATGTAGTGATGTGATTCATTTTCAACCATAATCATTCTTCGTTGGTTTTTATTATTTATTTATGTTCTATATGTTATATTTATGTTACAATAATTATTATGTAAGGATTAATTGTAATTTGGATTTATTTAAGTTCATCAATCAAAAAATTGTATTATCACTCTTAAGAATGTACAGATTACTATCTAAATGTAGTGATGTGTTTAATTTTTCATAACCACACTATATTAATGGTTATAATTTTGTCTATAATGAATATTTATGACTTTTATATGAAGATTAATAATTTGGAGATGAATGATACATGCCTAACAATATCATATACGAAACCTTAAGCTTTTAACACCAAAAATGATGATCATAATGAATTATTCATAATTAACGAGTATTATAAGATTGTTTATCGTCCTGGTATATAATTATAATAGATTCAAATTTAATATAAATAAGCTTATATAACATAATATTAAAGGAATACATGAGTTAAGGGTTTTTTTGTTACAATCTCATTATATATGGTTAATTTATTATTAAATATTTTGATGATGAAATTGTATGATATATGCATACTAAATATTTTGTAATTTCATATCCTAAGGTCATTTCCGGATATTATGTTTTTTCCATTCATTTTACAATATCTAAGAATACAATTGAAAAAATTATTTTTTATTATGAAAACCAATCCTAATTTTTATCTTAGATTTGAAATCATATAATCCTTGAATATATTTAGTATAAAATATTTTCAGTTATTTAGTATAAGTATTGAAGTAGTGGTTAATTTAATTTTTTAATATATTTTAATTTCATTACAATAGTTTAAAAGGGTCCATATTATATTTTCTTAAACATGATACATTTTAATTTTAACTAGAAATGTAATTGGATGATTTGTTTTAAAATTAAAACAATAATGAATTTCTCTACCACCATGAGTACCAATTTAATTAAATATTACTTTATTATTTTCATTTATTATTATCAAAGAAAATTATTTAAATAATAATTTTTAAAAAGTTATATTCAAAATAATTTATTTCAAATAAAAATTATATTTTCCTCATTTAATGTTTTAGTGATTTTAGTGGTATTTTTATCTATATCAACATCCATTAATGTTTATTATGATTTAAAAAGGATATGATCCAAAGTTAACATAATTATTATTTAACTGTATGGTTTATCATTATGTTGATGAATTATTTAAGAAACTGGTATATTTATATGGGTTATTATTTATTCATAAGATGAATGATTTATGATCTTGTGGAAAACATACATATGGTGTTCATTATATAAAGGGTGGGATAAAAATTATATTTCCCTCTAATTCATTGGGAAATAAAGGATATCTCATGGGATAATAATGATTAAAATAGGGAAAGAAATAAGTTTAGTATTGTAATTTTTCCAATAAGGTATTCTTCAGAGTGAAACATGACTTCGGATTGAAGAAACGGGGAGTGAACCCAATCTTCTATGATAGAATTACATGGGAACCTTGAATATGGAAATGATATTATATACCTATTTTTATTCAAAAAATCATATGTTTTATTCTCATGACAAGTTATAATGGTTCATGATTGATTATGGAAAAATCTTTACGCTTTTTATAAGGTATTTTTTTGATTAAACCTTATTCAGTGTTTCATGATTATGATCTATGAATTATTGGGTATGATTTTTTAATTCTAATCTCGTGTTTTTATACACTTCGACTTATCTTATTCTCAATTATGATCATTGATTTACATATCTTATATTTACCCATATTGATCATCTGAGCTTGGAATTTATTATATTTCTATTCCCTAGGTTATAGAGAATGGTTTTAAAAATATTATTTATAATGATGGTTCTAGTTATGAGGAATTAAATGGGAAATAATTTATACTCTTTATGTACCATCTATTTATGCATCCATGTTTAAAAATACACTAAACCTTTATGGGTTTGACATGGATCATATTGATTTTTATTGAAAATTACATTCCTAAAATCAAGAATTTATGAATGAAATGTAACTGTCTCCATAATTATAATGTTATTTTCTAAAATTATCTATCTCTTATATTCCCTCAATGCATAAATATTACCATGGTTGCAGCAGTATGCTTCCTCACAGTGGTAGGTCCAACCTCATATCACTTGATTAATCGAGACCATTTTTCTAATGGTAGTGAAGAATATATATATATATCCCCCTTTCCAAATAATTATATTTCCATTTTTATCCAACCATAATTATATAATTTTAATTTCATATTTATCATATCACCATGTGTGTTACAAACATCTAACAACATAACTAATTTTGTATAGAAAAAAAACATTGTTATATATTAAATTTTTTTAATAAGAATATATTATATAGATTTATTAAAAATAGTATCCTTCATTTGAAATGATATTATTATGATCCCCCAAGGGATAAATTCCTGATAATATCACATAATCATGAATTAGTCATTTATTTTTCCCTTAAATACCCAAAAATCATATACACCCATTACATCCAAAAAGGATTCCCATATTTCAACTTATCTATATCCCTTCAAAAAATTTATTTGGTAGATATTTCTTTATGATCAATCACGATGATGCATTGTACAAATATAATTGTTTTCTAATATAACTTCCTCTATTATCCACATATAATTATTATAACTTAATTTTATACTATATTTTTATAGTAATTTTTAATTACATTATATTTCACAGAATTTTTTACCTACTTTGTAATGAATGAAATATAATTTAGTGAGGTTATATTATATGTTTAAACCTGGGTCGTTACATTAGATTAACATATCATAGTTTGGTTTAGTTATAAACAATACATTTAAATAATATTTATGTAATGTAAAATACATACCAAAATCATAGGGTGTTGTAGTTTTGTTGGGTGTAGAGATGTTTCACAATTTCACAGTTTTCATTGGACAATATATCGTCAAGATATGTATAAAATCATGGTGGTATTTTTAAAACATGGGTGTTTCTAGAGTATTCCCTTATGGGAAATAATATGAATGAAATTTTTGTTTTGGGTTTCACAATGGTTTTTAATTATAGTGTGTTTCTATTTTTCTATGAGGTTGGAAATAGAAAATTGGTCTATCCATGTCATAGTGGAGACTATTGGGAGATGGAAATGTTGAGGGGAATTTCTCAGTCCTTGGAGGGCCTTTAAAGGGAGTGGTAGTCAAGGGAACTATGATGTTGTTAAAGACTATAACATTATGGTGATAGTGTATCCTATTTTTAATTGTTGTAACAACGATCAGGGAAGTGGGAGACAACTATTTTGAATATTTTTTATTTTTATGTCACTTAGTTATAGTTCATTAAGTGCTTTTTTAATTTCTCCAAGATTTTTTGAGGTTAGTAGTGTTTCTCTTTAATTAGGTTTCATCTAGTCATCAAGGTTTAACCGTGTTATTTTATCTCAAACTCTACATGGTTCTAGAGGCTATATCTTAAAAATTTAGTCTTACTATCAATGATATGGAAAATATGGATTCATGGTGTTGATCATACTTTAATATGAGGTTACATTATATTATATTTTCCTTAATTAATATTTTTCCTCATTCTATGCTTGTGGAATTAACATTGATTCTTGGTCTTAGAAGATTATGGTTGACATCATGATGATATATGTGATTTTATATGTCTAAGGAATATTTTAACGGATTTATTTGTGGTATTATTGGTTTATTTTGACGGTGTGTTTCTTGTATTCCATGATCTGGGTGATTTATGAGTGTCCATTCTATCTCCTAAAATTACATGTTTCATGATATGATGTGGAATATTAAGGGTTACACTTATTGAACCTTTAACCCCTAGATTTTATTCCCATTGAATCAAATGACTAAATTATAATTATCCTCCTTTTATTTTTCCCATTAACTTCAATTCCTAGAAAATCCATCATTTTATTTTATTTAAACCCACTCATTAAATCCTATTAGCTAAAATTTTTTATACAGCTTCAACTGCTGATAATTATTCCACACTGGATTTTTATTTAAACTTTTTTATTTATTAAAATATCATAAAACTCAATATATATGGAATTATATAATGGGATGGGGTTGTTATTACCTTATGAATTCCATTATCTAACACTTCACTACTGTTCTCAGTTGTTTATTTATTATAGGAAACATGGTTATACAATGTTATCCTTTATTCCATATACTACCGTGTTTTCTATGTCATTGTGTTGTGAGTTCTAGTTTGGGAGAATTTGATGTTTTATGATTCCTTTTACATATTTCTTGATATTAACTATTCTATTGTTTATTCTAATCCCTTTGTTTTATTTATTAAATTCCGTTTTAGGGTTACCAAGTTATATTTTTATGTGCTACTAATTTGTAGGCTAGTATTCATATGTAATTGGTTATGGAATGGAATATGAAATGTGGTTATATGGGTTTCATACTCTTTATTTCAATCTTGATATAATTTATGATTTTCCATTTAAATATCATTGAATTGTATTCAAATATTTACATGAAATATTTCTATATGGAATAAGGAAATAATAATGGGAATGTAAATATAATATTATAGTGACCATGTTAGAAATATACTTATAAATGGTGATATTAATGGGATGGTAACATGAAATTAATATCACATAATGTTTACAATACTATTATTTAGTCCTTCTATAGTTAGTTTATCATTGGGGTTGGTCGGGATGTAGTTCTATAATAAGATTCCATTGTGATGTATGGTTTATAAAAGATCATTAGATTAAATATTTGATCATATCATTTAGTATTTTTATAAATTTTGTTAAACATAAAAATTATATTTGGAATGTTATTGTTGGTTACCTATAGAGTGATTACTAACTTGTTTATATTTTCATTCCATAGGATCGTATCCTAAACCGTTCATAGATTAATGTTGATCTTGAGACACATTAGAAAATAATGAGTCATGTTCCAATGTATAATGGTGATGCCAGTTATTTTTAGAATCATAGTTTTCTGATATTTTTTCATAATGAAGTGTTATTCCTGTGTATGGTTTGTTATGGTTAGTACTAGGAGTTGGAAGGTTTTAGATGAAAAGTTGAGAGTATATGAGTCATGGTGTAATATATGTTATTTGGGATATGAATTTGGGTGGATATAGGATTATCTAAGGAGTTTATAATAATTATGATGATAATTATGAGTATAAGTTATAGTAATATGAAGTCGTACATCAATTCCTAAATTAATATAATGAACATATAAGAGGGATAACAAAATGAATTTGGTAATCCCATCCTAGGTTGTAATAATATGAATATAATGAATTATTAAACTTGTGGGATACCATAATTACAAACTTCTAAGAGTTGTTTAAATGATAATGGAATAAATTATGATTATGTAATGGAATTATTAAATGAATAGTATGATATCTTCCTTGTTGATGGTGGTATTTCCATGATTGTGATGTCTACTGATGTAAAAATATTTGATGATTTAGTTGACCAACACATTTACTAGTTAGTAAATATACTTTTATCACTACTTGGGATGTTTTTATTTTTTATGGAATGAAATTGAACTACAATATATATATTTTTTCATTAGTGGACATATGGGAATAGGTTGTGATGGCTCAAGTATTATGTCATGAATAGATGACCGATTGTGGTTAATATTTTCTTCATAAGTAAATGTAGGTGAAATTGAATTATGAATAGATAAGATTTATATAATTAATGGTGGTATGTCAAGTTATATGTATATTGAAATCTATTTCCAATTAGAATGCAGGACCTTATAAGAGCATGAGGTTGCTACGTATGAGGCAAATCCAATACCATATGTGACTTGATATATGTATATATATATATATATTAAATATTAATGCCAATGAGAATTTTTTATCTTGTAGGATGTCGGAGAAGGTAAGGTTAAGGCCAGAACAACATCCTATGTGACTTGATTAGCACACAGACAATAAAAAACACATATAATTGGGATACAATAGGTGTAGTATGTGGGGATTTTATGATTGTGATTATTTTGATGATGAATTGGTGGATATGTACGTGATAATTTGGTGGTCATAATGATAATTATTTGTGGTAATATATATTCATATAAGAGATTATGGAAACTCAATAAGTGAGACAACTTCTTCAATTGTTAATATCTTATGATGTGATCCATCTCCAACCATTATAGTTATTTTTTAGATACGATAAATCTACTTTATTATGATTAGTGTTAAAAAAAATTATCTTATTTCCAACTTTCCTTACATGATTGATTCCACAAATTCCTATCCCAACACATTTACATCACATAAATATTGATTTTCATTAACATAGGTTCATATGGAATAATACTAAGTGTTAAGCCATTTGAATTGTTTCTTTGGTAGTATTTCATGATATATTTAGTGAGAATGGGGTAGGTACTATTAATTTAGCTAGGCAGTATATTTAGAAGCTACTTATTCATTCACTCTAGTTGTATTATTATTTTTCATGTATTTATAGTCAGAATGAGGTGATGTTAACTTTTCCATATATATATATATATATGGATTTTTTAATATATTGGTTATATTTTCCATGTAATTTTGATGGTAATACTTCCATTCTTATGATTAATGCTGTCAATGCTAATCGAGAATCCATGATTTATTATAGGTTGGATTTGTGGGCCACCATTGACCAAGGATGGGTTTTAGTGGGGGTGGTTGATGAAATCATGATCTACTTGAATCCATTATCTCAAATGTTGTTTTGGAAATTTTTTATAATGATAGATACCAGCTTGGATAATGTATATTATTCCAATCACAATCAGGTTATTAGTGGGTATGGAAAGATATAAATCCAATTCAATTTCACCCAATAATATTTTAAAATAATAAAGGTATTAGTAGATGTTTGGCAGAAAATTATAAAAACATATTGTGATACACTTGATTGCAAAGGGTATTTCAGGAATTTAGGGGAACTTCTAGACGCAATATTTTGGGTGTGTGGTTATCCATAATGTGAAGGGTTTTTACTAATTCTTATCATTGATTTTAGGAAACATATTTTTAAAATACATTAAATTTTTTAAATTTTTTTCATTTAAAAACCATGTGTTTATATTGAATTAAATGAAATGATGATTTTATTTTTTATTATAGGAATCATAGATCGTAGAAAATAGATAAAAAACCAATTTATCATTTTAAAACATTATTTTTTTAAAAAAAATAGTTTTCTAACATTTCCACACATACTAGTTAAATATTTTTTTATCTTTTATAAAATGTATATTAAAAAAATTATTATTTTTAAATCAAAATGTTTAAATTATATTATGGTGAATTTTTAATAATTTTTAGAGAAGATAAATTTTTTGATGAATATTGAAAATACTACAATTTATTATGAATTTTCAATTATTATAAAATAGTTTAAAACATCCATATGACATTAATATGGGTTTAAAAGTAAAAAATTTAACTATTTTATATCTATTAATTCAATTTAGTTCATTATAATCAATTTTATATTGAATTTAGGTACAAAATAATTCTAAACATTTAACAAGTTTCTCTTTGGAAAACCTCTTTCTTGTCACATCTATGGGTTTGAATTTACATTAAAATTTTCCATTTATATGAATATATTTGGAAAATGTTTGTAATATTTGGAATCATCATAATTTATATTTCAGAATAACTTCTATTTAAATATTAACAATTAATAATAGTAAATGACGTAAAAATTAAATACAACGGTTTTGGAGAAATTCGGTTGTCTTGGGTGTTAAACAAAAATGATAAATGGTAAAATAACATATAAACCTGTAAACAGAAATTTGAGAAAAATATTTTGACCATAGAAACTATAATGTTATATATTGACCCATTTTTTATTCTATTTGATGTGAATTACATGGTTACACATTACTATTTTCAAAAATTACATTTGTCCCACTCACCTCACTTATAAAATTCCACCCCACTAAAATAATAATCACACCTCATAAAAACTATTCTTGAAACAATTCCTATCCAATTATTTCCTTAATTCCCTCCAATAATATTATAGTCATTAGTTTGGGTAGGAATCTCTCATAATAATTCCTTAGTTTTAATCCAGAATAGTTTCTCCAATAAAGAGGTGGTACGAACATATATAAATGAATATGAGAATTAAGGTAATGGATTTTTAGTCGGTCTTTTATTTTTTGAGACATATGAATATTAACAACTAGTTTATTATTTTGATTACATAATTTCCATTGTCATTTTATATCATGAATATCCTTCTTTTCATGGTACATAATGGTTCATTTTTTGTTTTTCCCTATAGGGGATTACAATTCAAAATATTACTAAAGAGTTAAGTGATTTATAGACTTAGTTTTATTTCTAGGATATAGTTTCAATAATCATAACTAATTTCTTTTGAGTAGTGTATATACTACCTCTTTGAAATCGTGTATCATAATTATATTTATTTTAAGGAAATAGAAAGTTTCATTTTATTTAATTATGTAATGAGGCCTTCAACTCAAATGATAAAAAATAGAAATTTTTTAATGTTACAATATAATTATATATTTTGTTTTTTTATGTTTATGAATAGGAATATTAAATATTTTGATCCTTCTGTAAAAAAACAATAATTTTCTTATCCACTATTAATTTCATGAGATTAAATTTCCATTCATTTTCCTCTCTATGTATTCATATGTATAAATGAATGTATTTATAGATAACGAACATTATTTTTCTCATTAGTTGAAAATAACTTTACTTATAAAACCTTGTTTGTTAAAATAATCTAAGAAGATTTAAAATTCACCAAGTGATTTATCAAATAATTTTGTATAGATGTTTTAATTTTTCACACAATTCATTATAAATAAATATACATGTAATTTTCAATACAATGTGATATTTGAAATTTACTGAAATTGAGAACAGAATTTTTGTATTAACATGTATTATATTTTCCATCATCATTACTATTCAATTTTTTAATGTTTAATCTATAAATTTCCATGGTTATTTAAAAAAATGGAATTTAAAAATCAATTTATGTTTTGAAAAGCGTATTTTAATGTGAATGGTTATTTTTATTAGAAAATGTTCTGTGTGATTTTTGAAAATTATTTTCCAAATTATGTTACTTCTTTTTATGTTATGGAAGAATTTATCATTATATGATCCATTTATATAATATTAATTATTTCTCTGGATAGTTTATATATATGATGTGAAGATGTTTTTGAAACACATTTTTATTACATGGGTTATACAATGATAAAATGATTATGAATCTAGGTTATTCATCAATAGGTTATGATTTGAAAAAATGAGGAAGTTATTATGAAACCAATTTAGTTTCCACAAGTCATGTTATGATTAAATTTTTATGAAACCCATTTTTTTTCATGGGTTCTGATATTATGAATTTTTATTATCTTGTGGCACACATATTTGTGATATTCATTTTCTTAAGGGTGGTAATTATATCTCCCCCAATTAATTGGTAAATGATTGATAAAACATGAGTATATATGATAGGATTGAATCAAATTTCATGCTCAAAATTTTATATGTCAACAAGATAAAAAGTTCATAGTGTTATGTGTGGAGCTGGATTTTATATCCATAAGGTTATGTGTGGACCTGTTTCATGTACATAAGCTTATTTCATGGACCGATTTCATGTCCATATCTTAATGAGTGATCATTTTTATAATTATACTTGTATAAAATGTAATAATTTTATGTGTATGTCTCAAAACAATAAATTATTTCATTTTAATGTTCTCCTGGTTCATGTTCTCCAATTTCATTCGGAATAATGTCTTATAAACTACCAATATTAATTCCATGACTCTTTTTTATTATATATGATAGTTATGGTATGAATTTAAAATGTTATAATCATGTTTTAATACCCTTTTATTCATGAAATATTGATAACTACTTTGTTTACCCATGCTATGAAAATAAAATCACCATTTTTTAAATTTCCTTTCTATAGGTTATGATGGAAGTTATTATGTATGATATGTCTAAGAAGGGTTCTAATTAAGAAGAAAATAATGGGATACAATGTATCTCCATTATAGAACAGTTATTTATTCGACTAATAGTCCAAATACAGGATATATAAATGATTATATAATGTATATTTATGTTATGTAATGAATATTTATCATTTATAACTAAATATTTATGTAAGTGAATTATGGGTACATACAATTGGAATATTTGTAAGGATTACATACAATTTGGAATCTTGGATGGTAATGTTTTAGTTAGATGCCTATATATATTTATATGTATATTTCTAGAGATACATATAAGGATATTCCAAAGGATGAGTAAATGTGTATGATACTTTCTTAGAATTTTGTTAAAGGATAGAGTGAGTGGTTTCCCATTAATTATATCCCTGTCTGGATTATACAAGTTGAAGTGGCTCTATAATAGAGGTTCATAGGGGTAATAAAATTGAAAATGGTGCATTGGGATGGAAATTATCACAATTCGGGGTGGAAAATGTTCTTTGCTGGACACCTAGATTGAAACTCATAAGGTATGTGCTTTAAAAATACACAAACTATTTCTGAAACATAATAAATGATTTAATAAATTTCCATAAATGACCCAATTTAACCATATTGTGTTGAAATGAATATTTTGTTAATTATACATAATATAAGTTATTTTTCATGATTATATAGTTTTTCACCAATGATTTTTTTTCTCACACTATGGATTTTGGTTCATTCATTTGATGGAATCCGAAGTAATATTTTTAACACTAAATATTATAGTCAATTAGGTTACTATGACCAAAATAATTATATGATGATTGGATATTAAAATATTGTGATTATTCATTACATTTAATAATGATATATGATAAAAAAAATCACTGAAATCATCTCTTAGACACACCAAATAAGGCCATGACTGAGTTCATTTAGATCTCGGGAGGAGGAGATCATAATGGAAAGAAGAAATATCTCTACAGTTGTCAATAATTTGGGAATAATTTCTCAAGGGAATATCTAAATGTAATGAGATGATGTTTTGAGTGAATAAAACAAGGACACAATTTATGTAATTTACAATGGAAAAATGAAATGTTTTCCTAACAAAATTGAAGATAATAATGATGTCCCAAAGTAATCATCAATGGTTGAATGTTATAAAAGTGGAATGTACAGTAATTATGTAAATTGATCTCCTAGGTCCAAATCATGTAAAAATAATCATAAAGGTGGTAAAATTAATGGTTATAATACATAGGATAAAGATATTGTGAATTACATATAAAAGGCATGAATTGTTATAACAATTTTTTTTTATTTTAAACATAAGAAGAATGATTAAATTGAGGTTGAAGATTGTTAATACATGATTTTTTTTATATTGAAGGATATTTGTATTAAAGAATATGTTAATAAATCATACTTAATAGTTTAACAATTATGTACAAAAATGATGTTTTGGCCATTTGGAATTCAAGAATTATGATATATTAATCATGAAATATATAATGGTTGTTCATTAAAATTTTTTGGTTATGTATTTTCAAGAATATGTTGAATTGAGATGATAATATAGAAAATATATTTAATTTGAAGGTTATATTTTAGGAAAAAACATTATTAATGGATGATAACCCTTAATATATTCCCAATGTTGAGAAAATGGAGTATAGTTTGGAAAAAGTGATAATTGATATGGATAATGTTAATTGGATAGTATTGATGACCCTAGAACTGATTAAAAGTTTTTTTAACATGTATTTTTTGTTATCATTGATGGAGTTTACAAATTTCTGGGACTTTTTTAAAATAGTATATAAGATGTGGTATTATTTTTTGAATGTGGAAGCGTGCATATATACATTGATGTTTTTTGGTAATTCAGTTTACAACCATGTTTTAAGAGATTAGAAGGCCATGTTGTTCACATATTTGGAATATGACTATTAAAACCCACATAATGTTATTTTAGGGATTAATATTTAGTATATTTTAGATAATTTACTATTCTTATATATTATTTTTTAATTTTTGAAGATTCATATGTATAAAAATTAATGGAATGGTTAATGTTGAAATTTGGAAGAGGTTTTATATATTAATTTATTACTTCATATGATTATGAATTATCCATATTGGATTATTGGTGAACACTATTTGTTATGACGATAAATAGAGATATAAGAATTTTTTATTAAATTTTTATGGATAATTTGATCCATTAGTGATTTAGGGATAAAAAACTCATCATTATTTATTGGAAAAACATATGAAGTGGAAATTATTTGAAGTACAACCAAATGATGAAATTATTCTTATGAAAAAAATAAAAGATAAGCCGAAGGTATATTAATCCCAATTTAATTATTGATTGTGTAAAGACCTTATCATATCACTTGGACATTCACAGAACCTATCTTAAGATAGTTGTGTTTTCCTTGTATATCTATTAAGGAAGTATATAACTGATCAATCACAAGTACTTAACATAGAGGTCATACTACTGGAGTATGATATTTCTTATGAGAAACAATTGATGGATGTTCTAGATTTTATAAATAATGTTCTACTAAATACTACCACCCACCTAATAAATATTTTTTTGGAGAAACCACTAGCTTATGGATGCGACATATAAATATAAGGATGTGATGAGGCATAACTATACCCAGTTGTAGGTACCAAAGTAATGATATTTTGAGGAAAATATTATTTAAAGGGTGTTGAATATAACACCTCAATAATATTTTATTTTTTTGAAATAAATTTAATATTTTAAATTTTTTGTTACATAAACATGGATTTTATCTTGTATTACTTGGATCATTGGGTTTATCTTTCAGTACACCCAAAATTGAGTTCAAAAGTAACCTGACATACTATTAAAATATTATTATTTAATATGATACTTATCACATAGCCATTGGAATGGCGGTGTGGATAAGATTAAGTAAATTTATGGTGTACACATTTATATAAAATAAATTATTTTCTGAAAAAATTAATATGATATGTAAATAAAATCTTATTGGATAAAAAAAATTATTTTTCAAAAAATATAGTTTAACTCACAAAAACATATTTTATCTTCACAAATTAAAAGAAAATTGTTGAAATATTTTAATGATATTTATATATTATATATTAAATAATTTTTTTAAAATTAATTTTAACTGTTTTTTATATATGAGATGACAATAAATTCAATTTCATGATTTAAACTATTTTATTAAAAAAGTAGTTTTATACAATTTTTCACACTTATTTTAAAATTTAATTATTCAAATTGTAGAAAATTTATTTGTAAAAGTGTAATTATTTTTTTAAATCATAATATCAAAAATATCATGTGTTTAATTGTTTATATTTTTATGAGAATATATATTTTTAATGAATAGTTAAAAATACTAGTTTTCATTAATAATTGTCATTACTTTTTAATCATCGGAAAACATAAACTTTTTTAATATGGTATTGAATGTAATATTTATTCAATTATATATATATATATATATAAATCCAATTTAGGTCATTGGAATTAATTTTTTATTAAATATTTATATATTTTTTTAACCATTTGAGCATTTTCTCTTTGGAAATCCACTTTATCATCACGTATTGTGGTTAAATTTTAAATTAAAAATTTCTAATTATGTGAATAGAATTTGGAAAATTGGGTTAAATTTGTGGAATAAGTATAATATATATATTATAATAAATTTAATTTAATATTTTACCATTATGAGTAGTAAAATTATTTAAATGTAATAACCTCGGTTAAGGTGAATATGGTATTACCTTAGGGAAAACTAAAAAATAAGGTTTAAATATCCTAGAAACATTTCCAAATCCCATTAGTTATAAATATTTATATTTTATTACATCTATGGATTTATAATTGTAATATTTTAATCCTTATTATCATTATAAATAGTTGGGTACACATTTTAGTTTTTTTAGAAATTACTAATCATCCACTCACTACACATATAAAATGTCACCCTCTGTTATCTCATATTCACACCACCAATACTATTTGGTTTGGAAAAAACCTACCCAAATAATTTCCTAAATTCCTTCCTCTCAACATATAGAAAGCTTCTTGGTTAGTGATACATACTAATAAGGCTTTAGGTGTAAAACTAAAGTTTCTTTCTGAGGAAGAGGAGGTTCGAATATGTCTGATAGAAGTTAGGGCATAAGGTAAAAGAGTTATATTATCTAATCTACTTGTAGAATTCATTTGAAAAGTTATCACATGTTTCCATTTTCTAGTTTAGACACTGCCCATTTTACATGTTATATCACAAATATTATTCTTGAAGTGATATTTTATGTTTCATTTGATTGTATTCTTTATTTAGGTTTATGATTAAAATGATTACAAAAGTTGTATGGAATTTCATGTCGTTATTTTATATTTGGGAGATATATTCAATAATCATCACTTTTTTTTGTGTGGTGTGTATAATTTCTCTTTCACAAGTTATTTCAGGAATATAATTATTTTAATGGAATTTAATGTTTAATTTTATCTTATTATTTAATGGGGATTATGATTCCAAAGGTACCAATGTGTTAAAGGTTTGATTCTACAATCTTATTATTTATCGAGATTGTTTTTATTTATACTTCCAATATTGAAATATCATGATCTGCATCTCATGAAATGGTTGAGATTTATTTTTTTCTAGTTATTTTAGAAGTATAAATATTTTCCATTATTTTACTCTTTTTATGTTCTGAAGAGTTCAAAAGAATATTTTTAATGAAAATCGACATTATTTTAACTTCTGTCAAAAATAATTTTTCTTCTGTAATCATGTTTTACAAAAAATATTTCAATGTTTTTTTAAATTATCGAAATGATTTATTTGTAAAAATTGTACCAATGTTTGAATTATTAATTTTTTTTAATGGAATATTTTTTTTCCAAATAATGTAGGTTTGGGTTTTTTTAAAAAATGTATGAAGTAACATTATTTAATTGTGTATGGAATTCTCTTCCACCAAAAAAATGATTTTATTAAATCTTCAACTATATATTTCCTTGGTGTTTTTCGAATAAAAATATTTTCAAAATTTTTTATGTTTTAATTTGTTTTCATTTTTCAATGGTTATTTTTATCAAGAAATGATCCATGTTATTTTTAAAAGATATTATCATCTAAGATAATATCTATTGATGATGCATAAGATTTACTGGGGATATGATCCAATAAAACCATCATTATTGTTTCTCCATATGATTTATCTTAATGATGAAAATATGGTAATGAAACAAGATTATATTCCCTAATTTAAACCATAATAATGTTCTTGTGAATACTCATTTTTTTCAACGAGTTTTTCTTTGATAAAATTATGAAATAATTATGATACCTGTATCTTTTATACATGTTATATTCTAAATAAATTTTTATGAAACCAACTTATTTTCATGGGTTTGGTCATGGTGAAATTTTTATGATATTTTGGCACACATATGTATGATTTTAATTATTTTATGGTTGGGGCCTATATCCCTCTCCAATGCCTTGGGTAAATATGGATAAATCATGAGTAAAAATGATATCCCTAAAACACATTAAATTTTCAAAATTTTAATATCAAGATATTTATTGAATTATTTTATTTTTAAAAATAAATTTACTTTTTAAATAGCTTTCTTTTCATTAAACAACTATTTTATCTTTTGATATATACAACAAAGAGTTTCTTTGTTATTTGTGCACAATACGCAACACAATATCATTCTTGAACGATGAAATAATATTTATTTAAAAATTATCATTATAACCTAGAAATTTAATAGTTCTGTGTGAATAGTAATAACTAATTTATGATATATATATATATATATATAATTTAAAATCAAATATAATTTTATTTATAATTTCTTATTGAATAGTCAATCATTTTTTAGTAAAATAATTATGAAAAGTATGTTTACCTCAAAAATGATTTTATTTATTTTTATGAAAAAATTTTATCATTAATATAAAGAGATTTTAAAAAATATATTTGATAAAAATAACATAATTTTATAAATATTCATTTTAAATTTAACTTATTGTGAAATTTTTGGATTTTTTGATCTTTTTAAATTTCTTGTAAATAGTGAAAATACCAATTTGTATAATACTATCATTTATTAAAAATAAATAATTTAATTAAATTTCAAAATTATGGTTTAAAGTAAAAATAAAACTTTTTATTTTTATTTAATCCAAATAATTAAATTTTAATCAAATATATATTTTATTTTTTTATATGTTATTTTTAGTTTAAGAAAATGTGCTTTTTCAGAAAACATTTTTGAAGTGCATAATATTTCTCCATTATAATTATTTAAAATAATATATACTGAGTAATATATTTATTAAATTTATTTTTTATATATTAATAAATATTAATTTATTTTAATTCAATTATTATTATTTGAAATAGATTTAACATAAAATATTCTTGTTCTAGAAAAATACATTATAAAAACCGGCTTTTCATCGCATTTGTGGGTTTTATTTTAAATTTATATTTTTATTTATGTGAACATAATTTGATAAAATATATAAAATATTTGGAATTATAATAATTTATATTATATAATTATCTGAAATTAATTACTATCATAATGAATAGTGAAAACAATTAAAATTATTTACTGTGGTTAAGATAAAAATTGGATTAATGGGGCAGAAATCATAAATGATTTTTTGTGAAAATTACCTGAAAAAGTACAATATCAATTTTAATGGACATATTTAAATAATATATATTAAATTATATATAATGGTTCATTCTTGATTTTTTCTTCGTGTAAAAAACATTTTAATCATTTTTCATTTGTAAAAATGAAAATTGTGCCACTCATCTCACTTATAAAAGGCCACCCCTAATCCAATCCAATTCCCACTTCAAAAAAAAATTTTATCAAAAAATAATTAACCCAATGAAATCCTTAGTTAACTCCTCCTATAATAAAATAATGTTTTTTAGAACAATAGCTGAATAAGTTGTTTGGTGAAAACCAAATGATGTTGTTCGAAAAAGAGGTAACATCCCTAACCACATATTTTATTTTTTTATTCCTCCACCTCCGTGAATAATTATTATTAATTTATTATATATTAAAATAAATATAATCAATAAATATTATTTATTATTTAATATAATAATATAAATCCTTCTCCTCTTCCATATAATGGGTTCCGAAATCACCGTTCGTGAGTACAGTAGAATACCTCCTCACGAACTGATTTTATTCGTTATCCATCACCACCACTCTTCAATTAATATAATTATTCTTTTATTAGTCTTATTTATTATATTTACGATATTATTATTCTTATTTAACAATTATATCACTTTTTTCCTTCTTACAAAATTTTCTATGGGAATAAAATATTTCCGTTCTTGTGTACGGTGAACTACCACCACACTATGTAATGTGAATATTTCAGAAAATTCATGGAAGGTAATAAGTATTATTTTAATTAAAATATTTTTTATAAATTAAATATAAATATTTTTTAGTTGTAATATATTATTTGTATCTCATTCTTTCTTTTCATGGGAAAAATGTAAATGATGTTCTTGAGCACATAATACCTACTATCTCCATTAATGGGGTATTTTATTTTATATATCTTACTCTTATGGATAATTCTAAATAAATGTATAAAAATTTATTATAATTATATCATGTTTAATTTTATGCAGATAATTTAATCATTATCAATGTAATAGGTACAAAATAATAAAATTAAACTATACATGAAAAAATAGCAATTTCCCAAAATGTGACTTTAACTTTGAATTGTTAACAAACTGGTAATTAAAGGTCATAAGTAAATCATACGTGGTATGATATATATATATATATGGTTCATTAATATATTATTAATAATCTTCTATATATTTTACAAGATGTATGAAAATGTATGAAAGATATCGAGACATAATGTAATGGATTTCTATCTCACCTTTTTATTCTATGAAACACATGATATATTTCAAAATGAATTATTTCATGTAGTGTATTTACATATCAGGAATGTATTTTATGATTATGATCCATAAAATTATGTATATTTATATATCCATTTTTTATGTCCCTTTCACGAGGTTTACACTTTTAAATTTACCAATGTTGTAGGGGATTTTTGTAGCCATTTTCCTTCCTTGAAACATATGTTATGTTATGAACATATCTTATTTTATGTGGGATATAATAATCAAATTTTAAATTATATAAAATTTATTTATTTATTATCATGATATTTTCGGTTTCATTTAATTTTATTGCTTCATGGGGCATACAATTCAATGTTACCAAAATGGTAGATATTTTATGTCATAATCTCATCATTTATCAGGATTGTTTATGATTAAGTTTATTATTATAAAATATTATAATCTATATATCTATAAATTCATTACTTTTCTTATCCAATGGTTATTTAATAATAATAAATGTTTTCCATTAATTTTTCTCCCATTATTATCTTTATATTATAGAATACTTTTTCTAATATTAATCTTATTTATTTCTACATTCGCTCAAAAACAAATTCCTTCAAACCAATGTTTTGAAAATATTTATTAATTTTTTTTAATATTATTTAAATGATCTATTAAATAATTTTTTAAGGATAATTTAAATTTTAAAACATGAATTTAATGGAATATTATTGGTTTTTTCCAATCATTTTGCTTTTGGAATTTATAAAAAATGTGAAAAAAATATTTTTTTATCCTTTAAATAATGATTAAAATTTCATTTCATAATGAAACATATTTTATGAAAATAATAAATTATATTCTCTGGATGTTATTTTCAATGAAAATTATTTTTAAATATTATAAATTTTTAAATTGTTTTCTCAAAGTAGAAAGTATATTTTCCTCAAAAAGAATTTTAAATTATTATTTTCCAAGACTTCTTAGTTTCCTCAAGAAATGATCCAAGTGTAATTTAAAAATTATTTTCCATGTATGATGGGATTCCTTGATTTTAACTATTCATAATTAGGGACATGATCAAAGGATTCAATTCTCATTCTTTCTCTTAATGTTTTATATTAATAATGGCATTATGTTTATAATACTTGTTTATATTAAAGGTGTTATAACACGAGGAAATGTATATAAAACCCACTTTTTTCATGGGTTATTATACAATTAAATGATAATATGATTATGAAACCTATCTATTTTCTATAGTTTATGATTTCATGAAATTGTTATGTAACCCATTTGATTTCATGGGTTGTAATTTATGGATGTTTTATGATCTTGTGGCACATATATGTATGGATTTAATTTTTACATAGCTGAGAAATATATATATCTCTAATTAATTGTTGAATGACTGATATCCCATGAGTTATCATGTATTTTATTTCGGAGTAAATGAAGTTCATTATGGGGATTTTTTCACTATGATTGTCTCTATAGTGAACCTTTACTACTGTGTTTTTTTTGGAAAATAAACCCATTCCACTAAGACAGCCTTGGAAACGTGCCTTGAATACTATGTAAATAATATTCTATGATTATTTATATTCGAAAAGTATATATATTATAAAAAATTTATGATCTCATGGATCATGTTCCTTGATTCCTTTTTGATTTATATAGTATAAAATCCTAGGATTTATGAAATGTCTCAAAATTATGTTCTTTAATATGAATGGTATGGTTTTAAAAAGTTATGTTCTTTTTTTTATACCATTATTCTCAGGTCATGCTTATGTGTTCTGTGATACGACAATTTCATACCCTTAATGAGAATCTAAACTCACCATTTTTTATGCTTCATTTCCCTTGGTAATAAAGGATTGTTTTAAGTAGGGTATTGTTTTGAAGAGTACTAATGGGGATGATTTTTATGCAAGATGTTTTATATATTTCACAAAAAGAGAAGATTTTTTATATAGTATCCAAATAAATAAAACTATTATGGTTGTTATGTAGTTGTTTTTTTAATTTATTGAATATTTATATAAAAATATGTAATATTATTATAAGTAAATATAGGGTTATTATAATAATTTTACATGTGAACTGGATTTCTTGTTCATGGTGTTATGTGTAAAACGATATTTCTTGTTCATATGGTAATGTTTAGACCATGTTTTATGTGTATATGTTTATTCAAGGTCCTGATTTCATATATATAAATTGAATGAGTGAACTTGTTTCTAATTATAAATAGTCATAATGTTATAAACATATGTGTATGCTAAAAATATAATCATTATACCAATCCTATGTTCTCAAGGATCATGTTCATTGAAACCCTTATTATTCATGTGTTATGAAATATTTAAATTAATTACATGACTCATATTAATAATCTATGATATGTATAGTATGGTTTTGAAATGTAATTATCATGTAATCATAACCTTATTCTCATGATATATTGATATCTTACTTGTTTACCATTTTTGAGCATCAAAGGTTACCATTTTTTATGTTTCCTTCCCGAGGTTGTGATGAAAGGTATTGTTTATTATATGTCTATAAATGGTGCTAGTTTTGAAGTCCATAGAGAGTGATGATGTATCTCACTTATAGAGCAATTGTTTTTATATCCAATTTTATAAGGAAACTAGAACTAAACAATTATGTCATGGATTTTTTTATATTTATTATTTTTCTTTTAAGAATTTATAATTACTTATGGGAAGTTTGGGCCTTTATATTTCCCCCATAAAAAATATATCTCATTATTTTTCAATCATTATTAAAAAATTTCTTTATAGAATAAATATATCACTCCACCCGTTTCAATTAATTATTTTTATGCACATATTATAATGATATACTAAAATATTATAATTGAAATACACTAAAACACAAATAATTAATGTCACCATACTATTTTTGTACTCCAATGTGATAAGAATTACATTTTATTCAACTACTACATATTTCATATGTTGTGTCTGAAGTAGATAAAAACATAGGAAACGAATAATTCATTGTTATGTAAAAATACATTATAGTATGATAAATTTATATTATTTCATACATATACATAATTCCAATAAATTTAGTGTCTTTTCACCTACATTTTTCCCATATTATTCACATGATACAACTTCTATAGAAAATGATGTTGGGTAAAAATATCTCAATATTACCATTTATCAATCTGAAAATAACCCAAAAATATAATATTTTCATGTTTTATATTCCATAAATTTTTTATATATATTGAAACTATATGCTATATGTTTTCCATTTCAACAGTATCCCATAACTACTTTGAGGTAGGAGTGAAATTATTTTAAGGAATATTTTTATATAATTCACTCTTTATTTATTTATAATATAATTTTTTTATTCAAATTACATTATAAATTTAATATAAAATAAATTAATATACATTACAATATAACACATATTCCACCTCATCCTATTGTGTAATGAAATTATCCCAAGTGTAGAAGTAGTGGGACCAAAATCCTCATGTGAACAATATTAACATGAAATCAATATGAAATTATCTGGGAGAACCATTCCCCTAAAACATTCGACCATTCATGTATTTACATAATAAGTGGAACACCTTAGACAATATCCACACTTCTTCTCATATTTATATGAGGGAGATCAAAAATACAATTAACTCATTAAAATTTTCTCTAATACTATGATAACATTTTAATTATGTTACTACATTTTGGAATGTAGTAAATGTAATTATAAAAACCTGGCATTAACATTAAAAGATAATCAGGAAAATATTAATATAAAGAAAATAATAATGTTTTATAATATTTAGATCAATATTTATTTAATGAATTAATGTATCCTTTGATATCCATTAATAATTCTAATCACTAATTAAATAGTGATATTATCATCCAATATAAATTATTATAGTTAATCCTCTGTGGAAAATGATGAGATAAGAAAATAGAAAGAAACTAGGGGACCACATAGCAGAAGAAAAAGTATTCAACTATCTCAAATGAAGAACACTGTAAAACATTATGAACCTCATTTTATTTCTCTAATTGGAATGAATACAAATCCCTTAACCAATTATATTTTTAGAAATAGTGGAAAATAATAGAATCCAAGTAATCAAAATTTGTATCAAAACAATGTAACTATAATAAATTTACTCTAATAGTATTTTTAATGAATCAAAGCCCCAAAAAAGTAGTTTATGTCATTAAATATTGTAATAAGTCCAACAATGAGCCTCCAAATAGGATTAATCTAGAAACTTGGGTTCTTAAATAGTCTCTTGATGTCGGATTATGAATATTCATGAGGTATGTTCCATAGAATACACATTACATCAATACTATGGCCAAATCACATCTGGATATTTCCATTTACTCATTTTTATATTTTAATAACAACAATAATTGATTATTTATTTTATAATACCACATTAATTATTTAATTTAATAAATTTTATTTAATTAAATATATATATTTTAAAAAATGAAAATCATAATTGTTTTTTACTAAACATTAAAATAGTTACACATGTATGATCACAATACTGTTGAAATCCAAATTAGTATTATCTTATGTGTGACACGATGATCCCTTTTAAAAGATTTAAATAATTATAAACAACATTAATTATTCTAAACTAAGACTATTATATAGAAAAAAAAATTATAGCAACAAACAATTTTATGTGGTTCTAGAGTGATTTAGCCCACCATATGTCCATTAACAATTCTTCTTTTCTTAGAAATGATGATTAAGCATGATACATTAATAATTTAAATACATTAATTTTTTTATCTATTTTATCTTTAATACAGTTGAAAAAATATTATATATTTAAATTACAAGTAATTATCTTATCTTGTCCATGTAATTATTTTCTTAAAACTCAATTAAGGGCTACGTTACCACAATACATCATAAGGGTGGAAACATAAATCATGGTTTATCAAATACCACTATAAGATTATGAGAAAGCCCAATTATCTTCTATTAAGAAAAATTCTGAAATTAATTAATCTAAATATCAATGATGAAACATAACTTGTAGGTATGAAATTTTACAACCTCAGGTAACAGGATCCATGACTAATGATCACTAAAGTACCATTACAGACACGAGCACAAAAATCCACGTTGAGTACATTAAGAAAGACAAATGAAATATAATATCAAAAAATTATATCCTATTGGTGACTATTTGTATCTCTATATAAGTGAAATTACACATAATAATCATAAGATATCATCACAACCCAATATGATGAATTTCGAACATGTAAAATATAGTAATACATATATTATTGGGGATATCATGTTCAATGAGAAATATTACATCCACATACATCACTGAAAAGTATATATATGATCCCACTAAACTATTTATATATGAATGATTTATAATTTTTTTAATAAATTCAAATTATTTGACAGATTTATTGAAAGAAATACCCTAATACAAAGAATCATTATTAAACACATAAATATATCTTTACATCTTACAAATATGAACATCTAATTACCAATCCTTAAAAACAATCAAGTTGTATTACATATACACACACAAAAAAATTCATTATAAAAAATTGGTTTAGATATCCATTTGATATATCTATTAATTGTAATATCTTATTATGGAAAAAAAATCTTCAAGGATTTTATTTTCTACATGAGAAATCATTTATTCATTTCCAACACTCTTTATTTTTTTAAAACCATTAACTTCCAAGTGATATTTAAATATTAAAAATCAAACATCCATGTTATTTTTTATGAAATATAAACTTTCACCAAATGGGGTTTTACATCGTTAAGTTCATATATGATGTTCCAAAACAAATTAGTGTAAATGAATTCAATTTTAGATTAAATTTATTATAATCATTTATCATTTTTAAGACTCATGATATCCACCTGGTAAGATGTTGAATTATATTCTATAAATTTTACATTAACTATTAGAAAAATTAAAAATACTTATTTCTAAAATCATAAATGAAATATACCATTTTTTATTGAAACTAATTAATTCTGTTTTACAAAAACCATTTTGTATATAACATATCCATATAAGTAAAATCAACACCATATTTGTTTTCAAAATCATTATGATAAAATTAACTACCATCAGTCATCTATGAAATAAATTATATTTCAACAAAGAAAACATGTCTAGAAGTAAAAACATTTTTCAATGATGGGTTAAATAAATAACAACCCACTGTCTCATTTTGATAAAAAATAATCATTTATCTAAATTTTTTTTGTTGTAATTTAGTTAATATGTCTCACATGTTTCTCAAAACCCAAAATCATGATGAATAATAAATTGGGATATTTTATACTTTATATCTATTATTGTGAATTTTAAATAACATTATATAGATAGTGGTTTGGTATAAATTAATATGTTTTAAATTAATAAACCAAAAAAGAAATATAATTTTACTAATGAATCATAATTATCCATACCATGTCTAAGAGTGTTTGATTCCATCCTTCCATATACACCCGTTAATTATGGTGCACAAGGTGGAGTGAAAAATGTTATTATCCAAAATCTTTTATATAAACATTAAAATCTTAAATTAATTAATATCCACAAATATTCGACATTTTTTTATATTTTTTCCAATTTTTTTTTCATTTCAATTTCTAACAATTTAAACATTTCAAAAATAAATTATTTTGTTTCATAAGATACAAATTTCAATACATAAAATAGTAATTGGTAAAGGTAGTGATATATTATAATTCACCATGAGCTAATTTATTTATAAGATAATATGTATCATAATTTATGAGTTCTAATAAACAATTTTCTTATTTACATTTACCCTTAAAAGGTAATTATAATATTTATAAACATAAATAAAATTAATATTCAATAAAATATTCATAATCATTATAATTATGTAATCCAACAGGATTGTGTTATTAGATATGACACATATTTTTATGACCAAGGAGATATTGAAAAAAATAACCAAAAATCAAATCATTTATTTTAGACTTATTATTATTTACAATATATAAATTATTATCATGATATATATATATATTCTATTGAGCATGTTAGTTGGACTGTAAACCATTTCATTCATATGAAAATTAATTATGACTCTTTATTTTAAATAAAAAACTATCTTATATAGGATAGATAAAAATTAAAATGTATGTTTTTATGGTACATTTAAATAGAATTTTATGAATAATGAAAATCTAATAGGGAGAAGTAAATTCATTTTCCCCACTGAAAATTCATCAAGTCATTCATCATTCCCTACTAGTTGGTCCCCTTCATTTTTAATTACATTGATTTTTCTATTGATAAGATGTGTTTTACAAAAAAAATATATGATTTGAATTCTATACCTAATACCCATGATGTGATGATAAGGAAATTTATTTCTATATCATAAAATTATTCACACCATTGAATCATTGATTTCATCATAAAAAATTCTATCAAATTTAATGATTCCATGTATTCATTTACATATCACCCATTTTTTAAATATTATTGTAAATAACATATTCTAAGCATAATTTAAATTATAATTATTTAGTTATTTTAAGTATTTTAAAACCATAATTATTTCTCTTTAATGTGGTGTTTGAAATTATTTAGAAAAATAGAAAATTATTTTAATTATTCAAATTTAGTTTTAAAATTTTATTTTGAAGAAGAATTTGATACTTCCAAACCCTTTTATTAGATTGAATCGAGGTAGAATTGATAATTATAATTATAAGGCATCCCCAAGGTGCCAAAGGCTGAAAATAAATCTAAAGGATTCAATACAAATGGGTGAATATTTTATTCTTTTCAATATAAAAAACGATCCCAAACATGGAATAAAAAATTAAACACTAAATGATGCATGGTAAAAAAGAGAACAACATACAATAATACCATTGATATCAAAAATAAACTAAAAAATAACGAAAATTGAAGAAAAATGATAAAAAAGTACACAAAAGAAGAAAAATACTCAAGGAAATCCCAATGAAATCTAAAGATCAAATATTCTACATTCTCTAACACCAGAAAACATTCAATGGATCATGATGCACCACTATGGAGTTCCCCACTCACACCACTATGGTAGAACATGTCTTCACTTTTATTTAAATAAATTTATATAAAAAAAAGTTAAAATAGTTCCTTAATTTATAAAAAATCCTAACTCTTCCTTACTAAAACATTTTTCACAAATAATACTATTTCAATTAAAACCACCCAAACAAGTAATTTAATAATTTCATATTTTCCATGTAGGGATAACAAATTTCATTTCACATAATCAAACACACACACACTTTATCATAAAATCATGATGTCATGTTATTACCCTTAATGGTGGCACTTCACATCCATACACTTTCCCTTTGATGTTGGTGCTTCATGACCATTAACCATCCTAGTCCATCACTATTTAACCATTTAAGCCGACCACATGCAAATAAAACCATTCCAAAACCAATTTAACCATTTGAATAAAATGTAACTTTTATAAAAAACCATAGCAATATACCATTTCATTAAAACCAACCATTTTATTTAAAACACAATTCCATGCATCAAAACTATAAAATATTTTTAAAAACATATTTTTAAAATCATGTTTCTATTTTCACTTTCCACGAATATACACATTTTTCCAAATTCCATAAACCACCAGAAAATGAGGTCTTTATAATGAATTTTTAAAAAATTTCAAAATTCATATAAATAATGAGAATAAATTTGAAAAAAAACATTCTATTTGTATAAATTATATTAGAAATTGAAGCCACATACATCATGAATTATGGTATAAAATAAGAAATGCATGGAAACACCCACAAAATAGACTTTAATCTCTTAAAACTGCCTTATATATCTTCCACTAACATCAAAAATAAAAAAACCCCCTTCATTGGCATCCAATACCATAGATATATTCATATCAAAAAATATCTAAGAAGAAAAGATAGAGAGGAATGTTGATATTAGAAAATCCTTGAAAAACTACAATAAACAATGACATACCATTTAAATTGGCCATCAACCAACATAGAAATTTCTATAGATTTCTTTTAATTCAATGGGAAAAAGATGAAAATCCTTTGAGAGATATGAATATCTAGTTAGGGTAGATTTGGAGTAAAACTAATGGGTTAAGACTTAATGTAGAACATGATAAAAGAATTTTGGATCCTATTTTTAAACCATGTATATTTAGTTGAAAATTTAGGAAAAACAATGTCATAACCATGTGATCAGATCTACCTCAAGGATAAACCTGGAGTGTTGGCTTGCATGGTCAGAAAAACTGTTTACCAACCGCGAAAAACCCCATTGTCCCTCTTTGACAAGTTTCTCCTACATGTCCGGACAGTTTGGAAATACCGTGTGCCTACCAGTATTCCTTCCTCTATTCCCCTGCCTGATTTGTCATGTTTTCTTTTATTATTTTCATGGTCTCCAAAAAACTATGCTCAAATTGTTCACCTATAGAGTAACCCCTAAAACATTAAAAAGGATTCCAAACAATCCCAAACATCACAGAAGCAATTTATATAATTGAAATACAGAAATGAATGTTAACTTATTTAAAATATATATTGCTACATTGTTCCCACCATTGGCCATTATGTACTCATAAAGTTGAAAAACACCATTTTTCCAAAAAACAATTCGCCATTGCTCAAGAAATTCCTTCTTGTATTCAAAATTCTCTTCCAAAATTTCACCATGTTGCAAAAAAACCTACAAAAGACTGATTATCTTTCCACACAAGACTTTCTTGAGCCTTTCCTAAATTTGTACAGGGATATGAAACAATGAAGCATCTGTCACATGGTTTAAGTGATCCAATTGTATCACATGGCTAGGATTAAGATTATAATTTTTCAATTGAGCCACATGAACCACATTATAAACCACAGTAAATCATGGTGGAAATTCCAAGAGATATTCCACCTCTCCATCATATACAACTATCTCAAAAGAGACTATGTATCTTGGAGTTCACCTTCCCATATTTCCAAAATGATGGTGCCCTTGCCTTGGAGAGATTCTCTAGAATACTTGACCACTGATTGATAATAACAACGACCATCGATGATGACCCACATATGATTACTAATCACAAAGATAGGTCTCAATTATCTACCAAATAAACTAAATCTAATCCATTTTCTCACAAAAATGGCTCATCCTAACTAGTGAAGTTTCACATGTTTCCACCCAAAAAAGTGTATAATGGGAAGAACACTCATTCAATTCCTCAAAATGATCCATATGTATCGACGTTTGATAATGTTGTTGTACGAGAACTCTACTAATGTTTCATTCTCTATCCATGTGCTGCCAAAATCTATTATATAAGCCTATATCAAGTCACCCATTGTCTGTATCATTTGTTTAGATTGTCCCTCCATCAAAGGATGATACATATTTCTCATGGTAAACTGAGTCCCAAGGTCCTATAGTTAGAAATTCTAGAAATGAGATGTATAAATTTTGTATCTTTCAAATACGATTGAAACTGGTACTCCATTTATCTTTACAACATATAATATATTGATTCTGGAAAATTTCTCCGCCATATGAAATTCGTGAATTAGGATGAAGTTGGCTGACTTTGTGACATTATCCACTATCAACCATATGGAATTCTGTTTATAAACCATTCTTGGAAGACAAATCATGAAATCCATAGCTATATTATCGCATTTCAAACCGGGATAGGTAAGTGATATATCATACATGCTAGTTACTGATGATATACTGTAACTTTTTACAACAAAAGAATCATGAAACAAACTCATCTACCTTCAATTTCATACCGACCCACCAAAAATGTTCTTTCAATGCCTTATACATATTTTGTATTCCATGATGAACAACCAATCATAAATGGTTGTAAGAATAAAGAGGTTGTTCATGAAATTCCAAAAGTATGACCATCCAATTTCTGAACCACAACATTGTACTCCCATCTATCAAATATCACTTAATGGTCTCCCTACTATTGAATTTAGACCACATCGCATAACATCATGAATCATAATCATGTTCCACTTTAACCATTTCAATAAAATATGGACTGAAAAAGTTGGAAATAAAACCTCAACTTTACCTCAGCCTCCACATTACTTGTGAATTTCAGCTATGTCAAATATTAACTACCACTTATTTGAATCCTACCTTTCCAACTACGTTTATGTATTTATTCATAATGAATCTTACTCCATATTTCCTCTACCAAATGTATACATAATGGCAACATTATACATTTTGAGATACTCTATCCTTCTTCATTATGTTATATTCAAATAACTTTGTGAAAAAATATGTTTCGATATCATAATATTCGTAAACAATGTAAATTTATCACCAAATAGGTAATGACACCATGTCACAAATGAACTGGCTATGGCAGTTATCTCCAAATTGTGTCTTCGGTAGTTTTTCTCATGAATCACTAACTAGCATTAGAAATAACCAATAACATGATTTACATGCATGATTAAACAACCCAACCTAGATACTGAAGCATCTCAATACACCACATACCCCTATCCTTGTCCATGTATTATCTAGATTGGTGCTGCTGTAAGGAAAACATTTATCTCTATAAAATAATTATTAAATTCATTATTCCCTTGGAATGAAACATTATTCCTTTTCAAAGAAGTTATAGATAGGGAAAGTAATGAAAAATAATGAAAAAATAATTGGTAATAACAATCCAATCTATGGAAACCGTGTATCTCAAATAAATTATTTGGCAGTTTCCAGGAGATAACAACCTCAATGATTTCTGGATACACAAAAACACATATTTTAGAGTTTAAATGATCAATGAAACATACATATTATATCCAAAAATATCACATTTATAATTTGGAATTCACATGATGAACATTCAATATTCACAACATGGTCACCATGTTTTTCTCATGCTTAGACCTTGTCATTGAATACAATAATATGTTATCCACAAACACGACATCAAAAGTATAGATATATTTCTATGAAATATGACTCATCAATTAAATAATTTATTTTTGAGAATTTTTTATACCAAAAGGAAATACCACATGTTCATAATGCCCATTTCGAAACATTAATGTTACCCATGGAAAATCCTCTTTCCAATCACGCAATTGCTGATATCCTAATCAGAAGTACATTTTAGAGAACCACTGAGATCTCCTCAATTAATCAAATTTATCATAAATTCATGGAATGAGGAACATCTTCTTTATCATAACATGGTTAATCTTATGATAATCCATAGATAACCAAAGGGTTTTATCTACATTTTTTAAAAAAAAAAACGGTCTTAACCATATAGATGAGCTCGTTGAAATGAACACTTTGCATCCCAACTCTTCCAACTAGACATTAAACTCAATTAATTCTATTTGTTCAATTCAATAAGTTGTAAGAGAAATATGACTAGTCCCCAAAATGAGATCAATTTTAAACTCCACATTTCTTATGGGTGTCAACCCTAAGAAATAATCATAAAAAACATCCATAAACTAATCATAAACTACTATAAAAATGATATTCTCAATCTCATCCATCGATTCCAATGTAAAAACTACAAAATGGTATGAAATAGTTCAAAATTCTAGTTCTAAGAATCCTTTAGAACATACCATTACATTCTTTACCCCTATAAATATATACCTGAAACCCTCCTCATTTATAAAACTAAATCATTGTGAATAAAAGACAATTTTAGCATTGAACATTAGCATCCAATCCATACCTTGGATTATATCATAAAAATACCTCTCAAGTATAGGGCGGTACCATATCATCTAATTTCCATAAAAAAATTATAGATCATTCTATATACACAAAGTCTCGATATAATCTTTGTACAAGATGAGTTTACAGTTTTAAAACAGAGGGAATAATCTCAACACTAGAACACAAAACAAATCTATAGCAGATGAATAAATAATGGATTATGAAGCACTCATATCAAAAAAATATTTCATCAGATTTTAATTTTAAAATAATCATACATATCACCATTGATGGCACAGATTGATCACCCATAATAACATGCACAGATCCATATAATTTTATTATCATTGAATTTTTTCTTTGTTTCCTTGTTGATATTTCTCGTATTAAGGAGTAATGGTATTTCTGGAATCACAATGGCTAGATCTATTTTTATGACATGAGGTTTTCAATTTTCCTCATACCATAAAAGCATATAACTTATGTGATCCAAGAGAAGATTCCTAAACACTAGAACATAGAGAACTATGATAATAGTGCTAAAAATGCCACATTTGATTGAATTTGTGGCATTATATAGTTTTTTCCATACACTTTCTCTTAATGTGACAAAGAGAAAAACATTGGAAACATATTGGCTTGCTCTTGCGTCATGGGGGAAGATTCACATATCAATCTATTTGAGTCTGAGTCATGATCACACCTTGTAAATAGGTGTACCTATTATTCATGTACCCAACATTATAGTTCCCTCCATTTCCCGTAGTTATCAACATACGTCTTATACCCATAGATCATATGATTTCACTTTATTACTTAGCTTATCTATTGACCGAACCTATATAATCTATCATAAAAGGCATTATAATATTCAAGAAAATGTACTACCTTAGTTCTGAATCAATGATGCGTACCTTCAAGGATTCATTAGTAGCAACTTCAGGTGAATAAAAGACTAAATTCATGAATTTACCTATATACTCTGCCACTGTGAGGATCTTATGCATTAAGCTAAAAAATTCCATATTTCTAGAAATTTTGAATGTATGGGGGTATAATTGTCTATTGAGAAATTATTTAAAATACTCCAATTCAATTTCATTGTCCAATTTAGCATGAACTACAAAATCTCATCACTGACATGCGTCATCCTTATGCATTTGTGTCACTAACATGAAATTTAGATCAAATGTTGTTCCAATGAAACTGAATATTTTATTCCTCCTATTTACCCACACACATGCCTTCTCTAGTTTAGAATCAACTCAATAGATTGGTGGATTTTTCTTCTAGAACTGAAATGAATGACCTTCTTTCATAGGTTCATCACATCAATTGGCTGTATGCACATCATTAAAATCAAGGACTATACTCTAAACCAACTATTGGTTCACCTATGGCTCATGTAAAACAATATCTTTAGTTGTTTTTTATAGTTGTTTTCTATGATTCCTACTAGGTTCCATTTTTTATATACAATAGACAACAGAAGTCTCACTCTTTATCCATCGAAGGGTAAAAAATTTAAAATTTCCCCAAAATATAATATCAGAACATTTATTTCCAAAATTCAACATCCCATGTTCATACATTTTTTAAAAATTAAACCATTCCTTTTGAAATCATACCATTATCAAATTAACTATTTCATTTTTTATCAAAATGTCTCATTTTCACAAAACAATGCCAATTTTAAAATATCAATCTTTCGTACCAAATCATATATCTTTACTCAAAATGATGTTTAAAATTGTAGTGGGAATTCAATTCATAAACTTATTTTATGATCTTCTCATTGAATAAACCATTAAAAATGAGATTCCAAATCCAATAAGTTCATCCAAATCAATTATATATGAAACTACATTATAACATGAAGTTCATCAGAATCAAGAATAGATATGTATTCTTATGGTCGACATTTCATGTTCCAAACATTATACTCCTTTCTACCATCACAACTAAGTGACTAACCATAATGAATTGTGAACGACATGACTATAAAAATTATTACAATGTAACAAAGAACATGGTACCACTTCTAAATCACATACCGAACAAGCTGATTCCACTTGTAACACATATCCCCTCTCAATTGGATTTTTTGAGGTGGAATATCTTCTTGGACAAAAGATTCCTCCCCAAGGTTACAAATGACACCAATAAATGTAAAGGGCATCAAAAAATTGGGGGATGATTCTATATTATTGAAATAAAACAACCCAACCTAACCATACAGAAAAAAAAAACCAATAAATGATGTATGATAATAATGTGAACAACTCATATAAATACAATTTTTATTAAATATAATGTAAAAAAGTACAAAAACAACAGAAAACTAACATCCAATTATATAAGAGGAAAAAATAAAATAAAAAAGTAAATGATATCCCACATATCTAAAAAGATCCAACATTATCCATACTCCACCTCCATTAAACATACCAAGTATCATGACGCACCACTCATAAGTGTGGTAGTTTAACTTCTCCTAAGTCCTGATAAAAAAAATCTTCCAAAACACAAAAGATCCAATGTCGGGATGACTAATGAATCTTATAATTTTATAATAAAATTAATTCCCTATTCAAATCATTATGATAGAAAAAGATAGAACATTTATATAAAACAATTTTTATAAAAAACATTTAAATAAGTTCCACATTTTTAAAAAAATCGAATAACATCAATATTTTTTTTCTCAAACATTCCAATTTCTAAGGAAGAAATCCAACTATTAATTTAACCAATTATCAATTTCAATGTTGGCATAAACCATTTTATTTTACATAAGCACATACATAGACAAAACCACACAACCACACAATATTGGTGTTACAATTGAGGATAGAACATTACATGTATACATTGTCCCATTGATGGTGGAACTTCACAACAACTATCCACCCCATTCCATCTATTCATAACCTTTTAATATAACCAAAAGACTATAAAACATTTTTACAAACCAATTCATCCATTTGAATAAAACCACACATTTATTGATAACCATATCAAAAAAAATCAATAAAACAAACCCTTATAGTAAATTTGTTTTTTAGGCATCAAAACCAAATAACTATTTTAAAATAATCATTTTAAAATCATGATAGCATTTTCACATTCCATGAAAACTCCCAATTTTCACAATTACACAAACCCACATCAAAGTAGGTTTTCATCAATCATTTAAAATAAATTTCTCAACTGATATCAAGTAAAATAGTCAATTTGAAATTAAAATGTCTAATTATAGTAATAATCGTTGATAGTGAAGACAAATACCTAGGGAAGTATGTAGAAAATGAAGAATGACACGAAAACACCCACTAAACTAGGTCGAATCTCCAAAAACCTAACTTAGATCCTTTCCCCTAATATAAACATGGAGAAAAATAACATTGATTTGAATAAAAAAACCTTATATATATTTTCAGTATACTAGATTTAAGAAACAAAGAGAGGGAAGAAAGTAGATCTATGAAAAACTATGAAATCTACTATAAATGATGACTTACTATGGGAATTGGGATCCAATTTACCAAGAAACACCTCCAGGTCACTTCTAATTCAATGGAGGAAAGGATAAAAATCCTTTAGGAAATATACATATTGGGGTTGGTTCGATTTAAAGAGAAATTGAGGAGTTAAAATGTAAAATTGACATAGATTTAATTTTTTAGGATCTTGTATTTTAACCGTGTAGTGTTAGTCACATAGTTAAGAAGTATCGTGCAATAACCATGTGCCTGGATCACCCATAAGGAGGACCTCACTTTGTTAGAAAACCCACGAACAAACCATGGAAATGTATATTGTCCCAATTTTCATATTTCACCCTCAGTGGTAATACAGTTATGATATACCATGAGCGTATTTGTGAATCTTCCACTTAGCCATTATCTCATTATGCATGGTTTCCAATAGGAGTTGCACAGTTTCCACGAACCATGCTCAAACTGTGCACCTATAGAAAATCCCCAAAATTATTTCAAAAGGATTAAAAACCATGTAAAACGTTACAAAATCACATTATATACTTAAAATGCATAAATTAAGGGTTACATAATTGAAATTGAGGCTGCTACAATTTTTTTTTACAAATTCTATAACTAAAAACTTATTTGTTGGTGTGTGTGGTTTTTATAATTTAGAATTTTTTCTGTAATATTGAAACTATTATTAATATTATTATTAATATAATTATTATATAAAGGGTTGTGATGAAAAATACACCCCATATCCTTTTGGTTAATAAGTTGGGAGTCTCTCCCTCTCCCATATTCATCATCACTATCATATTACTATTATTATTAGCTCAACAATCATGGAGTTTCTAGGATAAATATATAATTATTTCATGTTCTCAATTTATCTAAATTCTATTATTATCTTGTTCCTCCATGTTTAAAAATATTTAAATTCTTAAAATATATGATTTTTTTTCAGAATTGTTCCATTGGATGACGAAACCATTTATTTTGGAAGGAGCATTTTCCCTAGTATAGAATATGGGACCAAGGTGTACATATAAAAAATATTTTAAATATGAGGAATAAACAATTTGATTAATGGTGAGTATTTAAATTTATGGTACATAAATAACCTCTAAAATTTCCTTGATTTTTTTTTAAATTGACCAGTTATCATTTATTAGGTGTTTTTTCTTGATTATTGATGTTACTTAATTTTTCTTGTATATATTTGACTTCAAGACATGGAGGTTATATACCTATTCTATAAATTTATATATCCTTTCATACTTCTTAATTTTAAATTAGTTTCTTAATGATATAAAACGTATTCATAATACCAAGGACCATATTAATGAAATAAATAGTTTTTAACTATTTAAGACTTTATATTTTGTAAATATAATAAAAAATGAACTACTTTTCCACATACATTAAGTAAAAATACATGTATTTTATTGAAATAGAAACATGGTTATATATTTAAATACGGTGAAATGTTTAAATATGAAATCATGATATGTTTTATGATATATTTATAACATTTTTTATAAATTATTTTAATTGATAATGTATTTTTTTGTTCAATCAATATTTTTTTGATAGTTTAATATCCAATGAAATTTTTTTACACTGAATATATTTCCCTGTTCTATTTTGAAATAAATAAAATATAGTTTATTTATTAAATTTGATAGAATTAAAAGAATAAATAATTGTATTTATTATTTTTGTAACTTCACACACTCCCATAGTTACAGTAACACTTAATGTGAATATATTTATGGTACATTGGTGAGAGTCTAGGGAAAATACCAATGTTATATAGTGTTTCTATTATATGGAAATTTATTTCTTTTATAAATAAATGAATGGGGCACAAAACTTCTTTAAAAATCAAATAATAGGAAAAATAGATCCTTTATTAATCAAGACCTAAGGACCTAACACTCCAAAGTGGTAACTAGGTTTTATTACATTACACACATAGTTATTCTCCAATTATTTTCATTGATAATTATTATTTTTCTAATTTTTAAGCATATTTAAATGAATTTATGTCAATTTTGTAAGATTTTTTAATTTAAGTTTTCCAATGGAAATTTTAATAATGTTATTATCCGGTTACATACCTTTGTTAAAAAAAGAAACATGTACTTTTATTTATGTAATTAAAAAAAGAATTATTTTGTGATCGTAGAATGTGATTGTTATAGAGACCATCATGTAAATTTATACTAGGTATGTTTATAATCACCCATGGATATTCATTGTGATGAAATTTCATGTACGTAATTATGATTTCTTAGGTAATTCATCAACATGGTTCTAGGTTTTTATCATTTATATAATGTGTTCCCACTTCGATCCCTAATGTTGGTTGATAGTTTACCATGATGTCTATTGGCTATTTAGGGATTGAGTTTAATTTTTATATTCATTTTCATCGAAGTGACATATATAAGTATGTATTTTTGTTATTGTTTTCCACTATTCAATGTACAATGTGCTCTCCAAATTATGTATTACTTTTAATTATGATTGTTCTTTATATTCTTTGTGGGATGTTGTTTTTTGGACCCCATATAATTGGTTGGATATTTTAGCCAATGTAATTGAGATGAATGTAACATAACAAGAAAATATATTATATCATGTATATAATTTAGTCATTATATCACAAGAAATTCAAAAATCCATTATCCTAGAGGTGTAGTGTCTTTAAATATTAACAATACAAATCTCTCATTATATTATTTCATAAACTTTTCCAAAAAAATTATATACACATGAATTCATCTGATATGTAATCCTAAATGTAGTTTACTAAGTAAATAAAATAATAATAATTATTGATGTCAAAAAAATCACATGGGAACAAATATCAATAAATTTTAAAATGATATATCATAATCAAGAGATAAAAAATTAAAATGAGATAAATATTTAATTAAAAATATCATGGGATCAAATGGTTTTTTCACAATGCATGACAAAAGGGTATGTAAAATTAAAGGACCAAACATATACCATAGTATAAGAATATGGATAAAAACAACTATAATAATGATCCATGAAGTATAACATAATAATGTGGCATTACATAGAAAAATAAAACAATTATATGATTAAGATTTCAGAACATTTTCAACAAAGCTAACAATAATTAGGTTCATGAATAAAGTTATAAACATGAGATCATGCCCACATATAGGATTGTGAAAATGTAAATAAGAAAATAGGTCTATAAATTATGATATTGACTTGAAATTTTTCTATTCATTGAATTTTGAACAAGCAATCAGTTCCACACATATAAGTGTAAACTTGAGATAATTCTCTTGATTAACATCATTATCTCTCGAGGAATAATGATTTTGTTAATTCATTAAAGCGATATATCAGACAAAGACACTAAATAGAGTGAAATAATACATATTTATACTATATGTATACAATTATATATCCTATTATTATAATACCATTTAAAAAATGGGTTAAATATTTTCAAAAGTTATAACCTAAAATATCATCTAGATTTATATTGATCGATATAAAAAATTCAATATGTTAAATGTAGTATAGAAGAAATGAATTTATATAGTATTTACATAATATATCTCTATAATAGATATATATTTTGAAGATATAACTGAAAATAGAAATTAATCCCTGAAAATGGCATTCTTAAAAATTTTAAATTTTTCTTGTAAATCAATTTTTTGAATAGGTTGCATAAATAATTTTTAAAACAATGTTTCAAAAAGAAACCTCCCAGATTGAAAAATTGAAAATAAATGATGGAAAATTAAGAAACATTTATTGAAAGATAAAAAATATAAAAAAACTAAAAATAAATTCCATATTAAGGCCTTCAGGCCAAAATAAGGCCTTCGGGCCCTCAAGTCCTTCAGACCACCTCAAGGCTTTCAAGCCACCTCAGTGCCTTTGGGCCACTTAAACATGTGCAAAATAGACCATGAAGACTCTGCAATGAGAAGACTATAGATGAGGATTTAGAGTAGGAATATTTACCAGACCAAAAGCCCATAGATTTAGAAGAAATAGGGGGTATGGTGTTTCCATTGAGACCAATCTGTTCATGCATGAGAAGCCTTGTCGAACAGTCTTGCGAAGGTGGAAGCAGAAATCATGATACATATGTTTTGGTGGCACAGTTCCATGTAGTTATAGTCTTGATATTTCCACTATTACCTAAAATATAGTAATCTCTAAGACTATAGTAATTGTAAGGGTTACCCTCAATCATTGAAAGGGGGGTTATCAAAATTCAACAAAAAATTAGGCCTTCAGGATATTCAAGTAGTTTTAATGATAACACACATCAATGAAAGTTTTATAATATTTACTTTTATAAAGAGAAAAGGTTAAATATAAATATGAGAGATGATAAAATACATTTTTTTCAATAATTGGATAATTAAACATTTGTTTTAGAAAATGTAGGGTCATAAAAGAGAAAGATCCAATAGAGAGGATAAAATTATGGAAAAGGGCATAATGATATGATGAAACAAATCCATCAATGAAAATTTAATTCCCCAAGATGGAAATTGAATATACTATATGAAAGAGTGAAATAGTAAAAATATTATTTTTAGAAAAACATAATCAAGGAATATGTTTTATGACCTAATTAAATGAAAATTAGTCAACAAAACACTTAACATTTCAATGGATATTATTTTAAAAGGAAATAATATATAAAATTATTAGGATATTAATATCTTTAAAAAATTTAAAAGAATGGAACGTAGGATTGATAATGAAAAATTTGGAGGAAGAGTGAAAAATTAGATAATGTTGTATGGTTTAAAAATGTGATCCCTTTATCCCTTTTATAAATTAATTGAATGTTAAACGAAGTCAGTGTTAATAAATAATAAAATTATGAAAAATCACATTCCATAAAATAAATATTTTTTACATGAAAGTGATATAATAAGGGAGGGTTTATGGATACAGAACATTAAATTCCCATATTTGCAAATTTATTCATATAAAATATCTTTTTAAATGTGATATTGGAAAAGAAACTCATATGATTCGCTATTTTATAGTGTAAAAATGGTACCAATATGGGATTATGGTAATAAAAATAAATTCAATATAAAATTTATGGAATATCAATATAATAAAAATCATAAATAATATTTTAGTTAAATTAAAATAATAATTTTCAATAAAAAAATTTATAACGCAATGAAATTGAATAAATTTTAATAAACTGTAACCTTGGATTTCAGCTTTGCTGCTCAAGTTCACAAATCAATGAAGAATTTAATATTCTAATAGAAATACTCATGGAAATGAATGATTTGTGACTATATCTATTGGCTAGAGGTCACAAAATGAGAGATATGATTGTTATAGAGATTATTGGATATGGATTCAATAAAAAAATGAAATATAAGGAAATATATGTTTAGGGGAGGGGAACTTATGTAGGTAATATTAATGGGATATTTTTTAAATGCTCATGTTTTAATTAATAAGAAATTAAATATATCATTAAAAGTGTATCCAAAGAGGAAAAAGTTTTATATAATAAGATAAATTAAAATACGGAATAACCTCATATAACAATATATTGTTATTGTTATTTTATAGTTATGGACTATACACCTCAATTAAATCCTTTTACCATATTTTACCATTGCTATGAAAATTTAGCTTTTAACATGGTGACATATTTTTGTTCCGATAAAATTAAATTACATTTATTAAATATTATATACCTTCTAATACCAAATATGAAATCTATATTATCTAAATAAAATTTTAATGGTGCTAATAAAAATGTTTAATATGAGAATGAAAAATGTATAAAACAATATTTTTAGAAAAATATATTTTTAATAATAAATATGAATTTAGTCTAATTAATATGTGAGTAAAAATCATTACATTATTTTGAAATTGTTAGAATATATTTATAAAATATATTTTATTAAAATAAATATTTATTATGGATCATCATAATTTATTAAAATGAAAATACACAAAACAATGAAAAACTAATTCTTTTAAAAATCAGTCTTTTTCATATTAAATAATTTTAGGTTCATTAATAAATAATTAATATTCAATTAATTATATATTATTCATTTATTTATATATTTATATAATAAATTCCATTTATATTTCACACACACAATAGAAGGAATTTAACTTTTAAAATGAAAACATATATTATATAATATAGATAATTATTATAAAGAAATTATCTTTCATTGGGTGTGAATAATTAATCAAGTATTATCTATAGTTCATTAAATATTTCTTGGAGGAAATTTTTTTAAACTAGTAATCATTCATTTTTATAAAATAATTATATTGCAACACATTTATTATACAAAATATATTTTTTTTAAAATAGATAATTCGAAAAATATAAATTATTAGATTAATGGTTATTTTCATAAATAATTTGGTATCATTTTATTATATTGATAAATAATTTATTATATTTCAGATAAAATATTTTTCTTTAAAATATGTTTTTAACACCTAAATGTCTTTTATTTGTATAAACAATATACCTTTTCTTTGAAATAATGTCGAATTTATTTTTAAAATAAATAACAACTATATAATTTATAAAATGATCATATAATAGCTATACTTAACACATTATATTATTTAAATTCAATATATTCTATCATATTATGTAACACTTCTCATTCATCATAAAAATTAGAATTTATGTAAAGACCTGGAAATTTCAACGAAATGTTTTAAATAATTTAAAATTTTACGAGTCTGTGGCTACTCACATCACCTGATTCCGAGGCACGGTGTGCCCAGAATAAATTTTTGAAGTTTTATTTCAGTACGTTTAGTAACAGAACGAGTGGGTTTTTCTATCTTTTGAACCTGTCCTCGGATTTGAATTCTGAGGGCACCGACGAACTCGCAGCACCAATATTCACATAAGGGGACCTTTACCGCAGTTGCATTTTATGTTGGTCGAAAGTTAATTGTTGGTATTTAATCTTAAACTAAATAATATTGTATCGTACAAAATACTATTTGGTGAGTTGGTTAATTTATCCCTTGTGTGGATGTTTGTGAGGTGGGTCCCACATGAGCCCCAACATTAAACTCCCCATTAATTCCTTAACATTTCCTTTGACAACTCCTCATTAATGGTGGAGCCTTCCACACCCCTCTTCCCATTTATTATGCCAAATCTTATAATTAATATCAGTGTTAATTAATTGAGACCTATTTTGAATTAATATATGAATTTAATTTCAATTCTATTAATTGGAGAGCCTCCTTATTTCTTTGCATTGGCGAATCACTTATGGAAAAAGGGGCTCAGGATAATTAAAGAGAGGTGATCCTTCTCTAACGAAGAACATCGTTCCTCAAATGAATAACATCCACGGTGAAGAACATGAAGGATTTATTCCAACAACACATCTTCCTTAGACGCACCTCGACGTCAACGAGCCTACTTCGCCTACAACAATGACCCATACTCCATTGTTGGATGGACGACAACATTCTTCCTTCACACCTGACTACCACGATGCTCGACATCCGTGGATCATCGATGAATGACATCAACCACGAGGTATAGGGATTTTTATATTTCATTAATGTTATTTATACCCTTTAGAATGGAATTTAATTGTTAGATAATGTTTTGAACCACTGATGTGGTGGTTACGGTCTAACAAACAAGTCTGGACCCATTACTATTTTTTTCTTGATGTGTGGTGTGTGGGCGGTGAGGAAACAGGACTACAACAGCGATTTGGTGCCTTCGCAGATAGGTTCGGATCCGGAGACGGCCGCAGGCGTAGTCTGAAGCAAAAACGGGCCACCGGAATGAATCTGGTGGCCCGTGGAAGACCTCATCGGCATGGGTGGCCGGCAACCAGAGGCACCAGCCGGTGCCGACCGACCGCCTGGAGGCAGCGGCGCCCCAGCGCGCCCCCGAAAGAAACCCGCCGCGGAACTAGCCGCGATGGCGAGGAGAGGATCTTGCCACTGTGTGAGATCTAGGAGACATCAGCGCTATCATGGTGATGCGTTCGTGGAACTAGTGGCCACCGCACCTTATCGGCCAGCTGGCAAAGTCAGCAAACCCCCCTGGCCAGGCCTGACGAGACACATAGATCGGGCCACTCCCCACTGGGCCGGGCCACGACCCACTTGTCCATGTTTCACCCTCCCGGTCCGTACTCGGACACGGGTCGGGTCGCCCCGGTTCGGGCCAACCCAGGGTGGGTTGCGCAGTGTCGAACCGGGCCTAGACCCCCCCAATTCAGACCATTTTTTGGTATTTTGCACATTACTTGATCTACGTACCTCCGATTGACACACCGTCAGTTGTGTAGGAATCCTTGGATTGAGACAGTAGATTATGTATATTACAAACAATGTTTTGTTAAAGTTTGGTTATGACTGGGTTGGTTTGAACCAAAAACTTACCGGGCCCTCGGAGCGGAAACATTTATAATCTAAGGATTGGATGCCCGATTAATGTGTATTCAACTATGTTGGATTCCTTTTGATTAGAAATTTCTGTGGCATAATACATTTGAGATTCGGATGCAGCTGGAGTAAGGTCAGGTTGGTTTTAGATTAAAAACTAACCGGACCCCTATAATAGAAAAAGCCAATAACTCTCAGACCTGGCGTCCGTTTTACACACCGGCTGTCGCGTTGGGTTTCTTTTGATGAGACAGAACATTGGGATACATCAACTCTGGAATTCGTTATAGTTTATGTATCGACCCCCCTTTCTCGAGGAGCGGATCCTCATGGAATTGATAAAGCTGTGTGCGGGAACCCTAGAGCTGGCTGCGACTGCATTGACTATTGTACAAGAATCCTCCATGGGTTCGACAATGATGACTACCATTCTGGAATCCTCCATGGGTACGATTGCAATGACAACTATTCTTGTATCATGTGTGGCTCCAACTATATTGAACTCTGTACATGTATCCTGTTTGGGTCTGGCAGAGTAGCTGGTCTTGTATCCTGTGTGGGTCTGACAGCATAGATGGACTTGTATCCTGTGTGGGTCCGACAGCTTAGATGAATCAGTGACTACATCTGATCATTTGTATCTCTATATGAAAGATGTTTACCTATGTCATCTGAGTCTTGAATTTCAATCATTACCAACATTGTGATTAACTTCTTTCCTGTGTGGACTGGGTTGTTCTTGGGCATGAGAGTAGGAGATGAACTAGAACATATAACTTAGGTATATGTATGGGCATATATCTAAGTAGGGTTGGTTGTTACTTCGTGATTTTATCTTTCGAATGTGGTTTATCCTTCATTGATTCTGGGAGACCATAGAGGGTCTTGGGGTCCCTACTTAGTATCATTATACTCACCCCAACATGGGAAATGCCCGCACTACATTGTGTTGGATGCAGATGACAGACATCTTTGATCGCGGTGGAGGCTTGTAAAGTTGAACGGTACCTAGAGGTGGAGCACTTGGTGTGGCGTACCCAGAGCAGACGGATAGACACATGTTGTTTGGAGAAACTATCTGTACCCACCCTTCAGGTGGGATTCCGGTAGGATCAATCAGTGGTTGCTGCATTACTTTACAATTGTTGTACTTTCGTTTTTTTGTTGTACTGTACATTCAGTTGTGTTTGTATACTGGACCATTTACTTTCCAGCACTTACTTTTTGTACTCAATTTACTTATTTATTACTTTCATTGCATACTCTGTTTTTTTTAACCTTTATAAACTAAAGGCCTTACCTTTTTATCATGATTTACGCCTTCGGTGCTAGTCGCTAGCCCCAGGCCTATGGAAGGCGGGCTTGGGGTAGTCACAGCACGGGCCCTGAGGATGGGTCATGACAAATTGGTATTAAAGGAACCGGTTCTACCATAGAACTCAGGACAATGATCTTTACTTTATATGAATCAGTAGTGTTATGAGTATTGAGTGTGGTTTTCAGTCCAGGGAGTCCAGTGTTGGTGCAGCGGACAACGTATCCATTCCCTGGGACCCTGACCTCTAATTTCTGACTCAGTGCATGAAAAAAAAATTGCATTTGTGTTTACTTTAAAAAAAATTCTTTCTGATTTCTCTGGGTCAGATCACCAGGTATAATGTTTGACCATGATACACCTGTTTCTTTTCAAGATGTCCCCATAAAGGCAGAAAACTAGGGATCCATGTTACGTTCAAGATGGAAGCCCACAGAGTGACGAGGCCTCGGTGCATGGCCCCATTATAGCGGAGGAACCAGTGGTACCACTAACCGCGGAGCCATTGATGCTACCATCCCCAGTAGCAGAGAGTGTGCGCCGCCTGAGTGCATTGTACGTGTTTCAAGGATAGAGGCCACCCAGGTTCCGTGGAGAGACAGACCCTCAGGAAGTTGATGATTGGCTGGAGGCTATCATAAGAGTCTTTAGATTGGAAGAGACACCAGCCGACCTTATGGTGATCCTTGCCGCGAGTCTCCTGCATGCAGGAGTAGGTAGATGGTGGATCTTGATTCTTCAGGTGCACGATGAGGAATCTCTACATTGGACATACTTCATGAGTCTCTTCTTCTCGGAGTTTGTTCCAGCCACCCTTCGTGTGGTGCACATCTAGGAGTTACTTCATTTGTGGAAGGGAAATAAGAAATTATATGAGTACTCGGAGAGATTTAATAACATATCATGATACTCCATGGATATGGTACGGTACCCGTTCATCATGTCTCAGACCATCGATTAGATACCGAAGCACGAGATCAGGGCTTCGATGATTCCCCTCAGGATTCTGACACAGGCTGGGGTGTTAGAGCGAGCCCTATTAGTGGAGATCATTCTCGGTGAGTAGCCACTAGTTGTGAGACCCACAATAGGGAAATGCGCATCAGAGTCATCTACAACATGCATTTGTTAGATGTAACAAGGGTCTATGAAGACCAGGCCATCAGGTGGGCGACCTCCGGATATAGGTTCAGTTGTGCGGGTCACACGAAACAGAGACAACCTTATGAGGAGTAGACAATGCCATGCATGCGGTGTGCAGGGCCATATGGCTTGTGACCACCCGACCATCCATGAAAACGAGCAGCAGACAGTGGATGGATCTCCAAGTCAGAGGCATAGGTTTGACCATGGAGGTCCGCAGGGAGCAGGCAGATGAGGCAGAGGAGCTGGCCGAGCAGTGGGTGGTGGGAGAAATTTCAAGGCTCTACCACCACCACCCCCAGGAAGTCCACCCCACCATAGGGAGCTGGAGGACAAAGGTAGGATCAGCTCCAGGCAGTGGAGGATTATGACCACGGTGCACCTAAGATGATTCAAGGTATTATCTCTGTCTACTGCACAATTTCTATAGTTCTTATAGACATTGGTGTGAGTCATTCTTTTATTGTCGTTGCCCTTGTTCGGAGCTCGGAGATTCTGATGGATCTGTTGGCTCGATCCTTACAGCTAGATACTGCCATGGGAGCATACTTGACGATTACAAACTGGTGACGGTAGTGTGAGCTTACTCTAGGAAGTGAGAGCTTATGCTGATATCTTCTTGTTGCAGCATCAAGGCCTTACGACGCCATCTTGGGTTTGGACTGGTTATCTACAGACCATGCCCAGATCGACTGTATTAGGCTCAAATTGTGGTGTGTCCGCACAGATGGGACCATGTTCACCTTCACCGGTGAGAAGGGAGCCTTTGAAGAATTGGATGGACTTACGCAGAGGAGAGGGCTCTCGATCACACATCAGTTGGCTTGTCTCATCCTCATAGAGGGTGATGTGTGGAGTCTGAGTTTTCCTGTTGTGGTGGATAAGTATGTAGTTGTTTTTCCTGAAGACATTCTAGGACTAGCTTTTCTAATAGAGGTAGACTTCTATATAGACATGTACCCTGGGAAAACACCAATATCTACTCCAGTATATCGGATGGATCCCACAGAGCTTCGTGAGCTGCGGGTATAACTAGAGGACTTTCAGGGAAAACGATTCATCCGACTCATTGTTTTACACTGGGAATCTCTGATTTTGTTCACCCAGAAGGCGGATGGGAGCTTGCAACATTGTGTCGACTACCATCGCCTGAATCAGGCGACTTTATCGAACATGTACCCACTTCTGAGGATTGAAGACCTCTTCGATCCACTCAAGGGAGCATGATGATTCTTGAAGATATACCTCAGGTCAGTCTATCACCAGCTCAGAGTTCGAGATGTGGATATGTAGAAGACGTCCATCAGGTGTCGGTATGCCCACTACGAGTTATTGTTTATGCCCTTCAGCATGAACCACACTCCAGAAGTGTTCATGAGTCTAATGAAAAGGATATTCTAGCCGTAACTCAATCGATTTGATGTAGTATTCATTGACGATATACTGATTTACTCGAATACTGAGGAGAAACAAACCTTACAATTGGGGGTTGTAATAGATACACTCTGAGAGAACCAGCTTTATGGTATTCTCTCTAAGTGCTAGTTCTGGATTCAAGAGGTTCATTTCCTGGGGAACGTCATCTCGGAGGTGGGAGTTGAAGTGGATCCTATGAAGATCGAGGCAGTACTTCCTTGGGAGCCACCCAGGAGTGTGACAGAGGTGAGGTATTTCCTAGGCTTGGTTGGGTACTATCAGATATTTGTGCCAGAATTATCTAGAGTTACAGCACCACATTCAGATTTTATGAAGAAGGGGTAACCCTTTTTGTGGAAATATAGATGCCAGATGTGCTTTCAAGAGATGATATAGAGATTGACCAGTGCCCACATCTTGAGGCTACTAGAGTATAGCATAGGGTACGATGTTTACTACGACGCATCAGGGGCTGGTCTCAGGTGTTTGCTGATACATGAGTGAGTAGGGATCACTTACGGTTCACGGTTTTTGAGGCAACATGAGTAGTACTAAGCTACCCATGACCTGGAGTTAGTAGCCGTGGTCTTCGCCCAAACGATGTGGCGGCACTATCTGATGGGTGAGTGATTTAAAGTCTACCCTGACCAACAGAGTCTCAGGTACATTTTCTCACAGAAGAACCTGAACCTGAGACATCGGTGATGGATCGAGTTCCTCATGTACAATGACTTTGAGATAGTCTATAATCCTGTGAAGGGGGACATAGTGGCTGATGATCTCAGCAAGATATTAGGCATTCGACTACATGGAGAGGCGACCGAGCAGTTATCCACTTTGTAGATATTCTTCGTGGATAGAGATCGGGAAGCCATTATACAATCGCTCACAGTCACTCCTCCACTACATCCGTAGGTCAGAGAAGCACAACGTGGGGATGTTGACTTTGAGAAGCGGCATTCTCATATTTCCACAGGGCATGCCCCTGATGGGTTTTATGAAAGAGGAGAGAATGTCGTTCTCCTTAGGGGACATACCATGGTACCAGTTACACAATAGGAGGAAGTTATGAGGGAGTTTCACACTTCCCCTCAAGAGGTACATCCGGGTGTGATGAAGATGTACCACGACCTCCGACAACAGCACTGGTGGATGGGTATGAAGAAGGCTATAGCAGGGTTCGTTTAACAATGCCTCACTTGCCATTAAGTGAAGTTGGAGAACAAGGTACCATTAGGCTTGGTACAACCCTGAGAGGTTCCAGAGTGGAAGTGGGATGATATATCCATTGAGTTAGTGACAGGTCTTCCACGTACATCCAGAGGAAATGACTCTATCTGGGTGGTCATAGACCGACTCACCAAGTAGGCCCACATCATATCGATCAGAGAGAAGGGTTTAGTAGAGAGCGTGGGATGACACTAAGTTCAGGAGATCGTACGGCTTCATGGTATGCCATCAACTATCGTCTCTGATCGAGATGCTAAATTTTCGTCCTAGCTTTGTAAGGGGTTTTTGGAGGCTTTTGGGACGCATCTATGTCTAAGAACTGCCTTCTATCCTCAAACAGATGGCCAGATGGAGAGGATCATTCAGACGCTCGAGGACGTGCTCCATCCACATGTCTTTGACTTTGGTCGCAACTGGGAGGATCACTTACCCATGGTGGAGTTTGTGTACAACAATAACTACCACTCCACCATTAGGATGGAACCATACGAGTCACTGTACAAACCACCTTACAGATCACCTTTGTGCTGGAATGACCTGGGGGAGTCAACACTTATAAGACCATAGATGGTGTAGGCTACGACGGAGAAGGTTCAGATCATCCAGGTGTGAATGAAGACTCCACATAGCAGACAAAAGTCCTGTGTTTATCGGAGATGGAGACCATTGGAGTTCAAGGATAGCGACCATGTTTTCCTAGAGGTCTCACATCGACGAGGTCTATAGAGATTTGGCTGGGTAGGCATGTTATCTCCTTGATTAATAAGATCTTTGGAGGTCCTAAGCTGAGTAGGTAAGGTGGCTTACCGCATGGCCCTTCCACCTTAGTTACACCAGATGCATGACGTCTTCCACGTATCTCATTTGAGGAATTACATGTATAACCCAACCCAAATATTCGATCACGGGGAGCAGGACATTGACGATGGGGTGACATTCTCGGAGGTTCTTGTGGTGATCGAGGATCGACAGAAGCGGGTCCATCATGGACGGTCGATTCCTCTAGTGTGTGTTCGCTGGCATCATGGGAACCTTCATGAGAGCACATGGGAGCAGGAGGCTCAGATGCATGCTAAATACCCTCTTTTGTTTCCCTAGTGTATCTTGTAGATTTACTAGGATGTAAGGCCCTGAGGTGGGAGTAATGTAAGGACCCTAAAATTTCAAGGAATTTTTTTAATACATTGAAATTTTATGAGTCTATGTCTTATAACGTCATCTGGTTCCGAGGCCCGGTGTGCCCAGAATTAATTTTTGAAGTTTTGTTTGGTTACATTCGGTAAACGTACGAGCATGTTTTCATATCATTTGAACCAGTTCTCGGATTTGAAATCCCCGGGCACTGATGAAATTACAGCACTGGTATTCACTTAAGGGGACCATAACCACATTTTCATTTTATGCAGGTCAAAAGTTAATTTTTTGGGTTTAATCCTAGACTAAATAAAATTGTGTGGTACACAATTTTATTTTGTGAGTTGGTTATTTTCTCCCTAGTGTGGATGTTTGTGAGGTGGGGCCAACATGAGACCCAACCTTCAACTCCCCATTAATTCCCTAAAATTTCTTTTGACAACTCCTCATTAATGGTGGAGCCTTCCCACCTCCCTCTTCCGATTAAATTTTCCAAATATTATAATTACTTTTTGCGTTAATTAATTGAGACCTCATTCAAATTAAAATATGAATTTCATAGTAATTATATTAATTAGAGAGCCTCCTTATTTCTGGGCGTTGGAAAATCACTTGTGGGAAAAAAGGGTTATGGAAAATTAAAGAGAGGTGATCATTCTCTTACGAAGAACATTCTTCCTTAAACGAATAACATCCACGATGAAGAATGCGAAGGAATTCTTCCAACAATGCATCTTCTTTGGATACACCTGGACGTCAAGGAGCCTACATCACCTACGACAATGACTCATGTCTCCTCATTGACAGGAAAACACCATTCTTCCGTGATGCCCGATAACTACGATGCTCTCCTTCCACGGATCGATGTCGAACGATGTCAACTATGATGTAGGGGGTTTGCATTTTTCATTTATGTGATTTATACACTCGATCATGGATTTTAATTGTTAGATGATGTTTTAAACCACTAACCTACTGCATACGGACTAACCAACAAATCCTAGACCATTTTTTTTCATGAAGTGTGGGATGTTGGCGGTGACGAAACGAGACCACAACGGTGATTTGGAGCCTTCATAGTGATGTTCAGATCCCAAGATGACCGCAGGCACAGACAGAAGCGAAAACAGACCACCAGAATGACTCTGGTGGTCAGCACCGACCAACGGCTTAGAGGAAGCGACACCCCATTGCGCCATAGGTAGAATCCCACCACGATAATTGTCACAGCAGTGATGATAAGATCCCATTGACGCACGTGATCTGGGAGACAGCAGCGCCAAACTAGTGCCGCGTTCATGGAACAGGGGGCCGCACCCCCCCAGTCGGCCAGCTGGTCGAGCCAGCACACCCCCCCCCCCCCCCCCCGGTTGGGCCCGCTCACGCCGCACCCTGCCGGGCTGGGATGCACTCTTTTGGGCTTCACCTAGACCCAGGTCGGGTCGACCCGGTTCGGGCCGACCCATGGTGTGTTGGGCAAGGTCGGACCGGGCCTAGACCCCACGACTTTGGACCGTTTTTGTCTTTTTTCCATAATATGAGATACAGACCTCCGATCGATGCACCGTCAGTTACGTAGGAATCCTTGGATCGAGAGGGTCATTTTGGTATATTACACATGATGTTTCAGCGAATATTGGTTATGTGTGGGTTGGTTCGAACCCCAAACCAATCGGGCCCTCAGAGCTGAAACACTTATAACTTAAGGACCGGATGCCCGATTGACGTCCAGTCAACTATGATGGTTTCCTGTTTATGAGAAGGTTATTTGGAATAAAAAAATTGGTGTTTCGACGCAGCTAGAGTACGGTCGGGTTGGCATTAGCATAAAAACCAACCGGGCCCTTCGAACCAAAAAGCCAATAACTCTCAGACTGGGCATCGGATTGGTGCACCGTCTGTCGCGTTGGGTTTATTTTGAAGAGAAAGAACTTTGGGGTAAATAAACTTTGGACTTCGTGAAAGTGGATTTATCAAACCCACTATCTTGAGGAGTGGACCCTCTCAGAATCGAGTGTGCTATGTATGGGAACCCTTGAGCTGGTTGTGACTGCATCGACTACTTTAATAGAATCCTCCATGGGTTCGACATCGATGACTACCATACTAGAATCCTCTGTGGGTTCTACGATGATGAATACTATTCTGGTATCCTGTGTGGGTCCAACAGTATTGACCTATTTAATTGTATCTTATGTGGGTCCAGCAGAGTAGCTTGTATTGTATCCTCTGCGTGTCCGACAACTTAGCTGGTCTTGTATCTTGTGTGGGTCTGATAGCTTAGATGAATTAGTGACTAAATCTGCTCATCTTTATCAATATATGAATTATTTTTACTGATGTAATATGTGTCTTGAAAGTCAATCATTACAAACTTTGTGATTAACTTCTTTCCTGTATGGACTGGGTTGTGCTTGGGCTCAAGAGTAGGAGTCGAACTGGAACTGATGACTTAGGTATATGAATGCGAATATACAAAAGTAGGGTTGTTTGTTACTTCGTGATTGTATCCTTCCTATGTGGTTTATACATCATGGATTATGGGAGACCTTCAGGGGTATTAGGGTCTATACAATGTATATTTATACTCACCCCTGCACGGGAAATTCCTGCACTACGTTGTGTTGGATGCCGACGACGAACAACGCTGATCATGGTGGAGGTTGTAGAGATGGACGGTACCCGGAGGTGGAGAACATGGTGTGAGGTTCCTGGAGCAGACGGAAGGACCCATGGTGCTGGGAGATCCTATCTGTACCCACCCTTTAGGTGGGATTCCTGCAGGACAACTCGGTGGATACAACTTTACTATACAGTTGTTGTACTTTTTTTATTTGTACTGTACTTTTAGTTAAGTTTGTATGCTGGCCCATTTACTTTCCAGAACTTACTTTTTTTACTCAGTTTACATAGATCTTATTTTCATTGCGTACTATGTTTTTTACCTTTATAAAGGCAATTCCTTCCCTTTTTATCAGGATTTACGCCTTTGGTGCTAGTCGCCTTCTCCTGGCCTATGGAAGGCGGGTATGGGGTAGTCATGACAGGTGCCCTGAGAACAGGTCGTGACATTTTAAAAAATAATTCCTCCATTTTTGATTTTTTCAATTGTATGATTAATTCATCATACTGCAATTATCAATGGTGAAAATGATCCTACAGATTTCCTTGTAGTGAAAAAATTATTATTTTGTATTTATTGTCATATTTTATTATATATCCTTTTAAGGGATGAAATAATTATTAGAAGGTAATAATAAATGGAATATAATAATTCATGGTATGTAATAACTAGTATTATGTGATTTCTTTTGTAATATTCCATTATAAATGAATAAATTGTTGTTAATATGATTCAAAATTTAATTACTACATATTTTTTATTATTGATAAATAATAATAATAAAATTGAGACAAAATTCATTCATAACTCTAGGTTATTATGTCCTCCCTAAATAAACTATATCCTAGATATTTTAATTCTCACTTATTTATGAAAATAGTTAAAGTTATCTATAAGATATAGATGACTAAAGGTATATTTTTTAATTATCTATCAATTTAATTACCTTATATAAGACTAGAATGATCATATTTTCCATCATAATATACTTATATTGAAATATTTATTAGTCTCAATCATTTTTTCCAAATATGTCTCCTTCCATGGTTATAATTCATAGGTTTTAATATAGACAAATAATTCATAGATTCAGTTCCATGATATTATAGCTAAAAATAATAAAATAAAAATGGTTATATAGATTCAAGATAACATCCTACAAAATTAATCAATAACATTAATATGAAATTTCAATCATAATATTTATTAAATAATGAAACATTAATTTCAACTTATGAAACATTTAGTTCAAATATTTTCTAAGATTATTAACCTATAAGCCTTTATTTTTAACTTAGGTTTCCATTAGTTTTATCCTCGTAATATTAATAAAATATTCCCTAAAAAAAAATCTATATGAAACTAATATTCCCAAATAATTAAACAAATATATTTTACATAAATTCCATAATTTAAATTTTATATTTCAAAATAAAATGTAGAAACAAAGAACCAATAGTTTTATTGTCTTTTTTGATAATCTATATAAATGATTTATTGTTGTACTTATTTAATATCTACATCATAATTCATTACACATGAATTCCCCTAAGATATATTATTGTATTTATGTTCTTATGTAAATTTAAAATATTATAATGAGTTATATCAAACAATCATTAAGGGAATCCCATATCATTTAACAATAAATGATTAAATCATAACCATGAGAGAAAACTAGATCTTGGGAGTAATATTTTATTAAAAATATAATCAGGTAATAAGAGTTGTCTCTATGGAATGATATGAGGATATATACTATCAATATATAATTCATATATAATGGTGTTTGAATTAAGAGATTTGAGAAAATAATCATGAGCAATGGAGCACAACATATTCATGTGGCCTAACAAAGAAATATCCCCAGAGAATATTTATCAAAAATAGTAACATTGTAGAAATTAATAATGTGAATTTGGTCTATAAATAATACATTGAACATGAAATCATTTCCAAACATGTTATTTTGTAAATTTATAATTGTCACTAGTCTAAACATAGAGTTTTGAAAATAATATTACATCTATTAATTAATATTAAACACACAATTAGGTGCATGCGTAGAATTGTGAAGATGAAAAATGAAATCAGGTTCACTCCAAATTAATTACCTCATGACATATAATTATTTACCCGATTAGTTTGAGATATTTAATATTTCCAACCATAAAATAAGTATAATACATTAAAATTAATTCTATACTATGTAAATCACACATCATAACATGAAATATATATAGCAGAAAATGGGTAATATAACATTTCCAAATGACATTACATAAAATGACCTAATGAATTAATGTCTTTGATAAAAAAAATTCATCTATCAAAATAACTATATCAAAATATCATTTAATGTTTTATATATACGCGACAAATATTATTGGGATATAGAAGAAAATGAGAGAAAAAGAATTAAATGAATTTTCATAAATATTTTAAAATGGTTTAATCAAAACTACGATACATGTCAATCATAAATACTTTTTTAGAAGGTAAAAAGAAGAATATCAAACAAACTTGTTTTAAATGAAATATTCAATAATTTAATATTTTAACTAATAAATTATATTTAATGAAAATCATTCTAGTGGATAGAAAATATAAGAAGTTAAAAAGTAATGAATGTTTTATCCTTTTAAGTCATTTTAATGAAACTCTCATTGATGAATGATATATAGAATTGTCATTTAAAAACATATAAATTGAAATATTATGATTTATGAGATAAAAAATATTTTAATTTTATAATAATAAAAGAAAACATAGATGATATGAATGAATATGAACATGTGGATAAAGATATTATAGGGAGGAAAAGAATTATTCATAGAAATTTTCTATTTTAATAATTAATGATATCCATAAAAGAAGAATATTTTTTCAAGGAAATGTAATTTCCCTTATTAGGAAGATAAAAAACTATATATATTTGATAAATTATAGAACACAACATACAATAAATATTATAGGCATTAATGAAATATTATGACCCTATAAAATAGAAGTTGAGACAAAAATCCTAATATTTTAAACAAATATTATTTTAAATGTAATTAACAAATAAAAGAATGAAAATAGGAATAAATTTGGAATATAATGAAAACATGGATTACAATACTCATATAATAAACTAATTAATTCAGTTGGAAATTTCATGCTGATGAAAATAATTAAGGTAAAAATTCTTTTCACACTTTTCTATATAAATTTAAAGCCAATAAAAAATGAATTTAGATAGTCACTAAAATATTGTGATGTAACTCAATTAAATAAATAATATGAACATTAATTAGAGAAAATTGACATTTTTTATAGATAAATATCATAATTGTTTTCAAAAAATATTTTTTTTATTGTAAAATCCTGATTTAAAGTTTTAAATGAAAAGGAAAAACTTATTATATAATAATTTAAGGAGTAAAAATATAACAAAAATGGTATTTTGAGAAATTAATTGAAATTTTCATAAATTTAATAATAAATATAATATGATCCAATAAAAATTTATAATTTACCCATCTTATTGGAAAAAAGTTCATGAAAAATCATTATACATCAATAAAATGGAATTGAGATAATAAAAACACTTACAGTGGATTTAAATTTTGGTGGATGGACTCTAACCAAGTTATATAATTGAATGTTCTCTTAGACAGTGTAAAATTACATTAAAACTTTTAGTACTACTTATTCATTTAACTTTTATTCCATTTTAGGGTGTTGTTCAGAGTTTTCTAGAGTTTTTGGGAATTTAGTAATTTTTGCAAGGTAGACTACGCTATAGTGTTAAGGGGATCCAAAATGGATTGTGTTATTAGATTTTGGGTATTGGTATCTACTAATTCTACCTTTATTACATTTATATTCAATGCATTTAATATGAATTTATCATCTAATTACATATATTCCTTTTTTTCTACATGATTTTAATGAAATTATGTCCTAGAGTATTTGTCACATCGATGAGGTTCTAAAAGTTACCCACTATAAAGAGAAACTTGATGTGCTATGAATGTATTTTCAATATACTTCTCTGGTTGGATAATATTAAATGGATGGAAACATGGTATTTTTTACCATAAGTTGATAGTGCAAGTAAGTGGATGAGGCTTCATCTAAGGTAGTTCTCACTTGGAAATATCTAATATGATTGATTTTGAGAACAGGACCATCGAATAGAATTCTGCATGATTTAGTGTCATCAAATATTCCTATTTATGATAGTGTGTTCATTATACTTAAATATTATTACTAGTGTATTTCATGAATCACAAACATACTGACCAAAATTGTAATTCCTTATGTTATCGAGAATTAAATTATGTTGTGTGCATCATAATGGACTTTTCATTAATGTTTAAGTCATAAAATAATTTTTATTCTTTTTATATTTATGGAAACTAATATCTCTTCCCTTTTATTGAAATATATTGGTCTCATTAAATTCCATGGATATGGTGTAATGACATGTTTATTTCTGATAGTCAAAGATATATATATCGAGTAAATAGGTTGATGACACCATCACAAAACCTTCATGATGAGATATTTTGAAAAGGGGATTATACTAGAAAGTGCACATTCATTTGTGGTGGTTGATATCGCAACATTATGTTCGTTCTCTTGGGTTCCTTGACCCATTTCTTGATAGTAATCATGGAATTTAGGAAATCCTCCTAAATTCAAATGAGGAGTAATCCTAGAGGATCACACACTATGTTTTTATATTGTACTTGATTAAATTTAATTTGAGATTTGTTAATAGAATAAATATATTTATCAATATCGAGGAATAATTTAATTCATGTTATATTGATCACAAAAAATAAAAAAATAATTCATTCACCAACACGTGAATAAAAATATATTTATTTATTTTTCAAAATGTTTAATAAATATTTGTTTTCTAGTATATGAATAAAATATAGATTTATGAATAATATTTTGATTTAGGTGTTCAATAAATTCAGGAGGAGTTTTAATGGTCCAAGATCACTTCCTTTGAAAAATATTAATTAACAATATGGTTAAATAATATTTTTTATTACGTAAGATAGTGTCCACAACAATATAATAAGATGATGATTATTATTATTATTAGATTACATGAGGTTTTTTAAAGTCAAATAATTATATTTAATGTCTGGAATGTAATTAAATAATATCTCAACCTAAATCATAACTCTATAAATATATGAATATATCTATTTTCTAGTGTGTGAAAATTAGAGAATAGAGAATTTTTGCTCATAATGAATTCTCTCTCATCCCATGCTATCTTTCTCTCAAGAATGAGAATTCCAAGAGATATTTCTTCAAAAATAAAGAATTAATGATCAAGAAAAAACAATGTATGAAATTTGATGTGGCATGCTAGCACCCACAGATCGAGTGGTGTATCTCACAGATCATAAGAGCATGTGTGGATCACTATAAGAGGGATTATATCTTTGAATTTCCATTATAGGACGAAGATAATATGAAATGGTATTTAAGATGATCAAAATTCACCAATGAAAAAAGATCCATTGAGGAGGTAATTATTTCATTAAATATTAGAAAAATTAATTATAATATTGTTGTTGTAACAACCGGGTCTCGGTGACAGCACAACCACCCTGCCTTAACATGGTCGTCGGGTCCTGACCTACTAGGTACCACCAGTTGCCACACAGACATGTGGGTCCCACCCTAGGGTCGACCCACATGCATGAACGGGTCATCTGACTAATGATTATCCCCACATGACAACACATGTCATTTCCAGTGTGCATTGTCCTCACTCACACACACCCTGGGAATCATTCCAGAAGGTCACCCATCATGATCACTACTCCAAGCCAAGCATGCTTAACTGTGGAGTTCTAATCAGGAAGGCTCCGGAAAAGGAAGATGCACCTTGTTAACATGAGTCATATCATTTAGACATTTAATCCTTTATCATTAGGGGGTGTTACAATCAGCCCACCCTTTAGAGCACAACGTCCTTGTTGTGGGCTCTACATCACAACCCAGGCAGGGCACCGCGCAGTAATGGTCGGGTTCCTCCTCTGAAACCAAATGTCACAACCAGGTCCCGGTGAAAGCATAACCACCCACCTTAACATGGTCGTTGGGTCCTGGCCTACTAGGTACCACCAGTTTCCCAGCATACATGTGGGGCCCACCCTAGGGTCCACCAACATGCCAGAACGGGTCATCTGACTAATGATTTCCCCCACATTCCAACACATGTCCTTTCTAGTGTGCACTCTTAACTGTGGAGTTCTAATCAGATAGGATCCCGAAAAAAAGGTGCACCTTGTTTACATGAGTCATATCATTTAGTCATTTAACCCTTTTTCATTCGGGGGGTGTTACAGTTGTGAAAGATCCTTATTCTTGGTTTTGGAAAATGATTATTAAGAAAATTTTAATTTATCAAGCAACACTATATGCTTTTTATGTTCATGGAACCATAGATTGGTATTAGAGTAGTCATCTTTAAATTTATAATTATTTATTTGATTGTTGATCTATTCTAAATTGTGGTTATTTTTCCATTTCATGTTATTAGTTGTTTAATATAAATTGAATTAACATGTTATTTATATATTAATCATGTTATTTATTTTTTTCAATTTCATAAAAGATTAATAAAAACTGAATAATGTCCAAAGATTTCATCATGATGTGGCAAATAGTTGGCTGATAAAACTGGGTAACATGGTGTGTAGTTGAAGCACACCTCATGTACCCAAGCACATTATACCATGATGTGATGAGAAATTAATTATGTGTGGTTAATTTAATGTAAAATGTTAGTTGACTGAGGTAATTTGGAAAATGAAAGGCAAGTGCATCGCATGTAGCATGCTTTTACAAGTAATATAGTCCAATCGAGTTTACATATAGAATCACCATGTGTGTGAATTTGATACATGTAATCCAAGGAACATAGTGTGTAGTTAGAATGCACAGGCCGAGTAGTCTCCCATTAAGTGAAAAATAAACTTAATTCGAATGTTATATCCATAAAACCTTAATTTATTAATTGTCATACAAATGTGTGTCTGAAAATATAATAATGGTTTGAATGATTATTGAATGATCAATTAATTTGTTGAAATTAATATGTCATTATTGGTTCTTTTATTTATTTTTCCATTAATATAATAAAAAATGGGTATCTCCAATTATGTTTGGATGATTGTTATTATCGGATGGGAATTAAATAATTAATTAATTCATGTGTGTTCATTATAAATAACAAATGAAGAATAAATAAATGAATGATAGTCAATTTTTTTTCCTATTCATTTCTTATATGAATAATCATGAGATTTTCCAAGACCAGTGTCTGCATTTGATTTTTTGTATAATTTATTAAATGAGTTTTAAATTATTTATTATTAAATTAATTAATGTAGCATGCATATCATCCCGCCCAACATTATTAAGTAGGTCCTACATGTCCAAGGATATTGATGTAATCCTATTTCATCCAATCATTCGATTCCTCTCACCACTCTGTGAATCATAAACACAGGTAATTAGTGGAGTATCCCAAGGAACCTGGAGTCGGTTTATGATGGAACCATTATAATTCCATATTAGGTGATACATAAGTATATAGCTAGAATGTTGTTAATCATTCCAAGACCATAAAAGGAGTTATTTTCGATAGTTCATAGCTTGAATTAAATTCCACTAGTTAAAACAACTGTTATATAATTATCATGAAAAGATTAATTAAATAATTAATTATTTATATCTTTGAAATTAATTATTTTATTGATTCAAGACCACAGTAAAATAAATAAAATAATTAATGTGAAAATATTGAATTTAGTTAAATTTATTTAGGATAATATATCATGGTTAATTAATTAATAAATATGCAGTTTATATTAATAAGACAAGTAATGGAAAAAATAAGAATGAAGTTATACATAATAACGTAAAAAAATGAATTATGAATAAATATTTTATACAAAATTGATAATTAATTAAGAAACAAACACCTAATATTAACCGGACTTGTAAATGATAAAACAAGATAAAATTTATGAATAATTAATTAAAATCCCCAACCAAATATTAGGTTACTCTAATCATTCTATTATTTGTTTAAAAATAAAATTAGATTGAACTAAGTGTTTGACCACCCATTATTTTTGCAATAAATTTTATTATGGGAGTTATTATGAAGGATTTTGGTTGAATTAACCATTTTAAATTAAGAGAGTTATCCATTTCTAAATGTTGTTTTATTAATAGGAAATTTTTTATGAAATCCTGTTAGGATTTCAGGATTGAGGAATCAACGCAACCGACCAAGGAGATAGAATCCCACAATAGTCAATATAATGAGTACCTATTTACCTTCTTGTTGCTTGACCAACCCTTGTTGGTATTATGTAAAAGTTCATATATATCCTTTACACTACATTGAAAAACTAACTAGATATTCAAATTTCAAAGGTGAGGGATATTGGGACTCTATAAAATAGTGGGATATTTGATAAAATCGGTGATTTTTTTATTTTTCACATAATTTTTAATGAATAAAAAGTAATAATAACATGATATTTTTATTGTAGAATAAAATGGAAATATAATCATCCATAGTATCCCGATGGGTAATATTGAAAAAATACACCCTCTTAACAGGTAGAAACATCCAATGGTGGTTTTGATGCCTTTGGTTTTTTATACGCCATAAAGGGAAGTATTATATTCCATAATCCTAAATTACTGATAAAAATTCTAAAGAGGTGTTGAAAAGGAGTTCCTTGTATATAAAAAAGAAGAGAGTGAAATATTTGATAATCAAATTTTGATTATTTTATAAAATTATAGTTAACTAATGGAGCCTCAAAAAAATGGATGCATATAGAATGCATGATAAAATATTAGGTATTTACCTAGATGGAAAGAGATAATAATGGATTGAAATTTACAATGAGCTGTTTCAATGAAATATCAGAGAGGGTTACCCAGCTGGGCCACATTTATAAAATCTCATTAGCAATATGGAGATCCTAAAGGTTAATCATTTTAAAACACCCAAAGAACCGTGGACCGATATCATTCTATAATCAATCCGTCATATTTTCTTCCACATTGTTGAGAATTTTAATATTATAAACAATGATAAGTCTCAACTATATCTTCTCAAGATTATTTTATAAGTAGATATGGATATAAATCAAGAAATCCCTTCTATCCTTATGGTTAACATAAAGAAAGGGAAATAAAATTTTTTTAAACCCAAATATTATTTCCACCTTTAGTAGAAGAGTATGATTAAAGGGAATTAAAGTTAATATGACACTTTCTATTTCAGATGTGGTAATAAGGGACACTTGAATAAAAAATTCACCTTGAAAATAAGTAAGGAAAGCATTAGGTGAGATTTTTATAGAGTGAAATTTTCTTTTTATATAAATTTAGTATTTGATATTTTTTGGGGAGATCAATATTGTATTTAAATACAATAACCAACTAGATTTAGAAACATTGAATAATGGGAGGATTATATAGGAGTAAAAAACAAATCTAAACATTCTTCTATAGCTATTCAGGACTACCAGCTCACATTGAAGACTATATTGATCGTTGTTCTAAAGAGATGTTATTATGTCCCATTAGTTACCCCAAAATATATTTTTTATTCCATACTAGATATAGATGATTTTATATTTAATGTTATAAATACATGTTTCTGATTTTATAAATATATTATTTTTTATTGTAAGACACATTTAAATAATGGTAATTATTTATTCGATTATATGAACCAAGTAATGGCCATAGATAACAATGTTTCTTCATATGCCTCATAACACACTATATTTTAGTATTAGTAGTTAGGTTATTTAAAATAAAAGTGATTGACTAAGTTACATAATTATAGATATTTATATTATTTTAAACTAAAACCACTTGGTGTATGTCAGACATGTTTACATGAAACATTTACCAAATCCACATTTACTGAGAATGGTTAAAGTGCTAAAGATATTGTTGAATTAGTTCATACTGCTATGTGTGGAACATTTGTGATTGAAAACGTGGTGGGAACTCATTATTCATAACATTTGATGATGATTTTATTAGTCAAGGGTATGTCTAATTAATGAGGTATATGTTGGTTTCTTTCGTTAAATTTTACGAGTAAAACATTGAATTTAAAACAATCTTGGTAAGAAGATTAAGAATCTCTTATCATAATTTCCTGGAGAATTTCTTAATAATTGCATCGCTGAATACATACGGGGTTTGGGATCCTATCCAAACCCACTCATACCTACATTACTAAGTCTAACAATGTCAGTGAATAGTTGAACTGCGCCATATTGGACATAGTGAGATCAATGATGGGTCAAGAGAGTATTCCATTATCCTTTTAAGGATGCATTTCACAAAAATCATAAAAAATAATAACCCATGAACTAACTAAATCAATAAATGGTATTCGATATGAATTTTCATGTGGACGAGAATCCATGTTATAAAATTTAATTGTTTGGAGATGTGAAGCATTTGTTAATGAAAATTCAAGTAACAAAATTTCACTATGAGGCACTTATTGTAACATTATTGGATACCCAAATAAAATAAAAAGATATAACATATACTACCCATAAAATAAAAATGTTATTGTGTAAATACATGGTATATTCCTTGATAGGGAGTTCGTCTCTAATTGAGATAGTGGAAGTGAGATAGACATCCATGATGTTGAGGCTCAATGTATATGAGATTTTTTCAAGGAACAAATTCCACAAATCCATATGGAAGATGAAATTGTTCTGGAGACACATGTAATGTATTGTAACAAAACTAATGTTATAGAATTATAATGTTATGGTTTTCTAGTCATCAATGAAAGTGAATCATAATTAGTTTATAATAATGACACTATGACCTACAAGGAAGAAGTAAGTAGCCTATAAGATGCCAAGTGGAATGAATCCTCGAATTCTGAAATGGATTCCATGTACTAAAATATATCATCGATTATGGTAGACCCTATAGTAGATGTGAAGACTATTGGTCAAAAAATTTTAAACTAAAAGAAAGTGGATATGGATGGAATAGTTAGTACCAATAAGGAATGATTAGTTGAAAAAGGGATTAAAAGGAATCATGTAATTTAATAAAATGAATCTTTTTCACAAGTTTCAAAGATAAAATCCATCAAAAAATACATACCTTGACGAGTTTATTTTTAAAATATTTATGATTAACTGATTCAATTGTTTTTTATCTGAGGAATATATTTTCAAGGTTTTTTGTCTTATTTATAGGTCATATAGAGATCTATGGGGAATTATTTCCCCTGATATTAATATAGTTTTTAATATTAAATGGTGTAACCATATGTTTTTTAATAAAATTCTCATGTTATTTAAAATGGAAGAGGGAAAGAGACATTTTCATTTATGTGTTAATACATGTAACTCCCAGAGCTTATTATTCTTTTGTTACCCTTTAGATAATGTTGTACTGATATATTCATGTTTAGGGGAAATTGATTTTCAAATTGGTATTCTATGATACTTATCCCTGGATATTCCTTGATTATTGGTGATGAGTTCATACTTTGAGTTTTACCCATGTTCAATTGGGGGATTGATAATAGAGATTATGCACACGAAAAGTGATTATTTAAAAAACAAATGTGGATATAATTAGAACTCCGTTAAAATAGGATGATATGGTAAATCATTATAAATGTGATAAAGGTTTAGTATTATTGTGGTGAGTTTGATTAAGTGTTATATAAGTTAATTGTAGAGTAGTTTGAATCTATATAAGGACAATATTTCATTGTAAAATATTGTGTGATTTATTCATTCGAGTCCTAATTTATCAATTATGAAAAAATGAAATCAAGGTGAATATGATTGTGATGAAGATGATTTTCTAGGATGCTTCGAGAGATTGATAAAAATTTTCAAATTTAGGGAACTGAACTGGCTATATATATAGGTTCATTATTTTTAGATTTGGATAAGAATAATTTGGCCATATAATGATTTGTTTTAAGGATTATATATATTCAAATTAATGGGAGGATGTAAATTCAAGGTTCACCATGTTAAAACATAAGATATGTGTTTAGACAGGATGAATTTGTGCAATAATGTTTTGAGTTATTAATTAAATATATTGAAATATTTTAAAAGGGATTTTTAGGGGGTGGTGGAATGAGGGAATGATCGGGAATAGACATCTAGAAAATAAAATTAAGATTAAAATTTTCTAGATAGTTCATGGAGTACATCCACTACATTTTATTATGGAGATGATGATTGAATTATTATCTCATGACATAATAATTTTTTGTTATGTCACTATATTTCCTAATCATTATGTTTTGAATGAGAACTTTTTTCCAATTTGAATTCTACTGAACATCTTAATATAAATTCTATCTAAATTTATATTATATTGAAAATTGATAGAATTCTGAAGAATAAATCTTATATCATTTTATTTGTCTCTTAATTTAATTATAAAACTATCAAAAATCATATTAGAGAGTGTTAATTGACATGTGAGGAATGTTTAATCAGGCTGAGTATGATATTTAGTTGGGCACTCACAATTTAAATATATCAATCATAAATCATGGATTGTAATTAGAATGATTTTCAACAGTATCTATGAACATGGAAATTGCTGAGTATATCGACTATGTTTTACTAAAAGGATATTGGAAGGTGTGATTTTATTTGTTTTTATCGACATTTTGGGCATAATGATATTGTAACGACCCAATGTTTTTCAATGGAAAATTCTCATCTTATATTTATGTCGTAAATTAACATGATAACACCAAATAATGAACTATTAAGTGATAAGTGACCTTTAAACATAATTCTGTCACCCCTATGTTTGGAATTTTGTAAATCTGACATACATGGTGGTGTTCAAGATGATTTCTAGAGTCTAAGGAAACAAAAATATTTTTTGGTGAATAGTGACCTACCCTTATGAATAGTAACATACCATTATGAATATTAATATGACCCTTATGAATAGTAAGTCATCGAACATAAGAGTAACATTATCTATGAATAATTAAATAAAATTTAGACATCTTATAAAGTGATAATTTGACCTCAGTAAACTTTTTGATATTTTGTAAGTCATAAATAATTAATTATAATTAATTAATTAATTTAAAAGAATATTTATTTCACTAAAATTTATTCATAAATTATTTAATCAATGTATTATTGTTTTTAGATAATTTTATAAGGCCCTACGTAATTTTTGAAAGCACCATAAAATCAGTTTTAATCTTAAAAAATGTTTTTGAAGTAAATTATGATTTTAATTAAATATTAAATTAATAATATTTAGAAAATTATTATTAAAAAATTGAATTCATTTTTGGATTCTACACATCTAAAAATTGTTGGAGTATATTTTTGGGATTTTTCTGAAATACATGAATTTTTGATGAATAGTGTAATCTGATAATTCACAATAAATGCCAAATAATGTATTAATTGAGTAATCGATGATGTTCTTCTGATGTAAGACAACTTGGTTCTAGATTACATTATAAAATTACTATTAAATGTCTTTGAAGACTCACTATTCATTGTATTAGGGGAAATTAATAAACTAATCAATTTTATATTAAGGAAACCGCTCTCCCCTCCACTATAAAAGCCACCCTTCACACCCTCTTTTCCTCACACCTCTCAAGCTCCAATACTTGTCTAAATTATGCCAAAAAACATTCCCTAGACCCTCCCCCACTTCCAGGAGATTCTTGTCTCATCGAAAGACCAAGCATAGGCCCTCAAGGAGGTTCCCAAGAGGAGGATTCAAGAGGTAATTTCCCTCCCTCTTCTCACTTTAATTTCCATTCAAGATCAATTTAATTTCTTGATCTCTCCCCACCTATCATCATACAAATTGTATTGTAACTCAATTATTATACACATACTGAAATTCTATTATTCTAATGGTATCTTTTATCATCCAACTTCATTTCCCTTTCCCATTTATTTTATTAAAGAGATCATTTTTCGTGTGGTGTTAATTCATCACCATCAAGAATGACATACTTTCTTCTTCCATTCCCACCGTCATATCTGGTCATGAAACAATTTTTATGGTGGAAACAGAATATGTTATATGTATTATGATCTATTTAATGTTCTGGAAATAACCTATGGCCATATTACTAAGTGATAAGATAAAACAAGTTCGTTGTGATCCAAAAACCGCTAAAATTAACCAAAATAATCATCATTTAAATATTATCTAACGATTTATCCACATGGATATAATATAAATCATTATAAAATCATTCAAGATCCTGTAATATAATCTCTGGATTTTTACCCATGTTCTACCCAAACTTAAATTTATGAATACAAGTGAACAACCCAAGAAAAACCATAAAAACAAACATCCCCAAAACAATGTTTTTAAATTCTATAATTCATCCAAAGGAACATAATATGACATAATGAAACCTGAATGAACACTATTAATGTAAACATGGATCTGGATTTATAATTAATCAATATAATGTCATTATACATGACATTAAATAGGAGTAATCATTCTGGTACAAGGTAAGGGGAAATCTCGAACCCAATTTTCTTCCTTCGGGTTCTCCCTCATTCACTCCATTTTTGAGATGGTTAATCCTTAAAGATAATTTTTTCATCATTTAATTTACTTTTATCTAATATAAACGTTTGTCACTGGTTTTTATTTCCAACAAATTGTTTTCCAAAAGAACTGTTCTTGTAAGAACGCCCTTTTACTTCTCACTCAAAGTGGACGGTTCTTGTAAAATGTATGTTATTCGCTCTTTATTTTGGGAACCCAAAGCTTATGAATGTGTTATTATGAGATGAAACACATTACTTTTAATGGTTTAATTATGTTTATTTATGTTAAATGTTTATTGTGGAATGCATGATAAATGATAATGTTATGATATGACGTGTGCACCCGGAATTATATAGCGCAATATGAAAGTTTAAATGTGACGGGGCACCCAGAATTATATAGCGCTCCAATGCATTGGGAAAAGTAATGAATCTCATGAGTAAATGAGAAACGATGTGTGAAAAAGATTCTAGATTGGTTCACATGTATGTTTGGTAGTTAACCACTAATACATGATGTTTCATTTTTTTGCATTGCCACATTTCAAGTCTTTTATTAATTGTCGTCTCATGTTCATGATCATTTGACTATGTTATGATTATGCTCACACCATGCTATATTGTTATTATATATCCTCTTACCGGGATTCTAGCTCACCCCTTTTGATGTATATCCTCAGGCGGCTACATGTACTATGGAGAGGACAAGCGCCACGAAGAATCTAGAGAAGAAGAAATTAAATAAATGTTTATGCTAAATGTTGTATTTGTTATGTATGGTCCAAGTTTTCCCAAGACACTAAACCTTTGGATCATCTATGTGTAACACTATTTTGTTTTTATATCTTTGAAATGATGTAATAGTAATATATTAAAATGCTGGGTCACTATAGTTGGTATTAGAGGAAAGGATTAATTAATTTTGGAATTAGGATTAGTGAACCCTAGGGAAAACCTACATCATGAGACTAAGTACAAATCTGCACTCAAGAATATTTTCCTAGGGATACCATATGTTATGTTTTTGGTATAATTGTTTAAATGAATAAGTTAATCATGAATTTTTTTCTTATGTTTTGTTCTAACCTTTTCTGTTGTAGAAAATGGTGGGAACTAGGAGAAATCGGTCCAACAACTCTTGTGAGGGCCAATGCAAAGATTTCCCGAACGAAATCCCCATTTATTTGGGAGGTCGAGTTCAAAACATCATGGTGATGCTTACCCAATTATCTCAGGTTATGAACAATAACGATAATAATGGAGAACTTCCACCTTCACCAAAGAGGGAGTAACTGACTATTGATTGTATTATGCGGCAACAACCACCGATGTTTGGTGGATCTTCTGATCCACTAGTTGCGGAACAATGGGTCAACTCCATGGAGAAGATCTTTTATGTGCTCCACTGTTTTGAGATGGAGAAGGTGACTCTATCCGTTTATCATCTAGATGGAGAAGCCGATCAATGGTGGGTTTTTATTAAGAACACCATGCCAAGGGGGAAATTTAAGAGATGGAATGTGAAGACATTAAGATAATGTTTTTTAATAAGTACTTACCACGAACTCTTTGCACAAAGGTTGAGAGAGAATTCATATAGCTCAAGAAAAAAGAAGTATAATCAATCACAACTTATGAATATAATTTGACAAGGCTTTCAAGGTATGTTTTAGGTTTTGTTATCAACAATGATAGAAAAATTGATATAATCTTTAGTGTATTAAAACCACATCTTCGAAAGGCTCTTGCAATTTGAGACTTCGGGAGTTATGAAGAAGTTTTTCAGTGTTCTCTCAAAGTGGAGATGGATTTTTGAGAATGGTCCCATGGATATGGTGATAATAAGCGAAAAATGGAGTTTCAAGGTGGTGGATATAATGATAAAGGTGGGAAGAAAAATCAATGACCCACATGCCAAAAATGTTGGAAGTTGCACAATGGGAACTGCCTCAAAGGGACGGGGAAATGCTTAAAGTGTGGGAAAGAAGGACACCATGCTCAAGAGTGTCGAAAAGACACGAAAAGGAAAGAGAATGTAGATAAATAAAGTAGAGAACCACTCATGGTTCAATGCTACAACTGTTGGGAGCTAGGACACTATGCAAACCAGTGCACTAAACCTCGAGCTTTCGAGGGTAATCAGTGTCAGAAACCACCAAAGCCAAAGGAACAAGGGAAGGCATATTCCATCACTACTTCAGAGGTGGAGCATGATAATGAAGTCGTACAAGGTACTCTTCCTATTCACTCAATAATTGAAAAGCTATTATTTGATTCTAGATCTATGTATTCCTTTATATCTTGCACGTTTGCTAGAACTATAGAATCGAAGCCCCAAAAACATGAAGTAGAGATATTTGTAAAAACATCAAGTGGTGCAATCATTACAACCAAAGTGTTTGAATCTTCTCCTGTGTACATATGTGGGAAGATTCTTCCCGAAAATCGCATAATACATCCCATTGTGGAATTCGACGCTATAATGGGAATGGACTAACTCTCGTTATATAGAGCGCATATAAACTATCGGGAAAAGGATATATATTTTCATATTGCAAACCATCCCATGATCCTCTAAAAATTCTAGGAAGATCATGAATCTCCATTGAAAAATCCTTCAATGGTGTGGGTGATGATTCCCTATGAAGAATCATACCTCGCCCAAATGGTTGTCGAAGGAAAGTTCCAACCTTGAGGAAATTCCCATTGTGAGGGAATACATGGATTTATTTCCCAAAGAGTTACCCGGAAATCCCCCGGATCATGATGTAGAGTTCACAATTGAACTCATACCTGGAGGTACTCCAATCTTGAAATGTCCCTATAGGATGTCTCCTATCGAACTGAATGATTTAAGGAAGCAACTATAAGAGCATCTAGACAAAGTGTTCATACGCCCTAGTGCATCACCTAGGGGTGAGCCAATGCTCTTTGTGAAGAATATGGATCGAACAATGTGGCTGGTTATCAATAATCAGGAACTCAACAAGATAACCATAAAGAACAAGTATCCTCTCCAAAGAATTGATGACTTGTTTGACTAGTTAAGAGGAGCTCAATACTTTTCAAAGGTGGATCTTCATTCTAGATATCATCAGCTAAAGGTGAAGAAGGAAGATATTCAGAAAACTACCTTACGTACAAGGTATGGGAACTATGATTTTTTTGTGATGCACTTTGGACCTACTAATTCTCCTAAAATCTTCATGGATTTGATGAATAAAGTATTTAGACATTACATCGACAAATTTTTGGAAGTGTTTATCGATGATATTCTCATCTACTCCAAGAGCAAGGATGAACATGAAGAACATCTAAGACATCTGTTGGAGACATTAAGAAAGGAGAAGTTTAACGCCAAGTTCAGAAAGTGTGACTTTTGGATGAATCATATCACGTTCTTGGGACATGTGATCACAAGTGAGAGAATTTATGTGGATCCATCGAAGACAAAGGTGATTGAGGAATGGCCCAGGCTATCTCCTGTCACCGAAATCCGTAGTTTTCATGGATTAGCTGGGTACTACCGACGTTTTGTGAGAAACTTATCACGATTGTCAGGCCCGCTATCTAAGTTAACAAGTAATGGCGTAAATTATTTCTGGATGGAAGAATGTGATGGTAGCTTCAAGGAGAAAAAGATAAGGTTGATCACTGCACCTGTACTCACACTACCGAAAAGTGGAGAATGTTTTGTGATATACAGTGGTGCATCAATGAAAGGCTTGGGTTGTGTACTCATGCAAAATGATAATGTAATAGACTAAGCCTCACGGCAGTTGATGATCATGAGCATAACTTCCGGACGCATGATCTAGAGCTGGCGGCCATGATTTTTTCCATTAAAACCTGGCGACACTACCTTTATGGTGAGAAGTGTTACATATACAACGACTAGGAGATCCTAAAGTATATATTCACACAAAAAGAGATCAACATGAGTCAAAGGATATGGTTAGATCTAATAAATTATTACGATTTCTCTATTCACTATCATCCTGGTAAGGCAAACCAGGTAGCTGATGATCTAAGTTGAAAATAACATTCTACTCTATCCGTGCTGTGGATTGAGAAACACCCTATCTTCTTGGATATTAAATGGTTGGATTTGGGAATCATAAGGGTATGGGATACATCCTACCTTTCCCAAATGATTGTGAAACCATCCATCCAAGAGGAGATTAAGGAAGAAAAAAGGGATGATTTGGAGATACAAAAGAGGGTGAATGCAGTAATGGAAGGAAAGCTGCAAGAGTTCCATATCGACGATGATGTTGTGATTCGATTTGGAACATGCCTTTGTGTGCCCTCATCAATTGGGATAAAGAAGGAGCTATTGGATAGTGCACATAGCTCAAATTTCTCTATCCATCATGGGAGTACCAAGATGTATCCTGATCTCTGAGAACACTTCTGGTGGGATAACATGAAGAAGGAGATTGAGGAATATATATAAAGGTGATTGGTAGGTCATCAAGTTAAATATGAGCGACAAAAGTCCAAGGGTATGATGCAAACATTTCCTATACCCATGTGGAACTAGGAAAATGTTATTATGGACTTTGTCATGGGTCTCCTGAAGACGTCAAAGGGAAATAATGCGATATGGGTTGTGGTTGATCGACTCACCAAGACTACCCATTTTATCGCTATTCGAGATGATCTCTGACTTGATCAACTTGTAAATATATATGTGAAGGAGGTGGTGAGACTACCTGGTGTTCCACTCGCAATTGTCTCTGACGGTGATCCAAGGTTCACATCTAAATTCTGGAGGGGCCTTCAACATGATTTGAGTACTGAATTAAATTTCAGCACGAACTATCACCCCCAAACTAATGGCCCGTCTGAAAGGACTATTCTTATGCTTGAAGATGTGCTAAGAGCATGCTATCTTGAATTAAAAGGTTGTTGGGATCATAATATCCCATTGGTTGAGTTCTCATACAATAATAGCTTCCACTCATGTATTCAGATTGCTTCGTATGAAGCTCTTTATGGGAAGCGATGTAGAACTCCAACCTATTGGGATGAAGTTGGAGAAAGAAAGCTACATGGTCCCGATCTTCTTCAAGAGATGACAGAGAAGGTTCAAATCGTACAAGAACACATCAAAGCTGCTCAATGTTGGAAAAAGGGCTATGTTGACAACCATCGACGGGGAGTTCGACGTTGGAGACAAAGTCTTCCTTCAATTATCTCCATGGAAGAGAGTCATGCGAATTAGGAAGAAAGGGAAGCTTAGCCCAAGGTATATTGGCCCCTTTGAGACCCTTGAACGCATAGGAGATGTGGCCTATCGTCTAGTACTTCCACCGAATATGGCTCAAGTTCATTATTTGTTTCATGTATCACTACTAAGGAAGTACATATCAGACCCCTCACATGTACTAAACTCAGAGGTGGTGTAGGTGGAAGATGATCTCTCCTATGAGGAGTATCCAGTAATGATTCTGGACCGAAGTGATATGGTTCTACACAATAAGACATCCCATATTGTCAAAGTGTTGGGAGGAACCATAAGTTTGAGGAAGCAACTTGGGAACCAGAAGAGGCAATGAAGGAGAAGTACCCTCACCTATTTGTGAAAACTGCAATTTCGTGGGAGAAATTTCTTAAGGGGGAATAATGTAACGACCCAAATATTTTCAATGGAAAATTCCCTTCTTATATTTATGTCATAAAATAATATGAAAACACAAAAAAATGAACTTCTAAGTGATAAGTGACCTTCAAACCTAATTTTGTCACCCCTATGTTTGGAATTTTTAAAATCTGACATACACGGTTGTGTTCAAGATGATTTTTGGTTTCTAATGAAACAAAAATAATTTTTGGTGAATAGTGACCTACCCTTATGAATATTAACATAACCTTATGAATAGTAATATTCCCCTTATGAATAGTAAAACATTGAACATAAGAGTAACATTACCTATGAGTAATTAATTAAAATTTAAACATCTTAGAAATTGATAATTTGACCTTAGTAAACGTTTTGATATTTTTTAAGTCATAAATAATTAATTATAATTAATTAATTAATTTAAAATAATATTTATTTCCCTAAAATTTATTCATAAATTATTGAATCATTGATGATGTTATGATGATGTAATCCCACATGGTTCGGGATTACATTATAAAATTACTATTCTTGGTCGTTCAAGACTCACTATTCCTTGTCTTAGGGGAAATTAATAAACTAATAAATTTTATATTAAGGAAAACCCTCTCCCCTCCATTATAAAAGCCACCCTTCACACCCTCTTTTCCTCACACCTCTCAAGCTCCATACCTTCTCTAAACTATACCTAAACACCTTCCCTAGCACCTCCCCCATGACTAATAGCTTCAGGTCTCATCAAAAGACCATGCTTAGGCCCTCAAGGAGAATTATCAAGAGGAGGATTCAAGTGGTAATTTCCATCCCTCTTCTCCCTTTGATTTCCTTTCACGTTCAAGTTAATTTCTTAATCTCTCCCCACCTATCTTCATCCAAATTGTATTGTAACACCATTATTATACAAATAATATAATTGTATTATTCTAATGGTATCTTATTTCATCCACCCCCTTCCCTTTTCATTTTATTTTATTAAATAGAACGTTGTTCGTGTGGTGTTAATTCATCACCTTCAAGAATGACATACTTTATTCTTCCATTTCAACATTAAAATCTGGTCATGAAACCATTTTTATGGTGGAAGAATAATATTTTATATGTATAATGTTCTATATAATGTTCTGGAAAAAACCTATGGCCATATTACTAAGTGATAAGATAAAACAAGTTCGTTGTGATCCAAAAACCGCTCAAATTAACCCAAATAATCATCATTTAATTATTATATAATGATATATCCAAATGGATCTAATATAAATAATTATAAAATCATTCAAGATTTTGTAATATCATTTATAGATGTTTACCCATGTTCTATCCAAACATTAATTTATGAATACAAGTGAAAAACCCAAGAAAAACCATAAAAACGAACATCCCAAAAACAAAGTTTTTAAACTCTATATGTCTTCAAAAGGATCATAATATGACATAATGAACCCAGAATGAACCCTATTAATGTAAAACTTGTTCTGGATTTCTAATTAATGAAAATAATTTCATTATACAGGACATTAAAGAGAATGAAGCATTCAGGTACAAGGTTAGGGGAAATCTCGAACCAAATTTTCATCCTTCGGGTTCTCCCTCTTTCACTTCATTTTTTAGATGATTACTCCTTAAAGATCTTCTGTCCATAATTTCCATTAATTTTTTTGGGATATAAATGTTTTTCATTGGTTTTTATGTCCAAAAAAATGTTTTCCAAAAGAACACTTCTTTTAAGAATGCCCTTTTACATCTCACTCAAAGTGGACGGTTCTTATAACATGTGTGTTATTAACTCTTTCTTTTGGGAACCCAAAGAATATGAATGTGTTATTATTATATGAAACCCATTCCTTTTCATGGGTTCATAATGTTTATTTATGTTATATGTTCATTGTAAAATGCATGATAAATGATAATGTTATGATGTGATTGGTGCTGCCGGAATTATATAGCGCAATATGAATGTTTAAATGTGACCGGTGTTCCCGGAATTATATAGCACTCTAATGCATTGGGTAAAGTGATGAATCTAATGATTAAATGTGAAATTATGTGTGAAAAAGGTTCTAGCTTGGTTCATATGTATGTGCGGTAGCGAACCACTAAGACATGATGCTTTATTTTTATGCATTTCCACATTTCAAGTCTTTTATTTATGATCCTCTCATGTTCATGATATTTTGCCTATATTATGATTATGCTCACACCATGCAATATTGATCTTATATATCCTCTTACTGGGATTCTAGCTTACCCCTTTTGATGTATATCCTCAGGTGTCTACATGTACTAAGGAGATGACAAGTTCCACTAACAAGCTAGAGAAGAATAAATTAAATAAATTTTTATGCTAGATGTTGTATTTCTAATGTATGGTAGTAGTTTTCCCAATACACTAAAACTTTGGATCCTCTATGTGTAATAATATTATGTTGTTTAGCTTTGAAATTATTTAATATTAATGTATGAAAAGAATGGGTCGATATATATATTCTTGTGTTGTGATTATATTTCATACATTAAGATAATGTTGAGTATTAATGTTATTTTTTTCTACGATGAAATAATGAACCATTGTTCTATTAGTTTTGACCACCACTTCATATTTAGTTAAATTATTTCTCCCATTCAACTATGTTTTTTTACATTTTTCAATTTCATTGTCCTTGAAAATTATAATAATATCATTACAGTCTTATAATACCATTTTTGAATTATTGAAAATATATAAAATCATGACAATAAATATATTTAATGTTAACCTCACTTTAGAGCACTCATGTTCTTATATACTGTATAGTTTATTATATAATAATTTTAAGTGAGTTGATGATGGCTAAAAAAATTTCCTCCATCACCGTACCATAGCCAAAAAATCAAATCCTTTCCTTGAAAATTCTTTTCCAACACCCCGAACATTACAATTTTATCCAAAATTATACTCATAAGGAGTTTCCAAACATTCCTGATCCATATTCACAAGAAAACAAAAGATGAACCTCTTCTTGTGAACCTAAATTAAAATTATTAACTACCACCAATGTATTTTATCACATCTAAACTCTTTATATCATTTCCAAATTTAATCCACAACTACTGAAACTGATGAATTCCCATAATCCACCCCCGAATTCTATGAAATTACAAATTATGACACAATACCCACTAAAGGCATCCCATTATCATTCATAAAAATAATGTCTTACTAGGACACCAATGATATTCCATTGTAAAAAACAAATATTTCATTGTAATTCCCAATCTCTTCACAAATAACCAACAAGACACTATGTCGAACTATGATTGAATCACATTATTGTACCAGATCCAAATGCTATTGATAGAATTTCAACCAACCTCGCATAGAAAAAAACCTTTGGAATTAACTAAGCAAAATAAATTCTATTGGATCTACCCATGAATCAATATTCAGTTCCATCATGAAAATCCATGGACCAAACAATCGATCCAATAACCTATCCAAAATATGGGGTGTAACGCCATGATTTTCATGACACTCTCACCCATTGAGTATCCTTTTACCATTCCACTAGGTCAATACCCAACCATAGAGGCCCACATTCTATACAACATTGAAAATTAATGTTATACATATCCATTCCAATAATATATAGTATCTTTACACAATGGGATATTAAATTCTAGTTCCTAACACAGAAGAACATCATCAACAACTCTCGATGTAATTATATCCACAAAATGGGTGATTCCCCCCTCCAATGGCTCATGCTTAATCCCCACCACATGGATTAACTAATATTTATTCCTCATCAATGAACCATAAATGTACTATAATTAAAACTAATGCGTCTATCCTCCTAATCCATGCCATGTTTTAGTTAATACCTTACCAGGATTGGTTGCTTTTATCAACCATGTCACAACACCTAGATTCCAACCTATATAAACCTTATCAATCGAGGGTATTTTTTATTTTTCCATTCAACCCCCATGAATCTATTACAAAAAAATATTATAAAGTTCATTATTTCTTATCTTATATGTAGCTGTTCACTGACCCAAAACATTATAGGCACCATACTAACCAATTCACACTACCCTAGTCTATTGAATCAATGAATGAGTTCACACCCATTAACCAATTGATCATGTAATAAGACTCACCATATGATGAGTCATGTTTCATTTAGAATAGGCTTATACACCCTAACCACTAATAATGCTCACACACAAGTTATTATTTCATAACGGAGAGGAACCTTGGTAATCCTATGCAAAATTGGTATATCACTTCTACCACAATCTAACATTAATCTTACTTTTATGTAGTTTCATCGAGGTTACATGCTTCCAAAAATTAATATAAACAAGGTGATAGATTCATACATCGAAATCAATAGGTCCATGAATGGAATCATTCCTACCCTAACCCCCAACATTGTTTCTTAAAACTCAGACATTAGGTTCTTTCATGTTAAAAACCTTCTAATGAATTAATTGAACTATTTCATGACCCAAATCACATGTCATGTGCAGTGTCCCAAGCCCCAATAATCTACATAACATATCTACAAAATATATAATCACTAAAGAAAAATATGATTCTTATCAAGAGTCAAGGGACACACTCACAACTGTGCAGTTTTATAAATCCCAAATAATTATCCCTTGAGTGGAACACCACCATTATTATGGTCAAAATCCTAAATGAGAAAGAATATATGTTCTAGCATGTCACTTACACCAATCCTATGGATCATATATTTCATTTTATTATATTAATGAACCCTCTCATGTGTCATGTCCAAGTCAATGACCACCAGTCACCCTGAGTGTCATTTTTGTACCTCTACATAGAAACCGCATACCCAAAACTGACTTGTAAATTCCTGGGATAAGAATCTAAATGACCATTCCCTTTGAAACTATCCTAGACATTACAAATTATAAATTAGGGTTCTCAACCTAAAATATATTAAAACTATGTAGTAGTGAAGATGCACTAATCATACAATGAAATTTTTTTACCTAAATATTATATATTTTAAGAAATTCTTAAGAATGGGCTCTCCATCCTCACACGTTATCCTCAGGTATCTCGAGACAAGGAATCAGTAAACCAAAGTTTCTCTCATGGGTCTCTAGGACTTACCGCATATCCCATAATATTCACATTTAAAATCTTTTCAATGGTTACCAATTTCAAAAAATTCAATAAGGATTGGTTAAATTCAATTATAACCAAATGATATATAAGGAAAACATTAGAGAATTATTATTACAACATTATTTAACCAATCTCATCATCAATCCATTTATATATATCTATAAAATGAGATAATATTGGGAATCATTCTAGTAAAATTACTCCATATTAGATGAATTTTAAAAACCAATACCTATTTTACTAGGAGATATATAGATCCTAGGAACATAAATATCATATTGATATAACCAGGAAAAAGTAATCTCATTTTGATAGAAATAACACACAACATTTAATTGAAATATAACATCATACCCCTAGTATGATTCCAGTCATTTGAATCCCTACATTCCTACAATGATTTGTAAATATAACCAAACAATTTTTACATACTATTAATAGAGCATAAAATCCATTAATGTTTCATGAAAAATAAATTACATCACTCAAAGTGAAATTAAAATACAGTTGTAAAAATTACCACGAATAGTAAGTCATATCCATGGAAAATTAACATTACCCCCATGCATGGGATGATCTCTCCCATAAATTATCACATATAAACGGCTAAAAATATTCATAATATCTAGTATAAGATTCCCAAAAAGTAAGAAAAAAAGAGAAAACCATTTGATATCACTTTGTAGCATCAAGGATTGACTCAGTCTATGATCAGTAACCATAATGAAATATTCTAAGACCTTGGGCACACTTACACATACAAGAGGGGAAACTGAAAATTGGTGATGGAAAATGACATGTCTATAGTGACACAGTTAAGTTGATGTCATAGAAAATATACCATCAGAAAATGAAAATTAAAAAATTTTCAAATCCATATTCATATATAAAATAAATAGGAAATTGATGAAATTAAATATAGTATCAAAATACTATAATAGATGGAATTTTATACATGTAAAATGTATCCCCAGTTAGGGGATCATCTACATGATAAATAACAACCTAAAATGGACTAAAAGATATCCTCTATCTCTTTCTATGTCAGGTAATGTCCCATCATCTATACTCTACTGTAGAATACCATAAAACCCATGAAGATGTTACCTATAAACAAACAATATTCTTATCATGTACCTATAACCATAGATGCCAAATAAGGTGTGAGTATAACTTAGTATGCCCCCACAAATAGTGTCCCTAAAAATATATAGTCCATAACTATTCATGTAGTAGTACTCAAACTTATTAAGTAAAATTATAAACTTTTTTTTGATAAAGAGATGAAAGCAAAAATAATGCATGAACATAGGGGTAGGGATCAACCTTGGAATTGAAAAAACCCTCTTCATTATTTTTATAGGATATTTCTAAGAACATCATGAGGACCATACCATCCATATCACTCCCAAAAGTGGTAATATACCCATAATTAGTCTGATATGGAATCTGAGGAAAAATAAATAGGTTTTGTTATTGGGATTTATATCTCTTATGTTGGTTATAATAAGATTAATTAGAACCCTTGAATCCTAAAAATAAAAATAGGTATGAAATATCATAATCAATAGGTTTAAACTCAATTATCTACATATATTGATGTGATTTGAGAAAACTAATATTTCTATGAGTGAAAAATATAAACAATAAAACCATCCCACTCTCATATATAGTTCAACAACACTATAGTTATCTAGAAATTAACTGTTAGAATGATGTTCCTCCATGATATGTTTATTTCAAATTAGGGGTGTAAAAATTAGATTAATTGCATCCAAAAATATAATTGCTACTAAGGAATAAGATATTTATAGTGTGAGGTCAAACACACAAGGAAAAAGATATGGAATCTATGAACTACGTCTTAGAACCCTTTGGGTAGGATTCATATCGTGATGATTGAGTTTGGGGGAATGTAATAATAAGATAACATTGATTAGGATCATAGATAGAGAAAAGAATCATGATCATTTTTGGGGTTTAGTAAAAAGTATGATCTTAATTCTATCATATTATTGTCCTATGGTTTAGGCCGCGATACATGAAGAGGACACTAGTTTCTCATCGTCAGACTGACTAGATCTATCTATGTTGAAACTATTCCTTTATCTGGATAAGAATATAACCTAGATGGATTAATATTATCTTATATGGAAGAGTGTTCCATAGAATATTGGTTTTATCATATTCTACATCAATTAGGATATGGTTTTTCATTCAAACTTCACATGGTCAGGGGTGTTCTACTAATTTGGATAAATAAATGTTGATTAAACTGATTACTAATCCATAATGATACCATGTTTATAAATTATTATTAATTGTATTTAGAAACCTCTAATTTCAATCCCTACTCTAATCAGTTTAAATACTCTTGTTATATTTTAATATAAATAGATTATGAACATAAATCATGATTAGCATGCCAACACCTATTTGGATTAAATGATTGAAACATGTGTAATGAATCAGATTATCCAATTATAAACATTCAATTAAGAATAAGATATAAAAATATCAAATCAAATATAATTAAAATCAGTTACTTATAATATGAATATGAACTAGATCAACACATATTAATTTTTGGCTGATGATAGAGTAGATGGATATGAGAAAAAGCATTGGTAAGGCAAAAAGGGATGATTTACATCATTGAGATTTATCCATGATGATTTTTATTAAAGTAAAGAATGAATAGACCTAATGAAATTAATATTATGGGATATGATTTGTAGTCAATAGAGAGGAATGTTTAGAGAAAACAAGATAAAAATGGAAGTGTCAACCTTTATTATGTCTGCAGTGCTCTAACTACTAGTAAATATTGATGCATTACATAATGGGTAATGGTGTTTCACATCGTGTAATTCTGATCAGAGATTCCATTTTTGACCATTGAATCTATATGAATTTTGTGCAAAACATGATAGTATATTTCAATATTTTTGTCCTTTGATGATATGTATCAAGTTTTCATTATGTCTATTTTTTCATAGCTTTATCTGGTAGGTGGGAATGAAAATCAAATGATACACTAAGTGTAATGGTGACTCAAGTCCTGAAATGGATTCATGACTATAAATTCTGCATCTTATTTCTTTATGGCATGAAATATGTTGTGAAATGATACTACACATCATGTAATCATTCTTCACAACATGTAATAGCTAATTTTTGCTATTTTCTCTATATTTATTCCTTTAAAATCATGAAATCCTATTTTCTAAAATAAAAAACACATAACTGGTGAATTATTGAGTAAATCAATGAAAAACATTAATAAAATGATAAAAATACGTATATATGACTTCTTCTTATCAAATTTTTCCATACTCGAACAATTTCATTCCCTCAAGAAAAATTATGTCGACAGGGATTTCAAAAGGTAATAAATTTTTAAATGAGGAAACATTAATTATATCTAGGTAAATAAAATAGTGTTTTTGATGAAAAGTATATCTATAGAATCATCCCTGTATAGAATGTTTTTTATGCCTCTTAGTTGAGTTCATTAAAAAAGTTCATAGTATTTTAATTACAATTTATTAACTATTCATTGATCTCTATATCCAATTACAATTTACCTAAAAATTAATTTTCTCTCATAAATCTGGGTAAAATCATATGGGAGTTATGCTCATACCCTAAGTACATTATCCTAACCATAGGTATGTATTGGTTATATAATCATTACAGTGTAAAAAAAAATAAAAAACCAATCCTTGGGGATGCAAAAATTAGGTTCTAATGACTCTTAGGTAGTGGGAAGGTGGTTAAATAGTAATAAAGAATATAGAAATGAGGTTAAGATCTGGAATATAATGTATAAATGTCATTAAAAGTTTAATGAAATGAAACCTTTATAGCATATAAAGTCCATTCTCCTCGCAGCTCATGTTGGATCCATGTATATATACAAAGTGATTGAAAAAAGGTATCTTGTTCCATTATTTTTCTTTTTTTCTTTTTGTTTTTTGAATTTCATGTCTAGGATAAAATTCACATCCATCCCAAACCACATATGATCCATCATGGGATTCATTGGTCTAGAAAATATGAATTTTGACCTTTATAATACACAACCCAATAATCTTGTTCATTAATTTTTTATATTTTAAATGAAGATGATAGATGTGAAATACCAAAAAGTACTCATGGATCATAATAAAATGGTCTGGTTATAAATAAAATACATATCATTTGAAAAAATAATATTGTACTAGCTGAAAACATCCCCCAAAATTGTTCAAACTAAAATCATGAATTATAAATAGACCAGGGTAAAAAGTGATAATAGTCATGGAAAAATATCATCCTATAATTTTATTCATCCAAATCATGGGCTTAATGAATGAAATATGTAAGGTGGGTCTATGGAAAAACTATCTCCACAAATAATGCATCGATAATTTTTAAATTAAATTTTCTCAATTATAGTCTTCATAAGATCTAAATACAGGTTTTTATAGGATTACATGTCTAAGGTGTCACTCAAGAAATATTCACGAAAAATAATATGTAATTATAGGCTCAGAGTCCTCTCAGAACTGGCAGTAAATAAATTAAACTAAAAATCACTAATGGTATAAAACCAATTAGTAAGTCAATTAAAAGTGATTTCAAAAATATTAAATTTTTCTCTAAATTACTAAACTCAGAAATCATTTTAAAAATCTAAACAGTTCCAAAACATGAATTTATAATAATTTCAAGCTTAAAGTTTTCTTTTATTTAAATAGGTATATTATTTTTCGAGTTTAATGAATGGTTCCAAATATAAAATTCAACCTATATAAATTAAAACAGTACAAAATTCAATTGTATTTAAAGAGATACTCAAGACCCCCCCCCCATTGTTTGAATGATATTGTTTATATACTATCCGTGGAAGTACTTTGTGAAAATTAAGTGAGATAATTCTCATACTATTGTAAGGGAAATTCTAAAAACAAATATATAAGGAAATGTGGGATCCTTGTATTGAGTGGAATGCCATGAGGATAGTTGATATGTCTTTATTTTTTGGAATTGGGCTACCCAAAAAATGTGTTAGAAATACAAATCATTTACTAGATAAAATGTTCTTCCACATGGTTGAATCAATTTGTATGTTATAGAATAGGTAGCTTCACAGAGTGAATAGCAAAGAAAGACATATGATAAAAATGTAGGAATATGTGTACAATGATTCTTACAATAACTAGTGGATAAAAAGAGAATAGTATAAAGTGATTAATATAAAAAAAGAATAACTATGATGAAGGATAAAATAGATGAAATATGGGTTCCCTCATATAAATCCCAAAAAGTAATTTCGTCATCTAGATAGATGGAGAAAATTATCAAGTAGTATTTTAAATCAGATTATTCTCTAATCTGTTGTTTGTAGCTACTCATGGTAGTGGAAAATAGTGATTTAGTTCTTTTGGAAGTACTGATAACGTAATTTGCATAGAAATCCTAGGTCTGATTTGGAAGGAAATGTATATATCCACAAGGTGCTGGCTGCTGAGCAAAAATCTTAATGAATATCCTTTCGAGTTAGATATCGGCCTCAACCAAGGTGTGATTAACCCATCAAATAATGATATAAGGTGGAAAAGTTTAATTTAATTCCATAAATTAAATAGAGGAGCTAGACATGGAAACTAAAAAAGTGTATGGTTTTAAAATAAAGACATGAAAAATTGGAGCATATCTCAGTATCCTATATATATATATATATCATAGTGATACAATAATTATACAACGTAGTAGTAGTACAAAAATTATCATATCCCTATAACATATAAAAATACGGGGAGGGTACTAGGGAACACTAGGGAAAAATAATGTCAACAATGAAATCATTATTTGTCTGCCCTTAAATAAATTATGGCTGAAAATTCATTGAATGGTCTATGATTTTGATGAATAAATGGGATGGATGGCCTGCTATGGATGATGGTTCCATGATTCCATTAGCTATATGAGTGGTGGATGGTGGGGAGGTACCAATACATATTATGGATCTAGGTTTTGTAGAGGGATCGACAAAGGGGGCCTCAAAGGATTGGGTTCATGTTGGTATGTTGGCCCTATGAGTCTTTTGTATTAAATATTTATACAATGTATTGGCCTCTATGGGATTTTATTTTTAGTCATCTAGGGTGTTGTATGATCTATGAGAGGATGATGATTACAAACTTGCAGGCGCTGGTGAGGGTGAAGAAGGGGAAGTGAACTTGGAGAACTATACAAAGCGATACAGTGGTGCTGGGAGATTTGCCACAGATTCTCTATGATACAAAGTTTCATAGCCAAGAGATTTGTTGGTTATGATGGGGTGGGTGTAGCAGTTGGGTATGTGGAGCTAGAGGGTTAAAATGGGGAGTTTTAGGGGTGGAATAGAAAAGGTGGGCCTTGGGATGGACGTAGGGGATGTAGGTGGGTTTGAATCATCTGCATGATCTCTTGTGGATTCCTCACCCGCCTCAACTACTATGGGTTCCCATTGGTAGGTATCATCATCCACGATCAGGATATGTATCATGTGAATCATATAGAAGTAAATAGACTCTGTAGGAACAAGAAAGGTGATTGGAAGGGAATCATCAAAAACTCATAGATGATAATATAGGATTATAAGGATATTTATCCCTATATGAGTTCCTCACGTCCTCTTAGAATAGTCTATTTAATAAAATACCAAATGAGATTCCATATTTATGGAAAGTCCACCAATGGATGTTTTGAGTATGATGACATCCATGTAACTAACACTACCAAGGGACTTCGCTCGGGAGGAACCGGGCATGTGTTAGGGATATGTAGAGGATACAAACTACTGGGCCTTATAGATATGTGGATTTGATAATCCAAGGATCATTCCCAAATTATGTAACGCCTTGAAGCATCTACAGTAGACCGTTTGAATCAGATTTATACTGCTTAAACTAGAATTTGGGGATTACCTTGGATGTGGAAGAATCCTCCGTATAGATCACGATTGTAATACTGAAATTTTTGAAGGAAAGATCATGATGTCACATTCCAAGTCTAATATATTGGATGTCAATTAACACCAAAATTGTGGCTAGATACTATAAAAAATATCCAGGTATGTGTCCTCACATACCTCAATAAAGGATGAAATATGTAGGCACTCGAGGATCTGGGGGACTTCCGGGGTGATATTCAGGTGAGTAAGGCCATCCATGTCAATGGTATTGATGGTCTTCATAGGTTTCTCCAATAAGTGGTTGAGTTCCACATGGTGTTTCTGGTTAGAAAAATGGCGAATAGGGTGAAGATGATGGTGTTTATCATCATATGGATAACTGAAGTAAGATTGGGTCTCCTGCTGAGCAGTGGGTTTCATAGAAGAAACAATGGAAATGGATGGGAATGTTTCAAGTATTGGTTATGGAGAAGGCAGTGCAATACCTTGTAGTCACATCAATAGACATGTTTCATCCCAATTAGACTCAGATACTATAGGTATATGGTGCACAGTCTTCATGCTTTCCATTATAAAAGTAGGTTGGAGGCAGAGATGGTTTGGAGATTGAACAAGGGTTGGAGGGGTGGTGGGTGTTCATTTGTGTGGGAGGAGAGGGTGGGGGGGGGGGGGTTGATATATTTTTAATCCTTGACCATTGACTTTTAATTATAGTCCACCATATTTTTGAATTTAAATTTTCCTGTAATTGGATACATGAATGACTGTGATGGGTCGTGTACATCTATATTTCATCTTCCCATGGAACATTTTGAATCACGTGTTGAACAAAATGATCTTATTTCTTAGGAAATATATTAATAATACATTCTATTGATCATGAAATTTATTTTATTTTCATGTAGTTAATTAAATTTTCATAAAAATATTTTCTAATTTTCTCCAGTTCATCTCATTATATCATCTGAACATCCACTTCCTTTTTAGAATCAAACTCGAGTTTCTAAATTTCCAATTATGATCAATGATCTAATTAAAATGGTCGATGAAAAGGTTTTCCATAAAACAATTGGAGTGGTTTGGTACCAATGGTTGTTTGGAATGTATTCAGGTACGTACAAAGTGAATAATCTAATTTTAGACTTTTATTATTCCCACTAATATTCACAGTCTATTCCTAGATATTTTTGGATTTCAATATTTGACAATTCAGACTTTTCACTTGTTTTCGGGTGGTAGGGAGTTCCTGTGTCATAAAAAATTTCATATTTCCCCAAAAATCCATTAACAACAAGGTTATTAAAATGTGTTCCTTCATCACTAAGGCGTGATCTGCGAAATCCAAATATTGAAAAAAAAATTGATTTTTGGAAATTTCATTAGAACTTTTATTGTGTCATGTTTAATAGCCTCATATTCAACACATTTTGAGACATAATAAACACCAACAAGGATATAGGACTTACCATGTGAATTTTGATATGGGCCCATGATATTTATTTCACATTCATCATATATTTCGACATCCATGACTGGGTTTTTAGGAATTTAATTTTTTTTAGTGGTGCATGTTTGTTGGCACCTATTACAGTATTGACAATAGTGCCTTGCATCTGAGTGTTGCGTGGGCATAATAAGTACACATTATTAGATATTTTATACCATGATTTCGACTCCTGGATTTCCACAATTTGGTTATATATGAATCATTTCTAACTGATTTTGGATTTCATCCACTTGAATGAATCTTTGCAAGAAGCCCTTAGTGTAGTGCTTAAATAGGAGTGGTTTATCCCAAAATTAGTGTGATGATTCAGCTAAAAATCATATTCATTACTTCATAAAGAGATCATGATGTAAAAATAATGTGGTGATATAATTTAAAATATCTAAAACCACATTTTTAACCTTATGTTGAAAAAGATTTCATTTGTAAAGTCGACTTTGAAGTTGTTATTTTCATCGCCCATTATGAGTGGAATTGGAAGTCAAGATTGATGTCCAGATATCAAATTTTATGTTCTTTTTGTATACTTGATGATAATTTTGAAATAATATTGGAATATTATCTACCTTATCATACTAGTCTAGGAATCCTCTTTATTCAAAAAATATCATAAGACAACATGATCAGTGTGCACAATCACCTTTGAAAAAAACAAGATCAGAATGAAATTTCTTAAAAGAGTACACAACTTATTAGATCTTTTTGTCTATATATGTGTTATTGAATTGAGAATCATTAAACATGTTACTAACAAAATAAATATGATAGAATATGTGACCTTCTTATTATTCTAAAATAGTTCCATGAACGATGTCACTGGTTTCACACATAAATTCAAATTCTTTTTCCCAATATAGAAAAATGATTACATGAGTAGTTATCAGGATGCTCATTAAATCATTGAATTCGATCAAACAATCTTTAGTACATTCAAATGGAGTTTTATTTTTCAAAATCTATGTCAGAGTGAGGTAAACAATTGAAAATACTTTTATGAATGACGAATATAATCATGAATGACATAGAAATATCCTTATGCATTTAATTGTTGAATGCATTAGTAAATCTTTTAAAATTTTTATCATCGAAGGTTCAACATGCATTCCATTCTAGGAAATTAATTCTTTTAGGACAATGTTGTCCTGAACCGTCCCTTGGGGCCTATGTCGTGACTACCCTAAGCCCTCTATCCAAAGGCTAGTGGCTGGAGACTAGCACCAATGGTGTATTCCTTAAAACTAGGACAACATTGCATTTATAACTTGTGAACACACAAAACAAAACTCACAAAAAGGTATGAACACAAGTTAGCTGTATAGTAAAAAAGTGAGTATATTATGTAAAAAGAGGACAGAATACAAGTCCAAATGGAAAGTACAACTAAAAATCAAATGAAATACATCTGAAGAAAGGGAAATACGGCTATTGGGTCATCCAATGAGGTTCATAACCGACAGGTAGGTATTGATCACCTCCCCAATACTCCACGTCCACCCGTCTCCTCTACGTACTGACATGCATTATGGATAACCTCCAGGTACCCTCTAGTCCTAGTACTCTTAACCTCAGTTAGTGATGTCTGTCATCTGCATCCAACACAACATGGTGTAGGCATCCCCCGTCCAGGGGTGAGTACAATGATACTCTGTAGGGAACACGAGACCCTTTAGGTCTCACAAAATCAATCAAGGATAAATCCCAAAGTAGGAAATTAACATATATCATTATATAGGTATATCCCATATATTTAATTATTTTATAAAGTAATCCATCTCAATCATGATGAAAACACATAGGTAATGACTTATCTCACACTATGATTTATTCTAGGGGTAGTATCAGGTTACATTCACTGTCACAATGTCGAATACATTGGATGTTGAAGAACTCATTCTCTATCGAGTAAAGTGGGCCTACCACATCACCAAGAGGCACATCCCACAATACATGGACTATTGATGTACTCCTCCTATCGAGTATCGTGGGTATACTACATCACCATGGTGCTCCACCTCATTTCCTACTGAGGTACTCCTCCTGTCAAGTACCATGGGTATGTCGCATCACCAATGCTCTCCCCTTTGTGGGTCTTCTGTGTCACCAAGGTGATTCCCAATGGGCATGTCAAGTCACACCGAGTTGAAATGGTAAGAAGTCATCATGTCTCATCCACCCAATGGGTTCCCACATTATTCTCGCTCGTCTCTATGAGGATCCACTCCACAAGCTAATGGTCGTTACATCAAATGCCTCTAAGTCCCACGAAGAAGTATCTCAATGGTCCAAGATGTCATAGGGGTCTCAACTTAGTAGATGGAACGTCAATCAGATGCTCGATCTATTAGTTATTATACTTTTTTTCATGGGGGCCCAATTGGATTTGTACTCCATCCAAACTGAACGTAACCCATTTCAGCCCAAAACACCATTGGGGAATATTCAATGGAACTGTCTTGCTCCATGATTTCAAATGTTGCTGACGATTCATCAAACAGAAATCTTGTGCCAATGTTATGGCCAAAAGATTTAAATGGGTTAGAGGGGGCCAGGGTCGGGTCCGACTCGGTCAGACTGACATGGCCCGTTGTGCAGCCCGACCCGTAGGGTATGGCATATTGTGTTCATCCCAGACCACTAGGTGGCCCGGCCTGCGGGGACTATTCCGGCAGGCTGTGAGGTGCCGCGGGGGGAAGCAGGTGGCTGCAAGGCGGCAGTCCTACAGTGGGGCGGCTTCCAACGGCACGGGGCGGTGGTCCGTTTGTGGGGTGTCTGCCCAGCGATGCGGGGCGGTAGTCCAACCTCGGGTAGGCGGTCTGGCCACGGGAGGGATGACCAGCTATGGGTAGGGAGACCAGGCGTGGGCTAGCGGAACGGTTGTGGCCCAGTGGTCTGGCCACAAGGCCACGATCTAGCTGCGAGCTAGCAGAATTGCCCCTGGCTGGTGGTCCGGGCAAAGGCCAATAGACTGGCCACTGGGCAGCGGACTACCCGCGGGGTGACGGAATGGCCGTCGGGCGGGGGATTGGCCATGGGGCAGCGGACCGGCTGCGTGGTAATGGTTTATCCGCGGTCTGGTGAACCGGTCGCAGGGCGGCGGTCCGACTGTAGGGAAACACCTTGGAAGCGGGGCGATGCCTCGGCCGCAAGACGGTGTAGAGCCACAGACAACGATAGTGTCCATCACCATCATTGCACACGGCAGTGGTTACGACCATCGTTCTCGTTCCCCAACCTTAGATGGTGTCAATCCTCCTCCATCAAAAATAACACCACAATATTTACGGAAGGTTCAGGCCTTGTAGGTTTGGCATGTCCCCTCCGCATTAGGGTTATAGAATATTCCTCATTAAGAACATGATATTAAATGTCAAATCCTATCCTCCCTCAATTATTGTTCCCAAATCATAATATAAATAGAAGGGGTGTACATGGTATGTGATAGAAAAATTGAAATAAACCCCTACTACGGATTGATTTTTGATAAAGATCATGAGGGAGAAGATTCCATCGATTCATCGTAGACGAGGACTCCCCATGTCGGAAGAAGTACCAAGGAAGAAGGTCAAAGGAGGTTGGAATTCTTCATTGGTGGAGCATTCATCATAGGGAGATAAATTTCTTCATTATAGAAATTTATTTCTCCCAAAGAACTATCCTCTCCAAATTCCTCCAAAAATGCCAAGTATCCAACAAAATAGATTATGTTGGCTATTTAGTTCATTGGCATAAAATTCAAATTGGATTAATTAAGTTGGATCAACTTAATTAATTGATGAGCTTGGCACAAAAATAAATAAAGTATTGTTGGCACAATTAATGATGGAGGAGTTGAAGAGGGTCTCCCACTTCTAATGAGGGAGTTGACAGGTATAGGCCTCGGGTGGTACCTACCATCGTAACCACTCATGGAGGTTATGTTTTTGTAGACCCACTACTCAACTTCCACATGGAAGGTGGTTACATCAAAATAAAATAAAATGTGTGTTCATTTTATTTTATTATTTCTATGAAAAACCCAAAAATTATCTTTCACCCTCGACTAACTACCGTCTAGGTGAATGTCTTCTTAAGAGAATACATGCAATACGAGTTCATCGGTGCCCTTAGATTTCAATTCAAGTTCCAGTTCAAAAGCTAGAAAAACCCACTCCCACGTTTACTAAACGTACATGAACAAAAGTTCAGAAATTCATTTCAGGCACTTCGGGCCTCGGAATCACATGCCATCAATTTTTGCGGACTCATAAAATTCACATTTATTTAAAAACTATTTCATTTAAATTCATCATTTTTACATATTCCTCTATAAACAATAATGTGAAATTTTTTCTAGTTTAAAAAAAGACATTTCACTTCACATCACTGGTGAACTAGCTCTAGATTTCATAGGCATACCTCAAATGATATTCCATAGACTGAAATATTGTATATAAATATTAATAGGAATTCCTCCACCATATCATGGAATATATGTTTCATGATTATTTAAAATGATTCTAGTTCATTACACATACCTAATAACATGTTATTATATTCGAAGGTACCAAATGAACACAAAAAAGTTTTTTTGGAATATTCTTCTCAGTTTTCATTAATTCGGTAGTATCCTAAATATTCATCCAGGAAATAATATATTTCATTTCCTGGTAATCTCTCTAGAATTATATCCATGAATTGTAAGGGGAAATAATATTTCTAGGTTTCCAATTTTATATTTCTATAGTCCATGCATACTCGATATGCAGTGATTGTGTGAGTTTAGATTAGTTCATCCTTAACCTTTTTTTGATTGTGAGACAACATTTCAAAGAACTACTTGAAGTGGTATCACCCACTTACTATCAATGATTAAAAACATTATTCTATCTTCTTGAAGATTCATAAAATCTTTTTTAGCAACCTTCATTATCAGTGGAATGAGTCACATCGATAGTTGACAATTTGATTTTACAACTTCCTTCTATAGAATTTTATGGGTGCATAAAGGAGGGTTTATTCCATTAGTGTCAACCACTCCCCGTATAGTTGAGTTCTTATGGAATTTCAAAACACCAATTAATATTCCCTCTTGTGAATATTATAGCACAAGGATAATTATTATTTGTATTTTATAATTAATATCTGGAGAGTAATACATAAGTGTACTATGGAGGGGATTTAGTTTCAGTTTTGGTGAGAGAATGATTGAGGGTATTAAAGGCAGAATGTGGTCCCCTGTAAGAGGTTCTATGCATTTTACCTCTTAAATTTCATATTCTTCGTTTCCATCTAGGGTATGTGATCTCTCTATTCATCCATGTTGAGTTAACCTTCTTGTTAGTTAGTGATATAGATCTCTTGGAAATCGAAAGAATCATCTATTTATTATGTTTCCTTAGATAGATCAAAAACAACTTCTTCTTATACTACTCATAATATATTTCTTTTTATATTCAGATAAATCGGTACCCTTCTATTGACTATGAATGGTCGACCTAAGATGATTAGACCATACCCTTCCTCTTCAATATACAAAATGTGAATGTTTATAGGAAAAATAAACATTCCAACGTTGAATAAGATATCCTCAATAATTTATGGGGGATATTTTACTAATTGCATGACTAATTTGAGGTTTACTATAGTGGGTTTTAATTTTTCAATACCCATATTGGAGAATATAGTCATTGATAGGATGATTATGCTAGATCCAAAATCACATAAAGCTCTTTCAAATATTTAATATTTTGTTGTTAATGGGATTGAGAATTAACATGGGTCTCTCATTTTTTGTGAAATTCTTTCTGATAAAATAGAAGTTCATTATTCATGTAGTGATATGGGTTCTAGGTCCTCCATTTTATGTTATTTGAAGGATATCATTGGAGATATTTTCATAGGGTGAAATTTGAACGATTTCAACTGGAAATGGAATGTTGCCATAGAATTGATTGAACATTTCCAAAAAATATTTTCTTACACTTCATTTCTTCCATAACATAATAATTTTGGAAATAAATGATATGGTTTACAGGGTGGTAAAGAAACATAAATTTTTTCATTTGGCAGCTCAAGTGGTTGGGTTTTTGTGGTTGGTGGAACCTTTTGTGGTATTACATGAGTAGTCCCATAAAATTCATTCCTCTTTGACTGGGGGTATGATTCATATGTTCCTTATATTGTGTTTTATCTCTTCCACATGGTTTCTAAAAATATTGTAATTTTACACTCCTTAGAAACACTTCCATTTCCTATTCTATTGGTTATATCTCCACATTATAAGTTAGGGTTCATGTTAATATATTTGAAAAGGTCTTGGAGAACTGACCCATTTGATGCTCAATGTTTTTAAGATCCACCCCCTTCATTATTTATTTTAGTTTCTTGGGTGGACATCCAATGATCTTAAAATTTTTAAAATGATATTAGGAGACTTTCTAGACGATTTTAAAGAGGAATGACAGATTGTTGAGGTCCTTCTAGATATGGATGAAATTGTAGTTTTTTCCTTAGAGAAAGGGTTTAGGGTTCCTATTATTGGTTGGTAATGGAAAAGTCTTCATTGGTGGATATCCCAGTGGTCCATGATTCCTGAAATGATTCTATCCACTTATATGTTGGAAATACCCAAAATTATTCTTATGATGTTGTTATATTGACTTTTGTAGAAAATATTTTTACGACTATTGGAAGTATTAATTTTTATAATGGTTATTAAAATAATTAAAATCAAGATTTGGTTATACATCAATAGTTTCTATACAGTCTTGATATAGAATTATGACACCACACATTTCTCATGACAAAACTACAATTACAATAGTAGGAGCTAGTGAGGTAGGTAATTGAAAGGATTCAAGGTATTTTGTCAAGGATTCTACTACTGTAGATAGTTGGGTGTTCTGTTCAATTTGAAGGATACCACACTGATGTGGTCAAAGACTATTATAAAATAGTTTTACATTATGAGAGAATTCATCTACAAGTGCTCAGCCTACCTCATACATCATAAAAATCAGTCCTCCATCAGCTGCAACATCAATGACTATGAAATCAGTATGCTAGAGGCCTTCATTGGATTTCTAGAGCATGATCCACATGTCATGTCCATGATGTGGGACTGTCTGGGTGTTTTTTTTAAAATTACCCCTTGTTTCTCATGATGAATCTCCATATTAATGTGAAATGTTATGGATGCCATTCAGGAATTTCAATGTATTGATTAGGGGAAAGTAATTGTCCAAATTTTTTTGGCTAAATCATCACAACTCATGATGGACTCACGTGATTAAATTTTTAGAGAATCCATGGATCAGTCTTGTAGATATAATGGAATTATTCGATGACTTTTCACATAATAAGATACTACCCAGTTTTAAAAGGTATCACATACTTCCAAAATGTGGGAAATGTGTTCATAGGGATCTTAGATTTGAATCCCATTGAACTGGAATATGTTCTAAATCCTATAAATGAGTATAGGTTTGATCTCTATGGTGGGTGACTAAATAAAAGGGGATAATATACTTGGTTTTTTATTATAGATTGATTTAAATACATAATCCATGATGGTTTGTTCTTGATGTTTAGGATCATCTCCGTGAAATAACAGTTTAAATTTGGGGGGGGGGGGGTTGGGTTGATTCAAACCTGTAGGATTGATGTTGTCTTCCAATTTCGAATTATTGCATGCATATATATATATACATAACGATTTCAGGATCAAAGGGAAGATGTTATTTTATGTCAAGGATCCTTCAATGATTCAGAGTGCCTTGCTGCATTCACTAAGCCTAAAAAAGATAAAGTATGTGGAAGAATCCAAAAGAAAATTTAAAGGAAAATAAAATTGGAATGTGTAATGAGAGAGTTAATCCTCGGTAAATTCTATAGGATTCTGAGTGAAGAAATAAAATCATGCTCTTTAATGGGGAAAAATTTTGATGCACCAAAATGAATCATTTAATATACATTGGTTTTGATTTGATTAGATTTATTATTTTCCAAACTACACCTTCTACTATGGTGTTGTACAATGATAGTGTGGGGTTGGTCCCATTGTGAAATAAAGATGGAATATATGAATTAAGGATTAGAACCGTTTTGGGTAGGAGACCTAATAGGATGAATGCATTTTGTAAAAACTAACTCTAATTGATCATGGTTTAGTATTAAGGATATGGAATGTAAAATGACCAATTTTATGGTTTATTAGAAAGGATGACCTAAATTATAACTTTTTATAGTCCAATGGTTTAGGCTGTGAATAATGAAGAGGTCACTATTTTCTCATGGTCAAACGAACATTCTCTATCACGAAGGAGACTATTTATTGGCCTTGAGAGAACAATAAAATAGATTCATTAATCATTGAATATAGGGATGAAACAATCATAAAAGGTGGTTATAGTTTATTATACATAAATCAAGACATGATCGTTCATTAAAATACACCATGGTCATGATTTTTCACGTGAATTGGATAGAAACAATTTTTTACCCAAATTACTTATACATAAGGTTACCATATTGATAATTGATGATTAACTATAATAAGAAACCCCCAATCTACATCCCTATATATAATGAAAACCTAATCATTGTAGAATCGATTATATATAGATAAAGAGTTGAAATCATGGTTATTATGCCGAAAAATATTGGGATTAACTGATTGAAAAACATACATTGATTCAGATTAACCAATTATCATACATTAAATTAAGAACTAGAAAATATAAATCTCAAATCAAACAAAATTTCAATCAACTACTTAATTAAAATAAGAACATGAACAACTACAACAAATATTCTTTATCAGTTGGTTATTGAGTCAATGAACACATGAAATGGTATTAGTGATGTAAAATAGAAAACAAACATCATTGAAATTGATCCACGGTGCTTTTATTAATGTAAAAAAATGAAAATACGAGAGGAAATATCAGTTTGGAGAGAGAGGTAGAATAAACATGAGATGAAAGTCAAGAGAAAATGGTAGAAAATGTAAATTGTTATCTAAGATCTATTTTTTGTATTCCTACTGATGGTAAATATTGGGAAAATACATGATTTGTAATGGTGTTTCTTGTCATGAATGTCTGATCTGAGTTTCATTCTATGATTTTTTAATTTGAAAAAATCTCACATGAATATTAATGGTAGATTTGGAATGATTATTCCTTTCATGATTTGTATCTAGGCCTCACCTTGTGAATCTTTCTCTGGATATATATAGCTGGTGGGAATTAAATTTGAAGGTTACACAACATGTAATGGTGACTCACGTCGTGTAACGAACTCAAAACATGAAATTAATCTTGAAATTTCATAATGGATTGCAGCATGTTGTGAAATGATACTAAATGTGGTTTAATTATTTTTCACGACATGTAATGGTAATTATTGGACATTGTCTTTATTTTTCCCATTGAAACAATGACATCCAATTTCTTGTAATAAACAACACATACCTGTTCATTATCAGGTAAATCAGTGAAAATTCTTAATAAATTGAAAAAAATATATATATATGAATTCATATTATTAAATATCTTCCCAAAACCACATTTTTATATTTTATTTATAAAATACACCATGGAAAAAATCAAAAAAGACACTCCCCAAACCACTCCCATCACAATAGTAGCTTTCTCAAAACATCACATTCCCTTCCATAGAACCACTTACAGTTCTTTTATATAAATATCATAATCAATAGTAATTGATATTTAACCATGATTTGGGCGAGGAGAAAGTACTACTTGGGCTGTCATCCAATTTTACACAGAATAGATCTATGTTATCAACCTTCTAGACTTCCTTCACTCTAGTGACGTTTCTAGTAGAGAATAAACACATAGTACCATTGAAATAATATAAAATTAAATAAGATATAAAAATATATGACTATTAGTGACTATGAATGTAACACCCCAAGCTTCTACGGTACGTTTCCCTTTGAATAATGCGATAGCGTGTGTTGTACGCAACCTCGAGTTCTAACACACACCACAACTAATTAAACTAGCCGTTGTGAATAGTAATACCTAATTTTTGAAAATGGACTTCATTTTTGGACTCGGAATATCGAATTTAGCCTAAGGTGAAATTTTGGTACTTTTCGGATAACTTTCATATTTTGATGAATAGTGAAAATTACTAAATTTTAATTAAAAACAACTTTTTTTAATCAAAATAATTAATAGTGATAAATTATGAATTTTAGTAGTTTTAAAGTATATTTAGAATATATTTTTACCATTTAATATAATGTTGGTCATTGGACATAATTTTACAATTAAACCGAACATAAACAAGTGTCAATCTTTTGATAGTTATTATCTCTTAAAAACACGCTTTTTGTTTTGACAGCGGGAATTAATTTTAAATTAATTTCTGCCACTTCAATGTTTTGAATTTAGGAAAATGGATTCCATATTTGTAATCAGGATGTTCAAATTGTGTAAATAGGTAACTTTTATTTTTAGACATTTTGAATAATTACTGCGGTAAATATTTTATTTACCATGGTTAAGGGTAAATCCGGTAAATAAGGGTTAAACAAATAATATTATAATAATACTAAATTACCCTAAAAACGTGTCTTAACCCTATTGGTTGATAGATGGTCTATCATGGACATCTTTGTGTCAATTTTGGGACCCCATGGATCCACTTGTAAGTGATAATGACACTTTATTTTAATTTAGTTAAAATGAATACAAAAATGACACAAGCATATATCTTTTAGAACAACAATTTTTACATATGGTTATATATGTTGGATTTTAGATTATAAATATTCATTAGAAATCTAAACAGATTTCCTACATAATGATATTTTATTTATAATTTTTAGACATTAAATAATATATTTTATTTATGACACAATGATGATGCAGTAATTACTATAATAGTGAAAAATTAAAATAATTTATATTATAAATACCCAAATAAATATAATATGAAACTTTTAATGAATTAAACTAATTTTCTAGGCTAATATGATATATTAGGATTGATTTAATGGACTTTGTTCGAAGTAATCAATCTGTTATGAGTTTCACAAAAATCAAATATTGAATAGTGTCAAAATTGACATAAAAGAGTTCTTAAAACAAATATTATATTATTAATTGATATTAAATTCCTAAAAATCTAAGGTTCGGCCAAGAGACTTATATTATGATAGGTTAATCATTAATGGACCACTTGGGGGTCGCTTGGATGTATATAGTAAGTTTATTAACCATATTATATAAAAATACAAAGAGACATTGTAAAAGTGAAACTAATTAACTTAGAGTTAATACTTAAAGATAAGGTTAATATAAGTCCCCAAACCAGTCTAAATTCTATTGGTTGAGTGGTTTTCGACCTATCCCCACCTTAACCTTTGAATAATAAGCTTTGGAGCCATTAGAAACCGAATATGAATTTATTATAAATTAATATTTCTAGCTTTTCCAAAGGTGCCCCTCACCCCTCTTATAAAAGGGCACTCCTCCTTCTCATTTCTTCACACTTGCAAAGCCTTTTGGTTCGGCCAAACTCTGCCCAAATAATCTCCCAACATCCCTCACTACAACCTAGAGGCCTTAGTTTGATCAGAAAGCCAACCTAAGGAGCCCTTTTGATCAAATCAAAAGGAAGAACCCGAAGAAGAGGTAATGATTTCACCACCCTTTTCTAAGTTCATTTCTTCTTCCACTTCTTCTTCCTTTGTTCTTACCATTCTGAAATAATAACTCCAGTATCTCACATATACTGTGATGTTATTATAAATATGGTACAATCATATTCAGTATTCTATCCACCCTTTGAATAACATGTCACCATACGTGCGTACGTACGGCTTACCGTCTCCACGTCGTGGTGTAATTGTTATTCAATATAATATTATTTGGATGGGTATAATAATGATGTGTAACTCATGTAAATAATAAATATAACATGTTAATGATTCTGTATATATGATATACCATCCATTTATATATTATTTTAATATCAAAAGAATGATATTGTCGCTCGTGCGTACGTACGGACTACCGTCTCCACGAACGCGATGAGATTCATTCTCCATCGTATCCATTCAAGTATAATTATCATTTGATGATTTAAAAATGATGTTTAAGGACTGTATATCATTCTGGATATGAATAAGATACAACAACCATGGCTTATGTAACAAAACATATAAAAGAAAATGAGTAAGTTAACTCCCGAAACGACGATAATTCTAAGATATTATTAACAAATCAATATTAAAAGATCATATATGGTATCATATTAATATATATGATTCTTGTATAATTTAATAACAACTATTTCACCATTATACAGGAGGTTAACCTACCCCAACCAAACAAAAAGTACAAGGTAAGGGTTATTTCACAATCTCTTCTTTATCCGAGGATGTTTATACGTAATAATCTACTGGGATCTCGTTATCATCCACATCCATGTTTCTTCAAAATGTATTTCAAAACATTTTTACTATTTACACGAATATGGGTTAAAGTCATTTATACCCTTGTTTGACTTTTTATAAGAGGTTTATAAAGGAATCTTTCCGTCGTTTTCAAAACAAGGTCCTTTTTAACCTTTTCGACAGAATTAAGGTAAGAATGTTTTTTTTACTTATACGGCGGGTGCGGTTATTTTCCGCCGTTATAAAATTGTCGAAGCTTTCCTTACAAGCTTATAAGAATATTTTCAAAGAAATGGTTTCTTTTATATTTATGTGATTTTTAAATGATTTCAAAAGAGAGATATTTCCCTCAGATATATGAAAATCCAGTGTAATGAATACGTATTTAACGCAAGCTTAAAAATGTTTTCAGAAAACCGGACTCTCGAGTTTGGTAGACAGGAAGGGATTGGGAGTGGACCCATCATGGCCTGTAATTAATCGAGAAGTCTCAGAATTAGTTATTTTGTTTTCAGAAGCTTGCATATTGCTTTCAGAAAAACACTGGAGTATATTTTATCAATTTTAAACATAAGTATCTTCTAAAAAAAATTGCATCGGTAGGTCTCATGAGACAAACAAGTGTCTTGGCACAAGGCCTTGACAAAATCTTATTTGTAGTCTTGGCACGAGGCCTTGGCTATGTGGTTATGATAGTCTGGCATTATGCATTCCAACATTATGAAAGTGGTTATTGATATTGCATGTGATTATTCGATTAGTAGAATATCCATGTGAATAAGTAAATGGCATTATTTCATTTTTATTTTTGCCATACAATGTTGAAGTTCAATTTTAAAAGGCTTTTGTTTTAGTAATTCATTGCCTTAGATGTTTATGCTTATTATGAATGTTCCGCTATATTGTTATCCTTACTGGGCATTTGAGCTCACCCCTTTTCTATGTTTTATTTTTCCCAGGTAGTGAAGAAGTAAATTATGAATGACCTGCAGGGATATTATGAGGGGTTAATAGTGTGGATATGAAGACTTTGTTGTTTTAGTAGTTTTTCACTTTGAAATGTAATGTAAAACTTTATGATTATATCTAGTGTTTCCAAGGCTACTAAACCAATCGGTCTTTCGAGATTTGATCTTTCTTGTGATCATGCCAATGTTATGTAATTAATGCACCGACTCTGGGCAACTGGGGTCGGGGCGTTACAGTTGGTATCAGAGGAAGTTTAGTACAAACCTTGGAAGCTAGATTTAGATAAACTCTGATTAGAGCACATAGACCTAAGATGAACTTTGAGGATTAGTATAGAAGAACTTCCTAGAATTATGGTATTGTAGAGACTTTGTGAGTTTTCCGAGCAATACATCCCTATCTGGATACGAGCAGGTAGAGGCGGCTCTGGCACAGATGTACCTAGGGGTAAAACCCGAAAACACCGCTTTGAGCTAGACTCGAACGGGAACTGGTGCACGACAACGGGCCTTGCTGCACTCTTGGTTACGACACTCCCGGGGGATATGCTTAGGATAACTCTCACTTTCTTTACAAATCATTATGAAGGGTTTATGAGTATATACTTCCTCAAAGAAAACATTTTTATGATTATGGATTATACCCATAAATAGTTCAATTTATGTTAAGTGTTTTATAAGTATGGGATTATGTATTTTGATTCATAAACTGATCTAGTTTATGCCATTGTTTAGAAATGGCGCCTAGTGGAAGAAATGGAAACCGTATCAATGCGCGCACTCCATGTAGGGATTTCCCTCCTGCTCAAGATAATTATAGTGGGGCTGGTGATGCAATTGGTGCCGACCAGCTAATCACCATACTGGGACAACTTACTCAGGTTATGAATAATAACCTTACCCGTATGGAGCACCCTGATCCGCAGCGTGGAGGATCAATGTTAGATCGATTCATGAGGCAACAACCACCAACGTTCAATGGGAATACAAATCCCTTAGTAGCTGAGCAATGGATATTTTCCCTAGAGAAAATATTTCAGGCTTTGGGGAGCAGTGAAAGGGAAAAAGTTATCATGGAAGTTTACCGCCTCACTGGAGATGATGATCAATGGTGGTCATTGATTCAAAATACGAAGGAAGATGATGAAGTATCAAATATGGAATGGAGGGAGTTCAAAGATCTGTTTTTAGAAAAATACTTTCCTCGCGACCATCGAGCAGATATGGAAAGACAATTTCTGAGTCTGAGACAAAAGGAGGATGAGAATGTCACAAAGTATGAGGCTAACTTTACAAGGTTAGCGAGGTATGCTGGAGATTATATTTGCAACCCAAGAAGTAAGATTGATCGTTTCTTTGATGGGTTAAAACCATTTCTCCATCGAGCATTAGTCTCACAATCCTTTTCGTCGTACGAAGACATTGTCTCATGTGCTATCAAGACCGAAAAAGAATTCTCTAAGTCTTATGACTTTAAAGCGAAGCAAGAGAAGAAGAGACCTTCTGATCAATCTGGGAATGGAAATAAGGGGAAGAAGGGAAAGGTTGAATATCCATCTTGTGGTAAATGCGGGAAGAAACATCCTGGTAGTTGCTTGAAGGGAATGGGAGTCTGTTACAAGTGTGGTGAAAAAGGCCACCAAGCTCATGATTGCAAGGGGAAGAAGGAAGCTACCAACGTTCAGTGCTACAATTGCAGGGAGATGGGGCATTATGCTAATGCATGTCCTAAGCGTCAGGAGAACTTACCTCAGAAAAGGCCAAGGGATCAAGGCCAGGCTTATGCTATCACTACTGCTGAGGTAGAAACTCCGAAAGACGTGGTGGCAGGTAATTTAATGGTTTCCTCAAGTTTAGCAAATGCATTATTTGATTCTGGATCATCGCATTGTTTCATATCTTCCCAGTTTTCTAAGAAAATTAGATATTTCCAATTTGATTTAATAAGGGAGTTGTCAGTTAAAACTCCTAAAGGAAGTATCGTTGCAACAATGTTTTGTGAATCAGTCCCCATTAGAGCACATAAATTTTCTTTATCTGCTGATCTCATCGTCATACCTATGATTGAGTTTGATATAATCCTCGGTATGGACTGGCTTTCGGACTATGATGCGAAGATTTATTGTAAGAAGAAAGAGGTTACGATTCTTGATGATAATGATAAGGAACACCTTATTTTTAGAGCAGAATCGTCACCACCTAATTCTTATTTAGATCCACCCCCAGTAGTTCAACTTAATTCAATTATTGGGGAGGAAGAGAATGAAATAACTGTCGGTGAGGAAAGGAATGTTCAAATAGAGGATGTACCTGTTGTGAAAGAATTTGTAGATGTATTTCCGGAAGATTTACCTGGACATCCTCCAGAACGAGAAGTTGAGTTTTCCATTGATTTGATTCCTGGATCAAGGCCTATATCGAAGACCCCTTATAGGATGGCCACTGTAGAGTTAGTCGAACTAAAGAAACAACTAGAGGAATTGAGTAATAAGGGATTTATTCGCCCTAGTGTTTCTCCATGGGGAGCCCCTGTTCTTTTTGTTAAAAAGAAAGATGGATCTATGAGGTTATGTATCGACTACAGGGAGATCAATGCTATAACAATAAAGAACAAGTATCCCCTACCTCGTATTGATGATTTATTTGACCAACTGCATGGAGCTCAATACTTTTCAAAGATTGACCTTCGGTCTGGATACCATCAGTTGTGTGTAAAGAAAGAAGACATTCCGAAGACAGCATTTCGAACCAGGTACGGGCATTACGAGTTTACTGTAATGCCGTTTGGATTGACTAATGCAACCTCTGTATTCATGGATCTAATGAATAGAGTTTTCAAGGAGTATCTCTATGAATTTGTGGTGGTATTTATTGATGATATCTTGGTATACTCCAAAACCTACAAAGATCATGAAAATCACTTGCGCATTATCTTGAAGACTCTGAGGAGGCATGAATTATATGGAAAGTTTAGCAAGTGTGAATTCTGGCTTCAGGAGATTTCTTTTCTTGGCCATATTGTCTCTAAAGATGGAATCTCTTTTGATCCTTCTAAGACCAAGGCAATCCAAGAATGGCCAGCACCTACGAGTATAACTGAGGTACGTAGTTTTATTGGTTTGGCAGGTTATTATCGACGTTTCGTCCAGAATTTTGCCCGATTGGCTAACCCATTAACGAAGCTCACACGTAAAGGGGTTAAATTTGTTTGGACAAAAGAGTGTGAAGAATGTTTCGAAGAACTGAAGAGAAGATTAGTCAATGCTCCTATATTGACTCTACCATCGGGGAATGATGGGTTCGTTATTTATAGTGATGCATCAAAGAAAGGACTTGGCTGTGTCCTTATGCAGAATGATAGAGTTATTGCCTATGCATCACGACAGTTGAAAATTCATGAACAAAACTATCCTACTCATGATCTTGAGTTAGCAGCTGTGATCTTTGCTTTGAAGATATAGAGGCACTACCTCTATGGTGAAAAATGTGAGATTTATACTGATCACAAGAGTTTGAAGTATATTTTCTCACAAAAAGAACTCAACATGAGGCAAAGGAGATGGCTTGAATTACTCATGGATTATGATTGCACGATACACTACCACCCAGGGAAGGCAAACAAGGTGGTAGATGCATTGAGTAGAAAAGACCATGGAGTTTTGAACAATATGAGAATTGAAAGGGATCCAATTGTCATGGAGCTAGTGAAGATGGACATGGGAATAACCAGGGAAGGTGAAACATCAATGCTTTTTCAAATGGTTGCCAAGCCATATTTACTAGAAAGGATTAAGAGTTCTCAGACTGATGATGAAGAATTCCAAAAGAATATTAAAGCTGTGAATGATGGGAGATTGAGAGACTTTGCGTATGAAGGTGGAATTTTGAAATTCGGGAAGAGACTTTGTGTTCCCAATATACCTGATCTAAAAAGGGAATTGCTGGATGATTCTCATAGTTCCAATTTCTCTATACACCCTGGGAGCACCAAAATGTATAGAGATTTGAAGGAACATTTTTGGTGGGACAACATGAAGAGGGAGATTGCTGATTTGGTGTCAAGATGTATGGTTTGTCAACAAGTGAAAGCTGGAAGGCAACAGCCTGGAGGAGTCATGCAACCTCTTCCCATACCAGAGTGGAAATGGGACAATATTACAATGGACTTTGTCATGGGGCTACCAATGACTCCTAGAAGGAACGATGCAATATATGTTATTGTTGATCGTCTTACCAAGTCAGCACATTTTCTTGCTATAAGAGAAGATCTACCCCTGGAACGTCTAGCAAGACTATACATTAATGAAGTTGTGAGACTTCATGGAGTTCCCCTATCGATTGTTTCTGATCGTGATCCCCGTTTTACTTCAAGATTTTGGAAAAGTCTTCAGAAATCCCTGGATACTGAACTTCATTTGAGCACTGCTTACCACCCTCAGACAGACGGACAATCAGAACAGACTATTCAGACCTTAGAAGACATGTTGAGATCTTGCTCACTTGATTTTCAGGGTATGTGGGATCAATATTTACCACTAGTAGAATTTTCCTATAACAATAGCTTCCATTCGAGTATTCAGATGGCACCATATGAAGCGTTATACGGAAAGAGATGTCGTACACCAACCTGTTGGGATGACGTTGGTGAAAGAAAACTTGTAGGCCCAGAACTGGTGGAGGAAACAGTGGAAAAGGTGAAGGTAATCCAAAATCACATTAAAGCAGCTCAAAGTAGGCAGAAGAGCTATGCCGATAATCGAAGGAAGGATTTGGAATTTCAAGTCGGTGATCATGTTTTCCTGAAGGTATCTCCGTGGAAGGGAGTCATACGTTTTGGTAAGAAAGGTAAATTGAGTCCCAGGTACATCGGACCTTTCGAAATTCCAGAACGAATTGGGGCTGTAGCTTACCGATTGGCAATGCCGCCAAGTCTCTCCAAAGTTCACGATGTGTTCCACGTATCTCTGTTGAGGAAATACATGCCTGACCCAACGCATGTACTCACCTATGAAGATTTAGAACTGGAACCCGATCTGTCTTATTGCGAAGAGCCCATCAAGATTCTTGATACGAGAGAACAAGTGCTGAGAAACCGGACGACGCGTCTGGTAAAAGTTTTGTGGAGGAATCATAAGATGGAAGAGGAAACGTGGGAACCCGAGGAACTTATGATGAAGAACCACCCGAGTATTTTTATGTAGTAATACCCTAGAAATTGCGAGGACGCAATTATTTGAAGGAGGGGAGAATGTAACACCCCAAGCTTCTACGGTACGTTTCCCTTTGAATAATGTGATAGCGTGTGTTGTACGCAACCTCGAGTTCTAACACACACCACAACTAATTAAACTAGCCGTTGTGAATAGTAATACCTAATTTTTGAAAATGGACTTCATTTTTGGACTCGGAATATCGAATTTAGCCTAAGGTGAAATTTTGGTACTTTTCGGATAACTTTCATATTTTGATGAATAGTGAAAATTACTAAATTTTAATTAAAAACAACTTTTTTTAATCAAAATAATTAATAGTGATAAATTATGAATTTTAGTAGTTTTAAAGTATATTTAGAATATATTTTTACCATTTAATATAATGTTGGTCATTGGACATAATTTTACAATTAAACCGAACATAAACAAGTGTCAATCTTTTGATAGTTATTATCTCTTAAAAACACGCTTTTTGTTTTGACAGCGGGAATTAATTTTAAATTAATTTCTGCCACTTCTGTGTTTTGAATTTAGGAAAATGGATTCCATATTTTTAATCAGGATGTTCAAATTGTGTAAATAGGTAACTTTTATTTTTAGACATTGTGAATAATTACTGCGGTAAATATTTTATTTACCATGGTTAAGGGTAAATCCGGTAAATAAGGGATAAAAAAATAATATTATAATAATACTAAATTACCCTAAAAACGTGTCTTAACCCTATTGGTTGATAGATGGTCGACCATGGACATCTTTGTGTCAATTTTGGGACCCCATGGATCCACTTGTAAGTGATAATGACACTTTATTTTAATTTAGTTAAAATGAATACAAAAATGACACAAGCATATATCTTTTAGAACAACAATTTTTACATATGGTTATATATGTTGGATTTTAGATTATAAATATTCATTAGAAAGATAAAAAGATTTCCTACATAATGATATTTTATTTATAATTTTTAGATATTAAAAAATTTATTTTATTTATGACACAATGATGATGCAGTAATTACTATAATAGTGAAAAATTAAAATAATTGATATTATAAATACCCAAATAAATATAATATGAAACTTTTAATGAATTAAACTAATTTTCTAGGCTAATATGATATATTAGGATTTATTTAATGGACTTTGTTCGAAGTAATAAATCTGTTATGAGTTTCACAAAAATCAACTATTGAATAGTGTCAAAATTGACATAAAAGAGTTCTTAAAACAAATATTATATTATTAATTGATATTAAATTCCTAAAAATCTAAGGTTCGGCCAAGAGACTTATATTATGATAGGTTAATCATTAATGGACCACTTGGCGGTCGATTGGATGTATATAGTAAGTTTATTAACCATATTATATAAAAATACAAAGAGACATTGTAAAAGTGAAACTAATTAACTTAGAGTTAATACTTAAAGATAAGGTTAATATAAGTACCCAAACCTGTCTAAATTCTATTGGTTGAGTGGTTTTAGACCTATCCCCACCTTAACCTTTGAATAATAAGCTTTGGAGCCATTAGAAACCGAATATGAATTTATTATAAATTTATATTTCTAGCTTTTCCAAAGGTGCCCCTCACCCCTCTTATAAAAGGGCACTCCTCCTTCTCATTTCTTCACACCTGCAAAGCCTTTTGGTTCGGCCAAACACTGCCCAAATAATCTCCCAACATCCCTCACTACAACCTAGAGGCCTTAGTTTGATCAGAAAGCCAACTTAAGGACCCATTTTGATCAAATCAAAAGGAAGAACCCGAAGAAGAGGTAATGATTTCACCACCCTTTTCTAAGTTCATTTCTTCTTCCACTTCTTCTTCCTTTGTTCTTACCATTCTGAAATAATAACTCCAGTATCTCACATATACTGTGATGTTATTATAAATATGGTACAATCATATTCAGTATTCTATCCACCCTTTGAATAACATGTCACCATACGTGCGTACGTACGGCTTACCGTCTCCACGTCGTGGTGTAATTGTTATTCAATTTAATATTATTTGGATGGGTATAATAATGATGTGTAACTCATGTAAATAATAAATATAACATGTTAATGATTCTGTATATATGATATACCATCCATTTATATATTATTTTAATATCAAAAGAATGAAATTGTCGCTCGTGCGTACGTACGGACTACCGTCTCCACGAACGCGATGAGATTCATTCTCCATCGTATCCATTTAAGTATAATTATCATTTGATGATTTAAAAATGATGTTTAAGGACTGTATATCATTCTGGATATGAATAAGATACAACAACCATGGCTTATGTAACAAAACATATAAAAGAAAATGAGTAAGTTAACTCCCGAAACGACGATAATTCTAAGATATTATTAACAAATCAATATTAAAAGATCATATATGATATCATATTAATATATATGATTCTTGTATAATTTAATAACTACTATTTCACCATTATACAGGAGGTTAACCTACCCCAACCAAGGAAAAGTACAAGGTAAGGGTTATTTCACAATCTCTTCTTTATCCGAGGTTGTTTATACGTAATAATCTACTGGGATCTCGTTATCATCCACATCCATGTTTTTCTTCAAAATGTATTTCAAAACATTTTTACTATTTACAAGAATATGGTTTAAAGTCATTTATACCCTTTTTTGACTTTTTATAAGAGGTTTATAAAGGAATCTTTCCGTCGTTTTCAAAACAAGGTCCTTTTTAACCTTTTCGACAGAATTAAGGTAAGAATGTTTTTTTACTTATACGGCGGGTGCGGTTATTTTCCGCCGTTATAAAATTGTCGAAGCTTTCCTTACAAGCTTATAAGAATATTTTCAAAGAAAAGGTTTCTTTTATATTTATGTAATTTTTAAATGATTTCAAAAGAGAGATATTTCCCTCAAATATATGAAAATCCAGTGTAAATGTATACGTATTTAACGCAAGCTTAAAAATGTTTTCAGAAAACCGGACTCTCGAGTTTGGTAGACAGGAAGGGATTGGGAGTGGACCCATCATGGCCTGTAATTAATCGAGAAGTCTCAGAATTAGTTATTTTGTTTTCAGAAGCTTGCATATTGCTTTCAGAAAAACACTGGAGTATATTTTATCAATTTTAAACATAAGTACCTTCTAAAAAAAATTGCATCGGTAGGTCTCATGAGACAAACTAGTGTCTTGGCACAAGGCCTTGACAAAATCTTATTTGTAGTCTTGGCACGAGGCCTTGGCTATGTGGTTATGATAGTCTGGCATTATGCATTCCAACATTATGAAAGTGGTTATTGATATTGCATGTGATTATTCAATTAGTAGAATATCCATGTGAATAAGTAAATGGCATTATTTCATTTTTATTTTTGCCATACTATGTTGAAGTTCAATTTTAAAAGGCTTTTGTTTTAGTAATTCATTGCCTTAGATGTTTATGCTTATTATGAATGTTCCGCTCTATTGTTATCCTTACTGGGCATTTGAGCTCACCCCTTTTCTATGTTTTATTTTTCCCAGGTAGTGAAGAAGTAAATTATGAATGACCTGCAGGGATATTATGAGGGGTTAATAGTGTGGATATGAAGACTTTGTTGTTTTAGTAGTTTTTCACTTTGAAATGTAATGTAAAACTTTATGATTATATCTAGTGTTTCCAAGGCTACTAAACCAATCGGTCTTTCGAGATTTGATCTTTCTTGTGATCATGCCAATGTTATGTAATTAATGCACCGACTCTGGGCAACTGGGGTCGGGGCGTTACAATGAAAACTCTCATGTGATATTCACATAGTATAATAAGGTAATACATTAACCACAACTCTAAAAACAAATTCTAATGAGTCCTTCATGATCTTGTAATATTACAAAAAAGAATAACATTATATTTCACATCAGAATAACCAAAATCATTTGGATAAAACATTATAACCATATATCCTAGAAAAATATTGATAATATTTATGTTAAATAACAATGTAATCCACTACAACCATTTACCACAATTAGAAACACGTTCTAAATTCATATTATAGAATATAACATTTGGTATACACATTCTAGACATACCACATATAAATGTATTATCCATAACTTCCAATCAGAATACCACCTATGGAATATATCCAATCACATAACAACCTCTAAAACAAGTATATTGGGTCACTAATCTCTATATATAGAATAATCATGATGAGTCACATATTTTAATATTTCTATTGAACTATCTATCATTTCAACACCTTTTAAAACTCTATAAGTACACCTTGTTTAGAAAATAATATCCAAATTAATCAATATCCTATCATCCAAGTCCATGAATAGAGTACAATAAATATATGAAATCTATTTTATAGTCTTAACAAAAATAAACCCCCTAGATTAGATCCAACCAACCTACCACATATCATATATCTATGGACTATCCATAAATAACTAACATGAAACAATAAAACCCTATGAATACCATATAATAAAAAAATAATTCAAAATCCAACTCAAAGACATACCATACACAATAGTATCTATAAATACATACCTCGGGGGTACACCCAATTACCCATGAAATGTGATCCCTAGGCATCATGGTTTTTACCAAATCAATAAAGGCTAGTATCTAGAATCAAGGGTTAATTTATAAAAAATACAAGGAATGATTTTTTCTCAAAATAAATTCACATCATCATGGGCATTTTTTACTAAAACTCCATATTGATGTATCCAATATTCTCAAATAGGAAAAATTCAATGAAAAAAATAAAAAATCGCATGATTATTTTTACGGAGCATGTACGCATAAATAAATTAAATCTAAAAAAGCCAAATATATTAGTAATTTAATGACAACCCTGACTATTAAGAAAGTAATTCATTCCCTAAACCATTATGTAAGCATCAATAAAATAAATACTTGTGAGACCAAATAATTTAAATATAATAATATTAATAAATTAACAAGTAATTAAAAGAGAATTAGATGATATCCCCAGATATTATTTAGATATTAAATAACTTATTAATCCAACACACCAAATATGTATCTGAAATTTGATGTTAATTATATTTTTATGTGGGTCAAGGAGCGCATGTGTGATGTGAGTAAAAATAACCAATAATTGTTTAGAACTTCACATTAATGCTCCATAATGATAGAATAATATAAATAAATATAACATTCCTAAGTAATGAGTGAATTAATCTTTTAATGCACCTATGAAACATAACATTCCATATTACCAACTAGAATAACAACTAATAAGCCTAAAAAATTTAAAAGATAAAACAATACCTTCTAAACCATGAGGAGGATCATAATTTCAATGATTCTCCCTAAAATATATCATGTTAAGGGGAGAGTCATCAATAATTGTATCCTAGGGAAAAATATGGCCTTTCGGTCTAAAAACAACCTTCATGGTCATAATTGGGATGAAATGTGTTAAATTGGGAGCATTTACAATGATCATAATATGGGGGAAAAGAATTAATTTCATACAAAAAATAACTCATGAATTATTCAAGGAAATAAAATATACAAATAACCTCTACAATGTTCCACCAATATGGAATATAGTGCCATTAAATGTCTTAAAAACATTCTAAACCGTTATACTATGAGGAACAATTTCTATATGATATCCTCTCCTAGAATGGGGAAATCCTAGATTAAATATAAGGATCAACTATTCCCAGGTCATATGGTCTCGAGTGTAGTGAACCTATTATATGTCACAAGACCAGTTAAGCTAATTATCCCACTAATAATATTATACTAAAAAAAATTTAGTTATCATATTATATTTACCAATTATATGGGGAGAAATCACCCATAACCATAACTACTTTATTACATACACAAAACATCCCATATATGAGTATAAATTAAAATTATAATGACATGATTTCAAATTGTAATCATTGATAAATCAACACATCTATATAGAGAGAAATAATTTCATGCCTTAATAAAAACATTATTTTTAATAAAGATATCATAATTTAATTTTTAGATACAATATAATGTATTATATATAGTTTAATATTGAAAATTTCACAACTAATAATCATCATCCAATTCATTTATAAAATGAATCATTTGAATTCTTTCATTTGAATATAAACGTTAAAATATTTTATATTATACCAAACACAGAAATTATGCATGACCTGAAAAGGATATTCACTAAACCGATGATTCAATTTAAATACAAAATTCTTTCAAAAAAATTCAACAATGAATTTAATTTCCGGGTTTTATAAATTATTTATCACCCCTAAATGTCACCTATGTAATTTAAAAAATTACATCATCGAATTATAATAAATTTATTAATAAAAAATCAATTTTTCCTAATCAATGAACATACATTCCCCTTCTCACATAAATATCGTTATAATGTTTTTTCAAATAATTCATTTCATCATTAAAATATTCTTTGAAAAATAAATCATTATTTCATGAAATAGATTTATACATATATACATAAATAATAAATATTTTATTTGAATACTCAATTTTTTATATAATACCAATCATGATCATATAATTTTTTTTGAAAAAATTAAAATGTAACTAAACAAATAATTTCAATAGTATAAATTATAAAAACAATGCATTTTTAAATCTTCCATAATTTTTAAATTTCACTTAAATCTTCTCAACTAAAAATGATTTTTTTTAAAATTCAATCTCTGGAATATTTCAATCTAAAAAATAAAAAATAATACATTTTTATCCATTTTACATATCATAGTGAATACAAAAATCAAAAAAATAACACATTAAAATAATTTTTCAACCTGATAAAATTTATAATTTTTTATTTAAATTATCAATAATTTCCCAGTTGATTCTAAATAAATTAGATTATTCACTTCATCGTCACACCAAGATCACTTTCAACACGAAAACTTACACCGACTCATACAAATTAAATAATAAAAAGAGGCTAAAAATCACCTATGTCAATTTTAATTGAAATTCATATGTCTAAATTGAATTTTCAAAATGGTCAAATCTATCAATTTTATCAAACAATTATAAATTATGTAAATTAATTTTTTTATACCAATAACATCTCAAAAATAATAAAATAAAAAATAAAGTTAGGTATTACAATATTTTTATCATTTTTGTGGCACCGCCACATAAGAATCATCGATTTGAATCAGGAAAATATAGACATTGAAGAAAGATTATTAAGAGAGAGAGAGAGGAGGATAGAGGGAGATTAGGTAGTTAGGTTATATTACAAAAATTAAGGTGTTTCCATAATGTTTCTTAATATTGTGGATTCCACATTTATGAAAACATTTTTTTTTGTTTTTTTTATGGGTTGACACAAAACCAAGTGATGATTTTTTTACATCAACATACTAATCATGCACACCCCAACCAAAATATATTTAATAAATATTATAAAACATATATTATTCACAAAAATATTAACTTTAGTAATGTTAAATTAAGAATAATAAAAATATGTTAATAATATATATATATATATAGTTGTATTTTTATATATGTATGGACTCACAAAAACCCAAATACAAGACTACTGATAATAATATATATTACAATAATATTTATAATAATAATAATAATAATTTCAGATTGATACATATTAATATTTATAAATATATTAATTAAAAAATATAATAATAAAAAACTCAAAACAATATCGTTATTTATGTTTTTTATTTAGGATAAAATAAAAGGAAACACACATATCCATATTTTGTAATAACTGGTCATATCCCCTGAGGGATAACCCAACAATAAAACCCTTTGACATTAAACAATTGATGACTCAATTTCCCACACATTTTGATATTTTGAAGGTCCTCTTCAATAATAATTATAATAATTTCACATAGAAACCCATATATATTTATAAATATATTCATTGATTATAATAATAATAAAATAGATAAAAATATAAATAATTATATTATTTTTTAGGGATAAAATTCAAGGAAACACTCACACAAACCAATAGGCCAAAAGTACATTTCATATCCTCAAAATGGATAAACCATTCATCCATCCATTTTACCTTAAAAATTTTATGGCTTGAAGGTCTGCACCTTTTCATGGCCTAAAGGTGCACATGAACATGGCCCGAAGGGACATTAATCATGGATTATTAACCACAAAATAATGTCTCATAGCCCCCCCCCCCATAAACTCAAATAAATGCCCCTATTCTTTCTTAATACCACTTAATTTCCATAAGATGCTACCTCCCAGCCAAAATTGGTCTAGACAAAGCATCAACATTTCTCCCACCCATACCCACCAGCAGCCTCATCTGCAGCTAATATTATTTCCGAAAACTGGAATGAATTCCACCTCCATCATCTGATATATTTTCACACATGCTTACCCATATCATCGACATTATACCAAACTTCAATTTACCCATTTTAATCTAGTACTTTCACCATCACCCATGGTCTGTCCCACACAACACCCGACACCTCATGTACCAACCTCGTCACCAACCACTTGGGATTTCCACCATGTTGATGTCTTTTCTCATGCCAGCTCTCCAAAGAGTGATTTCACATATAAAAAAGTAACATCCACCATATAATAGTGGATCTTAAGAAAGTGGATTGGTATTGTACCCCAATAACATATGAATCCACAAAGAACCCAAAAAAATGTGGTTGGTCTTATCTTTACAACATAAATTATATTAAATATGGTAATAACAATAAAGACACACACACACACACATAAAAACACACACAAACACACATACTATAACACCTCGAGTTTTTATAATTTTTTCTTTGAATAAAATATACTTTTTATATCTAGTGTTACATGAAACACTATGTTAATCACTATCTACAAGCAAGACGAGGTCAATTTACACTATAGTCGACACTAAATTTTACCAAAGCCTTGACATACTATTAATGGAATTATTCAAACGTGAATTGTATTACATAATCATTAAACATTGAACGATAAATAGTAATAAATAATTTTTAATTTTTATTTATAATTTTTTTATAAAAATAAATCATTTTGAAAAAAACCGAATATTCATTTATATTTTTATATGTTTCCAAAATAATATTTTTCTCAAAAAATATTTTTTATATCTTATTTTGAATATTAATAAAATAAAATTATCATTATTTTTGAAATTAATGTGATAAAACAAAATTCATTTTGGAAATCACATTGAAATAATTATATTAGGGTGAATTTTTAAGATTTTATGGAAGAGTGTAATTTTTTATTGAATAGTGAAAAATATTAATTTTTAGTTGATTAATCCCTTTTAATTTAACTTGTTCATAAAGTAAAATTATATTTTAAAATGGATATAAATGATAATTAGTGAAATTATACATATATAAATCTGAATTATTTCATCACAATAAGTTTTATAAAGGATTTTGAAATAATAATATTTCAAACCTTGGAACATTTTCTCTTTAAAAAACTGTATTCTCATCGTGTATAAAGGATTAAATATAAATTATATTTTCCAATTATATAAATGGAATTTGGAAAAATAGATTCAATATTTTAAATAAGAATAAATTAGTTTATCTAATAATGTGAAATTAATTTTTGACCAAAATGAATAGTAAAAACATGTTAAAATTCTAAATTGTGGTTGAGTTAAAAATAGGGTTGTAAGAGGGTTAGACTAAAAAAATAAGGTTATAAATAAACAAAAACATTCTCAAAAATCATTTTGAGATGATATTTATACATAATATATTATATTACTGATAATGGATTGTTATTTGAGACTTTTTTTAAGAAAAAAATATGGGTGGAGGTTTTTCTTTCAAACCATTACTAGTGTGCCATTCACTTAAATTATAGAATTCCACCCCTATCCTCCCATATTCAAACCATAAAAACAATTTTATTGGAAAAAACCTGCCAAAAATAATATCTAAACTTACCTCGACTAATCCAATAAGAATTATTTTCATTATAAATCTATCATAGGAATGCATTGGGTGTAATCCTATGGAGGATACCCAGAGGAGAGATAACGTTCATCAATGAGCATTTTTGTTTAGATTCTTACCCCACCTCATTTAGTTAATATTATACCATGATGATATAATAGAAAAATAAAGTTTAAATAGTTATATTTATTTAATTTGAATATAATTACATATAACCACATCCACATTCATAAAATCGGTTACAAAATCATTATTCATTTGTATGGAAGATTACTACCGTGTAAACTAATGTTATTTATTTTCCATTACCACCACCCATGGATGGGTATGAAGATGAATATAATTTATATATATGATATTTATAACATTTTGATATCTATTGAGTAATTATATATTATATAACATTTTTCTTTCCATTTTATAGGGGATATGATAATGTTGTCCGTGTGTACAATATACTACCGACTCATAAAGTGATGCGATTCATTTCCCTAGCACGTTACATAGAAGTTATAATTTTGTAACATTAATTAATATATTTGATTAAAATGATATAATTATTATATATATGAAATAATTTTAATTATAAAAATATAATAAATCAATATCATTCTTACCTTTTCAATCCCTAAAAGATGATAATTTCGTTCTTGTAAGTGAGGACTAATTCCTTCATGAAGCAATTTGACTCCCATTTCATCACCACAAAACATGGATGATATGTATATGTATATTTAATGAACAAATTTTCTATTTATTATATTATTATAATTATGGAAATATTATATATTTCTAACCTCATTTCCATACTTATTTTTGAAAAATGGAATCGTTACTCATGCATACGTAATGCCAACCGTCTCAATAATCATAAAAATATTAATTCTCAAAACCATATATATTGATTGATATTAAAAGTATAATTTAGGTATGAATATGATAATTATTTAATTATTATCATATTTGATATTATGAATCCTTGATAAAATTAATTTGACCAAAAATTAGAAATCATTATATATATGAAAAATAGAGATTTTATTACATGAATCATGACGTTAACATGGAATTTTTAATATATGTGTAATTACATGAAATATGTATATTTTATATTTTATGATATATTTAATTATTTGTATTTAATATATTTATAATAAAATTTTATTTATTATATTATCGGTTTGAATGATTATGAATGAATTTGAGACTTACGGTCATGGATTTTCATCTCAATTTTTTAGTTCTGTGAGACACATTCCATATTCACAACATATTTCATTTAGGTGGTCTATATACTCCCCGTTATTTTATATTATTATTTATATATTAAAAACTTTTTTTTAATATTCATCTTTGGATATCCCTTTCATGTGGTTTACGTTTCATAATTTAACAAATCGAAAAGGGATTTTGTCTAATTTTTGCTTCTTTGAGACATACATTATGTTACAGATTTTTATTCTCTCAGGAGGTCTATATAAAACCCATTTTATGTTTAATATAAATAATTTATTTATCATCATGATATTTTAACTTAAATTTTACGTTAATATATCCTGAGAATTATAATTAAAATTTCTCAATTGTAAGTATTTTATCCTCGAATATTATCATTTATAATTATTATTTATGATTATGTTTCTAATGCTAATATATTATGACCAATTTATAATGAAAATCATTAATTTTGTACTCTTATGTATATTAAATGTTTTTTCATGTAATTTTACCATTTCATCACTCTTTGTTAGTTCAAATATTTGATAAAAATGGTTTTATAAAAATTTAACATTATTTCTCTCAGTGGTCGGGAATTCATTCCCTTCCAAAAAAAATGTTTTATAAAAAAAATTATATTTTTTTATTAATATCCTATTATTTTTAAAATGATATATTTACTCCTGTTTTACTTAGAATAAAATTAAAGGGAATCTTCATGTTATTTTTAAATAATGCCTCTTTTTCTCTTAAAAAATTTGTTAAAGAATTTTTTGTAAGTTTACTACATGAATGAAATATCACATAATCATGAAAATTATTTTATTAGAAAATTAAATTATATTTGGTGAAGGTTAATTTCAAAAAAAAATATTTTTTTATTCATTAAAATGTTTTTTTTCAAAATAAAATGGATATTTTACTCAATAAATGTATTAAATGATCGATTAATATAATTTTTCATATGAGATTATATCCATTTTACCTATGAATTATTAGGGGTATGATGAAACAATATCATTTTTATTCATTGTAAGAATGGTTTAATATTTTTATGACATCATTGTAATAATCCTCGTTTATATTTTACATGTTTTAATATAATAATATTCCAACAATGCCCAATTTTTCCCCTTATTTATTCTTTGATGAAATGTTGAAAATATTGTGAAAACCATACTTTTTATAATAGTTATGATAGAATGAAATGTTTATGACACACACATAATTTTCTGGGTTATGATATTATGATTTTTTTATGTTCCCATTGAAAATATTAATATAATTTTCATTACGAGATGAGTGGGAGGAAAAACATCCACCCATTCATTGGGAGATGTTTCTTATCTCAAGAGATAAATTGGAATAAAATATGGTGTAAACTATGCTCAGCTTTGGATACATACACATTAATGGTTTGGGAAGTGAATCATGTCTTCTATGATAGTTTGGGGACTAAACCCATTCCACTATAATACCCCTATAAATAGGGCTTGACTAATATGTAAATTTTATTGTTTATTTTTGTGTATGCAACAAATCTATGTCTTATTCCAATGTTATTCCCACATATCTTGTTGAATTTTATTCCCTTATGATTCACATATTATGAAATACTAATCAATATACAATAACTCACAATTTTGATATTTGATATATAGAGTATTGTTTTCAAATGTTATGTTCATGTTCTCATACCCTTATGTTCATGTTATCCATATATATCTCCCTGATTTACCTTTATTGTGCTTCTGATCTGACTCATTCATTTGTTTTATTTCCACATTTTATAATGAAATTTATTACCTATGATATGCCTAAAGAGTTTTCTAGTTATGAGGATCATAGCTGGAGATGATGTAGTTTAAATATGTAACTATTTTTTCATTTTTCAAATAATAATAAACTATTATTTTCCTTAGGTGTGTGTTTGTGTAATATAAATAATATTAATTATAAATTATCTGAAATCTATGTATGATAAGCCTAGGTCGCTATAGTTGGTATCAAAAGATAGGTTTAGTTAAACATTGAAAACTAGTATAGGGAAAATTTAGAGAAATACATAGCAATATTTATAAGGATATGTCCAGGGATGTCTTTAGGGATAAGTATAAGTATTTTTAAATGTATATGAAAATGTCATGGAATTTTAGTAAAGGATATAGTTAGTGTTTTCTCTATAATTACATCCCTTTCTGTATTATGTAAGGTGATGTGGTTCTGAAACATTGATACCTAGGGTAAATTACTATGAAATGGGTGCATTATAATGGACATTGTAATCACCTGCTACATGGCTACATACCTTTCTACTCACATATTTTTACACTCCTGGAGGATATTCCTTATAAATTCAAAAAAACATTATAAACTAGTAAGAAGGATTTGAATAGATGATGATCATGGATTAAATAGGATAATAATTAGTTTTCATAGATCATATAAGGTTTCTTAATTTAGAAATCTCTTAAGTTATTTTTCATGCTTACATGGGTCACAACTAGGATTATTATTTATCATACGATGTTTTTTGTTTTAGTCCATTGTCCGACCCTGAATGAGTTTTGTTATTTTTGAGTGGAACAAACAATGAAATGAATATCATATTGAGCATAAAATCATTATGGGATATGGATTAAATAATCTCATTGTTTTTTTCAGAAAACATTCATATAAAATGAATCTTGTTATAAATCATAAATAACCATGGAGGAAATAATATTATATTGAGTTCTTCATGAGTACCATGAACCATCTTTCAGTGGGTCTTCTAATCCACTAGTTTCTGAAAAATGATCAGCACCCCTCAAATGTTACATTCAATTATCCAGTGTTTGTAACATAATACTTATTTTCAGATGACTATCATTAGTATATTTAATAATATCCTTGATGGAATATTATCATAAATTCAATGAAATCAGAAGAAATTGACTCCATGGATTTGGATGTTCTCACGAACTCTTTTTTTTCAGTAAGTAATTTTCTCATATTCTTGGTTTTAATATGGATAATGATTTCCTTGAGCTAAAATAAACGAATGATGAATCTTTTTGTACCAATGAAATTTTTTTTATATGAAATATGATGTATGATTCTGGTATTATCATTCAACCTGAACGTAAGGTTGATCAATTCTATAGTTCCTTGGAACAAAGTCTTTGAAGGGTATTATGCATAAGTATCTTCAGTATCTATGAAGAAATTTTCGATGCTCTTTCAAGGTGTAAATTGAGGTTGTGGTTTTATATCAATACATGTATTTTGATATGAAGGAAACAATTTAATTCCAAGGTAAATTCATGAACTCTTGTGAGAAGAATATAATATTTCCTTTATTCTAAAAGTTTGGGACGAAACATAGTGGAAATTATCGAAAGGTTGTTAGTAAATATTTTAATTTTCAAAGGAATGGTAATTATAAAATTGATTGATAAATTTATTAGAAGGATTAAGATAATGATTTTAATTGGGAGAATTTTTAATTTAATACACCTCACACACTCTATTGTTTCATGTGAAAAGTGTATGAGCATTATTCTATCCAATGACAAAATTTGATGGTTAATTATGATGATCATCATCAAAAACATATTCATATATAAAATAAAATGGTAAATCTATTATGATCACTATTTATAATGAGGGTTTTGATAATTACATGGTGAAAGGTATACATATAATCCATTTTAAAACATTTAATGTCTTATTTGACTCTTGATTTATTCATTATTTAATTTTTAATGTATTTGATAACGGTACCAAGATGCCACCCAACTGTTTAGTTATATAATTAGTAGAATAAAAACATAATGGTATTAATAAATTATCTCAGGTCTATTATTTAGGTCTTATTGACATTGGAGGGAATGAAATTACTAAAAATATTATCATTTTCCTCTATTTGTATTTGACATTATATTGGGCATGGATTGGATTTCTCTATATAAATCAGACTTCAGGTGTTGAGGAAGGGATGTTTCATTTTATATTACAATCAAACTTCTGATTGGATATAAATTTAATGATAAGTATGAACTTATGATATATATGACATACATTTTATGGGTCTTAATTCCCATTCATAGTGTTTTTTATCTTATATGGTGGAGGATAAACTCAACATCATTGACATGTTTTTTTAGTAATTTTTTGAAGCCGTTAAAGAAGAGTTTTACATATATCCTTAGAAACATGATGTTGAGTTCTCAATATAACTCATAATTGGTTCTATAACAATTTCAATGACTCTAATTATAATGGTACTGATTGATTTCCAGAATTAACGATGAAATCTAGGAAAGACATGAAAAGGGATCTATTCAACCAAGAGTGTCGTCATTGGGTGAAACTATTATTTTTTCCATAAATAAAGATGGATCGATGTGACACTACATTGATTATCAGTAGCTAAACATGATCATGACCAATAATAAGTATCCTTTTCCCCATATTAATGACTCATTTGATCAAATTTATAGAGCTCAATACCTTTTAAATATTTTCTGACATTCTAGATATCATCAAATTAGGTTTAAGAAAAAGGGTATACCTAAGAAAACATTACATAAATGTTTAGTATACAATTAAGATTTAGGGATTCCATTTGTCTTACTAATTCCCTATCTATATTCATGTATTTAATGAATATTTAATTTAGATATTACCTTGACCAATCTATGGTAGTAATTATAGATGATGTTATTCTCTACTAAAATAAAACTAAGAGAATACTGATAACTTGAAAATATATTTATAGAACCCAAGTAAGGAGAAAATATGAAAAAATTACAAACTATGACTTTTGAGTGAAAAAATATTCTTTTTGGGGTCATATATTATAAGGATTGGGTATATCTATATATCCATCAAAGATGCAATCTATTAAATATTGTCCAAGGCCAAACACAACACCTGAAATCCATAATTTTCTTGTTTTGGATAGTTATTATTTATGGATTATGGATTATTTATCAAGAATAAATAATCCTATAGCCACGTTAACTCATAAGGGATCAAATCTCCTATATAAAAATGAATGAGAAGAAAATGTCAAGGAACTAAAGAGAATATTTTTCATCGCACATGTTCATATATTAATCTATTATGGTGAAAATTTTCTAATCTGTAGTGATTCATCCAATAGGGATTGCACTTTTTTCTTACTTGTAATCACAAGCTTAAATATTATGCCTCACGAAAATTGATGATTCATGTGAAAATTTCCCAAAATCCTGATTTTGACTTAGCAGTGGTAATTTTTGAAATAAACATATGGAGGATTTATATTTATGGGGAAAAGTGTGATAAATATACTTATCAGAAAATTATATAGTATATATTCACATAGAAAAAGATAAATATGTTCCAAATTATATGTTGACAAATGATTAATTAGTATGATTGCTCAGTACATTACCACTCTAGGATGGAAAAAGGTGGATGATGATTTGATTTAAAATGATCATTTTAGCATATATGTGATGTGGATTACAAAAGATACAATATTTATTGACATGTGTAGGATAGATCTAAAATCCTAATAGATGGGGAAAATATTATATTTCCAAATTGAATGTTCAATAATATATCCATGTGGCGATTAAGTAGGCATAGAAGGAAGATGTAGAGCTATAAAAGAAGGTTAGAAATGTGCTTGAGTTTAACCATTATCATGATGGAATGATAATGTTTATGAACCTTGTATGTATTCTATCCACGCAATATTTGAATGAGTTGTTAGAGAAAGCTCATAGTTCTTCATTCTATATTCATAAAGGAAGTATAATGGTCTATACAGATTTGAATGAATACTTCTAGTGTAGTGGCATGAAAAGAGATATCAAATATTTTGTATCTCAATGCTTGATATGTCAGTATGGTAAGGATAAAATAAAAAAGTCTTTGGTTATGTTACATACATTACCCATACTAGAATGGAACTGGGAAAACATCACCAAGGATATTGATATTGGACTGCCCAACACAACTATAGGTAATTATGCAAAATGGGTTATTGTTAATCACCTTACCAAGTAACCATAATTAATCACTCTCAGAGAAGACTTATATATGGAACACCTCCCTAGTATATAAGTTAAGGAAGTGGTAAGGTTGCACAGAGTACCAAATTCCATTGTTTCTAATCTAGATATGAATTATTCCTCAAAATCATGTAGATTTCTTCATAATGATCTTGATATAGAGTTTAGTTTCACTACTACAAGAACCCTTAAAAGTCTAGAGGATATGATTATATATTGTTCAATGTATTTAAAAGGTTAATGGGATCAAACCTAGATCTATTTTATTTTTCTTAAAATAATGAAATTTACTTGATAATATAGATAAATATATATAGATATTCAAATGTACGATAATGATGATTCATAATGAACGATATTGGAACATGAGCTAGCTAATGATATATAAGTGAAGGATAGGTCCGTTCAAAAACATGTAATTACATAAAAAAATTTATAGAAATGTTATGATGATTATCATTGAAGTTATATATAATTTTTATTTGGTAATAATGTCTTCTTGTGAATTTATCCATTGAAAAAATAAGGGAAAACTAATTCCTAGATATATCAGTCCCATTAAAATTACTTATCATTTCAGGAATGTAGCTTATCCTTAGAAAGTACCATTAAAACACTCTCGAAATCATGATATGTTCCATGTACCTATGACGGGTAAGTACATAAATGACCCTTAAAAAGTACGAATCTTAGAGTTCATAATACTAGAGAAAGATATTTCTTAAAAGGAACAACTGGTGGAGATTATAGACCAAGTAAAGAAATTTATAAAAAAACAACACCACTCAACTGGTCATCATTTTCCGGTGAAACCTCCACATTTAAGAAGCTACATGGGATATTTAGGATACGATGAAGAGAAGTGTCCTCATTTCTATGTTTTAATGTGACAAATTTCTAAAGATAAATTCATTTTAATGGGGGTAGATTTTAACGAACCATGTTTTGTTTCAAAATTAAACAAAATAAATTTCATTGATACATTATATTACGCATAGTACCATGTTAATATTTCATTTCATGCATCACTATGTTACCTTATATTACACAAAACATCAAGTTGTAACAAAATCATGATATATTATTATTAATATTGTTATTATTAAAACATGCCCATTATAACAATGCTTTTATACATAGAAATATGAATAGTAATTACTAATTTTTAACTATTATGTATAATTTTTTCATATTTAAAATAATGTACCAAAGATTCATTAAAATCAATATATGTTTGGAAAATATGATTTATCTCAAAAATATCTTTTTATTTAATTTTTTGAATGTTAATGAAATAAAAATTTCAAACTTTTAAGAATATAATTGTAAAAAATATTTTTAATTTTTGAAATTATAATTTAAAAATTATATTAGGGTGAATTTTTGGGGTTTTTATGAAATGATTTATTTATGATGAATGGTGAAAATATTGAATTTTAATTGAAAAAGGCATTTTCAATTAATATATTTATTAGATAAACTATAGATTAAATTGGATTTAAAATAAAATTACTTCAATAATACATATATTATTCTAATTTAGTTTAATTTAACTAATTTTATATTGAATTTTGGTAAAAAAACATTCAAAACCTTTACCATTTTCTATTTAAAAACCAAAAATTTATTCGTGTCTGGGGTATTATTTTTAAATTAATATTTTTCAATTATATGAATGAAATTTAGAAAAAGTTATTCAATATTTTGAATAATAATAATTTATATTATCAAATATTTTCATCATAATAGTTTATCATATTTAATAGAAAATAAAGTAAATATTATTTACCATATTTACAGTAAAAATTGTTTTATCCAGGGTTAATCTAAAAATAAAATGGTTAAAAATAACCCACAATAGGTCCAAAACCAGATTTACATGAATATTTATACCCTATCCCTTTTAGCGTCAATAATTTTCCATTATTAGTGCCATGTTATGTGAAAAAAAATCTATGGAATTCTTTCTTTAGAATCATTATATCTATGCCACTCACCTCACTTATAAAAGGCCACAATATATTATCCCATAATCACACCATAAAAACATTTTTGATCTAAAAATAACATTCTGAATCATTTCAAAATTTCCATCCTCCCATCATATAATTCTTATTTTATATAGAAAACCAACATTTGAAATATTTTGGAGAAATCTTATGGATGACAAGAGAAGAAATGGAAATGTTCATCAATGAGCATTTTTATATTATTTATTCTTGCAACTGATTTAAATATTTCTATACTATAAAGACAAAATAACGAAATTATATTCCATATAATGTTATTTTTTAGGTTATGGTGATTATATATAACCACCCCCACTCCCATTAAATGGATTTCGAAATAATCCTTCTTGTGTATGGTGGACTACCAGCTCATGAACTGATGTTATTCGACTATATGTTACCACTGCTCGTGATAGTGTGTGATGATAGATATAAACTATATATATTATATATAAATCATATTTATACCTTTGATTCATTACATCCAATATAATTTTTACATTACATTAGTTATTGTAAATGATAACATTGTTCATATGTGTGGAATACTTCCTCCTCGTGAGGCGATGTGATTCATTTTCACTAACACTCTACATGGTAGATAATAAGGATATATTTTTTGAAAATATATATTATAAATAAAAAAATTATTATATTAATGAAATAATTATCATTATAAATATATAATATATCATCTTATTTCATACATTTTTATTCAATAAAATATATTAATATTTTTTTATACGTGTGGACTGTCGCCTTCATGAAGTGATGTGACTCTTTTTTCATCACCGTAAAAAATGGATGATATATATAAGTATATTTAAAGAAATAAAATATTACTTATTATATTATTATCATTCAGAAATAATTGGATATTACTTACTACATTTCAATAATGATCATTTAATAATTGAAACATTATTTAAACAATCATATGACCTACCATCTCCATGATTATAACATACTTCATTTCTCAAAACAATCTTTCTTAATTTATCATAATTTTATAATTGATGTATAAATATGATAATTATTTAATGATTATTGTTATATATATTAATGAAAAAAGATTAATTTAATAGGACTGAAAATAATATATCAAGACATATACAAAAAAAGTAGATATTACATGAAACATGACTTTAACATAGAATTGTTAATAAACAAGTAATAAAAGGAAATAAGTAAATCATACATGATATGTTATATATAATTTTTTATTTAATATATTTATAATAAAATTATATTTATTTTTCACGTGGTTTTAATGAGTGTGATATAAGGTAAGACTTGTGATAATTGATTTTTGGCTCAATTTTTACTTCGTGAGACACATGCCATATTCACCACCAATTTAATTTAGGTTTTATATAAATTTAACATGAATTTTTTTTATTATTATCTTGAAATATATTTATTTTTTAATATCCATTTTTAGATCATTCTTTTATGAGATTTATGGATCAAAATTTAACAAATCTGAAAAGGTTTTTTCTCCCAAATTTAATTATTTCAGGTGAATTTTGTGTTATAGACCTATAATTTTTCATGAGGTGTATATATAAACTATTTGACATATAATATAATTAATTTCATTATCATTATGATATATTATGTTCCATTTTACATTATTACCTCATGGGGATTATGATTCAAATTTACTAAAGTGGTAATGATTTTATGTTACAATTCCATTGTTATTCAGGATTTTTATGATTATGTTTATGATGAAAAACATATTATGATAAATATCTCTTGTAACTCGTTAATATTCTTATACCATTATTATTTAAGATATTTACAGGTAATATTTCTATTTATACTATTTGTTACTTAAAATAATTGATAAAATGTTTTTAATAATATATGATATTATTTTTCTCTTCTATAAGGAATCTATTTACATACAAAACCATTTGATATAGAAAGGGTTTTAATTTTTCTATTTTTATCCTATTATATTTGAAAAGAAAATTTTTCCCATATTTTTAATTTTTAATTTTTTTAAATAACTAATATTCATTTTCCAAATATTTTCAATATTTATTTAATCCAAAATTTGATATAAATCATTGTTTTAAAATGAACTTCATGAATGAAAAATCTTATTATATTGGAAATTATTTTACATTAATCTTTTTTATAATATTAAAAGGTTAATTTTTTTAAAAATATTTTCTAAATGTTTTATGATTTATTTTTTTTCAATATAGAGAGGATATATTCCTTAATAAATGTTTTAAATGACCAATAAAAATAATTTTCTATATATGGTGTCTTCAACTAATGTTACCAATGACTTTATTGGGATATTTTAGAAGAATTAAAATAATATTATTTATTTGACTGTTTTATGATAATGATTGCATTATTTTTAGGGAAATTGTTTCACTTACATGGGTTATACCATGTTAAATGTCTTTTGAAACTATATCATTTTTCCATGGGTTATTCTATGATGAAACAATTAATTGATTATCAAATATGTATATTTTATACTCGTTATGATATGATTAAATTATTATAAAACCCATATCATTTCATGGGTTATGTTATGATAAATTTTATATAATATTTTTCTATACATAAATATGGTTTTTTTTGTAAGAAAAGTTGTAAATATATATCTCTCTAGTTCATTGGGTTGGAATTTATATCTCATCAGATAAATAAGACTGGAATTGGGTGTGAACATGATTCAGTAAGGGACTTTTTCTATTGTGATGGTACTCAGATTAATTCTTGATTTCTTAAATTGGTTGGGGAGTTCACCCATTACACTATGATAGCCTTTGAAATTAACTTTGACTAATATTATGATGATGTAGTTTTATAATGGACAACCTATTAGCATTTCTATGTTTCGAAAGACACAAAAATATCATGGTCCTTATGCATGTGTTTTTGTATTATGATGAATATTAATAAAAAGGACATAATATCTATAAATGATAATCCTAAGTCGATATACAGATACAAGAACATATAAACACATAAAATTATAAATTAAAAATAGTTGTAACTAAGTTTTATTATTTAAAAACAAAAAATTATAATTAAATCAGTAATACATAACAAAATTGTTTTTAAAATAAATATATTATTCAAAATTTTCCTTTATATTGACATTAATATGTAAATAAATTAATGTGATCAAAATAATTACAATATATATTTAATCAATGAATAATAATTTACTGTATTATTATATTATAACTTTTTTATTATTTCACAATATACTAAGTGTTATGATCTCCCCACCATAAAACTATTAACCCCAAAAATGCAATCACAAAACCATCTTATTGGAACGTCCCATTCATATTTTAGGGTCCCCTTTCCAATATATGTCTTAGAGATATCATTCAATAAAAAAAACATTTTCAACCCATAAGTAATTTTCTGTGTATAGAATTTACAAAAACAAAATACACCATGAACTATTTTAATTCAATCATTTCATTGTCAATGTAATTTAAGACATTTGAGAATATTTTTGACATAATACATTAAAATTTTAAAATTAGCACAAGTTCAGAAAAATTATTTACTTATATCAATAAATAATAAATCCATAAAAAAATCCATGAAACTCATGAAAATTTATAAAAAATATATATAGTTAATTGAAAAATCATATATCTCATACAATAAAAATTTCTATACAAACATATTAAACAAAAATTAATTAAAATTTGAAATATCAACTAAAAAACATTAAATTTAAAAATTTACTATGTTTTCTAATACATACTATAAACATATAATTAACTCGTTTCATTCAAAATAAATACCAATTTATCATTTACACTCAAATATAATACCACATTTTTTTAATAAATCTATTTTCTAAATTTAGAAGACCAGTCCATTCATTTAATTTAGGGAAAATTAAATTCTATTTTTTATAAATATTAATATGTATCAAATATTTTAACGTTAAATATTAATCCAATTATATTCATCATTAATGTTCCCTTATATTCAATAGTATTTTCAATCATATAATTAAAAAAGATTTTTTCTTCAAATTTATCTAATTAAATAACCAGGTTAATCATTTCACATAAAAATTTCATTCAAATAAAATATATCAAAAACACAATAATTAATATTATAATTTTTCCTAAACTCAAACACACACCACAGAGTAATAGGGTCCCCCTTTTCCAAACCAATTAACTAATAACCTATTATCCCTTTAATACATAATTATAGTCTAAAAGGTGATTTTTAATTGATTTGAGAAGGAACACATTCTATGTCCATTCACTACCAGTAAATAAATCACTATTTACATAGGTAAATACATATAAATACTCAACATATATCAATTCACAATATGTTCTCAATATATAGCATACCAATAAGTAATATCATATTTATTCATGCATATCTAATAAATAATAATGTAAAATTAGGAGTAACTTTATATTGAGTTGTATTAATGTACTAGGAATACTTAAAAAATCACCAAGGTCAGCATCACATTAAAAATCATTTCTATCCTTCCCATAAGTATTATATATTTACATTTAATTGAGGTCACATTAAATTTTCCATATTCTAATACATTTTATCCCCAATTCAATTACAATGAAATAATATTTCAATAATGACTAAAAATGGTTATTAAAAAAGTCTCAACAAATTAAACGAATAATTAGATATGGAACATGAAAATTAATAAAAATATGAAATAAAAAAGTACTCAATCAAATAAATAATAATGGTAACTAAAAGGGGTCATCCAAAAAGAAATGGGAAAATTGATGAGGGGATAATAATAATAATGTAACAGGGAATAATGAAGTCCTATACTAATGAAAACACATTATACCCCATCATCAAAACAATAACATTTTTAATTTATTCACATTCAATTCAATATATCACCAATAAGTTTTGATATATTATCAATTTTCCCAAAATATTAATATTTATATCATTCTAAATTCAAAATCTAAATCAGAAAAATGAACATAAGATAGATAACAACATCATAAATTTAAAAAAATATCTATATAAGTCATTATTTATATTTTACATATTTCCTCCAATATTTTATGGTGTTATTTATACATATATGTAATACTTAAGTATTATTAATCGTACATTAAATTAACATGATTTTAAACAAACTAATCACAATACAAATATACTCCAACAAATAATCTTTTGAAAATAAAATACATACATGAATAATAATATCTCCCATTATAATAATAATTTAATATTTAACGATCAACAATAATTTACCTGTTAAACACATCATAATATATCATATTTATTTAAAAAAATTACTTTTAGAATTCTATGAGATGAACCATAGGTTTTATTTTTCAATATATTAATGTAATTATCAGGCCTAGTTTTTTTATCATGATCATATTCCAAATTAATTTATTTTAATAATTTAATAATACATAGGCATGAAAAATGTTCACCATGATTAAATTTATCATGATCATATGGGAAAATGCGTATTTTCCCAAAATCAAACTTTTTCCATGTTATATTGGATAATGATTTTATAATTTTGGACACTTTTTAGTATGGTCTACGAAATCCATTAGGTATGAATGATTGTTTCATTAAAAATTTATTTAATTTTGTTTTTGGTTCCCTTTGTATTGTTTGGATATCAAGGTTGGGATAAGGGATGGAAATGTATAGGGGAAGAGTGTTTTATGAAGGTTAAGGGTTAGGTTAAGGAGTTGGAAATGTATTACATAGTGGTGGGGGTGGTCCAAGTAAATGTAATGATGTAAAATTAGGGAAAGGTGTGGGTAACATGATATGTGGAGGTCTAGATAATGGGTAATGGAAAGTGATTGGGGAAAAGGGGGATGAGATGTGTAATGATATATGGGTAATGAGGGGTAAAATGTATGGGACATGACATATTAGCTATTGGTCATGGGGAATGGGGAAGGGGTGATAGTTTTGGGGTAGCTTTAGAAAAATGGGAAATGGGTTACGGTATAGGATGATAAGATTAATATAATTAACGGTTAAACTTGTAGGTATAATTCACAAAAAAACATTAATCGATAATGTAGAGAAAACTATAAATATACCTGATTTCAAATACAAATATTTTTTTATTTTAAGAAAATGTTTTGGTCTATATCCAAAATGTCTAAAAAATAATAAACTAAGAAAAAACCAAATTTATAGGACTGCTAAAAATCCCACATGCATAGACCCATTTTGATATATGTTCACATAATAACAGTATTAAATCAACTATTACAAAATATATTTTTTATTTGTAAACATACTTCTCAATCAACACGTTTCAGAAAAAAAAATTATAATTAGTCATTCATAACATCATATGAATATCATAGGATAATTATTTTTTATTAATCAATTTTTCAGGATATCACCTTTTATTTTGTGTCAAACCTTGAAATTAATCATTATAAACATCCTATGGAATTTTTCAAATTTAATTATTGAAAATAGTTTTTTATAATACTAAATATAAATTAGTGAACTTTAATTAATCAAATTTTTTACCTCTTTCCCAGTTTTCCTCAAAATTTATATTGCATCAAAATAAAATCAATTAGACAAGTGCTTTCACTTGTAAATGTCCATTTATTTTTAAATGTGATGCATTGGTCTCAAATATTTTTTTGGATATTGGTGAGTGTAACCTTATACCACATTCAAATTCCAAAACCACCAACATAACCTATGTATATATATATATATAGATAAAATAAATTTATAGTTGGAATATTTTACTCCAAACAATTCATATCTCCAAAACTATACTCAAACCCTATAAAACCTATTTCTTGATCTAATACCTTTTTTAATAACCCACCTACTAAATAAAAATAAATAGCTAGTAATGCTCTATATTAGGACTTAATCATGGTAAAAAATAACTATATCCAATATAAAAGCATCAAGGGTTAATTTTAATCCATTATGGGGGATATTTTCCCACAAAATAAATTCATTTCCTGATTTCTGGATTGTACATTAAATATAACATGAGATATTTGTAACTCAAAAATTCCCAAAATCCTTTGACCCAAAAGAAAATATTCTCTAAATTATTTTTTGTGAGAATATGAACCTTGATATTAAAAATTTGAAGAAAAAATTTTCCAATAGGAATAAATAACTAATCCTTTATAAAAGTAATTCATGTTATAAAACATTAAATAATTAGGAATAAAATAAATAAAATTTACTAAAAGTAATTCCTAGATTATAATATCATTAAATTACCAGGTAATTAAATGAAAATTCAATTTTTACCAATTCAATTCTAGAAATCAACCTACGCATAAGTCAGTTGCAACAAACATGTCCCCGAACATTCATGTCAATAACATCTTCTTATAAACTGAGGCACACATATTGGAAGTGAATATAAAATACAAATTCTTGTTTCATCACATAAAATTTAATCTATATAATGATAATATATTATATAAAATCGTTATTGTTTTGATTTATCAGTTATATCATGTCCAAATACATCCCAAAATTCAAAAAAAAAAACGTATCACCAACCAATATAGCACACAAGATGATTGAAATAAATGAAAACAATGAATAATAACCCTAATACAGAAAAAGTGTCATTATTACTTGAAAAATATCATGTTAAATATAATATCCTTTATAATTGACTCATGAAGGGGGGATTTTTAATTTTACCGCTAACAAGATCATCTCTTGCGATACTTGGTGGGAAAATTTCACAATAATGAGAGTATTACATGGCCATACCATTAGTGGAATATGAATTCCACATTTTAAGATGTCCTAAATCATTATTCCATTGAACAAAATATACATGGAATATTATCATAGTTCTACCAAAAGGTCATATAATTCTTCTATGCATCATAATTCACATCTTGAAGGGTAATACCATGCAGTAAAATACTTTGGTTACTCTGTATCAAAGAATGGAGTTGTAATATATTGATATTTTAGAATTTATTTTACATTAAATAACACTATGTTTGATAGTTTATGTTATAAAAAACTCTAAAATAAAATGAATAACTATATATATTTTTGCAATATATTATGAGAATATGATGTGAAACACTATTATTAAATTTATAATATTCATAAAACCATGAAGTAAAATAATTATTATTATGGTTATATGTATTATCTCAATGTTTAAAGTAATATATTAAACCTCACAATTTTATAATTTAATAAAATAATATTATGAACATTGAATGTTTTAAAAGTTCAATTTTCTATAAATTTAGTTTTCATTTGTATTTTTTATTTTCAATTTATAGATAAAATAATGAATTTTAGATTTTGAATATGATTACATTAACATGATTTTTAATTTAATAATGTGAAAAATATTTTATTGTGATTATTTTTTATTTTAAAATAAATTTTATTACTAGTTAAATAGTGGAATGTATCTTTTTTACAAATATTGTAAACTTAAGAAATAATCAACATATTATAATAGATTTAAATTATTTTATCAATTTTTTACAAAATATATATAAATTATATATAATTATAATAATTTAAAATATTATTTTGAATTTAGAATCCCATGTATGAGGTTTTTTAACTTAAGTAATTTTTTTCCTAATAAAATTACTACTTTACAATTTTAATTTATTAATTAATTAAAATGTTACATTATATTTTTAATTACATTAAAATGCCACAAAAAACAATTTCGAGGTCATAAACCAACAATTTTCTTAAGGATCCAGTATATTATTATCATTAGTGTAAAATCCTTTTTACGCTTAAATAGGTACTTTAAAAAACAATTTTTTGTTCACTTTATGTACTTTTATTAAATATAGTGATTTACTACACCGGAAATCAAATATAGTAAATTTTATTATATATTTTGATTTGGAATATTTACATTATTCCCCATTTTAATTTTAGTCACAATAATTATGTTACCATGATAAAAAGTATGTCAATAGAGTAACGATTAAAGGGGTTAAAATGTGGTAAAACAAAGAGATAAGCATAAAATATCTCTAAAACTTGTCTAAATATTATTTTGTGAGTGGATATCTACTCTAAATTATCCCATTTATAAAAATTTTCCATTTCGTACCACCTTCCATTGATAAAAATTTTAATAGTTTTTTAATGTTAAAAAAATTTATATGGGTACCACTCCCATCACTTGTAAAAGGACCTCAATTAACCATACATATCTACACAATTTGATAAGTTTATATAGAAAGAATACTCTACACAAATAAATTTACAACATTCATATCCACAATCATTGAGCATATGGTCTTCACAGAACACACATTTAATAATCCATGTTGTGTATTTGGATGATTATTATATGTTACACCATTCCCCAAGATTATCTAATTAATTATTTATTTTTTAAATTTACTTTTTATAGTTAGCATACAGTACTATTTTAATTTAATTTAGGATTTTCCACATAGGCACGTGAGATTCACACATTCCAAAAAAACATTGCAGCATCCATGCACCTGTGCCTATTATTTGAAATTAGAATTTTACATGATTGACACATGGATTCCTAGACTGTGCAACCAAACTATGTGAGTGCCCCAGAATTCCAAATACATGTATCATTCTTGGTCCACTATTTTGTAAATTTTTTATTATTCCCGGTGTTTTAAAAATGAAAATAAATCATAAACTAACTTAAGAATCTTTAATCCCTCACTTGAATCCCCACCCCCCCACCCTCTCAGTTGAATTCCCAAAGACACCCAGGAGTGATCCCATAATAATACCTCCACATACTTATCCCATTTATTTTCTTACCAATTTTCCCATCAATATGGGAGCAATCTTGATAGGTTAGGGTTTCAATTCTGATATTATCTGATATTACTTTTTCTTATTTCGTTATTTTCATACCCTTGTGGTGGAGGACCAATGAACAAACCCAAATCCAGTTATAGTGTTTATTTAATTCACGGTAAATAATTTATGTGATTTTTTATTTAAGATATATTATTGTTATTTCCATAAAAGGTGTGTGTTATACTAAATTTATGTCATGTATCACATTTTATTTGGTCTTTAAATTCCATATCCTTGATTACATTAATTTTCAATCTCTTTTAATTATATTAAATATCAATTTTAATTTATTATAATAGGTATTTAAAATTAAATTGATGTTCTACATGATTTTAATTTAAATTATTTATGATTACTCATGTTTGAAATATTACAAGAATAATTTTATTAATTAATATCGAAAACCAACTACTTGATAAAATATCGTAATGGAATTTCAAAATAAATTTAATGGTTTTAAAGAGTTTTATGGTGTTCAATGTAAATTTTAAATAAGTATCATATGTTTTACTTTCAATTTCATATAATATTTGAAATTCAATATATAGATAAATAATTTTAGAAACAAAAAATAGAATAAAAATATGTGGTTTTAAAAATATTTTTGACATACATGGTAGTTTTATAAATTTACATTGGTAAATATATACACACATAAATTCCCATGATAATAAGTGAATTTCTTTTAAAAAAGAGGTATATTTATAAATTAATGTCTGTGTAATAGAATATGTATATAATGATATAGAAAAATATATGATTTTAAATTTTTTAATTAATTTTTTTTTCTATTAAAAAAATATTTAAGTTGACGAATATAGAAAATTATGAAGGGTCCATAGGAATTTTCAAATTTACATATATGTTTTGAAAAGTGTTTATTAATTAGTAAAAACTTTCATATGATGTTTTCTAGAATTTTTATATATCTATATAAAGTCTAAAATGTTTTCCCTCTAATTGGAGAAATAAAATGGTTTAAAGTGGTATTTTTTCTATTGATAACATGAGTTTTTTGAAAAAGTTGATAACACATGGAAACCTAGTGTACCTTGGTGCAGAGGTTGGAAAAAATAACATTGTGTGGTCAACCCTCCCATGTCTTAGGAACATTATAAAATAAAAAATAAACTATATAATGATATAAATTGGTAACACTTGAGATTTTGGATTCATCCTACCCAATAGCTCATGGTTGGGATAAATTATGTGATGTTAGATCACTGATAGCATGAGTGTCCAAGGATGATTCCAAACAATTGTTTCATTGGTTTTCCTAGTGTGGTTTATTTTATAATCATTAATTATTTATTTACCTATATATGTTATAAATTGTTTAATTTATCAATATTAGAGTGTTCCTTTAAAACAATAATTTATTTATTCTTAAATAGATAGATTTTTTTTATTTAAAATGAATAAATCTCCAAATTAAAATAGTAAATTTTTAAACTATTGGTAACTCATTAATTCTTTTCAAATAATAATGAGAAACAAAATTCTATTATTATTCTAAAATAGCATGGGATTGTTCATTTATTTAAATAAATTACATGGGGTGGGGTTATTCATAGAATTACTATTTATTTATTTAATAATAATATCATTTCATTATAGTTTTAGGTCATTGATATTTTATTTATTCTCATTGATATTTTAGGTTTAATTGTGGATGGTGACTGATAGAGGCGCATGGAGGCATTTGAGGTGTCATTTTTACCATTCTTTATCTAATTATTAAAAAAATCATTTTATTTGAATCATTTATGGTAGTTAATGGATCATTATATCAACGGATGAGGAAGTGAGACTTGTAATCAGCTAGAGGAGAGGGAGTTTGAGGGTGAGTTGTGGAAATTCATTTTCATCATTTTTTGAAATTATTTCTATTCCTTTATATATTTTTTTCTAGTTATTTGATTTGGTGTGGATGTACGACTTATGAATAGTTCATCTTAGTTTTTATTTCTATTTTAATTAATTTAATGGGAAAAAATTCCAATAAACATATGTTTTATGAAATTGGTGCTTGTAATTATTCGAATGAAATTAGGAATGTGAATCAAGTATATTGTAGGTCGAATCAGGTGTCTGCTGGATGCTGAATGTCGTTGGTTCATGAAAATGATTTTTTATATCCTACATTCTTCAGAGGTTCTAGGTTTTGAAATGCCCATTTCTATTTGGGTATTAATGGTGGATATTTTATAATATTTTAAAAAATAAATAGGTGTGAGTTAAAATAGTGTATCAAGAAATTACTTATTCAGAATCTCAAGTTTCTAGGGGATTTCAAGTTTTCAGTTTTGGATATTTATGTTATAGATAATTTATTTTTGGTATTTATTAAGTATTTTCTTGTCAAATGATGAAAAAAAGAGTGAAATTGTGGAACAAGGAGATCTCATTGGGTATGTAAATTCGTGTAGATCCCAAGTAAATCATTTGTGATGAAACTAAGTACCTATAATATAGTTTTAACATTTTACTCCAAGATATGTGTCTAGGATACACAATTAAAATAGTCCCATTTTGAATTTATGTGATGGAATCCCTTTAAATTTAATTCATTTTTTGTTATGTCATGTTATCATTTTTTGGGTAAATATTCAGTTTTAATTTCTATATTCATGGTTTTAAATGGTGAGGTTACAAATTCTAAAAGTAATTAATGGATTTTAATTAATTAACTTAAGGATAAACATGGTATTTTTATTTCCACTAAAATAATGTTGGAAAAATTATCTTACTAAAATATTTTTAAATCATATTCCTCAACATTAATGGTTGTAGTGTGTAATATTAAATTCTGTTTAAATGAACATTAATGTGAATAGTGGGAGATTGATTCATATTGAATTATTGAAATATGTTTTCATTGTAAATTTTAAATTATTTAATGATTTATTGGATACACGTCAAATACATTAAAAATTATTTGCATGTGGTTTTATAATGTTGTTACTTTGGTTATCTCAAATGGTTCCAAATATGAATGCTTTCAAATAATGGTGTCTTAAGAAGCTTCATGTTTGTTCCAGTCATTATTGAGAACTATTTTAGAATTCATCTTTTATTGGTTTTATAAATGATACACAATTATATATGATGATGGGTTATTTTATAAAGGAGTCATGTATTTTTTTGTGCTTTTGTTAAATTATTTTTTTAACACGCATTCATTGAATTTATTACTTTTATATTGTTTTTGTATTTAATAATTATATTTATTTCATTGATTCATATGTTCAAAATTATTATTTGATTAATTTAAATTCATTTATCATGAGTTTTGATATATTAATTAGTTTGGATATACACCTTGTGTTACTTTTCATGGACCTCCTAGTAAGGTCTGGATCATTTTTAGGTCTACAATGTTAACTCATGTAGGATTTAATCAATTTGTTCATGGTGTGTTTTGGCTGAGTGTGTATCCTTATGTTTATTTTAAAATTATATTTATTAATTTTGGAACATTATAATTTTCTTTGTTCCCCATTTATGTGGTTAGGTATTCTATTATTTTGGTGTAAATGATGTTTTATTTAGGTTTCTTTTAGGTTTGTTAGGTATGAGAAAATTCTTTGGTGAGTTTCATAGGTGTATATGACAGATTTTGGGATGATCTCTTTTCTACACTATCTATGGTCAATTTTATTTAGTTTGGGCACCATGAGTGGTGTCCCATGTAATACCCCAATATTTTAGAATATATTTCTCTACAAAAAAATTTAGTAGATAATTTTCGATACACAAAATACCAAATTTAAACAAACCGTGATATGTTGTTATATGATAAGTGTCTACTAGTATTTGAATAAAAATATGTGAGTATGTCTAAATAAATTATGAAAATAATATGGTTGAATATTTATAAAATAAATTCACTGTTTAAAAATTAGTTATGAAAAAAAATAAAAAAAATAAAAATAAAAAATATGTTTTTTCTAAAACAGAAGTGTCTATGCATTGTATTTTTATCTTATTAAGATAAATTAACCAATATTTTTGAATTATTGTAATGTAATTTATAAATTATATATTCAATTAAAATATTAAATATTTCTTTAATTTTTTTATGAATTTTATAATAGTAAACCAAGTTTTTTTTGATTAAAATGTATTTTTTCTAAATATAGGTTTTCGACACGTTTTTAAAAAATATTTTTCAAATTAATTTATTGAACTAATAGGAATCGAATTTTTTAAAATGAATTCATTATTTTGAAATAGGCATTTAAATTTTCTTAAATAAGACCCTTATATTGATAGGCATTATAATTATTAATCGTAAAAAAATTTATCAATGCGATTAAGGGTAAATCAAGATAATATATGTTAAAAATAAGTGATAAGGACATAATGTTTCTTCCTAATTATTATTTTTTGAAGATAATTTTACCCGTATCTCCTTCATATTGAAATTTATTTTATTAATGGAGGATTTTCTCATAAGATGGCATATATAATATTTAAATCAGAGAACATTACAGTGATTTACTCTTTTAGTTTTAAATGTCTCATATGTGTTTAAATAGGAAAAATAGTTATGAATGAAAATTTATATAAATTTTGTGAATAATTAAATTAAAATTCACTAAATTAATTTATATATACATTCTACTGATTAAATAATTATCTGAAAAGTTTTCCAAATGCTAATAACGAATTCAGATAATTTATAGGAAAATAAAATTAAGGGTTTAAAAAATATTAAAAGTAAAAAAATGTGAGTTAGTAGTTCTGTTACATGAATTGTAGTACTCTATATAATTTTATTTTTTCAAGTATTATATTTTAATATGATCATTTTATGGTTTCCATTTATGTCAAATTAAATGAATACTATCAAAATTTACATTAATGATATTTTTCAATAACAATATTTCTTTTAATTATTTATACATATCAAAATATAATGAAATATTACAAAGTGGAAAATTTATTTTATAAAATGTCAGGAATTTTCAACATAACTACCAATTTTTTCCTCATATTTAATATTATAACCCTTTAAGAGTGAAAATGGACTTATAGTAGTTAATGTTAAGATATGATAAATAATGAGTTATACCAAATGATAAGGTTTAAAAAACCACCTAAATCTATCCAAATTTTACTTTATTATGGTATTTCAACCCCATACAATCTAATATTTTAATCCATTTCCATTTTGATGCATGTTTCTATAGATTAACTTTATTATATTTTAATCTTTTTTGAAATCCCTAGAGTTCACCTCCCCTAAGTTATAATAGGGTGTCACTGATTTATATTATTCACAAAACATTGATCTATAATGATTTAAAATAACCTGAAAAAATCACTTATCAATACACATATACCCATTATATAGGTTGTTTTCTTCCCAAAAGTTCTACGATAGGATCCTTAAGAGGATATCAAATGGAGTTCATTCAAATCAGAGGTAACTGCCATAAGCGATCACATTTTTTATTTCTTATTTACTACAATAAATATATCGTATTTATAAACAAATAAAAAATTATGTATCCTAAATATAGAATTATGTAATTATTAATATTAAATAATACTTATATAATCACATTTTCATCAAATGGGAAGTGAATGTATTACTAATGCATACATATGACTTACTGTCTCCACATAGTGATAAAATTAATTATCCCACACAATATTTCATGGATTCTAATTATGATGAGATTAATTTTTATATTTGATACTTGTGAAATATTTAAACGTGAGTATTTTTAATATCACATCTACCTTACTAACTCTGAATCCATTGTAAAACAATAATGTCATTCGTGCGTACGTGCAGACTAACAACTCCATGATGCAATGAGATTTATTTTTCAGTTTTTCTTTTCCTGGATAGTAATAAGGATATATTTAATTAATATAAATTATTTATATTATATAATAATTATTTCTTTAATGTTTATTTATTATTTTAATTTACTTCCATTATACCATCGAAGAATGAAAACAATGTTCATGAATACGTATGACATATTATCTCTATGAAAGATGTAAATCCTTATTATGGGTATATTTTTATAAGTGATTATAAATATGAAAATACTTGACATATATTATATATATATCCTGATTAAAATTATGGATGTAATTAAATCATGTTATCAGTTCATGGAAAAAAACAACAGAATAAAAACAGAAATGAAAAACGAAGGAGATACCACACAAAACAATGATTTTAATAAATATTTCTTAATAAAGTGGTTGTAAAAGATGAAAAAAAATCTTAAATGGTAAGGTATAAATAAATTTTATTATTTAATATATTTATAATAATATCATATTTATTATATTTGAGGTTTTAGTGAATACGTATATTGTTGGACCTGAGCTAATGTAGTTTCATCTCACTTATTGTTTCTATGAGACACATGCCATATTAACCACTTATTCATTTTATATATGGTATATAATACCAATTACTGTATTTTATTATAATATTTATTATTAATATATGAAATTTATTTTTATTTATATATCCATGTAATTTTCTTTGTTTCATCAGGCATTCAATTAAAATTTTACTATAGGTACACATGTTTTATATTAAAGTTTGTTGGTTAATCAAGATTTTTTATTATTTAGTTTAATATTATGAAATATTATTACCCTTCTATAAATAAAATATTTAATTATTATGTAATATACTAATTTTTTGAAATTACATGTTTTCCTTTCATTTAAATCTCTTTAACTACTCAAGAGATCGATGAAATATTTTTATGGAATGTCGAATTCAATTATACCATCGGTCTAAAATTATTTTTTTCCATTATCGATATATTGGGAAAAATATTTTCAATAATTTATTCATTATTCCAAAATAATTTTAATATAACTTTTACATATTATTGAATTTTTAAAAAATATATTAAATGCAATCTTCTAGTAATTTTTTGAATGATGTACTTTTTATCTTTTTCGAAAATGAGAAATGAATGTATTCTTTTAACTTATATATAATGAATATAATTTCTAATTATTATGAATGATCAAAAATTTAAATAATCATTTATATTTTTTTCATATCTATTTTCAAAGATAATGATTTTCATAATATTTTTTAACTCATTTTTATTGAAAAGTAATTTCCAATGTGGAAGGGTGTATTTCATTAAGAATTTTATGTGATCTTATATTGATACATCAATTAATAAAAGACAGAACACATTAATTTCACTTATTATTTACGCGGGAATCTTTCTGAGGGTACCGTCCTTTTTTCTCTATATATTGTTTTTCTTTCAGATTAAAATATGGTTATGAAACTCATTCTTCTTCAATGGGTTATGATGTGATGAAATGATGATATGTTTATGATACCCAATTATTTTCTATCGGTGTAGTTATAATGTTATAATTTATGGTATTATAGAATTTATACGAATGAATAATTATTATTTTATGGTTTGGTTTGTTAAATATCTCCAATGTATTGGGTAAATAGAGATAAATCTTGAGTTCAATATGTAATCTATGAAACTGATTTCATGTTCACACTTTTAGGTATAATACTAGATTGCATATCCATAAGATTATATATTGAATTTTTTTTCATGTCTATTATATTAATCATTTAACTAGATTTAATGTCCATTATATTTTTCATTGATCTAATTTCATAACCATAAGTTTATATGATGTATTGATTTCATTCTTTTATATAATGATTGAATATATTTCTCTTCATACAAGTTTACAATGTTAAAATATTATGTCTATTCAACAAAATTATGACTTATTTCAATTTTATGATAACATGGATCATGTTAAATGATTCATTTATTATTCAGGTCTACTGAATCCCCATGACTTATTCCCTGACTCAATATTATGATCGATGATATGTAGGGTATGAATTTAAAATATGAAGATCATGTTATTATATCGTTATAGTCATTATATTATATAGTAATTATAGATATCACCCTTTTATACCCTTACTAATCATCTAATATCATCTTTCATAACATTACTTTTCTATAGGTTATGATTAAATGTATTAAGAATTATATGTCCATGGAGGGTACTAGTTGTGAATAACATAATGAGAGATGGTGTAGTACACTTAAGAACAAGTTTTTTATGAATCGTTGTTTCCAATGTCACTATATATTTAATATTATGATATATATCATTATTTTATGTTTTTAATATTCATAAAACATGATATAATATCCATGTATAAAAAGTATTGGTCGATATAGTTTTTGTCAAAGAAATTATTATTTAACCTTTAGAAACTAGAATGTGAAAATATTACTGAGAACCCTATGGATAAGTATAATATAGGATAATATATCAATGTTTTGGTAATGACAATTGATTACCTAGTAAAAACATAAGGTCTTATAAATTTTAAAAAATGTAACTTAATTTAGACGTATTATAAATGATTTTTCATGATTATGTAGTTTTCCACTATTATTATTGTTTCTCATTCAATCATCTTTTGGTTTAGTTAATGGGTAATACCTAAAGAAATAATATTAATTATGAATGTTAAGAATAATTTAATAATTATCCTTTGGGGAATTTTATTTATTGGAGTTGGAATGAAAAATATTAATGTTATGCCCTCACGAAATTCATAATATATGAATCATGCAGAACATTCAAATAAGAAAAGGAGGGAACAACATTATATTAAGTACTTCGTGATTAAATTCTAACATTATTTTAGAGGTTACACTGATCCACTAATTTTTTCGAAATGGATCTGTACCATTGAAATGATATTTTATATTCTATAGTTTTTATAGCATGAAAAATTCATTTTATATGTATATCTTTTGGAAGGTGAAGTGGATCAATAGTTTAATGTTATCAAGAAAATGAGACAATAAGAAGAAATTTTCTCCATGGTGTTGGATAAGTTTAAAAGATTATTTTTTCAATATATATTTTATTTATTTTATTCATATGTAAATTGAGATGGGATTTCATGAGTTAAATTAAAAGGATAATGAATCCATTAGTACATATGGGAAAACATTTATGAAACTTGTGAGGTAAACTTACGATATTAACATCCAAACTAAAAGTAGGGCTAATTGAATCATTAGAGTCAAAAAACCTTGTATACAAAGGGAATTTTCCATAAGATACTTCATTATTTATGTCTAAATAATTAAATGTGTGGTCATGGTTTAAATGGGTATTGGGGTTAACTATCAAACACATGTTTTTGATATGATAAGAAAGAAGTAATTCAAATGAAACACTAAAAACATGTGATAGAAACATTTTGTCCTTCCATTATGCTTAAATTGAGGAATGAAACATGATGGAAACTATATTAAGTGAATTGATAAATATTATTGGTGTGTAAAGGTAGGTCTATGGGAAACAATGTGATGATGTTATGGGAAAAGGTTAGATATTGATGAAAATATGCCAAAATATCCCTAGAATGAACCACCCACACACTGCTATTTCAAATTTATAGAGTATGATCATTATGTAATACAGTGATCAAATTCAAAGGATCATTATGGTGATATATGTCAATAACATATTATGTCCTAAGACAAAGGGTAATCTCATGGAATCACTATTGGTGATGGGGAATACAATAATGAAGAGGTGAAAGGTACATATAACACCCACTATAGAACATCCATATTGAGACTTGTTTGATCATCACTAAGAAGCTCAAGAAATTTATAATATTTAGACTCATTAAGAATATCCTCAATTGAGGATCCAGAATGAGGTTATACCCAATAAAACATTACATACAATGTATGGACAAAATGAATTTATAGTGATTCGATTTCATTTTTCTCACTCTACCATGATTTTGATAGATTTAATGAATATATTTTATAGATATTTCGTTGATTATTTTTTAGTATTATTTATAGATTACATTTTTATGTATTCAATGTGTAAGGAAGAACATGATGTTCATTTATAAATTTTTTTCAAGAACCATAAGAAGGATATTATTTATTAAGTATTTACGATGTATGAATTTTCACTTTTGATATTTAAATTGTTAGGTCTTATAATCTAAAATGAAGATATATCAATAGACCCTTCAATGGAAAAAGTTATTTAAAATTGTCCCACAACAACCAATGTGACAATGGTCTATAGGTTTCATAGTTTTATGGGATATTATCATCAATTTTTTGAGAAATTATTTTGACATTCTAATCTACTAACCATGTTTACTAAGATGGGAGACATGTTTCTTTATACACATGAATTTGAAGAAAGTTTCATGGAATTTTAGAGATGGTTAGTCAGTTAATTTTTAAAAACTATCCCCCCACAATAGAAAAGATTGTTGGAACTGATTAAAGATTATGATTTCTCAATACATTTCCACCCTAGAATAGCAAAGAAGGTGCTGTATTAACTAATTAAAAATGATCATGCTAGATTATATATGATGAGGGTCAAAAAATATTGAATATTTCTGTATTTTAAACGGACTAATCTTGAAATATTTGATGAAGAGGATAAATATTATCTTTCTCAAATGAGTGTTCAAACATCTATCTATGTAATGATTAAATAGTTGAAAAAAGGATGACATAGATCTGTAGAATAAGGTGAGAAATGTTATGGTGTTTAATATTTAATTTAACATAATTTTATGGTTCCGAAACATTTTATGCCTTCCATCTATACAATATTTTAAGAAGTAGGTGTTGGATGAGGCTCATAGTTCAACGTTCTCTATTCATCCTAGATGTACCAAGATATATTGAGTTATAAAAGTGTTTTTATGGTGTGTCAACATGAAGATAGATATTTCTACATATGTATCTCAATTGATAGTATGTTATAAAGTTGTTCCTAAGAGACAAAAAGGGGGTGTTACAATCATTACGCATGCGAGAATAAAAATGTGAAAACATCACCATGTACATTGTCATCAAACACCATAAATCATATATGAGACATACTGATATTTTAGTTTTAGTTGATTACAATATTAAGTTAGCATAATTAATTTAAATCAGATAAGACTTCCCAACTGATCACCCATCAAGAATATACATTAAAAAAGTAGTATGTTTTTATGGAGTAGAACATTCTATTTTAAATTACTGGGATTCGAAGTTTACCTTAATGTTCAGGAAATGTACCTTAATATTCATGGGGTATGTAGTTAACTTTCAGTACAACATCTCATACTCATAAAAATGGTTATTTAAAGGTATACATTAAATCATAGAGTCTAATTTTTAATATTTTTAAATGGATTTAAAAGTAGGTTGAGTTTAACCACTTCCTGAGGTTGAGTATTCTTAAAAAACTAGCTTGCACTGAATCATTTAGATGGATACTTATGAGTGCCTATGTGAAATTAAGTGAATAAATAAAACATGTTTTAATGAAGTCGAGGGAAGAAAGATATTTTGATTTGATCTATTAGAATAAATTATAGAAAAATTTATATCCATAAAAAAATACATCAGGTTATCTTAGAGTCAAAAAAAAGTTTTATTGACATTTTCAACCTTGATCTAGAATTAGAAGTGGATGAAAAGGTATTTTATAAGAATTTCATCTTGGAATAGAGTTAGAATACATGGAAAGAAGTTTAATATGATCCATAGGTATATATTCCCTTTAAATAATACTAATTGATTATAGATGATAGCTTATCACATATCCCTTATACCAAACGTCTCTCATGTTCATGACGTGTTTAGTGTATCTATATTGAAGAAGTAAATAAATAATCATTTAAATTTTCTAAAATTATAGGTAATAACACAAGAAAATTATATTTATTATGGAGAAAACCAAATTTAAATCATAGATATGAATGATAAAATAATTAAGATCAAGACTACTCACCTTGTGAATGTTTTCTAGAGGAATCAAGAATTTGATGAAGTTAATTGTGAATCTAATGATGAAATGAAACAAATATATTCCTATTAATTTATATTATAGTGATTAATTTTGATGTTGAAATTCATTTTATGAAAGAATAGCATAACACTTTGAGAATTTAGTATATTTTTAACCTCACATAAAAATATATTCAATATCATGTCATACATGCACCGCTGAGTTTAAACGAACAGTGATATATTATTATATGAAAGTTATTTGATAGATGTTGAATTAATACCTATTAAATGGAATAAAAAATTATGAAATATTTATGGTAAAATATATACAAAATAGATTCATTGGATATCAATTAGTTATAAATTAAAATAATAATAATTTGAAAATAAAAAATATGTTTTCTTTGAAAAAACCATTTTCTTTGTTGCAATGTATTATTATCTGAATAAATTAAATTATTCAATAATGAATAATTATTTTAAATATATATATATATATATATATATATTATTCGCTAAAATATTTAATTATTAATTTATCATTTTTATAAGAATGTGATAATAATAATTTATCTTCTTATACTTAAAAATGGGTTTTTTCTAAAAAGTGGGTTACATACTATTTTTCATGATTACTTTCGAAATTATTTTACTCAAAGTATAATTATTAATATTTTATTATAAATTAAAAAATTTAAACTATTGGTTCAAATTTCTCAAATAGGGTCATTTGATTTTTAGGTAATATAAATTGTAATTGTGGGAAATTTTATGGCCATTTAAAAGGGTAAATCAGGTTTATCTTTCTTATCAAAAGTGTTCAGACCATAATTTTTCAACATAATTATTATTGGATGAATTTAATTGAACCTTTATAAACTTATTCAAGAAATTTTTTTAATGAATACCTTTAATTAAAATGATGTATATAATATTTTAATCAATGAATGTTACAACGTATCACTCTTAATGTTTTAAATATCTCTTATATGTTTACACAGGAAAAGAACTTGTTATGAATTAATATTAATAGAAATTTTTTGAATAATTAAAATTCATTAATCATTATTATTCATTTATAATTTTTCTGATTAAATAACAAACTAAAATGATTGAACAACACAAATACAATATATATTCGATTAATAGAAAAAATTAATGAAATGAATTTAAAAATATTTAAAGTGATAGAATTTGAGTGAGTTATGGTGATCCAAAAGTATTTAGATAAAAATATCATATAAGTTATGTTAAATTTTTTTATTTTAAAATTTATTATCTTTATTTTTGTCTATTAAGTAAACTTAAATAAATAGTATCAAAATTAACATTAATTATATTTTATCAAAATAATATTGTGTTAAATTATTTAAGAATAATATAAATAATAAAATTGGGAAAGGTATATATTATATAGTCTAAAATTTTATTCATTAGACATTTATGAACCACCATACAAGTAATATTATTACCCTTTATGAATGAAGAAGACATTATCATGATGAATGTTAAAATATGTTAATTATGGGGTTAGTCCAAATGACATGGACTACAACACCACCTAATCTTATTAGAATTTTATTTACAAAATGGATTTAAAATAGACCCTCTATTATTGTATAATACTTTTCGATTTTCAATAATTGTTATATAGAACTAATTTATTATATTTTAATCATTTATGAAATCCCAACAGTGATCCTCTCTTAAATTATAAAGGCATACAACTACATTCTCTTCTTCAAACCACTTTAAGTAGTTTATCTGAACTATACCATGAAAAAATACATTATAAAAATATATATAAACATTATAGAGGTTATGGGTTTCCCAAAACACCAGCCCTAAGATAATTAAGAGAACATAAAAAAGGATTCTTTAAATGATGTGGTAATCTCCTTAACTGATCATGTTATTTTTTTAACTTCTTCTTTACCTCCAATAATTATTCTTTATTTATCAAAAAATAATTAATTCAATATACAAATATAGGTAAATGTTATTATTATTATTAAATATTCATTATTCACATTTTTATCATTTAATGCATTGTGAAAGTATCACTCTTTCGTTTTACGACTTTCCATCTCCATGTAGCAATACAATTCATTTTCCTCAACCATATTTCATGGATGGTTATAATGATGAATTTTATATTTATATGTGATAAATATGATATAATTATAATTTTTCATTTATAATATCACATCTACTTTCTTTCCTTCTAATCCACTGGAAAATGATAACATCCCTCGTGTATATATATCGACCACCACCTCTACGAAAAGATGTGATTTGTTTTTCAGTTATATTTTAAATGGATGATAATTAGAATGGATTTAATTAATATAAATGATTTATATTAAATAAAATTTATTATATATTGGTAAATTATTAATTATTTTTTAATAATTCTATCTATCAAAAATTGAAAACAATGTGCTTGCGTTTATACAACCTAACATCTCCATGAAATGTGTATTTAAACATTCCAAATATACATATATGTATGAATAAAATTGGGAATATAATAAATAAAAATTATATTTATAACATGATTAGAATTTTTTATATAGTTAATCCATGATACAATTATAAAGACAAAAGCCACTGAACCAAAACATAGTTGAAAAATAAAGCATATATCACTCAGAATAATTATATTAGTAATGATTAGTAATTAAATCTGTGATACCAGGTTATAATTAAATAATATATGGTAGGATATATATAATTATGGTTCTTTTATATATTTATAATAAATATATATTTATAAATATTAGGTTTGATTATGTACAATGTATGTCAGACATGAGGTAATGGGTTTTCAACTCAAATTTGATTCTGTGAGACACATTCCATATTTATCAATTATTTATTTTATGTGTTTTATACACTTCCAATTAATATATATTATTATAAGTAGTATGAAATTTATAATAATTTAAATATCTATCTAGTATTACATAATTCATGGTTCATAGGATTAAAATGTTATCAATGTGGTAGGAGTCTTATTTTACAGTCTGATTGACTATAGAAATTATTTATTATTATGTTTCTTGTGAAACAATATTATGATATAAAATTCTATAAAATCATTAATTTCATTATCCTAGGGTTATTTCAAGAAATTACATGTTTTCCATTCATTTTACACTCTTTATTTTATTCAATTTGTAGACAAAATGATTTTCATGAAAATTAGATTCATTTCTCTCATTGGTTGAAAATAATTTTTATTGCATATCCATGTATTGACAAATTGATTTAAAAAATATATCAACTATAATATAAGTATTTTTTACATTCATTTGTAACCATTAATTACTGTTGAAAAATAATTTATCAGGAATAATCTTGTCCTTTTCCAAATGAAGAAAATTTTTTTGGGTTTTTTAAATGGTTAAACTAATGTATTCTATTAACTTATTTTAAATGAATAGATTTTACCTCTCTCAAGGACACTCAATAAATTAATTCTTGATTTATAATTTATGAAGTATATTTTTTAAAAAATTGATTTCATGATGTTTTTCTAATTTTATAGATTTTGGAAAGTGATTTCAAAAATGGAAATGCTATTTTCCTCATGAATGTTGTAGTGATATTGTAATGGTATTTATATTAATCAAAGACAATAATAAATGATTTAATGAATAATTTATTAGTGATATGATCGAATAATAACATAATTATTTTTTCGATGGATGGTTTATGAATATGGTAAAAATATTTTTAGGAATCCCATTCATTTTCCATAGGCTATACTGCATCCCTTATATTCAGCAATATTCTACCTTTGTTCTTTGACCCATGGATAGTTTGATGTGGTATGCCTATGGTTGATATCCCCATCATTTATTTTGGGTTCAAAGGATGATGAGGGGTAGTCAGAATGGTCTTTTTCAGGGATTTTATTTTGAAATAATTCATCATTTATGATTTATTTTAGAACACTTGGTGTTTTAGGTTTATTAGTAATGTTAATGGTTATTTTGAGAATTTTTTTCTTATACATTGGATTGTTTGTTATTGTTTCAAAATCATAATTTAAAGGTCTAGGTTTTGTCCAGATGACTCATTATAATTTATTTAACATCTTAATCCTCCATTATCATTTCTCAAATGGTGGAGAAACCCATATGGGTTCCTAGAATTACTACAAAACTATGTTTGTCTAGTGTTGGAAATTATCAATACATTTTTATCACTGATAAATGATGACTTTATTTGTACTTTTTTAATTCTAATAACAGATTTCTTTATCTGTGCTTAAAAATAGATGATAAAGGGTAGACATTATCAATTCTTGTAAAAAAGATGATCAAGGGGTAGTATTAATAGTTCTTGTAAAAAGGTGTTATTAGTGGTTTTGGGTTATGAGTGTTTTTTTATAAGAGATTATGAACGGCCTCCTATATAAGAACTTTATTACTAGTATTTTTAATGTGTATATTTCATAAAAAAAATTATTTCTTTAAAAATATTATATTAGTATATCAATATAATTAAATTGATATAAATAGAATTTTTTTAAATATGACTTAGATAAAGATAAAGAGAAATTTAATAATAATATATAATATATCTAGTGAAAATGTCTTAAAAAATAATTAAAAATACAATTAATTATTAAATTTTCAATTTTTACCATTTAATAGTCATTTATTAATAGATGGATAAGATAAAAAATATAATGAATTAATTAATGGACCAAGATAAATGAATAAATGATTTGAACTTAAAATGGCCATAACATTCGATCTAGGTGTCCATTTGTGCTCTTCCACATGTAAAAATAAATATTCTAATGAGATATAATCCTTAGTAATATGGGTTCTCCCCTGGTCACATATTTCATGGGTAAAAGTATTATTAGGCCCCCAAAACTCAGTTTCTTTTGGGGTATCCCAATTTATTAACATTCATATGGATTATAGACACCTTTAAGGGGGTTATATTATCTTTGTTGGGTGGTAACTAAATTTATTCTTAGGTATTACATTCATATTGATATTATGGTTTTTAATATTTAACATTTTTTAAAATTTTGTTTTATTTATAATTCAATATATGCATATTTTATTATAATTAATTATAATAAATTACTTGTATAAATACATATATATAAAATAATTATGTTTAAATGTATTTTTAAATATATAATGTAAATTATTATTATTTTATTTATTTAATGTCAAAAATTATATAATTTATTTATTTAATTAAATTTCATTAATAAAAATATATATAATAATACAAATAATGATTGTATAAAAACATGTGTGTGTAAATTTAAATAATATCTATATATATTCTAATATATTGAAATATTTTAGTTAGATGAATAAGACTCTTAATATTTTTTAAAGAAAAATGATAATGTAACTAACATGAATGTGGTAGGATGAGGTCAATCAATGAGACAAGACCTCTTCCCAGAAGAAAAAAATTAGAGAGAAAGGATCCTCTTTGTGGCTATAATCAGATCCATCAACATCATCAGCTGATTCCTATTCAAACTGTGAATTTTTTTTGATTAAGAAGAAAAAAATGAATCTTCTTGAGCCTTTCCTATATTGGTGAGAGATGAGACTTGGATGAAATGGTTGATTCATCATGCCACTCGTGCTGTAGTTTAATTATCCTATCCAAATCTTGTGTGGAATATTTTTGAAAAATTACCTATCTCAAGGTTTTCTAATGCCAACATAAATGAGGATCATATATTAGAATAACCTCCATTGAAACATACTGATCACCCTCTACTAAGATAGAGTGAACATTCTTCTTATTTAAAATTTTTTTCGGAGAAGTTACCATTCAAAATCTCTCATCATACATGAAAATTTGTATTCATTCTCAAGGTTTCATATGGGAAGAAACATTTTTTACTTTATATTTCATTTTATTGTAGAAATATCTTTCTCATGCATGAATTTATGATCATCCATTCATTGAGTATCATCTTCATTAACATGGTCAATTATATTGGGAACCACTTCTTACACCGAAAATAATTTGACATTTTCATTATAATTAAAGGCATTAACCTCTTCTATAAATATTAAAACAAGATACATCCTCTCAGCCACATTAACATGATTTAAAAATTTCATATTAATCCCATCAGCACAATTAGGGGATTCTAACACTTTCAAAGCCATGAAAATATTCTCCTCTCGTTCTATCCCTCCATGTTGGTTTTTTATGAAACCAACATCATCGTCCTGGGCATAAAACCCTAGCTTTACTTAAATAATATTGTTAACATTATTTTCACATTAAAATGTATCATCATTAACATAATGTGATGCTGGATTCTTCCTTGAAATACTACATTTATCATCCTTCCTAGGTTTTCCATTATACTCGCTCTACCTAAAAACAACAGGGGCTTGAATCAGATGACCAATGTGATCTCAAATTGTTCCAAAATGGGGTTTATTTTTATACTCAATTTTAAGATTCAAATCCTTATATTCTTTTGATAGAACAAATATCTCAACCAAAAAAGAACATAGGTTTAATTCGACAGGAAATCACACAAAAATTCCAAATATTTCCATTTCAGTTAATTGAACTATTTTGAATGGAATTCCAATGGACAGTGCGATTTCATAATGTATTTTAGGTTTCCATAGAATCTATTTGAGACCAAAAACATTCAACCCAAGCTGCAAATAAATGTTTCCTACCCCTAGTGTATTAAATATCTTGTCTCATTCACAAATGTATATATTAAAAAATAAATATATATTTATATTTTTTTTATTATTAGTAAATGAATATAATATATAGTATATAATATATTTAAATAAATATAAATATATATATATCACATAATTAGAGACGTATATTTTAAATATGTATTTAAAAATACATATATAAATTTATGAATAAAAAATATATATGTAAATTAAAAGATAAATAAATTTATATATCATAAAATAGACAATAATAATTTTTTCAATGTGTTAAGGGAATTCATGTTCTAAAGGAGTGGTATATGGAGGAAATACTAACATCCACATGAGGTTATAGTTTCACAAAGTGCTTATAAAATTTGTTTGATTGAATCGATAAAAGGGTTGTTGGTGAGTGGATGAAATTTGTTCATAGGGGGAGAGATAATAATGGAGTAGGGGTAGAATTGATAAATGTTAGGCATTGAGTGGTCCAAAAAAAATAATCCACCCATTATCAGTACCTAAAAATAAGAACTGTAAAAGGGGGCCTTTATAAGATCTTTTTCTGAGCACTAATAAATCATGGCCTTTAACCTCATTTTTTAGTCACCACTTTATAAGTGCGGATAAAAGGCATTTTCTTTTTATATTAAAAGATATTTTTTTATTAGGGAACCTATTTATTTTCTTATTTCTGGTAATGTGTGGGATAAAATTATACAATTTAGTTATTCATAGAAATTTTTAGGTGATTTTAAATATACTGGGTAGATTTAGTTGGTGGATAGAAGATCACTTCTTGGATCAAGCTTTATTCTGATTGAATTCTATCTAATGTCCTCTCTCTAATCACAATGAATTTCTTAGGGAAGAAGGGGTTATACTTTTTAGGATTTTCTCACCACAACCTATGATTATTATATTAATGATTTTTTATATTTATTATTTATTTTGAGTTTTTTTATGATATTTTATATTTTTTAATTTATTTTATCACGTGTGCTTCGGTTGTGCATAGCTAATAGAAATGATAAATCTATAATGATCTCATGTATTTAATTTGATAGTGTGATTTATCATGGTTGGTGAAACATTTTAAAACCATGTAACAAAACAATTTGGGTTCCTTGGTTTTCCCAATGAAGGGCACATAGTTGGTGAATTTTTTGGTAAAAAATTCACATATAGTGCATTATACATAGTGTTTTAAGAATACGAAATTAATAAAATATCCTGTATTATATTTTAATCCCATACTCAGCTCACCCTATACCTTCTTATCTAAACCCCCCACCCAATTACTAAGAGTGTTCAACCACATGTACCTCCTTCACCTAATCCCATTTATTTAAAACTGATTCTACCTCTAATGTTATGTGTGATTTTCGAAGGACTGTATTTCTATTCCTCCATTATATTATATTTTTAATTTCCTATTATTCAATTAACCATATGTTACTACATATGCTCCAAGGACGAACCCAAATCAGATTATAATTATAATTTTGTGGATTAGTTTTACCTAATTGTTATTAGTTACAAATTAAGACCTATTCATGTAATTTTCATTATAGACGATGAGATTCATTCGATTTTAGGTAGGATTACCATTATATTTTTTCATTAAATTATAGAACCTTTTTTTCATTTTTAATCTTTTTTTGTATTAAATTATATTATTAAATATTTGAAACTATAATTTGAAAGAAGAATCAAGTTCCACATTATTTTTAATTCACATACAAAGGATTTATTAAGTAAAAATATTGACTAGAATATATTATAATTAATATCAAACACAAAATACTCGATCAAATTCCTGATCAACCATTACTAATATTTTTTATGGTTTTAAATATGTTTTCAGTCATCAAAATAAATTATAAATTACATTATTAATTTTTAGTATGAATTTCAAATAATACATGAAATTCCAAGTATTAATAATGTGTTATAAAATATAGATTTATAGAAAAAATGTAGTGTTTGAAAAAATTATTTGATTTACTCAGTAGTTAGACACATATATATGGGTATATATACATGTAAAAATTAATATGTTAATATGTGAATTTACCTAATTAGACACATATATATGTGTGTTTAAGTGTATATGTGTTGGAGAAAAAATAAAATTCTTAGAATTTAAATATAGTGATTGAAATGGGTTTTCCTTCACGAAAGTATTGAATGTATTTCTAATGTTAATTATCATAGATTAATATTAATGTTTTTGTTTCTTTGTATGTTTTATAATGGTTTTTTTAATTTAATAAAAACATTTCATGATAATTTAGTTATTTATTATATATATTTTTGGTGTTTAAAATATTCCCACTTTATTTTTGTCATGAAATGGTTTAAGGAGGAATGTGTTATATTGATAACATGTGTCTCGTAAAAAAGGGATAACACATGGGAATATAAGGTACCTATGAGGGATGATTATTAAATGTATGTTACTAAATAGTATTCTCCATTTATCCTCTTTAACATTCTATAACAGTAACTAAACTATATGATGATATGAATTGGTTTCCACTATGACTTTTGCTTCTTCCTCCCTAGTAGATCATGCATTAGAATTGTAATTTTTTGTTCATTTAAAGAGAGTATGAGTATGATATGATGAGACCTAACATTATTATCAAAAGATTACCCATTATTCATGATTTTAAATCTTCCATTCATGTCTTTCCATTATATGTTCATAAATGTTTTAATTTATATAAATTAGATTGTTCATTTAATACAAAGGTAAAATTCAATTTAATTCATAAAAGAATTACTCTAATTGAAATTAATTAACATTCATGTTTTAATAAGATAAAATTTGAAACTATTAAAAACTCATTATTTTCATTGAAATAAAAATAGAAAAATAATTTCAATTTTTATTTAAAACTTGAATAATATGAATCCTTTATTTAAGAACTACACATGGGGTTTGGTATCTCCTTCTATTTTCCTATATTTCCATTTTATCATTCATATGAGTCATTTTAGTTTTAGTTTTTGTATATTTTAATTTTTCCCAAGGATTATTATGGTATAATATTGGATGGTGACTCATTGAGTCATAGAGAGGTGTGTTAATTATTATGTTTTTAATATCCTTACCATGCCATTCAAATAGACATTTCACTGATTTCAATTATGGTTATTGGTGTCACATAAAATCTTTTGGGGTCATTGTGGGACATAGAGAAATTTTTAGGTTATGGTGTTGGGGGGTGACATGGGGGAATTTCTTTGCATTGTTCTATAATTTTTTTATTACTTAAGATATATTTCCTATTCTTATTTTATTTTTGGAGGATGTATAAATTATAGACGAGAAATACCATTTTTTATGGATAATTAAATTTATTTTATAATGAAAACTATTCTTTTCTACAAATATATAATTTCATTGGTTCTCAACACAATCTTATTGTGATCATAAATTCACTTCCAGAATCACATAGGCTATCATAGATATCAGACAGAGGGGTGACCCAGGTTGGTTCATAACATTATCCAAGTAATATGTATATGTTCTTGTGAAGTTAGTCAATGTTTTTTTCATATTAATCCCCATTAATATATTTTATATCCATCATAATGTAATGAAATAAATCTCATTAAAAGACTATTTTTATGTATAATCTATTTCTACCCCCATTACATCTAATATTACAAATAAATGTTGCTCATTTGAATATATGGACTACGAGCTCCACAAATCGATGCATCCCATTTTTCATCACCACCACATATGAATGATTATATATATGGATTTTATAAATATATAAGATATAATTTTTATTTTTAATGATAAAAAATAACTAATTTCATTCCCACCTATTGATTAAAAAATTGAAACATTTCCCATGTATATGTATGAACTATCAACTTCATATATGACATATTTCATTTTGTATCTCCACTATACATATATTGTTATAATATGAATTATTTATATATTATATGATACATATAACAAGATTAAAAAAATAAAAATTTATATTACCATTATATAATATTATTTTATTACTTATTCAATAGTAAACTATGTTGTTGTTTTTGTTGGGTTTTATACATATATCAATATGGTTATTATGAATATATAATGAATGATTAATGAATTTTTTTTAGAATTAATATTATGAATGGTGATTAATTTATATTTTTATAAAAATATATAACAGTAAAATACATTTATATTTTTAATTGAATTATTTATTTTCTTTGAAATAAAAAAATTAAAAAATAATAATTTTCAATTATTTCAAACGACTCATCAACATATGTTCCGGAAATATTACTCATACTATATAATAATATGAAATAATTATTTAGAATATTCAAAAAAATTCCATAGGTGATTCTTCCAGGAACATAGTTTGTGGACCCATAGTACTAAATAAGAACATGTATTTGAAATGTGATAGTTAAAGCATAAATTATGATTTTATCAAAAAATTGGTAATAATTATGTAATAATAATGTATAATAAAATTTTATATAGTAATAAAACTATAAATATAGTTGAGATATTTTTTTTAAAATAACAATAAATTTATTATAAAAGGAATTTTTGGGTGCATACGACTAAGTAAAAGTGTGTGGTAAGAGATTTTTCATTAAAACCTTATTTTAATTTTTTTAATCTATTTTTATTTCATTTTATTGTTATTTTAAAAGTACCAATTATGTTAATATTTATACATAAATTAATATTTAATGTCATTATATAATACGTTTTAATTTATTTATAATGTTGTTAAATTTTAATATATTTATCATTTCCCATACATGTCATTTTTTGATTTCATTACAAAAGTAGAAATATGTTTTTTTATATTAAAACCTTGAACAAACATTCCATACTATATTTTTGTTATTAATAATATAGATTAAATTAATAGTTTATATAGTTATTTAAATAAAATAATATTACAGTTTTTTTGGGGATTTTTAGTTTAATATTTTTTGTAATGTAAATTATATTTCTTCTCATTGTTATTAGATAATTGAGAATGATTTTATTTTGGTGATTAAATTATATTTATTATGATTTTCCTGATAGAAATGAAGTATTTCTTTATTCATGTTTTGAACCATGAAAATAATATAATATAATGTGTGGGAATAATATTACCCTTAAATGCATTGGGTAAAGATATTATCTTTAGAGGTGACATGTTGGAATTAAATAGGTAGGTTATTAAATTGTGAGGGTTGTTTTTTTGTGATATTTTAAGTATAATTTCCCAATATTATTTGATTGCTTTTCTATACATTAAATTTATTTTAATGGAAATATATTTATTTCATTAAGAAATAAAATGATTTTCTGAATATGGGAGTGTTTTGACCCATTAAAGTTGAAGGGTTTTTTTTAAAGAAAATCTATTAATGTATTTTAATTTTTCAAAAGATTCTATCATGGATATTATATAACCATGAGTTTTATAGACTTTTTTTCTCGAATAAATTAAATTTTCATTTATGTTTTCCATGAACTAAGTCAAACATTCCTCTCACATGCATCCTTTTTTCTCATACATTTAATACAAAATTTAATTGGAATATGTTACATGGAACACCGAATTGGCATATGTTACATGGAAAACTGACTTGGCGTATATTAAATGCAAGACCAATGTTTCCATGAGACATCATTTATTATTATAATTATTTAAATGAGATAATTATAACCTAGCCATTAATATTATTTATTTTAAAAGTAATAAAATCATTTCAAATATTGTCTTTAACAGTTTTATATAAATAACACATATTGATAATTAATGATATAATTTTTCACAATGTAATTTACAGTTTAAAAGTATTGTTTTCTCGAATAAACTTCTTTTAATTTCCTTTTGTGAAAAATAATTAAATTAATTTTACACTCCTTTATAAATTTTATTTGATAAAATAAAATTAATTTTTGAAATTATAATTCCAAAATTAACCTTTTTCAAATTTTTGGGATTTTTATATGAAACGTCATTTTTAATGAATAGTTAAAAATAATTGAGTTTAATCTAAAACTGAATTTTCATCAAATTTCATTATGTGGATAAATAATATTTTAATTTGTATTAAAAGTATATTTATATTATATTATTATATATTAATACAATTTTGGTAATTGGAACCAATTTTACAGTGAAAATGGATATAAAAACATATCCATCATTGGATCATTTTTACTATAGAAACACACGTTGTCCACATGAAAACATGATTAATTTTAAATTAATTTCTACCACTTCCACAAATATAAATTTGATAAATGGATTCCATATTTCTAATAAAAGTATTTTATAATTTCTAATAAGGTGATATTATTATTTGATGAAAAATATTAGCAAAATTAATTAAAATTAATTACATCAATTAAGGTAAAATTATGCCTTACTAATGAATAACCCTTAAAATAAGACCCAAAACAAATTAGAAACATGTCAACAACTCATTGTATGGACCATATTCTCCTATTAACCTTACATTATTGTGTTTTGTTAGTTTGGTATGACATTTTTTAAGTAAAAACTTGGGTACACCAAAGAAGATTTATGAAATGCCAAGTGTGTCCTTTCCCTTCGCTATAAAAGGACACCTAATATCACTCTTATTTTAACCTATAAAAACTCTTAGTATTGGCCAACATCTACCTAATATAATTCAAAAAATCCATCATTTCCTCCTATAATCCTTCCCTTGGTCAGAAGGAAATCCAATAAAGCCTTTTAGCACAAATAAAAACGATATAATTGATTAATAGGTAACCTCTTCCCTTAAGATCCTTTATTTTATTTTATATATCCACCCCATACATAATCATTATTCCATGGTTTTGTAAGAATATAGTATCCTAAATATAATTTTATTATTTTATATGGTTTTTACCTATACGTACACACACCCCAATCTAATGGGTAACGAATATATAGATTACGTGTACGACAAACTACTACCACACATTTTGTGACCAAGTTGGATGGATAAGGAAGTAAGAAGAGTTTGCTAATACATAGTGTTGTCTTTGTTGTTGTAATATAAGATATATCCATTCAATTAGTAAAGGACTTAAAAACTAGACAATGAATTGCTGATATGTATTTCAAAAAGATCATAATTCATGAAAACTTGTGATGAAATCCATATGATAGAAAGGGGGAGAAATGTTGATGCCAGTAATATTCCATTTTGAATAGAATGAATGATGTTTCTCGAAGATAGGGTGATTAAATAATTTCTATTGTAACTCTGACGATGCAAAATCATGTCTTTCAAAGGTTATATATCATGATAGTGGAGTTCCTGATGAAAGGCGATGAATAGATATGAGAAGAAGTGGTGAGAGAAATGAATTCTGAAGAAATGTGTTTTTGGAAATGAATGTTGTATGAAAGATATAAGATGGTTTATATTTTTGCATTCAAGGCATGATTCTATTTCAGAACATTAAAAAAAGGCAAAGGAATGGAGTTCATGGAAAATTCGGACGAGTGTGTGAAAATACAGGCTATGTGAAATACTGTGGTGGTATATGAAATAGAGGATTGATGTTTTTTACGCAAGAGGTGTTTCAAGATCAAAAGATATTAAATTGGAAACAGCATGATCTGCATGAAAAATTGACGAATTGTGTGAAATATGATTTTGCATTAAAGAGTTTATATACCACGGAAGAGGTTTTTAAGTGCAGATTAGTGTTTTTCACGTAGGGTTTAAAAGGATAACAAATACAAGGTGACCAACTCTAATTTTTGTGGACATAAGCATAGATAAATCTAGATCTCTGTTGTTTTTAAAATTATATGATAATAGAGTTGCGTGAAAAGAAAGTGGTCTACACAAAAAGAGGAACAATGCGTGAAAAAGAGGGAAGTTGTGCGAAAAGTGGAAAGTTGGGGGGAAAATGACGCTGCGTGAAAATGGGATTCCCCTCAAAAGGGAATTATTATGCACAATCCATTCCAATTTCATACACGTTACAGTAAATGTTGAATGAAAAATTAATGTACATTGTATGTATTAGATTGTGCGTAAGATAGTTCTTACCTGATTCCTGGTATGAAATATAGGTTTTCTACTATAGAGAATACATCTATTCAATTGTAAAGAAGCACTAAAATACAATAATTCACTATTTTTTCTAAGAGGGTGGACACACACATGTATATTGTTTTACAAGTGCTACACAAGTGTAAGGGTATATCATACTCTTTGTATTCCACAACAAAAGATTTTTTTCCAGTGGATTTTGTGGTACTAGATTATTTTGGTACCATACTATGGACGTAACTACTCTTGTTGAGTATTGAACGTTGTAAATCTTGTGTTAATATGGTTTTGTGTGTTCAGTAGAGAAGAAACTCTCTAATTGGAGGTTTTGGTTCTTTCAAAAAGAAGGAAACATAAAAAAATACTTTACTGATTCACCCCTCACCCTCTCAATGATACATTGATCCTAACTTGGAGCTTCATCAACAAATGATGATTGTTCATTTTTTCTTTACAACCTCTCATGGTAGAAATTATGATTAAAATAATATTTATGCATGAAATATATTATATTTATTATCTATTTAATCATCTTTATTTCTTTTATAACACACATCTTTTTACATTATATTTGGTGTAAAATATGTTAATTTCTCTTGAGTAAGTATGGAATATGACCCCCTAAAAGTGATGTTATTCTTTCACACAAAACATGGAATTTATTGAAGATTGGATAAATGAAATTATATGAAATATATATCATTATAATTCTACATTTATGATATTATATACATCGATAAAAATATTTAATTTTCTTTCCTTATTTCAATACGACAATAAAAATGGAAACAATGTTCATGTGTACATGTGACTTACCCTCTCCAAGAATGGTGTATTCTATTTGGTACTTACATATTATATAAAATAAAATAATAAAAATATAATATATACAAATGATATTTATATAACGTTGTAAATTATTTAATTAGGATATAATAATAAGGACCAACAATATAACAAATTAAAAAAAGGTGAAGAACAAAGTGTATATAAATTGAACTGAAACTTCAACATATGATGGTCATAATAAAACTATATATAATACTAGATATAATAATATTGATCATTAATTTATTTATAATAAATTTAAATTCAATATAAATATTTTTTGAATGTGTACGATGAGATTCAAGAAACAAGATAAGTGGATTTCATATCACATATTATTTTTGTGAGACACATGCTATGAATTCCAATAATTCATTTTTGTGTGTTTTATATAATACCCATATTGTATTCTATGTTTATTATAATTATATTTATGGTCTTTCATAGACCTATTTTATTATCTTTCATTTATGTGGTTTAATTCTCCAAAATTACCAAATTAGTAATATAATTTTGTCTTACTTTACTTCTTTGAGTCTCCTATTTTGTTATGAACCTATATAAATTATAATGATAAATATATATAAATTTTAGATGTATATAATGATCTTAATTATTTTTATGATTTTTAATATTTATTTAATTTCTTTTTTTTCATAGAGAGCATGATCCCATATTTCTATGTTTTAATAGTATATTGAGACAATCTCATCACTTTTCGGGATTATTTATATTTATGCTTCCTTTAATGAAACATTATGATCCACCTCTCATGAAAAATAATGACATTACATATCCTCTATTTATTAAAGATACATCCATGTAATATTCCTATATTCCACTCTTTGGTATTTATGATAAGGTTTTGAAGTAAAATTTAATCATTTATCTCTCTAGTAAGAAAACTATTTTATTCAAAAACAATGTTTTAAAAAAAATTCCAAAATATTTCCACATGATATTTCAAGACCATTTTGAAGGAAAGGTTATTTAAAATTGTTTTATGATTTTTAATGCTTCATTTTTAGGTTTTAAAAAATATTTTCAATAGAAGGTGTTTTCAAAATGTTTTATATCATAAAAAGAATTTTTGAAAATAGAAATGACATTTTTTTCAACAACTGTTTTAAAAGTAATTTCGAAATTATTTCCCATATATGATAAAACCATTGGTATTAGACATCCCTTATAGGGATATTATTCAATGTTTATAATCATATTATTTCATTGAATGGATAATGTTTGGATGTAATGAGGTTGAGAAACCTTGTTTCCCTTTTACAGGTTATATACTTTTGAAACATGTTTATTTTTAGGGATTCTGATTGTGATGAAATGATTATGAAACCTATATCATTCCACATGTTATGATATGATTACAATTTTATAATTCCTAATTAATTTCATAGTATTTTATATGATTATTTTTTATATTATGGAACACGTGACTATGATTTCATTATAAGATGGGTGGGACCCACACCTCCCACTAATGAATTGGGTAAAGTATTATATCTCATGAGAAAAACATGGATGGAAAGTGGGGTGACCTCAATTCAAAATTATAGGGCTGAAACAAAGGGTGAACTCAAATTAGTAATATAGGGTTGGAATAATGTGTTAACCAGGACCAATAATGGGAATTCGCTACTATGATTTTGTGGTGAAAATTTCTCTCAAGGTAACATTGCAACAATTTTTTAGGTTGGTAGTGTTTGTCGAAAACATGTTTTTCATGTTTAATTGTTGAGTTCCAAAGGTGTTGATCAGTATCCATATTAGAAATGAACAATGAAAAATGATTGAATTATCTGGAGGTGGAAGAAAAGAATAGATACAAGGTAGTTTGGTTTTCCAATGTTTTCCAAATGTTTTGGTGTCCAAATTTTGGGATTTGGTAAACTTTGTGAAAAGTGGATTTATATGATTATCTCCTAAGAATATGGAAAATTCATGGGTTTTGTGAATATGGGATTATTGAATTTTATTTTAAAAAATAAATGAATATTATAGATGGTGAGATCTACGATTACGATGAGCTTCACAAACAGTAGAGGGGAAGACAATTGCTAGGGATCATTGCAATAGTTATTCAAAGGAATTGATGGAATGGTCTATGATTATGACATGATCTACTATCCACAAATTTTTATGGTCCTTCATTTTTTAATGATAAATTTGGTGAAATTTCATAGCATTATGATTGGATTTGTCATGGCGCAGATATTGAATGAATGGTTCTCGAGTCGATGTAATCACCTATAAATAGACATTGACACATTTGAGAACTGTTCATATATGAAATGAAAAAACAAAAGCTTCGGAATTATGAAACAGATTCATGGAGCAAGTACATCTGTTAAATAAAAGGGGATTTGTAGTGGCAGTTGAGCTCTGAGAAATGAAGGCGTGCTGTGAAGGCCAATTTATCTTTGAGGCGGACGTGTGCTTTGTGATGTCTTATTTAGATTTGAGAAATCAAGAATAGAAGTGTGAGATCTATAAAGTAGCAATCTCGTCAATCAAGAGAGCGGTGCGGGCTAGTGTGTTTTGAAAACATGTCAGCTCTATGAACCTATGCTTTCTCGAAAGTGGTTAGAGCATTTCAAAGGATTTTTTGAGCTTTGAAAACGTGTGATCATTATATAGGAAGTGTTCATAGAGAATGTGTTTAAAATGGGACTACCTAGTGTTCAGTGGAAAATTGTTATTCATAAGTGGATGAAGGTGGAACTTCAAAAGATTATCTATCTATAATAAAAGATGTATTTATTTTTTATAATGGACATACACACATGTCAATAAATGTGACTGGAACATATGAATAATATGTGAGCTCACATCAGTTGAGAGACTAGTGTGTTCTCAAATTTAGAATGGTTGTAAACTAGGGGGATATTGAGTCCTCTTCCAACTTGTAAACAGTACTGTTCTTTTAGTAGACTTGGTAAATCCTCAAATTTCCTGTGTATTATCCTTAGACTTATCTTAGAGAGGGTGAACCATGTAAAATTTTTGAGTCATGTGCATGCTTTAAGATGTGTTCATACTCTACAATGGAAAGGAGAGAGATTAGAGTTATGTCTAATAATGAATCTAGATCAACGACTTCTTTTATTAATCTATCACACCATAATTCACCCCCTATCAGGGTATCTATCCTAGTGAACCTAACATATTTCCATAGAAGAAATGTGTTGACTACTATTTAAATCATTATATATTTATATGTGTCATCAACAATTCTATGTTTTATTCCATTGTTATGATTTCATGGTTTTTTATCATTATTTGCCGATGTCTATTGTCTTATTAACTATCTAGAATCATTCAATGATCCATGTATATGATATTCGATATATAGGGTATGGTCTTCTATTTTCATGGTCATATTCTCGTACCTTAATTTTCCTGATTATTCTTATATATTTACATTATATACCCTCACTGAGCATTTGAGTTCTCCCCATTTTTTGTTTCGTTATCCCATGGTTATGAACATATGTATAATTTTTGATGGTTCTAAGAAGGGTTTTAGTCGTGAATAATATAGTGGGATATGACATAGCTCACGTATGATTTAGTGGTTATGTTTCCACGTTTCCAAAGGCACAAGACAAGTATAGTCATTATGAATCTATTTGTAAAATGTTTTAACTATTCTTCAAATATTATATTCTATTAATGTATAAAAATAATGGGTCGCAATAGTTGGTATATAAGAAAATTTTAAAAAACCTTTGTATTATTGGATGAGAAAATATTTCTGAGAACCCTATGTACATTTCTAAGGATAAGTCTAATGATAAATAACTGTATGGGAGAATGTCCATGAATTTTGGAAAAGAATTGAGTGAGTGGTTTCCCAAAAATATATCCAAATTTGGATACTAAAAGTATTTTTGGTTATTGAATATATATAACTCGGGTTAATAACTCCAAAAAATATTATTTAGGACTCAATAAGGGATATTTGGTAAATGATAATAGTGATTTCTTCAAAACTATATTGACACTCCCAGGGGATATGATTTTGAAATTCATACATTCTTCATGGAACATCATTATGTATTTAAATATATTTTCAAATTTAATGAATTCGGATTAACATAATGAGTAATACATTATGGGATGTTTCATAATTGAGACATCCTAAAAGTTAATCTTCGTGATTATGTGGTTTCCAATTTTGATATCTATTTCTTACACAATGGTATTTGGTTTTAGTAAATGCATTGAACCAGAAGAAATATTGTTAATGGTAATTTAAATAGACATTACAATGATTTTACTACTCTAAAACGAAATTCTATGGGATTTGGAATTGACGACATCATTGCAATGCCCACAGAACTTCCTCAATCTATGAATCAAAGTGCAAAACAAAATGAGAAAAGGTGAGAAGAATTCTATCGAGTTGTTTATGAGGAAATTTCCACCTTATTTCAAAGGGAATTCATATAGACTGGTATTTTAATAAAGTATTAGTACTAATAAAAATGTATTTTCTATTATTCAGTGTTAGGATCATGATAAACTCATTCTGGATGATTATGAGTTAGAAGGTGAAGTAGATCAGTGGTGGACTCCAATCAAGAATATGAGGTAACAATATGAGATTTAATCTATGGATTGGGATGAGATCAAGAACTTATTTTTCAATAATTACATTCCTCGTATTAATTATACAATGTTGTAGAATGAGTTTGTTAAGTTGATGAAAATGGATGATGAATCTGTTGGCCCTTATGAGGCTAATTTCATGATACTTGTTATGTATGCTTTTGGAATTATCATCCAACATAGAGGTAAAGTTCATAGGTTCTTCAGTGGATTTAATCCAAGTGTCATAAGGGAAGTATCTTTTATATACCTGAGTAGATACAGTGTGATTATGTGTTGTGAAATCAAGATCAAAATGGACATTGGAGTCATGTATCAATCTCATAGTTTTAACAAGAAAAGGAAGATGGTGTTTAAAATAAAATCTATAATCATGAAGAGAAGAATATGATCATTCATTTATAATCAATGTGTTGGAATATTCAAAGAGGAAATTTCTTTATGGGTTCTAATAAATGTGTTCAATGTTTAATATATGGTCATCAAAAAAATTATTTTCAAAATGATGGGAAGAAATTAGCTCAAAATTCTAATGGAGTGAAAATCACATATACTTAAGCTTCCTCTATTTAGTTCTCCAAGTGTAAGGAGAATATGAAGTTTTATAATGACTTCCCAAACCCATGTGAATGAGATTATGATCTACTTAATTAACATATTATGCTGAAGGAAACTGGTAAATCTCATAAAATACATATTTTTGATGAGGGTTGTGATAATGACATGATTAAAGGTACACATACCATCCACTCTATAATTGGTAACTTCATATTTGATCATGTATGTAGCAACTATTTCAAATAAAATGAATTTTATAAGGGTTTTAACATTCCCATAAAATATATGTGTTGAATTAGTAGTGTAAACCTCTAATTGTACGATTATTTCATACCATGTGTAAGATTCATCTCTGGTTGAATATTGTTGGAATGTTCTTCTTGAAAATATTTTCATTCTTCCATTGGATGAATTTGATATCATCTTAGGAATGGATTGGACTTCATTGAATATATCCCATGTCATTTATCATGTAAGGTACGTTTTGTTTATTATTTCAAACACACCTATTATTATCCATAAATGTGATAACAATTATGAACATCTAGTGGGGATTAAATCCAGAATATGGGTATTAATTACTAATAAAAAGGATTATTTATCTCAAATATTTGGGTAGAAAATTGGAATTGATGATATGAAAGTTTATTGATAATTTGTGGATGTACTTCTAAAATATTATCCTAGTATTACACTAAAAAATAATGTTAATTTTTCAATAGAACTCATTCCTGGTTCCAAAAAAAATTCCAAGACACCTTATAGAATAACCCGGATTGAGTTGTATGAATTGAAGAAGAATCTTAAAGAAAACCTATATAATTTATTTATTTGACTACGTGTGTCACTGTGGGGTTCAACCTTTATATTTGTGAAAAATAAATATTTATCAATGAGACTATGCATTTATTATCTAGTGTTGAACAAGATCAAATCCAAGAATAAGTATCATCTTCACCATATTGATGACTTGTTTTCACATCTATGTGGTGCTCAATACTTTTCCTAGGTTGTTATTTTTTCTTGATATCATCAAATGTGTATCATCAAGGAGGATATACAGAAGGTGAAATTATTGACAAGGTATGATCTCTAAGAATTTATAGTGATTTCATTCGGTATTACTTTTTTCTCTGTTATCATCATGGGTTTAATGAATTCTGTATTTAGAGACTACCTCAATCAGTTTGTGGTAGTATTGATAGATGATATTATTATTTATCTAAATTAACAGGAAGAGCATGAATATTATTTTAGAATAGTTCTAAATATTCTAAAGAAGTATAATCTATATAAAAAATTTACAACGTGTAAAATTTTGCTGTAAAAGGTTTCATATTTAGGTCACATAATCTCAAGAGATAGAATATTAGTAGACCCATCAAAGCTTGAGGGTATTAAAATCTAGCTTAGACCAACCATGGTGAATATGATCAGTATCATTCATTGTTTAGTATTATATTATAGACTGTTTTTGAAGAACATATCATGAATATATAATCCTCTATCCATGTTAACATAGATGGGTGTCATGTTCATCTGGACAGATGAATGTGATGAAAATTTGGAGGAATTGAAGGGAAGGTTAGTAAGTGAACTTATTCATACTTTAACCTATAGTGGTGAAGGGTTTGTAATCTATATTTATGAATAAATCAATGTATTTGTATGTGTTCATATGAATAATATCATGGTTTTGGCATATGACTCATTAATGGTGAAGATTCATGAGAATAATTACCCAACTCATGATTTATAGTTAGAATAGGTGATGTTTTGATTTAATATTTTGAGGAAATATTTTAATGGTAAAATTTTGATATATATTCCGACCATAAAATTATGAAATATATATTCAACATAAAAGGATTTGAATATGTGCTAGAGAATAAGGTAAGTGTTGATAAAGTATTATGACTGCTCAACAGATTACCAACCAGGTAAAGAATGCAAGGGGTCTGATGCTTTGAATCAGAAGGATCATTCTAGATTATCCATGATGATGATCACAAAAGAGAAAATATTTATTTATTTTCAAATAATCGATATATAAATACTAAAGGAAGGAGAATATATTATATTTATCAAATTAATATTCAACCCACTATCCAATGAATGATTAAGGAGGGGAAGAAGTTATATAAAGTGTTGAAACGGAATGTCAGAAATGTTTTAGAGATTAAACGTGATGAGGATGGAATTATAAGGTTTAGGAACTGTGTATGTGTTCTGTCCATGCCAGATATTAAGAATGAGCTATTATATGATGTTTATAGTTCTTCAATCTATATTCATCCTGGAATTAGTAATATGTATATGGACTCGAAAGAATACTTATGGTGGGATGGCATGAAGAGTGATATCATAATTTGAATCTTGGAGCATAGTATACCAAAAACTCATGGTTAAAAGACAAATGTCAAAGTAGATGTTGCATCAATTTCAAATACTATAATGAAATTGGGAGAAAATAACTAGGGATTTTTCATTGGACTACCAAAAACCTCTAATTGGTTAAATTCTATATTTGTGGTAGTCGATTGATTTAATAAGTGAGCACACTTATTTTTTATCATAGAATACACGTAACATCCACGGTAAATAAAAAATAAATAATTTTCATATTTATTAAAATTTATGAATTAAATATTAATTTTACTTTAAAGGGGTTGCTATGTTCGATAGCAAACCCGATACGCAACAAAGAGTTTCATTGAAATCTTACGTTGCACACTAGTAATAAAATGATATTATTTTAAATGGTAGTTAACACGTAGCCATTGTATTGGAGGGAATTAATTTAAATAACTAGAATATGATTATATATGTTTTAAATGTTTTTACATTTATCCAATAAAAGATAAAGTCTTAAAATATGAAAAAGAATTCAATTTTAGGCATAGATACTCTAATATTCACTAAAAGGTCGAACTATCGCATGTTGATGCCGAAAACCCTTTAAATATAGTTCTGGTCACTCTTATAAATTCTATTGGACCAAATAATGCTCTTCTTTATAATCGGGACATCAAAATTTACTTTGTGTAAATTTTTTGTATTTTTCCGATGAAGTTCAATTTTTACTAAATAGTGAAAAATGTTGTATTTTAATTCAAAACCTCTTTTTAATATTCTTTATTTATATGATTAGATTAACTTTTGAATTGTTTTTAAAGTTAAATTAGAATATATTTTTACCATTTAATCCAATAGTGGTCGTTGGAATTAATTTCACTTTGAAATTGGACATAAACTATTGTCAATCTTTTGATATATATTGTTTCATAAAAACACGCTATTTGTTCTGACAGCGGGAATTAGTTATTAAACTAATTATTATAACTTATATTTTTTAAATTTTGTAAAATATAAATCATTTATAAATTCAGAATATCAAATATAGCTTAGGCTGATGTTTTGTTATTTTTCTGAAAAACTTCAATTTTTGATGAATAGTGAAACCACTAAGTGGTACTTAAAAAAACTGATTTTTCGTTTAAATTAAATTTTACCACCTATGTGTTTTGAATTTTCAATATATGACATACATTGTTGTCATTAGGAAGTAAAATTTGGTTCAATGGGATTAAAATAATAATTTTCATGAATAGTAACTTTTATGTTTTTAATCGTGATTAAAGGTAATTAGTTTGATTTTAGCTAAAAATTATATTATAATAAAATGAAAATATCTTAAAACTTGTCCTAACCCTATTAGATATGTCATGTCCGACCATGAAAACCCATGGGTCGATTTTGGGACCCCATGAAGCCACATGGGTAAGATAATGACATTAATACCTTTTATTTAATGTAAAAGTAAAAATGACCCAAACATGTATTGTTTTAATAAAACAATTTTTACATTGGGTTATACAAGTCATATTTTTTACTATAAATAAGGATTGGAAATCTAAAAATATTTCCTACATCAAGAATTTTTTTTATAAATTTTAGACATTAAATAAATTCAAGTATTTATGACACCATGATGATGCAGTGATTACCTCATTATTTAATGATTTGAATAATATGAAAAGATAATGTATAATATAAACCTACACAAGTAAAAAACCTATTTGATGAGTGGATTTAGAACTATTATCACCTTATCCTATAAATATAAAATTGTGGGTCCTTTAAAATCCGAAACTCATTTGAAAATAAAGTAACATTTTATACCTTTCCAAGAGTGCCCCTCCTCTCCTCTTATAAAAGGCCCCCACCTCTACCTCCTTACCCACACCTCTCAAGACTTTGGCTCGGCCAACCCCTGCCCATTTTGTCTTTCCACTTCCCTCTCTTGCTCCTTGAAGCCTAACTATTGGATGAAGTATTTCCAAGGAATCCATTGAGCTCAAATCAAAAAGAGTTACCCATTTTAAAGGTAGTGTCTTATCTTGTGTTCTTATGTTTTATTTTCCTTCTCCAACCCCCTAAACATTTTTTATTCATGACTTTTGTAACAACAAAAGTATCTTCAATATACTAGGATGTTTTTTATAAGAATTATTAGAGCTACACTTACACAAACCTACCTCTAATGGTTAAAGAACATACTGTTTCTGTGGATGGCGAATTTCTGCCTCACGAAATGAGGATTGTTCAACACTCATATAACACCTTCAAAGGTGGCCAATAAGATGTCACTATATTTATATATGATATATAATATGGTTATGTATTACTTAAGATTCTGTATTTTTCATTTATGTCATACCTTTATGGTTTCCATTATGGGTAAACGCGATATCTTAATTTTAGGAAGTGCGGACTACCGCCCCCTCAAAGTGATTTGATTCGTTAATACCATATGGGGTACATATAAAGGATAGATTTAATGATATTAAATATGAAATTATACTGGAATTATAATATACCTTTATATAGTTATTATTGCATTCCATTAAAGTATGAGATAGAAATGAAAGTAGAGTTCATGCGTACGTACGGCTTACCGTCTCCATGAACGGTGCATTTCATTTCTTATCCACAAATGTAATGTACTATTATATGTAAATATATATAATGGATATATATTATGTCTGTTACATCTGAATGATGAATATAATTTTGTAATTAAAATATACATATCACTCATTTAGATTTAATTCCATTAATATGACATAGAAATGAAAGTAGCATTCATGCGTACGTACGGCTTACCGTCTCCATGAACGGTGCATTTCATTTCATACCTCTAAATGATTATGTAATATTTTAAATTCATGTATATACTAGATATATATGATATATATGGCATCTACATTATGAATATCATTCTTGAGATAATGAATATTTGACTACGTGAACAACATGAAAATATAAGAAGTTCACTTTTGACTCAAGTACCAAATATCGACAAAACGACCATTATTAACATAAATGATTAAATAATTTTCATAAAATGGTAATAATTGATATAAAAGGAATAATGAACTTGAAAAGGGTTCTCAATCAAGAATAAATTAACTCATGTTTATTATTCAGGACATTAAAGAACGATCGTGTCAAGTCGGACCCGAGGTATGGGACTTCGTCTCAATCTCCTTTCATTGAGTAATATTTTGTTTTATACAAAACCTTAGTTTATACAGTGTATAAAAAACTTTTGATTTTACATTTATCCAAAAGGAATATTTTTTATATGAAGCGTTTTACTAAATTACAAAAGAGAATGTTTGTGTCGTATGTATGCGGTGACAACAACTTTTCCGCCGCCGTGACCATTATTTGAGTTTCAGATTCCTCTACAAGCCATACCTTTTTTTAAATGAAAAATAAATACCATGTTTTACTTTTCTTTTATTTTGGTATTGAAAATGGATTTCATAATTTTTTTATTATATCAATGTTTTTTATTGATATCTTGTGATTGAAATGTGGAAATGTTATTTTTCCTTTATGCATGCTTTATGTGATATGATTATGTTATGGTTCATGGGAATTTTTATGAAGATGGGTGGATTAGTGATAAACTAGGGGTGGGTGAGTGCAATATATCTCTCCAATGCATTGGTTAACACGAAGGTTTTAAATGTTAAGGATTCTCCAAAGAGATTTAGGGAACATACTGTTATGGGTATACAAAACGTAACCAAGATGGTTACTCCCTACGTAAGAATGTTATGAATGCCTCAAGTTACCTTTATTAATTATGATTTATATGTTTTATTCGTGATTTGATGAGGTATGTTAAAGTGATTATGTTTTATGAGTAAAGTATGATTTCATTGATTCTTACGTATACATGTACTCATGTTTCCTTTCCATATTTTTATATCCCTTACTGAGCTTTTTATGCTCATCCCATGTTTTTGAAATGTTTTTCTCAGGTCAAGGGAATGGAACATGATATGATGATAGTGACAAAGAAGTGTCAAGAAAGAATCCATGTTTTATTTTAAATATGTTTCCGTTGATGGGAAAAATAAAAAATATATGTTATTGTAACCACTTTGTATAAATGTGGGATGTAATGCATGTTTTATGATCTAATTCTCTAAAACTCTAAACCTGAAAAGATCCTCAAGGTGTATTCTTGGAATATCTCAAGATTATGTAATTTTTAAGTATTGTGCCTTATAGTTGGTATCATAGGTCGGTTTAGATAACTTTAGGAGTTATAATTCTATTAAATGATTATCCAAAAATATTTTTTATGGTCAAATTTAATTGGTATAGCATTTACAGATTACCATGTTGCTTCGCCTAAGATATTTATGTGTTTATAATGATTTTTCGAAGAGGAAACATGGAAGTTGTGCTAGGAAGGTATAAAAATGGTAATGAACTTCTAAATCGGCATCTTGAGATGGTCAGAATCAGAATTGAGCAGTTTACTACAGTGATGGGTCAGTTGAATCAGGTGATAAATGGTGGTTGTGTTATTGATGATATTTTGTTGGTTTCTAAAAGTAAAGATGAACATTAATGTCATTTAAGGGGTATTTTGAAAACCATAGAAGAAAATAAATTATATGGAAAATTCAGCAAGTGTGAGTTTTGGTTGCCACAAATTTCTCTCCTTGGTCATATTGTTTCTAATGATGGGATAACTATTGATCCTGCAAAAACAAAGGTTGTTGAAGAATGGCCAAGACCCACAAATGTAACTGAGATTCATAGATTCCTTGGTTTGGAAGGCTATTATCAAAGGTTTGTTAGAAAATTTTCATGGTTATCTAGTCTAATGACTAAGCTAACTCGGAAGGGTGTTAAGTTTATCTGGATAAAAGAATGTGATGATTGTTTTCTAGAACTAAAAAGAAAATTGGTTACTGCTCCAGTTTTGGCACTTCCTTCCAGGAATGGTCAGTTTGTTATCTATAGTGATGCATCATTGAAAGGACATGGTTGAGTCCTAATGCAGAATGATAAGGTAATTGCTTATGGTTCACGACAGTTGAAAACTGATGAGGTAAATTATCCTACACATGATTTTGGAATTAGCTGTTGTTGTTTTTTCATTAATAATTTGGAGGCATCATTTTTATGGAGTTGTAACGACCCAATCTTTTTGAGTAGTATATTAACTTACTCTTATTGATTTAATAAGATGTTAATGGTTAATGCAGAAAGAGGAGTCGATGGCTTCATCCAGTAGACTAAACCCTTATGAAGCCCACTTATCAGAGCTTGGGAAGGAGGTAGCATTTGTGGGATTCGCTTTGGACCAAGCCCAAGCCGAACTCCAGCATGTCAAGCTTGACCAGAAACGCCTACGAGAGAAGTTCAAGTTAGTAGAGATTACTACTAGTGCAATGTTATCTGAGCCTCCCACAGATTCTCTCACCATAGCACACCTTACACTTAGGTCTTATGCCGGTGTTATAAGGGGCTATGTGACGAGACCCTAGCTTCCTTGTGTAATCCTTTTTGGGTGAATAAATTGAGATTTCTTCCTTTAGTGATGTTTGTGAAATTTCAAATGTCTAGATAATTTTAGAATGTATTTTGAAAAAAGGAATATTTTAAAATATTTATGAAAACCCTAAATAACTAATGATGTGTAATGATTTTCAAAAAATGGATTTCTACAAAAGTGTTCAGTAAGGATTTTGGAGTCTAATAAGATCAACTTAATTTTTGATGAATATTAAATTATGAATAGTGATTTTACGCTTAGGATTAGTAATGTGACCAAATGGATTAGTAATTTCACTCAAAGAAAGTTTTAATATAACTCAGACACCTAGATTAAGTAATTTGATTAAATAAAATGGGTAAATAACGGTTTCATAAATTATTAGTCAAGTATTAGTTTTTTCGGATGAATAGTGTTGTTTAATTAAAAATTTAATTAAAAATAAATAGAAAATTATTTTTTATAAAAATGACTTTATTTTTGAACTCAGAGCATCGATATTATGGTATGGTAATTTTTGGGGATTTTTCTGAAAAAAACAAATTTTCGATGAATTGTGTTTTTATTTAAAAATTAAATTAAAATTATTTAGAAAATTATTTTTATAAAATGGAGTTCATAAATGTATTTAGAGCATTGATATTTGGTTAATGTGAAATTTTGGGATTTTTCTGAGAAAGTCGAATTTTCAGTGAATAGTAAAAATACAGTTTTAGGGTTTCGGTATGTTTAATGACATCATAGCGGTGTCATGATGATTTCATGAGATCTTTTGAGGGTTGGACGGCCAAGGGTGATGATTTATTGTTTTGGGGGCCCCATGTGGCCTAACTCCATGATAAATGCCAAGGGAGAGCACAAGGGTTTGAGAAAAGCACATGTGAGGTGTCCCTTGGACATTAATGCTTTGTCCCCTCACTTTCCCTATAAATACCCACCCTTTCCTCCTTTATTTTTCACTCCCAACTCTCCCCCAACGAAGTTCTGGTCTTCTTACCTTCCAAGGAGTCATCCCAAGGTGCCCCCAATCCCTGAAGGTACAATCCTTTGAGTTTCAAGAGTCACGTTTTAAGGTAAGGGATCCGACCCCTCTCTTTCTTTTCATGTAACCTCTTTTATGTCATTCCTTTTATCCTCCATGTTTTTATGTGAGAGGATGTTATTTTATATTCCTCTTACTTCCCTTTCATGTTTATATTATTAGAGATCCCCTCTTACTCTCATCATTTCGTTTTATGAAAGTTTAAGTGACGCCGTTAGGCTGCCGAATGTTTAAGTGATTCTTTCACCCTTCTAATTTTTCAAGTTCGATTTTCATGTCAAATCTTTCAAGTTCCTTTTTATTATGTTGGGGTATGATCTCTATATCTATCATACTGATCTCTTATGATCATATAATGAGAGGCCCTATTTTATTTGTTCAATTCACTTTTATTGAAGCTTAAGTGACGCCGTTAGGCTGCCGAATTGTCATAAGAGAAATCAAATTTTTGTCTTCCTTCCATGTTTTTCATTTCAAATGGTATGTCCTTAAAATTGCATCACCATGTCCATATATACTTCTTATTCTGTCCCTCTACTGTTTTATGGGTCAATAATGATTGTTCGACCCATGTTCCCTCTCTTTTCAAAGTTTTCTAAAACCTTGTAACATAGTCGTTATGCTGTAGAATTTTCGTCTCAAAATGCCTCTCTTTTCTCAAAAATTAATTTATGTTATAAAGTGAATACTCAAATCTCTTATTTCTACAGGGGTATTCACATATATATGAAAATGTTCTATTTTAAAGTCTGGGATTTACGTACATGATACCCGCTTTCCCTTTCTGTGGGTTTAAAGTAACGTAAAGATCGCGTCTTTAAAGCAGTTTTTAAAACGTTATGATAATGAAATGAAACCCATTTATTTTATGCTATATGGGTTATTTATGAAATGTTTGATGATGATATATGTGGATCACATGATAATAAAGGAAAATTTAAGGGTGCGCCCTGATAGCGCTCCAATGCATTGGGTAAAGACTTAATCTCTAGAGATGAACATTTTACCGACGCCTTGGTGAATAACCTTGGTAATTTTTAACGACACCTTGGGGATGGAGCTTGGTTAAACGAAATGATTGTCAATATTAAATGTTGTAGCCACATCATCAAGTTATGAAAAATTTTATTTTTATTATGATGTATCTCATGATTTCTTTCTCATGCCTTAAAGTTCTTTTCATGTCCTCATTGAAGTATCTCAAGTTCACTTGTAAAATGTTTCTCTTGTTTCCCTTACTGGGCCTTCTGCTCACTCTTTCTTTTGATGTATGTCCCCAGGTTATGAGATGAATAATGAACATAGGATGAACTAAAGAACAATCCTTTCAAGTGTTTAAGAAGAATGTTTTATGTTTTTTTTATGTATTATGATCCTTGTTTCCAAGACACTAAACCTTAACGATCCTCAGTTTTGTGTAATGTAATGAAAGTTTATGTTATAAAAAGACGGGATGTGATAGTTGGTATAAAAGGATGGTTTAGTTATTTGTGGAAATTAGGATATAAAAACTTTAGGAAGAACCCTATAGAAATGTTTAAATATAGGAAAACTTCCTGGTATTTTGGTAAGTATTGAGTAAGTGGTTTATCAAACAAATACATCCCTGTCTGGATACGAGCAGGTAGAGGCGGCTCTGGCACAGATGTATATAGGGGTAAAACCCGAAAACACCGCATTGAGCTAGACTCGAACGGGAACTGGTGCACGATAATGGGCCTTGCTGCACTCTTGGTTACGACACTCCCAGGGGATATGTTTGGTTAATCACAAGCTTTTTATGAATCATCATGAAGGAATTATAGAAAAGTGTAATTGTATAAGCATGAAGTCTTAGATAAAAGATTAATAAATGAAATAAGTTTCTTACTAAGGTTTTATTCTTTTAGAAAATGGCGGGCAATAGGAGGAACCGTGCCGATGGTGACCGAAATTCACCATGTGCTGACGGCCCTCCGATGGAAGCCGGAATGGAAACATTCATGAGAATGATGAACCAACTGACTCAAGTTATGAGTAATAACTTGAATCAAGCTGAGAGGCCGACCTCACCACGAAGGGAACAACACTTTGTTGAGTCCTTCATGCGTCAACGACCGCCAACATTCAGTGGATCTACTGACCCATTGGTTGCGGAACAATGGATAAGCTCCATTGAAAAGATATTTTCTGTAATTCATTATTTGGAACAAGAAAAAGTCACCCTTGCTGTTTACCACCTGGAGGGAGAAGCTGATCAGTGGTGGTCACTGATCAGAAACACGAAGCCACAAGGAGAGATAGAAGCTATGGAGTGTGAAGAATTTCGGGGAATTTTCCTTAACAAGTATTTCCCTCGTTCCATGAGAACGAGAATGGAGAAAGAGTTTCTCGAGCTGAAGCAGAAGGAGAACGAATCTGTCGGAAGCTACGAGATGAACTTCACAAGGCTTTCCCGTTATACCTCAAGCTTTGTCATGGACCCTAATGGGAAGGTTGATAGATTCTTTGGTGGACTACGACCTCATCTTCGGAAGAATATATCCAACAGGGACTATGATAGCTATGAAGAAATAGTTCTAAGTGCTATGAAAGTCGAGCGGGAGTTTGGTGAGACACAGTGGTATCATAATCCAAATGAAAAGAAGAGATCGTTGGAGCCCAGTTTAGGGAAGTCTATTGATCAGGGAAGAGGTGGAAAGCAAATGCAACTTACCACATGCAATAAATGTGGGACAAATCATCTGGGGAACTGCTTGAACGGATGTGGAAAGTGTTACAAGTGTGGAAGAGGAGGCCATATTGCTCGGAATTGTCATAGTGAGGTGAAGCCTCAGCCTCCCAACACTAACGACAGAGGAAAGATGGTTTTGGCCCTACCAGAAGTCACATGCTTCAAGTGTGGACAGCTTGGGAACTTTGCTAACCAATGTCCATATCCGAGGGTGGTGGATGGGAATCACCACCAACCTCAGCAGAGGCCAAGAGAGAAAGGTCGGGCTTTCTCTATCACAACAGCTGAAGTTGAAGTCCCGATCGATGTTGTAGCAGGTACTCTTATTGTCTTCTCAAAACTAGCAAGTAATTTATTTGATTCCTGTTCTATGCATTCCTTTATTTCCTCCATGTTTGCAAGGAATATAGAATCAATCCCCGAACTGCTAGAGGTAGAGTTGTCAGTCAAGATTCCAAGTGGGATTATCCTTTCATCAAAAGTATTTATAGAATCTAGTCTTTACTTTGTTGAGCACAATCTTATCGCAAATCTAGTAGTCATTCCCATGATGGAATTCGACATTATACTAGGGATGGACTGGCTCTCAAAGTATAATGCTATGATCAAATGCAGAAGTAAGGAAATATCAGTAGTCTTGAATGAACGACCTACAGTTATCTTCCAAGGAGAGATATCCCAAACTGATCCCTATCTAGAAGCACCTCCCATAGCTTTCTTTATGGAGTTAATCGGTAATGATGAAGAAGGGAAAGGGAGCATAAAAATTGAATATGTTCCAACTGTTCAGGAGTACATGGATGTATTTCCCGAGGAGTTACCTGGACCTCCCCCAGAAAGAGATGTAGAGTTCTCCATTGAACTCGTACCTGGGTCTCAACCGATATCAAAGACTCCGTATAGAATGGAAAATGTGGAGCTAGAAGAGTTAAAGAAACAACTCAAAGACTTTTGGAGAAGGGGTTTATCTGACCGAGTGTGTCTCCTTGGGGAGCACCAGTTCTCTTTGTGATGAAGAAGGATGGATCAATGCGGCTATGCATTGATTATATAGAACTGAACGAGATCACAGTGAAGAACAGATACCCTCTTCCAAGAATTGATGATTTATTTGACCAACTTCACGTGGCTCAATTCTTCTGTAAGATTGACCTTCGATCTTGTTATCATCAACTGAGGGTGAAGAAGGAAGATATTCCAAATACTGCCTTCCGATCAAGATATGGGCATTATGAGTTTACTGTTATGCCCTTCGGCTTGACTAATGCTTCTGCTATTTTCATGGATTTGATGAATAGAGTCTTTAAGGACTACCTTGATAACTTTGTGGTAGTTTTTATTGATGATATTTTGATATATTCAAAAAGTCGTGAGGAGCATGAAGATCATCTAAGGGTTATATTGAAAACTCTGCGGAAGGAGAGGCTCTTTGGGATGTTCAGAAAGTGTGAGTTTTGGTTACAACAGGTGGCTTTCTTGGGGCACATCGTAACCAATGAAGGAATCTCGGTTGACCCTGCAAAGACAATGGTTGTGGAGGAGTGGCCTCAACCCACAACAGTAACTGAGATTCGTAGTTTCCTTGGTTTAGCAGGATATTATAGGAGGTTTGTGAAAAACATTTCACGGCTTTCTAATCCACTAACCAAGTTGACTCGAAAAGGGGTTAAGTTCATTTGGACAAAGGAATGCGAGGAAAGATTTCAAGAGCTGAAGAAGAGATTGGTTACTGCACCTGTGTTAACACTACCCTCTATCGGAGAAGGATTCTTTATTTTTAGCGATGCATCTCTAAAAGGGCTTGGGTGCGTCCTCATGCAAAATGACAATGTAATTGCTTATGCATCTCGACAGTTGAAGATTAATGAGAAAAATTATCCTACGCATGATCTAGAGATGGTGGCAGTTGTTTTTGCTCTAAAGATATGGATGCACTATTTTTATGGGGAGAAATGTGATATATACACTGACCACCAAAGTCTAAAGTATATTTTCACTCAGAACGAATTGAACATGAGACAAAGGAGATGGTTGGAGCTTATTAAAGACTATGATTGTTCAATTCATTATCACCCAGGAAGAGCAAACAAAGTTGCGGATGCGTTAAGCAGGAATGATCCTGTTGTTCTGGCAACAATAAGGATCCTAGGGGATCCCATGATTAAAGATCTAGTAAAACTGGACATGGGAATTATAAGGAAAGGGACATCATAAACCCTATCCCAAATGATTTCTCAACCTTCATTACTAGAGAAGATCAAGAAGGCTCAAAAAGAAGATCCTTTGCTGCATGAGATGTTTGAGGCTGTAAAGGATGGGAAGTTCCCTGATTTCAATATTGATCAAGAAGGTGTATTGAAATTTCGTACAAGACTATGTGTTCCATCTGTTCCAGAGATAAAGAAAGTACTGATGGATGAAGCTCATAGATCTACAATCTCTATACACCTGGGAAGCACTAAGATGTATAGAGACCTTCGTGATCATTATTGGTGGGATAACATGAAGAGGGAGATTGCTGATTACACTACAAGGTGCCTGGTGTGTCAGCAAGTAAAGGAAGAACGACAACTTCCTAAGGGGGTAGTACAACCGCTACCCATACCAGTATGGAAGTGGGATAATATCAATATGGAATTTGTAACTGGTCTCCCGAAAACATCCAAAGGAAACAATGCGATATTGGTTATTGTGGACCGTCTCACCAAGACAGCCCATTTTATCTCTATTCGGGAAGATTTCTCTCTGGATCAGCTTTCCAAGATATACGTGAAGGAAGTGTTAAGGCTGCATGGGGTACCACTATCCATCGTATCTGGTCGTGACCCAAGATTCACATCAAAATTCTGGAGAAGTCTTCAACATGATCTGAATACTGAATTGAATTTTAGTACGGCCTATCATCCTCAAACTGATGGCCAATCTGAAAGGACTATTCAGACACTCGAAGACTTGTTGAGATTTTGCTCAATGGAATTTAAAGGTGGATGTGATCAACAACTCCCATTAGTTGAGTTCTCCTATAACAACAGCTTCCATTCGAGTATTCAGATGGCACCCTATGAAGCTCTATATGGAAAGCAGTGTAGAACTCCTACTTGTTGGGATGAAACTGGTGAGACGAAGCTTCTTGGGCCTGATCTCGTGCAAGAGATGACGGAACAGGTTCATGCCATCCAACAACACATAAAGGCTGCTCAGAGTCGGCAGAAGAGCTATGCTGACAATCGTCGAAGGGACTTGGAGTTTGGTGTTGGTGACAAAGTCTTCCTTCGAATTTCTCCATGGAAGAGAGTCATGCGGTTTGGGAAGAAGGGGAAGCTCAGCCCTAGGTACATTGGACCCTATGAAATCCTTGATCGCATAGGAGCAGTGGCCTATCGTCTAGCACTTCCACCGAACCTAGCTCATGTTCATGATGTCTTCCATGTATCTCTCTTGAGGAAGTACATACCCGACCCTTCGCATGTACTGAACCCAGATGTGGTACAACTGGAACATGACCTCTCTTACGAGGAGCAGCCAGTGGAGATCTTGGACCGTAGAGAAAAGGTCCTACGAAACAAGACTACCCAACTTGTGAAAGTGTTTTGGAGGAATCATAAATATGAAGAAGTGACTTGGGAGCCGGAGGAAACAAGGAAGCAAAAGTACCCCCACCTTTTCGACTAGGCCTCAAGTATAAATTTCGGGGACAAAATTTCTTAAGGGGGGAAGATTGTAACGACCCAATCTTTTTGAGTAGTATATTAACTTACTCTTATTGATTTAATAAGATGTTCATGGTTAATGCAGAAAGAGGAGTCGATGGATTCATCCAGTAGACTCAAACCTTATGAAGCCCACTTATCAGAGCTTGGGAAGGAGGTAGCATCTGTGGGCTTCGCTTTGGACCAAGCCCAAGCCGAACTCCAGCATGTCAAGCTTGAACGGAAACGCCTACGGGAGAAGTTCAAGTTTGTAGAGATTACTACTATGGCAATGTTATCTGAGCCTCCCTCAGATTCTCTCACCATAGCACACCTTACACTTAGGTCTTATGCCGGTGTTATAAGGGGCTATGTGACGAGACCCTAGCTTCCTTGTGTAATCCTTTTGGGTGAATAAATTGAGATTTCATCCTTTAGTGATGTTTGTGAAATTTCAAATGTCTAGATAATTTTAGAATGTATTTTGACAAAGGGATATTTTAAAATATTTATGAAAACCCTAAATAACTAATGATGTGTAATGATTTTCAAAAAAATGGTCTTCTACAAAAGTGTTCAGTAAGGATTTTGAAGTCTAATAAGATCAACTTAATTTTTGATGAATAGTAAATTATGAATAGTGATTTTACGCTTAGGAATAGTAATGTGACCAAATGGATTAGTAATTTTACTCAAAGAAAGTTTTAATATAATTCAGACACTTATATTATGTAATGTGATTCAATAAAATGGGTAAATAACGGTTTCATATATTATTAGTCAAGTATTAGTTTTTTCGGATGAATAGTGTTGTTTAATTAAAAATTTAATTAAAAATAATTAGAAAATTATTTTTATAAAAATGACTTTATTTTTGAACTCAGAGCATCGATATTATGTTATGGTAATTTTTGGGGATTTTTCTAAAAAAAACGAATTTTCGATGAATAGTGTTTTTATTTAAAAATTAAATTAAAATTATTTAGAAAATTATTTTTATAAAATGGAGTTCATAAATGTATTTAGAGCATTGATATTTTGATAATGTGAAATTTTGGGATTTTTCTGAGAAAGTCGAATTTTCAGTGAATAGTAAAAATACAGTTTTAGGGTTTTGGTATGTTTAATGACATCATAACGGTGTCATGATGATATCATGAGATCTATTGAGGGTTGGCCGGCCAAGGGTGATGAATTATTGTTTTGGGGGCCCCATGTGGCCTAACTCCATGATAAATTCCAAGGGAGAGCACATGGCTTTGAGAAAAGCACATGTGAGGTGTCCCTTGGCCATTAATGCTTTGTCCCCTCACTTTCCCTATAAATACCCACCATTTCCTCCTTTATTTTTCACTCCCAACTCTCCCCCAACGATGTTCTGGTCTTCTTACCTTCCAAGGAGTCCTCCCAAGGTGCCCACAAGCCCTCAAGGTCCAATCCATTGAGTTTCAAGAGTCGTGTTTTAAGGTAAGGGATCCGACCCCTCTCTTTCTTTTCATGTAACCTCTTTTATGTCATTCCTTTTATGCTCCATGTTTTTATGTGAGAGGATGTTCTTTTATATTCCTCTTACTGCCCTTTCATGTTTATATTATGAGAGATCCCCTCTTACTCTCATCATTTCGTTTTATGAACGTTTAAGTGACGTCGTTAGGCTGCCGAATGTTTAAGTGATTCTTTCACCCTTCTCATTTTTCAAGTTCGATTTTCATGTCAAATATTTCAAGTTCCATTTTATTATATTGGGGTATGATCTATATATCTATCATACTGATCTATTATGATCATATGATGAGAGACCCTATTTTATTTGTTCAATTCAATTTTATTGAAGCTTAAGTGACGCCGTTAGGCTGCCGAATTGTCATAAGAGAAATCAAATTTTTTTCTTCCTTCCATGTTTTTCATTTAAAATGGTATGTCCTTAAAATTGAATCACCATGTCCATATATACTTCATATTATGTCCCTCTACTGTTTTATGGGTCAATTATGATTGTTCGACCCATGTTCCCTCTCAATTCAATGTTTTCTAAAACCTTGTAACATAGCCGTTTTGCTGCAGAATTTTCATCTCAAAATGCCTCTCTTTTCTCAAAATTATTTTATGTTATAAAGTGAATACTCAAATCTACTAGTTATACATGTGTATTCACATATATATGAAAATTTTCTATTTTAAATTCTTGGATTTACATACATGATACCCGCTTTCCCTTTTTGTGGGTTTACAGTAATGTAAAGATCGCGTCTTTAAAGCAGTTTTTAAAACGTTATGATAATGAAATGAAACCCATTTATTTTATGCTATATGGGTTATTTATGAAATGTTTGATGATGATATATGTGGCTCACATTATTATAAAGGAAAATTTAAGGGTGCGCCCTGATAGCGCTCCAATGCATTGGGTAAAGACTTAATCTCTAGAGATGACCATTTTAACGATGCCTTGGTGAATAACCTTGGTAATTTTTAACGACCCCTTGGGGATGGACCTTGGTGAAACGAAACGATTGTCAATATTAAATGTTGTAGCCAGATATTCAAGTTATGAAAAATGTTATTTTTATTATGATGTATCACATGATTTCTTTCTCATGCCTTAAAGTTCTTTTCATGTCCTTATTGAAGTATCTCAAGTTCACTTGTAAAATGTTTCTCTTGTTTCCCTTACTGGGCCTTCTGCTCAACCTTTATTTTGATGTATGTCCCCAGGTTATGAGATGAATAATGAACATAGGATGAACTAAAGGAGAATCCTTTCATGTGTTTAAGAAGAATGTTTTATGTTTTTTTATGTATTATGATCCTTGTTTCCAAGACACTAAACCTTAACGATCCTCAGTTTTGTGTAATGTAATGAAAGTTTATGTTATAAAAAGACGGGATGTGATAGGAGTAAAGTGTGAAATATATACTGCTCACAAAATTTTAAAGTATATATTCACTCAGAAATAATTGAACATGAGACAGAGGAGATGGAAAGAATTAATCAATGATTATAATTGTACAATACATTACCATCCGGGAAAAGAAAATAAAGTGGCTGATGCTTTCAGTCGGAAAAGTAATGTTTCATTAATAATGTTTCATTTTGAACATTATCCTTTTGTTAAAGATTTAATGAAATTTGGCATAGATGTTGTTGGTGTTGGATTCCCTTATATTTTGTTTCAGGTATCTGTGAAATCTTCTCTATCATACAGAATTAAGCAAGCATAGAAGCAAGACAATGAGTTGTAGAAAAAGGTAGAGCTGGTTGAGAAGGGTAAGTTTCCTGAATTCAATATTGATAATGATTTTGTTTTGAAATTTGGGAAGATATTGTGTGTGCCGTGTGATTCACAGTTGAAGAGAGATTTGTTATGTGAAGCTCATAGTTCTCTGTTTTCAGTCCATCCTTGCAGTACTAAGATGTATAGAGATCTTCGGGAGTATTACTGGTGGGACGGAATGAAAAAGGATATTGATGATTTTATTGTGATGGGTTTGACTTGTAAACAGGTTAAAGCAGAGTGGCAGTTACCGAAAGGGATGCTTCAGCCTTTACCAGTGCCAGAGTGGAAATGGGAGAATATATCTTTGGACTTTGTTGTGGGATTGCCGAAGAAACCTCGAGGAAATAATGCAATCTGGGTTATTGTTGATCGCTTGGCTAAATCTTCCCATTTCCTTGATATATGAGATAATTTTTTCCTAGATCAATTTTCTTTTTTGTATCGTAAAGAGATAGTCAGGTTACATGGAGTTCCTCTGTCCATTGTATCTGACTGTGATCCCAGATTTAATACAATCTTTTGGAAAAGGCTTTAGAAGTCGGTGGGTACTGAATTAAATTTTAGTACATCTTTTCATCCTAAATCCGATGGGGAGTTATAACGAATGATTCAGAATTTGGAGGATATGCTACGTGATTGTTCGAGGGATTATCAGGGAAGTTGGGACCAACATCATTCTTTGGTTGAGTTTTCTTATAATAAAATTTTTCATTCCAGTATACATATGGCACCATTTGAGGCATTATATGGGATGCAGTGTCGAACTCCAGCATTCTAGGATGAAGTGGGTGAAAGGAAGCTGATGGGTCCAGAATTGGTAGAAGAGATGGCAGAAAAAGTTCAGTTGATTCAGAAACTCATGAGAATAGCTTAGAGCAGATAGAAAAGTTATGCAGACAACATGAGGAATGATCTCTCTTTTGAGGTTGGTGATCATGTTTATCTCAAAGTCTCACCGTGGAAAAGTGTGATGTGATTTGGTAAGAAAGTAAAGTTCAGTACAAGGTTCATTGGACCATATGAAATTCTGGAAAAATTTGGATAAGTTGATTACAGGGTGGCATTACCTCCGAGTTTATCTCAGGTACAAAATGTTTTTCATGTTTCGATGTTGAGAAAGTATATGCCAGATCCATCTCATGTTTTGAGCCTAGAGGTAGTTCAGTTGGAAGAGAATATCTCTTATGAAGAACAACCATTCCAGATTCTTGACCGAAGAGAGCATGTGTTTCGAAATAAGGTAATTCACTAGGTAATGGTTTTTTGGTCAAACCATATGGTTGATGTGGAAACATGGGAATCTGAAAATCTATGGGAGATAAATACCCCCACTTATTTTGTCAAGTGAATAAAATTGTGAGGACGCAATTCCCAAAAATGGGGATGGATGTAACATACTAGGTAAATAAAGAATAAATCATTTTCATATTTATTAATATTTACGAATTAAATATTAATTTTACTTTAATGGGGTTTCTATGTTCGATATCGTACCAGATACGCAACAATGAGTATTTTTTGAAATCTTACGTTGCACTCTACTAATAAAATAATATTATTTTAAATGGTAGTTAACACGTAGCTATTGTATTGGAAGGAATGAATATAAATAACTAGAATATGATTATATATGTTTTTAAATGTTTTTACATTTATCCAATAAAAGATAATGGCTTAAAATAAGAAAAATAATTCAATTTTAGACATATATACTCTAATATTCACTAAAAGGCCGAACTATCGCCTTTTGATTCCTAACCCACTTTAAATATAGTTTTTCTCACTCTTATAAATTATATTGGACCAAATAAATCTATTCTTTAGAATCAGGACATCAAAATTTACTTTTTGTAAATTTTAGGTATTTTTCCGATAAAGTTCAATTTTTAATGAATAGTGAAAAATTTGTATTTTAATTCAAAACAACTTTTTTATCTAATATATTTATATGATTGTATTTTATTTTGAATTGGGTTTAAAGTGAAATTAGAATATAAGATTACCATTTAATCCAATAGTGGTTGTTGGAATTAATTTCACTTTGAAATTTGAATTAATCTAGTGTAAATCTTTTGATATATATTGTTTCATAAAAACACGCTATTTGTTCTGACTGCCGGAATTAATTATTAAAATAAATATTGTAACTTATATTTTTTGAATTTTGTAAAATAGGCATCATTTATGAATTCAGAATATCAAATATAGCTTAGGTTGAAATTTTTGGTATTTTTCTGAAAAACTTCAATTTTTGATGAATAGTGAAACCACTAAGTGGTACTTAAAAAAACTGATGTTTCGTTTAAATGAAATTTTACCACCTCTGTGTTTTGAATTTCAAAAATCTGACATACATGGTTGTCATTAAGCAGTAAAATTTTGTTTAATGGGATTAAAATAATTTTTTTGGTGAATAGTAACTTTTATGTTTTTAATCGCGATTAAAGGTAATTAGTGTGATTTAAGGTAAGAATGATATTATAATAAAATGAAAATATCATAAAACATGTCCTAACCCTATTGGATGAGTCATGACCGACCAAAAAAACCCATGGGTCGATTTTTGGGACCCCATGGATCCACTTGGGTATGATAATGACATTAATACCTTTTATTTAAAGTAAAAGAAAAAATGGCACAAACATGTATTGTTTTAATAAAACAATTATTAAATGGGGTTATACAAGTCATATTTTAGACTATAAATATTCAATGTAAATCTAAAAAGATTCAATACAACATGATAATTTTTTTAATATTTTTTAGACATTAAATATATTAAATTATTTATGACACCATGATGATGCAGTGATTACCTCATTATTTAAAAATTTAAATAAAATGAAAAGATAATGTAAAATATAAGACCTACACATGTGAAAAACATATTGGATGGGTTTATTTCGTACTCTTATCACCTTATCCTCGAAATATATAATTGTGGTACCTTTAAAATCCGAAACTAAATTGAAAATAAAGTAACATTTTATACATTTCCAAGAGTGCCTCTCCTCTCCTCTTATAAAAGGCCCCCACCTCTACCTCCTTACCCAAACCTCTCAAGCCTTTGGATCAGCCAACCCATTCCGATTTTGTATCTCCACATCCCTCTATTACTCCAAGAAGCCTCACTTTTGGGATACGTCTTTCCAAGGAAGCCTTTCAGCTCAAATCACAAAGAGTTACCTGTTTTAAAGGTAGTGTCTTCTCATGTGTTCTTATGTTTTATTTTGCTTCTCCAACACCTTAAATATTTTTTTTTCATTTATTTTTAAAAAAACCAGTATCCTAAATATACTAGTATGTTGTTATATGAATTATTAGATCTACACTTAAACACACCTACATCTTATTATTAAAGAACATACTGTTTTTGTGGATGGCGAATTTCTGGCTCACGAAACGATGATTGTTCAACACTCATATAACACCTTCAAAGGTGGCCATTATGATGTCACTATATTTATATATGATATATAATATTTTTATGTTTTAATTAATCTTATGTATTTTTCATTTATGGCATACCGTTATGGTTTCCATTATTGGTAAACACGATATCTTAATTTTAGGAAATGCGGACTACGACCCCCTCAAAGTTATTTGATTCGTTAATACCATACGTGGTACATATAAAAGATAGATTTAATGATATTAAATAAAATATTATACTCGAATTATAATATAACATTATATAATTATTATTTCTTTCCATTAATGTATGCGATGGAAATGAAAGTATCGTTCATTAGTACGTACGGCTTACCGTCTCCATTAACGGTGCATTTCATTTCTTATCCTCAAATGTAATGTACTATTATAAGTACATATATATAATGGATATATATGATGTATGTTACATATAAATGATGAATATAATTCTTGAATTAAAATATACATATCTATCATTTAGTTTTAATTCCATTAATATAACATTGAAATGAAAGTAGCGTTCATGCGTACGTACGACTTACCGTCTCCATGAACGGTGCATTTCATTTCATACCTCTAAATGATTATGTAAAATTTTAAAAGAATGTATATACTAGATATAGATGATATATATGGAATCTACATCATTAATATCATTCTTGAGATAATGGATATTTGACTACGTGAACAACTTGTAAATATAAGAAGTTCACTTTTGACTCAAGTACCAAATATCGACAAAACGACTGTTATTAACATTAATTATTACATAATGTTCATAACATTGTAATAAGTGATAAAAAAGGAATAATGAACTTGAAAAAGGTTCTTATGCAAGTTTAAATTAACTGAAGTTTATTATTGAGGACATTAAAGAACGATCAAGTCAAGTTGGACCCGAGGTATGGGTTTTCGTCTCAATCTCCTTTCATTGATGCATTTTTTGTTTTATACACAACCTTATTTTATACACTGTATAATACCCTTTGAATTTTACATTTATCCAAAAAGAATTTTTTTTATACGAAGCATTTTACTAAATGAAAGAAGGGAATGTTTTTGTCGTACGTATGCGGCGACAACGAATTCTCCGCCGTCGTGACCATTATTTGAGTTTCGGCTTCCTGTACAAGCCATACCTTTTTTTAAATGAAAAATAAATACGATGATTTACTTTTATTTTATTTTAGTATTGAATATGGTTTTCATAATGATTTTATTATATCAATGTGTTGTATTGATATCTTGTGATTGAAATGTGGAAATGTTATGTTTCCTTTATGCATGTTTTATTTGATACATTTATGTTATGATTCTTTGGAATTGTTATGAAGACGGGTGGTTCCGTGATAAACTAGGGGCGGTTGAGCCCAATATATCTCTCCAATGCATTGGGTAACACAAAGGTGTTAAACGTTAAGGTTTATCTGAAGGGATTTTGGGAATATATTGTGATGGGTATTCCAAACGTAACCAAGAGGGTTACTCCCTACGTACGAATGTTATGAATGCCTCAAGTTACCTTAATGTCTTATAATTTCTATGTTTAATTCATGATTTGATGAGGTATTCTAAAGTGATTATGTTTTATGAGTAAAGTATGATTTCATTTATTCTTACATATACATGTACTCATGTTTCCTTTCCATATTTTTATATCCATCGCTGAGCTTTTTATGCTCATCCCATGTTTTTGAAATGTTTTTCACAGGTCAGGGGAATGGTACATGATATGATGATACTGTCAAGGATGTGTCAAGAAAGAATCCATGTTTTATTTTAAATATGTTTCCATTGATGGAAAAAATGAATACTATCTTTTATTGTAACCACTTTGTTTAAATGTTGGATGTAATGCATGTTTAATGATCTAATTCTCTAAATCCCGAAACCTGAAAAGATCCTCAAGGTGTATTATTGAAATATCTCGAGATTAAGTAATGTTTAATGTTGGGCCTTTATAATACATCTCTCTTAAACATCTTTTCTTGATATACATTAAAATATTTGTATGGTTTCAAGTAGTACCACATTCTATTGTATCATATTAGGATTTGATGTTTAATTGCAATGATTTAGACTATTCTTCCATAATAAATTGATACTAAAATGAGTTTGAACACTACTTATCTCCCATAGAGAGATGGTCAGTCTGAAATAAATATTCAAACCATAGAGGATATGTAGAGAAATTTTTCTATGTATTTAAAAGGAGGTTGGGATAAACACCATTTCCTAGTTGACTTTTATTTAAATAATATTTTTCACTAAATAATTCTTATGGAATATTATGAATCTATTTATGGGAAGAAATGTAGATCTACAACAAGCTGGGATAATGTTAGTGAATGGAATCTATTGGGCCCTAATATCACTAAGAAAATAGTTGAGATGGTTATAACCATTTAGTGTCATGTAAATATAGCACAAAGGTACAAGAAAAGTTAAGATGATAAAATTCCGTAAAATATGTAATTTGATGTTGGTGAAAAAATATTTCTATGATTCTCACCCTGGAATAATGATATTATATTAGGGAATAATGGGAAATTATACCCTAGGTATATCTGTCCTTTTGATATTCTTTTTAGTATCACGAAGTTATCCTATCTCTTGAAACATTCTACAAATATCTCTCAAGTCCATGACGTGTTTCATGTATATTTCTTGAGGATGTACATACCCAACCCATCAGATACAATAAACACAGAGGTAATATCACAAGAGTAGGACTTCACTTTTGAAGACCAACCACCTAAAATTTGGGATCATGTAGAGACTTTTCAACGTAATAAGCCAACTCACATTGTCCTATTTTTTAGTGAAAAATAAGTTAGAGGAATCTATGTGAGAACATTATGATACGTTGAATCATAAGTATACTCATTTATTTACCCAGGTGATGAATTTTTAAGATGAAATATACTTTAAGGGGGGTATAATGTAACACCCATATTTTTTGGGCCTTTTTTCTCAAATGAATTATATTTCAATTTATGTGTTGTAATGAACTAATTCAGAAATTCATTTCACATGTCATTAATTTGTAATACGATATCCACAACACTTACTTGGAATAAATTACACTTAGCACCACCTTGGAATATGTTACATGAAATTCCGAATTGGCATATGTTATTAGAAACAATGATGTATCTAGGAAAAATCAATTTTATTATTATAGTTATTTAAATGAGATAATTATAACGTAGACATCAAGATTAATTATATGAATAAGAATAAATAATTTAATTTTTTAAATTTTTTAATATAAATAAAACATATTTATAATTAATGATATGATTTTTGGTAAAGTCATTTTTTGTATAAAAATACAATTATTTCCTATGAACTACTATTGATGTCCTTCAATAAAAAATAATAAAATAAATTTTGGACAAATTTATAAATTTAATTTGACAATATAAACCTAAATTTTTATTTTATAATATAAATTTTTCTTGGGGATATTTTTTTTGGATTTTTCTGAAAAAATTCATTTTTTGATGAATAATGAAAAATAGCAGATTTTAATTCAAAAATATTTTTTCATATAACATATTAATGAGAATAAATTATATTTTAATTTGGTTTAAAATTATAAATAGATAAATTTTTTAAATTTATTCCATTTTGGAAATTGGAAGCAATTTCAAATTGAAATTGGATATAAAAACTTAGCAAACATTTGATGATTTTTTTTAAAAAAATATGTTGTTCACCCGAAATCGAGAATAATATTAAATTAATTTATACCACTTATGGGTTTATAATTTGGAAACTAGATTCCATATTTTGAATTATAATACTTTATAATCTATAATTATGTCAAATTATTTTTTTTCTAAAAATATTATTTTAAGTAATTAAAATAAATTACATCCGTGAATGTAAAATTAAGCTTAAAGAAGAACTAAAACTGAAATATAAAAACCAAAATGACTTTGAAACGTGTTCAAAATAATGTATATGTCCATGAGTCGGTTATTAAACTTCCATTATTGAGTTATTTTTGTTTTTCTTGATTTTTGTAAGGTAAAAACGTGGATACACCTAACTTGTATTAAAAAATGCCGTCTTTTTCATTTCCCTTACCTATAAAAGGCCACCACCTCTCCATATTTTCCACATCTATAATAACATTTAGGTTTTTACAATATATTATAAATCTAAATTAAAAAAACTTTATATTCTACATATATTCCTTACCTTCATCGTAAGTCATTCCATGGAATCCTTTTGGCCTTAACCAAAAGGATTCACTCGATTTAGAGGTAACATCTTTTATCAAGCCCCTTTATTTTATTTTCATTATCTACCCCATCCACTATATTTATTACATGATTTTATATCATAAAAATTATAATAAATATACTTTTATTTTTTATATTATTAGTGTTCTACCTACACTTATACACTCCTCTATCTACAGGTAATATATGATTCTATTTACATGTACGGTAAACTACCACCAAACTAAACGATGATGGTTGGTTTTTTTCTCTATTGAATGACATGCCTAACATTATTATATAAATTATATTTATATATGTTATATATTATATTAAATATCACTTTAATAATCATTATTACTTTTACAATAGAAAACATTTTACTTTCCATTTTGGGTAAAATATGATAATTTCGTTTGAGGAATTATGGACTACTACCCCCCAAAGGGACGTGATTCATTCAATGACTACATGGAGTTTACTAATGATATGTTTGGTGATAATAGATTATATTTAAAATTAAAATTATAATATAATGATATTATATACCTGTATACATATATGGAATTTTCTTTCTTTCTTTAAATGTGATTTTAAAAATGGAAACAGGGTTCATGTGTACGTATGGCTTATTGTCTCCATTAAATGTGTATTAAATTTTATACTTATATATTATATATATTATTATAATACTGATATACTATATATAAATTATATTTATATAATTGAATTAATTATGAAATCATTATATAATTATAAGGTCCAGCAATATAAAAAAAATACACATTAAAAGAACAAAGCGTACATTAGCCGAAGTGAAACCTTAAAATAGGATGGTTAACAAGACGATAATATAATGTCACAATAAAACACGTAATGGTACAATATATACGAATATGGGTTTTTAAATTATTTATAATAAATTTACTTTTTTACACAGGTTTTTGAATGAGTACGATGAGAGTTAAGACACAACGTTATAAGATTTCATCTCACTTATAATTTTCATTATATAAAAGCTATGTTCACTACTCTTCCATTTTTTGGGATTTATATATTGACCATGTTTTTATTTTATTTATATTATAATTAATTTTATGGGTATTAAAATTTCCATTTTTTATCCTTTCTCTCCTAGGGATTATGTTTTAAAAGATCCAAAATCGATAAAACAACTTTGTCTGAATTTTTCATTCAATAAGACTCATGTTTGGATGTGATCAATGTTTTTTTCAAAGTTCATATACTTAATATATTCGTGTTATATCATGAAATTACGTATTTTAAATATAATTTAGGATTAATTTAATTTTATTCTCTTACATGGAGAGTATTTTCCCAAATTTCTAGGTTTTTAGGGTTTATTGAGAAAATATCATCTCGTTTCAAGATTGTATATGTTTGTACTTCTTTTGAGGAAATATTTTGATACATATCTCATGTAAACTGCTTATTTTTATTCATACATGTTTCTTCAAGATATATTTAGGTATTAATACCATTTTCCACTCTTTTTTACTGAAGATAATATTTTTAAGTTAAACCTAACTTTCTCTCTCTCCAGTCTGAAATTTATTGTATTTAAAAATTATTTTTTAAAAAATATTTCAAAAAGATCAATGAATCCCTTTTCCAGGAAAATGAAATTTAAATTTTTTTATTGTTTTCAATTATTCATTTATATGTTTTCAAAGATATTTTAAAATAAAAATGTTTTCAAAAGGTTTCTTGTTGTAGAAGTCATTTTTCAATGTAGAAAGGATATTTTAGTCCAGATATTTTTTTAAAATATATTAAAAAATTATTTCCCATCTATGATAGCATTCTTTGTTATTACTCATTGAATTTTTTGGGAAATTATTATATTTTTCCACTCAAAGTTTTTCTCAAAATTGATTATTATTTATTGGAATGATGTTGTCAAAACCCAATTCTCTTCCATAAGTTATATTCATTTAAAACCCAAATCTTTTAATGAGTTATGTTTATAATGAAATGATTATTAATCTTGTCTATTTACAGAGGTTATGATATTATTTAGATGTTTATAATAACCATTACATTTCATGGGTTAGGATATGATTATTTTAGATCTTTTGGAACATTTATATATGATTTCATTATGATATTGTTTAGACCTATATACCCCTCTAATAAATGGGGTAACGATTTGTATCTCATGGGACAGACATGGAAAGAATGAATGGTGAAATTGGTTCAGTATAATAGGGAAAGAATGTGGGGTAAAATAATTTTAGTAATACAAGGCTAGAACATAGTGTGATCCTAGTTCAATAATGTAATTTTCCCCTAAGAATTCCTTTAAATAAATGACATGAATAATAGAGAAATCATTTTATATGCTTATGTGTCATCAAAAATTATAAAATTTATTCTTATGTTATGCTTTATTGGATTAATATATTTACTTCTTTAAGATTCTTGTCTTATAAACATCCAATATTTATGGCATGATTCATGTACTTGATCTTTGATGTGCAGGGTGTGATATTTTATTATCATGATAATGTTCACATAACCTTATATTCATGATTATTCAATCATATCTCCATTGTATACCTCCACTGAGAATTTTGGCTCACCCATATCCTTCCTTCCCTAGGTTATGAAGATATGTATTATCTTTGATGTGTCTAACAAGGGTTATAGTCAAGAATATCCATGTAGGAGATTATGTAGCTCATTTATATATTAGTTATTACGTTTTCCTGTTTCCAAGGGATGTAGACTAGTACCATCTTTAGGAATCTATTTGTATAATGTTTTATGTATTATTAAAATGATATATAATGTTAATGTATAAAAATAGAGGGTCTCTATAGTTATGATATTTCTGTTATTCTTGAAACAAAATGTTTTATGAAATTTTTTGAAAAATAATGTTTATTTCATGAGTAATTAAATGATTATTTAATCTAAAATTCTAATTTTTTAAATTAAACAATATCTCAAAGATTTTATATTTTTATAAATAATAGGTTAATGATTTTTGTTTATTTCATTATCCCTTATAGATTTTATTTTCCTTATCTCACATTTTAAAAAAATCCATTGGGATTATGTATGTATAAGAACTATAATAATGTTACTGGTAAAATTTTTTGAATGAATAAAATGTGTCATGAATGAAAAATGAGTGTAAATATAAGAACCTATTTTTATAGAAAAATGAACACTATGTGACAATATATACTATATAATCTATGGATTTTACTAATTCTCTATAACAAAAAATATATAAGATATTATAAATTTACGGATTCTTAATCATTATATTCTAACACATAATTATTTGTTTTTTATGTTATTTCTTATTATTCTTAAAATCGAAGACGATATGTGAAGAATATATTTATAGTTTTGGATCTTGTAGTTAGGTTCTAGGGCATTATATGTGTGTTCCTCAACTGTTATAAGGGTTATCTCATCATAGTTTTAGTGGCCCTTGTAGTAGAAATTATATTCTATACCTCCATACTAGTTAAGTGTATTAAAAAAAATATAGTAATGTATAAAAAATGTATCATCCTATGATTTTATGGCATGTATTTTTTAAATTTAATCTCTTCAAAAACATATGTTTCATGTAATAATGAGCATACACGTACTCTGATATATAATTAAATGATATTATTATAACACTTGTAGAAAATTTGGATGTTTTTAATAGGAATAACTAACTTATAAAAATATATCATTGAATTCATTATATACTAATTAATTGGAGATAAATTTAAAATCCCTTTCAATATAAAATAAATTTGTTTATTTTTTCTATTTAAATGTACAGTGGTGGGTTATATACCAAAAAAATAAAAAAATAAAACTTTATTGATTATATTAATTATATATATATATTCGGTATAATGTTTAAAATTCATCTATTGTTTTTCAACCCCTTTTATAAGACAAATCGAATTTTACACATAAAAGAATTATTTTTATAAAAAGATAGTTTTAACCCTTTTAATGGAGCACTTATTTTAAATCCATTTTTTAACAATTTTATAAATCTTATTTTGAACATTAAACAAATTATTTTTAATTGGATAATCAATGTTTAATTTGGTTTAATTTTTTGTATTTTTCTGATAAGATTCATTTTTTGATTAATAATGGAAATTGTATTATAATTGAAAACTATTTTGTCTCCTGATTTATTAATATTTTTATATTATATATTATATCGGTATAAAAGTATATTGTGATAATTATTGTATCATTTAATATAAATAAGGTCATTGTAATAAATTTTAATTTTATTTTGGGTATAAAAACAATTCAATAGTTTGGAAATTTTATCACTAAAAACCTGTTTTCTTGGTCCGTCAATAGGATTAATTTTAATAAATTTCATTCTACTATGGGTATAAAATTATCAAAAATGTATAACATATTTGGAATAATATGGTAAAAATTTAGTTAATATTTACTTTTTTGGGAAAAATATAAATAGTAACATTGATAATTTTTTTTGACACGGCATTGTGTAAATACATTAATTTTGGGAATAAAATCTATTATAAATATTATAAAATCACTCTAATACTTGTAATAAATTTATTGGACGATTATTATTTATCCATAATAATTAATGGATAATTTATGAGACTATTTATGACACATGGATGAGAATATAACATTTATTATATTATATTCAAAAGAAACCCTATTTTCTCATATATTTTTTTATAAGTAGAGAAATAATTTTAATATGGTGTTATATAAGATATATGTTCAAATATTAATTTTAATTATGAAAATAAAATTTTTATCTACATTATGGAATTTTATTTATAAATTTTAGTTATTATATAATTACATTAAATAGTGACATAATGATGAAACAATAATTGTTTAATTAATGGATGAATCAAATAAAAGATACAAAAAATAATAATAAAATATAATTGGATATAATTAATTTCATAGAATAATTTTATGGAGGGATTTGGAATGTTTTTGTTGAGTTACATATGTTTAAAAAGTCGCTTTATGAATAATGTAAAAAATTGACATTAATGATATTTTATAATAAATAATAATTTATTAAATAATAAAATATTCATAAAAAAATAAAACTATGTTAACTGATTAGCATATTTATTTAAATATTATAAATGACGCATTTTTTGGTATTTTATAATTTTATTCTAATTATATTAAACATGAAATAGTAAATTACATGATATGATGGTAAAAATTAAAAAGGATAAAACAGTTTAAAGATAAAATATAAGGATTAAAAATAGTAAACACTTATCTAACTTTTAATTTATGGGGTTATTTATACTAAAACTCTATCATAACTATACAATTAATATGTTTGGATCCATTTGGATAATAAAATTAATTTTTATTAATGAAATATTTTGAATATTTCTTAGAGCCACTCCAATATCTTATAAAAGGAAACCTATTCTTCACTATTACTCACATATAAAAAACTTTTTGGATCATCCTTGTTGTTCATAAATTCCATAATATAATTAATACCCACATTTTAGTGGAATTTTTTTTGTAGAACCCACTAATTAGAGTTATTATGGTGTTAATCTAAGGAGATTTCTGAAGAAAATGTATCGTTTTCAATTAAGTATTTCTATTTTATTTACTTTTCAGAATCATTAGACTATTATTCAACAATGTAGTAAAAATAACTCTAGTATACTCAATAAAAACATATTTTATTATGTTATTTTATTCACTACAATCCATTTCCACTTTGATCACAAGGAAAATAATTATCATTCATGTTTACGGTGAACAATCGCTTCACGAACCAATATAATATTTCATGCATAAATACCTGTCAATAATATTTATAATGGGGGAATTAATGTATATATATTATATTGATGTAATACTTATCATTATTAAAATGTTCTACATCATATATTTTATTACCTTTTCGTGTACATAGAAATCATATTGTCCTGCGTTTGTATGTGAGAACTATCACCTCCACAGAGAAATGGGATTATTTTTCAACACCGTATAACATGAATAATATATATATATATATATATTATTAAAAAATATGTTATATATGATATTATTATCAGTACTTTAATTTAAAATTATTTTAACCTTATTTCTATAATGACCATTAAAAAATTAAAATGTTACACATGCATACGTACGACTAACCATATCATCGATTGTAATAGATTTCATGTTTCGTATACATATTTAATGAATGGATTAAAGATTATAAAAGATTTATTAAATTTATTATTATTTCTGGAATATTAGTCTAGAGATGGTGGGCTGATTACCACTTTGACTATTGGAATCACACCAAAGTCATTTTTGATATAAGTACTGAATATCGTCAAATCATCTGATATAATATTAAATAATTAATAACTTATATTAAATAATAATAAATGTTATAAAAACAATGGAAAATGATAAAAACATTTATAATGTATTTCAATAATTAACCTATGTTTATTATTCAAAATGTTACTTATTTTACATGACGAGTATGACTCATGGAAATGGACTTCATCTATATCTACTTTCATTGAGGTATAATTTTATTCTATATTCCCCACTCGTTTATGAGGTTTATATAAAACTCCATTGACTTATCATGTAATTGATTAATTTATTGTCATGTTATTTAATGAATTTTTAAATATTATTATTTCATTGAAATTGTTATTTAAAAATTCAATGTGGTATGGGACACCTTAAATTTTTAAATATATAAATATCTATTATTTTTATCATTAGTGATATTATTTTTAATTTTATTCAATTTATTTAAAAAATGAAACTTTTTACATCTTTTAAAAAGGCCTTTTTGACAAAAGGCAAAATGAATTTTCTATTCTTAACGTATATAAAAATAGTGAATTTTCAATTGTTGTGGCCATTATTTTATTGTCATAATCCTTTTCATTATTTCATGTTTCATTACATGAAAAACAGTATTTATATGTTTGGTTAATTTTTTATTGAAAATGGTTTTTCAAAGAGAAGGGTGATTGGGTACTGAAAATGGATTCTTTAAATAAAAGGTTATTTTTTTATATCTATTTTTTTACATATGTGTTTAATAAGAGTTTTTCTAGATACTATTTTAGTGATATAGTTTAATGTATAATCCCCTATGTCAACATCCTTTATTTAATGTCGTACATAATTGAGGTTTATTTTTTATGATTTCATTTTCCATACATTAGTAAATGGTTTATGGTCAGTTTTACTCTGGATGTATTTATATAATTTATAACTAGTTATTTAATTATTTATTAATAATTGATTGAATTTTTTTATTTATTCATTTAAGGAATGTTTTATACTTAGTATGTGATGGGATGATCCAGTTATAACCCATGATGCATTTTTATTAACTTGATACAAAATAAGTTGGTGAGAAACACTTTTCATTTTTTCGATCCTCTTTTAAATTTCTCAGTTAATACTTTGTGATACAAGTCAAATGGGTTTCTACCCACATACAAAACTATCTTGAGGATATTTATTAGTAGTGACTATCTTGAAGATAGATCTTCAAACAGTATATGTGTAACATTATTCATTCCATTATTATTATTCTTATTATTCAATTTTATTATTTGATTATATATAATATCTTTTGTCATGTTTTAAGCTCATGTGATTATTTATATAGAATTATTTCTATCATATTTTTATCATTCAATATTTATTATTCATTATTCATTCATGTTTGCTTCTATTATACATTACTTATATTGATCATTTGAGCTCACCCTATTTTTTTTAACTTCATCAATAATACAATAAGTGTACTAATAAATATATATATAAGGATATTCTATTGGGTAATAAAGTTATTAGAAAAAATATATTTTGTAATTAGTGTATTCAATTTTAATACATGACTCATGAATGTAATCTGGAATTCCAAAACTCATGAACAATTTTATCCTTTGGGATTTCAATCTATATAATCATGCCAATGTAATAAAAAATGCACCATCACCGAGCATCTGGAGTCGAGAGATATATTTGGTATCAATAGAATATTAGCAACAATATTGGAAACTAGATTAAGGAAATCAGGGATTATAAAACATAAACCTATGGATGAATTTTAGGATAAGTTGTGGTATAAGTTATCTTCCTATATATTTTGTAATAACATGGATAAAATTGGTTAAACAATTGGGATAAGAGATTGGAAACACGATGTCATTATTTTTACATTCTATAAATGATTCTTCATCAAAATATCATTGTGATGTGTGTTGTACACATTATTCTTTGAGTATTGTTAAATAGATATAATCAACAAGAATATACATGTAAAGGTTATACAACAGATGACAAGGAGAATAAAAGAGAAAATGGAATGGAATGAGGTATTAACTAATAATACGACGAAGTGTAGTTAATGGTTTCATATTAAAGTATAATGAATAAAGTTCTTGAGTTCTTGGATTCAATAATTATTTCATCAATAGTGGTTTGGTTATAATAATCATGAGACATATAATGATTTTACTACAGTGCATATTCTTTAAGGATTTGGAATCATGAATGTCTTCATTAATGTGTTTAAGGTGATCAAATATTTTTTATTTGAAAATAGAGTGAAATTATTTTATTTTGTGGGAAATGAGATGTTAAGTTGTATTTGGAACTTTTTTGACCTTCCTTATAAATTTTTGGAAATAGAATTAGGATACAAGTATTTTTTCTGAGTATTAAGAAAACTATTTAGAGAATGAACATAATATATTATTATTTATGGTTAAATTATTATTTATCAAATTTTATAACTTGTTCTAATAATTTTTGTATTTATAAATATTTTATGTTCTAATGAATGAATATTGGTTCTTTTGATAAAAGTGAATGACTCAAAAAATTCACCTTGAAAATCCATCTCTTGTTTTAAGAGTTTTAATGAAAATAGATCAAATAACTAAAAAAGATGAAATTATGGAATGGAAATAAATCATTTATTTTTCCATAGGTTCATTATGTATATATTAAAAAACCCCTCAACTTTAGGAGGATACTATTGAATTAAAAATGATATCCATTTTTATTTCTTATTATTAAATATTTTATATTTTAACAGATCACATTATTTGTAGGTTTGCGATGGTTAAAATTACAATGGACATGTTCCCTATCTCTGTACATCATGAATTGATAGTCATATTTCCCGAATTTTTCCATTTTTTAATTTCTAGAAATGTTATCCTAAATAATATCCTAATTTTGCGGTAACAATCACATTTCCCTTTCCCTCTTGATAAGGGTATGTTTTATTAATCATATATCCAATGTGGGTCTCCCCAAAAATAATATTCATGTAATAAAAATTTATTAGTGAAGTAAATTTTAAAATTATGAGGTCATAATTTATTGTGGTATGGTATATTGAAATATACAATGATTTTATGGTATGTATCTTTTTAAATTAAACCTCTTCGGTAAATTACGTAGCACGCAACACCGAGCATAATTGAAGCGTGATATACAATTAAATATCATTTTTACAACTCCATTAATTAAGTAGATTATTATAATTATGATTAAATAAAATATGAAAATATTTTATTGAATTCACTAGTTACAAATTAATTTTAAATAAATATAAAAACAAAATTAATATAATGTAAATATTTTTACAAAAAACTTTGTAAATGCACAAAATTTTCATTTATGAAAATAACATAAAAACCCACACTTCTTTGGATTATATTAATTATATATATATATATATATATATAAATAATTTTTAATGTAATTATTAAAATCCATCATTTTTGTTTTTATACATGATATAATAACAAATCCAATTTTACATATAAAAGATATCTTTTCAGAAAAAGATAGTTTTACCCATTTTTATGGAGAACTAGTTTTTCATCTAGTTTTTAACAATTTTTTAAATTATATATCTATAAGTACGTATTATATTTTAAATATTAGTATTATAATTTACATTGGTTGAATTTTTTATATTTTTCTAATAATATCTATTTTTTGATGAATAATGATAAAATTTCTATATTTATATTGAAAGATGATTTCCTGACTAATTTATTTATTTTGATAAATTATATTTCAAAAATGTTTTCAAATATAATTAGTTTCATATTTTATTATTTAATACAATTATGGTCATTGGAAGAAATTTCACATTGATTGAGGGTATAAAAACATTTCAATATTATGGTGATTTTTACATTAAAAATACAATTTCTGATCAACCAATGAGATTAATATTAATTAACTTCTGAAAATTCTATGTTTTGAATTTTGAAAAATTGATTTAATAATTAGTATTATAAGGTAATTATTTTTAAAAAAATATTCCATTTTTATTATTGGACAAAATATGAATAGTTACATTGGTGTATTTTGCTACCTTAGTTATAGATAATTCTGATAATGAAGGGAAAAAATAATAATATAAATATTATAAAATAATCATAAAAAATATTATAATATTATTGTTTTATTATCTTCTACCAAAAATATGTAATTTATCAGTTAGGGGAGCATTTATTTCCCTCTAGATCATAATATTACCATTACAATATAAAATTCATAGGAAAGTCAATTGTGCCATACCATTGTTTTTTATAGGAAAAATATTTTTAATATGGGGTAGTATAATGGATATTCTTGAAAATAAATAAAATTTATAAATATAAAATTCATATCTACATCACGGAAATTTATTTATAATTTTTAGTGATAAAATAAACTACTGAAATGGTGACACAATAATGATGCATAATTATTTAATTTATAGACGAATAAAATATAAGAAAATGAAAATAATAAAATAAATATAATTTGGCACAATTAATTTCATCCCTAAATTTTCAGGATGAATTTGCAAGTTATTGATGAGTTGAATATTTCCAAAAATTCATTTGGTGAATAATGTAAAAATTGACATTAATGATATTTTAAAATAAATAATATTTTATTAAATGATATTAAAATCATAAAAACATAAAATTCAGCTTACTAATTGTGATATGTTCTAAAATTTCATTAATGATTCATTTATTGGTTTTTTTGTTTTATTTCAATTATATTAAACCTCAATTCCTAAATTACATGATATCATGGTAGGAATCAAAAATGATAAATAAGGGTTAATGCTAGAAGGTATGGATTAAAAAATAGTCATAACATATATAATTTTATTAGATTACATTTAAAAAAATAATCATGTTTTTTAATTAATATTTTTCGAACTATATTTATTGCAAACATAATTTATAATAATGTAATATTTTGCTAATTCCGAAAACATTCCCTCCCCTCTCTTATAAAAGGGATCTGATTCATTTCTATAACTCACACTTCAAAACCAGGCTTCAATAATATTTACCCAAATAACATATTATAATACCTAAACACATTCTAGAGGCATTGATTTATTCAAAAGATCCTCCTTATAGGTGTTTAGGTGTAAATCCATGGAGTTCGTCTAAAGAAAAGGTAATTTTTCTGTTAAGTATTTCTATTATCATTATTCTTCCACGACCTTTAAATTTTCTTCAACCATGATGAAATAATAAATATTATGTCCTAAATATAATTATATGTTATTATGTTAATATAATCATCCAAATCGTTATCCATTTCCATCAAATGAGTAAATAATTATCATTCATTTGAATAGTGAACAACCACCTTATGAACCAATATAATTCATATTCTATAACCAACTCTCAAAACTAGTTATAATAATGTAATTAATGTTTTAGTAAGATATTAATGATATATTTATAAATATTAAAATATAATATATCATTTATGATCTTACATATACATGAATATAAAAATAACACCATTATTCATTTGTACATCTGAACTATCACCTCCACGAAGCGATGTGATTCATTTTTCATCCCGATATAACATGAATAATATATATAAGTATATATTAATAAATGAAATGATATATTTTATATTATTTTAATTATTTAATGTTGAAATGATAGTATCATTCTTCATTTAATGATCTTCAAAAAATGAAAACATTAATCATGCGTACATATGACTTTCCATCTCCATGATTGTATTGTTACTTATTTTTCATATCCATATGTAATGAATGAATTTAAAAGTAAAATTTATGTGTAAAATTGATTATCATTTCAGGAATATTATTATGTGGAAGATTTAATAATTAAAACCTTGACTATTGAAATCGAACCAATGTCATTTTGGACTCAGGTACTGAATGTCGTCAAAATGCACTACATTAAAATAAATAATTAAGTAATTTTTATAAAATTATAATAGGTATAATAAAAAGAATAATAAAATTCAAAAAAGCTCACTATAAAGTATAAAATTAACAGGACATTAGTATTTTGGATAATAAATATTGTACTTCCTGATTAAGAATCAAGGCATGTGACTTCATCTTTGTCATCTTTCATTGAGGCATAGTTTAATGTTACACTACCACCTTATTTTCGGAGGTGTAAATATGTCCCATTAGAATTATAATGAGTTTAATTTATTTATTACCAAGTTAATTAATTTTTATTAATTATTATTCTTTCATGGTGCTTAATATTTAAAAATTAAAAGTGGTAATGGTCACCTTCAATATCAAATCATTTAATTATAAAATATGTTTCTCATTTTAATATTATTACATTTATTTATTTATAAAAATGTATTATAAAGAAACTTTTTTATCTAATTTTAATTACATTTAAGGTTTTTTATGATTTAATATTTTTAAGTGTCTTATTTGGAACATTATGAAAAATGAAAAAATAAATGTCCTATTGTTAACAGATACACCAATAATGACTTTTCTGCCATCGTGGCCACTATATTATTTTCATTTTCCATTTCAATATTTCATGTTTTCATAAATGGAAAACCATATTTTTCATTTTGGGTATTTTTGTATGGTATTTTTTTTATAGAAAATTTATTTTTTGGAATTGAAAATTGATTTTTAAAAGTAAACAGTGTTTTTATATGATGGTGTATTTAATATGGCTTTAATATGAATTTTTCTTCCTTAATCTTGTAGTTATTTCCTTTAAAGTTTTTTCATATTTTCCAAAATCTATAGTTGTATCTTTTTCATCACTGAGGGTAATTAATTATGAAAAAAATTTCCCTACATTATTAAATGGTTTATTGTAACATTTACATGTGATGTATTGATATACCTTATGACTAGTTATTGATTTTGATTAAAAGTATTGATTGAGTTGTATTATTTATTAATTTGAGGAATGTAGTGGACATAGTAAGAAATGGGAATGTCCCACCATATACCCTTGATGCATCAGTATATTCTTGAGATGTATTTAGTTGTAAACAAACACTTGGAGTTTGTCTCCTAGTATTTTGAAATTGTTAGGAGGATATACCTTTACTCAAATCTGTTGGGTTTCTACACACAGACATAATTTTTTTTGAAGATATATCATTAGGGTAACAATCTTGAGGATAGATCTTGGTAGTGAAGACATAAATAATTATGAATCCCTCCATTATTATTATTCCATTGGATTATTTTAATAGTTACAATATCCATGGTTCATTTCAAATCACATGTGATTCTTATAAGACAATATTCAATCATCTTCAATTCTTGTAAATTTTATTATTCATTTTTAATTCAAGTTATCATCCACTATAAATTAAAATTAATATGCATTTGATCTCATGATTATTATTTTGTCCTATCCTCAAGAACACATGATGAGTACTAAGAAATATATGAAAATATATTCTATTTTGAAATTATGTTATTATCCAAAAATTTAAGTTTTAATTAGTTTATTCATTGGTATTTAAAGACTCATATATGAAATCTGGTTTTGTAAAGATAATAAACTATTTATGTAACATCCCAAGTAAGTAATTAATTATATATATTTTTATCTATGTCTATTAATGAATTATATAGTGTTTTAGAGGCTTAAAATGAAAATAAATCCAATCTTAAGCATGTAATACACTAATATTCTTAAAAGATTGTTTTAATTCCTTTTGATGGAAAACCCTTTTTAAATAAATATTTTTATAATTTTATAATCTATATTTGTCAAAATAAACATATTCATTATGATTGGGACATTGAATTTTAAATTGGATAAATTTTTCGTATTTTCTGACAATGTTCATTTTTTATGAATAGTGAAAAATACAGCATTTTACATCAAAAATGTTTTTTCATTTAATTTAACTATATGGTTATATTATATTTTTAATTGGTCTTAAAGTTTAATATGAATATAATTTTACCATTTAATCCAATGGTGGTCATTAGTATTGATTTCACTTTGGAATTGGTCATAAACTAATGTCAAACTTTTCTTAGATATTGTTTCAAAAAAACCCTCTATTTGTCATGACAGCGGGAATTAATTATTAAATTAACTAATGTATCTTATATGATTTTAATTTTTGAAAATATAAATCATTTTTGAATTCGGAATATCAAATATAGATTAGGGTGAATTTTTGGTAATTTTTTGAAAAACCAAAATTTTTGATGAATAGTGAAACCACAAAGTAGTACTTATAAAAACTGATTTTTTGTTTAAATGAATTTTTCCCATCTTTGTGTTTTTAATTTCAAAAATCTGACATACATGGTTTTCATTAAGAAGTAAAATGTGGTTCAATGAGATTATAATAATTTTTTGGTGAATAGTAACTTATTATGTTTTTAATCGCGATTAGAGGTAATTAGTGTAGTTTAAGTTAAGAATAATGTTTTAATAAACTGAAATGTCCTAGACACATGTCCTAACCTTATTGTATGTGTCATGGCAGACCAAGACAATCCATGGGTCAACTTGGGGACCCCATGGAGCCACTTTGGTTGGGAAATGACATAAATAACTTTTTATTTAATGTAAAAGTAAAAATGACACAAACATGAGATGTTTTACTAAAACAATTTTTACATGGGGTTATAAAGATCAGTTTTTTTATTATAAATAGTCATTGGAAAGATAAAACGATTTCCTACATCATATTATTTGTTTTATAATTTTTATACTTTAAATAAATTAAATTATTTATGACATAATAATGATGCAGCGATGACCTCATTATTTAATGATTTAAATAAAATGGAATGATAATGTAAATTCTAAGACCTACACATGGGAAAAACCTATTGGATGGGTGGATTTAGAACCCTTATCACCTTATACTCGAAACACATCAATTTTGGACCTCTTAAATCCTAATACCATTTTAAAATAAAGTGACTTTTCTTTACATTCCAAGAGTGCCCCTCGTCTCCTCTTATAAAAAGCCCCCACCTATACTTCCTTACCCACACTCCCAAAGCCTTTAGCTCGTCCAAACCCTGCCCATTTTGTCTCTACACTTCCCTCTCTTACTCCTTGAATCCTCACTTTGGGCAGATGTCTTCCCAAGGAAGCCTTTGAGCACAAACCAAAGGGAGTTACCCGATTTTAAGGCAATGTCTTCTTTTGAGTCCTTTTATTTTATTTTGCTTCTCCAAACCCCTAAACTCTTTTTATTATTTTCTTTTGTAACAAATCCAGTATCCTCAATATACTAGGATGTTTTTATAATATGGATTCGAGCTACACATACACACACCTACATCTAATGGTTAACGAACATACTGTTTCGGTGGATGGTGAATTTATGCCTCCCGAAACGATGATTGTTCAAAATTCTTTTAACACCTTCAAAGGTGGCCATTGAGATGTCAATATATTTATATATGATATATAATATGTTTATGTTTTCCTTAAGCTTCTGTTTTTTCTTTTTGGTCATACCTTTATGGTTTCCATTATGGGTAAACGCGATATCTTCATTTAAGGATGTGCGGACTACCGCCCCCTCAAAGTGATTTGATTCGTTAAATACCATATGTGGGACATATAGTGGATGGAACTATGATATTATATATGATATTATACTGTAATTATAATATACCTTTATATCATTATTATTACATTCTATAAAATACGAAATAGAAATGAAAGTAGGGTTCATGTGTGCGTACGGCTTACCGTCTCCATGAACGGTGCATTTCATTTATTACCTCAAAATTATTATGTAATATTATAAATGCATGTATATGCTGGATATATATGATATATAAATAATGATTATAATTCTGGATATAATGGATACATGAACAACATGTAATTATAAAGGGATTATTTTTGACTAAAGTACCAATGATCGTTAAAATGACCGTTATTAACTTAAATAATTACATAGTGTTCATGACATGGAAATAAGTGATATAAAATGAATAATGAAATTGAAAAAGGTTCTTAAAGAAGTAGAAATTAACTCAAGTTTATTATTCAGGACATTAAAGAACGATCGAGTTAAGTCGGACCCGAGGTATGGGACTTCGTCTCAATCTCCTTTCATTGAGGCATATTTTGTTTTATACACAACCCTCTTTTATACAGTGTATAAACCCCTTTGAATTTTACATTTATCCAAAAGGAATCTTTTTTATACGAAGCATTTTTCTAAATGAAAAAAGGGAATGATTTTGTCGTATGTATGCGGCGACAACGACTTCTCTGCCACCGTGACCGTTATTTGAGTTTCGGCTTACTCTACAAGCCATAACATCTTTTTAAAAGAAAAATAAATACCATGTTTTAATTTTCTTTTATTTTGGTACTTAAAATGGTTTTCATAATGTTTTTATATCAATGTGTTGTATTGATATATTTTGATTGAAAGGTGGAAATGTTATGTTTCCTTTATGCATGTTTTATGTGATACGATTATGTTGAGGTTCTTGGGCATTATTATGAAGACGGGTGGTTCCGTGATAAACTAAGGGCGGGTGAGCCCGATATAGCTCTCAAATTCATTGGGTAACGCGAAGGAGTGAAACGTTAAGGTTTATCCGAAGAGATTTAGGGAATATACTGTGATGTGTATTCCAAACGTAACCAAGAGTGTTATTCCCTATGTAAGGATGTTATGAATGCCTCAAGTTACCTTTATTTCTTATGATTTCTATGATTTATTCATGATTTGATGAGGTATGTTGAAGTGATTATGTTTTATGTGTAAAGTATGATTTCATTCTTATGTATATATGTACCCATGTTCCCTTTCCATATTTTTATATCCCTTACTGAGCTTTTTATGCTCATCCAAAGTTTTTTGAAATGTTTTTCACATGTCAAGGGAAAGGTACATGATATGATGATAGTGTCAAGGAAGTGTCAAGAAATAATCCATGTTTTATTTTAAATATGTTTCCATTGCTGGGAATGATGAATACTATCTTTATGTAACCACTTTGTTTATATGTGGAATGTAATGATAGTTTTATGATCTAATTCTCTAAAACTCATAACCCGAAATGATCCTCAATGTGTAATCTTGTAATAACTCAAGATTAAGTAAGGTTTAAGGCTGGGGCCTTATAGTTGGTATCAGAGGTCGGTTTAGATAACTTTAGGAGATAGAATTCTATTAAATTATTATCCAAAAATTTTTTTTTTTGAAATTATATAGCATTTGATGATTACCATGTTGCTTCATCTAAGACATGTTTGTTCAGAATGGTTTTCCGCAGAGGAAACAGGGAAGCAGTGTTAGGAAGGCATATAGAAGGAAATAACCTTCCAAATCAGCATCCCGAGATGGTCGGAATTGGAACTGAACAGTTTGTTGTAGTGATGGAACATTTGACTCAGGCTATAAATGGTGGCGGTATCCATGCACGAGATCAGCCAGATCAACCGCAGAGGAACATTTCAGTGGTGGAACATTTCATGAGGAAACATCCCCCATCATTCAGAGGATCATCTGACCCTGTTCTACCTGAAGGGTGTATTAAAGCAATGGAGAATATTTTTGATGTCTTGTGGTGTTCAGACAATCAAAAGGTTAGTCTTGCTATTTACCATTTGGAGGGTGAGGCAGATCAGTGGTGGTCTATGGTTAAAAATATCAGGGACGCCGATGAGATTGATGGTCTTTACTGGGTTTAATTCAAAGGTATGTTTCTTGAGAAGTATTTTCCTAAGTCTGTTCGACTTAGGATGGATAAGAAATTCTTCGAATTGAGGCAAGAGGAAGACTCAGTGGCTACCTATGAAGAATGGTTCACTCGATTGGAAAGGTATGCTCCAAATTTTATCTGAGACCTTGATAGTAAAATCAATCGTTTTTACTCAGGATTAAAGAAAAAATATCGAAGGGAATTATCTTCTCATGAGTTTAAAAGTTATTAAAAGCTTGTTCGATATGTTGAGAAGGTGGAAATGGAGTTTGCCGAGGATCAAGTGTTCTATAACAACCAACAGAAGAAGAGACCGAGGTGGCAGGAGAAAGGTAAGAATTCTTCAAAAAAGTCTGATTGTAAGAAAACTATGTTTCCAGATTGTGATAAATGTGGAAAAAGGCATGCTGGGGAATGTCTTCTGAATTCGGGAAAGTGCTACCAATGTGTTAATATGGGACATAATGATCGTGATTGCACTGAAAAGGAACAGGGTGAAGGTAAAACCAAATTTTATATACAGTTAGTGAAATGTTATAAGTGCAATGAGATGGGTAACTATGCAAATGAGTGTCTGACAAAGAGCTTGAGTGATGGGAGGCAGTTAGACTACAACCAGAAAGGGATGGTAAAATCCATTGCAACTACTTCAGCAGATGTCAGGCCATCAAATGAAGTTGTATCAGGTACATTGTTGGTTTTTTTCAGATTATGCCAATGTGTTGTTTGATTCGGGGTCTACACATTCATTAATCTCTGAATCCTTTTCTAGTAAAATGGGAATACCATCTCAAGAAATGACTCCTGAACTTTTGGTAAAAACACCTGGGCGGAATGTTGAGGAAAAAAGAATTTATAAGAATATTCCTATACTTATCTGTGGAAAGAACATACTTCCAATCCTTATTGTTCTACCTCCAGTAGAGTTTTATGTTATCCTGGGTATGGATTGGCTCTCTATTTACCATACTAAGATTGACTGTAGAGATAAAGAAGTTTCTTTCAGAAAGACTTTCAGTTTTTGTACAAGAATGAACCCTTACTGTTGATAACTTATCAAGAGGCCGAGAAACCTGTAAAAGATTGAAATGAATGTTACCTTGCACACATCTTTGAAAATAAAGGAACTATTCAAATTAATGATGTGCCAGTGGTAAATGAGTATCCTGATGTTTTTCCTGATGAGTTGCCTGAAATAATACCAGATTGGGAAGTTGAATTTACTGTTCACTTAGTTCCTCATGCTAATCCAATTTCAAAACCCCCTTATCGAATGGATCAAATTAAACTTTTAGAGTTGAAGGTGCAATTGGAAGATTTATTAGAGAATGGTTTCATTCGAACTAACACATCACCATGGGGTTCTACTGTCTTGTTTTTTAAAAAGAAATATGGTTCAATGAGACTTTGCATTGATTATAGAGCCTTGAATAATTTCACTATTAAGAAAAAATATCCTTTTCCTCATATCGATGATTTGTTTGATCAGCTCCAGGGAGCTCAGTATTTTTCAAAGATTGACTTGAGATCGGGGTACCATCAGCTGAAGGTAAAGGAAGCAGATGTTCTGAAGACCACTTTCCGTACAAGATACTGCCATTATGAATTTGTAGTAATGCCTTTTGGGCAAACCAATTCACCTGCTGTATTAATGGACTTAATGAATAGAATTTTTCATGAGTTCTTGGATAAGTTTGTGGTGGTTTTCATTTATGATATTTTGGTGTTTTCTAAAAGTAAAGATGATCATGAAATACATTTAAGGGTTATCTTTCAAACCTTAAAAGAAAAGAAACTGTATGGAAAATTCAGAAAGTGTGAGTTTTGGTTGCAACAAATTTATTTCCTTGGTCACATTGTTTCTAAAGATGGGATAATTGTTGATCCTGCAAAAACAAAAGTTGTGGAAGACTGGCCAAGACCCACAAATGTAACTGAGATTCGTAGCTTCCTTGGTTTGGTAGGCTATTACCGAAGGTTTGTTAGAAATTTTTCACGGTTATATAGTCGAGTGACTAAGCTAACTCGGAAGGGTGTTAAGTTTATCTGGACAAAACAATGTGATGATTGTTTTTAGGAATTGAAAAGAAGATTGGTGAATGCTCCAGTTTTGGAACTACCTTCCAGGAATGGTGAGTTTGTTATATATAGTGATGCTTCATTGAAAGGACTTGGTTGCGTTCTAATGCAGAATGATCAGGTAATTTCTTATGCTTCACGACAGTTGAAAACTCATGAGGTAAATTACCCTACACATGATTTGGAATTAGATGCTATTGTTTTTGCTTTAAAAATTTGGAGGCATCATTTGTATGGAGTAAAGTGTGAAATATATACCGATAAAAAATGTTTAAAGTACATATTCACTCAGAAAGAATTGAGAATGAGACAAAGGAGATGTCTGGAATTAATCAAGGATTATGATTGTACAATTCATTACCATCCGGGAAAAGAAAATAATGTGGTCGATGCTTTGAGTCGAAAAAGTATTGCTTCATTATCAATGTTGCGTTTGGAATGTGATCCTTTGGTTAAGGATTTCATGAACTTCGGCATAGAAGTTGTTGGTGCAGGAAGTTCTTCTGTTTTGTTTCAGGTATCAATGAGATCATCTCTATCAGATAAAATCAAGCAAGCACAGAAGCAAGACAGTGAGTTGCATAAAAATGTAGAGCTTGTTCAGAAAGGTAAGTTTCCTGAATTCAACATTGATAGTGATTGTGTTTTGAGATTATGGGAAGAGATTGTGTGTGCCTTGTGATTCACAGTTGAAGAGAGAGTTTTTATGTGAAGCTCATAGTTCTCCGTTTTCAGTTCATCCTGGAAGTACTAAGATGTACAGAGATCTGCGGGAGTATTACTGGTGGGATGGAATTAAAATAGATATTGCTGATTTTACTGTGAAGTGTTTAACATGTCAATAGGTTAAAGCAGAGAGGCAGTTATCGAAAGGGATGCTTCAGCCTTTATCATTGCCAGAGTGGAAATGAGAGAATATATCCATGGACTTTGTTGTGGGATTACTGAAGACATCTCGATGTAATAATTCAATCTGGGTTATTGTCGATCGCTGGACCAAATCATCTCATTTCCTTGCTATACGAGATACTTTTTCACTAGATCAACTTTCCTGTTTGTATCTTAAAGAGATAATAGGGTTACATGGAGTTCCTCCTTACATTGTATCTGATCGTGATCTCAGGTTCACTTCTAACTTTTGGAAAGGCCTTCAGAAGTCGTTGGGTATTGAATTAAATTTTAGTAAAACTTCTCATCCTCACTCAGATGGGCAGTCAGAACGAACAATTCAGACCTTAGAGGATATGCTATGAGCTTGTTCGATGGATTATCAGGGAAGTTGGGACCAACATCTTTCTTTGGTTAAATTTTCATATAATAACAGTTTTCATTCAACTATACAAATGGCTCCACTTTAGGCATTATATGGGAAGCGGTGTCGAACTCCAGCTTTCTGGGATGAATTGGGTGAAAGGAAGCTGATGGGACCAGAATTGGTAGAAGAGATGGTAGAAAAAGTTCAGTTGATTCAGAAGCACATGAGAACAGCTCAGAGTAGGCAGAAGAGTTATGCAGACAACAGGAGGAAGGATCTAACTTTTGAGGTAGGTTATCATGTTTTTCTCAAAGTATCACCATGGAAAAGTGTGATGCGATTTGGTAAGAACGGAATGTTGAGTCCAAGGTTTATTGGACCATATGAAATTCTGGAGAGAGTTGGATCAGTTGCATACCGGGTGGCTTTACCTCCTATTTTATTTCAGGTACACAATGTTTTTCACGTTTCGATTTTGAGAAAGTATATGCCAGATCCATCTCATGTTTTGAGTCCAGAGGTAGTTCAGCTGGAAGAGAACCTATCTTATGAGGAACAACCGGTCCAGATACTTGACCACAGGGAGCAAGTGTTACAGAATAAGGTTATTAAGCATGTAAAGGTTTTTTTTTGGAAAAACCACATGATGGAAGAGCCAACATGGGAATCTGAAAATGCAATTAGGGATAAGTACCCCCATTTATTTGATAAGTAAATAAATTGTGGGGATACAATTTTCTAAATGGGGGAAGGATGTAACATCCCAAGTAAGTAATTAATTATAGATATTTTTATCTATGTCTATTAATGAATTATATAGTGTTTTAGAGGCTTAAAATGAAAATAAATCCAATCTTAAGCATGGAATACACTAATATTCTTAAAATATTGTTTTACTGTCTTTTGATGGAAAGCCCTTTTTAAATAAATATTTTGAAAATTTTATAATCTATATTTGTGAAAATAAACAAATTCATTATGATTGGGACATTGAATTTTACATTGGATAAATATTTGGTATTTTCTGACAATGTTCATTTTTTAATGAATAGTGAAAAATACTGCATTTTACATCAAAACTGCTTTTTCATTTAATTTAATTATATGGTTAGATTATATTTTTAATTGGCCTTAAAGTGTAATCTGAATATAATTTTACCATTTAATCCAATGGTGGTCATTAGGATTAATTTCACTTTAAAATTGGTCATAAACTAATGCCAAACTTTTCATAGATATTGTTTCAAAAAAACCCGCTATTTGTCATGACAGCGGGAATTAATTATTAAATTAATTAATTTAACATATATAATTTGCATTTTTTAATATAGACATCATTTTTGAATTCGGAATATCAAATATAGCTTAGGGTGAATTTTTGGTAATTTTCTGAAAAACTTCAATTTTTGATTAATAGTGAAACCACTAAGTGGTACTTATAAAAACTGATTTTTCGTTTAAATGAAAATCTGTCATCTTTGTGTTTTGAATTTCAAAAATCCAACATACATGGTTGTCATTAAGAAGTAAAATGTGGTTCAATGAGATTATAATAATTTTTGGTGAATAGTAACTTATTAAGTTTTTAATCGCGATAAGAGGTAATTAGTGTAGTTTAAGGTAAGAATAATGTTTTAATAAAATGAAATGACCTAGACACATGTCCTGCCATTATTGGATGTGTCGTGGCCGACCAAGAAAATCCATGGGTCAACTTGGGGACCCCATGGAGACACTTTGGTTGGGAAATGACATAAATAAATTTTTATTTAATGTAAAAGTAAAAATGACACAAACATGAGATGTTTTACTAAAACAATTTTTACATGGGGTTATAAAGATCAGATTTTTTATTATAAATATTAATTGGAAAGATAAAACGATTTCCTACATCATAGGATTTTTTTTTTAATTTTTAGACTTTAAATAACTTAAATTATTTATGACATAATGATGATGCAGCGATGACCTCATTATTTAACAATTTAAATAAAATGGAATGATAATGTAAAATATAAGACCTACACATGGGAAAAACCTATTGGATGGGTGGATTTATAACCCTTATCACCTTATACTAGAAACACATCAATGTGGGACCTCTTAAATCCAAATACCATTTTAAAATAAAGTGACTTATCTTTACCTTCCAAGAGTGCCCCTCTTCTCCTCTTATAAAAGGCCCCCACCTCTACCTCCTTACCCACACTCCCAAAGCCTTTGTCTCGGCCAAACACTTCCCATTTTGTCTCTCCACTTCCATCTCTTTCTCCTTGAAGCCTCAATTTTGGCAGAAGTTTTCCCAAGGAAGCCATTGAGCTCAAACCAAAGGGAGTTACCCGATTTTAAGGTAATGTCTTCTTTTGAGTCCTTTTGTTTTATTTTACTTCTCCAACCCCCTAAACTCTTTTTATTCTTTTCTTTTGTAACAACTCCAGTATCCTCAATATACTAGGATGTTGTTATTATATGGAATCGAGCTACACTTACACACACCTACATCTAATGGTTAACGAACATACCGTTTACGTGGATGGTGAATTTAGGCCTCCCGAAACGATGATTGTTCAACATTATTTTAACACCATCAAAAGTGGACATTAAGATGTAAATATATTTATATATGATATATAATATGTTTATGTTTCCCTTAATCTTCTTTTTTTTTGGGTCATATCTTTATGGTTTCCATTATGGGTAAACGCGATATCTTCATTTAAGGAAGTGCGGACTACCGCCCCCTCAAAGTGATTTGATTCGTTAAATACCATATGTGGGACGTATAAAAGATGGAACTATGATATTATATATTATATTATACTGGAATTATAATATATCTTTATATCATTATGATTCCATTCTATAAAATATGAAATAGAAATGAAAGTAGCATTCATGCGTACGTACGGCTTACCGTCTCCATGAACGATGCATTTCATTTCTTAACTCTAAATGATTATGTACTATTATAAATGCATTTATATACTGGATGTATATGATATATACATAATGATTATAATTCTGGATATAATGGATACATGAACAACATGTAATTATAAAGGGTTTATTTTTGACTCAAGTACCAATGATCGATAAAATGACCGTTAATAACATAAATAATTACATAGTGTTCCTGACATGAAAATAAGTGATATAAAATGAATAATGAACTTGAAAAAGGTTCTTAAAGAAGTAGAAATTAACTCATGTTTATTATTCTGGACATTAAAGAACGATCTAGTCAAGTCGGACCTGAGGTATGGGACCTCGTCTCAATCTCCTTTCATTGAGGCATATTTTGTTTTATACACAACCTTTTTTTATACGGCGTATAAAACCCTTTGAATTTTACGTTTATCCAAAAGGAATCTTTTTTATACGAAGCGTTTTAATAAACAACAAAAGGGAATGTTTTTGTCGTACGTATGCGATGACAACGACTTCTCCGCTTCCATGACTGTTATTTGAGTTTCGGCTACCTCTAAAAGCCATATATTCTTTTTAAAAGAAAAATAAATACCATGTTTTAATTTTATTTTGTTTTGGTATTGAAAATGGTTTTCATAATGTTTTTATATCAATGTGTTGTATTGATATATTTTGATTGAAAGGTGGAAATGTTATGTTTCCTTTATGCATGTTTTATGTTATACGATTATTTTGAGGTTCTTGGGCATTATTATGAAGACGGGTGGTTCTGTGATAAACTAAGGGAAAGTGAGCCTGATATAGCTCTCCAATGCATTGGGTAACGTGAAAGAGTGAAAAGTTAAGGTTTCTCCAAAGAGATTTAGGGAATATATTGTGATGGGTATTCCAAACGTAACCAAGAGGGTTACTCCCTATGTAAGGATGTTATGAATGCCTCAATTTACCTTTATGTCTTATGATTTCTATGATTTATTCATGATTTGATGAGGTATATTGAAGTGCTTTTGTTTTATGGGTAATGTATGATTTTATTCGTATGTATATATGTACCCATGTTTCCTTTCCATATTTTTATATCCCTTACTGATCTTTTTAAGCTCATCCCATGTTTTTTGGAATGTTTTTCACAGGTCAATGGAATGATACATGATATGATGATAGTGTCAAGGAAGTTTCAAGAAATAATCCATGTTTTATTTTAAATATGTTTCCATTGATGGTAATGAATAATACTATCTTTATGTAACCACTTTGTTTATATGTGGAATGTAATGACAGTTTTATGATCTAATTCTCTAAAACTCTAAACCTGAAAAGATCCTCAATGTGTAATCTTGTAATAACTCAAGATTAACTATGGTTTAAGGTTGGGGCCCTATAATTTAGTCCTCCAAGATTTAATTTATTTTAATCATGCCAATGTAATATAATAATTCCCTAGCTATAGGATTCTAGGTTCGGGGAATGTCAAAAAACATTTTAGTCATTAGGTCATGTAAAAATATTACCCTGATACCTACCAGCCATAAAGATAAATAATTTATCAAATAATCCAAGAATCTCACATATGTGTAATCATAAAAATTAACAAGAAACAACCTCAACATCTAATCATTGATAACTCAAAATAATTATTTGAGGGAAAATAATTTCATTTAATAATGAAAACATTATTTTTAATAAAGATATCATCATTTAATTCTTGGTCACAATATCTTGCATCATGGCATGTATTATCATGAAAATTTCAAAAAAAATTATCAATATTAAAAAAAATGTGCGATAAATGAATTCTAATTATTTTTATTAAATATAAATATAATAATATATTACATTATTTTAAAAACACACATCATTCATGAAATGAAAACATAATTTGTAAAACAAACATTTCTCTTTAAATAATTGGTTGTAATATATATATACAAATAAGTATTTCATAATGAATATGATCATAATGTTTTTTATTTTTAATATATTAAGATCACATAAAAAATTTAATATAAAACTTCATATAAATATTAAATTTTCATAATTCATGACTGAACATCCTCATTCCACTATAAATCATCATTTAATTCTTTACAAACAATTCATGTCATCATCAAAACAATAATTTACAAATAAATAATAATTTAATTGAATCCATTGATTCAGAAATCCAAAATTATCAAATATATTATAAATTAATAAAACATGTGGGATAAAAACTCAATCATGATCATATAAATAAAAGTCAAAAATTAAAATAATCATTAGATAGATAATTTCAAAACTATAAAACAAGAAAAACTACCCATTTTCAACACTTATTTAATATATAAGTTTCATATAATTTTTCTCAACACAACATGATTATTTATTGTTAAATAATACATATTTAAATATCATTAGACCAAAAAAATACTCAAACTCCCCCTTTTATCCATTTTAAATAGGTTATTAATTATAAAAAATAAAAATAATATTATATAAATTAATTTTCCCCATGATAAATATTGAAAATATTTTTATTTAACATATTAGTAATTTTCTTATTAATTCTAGGTGCATTGGAATCATCATTCAATAGCTGAAATATGTTCTCAGTGAACACACATAAGAAATAACTTATAAAAATGATATTATAATAACTGTGTCCAAATTACCTACCTCGATGACAATTAAAACAGCTATATCAAATATAAATTATTTAAATGAATTAAATATAATAGTTTCTTCATACTTTTAAAAAGGGAAAATAACATTTTTATTATAAAAATTAAATCAAGAATAAAAAATAAAATATAAAGTTAGGGATTACATTCTTTTCATTGATGTAGTTGCACTATGGTAAATGGATATTTTACTAGACTCCGTAAGAATTAAATATTTTAAAATGATATTTGAGAGATTGTTTGAGTATGGAAAATAAAAGGAAAAGAAGTGTTTGGGTAATATTCATTGAATTATGAGATTCCACTATGTTTATTATCAAAGTGCACTCCATTTTTATAAAAACATTTTATGTTTTTAAGGAAGGACTCATAGTTAGTATGAAATGAATTTTTTTATGGGATAACACATATCTAATACAATAATTTTTTATTATTTTATCTTCAAAACGTTGAGAATGTAGTCCCCATCATATTTATATTTAATATATATTTTATTATGTATATATATATATGTATGTATGAATGTATGTTTATATTTGTGAATATATGTATATATGAATGTATATGTATAAGAGTGTATGTTTGTATGTATGTGTGTATGTATATGTATTCATGTGTATATATATGTATATGTATGTGTGTGTGTGTGTATATGAATATATCTATATTTATATGTATGTATGTATGTATTTGTGTACGTACATATGTATGAATGTATGCATGAAAACTATAATAATAATAAATTTAATTATATGTCTATAACACACACACACACATATTTGATTGTGTGTTCATGCAGAAATATAGACCTAACGATAATAATGAATATAATAATGGTAATAATTATAAAAATAATTCTAAATTAATTAATATATATATATATATCTAAAATGAAATAATAAAAATACTCGTAGAATTATAAAAATTATTAATAATAGTCCAAACATCACACACACATTGATTTATAAAATACATAAGTTTATAACTAAAGTTGACTTCTAAATTAAATATTCCCATTAAATCAACAATCCACATCAACATAAAGTAATAAAATATATATATTTGTTATTACCATACATTTAACATTACATTTTGACATAAATCTACCAACACGATAAAAAATTTATACCTATTTTATAAATTATAATCTATTCAATTATTTCACAAAATATGAAGTGTTACACTACCCAAAACACATACTTAATTTTAGACTCCTTCCTAATTACCAAATTCCACAAACCCATTGAATTTCATTAACATCCTCCAATGAAGGCACATCCTTCTTCCTACCTACCAAAAGCAACTTCTGGAATGATCTCACCCATTGGAATATGGCTCAATGAATAATTTTTTTGGTTAACTTACAATGAAACTAATAAATATACAATTCAACATACTAATTGATCACAATAATTTCCTCTTTCCATTACATTATTTTTTATCATATCCATCATCTTATACATTACCATAAAAAATAAACAAATCTCAATTTTCACATAAAATATATGAAAATAAAAACAACAATATTCACAATTGAGTGATCTAATTTACTTATAACTCACAAAAAACATAGGCATGTTATATTTAAAAGTATTGAAATTAATATAAGAAGTCTAAAATAACCTACCTCAAAATATATCACTAGTCCTAAAGAAAAAATTTGGATGAATATATATTTTTAATTTTCCTTTAATAAATTCCCACAATCAAATTATCTTTTATCTCCCAATCTATAATGAAGAAATTTCATCCAATAAAATAAATTCCCTAAAATTAAATTAATCATTCTGAATTTATTTGTGGAATTTTTTTTTATAAATTTCCATTAATTATAATAAGTACATTTAAATGTGAGGGAAAATATTGAAAAAAAATTAGTCTTACAATAATAATTATATAAAATTATGTCGTACTCTATCTATAAAAATATTATAACACCCACTAGAAAAATGATAACATAATGAAACACATCCCAATCATAAACACCCCAATTTAGTTGAATATTGTTTTAATAACTATAAAAATTTTCATCACTTTTATGGAAAATTTTTTCCAAATATCCCTAAATATGAAAAATAATAAAATTTTAAAAAATATATATGTCAATATTGGGATAATCATTCCATAAATTTGAATCCTCCTATCATTAAAAAATATTATCTTAAAATAACTAAAGCACAACACAAATGTCCATAAAAAATAACATCATAATTATAATAAACATTGAAACCATAAATTGTTCACTAAAAGTAAAAGGAATTCAGAAAAAAACAAAACTCAAGGAACCAAAACCTTATATAGGATCACCACTATTAGGTTCCCTCATAGAATTTTACCTGCCTCCAAACCACAAGTGAAAAAAATAATTGAATGACTATTGAAAACATTATCTTCATGATTATGATTCTATATTAGATACTCTACAAATGGATTGTCCTCATATAAATTTAAATCACCCTTATATATCACTTGATACGAATAATATATATACATATTCAACTAAAATACATGAAATATATCATAGAAAATATCCGTTTATAGAAAATATGTTTATTTATGTGATACTATGTTAACTCATTACCACTTGTAAAATTACCAAATTTTCCAATGATATGACATTGTACATATTTCAAACCTATATTGTCCATGACAAAGTAAAACTTATAATAAAATTTATATTATAAATATTCATCAACCTATACCTATAAAAAAACAATGATTCCTGACAACTCCAATATTCCTTATCATCTCTTTAATCAAATCATCTTTCTTAGATGTCCCATTAAATTAATCAAGACCAATAACCAATTCCAATTAAACAACCAAAAATAAATTATATTTAAAATGGAAATCATAGATCACCTTATATGTTGTCATACGAATAGAAAAGTGGAAGTTTTTATTCTAAAAACCCTTATCATATGTAATTTATCATTCCCTAATCCCCCAAAATCCAATATGAATTCTCACAACATCTCCCCAAAATTATAAATCGGCTTATATGTCTAACAATCACTATATAGAAGACATTTAGTGCATGCATAAAAATTAGTGAAAAATAAAGTTCCTTCCTTGGATTCATTCAAGATGAAATACAAGAATCAAGACCATAAATAATTGAATACGGAACTCTTTGTAATCTCATCATCCCTAACCCATAAAAATATTCCAATGAATTCAGTCAAGATTCAAAGATGATGGTAAAATTTTATTTGCATTGTTAGTAGATTATACAAAACCCATATAGCCTTAAATAAATAGGAACATAAGGAACCCTAGTAATTAAATATATTGAGTTATCCATTCACTTATACAATGTAATTTAAAAAGTATACAACAACCATACCGGAACATTATTCTTTGACCTCACTTGCCAATAGGTATCTATTCTCAACACTAAATTCAATACATAACTCATCAACCCAATCCACTAGATTTGATACATAAATGTAAGAAAAATATACAATATACATGGATAAAAAACTAATGTATAATAATTTAATCATCATAACACCTTCTCATGTATACTTTTTTAAACAAATAGATTATCGTGAAACAAATAAACAATGATCTATACTTTCTAACCATCCATCTCAACAATCACCTTGAATAAAATAATCGATCCATGAATTATTCTCATGATATGAAAAATAAGACTCTTGAACATTCTATATCCAATAAGAATCTACAAGAATTTGATACACACTATATTAACTATATAAGATATCCACATTGGGATTGAAAGGAAAAAAATCCTCAATTTTCATCCACTTTTGAATCAATTACCTATCCAAATAACCATAAAAATTTTAAAATGGAAGTATATATAACCATGTTACCCTTTCATAGGGTATATGTGATCTGAAAATAACAAAATAATTGAAATTAGATCTATATTCATTCCATCAAATTCACATCCCTTTAGTAAAAAAATTATTACAAACATTGATGATGTTTAGATACTATTAAATGATCACAAAATAGATAATTCCACCAAAGCATTAATGAAATAAACCCATATTATTGTATAATATCATGAATTTCATTTCTAAGCCCTTGCACATGTAATAATTTAGACCCCTAAGTAATTAATTCATGATTCTGGATCAAAATTGAAAATTTATATTATATCTTACTAGTTTAAAACCCATAATTACATGGTTTATAATAGGAGTTTCACTTTAATAAAATGGGAGAATATTTTTTGTTTAGTGTATTTATAGAATTATGAAAAATCATACATATAAAATTCTTAAAATACATTGTGGACACTCCCAAATAATATAAATAGTTTCCAAAAAATGATTTTAAACGTTGAACTACCATTTCATTAAAAAAACACTTATTTAAATATTAATCCCAATATTAGAGTGTTAAAACTTTTTGACGATAACAATCATTAATAGGATATGTGAAAAACATTTAAAAACTTATTATGAGTACCAAAATCTCAGCAATGGAATCAATATTAAAGAAAACTTTTAGTTTATTTTGAAAATCATGAGATCTACTAATATAATATTCCCTTTTACATACTAAAAATTGACCTCACTTATTAATTTTCATCCTCATGAATTTATATTTATAGCCTTAATATTTTATTAAATAATCTCATAGTAAATATTTGAGGAAAAATAAAAATCATGTGGGTTTCTTATAAAATATGGTCACTTAATATAACTTGAAAAATTTACATTTTTCACTTAAAAGAGCCCAAAATTTTTGTTAAAATAAACCTCATCAACTTAAATTTTTAAATGAGAAACACCCATGAAAAAAAATTCAATTAAAAAATATCCATCATGTTACATTAGTACATAATCTTCATATCACATTTAAAGTCACTATTAAAAGTACACCTATAAATTGAATAACGTACTTGGTTAATTCCAATATATATTCCCCAATGAACTAAATCCTTACCCAATGCATTTGAGAGATATAACAGACTGACTAGTCATAATGAACAATATCTTAGGACTATAAATAACACAAAAAACATAAATTTTTTCATTTTTATCTCAAAATATCAAAATTTATTCTTTTTAAGTTATATGTAGAATCTCCTTTTATATTCACATGAAAATTAAAATAAAAATTAACTTTTTCATTAGAAAATATTGACAAAAATATCAAAAGACTGGGAATTTAGTTATTATTTTAAAAATAAATCTAAACATTAATTTAATATTCATAATTAATAATTTTCATGATGGTTAGAAATTACACTCATCCTAAATAAATTAAAAATGTCTCTTTCACACATTTATAAAAATGTCAAAAATATCATATTCAAAAAATATTAGAAATAATTATCTAAAATGGTCATATATAGAGTAAAACATGGACTAAAAAAAAATTGAACCTAAATTAATTTATATTAATAAATTAATTTAATAATATAAAATAACAATTTTTATAGTAAAAATAGAAGAAAAACTTTAAATCTTTCAAAATAAGTATTTAAAAAAAATCTCTTGCCTCAAATCTAAATCACCGCACATACACTATAACCCCTGTATAATAAATTTAATTTAAATTTATTTTTAGTAAATAAGATTTTTAATATATATTACATTATTTTTTCCATTTATTTCATATATTAACATCTCTTATATAGTTATTTAATAAATTACATCCATTTCGATTGATTTTTTGACATTTCTATCCTTATCCCAAAATAAAGTTGGTAGGTTTTCAATTGAAAAATAAGTAAATTTTTATTATATATATAATATTTATAGAATTTATTTTGAATTTTTATACATTAAATTATATTTTATAACTTTAAATTAAAGTCAAACATAATAAAAGGGTCGCATTGCTTTGTGGATGTGGTAGTCCATAATTATGCACAAGTGACATTATCATTATCCAATGAATGTAAAGGTTATCATTTAACCAATATATTATTATTATATAATAATTATTATGTCCTGAATATAATATATACTAATTTAATAAATCATAATTATCATTCCAGTGAGGTGTTGATGAAAAATTATACACATCGTTTCGTGGAGGTGGTAGTTCACATGTATGCATGAGCAATGTTTTCATTTCCTATTGGATAGAAGATGAGATTAAAAAGGGTTGTAACATAATAATAATAACATTAAACTATATTGAAAAAAATTATTTTACTTTTTTATCATGGTTATGTAAAATTATAATTATTTATAATAAATAATAACAATGAAACACTAACTATAATTATTCCCCATATTTGGAAAACCTCACTTGGATTACACCTTAGGCCATGTTTATTTGTTATTATAGTGAAACCAAAACAACTCTCAAATGGATATTGACGTTTGGAAGGTATTTTTGTTGGAATTTTTCAATATAAATGGATCAATATATGTGAATATGAGCGAAGAATGGTTCCCCTTTTATAAGTGAGTAGAGTGACACTCTTGTTTTTTTATATTTTAAAATGATATAATGTATTATTTGAAAGAAAATTCTCTATAAAACCATTCCATTTATAATATAATATTATAAGGGTCTAAATAATTAGTGGAAATAAAATTTAGCATCAGATTTTGTGACATATTTACTCAATTTTAACCATAAACAACACATTTTACCCATTACCATGTTGATATATTTTAATAGGACTACTATTTATTATAACCAAAAATGAAACTGAAATAATTAGTAAATTTGAATTTTATTATTTAAAATATAAAATCGATTTTTTAATATTAAATTTTTATAATAAGTAGAAATTAATTTTAATATAAGTTCAAAAAATTAAAAATTAAAAATCTCTTTAGAAAAAAATATTTTTTAACTGAAAAATTAATTTATACCAAAATAAATCATATATATGATTCTTATTGAAATAATTAGATTATTTATAATAAAAATAAATTATTATCAATTTAAAAACAATCTATTATATAGTGCGTGTTTTTAAATAATTGGTAAGAAATGATAGGTTTTTTAAAAATTAGTATTTTCACTATTTACCGAGAAATAAATCATTTAATTAAAACCAAAAAATAATATATATTTGATATAACTATATAAAAACTTAAATTCCATTATATCCTATTAAATTTATAAAGTTTAGTAATTTAAATTTCAATAAATATAATAATGTTTATGGAGGACACAATTGGTAAAATAGAACTACTTTTTTCAATGGAAAAGCTATTAAATTTTATTATAGTGAATATGACTGCATAAAAATTAAACAAGATTTGTAATGAGAAATTAATCATATTCCTTATTCAAATTACATGGGTTTTCACATTCTTCCCCTCTTAATGAAATTTCATCATTGTAATTTTTTTCATCATTTGAACATCTTGAGATATTTTTCCATCAGAACCTTTTTATGTTTCCATGCTTTTTCCCCAATAATATAGTTCAACCTATATAATATAAATAGGAGATTTACCTTACTATGTTACCATTATTCTCAATGAAATATAATTTTAAATATATTAAACTCAAAATTAATATTCTATTCCAAATAGACTACATTAGTGCTAAAAAATGAGATGTATCAGATATATATTTCTTGATTAATTAAACATGAATCTCATCAGGTAACAGAGATAATCCTAAAGACAAAGATACCTTATAAAAAATAATGCCCAATTTTTTTAGAATCTGATATATACAAATAAACCACAGATATAACATTCCCTTATCAAAAAATCACATAACACCATTCCAAGAGGTTATTTTAAGAAAGAAATTATCAACAACCGTAAATGAATTTTATTTCCGATTATCATCTATATAAATATTTTTTGTACTCTAAAATTCCCTTATATATTGATAATTCATATTATCCTTCAAAACCGTTTTTTATACCAGTAATAGTCTTAATAAATTCATTTTACTTGTTTCATCACAATAAACTTCTGTTTGACACCACTTTCTATATAATACCTCAAAAAGAGACATTTGTCTAATGGATGAAAACTGTTTTTATTATAAAATTAAACTAATGAATGATATTGATACCAACTTACATGGAAATCTAGTAAGAAATATCCAATAATACCATCCAAATAATGAACTTTTCGAATAGAAATTCCATTAGATTAGGGTTGATTTTTTTCACTAAAAATTATCGTAATACTAAAAGAATTATAAAGTAACATGTATAACATTAATTTAAATATAATAATATGGTTAGATAATATTGCGAGAGGTAATCCATTTAATTTTCCGATCTTATTGAGATAAAATATAGAAATTATATTCAAGGGAATATTATCTCAAATTGAATGAAAATAAAAAAATTTCATCAAATGATAAACAATTACAAAAATCGAATTATTACATCAAGTTATATGTGATAATCCCAACATAATATCCACGGATATATTCTTCTATTTTTATTTAAAAATTAATAACGGATTAGTCATCCCCTTTAGTAGATGTCATAAAAAATTAACTTATTGAAAAGTCCAATATTTCATGGTAAAATAAGAAATATCCTCCTTCATTCATTCTCAATAACAGTATTCCAAAATATCATTGTACATTTTAATTTTTATGGGACAAATAGGTGACTGAGAGTTATGAGTTTCATTAAATAATTCCTTCGTAAAAATGGTATCAATTGTCACACAAATCCATTTTAGTAAGATAATAACTCCTTATCTTTTAATGTTAGTTTCTTGAAGCTTACCCTTCATAAAAAAATATAACCTTCATTTAAAACAATGATTTTCCTCTAGAGAATGCTAATTCTTTTGGAAAATTTTGACTACAATAATATGCAATCCAAAAGAGTGTGAGTTCTTTAATTCCCTATTTTTGAGGAAACATTAATTATATCATCAACCAAGGAATAGTTTTCCCAATGTAGCATAACTAATGATGAATTATAGTTTCACATTGAGGAATTTAAAACCATTTTTTCATTACATGGAAGATAGTTAATTGAGTAATAATAATTTTTTACTAATTAATACCATATTCACTACAAAATTTATAACTAATTTTTAGTAAATATGATCTATAAACTAATATGGTTAATATATATTTCAATTTTTTCCCTAATAAAATATGTCCCTACATTTATAAAGAAACAAAATGATATATCCAGTTTAATATCATGTGTTGTGTAATTATTTTCATGGATTTTGAATTAGTGTGATGTATATGAAATTATACAATCATTTTAGCTCAAGAAAAAAAAATTACCTGCAATATATAATCATTATATATACCAAAATCAATATTTTTATATATAAACTATATTATTAAATCGTTAACCAATATTCATTTCAATTCATGAAAAAATAAACATAATCCTTTTTCCAAATGAATTTAAATAATTTTTGGGAAAACATAGTTAGTACGCTAGAAAACGTAGTAATGTTTTCAATAGGCCATCGATAGTAACCTTACTATATATGGAAACATTAAATCTTAGTAATATTTATAGAGGATAGATACCATTCAACCACCTTAGTTTTAGTAGGATCAATAGTAATTCCATCATTATAGAAAATATGACCAAGGAAATAAATATGTTTTAACTAAAATACACACATAATTAATTTTTTATACATCTTATTTTCATTTCAATTATATTGAATAATTGTTACATGTCATTCATGTTCCTAATTAATTATATAGTAAATTAATATTTCATTAATAATCACAACCAATATTATATATGAATACTCCTAGGAATGTCTATTCATATATTCTATAAATACAATAGGTGTATTGTTAAAAAAAGTGACTGTCGACAAACTCATACTGCCCATACCAATAATGAAATATCATATTTGAAATTTATTCCTCCTTCACTTTTATCTGATGATATTGACAATTGAAGTTAATATTTTAAAAATAAAATTCTACTTTATGATGATTAAAATGTTTTTCTATATGTGGAATTTGATACTTTTTATTAAAATTAATGTTATTGGGTTCTCTATAATAAATGATATGTAGCATTGAACCATACTATCTTTTTCCAAAAAAATATGTGCTCTAATAGGTGAAGTGATATGATGGAAAGACCCTTTTCATCAAAACCCTTTAATATTCTATTTTAATTCCCATAACTCTAATAGATCCATCCGATAAGGGGGTTTTAAAATTATCATTGCATAAAAAAAGTCAATCTTCTATTAAACATCACAATCTACGATACAATAATTAAAATAATTTGAAAATACATCTAAATATTCATTTACAAATTTTACAACACTAAACCAAATAAGTTCCATCTTTTATATAATATAAGATACATAAATTTTAATTACAACTTTAATGATTTCCTTAGCTTATTTAGTTTTATATATATATGAAATCATTATTATATACAAATTCAATCTAAAGATTAAAATTTAATATAATTTCATTACCTCTAAATTCATTCATATATTGATAAATTGAAAGACAATACACATGTAGAATTACATGAAACACAAATATAAAGAAGAAAAATGACTTACATAAAAAATAATTCCATTAATTAGAATAGGATGATTATAAGAAATCCTTATTATCCTAATACATCTTTTTTAATAGATCCCAATGGTGATGGTTCCACTACTTCCCTAATCACACCACTAATAGGCCCAAGGGCTGGTGAACAGTACCGAATAGACATATCACGCATATAGGATGTCTTATTCTAATATACCTATACCCAATAACTCATATCCAAGCACATACAATGCTATTATGTAAAAAAATAATAACCATGAATTCATATATCTATAATCAAACAATCAATGTAAAAAAAATCACGAGGTAGATAAATGTGGTCACATAAGAGCCCATTATAATGAAAATGGAAGATATTTCAACATGTTTAATGGGTGTGGACAACTGAAAATTCAACCATATGAACACACCTTGATTATTCAGGACTAAAAAGGTCTACAAGGTCCGAGTCCCTCTAGGACTCCCTCAAAAGGTAAATCATCTAAAAAAGACATGACATGTGTGTAAAAATCAGATTCATGGTTGATTATAACACTACCTCCTATGAAACACTAAAATAAATAGTTATATAACATCATGAATAATAGTAATCTCATCATAGGTATATTTCACATCACATATAACAATAATATCTAAATATAATCAACATAGACACAAATTATAAAGGTCTTCACATCTATAAATCCCTCAAGGATTTTCTCTTGATGGTTCCACATAACACTCTTCTTGAAGAACACTCTCCGTTAATAAAAATATCACTAAAGTAATCCATCTAATATACCATTCTCATTAGGTCTCTCCATAATATATACATTCATAAATTATGAATAGAATGATATGTAGATTGATATCAAACCCAAGGCCATAGGTTATATCAAAAAATCAATATGGATAATCTTTCTATGTATAGGATTGAAGACCATGTTGTGTTAGTTTATGTGATACCAATAAATACACATAGTGAAAATTTAATATCAGGGGATCCCACTCCATGCCTCATAGAAGTGTTATGAAAATTCTATCCTAGGCTGATGTCCCTCTAAAGGGATAAACAACGTAGTTATAGGATGTAATTCTATACTAATCCCTTAGGGAATGGGTCATTGGAATTCACCCAAATGAAACATTTCCAAGTGGAAAATTACAAGGGCTCTAATAAATATTTTTAATGGAGTATATGATGTGTTCTGTCACCATTTGATATTACCCATTTATCATGGTCTATGATTATATCATTATCAAAGTTCATGATGTGCATGTGATCATTTATTTATTATTTTATTTATGTCCCTTGTGGAATGTTTGTTCCTGAGAATATGGTGTGTCTGATCTCTTATACTCCTATTCATGTTAGTGAACACTCTGATGTACATGCTGATAGACTAGGTAAAGAATTACATGATGTTTCAAAATGTTAACTCGCATTGTGACATTTATCTTCTATATGGAACCCTAGTTCCATATAGGGGATGACCACACTGTGTGTGATCCTAGATTTTCTGATGTATAACCTAAAATTTTATAGAATTATTCATTCGTCCCCAATGTTCTTGAGTGACTCCATTTCCTTCAGTTCCACCCCTGGTCAAACAAAACACCAATGATGAATGCAAGAAGAATGGAAGGGGAAATATAAGAAATATAAAAAAAGTGGACTATCCCTAAATCATTTCTAGTTGGTCTTGATTCATTTCCATTATATTGATGAATTGAGATTCAACATAAATAAATAATTTGGCCAACAATATTTTTATAATAATATTTCAGCTACAATATGTACAAACCACAGATAAATCCATATATTGACTGATTTATGTTCATTGTAGGTTTTAAAAATAGGGATAAATCCTCAAATTTAAAATGTTCTAACTCAATTTGGATCAATCTCTGGAAAATATTGATCATAGTTTACTATCATTTGTGTGATCCTAATGTTCCATCACACACTGATCATTGATCCATGATATGGTCTTCATTCACCCATAAAATCTCCTCCAATTAACTATATAAAATATCTAGGAATATTCAGCAAACCTTAGAATTGTTTCATAGTAGCATATATATGGGAAAATAATAGGTCATGGTAAATAAATAAACATATTTATTTATTTATTTAGTTTATTTAAATTTCTTCCCTAGAAAATTCCCATCCTAAATATCTAACAAACCCCAATTTTATATCACGCCTTAGGTTAAACCCATGATTTTTGTTCAATGAGGATCTCTGATTTCTAATCTAAACCATTATTTAGGTGTTATTATACTTTTTAGGAAAATTGTGCATGAATAATATTTATTATATTCAATATATTTTAAAAAATAATTTCATGCACACTATGCATCATAATCTCATGTTTTCTTATCAATTAGATCCATAAATATTCCATATTATATTTGAAATCAATAAAATGATAAATATAAGTTGTTCAATTATCCAATTCATAGTTTGTTATGCCCAAAAAGATAAAAGTGATGTTTACACAAAGAGATTTGGGTACTAAGAATGCATCTTGTATCCCGCTCTCTGATGTTATTCTTTTGATTCTCATCCTATCTATACCATATTTTTATGAATGATCAATTAGAGGGTTCTCACAATTAATCATTCTATATTCATCATGGATGCATGAAAATTCATTGAGATATGAAAGAGTATTTCTTTTGGTGTGGTACAAATTCAGATATTACACAGTATGTTTCTCAGTGCTTAGTAAGTCAGAATCTTAAGGATAAGAGAAAAATTTATATTGGGATGTTACAATCATTATCTATAATATAATGGAAATGGAAATACATACCATGGATTTCATTGTTTGACTAACCAAATCATATAAATGTCACAATCCTATATGGGTTATAGTCGATCTCTTTATGATGTCATCAAAATTCATTTCAATAAGAGAATATTTTTCTATTAACAATCATACTTGGTTATACATTAAGGATGCGTTAAGATTACATGGATTACCACACTCAAATTTTTATGACCTGGATCTGATGTTTACCTCAATTCTATAAACAATCCTATAGTATACTCTAGATATAGAGTTTAATTTTAGTAAAACAAATCATCCTAAAACAGACGGTTAATATAAGAGAACAATTCAAACTCTAGAGGATATAATGAATTCTTTTTTAATTGAATTCAAAATTGGTTGGGTTAATCACCCTAAATTAGTCGATTTTTCAAAAAATTAGAACAGCCATTCATGCTATAATATATTTCATTATGAAGTCCTCTATAGAAGGAATTATGTAACTTCATCATGCTATAATTTGGTTTGAGAAATAAATCTATTTTTACTGAATCTACAATATGAAATTTCATAGAAATTCAAAAATATTAAGCATCACATCAAGGGGGATCAGAGTCAACAGAAAAGATAGGCTGAAAATCATCATTGTGAACTTGAATTTGATTTTTTAAAAAAATTAATGATATTTAGCCATTAAATATGATTCTGATATTTGGAAATAATATAAATATGACACCTAGGAATAATTTACCCTTCTAGAAGCTTGATCAAGTAGGGGTGGTGGATTATCACTTCACAGTTCCACCATTCCTTTCTCAATTCATGATGTGTTCCATGAATATCTCATAATGATGTATATATATATTCATGAAATTTACTGATATCAGAGGTCATACCACTGAAACAAGATCTTTCTCATGGAGAAAAATCTATATAAATCTTGTACCTTATAGATAAAGTAATACAAAACATGACCAGTCACTGAGTTAATGATATCTATGGAATTTAAAATTTTGATGAATCTTAATACGAACCTGAGGATGTAATGAAACAAATATATTATCATTTTTGAAATACAGTGTATACATTTCAGAGAAAAATTCATTGCAAAAGATTATAATGTAACATCTTGAAATTTTATGAAATATTGTAATAATTTCTTCGATAGATTTTGTAACATTCAAAATGATGTTTACATAAACTATAATATTCTATTAAACTATTATATGATAGTTATATTCTAGCCATTGTAATGGAGGGTATGATTATTAATAACTTAATTATGATATATTTATTTTTTATACATAAATAAAATGAATTACTTTTTTACAAAGTAATTAAAAAACAAATCATTTGAAATTAAATGCGATATTCCTCATGAAAAATGTTTTTATATGAAAAAAAATAATTCCTAATAAATGAAATAAATAATTTTTTATGAATAATTTAAATGAAACTTTTATATTACAAACATATTATAAATTTCTATACTTTATCTAATTTTTTAGAAATTGAATACGAATAAAATAGACATTAATATATAAATTTTTTAAAAGATGATTGTTATCACTTATTGTATTATTGTTTAAAAACTTATTTATAAAAATTATTTGAAAATTATTAAATAAAATGTATACCATATTTTTAATTATGAAGGAATAATTTATTAAATAGTTCACTCTTATTTTTTTCCTATATGAATAATGACATTTGTTAAAGTTATCAACTTTAAAAAGGGAAAATATTGTTAAAATAAGTTAATACTGACTAATAAGGCCATACTTTTTCAACATAATTCTTATTGGATGATAGTAATTAGAATATTATCACATTTTATATAAATTAAAAATTTTAAGGATTCTTTTCCATGAAAATAATATATATAATATTTAAATTGATGAATGTTAAAAAATGTCACTCTCTTAGTTTTAAATTTCTTTTATGTATCCACATTGTGGAAAAAATGTTATGAATGAATATAAGTGTTTAATTTTACTATAATAAAAGAATAATCCTAAATTAAAATTCTTTTTAATTTTAATTAATTTAATAAAAGACTTAAATTCTTATGAAACACCAATTCAAAATTTCACAAACTAACAAAACAATATAATAAATGATTTTATGATTTTTAGAAGTAATATAATTTGTGTGATGTACTATAAGGAATACTTTTTTAGGTGAATATGATATATAATTGTTATGCTAATTGATTATATTAAAACTAAAACATTTTCTTTATTCCTTTTGATTAAAATTAATTTAATTTTTTTAAAATTGGAAATAATGCTATTTTTTAAAACAATAATTTATTAATTTACATAAATAATCATCAAAATATTAAATGTGGTAATGGAGGATAATTTATGGAATAAATTTCATACCTTACACATTTATAAACAATTTAGAGTCATTTTTATGTATAATGACATTAATATATTAATCTCTTTTAAGAAATTGAAAGTGTAACCCACCCCTCAGTTATAAAAAGGAACCCCTCCTCTATCTTATGAACACCATATTTAACCCTATAAATCAACCACACAGTACAATTTTATAATATATAATCCCATATACACATTCTATAGGATCTGTTATTCCTAAAAGACAATATCAGGATCCCATAAATGGAGAATTAATGGAGTAGTTTCAAAGAAGAGTTAATATCCTAAACCGATCGCCTTATTTGAAATTCATATTTTATGTCCAATAAATTTGTTATAATATTGATCAAATATTAACTAAATTATACTAAATATATTAAAATTATTTTATGATTATGAAACCACACATATTAATTATCTTCCTATCAAATGGCATGTGAATTTATCACTCATTCGTACATATAGCTTACCATCTCGACATAGCGATACAATTCATTTTACATCACCTTATTTACTGGATGGTTGTTATAATGGGTTTCAATTTTATATATTATATTTATGAAATATTTATTCTTATCTAATTATGATATAATATCAATCTTTTTTATATTCCAAACCCTTGGAAACTGATAATGTTTTTCATTCGTACGTGCGAACTACCAACTCCATGAAATGAACTGATTAGTTTTTCCTATATGTTTTAATTGGATAGTAATAATGTTGTATTTAATGAATATATGTGATATAACAATGATTCTATAAATTTAATTAATTATATATCTTTATTTCGATCCATCAATCAAAAAATAGACGCAACGTTCATGAGTGCATACGACATAACGTCCCTTTGAACGGTGTATTTAATTTTTATATATTTTAATTATATGGATGACTCTTACTATATATATAATAAATATATATAATATTTGATTCATTATTAAATTTATATATATAATTTAATAATGGTAAAACTATAATAAAAAAACTACTATACCAAAACATACATGAAAAATTAAGTAATTATCATGTATAATAGTGACTTTAATATTAAAATTTAAAATAATATGTGATAAAAGGATATAACAATATAATATATATTATGATATTTATTATAATGGTTATTTAATAGGTATAAAAATAATAATTTTTTATATATGAGGTTTTAATACGTATGAAGGAATTCATTCCAGAGGTAAGGGTTTTTGTCACACTTTTATTTTAGAGAGACACAGTCCACATTAACCACTTGTTTATTTTATGTAGTTTATATAATACCGAGTAATATATTTGAAAATTATCATCAGAAATAAATGGATTTAAATATTAATATGAGTATATATATTTCATGGTCCGTTTGATTCAGAATTAACTAATATAGTAAGGGATTTATGTTTCAATCTCACTTTAATGGTGATTGTTGTTGAATTTACATTAGATGAAATTATATGACACTTATATAATTAATACATATAATTTAATATAAAGTTTAATTTTTTATGAATAATTATTTTTCCATTTTATTTACCTCTCGTTAAATACAAAATTTATCGAATAAAATTTTTTAGGATGGTCGAATATGATTTTTTATTTGGTCAGAAAACAATTTCTTATATCTCCAGGTTGTTGTAAAATGTTTTTCAGAATGTTTTTAATATTTTTTATTATTTATTAATAGCATTTTTAAATATAATTTATTTTTTAAAAATGTTTTGAAATTATTCTCCATTTCATTGTTTTAATGAGGTAATTTTTGTCATTTACTAAAAATGTGATATAAATGTTTTCTTTTATCTTATAAAACATGAACATAATTTTCATTACGTCATGCATACTCAATTTTTCCTGATTCATTTATATTTTTCCAATGGAATTTTTAATGGAATTTTTTCCAATAATATTTTGAAATATTTTTATTTTAAAACTTATTTACAAATTTGAAATGTTATTTTCCTAAAAAATAGTTCAATTATTATTTAAAATAATTTTCACATATTATAACATCCTTTTATGATAAAATTGTATTATATGGGATATGATACTATTACAAAATTATTAGTCCTTCTTCAACTGGTTAATTTATATTACATATTAATGAAACCCAATTATTTTCAACAATGTTTTCTTTGATGAATTTATTAAATATTTATAAATCATGTTTTCTTTGCATGGGTTATGATATGATGATATGATGAATGTTTTATGATCTTAGGGAAATCATATATTTTTTTTTCATTATGTGATGGAGGTTATTTTATAATCAACTAAAATGGATATATTATAAAAAAAGAAGGGGTAGTGTTATAACCAAGGATGGTGGTCACATTTTATTACATGGATGGTTCTTATGTTATAACCATGGATGGGATGGAACATAATTATATAACCATCCATATGAATTAGGTAATGATTTAAATCTCATTTGATGAAGATTATTGGAATGTGGAGTGATCCTAGTTTAGTAAGGGAAATTTTCTACTATGATATTCATTTTAGTGATCCTTAACTACTATTACGGGATGAGGAGTGAACCCATCCTAATATGATAGCCTTACAAAAAAGCCTTGTCTACTATGGAAATGATTTTATTTTATTATGTGTATACCACAATTAAATGACTTATTCCTGTGTTATTCTCTTATTGAACAAGTTCCTTGATTACTTTATGATTCATGACTTATAAACCTCAAATATTTATTTCCAGACACATGATTGTGATCTATGATATACAGGGTTGGGATTTAATTTTTTTAATTTCAAGTTATCATACCATTATGAAAATTTTATTCTCATGTGACCTTTTATATCTATATTTATTACCCTTAGTGAGCATATTATCTCACACATTCATATGATTAATTCCATGACTTATAAAGAATGGTTTTAGGAATGATATGTATTTGAAGGGTGTTAGTTATGATGCATATATTTAGATACTCGTATAAACATTTTTCATGTGTCATTGTTTTTAAAGGCACTATACCTATATGATTCTGATTTGTGTCATTGTGGTATATAATTAATATTCATCTTAAAATATGTAATATATTTGTATGAAATGTATGGGTCACTATATGTATCATCATCTACAGAAAATTAATCACGAAATTATTATCACTTTTATACATTAAATTGGATTTTATAACTGTACAAAAATAGAAATCATAGGAAACAAATCAAATTAGTTCATAGAGGTGGTAGTGTACACGTATACACAAGCAATATTATCATTTTACAATAAATGGTAGGGTAATAACATAAGTAATATCTCAACTTTATTGAATTATATATATGTAAAAAATATCAGAATTATTCATTAAATATACCATAATAACATGACTTGTGAGGTGGTGATGAAACAAAACCATCTCTTTATTGAGATGGTAGTCTAGAAATACACACAAGCAATGTTTTCATTTCACATAGGATAGAAAATTAGATTAAAAATGGTAGTAACATAATAATAATAAAATTTTTATAGATAGAATATACGAATGTTATTATTTAATCATTGTTAATGAATGTTTTATGGAGGTTGTTAGGTAGTTATTTGTTTTGTGGACCAAGATATATATAACATAAATAGTATAATAATCTCGTTCCTTTGATTATAAATCACAAAGAAAACCATACAATCCAATGAATTGATTTTTTAATGTCTTAGATATTAGATATTTAGAAATGCTAAATGATATAAACATAGTCATTGCTAATTTAATGGAACATAATAAAGTGATGAAGTTAGACTCTGGATAATGGAAAACAAGACATAATGTGTCAGATCATTAACATGAAAGAGAAGATGAGGAAGAAAAAATAATATTAATAACATATAAAAAGTCCAATTATGGTTAGAATAAAACATATTAGGGTAACATAAGATTATATATAGATTATTAAGGAATCATAAAACTTATTAAATGGTTCAAAATATATTTCAATGATCATATATCATTTGATAATGAAATAAAACAATAGAACAATTTAAAAATAATACATAATTAAGAAATCATAGTATTAGATAGAAATGAAACACATATTTATAATTTTTATAAATTTGAAAAACAACATGGAACTATGGAAATACCATAATAATATGAATACATTGTCTAGAAAACACACTATTTCCATTACTATGTGAGAAAAATAATTATTTCCATTCCTAAAAATGTAAGCATACCCATTATTCTATCACCTATATAGAAAAACTCATTATGTACACACCTTACTATCATGTGAGATATTAAATTAAGCCAATTAATTTTTGGGATTATATATAACCCCACCCATAATCATCCAAACACATGTTTTATAATTATATTAAATAATCCAAATATATTATAGTAAAAATGAAAAACATAATGGATTTTATAAAAATCTAAATTTTCATCATTAAATTTTCATAATGAATCCTAGAAAATAAAATGGGTTTCAGAAATCACCAAATAGGTGTAAAATATATTCAAGAACTAAATAATTTTATACCAAAAACATGATCTCCAAAAATAATAAATAATTAAAAAAATATATGGTGAAACATGAAACATAAATCCGTTAAAAATATATATTATATCATGATATAGAAAACCAAATCATATAAAGAGATCTTGAAACATTTTTTATTTATCATTATAAAATCCATAGTTACTCTAATATTTTAAAAAAAATATTTTGTTTTTAGAGGTGAAAAAAATTATCCAAGAAATTTATTTGGTCCAAAAATAAATTCCCCCTTCAAATAAAGAGATAATGTATTTTAAAATAGAAAATAAAGTGAACATAGGGGAACACAAATTTAGAAGAATGTGTATAACTGAAAGAAATAAATATACCATGTGTTTTAGATTTAACTCTGATTTCCATGGAATTTATTTAACCTTCAAATTGATGAAGATTAAAATACAAATAAATAATCATAGAACAAAATTATAAACATACCTAGAATTTTTATAATTATTTTATTACAATATATTGAAAATAAAGTTACCTATTATGGTTAATTTTAATTATCATTTCATAGAACTTTCAGTTATTGTTTTCAAAAATAATACATAATGAAATGAAAAATTGTATCTATGTGGTTTAAATTTAATAATTTCTTTAACATTAAAGATAAAAATAATAATTTATTTCAAATTAATTGTTATGTATCATATTCATACGGTGAAAACAATAATACATTTTGTGAAAATAGAAATTGTCACGACAATGTTTTCGTTGTTTTTAATTATTAAAATGTGATATAATAATAAATATTTTATATATGAACAACACCTTTCCTAAATAATTAAAAAACATTAAAAATATTATTATTATATCATATTACCAATATAAGGAATCCCACAATCATTATAAAATTGTTTACTTATGTAAATAAACTAACCCAAATTTCAACATTTTATAATGTTATCATGAGTCATGAAATGAATTTGGATAATGACAATATAAAATATTATGTAGTTTAAACATGTCATTTTTATCATATATTTTCAGTAAATATATTATTTTACCTATCCAGGATTAGTGATGATGGAATACAAAAATTTTCAATCGTACAAGTGGTTGTCCGCCATACACACAATTAAGAATATCATTTCTCATATAATTAATGCAACATTGGTATTTAAAAGAGATTATTTAAAAAAATTATATTTAAAACATCAAATTTTTTATTATTCAATCATGTCCTTGATAACATTCAGTATAGGTGATGACTAAAAATGGGAAATATCTCTTCAGGGAGGCATTAATTTTCATGTACACATTATCAATGTCTTCTAGTTTCCTTAGTGGATAAAAAGGATTAAATACATATTGAAAAATTAATATAATGTATTTTTATTATAATACTTACAATAATTTTATTACATTAATATTATTTGAGAAGGATTGTGTGGTAAAAAATAATATTGAAATGCTACGATGAAGTGGATAGTCACATTTGTGACATTAATGTTCCCTTGGAATTATCCTTTGAAATAATGGCCTTATGATTTTAAATAGTTACCAGAGGCTTCTATAATTATGATAGTGTTATCTAAGGATTATTTTTTATGAATTTAAAGAATTAATTGTAATGTAAGCAGAGCCTTGAAGTGTTGGATGGGTTTTATTTTAACTAGTGAAGAAAATTGTATTTTTGGAAGAAACTCTTACATTTTGAATTATGTGAATTTATTTTTCAAGGGTAAATGGACATAAAATAGAAAAAATAGTTTGATAAAGTGATTTTGTTTATAAAATAACCTTAATAGCTCATTTGAAAAAATATTTTAAAATGATATTGACTTTTCTCTTTTGTAAAATACTTTTTTCCATTTTTACTTTTTAAAGCGGTAACTGTTTTTTAACCATAGAAATTAATATAAATGATAAATATTTAAATAATCCTTATCAAAAGATTTGAAACTTATGATTTAATTTTTTTTGGGTTTTATTATATAAAATATAGAAATATTTGGTATGAAAATTTTAAAAAAAACACACTAAATAACACAAAAACATTTTATAGAAAAATAATATCATTACCTTTAAATTTATAAATAATATAAAATTATCATTATTTCTTATTTTAATGATATTATTTAATTTAATATAAATAAAATTGAATTTCTGAATATTTTCATGTATGAAAAAATTGAGTCTCACTAGGGAAATACATGATTCATAGAAAAGACCATAATAGTTTTTATTAATCCATCATTTAATGTTATTTCTAAAAATGATGAACATAATCTTTATAAGTATAAATTATATATTTAAATGAATAATTTTATTTCATAAATATATATTTTATTAATTAAAATTATAGTTAACTTTTAAGACTTTTTATTAAAATATTAAAAAATCATAAAAATTATAATTTTCAAAAAACAATATTCTTTTGACAAAAGTCAATATTTTTGGAATAAATTAAAAGAGTTATATGAAATAAATTCTAAAATATTGAATTACAAAATTGACATTAATTGACCAAATTTACATTGTGATATTTATTAATGTAATTTTTATAAATAAAACACATAATATAAACTATTTATTTTATTGAAAATTATTATTATTTGAATATTAACTAAGATTAATTATTTATCATCTAATGGTAATAATTTATAATGGTTTAATCTATTAGTATTTGTTATATATTTTTTATGATTTATTTATTATATGTTTTGGTTCATTTACATTGGGTGTAGTTTGTGATTCAATTTATCAAAGATATTTTCTTTTTTACAGTTTCTAAAATATTATGTCATTAAATTATATCCCATTTATTATAATTTCATCCTAATTTTTTTTACATAGTGGAATATTAATAAAGGTTATTTTTCCTCATTTCATCATTATGTTCCCAAATAGCTTCCTCAACCTTATTTTTCCACCATAAAACCATGAAAAGATGGGTGGTATAGTTTCATAGAACATTATCTCTTTGATACACGGTTTCCATTGGGTTTTATTCATAATAAAGGTAATTTTCCAATTATAATGATTCTAAGATTAGTACATGTTATTGATCTTGTAGTGAACAAGAATTTGTTATTTAAGTTACAAGTTAATTTCAAAATTTATTCATAATTTTTTTAACTATGATTGTATTTTTCTATTTTATCAGGGATTCTTATTAGATTGAAAGTGTTTTAGATGCCTTATTTATGGTGTTTGATTAGGGAAATGTTTTCATAAAATATGATGATTCTCAAAAAATGATTGACATGAGGTAATAAAACATTGGGTGAGATATATTTTAGGAATATGATCTATCAAACCCCACAAATTCCCCAGAAAGACCATGTTGGATGCTCTAGATTCCAAAATTTGGGTTGACACATGATTTATAAACCATGTGACTAGGCCATGAAACCAGTCCAAGCCATGCAAAATGGTTATACAATTAGATTAGGGTTTCAGAAAACCATTATCAAATCACATGTGTATGATTTGATGATCTAAAAATTCCATTTAAGAGGTATTAATTTCATTTTTTTGATCCATTATTATTTCTTTTAATAGATTTTTTGAACTGAGATACTTTGCAACCATTAGATGGAAAATTCCTCCCCATACATGCTTGAATATAGAACATTCATGTGAATTAATGATCAGAAACTGAGGTATGTGATCCAAAAACATATTTTTTTAAGGATTCTTCTAGATGTACCCATAATCACAAGAGATGAATCATATATTTGATATTCCGTTACTAGATATATGGTTTCATATTCCATTAAATGATAAAGTATTGTATTGTTTCTTTAATTATGGAAGATTTAGATTATTAGTGACAAATCTATTGGTCAATCAAAATTATGAAGTCTTCGGTGGATCCTAAGATGTATTTTTGTGTAAACCCTTATCCATTGGTTTATAAGAACCTTAAAACATGTTCTATACTTTTTATGTTTCTTATTTGATATCATTTCTTTTTGTTCATATAACATGGGTTCAATCTTATTGGAACTAGGGTATCATCTATCAATGGGTTTTGATCGTTCTTGTCAACATGAAAAAGGTATAATGTTTCTTACCATTTGGGTACATTTTATACTCTTATTTCCTAATGTTTTATTCCCTGAGTATGCTTATGTATTTTGTTATTCATGCCTTATTTTTATCACACATACTTATCTATTTCTTTTAATAATCATAATTATTGGGTTTTTTATACATTTATTTTCCCAACATTGTTATATGTAAATACCATAACAATATAGGTATCTATTGATTACTTGTAATAGGTGTGCCATCATGATCTTGTTACCCCTTATAGGGGGAGTGTTCTCTATATAATTTTTTTTGAATGTGAACCTAATCCTAGGACAGGGTAATGATGGTGTTGAGGTCTATGACGATGTAGAATCAGAAGCTGCATGATGACTTTTTTCATGACAATTGGTATTTATGAGATATGATGGGATTATGGATTGACCAGATGATAGATATAGGATGTGATAGCCTTGAGGAATAACCCATGATGGTGCTGGCATATGATGGCCTTATCCCCTGATACGACTCTTTTCCATATGACGACTGAGAGAAATTTCCAAAACCTTGTAGATAGATCATGATCACTCCACAAATCCCTTTTCATTTTTCTACCATAATAGGACTAGGTTGGAACAAATTAGCCCCTTAATTGCTTAGTTAGTACACGAGTTCTTGATATGCGATTGTTTATGCATTCTTGTTCATTTATTTTTTTCATGGAATTAAATTTTAATACAAATTAACACATGTTAAGGATACAGTGGTTGGGTCCTACAGAGATTTATAACCCACACCCTTGAAAAAAACCTCAATACACATGAATAAATCATTATTCATGATCTAGTTAAGGGAAGTAGGCCCATGATAGTTGGTTGATAAGTGGATCATGGAAAATTTAGCTATACTAAGATGGAATATAGGGTATTAAAATGGGTTTATATTTTTTCCGTTCTCTATAGAAACTCTGGTTTTTCGTTCGACAACAAGAGCCTATTTTACTTATATATAATTCATGTGTGACATTTTTTATTAAATTGTTTTTCCTCAACTTCTTCATCGATTTCTGATTGTTATATTATATTAATTGTTATGATGTGTGGAAATTATTTACAAGGGTAAATTCTACCATCTACTTCTTTATACCCTCACAGTTAGTTGGATGATATTTATGTATTTTGAGGCATGCATGAGGTCTTATGGTGTCCCCACTCATGTTATATTTTAAAAACTCTAGGTTGGGATGCTATAAATTGTATCTGGTCAAATAATTACTTTTTATGGGTTATTCTAGGATATGAAATAAAGATGATAGGTTGTGTGATTCATGGGTAGGAGAGTTTTTATATGCCAGACCACCTAAAGTATAATGAACCATTGATTTACCATTGATGGAATTTTAATTATATATTCATGTGATTTTGGTGTCTTTATAAATCACTAGTAAGAACATAGGATAGAATTTATTCTATGTACATATTCTATGGTTCATAATAGTTTGTTAATTTAATGTATTGATTACGATATTTATTCAAGATATACTTTTATTATCTATTTAGTGGCATATTTGTTTTTATTCCAATTATGATGTATTTATGTGAATTTAGTTAGTCTAACTTCATAATGTTACATTTTCTTGTATAATGATTATAACTAATGTTCCGTTATAAATATTCTTGTTTTTTACAACATATGTTGTGCATTATTATAGTGAGTATCCTCTTAGGATAGGTTTCCATAGATATCCTTTTTTAATGGTTGATGTTCAAGGGCTCTTAATATATTTAGTCTTTCACAGATGTAACTTGTTTCATGTGCTATAAATTTTCAATTGAAATTTAATAAAATTCTACCATTGAGACACCTAAATATTCATAATTTGGAGGATGCACTAATTACACAATAGGGTGTATAAGAGGATGAACATGAGAATTTTCTCTCACCCACTCTAGTGGTTCAAACATTGGACCCACTCTGGATAAATCATTTATGATAGTGTATACACATTATTGATGTGTATAGAGGATCATAACTGAGTACTCTTGTATCATTTAGCTCCAACATCCTCTTACCTTCTAGGGAACTGGGGAAGCATTGGATATCCTAGAATGGATAAATATCATTTATGGAATATTCCACTTGTTCAAGGAATATAATGGCCAATGGGTCAATCAAGAGATGTTTATGCTTAGGGGACCCACCAGGAGATGGAAGGGTGTTATGGAATAACATGGATGATGTGAGGGTCTTTCGTAGGATTCCCTCAAGAACCTGTTATTTGGGGAATTGTTTCCTTACACACAAACGGTGGATCTTTATGAGGAATTAATGGATCTTTATATGAGATTCAAGATGATATCGATGTAATTCACCCATTTTAACAAACACCCTAATTTTATTCTCATCTAGTCTAGTAATGTGTCGCATAATGATAGGATTTTCATGATTATTCATCAACCTAATATAATATTTCATGTTACAATTTTTTACCAAACAACATACCTAGTGGTTTTTAACAAGGACTTCACAATTGAGAATTTCTTATATGATGATCAAAAGTTTGGTATTCATCCTTCATTCCATACATAGGTGGGTAAAAATCCTAATTTATTGATTGTTTCTCATTTAGGTGTAGAGATATGAGGACTTAGAACATATAGTGGGGTGTTGGTAGGTTAGTTAAGTAGAGTATTTTTTCTTCAACCCTCTTAAGAAGAGTTTCATAGTTCTTAATCTATATAATTTTTGGACATTACATCATGTCATACTGATTAAAGAAGGTAGAAAAATAGCAGGTTCTAGGTGGGTATTAACCTAAGCAAGCCATATCCTTGAATTTAGAATGGGGTCCTTGAGTGCTTAACACATTCCCTTTTGACTCCTAGGTATTATTGAGTTAGGCCACTTCTATTCTAATAATGAAGTAATATATATTTCACAAGGTTAAATTCATTTCCTATTATTTTTGTGATTAGTCTAATTGATAAAGAAAACATTTAATCAAGTCATTATTAATCTATAATTCCATTTGGTTTAAGACTTTCCATTCATTAGTGTGACAAGTACAAGTAGCGTGCAACCAAAAATATAATCCATTTAAGGACTTCTCAATAATCATGGTTTTCAATTATACCTTCTATTAACATGGTATGTGGTCCTAGGCACATGAAATATGTAATTAAATTTTTTAATAAGGACAATTCATATTGTTAATATAGTTGTCAACTTTTATTTCACATTCATTTATCAATTGATGAAATTAATTTTTATTGGACATGTGGTGAGAATACAAGGTATTTAACATTTTGCAATTCAAAATATAAATCATTACCTTTAATATATATGTATTACCTTTATTAAAGTATACTAATGGCACACCTGAACGATGACTCAAACATGTCAAAACACAAAAACGACAATTACTGAAAAAATACTAAGAGAAATAAACAACGTTGTGTGTCTAAACACTTAAAAAATCACATATTTGGAAATTTCATAACCAAAATGTTCTAATAATTATAATAATTGCATATAAAATACATAAAAATCACACAATGAAATCAGTGGGCCCCACCAGACAATTCCAAAATCGGTGAACATGAGGGATGAGTTATAGACCACCTACCATATGGCTGTAAGACTCTACTCATCTGATATTGTCCTATGATTAAGACAGTAATAGTGTATATCTATGAAAATGTGAAAAATCACAAACTATTAAAATTAGGGCGAGAGTAAGAGTTGAGAAGAATGACTAAAAAGGACTTGAGTACTTATCGCTACACATCCAATGGGACCAACAGAAGCTTGGTCAGATCCTTAATGAATGAGATATTTCAATCCCAACCCTAGGCCATAAAATAGATCAAAATTGATTGGAAAATATTTTAATATCATAAGAATTAATATTAGGAAGAAGGATGTGACATAATGAGATTATTAAGGTAAAAATAGTAAAATAACCCAAAAAATAGTTCGTGCACAGTATTCCTGAATAGTTTGAAAAAACAATGTGTAAACCATGCATGAGTAACTAATAAAATGTGTTGGTCATATGGTTAGGCTGCACAATTATGGAAATTGTGCCCCAACTGTGATGTATTGTTCTTTCCAAAACGAAAACAGCTGAACTATTTGATCTAATTGTGCATCTTTATCTCACGGTTTACAACATACCATGTCCAGGCCTGGTTTTCCCAAAAATATGTGATTGTGTCCAAAGAACCCACTGAAACTATTATAACCTTAAATAACTCTGTAGTTATCCATATTAGGTCCAAAATTATGAATTATAACTAAATTTAAAGGATACATACCTCATTGAAAAAACAGGTTCTTACTGGTCTAGTATCCTTGGAAACTTAGACACGTAAACAACTATTTTATATGTGTCTCCGGGTACGTTCTTCATAACTACAACCATTATTAGTATTAAAATTATGAAAAACATTATACATAATATGTGTAATGGAAACATAATAAAATGTGACCTCAGAAGCACTATAATGGTAAACATTGAGGATATCAATGGTCATATAAGAATAACATGAACATGGTGGTATAATAACCTGATATTTAAATTTTAAAACCATAACCTACATATCAAAAAAATAATAATGATTTATGGAATATATAATGATAGATCACTAGACATTAATAATTCAGGAATCATAAGACATGATCCTTGAGAAGATACCATTATCATATGACATGATTTTGTGGAATATATAATCTTATAAATTTTTTAACATGTATAAATAGAAACAAGTTCAATCATTAATTTATAGACAACAAATTAAGAACCCACATTGATTTATATACATAATACCAGGTCCATGTATATTCTTATGGACATGAAATATAAGTCCTCAAGTAAACTTATGAACATGAAAACCTATTCGACACATGAAATTATTGATATTAAAACTAGGTCATTGCGTAATATTATATACATAAAAAATAGGTCTACGTATAAAATTCTGTACATAAAATTAGGTAGACACATAACATATTTATCATAAAAAATATAATATTAATCAAATTAATTTAAGGGGATATTGTTCCCACAATTCAAATAATTAAAATAATACATATGTTTTCCACAATATTTTTAAAGAATCATCATATCATAACACAATAAAAATTAGATGGGTTTTATAATAATTTAATCATTACATAACCTATTGAAATGAAATGGGTTTTATAAAAATCATATCACTATATTCATAAACCACCCATTGGAATAACATGTATTCTACCATTGGATCATATACTTAGTAAAAAAATAAGAAATACTAAGTGTTTTAAATCTTTATGAATTTAAATTCAGTAAAAGTTCTTTAGAAGCATTCTGGAGTAATATACATATTCCATTTGCAAATGAAATAATTAAAATATAATGAAAATTTATGAACTATTATTGAAACCATTTAATTTTTAAAATAATTATGTAAAAAATAAATTTAATCATAAAATACTAATTGGTCATGATGGTGTGAAAATTTTACCATTATATATAATTTAAAATAAATTAATATTTTTAAATTTTTATAAAAAGTAAAACAATACATCATTTGGAAAATAATAAGATGATTTATCTTGACATATTTTTTAAAAATTGAAACATGAATAATAATTAATTTAATAAGTCATTTGATTTTAATAAAAATACTCTTTATTTATATAGAAAACATGCATGTGGATGAAAAGGTTATTTGACCGAAGAGGGAAATAATGTAATTTTTTAACTAAAAAATATTTTCATACTATTGATTACTTAAAGAGAGGAATGTGAAAGGAAAAATAATATTTTAAATAAATAACTCAATTAGAATTAGTTTAATGATTCTCTTGAGGGGTATATGAAAATATTTCATCATCACAAACATAATCATAAACAATACTGATAGAAGATTGGATTGTGAAATAAAACCCTTAAAACATTGTTATCATTTGAATTGTAAGCCAGATTAAATAAGTAAACATAAATGGATATTTATAATAATATAATGTTTATAATAATAAGCATAAATTTTTTTCATGATATTTTACAAACCACATAAAAGTAACATGTGGTGAATATGGAATGTGTTCCCCAAAAATAAAAATGAGACGAAAAACCATTACATTAGGTTCATCTTACTTTCTATGAGTTAGACCCTCCTGTATAATAACTGTATATTAATTATAAATATATTACATAAAAATAATTATATATCTCCTACAATATATTATTTTTGTATAATATTTTCAGGACTTTTTGTTTATAGTTTACATTTAAAATCATAATTATATGTGATATTTTCTTCGTTTATCATTAATATTTTGGATCACTCATTTCCATACATATTTTTTAGTCATGGGTCCATTATATAAAAAAAATTATTCATGATATAAATAAAATATATATTAATTTAATATACATTTAATGTCATTCATATATGATATAGATCAAAAAAATTAATTACACTAATTATGATGTCAGTAGGTCCTATGTACACAGGAACACTGTTTTCATTTTCTATGGTATGGATGAAAACAAGTTAAATATTATTCACAATTATATAATAGTTATTATATAATATATATAATATATATTAACTAATTCCATAATTTTTACTGTCTAATAAAAATGGGAATGAAAGACGAATCTCATCGCTTCGTGGAGGTAGTACTCCATATGTATTCACGAGCAACATTATCATTTTCAAATTGTTTGGAAGATAAGAAGGTAGATATTAAATTAACATTAAATAATTATAATTATTTAATAAATATAATATTAAAACATTAATCCCATAATATTTCCAATCTCTAAAATATTATTATGAAAAATGAATTGTATCTCTATGTGAAGACGATAAGTCGTATATACGTATGAGTGATAATTTCACAACCAATTTAATAGAAAAGGGGGATTAATGTTAGTCTAATAATACTAAAAAATAACTTTATTAGGATACTTAATTTGTTAGTTTGTTAATAATATAAAATATTTTTCCTATTTAATATAATAATTAAAAATAAAATGACCCGTTAAAGAGGTCATATGTTATTTGAAATCACTCATCTAGATCTCCATATAGGTGATCTTGTGTTGGTCTTTTGGGAAGAGACAATACAATTTAATGTGTATAGTTAAGTGTTGAAGATAAATGTTTAGAGTTTTTTTGATCTAGAATGATCATTGTGCTTTATGTAAGAGAAATGATGGGTGGCATTTATAATTGATGGGAGGGACACTCTTAGATTTTATAAAAATGTTAAGTTATTATAAAATTAATATTAAGAAAAATGGGTCCATATTAATAAGATTAAAATAAAATATTAGTGTTAGTATAAATCCTCCCATAAAATAAAATTTGGAATGTTTTGGATCCTATTTTTATTCTTAACGTTTTATTTTAATCCTTATCTAACACTTCTGAATATTAACTAAATATTAAATATTTCATCATTTTAAGGGTTTATAATGTGATTATAAAATGCATAAAAACCGATAAATAGAATATATATATTTTATTATAAAACCCATATAAATTTAATTTTTATGAATATATTATTTTATTTAATATTATATAATTTAATAAAAGTAAATTTATTATAAAATATGTTTTATATGATTTTTAACACCATTCATTTAATTTTAAAACAAATAAATATTTGAAAAGGGATAATTTGAATATATTAATTTCAAACAATCATAAATTGACAATAGATTAATAAAATTATAAATACACATTTACACATTCAAATTATATAACATATAATAATTTAAAAATCACTTGTATTATTTTTTTATTTATTGGAGAAATAATACCTCATTGTGGGATAATAATTCAAATCCTTTATATAATTTATAAAAATTAAAAATAAATTTATACCATGATTGTAATTTCATTAATATCAATATATAATCATAGATTCGTTCATAAATATTATTTTTCCCTATGTGGATGTATATTAAATATATAAAACTAAGATCGATATTTTGTAAATATCATTGATTTCAAAAGTTTATTAGTCATTTTCATGGACATGATTCATTTAATTGAGTAAATTTAAATAAAATGGTTTTAATGGTTTAATTAAATTATTCCAATTTGAATTTTTATGAGAAATTATGGCATTATCACATAGTTTTGACCAAGATTATATCAATTTACTTTTTACCATGTTGATACATTTTATCACGAATACTATTCATATTGACCAAAAATTAATGGGGCCTATTAAGGAAATTAAAAACATCATTATTTCAAATATTAAATAATTAATATTAAATAGTTAACATCAAATTGAAATTTCATAAGTGGGGAAAACTAACTCTAAAATTTGTGTGAAACACTTGACGATAACATCTTTAAAAAATATATTTTTAAGCATATAACATTGTTTATTCTTATCTAATGATCTGATAAATATTAATTTATTATTAATATTTTTTGTTGAATATATATCATGAAAATTTAATTAAAAAAATTAAACAACTGTGATTAATTTAATTTATTATGATTAAAATACATTTTTCGAAGAAAAACTATTTTTAGAAAAAATTATATCTTAATTATTTTAAAAGATTTAATTATTCTATATTAAATAATACTATATCAGGGATATTTTTAAATCTCAGTTATATAGAAGAAATTTTATCAAAGATATTATATTTATATGAAAAGTAAATATTTCATGAAATCTAGGGGTGTTAAATTCTCCACCCTTTAATAAATGTTTCACAAGTAGTTTGTATCTATCATTAATGGTTTGATATTAGAAAATTCCTTCATCAAAATCCAAATCATAAAAAGTAATAATAGAACATACCATTAAAAATGGAAACTATATAACATATAGGATTCCTAAAATAACATATAATTGTATTCCCATAAAAGGAATACTTTGGTGGAAAGTATAAATAATTTCTGGGAATAGAAATCAAATTCCTACAGTCTAAGAGAGAGTGATAGAAAACATTTTCTGGAGAAAGATAGAACATCAAATCAATGAATCATTAAGGGGTTAAAAGAAAATAAATTCATCATAATTTAAGGTAATAGGGAAAAATTTCGATCTTAAGATCCTTTTACTAGATTTTATATCGTGCATTACTATCAAGAAGAAGAACATAAGAAAATATGATTACATTAAAAAAAATTCATTCGTTAATAAATTTCCACCACAAAATAATATGTATCACCAAATGATGAATATTCAAGTTGATTATTTTCATTCACAAATCATTAAAAATTAATTTTAATGGATCATATGGTCTATATAAAATTGATAATACAATAATTATGTTTGTATATTTACCAAAACCAAAATTATTATTATTGGTTATGATACATTATACTTTAATTCCATATTTCAAGATAATATATTCCATAAATATTTAACCATAAGAATTTTCGAAAATTTTCAAAGTCTAGATGGAAAACTAATGATAATTTCATCTGATATCATTCAATGATCAACATAATATTTATTTTAATGGATCCTAAATCCTCATACCAAAATGTGTAATCCTTTATCATATATACTAAAATATATAGAAATTTTTGCCCAAAAAAATGTAACAACAAAATCAGATATTCTTTTAAAATATAAATTACCCATTATTCTTAAAACACCACTTTATAATGGGAAAAAATACTTCCATTGGTGGTTTGGGTTTATCCTTATGCATATAGAAAAGCATAGGTTGATTCAGAAAAGAAAATATGATTTCATTATTCAAAATATATATACATATATATATATAATATATGTATATGTATTCAATGCATAAAATGTCATCAAATTTCACTAAATGAATATATTTTCATATATCATATTTACACAAAGATCAACATGAAATTCCCAACTCTAATTTGATGGTTAAATTTACCATAACTGACCTGATTCACATCAATATTTGTAATTGCATAATATTTTAATTTTTTCCATTGACTTCAAAGGTTCTTTTGGATTATTATCTTAATTATTGATTGCATTAGGTAAATGATTTACGTATTTCTTAAAACAAAATCATTAATATAATTGATTTGTGAGTGGTGTATTTTGTTGATTTCTCACTCCATTATTTTAATTGAATGAATCTTCAACATTATTTTCCTAGATGTCTAGGAATACCACACTTGATATATTTTTCCTCTTAGATATTCACCTAAATAGTCACTCCCACATTTTTGGAAAATTAGTGGTTGAATATTTCTCTTCCCTCTATGTGAAAAACATCTAGAGATTCCATGAATACCCATGTTCATTTTATTACCACCTGAATATTGATGGTTTCCATCTTCCATTTCCACTTTCTACGATCCTAGAATAAATTTCTTATAGATTTTAACGTCCCTTATGGATAATACTGAGTAAATACTTTGTTTTAACTGTTAAATAATTGAGAAATATTTCATTAATGGCTAATTATTAAAAATGAATCATACCTTGAAATTCCTAAAAAATATCATCATCAATACCAATGGATTAATTATTATTTTCCATAGACTCAAGGAAGTACTTATCTAATAATATAAATTGAATAAAATAGAGATAATTTCTAAATAATAATCCCATAAAATCATACCCTTCTATAGATTCAATTATATCCTCCTTCAAATTATCTTTAATAATATTCAACTATTTATATAATTCTCCTTGAAAATGATAAATATATAGTGAAAAATATTTCATGTTATGAGATCTAAAGAATAAAAAATATCACTTACATCACATTAATCTATTTCTCTACAAAAATCGATCAAAAGGCCCATACAAGGAGGGTGGATGTTTTTTCATCAATGATTCAATAAAATTTTTCTACCACCTTATTTCCCTTATAAGTTCTTCATGATCTGTGTTACCACCAATTTCTTGACAGAGTAGGGTGGTAATTGAAATAATATATTGCACCACATATCTAAATCCATTAATTTTTTCTTGAGTGGTGTCATTTATTGGAAATCACATTAATTATTCACATGATGTTGTTGGTTTCCAATGATTGACTAAAAAAAGAAATTGAAATGATTATTAAAATAGGAAACCAAATTATAATGAAATATTCATTGGTTTCCTAAATAAGTAATCCTTTATTTCTATCTATGATAAATTTGGTTTATCCTAAGTTATCAATTATCATTAACAAAATACTAAGATGTTACCCTATACTTATACCATTCCATTGGGTTCTCAAAAATGTTGTCTAATCTATGTTTCCATATATTAATAATCATTTATCGAATAAAAACATTATAAACCCATAATATATATATACATCATAACATAATATTTTAATATTCAATTTATTATATAAAGATCCACACTAGAAGTGTATAGGTCCAGTATGCATTGCAACATTGACACATAAAAAACTAGTTCATTAGAGTATCCCATTATGTTCATCATTACTACCAACATTCATAGTAATATCATTCCTAAAATAGTTCTTCTTTATCTAGGAAACAAAAACATAAGAAAGGGAATTATTATATTCTCAATAAGTATAAACAAGGGAGATATAAATGATTATATAAGCATATCATGATCTTAAGGGTATAATAACATGTTCTTAACATTTTATAATCATACATTACATTTAAAAGGGAAATATATTGAGTCATGTCATATATTATTGTAGTTCAGAATACAAGTATCAAATAAGAATAAAATAACATGATCCTTGAAAAATTAAATTATTTTTAATACATGGGTTTTTGGAATATGTAAACAAATTACTTTGTGGTCATGTGTAAATAGACAAATCTACACTCATTATGTTAATGAAATTAAAATAGGCCCTCACATAATCTTATATATATAATAGTATGTATAAGAAAAATATTATGTGCATGAAACCCAAGTCCATGTATTAACTTATGGGCATTAAAACTATAACCATCATTGAACATATGGATATGAAAACCAAGTCATTGTATAATATTATGGAATTTAAAACTATATCCACACATAATATTTTGATAAAAAAATCAGGTTCAATCAAAAAATATTTACCTCATGAGTTATCAATATTTATGAAAAGCATTTAAGATAGATATAACTCCAACTCCTCAAATAATTAAAATCATTCATTTTTTTTCTATAATCTCAATAAAAATAATCATATCATAATCCCTGAAAAATAAAATGTGTTTTATAGATATTTCATACTAGTATATGTTGTGGAAAAAATAACATTATAAGTGTACCATAATAATAATAACAAATCATCTAGAGAAAGAATGTTGATGATATAATTAAGTCTTAGCCCCTGTAAATCATATGCATCACCAATGTTTATTGTCATTGGTGAATAATAATTCAATAAAAATATATTCAAATAAATCACGGTGAAAATGAAAGGTAAATAATTATTTAAAATAAATAACTCTATAATAATAATAATCATTACTTTCTTGAGAGGTATATTATAATATTTCATCATCGAAAACATAATAAAAAATAATCATGATAAAAGATTATATTGGGGTATAAAATCCTTATTTCATTGATGGAATTTGAATTATAAACATGATGATATAAATAATGTTATACGGATATTTATATTCATGAAAATTTCATAAAAATAATAATAATATAAATTAATGGTATATATATACACCATATAAAATAATTAAATGCTGAATATGGTATGTTCCCCATAGAAATAAATATAAGATGAAAATATTTTACCTTATGTGTAACATCTTTTATATGAATTGGAAATTATATATAATAAATATATATTAATTAGGAATAAATTACAAAATCTTACTACTATATATAATACCATATATTATATAGTTATAATTTTTTCACCCTTCTGTTATCAATTTATTAATAAAATCTCTCTTATTGTTGGTATCTAATTCATTTTTCATATATGTTTTTGTTCAAATGTTTCAGTCCTTGTGTTTTGATCATTTTTATATCATATAAATAATCATAATAATGATATAAATATCATTTATATTCATTATATACATGTGTATAGTCATTTATAAAATATAGATAAAGTAAAATTAATTACATTATTCGTGGAGACAGTATGTTATACGTATGAATAAAGCCTTTTTTAATTTCTTTCTAGAATGAATTAAAGAATGAAAAATATAAAATAAATGTTTAAAATTAAATATTATCTAATGTATATAATATATATTCATAAATTTCATCCTTATTACCATCTAATTATTACAAAATTGAAAAATGAATTACATTGCATCGTAGAAATGGTTGCCCACACGTACAAAAGAATGATGTTAGAAATTTTAAACTGTTTGAATTTTTAGAAGGTAAATATTATATTTAAATTAATGAAGTATAATTACATAAAAAATATTGTATATAAATATTAAAACTATTATAATAAACATCCATAAAATGGTTTGATGAAAAATGAATTTTATCGCTATGTAGAGATGGTAAGTCGTACGTATGCATGGTTGATATTTTGACTTCTCATTTTGATGGAAAGAGTATGAATAATGGTGGTATAAAAAATAATTACATTAAAGTATATTAATTATAGTTTATTTATTATTTTATAAATAATATAAAATATTTAGGGGAGATAAAAACAAAATTTAAAATAATGTGATCAGTTAGAGATAATTATTATTCATTGAAATGAATGCTTTTGATATCCACTTATGGGTCCTTTCGATAGTATTTGGGGAATGACAGAAAATATATAGTATTTATAATTATTTGGAGAGGATAAATTGGTATATTTTGTTTATATAAGGGTGAATTTGGTGTATATATGATAAATGAGGGGGACCATTTATAATTAAATGGATGGTCACTATTTTAATTTCTTAAAATAATAATGTAATATAAAATAATCATGTTCTTAAAATGTATTAAATTTGAAAACATAAAATGATAATATGAGTATTATATTAAATCCTCTTATACATTAAATTTTTTAGTATTTTAGATATTATTTTACCCTTATCAATTTGTTTTAACCCTTTATTTACACTTCACATAATTACAAAAATATTAATGTTTTATACATTAAAGTGGTATATAATGCTACTATAAAATTAAAACAACACTTAAACATACCAATTTTGATGTGTAAAACCATATCCAATTAATTTGGCCTAATATAATTTTATATGAATTTTTTATCATTGAATAATTTATAAATTATTATAAAATATAATTAATTTCATTTTTAACACTATGAATTTAATTTGACATTATGTATATCATGAAAATGGTAATTTATAAAATAATTCTTCCAAACCTCACTAATTTGTCACATAGATCATTAAGATTTTTATTAATCAAAATCATATAAGAATTATATCACTTTAAATATTTTTAAAAAGATTTATTTTTTATTAATTTGAAGAATACTACCTAAATATAACCTAAAACATTAATGGTAATTATTAAATTACTAAAATTAAAAATAATTATTTATCATGAAAACCAATTCATTAATCTTAAAATAGATACTTATATTTGTTCATAAACATCTTTATCTTTATGTAGAAACATAATAGATATTTATAACTAGGATAGTGGAATTTTGATACCTTAATTTATTTAAAAACTATTTAGATAATTTCCATTTTCATTTTCCATAAAAAAATTAATTTTCTACCTAAAGGTGATATGGGTCGATTTTTTTTAATCCAATACTAATAAGGAAGAATAATTATGATCATTTCACATAGTTTAAACAATGATTTACCAATTTTATCTATTACTAAGGTGATAAATTTTACCACAATTAATATTCATATTCACCAAAATTATTAGGGTACTATTTACAAAATTTAAACCACCAAATTGCAATTATTGAATCTATTTTATCAAAATAATTTTCCAAAAGTGGAATTTTTTTAAATATTCTAGCTACATGAAATGAAACCATATTAAAATATACAATTTTGAGTTTAAAATTTGGTTAATTTTTGTCCCATGAAAATAATAATATTATATGATTATTCAAACATTTTTTTAAAATATAATATTTATATTTCATAAAAATATTCACCATTACTAATAAATTCAAATTCTGTTAATAAAAATACATTATGTTCATGAAAATAGTTTAAAAATATTCTTCTTTGTTTTAAATAAATTTTATTTTAATTTATAATCAATTTATAACAATGAAATAAATTTTATACATATGTATCCATAAATATTTAACAATTAATCTATCTTTATTCATACAAACCAAACCAATAGTTTAGTGATATTAAATCATATTATATCATTGTTCATTCAAACTCGATATTATGTATAATGCAAGATATCTAAGAAATTAAATATATATAAAAACGAAAATTCTTAAAATATATAAGTGTGAAAATATCACATTAAAATTATATGATTCAATGAAATGATAGAAAATAGTTTTTTTAATTTAAATATTAATTTTGTTCAAAAGATATTTTAGACATGATTTATAAGATCAAAGAATATATAAAAATGAATAATGTTAATCATAAAATAAATATTTTATTACTTAAAATGTTTTTTAAACTTCTATTATATTATAACAAAATGTTAACATCATAAAATTTATAACTTTCTCACGTAACAAATTATTTGAGTAAAATATAATATTTTTCCAAAAATAATAAATATTCATACAATGTAAATTTTAAAACATATAAGTAATAAATGAATTTTGTTTATCAAATATTCATTATAAAACATTTAGATTTAGTTTTCTTAAAAGATACATGGAACACAACATTTATTGAAAATAATACTTTTTATTATTAAATCATAATAATTTTTATCATTTAAAGGTAATAAATTTTAATATTTTCCCTTATTAGTGTATATTGGATCATTATTAATGATGGGCTTCTAATATATTGTGGTTTGTTTTTATTGGGTTTATTTTCTATTGAATCTTTTCCAACATGAAATTAATTTTAAAATTTCAAACATTTTGGATTGTAACATTTTATCCCATTAAAAAAGATATTCCTTGAAATTTTATTATGTAGTGGAAAAACAATGAGGGTAATTTCTCCTCATTACATCCTAATGTCACCATACAACTTCATAATATTTATGGCTCCACCATATAACCTCAAATATATGGATGATGTTATTTATCAATATATTTTCACTTTTATCCATGGTTACCAAAGGGTTTTCTTACAGTGAAATGACATGTTCCAGTTATATAAACATTGAACATAGTACATGTGATGGATTTTATTTGTGCTTCCCAAAAAGAGACACATAGGAAAATCTATATACTTGAGATATGTGTATTTTGAGTGATAATAAATAGGATATGACCTCGACCAGATGATTGATATTGAGGGGACTGATGTTTCAGGGCTTCGGTTCCATTTCATCCCATTCCTCATTAACTTCTTCCATGGATACATTTGATGAAAAAACTTCTCACAATCTACATACTCTATATATTATGGATGATTATCAGTATAACTATTTTTTATACTTTGATCTGATATTATATACTATTGAATGGTTTTATCCTCCTCCATAATTTCTTATACAAGGTTATGACCACTCAGCTTCCTCAATCCGACTTCATCCTAGAATGTTTGGGTCTTTCATATCATTCCATACATATCCTCATGCACTTCCCTCAAAATATTGTAATGAAAAATATTTTTACATGATAAATCTACCAGGGGAGGTGTTGATTACAATATACATGGAAATTCATCAAACAATATCATTGAATGACCATAAGAGTTTAAAATTTCCTCTCATTCTGACCATCATTATGAGTATTATATGTAGTGAAATAAATAATCATAGTATTTAATGTATTTGGAATAAGAACATAGAACATTATGATGTACCTCCAATAAAAATTATATATAGTTTATGGTGACACTCCATGAAACATCACTAATCCCCTTATGTATATATTTGCGGTTGATTAATAGGAAAAAAAAATTTGATGGAAATAAAATTTTTAAACATCATTAGGAGATATAATAAAACCCAAATTTCGTCGTTGAATTTAGAAATTATTTAAACTCTTATGATGATATCCTGGGTGATGTTATAGAATTTCCATATTGGTATATGTAATGGTAGCAACATAGATATAAATTTTTCATTCAACCTTATGTTTTCGGCATAACATGGATCAATATATATACTCTGTAATTTTTCTCTTAATGTAATCCGATTATATGTTTTTTCATTAAACTTCATTTCATATTTTCGATTCTAGGATGGATAATGAAGGATGACCTATGTGATTCATTAAAAATATCCTTCTTTTAATCCTTATATTATGGTACACGTATCAAGGTTCCACGCTTTATAAATTCTTATTTACAAATTTGAACACCATAACATTTTCTACCGATTTCTATAGCACATCATTATATTTATAAGATTTTAGGATCTTTACATGAATTGGAGAATTATTTTTTTGATGGTTTGTATAGTATTAATCTCTACATGTTATTACTTCAAGATTCATCTTTTATAAATCTATAATTATTGGAAATTTTTTAAACCTCGTCATTGATAGGGTAGCAATGTATTTTCCTCATTGAGAATCAACCACCTTATATTCCTTCCCTATGTGGTAATTTATTAAGGAGTCATAAAATGTTACCAATTCCAACCCTATACTTTGGTACTTATTAAATTCCTTTAGTATGGTTATATATTTTAATCTCTCATAATTAATATATATATATATATCTTATTATACTCTATAGCGATAATTTCACCAAATAATTAATGAAAATTTCATTATTTTCATCTCAAAATGAAAAATAGGGGAATTTTTATCGTGATTCTTATATCGGTGTGAACAATAACTAATTACATTATAATTATTTTTGAATATACATCCCATACACATTTTTGATGTTTCACTATATGTTAAAAATACTTCCCCACAGTATGGTAACATAATTACATGAGTAGTGACCCACATCTTCTTCTGTTCCGTGACACTTTCTTAAAATTCCTTTTTTTCAAAAAAAGAATTACTCCATTTTATGTTATATTTTTCAGTACATTAGATATAATTTTTAAATTTCTCATAAATCATCTGTAATATCTAGATACCCATGAAAAATAGAAATCAGAGATACAATGGTTGATCTAGTCCATTGTTCGATAACATCCTTATTTGAAAGAGATGATGATATTCCCTTTCATATGATTAAATTACCAAATAAAGATACATTATTTAGATAAAATTAAAACTTTATTAAAACATAAATCAATTTCTCCTTTATGAGGGACAATAAAAAAATTCGAAAAATTTCATTATGCTCTTCATTTTTTATTGAATATATAAGAATATATTCTATAAATACAACAAAAAATTGATCAAGTTAGTCTCTAAAGACTACATTAATAGTATTCAATAGTACATAACGATCATTTCTATGTCCAATGGGAATGACTATGAATTCATTGTGCCAATACTTCATATATAGTGATTTATAGAAAATATATTCCTTTTTAACCCTTAACTGATGATATCTAAATCAATGTTCAATAATTGATATGAACTGATATCCAATTAATTGTTCTAATAAATCTTAGGTATGAGTTAAATGATTAATTTTATCATAATTTTATTAAATTTACAATAATCAATGGAAAATTGAAATGATCCATCCTTTTTTGACAATGAGTACTGATTCACCCCTTGGTGAATCCATAGGGAATATAAAATCCTTTGAAAAATTATCAAAAAGTTTCTTATTTAACTAATATAATTCAATAAGATCCATTATATATGTACTCGTTGAGGTAGGCATACAAACAGTTAAAATTTCAATCTATAAATTCAACATCATGAACTGGGGGAAGACTTAGAATTTAACTTGGGAAAAGATTAGTACATTCCCATACAATAGGCATGTTTATAAAACTAACTTTCTTCCTGATAATTTTATATATAAATACTTTATTAATGGGTATTATAACCCATTTTATATAATTATATACCATATTGAGAAGTTGAAATACATTTATACATTAACCTATGAATAAAAATGTTTTAATATAGGTTATTAATGGTTGTATTTTTAGCTGAAAATGTTATATATATTCAAATACATCATAATGGTTTCCAAAGATAATTTTTCTGACCAATTCATATCCCCTAAGAGTGTCAAAATTAGGTGTGTAGTTATACCTATTTTCCATGCATTAATTCACGATTGAGTAAATAAACAACCCACCTTTTCAGGGTTATTACATGTCAGTACAATTTTTCTATGGCCTATATCCACTTTTAATATATATAGAGGGATAAAATTTCTAGGAAAACCATACATTCTATACATTGTTATAACATCAGGATAATATAAGGTACATTTACTCATCCCTTAGATTCTTATATTATAGTTCTAGTAAATTAATTTAAACTAATCTAAAAAATAACAAAAACCAAACTATGATACCGAACTAATAGACTCAATGTAGATATGACATAAATTTTATAATATTGTCATGCATCAGAATATACATCCCAAAAATAGATACACACCCAGGGACTGAATGATTTAGTTTCATTAATATTATAAAAATAGATAATTTTATGAAGTAATCATTATCATAACATGGGGTATAGAAACCGGAAAATTGTGTCATATCAGACACGGACTAAGGAAAAAATATCTTAATGTTTTAGGATAAAAAAATGAAGGAGAACATGTATAAGATATAAATATCCTGTTAATAGATCAAAATTCCTTAGACAAAATTCAAAAAATATTTTAAAGAAATATAATTTTATAACATGATAATCAAGGAAACATAAAATATGAATTGTGGCTCTAAATATATCACAATGATCTTATAATATTTGATCAAGATGATTAATTATAGAATAATATGAAAATAATTGATAATGAATAAAGCAAGACATGTTATGGAAGTGGAATAAATCTTAATATTTATCCAAAATTGATAAACACGATAGAAATGTAGAAAAATAATAAGAATAGGAAAATAAATTATGCTCTGACAAATTAGACCCACACCTATGTGGATAAACTCATTATGTGAACACTATAAAATGTAATCAAATCCATCATGATCATGCCTCTGTGAACAATTTCATTATGTTTAGTCCTGATTATTTCACGAGGTATAAACATTAACAAATCCATTTTAGGTTGATATAGGACCACACAATTAATCTCACAAACAAATGAATAACAGTTAAATTTTATAATCATTATATATTTATGAAACCATGGAAAAATTATTGGATTATTAATTATACAAATTGTAATCATTCACTTTTCATAATGAACCCAAATAAATAAATTGGATTTCATAAATCTTCCAAATGGTACAAAAAGACATCCATAATTCAACAGTTTGAAACATAAAATGTTCTCACTTACAATAATCAACTAATTATAGAAAATATAGGTTATAAATTGAAACATAACCCTATTGTAGATAGATCATTAGATGATAATGAGAAAAATCAATAAAAAAGATATTTGATAGTAAAAAATATTTCATCATTGTAAATATATAATTATGATCCTATTTTCAGTGAAAATAATTTCTTTAAAAATGTTCATATATAACAATTTATTTAAATTTATTTGGCTAAAAAAATATTTTTCCATAAATCAAATAGAGAAAATCATTTAAAATTTTAAATGTAGTGAATATTTGGGGAAATAAAATAGTGGACAATGAGTTTAACTCAAAATAAGAATATTGAGTTAATGAGTCCACTAACATTGACTTTTATTTTAAATTTTTCAACATTTTTTATAATTATATTATAACTATATACTTTTAATATATTACTCAATTATTGTTTATTTTCAATTAATGTGTTAGAATGTTCTATTATTTGGTTCATATATAATTCATAAATAGAATGTCAATTCTCACTTTTTTTCTCAATTACATCATTCCAATAAAATATATGATTTAATAATTATTTTTTTTACTATTAGTAATGTTTCATTTTCATCAAGTGAAAATCGTGGATAAAGATAATTTAAATGGAAATCATGGTTAACAAGTTTTGAATGTGGTTGTCATCTAAAACATGATATATTAATAAATATTTTACTTGTTCACAAATAAATTAAGATCCCTAAAAATTAAAATATAAATATTATATGTAATTTATATTATATTAAATTCCATAATAATTTCATAAAAAATCATTACGACATTGTTTACATAGGTGGTTAAATAGACTCACATGGGAACACTATATAATGTTCTATTGAGCAGGGGAATGTTTTTAGTTAAATATAGTATATCATATTAAGAAGATCAAACATATAATTATTATTTTATATCTTTGTATAATCCCTTATTAGAACCATCAGTGTTAGCTGATGATGGTAAACACTACTTTTTCTCATAGAGGCTATAGTCCACTATACTCTTGATTAATGATAATATTTTCTAAATGAATGAAAAAAATATTGTTATATTCTAAATTAAATTTTGAAAAATTTATTTTTTAAATATAAAACATATTTATTCATCAAATCCCACATTTAGAGGTGGATATGAAAAAAAACAACATCACTTCATGGAGGCAGTAATGCAGACATGTGCATGATAGTTGTCATAATGTTTTCATAGTGGATGGAAATATTGAATATTTACTGTAAAATAATTATAAAGAAAATTTAGTATAGTAATGAAATTTATTTAATTAAACTGAAATTTTTATATAATGATTGGTTGGTAAAAATTTAAGAAGGAAACACTAAGAAGTGGATACTCATGTTAAGGACATGAATTTTCTCTAAGAATTATTTATTTAAATAAAGGCTTTGTGAATTAAAATATTCACTATATGTTTTTTTAAATTTATATATGGTTATGGTAGGATTAATTTGGAATATTTTTTTGGATAAATTCAATGGTAAGGATAGTCTTCAATTGGTGAATTATTTGGAATTTTATAAGTGAAGAGAATGTTAGTTTTGTATGTAACCCTTAAAATTTCAATAATGTAATGTTATGAATAACGGATCAATTGAAAACCCAATTATTTATAGAATAAATAAATTTCATTTATATTAATATATTTTTATTCAGTAAAATATTATTATGTATTTTATTTAAATCAAAGTGGTAATAGTTTTAATAAAACTACATTATTATAAGGTTGTGATAAAAAAATTTATTTTAAATTTAATTTTTATATTTATATGAATTTAATTTGGTGAAATGGATTTATTATTTTTAATAATAAAATTATTATATAAATATTTCATCATTATTTTTTAAAATAATGAATTGTGAGAAAAATAAAAAATAATTATTGTGATTAAGTTAAAAATGGATTTACAATGGGATTAAACTGAAACAATAAGGGTTAAAATGACCAAAAAGAATGGAAAAATATATATGATAACCATTTTTAGATCTTATAATTTATAAGGCTATAAAATTTACCATTTTGGATCCTTTTTGCATGTGAAAACTTATATAGATAAATTTCTTCTAAAAAATTACAAGTGTTTCACTCACCTCACTTATAAAAGGCACCACTCTCCCCTCCTCTTCACAACTTTTAATACATTTGAATAATAAAATACATAAATAAATATATTAAAAATTTACAAAATCCAACCTAGATTCATTATTTGAATCATAAATTCATCCAATTAAGGATTTTAGTTCATAAATAAGGAGGTTTTCCAAAGAAGATGTATCATTCATTACCAAGCATTTTTATTGTATTTATTTTTTCAAATATTTAAAATATTCTTCAATTTTGATTTAATTAAACTACCAGTATCTCCCATTTACTATGATGTTATATTTTTAATTTAATAATCTAAATCCATCTCCTCTTATATCAAATGGGATACAAAATCATCATTTATGTTTATAGTGGACTAGCGCCTCTTGAACTGATTTCATTTATTTTCCATCATCACCTATAAAATCATATTTTAATTGATAATGTAAATTATATATAAGATATTTTAAAAATATTTATTCTGATTTTTTTTATTATATAAAATATAACTTCTTACCTTCTATTCTGTTCGGGGAAATGATATCATCACTCATGTATACAATAGACTACCTCCACATGGTGCGATGTGATTAATTTTTCTATAATTATTTACATGGATGATAATAAGGACAATGTAAATGAAGTTTTTTGATATTAATGAAATTATAATTATATTCATGACATAATTTTCATTATTACAATATAATATATCAATTTAATTTTTACATTAAAATAGGATGACGTCATTTTTTTACCTGTAGAGTACGACCAGCACAATGAGATGTAATTATTCTTTTAATCCCCAAATCAAAATAAAGATATAAATATATATATTTTAAAAATAATATTTTATAAAATTAATATCATTCATTTAATTTAAAACAATACCTACATTCCGTCAATAAAGATCAATGAAAAATGAAAATTTTAGTCATTAGTACGTAAGAACTACCGTATCCGTGATCATAATGTACATAATATTTCTTAAAAACACCTTTAATGTTTGTTTATAAATTTTATAATTGATGTATAAATATGATAATTATTTCATTATTATTATTTTGGATATGTTTAAATAATAACCCTTTTGACGATTTTCAACCCACAAAAGTAATTTTTGACAAATAATGTGAATATCATCAAAACAACTGACATAAAATTAATTCATTTAAGAACTCAAATATAACATGGTAATAAGTGATATAAAAGGAATAATAAACATTGAAGAGTTTATAATGAAATTAAATAATTAACATATGTTTATTATTCAAGATGATAAATATCAAACTTGATAAATCAAACTCAAGATAAATGAATTCCTCTCAATATCCTTTCCTTGAAGCATATTTTGAGGTTAAAAAACGATATTAATTAGTGATGTGTATATAAAACACCTTTTACATGTTAAATCAATAATTTATATATTCTAAAGAAATTTATAATTTTGTTTAATTTTATTAATTCATGTGGATTATTATTCAAATATTTCCCACGTTATAAGGGACATTTCTTTTAGAAAAATCTATTTTATGTTATCCATATCACACTATTTTCTTCCATGTCCTTGATTTTAAAATTAATTTTTAATTAACATTATTATTTTATAATGTAAATTATTTCAAGATTACAATTTTTTATTAAAACTTATCTTTATATTTAATTTTTTACTTTATTTATAAATTGCAATAGGAATACACTTTTTCAATTTATATAATGATAAGGACATTTCATGCCATTATAACAATTATTTGAAGCATATATTCCTTTGAAAAATCAATTTTTTTTCAAATAAAAAACCCAATTCATTTTTTCTAAATATTTTGGTATTGAAAATAGGATTTCAATATAAATGGATATATTGGTATTGAAAATAGATTTTAAAATAAAATTGTGTTCTCATATTTGAATGTGATGTGAAGACATGTTTAAAAGAGATTTTAATTAGTTTTTTGATGAATTTTTTTTGAATTAAATTTTCAATTCATGAATTTGTCCAAATAAATTTCATATGAGGGGTGCACCTAGATTGAGACCAAATACCATGGTTAATGATTATGTTATCCAGATAATTATTTTAGAAGTTTTCTATATGGTTATTGTAATTTGAAAAAATTTCTTTATGGGATGTATGAGATGATATACCAAGGAACCTATATGAATTTTCAATGTTTTATAATGTGTTTTCGGAGAAATAATTTGATTTCAAATTGAAAAAATCCTTCTCTAGGAATACATAAATGTTCTCAAGAAATGGTTTTTGTAGGGTTTTCATTTTTTACCTGGATTAATTGATTTATTATTTTTATATCACTTATTAATTATTTAATTCTCATGCAAATATTTTAAATTGTGTTCCATAGGGCATAAATATGGGTAATGGAAATTAATTATTCAAGTTTAAAGTCATGAATATTATTCATGAAAACAAATCACGATTTGTTTTAATTGTTTTATATTATGGGGTAAATGGATACTAATCATAAGTGTAAACTTTTTAATTTTTGTTTTTTTGTCATGTACTAAATATTACCAAATTCACTAGAACTATAAAATTGAAGTGATCCAAAACATAAATCATTTCATAAAAAATTTAAAAATTTTGAAACTAACCAAAAAAATTTCCCTTAAAATGTATGTTTATCTATTCTCTCACAGTTTTTAAGAATTAATTATGAATTTATTTGGGGGAAATTAATTTTATCAATTTTAATAATCATTTTGGATATAAAAATTATTTATAAATCAACTTAGAAATTGTAATTTGGTAAGAAGGATTGTACCACAAAAAATTAAAACGAATGAAACCAAAAATGTAAAGACAAAAAAAATTATTGACAGTTAGTGTAATTGACATGTGAATTTGGATAACTTGTGAATATAATTTATGATAATATAGTGGTAATATATGTTTAGTTAATCTTTGATAAAAATTAATATTACTTGGAAACGTTTTTTCAGGAATGAATAGATAAAATTATTTCTCCTATTATATTATAATAAACCACTTAAGTGATATAACTATTTGAAAAAAGATGAATGACGAACTAAAATATCACTTTATGATCATACTTACTCAATGATATCTCTAAAGGCAATTAAACATTTAAAATCCATGAAAATGATAATCCATTAGGGATAAAATTTAAATTCATCATTTTCCAATTAATGTACATTAGTTAATGTTAAAATGTAAAATGAATCCACTTATCTTATCATATAGTTAAATAGAGTTGGAATGAAATGATTCACATGAGTATTAGAAAAAGTTATTATTGAATGAAAGGAAAAAAATATGATCTTAAAGTTAAAACTCATATAGTATATTAATTTTTTATAAAGAAAAAATATAATTCTAACTAATAAATGAATCAAACATAACATTATTATTCATTATAAAATGTATAAAATAAATAATTAGTGAATAAATCCTTGAATATTCCAGATATTAAAGAATTAAACAATAATAATAAATGATAAAATTTATTTAAATTAATTCAAATACAATCCCCCTAAAACATTCAGCAATACATTATAATAGTACTGATAAGAAATGATATTAAAAAAACAACATGACACAAAAATACTAGATTATAATAGAAGGATATAAATATTATTAGCCAATGAGATGTGTCCCTTATAATAGCTCATACTCTACTAAGATATTCATATGACTATTCTCCGTCCTCTTCCCTAGCCCATAGTAATATTTTTCTATTTATTGATTCCTCTTTATCTAAATTATTTGCAAGTCCTCATATTTTAATAAATACTTTCAGACGCCACATCAAACATCTAACAAACAAACACTATACCTAATCTCTTCAATCTATCATACACATGGATATAAGTCACTATGGATCTTCTCCATTATGGTGAATTTAAAAAATCCCTCTAACCATATTCTCCCCCAACATAAAAAATCATTTTTCCTAATCAATATGATATTTGATGCACAACGCTTTTATATTCAACCTTTAAAAGCTTCTCCTTCAATATTCAGTAGTTCCCACATCTTCTTCTAGGTCAACACATATGTATTTTATTTTTTATTAAGGATTATAGTGAATTATAAATCCTCTAAAAAATTTAATTCTAAATTTTGATGGAAACATACCTAGATCGGTCAATGTGATGGTTCCTGAATACATGCTCTACCAAGTCACAATGAACCTTATGCGAGCATTATCACTTCATACTTACGCTTCCAAAGAAACATGTTTACTTTTACACCATGATGGTATTTGTGGTTATATATTTATATAACCTTTAACTATCAAAATATTACTTTCTACAACACCCTTATTTACCATTATGTAGATATGAGAATCCAAAGAATACACTTCTATGACTCTCAATCACTCAAAAATAGCATTACCCAATCACACCCAACGACCATTATATATCTCTCTATTTACATTACATTGAATTATTACCCATGTGTAATAGTTACAATTATGAAGGTATTAAAGTGATCCTTAGGATGTTCTTGAAATTACACCCACACTACTTCCATTTGACACCTATGATAAACTAGCTCTGTAGGAGTACTACCTTTATGAGAGATCAAAACACACAAATAATTAAATACTTATGAAATCAATCAATTCAAAAATGAAAAAATACAATATTCTAAAACAAAATTAATCAAATACATTCAATAATTTAAAGGATGAATTAAAAATAGTTCTAAAAATGAATTTTTAATAAAAAATAGAACATTGGAAAAATTAATTCAAAAAACAAAATCACCTCAAAATATATAATTCATTTAAATAAAAAATCACATATAGATTTTGATCTTATAAGAATCACACCTATTAGTCTACAGTGTGACACCTATACATAGTCCATATCCCCAATAAATCAAACATTATAAAAGATAAAAATACACATAGAACTCAAACCTTATGAAATTAATGATTTAAAAAATGAAAAGAATACAATCATCCAACCAATAATTAAAAAAAGAAGCTCCAGAAATGAATGTATGAATTTAAATGATTCAAATAAATTAATATTTATTGAAAAAAATATAGATCTCAAAAACATAACACCATAAACTAAACCACATTAAAATTAATAATTTATTTAAATAATTAAAACAATTTCAATGTTTTCTACTGTTAATGTATCTGAATATTAACACATGCATAGTTTTATCAAATAATAATGAAATTAATCAATTGTTTAATTACTAATTAAGAAGAAAAATATATTCAATAGAAGAATAACCATTCATCTTTAATTATATATTTACCAATAAATTTTATATAAAAATATCAATTATATTCCAAAAAACTATCTGGAAAATGCATCAAATCTAGTAAAAACAAATACCCCCACAATTAAATAATTTTTTGACCTTGAAAATTAAAAAAATAATTAGAAATTAATCCTCATGAATAAAAACTAATGTTCATTAAGGAATTAGTTTTTAAATGTCTTTCCCCCCATAGACTCTGTCATGTAGTAAATATTATTTCTCACCACAAATAATATGGGTAGATAAAAATTTAGTTCGATGTTATATAAAAATGACTAATATATAAAAAATTAAAAATAATTAAACACATTACATTTGTCATCCATTTTTTTTTCAAACATTTGTTTTTTAAGTGATGAAACATAGATATTTTAACATTGATTAAATTGATATAGTGAAAGGGATATGTGCGTTTTTCAAGAAATAAAATGAATAACTATCCTACCTATATATTATGTATAAAATTTAAATGTAAAATAATGATTATAATTTCATTTCATAGTGAATTTGGGTAAAAATTTTATGAGTTTAATTCCAAAAAAATTAAAATTCAACGAAAATTGTAGGCCTTAAATTAAAATAGATACCAAAATAATTATTTTTATAGAGGAATAAAAATAAGTACATAATAAAATCTATAGAGTAATAGAAAATATTATGAAATTAATAAAGAAAAATAACCATTAAAATTTAGAAAAAATTTAAACCACTTATTAAGAAAAATTATGCTGAATGATAGTTAATTTCAAAAAAAAAAAATTTTCGTAATCTATATGAAAATAATGAAGTATTTTTAACACAATTTTGACTTATTTCCCACACATGATACTAAAAAATAACCCCATTAATGAATCACAATGTTGGAGAAATGTAAAAAACTCATATTTAAATCAAAATTATGCAATTTAGTAGTTCAAGATATTTTTTATGTGTAAGAAACAAGTTATAAATAATTATTTTAAATAAATATCATTGATTATTCAAAATATAAATTAATATATAAATTTCTAAAAAATAAAATGTTTATATGGTGTTAGACAGGGTTTAATATTGATTTCATTCTAATTTTCAATAGTAAATACTCAAGAAACATAAACATTCCCAGAATTTCCAACCAGATTTATCACTATATTCAATTACAAATAAAACATCACATTAACACCCCTGGAAAATAATTTTAATCAAAAAATATATTTGGAAAAAATGTTAATAATAAAAATGTATATAATAATTTTTGGTAATCATTCAGTAGTTAATATTGTTATGAAAAATAAAAATAATTATTCAAAAAGTTACCCCCCTCTTAGTTGGTATTTTCATGATTATAAACTATAAATTCAACTATCCATCATGAATGGTTCATCTTCACAAGGTCACTTTATTGAGGTACTAATAAGAGTAAAAGATAACAACATTATAACCAGAAATTAATAATTAAAATAATTTGACAAAGATAATGGATATGATTTTTAATAACACTTCTACTTATGAATATAACTTTTGAAAAAAATAATGGTCTATAAATATACATGGTAGAGTATAATAATAGTTATTCGAATTAAAAATTCAATAAAATAATATAAAATCACAGGGTTACTATCATGAAACATTATGTTTATATCCTTTATCCATAAATTTTCTCTATGTTTTTCAACATGATCATAAATAGGATATTCTTTATTTATGATTTAGAAATTTAAATTTGTAATAGGAAGAAATATCATATTCTCTTGTGTTTTCTAGAACAACATTATATATCAATGTGTTCTGATATTCCTATAACAATCCATGGATGAAGATTCTTTTGAAATATGTTTCAATGGATTTAATCTTGTTAATGAGATATAAAATTGAATAAAAGAACCCATAAATATTAAAACAAATTATCAAAATTACTCTCCCTATCCCCCCCCACCAAAGGAATCTAATAACTCATAAATTGGTGTAGAAGAAGTTGAAACTTACCAATTTTCTGAAAATTAGTAGCCTCCACTTCAATATTTCTTCATTGTCTCAGAATCAGGTTAATGATCCTCATGATCTACAAATACATCCTTAATATTGTAAATGGAAAAATTATATTCCTAGTATCTCATTTTTTGGAACAACCCTTCTATCAAATTATTGATGATTATATTGATTCCTTTTAATTTTTCTCATAACTTGATTTGAAAACCATAGTTAAAAGTATATATGAGGAGACTAAATATCATATGTTACCTCAACTTTAAAACAATAATTTAAAATACATACCAATATCTTATTGATAAATTTATAGTCCAGAATCTAAATCAGTGATAATGGAGGGAATTATCTCATAATGAGATGGATGTGAGTGCAGAAGAACTTCTTGAGCTGTAGTTTAAATAAAATATTTTTATTCAAGATGGATGATTTATTATTCCTTTTTAATGATTCCACTAAATTGGTAATCAATTATCTCTTATATTTTATGTTTTTTATTTGATTGAAATTAAAAAAAAATATTTGAATGTTTTATATTTTTATTTTTAATTATTTGCTAAAATTGGTGATGATGACCATTCATAAAATCATACCAATAAACATAATCCACAAAATAAATAAACTTAAAACTCAACTATAATATAGTCTATATAAAAAAAATGATACACTTTAGGATAATAATTATATTGGGATGCAATTAACCCTTTTAAACTACTATATAATCCCACTATGGTAATAGAAAAAAATTCTCAATTGATAGGAAATATTATCCACACTCTATTTCAAGAAAAATTATATTCTATGGAAATTAAGATTTCCAAAATTTAATAATAGTTTATCCATGCTACCATAAGAATGATTAATTTTCCTATAAACCAAATAAAAATAAACAACAATTGATTTCATCCCCCTTTACCTATCAATTAAAATAAGGATTAATTAACAAAGTTAATAATAAAGCTTACATCACACAATTAATTCATCCCATCATGTTTAGAAATTATACATTTTATAAAAAACCGTACATTTTCTTGAAATCTAGGTTGTAAATTCAATAAATGGATATAATTACACTCTTTTTTATATATATGGTGGTTTATTCTTCCCATTCCATTTCATTGGCTATAATCCTCATGATAAATATGACATAAGAATTTTTTTAAGGTAGTCATAAAGGGTATAGTCACTCTAAAGGCTATAAACATCTCAATGAATTATATATAATCATATTAAGGTTTTTTCATTTGGACCCATTACGTGAGTGGTTTGGGAGGGGCATTAATGACCCAAAATAATTTTTTCTTCTTATCCTGAAAAGAATCCTTCTTCATACATTATTCTATTAATTACACATTCACTTTACTTTTTTATTTATCTCTTTCAAGTGAAAATTATTCAATTATTTTTGTTTTTAACATTCTATAAATTATTAAAGATATCATGTTTTCCTAATTATAATTTCATTTTCAATTAAATGTTCAAACATATCCTCTCTAGACAGTAACCTAATATGTTCTTGTGTTTTTAGCCTTGATATAATTGTAAAATCCATTATCATTTTATATATGAGTGGTCACAATAATGCTAATAATTATACCCTTTCCCCAGAATATTAGGTCTCTAGAATGTTCTCCAGTTTGTAATTCTAGGTTATTAATCATACAATCTATTTTTCAAAAGGAATATATTTCATGAATATTTCGTTACAAAATAACTCATAACAAAAAATTTGAATTTGATGACTCATCAACAAATTAGTTTTAAAATTATTATTTTATTGTTTTGTGAATCCTAGGTAAACATCAAATCCAAAGACTCTTTAATCATTTCATGATATGATGGGGTAATTTCTAAAAACAAGGATACTATTATTTGACAAATGGTTATCACTAGACTGTATCCTAGAGACATGCCCAAAAAGACCATCATTTTCTATGGGTTAGGAATGCATATCAATGTTTGGGCAATAAGATATTGTGTGCACATACATTCTATAATGTTGAAATTAATCTACTTGTGAATTTTCATTAAAAAATTAGTCTATCAATGGGTCTCACTCATATGGAATTATTTTGTAACAACCCTATCATTTATCCACGAGAATTTTCCGTTATTATAATTATATTATGTGGTATAAAACACATTCATTGCCTAGATATCCTAATAAAAATGTCCTTTTCATAAATGATGAATCAAATAATTTTTATTTAAATAAATAAATTAACTTATACTGATGGATGAATAAATAAATAAAATTTTGGAATTATATTAATGAAAATAGGATATAATTTTTTCATAGTATACATAAATAAATGTTCGAAAAATGATAAATTAATTGTTCGTATTTTAAAAAAATATAATTTTTTATTTAATATTATATAATATATATAATGATTTAAAATAAAATTTATTTTCAGAAAATTGATTCATAAATTGATATTTTGTTTTCTTATGGTCATATTATAATTTTATGTGGCCAAAATTAGTTTTACAAAGCGTTGTGAAATATATTAAAATATTAATATCTGTATTTTTTAGAATATATGTGGATTTGATTTAAAAAGGAAATTACCCATAAATCTAAAATTATTTTAATAAAATGGATTCTATTTTTTAATTCTAATTTAAAGAAATGGTTAGGGGAAATTTTTGGTATTTATCTAAAATTTATTATTTTTTGTGAACATTGAAATATGATAATTTATGATATAAGCTAAATACATAAATTATTTGAGTTGTTACTGATACATGGATGATGTAAGACCATAATATTTAACACTACATAATTATTTAATTTTTTTAGTGATTTCTTCCAACCCTATTAATTGGCTTAATCCAAAATAATAAATACAATAATAAAAAATCTCTCCTCCCATCCCTTATAAATACCACCCCTCAAAACCTCTTCTCATATGAATTCCTAATCCATTGTGATCTCCAAATTTCTTCCCAATAATATTCCCAAGACACACCCACATGTCTAGGAGCTTCTTGTCTCAACAAATGACCAAACCCATGTTCCTTGAGTAGGTTTTCAAGTAGAATAAAATTAAGTGTTAAAATCCTCTTTTGTTCTCTTTTTATTTAATTTAATTTAATTTATTTTCATATAATATCCTTAAATATTGTATCCAAAAATGAATTATAACTAAATTATCACATATATACTTGAATTTTTTTATATTTAATTAATATTCATAACCAAACCCCATCTCGTCTACTATTTACTATTAAAATGATAACATTGTCATGATGTGCCAATTTACCCCCAATGTGGACGATGTGTTTTCCATTACCACCTTCAAAGATCTTCATAAAAATATTATTATTGTTAAATAATTTTTTATATTAAATATTATATATTATATACTTTTATAGAACCAATATATATACTTGATATTAAATAAAATTATATAAGTTCCCCATCGTTGTAAAAACGACCAAAATAAATTAAATCATTTTTAATTAACATTTTATAAAATGAATCATCCTCATTAAATATAACCAACTGATAGAAAATAAAATTAAACTTTAGTGATCTCATTAATAACATATAATTTCAATTTTTTAGAATTATTTTCATCTTACAGGAAGTTTAAAAATTAAATAGAAGCGACCCGATCGTTAAAACCCATAAAACAAACACTCTGAGAACAATTAAATTTAAATTTATAAATCACTAAAATGACAATAAATTAACTTAGTAAAATTATAATAAATCAAACACATGTACAATAGTTCAATTATTTAGTAATTAATTAATATAATTTTATTATCAACGATATTAATATGACGAAATCATCCATACATAAGGTAAAAGGATTCTCTAACCCAATTTCCTTTAATTAGGTTAATACTCTTTCATGAACAATTTTAGTTTGTATGCTCATTAATTATTATAACCTTTAATTTTCTAGCATATACATGTTTTTATGTATTTTTATTTAAAATAAAAGAATTTACTAAACTAAATATTCTTTCCAAAACACATTTTTACTCCTCTTGAGTTGTTTCTTTTTTTCTTGTAAATGAAAAATCATATAAAAAAATGTTATACCTTTCTCATTTGGAACACCAAATTTTATACATGAATATATGCTAAATTAAATGAAACACATTTCTTTTTATGGGTTATTTTATTTCTATGATTTATGTACAATTTAATTGTAATGCATTATTATGTAAATGATATAATATGAAGGGTGCACCCGAATTATATAGCACTCTAATGCATTGAGAAATATGATGAATCTCTTGATATAATTTTAAAAAAAATGTGAAAATGATGTTGTATTTGTTCAAAAATATGTTTTTTATTTTTCAAATAACACATGATGTTTCGTTTTTATGAATTTTTATATTCCATTCCCTTAGCTAATTATTACTCGCATGATTATGATTATTATACCATGCTTATGTTAATATGATGATGATTATGCTCACCCAGGCTATATTTTTTCATGTCCTTATCTATCCACTTACTGGGATATTATCTCAAACCTTTTACTAATGTTTATCCTCATGTAACTACATGTACTCAGGATTTGGTGAGAGTTATATGTTTAAATAAGAGGATTTTAAAATAATTTGAATATTTTCTTATGCATATGTGTTCTATGATGCTAATTTTACCTAGATACTAAACCATTGGATAAAATATTTGGGAAACATTTATGTTTTAATCTTTAAAATGATGTAATATTCAATTAGTGAATTGTAGATTCATTATAGGTGTTCTGCAAAGAAGGATTAGTTAATTTAATAATTAGGATTAGAGAACATCAGCAAAAATACTTAGTAATAGACTAGGTATATGTATAAAGCCAAACATTTTTTAAAATTTATAATCATATATATCGCACAAGATATTCTTTTAGAGTTAATTTAATGTTGGGATAAATTATTAACTCACGAATTGATGAATTCAGTTTTGGTAAAACTTTTTTTATATGGTAAAATGGTTGGAATAAAGAGAAAATAGGACAATAACCTATGTGAAAGACAATTCAACAAATTATTACATGACATCCTCAATGCCTTATGTAGTGGAGATTAAAATTTAATTGAAATGCTTCCCCAATTATCCATTCCATGATCAAAATGATGGATAAAGTTGAACATCGTCCATCACCTAAGAGGGGGGAACTAACTATTGAATCATCTATCCCACAATAACCACTAACAATGAGTGGATATTATGATCCAATTATTGTAGAATAATGTGTTAACAAAAAGGGTATGATATTTTTTCTCTACTACTTTGTGAAAGAGAAGGAGACTCTCACCATTTATTATATAGATGTAGATTCTGATCAATGGTTGTAATTTATTAAGAGCACCATGATAATGGAAAAAATTTATGATATAGAGTCGTAATAGATTAAAAAATATTTCCTAACAAGTATCTCCATTAAAATATTTATACAATGATAGAGAGAGAACTCATAGAGATATAGATAAAATGATTATGAATTTTTCATGGATTAACTTCACAAATAATTATAGGTGATCCCCATGATTTATTATTAGTAAAGATATAAAAATAGATATCTTATTTTTCGGTTTAAAATAAGTATTAAGAAGGATCTACATATTTGATACTTTGAGAGTTACTAGTACATTTTTCAATGTGCTATCAATGTTTAGATGGATTTTTGGAGAATAGTCCCATGTATATGAAGATAATAAAAGAAAGGTGTAGTTTCATTGTAAATGATCTAATGAAAAAGTTTTAAAGAAATATAAACCAATCACGTCTCAACATTTTGGGATGAATCATCATGAGAAATGCACCAAAGGGATGCTAAAATTCTATAAGTGTGAGAGAGAAGGACACCATTCTCGTGAATGATGAAGATACAAGAACAAGCAGGCCACTATGAATAAGGAAATAATATCACCACCCATGGTCCAATGATTAAACATTAAGGAGAACAAAAAATATGAAAGTCAGTGCATTAAACCTAGAGTATTTGAGGGTAATCATTATCAAAAGGCACCAATTAAAAAGGATAAATGGAATTCTTGTTCCATCACTTCTACTGATTTATAGTACGCAAATGATGCTTTACAAGGTACAAATACCATTCACCCCAGAAAACAAATTATTTATTTTTGGTTCTATGAATTCATTTATATGATGCATGTTTTGTAGAACAATTTAATTGAATCTCTAAAATGTTTATGTATAGATATATGTTAGAAGACATAGTGGTTTGATCAATTCAACCAAATTGTTGGACACTTCTCCAAATGGATTATATGGGAAGATTATTCTAGAAAATCACATAATAATTTCCTTAGTGGAATTTTATGTTGTAATAGACATGGATTTTATGTCATTATATAGAGCACATATTATCTAATTAGAATTGGAAATATATGTTAAAATTCAAAAAAAAATCCCATGCTCCTTTAAAAATTCATGTAATACCATGAATCTAATTTGGAAAATAACTCAAGGGTTTAGGTGTTTATTACCTATGAAGATTCTTACCTCTCTCAAATAGTTGAGTTAATTGAAGGTATCAACCTGGTGGAAATTTGCATTTTGAGGGAATACAATGATGTATTTCCCAACGAGTTCCCCAGACCTCGCCCAAATCATGAGGTACAGTTATATATAGATATAATACATGAAAATATTCTTTTCATAAATATTCACTATAGGATTGCCTCTATTGATATGGATGAGTTATAGAAAAAGATGTAATAACATTTCTAAAAAGGGTTCATACTCCGTAGTTCATCACCTTGGGGTGAAACAATGATCATTATAATGAAAAATGATGGATCAATGCATATGTATATTGATTAATAGGAACTAAAAATGATCCAAATAAATGACATGTATCCTCTTCCAAGGATTGGTAATTTTTTCAATCAATGATTAGGAGATCACTAATTTTTTATGTTATATCTTCATTATAGATATAATAAAATTACAGTAAATAAGAAATAAATTTAGAAGTATTATTTCCACCTAAGCTATGGGGACTATGAGTCTCTAGTTATTCCCGTCAGACATACTAATTCCCCTATAATCTACATGGATTTGGGGAATACAATATTTAAATAGTACCATAAAAAAATAGTGGTAGTGTTTATCAATGGTTTTTGTATCTACTCCAAGAGCAGTGTGGAAAATGAAAAACATCTAAGGATAGTTATAGTGACATTAAGGATGTAAAATTGTATTCAATGTTCATAAACTGTGACTTTTTGATGCATCAAGTCACATTCATGGGATATATGATCTCAAGTGATGGAATTATAGTGACCCTACAAAATCAAATGCATGTGAGGAATGTCCTAGACCCACAAGTGTAATCGAAATCGATAGTTTTCATGGATTCGATATATACTACCAATGTTGTGTCATAAATTTATGAGGATTTTCTATCCCTCTAACTATGTTAATATAGGGGTAATGTGTCTCAAGACGAAAAAATGTGATGAATTCTTTAGGGTGAAAAAGAAGTGGTCGATCACTTCACCTATACTCACATTAGCAATAACAAGTGAATGTTTTTTATTTAAACTGATACTCCAAATAAATTCTAGGTTTTTTACTCATATATAATGACAATGTGATAGCCTATACCTCAATGTATATGAATATCCATGTGTATAACTACATGATTCATGATTTGGATCATGTATCTATGATTTTTTCATTAAAAATATGGTTGAACAACTTCTATGGTGAAAATTATGACATATACACCGATGAAAAGTGTCTAAACTATATATTTACATAGATGGAACAAAACATGCATCCAATGAGGTTGTTAAAGATAATAAAGTACTATGATTTAACTATTCACTATCATCCTTGGAAAGAAAATAGGTTAACTAATTGTCTTAGTAGAAAATAAGAAACTACTATATCCATGATGTGGATTAAGAAGGATCATATCTTCATGGATATGAAAAACATGGATTATAAAATAATAACAATAGGGAATACATCATACATTTCCATAATGGTTGTAGAACCGTCCATCAAAGAATAGATCACAGAGGCACAATGGGATGATCTGGAATGTTGAATGATGTTTAATGCATTATGTGAAGGGAAGCTACAAGAGTTACATATCAACGATGATGGTGAGATTCAGTTTAGAATGAGGCAATGAGTAAATTCACCGCTTAAAATAAAGAAGGTGGTATTTGATACTACACATGGGTCACATTTCCACATCCATCCTAGAAGTACCAAGATGAATCTTGATATCCAAAAGACTTCTAGTGGGATAACATAAAAAATGATATTGTGAAATATATCTCATGTTGTTTGGTATATCAGCTTGTTAAGGTAGAGAAACCAATTTCCAAAGGGATGATGCAATGATTTCTATACCCATGTGGAAATTGGAGAATTCCACTTTGGAAATAGTCTTTGTTCTCCTGAAGAAATTGAATGGAAAAATTGTACATGTGTTATGGTGGATAGAATCACCAAGACAACACAATTTACCACTATTTAGGATGACCTCTCCTGTGAACAACATTCCAAGATATATTTGAAGGATGTTGTGATGATGTTTGGGGTTCATCATTCGATTATATTTAATAATGATCAAATTTTCATATCTAAATTCTAGATAAGTCTTCAACAACATTTGAGTAGTGAATTTAATTTCAACATGACCTATCACCCCAATGTAATTTTCAATCTAAAAAGACTATTTTGATGCTCGAAAACATAATCAGAGCTTGCTCAAGAGAAGTGAAAGGTATATTGGATCGTCATCTATCACTGGTTCAATTATTATATAACATAATATTTGACTCAAGTATTTATAAGGATCCATATGAATATTTATATAGAAATCAATGTAGATATCCACCTTATTTGGATGATGTTTGAGAACGAAAGCTACTTGAACCTAATATTTTAAAAGAGATGACAGTGATAGTTCCAGAAATATAGTATTATATAAAATCTACTAAGAGTTTTCAAAAGGCCTATCATGAAAACCATCAAAGGGGATTAGATCTCAATGTTGGAGAAAAATTCTTCCTTCGAATATCACCACAGAAAAATGTGTTATGCTGTGTGGAATGAAAGTGAAGCATGCACCAAGGTATATTGGGCCATTTCAGACACTTGATTGAATTGGATCTATGGTCTATTGACATTCAATTCCACCACGTATGGATCAAATTCATGTTCTGTACCACATATCACTCCTGAGGAAGTACATACATGACCCCTCACATGTATTGAATTTGGAATTGGTAAAATTGGAGATTTGACCTCTAATATATGATGAGATGTCGATAAAGATATTGGACTGAAGAGAAAAGGTCGTACACAATATGTAACATAGCCATGTAAGATGTGTTTTGGACAATCAATAATTATAAAGTGACTTGGGAATTGGATGAATCAATTATTGAGAAATATCCTAATCTTTTTATGTAAAATAATATTTCAAGGAAAAAATCCCAAAAGGGGGGAAGAATTTAATGTCCCAAAATTTTATTATTGAATTTCACCATTCTTATAATTATTTAATATTTTATAAAACACATACATAGAATATATATATCAATTAAAACATTATTATAATAAATAAATAATGAAATAAGTGATATTTGAATAAATTTAAGTACCCATACCAATGGAATAGTATGTTGATTATTGAAATAGTAACATGACGATTATGAATAATAATCTAGAAAAAATAATAGTATCCTCACCTATGGAAGTATAAATAAAATTAATGTATATTATACAAGAAAATTTGATATTATTTTATAATATTATTAGTAAATATATTTTTTTTAAATGATAAATTAAGTGTTGGTATTTTTGTAAAACATTTATGATTATTTACAACTTCATAATTATTATAATTATTTAAAATAAAATTTACATGCATAAAATATATTTATAAATTAATATTTTGTCTTATTATTATTGTAAGATAATATTATGAGAACTTGATTAATTTTTCAAACTATTCTAAAATCGATTATAATATTAAAATTGGTATTTTTCGATTAAATGATAAAATTATTTAAAAATCAAATAAATCATATATTGAAATTTATTTTCAAAAAAATTGAGGCTATTTTAGAGTTTTTAATATAGAAAAATTGTTAGGGTGATTTTTTTTGGGATTTTTTATAGTATCTGATTTTTTGTTGAATAGGGAAATTTTATAATTTACGATGTAATATAATACAATTTTTTTAATATTGGCTGATGTATTGATTATTTTAACCCAAAATATTTAACTCCACTTCATTATTTAACATATATACTAATAATGTTCAATGTAATGAACCAAAATTATATCAATGAAAATTATCTATTTATAAATATTCTTTATAGTATCAATACCATAAAATCAATAGATGAAATAATAAAAACATTATAAATGAAGAATGAATGGAATTAGAGTTATTTAGAGTAGTTAAGTTACCTTTAACGATGGAATAGTAACCTAACCCTTAGAATAGTTACATGAAAATTGTGGATAGTAATTCATCCAATTGAATAGTAACCTCATCTATGAAGTTATAAATAAAATTTATAATTCTTATAAATTGTAATATGTTATAATTAAATAATAATATACGTAAATAAGTATTTTAAAAAAATTTAATTAAGTGTTTGTATTATTATAAAATATAAATGATGATTTATATTTTTATAATTAATATAATTATTTAAAAGAAAACTTATTTTCTTAAAATAGATTAATAAATTAAAATTTTTTCTATTTTATGATTATAGGAAAATTTTATGAGATATTAATTAATTTCTTAAATTCTGATAAAATTAGTTATAACATTTAAATCAATATTTTTCATGTAATGGAATATTTTTAATAATAAATAAATTTGAAAATTAGGAAAAATATTTTCATAAAATGGCGTTCATTTTTGAATTATAGACATTGAAAAATGGATAGAGTGATTTTTTCTATTTTTATAAAATACATGAATTATTGGTGAATAGTAAAATATGATTAGTAACGATAAAATGTAAATACATGAATTATTTTCGTAATTACTAATGTAAGGATGATTTAATCACAACATATCAAACTCATATTCGTTATATAGTTATATTTAGATTTAAATATAAATTTATTCATAGTCTTGACTGAAAATAATAAACTAATGAATAAAATTGTTAGAAAACACCCCTCTTATTGCCTATAAATTCCACCCTAACCATAACTTCTCCTGACATTTTTATTGACTTGGAGCTTGTCTAAGCTCAACCCAATACTCTTCCTCAGCTCCTCCACCATGTTCATGATCCTTTTTTCTAAATAGAATATCAGATAAAATATCCCTAAGGAGGATCTCAAGAAAAACAATTCAAGAGATAAAATCCTCTTAATGTTTGTTTAATTTATTATCATTTTTTATTATAATTTTATATTCTATCATCATATCCCTTCATCAAAATGACATGAAAAAACTAGTATCTTATATATATTAAAATTTTATTATGTTAATGAAATTTTCTATCAACAATCCTCTTTTTTGATAGATAAGAATATAAAAATATACACAAGAGGGGATTAATCGTTTCTTTTCAAAAAAATCACAAATATTCCTTTTGATGTCAACTATAGATTATGAAGATATGAAGTATTTATCTTCTATATGAAACATATGAGAATCAGAAAAAATATAAATATAGAACATAAATATTTATAGTGGTTTGGGGTATAAATATCCGTCAGTCTACTCCACCAATTACTTTCTCTTTGAGTTTGGGAAATTTCACTTTTAAATCCTCATATCATAAGACCAATACACAATTGAGTGCTGAGAGTTGACACATTTACAAATAATACATAAAAACATAGAAATAGGGTTCATTAAAATTGAACTGAATAACCATATATTTTATTCAGAAGTTGACACTCCACCATAACTTATTACGAGCAGTTGAAACTCTAAATAAAAATAGATTGATTAAAAAATATTTTATTGAACATAACACTTGATACAACAACTAATAATATATACTTATTATTTTTTAGAAAATAGTTTCATTATGAAATATCAATTTAGAAGTGATATGTTTTCAATATATCTTAAAATAAAAGAATGAAATATTAATAATCGTTGACTTACAAAAAAACAAGATAAAACACATATATTTCCAATGTGTAGCATATTCTGTATAAAATAGAGTATAATCAATTGATGCAGTAGATATATAAATGAAATTCACAATAAATCATTTTCAATCTCAAATATGTGTCACTATATGTTGTCAATATATCCCAGCTTCTTTGAATCATACACACGATGATAAAATAAATAATGAATTGATCATTCTTTTCAATTCGAGATCCATGAAAAAATCACATGACAAATCATGAGAATTAAATTTCATAACATAACTCAGAGGATTAGTATCATTATTTATGAACTAGATAGAATTTTTCCAATCAATGTGATTCTTTGAATAAATCATAATGAACTATAAATCATTCGAAAATAAGCATTACATCATCTTGATATTCTACGGTGACCATTGCATGAAACTCCGATAAAATCATAAATTTAAATCTTTAATGATTAAAATTAAAACGTAAGGGTCCTTCCCAAAATTAAAAATACCAAACATTGGATTCAACAACATGGTTATCATTCTCCGACTATAGGGTTGAATATATAAGGTTTATCAAAATAATTAGTTTTATGATCCATATGTTTTCTTTTCAAAAGTAGGGTTCTTTAAAAATAATTTTTTTCACTGTCAAATGTAAGGTTCTATTCTTACGTAGGGTTCTATAACAATAAATTTCTATATATGTATGGTTGATTAACCATACAAAATGATCTTTTATTATAATATTTAATAAATACATATGTTTTTTCCTTATTTTGTGTTCTTTAATGTACAGTACGAGCCGTGTATCCAGAAAATGTTTAAGATCATTTTGAACACTTTGACGGATATTCCCAAAAATACACATAAAGAAATATCATTATCAAAGCAACTAAGGGTTTTTTGTGAGCTTAGAAATATATAAGATTTATAGATTATTGTTGAGAAAATACACGTCCAACAATCTCCCCATTTTTATGATCACAAAACCCATAAAATTATTATTAGAAATTAGATTTTTATTTTAAAAATAAATGTATATAATTCAAAATTGGATTTGAATAAATTATTTTTATAAAATGAAATGTTTTTTATCCAAATTTCTCATCCTTTTTGTGAGATCAAAAAGAATGTTCAGAATTATCTTAAAAGACATTTAATTTTTCACAATTTTACTAAGTGAATGCTATAATACACTTTTTAGATAAATATAAATGGATCTTTGGTTGGTGACATGAAAAATAATTAATATCAAATAAAGCCCACAAAAATAAAAATAAAGAAGATTTATTGATAAAAAAATTATATAAATACCGTAGTTATTGTCACTATGAAACTACTTATGTCAATTGAAATGTTTAGGGTACAAAAGGATGGGGAGGATTTGGATCGGTTAAGATTCAACATGATTTTATGAATCGTATAAAAAGACTTTCAACTCTACCATCTATATCCAAAACTTTCTCATAAGGCATACCCACCAACTGCATAATCAAAACTATATAATTAGGACTAATATGAAACATTTAGGCATTATTTACATACAAAATGTCATAAAAACTCTCCTATTTCTACACAAACTGGTCCAAATTTTCTGTGAATTTGTTCCTGAGAAATCTGATAACTGGTTCATTCTAAGTCAGTTGTTCAACAAAAAATTTATGACTATCCAACAGAACTGAAAGAGGAACACTATTGCACTAAATATTTTTACGATGATCTGTCATTCCAACTATAAGAGTGGTAATTTCATAAAATATACAAATCAAATCGAGATATTTAGTGTGATAATAGATAGATGTATTGGTCTGAATGTCACTAAAATGGATTTACACAATCCAACTCCCCAAATACGACTTGAGATCATAAGAGTCTAACTTGTAACCACCCACTGACATATACTTTCCAACTTCATTCTACATATATCTTTTGAATTCGTCTAATTACTTCTTCCAAAAATACATTTATTTAATATATTGTTACTTTTTATTTGAAACATCGAGCTGTTTCCAACGATTTAAATTTTCTTCCTGATGCATATTGAATATAATCACATGCTCTTCAACATAATTAGTAACGGAGTCAGATGTCTCTTAATCTAGATATTGTGAATGTCCAACTGCCACAATTCTTAAAGATCATAAAATTTGATTTTCCATAGACTTCTCCCCTGGGTTTTAAATTAAATATTCACTTGAACTAGAGATACTCTAAAAAACATTTGTTTTTTCATTAGTTTTAGATTAATTTATATCTTCTAGTTGTTCAACGATAGAGAAAAATAGATTCTCAACAATTTTAGTAGCCATGTTTTATTATTTGAGTTATTATTCCACTTCTCGAACAGTTGGGTATTCCTACATGACAACTGGTAAATCAACATTGTATAGATCATAAATAGAACATTAAAGTTTTTGATCTTCCTCATGAAAAGGATCTTATAAATTAAATAACCTAGTATCCTAACCTGAAACCAACATTGGTTCTTTATCAGGTTGATCTACTCTTTTCTTTGGTTTTACAACCAATTATTTTTGAAAATCTTATTCTACATCTTATTCTTAAAAAATCTCAATTTTCATTGTGTTGGATTGGAATTTACTTCAATTTTATTTTCAATAGTTCCTTCATTTCCAAAGGAAATTTTCTCTCCCTGAGAAAATTATCCTGATCTATTTTGTTTATTTGTATAAATTGGCATGAGTTTTCCTTTTACTTTACTCATTTAAAAAACTAGATTCCTCAATGTTATTGAATTGAGTACATTATTGCATTGAAATTTGAATTGAGAGTCCATTAAATTAATCATATTCTTCTTAAACAAAATTTGAGAGATTACCCTACCAAAAGGATAGAATATTATACATATATCTGGATAACATTAGTATTGAAGACATTTTACCGTATACTAGGGAATATTTAGATTTATTTCATTAAAAAATAGAAACATGATATACATGTATGGATATAGAATCATTTCTATTTCATCCATTATGGAGATATTTGTGTTATAATAATAAAAACCAAAATTTTCAAATATTTTCGACATGTTCAAAAAACATCTTCAAATATTTTTTGAACCAAAAATAAAAGAAATAATTTATTTACACTTTTGAACCTTATCTCTGATATATGGTAGATTGAAATGAAAGACACCCTTCTGAAGATAGTTCATAATTTGGAAAATTTGAATGGATGAAATGGAAAAATTCTTATAATCTATTTGTTTGAAAATAGTACCTTCAAAATCACCAAATCTAAATCGAACACTGTTTTTGAAAAATTTCAGTTCTACCTCATAATGAATATTTCAGTTCTCTTCATTGAACATAGATTCCAAACCATAAAATTATAACACCTATTTCAGAATAAGATTCTTTTGATAGATCCATATTAAATCTAACACATTTTTTATATTTATAATTCCTCTGAAAACTCATTGAAACATTGGATCACTTGCTTCAACTTATTCAGTTCTCTTTGGTTTTTGTTTTTTCTACGAAATGGATGTTTTGATGATATGTGGTTATAGGGTTTGGATAATAATACATACTTAAATGTAGGTAGACCAAGGTAGATGTTGTGTACAATATATGAAAAGGGATTGGGAAACTAAAATGTTAGGTATTTGAAAGGTTTCAGACAATGTCTTGTTTCACACGTGAATATGTAAGATAATTATGAAAAAAAAATTAAAACAAATTGTGTGAATAAATTTATGATAAAATAAATCGACTAAAATATATAGTACAAAAAAATATTAAAAAAATATGAATTAATTTTATTGGTATGTAATTTTAACATATATAAATCAGAATAAATAAATAAATCAATAAAATAAAATAAAATAAAATAAAACTTTTAAAACATATAAATATTAACAATTATTTAAAAATTAAATAAACCGTACTCCCCTATAATAAATTCAAAATTTATATTGGGAAGTGGTTTAGTGAAAATATTATCTAGTTGATATTCAGTGTTTACAAATTATAATGATATATGCTTTTTATGAACATGAGCACATTGAAAATGATTCTTTATATAAATATGTTTTGTTCCTGAATGACTTATAGTTTTTTTGAAATATTAATTTCACATTTATTATCACATAAAATAGGCATAATATTAAAATCTATCAAAAATTACATTACTGTGTTTTTCGTCTATAATACTTAATGACAACAAATGCATACAAATATAGTTATTCCTCAAATATTGATAGGGAATTTGAGTCTTTTTTCTTACAAGATCATTATAGTAATTATTTTTCTAAAAATTGAGAAGTTTTTTTGGAACATTTTCAATGTAATATGGATCCTCCAAAATCATCATTGGAATATGACATTAAATTAAAATCAGAAGATTTTGGAAAAAGAAGGTATTGAAAAATAGTTCCCTTTAAATATCTAAAAATATTTTTCACACCAATATGATGTTATTCTTTAAGAGTTGTTTTAAATATACCACATAAATAAAAAAACATAATATCATTTCTTTTAATGGTAATATATAATAAAATACCAATTATACCTCTGTATAATTTATTGTCCATTGGTTTTCTAGATTCTTCCAAATCATGTCTTATATTAGTACACATTGTAGTTTTATGTGTCTTGTTATTATCAAGACCAAAATATTTCAATAAATAAGAAATATATTCTCTTATGTTGAAAATATTTCAATAATTTTTTGTTAAATTTGAAGTCCTATAATGAATTTCAATTCTACCATCATAGAAATTTCAAATTATATTTTCATATGTTCTGAAAAAACATTAAAAAGGTTTTAATTAGTTGAACCAAAAATCACATCATCAATATATATTTTGAAATAATTATATTTTAGAACAAATCCTTTTCATAAAAATGTTTGGATCTTCCAATCAAATGACAAATTCATTTTCCAAATAAAATGAACTAAATCGTTCATACCAAGATCCATGTTCTTGTTTAAGGAAATAGATAGATGTAATATATTTAATAACAGAATACGGTTATTGTGAATTTTCAAAACATTGATGTTTTTCAACGTAGACGTACTATATTAAATAGCTATTTAAAAAATGCTGATTTTACAACCATTTGATATAATTGAATCATCATATGATATGAAAAAGTGAAAATTATTCTAATTTTTTCCAATATAGCTATAGAGGGAATGGTTTCATCATAATATATACCTTTATTTTTATTATATACTTTATTTACAAATTTATACTTATTTCTTGTTAAAATCCTAGTATCATCAAGTTTATTTCTAATGACCTACATAGTTCCTATAAATGGATAATATGACGGCCTTTCAACAAATTCCTAATCATCATTCTTTTTGAATTGGTTTATCTCATGTTGCATTACTGACATCCAACTCTTACATGCTAAGCCACCTTCCAAATATTTAGGCTCTAGTTGAGTGAGAATGGAAAAGAATTCTACTAGGTTTTCTGTATTTGTTCATGTTCATAATCTTATATATAAGTCTCCTATAAAAGTTTCTAAAGGATGATTCTTTATGGTTCAAGATAGTACAGGTAAAATACTTTTAGGTTCATCAGTATAATTTTCATATGAACAGGGATGAATATTATTTATATTATTTTCAAAATTATTTTTTGGGGTTTTGCATCTCATGTTGTCATATGAGCCAGTAATTTCATCAGTTTGATCGATTTATTTAATAAATGGGCCAATTTCATAATCCATTAAATGAACTAATTCTTAAATAATCATTAATGTTTTATTAAACACTCTATATGATTTAGAGGTAGTAGAATATCCCAAAAATATTCCATCATCAGCTTTTGGATCAAACATAACATGATTATACATAGGGTTCATGATATTCACATTGCATCCAAAAACATTAAAGTACATCACATTAGGTTTGTTTTTTCCCATATTGATATGGTTTCTTTTTGAAAATAGTATTAATTAAAACACTATTCATGATATAGAAGATATTTCTTTCAAATTCTTCTCATATGTAGGTAGGTAGACTATATTCATTCAGCATTGTACTAGCCATTTCTTGTATAGTTTTATTTCATCTTTCAAAAATTGCATTTAGTTGAGGTATTCATAGTAAATTTAAGCAGTATTTAATACCCACATATTAAGACAAGGAATTGAATTCCTGAATGTAATATTAACCACAGTGATCACTTCTAAATGTAATTTTTTCAAATCATTTTCATTTTGAACAATTTTACAGCATCTTTCAAAAATACAAAAATACTTCACATTTTAGTTTTAAAAAATAAATCAAAGTAAATCTAGAATAATGAACAACTAAAATATATACATATAATTTTCCAGCCATACATGCTACTCATGATGGTCTAAATAGATCCATGAGAATATGTTATAGAGGTTTTAATGTATCAATTTTATTAATAGATTTGAAGGAAGATTTTTGTTTCTTTCCAATTGTCATTCCTCAAAAAATCTGTCACCATCAAATTTAAGACAGGGTAAATCAAAAACAAACTAGTTAATATATAATTTATGTAAAGCATAAATATTACAATGACATTGTCTCATATTCCATATCCAAGACTCATTTATATTAGTAGTTAAAGAATTAACTCTATGTCTACATAAAAAATTTAAATCCAAATTATAAACATTAGTAGTTTTTGGTTATCTAAATATACACACTTTATCTTTAAACATAGAGCAGTAATTGAGAGAAAAATCATTATAATATCCATAATCACAGATTTGGGTGATTCTTATAATTTAGTGCTTCATTTCATGAATATATACTACTTGATTTATTGTTATTGTTTTTAGATCTCCAATTGTTCTAAGTCCAATAATCATTCCTTTGTCATTATCACCAATGTTAACAAGACCTAAATCTATTTGAGTTAGTGTATTAATGTTTTATTATATTCCACTCATATTCCTGGTGCAACACCAATCCATATAACATATATTGTTTCTATTTCTATGACATGTTTCCTAAAAAGGAAATTTAAAGAAAATAATATTTTGTTACAGATATACTCTTGGTTCCACTAGTGTTTTCTAGAATAGATCTTGGAATACATATCATCATTGTTTTTCCATAACCCATATCATATGCTTCCGATAAACTTTTTCCAATAATTTTTTTTAATTACACATATTTGATGATTTTTGAAATAATGGTTTTTTTATATATCCTCATGTTACAAAAAAATTATAAATAATGGTTTTTTAATTCCAAACAAAATAATTGTTATATTGTTTAGATTTTTCACCCTTACAACCTATACCAAATCATTTATTTTTAATGATATTTTTTCCAATAATTTCATTCAGAATATTTTCTCCTTCTATAAAAAAAGAGATGAGCACTTTTTTACTTTTATACATCATCTTGTAACGCTTTAATATTATTTTCATTTTCAGCATAGTTTGTGTAGTTGGGATAAATTTTAAACTAACTGTTGATATTGTTTATGTAAGATATCTCTTTCTTCTAAAATAAAATTTTGAATATTATTAAAATATTTGTGTTTCTTTAATAAGGATTAATATTTTTAATTCTATAATTTTATAGGTGGTAGCTAAATTATTATTTGAAAAATTTTAATTAGAGCAAGAATTAGAATTAGGTGAATAGTAGGGTTTTTCATTATCTTCATTTTCCATGAAGCACATATCATCTTTAGTATTTCATTCTTCTTATTTGGAATAAAAATTTGATGAGATGTTAGAGTATTTAGAAATACACAAATTATTCTTCATTTCATGATTTCCCTATAGTTCATAATAAAAAAATTTCTTATATGTCTTTTTTGTATATCTTTTTTCATTTTTTAGCTGAGGACTATCATGTCTAATATGACTTAATTTCTTGCATTCATAGCATCTCACTTCCCTTGAGTCTTTCTCATCCCTATAAAAGGGTTTTCTGAATCATTTTTTCTTCTTATAAAACTTGATAAGTTTTTTAGATAATTGATCCAGTTCTATTTCAGAATAAATTTTTTTGAATTATTTTCCACTCTAAATTAATGATTTTTTATTTTTATTTTCATCTCAAATGATACCTTTTGAGAAGTATTATCCTTTTTCACTAAGGCTTTATTATCTTAAGCTTCATAATGCATTTCAACATCATACATCATCAGTTTTCTGAGTGATTCTCTCGTTTTCATATTTTTGTTAAGTGATAATTGTTGAATTGCATCTGATATACCATTCCATTTATTAGGTATTACTCTCAGTACATTCATATCATGATTTTCTTGTTTTATAGGATCACCTAAGGTCACAATTTTACTGTTAATCTATGTAATAATTTCATTCATCTGAGTGATACTCTCTCCATTAAACATTCTAAATGTATAAATTTCAGTTTTTCGATTACATATGATAGTTTTCTTAAATTTTCTATTCCTTCATTGGAACTATTATAGTTTTCCACATTTCATAAGTAATAGGACATTGTGTGATGTGATTGAATTGATCTAGTATAAGAACATAGATAATATCATGCATAGAATTTGAAGTCTTGTCTTACATAACATCAAGAGCAGCATTACATGCAGTGGGATTTTCAAGAATTATATAATTAGTAAGGATCATTGAGTAGACATTTAATCCCAAATTCTTGAAATTGATAATAAACTACGATTTCCAGCGTCCAGAATCATCTTCATTGAAAAAATAAGCATGAACCATTGAATTTCATTCTATATTATTAGTCATTTCCAACATTGTATAGGTCTTATAATTTTAGGTTGTAATATATTTTTACAAAACATCCCATTTGATACCAATTTTTAGGTCAGAATATTCAAATATACATTCGAGGGGGTGAATTATGTCTCTTCAAAATAAATCACAATTCTTCCATTTTTTGTCAAATATAGATTATGCGGATAAGATGTTGTTATCTTTTGTATGAAATTATGAGGTGAAGATAAAAAATACAGAACATGATAATTTATAGTGGTTTGGGGCCTAAAGATCCACTAGTCCACTCCACCAATTACTCTCTTTTCGATTTTGGTGATATTCACCCATCATGTCCTCATAACATAAGACAAATCCACAACTGAGTGCAAGAAGTGGACACCACTAAAAACAATGATAAAAATATAGCCTTCTAGTTCATTAAAAGAGATCTGAATAACCATAGCCTATATTGATAAGTTAATAATCCACCATAACATAGTACAAGCTATTGGAAATCTCAATAAAAATACATCTATTAAAAATTTCTTGGATGAACTTCATTGTTTAAACAACAAGTGACAGTAGATGGATATTTTTCATTAGAAAATAGTTTCTTTAATAATGAGAAGTTATAATGTAATCTATTTTCAATATATCTTCATGTAAAAGTAGAAACTATTAGCAGTAACAGAATTACAAAAAAAAAAGATAAAACATTTATATTTCCAAAGTGTAGCTTCTTCTGTAGAAAATAGATTTCGATTAATTGTTGTGGTAGATCTATAAAATATCTTCATTGGAATGCAGTTTCAATCATAAATATGGATCGCAATATGTGGATCAATATATCACATATTCATTGAATCTTACACAAACTATTAGAATAAATATAGTTGATATCTAGAATTTTATTTCGATATCTATGAAAATATCCTCATAAATCATGGGAATTCAAATTCATAAGATATCATAGATTAGTCATAACATACCTTAAGAATATGATATGATTTCTCCACTAAATATGATTCTTTGAATCCATCATAATCATCTTTGAATCATTAAAAAATAATCTTTTAGTAATCGTAATATTCTGTAATGATCATTTCATGGAACTCTGATAAAATTGTAAATTCAAATCTCAAATAATGAAAAGTAGAAGGTAAGGTTCCTTCAAAATACAAAACAATAAAAAATTTAGGGTTCAAATATAGAGCATTAATTATCATAATATATGGTTGAGAATGTAATTTTTATCACAAAAGAATGGTTGCTGATCCATATGTTATTTTCTAAAATGTATGGTATCATACATATATAGGGTTATTTAACTATATGTTTTCCTCTTTTTCAATTGTAAGGTTCCATACATATTTGTGGTTTTATATCTATAATTTGTTGTCCAAATATGGTTGATTGACCATATGTTCTGATATTTCAACATAAGGTTTAATAAAAACATAGGGTTTGTTCCTTACGTTACGTTCTTTAGCGTACAGTACAAACAACATTTCCAGAAGATGCTTAAAAGACTTTCGAACACATTAATGAAAATTCACTGAAATGCACCTAATGTTATATCATTAGTAAAACACGCAAGGGTATTTGTGAGAATAAAAATCAATAATATTTATAGATTATAGTTGAGACAATCCATTTCCAACATACTTCTCTCTAGTCTATTATAAAAATGGAAACATCATTTGTGAGGTGTTATTTTATCTTTATCAATGATGAAAACTTTCCATTTCTATTAATGCTTTCAAGGATGGTCTTAAAACTATTATATTTTGTGAAAATGACTATTAAATTTATTTTGTAATTTTTTTTATTTTATATAACTAACTTGTGTACATAATATAAATTAAATAAACAAAATGAGTTCATTGTGATTGAAAATTTAACAATTAATCTAAATAAGTATAATTAATATTTTATAAAATGCATCATAATCATATATGAAATAAATAAAATATCATTTAAATATCTATATATTCATTCATAACATATATTATCAATTATGTATAATTATCCCCATTTTAAATGATCATCCATACATGTAAACAACTGAACTGATCATGAAAGCCTAGAAAATGAACACTCTCGGACAATGTAATTGAACACTATAACACATAATAATTCCCATAAATGAACTTAATAAAATTATATAAAATAAATTACATGTAAAATATTTTCTTGGTTATTAATTAAGTAATACAATTTTATTTTATAGGATATTAATGTGAATAAATCATTCAAACTTATGGTAAGGGGATTCATTACCCGAGTTAATTTCATTTGTTTATTCTCTCTTCCATGTTATGAATTTTCATATTATGTTCTTCAAATTTCATTAACATTTTTTATTCAATGACATTAATTTTTACCGTCTGATTTAATGATAACTTCAAATATTTTTTCACAACAACTATTCTTTCTTAAAAACACATCTTTTAATTCCCTTGATATTATTTCTTCTTAATTCAAGAATGATGATTCATATTAAATGTATTTCATTCCATTTTTCTTTTAGTAACATAAAATTTTTTTCATTAAATTATTCATTATAAAATTCTCATGAAACTCATTTCCTTTCCATGGGGGTTTTGATGGAAAATATAAACATATGTTCATTGTTCCATGCATGATTATGTAAATGTTACGATGTGAAAGGTGTGTCAAAATTATATAGTTCTCTAATCCATTGGGTAATGTGGGATATCTCATGAGATAATGTGCTAAATTCTAGAACACGATGCTATATTTTTTTCAATGATGATGTTATTGTAATTCCCATATGTTAGGCATGAACATGGTCCTATATTGTTTATAACTCGATGTGTTATTTTACCAATAAGGCATGAATATTCATTTTTATACATTCTTATATTCTATGAATTTATCTAATTATTATTCTCATTATTATGATGATAATTCCAAGATTATGTTATGTCGGTAATTATTATTCACACCCATTTTATAATTATTCATGTTCTTATATATCCTCTTAATAGTCTTTAAACTCATGCTTTTATTTGATTTATAATATTAGCTGACAACATATACTAAGGAGTACATGAGGACCACTAAAAATATATAGATGATGAAATTAAATCATTTTTATTTTGAATTTGTAAATGTTATGTTTTGTCCGAATTTTACCTAGACACTAAAACATTTGATCCAATTTTTTTAGTACTATTTTGTTATATATAATTATAATAATGTAATAGTCTTATAAAAATATAAAGGGTCCCAAATGATAGTTTCAGAAAATGATTTTGTTAATTTTGGAATTTGAAATAGATAAACATTATAAAAATCCTAAGGATGAGACTAAGTATATGTAATCATCTAATAATACTTGTTTATAAAATGATAAATGTTGGGATCCCACAAGATATTAATTTAGAGTTAATTTCACCCACAAATAAATTATTTATTCATGAATTATAATAATAATGTTTTTTGGAGCCTTTTCTAATTTAAAAATTGGTGTGAAATGGAGAAACAATGCCAACAACCCAAGTGAGGAGAAATGAAATGATTTCCCAAACAACACCCCCAATCCCTTTGGAGGTGGAGTACAAAATTTCATAAAGATTCTTACCCAGTGATCTCAGGATATGAATAGTAACTTGAAAAATGTGGAATGTCATCTTTCAACTAAAAAGTATAAATTGGATATTGAGTATTTAATGTGGAAATGGCCACCTTAATTGAGTGGATATTCGAGTCCACATTTCATATAATAGTGGGTAAACAAAATGGAAAATATATTTTTTATTTTCCACTATTCTGAGATGGATAAGGCGACTCTTGTATTTTATCATTTAAATGGTGTTGTCGACCAGTGGTGGCAGTTTATTAATAACAATAATCCAATGAAATAAATTGATGATATTTAGTAGGAAGACTATCATAAATTATTTCATAACATGTATTTCCCTAAAACTCATCAGACATAGATGTATAGAGATTTATTAGAGGTAATGACAAAGGAAGGTGAATCATTCCTGATATACGAATCAAATTTCACATGGATTTCAATTTTCACATTAGGTTTGGTTGTTAACATTTATTTCCAGATAGATAGATTCTATTGTGGTTTAAAATATATCCTTTGAAAGCCTCTAGATATTTGAGACTTTGGGAGTTATAAAGAAGATTTTTGATGTCAATTCAAAGTGGAGATTGAGTTTGGGGAATGATCCAACGACTATAGATGTACTAAATTGTATATGAAGTTTCAAGATAGAATTTATAATAAAACAATTATAAATAAAATGTAGGCAATCACATGTCATGATTTTTGGATGAAGGATTATGTGAATTTCCTCAATGGGATTGAGAGATTCTACAAGCATTGGAGGGGAATCCACTAATCTCATGATTGTTGAAAATATATAATAAATATTAAAAATATGATGGACTAAAGGAGGACACCACTTATCATTTAATTATTCATCAATATAAAGCAATAAAACTATTCCATACAGTGCAAAAAACTTCATGTCCTCAAGGGTTAATAGTGTTAGAATCCAAAAAAGCCCAAGGAGAAAGGTAAATATTTTTATATCACTACTACTGAGATGGATACGAACAATGATGTGGGTTCACGTATGATGGTTACTCATTCAATAATAGAAAAAAAAATATTTTATTATGGTTCAATTCATTCTTTAATAGATTGAAATATTAGTAAAACTATTCAACATGACATCAAAATATAGAGGTTGAGTTATCATTGAGGAGATAAAATGGTTAAATTATTGAATCCAATGTATATAAAAACTCCCAAGTCAATTATTGTGGACTAAACCATCAATATAATCTTTTCATAAATCCTTTGGTGGAATTTGGTGCTATTTTTGGAATAGATTTTCTATATTATTACAAATACTCCTTCAACTATGAGGTAAGGGTGACCACACTCCAAATCCCAAGGTATCCTCCAATTCTGTACAAGTTTATAGGGGAGGAAAAATATCCTTCAAAATCATCGCCTCACTTGTGGATGTAATTTCTTTAAATGAAATTATATATAACTCAAATGATTATGAATATGGAGAGAATCTTGATTGAACATATGCCCAATATAACAGACTACACTAATGTGTTCCTTGGAGAGTTTTCAAGCCTTCCTCTTAATAAAAATCTTGAGTTTTAATTGATATTATTCCTAGATCTCTTCTTATATCAATGACACCTTATATAATGGAAGCCATTGAGCTAGAAGAACAACAAAAATTACAAGACAATTTAAAAAAGGATTTTATATAGTAATGTGATTCACTATGGGGTGCACCATTCTTTTTAATAAATAATAATATGGATCAATATTCATATACATTGATAATCTTGATATCAACAAAATCAGGATAAAGATAATGTATACCCTTCGACAAATAGATGTTTTATTTGATGAATTGGGAGGGGAATGGTATTCTTATATGGTGGACCATTAGTTGGGATATCATTAATTTAATATGATAAAGGAATATATTCCAAAAACTTCCTATCAAACAAGTTATGGATACTCTTAGTTCATAGTTAATCCCTTAAGAATCAATAATTCCCCATAAATATTCCTGGACTCAATAAATATAGTTTTTATAAATCACCACTATAAATTTATGTTAGTCTTTATTAATGATATATTAATAGACCTTATGTGAATGGGGGAACATGGGGAGCTTTTAAATACTAAACTAAAGCCATTTTGAAGTGACGAAATTTATTTATCGTACATCAAATTCGAGTTCTAGTTGGAGCCTCTAACATTCCTGTAGTCTGTTATCACTAGAAAAGAAATATCTATAAACCCTTCAAAGATAAATTCAATTGAAAAGTGTCCCATGAAATCATATGTAAGTGATATACATAGTTTCAATGATATATCTGGGTATTATTGAAAATTTGTAATGAAATTATCATGATTTTCAAAACCACTAACCAAACTGACTGGTATGGGAGAAAATATTTTCTAGATTAGTGAATGTGATTATTGCTTTAAAGTGATAAAAGGAGGCATGTAAGCACTACACTACTCACACTACTGAATAGTGGGGAATTCATTGTGGTATACAACAAATCCTCATATAAGTGAATATGTTATATTCTGAAGAAAAAACGATTATTTGATATCTTGCACCTCATGGTAGTTCAAAATTCGTGAATAAAACTACCCAATGCATGTTCTGGAGTTAAGAGATATGATCTTTTAATTGAATATCTAGCGGCATTATCTCCATATAGATAAGTGTGAAATATATATTAATCATAATAGCCTTAATTATATATATACATTGAATGAGTTTAATATGAAATGAAATAGTTGGTTAGGGTTCATCTAGGATTATGACTATTCAATACACTACCATCACAAAAATATGAATAATTTTGTGGATTTTCGAAAAGAAAGGATCCAACAACATTATCAAATATGAAAATTTAGAAGGATCCAATATTCTTAGATTTGAAAAGGATGGAACTGATAATACTTAAATGAAGGAACATCACTAATAATTTCTCAAATTATTGGTCAACCATCCACCAGCATTAAAATAAACGATTCTTACAGAAATTATGTAGAAATTTAAAAGAATGTGGAAAATAATATAAAGGTGAAATCGTAAAAGATTAAAATTAACGGGGAATAAATTGTAATATTTATGTCATGACTAAGTGTACCATCCAATATAGATAAAATGAAAGTGTATCAGTGTGATTGACATTGCTCAACCTTTTCTATTCACCCAGGGAGCACAAAAATGTATCCAGATATCTGAGAGAGCTATTGGTGGGACAATATGAAGAGGGATATCATTAAAAATACATCAAATTGATCTTTATGTCGGTATGTGATGGCTAAAATGAAAATTTATAAGCGGATAATGGATCTATTACCTATACAAAAATAGAAATGGAAAAACATCTCCATGGACCTTTTCACTAAACATCTGAAGACATCCTGCAGAAAGAATGCATTATGGGTTTTTGTGGATCATCTCACAAAGACAAAATAAATTATTTCAATTTATGAGGACTTATCTTTGGATCAAGATTAATGAATATATATCAATAAAGTTTAAAGGATTCCTAGTGTACCACATTATATTGTATCTGATCGTGTTCCAAGACTCACTTTGATGTTCTAAAAAAAATTCAATATTTTCTAAACACTATGTTAAACATTTAGATGGATTATCATCCAAAAACGAGTGTCCAATCAGTGTAGTCTATTAATAAACTGGAATTAATTTTATGAGAATGTTTTATGGGCTTTAATAGAGGATGGGACCAATATCTTACATTGGATGAATTTTAATAAAACAACAGTTTCCACTCAAGAATCCAATTATATCCATTTTAAGCCATGTATTGATAAATATGAAATACACTGATGTGATTGGATGATGTTGGTGAATGTAAGATTTAAGGACCTGTAATGGTCAATGAAAAGGTGGAAATGGTAAAAATCATTCATCATCACATCAAGGAATCCCACGATTGAATGATTTGCTATGTAGAAAATCGTCGACCAGACCTATATTTTAATGATGGGGACAAGGAATTACACAACATATATCCATGGAAAAGGATTATAATATTTGGGAATAATAAATATCCATGCCACATGTTTATTTGACCCTTTAATATTCTTGATCACATAAGAGTTGTGGCATATCCATTGGAACATTCACCATCCATTTATCAATTAAACGATTTACACTATGTATCTCTCTTGAGGAAGTACATACCATATCTCTCACATGTACTGAATCAAAAGGTGGTAGGGTTATAAAATGATCTATCATTCATGTAGTATCTAATGAATTTCACAGACCACAGAGATAATGTACTACACAACAAGACCTCCCACATGGTCAATGTACTATAAAAGAAACAAAAGTATGAAGAGAAAACATAGGAACTAGAGGAAGTGATAAAGGATAAATATCATCACCTATTTTCACTAAATAATTTTAAACAAAATTACATGGTTGAAATTTCATAATATGGGAGAAATTCATTAACCCAAAATTTTATCAATGGATATTTCCTTATTATAATTAATCCAAATTGTAAAAATCACATAGAATCAGCCAGAGGACACATAAAAAACATTATAAATGAAGATTTAATGGAATCATAGGTATTTATAGAAGTTAAAGAACTAATATTGATAGATTAGTATCTTAACCCATAGAATAGTAACACGACCATTAAGAATAGTAATTCCTCTAATAGTATAGTAACGCAATCTATAGTAGTATAAACAAACGTTTATTTATCTTATTAATGATAATATGTTATAATTATATCATGGTATAAGTAAATATATATATGAAAATTTACTAATTGAGTATTGGTATTTTTATAAAACACAAATGTTTATATTCATATTATATTTAATATTACTATTAAAAATAATTTTGGTTTCATTAAATTTATTCCTAAATTTAAATTTTATGTCTTATAATTATAAGATAATTTTATTTTACGTTAATTAATTTTTCAAAGCGTTATAAAATCTGTTATAATTTTAAAACTAGTACTTTCCAGGAAAATTATTATTTTAATTAAAAAATTTATTTATCATATTTAGAAAATTATTTTCATAAAATGTATATCATTTTATTATTTCTACAGGTGAAATAATATATAGTAAATTATTGGTAATTTTCTAAAATACTATAATTTTTTGAATATTAATATATGATAATTTACGATAATAGATAAATACATTATTTAGTTAGTTATTATTGATGTGAGCCTGATGTAAACAAAAAATAAACAAATATCCTATATTTTATTAATATATTTATTGAAAATATTCAAAATATTCATAGTATTTAGCTTAAATAATAACCTATTGAATAAAATAATTCTAAAACATCCCTCTCCTCACATATAAATAGAACCCCTCACAACCTCCTCTTCTCACATATTCGATGATCTGAATATAGTCAATGATCAGCCAAATAATTTTACAAAGCCCATCCCACCTATCCAAGATCCTTTTTATTATCAAAATATCAATACCAATATACCTAAGGAGGACCTCTAGGAGAGGAATTCACGAGAAAAAATTAACATTCTTTTCATTAAATTTATTTTAACTATTTATTTTATATTAATAATTTCTATATATATACCCTTATCCAATAGAATGATAACTATATTATATTATTTATACTATAATTATATAAAATTTTGGATAAATATATCATCAACCCTCTTATACTCTCCATTTTATTCTAAATAAGTAAACATGGTCTCTCATGTGCAATTTCATCGCCTTTAAGGAAAAAAGATTTCACTTTTAATTAACACCATCAAGGTTTCTCATAAAATAATTACATTGTTTTAAAAATATTTCAAAATGTATTTTATACCATTTTTTTGTTCTCGAAAAAAAATATACATAATATTAAATTATAAAAAAATGATTTTGTGGTGATCAAAATCAGCCAAATTAGTCTAAACGATTATAATTGATAGTATATCCAGTCAATCATCCTCGAAGATGAAAGAATATAAAATATGACCAACTAAAAGTTTGTAAGATCATTAATAACATATAATATCAATTCTCGATAGTTACCACCATTTGACAATGTAATACATACATGAATAATGCTAAATTGACCATGATAACTACGAAAATGACCCCCAACCAATGATGAAATTGAACTCTATCACATATCATAATGGGAATAAATATTCATAAAAAATAATATTAAATAAAATACATGTACATGATGTTTTTTATTTTTTTAATTGTTAAATCTAATTTTATTTTCTAGGATTTAAACTAAAGGGATAATCCAGAATAAGGTAAATGAATTGTTGAACCCAATTCCTTTATTTAGGAAATTCTATCTTAAATTTTATGAAATTTCATATTATGTTATTAAAATATCAACTACCTTTTAATTTTGATGATATACATGTTTCCCATATAAATTTTTGAAAAATTCAAGTATTTTTCCAAAATATATTTTCTTTATAAAAAAACAACTTTTACGTCTCTTTTGATTATTTATTCTTCTCTCAAGATTGATGGATCATATACCAAGTATGTTATTACCTATTTATTTTGGGAACCCCAAGGGTTATTATTCAAATTATGCATTATGAAATTCACTTGAATCCCATTTCAATTATCTAGGATATTTTACTAAAAAGATTCTAATACATTATAAGTGGAATTCACGATTATTTAAATGTTTTGATGTAACGGGTATGCCAGAAATTATGTACCTCTGTAATGAATAGGGTAATGTGATGTGTCTCAGGAGATAATTTGTAACATTCATGAATACAAATCTATATTATTTTCACAACGATGATGTTGTGATGATGCACATATTATGTGCATGAACATGATGCTAGCTTTGTTCATAAATATGTGAAATATATTACCACTAGTATAAGACATGTCATTTTTATGAATTTTAATATTCATTTCCATTATCTAATCATTCTTATCATTAATTTGTTGATCCCTTTCATATGATATATTGGTAATGATTTTGTTCACTCATGTTATATTGATTCATGTTTTTATCTATCTTCTTACCAGTCTTTCATCTCACCCCTTTCATTGATGTATATCTTCAAATGACTAAATATACTAAGGAGTAAATTTTTTACACCATATTTTTAGAGTAATCATAAATCTAACTATGATAAATCATTAATATTCTAAATGAATAATATTGTTTATCAGTGAAAATTTTAATTTTTTTAGTTAATCGTAGCAAAAAAAGGTAAAATGTCCAATAATTCCTATGGAATATTAAATTGAATATTTTCTATGTTAATAATATGTATGTATGAGTTTTTGAGGTATGCGATGTCTCGATTAATACATAAAAAACATATTAAGGATATTATTTTATGCATGGGATTTTTATTAAATTTTTTTAATAACTACAAAATGGTGTGTCGTATGGGGAATTTGTGACCATGATTGGGTTCAGGATGCGTTGTTTACCATATATAGGGTATAACATTTTTAAGCGTTGGAATTTTACACTTCTCGCTCGTGACAATGTTTTGGGAAATTAATATTTATTCCATTTTTAAAATAATAAACCCTTAGTATCTCTCAAATGGTGCATCTTATGAAAATTATAAGAGCACCATTGGGTTTAGAATGTGTTGTTTACCCTATTCATAGTATGACATTTATGAGAAACATGAATTTGGTAAAATTTCTATTTTTGGTTCTGTTATTAATAATTTTATTATATTAATTGTATAAAAAAATATAATAATAATGGAAAAATGTTTTCCAATGTGCTTCATCTACCAGAAAATGGAAAACACTATAATTTATGGACTTCATATCTAAAATCATTATTTTTCCAAAATTTCCATTCTTTTCTATTAGAAACAAATTGATAAAGTGAAATTAATGACTCTATAATAGATTTCGTGTTCAATAGTGAATGAAATTTGGTTTTTTATATTGATATTTTAAAACCTGTTATTTTTTGAAATACATTGATCTTCACTATTTCGTGATCTCATAGAGATCATACAACCCAGACATTCCATGGATACAATTATGGGGTTCTTCTTCAAGGGTTGTTGATCTTCTTCTCATGCGACAAACCTGCAGGCAAAAATTGTGCATGATGCTCTTAGAAGAAAGAAAAAGTGGGTTTTTCATTATTTATTTATTTATTTATTTAATTATTTCTTCTTTTATTTTCAATTATAATCAATTATAGGAAATATTGTAGGAATTTAATTTAAAATGAAAAAACCCAGAATTATTAATGGATAATACATGATCATCAAAATATTGTATATATAAATTATCACATGGAATTTTGATAGATATTATCAAAATATAATTATGATTTTTTTTATCAAAGGATAATTGCAATTTAATTTTTTCAGATAATATTCTAAAAATATTTATGGATAATTTATACATATTACCATGAAATAATTATAAATTGATAATTTATTTAATCTTATAAATTATAATTATAAATATTTATCAATTGATAATTACAATGAATTGTACAAAGGTAATTGTGCTAGTTTATCATAGATAATGATAATTTATAAATTATCATTTTAAGATTATTGTTGAAGGAAAATGTTATAGCCATATGCTTTGATATAAAGGATAATTTTTATTCAAGAAAGTGAAAATATCACCATGTGTGACATCGTAATGATAGTTATAAAATTATTCAAGACAGAAATTGTATCATCGCATGTGAAATTTTATATCTATGTAAAATAAAATTGTTGTTTTGGTTATAGGAAACCCTTGATTTATCTCATTCATTGATTTTCCAACAACTCGAGTCATTGATGTGTTATCATTGAAGATAATAAAATAGAAAAGTGGTATTTCTGAAATTCGAGTTAAGAGGTTCCTTACCTTATTTGGATCATGTTTTAAATAGTTTCTTTGATGATTATAATTGTTGAATTTTATTTTATCGTTCTTGATTGTGATCACATATGGGTATGTGTATCCCATAAAAGCTATAGTGACTACATGAGGGATATATTGTTGTTTTATATATGTTTTATTATTTTCACATGTTGTTGTGTATGCTATTATATACCAATTTTTATAAATTATGCCTACTTTTGTGCTTTCCCAATATATGTATCACCAAGCTTTGTGGTTGGTAGTGCTATTTGTGACTGGTGGACTGTAATGGTGTTTTTGTTACCTAGAGGAGGTGATTACTTGTTTGAAAGATTAGAGATGATGGGACCAAGAATAAGGTGGAGGTATGAGGATGCCATGGTATCATGATGAGGGAATGATCAAGGACGCCTTGATGCCATGTTCTCTTCACCGTGAGATAGCCTATGAGATGTGGGTACACAAGTTGATCTTGTCTACTGGATCTGGATTACTTTTTCCACTTGAGATATAAATGATATAGGGTATCATATCTATTACAAAGTAAGGATTCCGTAAAAGGGAATGTATACTTTTTATGACACATTTAGTTATATTGCAGCATGGAGCAAAAGCAGGTACGCCTGGGGGTTGTGGCAGCTTGTTTAGCACACTACCGCTTGGTTTTGGGATATTATGTTTATATAATTCCTAAATTTATTATTACTATGGTACACATTTTTAAAAATGATCACACTAGGTTAAAGACATATTGGTGGTGTTATATTGAGTATTTTACTCATACCCTACTTGGTTATTTCTATGTGCTTTTAGGTTCCAAAAGAGACATGGAAAAGGGAAATGGCTTTATGATGAATGGTTGAGAAGGAGAAGCTTGGAACTGGGGTGGAAAACAAACCATGGACGACACTGGAAGACCCTACAAATATATTATTTATCATCTTCATTTCATTACTCTTTTTAGCTTTCCACTTTTGTAGATCTTATATATAAACATTGTATGTCATCTCTTGTTTCCATATTTACTCTATTATTTTATTCATTATATTAGTATTGTTATTTATTATCCTTCTCAATGTCATGACACTGAGGTTATAGACTCCCCATTATTGAACAAAGATCCTCACTGCTTTTTGGTAGCCTCATGGTATGGGGAGGTACAAAAGAGGTAACATGGAATTTTGGCTCGGACCCGGTGGTCAGGGTTGGGATGTTACAAAATTGTAATAGAGGAATTTTTACAATAACTATTTTCTTCTACTTGTATTAGGTTGGGATATGATAGGAAGGAATTAGGACATTAGGGCTTGGGTAGGGGAACTATGTCATTGTATATCCATCACTATATAATGGACATCTGAGTTTCAATAATGTGAGAATTTATGTTATGTTGTTAGTATTGATTCACATAATATGATTTACATGATATTAAATGTGATTTTTATGATTTCAAGTATGTTCATTCATCATGACTAAGCACCTAGGATCACATGCCATATATATACATTTTTTAGTACTAATAGTATTTTCTTAATTAAATTCCTTGGTATGTGCTATCTGTTTGGGATAGTTTGTTTTGTAATATATCTTTATTGGCATTAATTAGTCATATTGTTCACATCGTTTTGTTATTATATATATAATGATTGTGAATAGCATACAGGGATGAGAACAAGGGTTTGTAATGGGAGGGGTATACCATAAGATAAGGGTTTACACCTACAAAAATAATGTCTGGTCCCATAAACTGGTTTAGAGAATAACATTGTTTGATACCATTGGCGTTTTAGAAATTACTATGTCCCTAAAACTTTTTTTAGAAGATTCCTCCACGTGGATTTTTTGTGGGATAGCCAGCTGAGAAGGATGGTCCTGGGAATTTCCCTACAACATCTCTAATGGGGGAAGATGTGGTCCCTTTTCAACCACCACCAATGTCAATGGTTGATTATGTGATGGATTTACATCACCATTATCCTCCAGCAATCCTAGGAACCGGTGGACCACATGATTTTGAGGACTGGGTGGATATCATAAAGGGTATATTTTAATTCATTGAGATACAATTTGTAATGATGTTAAAGATCTCATCTTTCATTCTATTGGGACCCACTATGAGTTGGTGGGATTTATTGGATAGGCTATACAACGTGAGGCTCAAACCTGGGAGAATTTCAAGTCCCAGTTTTTCAATGAGTTTTTCCCTAACACACCGAGTAACAATCAACCACAGAAGTTCATGGTGCACTATTCGGGTTCCATGACAATATCAGCATACTCTGCACATTTTCCCAAGCTCCCCTATTTTTTACCACTCCTTACTAGTAATGATGATTATAAGGATAGGATGTTTGAAATTTTTCTTTGACCTAACATTAGAAAGTAGGTCTGGGGCTTAGACCTAGCTTAATACCCTAGGGTTCTGGGGATGGCTCTTACAATTGAGAGGAATTTAAGGATGGATGAACAACTTGTTATTTTATAACATTACCCAGTCAATCAGGATGATCATCTACTCCTGTTGTGAACACTTCCTTTAATGTTATGAAGAGGAAGGCCACAGACATACATCCGAGAAGTGGAATGCAAGTATAAAAAATCAATGGTATGAAAGTGTAGTAGATCTCAGTCTCTTTAGTTTCTTATGTTGGTACCCATAGTGTTTTAACTTTGGGTTGTTTGGACACTAATGTGTAGTGTGAGCACCACCCCATATCCAATACTGACAGTTCAATTGAATATGAAACATCCAACAAATTTGTACCTGATTCTCATCTAGGAGAGGGGGGAAAACATGGTCAGGGGTTAGATGTCAAGTGGAGAACCAAAAAGGGTATATAAACTCACAAAATGACGATGACCAGAAGAAACCATGTAAATGATCAAAGGGATAAGGTAAGACATTACTATGAAACAGATATATCACCATCTACCATGATTGATACTATTATCTTCCTTATATCTATTAGATGTTTCTGGACATGACTCTCCTGTAGATTTTTGTTTCACTAACTTACCTTCCTCCAATATTTGATTAAATTAGGATATGAAATTATAGTATTTAAGGGATCAATATTCAATACCTTATTTAATGAGTTACTGATGAGGGACTCACTCTGTGGATATGAGTAGTTGTGTGTCATCTGAACATCCCTTCTCACTACTGAGGTATGCATAATGTGTTGGATTTTTTCTATGTTTTTACGGTACATTCCCGGTACTGTGCATTTTTGTAGATTGCAAAGATACTGAATTGGAAACTATTGCATCTTATGATGCATTTCTATTGTGGAGTAGAAAACGTAGTGAGAAATGACATAGAAAAATTTGATACCACTAGTCAAGTTTCAATGACATCTAGGATGAATATAAGAGGATATATGAGAGTGTGTGCATGATGTTTCAGTTCAGTTTCCTGATTTATTTGAGAAATACCACTTGATGTAATTTTTAAGGATGAGAATATGGTAGAGGGATAGAATTTTGACATATTATTTTTACTGTAATCATAAGTACGTCTTTGATAAATCGCTAATATATTAAATAGGGAAAATATTTTATCACCAAAATATGAATTTTTTAGTTAAACACATCAAAGAAGGCTAAAATGTGCAATTATTACTATATAATATTTTATAAAATAATTACTGAGTTAATAATATATATGTATGAGTTTTTGAGGTCTATGATGTCTCAACGTAGACAAAAAATATATATTAAATATATTATTTTATGCATGATAATATTTTATAATATAATTGAACAACTCCAAAACAGTTACTCGTGTAGGAAATATAAGACCACATTTTAGTATGGGACGCATTCTTTACCCTGGATATGTCCTAAAATTTGTAATAATCAGACTTTTGGATGGATTTCTCTTGATCGAAACATTTTTTTTGTAATTATATATTTATTCCATTTTTTTAATTAATATACCATTAATATCTCTCAAACGGGGAATCATAAGAGAAATCTAAAACCACCCTTTTGTCCAGAACTGGGTGTTTACACTAGACATGGTATAACATTCTTTAGAAACATGAGTTTGATCAAATCACACTTTATGGTTATGTTATCAATAAATTTATTATATTAATTAGATTAAAAATATAATAATAAAGGAAAAACGATTTTCACAATGCTACTTCTACCCAAAAAATAAAAACACCATTTTTGATGGATTTAATTTCGAGAAGCTTCATTTTTAAGCTGTTTCAATCCATTTCAATCAGAAAAACATTGATTAGGTGAAACTAATGAATCTATAAAATATTTTGAGTTGAAATGTGAATTAAATCGGGTGTTTTATGTTGAGATTATCAATCCCTTGATTTATGGTTCTTAAAACCACTGAATGTCATGCTCTTAAATATTAGATGATCTCAAAAATATACAAAAAATAATATATTATTTGGAATCAATTATACGTTTATGAATCAATGATTTAATATAACCTTCCCCCATGATAAACCTATGGGTAGCTGATGTGTGCGGTTCACATGGAGGAAAGAAAAAGTTGTTTTTTATCTTTATTTATTTATTTAATTAATCGTTTAGTTTGATTTATAATTTACTAATAAATTTTTTTTAGAATTTATTATAAAATTAAATAATCAAAAATTATTGATTGATAGTACATGACTGTAAAAATATAGTAAATATAAATTGTCACATGTAATTTTGTGAGGGATTACCAAAATATAATTCAGACATTTTTTTTCAAAGGATAATTCACTGGTATTTTTTCTGACAATATTATAAAATTATTGAAGGATTATTTATTCCTATTTACATTAGATAATTATAAATTGATAATTTATTTAAAATTAATAGTGATAATTATAAAAATAATTCATTTTGTAATTAAAAAATATATTACAAAGGCAATATCCCTATGTTATTAGAGATAAGGATACATTAAAAATTATCATGATATGATTTTTCTTCAAGGAGAATATCACATCCACATGATTTTATATAAAGGATAATTTTTATACTAGAAAGAGAAAATATCACCTCGTTTGGCATTTTAATAATAGTTCTAAAATTATCCAAGAGAGAGAATGTGTCATTGCATCTGTTATTTTTTTCCTTGTGAAATAAAATAGATGTTTTGGTTCTACGAAACCCCTCATTTATTTCGATCATCGATTTTTAAAAAACAATGGACTTCGACATGTTATCTTTGATAATAATAAAATATAAAAGAGTTGTTTCTAACATTTGAGGTAGGATGTTACTTCCATTATTGAGCTCATGATTTCAATTCATTCTTTGATGATTATAATTGTGCCATGTAATTTGATCATGCTTGATTGTGATTTCATATGGGTGTGGGTATCACATAGAAGCAGTTGGGACTCCATCAGTAATATAAGTTTAGATTTTATACATATTGGATTAATATCATATGTTAGTTCTATATGTAATTATTATCCATGTTGATATACTCGACTTAATTGTGTATTTCCCCTTCATATGTATCACTATACCTTGTGGTTTTTAGGGGTATTTGAGATCGGTGGACTATATTTTATTATTTTTACCCCAGTGTAGTTGATCATATGATTTAAAAAATATCGACAATGGTCCAATGAAAAAGGTTGAGGTACAAGGATTCTCTGGTGTCATGTTGAGGGAGTTCTCAAGGATGCAATGATGTGATGTGATTCTCGCCACAAGATAGCATATCCGGTGTGAGTACACAAGTTGATATCGTTTAGAGGATCTAGGTGCCTTCATCCACTTTAGTGATATATGACACGTAGTATAATCTCCATGACTTCGTGTGGACACTGTACAAGGTCTTGTTTACTTCTTAGGACTCATTCATTTATATTTTGATATATAGAAGAAGTAGGTGTGACATGGGTTGTGGTATCTTGGTTAGTGTTCTAACTCTTTCATTTGGGATTTTAGGTTTACGCACATCCTGCATTTATTATTACCATGATACACATTTGTATACTTGAGAACATTAGGTTATGGAAACATTAATGGTGTTATACTGAGTCTTTTACTCACACCCTACATGGAAATTTTGATGCACTTATAGATTTCATGAGAGACTTGCCGAATGGAAAGGGACCTATAATGAATGGGTTAGTAGGTGGATCTTGTAACTTGGGTGGATAGAAGACCAAGATAGTTACTAGAAGACCCTATTGTTATTTTCTTTATCATCTTCATTTAATTACTCTTGTCAGCTTTCAAATTTGGGATATCTTATTTATAAACCATGTATATCATCTCTAGACTTTGAATTTAATCTATTATTTTATTTTTTTCTCTTTTTATTTTTATTTATTATCCTTCTCGATAATTTGACACTGATGGTGTAGTCTCTCCATTATCAAACACAGGTCCCCTCTACTAGTTCCCATCCTCTGGCACACAGAGAGGTGTGCATGAGGTTATGTGGAATTTTGGTTTGGATCTAATGGTTTGGGTTGGGATGTTACAAATATGAGGACAACTATGAAGCTATATAATAATGAATTATATAATTTTTATGTTTTATTATGTAAATTTTTTGTCTGGTCCAAATTTTCCCAAGACACTAATCCTTTGCATCCATTTATTATAGTACTATTATTTTTTATCATTAAAATAATTTAATAGTCATATAAGGAAAAAATGGTTTTTATATTCAACATTAATTATAGTTTTGAGCCAAAATAATTAAATACTGAATATTATAACCCCCCCCCTCTTCACCCCTATAAATAAAAACCCTCACCACAAATTCATCGCACACCTATAACGCCTTGAAGATAGTTCAAATTCATCCCCATCTTATTACTATGAATCTCCCCCACATCTAGATCGTCTAGTTGAAAAATAATATAAATCCTAGGTGCCTTAAGGAGGTTCTCAAGGAGAAGAAATTCCAGAGGAACAATCAACATTAGTTCTCTATTAATTTCTTTTAATTTCATTCCTTTTTTATCCCCGCATTAAATATTATATGAAAAGAGACATAATACCTCCAGTATGTTATATATTGTAGAATGTTATATCTTAAAATAATATCCATCATGAAACCCCTTATCATATACCTTTAATTATATAAATGAAAACATCGTCTTTGGTGTTTAGATTTTCCACCATTGTTGTCAATGGGTTTTCCATTTGCACCGTCAAGGATGGTCATAAAACAATTATTATATATAATTCTGATTTCCATCAGTTATTTTATGTCTAATATTGATATATATTAAAATTGGAATACATTATTGTATTGATGTTATAATGTTATGTGTGTGCCCAAAATTATATAGTGCACTAATGGATTGGGAAATGTAATCCATCTCATGAGATAATGTAAAATAACTATGAAAATTATTCAAGATTTTTTTCACTACGATGATGTTGATATTATTAGAATATTTTATCCATTAAAAAGATGTTAAATTTGTTCATAGCTATGTGTTTTATTGGCCCCAAAGACATGATTTTTTGTTTTTATGTATTACCACATTCCATGCATTTATCTAATGTTTCCTAACAAGGTTATTATAATGTTCCTATGATTATGTGATTATTATTATTATTATCATTATCCTCACCCATATTATATTAATTCATGTCTTTATCAAGACTCTTATTGGGATTTTATATCTCCCATTTCCTTACCATATATTCTCATGTGACTGCATGTACTAAGGATATATGGATCTTTAGAAGGATAAAGAAGAATATTTTAAATAAATTTTTATTATTTAGTTTGAATAAGTGAAGTATGGTCGTAAATTTTACAATATTCTAAACCATTGGTTGGTGGTTTATGATGATTTTATATTTTTTATCATCAAAATTATGTAATATTCAATTAATTAAATTTAGTATCATTATATTTCTCTAAATATAGTTATTATGTTTTTAATTTTGACACTATTTATAAATCTTATCTTAAGATCCATAACATTAAAATTAGTTAATTTTCCACATCCTTGTAAATCAACTATATTTTTGTGGTATGGGGTAAGAGCATTGTAAAATATTTCCATATAGAGGCGATGAGTGAGATAATTTCATGGACATTACCAAAGAAGGAAATTAAATTGATCACATATTTTATAGAAAATATATTTATCATCTAAGAAAAATACTGTGATTTTGGGCCTCATCTCATTGATAATGAATTTAGTGTAAAAGTTTATCAAAAAAACATTGAATACATGCTCCAATGATTCAAAAATATCATTATATAATTTATATTAACATCTCATACACCTTCCCTTCAAATATAATGTGAAATATTTCTATGAAATCTCTTCCTAACTCAACCCATATAGGGTTTTCTATTATAAATACAATAAATATATTTGATAAAATATAAAGTATACTCATTGGGATTTCTATTAAAATATGGTAGCATAGAGTGGTAAAACTATATTATTTCATAATTCTAATACCATTAAGTAATCCTTATGCATGAAATATTTCCTGAAAAAATGGGTAAATTAAACACTATATGACAAAAAACCGTATATAAATCATTTTTTGGTTAAGTTATATTAATATGTAAATTCCTGTTTTTATCCCTTTAAATAAATATATTTTATATTGGGTTTTTGTATTCTTGTATTTTTTATGTTAAATATATTTTTATTTATGCCATGGTTTAGAGGTTCTAACATAGCTGTATAATCCCATGTTTGTATACAATTTTAACAATGGAGGAATCATTTGTACCTTGATTAATAATTCAATAAAATATATATAATTATAATAAAACATATAACTAGTTATATGATAATTACTGTCTGACCATAGATATTTTAAATGATTGAAATTAATATATTGTATAAAACAATAATAAAAACGAAAAACTGGTAATTATTATTGGAAATGATGTGTTTATGTGGTGAAATACAGATGATAATATATTAGAATAGAGTGGTAGAAAAAGTAAATGGAATATTGGATAGATAAGGATGAAACTTTGGAAAAATATGTCATGATTTAAATTATAAAAGTATAAATTATTTTACATTTTTGTTCACCATAAATGTGTAAAAATTATATGTTGTCAAAATATATAAGAACCAAACTATCAATTAATTTTCATCATATCCCAATGGACTCTCTTAATTTTGATAAGCTACAAAAACTCAAGAAAAGTAAAATATTTCATGGATAAAATATAACTTCATCCTTTTCCAATTAATTTAAAACAATTTATATATAGAACCATAATATTCATAAATACATATTTCATATTAATATATTAATATTCTCATTATAACATTATGTTCCACACTAGAACTATATAGTTTCAATATCTTTGTAATAATGGATACATAAACGACTATTAAATAAGAGATATAAACCATCTCCTACTCGGTTCTACTTACCTAGATGCCTTCATAAAAATATCATTCTTATTACCTTTCTACAGAACCTATGGATAGAATCCATAAGAGAAGGTGAGCGCATATTCTATATAAGGGTAAACATGGTAAATATTAATCAATGATCATTTTAAATCATTATATAAGAATATGGTTATGAGATTATGAAAATAACATAGAATGTTCATGCCCATATATCATTTATTGTGAACATGATTCATGGAATGAATCATTATCATTTCAAAATAAATGAATCATAAGGATGAGAGATCATCAGTAAACAATCATGAACCACATGTTTAAATAATGATCATAATAACGTGTTATAAATGTATTTCACCATCATTGGTATAGAAAAAATTTCATATATAACGTATAAATACCAATACCATAAAATAATAGTTGATTATGCATAAAAACCATTTTCTCATGTCCTAATGGATCTGGCATCGTCATCTATTTAACATATTGGATCAATCACACCAACTTTTTTTCTATTCTGGATCAATAACATTTACTTTTTTCCAAATGTGGATCAAGAAAATCAACCGTTTTCTCATAGTGGATCTAGAGAATAAATTTGGTTACCATAATTATGTCATGAGATATAATAATTTACCTAATTCATGGAAGGGATATATAATTCTAGTCCAGGATAAAAAATAATTAAAACCATATATATGTGTTCCAAAATTTCAAAATTCAATCAACATATCATCATATCATAACACATTGAAATAAAGTTGGTTTCATAAGAATCTGACCAATTTATCAAAAAATAACCCATGAAAAATAAATGGGTTTCATAAACATATCATCATCATAATGAAAAACCATTAAAGAATGAATAAGGATGGTAGCATTGGATCATATCCCATAAAAGTATAATTAACATCTAGTATGTTATCAAACATGGAAATTCTTTTCATATATAACTATAATATCTCTTATGGAAAATTACTTTTTAATTTAGAAAAACATATTTAAAATATATAAATATAAAAAATTTATTTAAAACAATTTATTTCAAAAAAACCTTAGAAAATTTGAAATAATATTAAAATAACGTAGTGTCCATGCAAGTGGGAAATTTCATTCAGGCATTTTATATTAAAATGAACACTCATTCAATATTTTGTATGAAAAGTTAAAATTACATTGTTTAGAAAATTACAGTTATATTACAATGATTTTATTATAAAAAGTATGAAACTCGGGAAAATTTATTTGAAACAATATAGGATAATAGAAAAATAATTTAAAAATAATTTTATAGAAAACATATACATAGAAGAAAAAAAAATTCAACCTAAGAGATATATAATGTCAGTTTTTATTGAAAACATTATTTCAGAATATTGAGTTATTGAACTGAAGAAATGTAAAGGAAAAAATTTAGAATATTAAAATAAAAAAATTATAATAAAATTAAAATTATTAATCATTTAAAGATGATATAATTTTCTCAATGATAATTCAAGAATAATATATATCAAATAAAATTGGATTGAAACAAAACTCCCATATTGCTTTGGTAAATTATATATCATTATCCCCATGAAATAATAAAATAAAATGTATATTTTAATATTATTAAAATAAATATACTTATGATAAAACAGGTCGTAGTTTCTATATGTATACCATGATAAATAAATTGGTGAAGAACATAACATATGTCTGAAAGAAGATAATTTGAGACGATAAATCCTTATCTCAAGTTCGACTCACATTGAAGCTGCAAAAACCACATGTATAATAAATATAAATTAACTATAATTTTATACTATAATAATTATAAAGCATTTAATATCATATGTTATCAAATTATAACCATTGATACCATGTTTATTAATAATTTCATATTAATATCTCCAGTTTCAGGTGTTAAACGATTCATTTTTTTGAGGTATTAAGTTTGGTAATTGTATTCATTGTACAATACTGAAGGTTAAATCACACAATTTTTTTTAAAATGATATAAATATCATATATGTTAAATATATATATATATATTGGTCTATCCATAAAATGTAGAGGTAAAAACAATAATTACTCCATTCATGGATACACTGGGTTGTATATACACAAGAATGTTTTTTTAACTTTTCAACAGATGGAATGATAGACAGTTAAAAATTAATTCACCATTATATAATAATTATTATATCATAATATATATATATATAATTTCCTTATTAATATATATGTAGAGTAAAAATGAAAAATGTATCACATTGGTTTGTGGACGTGGTAGTCCAAATGTATGCATGAGAAACCTAATCATTTTCCAATGGATTGAAATTTAGTAAGGTAGATATGATATTATAATTTCATGAAAATGATAATTTCATAAAAATATTTTATAATCCTTATAATCATCATAATAACCATCCTTGAATGTTTGTGAATGAAAATGAATTGTATTTTTATGTAGAGGAATTAATACACATATACATACTAGAGAAACTTTTAATTCCAATTTTATAGAAAAAAGGGTGGATGATGATGTTTTTAAATCCATATTAAATATTCATTATATCTAGTATAATTAATTTATTATTAATAACACAAATTTATAGGAGGTATAAGAAAAAATACATTGAAAAAGGTCAGGTAATATGCATACCTCTTTTTTAGGCGACCTCTTTTAGATCCTTTCATAAGGACCAATGAAATGTTAATTTGGTAATAAAATTACCTATAATTTTTTCTATAGATGTTAATAATATAATTTGGTAGGTTTTTATCATTATATAATGCTCATGGTGATGAAAATAATTGATAGATGAGATGTCCATTCATGAGGGAGGGAAATGACCCACATGGAATTACAAAAAGAATAAAATATAATTATACTAGATTATAGAAAAATTCTTTAAAATGGATCTATTTTAAAATAAAAATATTAAAAGGTATAAATTAAATCATAAAAATAAATTCAGATAGGTTTTAGTGTTATTATAATTTTTAAATTTCGGTTTAACCACTACTTCATCTAATTTTAATCATATCTGTGGTAATGACTTTATTAATTTTCAAGGGATATAATTCTTCTTATTAGTTGAAAATTATCTAATAAATGAGTAATTTATGAAATTTTATACCCATTGGTATCCTAATTACCCCCTTACATGAATTTTATGATTTAAAAAAAATTAAAGGATAAAATTTTTAACCAAAAATACTATTAATTACATTTTAAGTACCATTAAAACAATTTGACACTGAAACTAATATAAAAAAGTAATAATTATAATATGAAACATTAAAACAACCATAATATATTTTTATTATCCAAAAAATTCTGGTAACAATTTAAATCTTTTAAATTGTGTCACTTTTAATTTTTTACAATTTGTTTTATTTTCTTATTAATTGAATAAATATCATGTCAGTATTTCATAAACATTTAATGTAATTTTTTAATGAATAAAAATTATAAATAAAATACCATATTAAAAAAATATTTTTAAAATAATCATTTTTAACTAAATATTTCATCTTTTTATAATTATAATAAATATTGAGATTAATTAAAATCAAGAGTGGGGAATTTGGTCTTTATCATTTTCATAAAATTATATAAGTGTCATAAAAAATAAAAAATGGAACATATGGGACATATATTTAAAACATTGATGAAAATGGAATAAATATACTCATAAAATATGATAACGCAACATCTTAATGGAATTGTAAATCCATAACCAAAATGTTGAACTATGTTATACATGTTATATTGTTAATGATGTGAAACAAGTTTAATATAATTATAATTCATATTGTCCAAAAATAAAAGGGACATATTTCACAAATTTGATCTTGGTAATTATAATTATTTAATCAATTTTCTATGATTAAATTTTTATAATTAGGATAAATAATTAAAGAGAAAATTAAAAATTCAAGGAAAAATATCCTTTTTGAAATAATTCATTTTTAGTATAATATTTTTTTACCAAAAATAAAACTACAAAATTGATCATAATAAACAAAAATAGTTTTTTAAATATTATAAATGTGATTATATTTAATTTTAAACCTATAAAATCAAAATTTAAATTTTAAATTCATTAAATAAAAATATATTCTTCGATAAAAATCAATATTTATTACTATTCGTTAGAATATCAAAAATTTTAGACGATTATGAAAATTTCACTCTACAATAATTTATACATGATGATTTAAAATGATCGGTTACTTTTTTCAAATATATGTTCTAAATGGGTAATAAAATAATTTTATTTTCCCTATTGTTTCCCCCAAATTAATGACTAGATTATAATAGTTCATTTAGGCTCAGGGTTGTTTGTATCACAAATTATTGAGAAAATTAAATTATTTAGAAAATATTTATATAATAAAATTTCAGGGTGTTACATTCTACCCAATTAAAATAAATTTAACCCTAAAAATTCCATTACATTACTAAAAAAAATTATGACAACTTGGTTTCATATTGTCCTCACCTTTACATTTATCTCATTAAAATTTATGATTCCCCTAGAGATGTTTAACCAAAGGAGTAGTCATGTTCTCTGGCACATTATCTCAATGATTCAAGATTTGATTTGGATATTGTTCATAGGAATGATCATTCCCTAGTGGAATGACCTATGGATTTAATACACGTGAATGATAAGATATATAATTTATTATGAAAGATAAATTTAATGCATCTTGAACTTATGAGGCATTAGATGGAAACACCAAATGATAATATATTGTACCTTCTCGAACATGGATGTCAAAGGGGACAATATATTTAGGGTTCATCATTCATATATTTATAAATCTCATAAATTTATTCAATGAATAAATTAATATAAATAACTTTTCACTAACATCAAACCTCATTTCTCTTTAAATATTATCTATAAAACAATTCTTTAGACTCTATGCATTTCTTATGTACTTCTAAATGGATATGAATTTTTCTTCGATTTCCTCAACAATCACATGTCCATGTTGATTCAATTTTATACATTCTTCCTATAAAATTATATCTATACACTTATAAACATATATGGACAAATAAATATCCATATGAATGAATAAGTTAATGATATTGTGGTAAGGATACAATACTACATGAATGTGTTCATCCCAAACAAATATTAAATCCATAGATCAACAACTCAATATATCCTTTAGGGTCTAAATAGTTCTATCAGACATATAATCTATTCTATGATGATAAGAACTATTGAAACCCAACTCTATATATATATCACACAAAAGACATCACTCGAACTTCAAGGAAAACCATACATCCTTATTAGATATAATATAATGTTGTACTCCATGAAAACGTACCACTTCAATAATGCATATTATGGTATGTTAATCAGGAATGAAATATTTTTTATATTATAAAGGTTACCATATTTATAAGGTGATTGATTATAAACCAAATATCATTATGAACATTATATGTATTGGGGACTATAGTGAAAAAGTGCATGGAGATGTTTTCCCACTTCCATTCTAGTATGGGTAATCATTGTAACATCCCCTTAACATTCTTTCTTTAATCCATAAAATTTTGAAATACAAGTCGGTGAGATACACACTTGTCAGTATCAATTATTTATATTTCCCCTCCAAGAATGATCTTTCATATCTCAATACATATTTTCACTTCCATGATGAATAGATAATATTGAAAAAATAGCTCCCTTGAAAAGTCCCATTTTCAAATTTGGTATTTACCAGATGCAAACCATATTCATGAACTTTATCATTCCATAATAATCAAGGATAAAATAAAAAAGATTTCTCACCTTATTTTGTAACTCCATATATTCCCTCTATATATCCTTCATTTTCAATTTGATATATGGTTGAATATATATTTTAGAATTATAATATTTCTCTCGTCCCATAAGTAATTTTAGATCAATCATTTTCAAATCCAAAAAATTGTATATCTTCTATTATCCTCATCATATATAATCTTGCATTATCCTTATATCGTAGATAGTATTCCACCATTTTTTTCATCCCAATGTGGGAATGTATTGAGTAGTAATAATATTTAATCAACTCCAAACATCTTCTACAGTAAATTTTCAACTCGTTATGAGTGAGTATATTTGTTAATAATCTATGATTGATGTATATTTTACACCTTTCTGAAAAAATTTAATACCTCCATAACATTAATACAAAAAATAATGATGTTAACTCAATATCGTGAGTTGTGTACTTTTTCTCATGATCATTCAATTGGTGTGAGGCATAAGATATAAACATATAATTCTAAAATAGTATGCATCCCAATTTCTTTTTATATGTCTCAATATATATGACAAACCCGTATCCACTATAGGATTGTGTAAGCACATGTGACCTAAGTAAAAATCTATTTATTTTCTTGAAAATTATTTCACATTTATATGTTCAATGTAACTTGGCATTATTATAAGTTAAAATAGAGATTGGATTATATAAACATGATTAATTATAAAAAAGTTTCAATAATATCGATACAAACAATGAAATCTATGGATCCTAATAAAAATGGTTTATCTAGGCCAATGTTCAATGACTTCCATCTTTGATGGATCAATAGATATACACCCACATAAAATTATAAAACAAATAAATGAACCTTTCTATGGCCAAAATTGACCCTTTTTGAATTTTCAATAAAATAACTTCTTTTATAATATATTTAGTAAAATTTTCATTTAATAATAATTATAATTCTTGATTATTAAATTTATAATAATATCATCTATAAAGACCACAATAAATAGATCAAGGTAATATCTAAAGTTATTATTCATTATATACATGAAGATACCATGAGTAATAGTTTGAGGAAATGACAACATTATAAAATCATTGTATATATACCTAATGTGAAATGATTTATTGGGTATTCCCTCCTTTATGACCCTCAATTAATGATATCCAGAATTGAGCTCAATGTTCAAAAGTATTATGCTTCATTAATTTGATAAGATAAGTCATCAATATGGTGTATTTGATACTTCATATAAATTTTGATCTTGTTAGATTATAGAAAATAAATATTGAGCTATATTGATATATCATTATTCATCGTAATAAAGAATATGTTCACACCCAGGAGACACACATGGGTAAATTAATCCATTATCACTATTATCATGGAGATGATACTTAAATTTACATCACACAATTTTGGACATTTTAAATGGTGTCTTTGAAATAGGTGTATCCCAAGGTATTATTTATATTGAAAATCAACATCATAAATAGATGGGGTACTAGAAAACTATTTTGGATAATTATAAAAAATATGTTTTATAATTATAATAACTTTGATGTGGATTTTCTTTGCAACCATTTTAGACAAATAAATCTTTAAAATAGGATTTGAGACCCATAAAATGGATTTAATTTGTCTTGTAATTTCATTTTTTCCCTGACACTAATTGATTATCATATGTCAGTTCATAATATCAAACATGAAAACAATTCCATTCAAATTGATGAGTTCTTTTTGTAATTAAATTTATTACATTCCTATGATTACATAAAACTCAACTAAAGGGTGAATAATTTTATCGTAGAAAGAACACTAACAAAAAAAATGAATTGGATGCGATTCATAGACATTATAATGCATAATTATACAATTATGGTTTTTCATTGTGAATTCAGTATCTAATCATTTATCACATGAATGAACATACATTTATATTTTTCTAGAAATAATGAAAATAATATGAAAAATCTCAAATAAGTTATTTTAATATTTAAGCATCAATATCACTATATCAAATACATAATTCCATATTTATTCCCTTTATAAAAACAAAATGGTTATCTTTTTCATCAAGTATTATTAATGAGAGTGCGTAATTAAGATAAATCAACTATAATATATCAAAATCATGAAACATTGTTATGAATCCACAACAACTTATGTTTATCCTAGGTCATCAATGATCATCATACACTCAAATCCACAACAATGTTTGTTATGGAAAATGGTATTTAACCTAATCATATGCCACATGTGTTTCAAACAAGGTGGAAAATAATGGGACACTCATTGTTCCCCACAATGATGTTTCATTTGTACATGACTAACTATTTTCAGGATTGATACACCTAGATGATACAGTTTGAAAACAACATACACTTTTAATAGGTATTCATGGATTTTTTTCTAGGAAAACTAGAATCATTTATTTAACAAAACATTATATTTTATTTTATACATCCGACTATCCTAAGGGTTATATTATTATTTTCTATTCTATGTTTACAAGTGTAACTAAACCACTCTCCAATACCAAATATTTCAATACATACCTTTCATAAATAGGTATTGAATATATAACACCCTGAACCCAGTTACCCAGATTCGGTGCATTATTACATAACATTGACATGTTATACGAAGTCGTGTCTCGAAAGACCGATCAGTTTATTAGCCTTGGAAATTTTAGATACATTCATAAGTTTTACATTACATTATAAAATGAAAAACTACAACAACATAGTATCCATTTTCCACAATCATATCTGTTAGACTATCCTTTCATGTTAGTCATAATATTATTCTTTACATCCTGGGAAAAATAAAATATATAAAGGGGTGAGCATTGAGGCTCAGTAAGGATAAAAATATCAGGTAAATAGTAATAAATAAGCAAAAACATTTAAGGCATTGTATAAATGTGAAACAAAATCCATTTAAACGTGAACTTCCACATAATATAGAAAATATAAAATCAAATAAATCTATTTACATATTCACATTGGTATTCTACTAGGTAAATAATCACATGAAATATGAATATCCACATTCATAATGATGGAATGCATAATGCTAGACATCATAACCACATTGTCAAGGCCTTGTGCCAAGACTACAAATATGATTTTGTCAAGGAATTTTTCCAAGACTCTAGTTTGTCTCATGAGAGCCACTGATGCATCGAGGATCTATATAAGGCTACACCCGTCACTTACTAAGTCCAATGCATTCCTCATATGAAAAGGTTTAAACATATCAAAAATATTCATATTAAAAGTAACATATTAAATTTCAATAAATTATATATAAACCAGGAATGGAATAAAAATAACAAATCCATAGTCAAACATATCACAAAACCATCAGATTAATATGGAATATTTGTATCATAATAAATCAACAACATATAAGCTTAAAATCCATTAAAGTATATTTAAATTTATGAAATAAAAACATTTTGTAGAGAAATATCTCATTCTATTTTGAAATCATTTAAAAATAATATATTTATAAAATAAAATATTTATTTGGAAGATATTATTATAATCTTCTAAAGGTTGCTTTGACGAGGTTATAATGGCGGAAAATAGCCACACCTGATCTATAAGTTAGAAAAATTTCATACCTTAATATTTTTAAAAATGTCATAAGGTACCATGTTTAGAAAATAACAAAAAGATTCCTTTCAAACCATGTTATAAAAATTAAAGAAATAGATTAAATTAATTTAACCCACATTCTAAAAAATAGTATTTTTTTGGAATACATTTTTAAGAAACTAGGATGTGGATGATAAAGAGGTCCCAGTAGATACTTACGTTTAAAAAACCTTGAATAATAAAGACATTGTGAAATTAACCCTTACCATGTTCTTTTCCATGGTTGAGGGTAGGTTAAACTCCTTTATAATGGTGAAATAATTAGTATTAAATTATATAATAACAATATAAATTAATATGATATCATAATTGATCCTCTAATATTTCTTTCTTAATGAATTTTAAGTAGTATCATCTGTTCGCGTGTAATCTAAATTGTTTTCTGTTATATGATTGGTTAAATAAGCCATGTTTTTTTGGATAAGATGTATTTGAATCTTATACAGAATTATATTATGTTCATAAAAATTATTTTTAATCATAAAATCATAATTATTTTTGAATGATTATGATGGGGAATGAATCTCATCGTGTTCTTGGATACGGTAATCCGTGCATACGCACGAGCGACAATAACAATATTTTGATATTAAAATCATATATAATTGGATGTAATATCATATATAAAGGAACATTATCATTTTATATTTATTATTTACATCATTTATACTCATTATTATACACGTATGGTGAATTTTTCATTTATAGTATGGATAGAATAATGAATATGGTTTTAGAATTTTTATAATAACATATCATTATATATAATATACTGGATTTATTATTTTAGAAAGGAAATAATAAAGAAAGAGTAAGATGAAGAATAAAAGAACATAAGAGAGGTGATGAAATATTTACCTTTTCTTCTCGTTTTCCCTTTTGATTTGATCAAGTGGTCTCTTTAGGATGTATTTATGACTAAATTAACGACTCTATGATGAATTTAGGATAGTTGAGAGGATATTTGGGTAGGTGTTTGCCAAACCAAATGTCTTTAAAGGTGTGAATTTGAGAAAATGTGAGGATCCCTTTTATAAGAGATGTGATGGTCACTTTAGGAAAAGCTTGAAATATTATTTTATAATAAAATCATTTTCGATTTATAATGGCTAAAAATGAATTATTTAAAGGATAATGTAGGGATGGGTATAAAACCTATCAACTAAAAGGTTTTATACAGGTTTGTGTCACCATATTAACCTTATCATTTAGATTAAACTCTTAGTTTAATAGTTTGACATTTACCATGTCTCTTTGTAATTATATATTATATATTTTAGAAAAATACTATAAACTGCCAAGAGAACCCCAATAGGTTAATAAATGGTATATTTATTATTATTAAAGAACTTTGGACAAACCATTGATTTTTAGTAATAATATATCAACAAATAATACAGTATTTGATTAAAAAACTCAATTATGTCAATTTTGACATTTTTTAATAAATTATTTTTAAAGTTATAAACACTATATTACAACTAAATAAATTCATATTTTCAATCCTAATATGTCTAATTAATATATAAAATTATTTTAATTCATAAAATGTCTCAAATTACCTTTATTTGGATATTTTTAATATCAATTATTTTAATATTTCATTATTAGGGTAATTATTGCATCATCATTGTGTCACATATAAATTAACTTATTTAATGTCTAAAAATTATAAATAAAATATCATTATGTAGGAAATGGTTATAGGTTTCTAATTAACACTTATAATCAAATTTATATAATGTTTATACCTATTTAAAAAATTTTATAGTTATTAAACATTGAATTTAACTCTTTTAACTCTCATTTAAATAAGATAATAATAAATGTCTTAATCTATTCCATGTGGAAAAAAGAAAATAGTATTTTATTTCTAAGGTTATTTTTGGTCTAATTATACTTATCCTAGAGAATTATAACATAAAATAGGGTAATAATTATGTTATTTTTACCCTTAATTACCCTATTTACTTTAAAAAATGGTAAATAATAGTAAAAAGATGATATTCACCAAATATTATTTTCATCTTATTGAATCAACTTTTTCTAACTCATATCAACCATGCCTCTCATATTTTTTAAATTCCACTAACAGAAGTGGTAAAAATATGTTTTATGTGAATTTTCAATTGCTCCTAGGAGGTGGGTAAAAGAGGGTAAATGTTTAATAAACTTTTTATATATATAAACTTTTTATAAAGTGACTAAAATGAATTACATTGAACTTATATAAGTACAATGTATCTATTTTGACAAAAAATAAATTTAAATAAAGTAATTTATTATTTAAATAAATTGGCAGTTTTATCCAATTACACTGTTTTTTTCACTATTCATCAAAAATTGATTGTGTTCAGAAAAATATCAAAAATTCACCCTAAGATATTTTTGATATTCCAAATCCAAAAATGAAATCCATTTTGAAAGGTAAATTTTATAAAATTTTAAAAAATATGTATTACTATTTATAATGGATATTTTGATTGATCGTGGTGTGTTTGCATATCGAAGTTGCATTCAATGTAAGCTATAACATTATTCAATGGGTAACGTACGGTGGAAGCTTGGGGTTTAACATTATTCCCCCTTTCAAATAATTTCATCCTAGAACGATTTATAATACTACCGCATAAAAATAATTTTTTGGTTCATCATCATAACATTATCGGGATCCCACATTGCCTCTTCTATCATATGGTCTCTCCATAGAACTTTTACCAGATAATTTACCATGTTTCTTGGCACTTTTTATCTTGTATGAAGAATTTCTACAGGCTCTTAATGATAAGATAGATCAGGTGTTAGTACCATTTTCTCATATTTGAGTATATGTGTTGGGCTAGGAATTTATTTTCTCAACATTGATACGTGGAGTACATCATGAACATTAGAGAGACATGGAGTAATTTCCAAACGATAAGATACAACTCCAATTCAAACTATAATTTCAAAAGGTCGGATGTACATGGGACTCAATTTACCATTCTTACCAAATCATATAACACCATTACATTAAGATACCTTCATGAAAACATGGTCTCCTATTTGAAATTACAAATCCTTACTTTGGTTATCGACACAGATCTTTTCATAGCTTTGGGCTGGTTTGATGTGGTTTTGGTTAACATTTACTCTTTACATTGTTTCCTCAACATGTTCTGGGAATTTGAGTTTTCTTTCACCAACATCATCCCAAAAATTTGGTGTTTTACATCTCATTCACTATAACACTTCATATGGTGAAATCTGAATACATGAGTGGAATTTATTTTTATAGGAAAATTCTTCCAGAGGTAAATATTTATCCCACATTACTTGAATGTCAAGTGAGCATGATATAAATATGTGTTCTAAGGATTGAATAGTTTAAGGCCCCAGCCTTAAACCTTACTTAATATTTAATTAAATGAATAATTCACATTGAGGATCTTTTCAGGTTTAGAGTTTTAGAAAATTAGAACATAACTATTACATCTCAAAAGATTACAAAGTAGTCTCTTATACTAAGTTTCCATAAAAAAAACTCTTAAAAGAATCATGTCTAGTTCCATGTTTTATATAGGATGACATTCCCTTGATCCCATCCTTGACCTTATTCCACATTAAGTCCTGTGAAAAACATTTCAAAAAAACTTGGGGTGAGCATAAAAAACTCAGTAAGGGATACACAAAGAATAAAAACTGTTAGTTTTTCAAAATCAAGTAAACCATGTATACTCTATCAAAGTAATACCTTCACCTTCATGAAGTAGTAAAAACTATTCACTGAATAAAGTATCATTAGTTACCTTTTTGTAACCAAAGGATTACCATAAAACCCATATAAAGAACACATAACATATATAAAGGTAACTTGGGACATAAACATACTTAAGTGGAATAACCATACGGTCGACTTCCACACATATCACTTAATGGAATAGCCATACTGCCAATTTCCATACATACTTAATAGAATATCCATACAGCCGACTTCCATACCCAATGCATTGGAGGTTATAACGTAACCACCCGTCCTGGTATTCACGGCCCCACCCGTCATATGGTTTATAACGTAACCACCAGTTAAAATGTCCAAGTACCAATATAAAATCATAAAACATAAAACCAATATAAAGGAAAGATAACATTTCCACATTTCAATCACAATATATCATAAATATATTGACATAATAGAATCCTTTATAAAAACCATTTTCAATACCAAAATACATAAAATATTATATGGCATTTATTTTATTTTAAAAACATTACGGCTTGTTGAGGAAGCCAAAGACCAAATAATACTCGTGGCGGCGGAAAAGGTCGTTGTCACCGCGTACGTAAAAAAACATTCATTTTTGTCGTTTAATAAAATGCTTCGTAGAAAAATATTCCTTTTGTATAAAAGTAAAATTCAAAGGGGTTTATACACCGTATAAAATAAAGTTGTGTATAATATGAAATATGCCTCAATGAAAGGATATTGAGACGAAGTCCTTTACCTCGGGTCTGACTTGACTCGATCGTTCTTTAACGTCCTGAATAATAAACTTGAGTTAATTTATACATGATTAAGAACCTTTTTAAAGTTCATAATTCCTTTTATATCACTTATTTCCATGTTATAAACATTATGTAACCATTTATGTTAATGATGTTTGTTTTGTCAATATTTGGTTCTTAAGTCGAAAGTGGACTTCTTACAATTACATGTTGTTCATGTGGTCGAAGGTTATTTATATCCAGAATGACATTCCTGATTTGGATATCATATATATCATATATATCCAACATATACATGTATTTATAATATTACATAATCATTTAGAGGTATGAAATAAAATGCACCGTTCATGGAGACTGTAAGCCGTACGTAATCATTAAAGCTACTTTCATTTCTATTTCATATTTTATATAATGGAATCATAATTATATAAGAGTATATTATAATTCCTGTATAATAACATATATAATATCATTAACTTTATCCTTTACACATCCCACATATGGTATTAACGAGTCAAATCACTTTCAGGGGGTGGTAGTCCGCACTTCCTAAAATGAAGATATCATGTTTACCCATAATGGAAACAATAATGGTATGCCATAAATGAAAAATATATAATCTTAAGGAAAGAATAAAAATATTATATATCATATATAAAAATAGTGACATCATAATGGCCACCTTTGAAGGTGTTAAATGAGTATTGGACAATCATCGTTTCAGGAGGCAGAATTTCGCCATCCACAGAAACCATATGTTCATTAACCATTTTATGTATTTGTGTGAGAGTGTAGCTCGAATAAATATTATAACAACATCCTAGTATATTTAATATACTGGTGTTGTTACAAAATAATTAAATAAAAAGAGTTTAGGGGGTTGGAGAAGCAAAATAAAACAAATGAACAAGAGAGAATGAATTACCTTTAAAAGTTTAACTCCTGTTTATTTGAGCCTAAATGCTTCCTTTAAAAGGATTCTACCCAAAGGGAATCCTCTAGGATGAGTATAGGGACGTTTAGAGAGTAAATGGGCAGGTAATGGCCGAGCCAAAGGCTTGAGGAGGGTGTGAAATGAGGTAGAGTTGGGGGCCTTTTATAAGAGGAGAGGAGGGGCACTTTTGGAAATCATGAAACTATTATTTTATTTTCAAAAGTGTTTCGAATTTCTAAGGTCCCACATTGATATATTTCGAAGATAAGATGATAAGGCTTCGAAATATTTTCATCCAATAGGATTTGGACATGTGTAGGTTTTAGATATTACATTATCTTTCCATTTTATTTAAATCGTTAAATAATGAAGTCATCGATGCATCATCATGCCGTCAAAAATAATATAATTTATTTAAAGTCTAAAAATTACAAAAAAACTACTATGATGTAGGAAATCTTTTTATCTTTCCAATTACTATTTATAAACAAAAATATGATTAGTATAACCCCTTTTAAAAATTGTTTTAGTAAAACAATTTATGTTAGTGTCATTTTCACCTTTATTTAAAAAAAGGCATTAAAGTCATTATCTCACCCAAGTGGCTCCATGGGGTCCCCTAAATCGACCCATGGGTTTTCTTGGTCGGCCATGACTCACCCAATATGTGTAGGACAAGTTTAATGGTGTTTTCTCATTTTTAGAATATCATTTTTACCTTAAATAAAACTAATTACCTCTAATCGCGATTAAAAACTTAATAAGTTACTATTCACCAAAAAATTATTTTAATCTCATTGAACCACATTTTATTTCTTAATGACAACCATGTATGTAGGATTTTCAAAATTCAATACACATTAGTGATAAACATTCATTTAAATGAAAAATCAGTTTGCTTGATTACCACTTAGTGGTTTCACTATTCATCAAAAATTGAAGTTTTTCAGAAAAATACCAAAAATTCACCCTAAGCTATATTTGACATTCTGAATTCAAAAATGATGTCCATTTTACAAAATTCACAACATATATGTTGCATTAATTAATTTAATAATTAATTACCGCTGTCAGAGCAAATAGCGTGTTTTTGTGAAACAATAAGTATCAAAAGATTGACACTAGTTTAAGTCCGATGTCAAATTGAAATTAATTCCAACGACCACTATTGGATTTAATGGTAAAAATATTTTCTAATTTCACTTTAAAACCAATTAAAAAGATAATATAATCATATAAATAAATTAGATTAAAAAGAGGTTTTGAATTAAAATACAACATTTTACACTATTCATTAAAAAATGATCTTTATCGGAATGATACCAAAAATTTACACAAAGTAAATTTTGATGTCCCGATTCTAAAGAAGAGTTATTTTTTGTCCAATATAATTTATAAGATTGATCAAAACTATATGTAATGACGGTTCGACGTCAAAATGTGATAAGTGAACCCTTAGTGAAAATTAGCGTATAAATGCCAAAAATTGAATTCTTTCCGTATTTTAAGCCTTTATCCTTTATTGGGTAAATGTAAAAACATTTAAAAACATATATAATATTATTTTAGTTATTTTTATCCAATCCCGCCTGTACAATGGCTACTTGTTAACTAACATTTAAAATAATATTATTTTCTTACTTGTGTGCAACGTAAGTTTTCAATGAAACTCATCGTTGCGTATCGAGTACGCTATAGAACGTAGAAACCCCTTTTAATTAAAATTAATATTTAATTCATAAATATTAATAAATATGAAAATTCATTATTCTTTAATTACCTGGGATGTTACATCCTTCCCCCCTTTTGTGAATTGCGTCCACGCAATTTTATTCACTTATCAAAATAAGTGGGGGTATTTATCTCTCATAGCATTTTCATATTCCCACGTTGCCTCTTCAGTCACATGGTTTTTCCACAAAACCTTTACCTGATGAATCACCTTATTCCGTAACACCTACTCCCTATGGTCAAGAATCTGGACTGGTAGTTCTTCATAAGATAGGTTCTCCTCCAGCTGAACTACCTCTGGACTCAAAACATGAGATGGATCTGGCATATACTTTCTCAACATCGAAACGTGAAAAACATTGTGTACCTGAGATAAACTCAGAGGTAAAGCCACTCGGTAAGCAACAGATCCAACTCTCTCCAGAATTTCATATGGTCCAATGAACCTTGGACTCAGCTTTCCTTTCTTACCAAATCTCATCACACTTTTCCAAGTAGTAACCTTGAGAAAAACAAGATCACATACCTCGAAAGATAGATCCCTCCTCCAGTTATCTGCATAACTCTTCTTCCTGCTCTGAGCTGTTCCCATATGCTTCTGAATCAACTGAACTTTTTCTACCATATCTTCTACCAATTCTGGTCCCATCAGCTTCCTTTCACCCACTTCATCCCAAAATGCTGGAGTTCGACACCGCTTCACATATAATGCCTGAAATGGTGCCATCTGTATACTGGAATGAAAACTGTTATTATAAGAAAAATCAACCAAAGAAAGATGTTGGTCACAAATTCCCTGATAATCCATCGAACATGATCGTAGCATATCCTCCAAGGTCTGAATTGTTCGTTCTGACTTCCCATCTGATTGAGGATGAAAAGATGTACTAAAATTTAATTCAGTACCCAACGACTTCTGAAGGCCTTTCCAAAAGTTAGATGTGAACCTGGGATCACGATCAGATACAATGGAGAGGGGAACTCCATGTAACCTGACTATCTCTTTAAGATACAAACGGGAAAGTTGGTCTAGGGAAAAAGTATCTCGAATAGCAAGGATATGAGCAGATTTAGTCAAGCGATCACCAATAACCTAGATTGCATTATTACCTCGATAGGTCCTCGGTACTCCCACAACAAAGTCCATGGATATGTTTTCCCATTTCCACTCTGGCACTGGTGAAGTCTAAAGCATCCCTTTCGGTAATTGCCGCTCTGCTTTATCCTGCTGACAAGTCAGACACTTCACAGTAAAATCAGCAATATCTCTTTTCATTGCATCCCACCAGTAATACTCCCGTAGATCTATGTACATCTTAGTACTACCAGGATGAACTGAAAACGGGGAACTATGAGCCTCACATAACAACTCATTCTTCAACTTTGAATCACAAGGAACACATAATCTCTTCCCAAACCTCAAAACACAATCATTATGAATGTTGAATTCAGGAAACATACCTTTCTGAACCAGCTCTACCTTTTTCTGCAACTCACTGTCTTGCTTCTGTGCATGCTTGATTCTGTCTGATAGAGAAGATTTCACTGATACCTGAAACAAAACAGAAGAACATCTTGTACCAACAACATCTATGCCAAAGTTCATCAAATATTTAACAAAAGGATCACGTTCCAAACACAACATTGCTAATGAAGCATTACTTTTTCGACTCAAAGCATCAGCCACTTTATTTTCTTTTCCCGGATGGTAATGAATTGTACAATCATAATCCTTGATTAATTCCAGCCATATCCTTTGTCTCATGTTCAATTCTTTCTGAGTGAATATATACTTTAAAATTTTGTGATCTGTATATATTTTACAATTTACTCCATACAAATGATGCCTCTAAATTTTTAAAGCAAAAAACAACAGCAGCTAATTCCAAATCATGTGTAAGGTAATTTACCTCATGAGTTTTCAACTGTCGTGAAGAATAAACAATTACCTGATCATTATGCATTAGGACGCAACCAAGTCCTTTCAATGAAGCATCACTGTATATAAGAAACTCACCATTCCTGGAATGTAGTGCCAAAACTGGATCATTCAACAATCTTCTTTTCAATTCCTGAAAACAATCATCACAAACTTATCCAATAACTCATGGAAAATTCTATTCATTAAGTCCATGAATACCGCAGGTGCATTGGTTAGCCCAAAAGGAATTACTACAAATTCATAATGGCCAAATATTTTACAAAACGCGGTCTTCGGAACATCTTCTTCCTTTACCTTCAGCTGATGGTACCCCGATCTCAAGTCAATCATTGAAAAATACTGAGCTCCCTGGAGCTGATACAACTTCATTTGATGTCCCGACGTCTGCCGAAGTAGTTGCAAAGGATTTCACCACCCCTTTCTGCTTGTAGTCTAACTGCTTCCCATCACTCAAGCTCTTTGTCGGACACTTGTTTGCATAGTGACCATCTCATTGCACTTATAACATTTCACTAACTGTAAATCAAATTTGGTCTTACCTTCACCTTGATCCTTTTCAGTGCAATCACGAGCCTTATGTCCCATCTTAGCACATCAGTAGCACATTCCAGAATTCAGAAGACATTCCCCAGCATGCCTTTTTCCACATTTATCACAAACTGGAAATTTAGTTTTCTTACCATCAGACTTTATTGATGAATTCTTACCTCTCTCCTGCAACCTCAGTCTCTTCTTCTGCTGGTTGTTATAGAACACTTGGTCATCGGGAAAGTCCATTTCCACCTTCCTAGCACATCGAAAAAGCATTTCATAACTTTTAAACTCACGAGAAGCTAATGCCCTTCGATATTTTGGCTTTAATCCTGAGTAAAAACGATTGATTTTACTATCAATGTCTCGTATGAAGTTTGGAGCATACCTTGGGCATCGAGTGAACTTTACTTCATAAATAGCCATTGAATCATCTTCCTGCCTCAATTCTTGGAACTGTTTTTCCATCCTTAGACGAACCACCTTAGGAAAATATTTCTCAAGAAACATACCTTTGAATTCTTCCCAGTGAAGATCCTCAATATCATCACTATCCCTAATATTTTTCACCATCGACCACCACTAATCAGCTTCACCTTCAAAACGGTAAACAGCAAGACTAACCTTATGATGTTCTGAACACCCCATGACATCAAAAATCTTCTCCGGTGCTTTAATCCACCCTTATGCTTGCACATGGTCAGATGATCCTCTGAATGATAGGGGATGTTGCCTCATGAAATTTCCACCACTGAAATGTTCCTCTGCAGTTGATCTGGCTGATCTCGTGCATGGATACCACCACCATTTATAGCCTGAGTCAATTGTGCCATCACTACAACAAACTGTTCAGTTCCGATTCCGACCATCTCAGGTTGCTGATTTGGAAGGTTTTCTTCCTCCTGATGTCATCCCAACAAAGGTGCTTTGTTTCCTCTGCGGAAAACCACTCTGAACACAGAAATATCTTAGGCGAAGCAACATGGTAATCGGTAAATGCTATATAATTTCAATCATATTATAATTTAACACTTTTCTAACTCTTAAAGTTGTCTAAACCGACCTCTGATACCAACTATAAGGCCTCGACCTTAAACCTTACTTAATATTGAATTAAATGAATAACTCACGTTGATGATCTTTTCAGCTTTAGAGTTTCAGATAATTAGAACATAACTATTACATCTCAAAAGATTAAAAAGTAGTCACTTCTACTAAGTTTCCATAAAAAAAAACTCTTAAAAGAAACATGTCTAGTTCCATGTTTTATATAGCATGGCATTCCCTTGATCAAATCCTTGACCTTATTAAACATTAATTCCTGTGAAAAACATTTCAAAAAAACATGGGGTGAGCATAAAAAGCTCAGTAAGGGATACACAAAGAATGAAAACTATTAGTTTTTCAAAATCAAGTAAACCATGTATACTCTATCAAAGTAATAACTTCACCTTCATGAAGTAGTAAAAACTATTCACTGAATAAAGTATCATTACATACCATTTTTGTAACCAAAGTATTACCATAAAACCCATATAAAGAACACATAACATATATAAAGGTAACTTGGGACATAAACATACTTAAGTGAAATAACCATACGGTCGACTTCCACACATATCACTTAATGGAATAGCCATATGGCCAATTTCCATACGTACTTAATGGAATAGCCATACGGCCGACTTCCATACCCAATGCATTGGAGGTTATAACGTAACCACCCATCCTGGTATTCACGGCACCACCCGTCATATGGTTTATAACGTAACCACCCGTTAAAATGTCCAAGTACCAATATAAAATCATAAAACATAAAACCAATATAAAGGAAAGATAACATTTCCACATTTCAATCACAATATATCATAAATATATTGACATAATTTAATCCTTTGTCAAAACATTTTCAATACCAAAATACATAAAAGAGTTTATGGTATTTATTTTATTTTAAAAACATTACGGCTTGTTGAGGAAGCCAAATACCAAATAATACTCGCGGCGGTGGAAAAGGTCATTGTCACCGCGTATGTAAAAAAACATTCCTTTTTGTCATTTAGTAAAACGCTTCGTAGAAAAAGATTCCTTTTTTATAAAAGTAAAATTCAATGGGTTTTATACACCGTATAAAATAAAGTTGTGTATAAAACGAAATATGCCTCAATGAAAGGAGATTGAGACGAAGTCCCTTACCTCGGGTCCGACTTGACTCGATCGTTCTTTAACATCCTGAATAATAAACGTGAGTTAATTTATACTTGATTAAGAACCTTTTTAAAGTTCATTATTCCTTTTATATCACTTATTTCCATGTTATAAACATTATGTAACCATTTAAGTTAATGATGTTTGTTTTGTCAATATTTGGTTCTTAAGTCGAAAGTGGACTTCTTACAATTACATGTTGTTCGTGTGGTCAAAGGTTATTTATATCCAGAATGAAATTCCTGATTTGGATATCATATATATCATATATATCCATTATATACATGTATTTATAATATTACATAATCATTTAGAGGTAAGAAATGAAATGCACTGTTCATGGAGACGGTAAGTCGTACGTACGCATGAACGCTACTTTCATTTATATTTCATATTTTATAGAATATAATCATAATGATATAAGAGTATATTATAATTCCAGTATAATAACATATATAATATCATTAACTTTATCCTTTACACATCCCACATATGGTATTAACGAGTCAAATCACTTTCAGGGGGCGGTAGTCCGCACTTCCAAAAATGAAGATATCGTGTTTACCAGTAATGGAAACAATAATGGTATGCCATAAATGAAAAATAAAGAAGCTTAAGGAAAGAATAATCATATTATATATCATATATAAAAATAGTTACATCATAATGTCCACATTTGAAGGTGTTAAATGAGTATTGAACAATCATCGTTTCGGGAGGCAGAATTTCGCCATCCACGGAAACCGTATGTTCTTTAACCTTTTGATGTAGTTGTGTGAGAGTGTAGCTCGAATAAATCTTATAAAAACATCCTAGTATATTTAAGATACTGGTTTTGTTACAAAAAAAAGTAAATAAAAAGAGTTTAGGGGGTTGGAGAAGCAAAATAAAACAAATGAATAAGAGAGAATGAATTACATTTAAAAGTGTAACTCCTTTTGATTTGAGCCTAAAGGCTTCCTTTGAAAGGATTATGTCCAAAGGGAATCCTCTAGGATGAGTAGAGGGATGTGGAGAGAGTAAATGGTCAGGATATGGCCGAGCCAAAGGCTTGAGGAGTGTGTGAAATGAGGTAGAGGTGGGGGCCTTTTATAAGAGGAGAGGAGGGGCACTTTTGGAAATCATGAAACTATTATTTTATTTTCAAAAGTGTTTCGAATTTATAAGGTCCCACATTGATATATTTCGAAGATAAGATTATAAGGATTCGAGATATTTCCATCCAATAGGTTTTGGACATGTGTAGGTTTTAGATATTACATTATCTTTCCATTTTATTTAAATCGTTAAATAATGAAGTCATCGCTCCATCATCATGATGTCATAAATAATTTAATTTACGTAAAGTCTAAAAATTACAAAAAAAACTACTATGATGTATGAAATCTTTTTAGATTTCCAATGACTATTTATAAACAAAAATATGATTAGTATAATCCCTTCTAAAAATTGTTTTAGTAAAACAATTTATGTTAGTGTCATTTTCTCCTTTATTTAAAAAAAGGCATTAAAGTCATTATCTCACCCAAGTGGCTCCATGGGGTCCCCTAAATCGACCCATGGGTTGTCTTGGTCGGCCATGACTCACCCAATAGGTGTAGGACAAGTGTCATGGTGTTTTCACATTTTTATAATATCATTTTTACCATAAATTACACTAATTACCTATAATCTTGATTAAAAACATAATAAGTTACTATTCACCAAAAAATTATTTTAATCTCATTGAACCACATTTTACTTCTTAATGACAACCATGTATGTCGGATTTTCAAAATTTAATACACATTAGTGGTAAACTTTCATTTAACTGAAAAATCATTTTGCTTGATTACCACTTAGTGGTTTCACTATTCATCAAAAATTGATGTTTTTCAGAAAAATACCAAATATTCACCCTAAGCTATATTTGACATTCCGAATTCAAAAATGAAGTCCATTTTAAAAACTTCACAACATATAAGTTTCATTAATTAATTTAATAATTAATTTCCGTTGTGAGAGCAAATAGCGTGTTTTTATGAAACAATAATTATCAAAAGATTGACACTAGTTTAAGTCTGATGTCAAATTGAAATTAATTCCAACGACCACTATTGGATTTAATGGTAAAAATATTTTCTAATTTCAATTTAAAACCAATACAAAAGATAATATAATAATATAAATAAATTAGATTAAAAAGAGGTTTTGAATTAAAATACAACATTTTACACTATTCATTAAAAAAAGAACTTTATCGGAAAGATACCAAAAATTTAAACAAAGTAAATTTTGATGTCCCGATTCTAAAGAAGAGTTGTTTTTGGTCCAATATAATTTATAATATTGATCAAAACTATATTTAATGATGGTTCGCCGTCAAAAGGTGATAAGTGAACCCTTAGTAAAAATTAGGGTATAAATGCCTAAAATTGAATTCTTTCCGTATTTTAAGCCTGTATCCTTTATTGGGTAAATGTAAAAACATTTAAAAACATATATAATCATATTTTAGTTATTTCTATCCATTCCCGCCAGTACAACATCTACTTGTTAACTAACATTTAGAATAATATTATTTTATTACTTGCGTGCAACGTAAGTTTTCAAAGAAACTCATCGTTGCGTATCGAGTACGCTATCGATCGTAGAAACCCCTTTTAATTAAAATTAATATTTAATTCATAAATATTAATAAATATGAAAATTATTTATTCTTTAATTACCTGGGATGTTACAAATAGTCCTTTCTTATTGTCCATCAGTTTGAAGATGGTAGATAGTGCTCAAATGAAGTTCAATATCCAGGACTTTCTAAAAACATATTCCGAGTCTTCCGGTAAAATGAGGATCACGATCAGAAAAAATCAATAAGGGTACTCCATTACGTCTTTCAACTTCATTAATATATATTCTTGCTAAAAATTCAAGTGGTTAATCTTCTCTTATAGCAAGAAAATGGGATGACTTGGTAAGGCAAAAAAAATGACCCATATTTCATCATTACTTCTAGGAGTCTTTGGTAGTCCCCAGAAAATGTCTATCGTAATATTATCCCATTTCCACTCAGGTATGGGAAGAGGATGAATGACTCCTCCAGGCAGTTTCCATCCATCATTCTCTTATTGGAAAACCATTTATCTTGATGAAAAATCATCAATCTCCCTCTTTATGTTGTCCCACAAAAAATGATCCATCAAATATCATCACATCATTATCCTACCAGGGTGTACAGGGAAATTAGATCTATATGCATCATCTAACAATTCACTTTTTAGATCCAGTATATTGAGATCCCAATGTCTCTTCCAAAATTTCCAAATCCCATATTTTCATATGGTGTTACTCAATCTCCCATCATCAACATATTTAGTTTTCTTTTGAAACTCCTCATCATCAGAATGAAATTTTTTTATCCTTTCTTGTAAAGTTGGTTTGGAAAACATTTGAAAATGTATTGAAGTTTCACATTCCTTGATTATTCACATATCCATTTTCACTACATCCATGAAAATAGTATCACTTTCATCACTCATCTTGTTCAGAACTCCATGATCCTTTCTACTCAATGCATCCTAAACATTACTTACCTTCCCCTGGTGGTAATGTATTGTGCAATCATGATCCTTGATTAGTTCAAGCCGTCCCCTTTGCCTCAGGTTGAGTTATTTTTATGAGAAAATATACTTCAAACTATTGTGATCATTATAAATCTCACATTTTACACAATAGATATAGTGTCTCCATATTTTAAGAGAAAATATTATAGAATCTAACTTAATATCATGAGTAGGATAGTTTTTCTCGTCAATTTTTTGTTTTCGAGATGCATAGGCAATATCTCTATCATTTGGTATAAGGACACAAACGATCCCTTTCTTTGTAGAATCACTATAAATAAAAAACCCATCGTTCCTTGAAAGTAGAGTCATGATAGGATCATTGGATAATATTTTCTTCAATTCATTAAAACAATTCCTCACACTCTTTTGTCTAAACAAATTTTAAACCTTTACATGTGAGCATGGATAATGGGTTAGCCAATTGGGAAATATTTTCAACAAAACAATGATAATAACCTGATACACTAATAAATCTACGTACATCTATTATACTCGTAGGTGCTGGCCATTCTTGGATTGTTATGGTTTTTGAAATTTCAAAAGATGTTCCATCATTAGAGACAATATGACCAAGAAAGTAAATCTCTTGAATCCAGAGATCACACATACTAAGCTTCATGTATAATTCATTTCATTTGAGGGGTTTCAGAATGGTGCACAAGTTATTTTCATGATATTCATTACTTTTGAAGTATTTAATGATATCTTAAATAAATACCACTAAAAATTCATCAAAATATTCCATGAAAACCTTGTTCATTAGATATAGGAAAACAGATGGTTCATTAGTTATCCAAAAAGGAATTACTGTAAACTCATAATTCTCATACCTAGTTTGAAATGAAGTTTTTGAAATACCTTCCTTCTTCACACATAATTGATGATATCCAGATCAAAATTCAATCATTGAAAAATATTGATCTCCATGAATTTTGTTAAATAAATCATCAATGTGAGGTATGGGATACTTGATCATTATTGGTATTGCATTTATCTCCTTATTGTCAATGAACAAACTCATAGATCTGTCTTTCTTTTTATCAAAAAGGATACGAGCACCCCATTGAGAAACACTACAAAAAATAAATATCGTGTAACTCAATAACTCAAATTTTTTCTCTAGTTCCACTAATTCCACAGTGGCTATTCTATAAGGGGTCTTCGATATGGGCCTTGAAAGAGGAATTAAATCAATTGAAAACACAATTTCTCATTCTAGAGGATGTTTTGGTAAATCCTCTTAAAACACATTAACATATTCTTGCAAAATAGGTATGTACTCTATTCGAACATTCTTTTCCTCTCCCATAATTATTTAATACTCATCCTCCCAAATAATTGAATTTAGTAGAGCTACTCGGGGTGGATATCAATAAGAATAAGGTGGTGACATTTCTGCTTTAATGATAAGGTACTTCTTATTGTCATAAAAAATTGTAACATCCTTCTTCTTAAAATACTTTTTTTCCTCATGGTCCAAATCCCAATCCAAAATGAGAATTATATCAATTCAATCATGTTTATGATGATGGGATCATTAGATAAAAAACATTTATATGCCAGAATGGGAATTGACTCACAAAACATTATTGCGAAGACACGTCACTTTTGTGTTTTGACTGATAACTCTCATGTTACATTGAATTGAAAATATATAATTTTCTTGACAAAAAGGGAAGATATGAAACAATGTGAATATCCAGAATCAAATAAGGCGTTGGCTAAACATGTGGAAACCATTATATTACCTACCACCACATCTTTCGGAGCATCAAACTCAATAGAAGTTATTGCATAATCTTGAAATTGATCCATTGGAATTTTCTAAGGTTAGTTACCCTTCTGATTAGGAAATTTATTTTCATAATTCCCCTATCACCACAATTTTATAACTCAACATTAATAGCCTCTTTATTCCTCTTATAATCCCCAGCATTGTGGCATTTTTCACCACACTTGTAACAGAATCCCATTACCATAAAGAAAGTACCTGGGTGTTTCATCCCACATTTATTGCAGGATGGATATTCAACTTTTCCCTTCTCCCATTTATATCCATTTATTGACTGTTCAATAGTTCTGTTATTCTGCAGCTTTTAATTATTGTTGTCAGACTTATAGATGTATTTTCTGTCTTGATAGCACATGAGACAATATCATTGTATGATGAGAAGGATTGTGAGACTAAAGATTGATGAATAAATGCTTTTAAACCATCATAGAATCGATCAATCATACTTATTGGGTTACTTATATAATCTTCAGCATGGCTTGCTAACCATGTAATGTTATTCGATTACTTTACGACATTCTCATCCTATTTTTTCCTCAGACTCAGAAATTGCCTTTCCGTATATGCTAGATGGTCACAAGGAATGTATTTTTCTAAAAAAAATCTCATTAAACGCCCTCCATTCCATTTTCTATACTTCAGAATCCTCCTTTTTGTTTTGAGTCAATGACCACCATTGATATGCATCTTTCATGAGGTGATAAAATATCCTGACAACTTTTTCCCTTTCACTACTCCCCAAAGAGTCAAAATATTTTCTCTAAGTAATTTATCCATTACCCAGCTACTGATGGATTTGAACTCCCATTGAATGTTTTTGGTTTTCTCCTCATGAAGTGGTCTAACATTGATCCCCCTAATTTTATAACAGGGTGCTCCATAATTGTATCATTGTTATTCATAAACTGTGTGAGTTGTCCTGGTATGTTGATAAGCTGATTAGCACCAGTTGCTTCACCAACTCCACTATAATTTTCTTGAGTAAGAGGGAAATACCTACAAGGATTAAGTTTGTTGATATGGTTTCTATTACTTCCACAAGATTCCATTTCAAAAAAATGGCATACACAAGATTACTTTATGAATCACAATACATAAATCCAATCTTGTAAAACACTTACCATAAATTGAATAGTTTTGGGATAAAATACATAATAATAAAAATCTTTCATATTATGAATTATATACTCAGAAACCATTTATAATGGTTTGTAATGAGAATGATTATTATCTTAAACATATCCCTTGAGAGTTTCGTAACCAATAGTGCAGCAAGGCCCGATGTCGTGCACCTATTCCTGTTCGAGTCTATTTTAAAGTGGTGTTTTCGGGTTTTACCCCTAGGTACATATGTGCTAGATCTGCCTCTATCTGCTCAAATCCAAATAGGGATGTAATTATTGGAAGACTCACAAAATATCTACAGTACGAAATATCTAGTATGTTCTTCTATTCTAATCCTCAATGTCTATCATAGGATATTTTTCTCTAATCATATTTATTCTAAATCTATCTTCCACGTTTTGTACTAAACATCCGATAATACCCACTCTAATTCCCCAAACGCAGTTACCCAGTGTTAGTGCATTATTACATAACATTATCATGATAAAAAGAATCATGTCCTGAATAACAGATCAATTTAGTAGACATGGAAATAACAAATACATTCAAAAAATTTACATTACATTATAAAATAATAACTACATCAAAATAGTATCTAGAGGCCACACTCATATCCCTTAGAATAAACCCAACAGGTCAGTCATAATATACATTTTCGCATCCAGGGAAAAATAAAACATAGAAAGGGGTGAGCTCAGATGCTCAGTAAGAATAAAAATATAGTGGTAACTTTTATAAATATGCATGATAATTTAAGGCAATGTATTAGTCTAGAAAAGGGTTTTAAACATGAACTTAATCATAATTTGCAGAAGATAAAATCAAATAATGAAATATAATTATTCACATGGATGTTCTACTAGTCCAATAATCATTTTCAATATCAATATCCACATTCACAATGATGGAATGCATAATTCTCGACTTCGTAACAACATAGTCAAGGCCTTGTTCCATTACTACAAAAAAGATTTTGTCAAGGACTTATTCCCAGACACTAGTTTTTCTCTTGAGACCTACTGATTACTTGAGGATCTTTTGCAGCCTCAACCCGTCACATACTAAGTCCAATGCATTTCTCATATGCAAAGGAATAAAATAACATAAGCATTCATATTAAAACTAACATACGAAATTTAAATATTTATCTATAAACCCTGAATGGTATTAAAATAAAACATCCATAGTCAAACATATCAAAAAACCTTCAATACAATATGGAAGATTTGTATCATAATAAATCAACATCAAATAATCTTAAAATCCATCAATTGATGTTGATATAGATGAAATCAAAACTTTTTTAGAGAAATATCTCTTTATGATTTGAAATAATTTAAAAGTCATATTATTAAAAAAAATTAATTTTGAAGAAATTCTTATAATCATGTAAGGGAATATTTGATGATGTTATAATGGTGAAAAATAGTGGCACCCTCTATGTATGTTAAAAACATTCTTACCATAATTTGGCCAAAAAGGTCATAAGTTACCATATTTGGAAAATGACGGAATGATTCCATTCAAAAAAATTTATAAAATGTCAAAAAATGGTATAAATGACTTATCCTATATTCTAGTAAATAATAAAAATGTTTTTGAATACATTTTTAAGAGACATGGATGTGGATTATAAATAGGTCCCAGTAGATACTTAAGTAAAAACAACCTCATTTTTTAAAGAGACTGTGAAATTAACCATTACCATGTACTTTTCCTTGGACGAGGGTAGGTTAAACTCATGTATAATGGTGAAATAATTGTTATTAAATTATAAAAGATCCATATACATTAATATGATATCATATATGATCTTCTAATATTGCTTTGGTAGTTATATTTCAGTAGTATAATCGATTCGGATGTTAACTGATTCGTTTTCCTTTATATGCTTAGTTACATAGGCCATTTTTGTTATATATAGGATGTATTTGATTCATATATAGAATGATATTTTGTTCACAAACATTATTTTTAATAATTAAAGGAAAATTATTCTTTATTGATTACTATGAGGAGTAAATCTCATCGCGTTCATGTAGACGGTAATCCGTACGTATGCACGAGCGACAATATCAATCTTTTGATTTTAAAATGATATATAAATTGATGTTATATCATATATTAAGAAACATTATCATGTTATATTTATTATTTATATCATTTATTCACAATATTATACCCATCCAAATGATGAAGTTTTTGAATAACAAACATCACCACGACGTGGAGACGGTAATCCATATGTACACACGTATGGTGACTTATTCATTTATAGGATGGATAGAATAATGAATATGGATGTACCATTTTTAATATAACATCATGGTATATTTATGATACTTTAGTTATTATTTTAAAATGGAAACAACAAAGAAAGTGTAAGTGGATGAAGAAAAGAACTTGAAAGGGGTGATGAAATATTTACCTCTTCTTCAGGTTCTTTATTTTGATTTGATCAAAAGGTCTCATTGGGTTTGATTTATGACAAAATCAATGCCTCTATGATGACGGGAGGAAAGTTGAGAAGATATTTGGGCTATGGTTGGCCTAGAAAAATGGCTTTGAATGTGTTATTTTTAGAGAATGGGAGGTGAACTTTTATAAGAGAGGTGAGGGTCACATTAGGAAAAGATTGAAATATTATTTTATAACAAATTCATTTTCATTTTCTAAATGCTCAAAAACGATTTATTTAGAAAAAAATGTAGGTATAGGTTATAAACCTCAAGTGAAATATGTTTTAGACAGGTTTGGGTAATGATATTAAACATATATTTTATATTTAACTCTCAGTTAAATAGTTTGACTTTTACCATGTCTCTTTATATTTATATATTATATAGTAAATAAACACACTACAAACTGTCAAGTGAAACACAATCTGTTTTTTTACTGACATATATCTTATTTTTATGGCCCTTTTTCTGAACCATATATTTTTAAAAATATTATATCAAAAAATAATATAGTATTTTTTTAAGAAACCCAATAATGTCAATTTTGACATTATTTAATAAATGATTTTTCTCAGTCCTAAAAACATTATTTCTTCAAAATAAATTCATATTTTAAATCCTAAAATATATTTTTAACATATAAAATTAGTTAAATTCATCAAAAGTATCAAATTACATTTATTTCGATATTTATAATATCAATTATTTTAATATTTCATTATAATGGTAATTATTATGTCATCTTTATGTCATAAATAATTTAAATTATATAATTTCAAAAATATTATATATAAAATAACATTACATATGAAATATTATTATATTTATAATTAATATTTATAGACTGATTTATATTATGTATAACCCTATATAAAAAATATTTTATTTATTAAAATTCGAATTTAACTCCTTTGAATCTTATTTAAATACGATATTAATAAATGTCTTAATCTAATCCATATAGACAAAAGAGAATCTTATTTTATTCCTAAAAATGTTTTTGGTCGAATGATACTTATACAATAGAATTTGGGAAAGTGTTATGGTAATAATAAAATAATTTTTACCCTTATTTACTATATTTACTTTTAACATTGGTAAATAAAAGTAAAAAGTTATTATTCACCAAAACTTATTTTAATCATATTGAACAACTTTTTTCTTACTAACACCAACCATTTCTCTTAGATTATTGAAATAACACTCACAGAAGCAGTAAAATTAGGTTTTATGCGAATTTGGAAATGCTCCTCAGAGGTGGGTAAAAGAGGGTAAAAGTTCAATAAAATTTTTATATATATAAACATATAATGAAATAACTGTAATGAATTAAATTTAAATTTTATAAGAACTATGTATCTATTTTGATCTAAAATATGTTTAAATAAAATAAACAATTATTTAAAAAAAGTTTGTTTTAACCAATAACCATGTGTTTTTTAACTATTCATCATAATTTGAATGTTCTTAGAAAAATTCCAAAAATTAACCATAAGATAATTTCAAAATTCCAAATCCAAATATGAATTCCATTTCGAAAGATAAATTTTATATATATTCAAAAATTGGGTGTTACTATTCATGACAGTTAGTTTCATTTGTCGTTGTGTGTTAGAATCTTATAGTAGCGTACAATGCAAGCTATTACATTATTCAAAAAGAATCATACCATGGAAGCTAGGGGTGTTACAGATTAAACAAGGATCTATCCTTGAACATTGCATTATATTGAGTTATGTAATGAATTCACAATGAATATATTTTCGGGTTTAGAGTTTTATAGAATTTTTCCACAACTATTACATTTCATCTCAAATATTATAATGTAAAAACGTCTACACTGTCAATTTTATTTAAATAATAATATACATTAAATATAATAATATCTCTTTTCTTGATATAAATCTTCTTTAATTATTCCTTTTTCTTACCATTACTTATAACCTATGTAAAAAAATTCCAAAACATGGGATGATCATCAAAATCTGAGTAAGGGATATAAAATAGGGAGAGAGAACATTATTTCTTGAATACATACAAATCACAAAAATCGTAATTTTTACACATAAAACATAATATCATCAATATAAATCATAAATTCATAATATTTGGGAATATCTCATAGATATAATAAATCATAAGGGTAACTTTTTATATCTATAACACTCTTACATTGTTTCTTTCTTAGCTACATAGGGAGTAACCTTCATGGATACGTTTGGAATACCTATCATAGTATATTAAGTAAATATATTTGGATGAATTTTATTGTTTACCTTCATTATGTTACCCAATAAATTTTAAATATATTGTGGGCTCACTCTCCCTCGGTATATCACGGAACCAACTATATACGTACACAATTTCCAAGAACCATAACAAAATCATAACACATTAATCAATTGTATATGAAAGATATCATTTCCACATTGTAATAACAAGATATCAGTTCAAGATATTGACATAATGAATCCCTTTATAAAATAAAATATCAATAAAAATTACCCTAAAAAGTAATATTTTATTTATTTCCATTTTAATGACATTACAGCTTTTTGGGGAAGCCAAATATCAAATAATGATTGCAGTGGCAGAAGGGACGTTGTCACCTCGTACGTTAAAAAGAAACAACTATTTTGTTGTTTAGTAAAATGAACCATTAAAAATATTCCTTTTTAAAACAATTGAATTAATTTAAAATTAAATAGGTATAGTTATACACCGTATAAAAAAAGCTTGTGTATAAACCAAAATATGCCACATTTATGGGAGATTGAGACGAAGCCTCTTAGATTGAGTCAGACTCATCTCGTTCATTAATTATATTCATGAATATTAAAATTAGGTTATTTTATACTATATTTGGAACCTATTTCATGTATATTATTCATTTTATATTACTTATCATCATGTTATATAAATTACATAATTATTTATGTTAATATCAGTCGATTTTTCGATATTCGGTACGTGAGTCGAAAATGAACTTCTGTTGATGTAAATTTTCTATGTGGTAAAAATTAAAAAAAAAACTCTAGAAAAATATTAAGGATTTAAATATCATATATATACATTATATATGTATTTATAATTTTCTATACCATTTTGAGATAAGAAATGAAATCCACCCTTCCTTGACACAGTTGGTCGTACGTATGAATTAACACTTTATTCATTTCATTGTCATATTAATGAAATTAAAATAAAATGATAAAAAGGTATATTATAATTTATGAATAATACTTATATGTTACATATGATACATATATTCATTAATTACTACCTTAATATGATTCATGTATTCCATGAACAAGTCATATCACATTGAGGGGGCATTATTTCTCACTTCCTCAAATGAAATTATCATATTTACACATTATGGAAAGCATAAAAGAATGTTGTAAATAAAAATTTAAGAATCATAGGTACAAAATAACTATAATATATACCAAAAATAAACATATTTCTACCATAATGTACACCATGAGATGTTGCAATAGAAAATTGAATAATAATAATTTCATGAGGTAGTAGTTCGTTATAAACACAAACAATATGAATTTATGCATTAGATGGATGTGTGTGTATGTGTAGTTAGAATTATTATTATAAAACATCATATTATATTGAGGATACTGGTTTTTAGGCAATAAAATTATAATAAGATCCTAGGGATTTGAGAATGAAAATAATAGAAAATAACATAAGAGAAGAAGTTTCCTATAAATCAGGTATGTTATTTTTATTTGAAAAAAATGGATTTATTGAATTTCCTTATTCTCAAGGAAATGATTATAGCAGTAATATAGTGACGTTTTTAGATTATTTTAGTACACATTAGATAAGACAATGGTTTTAGAGTTTTTAGTAAGTTGGTAGAGGGGGTGGAATTTTAAAAGACGGAGGAGTGGTACATTATGACTGTCTTGAAATATTAATTTATTAAAAATTATATTTTGATTAAAAATGGTCAAAAACATATTATGTTAGAATATAAGATGTTTTTGGTTCATATACACATAATCCAATATGTTTTATATAATTGTTGAATTTTTTTGTATCATTATCATTTGGGATTAATCATTATTTTAGACTTTTTAATCTAACCGTGATATCATGTTATTTACAAATTATGGGTTAATGTAAAAATAATATCATATCAAATGACCCAAAAAAGAGTCATTAATGAAATATATGGATTTATATTATCCATTTGAATGAATATCATAGTTTTAGGAATTTAATATCATTTAAAAAACTATATTATATTTTAATTTATGAATTGTGTGAATTTTAGAAACTATTCATTCATGACTTTTTTAAAAATTCATAACAACATGTTTCGATAGAAATAAAATATTTAATAAATACTAACATGTCCTTATCTCCAAGATAAATATTTTATGAAATAATTTATTTGAATAGTAATATTTAATTTATTAATTATAATATCATTTATATGAATCCTTTAGTTAGGAAGCAATCATCAAATCATCATTATGTCATAATTAAATTTATTAATTTATTGTGTTAAAATTATAAATAAAATATCATGATGTATGAAATATTTTATGATTTCTAATTAATATTTATCGTCTAGTATATCACTTATATAACACCATATACAAATTATTTTAGTAAGAAGATACATTTAAAAGTTATTTTTCCCATTACATTAAATTAATTACTATAACCTGTCATTATCGGGTCCAAGTTGTTCCCAAATGCCCCATGTATGGCCTAAGGATTATAATAGTAGAACATAACTCATAAAATAGAATTTTGAGACGTTTATTTTAGTTTTATTTTATTAAAATATTATTTTTTACGCTTATCTTCCAGATTTACCTTTTAACCATGGTAAATAATTTTTTTTACAAAATGTCCTATTCATAATGTCCAAAAATAAAATGTACCTATTCACAAAACATCAAACCCAAGATTCCAATTATGGGATCCATTTTTAAAAATTAAAAACATATAATTGGAAGAAATTAATTTAATATTAAATCTCTTTGTCAAAACTAGAAATCAGGGTTTTAAGAAATACAAACTATCACAACATTGACATGTTTTTATATCCAATTTCAATGAAAAATTACATCCCCTGACAATAATTGGATAAAATGTTAAAAAATAATCCAATTAATATTGAAAACCAATAAAAATAACTATATAACTCTATAAATAATTTAGTTTAAAATTCATCTTTGAATTAAAATGCAGTATTTTTCACTATTCATTAACAAATGTACATTACTAGAAAATTAAAAATAATTAATCAAAAGTAATTTTTTTTGTCCCTATTGTATAAAATATTTATATTTTGTTAAATATAACATATAAAAGTGAATATAAAAAGTTTACAAAAGGATTCTCCATTAAAAGGTATTAATCTATCCTTTTAAAAATATTAGTATACTTTTTGTTTAAAATTGGATTGAGTCTCATTTTGAGAGTATAAAATTTATTGGATAAATATATAAATAATTAACAGTCTTGTATAATAATATTGTATTTCATTCTATTCATTCCCTCCAATACATATTTTAGGTTTTTACTACAATTTAAAATATTTATATTGTTATATTATTTTTCGGTATAACTCAATGTTTTGTAAAACATTAGATTTTGCAGAAAACTATTTTGGTGTTCGAGTAACATATCGGATAATGTGTTCTCTTTAAAATACAATTAATATCTTATTCAGAAATATTAATAGATATGAAAAATTATGATTCTTTAAATACCGGGGAGTCTACATCATTCCCCCTTTTGGAAATTGTGTCCCCATAATTTTATTTACTTACTAAATAAGTGGGGAGTATTTAACCCTCATTGCATTATAAGATTATCATGTTTCCACTTAAACCATATGGTTTTTAAAGAAAACATTTTCCTGATAAATAACCTTATTCCGCAACATATTCATTCTAAAGTAAGAAATATAGATTGGTTATTCCTCATAAGAAAGATATTATTCCAATTGAACTACTTCTAAACTCAAAACATTATATGGATCCGGGATATACATTATCAACACTGAAAAATGAAAAAAAAATTGTACCTAGGATAAACAAAGATGTAAATCCACTCTGTAGTAAACTATTCCAATATTCACTTTTATTTCATAGGGTCTAATGAACTCAGAATCAACATTACATTATTACTAAAACACATCACACTTTTCCCTAGAGAAATATCAAGAAAGTCGTGGTCACCTACCTTAGAAGAATGATCCTTACTCTGGTTATCCGTATAAATCTTATTCCTTCTCTAAAATTTTCTCAAGAGCTTTTGAATATACTAAACTTTTTCTTCCAACTCTTCTACCAATTATGGTCCCATCAACCATCATTCACCTAATTCATCCCAAAATGTTGGGGTTTACCACCAATTTCTATATAAGGATTCAAATTGTTCCATATGTATACTAGAATGAAAACTGGTATTATAAGAATACTCAATGAATGAATGATGTTGGTCCCAAATTCCCTGGTAATCCATTGAACAAGAACATAGCATATCTTCCAATTCCTGAATACTTCATTCTGACTGCCCACATGATTGAGGATGAAAAGTTGCATTGAAATTTAATTGAGTTCCAAAAGACTTCTAAAGGCCCTTCCAAAAGTAAGAAGTGAACATAGGAACACAATCATATACAATGGAGAGTGTAACTCCATGTCACATGACTATATCTTTAATATACAATTGATAAAGTTGATATAGAGGTATAGTATCTTTAATCAGAAGAAAATACAGAATATTTAGTCAATCATTAAATAGTTACCAATATTTCATTGTTTCCACAAGATGTTTTTGCTAATCCGACAATGAAATCAATAGAAATTTTTTTCCATTTCCACTATAGCACTTGAAAATTATGAATCATTCCTTTTGGTATATTTTATTGTGCTTCAACCTCTTGTTAAATCAAACACTTCACACTAAAGTTATCAATATTTATTTTCATTCCATCCCCCCAGAAATACTCACAATTATCGGTGTACATCTTAGTTCTGCGTGGATGAATAGAAAATGGAGGACTATGAGCTTCACATAAATACTGTTTCTTAAAGAGTGAATCACAGGTCAGACTTAATCTCTTTCCAAACCACAAAAAACAATCTTTATCAATGTTAAATTCATTTAACGTTCCCTTCTGAACGAATTCTACCTTTTTTGAAACTCACTTCCTTCTTTATGCGATTTTCTTAATATTTTCTAATAGAGATAATTACACTTCTACCTGAAACAAAATAGAGAAATTCCCTACAATAATAACATCCAATACCAAATTCATCAAATCAAAAAACCACAGGATCTTGTTCCAAATGTATCATTTCTAATATAGCATTTCTCTTACTACTCAAAGTTTCTACGACATTATTTATTTTACTTTATGGTAATGAATTGGGAAATCAATATTTTTGATTAATTATAGCATTCTCTATTGTATAATGTTTAATTATTTATTAGTGAATATATACTTCAATATTTTGTGATATATTAATATTTCATAGATTACGCCATAAAAATGATGCCTCCAATATTTTAATGAAAAAAAATTTCATCTAACTCAAAATCATGTGTATGGTGGTTTAAACCTTCTATTTTAAACTATCTTGAAGCATATGAAATGACATGATCATTATTAATTAGGACAAAAATGATTCCTTTCAACAAAGCATCATTATTAATAACAAATTCACCATTTATTTATGGTAGTGCATAAACATGATCATTCACCAATATTCATTTCAATTTTTGAAAAAATTCATCACATTATTTTTTATAGAATAACTTTTCACTTTTCGAGTTAACTCAATCAGTGGGATAGATACCAATGGAAAATTTTCATCACACCACTAGTAATAAACTGTTAAACCATGAAAACTAAGAATATCATTTATATTTTCTGGTCTTGGAAATTTTTTATCAATTTTTGATTTAGAAGTATCAACATTTATTCTATCATTAGTAACAATGTGACTATGGAATGAAATTTGATGTAACAAAAACTCACATTTGCAAAATTTTCCACACAATTTCTATTATTTTAAGGTTTTCATGAAAAAACTTAAATGAATTTCATGCTCCTACTTACTTAAAGAGTATACCAAAATATCATCAATAAATAATACCAAAAACATATCCAAGAACCAACAGAAAATTATATTCATAATATCCATGAATACAGTAGGTTCATTGATTAAACCAAAAGGAATTACTACATATTCATAATGGCCATATCTACTATGAAATACAGTCATAATAATGTTTTATTCCTTTAAATTCTACTAATGGTAACCAATCCTCAAGAAAATCTATGAAAAATATTCCGCTCCCTATAGCCGATTAAACAATTCATTGATATGTGTAAAAGGATACTTTTTCTTAGTAGTGATGTTATACATGGATCTATAAGCAATATAAAGTCTCAATTAACTATCTTTAATTTTAAAAAACAAGATATTAGCTCCCCATGGTGATTTTACAGTTCGAAAAAAATCATTATCTATTAAATTCTGTAATTGCATCTTTAACTTGAAAAGTTAAATTTGATCCATTTGATTAGGTGGTTTCGAAATTATATTAGCATCCGGATCCAAGTCAATTGTAAATTCAACTTCCTGATTAGGTATTATAAAAGGAAACTGAATAGGGAAAATATAATGATACTCATTTACCACTGAAATATCATTAATCTGAAATGTTTGTTTTGTTTTAAAAAATACGTTCAAGTTAACATTCATTTACATATTTTAATAGTTTCTCAGCATCCTGATATGATATAAAATGTAAGGGTTTTTTCTCGTAGAGAATCTAAAATTCTTGTTGAGAAGAAACCCCTTAACCTATGTTGTCAAACGTATAATGAAAAACATAAATCCAATACATACCAAAAAAACATCAAACTCTTCTCGAGGAAAAATAATAAGGTTTACAAGAATATATTTTTCACACACAAGGATATCAAGGTTATTATATTTTCATTTTATCTCAATATTTACCCTAGTTATTTTTACCACATGTTCAAAATTCATATCGTGAGATGGAATTCCTAATTTACTATATAATTTCGAATAAATTAAAGAATGTGTAGACTAGAAATCAAAAAACAAATTGTCTTAATCTGAAAAAAATAACAATGTACATTATACTACTTCATTTGATGGCCCAAAATCTACTGAGGTAGCTGCAATGATTTCACCACCCCTATCTTACTGATGTCTAACTGTTGTCCATAATTTGATTTCTTCGTTGGAAATTCATTTTTATAATGACCAATTTTGTCATGACCCGTCCTCGGGGCCCATGCCGTGACTACTCCAAGCCCGCCTTCTATAGGCCAGGGGCTGGCGACTAGCACCAAAGGTGTAAATCCCGATAAATTGGGAAGGCATTGCCTTTATAAAGGTAAAAAAAGCACCACATAGTACAAGCAGAAAAAAACACTATGTACAAAAAGGAAGTGATGAAAAGTAAGTGGGCCAGAATACAAACCCAATAGAATGTACAGATACAACTAATAAAAAGTACAACATAAAAAGACAAACAACTGGAAGAAGGGAAGCATCTCCTAGGTCGTTCTCCTCAGATCCTACCTTAAGGGTATGTACAGATAGCACAGCTCATGGATCGTCCACCACAGATCCTACCTGAAGGGTAGGTACAGATATCCTCCACAATACTCTCACCCATAAACCTCCTCCGAGTGTCTTCTCTTCGTGAAGTCCACCTTTGGATACTGACTTGTCGCGAGGTCCACCTTCGGGTACCGTCTAGTCCTCAGACACTCGGCCTCTGTCAGCGCTGCCCGTCCTCTGCAACCAACACAATGAGGTGCAGGCATAGCCCGTGCAGCGGTGAGTATACGATACTCGGTAGGGACCCTGATACCCTCAAGGTCTCACTAAATCCAACAAGGATAACCACAAAGAAGAATCTCAACAGATGACACTTAAATAGTTATAAGCCCATAATTATACCAAAGTTATAAAGTAACCCATCTCAATCATGAGGAAAAACAGAGGTTATGAAATCAATGGATAAACACTACCTAGGTATATACCCATACATATACCAACGTTATCAAGTGACCCATCTCATTCATGAAGTAAACACATTGGTCATAGAATCAGCTCAAACCCGGATTTTCATTATCAAAACCGTAACTACTGAAGAGCCCTATACTTGGAGAGTACAATGATCCTATCATGACTCCAAGTTACTGCTCAGTAACCTATGATTTCTGAGGTACTCCTCGTGTCGAGTTCCGTGGGTCTGCCACCTCACAGAGTAGTGCTCCTCTGCCATGGGTCTGCCACGTCACACATTAGTGCTCCCCCTCATAGCCTACAGAGATAATCCTCTTGTCGAGTACTGTGGGTCTTCCACCTCACAAAGTAGTGCTCCTCCACCATGGGTCTTCCACCTCACAATGTAGTTCTCCCCACTGGGCTATTCTAGTCACTCCGAATCGAATCGGACAAGCAATCATCAGGTCTCACCTAGCTGCACGGTCTCTGAACTCTGTACGCTCGTCTCCGGGAGGGTCCTCCCCAAGAGCTACAGGTCGATACACCATTTATGAAAAATTTACTCAAAGAAGTATCTCAATGGTCCTCCTCTTCATATGGGTCTCAACGCAACAGACGGCGCGTCAAACGGACGCCCGGTCTGTGAATTATTAGCCTTTTCGTCCCAGGGGCCAGGTTGGTTTCGTGTGCGAACCAACCCGAACGTATCTCATCTGTACCCCAAACTGTCATAGGGTTTACTCGTAGGTACCGTTTCTCAACGTGATCACCAACTCCGCTGAAGGTTCGTCAAACGGACGTCCGGTCTAAAAGTTATCATCTCTTCCGTTCTTGGGGCCCGGTTGGATTTCGGGTACAGTACAACTCGGCCATACTCCAAATGCGTCCAAATCTAAGGGGAATCATGCCAAACGTTCCTTATCATCAAGATGAATCCCACAAAGTCTATGGAACATCAATCAGACGTCCAGAGATCGAGATATAAGCGTTTCCGCTCCGAGGGCCCTGTTGGTTTCGTGATCGAAGCAACTCGGACGTACACACAGTTCTTAGAAACCCGGAGTGTAATATACCGAAAAGACCGTATAAATACAAGGATTGCATCGCATCTGACGGTGCGTCGATTGGAGGTATGTAGCCCATGTTATGGGAAAATGACCGAAAGAGGTTCGAAAATAGGGGTCTTGGGCCCGGGCTGACCTGGCCCGAGACCCCCTGGGTCGGCCCGAACCGGGTCGAATCGAACAAGGTCCGGGTTAGGCCCGCTTCGGCTTGGCCCGACCCGGCTGGCGTGGCATGGCCCGACTTGGGCGCGGTCCGCTGACCAGCTCAGTTTGACCGAGCTGGGCGGACAAGGGGGGCACTGCCCCCCTGTTTAATTAAATGAATCCCCCACGTGGGGGCCGCTCCTCCCTTCCATCTGGGGGTTATGAACCCTTGGTTTCTCCCCTGACCGGTCGGCCCACTCCGGCCGGCCGACTTCTGCCGCCACGGGACATGCGTGGTCTCATCCCCCTGCTCCGATGCCGGTGGCCGGAAGCCGGCCGCCGCTCCCTGCTCCGATGCAGCCTAAGGTCAAGGCCTTGGTCCGACCGGCGTGGTGTGACGGTGCTGCGCCCCTCCATCGTGTCCCCTCTCTAGATGTGGCCCCGCTCCGACCGCGCAATCTCTATTCCAACCACAACAATGTCAACAACAAAAATAAGGGAGGAGGGTCAGCCGTGTTTGTGCGTTCCGACACCCTCTCGTTAATCGATAGCAAGCACCTAAGATTACAAAGAACGCTCAAATATTTACGAACATATATTCAAACCCCTACCTTGATGGAATCATTGATCGAGTTTTGTAGCGGAAAAAGACGTCGCGGAATCCGGCGTCGTGGAACAATGTTCTGTAAGCGTCATTGGTGTTCGCCTGATGAAGAATGTGGCGTCTCGCTTCCTCCGACATGGATGGAAGATTCATAATGAGATGATGTTCTTCGTTGAAGCTTCGGTGTTCTTCATGTTCTTCAACAATGGAGATGAAGTGTTCTTCTTCAGAGAAAGAAGTTCTTCAAAACTCAAGAGCTCTCTTCCCTTTCTCTTAACACAACAATTTCAACCAAAATAAAATAAGGCACCACATTATTTTATTTAGCAATGCCATGCATTCAAATTTACAAAATTCAAATCCAATTCACTTAATTAATTAAACCATGAGTTGTTTAATTAATTAAGAGGTTGGTTGGAAAATAAAAAAAGGAAGATTAACTTAATTAACGAGAGTTAAAAAGTTTAAACGAGGAGTTTATGAGAGTTATGGGAATGTGAATGGTTAGGGATCTTGTGGGCCCCACCTCACATTTATCTTCAAATTTTTCCTCACATGGGTAGTTAGGTTCCACCCCATCTTCCCCATATAGGATAAAACCACCGTAGACATAAAAATAAAATTATTGTACAATTTTATTCATTCCTCATTTAATCAACAAATTTAACTTCTTTACACGCACAAACGCAACTCCGAAATAGGTGTTCCTATGAAATTACCGGTGCTAGGGTTTCATCAGTTCCCTCAGATTTCGATTCCGAGCACCGGTTCAAATGTTATAAAAACCCTCTTGTTCATTCACACAACGTACCCGAGCTAAACTTCGGAAAATGATTCCCGGCACACCGGGGCTCAGAATCAGGCGCTGTCAGAAACTGTGTTCTTGTAAAATTCCAATGAAATTAAGAAAAAAAATTCCTTGAAATTTCCAGGACTTTACAAATTTCATTACATAGAAAATATTTTTAAAAATATAAATGAGATTTCCTGTAAACACTACCCTAATATTTTATAGTGAAATTACGAGCCTTATGTTCTATTTTACCACATTTGAAGCACATAAAATAATTAAATGGACATTACATAGTGTTTTTTACAACAATTTTTAAAAAATGATACTATAATGTTTGTATCAATAGATTTTTTAAGATTTCTTCCCATTCATCTCCCTCCTCAGCCTCTAATAATAATTTTTTTTATATAATAGTTGATCATTGACAAAATCCATTTCTCCCTTCTCTGTACATTAAAAAAGTTTTTCATAACTTTTGATCTCATAAAAAGATAATTACCTTCAATAACTTTGGTTAAATCCTGAGTAAAAATATTATTAATTTTTCAATCAGTATCCTATATGAAATTTGGAGCATACCATACAAAACGAGTGAAATTTTCATCATAATATTCCACCGAGTCATCCTCCTACCTTAATTCCATGAATTTTATTCCATCCTATGTTGAACTTCCTTTAAAATACATTTCTCAAGGAATATACAATTGAATGTTTCCCAATCAAGAGAATCAATATTCTCACTACCCCTTATATTATTAATGATCAAACACTAATGATAGACATCACCATATGAATGGTAAACAAAAAAGATATTACCTTTTAATGTTCTGAACACCCCATGACATTGAAAGTATTTTCGAGTGCATTATTCCACCCTTTTACTAGAATAGGGTCAGATGATCTTCTAAATGATAGAGGATGATGCCTCAAGAAATGATACCATATAAACATGTTTCTTTGTGGATGATCTGGATAATCTCTTACATCATTACCAAACCCAGTTATATCCTGATACAACTGTTCCATTACTAAAACAAACTATTTATTTCTAATTACGAACATTTCTGGTTGATGATTTGGTAGGTTATTTTCCCATTGATTTCATCCCATCATATCTACCCTTTATCCTCTATTGTAAACCACTATGATCACTGACATATCATTGATGAATCTATATGGTAATCATTAAATGATATATCATTTCATTCATACTATATTGTAAAAACAATTTATGGATATTAATCTAACAATATCCTAACCCATAATGATATCTAAACCGAACTTTGTTACCAACGATAAGTCCCATACCATAAACATTACATAATATTATGTTAAGTCAAGAATTAACATTGAGTATCATTTTAACAATAGAGTTTCAGATAATTATATCATAATTATCACATTACATTACAAATATTTTAAAGTAGAAACTTCTACTCTATCTAATTTTTTTCCCTATAATACAAATCCTTAAATAAAAAATATTTATTTTCTTGATAAAAATATTCTTGAATTATTACATTCTGTAACCCTCCCTTATTCCCAGTGAAAAATATTTCAAAAACATGGTATTATCATAAAAATCATCGTAAGGAATATAAAATAATGATAGAAAACATTAGTCTGTAAATAAAAACCAATAAATTAAATCATACATTTTACTCATAAAATATAAGCTCTCTAATATACCTCATGAAATAATAATATTTATGAATAAATAATTGAAACAATAAATAATAAGGGTAACTTGTGTTATCCATAACTTACATACATTATATCATACATAGCTACATGGTGAGTAACCTTCACGGTTATGTTTGGAGTACACATCACAATATATTTCATAAATCTATTTGGAGAAAAATTATCATTTACCTCTGTAACATTACCTAATTCATTGTAGTGCATTTTTAGCCTCACCCACCATTGGTATATCATGGAACCAACCATATTCATATAAAATTCCCAAAAACAATAACATAATCAAATCATAAAAAAATGTATAAAGGAAAGATACAATTTCCACATTGAAATCACAAGATATCCATTCAATATATTGAGATAATCAATCCATTCTCAAAACCACATCCAATAAAAAAAATATCGTACAATTAATATTTTACATACTTTTATTTTATAAAAAATTATGTCTTGTAGAGGAATCCAAATATCAATTATTTCTCAAGGGGGTAGAAATGTCATTGTCACCTCATTCGTTAAAAACAAACATTCCTTTTGTTGTTTAGTAAAATTCTCTGTAAAAAATTAATATTTTTGAAAACCATTGAGCAAAAAAAATAATAAATGGAATAATTATACACCATATAAAATAATTTCATGTTTAAACCAAAATATACCTCAATTAAAATGATTGGGATGATGTCCCTTACCATTAGTCTTACTCGTCTCATTCATTTATTATATTCCTCAATAATAAGAATAATATAGTATATACTTGATTAAAAACCTTTTACATGTTTATTATTCATTTTATATTACTTACCATCATGTAATAAAAATTAAAAAATTATTTTAGTACATATCAGTCTGTTTTTCGATATTCAGTACTGTAGTCGAAAATTAACTTGTGTTGTTGTAAATTATCCATGTGGTCATGAGACTATTATCTACAAAATATTATTCACGATTAAAATCACATATATCTCCATTATATATATATATATATTTATAATATTCCTTATCATTTGGATATATGAAATGAATTATATCATTCATGATGATGGAAGGTCATAGGGAAACATTAAAATTACATTAATTTCATTATTATATTAATGGAATAAAAACAAAATAATACATATATATTTTATAAATCTATTATTACATATATATTTTTTATATGTTACAAATTTTCATCAAATCCATCTATAATACATAACATTTATGGCATAAACGAGTTGTATCACTTTGATAGGATGGTAGTTGGAACTTCCTCAAATGAAATTATCGTATTTACACATTAAGAATGGAACAAGTGTATGTTGTGAATAAAAATTTAAGATGTTTAGAAATAATATAAATATTATATATATCATATTTAAATATAGTTTTATCATAATGTCCACCATGAGAGGTGGTAGGAGCAACAATCCTCATTTTGTGAGGCAGCAGTTCACCGTACACACAAATAGTATGTTCATATCCATTAGATGGTGTTGTGTGTATGTGTAGTTTGAATACATATCATAAAAAAAGTCCCAGTATATTTATAATATTGGTGTTGTTATGTAATAAATTAATAATAAGATCATAGTCAGTTGAGAAAGAAAATAATGGAAAGGAACATGAGAGAAGACAGTACCTCTAAATCAGGTAAATTATTTTGATTAGATACATAAGAGTATAATTAATTGACTTTTCCACAAGTAAGGATTCTAGGAGGAGAATAGGGATTTTTGGAGATTATTTGAGGATAACTTGGATGATACAAGGGGATTGAGAGGTGTGAGTAAGTGGGTAGAGAGGGTTAATTTTATAATAGGTTGTAGGGTTATATTAGGAATGTCCTGAAATTTTAATTTATTAGAAAAACAATTTCGATTAGAAATGTTCCAAAAATAATTTAATTATAAGATAAGATTATTTTGTTCAAATACCCATAACCTGATAATTTTTAGATAATTTTTGAATATTTTTTTATCCTTATATTTTTGGATTAACCATTATTGGAACCTTTTTAAACTTATTGTGATATCATGTTAATTACACATTGTGGGTTAATGTAATTACCATATCATGTCCACCAACCAGAAAAAAAAATATTTATGACATATCTGGACGTATCATATCCATTTGGAAGAATCTCAGTTTTTTAGTATTTTAACATCATTTAATAAACTAATTTCTATTTTAAGTTATGAATTATGTAAATTTTGGACCCCATTCATTCTTAAGTTATTTAAAAAATTTATATCAACTGATTGCCTCTGAAAAAAATAAAAATAAAAAATAGCATGTTATATTCTCCTATATAAATTATGGGATACATCAATTATGTCAAAAAATATTCATTTAATTATTTATAAAACCATTTTTTAAAATACATTATTAATGAACCAATAACAATATTATCATTTTGTAATAATTAAATTTATTTATATAATATCGAATCATTATAAATTAAATATCATGAGGTTAAAAAATATTTTTATATTTTTAATAATTATTTATAGTTTAATATATAACTTATATAACCCCATATATTAATTTTTTTAATAATAAGATACATATTTAAGTTATCTTTCACTTTACGTTAAATTAATTATTATATCATGTCATTATCAATCACAAGTGGCTCTTAAATGCCCAATGTTCCCCATAAAGAATCTAATGGTCATAAATAACTCATAAAATATGATTAATACACATTTTAGTGTAGTTTTATATTATTAAAAAAATAATTTTTACCCTTATTTACCAGATATACCCTTTAACTGTGGTAAATAAAAATAAATATTTAACTTACTATTCATAATTTACAAAAAAAACTATTCATTTAATTTGGACCTTATGACTAAAAATATGGAATAAATTTTTTCTAATTCAAAACTCAAAATTAGAAGAAATTAATTTATAATTATTTCAGATTGTCAAAACAAGAAGGCAAGTTTTTACGAAAAAAATACTATCAAAATATTGACATGTGTTTATATCCAATTTCAGACATAATTTACATCTACCGAACACCATTTTATTAAATTAAAAACATTAAACAAATTATTCTTTAAAAATATTTATATATCAATATAAAAATATAAATTAATTAGATGAAAATGTATTTTTGAATTAAAATACCATATTTTTCTCTATTCATTAAAATATGATCTTTTACAAATGTTTTCAAAAAATATAACCAAAGTAAATTGTGATGTCACTATTCTATATAAGATTTTTTCTTCAAATAGAACATATGTAATACCCCAAGATTTTATGAAAAATATTCTTTTAATTTCATTAATGTCTTGTGTTGTATGCTACACCAAGATTATCTTGCGCTATCTGCAACACTGTATTAGCTTGCAGTATACGCAACACTATTTTTGGATTGTGTTACACACAATTTTGATAATAGTTATTCTACGCAACATTGAGTATATATATATATATATTCAATGTATCAGTGAAATATGGTTAGATTCTGTTATACGAAACAACGATGGATTCTCCCACAACAAGCAACCCTTACTTGGCTTGCATTACACGCAATCATGATCTTCCTCGATAGCGTGTGTTGTACGCAATACCAGGATTTACTAAACAACGAGAAATTATTATAATATTATTATGAACTAACCGTTATTAATAGTATTAACTAAATTTTTAATTTTATAATATTATTATTCATCATACACATTTTCTAGAACATGGTATGAGAACAAAATAATTTTTTCGGGTAAAATAAGTATTTTTAAAAAAATGCAGTTTTGCCACTATTTGATGGCACACCCACTTTAAATCTAGTTTTTGACATGTTAATAAGTTCAATTTGACAAAATAAAAATTTACTTTGAATCAAGAAATAAAAAATTACTTTGTATAAATTTTTCATATTATTCTGGTAACTTTCATATTTTGATGAATAGTCAAAACAAGCTATATTTTAATTAAAAACAACTTTTTTCATCGCAATAATTTATATGGTTAAATTATAATATTGAATGGTTTTAAAGTATAAATATAATATTTTTTTTACCATTTAATATAATATAAGTCATTAGCATTCATTTTACATTAAATTTGTAGGTTAAACCAATTCAATCTTTTGCAATGTTTTAAAGAAAAACCCGTTTTCTTTCGACAATGGGATTAATTTTAAATTAACTTCTGAAACTTTTGTGTATTGAATTTGGAAAAAGGGGTTACATATTTGGAATAAGTGGGTCCAAATTATTTTAATAAGCTACTTTTTTTTTTGGGAATTATGAATAGTAATTACGGTAAATTTTATTTACCATAGTTAAAGGTAAATCGGGTAATTAAGGGTAAATATAATATTATAAAATTACACTAACACATTCCAAAATTCTATCGGATGGATAAAAGTATACCCATATAACCTAAGGGTCAGATTAGATTCATTTTATGGTCTTTTGACCATGAAAATAATTTAATTATTATTAAAACCAAATAAAGTGACAACATGTCACTCTCTTAAACCTTATAAGTATAATAATTTTAATTTAGTGATAAACATCATAAAATGTCGAACATGAATAGTTTCCAGAAAGCTAATAAAATTATCTACATTATGATAATTTATTTAGAATTTTTAGGGATTAAATAAATGTCATTAATGGGGATACATTAATGATACAGAAATTATTTATTAAGTGAAAAATATGTAATAATGTTTTCATTGAAATAATAATACCCATTAAAAGTCTCTAAAACCGGACCAAAACTTTTTTTTTGTGTATATATACATCTTAACCATCCAATGATCTAATATATAACCGTTTGTAGCTTTAAAAAAGTGATTGTAACAGTTATATTATTTTATTTTAAATGATGACAATGTTGTCACCGTCATAATTTAAAAAAAATAACAATTTAAATATTGTAATTTTAAGATTATAAATTGAAGTAAAAGTTTTATTTTGAACTTTAATAGATTTTCATTCATCAGAAGATTTTATTTTTAATTTTTATGCTACAAATCAGTATATTAAATATTTATACAAAAAAATTTAGTATTTATTTTATTAATATATAAAACAAATAAATGGTTTTAAAAATAATAAAATAAATATTATATGAAATATTTAAAGTGATCCACTAATTTAATATATACATATGACCTTTTATGAATCTATTAATGCTTTTATTTTGAACATATCTTCTATATATATTTTATTTAAATTCAAATAAATGAATAGTGTCAAAATTGACACTATTGTTATTTTATAATAATAACATATTATAAAATTGTTTAAAAATCACAAAAATATTTAAAAATTATAAATTTAAATTTATATGGTATATAATGTTATAATGTAAACAAGTATGTAAAATTCACAACAAGTAAGTAATTATTTGTTATAATTTAAAATTTAGAATTTTGTTACCACAAATAAACTTAAATAGATTAAATAAGGATAAATCCAAATGATAAGGTTTAAAATAAAATACAAACATTTCTAAATTTGATTGGTTGATGAGATTACAACCCTATCACAACAGAGCTTCGGATATGTGTCATTTTGGATGTTTTTATGTGGGGTTTGGATTTAATATAAACTAATATTTCTTATATTTCCAAAGATTCCCCTCTCCTCCCTTATAAAAGGGCACCTCCTCCCTCTTTTCCACACACCACATTTAGCCTTCATGCTCGGCCAAACCCTACCCAATTCTCTTCTACACTTACCTAGAAATATCCTAGAGGTCCTGGTCTTCTTCAAAGACCAATTTTAGTGCCCTAAGAGGAGGTCTCAAAGAGGCGCTTCAAAGAAGATGTAATTTCCGTTAACGATTATTTCACCTTTATTTCATCTTCCACTTCATCTTCTTAAGTTTTTTCATTATGAAGTAATAAAATCCGTATAAATAATATAATGATATGTTATTATATGTTTGAAACAACCCTATTTCACCATCTATCCATCCTACGGAAAATGAAATCATCGTGTGTGCGTACGTACAGAATACCGTCTCCACGCCGTGGTGTAATCTGTTTTCCTCCACCACATTACTTGGATGGGAATAATGGTGAAATTAATGAATATATATGATTATTTTAAAGTGGTATTGATTCTGAAATAGTATACATACACTCCAATACAATTCCACGATCATGGGAACGATATCATCACTCGTGCGTATGTACGGAATACCGTCTCTACGATGTGATGTGATTCATTGTACATGATATTCATTTAATAATTATTATATAAATTAATGGGATGAATGAATATGATATATATTACACTAATACCATTTTGTAAATGAGGTATCTATTACCTAAAGAGAAGAATACGAATTTATTCGACAAACATGCATAAGATTAAAAAGTAATAAACACCGGAATAACAAGTAGTAATGAAATATTACGAATAGGAAGCTAATAATATGACCATATATGATATAATATCAATAAGTATGATTCTGTAATAAGTCAATAAAATTATTTAAATCATTATACAGGAGGCTCAGACACTTACGAAGAAAATTGGACCTATGGTAAGGGAAATATCACAATCTCATTTTTATCTGAGATTGTTTATACTTTGGAATTTACTGGGGTGTATTTTATCATCCAAATCCATGTTTCCTCAAAATGTAATATTTAAATCATTCTACAATAGTTTATATCCAATTTTACCCTTCGGTGAGTTTTTAATGAAATATATGAAAGGAATCTTTTGTCATTTTTCGTACGAGGTACTTTTTGAATTTTCCGACAAAAGTATGAGATGAATGTTTTTTTAACTTATACGGAATGAATGGATTTTTAAAACATTATATCAAAGAATCTTCCTTTACAAGTTTTCAAGTTTATTCTTAATCAACTTCTTTTAGTTTAAAATTGTATGACATGTTAAATAAAGTAAAATGTTTTTGAAGTAGAAATGATATTTTCTTCAAAAATGGAGTTCAAGTGCTTTATCAAAATTATTTTCCATCTAAGATAATATAGGGTTATGTTTCTATCCCTATTATTACACTGATTTGATTATGTTGTGATGGAATTATTTTTATCTTCTATGAATTTTTTTATGATGTCATGTTGTTTATGAATCCCATTTTTATTACATGAGTTATGAAATGATGTATGATTTATGATTTTGTGGCACACATAAGAATGGTATCACTTTGAGATGTGTGGGACCTATATCTCCATCAAATTCATTGGGTAAAGATTTTATATCTCATGAGATAGACATGTATGTAATGGTATGTTAATCTGGTTCAGTGTTAAAGGACTGAAACGAGGAGTGAACTCGATTCAGAATGGGACTTTGTCCACTAAGATGGTCCTGGCAGAAATGCCTTGGCTACTATGGAAATCATATCATGTGCTTAATGGATTCCACAATTACATGTTTTATTCCCATTCTATTTTATCATGGTTTATGTTCCATTATGATCTATTCCTTATGTGCTTCCATGTTTTATGTCATTGCTCATGCTTTTGATGTTTAAACATTATGTTCATGTTTTTAAGTTCAAATGTATATGGTATGTTTTATTTTATCCATTCTTACCCTTAGTTAGCATTTGAGCTCACCCTTTTTATGTTTTCATTTCCACAGGATATAAAGAAAGGTTTTAGGTAAGAAAAAATAGTGTAAGATCTTTATGGGAGATGTTGAAGATCCTTCACCACGATTAGAAGATTATGTTCCAAGTGTCCAATGACACTAAATTATTACAGTCCTTGTGGTACTATTTTTGTTATGTATTAAGTATTCCGCAAAAGTAATGTAATGTCCATGTACATCAAACTTTGGGTCTCTACAGTTGGTATCAAAGGAACGGTTTAGTCAACCTTTGGAAACTAGGATGCCAAAATGATAGTGAGATCCCAAGAGATATTTCTAAGGAATGTCTAGGGATGTCCCTAAGGATAAGTATACGTATAGGATATATTCCTAGAACTATAGTAATGATCGTAAAATTTAACCTACGATGTTAGATATTGAGGATACTCCCCCTTTACTATGTTGTTTTCCCTATCATGATTTTTTCATCTCACACTATTCTTTTTTGGTTTTAAAAAATGGCTAGAAACAGGAAGATTCATGATAATGGAGGATATGACGGACAATGGAATGATATTCTTCATGAGAAACCAAATGAAATGGGATCTGGAATTCCAAACATCGTTATTATTCCTAATCATCAATCTCATAATATGAAGAATAATCACAACATTGGTAAGTTTCCCGACTCAGATAATAAGAGAAAGATAGAGTTTCATGAATATCATAGAGGAAAGAAAGTTCAATTTCCCTCAGGTAAATCATGTGGGAAGAGGCATCAGGGAGATTGTTTCAAAGGAACTGGAAGATGCTTTGGGTGTGGAAGATAAGGACAAAAAGCCAGTAAGTGTAAAGGAAAAGGTTCAGTTAACACCATGGACAAGGATAATGGTATTGCTACGACATCAACAATGATTAGATGTTTTAAATGAGGAATACACGGGCATTATGAAAAGCAATGCCCAAATGGAAAATCTCATGAAAAGAATCATCATGGTCATATGGGTAGTATTTATGTTGATGATGATGAGGAGACTACAAATAATATATGATCTGAAAGAAGTGTTGAAGCTCAGTCGGTTGTTTTAGAAGGTAGTGGAATGATTGTATGTTTATCGAGAGTTATATTGTATTGTTAATGGTACTATGGAATAAAGAATCATCTAAGTATTGTTACACTATTGTTTTTTCCTAAAATTATTTGAAAGTATATGATGAATGGTACTAGTAACCATGGAAGGTAATTCAGATATTTTTGTAAAGTAGATGATATGTGCATAATGAAGGAATAAGAAGATAATGAGATGTTTGATTGTATTCATGAGATCATGATTGATATAAGGACTAAGTGATATCGTGGTTTGAGTATATAGAATTTTTAGGATTTTGGTATGAGGAAAGTGTTAGCTTTTAACTACATTCATGTTTTCACTAAGGTTCAATGGGTATTCATTTTTTCAAGAGAATGCATGATTAAGGCATTCGAATGATTGGAATGTGACCAACAAGACATATCTTAAGATATATGGGGATCAACGATGGTATTAAATCTTTGGTTATAATTTTCACTATATTATGAGAGTGGACTGCAGTATTATGGATAACCATAAATATTGGAATGGATTATGTTTGACATAAGTTAGTATTGTTCAAGGATAGAAGTTTTTTCGATATTATTGATGGGATGTTATAATAATATAGTTTTAGAAAAAGGACAACCTGCAGGACGGGCAACATCCCATCGCGTCGGACAAGGATATGGGAATCGAACCCACAACCGAAGTTCGACTGGCCTTTATCGCCTACCACTGGCCTACATTAAGTCCCTAGTTAGTAGAAACTAGTTTTATTTTATTAAGTTGTATGATATATGAAGTATAAATTAATTTTTGGAACCATATACGATTAATCTAACCATAAGATGGACTTATAACTTTTGAAAACCTTTTGTTTGAAAGAGATGGAATGACCCATCATTCTATCACATGATCTGCTAACACATCACGAATAACATATTCAACTTCACTTCTTTAAGGGATGAAGTGGAAATTGTTCAATTCACGAACAACTGTGAGATTGTACCAAAATCATGCAAGTATTTCTTTTAATTTATCAACTTTAGGGAAATGATATTAAAAACCAAAAATGTTGTCCTAGTTCCCTTATATCCGATGAATCAGATGGTATCTTAGATCATCAAAAATTTATGGCTTTGTGATTGATGGATTTTTCATATCCATGTTTTCTACCACTCCTCATCAGAACTTGATGGTTATATTTTTCTTCCATATCCATATTTTCATCTATGTTCTCCTACGTGGAATCACAGTGATGAGTTAATTTGGGTAACTGTTACATTTCATACTTTAGTTTTTAATGCCACGTTTTGGTATTCCTTTTTACGATGTGGGTTTCTATTAAACAAACTTTCGAGTAGTAAACCATTTATAACCCCGACGAATTTTGAGGGCGAAATTCATTTTAAGGGGGGTTGAATGTAACACCCCGAGATCTTATGAAAAATATTTTTTTAATTACATCAATATATTGTGTTTTATGCTACACCAAGATTACCTTGCAATATATGAAACACTGTATTAGCTTGCAGTATACGCAACACTATTCTTGGATTGCGTTACACACAATTTTGATAATAGTTATTCTACGCAACATTGAGTATATATATATATATTCAATTTATAAATAAAATATGGTTGGATTATCTTATACGAAACAACGAAGGATTCATGCACAACATGCAACCATGACATGTCTTGCATTACACGCAATCACGATCGTCCTTGATAGCGTGTGTTGTACACAATACCAGATTTTACTAAACAACGATATATTATTATAATATTATTATGAACTAACCGTTATGAATAGTGTTAACTAAATTATCAATTTTATAAAATTATTATTCATCATACACATTTTCTAGAACATGGTATAGGAACAGAATTAATTTTTTGGGTAAAATCAGTATTTTAAAAAAAATGCAGTTTTGCCACCATTTGATGGCGCACCCACATTAAATATATTTTTTGGCATTTTTATAATTTCAATTTGAAAAAATAAAATTCTTCTTTGGAATCAATAAAAAAAATTACTTTGGATAAAATTTTCAAATTATTCTGGTAACTTTCATATTTTGATGAATAGTAAAAACATGCAATATTTTAATTAAAAACAACTTGTTTCATCGCAATAATTTATATGGTTAAATTATAATATTGAATGGGTTTAAAGTATAAATAGAATATATTTTTACCATTTAATATAATTTACATCATTATCATTGATTTTACATTAAATTCGTAGGTTAAATCAATTCAATCTTTTGCAATGTTTTAAAGAAAAACCTGTTTTCTTTCGACAACGAGATTAATTTTATTTTAATTTCTGAAAATTTTGTGTTTTAAATTTGGAAAAATGGATTCCATATTTGGAATCAGTTGGTCCAATATATGTTAATAAGCTACTTTTTATTTTTGGGAATTATGAATAGTTACTATGGTAAATTTTATTAACCATAGTTAAAGGTAAATCTTTTAATTAAGGGTAAATATAATATTATAAAATTACCCTAACACATTCCAGAATTCTGTTTTATGGCTAAAGGTAGACCCATATAACCTAAGGGTAGGATTATATTAATTTTATGGACTTTTTACCATGAAAATAATTTAATTATTATTAAAACCATTGAAAGGGACACTTTGTCACTCTCTCAAATCTTATAAGTATAATAATTTTAATTTAGTGATAAACATAATAAAACTTCGAACATTATTAGACTCTAGAAATATAATAAAATTATCTACATCATGATAATTTATTTAGAATTTTTAGGGACTACATAATTTTCATTAATGGTGATACATTAATGATACAGAAATTCTTTATTAAGTGGAAAACAAGTAATAATGTTTTTATTGAAATAATAATACCCATTAAAAGGCCCAAAAACCTGACCAAAACTTATTGGTAGTCTATATATACATCTTAATCATCCAATGACCTAATATATAACCGTTTGGATCCTTATAAAAGTGATTATGACACATATATTAGTTTATTTTAAATGATGCCAAAGTTGTCACCCTCATAATTTAATAAATATAGCAATTTAAGTATTGTTATTTTAAGATGATAAATTCCATTAAAATTATTATTGTGAAATTTTAATGATGTATCTTCATAATAGGATTTTATTTTTAATTTTTATGCAACAAATTAGTATATTAAATATTTATACAAAAATGTTGTAGGAATTATTTTATTAAGATATAAAACAAATAAATGGTTTTAAAAATAATAAAATAAATATTATATTAACTATTTAATGTGATATAATAATTTTATAGATACAGATGACCTATTATGAATCTATTATAACTTTTATTTTGAACATATATTCTGTATATATTTTATTTAAATTCAAATAAATGAATAGTGTCAAAATTGACTCTATTGTTATTTTATAAAAATATCATATTATAAAATAGTTTAAAAATCAAAAAAATATTTAAAAATTATAAATTCAAATTTATATGGTATATAATGTTATAAAGTAAACAATTATGGAAGATGAACAACAAATAAGTAATTATTTGTTATAATTTAAAATTTAAAGTTTGTTACCACAAATAAACTTAAATAGATTAAATAAGGATAAATAAAAATGATAAGGTTTAAAATAAGATCCAAACATGTATAAATTCGATTTATTGATTATATTACAACCCTATCTGATCTATTCTTCGTATATGAGTCATTTTATAAATTTTTAAGTGTGGTTGGGATTTAATATAAACTAATATTTCATATATATCCAAAGGTGCCCCTCTCCTCCCTTGTAAAAGGGCACCTCCTCCCTCTCTTCCACACACCACATTGAGCCTTCATTTTCGGCCATCCCCTACCCAATTCTGTTCTCCACTTCCCTAGAAACATCCTAGATGTCCTTCTCTTCTAAAAAGACCAATTTTAGTGCCCTAAGAGGAGGTATCAAAGAGGCGCTTCAAAGAAGAGGTAATTTCCGTCACCGATTCTTTCACCATTATTTCTTCTTCCACTTATTCTTCATTGGATGTTTTCATTATTAAGTAATAACATCAGTATAACTCATATACTGATATGTTATTATAAGTATTAAACAACCCTATTTCACCATCTTTCCATCCTACAGAAAACGAAATCATCGCACGTGCGTACGTACGGAATACCGTCTCCACATCGTGGTGTAATATATTTTCCACCACCACCTTACTTGGATGGGTATAAGGGTGAATTTAATGAATATATATGATTATTGTAAAGTGTTATTGATTCTGAAATAGTCTACATACACTCCAATACTATTCCATGTTCATGGGAGCGATATCATCGCTCATGCGTACGTACGGAATACCGTCACCATGATGTGATGTGATTCGTTCTACATGATCATCATTGCATAATGATTATATAAATGAATGGAATGAATGAATATGATATATATTACACTAATAAAATTCTGGAAATGGGGTATTTATAACCTAAAGTGAAGAATAAGAATTTATTCGACAAACACGCATATGAACAAAAAGTAATAAACAACTGAATAACAAGTAGTAATGAAATATTACTAATAAAGAAGCTAATAATATGAACATATATGATATAATAACAATATGTATGATTATTTAATAATTCAATAAGATTATTTAAATCATTATACAGGAGGTTCGGACACTTACGAAGCAAATCAGACCTAAGGTAAGGGAAATATCACAATCTCATTTTTATCCGAGATTGTTTATACATTGGAATTTACTGGGGTGAATTTTGTCATCCACATCCATGTTTTCTCAATATGTAATATTAACATCATTCTACAATAGTTTATATCCTATTTTACCCTTCGGTGTGTTTTTAGTAAAATATATGAAAGGAATCTTTTGTCGTTTTTCGTACGAGGTACTTTTTGACTTTTCTGACAAAAGTACGAGAAGAATGTTTTTTTTAACATATACGGCATGAATGGATTTTTAAAAAATTATTTCCAAGAAGCTTCCTTTACAAGTATTCATGTTTATTCATAATCAAATTCTTTTAGTTTAACATTTTATGACATTTTAATGAGAGGAAAATGTTTTTGATGTAGAAAGGATATTTTCTTCAAGAATGGAGTTCAAGTGCTTTATCAAAATTATTTTCCATCTAAGATAATATAGGGTTCTGTTTATATCCCTATTATTAAATTGATTTGATTATGTTGTGATGGAATTATTTTTATCTTCTCTGAATTTTTTTATGATGTCATTTTGTTTAAGAATCACATTTTTATTACATGAGTTATGCAATGATGTATGATTTATGATTTTGTGGCACACATAAGAATGGTATCATTATGAGATGGGTGGGACCTATATCTCCCTACAATTCATTGGGTAAAGATTTTATATCTCATGAGATAGACATGGTTTGAACGGTAAGTTAATCTGGTTCAGTGTTACAGTACTGAAACGAGGAGTGAACTCGATTCAGAATGGGACTTTGTCCACTAAGATGGTCATGGCAGCAATGCCTTGGCTACTATGGAAATCATATCATCTGCTTAATGGATTCCACAATTAAATGTTTTATTTCGATTATATTTTATCATGGTTTATGTTCTATTATGATCTATTCCTTATGTACTTCCATGATTTATTTCATTTCTCATGCTTTTGATGTTTAAACATTATGTTCATGTTTTTAAGTTCAAATGAATATGCTATGTTTTATTTTATCCATGCTTACCCTTACTGAGCATTTGAGCTCACCCTTTTTATGTTTTCTTTTCCCCAGGATATAAATAAAGGTTTTAGGTAAGAAAAAAAGGGTAAGATCTTAATGGGAGATGTTGAAGATCTTTCACCACGATTAGAAGATTACGTTCCAAGTTTCCAAAACACGAAACTATTACGGTCATTGTGTGTATGTTTTTGTTATGTATTATGTATTCCACAAAAGTAATGTAATGTACATGTACATCAAGCTTTAGGTCTCTACAACATATAAATTTGAAAAAAAATATATTTAAAAAATGGGTTTTCTATAATATTGATGAAAACCAACCTTTTAAAATATTATAATATTCTATGCTAAAAATTGGATTCATTCTAATTTTATGTCTCTAAAATTTATTATATAAATGTAAAAACAATTTAAAACATGTATAATAGTATTATAGTTATTTCTATTCATTTATTCCAGTACAAATTCTAGGTTTTAACTCAAATTTTAAATAATAAAAATATGATAGTATTTTTCAGTATAACTCAAAGTTTTGTGCAACATACGATTTTGGAGAAAACAATTTTTCTGTGTTTTGTACTTTATCGAAAAATTTTCCCACATTAATGTGAAATTATTATATTATTCATAAATATGAATAGATATGAAAATTTATGATTCTATAAATACTTGGGATGCTACATCATTCCACCCATTTGGAAATTTTGTCCCTACAATTTTATTGACATATCAAATAATTTGGGGTATTTATCACTAATATCATTTTCAGATTTCCATGTTGCCTCTTCAACCATGTGGATTTTTAATAAAACCAATACCTAATCAATTACCATATTCTTCAATACATTATCTCTACATTCAACAATCTATACTACTTTTTCTTTATATGAAATATACTCTTCAAACTAAACTACCTCTGGACACAAAAGATAAGATTGATCCAGCATATACTTTATCAATTTTGAAACATGAAAAAAATTGTGTACCTATGATAAAAAAGGATGTAAATACACTATTTAGGAAACCAATACAATATTCTATGGGTTTTATAGGGTCCAATTAACTTCAGACTTTGGTTTCCCTTTTACCAAAATTTATCACACTTCTCTTTGGGTAATCTTTGAGAAAGACATGATCACCTACCTTGAAAGAATGTGGTTTTCTCCGGCTATCTGAAGAACATTTCTTCCTACACTCAGCTGTTCTCATGTGATTTTGAATCATCTAAACTTTTTCTAACAACTCTTCTCTCAATTATGGTCCCATCAAATTACTTTTACCTGCTTCCCCACAAAAATTTGGAATTTGAAACCACTTTTTAGATAATGCTTCAAATGGTGTCATCTGTATACTAGAATCAACACTGTAATCATAAGAAAAATTATAGAATGAATGATTCTTGTCCCAATATCCATGGTAATTCATTGAAAAAGAATGTATAATATATTCTAATTTATTAATTGTTTGTTCTGCCAGCCAATCTGATTGAGGATGAAAAGTTGTACTGATATTTAATTCAGTTCTCAGTGATTTCTACAGGGCTTTCCAAATGATACAAATGTACATAGGATAATAATGAGTTACAATGTTGAGGGTATCTCCATGTAACATACCTATATCATTAATATACAATCAATAAAGTAGTTGTTGATATAGATTATATCAAAATGAATAAAAATGAGGAGATTTAGTCAATATGTCAAAAATAACCCATATTTCATTGTAACATAGAAATGTTTTGGGTAATCCCACTATGAGATCCATCAAAATATATTCCAATTTCATCATTGGCCCAAAAAAAGATAATGAATCCCTTATGGTAACTATTGTTCAGATTTATCCAATTTACAAAACAAACAAATCACAGAAAAGTCCACAATATCACTTTTTCATTCCATCCAATGAAAAATACTATCAAATATATTTGTACATCTTAGTACATGTAGGATGAAATAAAAATGCAGAACTATGAGCTTTATATAACAACTATTTTTTCAATTTTTAATCACATGTTAAACATAATATCTTTCCAAACCTATAAACAAAATCATTATCATTGATAAATTATGGTAACAAACCCTTCTTAACCAATTATAGTTTTTTATACAACTCAATATCTTTTTTATGTTCTTGTCTAATTCTGTCTGATAGAGATTATTTCCCTACCATATGAAAAAAAACACAAGAATTTGCTACACCAAATTCATTCAATCTAAAATAAATCAAATAAAAAACCAAATAATCTAATTCCAAATATAGAATGGTTAGTATAACATTACGCTTTCAACTCCAAGAATCATCCACTTTAATCCCCATTCAAAGATGGTAATGAATCATGAAATCGTAATCCATGATTAATTATAGCTTTCTCATTTATCTCATGTTTAATTATTTCTGATATAATATATACTTCGAAATTGGGTGATCAGTATACATTTCACAATTTACACCATACAAATGATGCCTCTAAATTTTTAAAAAATAAACAATAGCAGTTACTTCCAAATCATGTGTATGGTAATTTAACTAATGATTTTTCAACTAACAGGAATCGTAATCTGTTACAAGATCATTCTGCATTTGGAATCAACCATGTCATTTCAAGGAATCATCACCATAAATAACAAATTCTTCATTTCTAGATGGCAGTTCCAAAACTAGATCATTCAAAACTATTCTTTTCAATTCATAAAAACAATTATCACATTATTTTGTCCAGATGAATTGTTTTTTGAGTTAACATAGAAAGTGTGATAGATAAATGTGAAAAATTTCCATTAAACCGCTAGTAATAAACTTGAAAACCAAGAATACTATGAATATAAGTTATATTGTTGGGTCTTGTACATTCTTCATCTACTGTTATATTATTAGGATCAAATGTTATACCATATTTTGAAACAATGTCACCAAGGAATTAATTTTTTTGTAACCAAATATCACACTTGAAAAATTGACCATATAGTTTATTTTAATATTAAGATTGCAAGATAAACCTTAAATGACCTTTATGATCCACGTTACATTTAGAATATACCGAAACATGATCAATAAATACAACCGAAAACATATCCATGGTATCCAAAAAAATATATTCAGATGATCCATGAATACAGAAGGTTCATTAGTTAACCTAAAAGGCATAACAATAAATTCAAAAAGTATATATCTTATATGAAATGTAGTCTTCAGAATTCATTCTTCCTTAAATTTCAATAGATTGTACCCCGAACTCAAGTTAATATTTGAAAAATACTGAGCTCCAAGGAGATGATCAAAATAATAATCAATATGATGCAAAGGATGCTTATTCTTAACCATGATGTTATTCTAGTCTCTATAATTAATTAAAAGTCTCATTGAACCCTATATATTTTATAAAAACCATACATGAGCACCCCATGGTGATGTTCTAGGTCAAATGAAACCTTTATCTAATAACTCCTTCAATTTTTTCATTAACACCAAATCTTCAATTTTAGGCTTTTTATAAGGGGGTTTTTAAATTTGATTTGTATAAAAAACCAATTAAACGGTAAATTCAACTTCTAGATCAAGTATTAAACTAGGAAAATCATCTATAAAAACCTCAAGATACCCAGTTACCACTAGCCCATTATTAATCTATACAATTACTTTATTTTCCACAATATGTGTAATGTAACATTCATTTACATATTTTACTTGTTTCTCAGCTTTCTCATATATTAACAAAAGTAAGGGTTCATTATTGAACACAAACTGAAATTATTTCCGAAAAGAAACTTCTTTATCTCTACAGTCAATCTTACCATGATAAATGGAAATTCAATACATAACAAAAATAATATCAAACTCTACTAGAGGAATAACAGTATGGTTTTTAGTTTGATTTTTTCCGTAAATAAGTATATGAATGTTCTTATAATTTCTTTTTGTCTTGAAATTTCCCCCAAGTGTTTTAACCACATGTTCTAAATTAAAATTTTGAGATGGAATTCCCAATTTAATATAGAATTTCTCTGAAATAGTAAAATTTGTAGTCCCATAATCGAACATCACATTGGAATAATATTAATAAACAACCAATATACCTAATACTATTTCATTTGATGGCCCAACATCTACAAAGGTAGTTTTAAAAGATATCACCACCAATTTATACTTGGATACAGGATGAATTCCATTATTTAAGATCATGTACGGATACTCATTTTCATAATGGCCCAATTCATTCCACATAAAAAAATTTACTGACTATAGATCATATTTTATCATACCACTAACCTGATATTTTATAGTGCAATTACGAGCCTTACGCCACATTTTAAAACATCATAAGCACTTACAATAATTCTAAATGCATTTTCTATTGTTCTTTTTACAACTATTTTCACAAACTATATAATTATGTTTCCTACAATCATAATTTTTTGAAGAGTTCATCCCTTTCATCTGCCACCTAATCCTCTTATTCTGTGTCTTTTGAAGGAGCACCCGATCATTTTTAACCTCTATTTCGACCTTGTCCTCACAACAAATGAGTATTTCATGACTTTTTAACTCACGAGAATCTAATTCCCGTTGATACATTAGATTTAATAATGATTAAAAATTCTTTATTTTTCTATTAGTATCCCATATGAAATTTGGAGAATACCTTGCCAGTCGAGTGAATTTTTCATTATAAGAAGCCACATAGTCATCCTCCTACCTCAATTCCATGAATTTGTTTTCCATACTATGTGAAACTGCATTTGGAAAATATTTCTCAAGGAACATAACATTTAATTCATTTTTAATAAGAGGATCAATATCCTCATTATTTGTGATTTTTTTAACTGTCGACCACCACTGATCAGTTTCACCTTCAAAATGGTAAATAGAATTACTATCCTTTTGATGATCTGAACACCCCATGACATCAAATATATTTTTGAGTGTTCTAATCCACTATTTAACTATCATAAGGTCAAATCATCCTCTGAATGATGGGGGATGTTACCTCAAGAAATGATCCACTACCGACATGTTTCTTTTGTGGTTAATTTGTCTAATCTCATGTATGGATATCACCAGCATTTATACCCTGAGACAACTATTCCATTACTGCAAAAACTATTCAGTTTTGATTTCGACCATTTCTGGTTACTAATTTTTTTGGTTGTTTCCTCTTGAGGACATCTCATCAAGGATAACATGTTTCCTCTATGAAAACCATTCTGAACATAGACATATCCTATAAAAAGAAACATGTTAATCTTCAAAATCTATATTATTTAAAGGTTACCATAAATAAAATTTAATTTTTTATATTCATTTAACAATAACCTGACCCTTAATTATATACAATCCAACCTTTGATAACAACTATGAGGCCCTGTCAAAAAAACTACATAATCAAGATTTAATTCAAGAATTCACATTGAGGATCTTTTCAGGTTTAGTGTATTAGAGATTGGGGCCATAACAATTATATTTTATCTAAAATATTACAATGTTAAAAACATCCACTGTATCAAATTTTTTAAACAATAATGAAATTATTTTAATAAAACCATAATTCATTTCTAGATAAAAATATTCTTAAATTATTCCTTTCTCTTTCCCTTCGTTATACCTTACGAAAAATATTTTGAAAAAATTGGATAAGCATAAAAAGCTCTTTAAGGGATATTAAATATTTAGATAAAACATTAGTTTATGAATACATTAAAATAAATAAATTCATACTTCATACTCATAAAACATATTCTACTTAATACATGTCATGAAATCATACAATTTATGAATAACTCATAGAACTCATAAATCATAAATATAACATGTGAAATTCATAACATATTTACATTTTAGCATTAACATCTTAATTGGGAGTAACCTTCACGGTTACATTTGGAATACCAATAATAGTATATTCTATAAATATATTATGTTAAACATTATCATTTACCTCTATCATGTTAACCAAGGCATTAGAGAGCTATCTCAGGCTCACACATCCTCAGTTTATCATGGAACCACCCGTATACATTAACGTGTCTATGAAACATAACATAATCATAACACATAAAACATTTAAAAAATGAATGATAACATTTCCACATTAAAATCACAATATATTACTTCAATATATTGTCATAATCAGTCTATTCTCAAAACCATTTTCAATACCAAATTCCCTTAAAATGAATATGGTATTTAATTTTCTATTTAAAAACATTATGGATTATAGAGGATTCCAAATATCAAATAAATCTCACGACGGAAGAAAGGTAATTGTAACCTCATACATTAAAAAGAAACATACATATTATTATTTAGTAAAACACTCCATAAAACAAATTCCTTCCAAAAACTACTGAATTAAATTAAAAGAAAATCGGTATAATTAAACACCATATAATATAATTTCATATATAAACCAAAATATGACTCAATGAAAGGATATTGAGATGAAGTACCTTACCTTGAGTCTTACTTGTATTTTTCCTTCTTTATATTCCTGAATAATATAATTAATTTAACATATACTTGCTTTATTCAATATTTTTCGGTTTATCGATATTCAATACATGGGTCGAAAATGAACTTATGTTGATGTCTATATTCCATGTAGTCATAAGTCCATTATATCTTGAATAATATGAATTAATTTAATAATATATATATACATTAAATGTGTATTTATAATATTCCATAATATTTTTAGATAAGAAATGAAAATAACCATTCATGGAGAGGGTAGGCCATATGTACGCATGAACACTACATTCATTTTATTATCATTTTAAATAAATGATAACTAAATGATGCATTAGTATATTATAATTCCAGTATAATACATATATGTTAGATATTTTACATAATTTTATTTATCCCATCCTCAATATATTACACATATGGCATGAATGACCAATATCACTATGAGGGGGTGGTTACCCAAACTTCCTAAAAAGCAATTATTGTATTTAAAAATTATTGAAAGCATAATGGTAGATATTAATTGAAAATAAATGAAGACAAGAGAAAAAATAAATATAATATATATCATATATAAATATAGTTCCATCATAATGGTAATCGTGAGATGTCATTGAAGAAAATTGAAAAATCATCATTTCTTGAGGCAGTCGTTCTCCTTACACAAAAATAGTATGTTCATATCAATTAGATGGATATGTGTATAAGTGTAGTTCAAATACATCTCATAAAATCATCCTAGTATATTTAGGATACTTCTGTTTTTATGCAATAAAATAATATGATGATCAAAAGGAATGGATAAACATATAATCGAAAGGAACTTGAGAGAAGACGTTACCTCTAAATCGGGTAACTTTTTTTGTTCCGAATATAATTATTTAATTGACTTTTAACATAGGTAATAATAACAATAGTAGGAGATGGATTTTGGGATATTATTTGAGTAGGATTTGGATGATCTAAGGGGCCTGAGAGGTGCAAGAAAGAAGGTAAATGGGGTCGTCTTTTATAATAGGGTGGATGGGTACTTTAGGAATTTCTTGAAATATTAAATTATTATAAATTCAATTTAGATTAAAAATCATCCAAAACACATTTAATTCAAATATATAGTGATTTTTGTTCGAATAACTATTATTAAATAATTTTTAGATAGTATTTGAATATTTTTTTATCCTTGTCTTTTTGGTTTAACCATTATTTTATCCTTTTTAATATTACCATGATATCATGTTATTTACACATTATGGTGTAATATAATTACCATATATTGTAAAGCAACCCTAAAAAAGTCATTTATGACCTATTTTGACTTATCATAACCATTTGGATAAACCATTGATTTTTAGGAATTTAATATCATTTAATAAACAATTTCATATTTTATTTTATGAATTATGTTAATTTTGGGAACTTATCATTATTGAATTTTTTAAAAATTCATAACAACTTGATTACTTCAAAAAAAATCAGTCCTAAAATTTCATATACTCCTACAGAAATATTATATTGAATATGTTATGTCAAAAAATATTTGTTTTAATATGTATAATATCATTAATTTGAATCCTTTATTAATGAAGTTATCACTAAATCATCATTGTATTATAATTTAATTTATTTATTTAATGTCTAAAGATTTAAAACTATATATCATGATGTATTAAATATTTTTATATTTATAATTAATATTTATTGTTGAATTTATCACCTATATAACCCCATAATAAATTGTTTTACTAAAAATATATATATTTATGTTATGTTTCACTTTACTTTTATTCAATTATTATTACATTTCATTATCAAACCCATGTAGATCCCAAAAGCATAAAATTCTGCCTATGGATGTTCATGGTCGTAAATAACTAATCTAAGGGGATTATGACACATTGTATGGTAGTTTTATGTTAGTAAAATATTATTTTTACCCTTATTAACCCTTTAACCGTGGTAAAAATAATAATTATTGATGTTAATATAAAAAATGTACAAAAATAAAAGGTACATATTCACAAAATTTGTATATTATGATTCCAAATATAGAGTAAATTATTACTAATTCAAAACACAGAATCGAACGAATATAATTAAACATTAAATCCTGTTGTCAAATCTTGGATGCCTGTTTTTAAGAAGTGAAAACTACAAAAAGATTGACATGGCGTTATGTCCAATTTCAATGTAAAATTTATTGAAATGAAAAAATAGGATTAAATAATAAAAAATTAATCCAATTACACTTTAAAAACAATTAATTGAAAAATATATCTATATAATTAAATTAGATGAAAATGAATTTTTGAATTAAAATTCTGTATTTTTCAGTAGTCATAAAAAATTAACTTTATTAGAATATTACAATAAAAATTAACCAAAGTAAATTTTGATGTCCTGATTCTATATAAAAAGTATATATTTTTTATAATAGAACATATATTTATTAAACTTCTATATTTAAAATAGTGTTCACTATTAAAAGGAGTTAAACTAACCTTTTAAACATTTTAGAATATTTTATGCATAAAATTAGATTCTTTCTCATTTTAGGCCTCTAGAATTTATTGGATAAATGTAAAAAAAATACAATAATGTATCATCATATTTTTGTTTTTTCTATTCATTCATTCCAATACAATGTTTAGGCAATAACTAAAATTTTAAAATATATTATTATAATATTATTTTTTTGGTATATCACATTGTTGTGTGAAAGAATGATTTTGGAGAAACTCGTTGTTTCATGTCGAGTATCGTATCAGAGAATTTCTTGTTTAACATAAAATTAATATCTTATTCACTAATATTAATAGATATGAAAAAATAAAGATTCTATAACTTCTTAGGATGCTATAGACTTTTAATATAACAATTACCTTTACAGAAAATTATGATACGTGCTAGAACCGTGTAGTATTAGTATTTTTTTAAATTATTATACATAAATAAATATTGAATATTTGATAAAATTATTCACCAACTAAGTCATTCAAAACTATAAACCATTTTAAAAATTTAATATATTGTATATTTCTTCATATCCTAGGAAAAGTAAACATATTAAGGGGCGAGATCCAATGCTTAGTAATGGAATGCCTGGGATATATCAACCAATATCATACAAATTAATTATATAAGAATAATGGTGTGACATTGGGAATATAACATAAAAAATTTATACCCAATCTATCATGTTTAATAAATATCATTCAAATAATAAATTTTTCATTTCAAAATACATGAATCATATATGTGTTCCACATGATCAAAAAAAATTGAATGTATCATTTTTTCATAACTCATATAAATAAAATGGGATTCATAAACATACCATCAATTAATAATATCATGAACCTTTAAAAATATAGGGGTTTCATAAATATATCGTCCTCATAATTATAGAGAATCCAAATAAATAATGATAATTGTATCATTGGATCATATACCCACTAAAGCATAATTAATATTAATGATGTTAACATATATGGAAATTAATTTAAAATATCATTGAAATATTTATTACGGAAAATACACTTTACAATTTAAAGTATATTAATTAGAATATAAAAATTTTGAAAAAAGGGAAAATGTTCTCTAAATAAACATTTTATAATTTTAATATAAGAATTTAATCATTGAGTGGTCATTATAGTGACAAGTTTATTTCATATATATATTTTAAAACAATGTTACTCTAACTTATTTGGAAAAAATTTAGAAGAACCTATTTGGGAAAATGAATAGAAGATTCATTTGAAACATTAATATAAAAATTGATACAAGGGTAAAAGTGAAATTAAATAATCATAGGATAATATGAAATCATTTTTGAAAAATATTTAGAGAAATCATGGACATGGAAGAAAAATGCTTTTTGGCCAAAATGATAAGTGATGTCCAATTTCATTAAAAATATTATTTTTGTATCATGAGTTCTTAAACAAAACAAATTTAATTAAAACATGTTATTAACAGAAATAACCATAGTAGAATAAATTTAATACGATTTATCATAAAAAATATAATATAATTTCATTAATGGCAATTCAAGCATAAAGAATGTTGAATAAAATTGTATTTAATCACAAAACCCTTTCCAATTTGGTAATTTTCGGATCATAAGACAGATTGATGAATAAATTCAAATGAATCATTAAATATCATGAATATAATTACTCTCATGATATTAAATGTTAATGGGTATGTTTATTCACATAGTAAAATAATACATATGAAAAAAAATAACATATATCCAACAAAATACAATTTGAGACGATAATCCTTTACAAAAAGATCGATGTACATTAAAGGTTATCTAACCTAAAATATGGCAAATTTATTTTATATAAATATATAAAATTATTATTTAATTTCTAATAATATATTATATAATACACTCATTACATTTTGAAACCCTATTTTGTAATAATAACTTATTTAAATAATTGTTTACCAGAGTTAACTATTTAATTTTTCATGATAGGTCACTTGGATAGTTCTGATACTTATACATTGATAATTGATTCATTATAAAATGAATGTAAGTATAGATAAAAATATATAATATATTTATTATATATTTATATATGTATATATTTATGTATTAATTGTAGAAAAAAAATGAATTACAAAGTTCATGTAGATTGTATGTCATACATACAACTGAACACTATTTCACTTTTCACGTGATAGAATGAAATAATGTTAAATAATAATTATAAATTATATAATAATTATAATATCATATAATAGATATATATATATATATTCTAAATAAATTCATATTACCATCCATATAATGAATAAATGAGAAGTGAATAAAATCTTTTTATGGTGGTGATAGACCAAACGTACGCATGAGCGACATTATCATTTTCAAATTAATTGGTAGGTAAAAAGATAGATATTATATTGTAAATATATAATAATAATAATTTTCTAAAAATAATTTATATATATTAAAACCATCATAATAACCATATAGGAAATATGGGGATGTAAAATCAATTATATCACTACGTGGAGGCGACTATCCACATATACACAGGAGCGGTACTTTAACATCCCATTTGATGGAAAAGGTGGTAGATAATGTAACTTTTGTGATCATAATATAATCTGCGAATATTTAGGATACATATATTATTATTTTATGATTAAAACCCTATATTTAATGAGTTATATAAAGAAATACTTTGAAATATGCCATCTTAAATGATTACCTCTTCTTTGGGGAACCTCCATTAGATCTCTTTCAAAGACCCTTGAAATGGTATTTTATGAAAACAAGAACCTATATATTATAACTATTGAAGTCGATGGGAAATTATTTTATGATTTTTGAGGTATATGGCTCGTGGTTGTGTAAATAAAATTTATAATCGGTGTCCTTTTATAAGGGATGGATATTACACACGTCGAATTACTAAAAAGCATAAAATATTTTTAACTGAATCTCATGAGAAATGATTAGAAAAGGATATAGATTTATAGGAAAGGATTTTATTTATGAAATATCATATTAAAATATAATTTTGATATGTTTTTTTGTATTTAAAACCTTATCAGTTTGTTTAACCACTTGGTTATCTACATTTAATTTTAACATCCGTAAATGATTTTGAAAAATTGTGGGTATAATTTTACATAAAATATAATTAATGGGTGATAACTGACAAAGGGATTAAATTTTATATCCATTATTAGAATAATTTTACTTTTTCGTGTTTTTTATTATTTTTAAATAATTTAATAAAATATTTATATATTAAATTACTATTAATGTCATTTTATGAACTATTAATATAATTTTATATTGAATTCGACATTAAAAGAAAGGAATTCGAATATAAAATTTTTACACACACTAATATGTTATTTTTATCTATGAAATTTGATGTACATAATAATTCATCCAAATTATATTATGTTTAATATTATTAATGTCAATTATTTTATATCTATATTAATAGAACAAATTATATATTTTCATTTCAAAGGCATTTAGGAAAAGTATATTGTTAGTAAAAATTAAAAACAAATTACCATGATAAAAAAACTATTTTATATTTGAAATAAATATTAATTTCCAAACCAATCCACTACTAATCTCTATAATAAAAATTTATAGTTATTAATGTCAAGAGTGTAACAGTTTGTATTTATGATTCTCTTCAAATAATAAAACAGTCATAACAAAAGAAAAAGTTCACCATTTGGACAAATATTAGAGTCATTGATGGAAATGGAAAAATTAAACTCATCCAATAGGATTATGGAAAGTGTTAGGGGATCTATAAAGGCTTAACCTAATGTTTTAACCCTAGTCTACCAATTTTACGTTTACTAGGGGGAAAAAATTTCACTATAATCCCAATTCATATAGTCCAAAAGGGAACTATTTAAAAAAATTGATTATCATGATTCCAAATATGTAATCCATTTTAAAATATTTATTTAATAGGAGTGGAATAAGTTAATTTAAGATAAAATCTAAATGTTCACGTAAATATAGTATTTTAAATGAGTTATTATATAAAAAAATGTTTTTATAGAAAATAATAATAATAAAATTGATTCTATGAACACAATTTGTTTAGTAATTTTGTAAATCAAATAATTTAACCATTAAAATAATTTTAAAATGATGGAACATTGTAATTTCTTTAAAATGAATTACACTTTTAAAAAAAAATGATCAATTTTTTTATTCTTCTAAATATCAATCTTTTCATAAAATTGTTATATTAATTCTCTAAGATAATTTGAAATTATGATGTAAAAAATTAAGTTTATTATGTAAAATTTATTTTCTAATATTCTTAGAAATCGATTATTTTTAGTTTCTCAAATAATTCATGTACAAAATTTTGGAGGAAATGATTTATTTTCAATGCATGTATAATAATTTTAACCAAAATTTAGTACTTACATTTAAATTTATTTTCATTGTAGAAAACATTTGTAAATTTTTTAAAATTTGGTTATTTATACGCATTCCACCAATTTAACATATGGGTTTTAATTGTTCATTTTGACTCCAGGATTCATTTATCACAAGCTATCAAGGATGTAAAAATTAGTTGAAATGAAATACTTCATAAAAAATGAGTGAATTTGTAATACCCCAAACTTTTATGAATAAAATTCCCCTTTTTGGTTTATTTAAATATATCATCATGAAATATGGTTATATAAAACACATGAACTAATTTTTTATATTATATCCTATTGGATTTAAAATAAAAATAACAACAATTTTTGTTGATAATAAATTTGTTTAACAATGATTACAAGATTAGTATAAATATAGATTAATAAAATAACCATTTGAAACTGAAAAAGGATGTGATGGCCTCAAACAGAAGGAGCATACCCTATGAATCCCATTTCGAAGAGCTTCTAAAAGGGACAGATGTTCTATGTCTTTCCCTTGACCAATCCCAAGGATAAATCCAACATCATAATGAAGAGAGAAACAATTTGGGGGGATGGTCAAGCTCATCAGGATAATATTCCAAACCATGTTTTCCAAACCACCCTTATAATGTATCACCACCAGTCCCTATACTGTAAGGAATTTTTCTAGTGTATTAAATTGATATGTATCAAGACCATATAAATATGAATAAAAACATTTTTGTACAGAATGATGAATATATTTTCATCCCATTAATTTTTCTTTTGTAAATGATTTTTGTTTTGATACAATAAAGTAGAAATTCAATTTTTTGGATAATAATAAAAATAAATTAAATAATTTATTAGTATATTTAATTTTAAAATAAATATTATTTATATTTTAATATATAATTTTAATCTAATAAAAATTATCATATAATTTTTATGAAGTAAAATATAATATTTATAATGTTTTGAAAATTATTATTATAAAAAAACATAGCATTTCTTTTAAAAATTGATTTTATTTTACAAGATAAAATCCAAAAATTTATTAAATTACTTAAATAAAATCATTATTATTTTTGGGATCCGAATGTTGAAATTTTCCAACAGTGAATTCATCATAATTTTCTTAGAGAGATGAATTTTCTGGAAAAAATTATGTACTCTATAAATATACTTTGTGTTGTATGACTTTATAATAACCCAAAATTGATATAATAATTACTATAAATGGAATCAATGTCCCAATATATATTTTTCAATTTAATATATTTTAATTTAAATTTAATTATATTTATTCTTTAAAACAATTATGAATCCCCCAAAACAAGAAATATATTTTAGGGTTTTAAAATACTTCCATTAAGAGTATGGTTCACCTCCAAATAATAGTGTGAATTATTTTTTAATGTTAATCACGTTCCATTATAATATAAATATAACCACTAATTTTTGGAACATTTCATGGAAAAACCATGAGATTTTTTGTGGTTTTGGGAACATTATTATGTAGTGTCCCAAACCTAGATAATAAAGAAGTACAATTATTTTCTCATATAAACACACCCAATATCAAATTTATCTTCAATATAAATACTCAGATAATGACAATAATATTCCCTACACTCTATATAGTCCTACCATGGATCCCCCAACCTCTCAAGAATCCCCTCTCAAGATTTTCATGTCAGACACTATAGTAAGGGACCTTCATCTCCTTCATTAAATTCATTGACCTTCATTGGAATTTGTCTTCTTAATTGAAATTTTTTATTATGTAATTTATTTATAAACACACCCTATGGTATAATTTATGTTATATTTATTAGTGATATTTTATTCTCTTTCATTTTTTCCTTCTCCTAAAACTTTACTATTTCAAAATATTCTATGGGGTTTATATCTTTTTATTTCCTTTCATGAACTCATTTAATTTTATGTCTATTAAATACCATTTTATTTTGTTGGTATATTTATTCCATATTACCCTTAATTTCAATTTAATTTATAAATTATTATATTTAACTTTTCACACACATTAATAATCCCGTGTTCTTGTATGTACAGCCATTGACATGCATAATTTATGTAAGGTATCCTAACTATCTCTAAATTATTCAAGATTATTCATTATATTATTCCTTATAATTACATATACAAATATTGGGATATATATTTCCATGTCCATATTACATACAATTTTAAAGAATTACGAGATACCTCTACCAATCTCATCACCCCAAATTATTTATTTAAATGTTATGTTGTTCTGATTCGGAAAATTCACCATGATTTTCCATCCATAAAAATTGTGTAGTAAATACCATACTCATTTCATCTAATGTGTGTTAAGATATATGCATACATATTTATTTAAATTGGGAATTACATGAATATATTTACATTCCTTGATCATGTAATGAAATATGATGAATAATTAATCCATTTTGTATGATCTTGGTGGTAAACATCTGAATGACAACGTAATGAAATTGATGAGTTCATAAACTTATAAATAGTTGTATAATGAATTGGGAAATGTTTAGTAACATGATACAACATATTGGGATATGTAGTATACCATATTCATGTTTATGATTCATACTACTTCTATTATACATTGATATGTATGTTGTCTAACATGTATTATACTCTACATATTATTACATGTTTGTTCCCCTTCTAGGATTTATCGAAACCCCTTTTCTTATGTATCTCCCTAGGTGATCCCATAGAGTTTTAAAATCCATGTAATTACAGAATCATGTTATGTAAGTTTTAAAAAAAATTTGAATCCCATGTTCATGTTGTTTTTCTATGTACCTAATTTCAAAAGAAACTATACTTCTAGATCATATAGGTTGTACTATTTGTATATTTATGTAATAAATAATATATTAATGTGTAATAAATAACATGGTTATTATAGTTGGCGTTAGAGGAACAGTTTAGTTATTTTGGGGTTTATGATTTGAAAAAACTAGTTAAATCTTTAGGGAAATTACTAAGTATAGGAAAAAATCCATAAATTTTGGTTAGTCTAGATTAAATGGTTTATCATGAAAAAACATCTATATCTAGATACTACTTGTGGATGTGGTTTTTTAATAGAAGATCCAAGAAGTAAAAAATCTAACAAGGTGTTCTGGGTCTGACTCAGGGTAACCAGGTACACGAAAACAAGCCATACTGCACACCTATTTTGACACTCCTAGTGGATATACCATGGTAAATTTATAATATTATTATGAACCATTATTAAAGGAATAAAAAAACTCCCATATGAATATATGTTATGAAAAATATCATGGATAAAATATATTAAATTAAATAGATTAATATGTTAAGTAAATAAATGTTATTTATATGTTGTCCCATTAATGTTATTGGATTTCTCTTTATGTGTTAAATAGTTTCAAAATATTCATCCCTAATATTATCTGTATTCTATCCAATGGCTCTAAATACGAGAAATTGGTTAATCAATCGATGCAATGAGAAATGTGATGGAGTCCTTAATGAGAATCCCAACCCTACGAGAGTAGGAATCATGAAAATTATGATTACACTATCTAATCAAAAATAAGATTGGTATTTAAACCTGGATCAAGAGTAGTTCCCAGACCCTTATATGAGTGAAAAATCATCAATCAAGAGCTTCATACGATAAAGGCCTCTTTCTTTAATTGGGCTATTTGATCCCTTAATTATGGAACAATTTATTAACTTCATTGATAAGAACATATTCCTCCTTAAATCTGTTGAGGAAGAGAATTTTGTAATAAATATTAATGATATGGAGGGAGACAATGGTTAGTGGTGGAAATTAATAAAAAATATGAAACCTCAAGAATAGATTTAAGTGATAGAGTTGAAGGAATTTAGAAACAATATTTTGATAGATATTTTCCTTACACTCTTCGATATAAAATAGAAAGAGATTTCATTGACCTTAAGAGAAAAAAGTCGAAGAATATATTAGGAGTATGAGGGAAAACTCATAAGACTTCCAGGATATTCCTTTTTTAATTTCAATACCCTATAATGTATAGTTGACCGCTTTGTTGTTTGGTTAAAACCTATTCTATGAAAGGATATGGTGAATTATGACTTTTATAGCTATGATGAAATTTTCAAATGTTCCTTCAATGCTGATATGAATATTGGAGTAACTCAAGGGTATCATGTCGATAAGAATCATAAAGTTTAATTTAATTCAGTATGTTCTATTGATAAATCAAATGCTTCCAATAAAATTCCACATCCCTCTTATTGAATGTGTGGGAATAACCACCCCCTAAAATTCCTAATGAGAATGATGAAATTATTTATTTGTTGGATGGAATGAAACATATCTATAAATTTTCAATAGGAGAAACCTGCTAATGTGATGTGTGAATGGAATTCTACAATAAACCCTCATTTCATTGATTATTACTTCAACTGTAGAAAACCATGGTACATTTCAACAAATTCCCTATGCCAAGGGTTTTTTATGGAAACCAAAAACCCACCAAGGATGATATGGTGAGATTTTTCCATCAAAACCATTGAGGTGTTCCCGACAATGAAGTTGTTATAGGTATTCTAGTTTTTCATATCGGAATAGTAAATATATGTTTTTATTCTGATTCAACTCATTCCTTCATATCATGAATGTTTAGTATAACTATTCATACACCACAACAGAGCATGGAAGTAGATCTACATGTGAAAACAGATAAAGGGAAAATTATTGAATCCAACGTATATAACTCTTGTCCTATCAATGTTTGTTAAAGGAACATCCCATAAAATATTTTCATACTACCTTTGGTGGGATCTGATTCAATTCTGGTCATATAATGATTTTACTAATATAGAGCCAACATAAATTTCCATGAAAATTAAATTATTATCTATATTTTTAATCAACCCCTGATTTTGTACAAGTAAGAGTAGGATAATGAATTTTCATTATCACCAATATCACAAGAACTGATATTCATTACCAATGAGTATGAGTATCATACTGAAATGGTTGTGTCTATAGAAATACTCGTCTTGAAATATGAGGCTATTATGAAGTAATATTATGATGTGTTTCCTAATTAATTTATTGATCTACTTCATAGCTGAGAGGTTGATTTCAAAATAAATCTTATACCCATGACATTACTGTTTTCCAAGACTTTGTAATGAATGCATATTTTGGAACCTTAGGATCTAGAAAAATAACTATATCATAATATGGAAAAGGGTTCCATAGAACCAAGTGCATCACCCTGGGGTTAAAAAAAATTATTCATTAAGAAGAAGGATGATCAACGTACAATTGAATTTTTTTTCAAGTGCATAAAAAGACCACGATAAAGAATAATAAACCACTACCCTATATGGATAACTTCTCTGATCAACTACATGAGGGACAATACTTCTACAAGGTAGTTCATCGGTCAGATTATAATCATGTAAGCATTAATAAGTAAGATATCCCTAAGACTAGTTTTTTTTAAAAGTTATAAGCACTATGAGTTCATAGTAATTCCATTCAGTCTCACTAATTCTCAAAAAATATTAATAGATTTTTTGAATAGTGTATATAGATATTATAATCAAAAATTTTGGTAATACTTATAGATGATATTTTAATATACTCCAAAAGCTAAGTAGGACATGAGGAGCATCTGAGCACTATGGTAACGACCCTACTAAAGGACAAGCTATATGCAATGTATAGAAAATTTGGGGTTGGGTTTAATGATGTATCATTATTATGAAATATCATCACATGAAATGTGGTATTGATATATCCTTCAATGATATAAAAACATGAATAATTGTTGAGGACAACATCCGCGACAAATATTAGAATTTTTGTTGGGGTAACTAGGTATTATTCCAAATTTGTGATAATTTTCTTCATATTTTCAAAACATATTACCAATCATACTTGGAAGGGAGTCATATTTTCTAGGAATGATGAATGTGAACAGAACATAATGGATTTAAAAAGGAGTATCATCACTATTCTTGTTACCTCACTACCCATAAGTCAATAACCCTTCATAGTATCCACCAATTCATCAATGAAGGGATTTGGTTGGGTCTTAATACCTAATAACAATGTTGTAGCCTATCCTTCATGGTAGTTGAAATTTCACGAAGAAAATTATCCCACACATGATCTGGAGTTGGCACCTGTTATATTTTAAATGAAAATATAACAGCATTATATATATTGGGAGAAGTGTTAGATATTTACGGTTCAAAAAATCCTCAAGTATATATTAATATAGAAAGATGTGGATATGAATCAATAAATATGGTTAGTTCTAATCAAGGATTATGATAGCTCAATCCACTATCATCCTAGTAAAGTGAATAATGTGGAAGAGTCTCTATATATAAAGGATATTGAGTCATAGTCAATGGTGATAAATGTGGAGGATATAATGCTCATAGACATAAAAATGATGGACATGAGAATAATAAAGGAACACTATCAATAAAATCACAAATTATTGCTCAATCGTCTCTTTTGTTAAGGTCAAACTATGATCAAAGAAGTTATTAGCAAATTCCGATGATGGTGGAATCGATGATAAATTAGAAGTCCTCATCGTTAAAAATTGATTAGTAATGAATTGTAGGATTTGGGTTAAGTCTACAAGTTACATAAACTACATAATTGAGGAAGGATGTATTGGATGATATCGATAGACCAACTTTATCCATTCACCTAGGAAGCACAATCGTGTATCAAGATCTATATCAGAACATTTGGTTGGAAAATATGATTAAGAAGATCACATGATATACATTAATGATCCTAGTATACCAGCAAGTGTTGGATGAATGTAATAATTCTAAGGGGATGATGGAATTATTACCCATACATATTGGGAAATAGGAAAACATCAACATCGATGATGTCACTGATATAATGAAGACATAAAGAGGGAATAATTTTATATGAGTTTTTGTGGATCATCGTATAATTACTTCACACTTAATTTAGATTCTAGAGGACTGATCCTTGGATAAAGTTGAATAGATATACATTAGAGAAGCGAAGAGTTTGAATCAAGTAACACTATCAATTGTATCAGATTGTGGTCCAAGATTCACCTATATTCTTGGGAAAATTATCCATCATGCTTTAATGCTAAGATGAAAATAATTTTAGATTATCACCTCCAAACTGATGGCCAATCTATATAGACTATACAAAAATCTGAGTTCATGTCAACAGCATGCACAATTAAAAAAAGGGGGATGAGAACAACATCTACCTCTAGTCAAGTTCTAAAACGAAAAATGTTTTCACTCAATAATACCTATGGTTCCCTATGAATCCGATTTCTGGAATACATGAAGAAGACCTGCATGTTGTGATAAATTTGGGGATTATGAACTACTAGTTCCTTAAATGGTTTTTTTATGTTGAAAAAGTATAAGACAATTCACAAGCACATAAAGGTTTATCAACATCAAAAAAGACCTATGATGAAAATCAAGACCAAGATGTATAGATAGATGTTGGAGATATGTTTTTATTTCACTTATAACCATGTAATAATGTGTTCATATTTGAGAATATGGGAAATCATAGTCCAATATACATCATCCCATTTTATATAAATGATCACGTTGGAGTAGTGGCATGCTAAATAGCACTACCACCTAACCTATCTCAAGTTCATGATTTATTCTATGTATCCATATTGATAATGTACATATAAGTCATATAACATGTACTCAATCAAGAGGCAGTACCATTTTAGAATAATATCTCAAATGAAGTGAATCTGGTGATGATATTAGATCACATAGACATCGTTATAAAAAATACGACAATGAACCTATTACAAGTGTTGGGGAGAAACAAAAAATTTAAAGATGAAATATGGGAACCATATGAGGTAATAAAATAGACTTACCCTCAATTGTTTTAGAGTGGGAAATGAAAATTTTGAGGGAGAAATTTCTTAAGGGGAGATTGTAATGACTCAAACTATTATAAATAAAATAACCCATTTTGATTTATTTATTTGTCTCATCATGAAATATGGTTATAGAAGATACGTGAAATTATTTGGTTCTATTTTACAAAATAAGAGTTAAAATACAATCAATAAAAATTAATATTGTTAATATAGTAATGGAAATTTTTTTATGTGATTAGAATAAATATTGGTTTTAAAAAATCTAATTGAAATAGACATATAGAAGTGATGGCCTCAGCCACGTGGATCATACCCTTTGAAGACAATTTATCATATCTTTCGAGGGGATAGAATTTCCAGGCTTTTCCCTAGACCAAACAGAAGCTAATATCCAACAACTTGACAATCTTCTAACCCTTTTATAGCAGAACATAATGCTTATCGACATCATGGCCCAAACCATGTTCATCGAACTACCCCATGAATGTCTCACCATCACACACCATAATCTTAGGGAGTTTTCTAGTATATTAAATTGATATGTAACAATAGCCTAGAAATACACATATTTACTTTTTATATATATATAATAATGAATATATTTTCATCATATTATTGTTACTTTTTGAATGATTTTTTGACACTATAAATTAAAATTTGTATTTTGGGTTAATAATATAATTATACTCAAGAATTAATGAATTAATTTATTTTTGAAATAAATAATATTTTAATATTATTAAATAATTTTTATCATATATATATGATCATTTAATTTTTATGAATTAAAATATAGTTTTTATAAGAGTTTAAAAACTTTTATTGTCCAAATAACCCAACATTTGTTTATAAAGGTATATTTTATTTTACGATAGAAAATTTAAAGATATTGATAATTATTTAGATATAATGAATATTAATTTTTTATTCATATTTTCTAAATTATCCAATATTGAACATTTCATAATTTTCTGAGACAAAACAATTTTTGGGTAAAAATTAAATATCATTTTTTTTCTAGAAATAGGGATGACCTTGTTTATTTAAGGTTAAAAAATTCCAATCGGTTTCCAATGGGCATATTCGTAGAACTGGAAACACCCAATGATTCTATATCCATTTGGACATACTTTCCAATGGTATGTCCTCATTAGTTGTGGAGCGATGAGTCTTAATAAAATGTATTGGTCGAGAGGATGGGAGGTCAAGCTCATCACACATTTTTGGGTGGAATTATTTCCTATTTTAGAACTCTCTTATAGATATAATTTATGTTCACAAATCTGTTTTAATTCAACAAGAATGAAAATTATTTTTAGACTTGGAAATCAATGATTGATATGTATGGGATTTATAGAATCTTTTATATGTATTTGAGGATCTTCCTCATTATAGAATCATCCATATGTATTGGATGTTCTTAGCCAATAGTATCTGTCAATATATTATATATAAATCTCTTGGTCATTATGATGACCATACTAGTTTTAATGTCACTTAGTGGGGAACATTAAGTTTATTGTCATTTAGAAAGAACGATATTATTTCATAGTTGGGATCGTACCCACATATGGGCTACCTACGTATCTTCATGTTCAGTGTAAGAAACAAGAGGTATCAATAAACTTGATGATGGTTCCATGAAAAATGCAGTTATGAGAAATGGTGTGGGGCTTACGTATGTGTGACAAACCAAGTAAATAATGTCCAGGACATAGGAAAGATTCCCAAGAGTTGTTTCCATAAAGGTATTTTTACATTATGAAGATTTGGAGTTTTAACATGAGGATTAATGCTGAGTAAGAGTTGTAAATCAAAATAAATTATGATTGGGGATTAATCCTGAGAAAGAGGCCCATGTTAAAGGAATATATGATTGGGGCTTACTCCTGAGAAGGTGTCCCAGTTTAAGTGGACTTGTAACTTGGGGCACACTTCTGAGAAGGAGGCCCAAGTCAAAAGTTCTTCCCATCTAAAAGGATGTGGTTATATAGGAAACCCCTAACTATGGTGAAATAAATCATGCAAGTCATGAGGTTTTTAGAAATATTCTCATAGAATTCCTTTCAGATAACGAAGCCAACAAAGGAACCATGCAATAAATGGCTTTGAAGAGGGTTTTTAAAGATATGTCTTGAATAGGAAAGGTGGATTTTTGGAATGTAGGTGATTAGGAAGGAGTTTTTCAAGTATTGTTCTGGCACGCAAGTTTGTGTCATGCACGTAGACTTGCATGACATGAGTCAACTTGGCCGATGAAGAATTCATAGGGTAATAGTTGGTCAACTTTGAACTCATGCCCATATTATCAACCCTAGAGTCTTCAAGAAGTGTGACATGAAACTTCCCATGAGAGGGAAAGGCGACACACAAGTGTCTTCATTTCCCATAAGGGTTGGACACATAGGTGCTCATGTGTTGGTGTGTTACAACACGTAGGCCTTATTCTTATTCTTTAGAGATTCTATTATAGGTAATGAATTTTCTTATTAGTGTTTGGAAGACGTCATTCGAAGACATGGGCGACTAGAGCTTGAATCAGTGTCTTGTAAAAATTCCTCCTTGAAATGGGGGGCCCACATGGGCTATTTATAGGCCATATTGCACCATGTGAAAAAAGAGAATAGGGAACGCAAGTGACATGCACACCTCATATGTGTCGCACAAATGATTTGTGTGTATAGAATAAAACATGCATGGCTCCTTCTTAATGTGTTCCTTGTTCATGGCGTTGTAAATTTTTGATGTTCTTCAAAGGCTGAAACAGTTTTTGCTTATGGTATTCTCCATTGACATTAGTTGGACTCTGTGATGGAATGGTGTGTCAATAGATGTCCCCCCCCAGAGTTGGATCCAAAAAAGGAAAGAGGATTTGAATCTGAAGAATAAGAGAATCCAAGGATCAGTGGCACGTAGGTTTTAGGAACACTAGTTCCAGCGTGTAGGGTTGTGGGATCACCTATATATATGGGTGTCACTTCGCGCAAACCATCTTGCCATCAAATTATTTAATCCCTTGTCACACAAGTGTCTTCATTTCCTCGGTCAATCACTCTTCTTTTTGTCCTGCTTCTCTAGAAATTATTTTGACCTGCGCACCATTACATGCATGAAAAAACTTGTGCAACATGACTTCTGTGACCTGAATTTCGCACCTTAATGAATTGGCCATTTTTTTATTGTTTTCATCACAAGGTTTTCATATAAATAGACTTACATAAAAGTTAACTGAATGATCTTTGTGCAGATTCAATGGATCCCAAAATATTTGGATCAGTAGATGAGTTGGCCAGAAAGATAATATATGACATGATGAACATTGTTGGCCATTATTATTATGATATTTGCGATAGCACTGTTTTGGATTTGGCCATGTACTTGAAGAAATATCATTCCAATTTCCAACAGAGCATCTACTTGCCTTTATATGGCCATGGTTATCTGCAAGGAGTCAATATTCCAGAAGCAAATAATTTTATTCCTTATTCCAAGATTTAGATATACACAAATTTCTCTTCACCAAATGTCTCAGTTGCAGGATCATTCGTCAATACTGGAACAGTGGAGAAGGAATACATAATGCATCATAGCCCATGTTCTCTAGTTCAGAAGCCTCACAAGCATGAGATGCCACCACATTGTTATCCTTCTTTTTTTGTAAACTCTCAGATGGACCAATCCATGTGATGGAAAAAGTGTTGGGATTTCCTTCTTGGAGGAGGTGTGAAGCCAAATTGGATGTGGGCAGATTGGGTGCGTCAAACCTGTGTAGAGATTGTTGAAAATATGAAGGGAGCTACAATATATGAAGCTATATGGGCTGGGTAGACATATTTATACAGGAAAGTTAATTTTGTGCCTGAGCTAATTAGCAACTAGAGACCAGAAACCAATTCATTCAATATGACTCACGTAAACTTCAGAAATATCTTTGGGGATGTCTACAAGATCTCGGGGCCAGCAATTTTGGGAGACATGTATGATGAGTTCATCCCTCCGAAGGTGATGTGGAATTATTCTAAGAATACACTGACTCTAGCTCGGGAGGAATTGAAATTTCTCCACAAGATTATGAATACCTAAACCATTAAAAAACACTTTAGAAAAGATTTCCATAAAGTGGAGTGGATGGACATGTTTCTCATCAAGAAGATGGAGAAGGGTTCCACCTATACTCGCCCTTCCAGCTACCCAAGAGCAGAGAAGAGGGTTCCTCTTGGCACATTCTGGAAAACTCTGGAAGAGGGAGTGTTTGAAAAAGTGTAGGTATGGAGTGAATCAATGAATATCAGAGAAGAACTATATGGAAAGATTTGTAGCCTTTTGGCTCAGTGTTTATCTTCTTCTAGTCAGGGATTTGAAGGGAGGCATTAGACCAGGGACCATCAATGTTGAAGGAATGTTTAATGAGAGAAAAATGGTTGGGTTGGCCACCCCACTTTTGGCGAATATTCACAAGAGCATACTCCATGTCTATATAGGTGACTCTCTTTTAAGAATATTGGGGCCTTTCCAAGTTATGTGGGGATGTATCACCACTCACTTCAGGACATATGCTGTATAGAGTGGGGTACAGGTTCTTGGAATTTATTTTATGCCATCGATGTGGGCATTTTATGGAATATCTACATTGTCCCTCAATTCCTATGATCTGAAGGTGAGGCTAAGCATGTTCAATTAATTTCATTTCTTTCCTTTAGTAAACATAAAAACCGGGCGGTTTATTGACGATGGAACATCTAGCATGAAATTTATGTCATATATGTTGGCTTGTATAAATAGTGTACTGGCCACCAGATTTGTCGAAGTGATTATATGAGAGGCCTATGCAACATATAGATTTTCACACCAATTCAAGTGTATGTAGTAGATTGTTGTATCCCCTCTCGTGCATGTCAGATCATAGTAGCATCTGATTGTTTCCCGACAACTATGGTAACTTACAACTATGGAGATGACTAGGGAAGTGTTTGATCTATGAGTTGTTGGACCAGCGAGTCAATTTACTACATGATATGCTGAGAACTGTGTAGCTTCATACCCGGAAGGGGTATTGAATCTTCATCTCTACCCGGTGGGGAGTTAAAAGAGATGTTTCAGGAAAGAATCCTTTCATCTGAAAGGTTAATATTCCTCACCCGGAGCTGATTTACCAGGTTCTTCACCTAGGGAAAAGTCACCAGATTCCCATGATGGGGATGATGAGGCATGAAATGCATGAAAATGGCGACATACCAGATATAATAATCCTTCTATAGTCAAGATACCTACTCCATCAACTCCTGGTGAGATATATCATTGAGACAATTTAGTCTCCATTATTTTATAGAGAAAAATGTTTCATTTTCTTATCCTTTATTTGTGATTGCAGGATTTGGGAAGAAGTTGAAATCCAAGATTGTAGGAACCTCCTCATGGTAATCTAGTGTGCATTATTAATATTTACGACCATAGAATCTCTAGACATGGCGAAGTTTATATTGTGATACTGAAACTTCATGGATGGACATATGCGAAGGGCTACAAATCCCCAGAGTGGGGGATCTCCGGGCATCTGCTAATATCTGTTTCGAGGATAACATTGATGAATTGTGGTCTTTCATCAGAGAGTTATAATTGATCATATAGGGCACTAATGATTCCATTCCTATTACCAAATGGGTGAAATAAATTATGAATCATTGCATCACTAAGGGGATTGGTGCTTTAGTAGACGAGAAGTGGCAAGATTAAGTGGCTCCTGAAGATGTAAATTTCCTTCCATATATGTTTTGTAACATGATTTTATTCGAAGCATTGTTACTCAAGGAAATTACATTCTTCATCCTGCAGCTTGTTGTGAATGGAACTACTGAGGGCCCTTTACTATAGTACAGTCCAAGTGGCAGCACTCATGGAGCCGCTGAATCACCTCGTTAGCCAGACGATGTTTCTCTTGGCCAAAAAGCCATGGACGAGGAGTTGGATAGGTCTTTTGACTCTCCAATACCTGTATTTGGAGGTGGCGATGTCATCACACCCAAAAAATCAACGAATCAAAGGCATCGATTGATGAAGACCACCGCTAGATGCATCATCAGCAGTGTTATGTTTTTCAGATAGTCATGAATCCTAACTCATGAAAAGGATTCTCATAATTCATGGGATTTTCGGGGCTTCTTATATTTCCCCATTGTGAGAGTGGATTGACCCTCCTCCAAGGACGACGGAGGGTGCTGGTGAATAGTCGCAAATTCCTACTGACATGGCTGCTCCTAAAAACTGATGAGAGAAGAAGAGCCAATGTTTGTTTCTAGTACTGCTCTTATTGATGCTAAAAGGACATAAGAGCTTACTTCTGGTAAATTATCAATGCTTCATAGAATGTTTAATGAAAAAACCAACTGACATCTATTCTGTGATGATTTAGGTTCAATAGCTACATCATAACATTTGACGACCACTGCAATAGACTCCACAATTTACTCTGAGGAAGCTTCATGGGTTCAGAGGTCGTAAGAGGAAGTTCACCAAGAAGACATTTCAAATGCTACCACATGTGAGAATAACCACGAATATAAGATATCACTAGATTAAATGATGAAAATTGGCACGTCATTTGATGAAATTTTAGAAAATGTTAAATTACTATGTTATTTAGATGATTTTGGACGTGACTGTTATCCTTCAACCTGTTAAATTTTTTTATTACATCTCTAACCATGATTGGTTGAAATGTACAGTTTCATATGAGGAAGATGCTGATATGTCGATGCATGAAGGGGGAATAAACAACCACATCATTGCAGAGATTCTAGATCAAGTGAAGATTAACCAGACAGAGCTTCCTGAAACCCGTCTTGATAATCCAGTTGAAGCTAGGAAAGATGGGTAGGAGCCTTTTTATGATTCTATTATATAATTGGTTAAAATATTATAATATTTGTGGCAGTACTCAATTTATAATACAAATAATCACAATTTTTTATCCTTTGAAACTAACCAAATCATTGAATTGACTATGCAGGGCTGTCAACATCAGTGGCTAGATCCAAAGGTGAAGCCTCAACCACAGCGCCAACGGTAGTTGATTGTGATGTACCAAGGGTCATAGGGATGGAATGAAACATAGAACTTCCTTAAGTGCATTAATCCCAGACTACATTCCCCCTATGATAGTGATGCTGAATCAGACATAGAGATGAAAAAGGCATTACAATTCTCATGTCGCAAGGCATGGTAGAATAATTGGAAGACCATATCTGAAGTTCCTCTTGATGACCTGTCATTCAAGATCCCGTGACTGTCATACTTTTTCATCATGTTCGGACATGGATGTCTTGGATATCGAGAGATCCATATAGTGGTGAAACAATTCATCATAAGGAGGGATCAGAATCAAAAGTGTCGTCAAGATCTGACTAGAGTGAGGATGATGCCCAATATCGGTGAATTTGAAGCTTCTATGTCTTCAGATAAGTCTGATCATGCTTCAAATCCGAAGGAGTTGAAGCATAAGATCATGGAGAAAGTGGTCCAGCAGATGCATCATCAACAACAGTTAAAATCCATTACTGGGGAACTTGACCTGCATAACAATTCATTGGAATGAGTCTAAACGAAAGGAATGAAACACATTGTAGATTTAAGTAATAACTCCATCAATCTGAAATGATTGAAGTTGTTCGAGTGAATGAACATCTTGTGGCTGCTGATGATGCTCAGGAAGATGTAAATCAAATGATAAGTTATGTTGAAAGCCAAGTGTAATTCGTGAAAAAGAGAAGATACTCCAATCTGTGGATGTTCTTCTAATCTTGTGCATCAATGAAAGACACATTTCATATTTAATCATTTGTATAAGCATTCTCTTGCTAATTAATTTTTTTTACCAAAGCAAATGGTCCTAGTAAGCATAGTTTAATTTTTTCTAGGATTATACAATCAACCCCACATAAATTTCTTCTTTTTGATTATGAATATTTCTTAAATCATACAAAATGTACATTTAGTGAGCTGAGACTCAAATTTTGTTCAGTGTTCCCTTTACAGGATCCGAATTAAATGATTACCATGTCTCTTGTCGGCAGTTTAATGCCATTCATGTCAGACATAAAATTTCTAATGTTTATGGTCAAATATTTTTGACCATATGGATTAAAATTGACTCAATTCCTTGATAATTTGTTTTAAATCATATTACCACATTCAAGTATGAGAGAAAACCAGTAAACTATGACTTGTGAATTTTTTAATTTATGGGATGATATTAAAAAAGGGATAAAATGCATTAGAGGAAGTATTTCCTATGAGTGAAGTTTCCACTATTTGACAAACCCGTAAGGGGGTTGAATTATGCAAGTCCAATTATGGCCATTGGCTGCATAGACAAATAATTACATCATTTGGCTGACAGGTCCATTATATAGACTACTTATGAAAAGCCACATAGAAGCAAGTGCTGCATAGTCAGGCAAAAGAACTCAGAAAATTTACTTTTCTATTTCTAAAAGCCAGTGACAGTTTATGGGGATTCAAATTTTCGAAAGCATAGAGTCTGCTATATGGAGAATGGTACTTGAATATGGAGAGGATATTCCCAATAAATATTGTCAAAGAATTGGATGAATGTCACTCCTGTAAAGGTTTTACCCAAACACAGGAAGGGAAATATACTTGAATACATTTAGATCATGAAAAAGTGTATGGGACAAATATGTTAGGGATGGATATTTTTTCAGATCCTTAAATATCTCCATTAAGACCGATAAGGACAAAATATTTTTCCCCCCATGAATGATGTTACCACTATTTGACAAACCCGTTATGGGGTTGAATTATACAGGTCCACTTATGAGCTTTGGCAGCATAGTCAAATAATATAATCTTATTGCTAACAGATCGGTTACGTAGACTATTTATGCAGGGCCGCCTAAGGGAAAAAGCTACATGGTCTGATAAAAGAATTCCCAGGTATCAGACATTTTGTAACTAGAAGTCAAGAAAATGGTTATGGGGATCTAGAAGTATTTAAGGATAGGAGTTTAACACATAAAAATGGGTATTTTCCAATACATAAAGAAGATACATAGACCAATACTGACCATAATCATGTTGTGGATGGGTCCTGAATTGAGATGTCGGAAATCAATACATATCTCATTAGGATAAGAATCAAGTCATATGTAGTTATTAGAATATAGTTTGACATCATGTGGTATGAGAGAATAGGATATGTTACGTTATAGTTGTAAAGATCAAACCATAATGGGGAATACATATTGTGTGTTTGTTATAAATAGGATGTGAATAAAATCTCGGGTTTCAATACCACATTAATGTGCTCATTGGGGGAATTTTCAACCAAGGGACTAAAAATAGAGTTTGGGGTTAGGACGAATGACTTGGGGATGGATTCGAGGGATGCTCTAATGTTCCTACGTATCCCACAATGATGGGAATGAAGCCATACATATTTTTTGAAAAACCATCTATACAGATTTTATTCGTACATGTGAAGGGTGAAAGGGGACTGTAGTGCAATGATTGTTGAACTCAAGATTAATGGTTCTGTCATTTCCATGTATGCATGTAGTCCTTGGAATATGGCATGATTAGGCATCAATGTCTATAATGATTCTCTCTTAGTTGATGGTGTGAGAGATTATTTTATATTATTGTCATATAGGACAAAAGTGTGAATAGTTTAATGTCATCTACATGGACCGGTGCTGCATAGTTTAGCGTTACGTAACTAGGATGTATTGCTATGAAGTTCAATGTCTTGCAGGGGTAAAAATGGTGTACTATATAGTTTAATATAATATAGAAAGGATTATGGTGAACCAATGTGATAATATTGGTTTCGGGGGGGGGGCTCATAGATCAACATCGTATGAGATGGAGGTGAACTGATGTGAATACATTGGTTTTAGGCATGAAACTTAGGAGGATGCCTACATTTCCAACCTAGAAGGCAAGGATCATAGTCCACGTAGTTTGATTGAGAATTAATTGGTGACTGAGTGGTACTTGAAGTCGACAACACGAAAACGGTTTTGGGACATAAGTGTGGTTAGCCGCCCAAATAGGGTGTTATGGTTGAAGCTTACTCTAAGCTCACGCGAATCATGCTTGGTGTGAGATACAAGAGGTAGCAACAACCCTAACGATGCATAGTTTATCTTCAACTGGGACAAAGGGTGTTGTACAGTTTAGCATCATGTATCTAGGATGTATTGTTGTGCAGTTTAACGTCTTGTAGGACAGGTGCACAGTTTAACATCATATAGTACGTATTAAGGGACTTCATCATAGTTTAAACGTCTTGTAGGACAAACATGTAACGTTTAACATCATGTAAGACGTATATGGGATTGTTTACAGTTTAACATCATACGGGATGAGGAAGGGATCAAATTTTAACATCATGATGGATGATAGAGGGGATATGTAGTTTAATGTCATGCTGTAAGGACAAAGAAAGGTATTTGTGTTACACAAAATACATCTTGAAGAATCATACCTTAGTTGGAGTCTTTATGAGTTCTACATTCATTGAAATTAATTAATAAGCTCCATTAGAGTACACCTTATGAATTGAATAAGGTCCTTCCCACTTCAGCTCTAGCTTTGGAGGTTTCATTCCTAGTATCACTGGAGTTCTGAGGGTCAATACTAATTCTCCATAAATGAATGAATTAGCACGAACATTTTTATTGAATGCGCATGATATTCGATTCTGATAGACTTCCATGTGGTGTAGGGTGCAAAATATTTTGTCATCTAATTGTTCCAATTCATCAAATCACTTCTGATATTGTTCATCTATGTATAACTGATTACAGATGAATACTCTAAGCAATGCTAATTCAACCACAATTGGATGACTGCTTCTGTTCCATATAATAATGAATATGGAATTTACCGCGTAGCAGTGAGGGTGGTGGTCCGATAAGCCCATAAAGCTTGAAAAAGTTTATCAGGCCATGATTTCTTATCTTTATCCATCATATATTGAATTATGTTTGAAAGAGTCTTATTGAAGACCTCTATTTGGCCATTCGACGCTGCATGATACCGAGATGAATGGTTGTATTTGATATTGTATTCTTGATACAACTTTCTCACCATAGATGAACAGAAGTTGGTTCCATTATCCATCAATATGGTATGAGAGACACCAATTATTGTAATGATGTTAGACTTGACAAAGCAAAAAAAATTATTTTTTAGCTAACTTCATTGAGTGGTATTGCCTCTTCCAATTTAGAAAAAAGATAGTAGTAACAAGAATATACTTAAACATCTTAGCTGTAGATAGAGGATAAGGTCCTACTACATCCATTTCCCATGTTGCAAACGGCCAAGAGTATTTAGCTATATGATGTAACTCTGGGGATTGATGAATAATGTTGACACATACATGGCATGAATGACACTTATTAGTTAAATCACACACAATCTTGTGCCATTGAAGGCCAGAAGTATCCAAGCCATCAAATTTGATCAGAAAGGCTATGTCCAGAATGGATGGAACTACAAACTCTTCCATGTAATTCATTCATTACAGCCATTATATCTTCACAATCAATACATCTGTATAGAATTCCATCAAAACATCACTTGTAGAAATTTTTTGGTGATATGGGCTATCATAAAGAGTAAAATTGACCACACATCACCAGACTTGTTCTTTACCGGCTCTATCAGGTGCGAGTGTTCCATTTTGAAGGTATTCCATGAAAGGTGTCATCCCTCCTGTATAATGACTATAAGGATCATAAATGGGACTGATTTAACTGATTTCCTCTGTTCTGAATTGAAAAAAAAAGGTGAAACTACATGACGGTGGGTAATACTGATGATTGATTCATCCCTGTTTGATTCTTCCTAGGTAATGGATTCATAAGCCAGTGCATCATCTTGTGCATTTTGTGATATAAGGACATAAGAAAATATAGGTTACAAAGAAAATTACCCCACTAACTCTCTATCAAAATCACACAACAGTATTAACTCTTCCTTTATGATGGCATAATCCTCATTTATTTGTATGATTACCAAATCCGAATCACCTTTTACCTTCAAGGGATTCACCTGTGCCTGAAGTGCCAACTACAAACCTAAAATGAGAGATTGATATTCTGCTTCATTTTTTGTACTTCCTTATAAAAATAAAAAGGAATTGGGTAGCACTACACTTTCATGGGAAATAAGCATTATTCCCAACCTAACATTGTTGAATTTAGGATGTTCCAATTTCTTCCATGATGGACTTCTGGAGGCACCATCAATGTACATTTCTCATGTTTGTGTATTATTACAAATAGAGGAGACTTCCTCATCAAGAATTTCAATATTTAATGATGTATCTTCTATAGATGGGTGTTCAGAAAAGAAAATCAGTTAGAGCATGTCCCTTTATTGCATTATGAGACACATAATGGATATCAAACTGCTGACAAATAACTTCCATTCTTGCCAGATGTCTTGTAAAAATTGGATGAATAAGAATAAATTTGAGTGGGATATTTCGAGATACCAATTGGACCTCATGATGTTTTAGGTAGTGTCTCAAGTTTCTGAATTGCAACAATTAATTATAGTCTTCTCTTTTCCATTCTTGAATATCGAGTTCCTGCCTAAAAAATTGTCTGACTAAGATAGTAATGGTTTTTTTCATTCACAACGTCATTCTTTTGTGTGTGGAAGACAACCAATGATTTATCTAAAGCTGACACATGTAGAATAAGTGGAATTCATTAAATATTTTGTGTTAATAGCTGTTGACTCAAGTGATATTTATTGAGGATATCGAATGATTCTTGACATTATTTAGTCCACTGGTAGGTGACTCCCTTCATCATTAATGTGGTGAAGGGTAAACACATTCCTGCCAAATTGGAAATGAAATGAAGAATATAGGCCATGTTTCCATGAAGTCCTATTAATTCCTTCAAATTTATAGTAGGTGAAATACCAGGGATATATAATTTATTCTCAGGATAAATATTTACTGAATGATGGCATACAACAAAGCTGAGAAATTTTCCTAAGGATACCCTGAAATCACATTTCAAGGTGTTCATCTTCAAATAGTGTGGTCGATGTTTTTTTATGTGATTTCCAGATTGGCCAAGTGATCAGAATGCTGTCTGTATTTAACCACCAAATCATCCACATATCATTCAACAAATTTCCCAAAATGGGATTGAAGATATTGTGCATGGAACATTGATACATTTTAACTGCATTCTTTAGGACAAAGTTCATTACTCGATATAAAAAAAACCTTGAGGAGATATGAAGGCTATAGAATCTTCATCTTCTGGGGAAATTCAGATTTGATTATACCCAGAATATCCATCCATGATGGAAAGTTCTTCATATCTATTTGTTGTATCAATTAGATGTTCTCTGATCGGAACTGGAAAATCATCATTTGTAAAATGACGGTTAAGATCTCTGAAGTCAATGAAAACTCTAAGTTTTCCATTATTCATTTTCACAAGGACAATATTAGCCATCCATTTGTGATGTTGAACACCTCTTATGATGTTATCCTTGATAATCTTATCAACTTCAACTTTATCTTTGGAAGCATAAGTCGGGTGTGTTTTTTATGATGATTTCTTGAATCCTCGATGTTCTTCTAGAAAACACAAATGATGAGTTGCAACATAATGATCAGTACCTATAATTTCTGTATAATTCAAAAAAATAGATATCTATTTTTCATTAAAATTGATGTATACATTTCATTCTTATCAATAGTCATGGATGCTCTAAAGTGGGGTGTTGATCTTCTTGTGTACCCCGATTTATTTTTCTGAGTTCATCCACAGTGGTATAGATACCATCTTCAAATGTTGGAGGAGAATCTCTAAGATATTCCTCTTCATCATCAATATGTGTTACTTATTCTGTTTCTACATGTATAGTAGATGAAGAAACATAATTTCCATGGTCAGGTGAGAAGTTAAGATTTGAAAATTATGCAGAAGTGGTTGCAATTTCTGACCCTATTGATGATGACGGGTCTTTCTAGGGTGATAGAGAGGAGATGATGGATTGAGAATAAATATCATTATTTTCCTCTAGTATTTATATATCTTATTCTGATCTGGTTTATGATGTATCGAATTGTGGGATTTCAGTGGATGAAATGAAGAAATCTCCATTTATGCTTTCATCAATGCATGGAGAATCAACTATTTCTCCCATGATGTTTGGCACAATTGATGTAACTAAAATTATGGCAGATTTTATAAGAGTGTTTGAATTTAGGTCTATCCTATCTATTTGACTAATAGGAATCATGTAATCTGTACTCACATGTATGAATGAGTTTCGTTAATCATTTCCAAACCACTTAGAGCATTAATTTTGGTATGCATCTTTGTTGTTAATTTTTCTTTTCACTCCATGTGATAAAATTCTACATCAATGTATTGAGATTCACAAGTATTGAATGTGGATTTTTCACCATAAAATGTCCCAATTTTTACCATTTAAACAATATTTGAGTCATTGATGGTATACCAAACTAATGGCCGCATGTTGATGTATCCATGGTCTTCCAAGAAAAATGATGGAGGCTATGTCATGACGAATAACCATGAAATCTGAATTTGACAAAAGGTCTCCAAACTGAATTCTGAGAGTAATGTCACCCAGAGGATCGTGTTTATTCTTATCATATACTTGCTACATTAAATTAGAAGGAGATAAATAAGATTTTGTGAGGCCCAATAGACGAAGTGTATGAATAGGAATGAGATTGACTCTTGAGCCATTATCAATGAAAGATCGTCAGATGTCTATATCATTGAGTTTTCCATATAGATACAGATGTTTTTTATGTCCATGTATAACATAATCATTATCTTCATCTGTAAAATATATCATTTCATTGAATTATATAAGATCATTCTCTATATGGTAGATTTCAGCTGCAACAATTTCAGTTTCAAAGTATTGAGGACCTGAAAAAGCCTCAATAAGCGCATCCTAAAGATCTTTTGATAGATTTAAGGAGTTAAGAATTGATTACATGGCTGGTAAATGGGCCAAATGTTTCAAGAAATCATAATTTTTGTCCAAAGGTCTTCATTTCAAATCAAGATAATGTGGTTTTCCAAGTGCCTTGAAGTTGATGCATTGGAAGTAGATGCATCATGTATCAGGGTAGGAGTTGGAAATACTCCTAGAATCGGTACATTAGACCGAGTAGTTCTATCTATTTGTTGAGTGGAAGAAGATGTTACCTATAACTGGTCTTCCAAATTAACTGTGTCATGACCGAATCTACATTGTGTGGAAGAACTTTCTTGTTCCTATTGAGCACGTTGAAGGGATTTCCAGGAGTTTCTACCGCATATACAGTTCTGCAAGGAGTATTATTGAAATAGTGGATTCTATAATATCCATGTAATCCCCTATATTATATACCTATGTTTCTTCCTCTAAATCCATTATTTGATATAGGGAACTTAGGCTCATCATAATTGAAACGGTCATTAGCATAAGGATCTGTTAAATGAATCATGTTAACAGAACCAAAGATCAAACCTTCATCTATTGAAGCTTCTTCCTGATGAACCAATTCAGGATGTGCCATATAGTGGGGCGATGCCCGTGCTTTTGAAGAATATGGCATAAAATATGACATAGTCAAATATAACATAGGCATTGACACTAGCTCGTCTTTTTTCTGACTTCTCTTCTTTCTTCAAATATCATTGTTTTTTAGGATTTTCCTTCATATGAATGGGGATTTGCTGTGGAATTCATATAAGAAGACAAAATTTGATGATTAAATTGTGTTCATAAAATTGCATGGGTTCGGTTGATCTATTTCCTGATCACCCAATCATTATATTTTTACTATTTTAAATTTTGACTACATGCCACTCCCCTTCTTCTTCTGGATCAGTAGTAGTAACACATGCTACCTGGGCTGAAGAACCTTTCAGTTTTACCTATCCAGAGTCCACCATCATTTGTAAGAGGTCTATGAAGACAAAACACTTTTGAATGGGATGGCCCAACATCTGATGAAATGGGAAATAGTTGGGTATGTCTTCATCTCCTTCATTTTTTGGCCTTGTGGGACTTGGAAACTGAACTAGATAGTTTTTCAGAGCTAAGATGAAGTAGCCAGCAAATTGTTCATTCTAGAAAGAATAATTTTTTTCATCAAATCCTCAAAATTATTTATCCATTGTTCTCATTGATCATCTTGATGAGGCAGCCATTGTTGTTGACACTCAGGAGGTGGAGACCATCGATATTTTAAAGGTTTTGAGGTGGAAGCAGGAAAAGGCGATTGTTTATGTGTAACTATAGAAGTCTCTGCTTTTAGTATTCTATTTCCTGGAACTGATGGAATTACATGAGTTTTAGGCTTAGTCTCTCTATGATAATATAATATCTGCCGAGCGATTGAAGTAAGGTCTCAAAACCCTCCAAAGTATTTCAGAGGGATCTACGGTGTGCATAATTCATCACACATATTTTCCACTCATATTGGATATAATTCAACCTGAGGGTGTTCTAAACATAAGGAATATGTTAATCCTTTCTAGTGAGAAATGGAATCTGAAACAAATTCCCTTGATTGATTAACTCCAGCATGCTTGGCAGGAATACTACCCGGATGTGGTTTTGTATTTATTCTCCTTAACTCATTCATATCATCTTATTGATGTGTAAACCCTTCCTCTAATGAGAGTTACTGGCCTTCTCTAGTGGTAGGGTGAAATTTAACCTGACTTTTACTCTTTTCCATTTCATGTGCCTTTCTGAAGTATGCAAGGGCATTACCCAAAGGAATTTTTTCCCCTGGGCTACACTTTATCTTCTGGTACCCACACCTCCATCAATTTATATCCATGTGTACCACCTTGTGAGTTGGAACATCTTCATCTGATCCCACTGATTGAGCCTCATGTTCTGGGGGATTGTTGAAAATGGAATTGAATACATTTATCAATGCATAATGCATTAATTCCCTTATTTCAGTGCATCTGCGATACTGTCTGCTTCCATGTACATTATGAGAAATTCTCTATTATTTGGTTGATCCCTCAGGAACAAGTTCATGAACCATATTTTGGAGGGAATCTCTTGATAATTCGCCCATGTGTTCCTCTTCTGGCATCGTCCCTAATTGAGGGAATACTGACTTTCACCGAAGGTGGACTAGGGATGTTCCAGTTTTTTCGGCACAACTCCTTGAATCCTGTCTATTGATCCTAATGGTTGGATTAAAAGAGTCCCCAGTCTGGCAAGATCAGGTGGCTCTTGAGCTGCTACATATGAAACATTCTTAAATTCTCTCCTTATTTTCTAGAATTTAGTTCGGAAATTGGCCAAATGAATCATCCTACATCCTCTCAAATCACCTGGATGCAATGATCGTTAGATTATTTCTGACTCTTCTATCACCTAATGATGTGAATTCTCTAAACGAGAAGCCTTTTAGATATTCAGATTTTCTTGATTAAAGATTAATTCAGAAACATGTTCTTTATATTCCTGACTTTGGGACGAACTAGTTGAGGTATGTTCTTGGGAATGCATTTTATTATGCACAGAAGTAGTTAAATGTTTCCAACCATGGGTAATTACATTGCATTAAATCACTTCTGGTGGGATTTTTTGACTGGAGAGCACAGGGAAATGCAATTCTCCATGAACACCCCATCCCCTGATATGAATACCGGACGGTGCTTTGGTAATTAATTGGATCATCCTTTTCAACGCGACAAGGCATAAATGCTAAAGGGATCTCTGTTGATTTTTAACCTTTGGATGTCGGGAAACTGAGATAGATGCCAAGTCAATTTGGAATTGAAACCCATATATTATCGTGACCTGATTTTGATATTCATCATAAGATAATATTTACAAATTTCAGTGAAAATGATTTTTCCATATGTTGAGATGATTATTGTGAATACAATATTCTATCTACATTTCTGGAATATGATACTGAGAGTCAGCCAAAGGCCAAAACATGACTGGTATTTCACCTTTCGCTAGTTGTTTTCTAAAATTCAGCACTTCATCTTTTACATTTGATGAAGATTCTTCTACCTGATTGGACCAACGATGGTTATTCTTTGTTGCTTCATCAGATTTAACAATATTTGAAGAGAATTAATTTATCAAATTAGTAGATGAATGACACAAGGGAGGTTCAAAGAATGACCTACACACCGAGCTATCCTCTGATAGGGAAATTATTTCACCTGCTAGTGGTAAGGCATCACATATGACTGGCTTCACATTTGAAGGTTCCTCAAGATATGCGGGATTTCTCATTACTGCATTGTATGTAGATGATTTTTCCAGGCAATGAGAATTACAATTTTGGAGAGGACTCTCATAGCTAAATTCATCATCATGCGGAGGAACACCATGGTGGGTTATAGAAAAGGATGAAACCACATTCTCCTTGGTTTTCTGGAAAATAAGAGGGTTATATTTTCTATCATTTGGAGATAATACTTTGAGTTTGAAATAATTTTCATGATGAAATCCTTCTTGATGAAGTGTTTGATTATGACCTTCGGAAATATTGTTGATACTTCCAGAATCAGGAAATGAGGGAGTATAATGTTGAGTTGCAAGAGACAATTGTCTGAGGGATTCAATAACTCAAGAATTGAGCAAGGCCATATTGCATATTGACACATGAATTTTAAATTGTGTTGGAAGGTTCTTTTACGTGTAAGCCTTATTTATAACTATGGAAACCACTTTTTGATTAATGTGGTTATTATGGGAAGGTGAATGCGCCTGCTCGTGAGAAATGGTCAGGTTAGCCTGATTATCTTCATTTAAATTGGTTTTATGTGCCCGACTTGATTGTCTGTATTACTTGGAGGTATTCCCCATGATCCTATTTTGCTAAAACAGAGGTGTGTATCTGATCTAGAGTGGAATGCTGAAGAGTAACTCCACTAATAGGGATAGATTTATGTTTATTTCCTTGTGATGCTGCTGAAGTTGTTATAATATTCTGACAGGTATCTGGAATATGGGTATGGAATTTCTTCTACTCTTTCACCATTTTCATAATGTACTTGGTGACTTTATAAATCAAAATGGGAATAAACATTCATTCCGTGTTTGGAGTAGTTGTGTGTTCTTGCTCCTTTCCACTTTTCCTTTCAGTGATTTTTTAGCAATCATGTGTGGGGAAAGAAATTTGTGTCTGCCTCCTGTTTGTCACTGGGAAATTCCAATTGATATCTCCGGGTGCTACCAAATGAGACTGTTGGTTATCATGAAGAATTCTAGGTGTATGTTCCTACTAATTCTTCTCCACCATATATGATTGATGAACTTCCTTCAAGACTGGTAAATGACAATACTGGTAGAATTTATTATTATAAGCAGGTGTATGTGCATGTTTATAGGTGGTGACCACATTTGATTAGAGAGCTTCATTGGATGCTATCAGATGAGCCTACTAACTAAATAATGATTTATAAACAGGTGTATGTTCCTGACTAAAGAACTTCGACGGAATTTCCAAGCAGGATTGATATGTTACTTCCAGACGAGTCTTCTTGGCAGTGAAATCAGTACGAACTAGTGTATATACCCGCTCATTATTTTCCATCAAGTTATATCAATGAAATTCTCGAGAGCGGGAAAATATAAAAACATTCTACCTATTGAATGGATTTCTCCTATGATGGTTCATCTTGAATGCTCTGGTCTGAGGGACTTGAGATGAACATCTAGAGGTGATACCCTCATAATGTTGAATGTGCACTCCCGCAAGAGTCTAGCGGTGATTGTTGGTGGGTGTCCCCAAGAAGGGCTCATGTCATCATGACATAATGCCTTGAGTGACCACTTCATTCATCTCCCTTTAATATGGGAGGGACCAGTTATTGTGTTCCATGGATAAAGACATGAAACAGCTGGATATGGTGTTTCGCACCACTTGCTTCCAGATTAATTGTTGTCGTTGTCCGAACAATGAGGGTGAGTTGATAATTTGAAGGGATTGTCGATCGGCCTCCAGAGTCAGGATAGTACCATGTTTCCAGTATTCCATCACCAATGTATTTGAGACCCATCGTTGAAGACGCAGAGTAGGTGATGTCATCCTCAGAGTAGATGAGGATCCTGTAGGAGTAGCGGTCTAGGCATTCACATGTCTGAACATTAAAGAAGTCATTTTGTGTTTCATATAGATCTTGGAAAAGATTGCATGTTTGATTTAACAGACATAATCAAGATATTTTTGGCCATGCTACATATTTTTGATGAACACATCTGTATTTGATTGCATTTTTGGCCCTCATATTTAGTTTAATATGGGCCTAAAAAATAAGTAAAACATCATTTATCATGGATAAAACTTCATGTAAGGTTCTCCATTTATTCTTCTTCTGGAAATGGGGATGAACATTTCGGTTTAAGGATCATACATTCCAATTAGTTTCCAGTGAGCTTATTCGTATAACCAGAAACACCCAATGATTCTATATCCATTTGGACCTATATTACAAAGATATGTTCTCATTTAGTTGTGCACCGATGTGGCTTATGAATTTTCATTATTTGAAAGGATGGGAGGTAAGGCCCATCACACCTTTTTGGGGGGGAATTATTTCATTCTCTAGGACTCTCTTATAGATTTATGTTATGTTCAAGAATCATTATTAATTCACCAAGCATGAAAATGAGTTTTAGACACGGGAATCAATGAATAACATGTATGGGATTTTGAGAATATTTTATATGTATTCGAGGTTCTTCATCGATATAGAATCATCCATATGTAATAGAAATTATTAGTCAATAGTATCATTCAATATATTATATAGAAATATATTGGTCATTATGATGACCATAATGGTTATAAAGCCACTCAGTTGGGAACTTAAAGTTTATTTTCATTCAGAATGACCATGATTTTTTCAATGGTGAGATCGTACCCACAGATGGGCTTCCTATGTGTCTTCATTGAAAAGGTATAAGATCCCACATTGATTGATAAGACAGATATAGTTTAACGTCATATGGGATTGAAAAGGATTAATGAATTATGGCCATGAAACTTATAAAGGCTTCCTATGTACTCTACATTTAAGGAAGAGATCAATGTCCATGTAGTTCGGGTAAAATATGGGGTGTATGCATGGTTAATGGCCAAAGAAGAGATTCCATGATTATTTTTACACTCTAAGATCGCATCACTCATTCTCGGTGTGAGAAACAAGAGGTTTCAATAAACATGACGATGGTTCCCCGAATGATGCAGTTATGAGAAATGATGTGGGGCTTACGTATGTAGGAAATCCCTTGTAAATAAAGGCAGAGACTTAGGAATGAATCCAAAGAGCAGGGTCCATAATGGTATTTTTACTTTATAGAGATTTGGATTATTAACTTGAGGATTATTCCTGATAAAGAGGCACAAATAAAAAAAAATTAAGATTGGGGCTTACTCTTGGGAAGGAGGCCCGATGTTAAAGGAAAATATGACTGGGGCTTACTCCTGAGAAGGAGGCCCAGGTTAAGGGGACTTGTAACTTGAGGATTACTCCAAAGAAGGAGGCCAAATCAAAATATCTTCTCATCTCAAAGGATGATGTTATATAAGAAACTCCTAACTGTGGTGACATAAATCTTGCAATTCACAAGGTTTTGGGAGAGGTCTGCATTGAATTCTTTTCAGATAAAGAATCCAAGAAAGGAAATATGCCATAAATGGAATTGAAGAGGGTTTTGAAGGCTATGTCTTGAAAAATAAATGTGGGATTGTTGAAAGGAGGTGATTTGGAATGAATCATGCAAGTATTGTTCTAGAGCACATGTCTTGGTTGCGCAACATGAGTCACCTTGGGCGACGAAGAATCCATTGGGTAATACATGGGTGACTTTTAACTCAATCACTTTGTATCATCCCTAGTGGGTTCCAGAAGTGTGATGGGGAAGTTCCCTTTAGTGGGTGAGGCAGTGCATAGGTGACTTCATTTCTCATAAGGGGTGGACACTTAGGCACACATGTATTGGTGAGTTCCAACACTTAGGCCTTATTCTTCCTCTATAGATATTCTATTCTAGGTAAAGAATTACCATAGAAGTATTCCAAAAATGTCAGGTAAACACATGGGAGACAAGAGCTTGAATCTATGTTTTGGAAAATTTCCTCGTTGAAATGGGGGGCCCACATGGGATATTTATAGGCCACAGGGAAACTTGGACAAAAATGATAATAGGGCGTGCAAGTGACTTGTGCGAATCTTATGTGGCGCACAAGTGATTTTCATAGTGAGAAGAAAACATGCACGACTCCTTATTAATGGGTTCCTTGTTCATGCCTTTGTTAATTTTTTATGTTCTTCAATCGATTACTCTCTTTGTTCTTATGATATTCCCCTTTTCCATTGATTGGACACTGTGATGGAAAGGAGCATCAACAATCATATAAATATACATTGTGTTTTTTGACATCATAATGATCCAAAAGTAATGTATTAATTAAGGTATATGGGATACTAGACCAAACATATATTTTCTATTTAAAATAATTATATTCTAATTTTTTAAAATTTATTTCGTAAATACATTATAAATCATCCAAAACTTGAAATATGTTTTAAGGATTTAAAATATATTTTTTGGACTGTTTCCCAACTCCACTTAAGAAATTTCATTATGTTAATATTTAAGGCCCTTGAAATTACATCATAATTATAACCACTTCCTTTTGTAAAAAAACCATGGTAAAAACAATGGAATGGATTGTGGTTATGGATATTTTGTTATGTAGTTTGCAAAACCTAAATAATAATGAAATCCATCTCTTTTCCAATATTTCCCATCACATGATCCCATTTCTCTTCACTAAAACTCCTTGTATCATCCAAAAATAATCCATATACACTATATAGTCCTTCCAAGGAACCCCTATTATATCATGAAGCTATTCTAGTGTTTTTGAAGTCACACACTCAAGAAAGGGACCTTCCTCTCCTTCTTTCAATTCAATAACCTTCGTTGAAATATCGCATCATAATATTATTTTTAAAATTTAATTTATTTATAAAAATCACATAATGATGAATATATTTTATTTTAATGATATATCATTTGTTATCTATCATTTACACATTCACCTATGATGTTACTATGTCGAAATTCGGTAAGATATTTATCTATTGTCAATACCATTCAAGAACTCATTTTATGATATGACTATTAAATTTCATTTTATATAATTGGGATGTGTTCTTTGATATTCCAAATACTATGAATTTAATCTATTATTGATTATACCTCCCTTTTCACTCTCATTAAGACTCTGATTATCCATTATGTACACCACCTAACAAGCCAAAATTTCATAATGGAACCTCGCCTTCTCTTAATTATTCATGTTTTGATTAACATTTACATTATATTTCCCATCCAAATGTTGCGTTATCTCTTTACATGTCCCTAATTCTCCCCATTTCATGTCAAAATTATGATATAAACCTTCTCCTCTCATTAAACAATTTTATGAATTTATAAGTGACATAATTATGCTGAGGAAATTTCACTGTGATTTTCCATGCCAAAGAAATTGTGTACTGTATACCATTCCAATTTCCTGTAAAGGGTGTTCATATTTATATGAATTAAACTATTGGACTTTGGACTTACATTTATGACTTCCAAACACCATGATCATGTAATGAAAAATTATGATTATTGAATGCATGTTGTATGATTGATATGAAACACTTAACCATGATAATATAATGAAAGTGAATGATGTGCCCAAAATTATATAGTAGGATAAAAAATTGGCTAATGTTTGGTCACATTAGACAACATTTTGGGATAGAGTGTGAACATGGTTCATTTATGGGACCTATTCTATCATGACTTATTACAAGTTAGTCATGAATTTTGTTTATGACACAGTGTTGTATGTGGTTTCCATATTTATCATGTTTCCTTTTTGATTATCATGTTATATGATGTATCATTGTTCATGTTTATGATTCCTACTCTTTTCATGGTAAATTGATATACCAATTCAATAACACATATTATTGTCTTCATGTTATTCCATGTTTATTCCCTTATTAGGATTTATTTATCACCCCTATCTTTAGTATGTCTCCAACTGATCACGTGTTGTTCTAAAAGCAATGGAATTTTAGAATAATGTGATTTTTTTTTCAATAATGTTGGTTTATCCCGTGTTTAAGATGTTATTCTATGTACCTAATTCTGAAAGATATTATTCTTCTCGATCTTACAGGATTTTCTTTCTGTAAATTTCTTAATAGGTCTTGAATTAATGTGTAATAAATAACATGATATTTATAGTATTATTGTTGAAGATAAAAAGGTAAAATAATTGATTACTCGTCACCCATTAATTAATTAGGAATGGTTGAAATGAAGATCTATAGGAATATAAAAACTAAATAACTTAATGAAAGGAAATGCATTATAATCTTCCAGTTAACCCTCGATTTTTTTTTCAATTTTACTTCATAAATATTTCACCATCAACTTCTAAAATGGATGAAACACAAAATTATTTTTATATTAAATAAAGGAGAAAATAAATAAGTAGATTATTTGGCTTGGAATATATCATACATAAATTATTTCTAAAGAAAAAAGAGAATTTAATATATATTTCAATGAATTCTAATCTATTACTCTCAAAAAATATAGTTACAGATGATAACAACAAAAATAATAATGGTTTTGTATACTAAAATCACGACATAGAAATTGATGAAATTTAAAGAAGGAGATAGAGAAACTTATTTGTTGAGATAAATTACTTTATCCAATATGAATTCCACTAAGAAATTTCTATATTATTTCTTAATCCTCTGTTCCAACCACTTTCTGTTGACTAAGATCCACTTAGTCCCCTATATTTTAAATTTTTTCATGCCTACTATTTGATGAAATGAAGTTACACATCAAATCCAATATCCCAATCACAGACAATAACACTATTCTATTATTAATTTCCTTTATGTTTCTATCAATGAATAAATGTATTTATACTCATACTGATAATAACTTAACCGCTTTAATTTTATTTGGAAAACCATATGAATCTTTTTTGGAACTAGAAATTGAGAATCTAGATGCACTACCTAGCTTGATTCAACCATCATAACATTATCCAATAGCTTTTAGTATTATACTCATATTATTTGGGATTATATAAAACATCATTGAGATTAATGTAATTCTACCATAAGAATTACAATACATTAGTAAAAATTGATTATAAAATATGAAGGACCCATAAATAGTTCAATTGAGCAATTAGTACCATATATGTTACCTATTCGTAGTCTTGATGAACCTTGTGTGAGAATTTTTTCCTCAATATTATCCATCCTTAGGAACCTAGTAACATTTATGATGTGCTATTATATAGGCATGCACCTTTATATTACCTTTTAAATTCAATGTACAAATTTTTTGAACATCCAATTTTTTTCCCATATATATATATATAATAGGCAAAACCTTATGCTGTTCCAATGTACTCAAAAATATCTTTATGTGGCCAGAAACAGTCACCATTATGTATCAATCCATCCTCCCTTACAACACATGTTTCACCATGGAAATCATTTAGAATTTCAATGGTGTTATAATTCAACAGGTGTAGCGTTCAAAATCACACCTATGTTGCTTCCCTTTGAATTCTTTTCACATTATATCTCTCATGTATTGATATATTCATGAAATATCAAAATACCGACATAATTTTACCCTTAAGAATATAATACATTTATAGATAAAGGTAATAAAATCATCCAACATAATATTAATCCTTAAAGTTCCACAATTAAATGTATGATTTAAAATGAATTTGAGTAATTAATATTAATTGTAAAAAATATGGAACATTGAAAAATTTATTCCTGAAAAAATATCACATAAACATAAATAATTCATTAAAATAATAAATAAAGTCAATATAGTGGTTTGTACTAATATATATTAAAGTTAATATGTATATCATTTTTTTAATTGGTAACCAAAAAAATTATTTTTAAGGAAATAATTCAATAAATAAAAAAATCATCTATGAATTGAAAAATAATGAAAAATTATCTATTATCATAACATTTTAACATAAAATCATTAATTAATTTCCCAAAATAGAGTAAAAATTCTTTAAATTAATGGAACCTATTAAATAACACGATAATAAAGAACATTTGATTAATTTAAGGATTAATTTCAAATATAAAACTTTATTTTTAAATTGTCTCCCTCCTATTATTAAAGGTGAGTATAAAAAGTTAGATTAATTAAATTAAGATAATATTTTTAAATATTGGTATCAATATTTTTTATCATCCTAGAAATATTTGAATATTCATTGAAAAATAAATGAATCAGTTAGTATCATATTGAGTTGTAATAGAGGATAAATTTGTTATCTTATTTATACCTTTTAATTTTATATATTGATAATGGATTATGTAGAATTATAATCGAATAATTGATGAAATATTTATTTTAGTGAATTTATTCTACCCACTCTCAATTTATTTGTATTTATTTTCAATAACATTAGGGAAAAATAATATATAGAATAATATAGAGAATAAATATATAAATTCAATTTTAATGGTATTGACCAAATATCATGTGTGATTATTGATCCCAAATTGTTTTATTGCTATATTTATTTTTAGGTGCATGAATTATATATGAATGATATCAACATTTTATGAATAAGAAAAAAAATTAATGGATTTTGGAGAACCCTATAATTTTGAGAAGAAGTATGATGTTCCAAATAAATGCTTTCTTCATACACTAAACTGAGTATACTGTAGAATTTTTTTCTTCTTAGTATTGTAAGGGGATACTAAGATACATCCATTATTCATATAAAAAGTATTTTTATATATATTTATTTTCATTTAAGAGGTGGTTTATGATTAATTTTATATATGGATAGATATTTATTCAACAATGGAAAATAACAAAAAATTCGATGATTTTAATATAAAACTTCTTGATATTTCTTATATATATTCTATGGAAGTATATTTTGTGAAAAAAAGTGGTCATTTTCATAGAGTGTGAAGATTTATTGATATTATATCTCCATTGGTAATTTTTTAAATAATGTTGAAAAATTCCATCCATATATTTAATGAGATCAATGAATGCTATAACTTATGGAAATATACGTGGATGATATTATTGGAGTCAAATATGGAAATAGAAGGGGATTACTATTATAATAATATAAGGAGAATAATTTACTACATGATATATTGAATTATTTTTACATTTACTTAATGATTTTAAAAAATCAACTTGATGTTGTTTTAGTTGATTTTTTTGTATATTACATAATTTTATAATTATTATTTTACGATATTAAAATAAAAATGGAATTAATTTAATAAGTTTCGTTTTGAAAGTTCATAAGAGCCATCAGACTCTAATTACAAAAGTCATTATGCCATTATAAACATAATTTTAGAAAACTCTCATAACCTAAGAGTCGTTAAGATAATTTATTTGAATCATCGTAAGAGTAAGTTTATTACATAAGACCTAAAAAATAGAAAATTCATGAGAAGATATGAATTATAAAATGATTTAAAAAGAGTTACTTTGTAGAATGTACTAAATTTTGGATATGCGTGTGAGACTCCCTAATAATCATAAGGGTTAATAGTGAAATTTTGAATACTCATTACATTGGAATATGAATCATTGGAGAAATTCAGAAGAGTTTTTTTATTCTTACTACATGATTTATAAAGTGAATTTGGAAAATTAAAAACTCATACTAAAATCTGTAATGAAAATTTACATTTCCAAATTATGAGTATTCAATAAATCATTGTATATATCTAGATGGTAAACATCGATATGGAGGATTACGAAGGATGATAAAATAAGAAATACTTGGACTCTTATTCAATGATTTAAGATAAATATTAATGATGTAATATTTATACTATGAATAATTATGAATGATATAAATGATAAATAATCACACTATAGAGAAGAATACCACATCTCAGGGAATTATATGAATTCAATAAAAACCAAATAATGTTTAGGAATTTGAGAACAATTCATACTACAAAAAGAAATATATTTCATAGTGTTTGGGGAAAAGTTTTTATTGAGTGACAATTTCCATTCAATGTATAATTACATTACATGAAACCATATGAATTAAAAACAAGAACTACACCATGGATAAAATAATTACATGCTAAATTTGTAAATGGTTTAAGAAAAGTAAGATAAATCAAGGATAATATTAATATCACGATTAATACAAATTTTGAGTATTTAATATGTATTAAAATATATTATCTATGATCAGTTTTAATGATTATTGAATTATTAAAACTATAGAAAATGAATTTTTCACAAATTATAGTAAATATATTCACCCATATCTATGAATAAATATAATGATTATAAGTGGAATATTTTTAGTGACCTAATTCTATTTATTTCGTAATTATATTCTATAAAGTTAATTGTAAAGTAATATAATTGATAACATATTCTTGATGAACATCTATGTATTGAAGGGGGGATGATGATGAAATTTAGAAGGAATTTATCATGTATATATATAAAAATTAACATGGATAATTCCTATGAAATACCTATATAATTGTTGAATATTGAAGTAGAAGTGGATGTGGAGTAACTAATGACATATTTTTGTTGTCCATATTGAGATTTACTGAAAAATAGATAACATGTATGACATGCATTCAATTTTTAAATTTATTTCATCATATTTGAAGACTTATTTATATGAAATGGGCCATGATTAGTTGACGTAGTTTCATCAAATTATAGACTCAAGATACTATTTTTTTAGTTCAAAAGTAGTGCATTGAATAAAAGGAATGATTGACTATATAAATCCATTCTAGTAGAGATAAAATTGTTATTTTTATCAGTCACTACTACTATGATGTATAATTGGGATAGGATGATTCCTATAGATTGATAAAGATGAAAACTTCACACCCATTGTGACCATTTATATGTGATTAATATGTACATTTTATTTTTTATCACTGCATATTTATAATGAAAATAATTATCTTCCAAGAAATAGGGCACAAAAAATATTGATTACAACCAATAGAATTGAACATTATAAAAACCATGAATCCCATTTCATGTTTACATTCTTAATTGTTTGTGGTGGTGAGTGTTGAGAAAAATTTAGTAGGTCAATTCTTCTTAAATGAGACAAAAGTTAAAATATATTAAGGGGAAAATTATAATAAAAATTTAAATTTGGTAAAATAGAGGAACAATGATTCACCCCATTGTTGTGTTCTGGTATAATCCACCAGGAACATTAATATATTTATTTTTTATCATTAGAAATCATTTTATAACTTCTGTAACTGTGAATATTTTTAGAGGACACACATTTCATATGGTAATGAATATGAGATTTCGTAATCATATTAAATACTATAAAGGCCCATTGGTTCACTATCTTTTCCTGAAGTCCAATTTAATTATGAAAATAAATTTTTTTACTATATTTTTTTGAACCATTATTCAGTTATTCTAGGATATTTTTGGGAGTTTGTGGTGTCTTTTGGAAATGTTCAAGGGTGAATAATGGCTATTCCAAACAAGGTGAAATTAATAGGAAATAACTAATCATGTAGTGTATTGGGATAGTGGTTATCATCACAATTTGAGCATGGTTAGTCAAACCATGCATCATTTATTCATGGACATAAACATGTCCATGGTTGGAACACGACTTGTAAAACCTTCGGTAAAAACTATGTGATATGAATAAATTAATCAACAAATATTTTTTTAACCTAATACACAACCTTTTTCTATCATTAATCCTCATTGATCTTTGTATTTTGACTCTAAGGGTTCCCCTTGGATATTTTGGAGATCCAAACTCATTAGGAGTGTGATTCCAATGTAATATATAGTGTTAAATCCAGAAAACTCAATATATGAGTTTTTTATTTATCATTCTTCATCGTTTTTCTTGATCTTTTCAGTTGTTATTAAAATAAACCATATATCGAACATGTTATGTTTGGATCAATGGGTTGTGTAATGATATTATTGGTATTATATTATTTTCATTATGAGGATAGAATAAAAGTACCAAATGTACATTTTTTATTGTGTACTTCTTCCGTATTTGACTTGGTTATTTGTATCTATTGTCTCTATAGATCTATATTATGTTGAATCTAGGTTTTTTAAAATGGTTTTCACAATTTAGTTATCTCAATTTCATTATAGGATACTTTTTTTCTCCTTTCTTGCAGAGTATTTTAAGTCTTTTTGAAAATACCATGTGACTATAGTGGATGGTTTCATGGAAATACATTATTTTTTTATACTTGTTTTATTTATCTATTTAATATTTTATAAATTAATTTTATGAAATGATATATGATTAGTGAAATGTTAAATTTTGGGGAAATTTTATAAAATATATTTCCCATGTTTTTTTAAATGTAAATGTATTTCAACTATTTTTTATGAATTTAGACAGCTGAATTATTTATGTGTGGTATGCCCCAAAAATGATTCGAATCAAGAAATTGAAAACCTCTATCTGTTAGTATTCTTTGAAATTGAAATCCTACATGTTTGTTCAATGGATCGTGAGAACCTTGGGTACATTGGATGATGATATATTTGTACAATAATTCTAGGGTGGTTTGAAAATAACTATCTTGTAAAATTATAAAACATTATCTAAACTTTTTTATGATATTGGGATCATTTATTAGAGCGTTCTATTATACCTAGTCCTGTGACCATGGGATTTTCTAATACCATTTCATTTTATCATTATGTTGTGAGGATCCTAGATAATCTAGTACTAACTAACGATATGTTTAGTTTCTGTGGTGTGACTTTGGGATTGGTTATTTGTAAACAATTATAGAAATGTTATATCGATAAATTATTTAAAATGTTTTTTAATGCATGATTTATAAACCATTATAAAAAGGTTGGACTTCCATGTTATGTTGAAAACCTTGATAATATATATTTATTAAATTATCTTTCTCTAAATGATCAAAATTATTTTTTCTTGTAATTATTTCTCATGGAACTGTTGGAGGGATCCTACTGGGATTACTTTCTCACACATTTCACATATGATAGGGTGTCTGTAGATATTTCATTAACTAAAATATGTAAAATAATAATCACCAATGATTGTTGTTTTAATTCATGTTAGTGGGGTGTGTGATTTAAGTGGTGAATCACCATGGTAAGTACATACGATTTGAACCAAATTGGCCTACGATAATCTATTTATTGTGTCGCTTATCAGAATATTAATCAGGAAATAATTAAGAATAAGTATCCTATTAAATGTATCATAGAAATATTTGAAAATTTAAATGGGGGAATTTTTTTTCTAAAAAACTATACTTTGGTATCTGAATATTCCATTAAGAATTAAGGAGTTAGATATTCATTGGACACATTTTAGATAAGGTATAGCCCCATTGAATTTATTGTGATGTTGTTTTTATGGAAACAAATCCATCTATATTAATGGACCTGATGAATTATATTTCCCTAATGTATATTTTATTTCTTGTTGTGGATGATATTCTAGTTTACTCAAGAACGTATGAAGAGAATGAGATTCTCCTAATATCCATTCTATATATCATTTGGTATCACCTAAATTATTCTAAATTATTAAAATTTCATTTATATATTCGAGATTTTATGTTATTTTGACATGTGGTTTCATAATATGACATGTAAATTTATAATGAAAATTTTAAAGAAATATACTCAAGGGATGATCTGGAAAATGCCTTTTGGTTTTAATACTTCATGGGTTTAGAAGAAAACATTATGTGGATTTTAAAGGAATTAGTTATGATTCCATCTCGATTAAATGGATAACAATATTATTGGATTATATGTATCATGCATCAGTTGATAAATTAAATAAAGTTCCATCCTCATTTTCTTTTTTTATTCCACTAGAATCCATAATGTTGTATGTGGTATTTTAGGTTCCTTTAAATGTTTATTTTTATTTTGTTTTGATTCATGTTATATATATAATGGCATATGCCTATCATCATCTTTGGACACAATAATTTAATTATCGTAACCACAATTTAGAACATGCAATAGTTACACATTCTAATAAGCATTATAAAATTACCACATTGGGGAATGGTTCACCATTCATTATAAACATAAGTGTTTGAGTTATATATTTTCTCATAAATATCTGAACCTCCTAAAATGTGATGAGAATTTATATTTTATCTTTTAATATCAACATTTATTATACCCCAGAATATGAGAATGTTGTTATAGAAAATTTGAGTAGGAAATTTCTTTTTCAACCAATTATGTTATTGAATGATCAATGGAATCTGATGGAAATACTGCCATATTTACACCTAAAATTTATAGTGGTAGTGTTTTGTGTTGTTCTACCTAGTTCCCAGTTCATGTGAACTCTTCTAGAGATGGTTTTCAGAAGAAACATTGTATTCATAGATTAGGATAATCAGTAACAATTTATATGGCGATGAGACCATTTCAAAGTAGTCTTTCTCTCTATTAAGGCAATCATTGTTTCTGAAACTAGTTTTTTATTCCATCATCAATGAGGATGGATGTCATGAGATGTTTTCATTTTCTTGGTGGAATGTTTATCTAGGAAAAAAACGTTTATAATAACATGATGCATTAGTTTTGTTTTTCTTCTTTGAAGCACAAAATAGTTGAGTTTGTGTCTTATCACTGTTTCTATCGGTAGATTAATGTTCAACACGAAAATCATTATAGCTTACCCATAATCCCATAGAATAGATTTTAAAATGGGATGAGATATCTATATATTTAATAATTTGGTTTTTGTGCACTCCAGGAAGGAATAATTCTATATAGGTGTTGATTATTAGACTAAATAATTTGTCTTATTTCATTTTGATTCAATAGACCAGCAAGATTGAGGAATTGAGAAATTTGTAGGTCCATAAAATCATGAGGTTACACGGGGTTCCCTAATTTTGTATTTTTTTGACAAGATCCATATTTTAAATAATGGATTTGGAAGGGTCTATAGAGGTTATGGGTAGTCATGTTAAACAAATCAAGGCTTACTATCCTCAAATAAATTTATAGATTGATAAAACTATTTAGATTTTGGATTATATTCCCAGTGATTTTGTCATTGACATAGGATATTCTTGGAATAGGTATTTTTTAAGGGATGCTATTTTTTATAATAATATCTACTATTTATCCATAAGAATGGTTCTCTTTTATGACTTAAAAGTATGATGATGTAAGTACCCTCTAAATTTGTATGATTTAGGTAAAATATCACATGTGGGACCTAGTATAAATTATGAGATTTTAGTTAAAAAATATGTTATTAATTACTGATCGGTGATGAATTAGTGTTTTAATAAATCTTAAATAGATTTATAATTCCATCCTATATTATTTTTAACAAGTTATTGGGTGATCATGAAATTATTTCCTTAGTTGGGTCATTACAGACTTGTAAAACAAGGAAAAATAGCTACGAGTTTTATGATACCTTTTAATATCTCTGAGAGAATTTGAAAAGTGAATAATTAGTAATAATTTCTAACATAACTAACTTCTATACATGAAATTTTTCATGTGTCCCATCTTATGATGTATCATACTGATCTATTACACGTTCTAAATTTGGAGGATCTTATTTTATAACTAGTCATGTAATTACTTGGACAATGAGGGTAGGATATAAATTTTTAGGAAAATATTTTACATGGGAAATATATTCAATAATCCGATAATTATGTTAACATGAAATGGATTCTCATGATCATTGGTAATAAGAATAATTGATTAGGGAACAATAGAATTATATTTTTTGTGATCATTATTGCTTGGATTTAATTTCTATGGAAATAATGTTATATAATGGGGATAATTTTGAAATAATGGTATCACTTTTTGGAATGTATATTACTTTTTTACCGTATTTTTTGATACAAAATTCATTTGTTGTTCTTGGTTATTTTTGGGTGTTTTGGAGTTTTTGTGCATGTTCATGGTTATCATAAAATTAAGAAAATATATACATCATTACTAATAAACCAAGCATCTTGTGGTGTTTTGGTATTGTGGTGTATCATAGGGTTGGAAAATTGTTAGTTAAACCACATGACAAATCTATACATCTTGTCTTGATTGAAATAAATATATTTATAGATGGCACATAATTAGTTAATGCATTGATCCAAACCATCTAAAATGAATTAATTATTCCATAAAATATTTTTTGAACCTAATACACCTCATTGTTCCTCATTATTCCTCATACACCTAGTATTCTCAACTATAATTATTCGATATGAATATTATGGAGAACCCCACTCTTCAAGAAAATGATAAAATTGAATCATGGGGTGTTGGATGTTTAAAAATCATGGTAATGTTATGTTCTTAGATAGTCTTCATTGTTTATTTATTTTACCTCTTTTTCTTTAAATGAATCATGGATTAGGGGGTTTATGGATATTAATATGATTTTTTTAAATATCTAATGATTTTTATATTATATCCATTAAAAGGAAATAAGAAAGGGACCGGATCTATATTAGTCATTACTCACCTCTTCCAGATTTTAATTAGTATGTGGTTTCTCTTGAATATATGTATCTTGATTTTATTAATACCAATTTATTGAAATGAGATTCATGATTTTTTGTTATTTTTTCATTTTTATGTGCCTTATATATTCTTGGATAAAAGATAACATTTTGTTTTTTGAAAATACCATGTGATTGATGTGTGTGATTTCATGAAAAGATTTTATTTATTTAACATCACTTTCTTTCTCATTTATTATTGTTTTTATAAATATTTTTATGGAATGATATATAATTCCTTAACTGTGAAATTTTTGGGCTAATTTATTACCTGGATTCATTTTTTTATGAAATTATAAATTGATTTCATGTCATGTTTTATTTTATGTTAAGTTAGTTTTATTATAATTTTGTTATATTTCCTTGAAATGATTTGAACGGTGAAAATTGAATCATAAAATTGTTGTCTAATTGTGAAATTAAAATCCATAATATATGGAAATTTTTGAAATTGAAATACTTTAAATGTGTTAATATGGAATATGAGAGCCTTGGGATTCATAATTATGTATGTATTGGTACAAGCATGATATGATTCCATTTAGTTTCCTTGAATACCCAATTATAAAAATCTATATATACTTTATTTTGATTTTGGGTTTACTTGTCGGAGTGTTCTTTTACATATTGCCTTGTGTATTGGGTATTAAATAGTAATTTGATAATTGAGGTTTGAGTATCCTAGATTACCTATACCAAACATACCCTAGAACTAGTTTACATGGAAATCCTTTTGGTCCAGTTGTTTATAAAAATATTGAGAAATGGTTCATTGATAAATTATCTAAAATGGATACTTATTCATTCTATATAATCTGTTTTTAATTTCTGGAGATCCATGTATTTTTATAAATTGGGTAAATATATATATTAAGCCATATTATATTTTAAATGATCACAATTGGTTTGTTTTATAAATAATTCTTATAGAATACTTGGTGGGATCTTAAGAAGGTTATTTACACACAACATAGAAATACATTAAGGTCTGTATATATTTTATATTTTATGAAGGTAATGGATGGTTCAAATAGAGGAAAAATGTATCCATGTTAGTGGGGGTGGGAGTTTTGTGGTGACATTGTGTGAAATTGACCCATATATAAAATGGGGATGGGTAGTCTATTCATTATGTACTATAGTTTTCCTTTTTAATTTTGGAACTTGTATTTTCCCTGAACTCTTTTACTCCCACTATCTGACATTATACTGGCATTCTTCTTTCCTATTATATATTCCAACTGTTGTTTTTTTTGTTTCATTAAGGGTAAAATAATTTCCAAATTTTGTTCCTGATGCCTAAGAGCATATAAATATCACGTGGGGATCAAGAATTCCATTAGAGAGTTTCAATTGGCCAACTTGGGTATTCAATTATTGGATATACCCTATTGGTTTATGGAAATTAGACAATATTATATAGTGTAAATATAAATTTTGGAACATTTTTTATAAGAAAAATAAAATTGTTTGTATATGAATCACATTCAAAAAACATTAGGTGGATTACTGATAATATGAAATGTTAAATATAATGGGTATAAGGATTTAGTGAAAATAAGAGGTTGTAGGATATATAAACTTATCCATAATGACATTACATGGTTAAATATATCGCATCATGGACTATGTTATTCCATTATTAATTATTTCATGTCCTTTTTTTCTTTATGAAAATACATAATATATGATTATACATTTTATTATCCACTTATTTTATACGAATTATCATTTTGTTAGATTACAATGTAATATGTGATGGTTCATTTATGATTTAGTGAAATTTAAAAGAGTTTAAAATCAATAAAATATATAAGGTATCTATTTTATATTTTATAATATAAAAATCGAAAATATGGTTATTCCATAATGTGTGAAACATTTAATCTCCATGTAAAATCAATCATTTAGTGAAGAAGTAATATTTAAAGGGTGTTAATATACTTTATTTTTAAATAATAGATCACTCATAATTTGAAAAAAAAACACTACCATATTGTGTTACATTTAATTATTATTTCCTTCATCATTTAATAATGTTTAGGGTTTTGTATTTTCATGCAATGTAATTTCTGAATAATAATGGCCTATAAAATAATTCTGTATATCACCTAGTGAATCAAAAAAACATTCAAATAACACACATGTAATGAATTATACTTATTTATAGATATATGTGGCATATATTTGATATACCATGTGAATTAGAACCATTTTGATGTGATGGAGTTATTGGTATAGACAGAGGAATTATCCTAATGTTAAACCTAGGTTTTAGGGATTAATTTTTATATAACATTTAGGTTAATTTGATAATATCTATATTTATCTATGTAATTGTATATTTTTTGATGGGAAATAATTAATTATTATATTATTATACTTTTTTTGGAAATGTAACATATTTTTAGATATTTGGAAAAGAAAATGAATAAAGGGTCATTTTATGGAAAGTAAGTGTTTTTTATAGTAATTTGTTTTTCATTTGTATCACTAAGGATTTTGGAATGATTTTTGTTTTTGGAAATTCCTTATTCTTAATAGTAATGATTTATTGGAAAATCCTACTATGAATATATGATTTTTTGGATAAACTTACATTGAAGGAAAGACTTTTGGAAAATATATAATATGGAAATATGAATTTTTACAAATCCATACAATGATACTAAAACATTTAGGATGTCCTAACTATTAATGTAATAATTTTGGTAAATAAATATTGTGGTATTAATAATTTGGAGTTGGTGAAAAAAATAACTATGTTGATTTTTACCATATTTTCCCACAAATTTTTGAAATGATTATCAAAAGTGGGAAATAGCTTTAAATGGGGGTGAGAGGTATTTTGACCTGTAAAAAAATTTTAATCCCTTGTTTCATTAATTTATTTTATTAGGGATTTCTCTTATGACTGTTACCAAAATATTTTTCATTTTGTCATGGGGGGACACTGGAAAGGATAACAGTATTTAAGAATTTTTTTTCTAGATATATCAATATTTCATTTTTTCTCCATAAAACCCAAATTTTTTGGATTTCTTTATATTAAGGTGAATATTTTGTTTAAATAGAAACTAGTTAAATATTATTAATGACAGGAGTCTTACTAACTCTAGGTTGGTTTTTTATTTCTTATTTAAATGTTATACAAGTGTTATGTGATTCATGTTAAAATGTTATTAGTATGGTATCTTGGGTGACACTGAGAATACTTTTTTTGGATTTCCTAACAATATATGGGGTAACCAATAATAAAACATTATACGAAGAGATAGTTTTAAACTTGATACGGCATGAATTGTTCGATATGTGGTTTCTTGTATAGTTTTGAGTGATGATGAGGTTATATAAATGGTTCCAAGGGAACGTGTGGGATAAAATCTATTTGTACATGGGTGATATTGATTACAAAAAGTGGGGTAATGTTTTTTGACAATATGATTTTGATGATTTTGGCCATTTTTCTGAGTGCGAAATGTTGTTTTCAGGTGGTGATAATGGTTTGTTAAAGGTTTATCCTAGAATGTTGATGATTCCAGTATGTGTTGGTAGTATATGTGTTTTTTAAATTCATGTAAATATATAGAATATCCCATTATGTGTTTTAGTGAACTCATTGTTGTTAGTGGTCTCCATAGATTTTGTGTCATAGGAAATGGTGTTGACTACCATCATATAGGAGGTTCCCACCAAATAAATTCATATTTAGTTCCAATTTAAAACACTATATAGGAGAATGGGTCACATAATTTATGTTCAGGATAATAGGATGATATTAATGGATGTAGGGATCACCATTCATTGGGATAATTAGGTTTTTTATCTAGTTGATTGAAAAATAATATTTTATTACATAGGAATTTTTATATGGTTAATGGGAATAAATTTTGGTTGAAAAGTCATCTAGGATTGATTACATGGTTTTGATCGGAATGTGATGTTATATGGTATGGAATTTCATGAATGGATAAGGACTCTTTTAGTATTATAGACTGTGGACGTATGTTACCACTATAGCATGATCCAAAAATGGTAAAGACTCACTCTATTCCAATTGAGATTAAGTCAAGTTGGTAGTGATTTATTTTTCACTTGTGATTTATTTATATTTTAAAATTCATTAGTATATATTCGAATATAATCTACGTAAAATATTGTTGGTGGCCTTATAATTACATACTCACACTATAAATGGGCCCCCTGGACAAATTCTAACTTCATGTTCCTTGGTAATGGTATGGGAAAAAAGATACACCCCATGAAAGTATTGATGAGTTTAGGTAGTGGAGATGTATATAGGGCACAAGCTAGATGGAATGATTTTTTAGATAGGTAGGGTGGTTCCTTGGTGGTAGTATCGTTGTGCTTTAGGGTAATATTGTACTTGTATATCATCCAATGTTTGCTCTTATTAATTATGTATGACTATAATGGAAAGGAAAACATTATTTAGATTATCCTATGTGTAAATTTTTCATCTTTTTTGCTTTATGATATTTATTTTTTATTAAACTTTTTCTTCACAAGATGGCATATACTCACAAATATCACCCTATATACCCTTTATAATAGTTATTGTCCATTCAAATAATTGGAGGTGAACATAAGGTTAGGTGAAAAACCATTATTAGAAAAATTTTGAGTTTTATAGGGATGAGTGATCCTTATAAATTGGTATCATAGAGTGTGAGTTATAATATAATACCAATGTAGTGTGGTTATAAAGTGGTGTTATAGAGTTATATTAAATAAAATTTAATATAATATTGTTTTTTTATTAGGTTTCTAGTTGACCTCTTTTCTAGAAATATTTTGAAACATGGGACAAATGTCATGGTTTGTATTCGTAAAACACTTGCTTCAGGCTAACTCAATTTTATCACGTAAAATTGGATTGTTGTTAAACATTTGTATTTAAAGTTGATTTATTTGAGATTAATAAACTATTTTTGTCATATTATTTCTTTCTTGGACATTTATCACCATGAAGAAAGTGGTAGAACTCATAAATCTTGTTTGACAAATAGAGATCACATGAAATATGGGCGTTGCTTCTTAAATTTTTCAATCATTAAATTGAAAATAATTGTTTTATTTTTTTAACTGTAAAAAATTTGCTAAAAATGCTTTATTACATATGATTTTGGTTACATTATACTCATTTATCCTGATGCATGTAGTGGTTCATGAAATAAAAAGTGGTTTATAAGTTTGAAGTGTCACCCAAAAACTATATATTGTTTACCTATCATGGTGAAATTCTACAAAAATAAACTAGGAATATTATTCTTGATATGATAAGTATGTGATCTTATATGGATATGATATAAGTATATCCTAGACCGGATATGGGGTGGTAGTAGAAGTAAGGATAAATGATATGTGACTTGGGTGCTGTAGAGAATTCAAAGGGATAACGATTTGTGTTTCCTATTAAATCTATAACGATTTATGATATTTGAATTTACATATTTTTTAATATTATGGTATTTTGTTATTTGTGAAACACCACCAATCCAACCTCCATTGGATCATTAGGAGGATGGATGTGTTGTTCGATTAGGGTGTGCATCATATGCGGCCCCTATGGGAATGGTTGATCGTGAACAATATGTAGAGGCATTAAGGTAGTTAAGATAACCACAATAGGTAGAGGAGATGCTTTTGATAATGGATGAACATTATGGGTAAGATTAGTAATAGAAATTTAGGGATTTGATTAGGGATATTTAGGAGATAAACCTAGTATGGTATACATTATGTGGGAGTTCATTAACCTGGTGCATAAAGATACATAAATTATGGAATTGTGTGTAGGGATAGAAATTATTCATGTATTATATTGGGAAATTAATACATATTTTCTTATCAACACTGATTATGTAATAAGATGAAATCATTGTGGAGTGACTGTTTAAGTATTTATTATATAATTCTATCTAGGTGAAAGTAGACATGATCTGGTTTTCCTCATTCTAAGAGGTAGTGAATTAGATTTTTATATCCATGAATAACATGGTGGATGATACCATTCCAATCCAGACAGTTCTGTCTGGTGAGACATGATCAATGTCTTTGGCTAGCAAGCATTGGTGACATGAGGGGATATTTATGTGTAGTCTGAGTTGTGGTGTGATGATTCTAATATGGAGTGGATCATTGAAGAAATGATTCTACAATGTTATGTTTAGAAATTTATAGGCCTAGTATAATTTACAACCAAACCATGTAGGGAATGAATCCATATGGTGTTTTTGAAGTGGTTTCATTGTAGGACCTCACATGCAGTTGTGATTCATGAAATAGGTAAGGCTCAGGAATTTGAGACTAGACAACCCGTGGGACCAGGATATAGTAGACATGTTTCATTTATATGTCTGGTACATGGAAGTGTGGGAGATTCCGAGTCACGGTGATGTTTCCAAATAGAAGTATATCACCACATATAGGATTTTAGTCAAGTACTCAGGCATCACAGTTTTTGTATGTAGTTCTATAGTTTTTTTTGGGTAGTTTGGATATCCATTGAAAGTCAAAGGTACCACTTGAGAATGAGGCCCTAGTTTTTTTATTTTTGTTATATAGTAGTTAAATTTTTGCATCATGGATAAGTGGACTAACCATGATCTAGTTAAGAGGAGTGAACCAGATATGATACATGGTATATGTTGAATTTTTTCATTGAGGTTGAAAGTGAGAATCATACATGATGTGGGATTAAAGTGGGAATCTTTTATAATATGAGATTACATTGATCATCTTTTATGATTCATGATGACATGTGGGAATTAGGTTGATGTTGTTTAATTATGGATAATGACAGTTAGCTATCTATGGGTCGGTAATGTCCACAAAATTGATTAATGTGATTTCATCATTGTGATGTGATGTTGTAATGAGTTTAGATTGGGCAGGTGATTGATTTGTTTAGGATATCCCATGGAAGGAATTATTTTATTATTAGAGTTATTTGTGTAGTTTTGGAATGTGAAGAAGAGAAAGATGCATTGATTGTTGTCTCAGTGTTGTTATAATATGTAGATCAATATTTTGGAGTTTTCGTAAGATTTTGTTGGTTAGTGGATGAGATTTCATAATGGGTGAGCTATCTTATAGTTGGGAGGTTGTAAGGTACTATGTATTTCTATTATTGATTCTGGTCAATTATTTTATCAATCATGTAACATAAGACCATGTATGGGTTTCAGAAGTGAAGGTATATATTGAGGAATAAGCCTTGTGTGTTGGACTAGACATGGGGGTTTAATTTTGATAAAATATTTTATTGGGAGTTTTTTACATGAATGTATAATTATTTTATGTTTAGGATAACTTTTGTAATGGGTAAGCTAATTTATTGGATTTTTTTGTGGGTTTTGGAATTTTAGAATATTTTCAGAAATTTTGGAAAGGTAAAAACTAATGTGTCATTTTGTGAATAATAAGAGTTGTATTGTAGTGTAAAAATGTAAAGGGGTTGGTTTGGCCATGTACATATGTATTATTAATAATTATGAAAAATCTTTACTCAATATAATAATTATTTCAGAAAATTATTCATGTTAAGTTAAGATTTTTTGGGAATTCTTTATAAGATCCATTTTCTATAACAGTACAACATTTTAGAATGAATTAAAATATTTCATGTACTAGACTGGTTGTATTTTGATCAGATATTTCAAATTGAATTCATAATTTTGAAATACCTAAAAAATATAAATTTGTATTTAGAAGAAAGTTTCTTAGAGGGATCAAATGTTTTAGTGGGTCTTAAATGATTAGATATCAGAGTTTGAGGTATTAGAAAGACAATATAGGTTTCAAATTTGGTTCATAATTATTGAAACTCATGAACCAATACCATGCGGCACATTATTTATAATAATATATGTTAAGAAGCCTAAAATTGGTATTGGGATACCGTGTGATTTTTGGGAGACAATTGTAGAGGTGTCACATCATTGGTGAACAGTCTATTAAAAAATGTGTCATTCCTATGAAAGGTATGATTCCTAGAAAATTGGTGGCGATGGATTGGAAAAACATTTGAATTATTGAATGATGGAATATTATCATTTTCCCATCCATATTTTAAGAGGTAAACACTAGATTTTTCCCCATTTCTTCCCTCATAAGAGAGAAATATCCACTATCTATCTTCTCCTCTACAAGACCCATAAATGTGATTTCTTATAGGGTTTTTATGAAATTATATGGTACCATAATCCTTTCATTATCCATTATTTATTTCCCCATATCATTTTTTTTTGTTTTCTGGATTTATAGATTTAGTTCTGCTTCCATTAGAGTATATTAGAATAAGTCTAGCATGACATGTTTTTCACTCTACTTTGGAATAGGATATCTAGAGATATCTTTTACACTTCATGAAGTTCTTCTTCAATGAGGTATGTTACCATGGATAATTTTCAAATCATTCAAAAATTAAATTAAACTAAATTAATTTTTTTTGATGCGACTTGTTATATATTTTTCTTGAATTAAGGTCAAGGGTCATCACATGTTGTTGGTCAGCTATTTCATGCTATTCTCACACGATGAGATTAACCAATATGAATTTATGAATTATACCTATTTTTATTATATTCCATCATAAAATATAATATCATTTAATATTAAATTAATAAATTATTATATTATTTTAATTACTTAATTTTTTAATTTTGGTTATGAGAAAGGGAGTCTGATTCCTTTGATGTCACTCGATACATTTTTCTATTCTTTTTCATCTTATGTCATCCCTATAAGATAAAATTGGAATTCTCCTAAATTGTCGGGGGACTCAAATGCATTCCTAATGGAATTTATGATATTTTTTACTATATTTGGAGGCATAGGATTTCCATATATGTTGATTACTACTTAATATTTAAATTAAATTAATTGTTATAATGAAATTGAAATATCTATTTAAAGGAATACGAACCATCTGTCATGCACATCCCATGGACACTAGTTTTCCACCTCATCCATCGATAGTAAAAACCATGAATATTAAGAGATTAGTAGGCCTGAATTCCTCTTGAGTGGTGAGTTTATACCAAATTATACATTGTGTCCCTAGTGCATGATATTTGATATGTAACACCCCAATAATTCATAATGTGTTGTTTCTTCAATATAATTCAATAACATGTACTACACGCAACCCTGAGTTCAATTGCACCATGAATTACCAAAAAGCCATTCAAAAGAGGTTATGAATAGTACTAACTAAATTTTAAACTTTATATAATCCTTATAATTTTTCCATATTATGAGTTTCTTAGACATAATGCAAGAACAAATTCATTTTCAGTATTGCACTTTTATCAACTTTTAATAGTGAACCCTTTTTAAATGAAATATTTTAAACTTTTGACTAAATGGGGTCATTAAAAATTTAAAATAAAACATCCCAAGCTTCCACGGTACGCTTTATTTGAATAATGCGATAGCGTGTGTTGTACGCAACACCGAGTTCTAACAACCAATCAAACTAGCCGTTATGAATAGTAATACCTACTTTTTAAAATTATATATATTTTATATTTCAAAATGGACTTCATTTTTGGATTCGGAATATCTAATTTAGCCTAAGGTGAAATTTTGGTACTTTTCAGATAACTTTCATATTTTGATGAATAGTGAAAATTACTAAATTTTAATTAAAAACAACTTTTTAATCAAAATAATTAATAGTGATAAATTATGAATTTTAGTAGTTTTAAAGTATATTTAGAATATATTTTTACCATTTAATATAATTTTGGTCATTGGATATAATTTTACAATTAAACCGAACATAAACAAGTGTCAATCTTTTGATAGTTATTATCTCTTAAAAACACGCTTTTTGTTTTGACAGCGGGAATTAATTTTAAATTAATTTCTGCCACTTCTGTGTTTTAAATTTAGGAAAATGGATTCCATATTTGGAATCAGGATGTTCAAATTGTGTAAATAGGTAACTTTTATTTTTAGAAATTTTGAATAATTACTGCGGTAAATATTTTATTTACCATGGTTAAGGGTAAATACGGTAAATAAGGGTTAAAAAATAATATTATAATAATACTAAATTACCCTAAAACGTTTCTTAATCCTATTGGTTGATACATGTTCGACCATGGGAATCTTTGGGTCTATTTGGGGACCCCATGGATCCACTTGTAAGTGATAATGACACTTTATTTTAATTAAGTTAAAATGAATACAAAAATGACACAAGCATATATCTTTTAGCAAAACAATTGTTACATAGGGATATATATGTTGGATTTTAGATTATAAATATTCATTAGAAATATACAAAATTTCCTACATAATGATATTTTATTTATAATTTTTAGACATTAAATAATTTATTTTATTTATGAAACAATGATGATGCGGTAATTACTATAATAGTGAAAAATTAAAATAATTGATATTATAAATACCCAAATAAATATAATATGAAACTTTTAATGAATTAAACTAATTTTATAGGATAATATGATATATTAGGATTTATTTAATTGACTTTTTTCTAAGTAATCAATCTGTTATGAGTTTCACAAAAATAAACTATTGAATAGTGTCAAAATTGACATAAAAGAGTTCTTAAAACAAATATTATATTATTAATTGATATTAAATTCCTAAAAATCTAAGGATCCGCCAAGAGACTTATATCATGATTGGTTCATCATTAATGGACCACTTGGTGGTCGCCTGGATGTATGTAGTAAGTTTATTAACCATATTATATAAAAATACAAAGAGACATTGTAAAAGTGAAACTAATTAACTTAGAGTTAATAATTAAAGATAAGGTCAATATAAGTACCCAAACCTGTCTAAATTCTATTGGTTGAGTTGTTTTCGACCCATCCCCACGTTAACCTTTTAATAATCAACTTTGGATCCATTAGAAACCGAATATGAATTTATTATAAATTAATATTTCTAGCTTTTACAAAGGTTCCCCTCACCCCTCTTATAAAAGGGCACTCCTCCTTCTCATTTATTCACACCTTAAAAGCCTTTTGGTTCGGCCAAGCTCTGCCCAAATACTCTCCTAACATCCCTCACTACAACCTATGGGCCTTATTTTGATAGAAAGCCAACCTATGTAGCCCTTTTGATCAAATCAAAAGGAAGAACCCGAAGAAGAGGTAATGATTTCACCACCCTTTTCTAAGTTCATTTCTTCTTCAACTTCTTCTTCCTTTGTTGTTACCATTCTAAAATAATAAATCCAGTATCATATATATACTGTGATGTTATTATAAATATGGTACAACCATATTTAGTATTCTATCCACCCTTTGAATAACATGTCACCATACGTGCGTACGTACGGCTTACCGTCTCCACGTCGTGGTGTAATTGTTATTCAATATAATATTATTTGGATGGGTATAATGATGATGTGTAACTCATGTAAATAATAAATATAACATGTTAAGGATTCTGTATATATGATATACCATCCATTTATATATTATTTTAATATCAAAAGAATGATATTGTCGCTCGTGCGTACGTACGGACTACCGTCTCCACGAACGCGATGAGATTCATTCTCCATCGTATCCATTCAAGTATAATTATCATTTGATGATTTAAAAAATTATGTTTAAGGACATGATATCATTCTGGATATGAATAATATAAAACCTATCCTTTACAAACATGTATTACGTAACAAAACATATAAAAGAAAACAAGTAAGTTAACACCCGAAACAATGATAATACTAAGATATTATTATCAAATCAATATTAAAAGATCATATATGATATCATATAAATGTATATGATTATTGTATAATTTAATAACAATTATTTCACCATTATACCGGAGGTTAACCTACCCCAACCAAGGAAAAGTACAAGGTAAGGGTTATTTCACAATCTCTTCATTATCCGAGGTTGTTTATATGTAATAATCTACTGGGATCTCTTTGTCATCCACATCCATGTTTCTTAAAAATGTATTTGAAAACATTTTTACTATTTACTAGAATATGTGTTAAAGTCATTTATACCCTTTTTGACTTTTATAAGTGGTTTATAAAGGAGTCTTTCCATCGTTTTCAAAACAAGGTCCTTTTTAACCTTTTTGACAGAATTAATGTAAGAATGTTTTTTTTAACTTATACGGCGGGTGCGGCTATTTTCCGCCATTATAAAATCTTCAAAGCTTCTTTTACAAGCTTATGAGAATATTTTCAAAGAAAATGTTTTATTTTATATGGATCTTAAATGATTTAAAAAATAAAAAGGGATATTTCTTTAAAAAGAATTTTGATTTCATCTATGTCAACATCCTTTGATGGATTTTACGCTTATTTGAAGTTGATTTATTGTGATACAAAACTTCTATATTGTATTTAAGGTTTTGTGATATGTTTGACTGTGGATGTGCTATTTTTATACCATTCATAGTTTATGGTGAAATTATTGACATTTCGTATGCTAGTTTTAATACAAATGTTTATGTTATGTTTAAACATTTTCATATGGGAATGCATTGGACTTAATATGTGACGGGTGGAGCCCGCTATAGCTCCTCGATGCATCGGTAGGTCTCATGAGACAAACTAGTTTCTTGGCACAAGGCCTTGACAAAATCTTATTTTTAGTCTTGGCACGAGGCCTTGACTATGTGGTTATGATAGTCTGGCATTATTCATTTCAACATTATGAAAGTGGTTATTGATTTTTTCATGTGATTATTCGATTAGTAGAATATCAATGTGAATAAGTAAGTGGAATTATTTCATTTTATTTATGCCATACCATGTTGAAAGTTCATGTTTGAAAGGCTTTTGTTTTAGTTATACATTGCCTTAAATGTTTATTCTTATTTATGAAAGTTTCCGCTATATTGTTATCCTTACTGGGCATTTGAGCTCACCCCTTTTCTATGTTTTATTTTTCCCAGGAAGTGAAGAAGTTAATTATGAATGACCTGCAGGTATATTATGTGCGGATATGAGTGTGGATTATGGAGACATTATGATGTTGTAGTAGTTTTTCATTTTATGATGTAATGTAAAACTTATGAATATATCTAGTGTTTCCAAGGCTACTAAACCAATCGGTCTTTTGAGATTTGATCTTTCTTGTGATCATGCCAATGTTATGTAATAATGCACCGACTCTGGGTAACTAGGGTCAAGGCGTTACAGTTGGTATCAGAGGATGTTTAGTACAAACCTTAGAAGCTAGATTTCGATAAACTCTGATTAGAGCACGTAGACCAAAGATGAACTTTGAGGATTAGTATAGAAGAACTTCCTAGAATTTTGGTATTGTAGAGATTTTGTGAGTTTTCTGATCAATACATCCCTGTCTGGATACGAGCAGGTAGAGGCGGCTCTGGCACAGATGTACCTAGGGGTAAAACGCAAAAACACCGCTTTGAGCTAGACTCGAACGGGAAATGGTGCACGACAACGGGCCTTGCTGCACTCTTGGTTACGACACTCCCGGGGGATATGCTTAGGATAACTCTCATTTTCATTACAAATCATTATGAAGGGTTTATGTGTATATACTTCCTCAAAGGAGACATTTTTATGATTATGGATTATATCCATAAACTATTTAATTTATGTTATGTGTTTTACAAGTTTGGGATTAGGTATTGTTATTCATAAACTAATCTAGTGTATCCCATTGTTTAGAAATGGCACCCAGTAGAAGAAATGAGAACTCTAGAAATGCACATGATCCAAAGAGAAGGAAGGATCATATCTTTCATGGTCTTAAGCCAGAATTTATAAGAGAAATGGTTTCGCATGTATTATCATCATATGAAGAAATAATATCATGTGTTGATAAGATAAGAATAGAGTTTACTGAGTCCTATGGCTTTGAAGGGAAGCAAGAGAAGAAAAGGATGGAAGAGAGAAAGATGGATAAAGGGAAGAGGGAAAAGAATAATTTTCCCATTTGTGATAACTGTGGAAAGAAACACCCTGGAACTTGCCTGAAAGGAATGGGAGTTTGTTATAAGTGTGGAGGAAAAGGGCACAAAGTACGTGACTGCAAGGGTAATAAAATGGTTTCAAATGTACAATGCTTCATTTGCAAGGAGTTTGGACACTACGCGAACCTATGTCCCAGTCATCAGACTATGCCGCAAATGATGCTATTGGATAATAATCAAGTTATGATACTACCACAGATGAAGAGGAATGATTAGAGTTCTTATGTTGATTATGTCAATTGAGTGTTGTATCAACAATGTACTTGTTATAATAATTATGGAGTATATAAGGATTGTACTGCTGTACTATTTCATTAAGGACTTGAGATTGTGTGGAACAAAGAAAAGTGACTCAATAGCAGGATAAATTTTTGGAAAATATATGGTTGAGAGAATGATAAACCATAATATAGTTCTGATACCGAGGTAGTGATTTTGGAATAATACATTATTGTTTTGGATAAATTATATTGGATGTTCTTGACTACCTTGGAACTGATTAATGATTTGTATATTCCATAATTGTTGGGGTTTAAAACATTTTTGGATTGATGATGTATATCCAGCATTCTATATGGAATAAGGGAGCATGAATGTAATCAATAAGGAATATGGTAATTCAGGATGTTTTAGTGTATTAAATGAATACATGATGAAGGTATTCACAAGCTATTACGGGGCAAAGGGATCTACATTATGTTTACCTTCCATATAAATGTTGTACTGTGAGTTTGGACAGAAGTATTTTGGATAGTTCTAGTTGGGATTATTTTGGATTGCCATAAATGGACAACCCGGAGGTCGGGCGGCAACCCATCGCGTCCTGCAAGGCTGCGAGACTTGAACCCGCAACCGAAGGGTGACAAGGGTGTATCACCTACCACTGGCCCACGAGATGTCCTAGATTAAATAATGTAGTTTTTATTAAAAGATCTTGTAGATTAATTATAAATTCGTTTATTTTGGAACCCTATACGAATAGTGTAAATATAATTTTTTTACATTCTATTATCTTTTAGAGTGAAAGATGAGTTTGTGGTAGAAATTTATTAATGGATAAAACTCTAATTATAAAGTAAGTATACCTCCTTATGATCTTAGCCAATCTCATAAATAAATTCCTCAATATTAAGAAAAGAAACATAGAACAAAAATGTTTTCCTAGATGGTACCTTAAATCATCACTAATTTATGGCTTTGGGATTGTTGGCCTTTTCATAGCCATGTTCTCTACCACTCTCCATCAGATAATTGATGGTTATATTTTTCTTCCATATCCATATTTTCCTACATGGAACCCTAGTATGTGTTATTTTTGGTAATCTTCAGACTTTCGACTCTTTATTTTAAATAGAGGCCTCATTAATTCATTTTTTGATGTGGGATTTCAACTAAGATATTTTGAAACGTCAAAAATGTGTTATCCTAATACCCTATGTTTTGTTGAACCGATGGTATTTCAAATCATCATAGATTGATGAATTTAAGGACCTCAATTTTATACTTGTTTGTGATTGATGACCTCAATCACTACCTATAAATATTAACGTTTTTCCTCCAATTATATGTCTCTAATTGCCACCAATGTTCTCCTAATCGAGATCATAATTTGGTGGTGACCCTTTAATTTCTCTTTTCCTCATATTAAGACTAAATTTAAGTAACCCAATTTCCGATGTGGGTTTTCCCACAAATATATTTTCTACTTTCAACCTTTTATTTTCAAAGAACAATTTCAAATTGCGAGGACGCAATTTATTGAAGGAGGGGAGAATGTAACACCCCAAGAATTCATAATGTGTTATTTCTTCAAAATAATTCAATAACATTCACTACACGCAAAACCGAGTTCAATTGCACCATGACTTACCAAAAAGCCATTCAAAAGAGGTTATTAATAGTACTAACTAAATTTTAAACTTTATATAATCCTTATAATTTTTCCATATTATGAGTTGCTTAGACATAATGCAAGAAAAAATTCATTTTCAGTATTGCACTTTTATCAACTTTTAATAGTGAACCCTTTTTAAATGAAATATTTTAAACTTTTGACTAAATGGGGTCATTAAAAATTTAAAATTAAACATCCCAAGCTTCCACGGTACGCTTTCTTTGAATAATGCGATAGCGTGTGTTGTACGCAACACCGAGTTCTAACAACCAATCAAACTAGCAGTTATGAATAGTAATACCTAATTTTTAAAATTATATATGTTTAATATTTCAAAATGGACTTCATTTTTGGATTTGGAATATCTAATTTAGCCTAAGGTGAAATTTTGGTACTTTTCGGATAACTTTCATATTTTGATGAATAGTGAAAAGTACTAAATTTTAATTAAAAACAACTTTTTTAATCAAAATAATTAATAGGGATAAATTATGAATTTTATTAGTTTTAAAGTATATTTAGAATATATTTTTACCATTTAATATAATGTTGGTCATTGGATGTAATTTTACAAGTAAACCGAACATAAACAAGCGTCAATCTTTTGATAGTTATTATCTCTTAAAAACACGCTTTTTGTTTTGACAGCGGGAATTAATTTTAAATTAATTTCTGACACTTCTGTGTTTTGAATTTAGGAAAATGGATTCCATATTTGGAATCATGATGTTCAAATTGTGTAAATAGGTAAATTTTATTTTTAGACATTTTGAATAATTACTGCGGTAAATATTTTATTTACCATGGTTAAGGGTAAATCCGGTAAATAAGGGTTAAAAAATAATATTATAATAATACTAAATTTCCCTAAAACGTGTCTTAACCCTATTGGTTGATACATGGTCGACCATGGGCATCTTTGGGTCGATTTGGGGACCCCATGGATCCACTTGTAAGTGATAATGACACTTTATTTTAATTAAGTTAAAATGAATACAAAAATGACACAAGCATATATCTTTTAGCAAAAAAAATTGTTACATAGGGTTATATATGTTGGATTTTAGATTATAAATATTAATTAGAAAATATAAAAATATTTCCTACATAATGATATTTTATTTATAATTTTTAGACATTAAATAATTTATTTTATTTATGACACAATGATGATGCAGTAATTACTATAATAGTGAAAAATTAAAATAATTGATATTATAAATACCCAAATAAATAAAATATGAAACTTTTAATGAATTAAACTAATTTTCTAGGATAATATGTTATATTAGGATTGATGTAATTGACTTTGTTCGAAGTAATCAATCTGTTATGAGTTTCACAAAAATAAACTATTGAATAGTGTCAAAATTGACATAAAAGAGTTCTTAAAACAAATATTATATTATTAATTGATATTAAATTCCTAAAAATCTAAGGTTCCTCCAAGAGACTTATATCATGATAGGTTCATCATTAATGGACCACTTGGGGGTCACTTGGATGTATGTAGTATGTTTATTAACCATATTATATAAAAATACAAAGAGACACTGTAAAAGTGAAACTAATTAACTTAGAGTTAATACTTAAAGATAAGGTTAATATAAGTACCCAAACCTATCTAAATTCTATTGGTTGAGTTGTTTTCGACACATACCCACCATAAAATTTGAATAATAAACTTTGGATCCATTAGAAACCGAATATTAATTTATTATAAATTAATATTTCTAGCTTTTCCAAAGGTGCCCCTCACCCCTCTTATAAAAGGGCACTCCACCTTCTCATTTATTCACACCATCAAAGCCTTTTGGTTCGGCCAAACTCTGCCCAAATACTCTCCCAACATCCCTCACTACAACATAGAGGCCTTAGTTTGATCAGAAAGCCAACCTAAGTAGCCCTTTTGATCAAATCAAAAGGAAGAACCCGAAGAAGAGGTAATGATTTCACCACCCTTTTCTATGTTCATTTCTTCTTCCACTTCTTCATCCTTTGTTGTTACCATTATAAAATAATAAATCCAGTGTCATATATATATTGTGATGTTATTATAAATATGGTACAACCATATTCAGTATTCTATCCACCCTTTAAATAACATGTCACCATACGTGCGTGCGTACGGCTTACCATCTCCACGTCGTGGTGTAATTGTTATTCAATATAATATTATTTGGATGGGTATAATGATGATGTGTAACTCATGTAAATAATAAATATAACATGTTAATGATTCTGTATATATGATATACCATCCATTTATATATTATTTTAATATCAAAAGAATGATATTGTCGCTCGTGCGTACGCACGGACTACCGTCTCCACGAACACGATGAGATTCATTCTCCATCGTATCCACTCAAGTTTAATTATCATTTGATTATTTAAAAAATGATGTTTAAGGACTTGATATCATTCTAGATATGAATAATATAAATCCTATCCTTTAAAAACATGTCTTACGTAACAAAACATATAAAAGAAAACAAGTAAGTTAACACCCGAAACAACGATAATACTAAGATATTATTATCAAATAAATATTAAAATATCATATATGATATCATATTAATGTATATGATTATTTTATAATTTAATAAAAATTATTTCACCATTATACAAGAGTTTAACCTACCCCAACCAAGGAAAAGTACAAGGTAAGGGTTATTTCACAATCTCTTCATTATCCGAAGTTGTTTATATGTAATAATCTACTGGGATCTCTTTATCATCCACATCCATGTTTCTTAAAAATGTATTTCAAAACATTTTTAATATTTACTAGAATATGAGTTAAAGTCATTTATACCCTTTTGACTTTTATAAGTGGTTTATAAAGGAATCCTTCTGTCGTTTTCAAAACAAGGTCCTTTTTAACCTTTTCGACAGAATTAAGGTAAGAATGTTTTTTTTAACTTATACGGCGGGTGCAGCTATTTTCCGCCGTTATAAAATCTTTAAAGCATCCTTTACAAGCTTATGAGAATATTTTCAAAGAAAATGTTTTATTTTATATGGATCTTAAATGATTTTAAAAATAAAAAGAGATATTTCTTGAAAAAGAATTTTGATTTCATCTATGTCAACATCCTTTGATGGATTTTACGTTTATTTGAAGTAGATTTATTGTGATACAAAACTTCTATATTGTATTGAAGGTTTTGTGATATGTTTTACTGTGGATGTTCTATTTTTATACCATTCATAGTTTATGGTGAAATTATTGACATTTCATATGCTAGTTTTAATATGAATGTTTATTTATGATTAAACCTTTTTATATGGGAATGCATTGGACTTAATATGTGACGGGTGGAGCCCACTATAGCTCCTCGATGCATTGGTAGGTCTCATGAGACAAACTAGTGTCTTGGCACAAGGCCTTGACAAAATCTTATTTGTAGTCTTGGCACGAGGCCTTGACTATGTGGTTATGATAGTCTGGCATTATGCATTCCAACATTATGAAAGTGGTTATTGATTTTTTCATGTGATTATTCGATTAGTAGAATATCAATGTGAATAAGTAAATGGAATTATTTCATTTTATTTATGCCATACCATGTTGAATGTTCATGTTTGAAAGGCTTTTGTTTTAGTTATACATTTCCTTAAATGTTTATTCTTATTTATGAAAGTTTCCGCTATATTGTTATCCTTACTGGGCATTTGAGCTCACCCCTTTTCTATGATTTATTTTTCCCAGGAAGTGAAGAAGTAAATTATGAATGACCTACAGGGATATTATGTGGGGATATGAGTGTGGATTATGGAGACATTATATTGTTGTAGTAGTTTTTCATTTTATGATGTAATGTAAAACTTATGAATATATCTAGTGTTTCCAAGGCTACTAAACCAATCGGTCTTTCGATATTTGATCTTTCTTGTGATCATGCCAATGTTATGTAATAATGCACCGACTCTGGGTAACTAGGGTCGAGGTGTTACATGATATCCCCTTGAGGTAGGGGTGTTGTGACTTGTAATGACCAGATGATGAGTATTCTGTTGTAATAACATATACATAATTTAATAAAAACCTCTTCAGAGTTCATTTCAAATTACGATTGGTCGGTTAGCCAATTAAAAGTCATAAGTGGAAAATCTATAGTCCTATTGAGATTAGTAGGTTGAGTGGACTAGACCAGAGTGGCATTGAGGAACAAGATGGGGTGTGTAGAATATCATGATTATTTACAATATGTGGATATCATATATAGCCTAAATTTCCATGAAACCCTACCAATAATTTCTTGGAAAACAAAATTTTGGGGCATCGTGAATTGAATCAAGGAAATGAATGTGACTGAGGACCCAAGTGATAGTCCCCCTACTGTATTGAGACCAAAGTCATAGAGTGGGTGCCCATTTGATAAAATGACCTTGAGTGGATATTCATGACTATGGTTAGTGATGGTTTCTGGTGGAACAGAAAACCCAAAATGAGTTGTAAGCATGAGTTCATATTAGAAGTTATGACAAAGATTATCCCACTTGATAAATGAATTAACTAGCTCTACCATTAAATCAATTATTAAAATAAAATCAGTACCATTTTTCGTCCAACCCTCTAGATTTAAGATAAGTATTTATTCATTTACAAGATAAATTATAATTGAATAATAATAGATAATTATAAATGAACTGGTAGTTCATGGGAGATTTTACTCCCTTAACTAATTTTTTGACTAGGGTTAGTGGTCACAATGTACTCTCTTTTTCTAATCCAATACTTCAAATGTCATTTCCACTAGAATTTTGAAAGTGAGAATCTTTATTTAGTATATTTCAATAATCTAATTCTTATTTTTAATAGTTTTGTATAGTTTTCTGACATAAATTAGGAATTTCACTTTAGAAACCTAACAGATTCGGTTTCATATAATAATTCATGAATATATTCATTTAACTATATGTTAATGTTTTAATTAAAAGTACTTAATAGATGTAATTTCATGGATTCCTAGTGTTCATAGATTCCAATATTTTATGTTAACAATAAATAAATTCATTGCATTTTTTCATATTCCTTCTTTCACCTAGAGAAATATGTGGTAATTGTGTTCATATTGAAAACCCTCTTATATATTTTATAACCTTTGATACATAGAAAACTAAGAACAAGATGATTCTATAATTTTTTGGGTGGCCACACTCCCCCTAAGAGTTAAATGTTTGTCACATCCCTATGGTTGTTGATGTGAACAAGGATTAATGCCTTAGATACTACCTAGGATTTGGTGGACACAACATGATTTAATTTCATGGACATGTATTACAATTGGATGTAGAACTAATGATTTATACATTCTGAGTAATAATATAGAATGGAGAGAGTAATTATTATATATATATTTAATATGGTTTATCCCCTTTGGAATTAATTCCAATTTCCGATATTTTTTTACATATGGAAAAATACTTATGAATATGATATTTGATTGAAATAGGGAACATTGAAATTTCATCTAAGTTCCATTGGTTACAAATGACATGAATAGCTTTCCTAAGGTTCCAAGGATCACAATAAACACATTACTTTTTAGATGTCTATATAATGATCATAATATTATATTATATTTAGTATATGTGATTATGGGTGATCCTACGGCTTGGATTAATATCCTAATGAGGTAACATAACTTAATTATATATTTCATTAATATTGGTCGAAATTTGTATTGTTGGACCCAGGTACACATCAAAAGCTAATAATGTCTTTATCTATTAAAATTATATTCATTAGTAAAATTTTATTATTGTTATTTTATAGAGTAATTCACATACATATACACTGATTTTTATTGTTATATAAAGGACCACATTGGTGGTTCTCTACTGAGTTATCTAAACACACCCTTCTCATGACACTATTTCAATAAGGTTCCTATGTATTTATTTATTTGGTTGCACAAATTGGTTTGGTTCAAGGAAAAATATAGTATGCTCAGGTGGAATGGATCATACGAGTGTATGGATCTTTTGATGGTTTGGTACGAGATGTCCTATAATGAATTTTTTATTTTATTTTCATTATTCTATTATGTATATATAACTAGAATCTTGGGTAGTTATTTTTATTCAGGGCATGACAATTTAGTTAGTTTTTGAGTTTCCATTATTATTCGGATTTGATTATATTTACTACATCCCCTTTGTGATTATGCACAATTATTAAAGGTATTTTATAATTTTATATTAATTCCTCAAATTGATATATAGTTATAGTCTCCACAAAGTACCACATTAAATCATATAAAAGTGTGGTCAGTAGGTCACGTGGAACCCCAGTCTGACTACTATTCATAATGAATAGGGCTATGGATGTTACAAAGTGGAATACGAGCTTCTACATTCATGTTGATTTATTGTTTAAGATATATTGGATAAGATTAATAGGAATTTTTTGAGCCTGTGATGGATGTATTCATGTAATGTGGACAACACATTTTCTAGTATAATTTCAGGGTTACCATGGATGTTTGTTTGATATTATTATTTTATGATGTTATGGTTATATATGTTTTTCACATTGAGAGATGTATGTGTGGTAATGATTTTATGATTTATTGTAGAATTATGACTCATGGACTATCTATTTTACCATAGAAGGGACATTTTTTTCATGAATCTTAATAGGTACAAAGTATTTACATGACATACAAGAATGCTAATGTGATTTTTAACACTAACAATAGATGATCAGTTGTTTAATGTGTAAAAAACTACTCATACTATGTTTTCCTGTATAATAACTTGGTATAACTATACAAATATGGATGAGATATAAATGGATTTACTTATTGAGGAAGGAAATTTTGAGATATGGTGATATTATTATTAATAATGAAAATATTAGTGTAGTCCTTTTATATTGTTGGTGCAGTATCCCTGGTGGGATGGGTTAGGCAGAAGGTGCCTCAAAATTTAACCCCATTAAGGTGTACTTATATTGTTCAGTTTTTAAAGTTATAGTGAAAAAATATATGATATTTTCTGACATATATTGTAAGGAAATTATACTGAACAAAACAATACATGTTTCTTTTCCCTTGATACTTGTCATTGACGATGATGTCATTATATATAGGAAGGGTTGAATTGTGAGACACAATATTCAAGGGAGTAGTATTATGTGCATATTCATGATGGGGATGTAACCTAGTTATGGGGGGTGGTTGGAATGTGACATCTTCACAAGTAAAAAATAAGAGTTTTTGTTTAGCAATGTCTATCCAATTGGTTTTTCTGACAACTGTGTGTATGACATCCTATGAGATATTAGCTTCTATGAGGATTGACCTTTGGGATACGTGGTCAAACCTAGTAACCTTGACATGAGACTAGAATTGAAGGGAATGTTGGGAGGCCTAGATACATACAGTTTACACTCAGACCCTAGGGGGTCAGTGTTTGGTTTAAGAAAGTACAACCTAAGATAGGGGGTTTTCTAAGCCTTGGGATTATTTTAGAGGTAGGTGACATGGTTACAAGATCATAATGATATCATTACACATGGGGTTGTATCAGTTTTTTGACCATGGAATAATGATTCCTTTTGTTTCCGAGGATCAACCTAGGATTCAAGGGGATTGATACTAGCTTCGATGGGTTTGAATGTTGGTGTGAGTCCATAATATAGAAGGATTATTATTTGTATAATGGAACTGGGTGGTGGAAGAACATGTGAGTGAGGTTTACAATCATTATACTATGGATGAGAACATGAAAAACTACAATGAAACTATCAGGTAGTTAGCTATTTGAAGGATCATAACAAAAGTGAGGCACCTATCTTTAGAGAGTAGATCAAAATGTATCTTTTTGTGTTAATATTAACATCCCACAGAGCTTGGAGAACATATCACTGGAGCAATGTGACTAAAAAGTGAATTATTATCTTTTTGGAATTCGTGATAACCATAAGTGGGATGCAGACTAATGGAATGGAATAAAATTCTAATAGGAATGGTGATTTGGAGTAACAAATGGAATAAATTATGTTCCCCTATGCTGAGTTCTATTATAGAAATGGATCAAGTGACATATAATATTTGGTGAGAGGTTGTACAATAAAATTAATTTTCAAGGATTAAAATTTTTATGGGTCGATAGAAAATGATTGTGACACGGGAGGAGCTACATTCACTTAGTGTTGGGATTATTATTAGGAGAGATTTTAGGTAGAGGTTTTGGTTTTTATGACTACTCATAGAATATGCTGGGTTCATGGTGAATGGGAGTTGTTATAGTAGTGAAACATTTAGGATACTCTTATGGGGGGATAGAGTGTTTTTGCTCGTTATAATGTAACACATACATGGGAAGGGTTGTGGTTGAGGGACCACTCATAGGATAGGTTTTTTTAATATTGAAACAATGGAATATATAGTTGAATAGCACATTGTTTTCATCGTGAATTTTATGTATTATTTTAAATATATTATTAGGTGGAGCCTCAACATTGGTGTTGAGCTCAGTATGGTGTTGATATAATCCATTCAGGTGTCTAATTGGCGTTACATAAATTTTCATGGTTAAACATGAAGAAAAAAATATAAAATGGATGTTTTAAATAATGTGTCACATATAATGTAATAATTGTACTCTAGAAAACATTTTTGAATGATCATTGGATGCCTCTTGGAGAATGGGAATTGAGATTGGTCATTGATGATTCATAGGTATCTGGGTCTAAGAATTCTCAAGGCAGTTCATTCGATGAAGGTATAATATCTATTATCATGTGAAATTACATAAGTTCAATTGGGAAATGCATCAGGCATGTATTTTTGTATACAAAATGAGTATTTTGGGAATTTATTGGGACCTTTTGAGGAGATGGTGACATACTTGTTTTGAGAATATTATATCTGGGAACATTTTGTTTATATAGAATCCTGAAACGAGACTGATTTATAGTGCTTAGATAATGTTTCCCAAATTTATATGTCTGTGGTAATTGGTATTTATTCAATGGAAATAATTATCATTATCTATGCATGTTGTTTTGGTATTTTAGATGGTTGTTGATCTCGTGGCTCTAAATAGTTCTTCTCATACTAGGTCATATGATGGGGAGTGGTATGGGCCAGTTGATAAATGAGACAATAACATGGATGTGTCTCAGGATATATTTTCTTAGGTGAAATAAATATCATGGTATTGGTGTTGGATATTATAATTGGATCTATTTTTTTTAGATTAATAGACGTATTTTAAAATTGATATTTGGAAGCAAGTTGGGTGTTATAGGTGGAATGTAGCTATTTGATCATGAATTCATTACTAATGTGGGTCATCATGTTCATATTGATGACCACTGAGGATTCTAAAGAATGAAAATTAATATGGTGGATAGTTTACAATATCCTATAATCATAAGTTTTGAATATTTCTTATGGAATATATATTTTCATATACAAGATTAGTTAGATTTTTCTCAGAGATTCATAACAGAATTTAAAATATTGGTAACCATAAAAAGAAACAATTAGTATATATAATTATGTTCCTTATTTACTTTATAGGTTTTATGATAATTACCTGATTATAGGAGATGGGGTGTGAGGTTTTGTATAGATCTCTGGGGGAACATGGTTTGGGAGGAGTTAGTTCTAACAATACACCCCAACTGCATAATTCAAAATGTATGGGTGTACGGGATGAAAAGACATCAACATGGTCCAATGTGACTATTAATGTGTCTACTATGAAATATAGTCATGTTTCATGGTTGTATGAAGATCTATTAAACCGTAAGTTGTTCTCTTATGAGGATTGATTCCTTGGATAGTGGATTTTATAGTTTGAGCAGGGTTTGTCTAACCGTGTTACCAAACCATGTGACTTATTAATGGATGGAAAATTGAAATTTTAACTCCTAATATTTATATTGGAAAGACCCATATTTCTTCCCTTTCCCACCCTCAAACGATCCAACTCTCCTCCATATTTCTTCTTCTCTCTAGGGCACATCATGGGTGTGTCTTATTGAGTTTTTTCTGGGTGTTTTGAGGAATGAAAATCCTTTCACTGGACTATGTTGAACTCCTCATGTCCTCTATTATTTTTTTTGTTTCCCGTTTAAGGGATAATATTTTAATTACTTTCGAGTATTGTGTAATTGGATGATTATAATAGGGATTTTTCTTTGCTAATGATGGGGACATCACAAGAGGCCATATTCACTATGTTGCATGTTGTTTCATGGATGTATACAATCACACTGAATTTTAAAATATATATATACTTAAATAAAAATAAATTAAATTTTTTATACCATTTGATTGATATTTATCTTGATTCATAGTTGGGGTATTTAGTGAGTTATAGGAGGGAGGTTGGTTACAATTGTGGCATGATGAAATCAACTAGTTAGAATTTATGGTTTATACCTATTTAAATAAAATTGTTAAATCAAATATAATTAGTTAAGTATAATTAATTCATTATAATTTAATTATTCTTAATTAATTATGGTGGTTTGGTTTTAAGATAGGGCCTCAGATGTTAGGTAAGATTTGGTATAGGCCATTGCAACTACTTTTATCTGTTAATGATAAAAGTGGGATTCTCCTAAACAGTTTTTGGTTATAACGACCCAAAATTTTATCAATGGAATGTAAATTCTGTTAAATAATTCGAATGTTATAACATATTATAAATCACATTCAACACATCATGAAACCAATTACAATTTATTATATAAATTTTAAAATTATGTTCAGATAAAAAATGGTCATTAGAATTAAAAATTGTATAATTGGATAAGAAAAAAAACAAGATAACTAAATTATAAAAAATTATTTATGGTCTAATCACTAGAATAATTGCACTCAAAAAAAACTCTGTAGAAATGATGTATAATATAATTAATGTAATTGAAATTTTGAAAAAGAAAATATAATTGAATTATGAATGAATGAACTATTAACTATTTATAGAAACTAGGGATCCTATATGACTTTTACAAATCATGACATTGAAATAGAAATATATTTTTTTGTGTAACATCTTTGGAAGTTAAGAATTTTTATCTCAAATAGATTTCATTATAAAAATATATAATTTGTTCTGATTTAATGTTTTTTTCTTAAATTAAATTATTTCATTTTGAAAATATGTTTTGGTTATCAGTTATATTTTAAAAAAATGTATCATTTATATTAACTTTAATGATACATAAGTTTTAATAAAATATATAATTCTTATTTTTAATATATTTATTAATTTTGTAAAATATCTCAAAATTAACTATTAAAAATAATTAAAACATTGTAGAATATAATTTTAATGATTTTTTATAATTAATTATTTAAAATTATATTCATGTTACAAAAAATTTTGGAATCAATTTTTTTTAAATCAATGATATGTAATATAGTAGTACTATGATTCAATTAAATTTTAATAGACATAAAACAAAGAAAATAATAAGCAAATGTACAAAATCTGATTTTTAAATAGATGTTTAAAATGTGTAATTTTTTTTGTAAGATGTAAATAATAATTTTTTTTAAACGAAATTTTTATAAAAAATACTAGTTTTTAATAAAATTTTCCAAGTATCATCATATAAAAATTTACATTTTTATTTTTTATTACTATTTTATGAATGTTTTGAATAATTTTAAATGGATTATAAATGATAAAGGAAGACCTAGAAAATGTTTTATAAAAATTAAACAAGAACCCTAGGTGTATAATGATAAATGAGGATTAGGGAGTGATCCCATAGAAACATGGGGGAATTTTCAGAAAGGTGATACTTTTAGTGGCCGCATTGATTTATTTAGTTTTTAGATGTTTTATTTTAATACATAAAACATGTTTTTTTTAAGGATTTTAATGCTAAAATAAAAATCTTATTTCAAGAGTTAATTACATTAAAATTAAAATGGTTTTAAAAATAATATATTTTTAATGATTTTTAAGAATTATTTTCCTATAGAATTTTCATGAACACCCTAGAATATTTTATTTGAAAAATGTATTTATTATATGGAAAATTATTTATTTGATATAAAATATAATTATGTTCCACGATTTTTAAATTGTATTTAGAAAGAATTTATCCCAAATTTGAAGACCCCTTACTGCACAATTTTAGGCTCACCCAACGTTTTAAAAAAAATTATACCCTATATTTTCACAAAAAAAAAATTATACCCCTCACTGCAAAATTTTAGGCTCACCCAACGTTTTAAAACCTAGACTGGAAAATATCTATAGGTTTTTTTTGGATTTTAGACTTTTCATTTACTTTTTATAGAAAAAATTATGACCAATTTTTTCACAAAAAATCTAGGAATGATAGTCTCAATACGATATCATTGATATGAATGAAATTGTTTAGAAAACATTGATGTCTAGGTAATTTTATTTTGATTGTAATTTATGATTTATAGGTTTTATTTTGATGTTCTATGTAATTATGTGACCCATATGTATATATAATATTTACCAATTCTATTGTTTCTAATTCTGATGATGTAAATTCAAAATATTTTTATATATAATTAAATAATTATGATGGTACAACTCCTTTAAGGGGTAGAATATATGGTAATAATATTCTAATTCCTTTTGAAAATACATAATAAATTCTTGAAATTTTTTCAATTATTATTTAATGATAATTATTTAATATTGTTTTTAACTAATTTATTTGTAGTTAATTTTTAACATATATTGATAAGTTGTCTACTGTTAATATAATTTAATTAACTATTTTTTTAAAACAAATATATTGGTCAGAGAAAAAGTCACAATTTTTTTAAAATTCAAGAAAGGAACAAAAAATGTGTGAATGATGAAAATTTTTTAAACCGGTTTTCATATAATGGGAAAATATCAACCAGAAAATCATCAAAGCACATAATGTCCTGGTTGATTCCCATGTTAGAAAGACCATCAGTGGCCATGTTCGATTCTCGATAGGTATGTTTGGCAATGTATCAAATAAGATTTAATAAACAATTACAATTATGAAGAAAAATTAAAAATATAATTAAATTCACTAATTAATATTTTGAAATAAAAATGTAAAATGTTTACATTACTGGCCATATGTATTTAATATAATTTTTTATATCTTGATTTTTTTTAATTACAACTAATTATAATGTTTTTTAAGTAACTATATATGAATGTATATATTTTTATGTTTTATTACGTTTTGATTTAAAATTTTAAAATCTATTTTAAATTAATTATTAATACATTATTAAATGTATATAAAATATTTTATAAAAATGTTAACTAAATTATAGTTATAGGTAAACTGTATAAATGATATTCAGTATTTATTATAATTTTTTATGAATTTATATTATTTAAAACTAATATGTTGGTTTTTGGTAACTAAAATATTAATTCTAATGTAAATATAATATATGTAAAAATACTTAATTAATGTGTACGTGAATATTTTGATATAGCTAATTTTATCATTATATATTTAAAATATTATTATATTAAAAAAAGTAGAATAATGATCAACTAGAGACCATACTCAACCTAATGGGGCTTGGGTTTAATCATGTGGGAGAAAGGCCATCCTTGCAAGGTTTTATAGAAGAATGGTAGGATCGATCACCTTACAATGAGATAGGGTAAGTGCATAGCACCTGCATAGGCATGCTCGGTTGAGTACGTGGGGTGGACTTCAAGCAACATGTGAATCAAGAAGTTTATGTGTGTTCCAATCCCAAAATTATATTGAACATAGTCTAAGGAAGTGTTTTTGAAAATTCAAGAACTTAGCTAAAAATGTTTCCAATATGGGATTCTTGGTTGCTCATGTTAACCCATTCTTAAAATATTTCTTTATATCATAACTAACCAATCAATTTAACGCTACCCATAAAATCACCTTTATAATAATATTAATCTTCCCAGTCAACTTTATAAATACTAGATACCATAATTTCCTTCTCTTCTAGCTACTTTATTCGACATTGACTACCTTTATAGCCCATCTTAATATCACCCTTATCATCATAATTCAACACAAAAAATACATCTTCAGAATTTTGGACTTGAATATAAATTATTCTATACTTTATTCATCATGGTGTAATACCAGTTTCAAGAAAAATTATATAGAAACATATATTCTATATTAGTTTCAAAAAAATGACCTCAGTTTTCATGTCATGATAGACTTGTTTAGCCTACAGAACCATCATGTTTTTATTTTTGAATTCTCTCTCAATTTTTTGTCTTTCTCAATGTTCATAGAAACAAAAAAAAACAAACACACACAGATATATATATATATATATATTTACATATAACCCATCCTAAATAATATATTTATATTTTCCTAGGCACTTCTATCATTATATTTACATGATTTATATATACATCCTCTATTTAGTTTAATATTGGATTTTTTACTTCGACCATATCTTGTTAAAATTCATATATATATATATATTATGAATAATATAACAATATAATCTTTTATAAATTTATTTCATAAATGTCAATAAAAACTAATCTGACCAATTTCTAATATTAAAATAGTCCACTGAGGTTTTCATTCGCAATATAATAACACCATTCTCTCTTTTGGGATATACCCCACAAAGAACAAATACCTGTTATCAAATCTGATTTATTTTCTCATTCCACTAATATATTTCCAATTTTTCTATGTATAGATAATCATTTCCAAGCTCATTAGTCTATAACAGATTGTATATATTTAGGGAATTCTTATTTTTTGAAATCATATATTTTTTAGAAAATCTAAAATGTTATATATATTATTATTTTTTTAAATAATTGTTTCATGAAAAATATAATATTCAAAAAAAAATTTATATTTTTTATATAAAAGAGGAAGTTTATAATTTTCAAACATCTCTATTCAAAATTCTTATTTTTATATATTTATTCAAGTGTTGATTTTAAATTTAGTATGTGAATTCTTCATTTTTAACAAACATTGTATTATGTTAACAACATTATATAAGGGATTATTTTTATTGAAAAATATTTTATAATATTATTAAAGAACTATAATTCTATTTAAGTTAATTATTTTCGAAATCATAGAATGATTTCATGTTTTCATTCAATTTAAGTGTGTTTTACTATTATAATTTTCTATTGTAATAATAATTTCAAAACCCTTATTTTAAGGGAGTTTTATTATTAACATCCTTATATAAGATTATAAATTTATTACCAATTCTCTTAATAAATTTCCATTTTCATGTTTATAAAGTACTTTTTTAAAGGGAAATGTGTTTTATTTCCTAGATATGATTTTAAATGTTATAGAGTATCATTTAATGTGTAAATTGTTCAATTATTTAAATAAATTCCAATAATACTAAAATATATATCCATATAGTGTTATTACTGTTGAAATTCCATTCACATTAATATAATAACTTATTTTATGATCAATTTCCAAATAGATTATTAATACTTTAATTCCATTTATGAATTTAATCTAGAATTTTGGATTTAACATATCTATTATGATATATTTCAAAAATATTTTTTCTATAGTTTATATGATATAAAATTATTTTTTTATTAAAAACTAATTTATATAGGTTTTGAAATGTTTTTAATGGATTATAAATGAGAAAGGTAAGCCTAGAAATTTTTTTACAAAAATAAAATGTGGAACATGGGTATAAATTGAGATGATGAGTAATTGGGAAAACCCATTATCATCAAGGGGTGTTTTCATAAATTTGATACTTCTAGTGGGCTCATGTAATTCTTTAGGTTTTCCATGTAACATTTTATCCCAAAAATGTTATTAATTTTAACTAATTTAATGGATAAATAAAAATCCAATTTCTAAGGTTATATATTTGGAAATTAAATGGGGTTTCAAAATTATATATCATGTAAATATTTATACAATTCTTTTCGAGTTACATTTTCATAAAAATCCATTAATATTTTCTTCAGAAAGTATATTTATTACCTTAAATGTTTTTCATTTTATATAAAAGAATAATATTTTCAAAAAACATTAAATCATATTTAAAAATGATTTCCCCCCATGTTCTAGAATCATTTATTTGTAAATTTTATCCACACCCCTTGTTTTAAATTTTTTCCCTATATATTTAGTAGTACTAATGATGTTTGTTTTATTTAATGATCTAGTTTGAGTGAATCCATGTAGCTATTTTATTTATTAATTTTATGAACTCAGATATATTTTAAATAATTTTACTATTTCTATAAAACCATGAGTAGAAAATATACTTATTGATATAATGGGATGTACATTTTTAAGGTAAATATTATAAAAAATATTCTACATGTTTTAGGCTCTATATCTACGAATCTGGGTCTCTAGACATCATAGTTAGAATATTAATCTTAAAATTATGAATTGTATCATGACCATTTGAATATTATGATGATTTATTGAATTGTTAAATAATATTTAGTAATCATATACATTGGAAGTATGAAATATTTATATAATTATACAAGTAAATAAATGTTTTAAAAAATGTAATGTTAATTTTTTTTGTGAAACCAAAATGATTTGATATCACTTTTATAATAAATATAAATTTTTAAAAGAAATTTTTATTTCATAAAATAATATTAAAATTAATTTAATGTTATATTTTATTGATAACTTAATTTTATGATAAATTAACTAATTTTTAATTGGATAATAAAAAATTATCACCATAACAAAATTTGTAATTTTCTAATAAATGATGATTTTATTTAGAAATTAATTTTATCATGTTTAGGAAATAAATATTGTAAAATTTATTTTCACTTTTTTAATCCACACATCAATAGATGGTTTGGTTTATTTTTTTATTATGTTTCTAAAATCATTTATTTTTTTGAGAATAATGAAATATTATAAAATATGTTATTTAACATTATAATTTAAATACCTTAATTTTTGTGTCACAAATGATTTAATCACTCACTTGTTATAAATTACATGAAAATGTTTTCCTATATAGTGGGAATAATTATAACTACTTATAGTATTCATCCAAAAATATAACTAACTATTATAATATTAAAAACTACCCCACTCCCCCATTATATATACCACTCATCATCACCCATTCTCCTAAAATATTCAATTCCATGAAGCGTGAGAAATTTCTACAAAAACGCCTTCCAAATAAAATCCCCCATGTACTATTTTTCATTTTCTCATGCAAAGACTACTTCAAGGATCCTTAAAGGGTACATTGAGAGTATATAACAAAAGGAAAATGTATGATTCCCTACTAATATTTTTCAATTATATTATACTTATACCAACAATATATATTCTCAATACACCTAATAATATTAACATTAATATCATAAATTTACTAATACTTTTTATGGTGGAATATCTATCTTATACCCTACCTTATTTTATTTTTAAAAATTAAACATTGTCCACATTATGGTTTGTTCACCACATCGATGAAAAACGTATTTCATATTTCTCTACCACCATCAATGCAAGTTATGGAAAAAATATTATCCTTAATCATGATTATAATATCTATATAATAACTTATATAATTTTATTTAAATTTTTAATAATAAATTAATTATATTAAATGAATCTTATACATGAGAGTCAGTAAAATTTCCTAAATAAACAAACCACGTAATGATATATTTTTAAAAAAACTGATCATCCCTATTTAGGAACACATATATATATTTAGGACCATATATATATTATTTTGTACATCAATACTAGTTCATTTTAATTTGTTTTTTGTAGTCCCATTTGATAAGAACATCAACAATTATCCATATGTGATATTAGTGATGAACAAAGAAATGATCGCTCTTATAACAACAAAATTAAAAGATTATATCTTATTGAAATGGTTATAATTGAACATTTTAAAATTATATGAAATAAAATTTATATTGATGAAGTAATTACTTATGTAATTAATGAATCATTTTTTATTATATAGGATGTTAATTGAAATTATAGAACGATTCTAGAACAAAAGGTAAAGGATCACTCTAAACCAGCATTTTTCGTTAGGTTATGACCTTTCTCTCTCTAATTGGAATTATCTCTCTATTTGAGGTCATGTAATTCATAATGATTTTGTATATATATATCTATTAAATATATACTTATCTAATTATCCATTTCATTTATGGTATAATAGATTCATTAATATAACTTCTACAATTATTTCTTCAAAATATAACCTTAATAATGGGAATTATCATTCCCTTAATCATTTTATGTAAAACTCAATTAATGTATTTATCCCTAAATGAACACAATATTTGGAGAAATGTTCTTACACACATGGATTTTAATCAATACATAAGTTAATTTCTTCTTCTATTTGCAATATTTTTTAAATATGATTTTATTATGATATGAGTAATGATTATAAAACCCATTTCATTCAATCAGAAATTCCTTTATCTATTCCTTATGATTGATTTCCTTTTGTAGAACACCTAATATTGTAAATATTATAATGGGTGGTCCCATAGAAATCATTTAATTAATAGGGAAATGGTTTCAGTCATGATACATTACGTATTAGATTTGGGAGTAAACCTAGTCATTGATGGAACACTATTTAACATGTGACGTTGTCTGGGTAGTTAGTCGTGACTTATGCCTATGACTTGTAATATGATTCTTCCAATTCCATATATTTCCATTATTATATTATAACATGGTTATTATCATATTCTATCTAGTGATTATTCACGAGACTTCTCTTTTATGATATTATTTTATTTCATCATACCTACATGTTATAATTCATGATCATGTTTATTCTAGTACTAAATTTTTTAGTTAACCCTATTTTTATATATTCCACAGGTTTTCCAATGATGTTTTAGTGTGTAAAATGGATTTAAGAGAATATTATGGAGATTAAAATAAATACTTTTTATTCCAGTTTCATATTGTTATTTTATTTACTTAATCATCCCAAGACACCAGTATTTTTGATCCTTTAGTTGTATTTAATGCATATTTATGGTAAAAATAATGTATTAATATGTGTAAAAGTATTGGGTCACTATAGTGGTCTTATTTATTTTTCATATGAAATATGTACTAGTTTTTAGATCATGAGGAATCTCTTGCTCACAAATGAGGTTGGCAACCCTAGTAAATTTAAATCAAATTAAAATATTTAATTAAAATAAAATATATATTTAAATGAATAGATGTCAGGGGTCACAATAAACCCTTGGTTGTTAGCTTGTCCCCTTGGTCGCTAATGACTATGAAAAGGACTGATGAGATATTGGGAGGCCTCTAAACCTATTTAGAGGTTAGGATGGACGAAAACAGACTTAGTGGACCTAGTGTATGATCCTTAACACCCAATTTAGGTAGGAGTGTTATGAATTTTAATGAACAGACGTTGAGTGGCCGATGTGACATTTGAGATACTTAATGGCATATTAACAACTTGATAGGTGAGGCCAGACTATGGATGGTTGTTTAGATAAAGTACTGGCCCATTTAGATAGACCATAGGCAGAACAAAATCAGTTTGGGCCAGTAAACCAACCAAAAGTGACCTTGATGGTCCAGATAGATAGCGTACTATTTATTGATTGTTTATAAATATATTGAGACCCTATGTAGACTTCATGGTCATGATAACATAGAAGTTATGTCTACGTAAGGTATGTCTTATAGGGTTGGGTGTCTACCTAATACCAGGACTGAGATGGGGGACTGAGGTGAGGGTGCCTCTTTTGTATTGATACTGAAGGGACCTTGTGCGAGATCCTTTAAATGACTGATCCTAAGTGGGTATGTATGACTATTTGTAGATATAAATAAGAAATTTTACTAATGTGTAATCCATAGGGAATTTTTATAGTGATAACCAATGGTATCCCCCTCAAACATGAATTAACCATATCATCCACTAACAAAATAGTAATAATAAAACAGGTTCAAGCATTTGACAACCCCTATGGATTTATGTTTTGTGTCTATAATTGTATCAACTAAATTTTAATTGACCTGAATTATAAAATTGTAAATAAACTATTAGATATTGAAGCATGTTACTCCCTCAACGTATTTTATTATTGAGGGTTATGGTCAACAAGGACATAGTTCTAACTATCCATTACATTATATATTGGTTCCACCAAAATCCTAAATGTGACAATGAAATATATATTATATTGTTATAATCCTATTTATATTTTTACTTGTGTCTCTGGTCGTATATCAAAATGTATGTAAGTCAATTTGGATTCCTGATATATTGGGATCATTCCACTAAATAACAAATATGGTCATTTAACTATAATTTAATTTTTTTAATTAAATGTAATTATTTATTTTAATTAATTGGGTTCTTGGTGAGGTAAAGATCCAATATTTGATGTTACTATTAGGATAATTCCTCATGTTTTATAGGAATTATCTCTGTAGAGATAAAAATAAGAGGTTCTTCAACTGAATCTCAATGACCCTATTATCTATCATATCACCCAGGATTCATGGAACGCTAGGATTGATATCATTATAGTGGGTTTGGGGTGGCCGAATTTCCCCCAATCAGTATATGTTTGTGATATCTTTATTGTTGATGATGGTCACCTCTATTAACACATAGGATTGGGTGGAACCAAAGTTATTTCATGACATATAGTTGTATGACAATATACTATAAAGACCATGATTTAAGGATGATGAGTTATAATATTAGATCAAGATAGTATTCATTATATATTTTTCCTAATGTTCATACCCTTATGCATTCATTCTAGTTTCAATATTATGGGTTACATATGGAATGATACCTATAAATGTGACATCGAACAAGAATATTGAACTCTATGACATCTCCTAGGTTCTAATAGTTACACACAACATAAGTGGTATTCTATATATTATTAGGAACCTACTCAATACATTACTTATTGCATTTCAAGATGATACCTATAATATTAACTTATATTTAACAGAGGTGAGTATAGGTGATCTAAATTCCAGGAAAGGTATCCCCTTATATAGACATCACCTGCTCAGGGGCATCATTGGAACTGGATCAACTGGGTATGGTGGGACCAAGGATTCCATCAGGACCTAGGTTTGACTTTAGTTTTTTACTTAATCTTTAGTGGATAAATATTATTAATATTATTAAGTTGATTAATTAACATTTTTCGCTCTATATACATGACCGTTTTGATCGTTCCTAAGTGATATTAGTACCATGCCCTTTCTAGGATTCCATTTTACTCAGGAACCTATGTATATGTTTAGTTATTTATATAAGAAAGTTAGAACTATGTTTGGGATAATAAGAATATGTGGGATTACATAGATGAGTATGTGGAGCAATGTGATGAGTTTGGCTCAATATTTAGTTAAGTTTTTGTTTTATTTCATATTCTATATTATAGAATTTATATATGACCATCATTATGTAAAACCATTTTTATTTATGGTAAGGTTGTTTGGGAAATTATTTCATTTAATTTATTTTCAAGTTTTGTTTATATTTTATACTTCCCCTTTCTCATCATTCATTGTTGTAGATGGTATTTAGTTATTTTATTTTTATTGTGTGATTTGATATAGGGGTATAGTATCCCCATAATTTCACATTAAACCCATGATTCTTATCAATATCATCTAGTATTCATGTCGTTGTGAATGAGGTCACGTGGGGAACCTGATTGGGATACTATTCATAGTGAATCGAGATAGGGATAATACATCCTTACGGGGATGATATTTTTTTTGGAATGCCTTACTATTAAATTAACACTTTTTGTAAGGTCATACCATGAAGGTAATTGTTTTGAAAAATTCATGTTATGAATGTTTTACTATTGGGAAAGCCTTACTACAATAGTAATACATGGGACAGTTCCAAAAAATGGCTAATAATAATTCATTCTAGATTTTTAAAAAATGATTAAAATGATCATTTAACATAGTAAAAGGTAATAAAAAAGCGTATATATGTATTTTGACATGTAAATAATGTTTTAAACCATAGTTTATTCCATTATTCTTTATTGGAGTTCCTTTTGGATTTTTTTTACATAAATTTAAATTTGTTTGATGTAAGGGGAATCTTTGAGTATAGAAAACTATTCATATGTGTTTGGTTTCCTTATTTGTTTAAATTTCATCAATCCTTATTTAAGATTCATAATTTCATTATTTTTTATAGATTCAGGAGGATCTTTTTATTAGAGAAGAATGAGATAGATATTCATAATGGGTGAATTCATGATTACACCTTGTAGGTTGTACCCAGATTATAAATAATTTATACATGTGTTATGTGATGTGTGTGAAAAGATCACGAGTGGGGTGAAATTCATGGAGTTTTTTCCCTAAAATGAGTTATTGAGGGTAAACCCATGTGGGAAATGGTGTGTTAAATCTTGTTATGTCATTACTTCTATGATATGTTGTTTCATGTACGGTTAGGATTGATAATGTCTACTATGGATGTATTTATTATAATTTAGTTACTAACATGGTTCCATGAAAATTTGTTGGGTATAAACCATGTGAATATAGGTGATGTTTATCACAAGAATTGGGGTGATGTGGTTCCCCAAGATGATGTAGATAGTGTTGAAAATTTCCATGGGTTGGTGATGTGGTACATAGGTGGAGACAAAGGCTCTTCGATGATGTATCCCATGATTTTACTAATATAACTCATCATGGGTGGATTATTGATCAATGTGGGACATTTTATAATAGCGAATGACCAATTATGAGGTTTATATGACTCATTATGGGTTGATACCACAAGAGATTATGTGGAATATATTATTGTTTTTTATATTATCATAGAGAAGATGATCACTATAGAAGGTCGTTTTTTGATGGAGTTGAGACTAGTAGATGGGGGATTGAGAATCACTATTTATATTAGGGTTGATGGGATGTGATTTTGTATGGATGGGTATCATTAAGTAGAGGTTTCAATTGGTTTTTGATCCAAAGATTGTAAAAATGAATGTAAAATTCATTTAGACTTGTGATAATGTTTGTTGATGTTCTATTGGGGTGTAAAAATGAAATATATATTTTATGTGAATATTTTGTGTGTGTAAAACTATATATAATGGAATTTAATAGATGGTTGAGGGATATTCTATTAAGATAGACCATGGATGTATCATTCTACTATAACATAAGACAATGCGATTACTAGCTTTCTCAAGGTCGGTTGACCCATAGTAGAGTTGGTGGGGATTTAGGTTTGGGTAATTTTTTATTTAAATTTAAATAATATTAGTATACATATAAATATAATTGTGGGAAAATTTTGAGGATGTTATAATATGTTTTTACTCACACTCAACATAGTGACTCTAAGATGCATTCGTAACTTATAAATCATACTATAGGAAAGGGAAAAAGTTTCATCATCATTAACCAAATAACGAGTTCTGGTGAATATAGTGCGCATGATAGATGACATGATTTTATATATAGGTCAGGGGGCTTCCTTGGTTCCATGTGGGTAGTTAATTTTGGTTATTAATTATATATATAAATATATATTTATAATCGACACATGTGAGTTATTTTTCATTTTTTATGACTGGAATGACATGGTATTCATTATATAAATTATCATATGTCTATATTTTATATGGTTTGGTATTTTTTTTAAAAAAAATCACTATGTTATTAATAAAATTATTTATCACTAAAGGTTATATTCTCCCCACTATCACTATAGAGACCCGCTCTACTAGTTGGAAGCTATTGGTGTGTGGGGAGTCATGCTAAAGGTCATGTGGAACACATCATTCTGGGATTTTTCTAATGGTCTAGGGTTGGAAGAGCACTATAGTCATATCATGGGGCCACTAAATGGATGTAATATTGAAATTGTTCCCGAAAATAAGATCATTGAGTATAATACATAGGTCATTAGCCAATATATAACATATATTAATACAATAATTCTCCCCTCAACAAGCTCAATGTTAAGGGAACGTGATGATCTATCAATTTAGAAGCTAATTGAAATTCTATAACCACATCCTCTATCTAATTCACTGTGTCCGAATTTAACATTGACACCTCATTCCTCAGTTAGGATTACTATTTAAAACAAGAACATGAATCCCAAGCATTATACATTCTGAGAAATACATGCACAACCCTATGCTAAATTTGGTCAGGTATTTTTTGTTCCTCCTATCACTCATCCACCCAATAATGAATAAGTGAAATAACAATATAAATTAAAGATAATTAAATAAAACTCATCCTAATGATATTTTTTCAATAAATATTTATTCCATTACCTCTAGTTCTCCCAACATGATCCTTCATTTTATAAGTACAGTTAATCATCATAACCAATATGTACTTTCCAAACACATTCCCATCTTATGAAAAAACATTTTATTGAATAAAAAACATCTATTTGAAATTATAAGTACATGATCAGGGTCCTTATATAGGAATATAATGTCCCTCTATGTTCAAATCCAAATTTCCCTATATAACATCACATACTTATTTTATATATACTACTTCCATACCTCCCAATTCAACCTCACATATTCCTACTTCTAATAGAATTATAAATTTTTTTCTCAAACACTAAACTATCATTGCATCAAACCACTAACACCCATCCATAAATTAATATAAATATTATTTATGACAGACCATTCCCACCCCTTTAATGGGTCAATGAATGATGAATTGAACAATGGGTTTAAAACAAAAATATATGGTAGATACATTTATTACTAATCTACAACTAGTTTGTAAATAATTAGTAAGGGGTAATATATTAATAAAAATAAAGTTAAATGTTAATATCATTTCTATCAATTAAATTAATTTTACCAACTATATTAAAATGAGAACACTATAATTGATATAAATAAAACCAAAAAATCCTCCAGAAAAAAACTAAAATAACCAATATAACCCAAAAAGAGTATATTTCCACTTAGATCCCACACCAAAAATCCAAATACAATATTATAACATTTTTAAACACAACCAAAAACATTATATTTAATATATTAAATATATAAATATTAGGTATAATTATGTATGAAAATAGCTAAAAGGATACCACTCTATCCTCAAATGGTAGTGATTAGAGTATAATAATGCATATATGGTTGTAAAATATAAACAATAAAACATCCTACTCATGATTAATATCAATATACTGTATATATCCTATATATTACAAAAAAAAATACCACCCTCCATCACAATTATACATAATCTATTCACGATACACTATTAATATTGTCATGAGAAGGTCCCTTAAAAATCAAAATCACCACACTCGTAGCCTGCTCCCAAAACATCATGTCACACTAAAGAATCACTTTAACAACGTTATATTAGTTTCGTACATAAAATTAATAAATATAGATATTTTAATAGGGTGAGGTGTAGATATACTCAATTAACTATCCCACAAGATTCAAAATACGTAGATGTTGGGTGACACTTCCACTTCACATACTTGAGTAGAAAGTCTTGTAACAAATGAATTTATTCTGTCACTCAAAAAATATATCATCTAATAGGATACACAAATATATTAACCTATCATCCATAAAAATAATTTCCTTGGATCTCTATATAGTAAAATTATTGTAGAAATATTTGTACTTATTTTTCACGCCATACCAATAAGTCCATATAAATATCATAACAACCCACCAAATCATCACAGAAATATCCCCATAGAATTCATATATATCCTTCATATAAAACATAGGATAGAACATATCATAGTGAAAACATCACAATATCTAAGACAATGTATAAATAAAACTACATCATTCATTTTTCACCTCAAAAAAAACCTTCTAAATTACTCTCATTTACCACAATATCGAGTATATACATTACATTCATACCATCTAAAAATATATTATCCAAATATAACCTGTTGAATACACTATTTGTTAGGACCATAATGTACTTAGGTGATAGATACCGTATTGGGTGAAATACGGTATATCAACTCATTCCAAATAAGACAATTTTCTTTAAATACATATAATCGAAATATAATATTGATATTATAGTAATTATGTTAACCTTTTGAACATATTAAAAAGTTGATTTCACTTTTACTCCTCTTGGAAATAAACAATAAAGGGATTTGTTTAGGAATTTCTTACACACGTTATTCTATTTGTGTCAAGCATAATATAATGTAATGAAAGAACATAAGACACAAAGATTTTACATTATTCACTTGTACTTAGTTAATCCAAGGTGTAATGAATAAAAAATATTATGATGAACTATAATACACAATCACTATAGATTAATGGTGTGTTTAGAATAAATCACACCAACGTAGGTCACTTTCCTTATAATGTTTACAGATTGTTTATAACAAACCATAGATAAACTCCCTCAAGATTTTCTATTTTTATCAATACACCAATGTATAAACCATGATTTTAAATAATCAAAAGCTAAAACTCCTTATCAATATTAAATATGCCCAAGATTTTGGTATGTCATATTGATCTCTATAAGATATTCTTCATGAACATAATAATATTTCTATATGAAAAAAATTATGTTCCTAATGATATTTGTTATGATGATTCATAAAAATGTAAAAAAAATATCACTACATGTTTATTCCTTCTAACATGAGCCTTGAATCGCTATAAACGTCTAGTGGTGTCACCAGAATGCTATCCACCTTACAATCTCATAGTAACACCAATTATTAATTTGATTAAAAAATTTTTATTGATCATCATCACCTCTTCATACCTCATTCTCTATAATTTATTAAATATATAAATGTTTATTCAGTAAATTTCACAATAAAAATCATTTCTTATCATACTTTTTATTTATAGGTTTATTAAATCGATACAAGGTTTATGATCATCAACCTAGTTTTTTCTATTCCTTATTGATTATTATATAAATTAAAAATACCTATATGGGATCACCTTCCATATTAAAATATCTATTTCCTTATCTAATCATAGCTTTCATTTTTTATTCAAGATCCCATAATTATTAGACTTTTTATCATGACATCCCTACATGTGATATTTTCTATTTTCTAGGGGAGAGAATATTTCCATATTTGAAATATTAAAACACATGAAAGGCAACATATTCTTCATATTTAATTTTATACTCATTTAAAATCACTACAATATTCTAAATAATTATCCACTCAATATTAATTTTAAATTGTTTAATAAAATTAAAACACAAATCTCACTACTTCGACATCTAAATCACCACCTTCCTTTTAAATAATGTATTACCTAGTAAAAATATATATAATATTCATTATTATTATATTTAAATAAAAATAATATTATATCATCACTATCACTTTAATATTTTCAAGAATATATACATTTTTATATAGTCAATTTAATAATCATATTTAAAGATTAATAAAATAAATCGATAACTATTGTTTTTGAAATATCATTTAAAAATTAACAATGGTACTCCCCTTCTATGATGATTCAAATTTTGGACCGGTCATATTGTGATACATAAATGAACCTCACATTGGTGAAATTTTCTCCAAGAATTCATATTCAATTATGACCTACATCAAGAGCTGGTATGTCAAACCACTTTAATGTTGATCACCATTTGAGTCGTTAGCCACATTTTTCAGTACACACTACTTGAAACATATGTGTATCACTACTAAAGAGACCACAAACATGTGATTTTATTTTTTTTTCTATATTATTCTTATGTTATACTATTACAGAGTAAATCATATTTTGAAACTTGTCTTACAAGGTAAAATATTTTTCCACAATTCTTAAATGCTTCCAAAACTCATATTATCCTAGTATTCATCAACTTAAATCAAAAGCTAATAAAATATACATTGGTAATTATAAATCACTTAAAAAAATTAAATGTCTTTGTGAATTTCATAAACCAAATGAAACCACTTTATTTCCATTCCTCATGTATTTCCTCGTAATATTCATTTATTTACATTCATGTGATATTATTCATTATCTTCTATTTTATATAATATGGGAATTATTATTTCAAAAATAAGTCATCTTTTAATCCTTTAATAACAATTATAAGAACTATTTTAATAATTAAGATATAATTTTTGAAAAAACCTCCATCACTAAAAGCACACTTGTGTGGACAAATAATCCTACAAATAAATCTCAATTTAATGTTTAGAACAAATCCAACACTATATAGTCATAAATCCTTAATTATATGCTAACAATATAACCCTTTTTATTTTATTCAATATACAAAAAAAATAAAACATTAATTCTTATCATCATGATGATTCTTACTCCCACAATTTCAACTCCCCCACCCAACATGGGTCGGGTAGAAACATAGATTCATGATTCTTATTCTCCCCCAAGACATGAATTGAAAATAAATTGATGTTATTAATATTTTCATGAGTTATTATATACCCCTATTACTGATTTCATATGAAATTTTTAAAATTTGTGTGAAATATTAATTTTTTAATACAAAGTATAATTTTTGATCATTTTTAGAAGTAGTCCAATTGAGTCAGTTTACAATTTTATTTATAAATCTCACCGTACTGATTCAAATTGTGTGGTTCATGTTTCTTAAGATTCATTATTCAATTTATCACACATCCATAGGAGGATTCATGGGCCAATTATGCCATTTTAAGGATCACATAGGCCGCAAAATATGACCCAATGAATTTGTGATGAAACTAGACCAGCCAGATTGATTGTGTCACTCGTATAAATCCTGAATACCCAATTTTTTGAAACTCTACCATAAGTTCTTGATTATCCAAAATATTATTGTATATTAATTTCAGGGACAAAATCTAAGAAAAAGGGGCCAAATTAAGCATTGATGTCTAGCCCACCATTCTGGCATGGAATTTAAATCCCAACACTATTCATCACATATCTCATTATGTAATCATTCAATCGAGCTTAGATTTTTCATTGTGAAAGAGGATATAAAGGTAGCCGACTCTATTAAAGAAATCATTCGGCTTTGAAGGAATATTCCTATTCAAAAAACCTTTCACATTTTGGACTACAAAACTAATGGATTAAAATAGAAAGATTAAATTTGATTAATCAACCGGCCATAACTTTGGATGCATAGGTCCAAATGAATCCATCATTTTTGAGAGTTAGGAAACCATTATTATCTAAAACAATGAAGAATGATATATCTCATGAATCTGCTATTGAATAGACAACATGTCGATTAAAGTGGAGGGATATATTGGGAATGAAAACAGTCCACTTCCTAGGGATATAAATGCTTCCCCCTCTTATCCTTCAAAGGGGTTGGCATTTCAGAAGAGAGGATAATCAATTGTAACGAAAAATTCCTTTCCAATTGCTTTAGAGGACCTTCTATACTCATGTTTTCACTTGATAAACCCTTCACCTTATCCTTGCATCCATTCACTTTTGTGTTGTTCTTTATTTGTAATCTTGTAAGTTTGTGTTTTGTAATTCTATTTGAATGAATGTTTATTCTCCAACATAGATTATTTTTATCCACCATATGTATTTTAATATTAATGTTCTTAAAATAGTTCAAATACAGTTTAATCCACTTCCCTTCATTTTCTTTCTCATTCAATCGAATGTTTTTTTTAATTCTCATCATAGTTTTGGTGTGTGTTCGACGCACCACTCTTTTATTATGCCTTTAATTTTCTTATATTCTTTATTTATCATGATAATAATTATAAACAGATTATTAAACACCCAAATGTCTGAGTAATTAATTTCAGTTATCCTCTACAAAAAACCCCCCTAATCAAAATACAATCAAATGGAGGGACATATTGGGAATGAAAACAGTCAACTTCCTTGGGTTATAAATGTATCCCCCTCCTCTACTTCAAATGGGTTGTAATTTCAGAAGAGATGAGAATCAATTCGAACGAAAAAAGCCTTAAAAATGTATTTGGAGGACCTTCCATACTCAAGTTTCACTTGAGATACCCTTCCCCCTCTCTTTGATTCCTTTCACTTTTGTGTTGTTCTTCGTTTGCAATCTTGTATGTTTGTGTTTTGTAATTCTGTTTTAATGAAAGTTTCTTCATAAATATCTCTTATTATAATCCTCATTATGAATATTAATGTTAATGTTCATAAAAATAGTTTAAATATATTTGAATACCCTTCCCTTATTTTTCTTTCTCATTCAATCAAAAGCTTGTTTCATTATTTATCATCATTGTTCGTGTGTGTGTGTTCGATGCACCACTCTTTTCTAATCCATTTCTTTTTCATCTATTCATAATTTATCATCATAATTATTATAACCTGATTATTAAACACCCAAATGTATTAGTAAATCTCTCATTGTGGTGAGTCCAAATTTAGGGATGTTAAGTGATTGAGAGTATTTTCTCGATGAGTATTTGTTAATTTAACATTGTGTATATTGGAAATAACATTTCGTGGATTAATGAAATTTTTTGTTTAACATGTGATTTCCATTGATTATTGGAACCATAATAAAACTAACATAAATGAGTAATGTTAATTATTATAACCCTTAGTTATGTTAATTCTTTGATTAAATCCTTAACACTTTGTAATTCCAATCCCCCTAATGATGAACTCACCCCAATATTTATCAATTAGTTAAATAATTTATATTTAATAAGTCATTTCAGATATTCTATACAAACAATCCCCCTAATCAAATACAATCAACCAAAAACAATTGACTATTTAAAAAGTATCATCGTTGTGGATTTGACCAGAGTGCTGCTATACACATTCGTAGTGCAACAAAATATTGACTGGTCAATAGCTGACAGTCAGCCAGGAATTTCAAATAGAACCATTGCAATGGATTGTTCTTTATGTAGTCATTAGTTTTTGCTTATTGTAAAATAAATTTGAAAAAACAAAAAAAACACAACGAAAAACATGTATTCTCATAAAAATCGTAAACTGGAAAAAACACAAAAAACTGTCATTATCATTCCTAAAAATCATGTTGAATGCCACATAGCCTCCCAAAAAAATCCCTCAGATTTTTTTGACCCTAAAATTGTGTGAACACTTCTCCAAATTAGGAGGAACATAAGAGAAAATAAAATAATTCAAGAACTAGTCATTGTCCAACCAATTGAATTAGATATGGCCAATCCTAGGGAAAAAAACATAATGGACTTGATTCCACTTATATGAATTACCAACCTCTATGTATTAAATATCCAATCATAGAGGCTGACATTGAACTCTAATTTGGTTTGATTCATCTTCTCCCCCATTTCCACGGTCTAGCCGATGAGAATCCACAACTCCACCTTAAAAAGTTTCATGTATTGTGCTCTACCATGAAGCCTCAAGGGGATTCTGAGGAACAAATCAAACTCTGACCATTCCCCTTCTCCCTAACTGACACAACCTAGTCATGACAAACTACCTCCCTCCAGGTTCATAACCACAAGGAATGACATGAAGAAATATTTCATAGAAAATTTCATTCTTGCTTCTCGTACTGCTTCTATATGAAATGAAATAAGTGGTATCCGACAGTACCCAAGTGAATCACTCCATGGGTACTAGGAAAGGTTCAAAAATATTGCTGCAACCTTCCCATATCAACAAATTCTTGAACAACTCTTGATCCAATACTTTAATGAGGGGTTATTGTAAATTGAGAGAACACTCATTGATGTCGCATGTGGCGGTGCTCTTGTTGATAATACTCCTACAGATTCAAGAGATCTCAAAACTTACATGGATGAAAACACAAAACAATTCCATACTCAAGAAAATTCTAGAGTCAAACAAGCCCATGATAATCATTCAATTGAGCCGAAAAATATGACCGAGTGGATGAAGGAACTTACAGGTCTTGTGCGACAATTAGTTGGGGCTACCAAATCCCCAACCTCATCTTCTCCACAATCAATGTTTCCTGGAACTATCATAAACTATGGAATCTAGAATTCCTCATCTCATATAACTGGCACATGTAAAAAACTTTAAGAGGATCAATCTTATTCATCTTGACCAATAGAGCTCAATGCAGCATAAGCTCAGTCAAACACTAACCCTAAACTATCAGGTCAGTTTGTTAGAAAATTCAACCTACCTCACTCTGATCCCATTTCTTCTTACTATAACCATGGTATTAGGTATGGTAAACCTATACCACATCCCACTAAATTACCTCATAAAATCACAAACAAGTTTCTATATGGTCATGATATTGGTAATATCCAACAACCTTAGCCTTTTATTCATCAACCTCAAATGAACAATCCTCATACATTATTCCATTATCCTAGTGAGCCTTCCCAATTCCAAAACCTATACAATCAATTTCCCAAGAACCACAATCTAGGTAATCCCAATCTAGGAAAAGCCTCTTATTTCAAGCAACAATGGGAAACTGCAGTGTAATATCTTGCCTCCTTTACCCCTTGCAGCATCAATTACATTGAAACACAAATTGGTCAACTTGAATCCCACCTTAGTCAGCAGCAACCATCCAATTCTTCCCAACATCCAGATCAACCATTATTGAACCCCAAGGGTAATGTAAGTGAAATTGAACTTACATCAGGAAGGAAAATTGTTATACCTCATTATAAGTCATATAACACAACCTTAAATGTTGACCTAGAAAATGAAAAAAAATAAACATGAAAAGGAACATGAATCCATTCCCTCACCTCCTTTTATTCCACATAGGAACCCAATTTCTTTTCCTCATGTCATTTATATGCCAAATAAGTCCTTTTAACCCGATCCGGAAATTCTCGACATGTTTAGACGTGTTGAAGTCAACATTCCCCTATTAGATTCCATAAAAAATTCTTATGTATGCCATGTTTTTCAAGGAGTTGTGTACCCACAAGAAGGAACTTAGTACCTTTGAAAATGTTTCCACTCAGCATTCTATTCCCATAACGTGCAATGATCTAGGGACCTTTACAGTTCCAGGTAAAATTGGATATTCCAACAATGATGATGCACCCATAGTCCTAGGAGCCTCAATTATTTTCATGACCAAATCCATATTTTTCAACCTTGGTATAGGTCCCTTCCATCCAAAAGGTGTTTTCATTCAATTGGCCAATCGAAGAAAAACCAATCCTGAGGGAATAATTGGGGATGTCCTTGTCTGAGTCAAGGATATTATCTTCCCCACTGATTTATAATTCCATGACATGGAAGGTGAGACTAAATCGTACTGATCACACCTATTTCTATAAATATCATTCCTCATGATAGTGAGAACCAATATTTATGTCCATTCAATAATATTATCCATGGAATTTGGTGACCAACTGGTCAAGTTCAGCATTTTCCAAGCCATACTATACCCATCTGAGGATCACTCTGTATTCTCAATCTATGATTCTGATGAAACTTATAGGATTCAATATAACCACAATCCACCATTTTCTTCATGTTCTAATGTAAAAAAATATTTTTCAATATGTACTAGAATTAACCTTGTCATTAATGGTGAAGTTGATGTGGACCTTTCATTCGTAGACTCCATCAATCTAGAGGATCTTCAGAACTCTCTTGAATCCCAAATCAACTATGATATCTACTTCTCCACCATGTCTAATATTAAGGAACATGAATCCAATATAAAAAAAGTCCCTTCTTCCATTCCTAAGTTGTCTAACCCCAAAATGAAATATTATACTGATCTAAAACCTCTACCTGAACACCATAAATATGAATTCCTTTTCCTTGATCACTCATATCCTGTCATTATCTCTACTTAACTTATGGAAACCGAAGATTCCAAAATTGTTCAGGTGTTAGAAGAAAAACATTCCATAACATGGACCCTATATTATATACCAGGAATCAACCCTTCCATTTATATGTATCACATCCATCATAAGGAGTCATCTGAACCTATTAGACAACAACAATGAAGACTCAATCCACTAATACTTGAGGTAGTTGGGGAATATATCACTAAGCATCATCAAGCTGGTATTATCTACCCAATTTCTGATAGTGAATGGGATAGTCGATTTCAAGTTGTATATAAGAAGGGTGGGATAACTGTTGTAACAAATGAATATGGAGAGGTAGTCACAACTCGAGTGATGAACAAATGTCATGTGTTCATCGACTATATGAAACTGAATGTTGAAACACGAAAATATCACTACCCTCTTCCATTCATTGGTCAAATACTAGAATGATTTTCTAGAAAGTCACACTATTGCTTTCGTGATGGATACACCAACAACTTCCAAATCCCAATAACACCTCAATACCAAGAAAAGACTACTTTCACATGACCCTTTGAAACATATGCGTACATAATAATTCCTTTTTTCATTTTCAATTCTCTTGCAACATTTTGGAGGTTTATGATGAGAATCATTACCAAATTCATTGTACACGACATGGAAGTCTTCATGGATGACTTAACCCATTATGGTGAGTCATTTTAATGTTGTTTGAATTCAACCTCTCTAGTCCTCCAAAAGTGTGTCATGTGTAACCTTGTGTTAAATTTTAATAAAATTCACTTCATGGTTCCTAATGGGATTGTTCTAGAGAAAATAGTTTCATAAGACGGTATTTTTGTCGATCCATCCAAAATTGAAGTGATCCATTCACTTCTTCAACCCACATCTGTTCAAGACATCCATTCATTTCTCAGCCATGCTGGTTTGTATCGGCTATTCATCCATAACTTCAGTAGGATTTCCCTCCCACCCACTCAGTTTCTCCAAAATGATGTCACTTTCAATTTTGATGACGTTTGTAAGAGAGACATTGTTGTAGTCAAAACTACTCGATCATAATCCCCAATAATCCAACACCACGATTTTTCCTTACACTTTGAGTTGATGTGTGATGATTCAGATAGAGTCGTTGGGGTAGTTCTTGGTCCAAGAAGATAATATATTCCCCATGTAATCAATTATGCCACAAAAACATTGGATGAAACTCAATATCACTAAATTTTCACTAAAAAGTAGCATTTAGCACTGGTTTTTTACTTAGATAAATTCTGGCCCTATATATTAGCTGCCAAAATCATAATCTTCAATGATAATTCTATTATAAAGTTCTTACTCATGAAAAGTGATTCTATACCGAGGATAATAAGATGGATCCTAATGATCCAAGAGTTTGACCTTGAAATCAAAGATAGACCAGGAAAAGAAAACCATGTTGCTGATCAGTTGAGTATAATATATAATTCTTCTCATTCTGAAATCATCGATCCTAAATTACACACAGAGCACCTATCATATCTCACACCAAAAATACCAAAGAATTCCCCAATTTTAAATTACATTTTTTGGGGGTTATTCCTGAAATTTTTTCGAAAGAACAATAACTGATGTTGAAAAGTGATTCAAAATACTATTTTTGAAAAAAAATAAACATTGTAAAACTGGGGCTAACATTGTAATAAGGAGATGTGTCAATGAAAATGAACATTCTTCCATATTGGAATTTTTTCACTCAATTCCTGATGGTGGACACTTTAGACCACAAAGGACCTCAAGAAAGGTCATAGTCTCTTGATTCTTTTTCCCTTCACTCTTCAAGGACTCAAATGAGTTCTGTCAATCATGTCCCACTTGACAAAAATTTTCCACAATTTCAATGAGATAATAAATGCCCAAAAATAGTTAATTTTGTGTGAGATCATCGGTGTTTGGGGTATCGATTTCATAAGACCATTTCCCCCTTACAATGGATTTCCATACATCTGTCATGCGGTTGATTATGTTTCTAGGTGGGTCGAGGACAAACCAGCTAGAAAGGATGATTCACATAATTTTAGTGAGTTCCTAAAGACACACATCTTCCACCGATTTGGAACACAACAGGCCTTGATAAGTGACATAAGAACCCATTTTTGTAATGAACCATGGAATATATTTTGAAAAATATTGGGGTTGTAAAGAAAACATCAACTGAATATCACCCCCAAAAAAATGGAATGTCTGAACTTTCTAATAGAGAAGTGAAAAGAGTTCTTGAGAGAATTTTAAAACCCTCCAAAAAATACTAGACTGAATGACTTGGTGAAACACAATGGGATTATCGAATGACCCACAAAACACCCACTGCGGTGTCTCCTTTTAGGCTAGTTTTTGGTAAAGAATTTCATATACCATTTGAAATCCAACTTAAGTCATTTTTGGCTACGAAAACCAGTAATTTTGATTGTGAAAAATCTGGTGAAGAAATTTTGTTGAAATTGGATGAACTAGAGCAGCTTCAACTTGAAACCTATGAGAATTCCAATATGTACAAAGAAAAGGCTAAGGTACTCCATGAAAAACACATCCGGATAAAGGTATTCCATGAAGGTGAAAAGGTAATTCTCTTCAATTAATAGTTTCATCTTCAGAAAGATATGCTTAATTCTCGTTGGGAAGGTCCTTTTGTTACTTATAATGTTTACCCATTTGCTCAAGTACAAGTCCAAGGCCCCTCTTACAAAAGGACATTCACGGTTAATGGAAATCGGTTAGAGCATCACAATGAGAGGATACATAATCCTGGATAAAAATCGACTTCCACTAGATCCTCAACTTCTACAGTCGACCTACCACTTGATGGATATGGAATACCACAAAGTCCAACCCAGGGGGCACTTCTATCCCTTCAAGTCTACCTCTATTTCTTCCTCTATCTACCTCTTTATTCTTCTTCCTCCCTCTGTCTTTTTTTACCACTTTCATTATCAAAATGATTATTTTTCAGATTATATTTTTTGTGGGTGTAGCTTTATTAAAAACTAAAAAAACCTAGACAAATACAGAAAAAGGAATCATAACAAAAATATATATATATATACAAAAAAATAAAGAGTCATGATTAATCACCTACAATTTTCAAATTTTTCCCAACCATTTGGGGGAGTCAATTAAAATGGTTTCATCTAAAAAAATTTGTGTTTTATTAATATATTTGGATAAATAATTTTGTGTCAAGAATAATAAATTTTGAATACTCGGTTTTTGATTTGGAAAATGGCTTTTCACAACTATGAGATCCAACGTTGATTTTCATGCTAGGGATACATATGTACATCTTTTCAAAATGTGTGTTTTCATCCCCATTTTTGAATCTTCAGTTTGGGGACATTCAATCTGAATCTCCAAATTTAGTTTTTATTAATATGATATAGGAATTTTCTGAACCACATGAGAATCACAATAGCCAAATAGCCACCCATTTCCCTTACATTAATACTCCTTTTGAAAGTCCCTCTGAGCCTTGAAAACCTTTTTCTTTGTTATCCTCCTTAAAAACCCAATAACTTTTCCCACCCAATATCATTATGTATTTTTATTTCATAGTTTTTTAATTTATATGTGGGGGGGGGGGTATTTCATTATGGGTTACCTTTGTTTATTTCACCATGTTATCATATTCTTGAGGGAAAGCATCCATTTCAGTGTGGGGTAGTGGTTGTCATATAGTGTGTTTTGGGGAACATAATGTACTTTAATTTATGTGATTTTTTAAATGTTATTTAAAATTATTCAAAAAAATAATTTTAAAAAATGAAAAAAGTGTTGGTTCTTGGGTAGGTCAAAAATAACACATTCTAATCCTCTGATATTGTTATAACTATTACAATTAGTGTCATATGGAGATCAATCATGGGTTGGGTATTAGTGTGAGATCTTTTCCATGTTCAACATTCAAAAAAAGAGAAAAAAAGAAAAAAAGAACACTTGATTTATATTTTTATGTCATTTGGAGATGTTTTATGGTTTGTAAATATATCATCTTCTCATCCCCTTCAAATTTTCATCCTCTATTGTGTTTTTCATCACACAATCATTACCTTTTAAATATGGGTTTTCATTTCATTCTAGGTTTTATTTCAAAATAAATGTGCATTTCTTTTTCTATGTTTCTGTTTTACCCCACTTCTTCTCTCTCATGGCCATTATATTCCTACCATCCCATAGACATAGAAAAATACCTTAAAAAGACCTCTTGATTATTGTGCACTTTGGATTGGGATTAGAAGTTGGGATCTCTTTTAAACTCTATGATTTTATCTTTTGGTTGGTGAAAGAGTGAACCACCATAAATGAATTTTATCATCATGAGTGGTGTGAGTTATGAGTGTCCACATTTTCTATTTCAAAATTTAAGCATGAAAAAATTCAATTAGTTTTGGAAAATTGTTTCTGTAACAACTTGTGGTTGAATTCAAAAAGGATGAATGAAATAGTGTAAACCTCCTATGATTAGAGAAAGAAAAATTTTACCATTTGTTGGTGAGTGAAAATTATTTTGTTATGTTTTTATATTTGTTGCACATGAGGACTTGTACAAGAATAAGTGTGGTTTAGCTGATGTTATTAATATTTTCATGACTTATTATATACCCCCTATACTGATTCTATATGAAATCTGCATAATTTTTGTGAAATATTAATGTTTTAATACAAAGTATAATTTTTGAGCATTTTTAGAAGTATTCCAATTGAGTCAGTTTACTATTTTATTTATAACTCTTACCCTACTAAATCAAATTTTGTGTTTCTTGTTTTTTAGGATTCCTTATTCAATTTCTCACATATACTTATTAAGAATCATGGTCCAATTCTGCCATTTCAAGGAACACATGGACCGTACAAAATAACCCAAAGAATTTGTCAAGAAACTAGACCAACCATGATGATTGAGTTACTGGTCTAAATCCTGAAGCCCCAATTTTATGAACCAATACAATATTTTTTTGATTATCCAAAAGAGTAATGGATAAAAATTTCAGAGCCCAAATCCATGAAAATGGGGTCCAAATTAATCTTTGAAATCTAGCCCATCATTCTGGTTGGGAATTAACATCCGGACACTATTAATGACATATCTCAGGATGTAATAATCCAATCGAGATGATATTTTTCAGTTTGAAATAGGCATTATTGGAGGACAACTTTTTTATGAAATCATTCAGCATTGAAAGCATCTTCCAATTCCAAAACCCATTCATATTTTGGACTACAAAATGATTGGATTGAAATAGACCAATTAAATTTGTTCAATAAACCAGCCATAACATTTTATCCATATTTCCAAATACCTCCATATTTTGATAGTGGTATTTCGTCCTTATTATTCACATCATTAAATAAGGAGATATCTCGATATTTGGCTGTCTCTGTAGCCAATATGGCGATGAAAATGGTGGGATAGATTGGGAATGAAAACAATCCACTTCCTTGGGCTATAAATGCACCCACCTCCTCTCCTTTAATGGGGTGGGCATATCATAAGAGAGGATCATCAATTTGAACTACCAAAGACATGAAAATGGCTTGTGAGGGCCTTCCATACTCATGTTTTCTCTTGAGATACCCTTCATTCTCTCTTTGATTCCTTTTAATTTTTTATTTTTCTTCATTTGTAATCTTGTAGGTTTGTGTTTTGTAATTCTGTTTTAATGTAAGATTATTCTTAAATGACTCTTATTATAATCCCCCTTCTATATATTAATATTAATTTTCATAAAATATTTTATATATAGTTGAATTGCCTTCCCTTCTTTTGCTTTCTCATTCAATCGAAACTCTGTTTTTTTATTTCTCATCATTGTGCGTGTTTGTGTGTTCGACGCACCACTATTTTATTATCCCTATCTTTTTCTACTATTATTAACTTATCATCATAATCATTATGACCATATTATTAAACACACAAATGGATTATTAATTCTCTCATTGGGGTGAGTCAAAATTTATGGATGTTATGTGATTGAGAGTATTTTTTCTTGATGAGTATTCGTTAATTTATCATTGTGTATGTTGGTCTTAACAAGTCATGGATTAAGGACATGTTTTGTTTAACATGTAGTATACATGGATTCTCGGAACCATAAATACACTACCATAAACATGTAATGGTATTTATTAGAATCCTATGTTATGTTAAGGCTTGGATCAAAGCCTTAACACTTAGGAATTTCTATCAACATGATCTTATGATGTGGGTGTTAATTTAAATGTAATATAAAGAAAAGCTCGAGGATAACACATGATTAACTCCTAAATAATGTACTCACCCCAATCATTATAAATTTTTAAATAAATTATAGTCAATACATCATTTCAATTAAGCTCTTCAATCAAACCCCCCTAATAAAAATACAAACAACTAAAAACAATTGACTATTTAAAAAGTATCATCGCTGAGGATTCCACTCATGTGAAGCTATACATTTCTTATGCTAGTACTATCCAATTCCATGGAGTGATCATTAAATTGAAATTCTATGTGAATTATGGATTATTCATGGAATTTTGTAGTAAATAAATTGTTGAATGGGGTTGAGGAATTATATAAATTTTTGGATATGTCTTGAATTAGTGAAATGTACATTATAAGAAAATAAATACATCCAATCTAACCCTAGTAACAACTTTGGATCAACACATCTCCATTAATTTTTTAGACTAAGAAATTTTACGTTTTAATTAATTTTATTTAATTTAAATCAGTAGTTATTCATATTAGGTCAATCCAAAAAGTTGGCCACTCAATAGACAAATCGTTCCAAAATTGAAGAGTCTCTAGGATTCCTCTTCGGTCTCTATGGATTCGACCCCAACCTATACTAAAACAACCGCATACATGTAGGGTAAATTTGGGTGCATCCAAATTTTGGCGCCATTTTTGGGTACCCATGTAAGTCACCTTAGATAATAAATTTCTTTTATCACCCTAAAATGTCTTTTTTAACCTCCATTATTTTACCTCTTCCCCTGTCTATTTTTCTGTGTCCAAAAAATTGGAAATATATCTCTCTAATAAAATGGACTTAATTCAGTAATACCCCAACATAGAACAAAGTAGTAATCAAATTGAAAATAAATTTTGTGAATAAGAAAACATTGTCAATTAATTTGATCAACCCTTGAATGATTACACTACACATAATGAAATGTACAATCAATGGGATAAAGAATGCTTAAATTATGAATTTCATTCCCTCTCAATGATGATTGAAGAGTCCAATCATAGTGAAGTAAATAATTTTCAACCTCCAATCAAATATATTCTTCATTCATTTCATGAAAAAATTTGTAATGAAATGGAGATACAGAATTATGGGGTTTCATCTTTGAGGATATATCTATAAAAAATTAAATCATGTGAACAACCCACATTAGAGTCTAGGAAATCATAGTTAGATAATGAAGTGAATTGGTCAATTAATGATGAAATTCAAGACGAAGGGTGTTTAAATTAGGAGGTAATTGATAATTTTAATTCAATATATAATAACATGATATCATGGATTGAGTTTCATGAACATGGATCCATTAGTGAATTTTTAGGACCACAGATCACTGAACAATTCACATAAATCCCAAACATCGAGCCCACACCTACTCCTAGAATTCAAATGGACACTTTTTGGGATAAATCATATTTTTATAAGGAACCAATTCATTCTAATGTTTTTGGATAAGAAAATGATTTTCAATCAAATTTCTAAACTTCATTAAGAAATTTCAATCAACCTGAACTCAAAATCATTGTCCTTCTTTCCCCACTCGAGTATCCCATCATTTGTAATAGGCATTATCTTGGGATTTTCATTCATTCATCACATGAACCCCAAAAGGGGGGAAGATATTTTAATTATTAGGAAATACTATAGAAGATAAAATATTTTTCTACCTCCATTTCCATTAAATGAGGATAATATTCAATTTTAATATATATAATATTCTTGTTATTTCTTATTCATAAACCCCATTTTAGTGCATTTTACACTTTCTACATCAGTTCACATTACGACTGTATTTCCTTCTTAAAATTAACTATTATGTGGTACATTTTTGAACATCATTAAAAATATCCCTTTAAAATTTAATGGATACAAAATGTTGAAAAATTCAATCCTTGGGTGAAAATACTTTACAATTTAGTTATATTATATTTATCCACCAATATCTTTGATTCCAAATTATAAGTCCAATTTCACATAAAACCCTTTCTCTTTATAATTTTTTTGGGATATAATTTGAGACCACTTGTCTTGATACCAATATATATCCCTGTTGAATCCTAAAAATATCTTCTCCCCCTAACACAACATGTTAATTGCATAAAATATAGAGATAAAATACTCTATAACTTGTAATACCCACTGTGCTTTTTCACGTTTTGGATCTATCTCCAAAAAAAATTATAATTTCAGTCGCTAGAATGATGAAAACACTACATTTTACCTTTTATCATTACACAAACCATGTGTTTGTTAACTATTTTTTCATGTGGAGTAAACAATAAATATTCTCCCTATTTTGTATCAATTATTAATGCAACATACGATTTTTCATTCATGTTCTATAAATTTCACAACAATGGTGGGATACTGATAATATTTGATTTTGAGTTTTCATATCACATAGTGGTGAGATAAAAACCCAACCTATAACTATATTTAGTCAAATATTGTTCTACGAAACATGATATTAATCTACTAACATCGCTATTTTCTATTTCAATCACATACTTACATGAATTTTTAGTTGTCAAATTTATTAGATTCTATCAATGAAGTTATCCTATATATTTACAGAAACATTCAATTATATATTTGTGAATACACATTAAATAAATGAAATGAGATTCATACAATATTTTTCCTTTTTTACTTAATATGTAGAAACTAAATTAGGATCAGATTATTGATCCCATATTGAAACAACATGTTAAAAATATATATATGCATTTGTTTCATAGAGTATATTTCCTTTGTTAATGGGGATACCACTATTCAACAATCAAATAAAAAATCCCATTAACATTATCTACATCATCACCAAATATGTTATAATACTTTGTATAAAAGTCATACTCCATGAAGCATTTGATTTCCTAGAAACTAATAACATATGTCACATATTACGCGGAAATAAATAAACTCTGAATATTATTTTTCTCACAATTTTGTCTTTGGGTCTAATAAATATTAATGATAAGTGTTTTTGACTCCAACACATCAATTAAATCATAATAAAAACTTCCTCCACTAAAACATATTACACAAAATCATCTTTCAATAGTACTAATCTTATTGAAATTTTATATTCAATAATAATTCTAATTATACCACATTAAATAATATATAGAACATTCAATAATTTAAAAATATCTATTTTTATCATGATGAAACATTTATATAGATTATATCTCACCTAAAACCCTAAAAACAAAAAAAATATTTAATAGTATCTAAATAATTGGTCGGAGGGTACATCAATATTCCTCAAGTTATTGATGATGGAGAGTCACTCTGGACCATTATTTTACCTTTATCCTATAATTTGGATTATTTATATACATTTGAGATTTTTTAATGGGAATCCAACATCACTTCATTCTCTTTGGGATTATTCTTGTCTTCGTGGCCCAAATCCCAACCTCATATTTAATGGGTGTCCTTACCATTATGGTCATCTTCTTACATCACTGGATGGTATTTCTTCTCCAGGACTACTTGTTGTATTTCATATCCCTCCAGACGATCATATTTAACCAACCATTGAAATATATTTATCATGGGAATGTATTTGTTTTCAAGTGTATCTTGGATTCATATTTTTCTTTAATCTAAAATTGTCCAAAATTTTATACTAGATAATAAGTTTTAATGGAAGTAATTGTTGGAATAATAACCAATACATCATTGATGAAATTGAAAAATAAATCATTTATATCATCGGATAACTTCACGATAGATATTGTTTTCTAATTCATGAATATAAATTTTATAAACATGTCTATACATTCCAAAACAACAGTATATGTTTCTTTAATTTCATATAGAACATATAAACTTTTCATTAACTTTTATAGGAACCTTATTTTGTGTATTTCCAACTTCTCCACAATTTTTCAATTTCTTCATAATTTCAAAGCATTATTACTTTTCATGCCTTAGAGTGGATTCATCTTAGGAAACACTATATATTCCCATGGAAGATTTTCTTTGTGACAAGAAAATATTTATATATTTTCTATTTAAAAATAATTATTATTAAATTTATTATGTTATTTTGATGAGTAATTAAATAATAAATCTATTAAATCATTACGAATTGGATTACCATTTTCATCGTATTTTTATAACTGCTTCTTAGACCATATCAACTCCTCCCTTAATTGATTGACATTTTTTATTTTGGTTTAGAGATATGAAATCATATCATTCTTTATTCACATTTCTCTAGATGTCTCTTTTTATAATGTAAAGGTATGTTTGTCAATATCTTCACACTGCTCATTCATCGTAGATTTCATCTAATAAATGGAGTCTAGTTGTAACATTTTATTCTCCATAGAAAATTCTATTAGGTGTATAGTACACTCTTTACTGGGATATCCTTAAAATTATTTTAAACATTCAATTTCATTTTATCTTATTACAAATTCTGACTATGATCCTCATCATCATTATATTTAATAACACATGGAATATTTGGCTCCTCATCAAATACTATTATATCATTGAATGATTTAATAGATTCACCATAATATTCATCAATACCATCATTTTAACATCATTATGATTCCTTTAACTATTTCTCACAGTAACCATAAACTATTAAAAAACTAGGAATTCCTTTAGAGTTATTATTCTTTATAAAATTCCATTTATGTTTTATGTAACTGTTATAATGTGTTATAAGAATAAAATAATACTCTAAAAACCAATCAGATGAATTGAGAGCATAAAAAATCCATAAAGTGGCATATGATTTGATACTACTTATTAGGAACTTAAGGTAATTATTTTAGAGATACCTTAGTGTTAATAAACACATTAAAAATCATCCCAATTTAAAAAATATCCCTTAAACTCTCAAATCCATTATATCATTTTGAAATCATAATTATTTGGTTCTCCCTTTTCTCTAATTTAAATGCTTATCGGATAGGTACTCTACTCACCTTTATCTTTTAAACTTATTTTATTAGTGGTTACTTACCCAATTTTATCATTTTGATTCAAGATAAATATAATGCGATGAAATCAATGGAGACACTTAGATTATACATAGTTTAATCAGACTGGTATAATTCCATATGTTTACAATTAGAAATGTGCCCATACCCTAGAATCAACTAACATCACCTATTAATGGTTGGTTTAGGCTAGGTATCTGATGAATTTTTTCAATCCCTTTCTAATGTGTTGGGATGTATCAAAACCACCCTAGGATCTTCTCCCTCACACATCCTCCCTTAAATCACTATGAAAAATGGAAAAAATATAGAACATTGGCCAAAACAAATTGTCTCACCATTGTTGATGATGCACTAAATGTACGTTGGTGTTTTTGATGGCCACAATTAATTTATCACTGTAATATTTAAAACTATTTCGTGAAATACATTATCATTAAATAACTGTTCATGAAAACTAATATCTAATTTTGGAAATATATTCATGAATATCCATGCTGTTTATAGTCCTTTATTTATTCTAATTTGAGTTTTGAATCCCCACACCTTTCCAATGGTGTAACAAGAATTAATTACTCCATAGTACCTCACAACAAATCCCTTAATTTTTAACAAATAGATTTTGTAATTATAATAAATCATCTTAATACTTTTCATATAAAAGGAATAGTATATATATTTATATTCAATTTATTATATAGTAGTATACTAATAATTCTTCTTCATTCAACTTATATATTTTTCAATCTGATCTAGTCTAGATACTCTCCACACTATATTTTTTTGTTCTTCTCCCATTCTTATATATGTTATAGATAACTTAATGATCTCACCTTCCATAATTCTAATATGTAATTCCTTCTAAAATATTATCATTGAGATTATTTTTCATGGATGATCCCATTATTCTCGGAATTTAAATCATGAAATCGCCACATGTGATATCTTCTAGTTAAATGTTTTAGAATATTTCCATATTTGAAATATTAATAACATATAAATACCACATGATATTCTTCTAGAATTTAAAATTACAATAAAATATTCTATAATATTGTAAAAAAATTGAAACATAATCTTCAAACCAAATCAAGTATTGAAAATACGACAAATTATAGCTATTGCAAAGTTCATGTTACCACCATCATTTTAAATAAACTGTTTTATGTTAATATATATATCTAAATAATCATAATTAATATTATATATAAAAAATAAAAATATTATAGGTTTAATATACATTTAATATCTACTTGATTCTCTTTATTATTAGTAGAATGATTTATTAATCCTAATTTATGCTTAATAAAATGCATATCTAAATGATACTAGATGGTCTACATTAAGAATTCAAAAAGGGAATATAATTTTATGTTGGTTACTTGTACATTATGATACACATACATGGTTCCATGAGTGATCCTTATATCGATGGTATTTTCTTTATGGACCATGAGAACATGAACTCCTACGTCAAAATCACCAATGTTGATCGTTTCTTAAGTTGTGTACCCCATGAGTTATTAGCAAACTTTTATGCTCTAAATTGTGTTAATCCTGTGTAGTTAACTTGTACACCAAACATTCATATGTGGTTCTCTAATTTTCTACTAAATGATTTGTAGGTCTCAATGATTTAGGGTAACTCTTACAAGGATAAAAACCTATCATAATTTATTAAATGCTACACAAAACAATTATCCTAATATTTATCAAATATTCAAAAAACCTTCTCTAAGATTATATAGGAATTACAAAAAACATTAAAATAACTCAACTATTTTTAATAATTTATTAATCTTTATCAATATTATTAAAATCCATTACGCAAATGTTCTATCATAATAACTATTTAATTTTACTATCTTATAATTTTAGATTCAATATCAACATTTATGATCTTAATTCAAGTTAAATTATTCATTTTATTACATTACAAAATATAGATGAATTGTTTTTCCAATAATTATTTAACATTTGTGTTATTTTTAATGATATCTATATGATTTATTTTAACTAGCAAGTTATTCATTCTCTAATGACTTGTCAACTAAAAAACAAAATTCATCAATAAAAAATCTAACATGGTAAAAAAATATTAGTTAATAAAAATACAACAAAGTATAATTTTTAACACTTAATTTTATGCTAACACCGTCCATAACATCTCTATTTACATTGGAACCTCTTAAAGAAGAATTGTTGGTTTATAATATCTACATTCAAAACATACATTCACGATTATATCATCCAATATTCTTATATAAAAACTTGTTTTCTTAGAAAACTATAACTATCATTTAATCAAATAAAATAGAAAAATAATGATATAAGTGTGATATTATGATCCAACCATAAATTGATCATCCAAACTATGATTTACTGACATTCTATAAATCATGCCACAAATGAAGTTTCCATAATTGGTAAGATTTCCGAGGGGGTGATGAATTTGTGGTATATTGTTAGGAATTGATCCTTTTAGTTAAACCCCAATGATTGGTTAAGATCTTGATTTTCTCAATGTGTGTCTCTCAACCTTATTAGAATAATGAAAATATAAAACAGTTATTGAAACATCAACATATATCACTTTTTCCATAGTGTGAGATCATAATCCATTTTATGATTATTTATATTCCTCAATTCATGTTCTCTTGTAACACCCCAAGCTTCCACGGTACGTTTCCCTTCGAATAATGTGATAGCGTGTGTTGTACGCAACCTCGAGTTCTAACACACACCACAACTAATTAAACTAGCCGTTGTGAATAGTAATACCTACTTTTTAAAATTATATATATTTTATATTTCAAAATAGACTTCATTTTTGGATTCGGAATATCTAATTTATCCTATGGTGAAATTTTGGTACTTTTCGGATAACTTTCATATTTTGATGAATAGTGAAAATTACTAAATTTTAATTAAAATCAACTTTTTTAATCAAAATAATTAATATTGATAAATTATGAATTTGAGTGTTTTTAAAGTATATTTAGATTATATTTTTACCATTTAATTTAATTTTTTCCATTGGACATAATTTCAAAATTAAACCAGACATAAACAAGTGTCAATCTTTTGATAGTTATTATCTCTTAAAAACACGCTTTTTATTTTAACAACGGGAATTAATTTTAAATTAATTTCTACCAATTCTGGGATTTGAATTTGGAAAAATGGATTACATATTTGGAATCAGGATTTCCAAATTATGTAAATAGGTAACTTTTATTTTTACACATTTTGAATAATTACTGCGGTAAATATTTTATTTATCATGGTTAAAGGGTAAATCCGGTAAATAAGGGTTAAAAAATAATATTATAATAATACAAAATTACCCTAAAACGTGTAATAACCTTATTGGTGGACACATACCCTACCATGGGAATCCTTGGGTCGATTTGGGAACCCCTTAGAGCCACTTGTATGTGGTAGGGACACATTATATTAATAAAGTTAAAATAAAAATAAAAATGGCATAAGCTTACATCTTTTAGAAGAAAAAATTATTACATAGGGTTATACATGTTGGATTTTAGATTATAAATATTCATTAGAAAGGTAAAAAGATTTCCTACATAATTATATTTTATTTATAATTTTTAGACATCAAATAATTTATATTATTAATGACACAATAATTATGCAATGTTTACCTCATTAATAAATCATTTAAATAAATAAGATTATAATGATTACAATATTATCTAAATCCTGTCCAATTCATATTGGTTGATGTTATTTAGAATATGAGTCATCTTATCTTCGATCTCAATGATTTTTGGACCATTATAAACCGAATATAATTATATTATAAAGTAATACTTTCACTCTTTCCTAAAGAGCCCCTCCTCTCCCTTATAAAAGGAGACCACTCCTCATTTCTTCACACCTTCAAAGCCTTTTGGTTCGGCCAAACTCTGCTCAAATACTCTCCCAACTTCCCTCAATACAAACTAGAGGCCTTATTTTGATCAAAAAGCCAACCTAAGGAGCTCTTTTGATCAAATCAAAAGAAAGAGCCCGAAGAAGAGGTAATGATTTCACCACCCTTTTCCAAGTTCATTTCTTCTTCCACTTCTTCTTCCTTTTTTGTTACCATTCTAAAATAATCACTCCAGTATCTCACATATATTGTGATGTTATTATAAATATGGTACAACCATATTCAGTATTCTATCCACCCTTTTAATAACATGTCACCATACGTGCGTACGTACGGCTTACCGTCTCCACGTCGTGGTGTAATTGTTATTCAATATATTATTATTTGGATGGGTATAATAATGATGTGAAACGCATGTAAATAATAAATATAACATGTTAATTATTCTTTATATATGATATAACTTCCATTTATATATTATTTTAATATCAAAAGAATGATATTGTCGCTCGTGTGTACATACGGACTACTATCTCCACGAACGCGATGAGATTCATTCTCCATCGTATCCATTCAAGTATAATTATCATTTGATGATTTAAAAAAATGATGTTTAAGGACTTGATATCATTCTGGATATTAATAATATAAAACCTATCCTTTACAAACATGTCTTACGTAACAAAACATATAAAAGAAAACAAGTAAGTTAACACCCGAAACAACGATAATACTAAGATATTATTATCAAATCAATATTAAAAGATCATATATGATATCATATTAATGTATATGATTATTTTATAATTTAATAACAATTATTTAACTATTATACAGGAGGTTAACCTACCCCAACCAAGGAAAAGTACAAGGTAAGGGTTATTTCACAATCTCTTCATTATCCGAGGTTGTTTATATGTAATAATCTAATGGGATCTCTTTATCATCCACATCCATGTTTCTTAAAAATGTATTTCAAAACATTTTTACTATTTACTAGAATTTGAGTTAAAGTCATTTATACCCTTTTTGACTTTTATAAGTGGTTTATAAAGGAATCTTTCCGTCGTTTTCAAAATAAGGTTCTTTTTAACCTTTTCGACAGAATGAAGGTAAGAATGTCTTTTTTAACTTATACGGCAGGTGAGGCTATTTTCCACCGTTATAAAATCGTTGAAGATTCCCTCACAAGATTATAAAGATATTTTCAAAATAAAGTTTTTATTTATAATTATGTAATTTTTAAATGATTTCAAAAAAGAGATATTTCTCTCAAATATATGAAAATCCGGTGCAAATGTATACGTATTTAACGAAAGATTAAAAATGTTTTCAGAAAACCTGACTCTCGAGTTTGGTAGACAGGAAGGGATTGGGAGTGGACCCATCATGGCCTGTAATTAGTCGACCAGTCTCAAAATTAGTTATTTTGTTTTCAGAAGCTTGCATAATGTTTTCAGAAAAACACTGGAGTGTATTTTAGCAATTTTAAACGTAAGTATCTTCTAAAAAAATTGCATCGGTAGGTCTCATGAGACAAACTAGAGTCTTGGCACAAGGCCTTGAAAAAATATTATTTGTAGTCTTGGAACGAGGCCTTGACTATGTGGTTATGATATTCTGGCATTATGCCTTCCAACATTATGAAAGTGGTTATTGATTTTTTCATGGGATTATTTGATTAGTATAATATCCATGTGAATACGTAAATGGCATTATTTCATTTTATTTATGCCATACCATGTTTAAAGTTCATGTTTGAAAGGCTTTTGTTTTAGTTATACATTGCCTTAAATGTTTATTCTTATTTATGAAAGTTTCCGCTATATTATTATCCTTACTGGGCATTTGAGCTCACCCCTTTTCTATGTTTTATTTTTCCCAGGAAGTGAAGAAGTAAATTATGAATGACCTGTAGGGATGTTATGTGGGGATATGAGTGTGGATTATGGAGACATTATGTTGTTGTAGTAGTTTTTCATTTTATGATGTAATGTAAAACATATGAATATATCTAGTGTTTCCAAGGCTACTAAACCAATCAGTCTTTCGAGATTTGATCTTTCTTGTGATCATGCCAATATTATGTAATAATGCACCGACTCTGGGTAACTAGGGTCGGGGTGTTACAGTTTGTATCAGAGGAAGTTTAGTACAAACCTTGGAAGCTATATTTAGATAAACTCTGATTAGATCACGTAGACCTAAGATGAACTTTGAGGATTAGTATAGAATAACTTCCTAGAATTTTGGTATTGTAGAGATTTTGTGAGTTTTCCGAGCAATACATCCCTGTCTGGATACGAGCAGGTAGAGGCGGCTCTGGCACAAATGTACCTAGGGTTAAAACCCGAAAACACCGCTTTGAGCTAGACTCGAACGAGAACTGGTGCACGATAACGGGCCTTATTGCACTCTTGGTTACGACACTCTTGGGGGATTTGCTTAGGATAACTCTCATTTTATTTACAAATCATTATGAAGGGTTTATGAGTATATAATTCCTCAAAGAAAACATTTTTATGTTTATGGATTATATCCATAAATAGTTCAATTTATGTTAAGTGTTTTATAAGTATGTGATTATGTATTTTGATTCATAATCTGATCTAGTTTATGCCATTGTTTAGAAATGGCGCCTAGTGGAAGAAATGGAAACCGTATCAATGCACGCACTCCATGTAGGGATTACCCTCCTGCTCAAGATAATTATAGTGGGGCTGGTGATGCAACTGGTGCCGATCAGCTAATCACCATACTGGGACAACTTACTCAGGTTATGAATAATAACCTTACCCGTATGGAGCACCCTGATCCACAACGTGGAGGATCAATGTTAGATCGATTCATTAGGAAAAAACCACCAACGTTCAATGGGAGTAAAAATCCCTTAGTAGCTGAGCAATGGATAAATTCCCTAGAGAAAATATTTCAGGCTTTGGGGAGCAGTGAAACGGAAAAAGTTATCATGGCAGTTTACCGCCTCACTGGAGATGCTGATAAATGGTGGTCATTGTTTCAAAACATGAAGGAAGATGATGAAGTATCAAATATGGAATGGAGTGAGTTCAAAGATCTGTTTTTAGAAAAATACTTCCCTCGCGACCATCGAGCAGATATGGAAAGGAAATTTCTAAGTCTGAGACAGAAGGAGGATGAGAATGTCACAAAGTATGAGGCTAACTTTAAAAGGTTATCAAGGTACGCTGGTGATTATATACGTAACCAAAGAAGTAAGATTGATCGTTTCTTTGATGGGTTAAAACCATTTCTTCGTCGAGAATTAGTCTCATAATACTTTTCGTCATACGAAGACATTGTCTCATGTGCTATCAAGACCAAAAAGGAATTATCTAAGTCTTATGACTTTAAAGAAAAGCAAGAGAAGAAGAGGCCTGCTGATCAATCTGGGAATGGAAATAAGGGGAAGAAAGGAAAGGTTGAATATCCATCCTGTGGTAAATGTGGGAAGAAACACCCTGGTGCTTGCTTGAAGGGAATGGGAGTCTGTTACAAGTGTGGTGAAAAGGGCCACCAAGCTCGTGATTGCAAAGGGAAGAAGGAAGCCACCAACGTTCAGTGCTACAATTGCAGGGAGATGGGAAATTATGCAAATGCATTTCCTAAGCGTCAGGAGAACTTACCTCAGAAAAGTCCAAGGGATCAAGGCCAGGCTTATGCTATCACTACTGCAGAGGTAGAATCTCCAAAAGACGTGGTGGCAGGTAATTTAATGATTTCCTCACGTTTAGCAAATGCATTATTTTACTCTTGATCGTCGAATTGTTTAATATCTTCCTAGTTTGCTAAGAAAATTAGATATTTACAATTATATTTAATAAGGGAGTTGTCAGTTAAAACTCCAAAGGGAAGTATCATTGCAACAAAGTTTTGTGAATCAGTCCCCATTAGAGCACATAAATTTTCATTATCTGCTGATCTCATCGTCATACCTATGATTTAGTTTGATATAATCTTCGGTATGGACTGGCATTCAGACTATGATGCGAAGTTTTATTGTAAGAAGAAAGAGGTTACGATTCTTGATGATAGTGATAAGGAACAACTTATTTTTAGAGCAGAATCGTCACCACCTAATTCTTATTTAGATCCACCCCCAGTAGCTCAACTTAATTCAATTATTGGGGAGGAAGAGAATTAAATAACATTCGGTGAGGAAAGGAATGTTCAAATAGAGGATTTACCTGTTGTGAACGAATTTGTAGATGTATTTCCGGAAGATTTACCTGGAAATCCTCCAGAACGAGAAGTTGAGTTTTCCATTGATTTGATTCCTGGATCAAGGCCTATATCGAAGACCCCTTATAGAATGGCCACTGTAGAATTAGTCGAACTAAAGAAACAACTAGAGGAATTGAGTAATAAGGGATTTATTCTCCCTAGTGTTTCTCCATGGGGAGCCCCTATTCTTTTTGTTAAAAAGAAAGATGGATCTATGAGGTTATGTATCGTCTACATGGAGATCAATGCTATAACGATAAAGAACAAGTATCCCCTACCTCGCATTGATGATTTATTTGACCAACTACATGGAGATCAATACTTTTCAAAGATTGAACTTCGATCTGGATACCATCAGTTGTGTGTAAAGAAGGAAGACATTCTGAAGACAGCATTTCGAACCAGGTACGGGCATTACGAGTTTACTGTAATGCCTTTTGGATTGACTAATGCACCCTCTGTATTCATGGATCTGATGAATAGAGTTTTCAAGGAGTATCTCGATGAATTTGTGTTGGTATTTATTGATGATATATTGGTATACTCCAAAACATATGAAGATCATGAAAATCACTTGCGCATTATCTTGAAGACTCTGAGGAGGCATGAATTATATGGGATGTTAAGCAAGTGTGAATTCTGGCTTCAGGAGATTTCTTTTCTTGGCCATATTGTCTCTAAAGATGGAATCTCTGTTGATCCTTCTAAGACCAAGGCAATCCACGAATGTCCAGCACCTACGAGTATAACTGAGGTACACAGATTTATTGGTTTGGAAGGTTATTATCGACGTTTCGTCCAGAATTTTTCCCGATTGGCTAACCCATTAACGAATCTCACACGTAAAGGGGTTAAATTTGTTTGGAAAAAAGAGTGTGAAGACTGTTTTGAAGAACTGAAGACAAGATTAGTCAATTCTCCTATATTGACTCTACCATCGGGGAATGATGGGTTCGTTATTTATAGTGATGCATCGAAGAAAGGACTTGGTTGTGTCCTTATGCAGAATGATAGAGTTATTGCCTATGCATCACGACAGTTGAAAATTCATGAACAAAACTATCCTACTCATGATCTCGAGTTAGCAGCTGTGATATTTTCTTTGAAGATATGGAGGCACTACCTCTATGGTGAAAAATGTGAGATTTATACTGATCACAAGTGTTTGAAGTATATTTTCTCACAAAAAGAACTCAACATGAGGCAAAGGAGATGGCTTGAATTACTCAAGGATTATTATTGTATGATACACTACCACCCGGGGAAGGCAAACATGGTGGCAGATGCTTTGAGTAGAAAAGAACATGGAGTTTTGAACAATATGAGAATTGAAAGGGATCCAATTTTCATGGATCTAGTGAAGATGGACATGGGAATAACCAGGGAAGGTGAAACATCAATGCTTTTTCAAATGGTTTCCAAACCATCATTACTAGAAAGGATTACGAGTTCTCAGACCGATGATGAAGAATTCCAAAAGAAGATTAAAGCTGTGAATGATGGGATATTGAGAGACTTTGTGTATGAAGATGGAATTTTGAAATTCGGTAAGAGACTTTGTGTTCCCGATTTACCTGATCTAAAAAGGGAATTTCTGGATGTTGCTCATAGTTCCAATTTCTCTATACACCCTGGGAGAACAAAAATGTATAGTGATTTGAAGGAACATTTTTTGTGGGACAACATGAAGAGGGAGATTTCTGATTTTGTGTCAAGATGTATGGTTTGTCAACAAGTGAAAGTGGGAAGGCAACAGCCTGCAGGAGTCATGCAACCTCTTCCCATACCGGAGTTGAAATGGGACAATATTACGATGGACCTTGTCATGGGGCTACCAAAGACTCCTAGAAGAAACGATGAAATATGGGTTATTGTTGATCGTCTTACCAAGTCAGCACATTTTCTTGCTATAAGAGATGATCTACCCCTAGAACGTCTAGCAAGACTATATATTAATTAAGTTGTGAGACTTCATGGAGTACCCTTATCGATTGTTTCTGATCGTGATCCCCGTTTTACTTCGAGAATTTGGAAAAGTCTTCAGAAGTCCCTGGATACTGAACTTCATTTGAGCACTGCTTACCACCCTCAGACAGATGGACAATCAGAACGGACTATTCAGACCTTAGAAGACATGTTGAGATCTTGCTCACTTGACTTTCAGGGTATGTGGGATCAATATTTACCACTGGTAGAATTTTCCTATAACAATAGCTTCCATTCGAGTATTCAGATGGCACCATATGAAGCGTTATACGGAAAGAGATTTTGTACACCAACCTGTTGGGATGAGGTTGGTGAAAGAAAACTTGTAGGCCCAGAACTGGTGGAGGAAATGGTGGAAAAGTTGAATGTAATCCAAAATCACATCAAAGCAGCTCAAAGTAGGCAGAAGAGCTATACCGATAATCGAAGGATGGATTTGGAATTTCAAGTCGGTGATCATGTTTTCCAGAAGGTATCTCCGTGGAAGGGAGTTATACGTTTTGGTAAGAAAGGTAAAATGAGTCCCAGGTATATCGGACCTTTCGAAATTCTAGAACGAATTGGGGTTGTAGTTTACCGATTGGCAATGCCGCCAAGTCTCTCCAAAGTTCACGATGTGTTCCACGTATCTCTGTTGAGAAAATACATGCCTGACCCAACGCATATACTCACCTATGAGAAATTTGAACTGGAACCCGATTTGTCTTATTGTGAAGAGCCTGTCAGGATTCTTGATACAAGAGAACAAGTACTGAGAAACCGGACGACGCGTCTGGTAAAAGTTTTGTGGAGAAATCATAAGATGGAAGAGGCAACGTGGGAACCCGAGGAACATATGATGAAGAACCACCCGAGTCTTTTTATGCAGTAATACCCTAGAAATTGCGAGGACGCAATTATTTGAAGGAGGGTAGAATGTAACACCCCAAGCTTCCACGGTACGTTTCCCTTTGAATAATGCGATAGCGTGTGTTGTACGCAACCTCGAGTTCTAACACACACCACAACTAATTAAACTAGCCGTTGTGAATAGTAATACCTACTTTTTAAAATTATATATATTTTATAATTAAAAATAGACTTCATTTTTGGATTCGGAATATCTAATTTAGCCTAAGGTGAAATTTTGGTACTTTTCTGATAACTTTCATATTTTGATGAATAGTGAAAATTACTAAATTTTAATTAAAGTCAACTTTTATGATCAAAATAATTAATATTGGTAAATTATGAATTTGAGTGGTTTTAAATTATATTTAGAATTTATTTTTACCATTTAATTTAATGTTTGTCATTGGACATAATTTCACAATTAAACCAGACATAAACAAGTGTCAATCTTTTGATAGTTATTATCTCTTAAAAACACGCTTTTTATTTTAACAACGAGAATTAATTTAAAATTAATTTCTTCCACTTCTGTGTTTTGAAATTGGAAAAATGGATTAAATATTTGGAATCGGGATTTCCAAATTATGTAAATAGGTAACTTTTATTTTTACCCATTTTGAATAATTACTGGGGAAAATATTTTATTTACCATGGTTAAAGGGTAAATCCGGTAAATAAGGGTTAAAAAATAATATTATAATAATACAAAATTACCCTAAAACGTGTCCTAACCTTATTGGTGGACACATACCCGACCATGGGAATCCTTGGGTCGATTTGGGGACCCCTTAGAGCCACTTGTATGTGGTAGGTACACATTATATTAATAAAGTTAAAATAAAAATAAAAATGGCATAAGCTTACATCTTTTAGAAGAACAATTTTTACATAGGGTTATACACGTTGGATTTTCTATTATAAATATTAATTAGAAAGCTAAAAAGATTTCCTACATAATTATATTTTATTTATAATTTTTAGACATCAAATAATTTAAATTATTAATGACACAATAATGATGCAATGTTTACCTCATTAATAAATCATTTAAATAAATAAGATTATAATGATTAAAATATTATGTAAAACCTGTCCAATTCTTATTGGTTGATGTTATTTAGAATATGAGTCATCTTATCTTCGACCTCAATGATTTTTGGTCCATTATAAACCGAATATAATTATATTATAAAGTAATACTTTCACTCTTTCCTAAAGAGCCCCTCCTCTCCCTTATAAAAGGAGACCACTCCTTCTCATTTCTTCACACCTTCAAAGCCTTTTGGTTCGGCCAAACTCTGCTCAAATACTCTCCCAACTTCCCTAAATACAACCTAGACGCCTTAGTTTGATCAAAAATCTAACCTAAAGAGCCCTTTTGATGAAATCAAAAGGAAGATCCCGAAGAAGAGGTAATGATTTCACCACCCTTTTCCAAGTTCATTTCTTCTTCCGCTTCTTCTTCCTTTGTTTTTACCATTCTAAAATAATAACTCCAGTATCTCACATATACTGTGATGTTATTATAAATATGGTACAACCATATTCAGTATTCTATCCACCCTTTGAATAACATGTCACCATACGTGCGTACGTACGGCTTACCGTCTCCACGTCGTGGTGTAATTGTTATTCAATATATTATTATTTGGATGGGTATAATAATTATGTGAAACTGATGTAAATAATAAATATAACATGTTAATTATTCTGTATATATGATATAACATCCATTTATATATTAATTTAATATCAAAATAATGATATTGTCGCTCGTGCGTACGTACGGACTACTGTCTCCACGAACGCGATGAGATTCATTCTCCATCGTATCCATTCAAGTATAATTATCATCTGATGATTTAAAAAAAATGATGTTTAAGGACTTGATATCATTCTGGATATGAATAATATAAAACCTATCCTTTGCAAACATGTCTTACGTAACAAAACATATAAAAGAAAACAAGTAAGTTAACACCCGAAACAACAATAATACTAAGATATTATTATCAAATCAATATTAAAAGATCATATATGATATCATATTAATGTATATGATTATTGTATAATTTAATAACAATTATTTCACCATTATACAGGAGGTTAACCTACCCCAACCAAGGAAAAGTACAAGGTAAGGGTTATTTCACAATCTCTTCATTATCCGAGGTTGTTTATATGTAATAATCTACTGGGATCTCTTTATCATCCACATCCATGTTTCTTAAAAATGTAATTCAAAACATTTTTACTATTTACTAGAATATGAGTTAAAGTCATTTATACCCTTTTTGACTTTTATAAGTGGTTTATAAAAGAATCTTTCTGACTTTTTCAAAATAAGGTCCTTTTAACCTTTTCGACAGAATTAAGGTAAGAATGTCTTTTTTAACTTATACGGCGGGTGAGGCTATTTTCCGCCGTTATAAAATCGTTGAAGATTCTCTCACAAGATTATATCGATATTTTAAAAATAATGTTTTTATTTATAATTATGTGATTTTTAAATGATTTAAAAAAAGAGATATTTCTCTCAAATATATGAAAATCTAGTGAAAATGTATACGTATTTAACGCAAGCTTAAAAATGTTTTCAGAAAACCTGACTCTCGAGTTTGGTAGATAGGAAGGGATTGGGAGTGGACCCATCATGGCCTGTAATTAGTCGACCAGTCTCAAAATTAGTTATTTTGTTTTCAGAATCTTTCATAATGTTTTCAGAAAAACACTAGAGTGTATTTTAGCAATTTTAAACGTAAGTATCTTCTAAAAAAAATTGCATCGGTAGGTCTCATGAGACAAACTAGTGTCTTGGCACAAGGACTTGACAAAATATTATTTTTAGTATTGGCACGAGGCCTTGACTATGTGGTTATGATAGTATGGCATTATGCATTCCAACATTATGAAAGTGGTTATTGATTTTTGAATGGGATTATTCGATTAGTAGAATATCCATGTGAATAAGTAAATGGCATTATTTCATTTTATTTATGCCATACCATGTTGAAAGTTCATGTTTTAAAGGCTTTTGTTTTAGTTATACATTGCCTTAAATGTTTATTCTTATTTATGAATGTTTCCTCTATAATTTTATCCTTAATGGGCATTTGAGCTCAACCCTTTTCTATGTTTTATTTTTCCCAGGAAGTGAAGAAGTAAATTATGAATGACCTGCAGGGATGTTATGTGGGGATATGAGTGTGGATTATGGAGACATTATGTTGTTGTAGTAGTTTTTCATTTTATGATGTAATGTAAAACTTATGAATATATCTAGTGTTTCCAAGGCTACTAAACCAATCGGTCTTTCGAGATTTGATCATTCTTGTGATCATGCCAATGTTATGTAATAATGCACCGACTCTGTGTAACTAGGGTCGGGGCGTTACATATCTACTATAAACACATGAGGTTACATCTTGAATCATTTTGATCCCATTATAAAATTACTATCATCATAGAGTTATAATATACCTTCCATAGCCCCATTTGAACATTATCATTTTACAAAAGTTATCAAACAGACACATTACTTAAATCGATCTATCCTAGATCCTTTGAGTAGGTCCTAAATAGATACTATCACATTTCTATTGAATATATTTATCATTTCTCTTCATCTTGTTTGATTTTAACAGACTTCACATGATCCACTTCTATGATACAATTGTAACATAACCCTTCCACTTGTCCTTATTTGACACTCATGTTGTCATAAATTTCGATGAGTTATATATTTATTTGATACTCCATTGATATCTAGATAGTATCAGATTCTAATTCTCATTCTTCATCTGGTTAAAGTTACTTTGTAATAATAGTAATATCAATGGGAATCTCTTAATCAATCAGATATTATTCTTTTTTACTTCATTTACTGTTCACATTATATCATGAATATTTTATCCTATGTTATATTATATAAAATTATTAATAGTAAAAAATGATAGATATGAATTATTCAACCAACATGATTTTTCCATTTTGAATTCTACATCAGTATCACATTAAATCCCTAACACATTCATCATTCAAATATCCCTGGAGACTCATGATTATTTACTTCATACTATATTAAAATATGTCAATGTTATCCACCATAAAATAAATGAAATAATTTCATTTCTAATTTTTTTTCACGAATGAATGGTTTCATGAATCACGATGTGGATGTTTCCTTCCCGGCACACATCATCAAATATTTCTTATCATAATTCATAATATATCAAAATGATTATGATATTTAATCCCCAAAGAATTGTAGTGACTCAAATTATGATTTAACAATATTTTTGGAATCTCATTATATGGAATGTTATTCATTCTCATGGAATTTCCCTTTTCTCACTTAATTTTTCCATATTAATATAAGATATTAAAAATTTTAAGAGTTAAATGAATATTATAAGATGATACTTACGATATAACCCATCATCCTTCTGAAGTGACCAATCACCCTATGCATGATCCAAAAAATGTCGATATATGATCCCTACAATGGTTTGAAATATTCCTAAAAAATTTTAAAGTCATCCATATATATTATTGAATCAACCCTAATATGATTCTATTCCTTTTATTATTTTTCATACAAGATTCAAATCTACTCTTACAGAGAGTCAAAATGACTGTTATGAATTGTCGGATTTAAATACTCATATAGAATTGGTAATCATCATTATAAATTAAAATGGGTTTAATGATATTATAAATTTATTCAAAGCCATGATACCAAAACTAATCATGTAAATCCCTAAGATTATATATATATTCCTTCAAAAAAAATTTGAATTATTCAATATCTATGAGTACATGAAACCCTGATTCTAAATGAACCATCATATGTTATTAAATTTTAAAAATAGGCATTGGATTATAATGTATTATAATGATTAAAATATTGTTAAATTTAAATATAAATGGCTTTATAAATTAAAAATTATTGATTAATTCTTCTCAATTAATCATTTTATTTTTGATAAATTCATTTTATTATTAAATCCTCAATTTTTATGAAGATATATTTTTTTATGTGTATTGATTTTTTATATAAAAACATATTGATCACTATTAAATTTTTATTTTTTTTTAAAATATATTTGTGATTTATTATTAATAATTCATAAATTAGTTATCTAATGGTTAGTAATGAAGATAAAATAATTTGAATGTAAAAACAATAATTTTTTGAAAAACTGTTTTCATATGTGCGATGTGTTTTTTATTAATAAATTAAATAAAACACTATTTATTAATTATTTTATTGAAAATTGAATAAAATATAATAATTAAAACATTTTAACATTTTCTAATTGTGTTTAAAATTTATTTAAAGAATCTAGTTTGATTTTTATACTTAAAATGCATTTATCTAAACACGAGTTTCATGGAGTTTTTCACAATTCATTTAAATTTAATATCTTACAATTACATAAAATTAATTTCATAAAATCGATTCCATAATTACAATAGAAATTATAAAATTTGGCAATGATTAATCTTTTATTTTTGTTTATAACGAATTGTTAAAATTGTAAAAATTTATTACCACAGTTAGGAAGAAAATTGGTTCACTGTGGGTTAAATATATTGATAAAGGAAAAAAATAACACATAAAAGTGCCTAAATATTAATTTTTTAAGATATTTATAAATTATTTCAACTTACCATCAAATTATTATCCAATATATCAATCATCACCCGAATGTGACCATATGTTATTTAAATCTTATAAATAATACCATGTATGATATAATTAATAAATATATATTATATCTATTATATAATTATGATTCATTAATGATACATTTTTAATTTTATTTCTTTTTTATCTTAATAATAAAATGAAAATATTGTTCTTATGTACATACAAACTCTCATCTCCCGGGATGGTGTAATTCATTCTTTTATCAATAATTTTTATATATGGCTATAGATATTAGTATAATTAATATTAATAATATATATATAATATTTAAAATTATAATTATTATCTAACTATGATCAATTTACAAAATCCAAAACGTCTGAATCGAATCATACCTGAAAAATAATGTTTTCAACACTCAATATAATGTTGAAAATGGATGAATGATAATGAATGACTAATCAGATCTTACAAATAAAATGGGAACTATATTATATTTATGAATATAATTCTATTAGATATGTACAATAAATTTGATTTCATTTCGAATTATATTAAAATCAATTACAAACCAATTCCTATATGAGGTATGGTTTTTATGTTATAATCTCACTATTTACCGAGATATTTATACCTAAATTTACAATGACGAAATTATATGATCCAAAACACAAAAATATCCGGTGTTATATTATCCTCAAGTAATTTCTAGATATTATTTTTGTATCATCCATTTTCCTTTCTCTATGTTCATAAATTTCTGAAGAATTTTTTTAAGGAAAACTGATATTGTTTCTCTATTCCACTGGGAATGTTTTTGTTCTATGATCATATATTATTTAAAATGATTTAATTTTTTTAAATATTCTAAAATGATTGAATACATTAATTTTAAAAAAATTGAAATTTCAATAAAATATTAATATGAATCGTTATTGTTTTTATGAACTATATACTTTTTACTATTGCTATGAACAAAATATTTATTTTAAAATATACCACTTCTATAACATTTCCCACAATCATGACTAATAATTTATTTGAAATATAATTTATATGTTCCCATAGTTATTTTAAAAAAATACTAATATTCTGTAAACTAATAGATTTTAAATAAGTGATTTCTAAATAAAATGTATATTTTCTTGAAGAAATATTCCTTTTTTTAAAGGGGTTTTCATCTATAGAAATATCCATTGATGCTTATAATGATAAACTACTGATAAGACCCAATTTTACCATATATATTATTTCCCTAGATGGTTTATGATTATAATGATTAAATATCAATGAAATCTTTTTTCATTTCCAAGGGTTATGTTATGATTAAAAGATAAATGTTTTCAGGATATTTTTCTATAAATATAAATAAGTTATAATTATTTGATTAGTGGATGATATATTTAGTTTGAATGAATTAGGTAATTATTAATTATTTATTAGATCAAAGGGTATACATGCAGTTATCCCGTGCTCAATATATGGTAAAAAAGTACTTAACCCAAGACAAAAGTAAATAAGTAAGTGGTTATCCAAAGGATAACATGTCATGATTTTCTTTGTGGTAGCCTTGAAATAATATGTCTATAAATATAAATATTTCACACATTATTCCATTCTGTCGTGAAATGTTCTTTTGATTATGGTATGACGTCATGGGTCATGAAATTTTATTCTTCCATGATTCATGTATTATGAAACATCATAGCCTTATTCCATGATTATAATATATGAATTATTTGTTATGATTTTCAAATATTATGTCCATATTATAATAAACTTATTATCATGTTAATAATACACGTGATCTTTTTCTCATATCACCCAGGTTCACCCTCATTGTGCTTCTATGATCACCATTTCTTATGGTTCCTTTCCCTGTGTTATGAAGAAAGTTTATAAGATGTGTATGATTAAGATGTGTACTTTATGTGGGGATTTTTATTGAAAGATGATAATTTTTTTAAAAAGGGTGTGGCTAAAGCCTCATTTTATTATTTATGAAAATACCTTTTTTTCTAGGTAGATGGAGACCCATTATATAGCCTGAATACTAAAGGCTTAGTGCCTTATATAGAATACTTGAAAGCCCATTTTTTTGGCCAAAACTACCCTTCTATGAATAGTACTACTACTATAACATTGATGCTAGAGTACCACCAGAACTATAGTTCCTACTAATGGTCCTTGGCCATTATAGATTCACTAATGCTATAGTTTTCCACTATTCTAGTACATAATTCATTGATGAAACCATACCTTGAATATTCATCCATGCCCAGATTCGATCCTGGGTCTTCTGGAATCCATGTACGAGTCATTACTACATGGGTACAAACTCATTGAGTATTCATATAAAATAATTTCATATACATGTATGTAATGTTTGTGTGACTCACATGGTGTGAGAGTAGAGTTTAGTTATTTTTAGATATTTAAATTAGATGAATTTATTTATAACCTCATGGATAAGTCTAAGTATGGGATAATATCCTGAATCATTATAAAAGTAGATATTTTTTGGTTTTGTATCAAATGAATCCCTCTCGGGATAATGTCTAGTATGTGTGGATCTATAAAATATGCACCTAGAAGTATCATTTCAAAATAGGGATTATTTGGTATTAAATTGATCATTACCAGGGAATTATGAGTGGACCTATGATTCAAAACGTATATGGACAACCATGGTGGCTATTCATTTGTTAATTAAAATTTTATTAATGAACCATTATTAAGAATTAAAATAGAAAATTATCATGGATGTCTAAGGTTATTTCTATGGTTTCGTCAATTAAAATGAATTTCTTATAATATGAAAATAATGTGTTATGATTTGTACATCATATAAATTATTTTTAATGATTATATGTTTTCTAATTATTATTATATTTTTTTTGTATTTTTTTAATTTTGTCAATTTACAATACCAAGAAGAATCATGTTATTTCTATATTTGATGGACACTATAATGATATTCCTACTAAGAAACTGAATGTCATGTAATTTTTAATAAAAAAATTGTTGTAATAATTAAACAAAATTCTAAAGATATGATTCAATTTGATCATCCAAAATGAGAAAAATAGGGAACAACATATTGTTTATCCCATAATTGAGGAAAATTACATCTTCAATTATTAGGTCCACTAGTTGAAAAAATAGTAATAAATGTATTAGTAAAATTATAAATTTGGTTTCAATTCATATTTCTCATAGAAGGGAAAATTTATTTTTGATGTTAATTGATTAGAATGATAAATAGATCAGTGGCGGAATATTATCAAGAACACATGAGAACACAAAAATACTAACTCCATGAAGTTGGATAGCATTAAAAGGTTAATTTTTAATAAGTAATTTTTCAAATCTCTATATATGACAGTGGTGAGGGAATTAAATGATCTAAAAAATAGGCAATATTAATCCATTTGTACCTATGTGATAAATTTAAAATGCCTTGTGAGGCTCACTTTGAGTATTATCATTTAACATGAATGAAATGTTGATCAAATCCTAACTGGATTAAAACCAAGATTCATTTGGGTGTTATCCATAATAGGCTTCATTGTGTATGAAGTAATATTCTGAATTTATCATAATGAATAAATGGTGATCTAAGTCACCAATCAATAACATGGTTTTAGAAAGAAAATAAATATTGAATTCATAGGAAATTATGAAAATAAAAAAACATGGAGGGAAGAATACATTTTTTACTTTATTCTTGTAGTTTGGAAAGAAGCATTGATGAAATTATATTAAGGGGACTAGTTAACATTTTAGGTCTCGAAATAAATGTCATCGTGTAATATAATGTAGGAGTTATGGGATGAAGATAGTTAATAGTGTGAATTGATTGAAATATCCATATAATTAATCATCCAAACTCCTATGATTAAAATGAATGGATTAGTAGAATTATTATAACTAGTGATAATATATAATAGTTAGGGGAAATGGTTTATTTCAACAAACTCTTCATCCTAGAAAAAATGTAAATCTCATAATTTCACTATTGATGATGTCGGTTACAAAAATGGAGTTTTGAAAGATACACATACCAAAAACATTGGAACTAAAAATATCTTATTTCATTTTGGATATACCCACTCATTTATAACTAATAAATATTATAATGGTACCACATAAAACCCCAACGATTACGTGTACAATTATTAGTGAAACTCATAATAAGAATATAACTTATTACAAGTCTATGATATAGGTAAAACTTGTTATTCTTCTTATGTTTGTATTTGGAGTGGTCATGGGCATGAATTGACTCCCTATATATATGTCACATATATATTTATAAGGAAGTGAAGTCACTTATCATATTCTGAATGAAATTGTGATCATTTATCAGTGCAAGAATGATTATAAAATTTCGAAGGAAATTATTTCCCATATATGAGTCTTTATTCTTAATCATAAGGGGTATTTTTTAAAACAATTTGGGATAATCTCAACATAAATGATATTTATATTTCACATGAGTTTGTAGATATATGTTTATATGAGTTTCCTAGTCTTCCTATGAATCAAAAAGTAGAGTTTTCAATATAACCCATACCTAGTGATACACCTATTTCTAAGACTCCTTATAGAATGACCCGGATTTCATTCTAACATATGAGGAAGAAATTCATGGAGAACCATCATAAGTGGATTTTTTATCAAATTGAGACACTATGGGGTGAAAATATTCCTTTTAAATATTAAAAAATATGTATCAATGAAAATATTCATTGATTATCAGAAAAATAAAAAGATAATGAAAATTAATTAGTGTAATATGAACCATATTAATGATTTTCATGATCAATTATGAGATGGTAAATACTTTTCCTAGATTGATCTTAATTTTGGTCACAATACATCTTGTTTTAATAGGGAATACACACATAAAAATACCTTATGTATGAGTTATTGACATTATTAATTTATACTGATTCTATTTAGAATTAGTAATTCCCCCATTTTCATTTTGGAAATAATTAATATATTCTTTATATAATACCTTAATAAATTTGTTGTATTTATAGATGATACTATTGTGTATTACAAGATTAAGTAATAGTATATTGATAAATTATTAATTATGTTGAAGGCCATGAGTAAGTATAAAAAATATTACAAATTCAGTTAGTGTGTACTAATTATAGACTGTATCATTCATTGGACAATGGATCACGAGAGAAGTTATATCGGTTGATACTTCTATGATCAAAATCATCGAACATTGTCCTGGAACAACCACTATGACTGTGATCGATAGGTTTCCTAGATAGGATAGATATTATCAAAAAAATTTGAATAATTATTCATTGTTTTGAAATAAACTCACCATGATAACATAGAATGGATTCATGTTCCTTTGGACTAATAAATGTGATGAAAATTTCGAATAGCTAATGAAACATTTGGTTAATGCACTTGTAATCTAATTACATGGTAGGGGATAATGTTTTTTATATTTAGTGATTCATTAATGATGTGACTATGATTCATTCTTATATATAATGAAATTATGTAATTTGATTTCAATATTGAATTAATGTTTCATTAGAAAAAATACCAAAAACATGAAATAGAATTATAATTGGTAGTATTTTTGACAAATATATATAGGTATTATCCTTGTAGATAATGTTCTGAAATCTATAATAATAATAATATAATATAAGGTTACATAATCACATATAAAGAGATTAATATGTTTTAGAAAAGATATTTTTATTTGATTAATGATTATGAATCCTCAATTCATTACCACCTTGGGAAGGTGAACAACGTGGATAATGGTTATAGTAAAAAAGAACATGAAATATTACCTATTAAGAGGATAATAAATATCCAATATATTTAGATTAAAAAGGATATTCCCTAACATATATAAATATGGGTTGGAATATTGTCTATCTGTAATGGAAATCCAATAATTAATCCAAATAATTATTAAATATGCACAAAAGGAAGATGAAGAACCTAAAAATGGGTGATATATTTTGTTTAGCTCAATATTAATTGTAATAGAATGATAAGGTCCATGGTTAGAGTATGTTTCACTATTAACTAAAATTGAATAAGGATATATTGGATGGAGCTCATAACTCAAAATTCTTTATTTATCCTATAAGTATGAAGATGTATAAAGAAATGAAGGAGAACTTATGGTTGGATAACCTGAAGAGATATATTTAAGAGTATTTATCTGAGTGGTCAGTAATATAACTAGTTAAGTATACGTCTTTAAAGTATAAGGGGTTGTTAAAAGAATTTTTCATACCAATATTGAAATGTGAAAACATCACTATTTCATAATAGTATACCCAACCAAATATAAAGGTAATATTGATATTTGGGTTATAGTCGGTCACCTTATGAATATGGAATATTTCATTACTATCAATATTGATTTCACACATGATCATAATTCACAAATAAATATTATAGAAGTTGAAAGGTAACATAGAGTATCACATTCTATTATGACTGATAGAGATACTAGGATTACCTCAATGTTTTATAGAAGTCATTGGAAAGATCTCGATATAGAGTTATTTTTTAGTATTGACTAAAATACTAATATAGATTTTTTGTTTAAGAGATCTATTCAAACCATAGAGGATATTATAAGATCAGAATATCTATATTTAAATGTTTTTTGAGATTATGACTGTCATCTTGTCAAAACAAATCATAACAAAATATTTCACTTGATAATTAAAATTACATATTAATATGATTCAGTGGAATGATTTGTTGAACTATAACATGATATGATGAAGTATGATAATGAATGATATTGGGCCCTCATCCAAAAAATAAAATTATTGACATTATTAGTTACACTTAGTATCACATCACGGTGGCCATAGTTAACAAAATATATATGATTACAATCATTGGTGATATTTATAATTATATGTTTGAGAGAAATTATTCATTTGAATTTATCGATAGAAAATGATTATGAATTTTGGAAAATGGTAAAGTTGAGTTATAGGTATATTATCTTATTTTTTATTCTTGATTCATGATGGATGTTAACATATCTCTCAAACCTTCCATTAAACATCCCTAAAGTTATTTATGTGTTCTATGTATATTTTTTGTCGAATTACAATATTTATAATTCGTATGTACTATACTCAATGTTTTTTCCATTGGAAAATTATCTTTCATATTTAGAATATCAACAATAATTTTTGGGTCATAGAGATATAGTGTTAAAAACAATCCTACCCAGCATGTTTATATTCTTTGAAGGAATCGTAAATTCAATATATATTTTTTAGAACTCAAGGATGTAATAAAACTGAATTATCCTCAATTTTTTATAATAGTGATGGTATTTTGTTTGGGAAATTATTTTTATTTATGGTTGAATGTAACACCATATGATTTTAATTGTATTCTTTTGAAATAAATTCAAATTATTTTATATCATTTTTTTACATGCAACCCCATGTCAAATTGAAACCTAATATTTTATAACATTTAAAAACATTGAATTATTTTTGTGTTTAAGAATACGATTAAAAAATTATTATATTTATATATAAATTCTTCCCATTATTCAAATTGATTGATTAATTCATAATAAATAATAATTAAATATTAAGTAATATAATTTCACAATTAAAATAATTACTTTTTAAAAGAAATTTATTATTCTGGGAGTTACGAATTTTTATATAAATAATATAATGATTAATATTAAAAGTTCAATTATTGAAATATAGTTGTAATATATTAATAATAAGTTATTAATTATCTATCTATTTGTTATTAATGAATGTAAACTCATTTAAGATTATTAGAGTTATTTGTTAGAAAATAGTTTTTATATGAAGAATGTGCTTTATTGTTAATAGATAAAAAAAATCACTATTTAATAATGATGTTAGTTAAATTTACATAATATATATTTATTAAAATATTTTATAATTATTAAAATATTTTTTACTAGTCTTGTAATGTAAGTAAATTACATTTTATGCTTAAAATGAAATTTTAAATAATTTAATTCTGTTTCATTTTACAGTGTTATTTTAAAATTAATTAATTCAACTTACATAAATAAAATTAGATAAAAACTGCTTCCATTTTTTTATCATAATTTATTACAATATTAATGATCCAACATTCATTTTTGGTCATTTTGGATAGTAAAAAAGTTTAAAATGATTACCATAATAAGGATTAAAATGGGTTTACCATGGGTTGAACTAATATATTAGTATTAAAATATCATATAATCTTTTATAAATTTTATTATTTGAATATATTTAGACCTTATATTATCTAAAAATAAAATACATGGCCATTTTTAACTTTCACATGAAATAACCTTTATATTATTTAAATCATTTAAGTAAATAAATGTATTCCCCTTCAATCACTTATAAAAGATAACCTTTTATCATCCCTTGTTTAAAAACTATAACATTTTTTTTTCTTAAAATAACTACTAATACACCTTCCATGTTTAGTTACTTTGTTCATGTTATAAGAGTATTACCCTATGACCAACCTATGAAGGATTAAGCTGTATGAGAAAAGAGGTATATCAAAGAAGAGGTAATCATTTTACCCGGTTATTTCATAGTTTACCTAATCATACACTATGTCTAACTATATTTTATCCTAGATAAAATAATTACCCCAATATAGTCAATATATTTTCATATTTTTATTATTATGGTATAACAATTTATCACCTCTTTTATTTTAAGTGGGAAATGAAAGTATCACTTTTGAGTACATGTGGACTACCGCTTCCAGATAGTGATACGATTAATTTTCCCTCACCAAAACACATTGAGGAATATATTGGTGTTATTAATAACTATATATGATATTTGTGACATGGATGTTATTTTTAATTATAAAATATTTTTGATCTTTATTTCATTCATTTCGTTTGAATAAGAAAACAACTTCCATTCGTATGAATGGATTACCGTCTCTAACAACAATGTAATTCTTTTTTATATATCTAAATTTTATAGATTATCATAAAAATATTGGTAATGAATATATATTATATTTATATAAATATTAAAAATTTTCAGATTATGGAAACATGATCATTATGGAATTAACATTACTTCTGAATCAAAACCTAAAAGAAAACCCAAGCTATTAAGACCTTAAATGATGAAGATAACTAATTGTTTTTTATGGGAGGGTGATAAAATGTTATAAATAAAATATTTATGAATTTATAAGTATTAATATTATGATTTTATAAAATTTTATTAAATTTATATTTATTATACAATAATTTAAAATCACTTAAAGAGAATTTTGGACCTAAGCTAGGGGTTTTTTGTTACAATCTCACTACTTATCGAGATTGTTTATGATTAAATATCCAATGATAATATTAAATAATATATCTCTCATAAATATAATATACTTTCCATCTCATATTTTAATTTCTATGTATTATGAGTTTTGTTCCCCTTTACCTATCCTTTTGTACTCAAAACAATGAAAGAATGTTATTAAATAAAACAAATTTGGTTTCTCAATCCATCCATGAATATTTTTCTTCCATGGGCATATTTTCATTAAATTTTTTTCAAGAATGTTTTTAATATTATATAATTTTTTATTAATGTCATTTTTACCTACTTACTACATTCTATAAATATATATATAATAAATATTTATATCTTTTTCTGAATGAGGTAATTTTTACCAAAGGTGTGGAAAAAACATTGTTCTAATTTATACAACCCGAAAGGATTTTCACACATCATGAATGTTATATAGTTTAAATAATTGATTACAGGTTTCCCTATTTATTTTAAAATATATATTTCCTAATAATCTATAAATATTAAAATTTTAATTATGTTATTTCAAAATGAATATTATATTTTCCTTCATATAATTTCTACTTACTTTTTAATGGACTCTTAATATAAGAAAAAAATATTTATATTACTTATACATAAAGAAGGACACAATACAATGATATAATATTTATTATTTCTCATGATTATTTAACATTATGATGATAAAATATTTAAGAAAACCATTTTATTCTCAATGGTTATGTTATGATGAAATGATAAATGTTTTCATAATTATATAGGATGCATATTAATGAATTATGATTATGTGATTGGTGTTCTCGATATATTTCACCAGCACATTGGGTAATGATAAATGTTTTATGATCTCAAACGGTACTTAAATAGTTATCCTAAACTCAAAATAGGGTCTATATGTTGTTTTCCAAAGTCTAAAGAAGGTATACGAGTGGTTATCCAAAGTATAAAATGTGGAAAAAGTATTAGTGGGAAGTATTAACATAATTTTTATATGATTTTGAATATTCCAAGCTTTACACAACTCTCTTATGACATGTTCTTTTGATTATAAAGTGATCTCAAGAATCATGATATTTTATTCTTTAATGGATTATATGTTATGAAATACCAATTTCTTATTCCATGAAAATTATATATGAATCATGGGGTTTGATTTTAAAACATTAATAGAATATTCTCACACCCTTTTGACCATGTAATGATTATATATTATTATTTAACAATATCACCCTTTTTTTCCTATACTGGGCATCTATCTAAAAATTTCATATAATTCAATTCACATGATTAAGAAGAATGGTTTTATATAGGGTAAGACAAAATGAATAAATTGTGATATAAAAATAAAATGAGATCTGAAATATATTTCACAAAATAATTTGACTATATATCTTCAAAAAAACAAAACCTTTAAGAATATAATGGGTGTGTTGTTATGAGATGTATTTAATATTCATCTAAAACATTAATATATTTTTCTATGTAATGTTTGGGTTTCCTAAAAATAATTTCAACTAAAATGTTTCCAATTACTTCTCTATAACCTCAAATAAATTCATAATCATCATCAAATAAATCTTTATAAAATGTTCACAATAGATATGATTTACAAAATCATTGGGATGTTACCTCACATCACGTGCTAGACTTTTTTTGTTAATATTGGTTATTCAATCTCATAATTATATTGATTCAATTTAAAATATTCCAAAATATTATTAATCATATTTCATCGTTAGAACAGATATTTACCTTGATTAATAACTCATGAATTATCCTATATTAAGCTTGTTTTCCTTGAACATGTCTACCCAATTTTTCCATATTGTAGCATACTATTCCTTTTCCTTGAAAATAAATTATTTTAGAATATTTGAATGGAACAAATATTTATCTTAAAATAACTTTACTAATTTTTTTTTGTATAATCAAAACATAATGACAATAAATTGACTTTACATAAATCGTATTGACAAAAAACTCAACCTTATCTTCCCAAATATATTTGGTTACTTTAATCCACCATTATGGATTTGTTTTCAATTATAGTTTTCCATCCAAATTTAATTTTATATTATCACAATTATTTTTTCTGAATCAAATTATATATATGTTAAAAATGTCTCCCATATTCATTAATTTTCAATAAATTTCAGAATAACTTCTTCTACCACTTTTAAGAAGAATTGCGATCTGGGCCAAAATATTGAGGAGAGGATGACATAACATATACCATAATAATGATACGACAAACATTAAACTCAAAGACTAGATTGGATATATCAATATATGAAGTTGTATAATAACAATATAAATCAAATATATCTATTAATTTAAAGATCATGTGATTCTATTTTCATATTTATCATATTAGTGGTTGTGTGACTATATTTCATTTGAAATGTTATCCCACTCTATTAAAAAAAAGTAAATCAAAATAATTCAATTGAAAGACATAAAATTACCAATTTTCATCTTAATATACACTCTACATTAATAATATATTGATATAATTTTGAGTACGGTTTCTATAGTGATTCTACTACATAAACCTTTAATTATATTAGTGTTATCAATATTTCAGATTAAAACAAAAATCATATCTCCTGTTAACGTACTCTTTATGTTTGCTCCCCCTCAAGGGAGTCTCTATTATCTTATTTGTCATTTTTGATATAACTATCCATAAATGTAAGGTAATTTTAATCAAAAAATTCCACAACACACATACCCCCCCTTAATTCATCTTACTTAATAACTTTCAAGTCATTAAAAATAAAAAATAAGTGTATAATAAAAAATCTTATAGTTCCTTAGTAAAATCACGAGGGTTAAGAGTTTTCCATAATCCATGATCATTTATTATTTTAAATATCAATAGCTATTTAATTAATTAATATTATTTTCCTATTATTATCCTTCATATGTTGCATGGCCATTTTCATTATTTCAACTATTTAAATTTATATATTTCTAGTATTAAAATAGGTTATTAAATAAAATTCACTACCTAGTGAATGCATAATTTTCTTCATTAATTCAACTTGATCAAGAATTATGGTCATATAATACTTAATATCATATCCCCCATTTTTTCCCCTACCAATAAAATTATTTTGAATCACGAGTCATCAATTTTAGGCAAACAATCTTAAAATGTGATCTGCTATGTGATATAATTTTTCATCTATTTCTAAATATCACTTATATTTTGAATTATGCATATTTATATTCATATCTAATTTGGTTGGAAAATCAAATATGAACATGTTTTTACCATGATCAACAGGCTTAGGGTATTCAAATGTTTTGTTTATAACCTCAGTGAAAAATAAATTTTCTTTTTTCTACCTTTTCAATTCACTAACCTTTCACAATATAGTGAATATATCTAGGTAGTATAATCATTCATTCTAAATCACTATTACCTTTAGGATCACATATAAAACCAATTTATTATAAACATTCAAATATTTATTTGTTGGAATACTAGATAAAATCATGGTCACAATATACTGTATCCAAAAAAAAATTTCATCTTCATATAATAGGTTTCCATTATATTATTAGTATTATTTGGTAATGAAATTTTGAAATAGAATGAGTAGATTGTTTTTTTTCAAACACCCAAAAACACCAATAATATCCTCTACACATTCACCTTCAATATTGATGATAAATAGATCAATTTTTTTATGGTCCCTTTCATTTAACCAAGATTGTATTTGATAAGGGGGAAGTAAATTTTTTGACATATTCATCTCTTCCCATAAAGCAGAATTAGGTTTCTGTTTTCATTGTCGGTTAAAACATCTCTAAATATAGTTTTAAAACTAGCACTATTAAAAATAACAAGGTCACATTGAGAATTATTACGACCAAAATTATTCTCCCAATTTATAATACTACTTTAAACACATTGTGATGAATTATTTTAGACAACAAATAACTTATATATGTATTATATATTCTTCCTCAAATAATTTTTTTCTAAAAAAATTAAATTTCCATAAAAAAATATTTTTTCTCTTAGAGAATGTTTTACTTTGAGACCTTTTACTATTTCTTTCTTTTCTCATCATCTTTTAATATCAATTTATTTATATTGTCAATAAATTATAAAATTATTTTGATATAGTCACCTATTTAATAATATATATTTTTATTCACTTTCTTAGATATTCTCATTACCTTCTTTACATTTTTTTCTTCTCTATACATTCTTTTAATTTATCCTTCAACATTTATTCAAGATCTATTTGTTCACATTAATATTCTTCAATACATGAGGTATCAAAAACACTTTCCTAATGAGACATAAAATTAATAAGAATCTCAACATATTCATTTTTTGATTTTTCATCTTGATGAGGAGTCATATCATTCTTCCATTATCACAAAACATCTTTTTTTTCTACTAGAGAACTTATTTTTTATTCCACAGTATTCGGATAATTCTATTAATATTTTCCCCATTTATTCTTATGAGGGTTATCATATTATATATCTATATATTCTTAATTGGAAAAATTATGGAATGTTTTTTAATCCTACTACACCTATAACCCATTGTTGGCAGCTTGCATTTATTTGTTAACATTATCTTCAAAATTTTATTTTATAAAAGAGAAATTGTTCTTTGATAATCATAATATTCATCATTATTATTTGATCCACTATAACATTTAACTATATAATCCTTGATTTTGGTCATTCACATCACTAAAAATTATATTTTGTCCTTGATCGTAGTTTTGAATAACAATTTATTCCTTATTTAATAAGAAATGATAATTTTATGCAATTCATCAAGGGATATATTTTATTTTTCTTCTAAAGATAAATTTTTTTGATCAAACCTATCTAGAATATTTCTTATCATCCTATTCATAATTTTTCAATCATCCATATTTTCTCAAATAGTAATATATTTCTAAAACGTCCACTTACTGTAGTTAAGTTGTGATTTATGTTTTCTTAAAAATTCTTCATTAATCCTAAATCCCACTATTTATTTTTAATTTATTCTTGTTTAGAATTCATATTTATTCCATATATGAAATATAATTTATATAAAATTACAACATCAATTTCAAGCCCCATGTCTATTGTAAATACCATTTCACAAAGAGACATAAAAAAATTTACAGCCTTTAAAAAACTTTCGCATTTCCCTTGTTAGAAAAAAATACGAGTATCATTAGATATTGGTGAGAATCTCACTTTTGAGGTATCTATTACTTCTAGTCCATTAGATAGAATATATGGTGATATGATATTATTATAATTATGATAATTCTATGCATAAAATATTTGGACTCCCTTTTTATTAAAATAATTAGGATTATCCATTCTCAGTAACCCTATAGACCTAACATTGGGAAATAATGTTTTCCCTAATTCCAATTGAACTGCCTAAATATCATTAGATCACACTGGGAGGGGTGAATTATTTATATATATTTTTAGGTATTATTTATTTTTATTCATCCTTTGTGATCAATTTATATAATAAACATATAAATATTTATCTCTCATCCTTAAATATATATTATTGGAATTAAGTGGAATTGGTCATACATGTTTTTTCAGGATTTAGACATGATACGGGGGACTACTCATTATTTTTATTTGATAGAATCCCTAATCTCTAATTCTCCACTATACACACAAGTGTTTCCACTAGGAATATTAAGGTTCACATTATATAATCACAATTAGAATAGGGTCATAATATTATTTCAAGAGTCCCATTGGAACAACAAATCCTCTCCAATATTAACTAACTCAACAATTATTTAAATGGATCGTTCCATGATCCTATTAGCATGTCATCAATATCTTCAATCTCCTTGGGTTAGAATATGGTCTTCATTTTTATTCTTATTATTTTTCATCACCAAATACCCCAAAATCACCCGCTATAAAACAAATTTATAATTGGTATTCTTCTTTAGTGAAACGGTTATCCTATATTCCATTGTGTTATCTCTTTATTTGATACTCAAATAAACATTGGGTAATAATAGTAACATATTAACCTTTTTCAACTAGAAAAAAATTCATTAAAATTATTGAAATATTAATGGGAGTCTGAAAATAAATCAATTATTATTATTATTTTACTCATTTTATACTCACAATAACCAATGAATATTTTTTTTCCATTTCAAATTATGGAAACTCCAAAAAATTCAACAATAAGAAATCTTCATTATTAAAACTAATTGATTTATTTTGTTTAATTCATCTATAAAATATGTCAATACTATAATCATAATCATTATTAAAATATCCCATGAGACTCAATATTATTTCATTCATGGGATATTAAAATATATCTATCTTCTTCACTATAATATCCATAACATTAATTAATTTTTAATCTCCTTCCATGATTTCACAATATCATGAATTATGATGTGGAACATTCTTTCACTGTGTAGAGCTTAAAATCATTCATAGATTGAATGTAAATTTATCAAAATAATGTTGATATTTATTCCACATATAATATTACACTATCATAATCTAAATAATTTTTATTTTATTTTATGTAATCCTTAACTACATATTTTCCATGTTATCATTTCCTATTTCCATATTTCTATTTGATATAAAAATAAATAATAATGAAATAAATCTTATAGAATAATATTTATTATATAGAATTTTATATATTAAAAGGATTCAATAATGATATTGATATTTTAATGATCATTAATAAGTAGATATATGATCATTACAGAGTATATAAATATTCCTTACGAACATCAGTCTCATCTTGATGAAGTCTTGAATCATCCAAATAAATATTCCATTTCTCTCCATATTTTCATTTAAAAAGTATGAATTAATATTATGGGGAATACAAATGAATAATAAGATTTGTTTCATTGGATGACTCTTATGGAATTTCCAATCATAATTATAAACTATATTCATCTTCAAAACATTGAAAATATCATCAAAACTATAAATATTATAACTGATACACCTTAACATAATAAATTATAGGTCCTTCTCAGGTACCTCATCTCAATTCTCATTCATCGTCCATGTATTTTCTATCTCTTGATCAATGTATATTTTATTTCCAATTTTTTTTGAATCATTATTATATATTCTTCTAGAGTTTTCCCATAATATTTACTCCTCAATATTCCCACTAGTGACATTCATCAAAAAATGTTTCAAAATATTTTATACATTGTTTCCATATTAAATCATGTCTTTTAACTTGAAGAATAAAAAACTAATTATCACTAGTTTTTTATTCTATACTTGAACCATTCCTGCCACTTGTTCCAAGAAAAAACATAAAAAAATTTATATGTAAATACATTCTTCAAGATAACATCAATGTAAATAAGATAAATCATCATCTTAGCCCCCTAATTTTATCATTTATGTATGTGCAATAAATAATAACAAAAAATTTACGTTACACTAATAATATTTACAATAAATATAACCCCATCTTCAAAAATCAATTTGGGTCTTTCACCAAATTACTATCAAAACATTACAATACAAAATATGAACATCCATTCAATAAATACTACATTAAAAAACCATTGAACTTATAATTTGTATATTCCCCTAAACAATACTATCCAAGACTTATTTTTTACTTCCACACTCTTATTTCTAGGACACACCCATACTAGAACACCTCTTGGGTCAGCAGTGATGATGTGAATAACCTCTAATTTTTATCACAAAATTTCCATGAGTTTGATATTAAATACATGAGTATAATAACCCAAAAATGAAACAAATTACCCTTATAAACCCATATAATTATAATTAAACAACTATTGTACTACATATATCACAAATAAACCATCCCTGCATACATATAATTTCATACATAACTAAAAAATGAAAAACAAATTAACAGAATAATATACCCCATGGGTGAAATTTCATGAACTCTAGTTATCTATAATAAATTAATTGAGCTTGTAATGTCCTAAAAATTCATCAACTATAATGCCTCAGTTTTTTATTATATAGTTCTCAATAAAAAAAATATTTATTTTATATCTTTCAATTTATACATCACCAAGATTAAAAATCACCAAGATATACTATTCAAATATTATTATGATAGTTTTATCCAAACCATTGGATTTGTGGGTATGAATATGTAATGTCTTGACCTGGGATTTACACACCAATTCCCCATGCTGGTTCGCTACCTGACCTCATGCATGCCTACATATATTCTAAATGTATTTTACCAGTATCGAGGGTCTAATATCCATCATGGGGTGACTGTACCCTCTTTTTCAACGTATAACATTACTGTAATTACTAAACAATAACCAAATGATCTTACCAAAAACATAACCAAACCAGTCTCACATGATGTCCAAAAAATAAAATAAAATATATAAAAATTAATATTAAGTATGTATTCCCAAATACATGTCATGTGTCAATACACAAACCCCAAAATAATGAATGGTATTGAAAACATCCATGTTGGTCTTGAATAAAATATATTTCCCTCATCCATTCTCTATCATGAACCAACCAACTAACATATACAACTTGACCATATACAGTCTTATAGCAATGAAATTTACTTGGGTATGATTAAGTATCCAGAGTTGGGTGTAACTACTACTCAGTTGGCTACCAACAGTGATGTATAAAACAAGATATTCAATAACAATGTATTAATTTGAATAAAGAATAATCTATATTGAATATGTAAACATTTATACCATTTCTTAATTCTTTAATGAACCACACAAACCATTAATTTCCTAAGTGAACTCGAATCCTAAAAAACCTCTGTTTGCATGAATCTGAGTCTGAACCATATCACATAACTAGGGAATTATTTATCATTTCACATAAATTCATATCATGACCAATTGGAAATGTATTCCAATTCCAACTCATGGGAATATAATTTTATGTCTAGCACAATGAGGGTATTTTGAGCCATAATAACTATCCCACAACTCAATGACACATATGTATTTAGAGTCTCAGTCCTTATCCTACACTCACTAAGTCATATGGTTATTTGGATCATTGGTCATTGTCCCACACATATTTTACCAAATGTGGTTATTTTTAGAATAAATCAATATTCCACACGTCATTAATCACATATTAGTATTTGGTTCCTCAATCTATATCCCACACTTGTATATCAATCCACCACAATTTTTTTACATTTTTTCACATCAACAAATCTTAATCATATTTGACTCTCTTATCATATTTCACATGATGATGTACCATAACAACTATAAAATCAAGTCATGATTCAATACATTAATCCCAATGGTGATAAGTGATAAATTCACCATTTAAATCATATATCCAGTTAATAAATTAATTAAATTATCAATTAATTAATCCAATTCCCCAACCTAAAATACCATTAATTAATTCACCAATTAATTAAACCAATTTAAAAATACCAAAATTTCATAAATACTAAATGTATATTATTTCATTAATTAATTCACCAATTCATTAATTCAATTTAAAAATATAAATTCTGAATCAACTCCCCATTCAAAAATTTCATTAATTAATTCACTAAATAATTAATCCAATTTACATGTTTCAATAAATAAATTATTTTAATAAATTATTCAAATCAGACTTCAACTACCATGAATTAAAATTGAATTCAATCAATGTATATAAATAATTGGAATAAATAATATAGGAATTGAAATAAGACCACATTCATCAAGATTGTTGACAGGCGCTCGCCAATAGAAATTCCCAATTGAATCTGAACAACCAAAATCATGATGAACAATGACATCTATATCTGAATCCTAAATCCAATAACAAATGAATAATTATCACTAAAACCTATATCTAGATATAATACTGATAGGGGAAAAAATCCCTTCAATAAATGGATACGATTGACAGAGACACTAGAACATAATTGGGATGAGATTTAATTACAGGGAGAGGTGAAGATTATCAATCCAGTCCTTGAATCACCAAGAACCTAGTTTATAAGACTTATAAAATTTTCTAGGATTTTAAAAGAATAAGAGGAGAGGATTAGGTCCTAATTGGGTCGATTTCATGTAATGTCTGTTTGGTTGATGAATTTAAAAACAAATTTTTGGGTTAATTAAAATGGTATGTGTGGTTTTCTATATAGGGAAGATGATTTTCCAAACAATGTATCATAACATTTCCCTTCATTTGGGGTGGGTGGTCCTCCTATGAATGTTTAATGTTTAATAAACTATGTGTCGATCATGAAAATACTCTCTGTCCTGGGTTTCACGGTTTGATGGGATAGGGTGTACTGTTTGGGAAACCCATGTGCCTTCCATACACTACCCAAAAACCTTAACAATATATCCTATTTCACCCAAAAAACCCCAAAGGAAATACCCATACATTATGTACTCAAAAAAATGATAACAAATTACCTTTAAACAATACCCTAACCACTCTATAAAATTTTATGATTAAAAATTATCCCCACCTTATAATAGATCATCCTAAAATTGTACTCTCATGAATATCTAAGATTCAATGAAATTAATAGTGGGCCACAGAGACCGCATTTTTAATTATCTCTCCCATGTTTCCTCCAAAACACGCCCTTTTTCTACAAAACATAAACTATCCACACAGAATTTCCCTAAAACACATTCTCACTACGATCCAACACGCTTATCAGATTCTACTCAAAGGCAACATTGGTGTCAATCACAACATCATCCTAATATATCACATGATAATGGCTGGGGTGATACAACACAATATTTGAACCATAAAAAACAACCTTCATATCATCGTGCCACTGTAGAACATATAATCATCTTTCCACTGACCTGATTCTCTCCACCACCTCAAAAATTCCAAAAAACATGGGTCCTAGTATTCCCAATATCCTAATACTATAGTATTCCATCCTAAAAAAAACATAATGAACAAAAAATAACACTTTTTAAACTCTAGGGGTTATCCATGAATATCAGTATATGACTTCTATATTCTATGAGTCATAGCCATGTGTTTTAGAAAAAATTAAACCTACTTCGATGTATACTATATGAGAATTGGTCCCCAAAACTCTAACTCACATGCTTTTATCCATCATAGAGGAGATATGCATAGCCTAACATAAATATCCTCATATGATACCATCCTCATAATGTCTTCATATTTGTTGTTATAGGGTAACTCCACCAAAGCAAGGATCCTCTACCAACACCCACCAATGTGAAGGACTCACTCCCGAAGAATATTTGGAAGAACCTATACAATACGTTCTGAATTCCCTTAAATCTGTTGGTGGAATGTTTAAATAACTAAAACCTATGTACCAAGTACCTTGTACGAGGCCTTCTAGAGGCATGAAGAAAAACCCAAGTCACTATTTGGAACAATACTTAGTGGCACTTTGTGTAGACGGACTATAGGAAAAACAAATATGTCTCCCATCTTTTTCACAAATAATGTATCTTGTACCATTATGAAATATGAATCCATTGTAAAATGGCCCACAATAACCCAGATTTTGTGATTCTTTTATGGAATCCATATGAGACCCAAAAAATAACCCATGTTCACATCATCCCACTTCCATTCCAGAATAGAAAACAACCTTAGTAAACCACCAGGTTTTTGATGCTCATCCTTCACCTGTTGATTGGTGTAGCATTATGTCATGAATCTTGATATCTACATTTTCATGCCCGAACATCCATACCTTCAGTGTAGTTAATGTTATATTTTGGTCACACCTAGTTGTACAAACCACATTGATTCGTGATATTATTACATCAAATCTTCTCACATTATCAATGGTACAACAATCAAATTCATGAAATATATGATATCATCATAATTTATTGTCTAATGAGATGGTGACAGACCATATTCAATGCTTTACCTCAAGTAAAAACACTCCAAATCCTCATACATCCTATATCTAATCTGGATAAAAAGTGTAGAATCCCACGAAACTGATACGAGTGTCATCTCCACCTATACCTTAAGAACGAAAACATGCATTTGAAGTAGTAAAGTTATTATCATCTAATCAGCACTAGAATACTAAATAGCCTACGTCTAATTTTTCCTCCATAAAGTATTAAGAACACATTTTCCCTTATAAGTGTATGTGATAACACCAAATTGAAGGACTACATATACTCAAATCATTTTTTTGTCAGATATTCAAGGTAATTGTGAAAATCATTACTTTAAAATCATGTGTTTTGTATACACAGTAACATATTACCCAATAAATAATGTTACACAAACATCATAGAATAAACCACTGAAGAAAAATCAATATCACGCATAGCTTAATTCCATTCATGAGGCCTCAAATTCCTCTACTTGTACCCCCCAACTCGATCTCTTTTTATCATCACTTCTCTATGTATAATCACAGAAGCATCAGAATACATCATATACTCCTCATCCTACTCAGGTTGGATCATGATTGGTGTTATAATAAAGTTCTTCATCAAATCATAATAGGCATTCTACCTTAATCCAAACCTTTAAAAGATCATAACATTCTTGGTCAAGCCCGAAATTATTTCTCCCATGTAAGAAAAATATTGGATGAACCTTAAATATTACCATTCTAGCCCCATAAAGATATTTATATCAAAAATATTCATGGGACGATCCCAATAAACACCAGAAAAAACCTTATCTAGGTCTACTGATTAACCAACCTTTATGGTGATGTGACCCTTGATGTGACCCATGACAATCCAAAACTGACACATAAATGGCATTGCTTATAGTCGATCCTCTCTCAGTGTACTCAATGTGATTTCAATATGACGAGAATGGTCATCCTGGGTGTTGGGGTACAATAATATTTCTTCTATAAATACTACCACAAACAAATCCATGTTTGGATAGATTATGTTGTTAATCATGTTCATAAACACTCCTGGGATGTTCAAAAACCCAATGAAATTATGATGAACTCTTAAAGTCCCAAAATTCATTAGAAGGAATTCCTTGGTATATCAGATGGTTTAAATCTAAATGTATGATATATTGATCTCAATTATTCATGGATAAAATTCAATATCCCCTGAAATGGTCAAATAGATCATCAATATACGGAAAAGGATAACATTTATTCACAGGCAATTGGTTTTACTTTATGTAATCTTCACACAATTGTAAGATCCTTTCAACATTATTTTCACACAATACAATAGAACCCCATTGAAATATACTTAGAAGGATAAAAACATTATCCATCAATTCTTCTAATTGATTATTTAGCTCTTGATGGTCTGTTGGGGATATTATGTATGTTGGAATATAAAATTTCTTAAAAATAGTCATGATATCTATTTCAAATCACACATTTATCGCAAGTAGTACACCTGATATGTATATAGAAAACATATCCCAAAATATATGAACTATTTTTTTAATGATATCCAATTTCACACCCCCATCATTCAAAAATAGACTACCACCTAGGCAGTGAGATCCCAAAATTACTAATGAACTGGACCAACATGTCCATACTTGATATCCCATTATCCATGGAGAATATATTATTCACCCTCATAAGACATTAAATTAACTCTCATGTGGTAACAATAAATATGGGTTCAGTATGTGACTAAATATTCCATACCATAATTAGAGGAAAGAGTGAAATATCCCTAATAAAGATATCTAAAAAGGAAATGAAAATATCCAACATTGATATAACATACTTTACACTATTAGATTTATCTCAACCATACTCCCAAGGGTGTATCTATCATCATACCCAAGTCTAAATATCCACATTCAAACTCAAAACATTCAAAAGTTGTGCATAAATAAGAAAATGTGAGGCACTGATACCAAATATGGAACTATCCATTGTATAAGCCCCAAGAATAGTATGTGTAACTGTCAAAAGCCCATCCTCACTATCCACAAGTGTAGGTTTAACAACATCAAAATTATTTATCCCTCTTCCTTATGATACTACCAGAGTACCTTCAGTTACACTAATATTATTATATAGGTTCTCGTTACCAAAAGCACCTCGTCTACTACCAAAACTACGATGGATAGTTACACCCCAACTGCCTAACTGATACGACATAAAATATCCCCTTCGAACACTCAGGTTCTTCCCAGGTACTCTTTTACTAAATGTATGTCTTTAGTTCCTATAGAACCTCTTTAGATGTCTTATCCTAATGTAATATTGTCACTCTACCAATGGTCAAATACCCTGTCCACCATAGCTACCCGACCAATGTTACTGGTTCAAAATCATTCTTGTACGATCGTGAGTAAATGATACTTCCTTCATTAAAATTTCCTTCAACTATTATAGTCATAATTTAAAAAACAACACTTCCAACCATTGAAATAAATAAATACAGATCATCTATAAGAAACCAAATGTCGTCCATTGGAATCTTCCTTCAAGTTCCCCTCTTTTATGTGATCCTGATCCACCGTCTCATTAAACATAATTAACTGGAATAAGTTAATATGGAACATAATATAAAATTTAATTCCATACTCTAAATTAATTTTCATAGATATCTTATCCCCTTCCATAACTGGGGAAAATCACTACAGGTTTATGAAGCGATTGGCATGGTCCATCATGTACATACTCCCCTAAGTTAACTACACGAACATAAGTACTATCTTGTGTCTTAGTGACTCTTGATAGATGTTATCTGACGTCATCTCTAAAAATTTATTCCATTCCATAACATGAACTTACCCTATATATTATTGAACATACCACTAGTGCTTCACTGATCTCCATAACATGTAAGTATCCAATGTGACCATCTTCTATTGTGGTATCCCTAAAAATTACAGAATAGTCTAGATGGACTCGATCTAGAACTATGATTCCTCAGGTCATCCCTTTAGGGTGATTGTTGGAGGGTTATGTAACTAAAACATCAATGATAATTCAAGAATATTATTCACTAACCACTATCAGTATATCTCCTTAAACTCTCTAAAGAAAGTTGTGTTCTCTTAGAACATCTCTCATACTCTTTCACCCAACATTGTTTTTGCCTCATGTTCCTTTACAAGGTGATCATGTCTATCCATATCCTCCAACCATACTCTAAAAAATTTCATCATTGATGCATATATCAACAATCCCAAATACATGTCTCTAGAAACAGAAAAAAACATTAACACCTTTAACAATAGGTATTTACATAATCCAAAAGAAGCCATCCACCAAAACCTACAACATTATGAAAATCGAGGCACTATCACTACCATTGACTATACTACATATAGGCCATGGCTAACAATGGGTAAACATGTGCTCACTATTAGAGTCTCATTAGACCCTAATTTTCTATATTTTGAAAAAAAATTACATAATTCAATACCATATTATGATACATTTTCATTTCAATTACACAATAAAAGAAAGAACATTTAAATTTCAAAAACATACCCAGAACGCATTCTTCTATTCATTCCTAAATTGAAAAATGAAATAATAAATACTATGTGTCCAAAATTATGCATGAAAACTCAAGTCTCATTCCATCATGTACAAGAATTGAAATCATCGATAAATTTAGAAACAATAATTACATAACTCTACATGTTCATCAATTGAGGTAAAATTAAATCAATTTCATATAAACAAATCAATAAAAAAATTCCACCATGGGTACTTTCATTTTACCCACATACATGGGTAAGATACTACCATGCATTATATATTAACAAATATCATAATAATTCTATTACCCTTTCAATGTTTCCCTAATAGTAATATAATAGAAAATAAAAATAATTTGATACAACGTTGTAAAGACCTGACATAGGTGGCACACAGTAGTTCCCTTAGCTCGTTCAATACGTGAACATAAGAGTACCTCTCTATATTCTATAGGATTCCAACTAACATTGATGATATATATTAATCATGGGGAGACTATTACATTTTTATCAAAGTATCAAAACAGTGCATTAAATAAACAATAGCCAAAATAAAAATCATATATCCAAACCAAACCAGTATCAGGTGACTAAAAAATAGGAAATACAATATCAAAATCAAAATAATAGATATCTCCTCAAAAATACAATTCAAGATTCAATATGAAATCCCAATAAAATAGACATAGAAAAATACCAACCTGTTCATCAATCACATCTCATTCCTTCACCCATGATCCATCCCGACTAAGCAATATAACATATATATCATTCCATTGTCCTGTCCAATAACCATGTAATATATTTGGGCACCAATCATGAATCCCAATTAGTGTCTGAGTATAACACATTAGGCTAAATCCAATGGTATCTAATGAAATATAAACTCAATAATAGTGTATACAATAGTATAAATAATAATGAACAATGTGTAAGTAAATAGATATCACATTTCCTCATTCATTAATTAATAACATAATACACTCTCTTTTTGAGGGAACCCAAACACCCAATATATTCTTCATCCCATTCCAAAGTCTAAACCAAGTCCCTTAATTTGGGTAATTATTTATCATTTAATATAAATTCATGTAATAACTAATTGTAACCATAGTCCAAAGCTAAAACATGGGTGTTGAATGTCATGTCTAGCACCATGTGGGTATTTAGAGACTTAGTACCTATCCCACACATAAATTTCTCATGGGTATTTGGATCCATATCCCCTATACAACACATGCTATCTCATATGTGTGTTTGGTGGATCAACCTCTATCCCACATATTTTTTTTATCAGATATGGGTATTTGATGCAACAGTCCCTATCACATACCTCATTAATCACATATGAGAATTTGGATCCTCATTATATATGCCACACTCTTACATCAATAAATCACAAATATATCATATATATAATCAATAAAAGTTAACAAACATTAACACTCTTATTACATTTCACAACATGATATTCCCTTGCAACTATAAAAACCAATCATGCTTAAAAACCTTTGTCACATGTCGTAAATTTGTTGAATTCACCATTTAAAACATATACCCCTTTAATCAATTAATAAATTCTCTAATTAATCAATCCAATTCCCTAACAAATATATCATTTATCAATCACCAATTCATTAATCCAATTTTCAAATCCCAATATTTCATAAATTTCACTATCTTGAAATTTAATTAATTAATTAACCCATTAATTAATTCAATTTCTAAATATAAATTTCCTATAAATTACCCATTTAAAAATTCAATTAATTAATTCAATAATTAATTAATATAATTACTTTTTTCCGTAAATTTATTAATCATTTTTTTAAATAAATTCAAGATTAAATTCCAAAATGTTACAATTAAATAATAATAATGAATACACACAATTGGAAAAAAATATAAGAATTTAATTGAGACCACCAACATCAATATCATTGAAAAATTCTCACCAACTGAAATCCCTAATTGAAGTACATCAACCATAATCACAATGAATATAGAGATCTAGATCTAAAACCTAAATCCATGACCAAAAGAATAAATATCCATCAAAACTAGATCTAGATATAATAAAAATAGCGTAAAAAATACCTTTATAGAATTTCTGAATAATATTAGTGATATGAGAAACCAATTGGGTTGAGATTCATATACATAGATGTGGGAAGATCTTCAATTATCGATTCAAATCCTCAATAATAGAGGTTAGAAGACCTAATAATTCATCCAGTATCCTCTAAAACTGATAAGAATCAATTTGGGCTAAATTTGGTGGAGTTTGTGTGAATTTTTGGAATTCAATAATATAAAATCTTATTTTTATGCAAATTAAAACTACATGCATGGTTTGTTGGACAAGGGAATATTGTATATAAAACCATGTACTTTAACTATGATCGTCTTCTATAGGGAATAATTACACATAACAGGATGAAATGTTTAACCAAATTTGTGATAACTGTATAAACCCACTATGTCTAATGTTTCATGGTTTTTTTGGGTAGGGTACATAGTTTGGGAAAACCATCCACCAATAATGCACTTCTAATCATACTTAAAAATTTCTCCAATTTCAACCAAAAAGTCCCCAATGTATAACTCAAAAAATATTTAGTCAAAACAATAAAAAAATATCACCTATAAATAATCCTATGAAAACTCCAGAAAATTCAATGATCATAAAAATGTGAATAATTAAATTGTAAAAAATCATTTACATAAGTATAAAATGATTCCATTGAATATTTTTTAAATAGAAACTAAAAATAATAAATCATTTAAACATAATGTTTATTTTTTAATTAATAATTTTTTATGTATGCAATATGTTTTTGACTTAATAAATTAAATTAGTTACTATTTTGGAATTATTTTAATTTTATTTATGTATTATATATTTAATAAAATTCATTAACATTCATCTAATATTGTTCTAGGATTATATATGAATAAATCTATTTTTATGCTAAAAAATGTATTTTTCTAAAAAAATATTTCTTATTGGGTTTTAAACACTTATTTTAAAATTAATTCCTAACACTTATAAAAACATAATTAGGAATAATTGTTCCAATATTTGGAATTTGGAGTTCCGAAAATGGTAAATGTTTCTCCTTTATTTTTAGGAATTTTGGTAACTATGGTAAAATTTATCATCTGGGTAAATGGTAAATTAGGTTTACTAAGTTTAAAACTGAGTGTTAACATCCCCATTATTCAAAATAATTATTATTTGATTATTTTAATTATAAAATTGTCACATTTTTTATTAATGATAAATATTTTACGGGAAATTTTCTATAAAAATAGATATATAATATTTAAAGCATGGAAAAATATAAAAAATAACCCTCTTACTTTTAGATATATATTAAGAGTTCAGATAGGGAAAAATAATGTTTTGAATAAATATTAAGGTTTATATTGATAATAATGTAATTATTTCATTGATGCTAATCTATTTCTAAATTTAAGTGATTATATAATTACCTTAAATTCTTACATAACCCCAAATGAGTATTTATTTAATTAATAAAAAATATATTAATAATGATTTTAAAAATCTTAAATAAATATAATTTGAAGGATTTATAGTGATATAAAAATTATATATATGAATATAACATATTATGGATTTGTTAAATCATTAAATATTAATTATATATATATATATTTTGACATTAAAGTCATTAAAAATTATTAGTTTAATCATTTATATTAAATATATTTAAAAATAATAATATTTTATTATTTCAAAAAAAATATTGATATACGACTTGGGTTAATATATGGTATAAATTAACATCCATTAGCCATTTATGGACAATTTTGTTACATTTTAATTAATATTATAACTTGATAAGAGTGAAAATGACGTTACCGTAGTTAATGATAAATTTAGGTAAACTAAGGGGATAATCCAAAATATAAGTATGAAAACACCTATTAATCCTATCCAAATGTTATTTGTTTATGGTATTTCAAAAAAAGAAAACATAAAATTTGAATTAGTTTCTATTTCTAGGAATTGGGATAGATAATTAAATTATTATATTTTAATATTTTAGCAAATTCCATGAGTTCACCACTCATTACTTAATAACAGGCACCTATCCTATACATTTTTTCACCAAATTGAGCCTTTCAACGCATCTAAAACAAAAAGAAAATTCTTATAAACTCTCTTATAAATTAATGACAGGTTTATATATTCTTGAAATACCATACCAAGGGTCCTTGAGAAAGAATATAATGGAGGTATATCCATGAAATGGTGATCCTCATATCCGTGATATTTCATTTTGATTCCTCTTCTACAACATATAAATATACATTATTCTTCATAAAATTATAAATTATTTATTTAAAAAATCATTCAATGATATTATTAATAGTAAAAAAAACTTTGAATCATCCTCCTCACTATCAAATGGTATGTGGAAGCATCACTCGTGCATTCGTACGACTTACCATCTCCATAATGTGATAAAATTCATTTTCCACCACAATAATTCTTGGATGGTTATAATGATAGGTTTAATATTTCTAAATGATATTTATGGAATAATTATTATATTTATATTATACTATAGTTTCTACTATCTTACATTATTATCTACTAGAAAATGACATTGATGATTATGTATACGTCAGAACTATGACATCAACTATGCGAAATGATACACTTTTCATTTGTTCGTTACATGTATAGTAATATGGATGAATTTAATGAATATATGGTATATATATACGATATTATAGTAATTATTTAAATGTTCATTATTATTCACCTTTCATATATTCCATTCATTGAATAATAAATAAACATTCATGTTTACATAAGGCCTACCATCTTTATTAATGGTCAATTTAATTTATATATCATCAAATTTTACAAATAACCCTATATATATATAATTAATATATATGACATTTATATCATGAATTAAATTTATTATATTATGGAACCATGATCAAAGAATATTGACCATAAATAACAAACAAATATATCCTTCAAAAATAAATCGATTATCCACAGAATAGTTATTTTAAAAATAAATCATTAATAAAATGGTGATAATATTTAATAAGTAATTCATTAATTCTTATATATATAACAATATGGTGATATATTATATGTACTTTAAATCTATATTTATTAATAATTTTGTTTTGACATGTATAATGATATATGATACTTGAGGTATGGAATTTTTGTCACAATCCTATTCTAATTATGATATTTATACTTGAATTATCATTTATGATATTATATAATAATTATCATATAAATCCATATAAAGTTTTTCAAATATGGTTATTTTTTAATAATACCTTTTTTTATTTCATTATATTCAAATTATTTATTCAAGATATTAAAATAATGTTGATAAGAAAAGCCTATATTATTTTTCTCTTTAGTCGAAAATCATTTCCATTCCATGTATATGTTTTCTAAAAATATTTTCATGAATTTTTTATATATTATAATATATATATATATATATATTTTAACTTTTTCCATTAATTATGTTTAATAATATACTATTGAAGGAATATTTCAGTTATTTACCAAATGAGGTACTTTTTTGGGTTTTTAAAAATGTGTGAAAGAAAATTTTTCTTTAAACATATATGTCAAGAAAAAAACTTCCTTCCATCTTGAATCATCAATTATTTTAGTAATAGTTTAAAATTTTCCTTTTTTATTTTCATATTAAACATTTTCTATAATATTTGGTAAATTTTTAGATATTAAATATGTAATTTTAAATTAAAATGTGTATTTTCTTCGAGAATTATTCCATGATTATTTTAAATTAACTTTCTTATATGATTAAATCCTTTGATTTTAATTATATTTTATTTGGAATATAGTCCATTTATATAATACGTAGTTGTTATTTGGATGGTTAATGATTACGATAACGATATTTTTATGAAACTCATTAATTTTCAATGGTTTATGGTATGATGAATTTGAGAAATATTTATAAAACAAAACATATTTTAATGAGTTATGATATAATTATTTGATGTATGTTTTTTTATCTTGTCTATCACATATGTATGGTTTTTATTATTTTTTGTTGGTAATTAAATTATATATCCCTCCAATGACTATGGAAATGTTTTATATCTCATGGAATAATTTTGGGATACAATTTGATATGCTTGATAAAATATGGGAATCAAGTTGATGAACCCGATCTACTATGGTAAATAGGTTGGGATGCCTAATACACTACTTGTAAACAATTGATGATTCATGATCTAATATAATTTTATATTTCTATTATTTATCCTTGACATATGAAATAATTTCACTAAAAAATGTTTCCATAATTTTTTTGACATGCTCTTATTATTCATAAATTATTGACAATGATTTATAACTCATATTATTAATTTCTTTTGAAATGATAATGGTTATACCATGAATCTTGTTTATAATCTAGGATAGATTGTATTTAGACTCAAGGGTTATTTTCATGATCTCTTACCCTTATGTTTATTATATGAGTTCATATATTCATCAATTGATATCTCAAATGTTTACCCTTACTGATCATCTAAGAAAATATTTCGTTATATTTCATTTCCCCATGATATAATATTATATCAAGTTTATGAATATTAAGAGAACTATGCTGGAATATCATTATGCTATATGTTCCATATCATTCATTAAAAAATAATACTATGTATATAGTATCTAATGTAAATAATACTTTAATTTCCATCAGTGTATTTTTCTATGAAATAATTAAATAATCATCTAAAACTATGTACAATTTATGTTTGAATAGTTTGGGTAACTATATGTTTTATCATTGGACAATTTTTATTCAATATTTTAATATTAGTAATCAAAAAAATTGGGGAAAAGCATTAGGATAAGCTTATGTGTAGGATAACATCTTAACGGTTCATTAATGACCGTAGATAACTAGGGTTAAAAATATGGTCCCACCAATTTAGAAGAAGGATTCATGATTTATACATCAATTTATTGATATTTTATGATTATATGATAGTTAAATAATATTATTATATATTTATACTTACAATTTTATTTTTGGTTTTAGTAAATTACTAGAACTACAATACATCTACTGATATTGAATATTATGAATAATGAAATGATTTCCCACCAGTGAAACCAATGAATACAATTGATGTAATGCAACATATTTTTACTATGCTCCCACAACTTTCTATGGACATGAATCATGTTGAACATCAAAATTATAAAAGGAGAGAACAATGTTTTATTGCATCTTTTAGGATTGAACATCCATCATTTTAATGGAACACCTAATCTTTTAGTTTTCTAGTGATTGATCGGTTCCATTGATAAAATATTTTATGTTTTATAATACTTGAAACAAGAAATTGTTACCTATTAATTAATCATTTAGAAGGTGTAGCATATCATTATTGGAACCATATTATGAATTTAAGACTAGAGGTTGAAATTTACCCCAATGAATCTGATGAGTTTTAGAGGATATTTTTCAATAAGTACTTCCCTTGTATATTATGTATAAACATGTAGAAGGAATTCCTTGTGCATAAGAAAAACGAGGATGAATACATCGGTACATATGAGGAATATTTTACAATAATTCTGTGGTATACTTCAAGTTGAATCATTATCCCCAAAATAGAAATTGGTGGATTATTTAGTGCATTTATACCATGTCACTAAAATGTAAAATCAATAAGAGACCTTTGTATCAATGGAGAAATAATTCATTGTACACGTGAATTTGAAATATAAATGGGATATTCCCACCATTCCCATGGTTTTGATAAGAAATAGAAAATATAGTATTGATAAAACTCACGTAAATAAAATTTTTGAATTAAATTACAGACATATAAATGAAAATAAATCTTTAAGAGTCATCAAGGGAACTTCATGAACATAATTGGGAGGTTCATTAAATGTGGAAAGGTGGGTCATAAAACCTTTAAATGATGAAAGGGAAAAAATAGAATGATTATAGAAATGGATGAAAATAAGACTCCAAATAATGCAAAACACATGTTCCAATTATTCAAATAAAATTAATATGAAAATTATTACTTCCAATTCATGAAAATTAAGGTTTATGATGATGAACAGTTTTAGTAAGATCTTAACCACAATGACAATGGGAAATATCCTATGATCATGACTGTTTATTTGGGTTATGAAAATTAAATGGTGAAAGGTAAACTTATCATCCAATCTATCATAGAAAATGACTTATTTGATTCTATTTCTAACAACTCTTTTATATGTAAAGAATTTTTGTGGGTATTTAATTACTAGAATAGTAATTAGATATTTCATAAGCAATGTAAAATCCTAATTGTACAATGGTTTCATCTCATATATATTTCTCCTATTTGATTAATGTTTGTAGAAAGTGCTTCTGGAACATATTCTGATTCCCCCATTAGTTAAATGTTATGTGATTATGAAAATTTATTGTATTTATTTATATGGATACCATATTGATTTTAGAGGAAGGAAAGAAAAATTTCATATTCTAAATAAACCTATGATTATTTATTGGCTATAAAATGTTTCATTCATAGGACATATAATCTCAAGTGAGGTTTTATCAAAAGATCCTTCAATGATGGAAATTATTTACAAATATCCTAGACAAACAATGGTAACTTAAATCCATAATTTTTTTTTGGTTTTTCAAGATTTAACCTACACATTTTGACATATTTTCCATTACTACCTAATTCCCTTGCAATGTTGGCTCGAAAGGGGGTCATGTTTTTATAGATAGATGAATATGAATAGAATTTCAAGGAACTATGGAGATGGTCAGTTAGTGAACTGTTTTTCAAACTAACCTATATTGGAGAAGGATTTTTGATCTATAGTGACGTATTAAATAAGGTAAGGGGATTATTCCTCACGAAAAAATGAGTGGTGATAACATATGCCTTCCACAAATGGGAAACACAAGAGATAAATTACACAACTCCTGATTTTGATCGATCATCAATAATTTTTTCGTAGATGATATAGAGTTATTACCTTTATGGTGAATGGTGTGAAATATATATTGATCATAAAATTTTGTATTATATATTCAAATGGAAAGAGTTTTATATATGGCCAATAATATTGTTGAAAATGATTAAATGTTATGACTACTCAATACATTACAACCAAGGAATGGAGAACACTATTATGGATCATCTATGTCTAAAATACAATGATATGTTATCCATGATAAGGAATTAATTTGAACCAACACTTATGGATTTGTTTAAGATTTAAATTAAAATAATTAATAATTGGTAAAATATTATATTTTTCAAATAAATGATATACCATCAATCCATGGAATGGTTGATGAGGCACATAAGGAAGATATTGAACGAAAAAATAAGTTGGGAAATGTTCCTAAGTTCATCCTTTTCTATAATAGAATATTAATATTTAAGAACTAAGTATGTGTCATGTTCGTACAATTCATAATGAAGAATCTCTTTGATGAAGCTCATATATCATTATTCTCTATTCATAATATATGTACAACAGTGTATAGATATCTGCATAAATATTTCATTTAGGACAACATGATGTGGGATATTTTAGAATATCTATCTCGTTTCCTAGTATATTAGTATGTTGAGGGTATGTGATATCATTATATGGGGATTTTTTTATCCATTTCCCATACCTGAATTTAAATATGAAAGCATCACAAAGGATTTTGTGATTAGACTCCCCAAAAAATAAGAAATTAATAATTTTGTTTGGGTATTAGTTACATTTCTTATGAATATATCACACTTCACATAAATAAAATAATATCACTCCGTTGTTAATTTTAATAGGATCTACATTAAGGATGTGGTGATATTTCATGGTGTACAACATTCCATTAGATCAGATCGAGTTCCAAGGATTACCTCTATGTTTTGTTGAAGTCTTCATTAGGATTCAGATACAATGTAAGATTTATATACTATTTATCATCATCAGAAATATTTCTAGTTAGAGATTAAAATTTAAACACTAGATTATATGGTAAGATAATAATCTATTTAATTTGAAGTTGTCCGGGATCAACACATTCCTCAAGATGATATTTCTTATGACACTAACTTTCACATAAGAATTCATAAATATCCTAATTATACCATCTATTGTAGGATTTTCTGACCACCTAAATTATCTGTGGAAATTTTATAAAAATTGATTTTAGGACCTGAGATAAATAAGTAAAGGGTACAGAAATGAAAATCCATTAAGCAGCTTATAGTGGAAGCTCAATATGATCAATAAATTATTATTGATTATCATCGGTGAGACCCGGATTTCAATGATGGTGAAAAGTTATATCTATAAATTCCCCCCTAGAAGAAGGATATGAGAATTATAAATAAGTTAAAGGTATTACATTGGTATATTTCACTCTTCAGGGTACTTTATTGTGTAGGGATAGTAGCTTATTGATTTTTATTTCCATCAAACCCCTCTCATGTTCATGATGTGGTTCACATATCACTCATAATGAACTGAATACTGAATCCCTAATATGTGTAGAGGTCATAGGTTATACGAATCAATAATGATATCTAGTATGAAAAAAAGAAAATATAATTCTTGGATCATAGTGATAACATGCTATGGAACAAGACTACTGTCCTTGTTGAAGATCTCTATAGGAATCATGAATTTAATAATACTACATGGGAACCCAAGGATATGATAAAATAAATATATCCACATTTTTTAAAACAAATTGATCAAATTTCAATGGAAAAATTAATTTAAATGTGGGGTTAAATTTCACACCATATTTTTTATGATATAGTTCTCTAAAAAAAAAATTTATTTCTTTAATAACTTAACTTACATACTACATCGTGTTAAATAGAACCCTGATATACTATTAAAATATTATTATTAGAGTTCTCACCTAGACATTGGATTGGAAGGTATGAATAATACTAACTACATTTTGAAAAATTTATGGTTTTCATATGTAAAAATTAATTAATCAATAATAAATTAATTATAAATGTATATAATAAAAATTAATTTAAAAATCATGGAATTTTATTTTTAAAAAACTATTTTTATTCCTCCTATGTCTTTTTATATTAATAAATTAAACTATTCACTGTTGATAACTGGTTTTAGTGAATTTCATATATTAAATATATTAAAAGAAGTGACATGAATTTAATGTTTTTTTGTGGAATGGTTTAAGAACAAATGTAGTTTTTATTCTCTAAAAAAATGTTTCTAAATTTTTTTTCAAACATATTCAAAATATAATTTATATTAATTATAGAAATTTAATTATGAATAATGGATCCCATATTTAAAATTAGGATGTCTAAATTTTATAAATAGGTCCCTTTTATTGGAATTTTCAATAAACAATGAGGTAAAATTTATCGCATCTGTAATGGTTAAATCAGATTAAACTAGATTAATATTGAATATTTAGGTCACTATTTTTCATCTTAAATATTATTGGATGATGATACATTGAACCGTATCACATAGGTATCAAAATTAAATAGTTTATGGGGTAATTTTCCTTGAGAATGACCACTATATTTTATTTTAAGAAAAAAATATAATTTGAGTTATTTATAGTGTTATAATAATTTTATAGATTAATATAACATATTAGTGTTTTTTGAAGTATTTTATTTGAATTTATTTTTTTATTGATGCAATTAGTTTCAAATTAAATGAATAGTGTAAAAAATGAATGTAATCTTTTTTTAAGAAAAATATATTTTATTACATCATTTCAAAATCCAAACAATATTGAAATATGTTAAGGGAATAAGATATGGTAAAAAAATCATTTATTATTTTATGAACCAATTGTTACTTTATTAATAATGTTATAACCCTTAATGAGTAAGAAAGACATTATGGTTGTTGAGGTTAAAATTGGTTAACAAAATGGCTAAACCAAAAGATAATGTTTAAAACCCAATTAACCCTATAAAAAATTTATTATTTGATGTGATTTTAACCTCATAATACCGTAATATATATCCATTAAAATTTTTCATATAAACTCACATATACATAAATTAGAGGTTATTTATTTTTTAAAATACAATTCATGGGTCCTTGAGAAAGAATATCAAGGAGGCTTATAGGAGAAGAGGTGGTCGCCTTACCCGACCTCCTTCAATATGTTTCTTCTTCCACCCTATAATTGTTTCATATTTTCTATAACAGAATAACTCTATTATCATAAAAATAAATAATTTTTATTATTATTATTATAAAATAACCTCTATTCATCCTATTTTTCATCAAATGGTATATGGAGGTATCACATCTCTATACGTGCGACATACAATATCCACACAGGGAAACAATTAATCTTCAATATCCATAATACATAAATAGTTATAATGATTTATTGAATAAATACATATGATATTTATGACATAATTTTTAAATTTTAATTATAGTATCTTATCTACCTTCCTACCTTACAATCCTTTTGAATCTAATAACTTCGCTTGTAATGACCCAAAAAATTCAAGGAAATTTTTTTTCTTTTTTTTTCTTTGGATTTTTACAAGAACACAGTTTCTGACGGCACCAGATTCTGAGGCCCGGTGCGCCTGGAATCATTTTCCGAAATGTGGTTCGGGTACGTTTAGTGAACGAATGAGTGGGTTTTTCTTACTTTTGAACCGGTGCTCGGAATCAAATTCTGAGGTCACTAATGGAATCGCAGCGCCAATACTTTCTTAGAAACGCCTCTTCTAGAGTTGCATTTGCTCAGGTGTGGTTTTTAATTTTTGGGCTTTAAGTTAAGAAATAAAATAAAGTGGTGCGACAACTGTATTTTTATTTCACTAAAGCCACTTAAAAGAAACTTAAAGCTACTTAAGCTAAGTTAAATCAGATAGGGTACAATTCAAAATATCCTACCCTCTTGGTAGGATAATTGTGGGGTGGGCCCGCACTAGCCCCACCATTTCTTTTCCGCTAAGTAATGCCCCCGCGAAAACCCTTCATTATGAAAGTCAACTGATGCGTTTTCTTAAATTCTTAACGCACCAATTAATTGGGCGGTTTTATTCATTGAATTAATTCTACGAATTAATGGGTCGTTAATTAACTTTTACTTTTTTTTGTTTGTTGGCATGTTAATAAAATAAGACCAATGATTTTCTTCTTATGTGTTGTTCGTTGAGAGGATCGACAGAAACCTCAAGTTGTTTCTCCTTTTTCGATAAGAACACGAAGAACGCGAAGAACGCCGACCTTCAATGAGAGGCGACGTTGATCGCCGAACCCGAAAAAATTGACGTTGTGAATCCTTGTACTGTGATGCCGATGGATCTCCCTTCACGACGCTTCGTCGCGACACCGTATTCCATGACGACACGACGCCCTTCCGCGACGCGACGACCGCCTCTTTCCGTGACGATCAATTCCGCGAAGAATGCGCGCTCGGCGACTATGGCGAGGTAGGGGATTTTTATTTGAGAACAATCTTTAATTCCTGTGATTGAAACCTTTATAAAAAAGAATCCGGATCATGTTCAATTTTAATTCTATTAAAATTGTGCCTTGGTTGCTATTCATGATTTGAATATATTAATCTTGATTGTTATCACCCAATGCGGAGGGTGCGGGACAAACAAACACAGCCAGACAACCCTCCGCAGTTTTCCGTTGATACGCGGATTGGCGGCCGACGACAAAACATGCCGTAAGGGTGGTTTTTTGGTTCCGCAGTGAAGTACGGGACCCGGGAGGAGCTACGGCGCAGTCGGAAACGAAATCGGTCCACCGGAGAAACTCCGGTGGCCCGCGGAAACCACCGGCGGCGCCGGCTGCCTGCGGTGGTGGCCAGCGGACCCGTAGCCGTGCGGGTCTGGCACACATGGGGCGCGGCTTTGCCGCGTCCACTGATCCAGCGTGGCCCCACGCGGGGCCGCAGAACCTTCATTTGTCGGGGGCAGCGCCCCGTGGCTCCCTCGCTCGGCCCGACAGGCCGGGCCGCACCCTGGCCAGGCCGGGCCACGCCGAACAGGGTCGGACCCGGACCCGGGTTGGGTCGACCCGGTTCGGATCGACAGGGTTCGGGTCGACCCGGTTCGGTCTGACCCCGGAGGGGGTTGTCCCGGGTCAGTCTGGTCTCAGACCCCCCGTCTCCTTACGTTTTTGGTCTTTCTCTCATAACATGAGCTAAGAGCCTCCAAACGACGCGCCGTCCGCAGCGATACGATCCTTGGATTGAGATGGTCATTTTGGTATATCGCACACTTGGTTTCGGAATACTTTTGGTTTGTCCGGGTTGGTTAGTACACGAAACCAACCGGGCCCTCGGAGCAGAAACACTCATATCATGTGCTTCAGACGTCTGATCGACGTTCCGTCGACTTCTTTGAATTCCTCTATGTGAGTTGGATCATTTGTTATACTCCGCATGAGGTTTGGACACAGGTGGAGTACGGTCGGGTTGGTTTTGCCTTAAAACCAAATCGGGCCCCTAGGACGAAAAAACAATATCTCTCAGACCGGGCGTCCAATTGATGTGCCGTCTACGACGTTGAGTTCCTGTTGGCGATACAGAACTTTTGGATACATTAACTCTGTACTAGGTGTCAGTTGATGTATCAGCCTCTCGGCTTGTGGAGCGGACCGTCCCAGATGAGCGAGCTGTGTGCGGGAACCTTAGAGCTGGCTGCGACTGCTACTGTGACGACGACGACTGTGCAGATATCCTCAGTGGATTCGACGGCGATGACTACAACACTCATCCATCCATTGTGGGTCAGTGCTATCGATCCTGTTTGGGTCTGATCCTATGTGATTCAGCGCTCAGCGGTCCTGTGTGAGCCAGCGCCTACCGGTCCTGTGTGGGCCCGATCCCGTGTGGGTCATTGCGGGGGTTAGTTACCTATCGATCGATTGTGGGTCAGATCCATTGTGGTTCATTGCGGGGGATAGTACCTATCGATCCTTTGTGGGTCCGACGACTTAGATGGATCAGTGATCATCTCTATCGTCATTTGAAGAAGTATACATGTATGATCTGAAACTCTGTTTTACTTTCCTTTGTGGATTGTGTTGTGCTATCCTGTGTGGATTTACGTTTTACTTTCCTTTGTGGATTGTGTTGAGCTATCCTGTGTGGATTTACATTTTACGTTCCTTTCTGGATTGTGTTGAGCTATCCTGTGTGGATTTTACGTATTTCTTTCCTCTGTGGACTGGGTTGTACTTGAGCTCGGATGTTGGAGCTGAGCACGAATTGATGACTTAGGTATATGTATGGGAATATACCTAATCAGTGTCGGATGTTACTTCGTGATTGTATCTTTCCATTGTGGTTTATCCTTTATGGATTTTCAGAGACCTTCGGGGGTCTCGGGGTCCCTACTGAGTAGCTTATACTCACCCATGCACGGGCTATGACCGCACTACGTTATGTTGGTTGCAGACGACAGATAGCGCTGATCGTGGTGGAGGCTTGCGGAGAAGGAAGGTACCTGGAGGTGGACCACTAGGCGGGGTATACTCGGAGCGGTAGGGTGGACCCGAGGAGCAGTGGAGGCTTTCTGTACTCACCCTTCAGGTGGGACTTCCGGAGGACGGCTCGACGCTGCGGCTTTTACATTCAGTTTCTATTTTTCCCCTTTCAGTTGTATGTTAAAGTTGGGCTTGTATTTCTATCCCCTTTACCTTCAGCACAAATTGTTCTAGATTATACTTAGGGTTTACTTTTTCTGATTACTTACTATGTGGTTCTTTCTTACTTTACAAAGGCAATTCCTTCCCTTTTTACCGTAATTTACACCTTGGTGCTAGTCGCCAACCCTTAGCCTATGGAATGCGGGCTTGAGGTAGTCACGGAACGGGCCCTGAGGACGGGTCGTGACAAATTGGTTTCATAGGAGTTCGGTTCTACCGCGGACTCTGATCTATCTTCTTTGTGAAACAATAGTGTTTAGTGTATTGGGTGTGGTTATCAGTCAAGGGAGTCCAGTGTTGGTGCATCGGCTGACGTATCCATACACCATGACCCTAACTTCTGATTTCCAACTTAATGCACGAAAACATTGATTACATGTGTATTTTATGTTTTCTTTGTGATTACTTTATGTCAGTTCACTAGGTATACTGTTCTGACCATGGCGCACATGTTTCCTTTTCAAGATGGCCCCATGATGGAAGCCAGCAAGGGTTCTGATAGTCGTATGTGACGACAGCCCGCCGAGCGACGAGGCCTCATTACAGGGCCCTTTGACAGCAGCGGCACCTGCGGTACCTCTACCCGCCGAGCCACCGATGCTTCCAGCACGAGCCACTGATGATTAATGTCGCCTCAGTTCACTGCATGAGTTCCACCGCGAGAAACTTCCCTGGTTCGGTGGGGAGACATACCCTCAGGCAGCCGAGGACTGGATGGAGGTAGTGGTACGAGTTTTCAGACTAGTGAGGACACCAGCAGACCTCACGGTGATCCTTGCAGTGAGCCTACTACACACAGCAGCAGGACGATGGTGGAGATTGATGCTCCAGGTTCACGATGAGGCCTCTCTCATCTGGACAGAATTTTAGGGCCTCTTCCTCTTAGAGTTCGTCCCGGACAATCTCTGTGCGGTGCGCATCTAGGAGCTTCTTCAGCTGCCGTAGGGCATCTTGACGGTCGCACAATACTTGGCGAGATTCACTGATCTGTCGCGCTACTCGACCGAAATGGTACGAGACCCGTTCTTCCAGGCCTAGAACATTGAACATGGATTGATACTTGAGATCAGGGCATCACTGATCTCCCTCAGCATCCCGACCCAGGCAGGAGTACTGGAGCGAGCCCTTTTGATCGAGATCTTTCTTGCTGAGACTTCTCCAGCAGTGAGACCTGCTGCGGAGGCCTACGACCATGGCGCGCCCGAGATGATTCGAGGTATGATCTGTGTCTATTCAACCTTTTCTGTAGTTCTTATAGACACAGGAGCGAGTCACTTTTTCATAGCCACTGCCCTTGTTCAGAGCTCAGAGATTCCGACAGAGCCGTTGGCTCGATCCTTACGGCTAGAGACTCCTATGGGAGCAGACTCGACGATTACACACTGGTGTAGGCATTGTGAGCTTACTCTAAGAGGCAATAGCTTCGGCTGGGATCATCTTGTAGCAGCTTCGAGGCCTTACGACGTCATCTTGGAAATGGATTGTTTATCTAGAGTCCATGCACAGATTGACTGTATTAGCCGCAAGGTTCAATGTGTACGCACCGACGAGAGCAGGTTCACAATCACTGGTGAGAAGGGAGCCTTCGCAGCACAGAATGGACTTCCGTAGAGGAGAGGACAGCCCATCACTCATCAGTTGGCTAGCCTCATCCTAGGAGCTGTTGATGTGCAGAGTCCTAGTTTTCCTATAGTGGTGGATCAGTACGCGGACGTCTTTCCCGACGACGTTCCAGGGATACCTCCTCGTAGAGAGGTAGACTTTCATATTGATCTGTACCCCAGGACAGCCCCGATATCCACTCCAGCATATCGGATGGCCCCCACTGAGCTTCGAGAGTTACGGGTACAGGTGGAGGACTTGCAAGGCAAGGGTTTCATCTGACCCAGTGTTTCACCCTGGGCTTCCATGATATTGTTCGCCAAGAAGGTGGACGGGAGCTCGCGACTGTGTGTCGAATATCGTCGCATGAACCAGGTGAAAGTTAGGAACAAGTATCCTCTACCTAGGATTGATGACCTCTTCTATCAGCTCAAGTGAGCACAGTGGTTCTCAAAGATATAACTCATGTCAGGCTATCATTAGCTTAGAGTTCGAGATGGGGACGTGTAGAAAACGACCTTCAGATGTGGGTATGGCCACTATGAGTTCTTGTTTATGCCATTCGGCGTAACCAGTGCTCCAACGGTGTTCATGGGCCTCATGAACAGGATCATTCAGCCATACCTCGATCGATTTTTCGTGGTCTTCATCGACGACATTTTGATATACTCGACGATTGAGGAGGAGCACTCCTATCACTTGCGAGGTTCTACTAGACACACTCCGAGAGAACCATATTCATGGAAAGATATCGAAGTGTCAGTTCTGGATACGTGAGTTCCACTTAATGGGAAACTTCATCTCTGAGGCAGGAGTTGTAGTGGATCCCGCGATGATTGAGGCGGTGCTAGCTTGGGAGCCACCAAGGTGCGTGACAGAGGTGCAGAGTTTCTTGGGACTTGCTGGATACTATCAGAGGTTTGTTCCAGACTTCTCCAGAGTTGTGACACAACTCTTAGCTTTGATGAAGAAGGGAAAACCCTTTTTCTGGTCAGACAGATGTCAGCAGAGCTTCCAGGAGCAGAGATAGAGATTGACTAGTGCACCTATCTTGAGGTTTCCTGAGGAGGGAGTAGGGTACGTAGTCTACTGCGATGCATCAGGGAACAGACTTGGATGTGTCCTAATGTAGGAGTGGGCAGTGATCGCCTATGGATCACGTCAGTTGAGGCCGCATGAGCAGAACTAAGCTACCCATGACCTGGAGTTAACAGTAGTGGTGTTCGCTCTGAAGACATGGAGACACTATCTGATGGTCGAGCGTTTTAAATTATTTTCTGACCACCAGAGTCTCAGGTACATCTTCTCGCACAAGGACCTGAACCTGAGACAGCGGTGATGGCTTGAGTTCCTCTAGGACTATGACTTTGAGATAGTCTATACTCCTGTGAAGGGGAACGTGGTGGCTGATGCTATCAGCAGAAGGACGGGCATTCAGCTACTTGAGGAGGCGACAGATAAGCTAGCCACTTTGCAGATATCCTTCGTGGATAGATATGGAGAAGCCTTCCTCCAGTCTCTCACAGTCACTCCTCCACTACTGCAGCGGGTCAGAGAGGCACAACATGAGGATACTGACTGTGAGACGCGGCATGCACAATTATCCTCATGACATGCACCTCATGGCTTCTCCATTGGATAAGAGCACGACATCCTTTTCAGAGGACGTACCTTGGTTATAGTTGCTTTACGAGATAAGGTGTTGAGAGAGTTTCACACTTCTCCTTTGGCGGTACATCCTGGAGTGGCGAAGATGTACCAGGACCTCAGACGACAGCACTGGTGGCCAGGCATGAAGAAGGCTATGGCAGAGTTCGTTTCTCGATGCCTCACCTACCAGCAGGTGAAGGCAGAGCACCAAGTACCAGCAGGATTGGTACAGCCCTTGGAGGTCCTGGAGTGGAAGTGGGACGAGATATCTATGGAATTCGTGACTGTACATCCACGCACTTCTAGAGGTCACGACTCCATCTGGGTGATTGTCGACCGACTCACCATGTCGGCTCACTTCTTACCCATCAGAGAGTAGGGCTCAGTGGAGAGCTTGGGGGCGTCTCTATGTTTAGTAGATTGTGCGGCTTCACGGTGTTCCATCATCTATCGTCTCTGATCAAGATTCTCTCTTTACTTCCCGGATTTATAAGGGGTTTCTGGAGGCGTTTGGGACACAACTACGTCTGAGCACCGCCTTTCACCCTCACACGGATGGTCAGACGGAGAGGACCGTTCAGACTCTCGAGGACATGCTCCGCGCATGTGTCCTCGACTTTGGTCGCAGCTGGGAGGACCACATACCCTTGGTGGAGTTTGCGTACAACAACAGATACCACTCCACCATCGGGATGGCACCATACGAGGCATTGTACGGCAGACCTTGCAGATCTCCTTTGTGCTGGACAGACCCTGGGGAGTCAGTAATTGCGGGACCAGAGATGGTCTGGGCCACGACAGAGAAGGTCCTGGTCATCTAGGAGCATATGAGGATAGCTCAGAGCCAGCAGAAGTCTTATGCTTATAGGAGGCGGAGTCCACTAGAGTTCGAGGATGGCGACCACGTCTTTTTGCGTGTCTCACCTCGATGTGGATTACAGATATTTGGCCTAGGCGGAAAGTTGTCTCCATGCTTCATTGGACAATTCCAGGTCCTCAGCAGGATTGGCGAGGTGGCTTATCGCCTGGCTCTACCACCTCAGTTGCACCGGGTGCACGGTGTCTTCCACGTATCCCAGCTGAGGAGATACGTGAACGAACCGACGCATAACATCGACCATGGGGAGCTAGACGTGGATGATGGGGAGACTTTTTCCGAGGTCCCGGTGGAGATCAAGGATCAACAGGAGTGGGTCCTACATGGATGATCGATTCCTCTTGTGCACATCAGATGGCAGCACGGGAACCTCCAGGAGAGCACTTGGGAGAGGGAGGCTCAGATGCGTGCTCAGTACCCACATTTGTTTCCCTAGTTAATGATGTATCTTTATGGGGACGTAAAGACCTGAGGTGGGAGTGATGTAAAGACCCAAAAAATTCATGGAAATTTTTTTTTCTTTTTTTATTTGGATTTTTAAAAGAACGAAGTTTCTGACGGCACCTGATTCCGAGTCCCGGTGTGGCCGGAATCATTTTCCGATGTTTGGCTTGGGTACGTTCAGTGAACGAACGAGCGGGTTTTTCTAACTTTTGAAACGGTGCACGGAATAAAATTCTGAGGGCACCGATGGAATCACAACACTGATACTTTCTTAGAAACACCTCTTCCGGAGTTGTGTTTTCTTGGGTGTAGTTTTTAATTCTTTGGGATTTAAGTTATGAAATAAAATAAAGTGGTGCAGAAACTTTATTTTTATTTCACTTAAGCCACTTAAAAGCCACTTAATGCTGCTTAAGATAAGTTAAATCGGATAGGGTACAATTCAAAATATCCTACCCTCTTGGTAGGATATTTGTGGGGTGGGGCCCGCACGAGCCCCACCGTTTCTTTTCTGCTAAGTAACGCCCCTGCGAAAACCCGTCATTATGAAAGTCAACTGACGCGTTTTCTTAAATTATTAATGCACCAATTAATTGGGAAGTTTTATTCATTGAATTAATTCTACAAATTAATGGGTCATTACTTAACATTATCTTATTTTCGTTTGTTGGCATGTTAATAAAATAAGACCAACGATGTTCTTCTTAAGTGTTGTTCGTTGAGAGGATTTGACAGAAACCTCATGTTCTTCCTCCTTCTTCGCAAAGAACGCGAAGAATGCGAAGAACGCAAAGAACTTCGGCCTTCGACGAGACTCGATGAAGAACGCCAAACCCGCGGAGATCAACTACGCGAAGCCTTGCACCGCGACGCCGACGAATCTCCCTTCCTGATGCTTCTTCCGCGACGATCCAACCACGCGACAACCTTCGATCAACAACGACAAGGTAGGGGGTTGCGCTCCTTTTTAAATTCATTGTGGATTATAACAACATCATTGATTTAATTATTATTAATTAAATATGTATGTTTTTGATCCTCAGAGTTCATCCACGTGACACCGTAATCTGTGGCGATGTGACGCCCTTCCGCGACGCGACAACCACCTCTTTCCGCGATGATCAATTCCGCGAAGAACGCGCGCTCGACGACTACAGCGAGGTAGGGGATTTTTATTTGAGAACAATCCCTAATTCCCGTGATTTTTTCCATTAAAAAAAAGTATCCGGATCAAGTTCAATTTTAATTCTATTAAATTTTTCCTTTCTTTCTATTCATGTTTTGAATAAATTATTCTCGATTGTTATCACCTAACGCGGAGGGTGCGGGCCAAACAAACACGGCCCGACATCCCTCTACAGTTTTCCATTGATGCACGGATTGGCAGGCGACGGCAAAACATGCCGCATGGGTGGTTTGTTGGTTCCACAGTGAAGTACGGGACCCGGGAGGAGGTACGGCGCAGTCGGAAATGAAATCAGACCATTGGAACAACTCCGGTGGCCCGCAGAACCCACCGGAGGCGGCGGCGCCCCTGTGTGCCGTCGGACAGGGCCGCCGCGGCTGAAGCCGCATCGGCGGCGGCCAGTGGACCCGCGGCCGTGCGGGTCCAGAAGACACGGGATGTGGCATTGCTGCGTCCGATGATCCAGTGGGGCCCCACGCGGGGCCGCGACACCTTCATCCCGCGGGGGCAGCACCCCGTGGCTCCCTCGCTCGGCCGCGCGACCGAGCCGAGCCCGGCCGGCCCGACCGGCAGGGTCGCGCCCTGGCCGGGCCGGGCCGCGCCGAACCGGGTCGGACCCAGACCCAGGTCGGGTCGACCCGATTCGGGCTGACCCAGGAGGGGGTTGGGTCGGGTCGGTCCGGGCCCAGACCCCCCGTCTCCAGACGTTTTCGGTCTTTTGCTTATAACATGAGCTAAGTGCCTCCGAACAATGCGCCGTCAGCGGTGATACGATCCTTGGATCGAGACGGTCATTTCGGAATATCACACACTAGGTTTCGAAATACTTTGGGTTCGTCCGGGTTGGTTCGTACACAAAACCAACCGGGCCCTCGGAGCGGAAACACTAATATCTTGAGCTTCGGACGTCCGATCGACGTGCCGTCGACTTCGTTGAATTCTTCTAAGTGAGATGGATCTTTTCGCATACTCTGCATGAGGTTTGGACTCAGATGGAGTACGGTTGGGTTGGTTTTGCCTTAAAAACCAACCGGGCCCCTAGGACGAAAAAGCAAATATCTCTCAGACCGAGAGTCTGATTGGCGCGCCGTCTACAACGTTGAGTTCCTGTTGGAGATACGGAACTTTTGGATACATCAACTCTGGACTAGGTGTCAGTTGATGTATCAGCCTCTCGGCTCATGGAGCGGACCCTCCCGGACGAGCTTGCTGTGTGCAGGAACACTAGAGCTGGATGCGACTCCTACTTTGACGATGAAGACTGTGCAGAGATCCTCAGTGGATTCGACGACGACGACTACAGCACTCAGCGATCCTTTGTGGGTCAGTGCTACTGATCCTGTGTGGGTCAGCGCTCAGCGGTCCTGTGTGGGCCAGCGCCTACAGGTCCTGTGTGGCCCTGATCCTGTTTGGGTCTTTGCGGGGGTTAGTTACCTATCGATCCTTTGTTGGTCAAATCCTTTGTGGGTAATTGTGGGGGTTAGTACCTATCGATCCATTGTGGGTCCGACGACATAGATTGATCAGTGATCATCTCTATCGTCATTTTAATAAGTATACTTGTGTGAGCTGAAACATTGTTTTACTTTCCTTTTTGGATTGTGTTGTGCTATCCTTTGTGGATTTACGTTTTACTTTCCTTTGTGGATTGTGTTGAGCTATCCTGTGTGGATTTACATTTTACATTCCTTTGTGGGTTGTGTTGATCTATCCTGTGTAGATTTTACGTTTTGCTTTCCTGTGTGGACTGGGATGATCTTGATCTTGGATGTTGGAGACGAGATAGAATTGATGAGTTAGGAATATGTATGGGCATATACCTAAGCAGTGTCGGATGTTACTTCGTGATTGTATCTTTCCTTTGTGGTTTATCGTTTGTGGATTTTCGGAGACCTTCGGGGGTCTCGGGTCCCTAATGAGTAGCTTATACTCACCACTACATGGGATATGCCCGCACTACGTTGTGTTGGTTGCAGACGACGGACATTGATGATCGTGGGGGATGCTTGCGGAGCAGGACGATACCTGGAGGTGGACCACTGGGCGGGGTGTACTCGGAGCGGTAGGCTGGACCCGAGGAGTAGTGGAGGCTTTCTGTACTCACCCATCAGGTGGGACTTCCAGAGGATAGCTCGACGCTGCATCTTTTACTTTCAGTTGTTGTTTTTCCCCTTTTAGTTGTACTTTATAGTTGGGCTTGTATTTCCAGCCCCTTTACTTTCAGCACAGCTTGTTCCAGTTTTTACATAGTGTTTACTTTTTCTGCTTGCTTACTCTGTGATTCTTGTTTACTTTACAAAGGCAATGCCTTCCTTTTTTACCGGAATTTAAGCCTTGGTGCTAGTCGCCAGCCCCTGGCCATTGGAAGGCGGACTTGGGGTAGTCACGACACAGGCCCCGAGGACGGGTCGTGACATCACTCATGCAAAGGTGTGGACTTCCACCTCCACAAGTGATATGAGTTAGTTTTTATTTCTTATTTATATAGATGGTATTAAAAAACTTTTTATTTATATATTTTATGTATATAAAATTATAATGATACTTTATAGGTGAATTATTATTTACCTTTATTTCATTCTATCTATTCGAATGTAAAAGTAGCATTCACGCATACTTATGACCTATCATATCAATGAATAGTGTAATTCATTTTTCAATATATCAATTTCATGGATGGATATATATATATATATAATGAATATATTTTATATTTATATCATGATTAAAATTTTTTATAGGATATTACCATGACAAATGATCAAGGACCAAGACTGATAATCCAAAACATGCATGAAAAGTGAAGCAGTTATCACTGTGAAAAATGTTTTAAATTTGAAATAGTTAATAAAAAGGTGATAATATATATAAACAAAATCATAAATTGTAAAATATATGTGATTACTCAAATGAAATAAATTTATAATAACTTAATATTTATTATAGAAGAGTATTTATTGTGTTTGAAGTAATACGACACATGAGTTATGGGATATGTGTGTCAGTCCTATTTTAATTATGATTTTATATACATGAATTTCCGTTGAAGAAATTATATTATTATTATATGATATATAAATATAAATTTATTTTCCAGTTTTTTTCTAAATAATATATGTTTTAATTTAATTTCATTACCATTATGTACATTAGAGATTGAAAAAATAAGGTAAACCTACTTTATTTCTCTCTTCGGACGAAAATAACTTTTCTTTCCTATCAATGTTATCTAAAAATGTTTTCATTATTTTTATTAATATTATAATATTATATTAAATAATTCATTATTAAACTATATTGGATTTATTAAAATATGGTTAAAAATGATTCCTATTTTCATTTTCTAAATAATGTATTTTTTTGGACTTTTTATTAATGTTTAAAATGAATTATTTCTTTTCACATATATGTAATAAATATATTTTCATGTCATAAGGAAAAATAAGGTAATTGAATAATTATTTATACATTTTGAATTTTTTAGATTCAAATAATATTTTTCCCATAATATTTTTGAAAATTTTAGATTTTAAATATGTGATTTCAATGTATAAAGAGTGTATTTTCATCCTGAATTATTTCAATTATTATATTAATGTGATTTTCATCTAAAATAAAATAATTTCATTTTAATTATATTTTATTGTGGATATGGTCATATGATAACCTCTTTATTCTTTTTTTTGTAAGTTTAATAATTACGGTGATGATATTTTTATGAAACCCTTTTATATTCCAGGTGTTATTCCATGATATATTTGTGAAATGTTTATGAAACTTTCCTACTTTTCCTGTATTTTGATATGATTATTGATGAATGTTTTATGATATTGTGAAACATATGTATTGATTTCATAATTTGATTGTTGGTTCTAGAATTATATATGCCTTTAGTGAATTGTGTAATGTTTTATATCTTGTGAGATAATTATGGGATACTAGTTGATGTTCTTGATCAACTATGGGAAATAGGTCGATTTTCTTGATCCACTATAAGAAACAAGGGCGGATTACTGATTCACTATCAGAAAAATTTAATGATTCCATATCTACAATGATTTTATGGTCTCAATAGTTTTTCATGACATGTGAAATAGTTTCTATAAAAATGATGAGGCGATGCTTTAATTTCATTAACTTATAGTTCATGATTTATTTATAATGAATTCCTACACATACGATTCGTGTATTTATAATTGATAATGTTTTATGTTATGAATAATGTATAAAATACATGATAGATTTTTTATGATATTTTTAATTAATATTAATGTTGTTATACCATTTTTATTATGTTATTCTATTTTTTTATCATCAATCCATATCTCCCATGTTTACACATTCTGTGAATCTGTGCTCACCATTGCTTATTTTTTTCATTTTCCATGTTATGAATAAAGGATTAAGTAAAATATGTATATTAAATGTACTATTTTGGAAGATATTTATAGGATAGGTTTTATATATTTAATGAAATAAAAATATTTTGTATGTAGTTCTGAAAGACACTAATCCATTACGGTCATTGGGTTTGTAATTGTGAAATGTGTTGAATGTTCATCTAAAAGGGTGTAATATTAATATATAAATAGGTTGAGTCACTATACCTACCAATTCCTGTAGACCTAATGGGTTGTTTACAAAAATAATCTATATCATTTTCCCTAATACATCTCATGAAAATATAAAAAATCATAAGAAATATCAATGAATAAATGGTGAAACCAACTTTTTTCCTAAACCTAGTCAGTTAATATCTCATTCTCACTAAGTCTCACTTATAAAAATATCACATTGAAATATTTGTATCATATTTATGAAAATTTATATAAAAATGAGGGTACCCTATATCCACATCACTACTAAAATTGTCACCTACAGACCCCCAAAGACATATAAAACTATGTTATCATCCATTCCACAATCCATATCATTTTACACCATAATTTCATATGTGCACGTCATAATTAAATTATTATAATAACAAACCGGACCCAATCATATCCATATCATCATATATCATAACCTTTATCTATCACAATATTCATTTATATAAATCTATACCTTAATCCACTAAATATCATGTATATATACATACATCCTAAACATAATTTTTTATATCCCATACACGCACACACACACACATATATATATACATATCACATAAACATAATTCATTATAGTTAATATAAATATGCATCATTACTATAATACATTTAATGTGGGTATGGGGTATTAGTAAAAAATTCACATCCTATACTACCAAGATGTTGGTGAAATCACTCGAAACAATAATCCTTATGTGAGCATTGGTTTCCCAACCCAACATGGGTTTTGGTGCAGATGAAATAACAAAAATACTATTAATATATTATAACACGCATTCCCTAACCATGGAATTATATATCACACACTATAATAGGGATATAACTATCATCCCCACCCATCATCTACAGTTCCACCTCTAGACACAACACAAACCAATGTTTCATCTAATCAATATAAGAATCATCAATCTAATTATTATCTCATAATCATTTCCCATTAATCAATTAATAATTAATCATACGTATATATATTTATCATCATTATGTTATTATATTTCAATTTCAAATCCATTATTAGTCATATTAACATTTATTATCTAGGATACATTCATTTAGGCCCTATGAATATTCAAACCTATATATTCTATATGGTCACCTTCCTAAAATATTATTTATTTATTCACAACATATAATATAATTAGATATTGTTCGTAATAATTTATAAATATCACATAATATCTCATTCAGTTCATGGTTAACCAATTCATTATTCAAATCATTTATTTCATCACCATTACATCAGTATAACCCATTCTAATTAATTGACCGTTAAATTCATTTAAATTCCTTGTCCCCAAAAACTATGACACCATCACATCAGCCACTAAAACACTGAATAAACAATTTTACCAACCACAAAAACATTATCACATTCTCAAAATTATAATAGAAATGTCATCGTCCCCATAATAATTCACATCATACACCTGCCACAACAACAACATACCATCAACCAAGACACACCACCATAAAAATAACAACATACCTATCAATATTAATTTTCTATAATTGAGAGGCATCTGTGTTTTAACAAACATATAATGATTAAAGAGATATAAAGTGGTGAAACCCTAATGGAAAGGTACTTATTATAGTTATCATAGTTATTGACATCAAATGAATACAATAACTATATCATATATCATATATATATATATATTCTAATATAAATTTAGAAATTCAATATATAATCAATAAAAATTATCAAAATAATAGTAAACAACTTATTTTGTTAACTTATTTTTATTATTATCAAATAATAATCATGATGTGAAATCATAATATAGCATGATATTACAGTAATAGTACATCAAACAATATAATCAATAAAATATAAATAATAACATTGGAATCAATATCATATATCAATATCACGAAAATCCTGATAAACATATGTAATTAAATTTACCATTTCAAATTCCATAAGACCATATAATTATATTCTTAAATAAATTATATTTATTTATCAAATGAATAGAAAAATACGATTATTTCATTTTAAAACGAAATAATAGAAGAGAATTTCAAAATACTCTACCTCAAACTAATGTTTGAAGAATGAAACACAATAATGATAAATTAAAAGTATGGTCACACCACTAAACACACAATAATCTTCCATTGAACCTAAAAACATTGATTTATCTATTGAAAGATGAATAAGAACTCCAGAAAATAATGATAAGAACACTAATATCATTTCATGGGGAGGGAGAAGAATAATAATATATGATAAATAGATGGAACTAGAACCTTGTAAAAAAGGGATCAACTGTGAAATGTCAGGACTTCAAGATTCATCATTGAGGACTAGAAACCCCATGAAATAATCATTCATCTACCAATGGTTGTAGGTATGTTGGGGGAAATTAATAAAGATGAATATAATATCAACATTTTTAAAAAAATTTCATAAGTCCCAACCATGGTGTTGTTAACATCAAAACAGACATTTCATTCTCGATGAAACCGTGATCATACAAGCGAAAGAATTTAATATTCCCATTAATACACAGAAAATCACTAATAATTTATCTATATTATATATAATCGACCTCATCCATGAAATAGATAAACTATAAATAATAATTTCATGCTCAGGCCTGACCTAATCCCAGAACAATCATGATAAATCCATCCAAACTCGCAGTTTCAACCTAACTGCACTAACAAAACATGACATGAAACTCTCCTAAACATGTCCTAGATGCTAGAAAAACTATGATGTGGCATTACCACCATTACCATTTCATACTGAGGCCTCACCAAGCATTGAAAATGGACACTCAATATAAAATGTCCGTCACCATAGCACAGACCACCTAATCACCTATATCTAAATTAATATGAGTGCATCCACTCAACATAAAAAAATCCAAAAAAAAATACAACAACACCTCTATAAAATGAAATGAAAAATGACCATAGGAAAATGATTATTTAATACTACCATTTTTACACATAAAAAAATTACAAACATATTTATCCACCTTAAAATTGTTTTTTTAAACTCCAAAATACAAAACTATTACTTTTACCCATATACTCCCTCGAAGACACATTATAAAACCTATATACCCGAAAAGAAAATGTAGAGAACCAAGGATGGTATGTTCCTATATATTATGTACATATCAATTTATTCTAATCCTAAATAATCTTGATAGAGTCTAGGGATAAAAAAACCTTAAAACCAAATATACTATAATATATTAGTCAAAAAGGATTTTCACAATCAGAAGATAACATCACGAATATCACAATATAATAGAGGAAAAACATCAATCAATATGTCATACAATGGCATCAACATATTAATAACACAAAAAAATTAAAAAACATATGATATTGAGTTCTCATACATGAATTGCATTCCCATGTACTCATCTTTATGTCATAGTGTCACAAATAGATGAAAAACCAAGGAATATAATTATCACACAATCTTATCTCTCAACAGGGATAAATTTTATTAATTAACACAAAAAAAAGACACATAAAACATAATATAATACTCCCATAAATAAATCACATTATATTTATTATCAATTATTGATTAAACTATTGGAAAATGAAACCATATTGGATCAGAACTACATATGGAGAATTTAACAATTAATTTCCAACCTCATACAAAATCTGAAATACCTCAAAATTAATAATAAATTTAGGATAAAAATATTATAATGACAATATATTGATTAGCCTATAGGAGTATAAATCCCCATAAACACACGAAATATAATGGAAAACTACAAATTTATCCTCCCATGACCTATATTAGTCTTATAATATTCCTTTACAGTCTATCTCCCCAAGGAATCCCAAATACCTTTTCTTTTATGTTCTACATCAATTTTACCCAAGAGTCACCAAATCCCCACCATCGGTCTAACATAATAGATATCAATAATTTGGTCCATACAATGCTTTGAATGGATCAATATCATTGGATTATTGATAACAACTTTTTTTGGATAAATCTTCAAAGGTTAGTTCATTCACCCATAAACCTCCAAAATACAAAACACATATACACTATGTATCCTCTATAGTATAGATAATAATACCTATTTGACCATATATCCATTTATGGATCAACATTCATGGGAATTACGGATATAAAAAATCATGTTGATGACCCAACCATACTAATAAGGTGAAGTAAATATCTTGATAAAACTAGATCATCCTTGTTTCCCCTTGATGCCAAAAACCTCATCGATATAAAACCTTGTTAATGTATCTACCACACTTTACTTTTTGATCACCAATAAATGAGTTGAATATTAAAAAACATCCATAATCACCCGAATATCATCACATCCACCGTATGATTATAAAACATTGATAATGAAATCTATTAATATGTCATCCCATATTAAACAAGAAAACATTTAGCGGCAATAATATACAACTATATACCTAATGATTGGGTTTCACCGTCTAACAATCAAAAAAGCATATCATGAACTCTACTACTAAACTCTTCATCCTTGACCACAAAAAATAACCCTTTATTATTATGATACATACTTTATAATCCTTATTTAATAGACAATGATGAGTTATAGAATACACAAAGAAAAACCATTCACACCACTAATAGAACATATAACCTCTCTATATATGAAACCTTATGTTTATCATAATCAAAACATATAAGGGGAATCATTATAGATAATAGAATTTTTTCAACCCACAACATCAAAAACTCCAAACTGATATTTCACTACCTTCTACACCAAATGTTATTTCATAACCATTTAATAATTACAAAATCTACCACTAAATTCATATAAAATAATATTCAAAATTGAAATATCCTCCATCACACTCCATTAATCATTAAATTCACGAACAATATCATCATGAGTTGTATTACATAGAAGAATAACTAAATTTTTTTCCCCTAATGTATATGATATCTCATAGTCATTATACAATAAAAAATAAGTCCAACTCCGCTGATGATGGTTGAAATCACATTTGGAGAAAATATATCTCATGTTATTATGATCCATTAGAACTGAAAAAAATTCACCGAAAAGTTATTATTTCCACACAATTAAAAAACAAAACTTTTATTTTCTCGAGATCATGGGAATCTTAGTGATGTTCATATGGCCATAACTACCAAGAACTGTAATAGATCACCTCCATGTACTATTTCATAATAAAATCTGACCCATCAAATGAAGTATGACACAAGACATGAATTATGACTCCCTCCTCTAGATAATAAAAAAATATGAAGTCAAAATAGTTTCTCATTTTAGTACATCAATGTATCCTGATAGTGGTATATCTACATAATTTCTTGGTCATAATTATTCAAGGTTTTCAATGGGTTACAATATAATAAAAAGTAGTTATAATCCTCTATTAAAATCCAAAAAGACCTTGGAAACCAAAAAAATCCTTTAATTTTTGAAATAATTCAAATAAAAACTATATTAATATTCAATTATTCTATAAATATTCCCTACAATGATATTTAATTATCTAAGGAATGCATCTAACTCACTAAAAACATACACATAAATAGTTTTTCTTATAAATGATAACATTACAGAATATCTAAAACAACACTCTGATTATTCGAATGATCATCCTCAAAATTAAAATATAAAAAACATTCATCAATTAACACTACTATAAACACATATAGGAACTCATGTATCACAGATCTCATTAGTCACAAGAATAAATATATTGCATTTGTGATACTAAAATGAATAAAAAGAAACACAAAGTTTCCAAAACAATACTAAAAGGCAGTCTAAGATATATCATTATTCTTCACCCATGTTAATGGTACTCAAACAATAATATATCACTGAGAAACACAATCCATCCTTAAATTGATCAAATAATTCATTAATACTTAGTAGTGGACCATTGTTCTTATATTTTAGATGATTCAATAGATATAATACATACAAAATCCATATAATTATATCATCATTTTTGTGATCATCTATTGAGCACCCTAAAGAGACACACTGGACTTGATGAATCCCTTTTATAATATATCATTATTCTAATTCCTCAAATTGGGTAACATAGAATTTGATATCCTATATTGATTCCTTGAAATTGGAGCACCATATAAATCAATGTATCTATGTTCTATCAAGTCGACCAGAAAATGATTAGTATGATAAAATCTAGAATTATTTTGTGGATTCATATATGAGTCATGTATATACACACATACACCAAACAAATTGATGTAGGAATTATAAATCCTTTGAAGACACTTCTATATAGTGATATCATGAATTCATGCATCTATAACACAAGTAATAATGCCTTTTCTAATTCATTAATTGTATTCATTTATTCCCTTGCATAATATATCGTATTACACAATACTAAATGATAACAATAATTGAATTGTACAATTAATCATTTAACACACTAAATATTTAGTTCATTTTATTAATGGTTTTAAAATGCATGGGATCTTATTTCATTAATGAATCATGATATATAAATAAAAATATATAACCATATATCACATATAGGCTATAATATTAGGGAGTATCACCTTAAATATCCCACTTACACTAAAACCTAAGGGAATTTGTGTCATTTCCCCATATAGTATATCATATAAAATGACTTTTCATACCATGTCCAAAACACCTTTTTGATATCTTCCAAAACAATTTTTTAATGCTATATTTTACTTAACCTTGTATCACATAATATAAAATAACTTATAAATACCCATCCAAAATAAATTTGGATTCACTTTAAAACAATTTTAGTGTCACTCTTTGTGTAAAATTTAATCCTCATTTTTTCAACCACAAAGTTTTCACCCATGATCCTTTACAACATTGATAATAAATATTCATATCATTTCCATATATATAATCATTTAGTGTAATCTATAAAATAATAAATGACAATCAAGGTAAAAATAAATCTAGTATGATATCCATCAAATACATATATCTATATACTTTTTTCCACCATTCTATATCGTATCAAATTTGGAATTATCATTTTTTCACTTTTTCCAAGACATCTAGTGACGATAGGACATATAGAATGTCAATCCCATATATCCAACTCAAATATTATTGAGTGTATGAGTATAGTAGGATATGATTAATGAATACATCACATTTTATTCAACCTTATGGAACAACACATCACATTTACCTTTTCCAGATAAATATACAACATCTAGGTGTGGCCAAACACTCCCTCAATCTCTCTCAATAAAGGGACCATATGTTATACTCAATATTCAAGAGGAAAAATATCATCTTGGATAATCCCCAACCAATGACAAGGTCATCAACATAACCAAAAATATTCGTATTATTTTATTCAATATGTAGACCTTTATAATTATGTAATCAAATTATAAAGGTTCTCATTCTATGTATCTTACAATCCTTAGGTATTTGGAAGTCAAATCTGATCCATGAACCGGTAGTATTATAAAGACATATGTATGACACTCCATGTGGTATATAAAGTAGATCATATATCACATGCATAAAATCATATTATTTTTTTACACCTCATTATAATATTTTGTATCTCTATACACAAATCCTACACATGATAACATTAAAATTTGAATATTAACTATAATAATCCATAAATAAAATCAGTTACGAATAAACTCAATGATATTCTTTGATAGGGAAATTAAAATTTCACATTATGAAATGTATATATATTTATACATTGATGTAGCCAATGTGATAGAATAATTAAATGGTTGATTAATTTAATATATTATATTTTAATATTATTAAATTATTTTAGAATATACAAAAACCAACACAAGAACCAATTTATCATATAAAATATGGTAAATTATTATATATTCCTCATGTTTTATACACATTTTATTTTTTGTTAAAAAATTACATTAAATGTAATTACCATCCCATTTCAATGTGAAAATATAATTGAACCCTCCCACTAAACTCAGGGAGAAACATATATGATGTATGTTAGTTTGATTAATGGTGAGAGTTGTGAATCATATTCCTAACTATTCAAAATCATGAGAATATTAAAACTTATTTACTTCATAATAACAAATGTTATAATATAAAATTATATTTTACACATAGAACTCATTCTAAGGCCATCTTCATGATCCATAAAACTATTTTACATAAAAAACCTTAACTACTATTATTATTTTATAACAACACATTCTATATCTCTTAAGATATTCAATCTAAATAAAATTAAACATAGATTCTTATAATTTATTATTTTCACCAAATTAAATTTACTTATTTAAAAATACTACCCCACTTGCCTCTTAGAAAATATATTACATTAAGGTAAATTTATATGACAAAAAAATTGTAGGAAATAACATTTATTTTCATTTAGGATAAATTTTTATGAAAATAAAATTGTTTCCATATTATATATAGTTTAGTATTTAACTGGAAAAAGGTTATTTGAAACGTTTACTTCATTAAAATACAGCACTAATGGGTGTTCAGAACACATTCCCAAATATTTTTACTAATACATGAATAAACAATTTATCCAATATACAAAACAATTTATCCATTTATTCTTCCCAAAACATTGTATATAAATGGATGAATCATAAATCATGTGTATATAATTATTCATGTAAAAAAATATCAAAACAAAATTTTTTAATCAAATATATTCTCTTGTTACATAATGGAAATGAGAAAATAATACACACCATTTACATATTTTTATTTAGACTTTACAAAATCATTTACAATCTATTCCTTGTTATAGTAACTATTTAATCCATCTCGGGAATATGTACTATGAGCTCAATGAAATTTTCATTTTATTTTGAAATCCTATATATTTATTAAACTTTGTAAAATTTACATTCCATATTACACACCTCTAAAAATTGGAGAATAAATATATTTAACATTCATACTAAGTATGGATATTCTATGGTGTTTTCTAAACCCTTTAAGTATATATTGTATAATATAATGATAATAAAGTATTATAACCCAATCCAAAAAAAATATTTTCATGACCATGATCAGATTCATGAAGTAACCTTGATGAATATTTGAAATATCTTTTCTTCATCCTAATTGATCTTTTTCCGACTTTCAATATCCATGTAGTAGCAGAATATAGAAAACAAATTGCTGGTTAATATATATTTCCAAAACATTGATAATATCTTGTAAATATTCATTAAATTAAACAATAATTTTGGAAAAATTAAATAAATTATATTATAATAAATTCTCAAACAATAACATTCCATTTCAGTATACTCTTATAGAATATTTTAGAATAAAAAATCATAATCCATATGTATCTCGTTTTATTAGGAAACTTATTGTTTATATTCTATTATCAAGAGATAAATGATAAAATACACATTTTATGATAAGTAATTAAAATGTTTATGTATCCAACTTATCGATGTAGTAACTAATTTTCTATATTAATTTTAATCAAGAATCAATTTTTAGTTCTTTTCATCTTCTGACCTTCTTTATATTTATTACACATTCTAAAACACTCAGTTGATATGATATATCTTTCAAAAGAATAGATTTCTTTTATATAAAAAATAAATATTTTAGAAATCCATTAGTATCATTGAACATTAAATATATTCAATCACATTAAGTATTAATTGACATACCCAATCACACTGAGTATATGGGACTAATATTTGTTGTACCTGATAATATTGAGTAGAGGCTAAGATTAATTCAAAAAAATTCATCAAATTCCTTTGGAATATTAAAATAATCACCCAATAATTGATTAAAAATATATTTTATGACACATATAGTTTTCCTAAAGAACATTTATTTAATCATGAATATTGTGTAATAAATTTTCATAGGTTACTAGTAAAAGAGTAATTTACATTAGTTTACAACTTTTCGAAGACTAATCAAAATGTTTATAATAATGATGATGATATTATATATAACATAATATTTTATAAATTTTTTACCACATATTATTATCTATTAAAGAATGTATTTTATGAAATGGTTTTACACTAAAATTATTAACACTATTGAAAAAGACATCATATTCATTAGTGTTACAAGATCCATATTTCATTAATCAATGAATCATCTAGGTAATTGTTCTAAACACCTATTTATTTATGTATAAAACCATCCAAATATAATCATATATTATTAATGGATATTTATGGAGATAACACATTTTCTAAACAATTATATGGATAATCCCAACTACATTATTTTATCATAACTATTAGGAATTCCCAGCTATGTGTTACCAAAATTAAATAAAAAACAATATATCCATTGAAATATACGGGGAACCTAAATTATGAATGAAAATAACTAGCATGAGATTCCAGAGTTACTTACTATATGACTTCCCCATACAATATAATCTTGGGGAACCTAGAATTGAAACAAAACTACCAAGTTGATTGATAAAGGTATGGTAAAGTAATATATTAGAAGAAATAATACAATTAGTATTTAAAGGAAATTTTAATCTTACTATCTTATTTCATGTTATTTATTTTATGTATGCTTGTTTATGGTGATTTATTTTGCAAAATAAATCCCTGCACCAAATAAATATCTTCATACATTATTTTATTTTCTAAACATTACACAACACACATGTTTGTGTCACTCACCCAAAAATAGAATCCAAACATATTCATACATATCTCGATAAATCCTATTCCTAAGGTATATGAACACTTCATGTAAATTCATAAAAATTTATAAATAAGGAAATCTCCACAAGAGTAATTATATAGAAATATATACCCAACACCATTCTATTTCCTATAGAATGTATTGGCCCCTAGGTATGAAGGTATTAAAGAACCAAATTCCCTATACATAGGGACACATTACATAAGGAAAAATAAAATTTATAATATCTATAACACCTAGTATACACAAAATATATTCTCTAACTATTTTAATATTTACTCATTTTTCATCATCTCTCATTCCATTGGGATTATATCCCACTTAATATTTCACCTCGATCTTTTTGGGTCCCATTTTTGTGGTTTACATTCCCATGTATCATTTTCTGATTTTTTTTCCTCATACATCAATATATTCCTTCAAGTGTCAGACCTTATTCTTTTATTATTTATTTACTGGGTCTCTCATCTCTAGAGTTAATGATTATCACTTTTTTATGTGCATGTATCCTCCAATTTATCCTTTTAAATGACATGAATGAAACACCACATCATATAGTGGTAGATACAACCATGAATTTTCTAGTAGAAGAACTGTGTGAGAAGAATCATTGGTATTCATTACAGTTTTTATTTTCATTACCATGATCCGGTAAGTATTTGGATAAATTTTTTGTTTAATTAATGGTATTTGGTTCTGTTATATTTGATGATTATGTATTTATTTCATATTATCCTCTATATATGGTTTTTATTGTGTCATAATTTCTATGATCATTATGATGAAGCATCTTGATTTTTTTTGTTATTTTGGCGGTGGTGGTGATAGTATGAATTCTCAAAAGGGCGTCATTTGTTTCACAAGACGACAATGACAGTGGCGGCTACCATTTAGTTGTGGTGTGGGGATGTGGCGACAAAACTACCTTAGGCCTTTACTTCAGGTTTCACATGGGGTGGTTATGATGATTATTAGGTGTCTAATATATGGGATGGTGATGGAAAATGATGGATGCATGTGATATTTCAGCTACTATGCGCACAAAAATCATATTCCTTGAAGATGGTAAGTTGATCTAGTGATCACTCAGGTGATGTTTCCAATGAATCCGACCAAAAAACTCAATGGTTTATAGGGTAGAGTTTTAGGTTTAATAATCAAGTTAAAAATTATCTTAGTGGATGAATTCGTTCTCTTTTTGTGTGGTTTTATTATTTTTTATTTCAAATTTTTGAGGGGGGTGTGATCCGATGGAAGCTATTTGTATTTGATTTTTTATTGGGATTGTTGCATTTGGTTTTGTTTTTTATGATATTAGGATACTAATCATTAAAATTGATTCTATGAAAAAAAATGGATTTTCATACATAATCAAATTATAATCACTTTCCTAATATTTATATTTCAAAATATGGTAATACAATAATTTTGAAAATAAATATTTATAATCATTAAAAAAATTATGAATTTATACACATTAAATTCATTCCAATATAAAATCTTTCATATGTATCATTATATGGATTTTAGATTATATATATTTGATAATATATAAATTATAAAAAATGTATAATAAAATTACTTTAGTTAAATAATTTATATAATCTAACTATCATATACTTAAACATTACATAAACTTGGATTGTATCTATCATCAAATAAGTTTTTAATATGGATAAAATAAAATAAATATAAATCCCCCATTTAATTTGAACAATTAAAAATAATTAAATATTAAAAATTAATAATTTTTATATTGTAATTTTATATTTGGGTCTTATTATATAATTTATAAACTTGTATAATGTATTTTTTATGATTTCTAAAAAAAATTATTTCTTTATCAGAAGATGTAATATAATTTGTGTAAACGGAATTTAAAATATTAACATTTAATATTTGGGAGTAAAATGTATCATAATATTTTAATTAATTATAAAGAGTATATAATTATTTAATTTATTAACCATTTATAAATTAAAATATCATAGAATAAATTTTATAATGATTTATAATTTTTTTATAAATCATTTAAATAACTTTAAATGTTAAAAATATTTTTACTAATTTTCAAAAAAATTATGATTATCCTTATGAATATGAGAATACGTACATAAGTATAAAACCTTATACCCTGACACAAGATTTGTATATTCCCCAGTATAAAGTTATGCCACTACTTACATTTATTAAGATTAAATATTATGAGTTTTGTAATGAAAATTTAAATATTTCTTTTACAAAACTCATTAAGTATAAGTGTAAGACCCTTAGGTTAATTCTTCACATAAGTCTATGACTTGTTATACCATTAAAAATCCTTCTGGAACCACTACATTAATGTTAGAAACGATTTTAACATTAAGAAACACTGGGAATCCTCACCGAAAAAGGCTATAACCTTTATGTAGTCATCTCACTTATGGATAAGCAGTCTATTAACATTATGTAAACCTTTAAAAAACACCCTATCTTTAACAACACCAATTTCATGTATGGTAAGATATGATAGCTCTTATGCAGACAACACTATGTAAGGGTAATACCTAGGTTACCCTTATGAATAATAGTTGTGTTAGGATATGGATTTGGTTACATTTACATAGCCCATATATGATTACATAAACCCTATTAAGATATCAAATTTCAAAAAACTGGAAAATGATCGATTTTTTTATTCATCGTAATTTCTAGTATGATTCAATAAATATTTATCATTATTTCCCTCTGATACAACTAAATGGTTCTATCAGAATCTATTAATAATTATTAAAATAGGTTTATGTAATTTTAACCCCTTTATTTAGATTCATTATTCAAGGAATATGCATTTTGTAATAAAAGTGAAATAAAAAATACTATAAATTCAAGTGTACCATTCAACGATGTGAAATTACAACCATTGAACTTGGTCTCATGATTTTGATAACGATCACTATATTGAGGAAAACCATACCAACTACCTTGGAATACAAAAACTAATATGAATCACATGTCATACATGTAGGATGATCCTTTATCCCATGATGTGCTAGATTCTTTAAATATAAATTTATTAGATGAATAAATATAGGGAAAAACTATAGTTTCGTTCATGAATCATGTGTTCACAAAAAAACACCATCATATTAACATGTGATTTATAATTCCCATATGAATACTCCTCAAAAGTGCATGAATTAATTAATGCACTTATAGTGAATGTATTAACTCATTGATTAAATCATTCATTATATGCATTTACATCCTAGAAATTTATCAGATATGATTTTTAATAAATAATAACATTAAATTATTTAAAATATCAAATATGAACACACATAATATTTAATGCATCATTTTATCAAAGGTGATAGTGTGTATGATATCTTATTTCATGCATGAATCATGATATTCCATGAGCATGATATTTACATCCATCACATCATTGATATATCTTTTGAAAATATATCCTTCTACATTTATTATATCGTGAATTAAGTTAAAGTGATACCATTTCCCTATGAATCCCATGAAATCATCATCAATACCTAACTCTAATCTCTATCCCAATATCTCATCCAAAAACATTGATACCATGTTTTATTGACCCACTGCCACTAAAACCAAAGTATTCCTGTAGGGAATATTTTAAATGTCCACAAATCCCACCAACAATAGGCCCTGATTTAGTGGTTATAACTAAGGGTATAATAACAAAAAAATGATAGAAATTTATCTCATAAGTCCAATAAATAATATGAAAAATTAAAATAAACCCATGATATGATAAATAAATCATCCCAATATACATTCAACAACACATATATCGAATGCTCTAAATAAAATTTCCATGAGAATAACACATATGATAGAAACTCCATAGACTCTAACGAAGATTGTAAACGTAGTGAATTTGTATTGATCATACCATTCTCTAACCTCATCCAATGGGCCAAAATTTATATATAAAACCATATTTACAGGGGTAATAATACATTTATTCATGTTAGTATCCTCCACAAAACATATTTATAAAAATATAGGATAATAATAATTTAACCATATTGAATAAATGGAGAAACTAACTAATTACCTAAACCAGTATATCTATGATTTGATCCTCAACAGGGGTAACTAATCGAAATATTACATAGAAGTATAAGTAACATTATATTGATTTGATATATAATAAGGAAATTAGGTATTATATATTTTATCACGAAACAAATTGTCCTCACACCCCAAAAACATATGTCCAAGTGGTACCATCCATTTAATAATTCAAACCATATTATTCCACACATCCACATATCCACATCACAACTATATCCCACTATAAGAAAATGTTTATTTTTTATTGGGGATTTAACATTGATAGTTTCGAATATATTTTAATGTCCCACTTCTGGGGTTTTAACATTATATATTATAATAATAGATGATAAGACTAAGCTATTGGTCCTCCATATTAGTTATATTAATAGTAGATGTGAAAACACGGACAATTAGAACCTCCTTGTCTCTATTTATTATTATTGATGTGAAAAATCCATTGACCGGGGTATTGATGCCAACAATTATAATAAATTAAATTTAAATTTTTTTAATCGTATATTTTTATATTAATTTATATTAGAGTATTTTTTAACATCAATTATATTACGACTCATGTCAGACAAATTTTTAAAAAAATTTAAAACACTTGCATATTTAAACTCCCATGACTCATTATTTCGAACTTGAAAATCTAAAACCCAAACATTCTCGAGTTAAAAATTCTCTCCCTCAAATCAGATTATCTATATTCTTCCTTTTTTGAGTTTCACCCCCTGATTTATTAAATTCTTACTTATTCCATTTGTGCTTCACTGTCCTTGTAAACAATTTATGATCTCAAATTTGTTCTGCACATTTATTTTGAGTTCAAAAATTGTTATCATAGAACAATTTGAAATCATTCTCACAATTAATGTAATCCAATAATATATAAATTTTTTACTATTTAATCTTTTCCTGTTGTTGAGGTAGTGTATGCATCAATATTTTTTGTGATTAAATTTTTATTTTATTTATTTAATGTTAATTAATGAACTTTTATTCAATCATTTATTATTGATTGTTCCCCCATCTTAAGTGAATGTAATTTAATTTTTTTTACTATGGTTTAGTATTTATTTATCATAAATATAGTATCATTATCTTCAATTTTTCAATTAATTTTTTCTTTTCATTAATAAAATCGTGTTTAATTATTTTGGATTTTGAAGTATCATTTATCTATTTGTTATAAATTTTGATAATTTTTCCAATTATTATATTATATTCATTTATTAATCTTATTAACATTTACGTTGTCTAATTATTTTTGATTAACTATTTAGGAAAAATGGCTTTGATTTAATGTTTAGGAATAAATGAATAGACCGTTTTTTAAATTTTATTTATTTATTTGTTAAATTAATGTTTTTTATAATTAATTTTCACAATTAAATGACTTTAAATAAATGGTTATTTTTTTTCATTATGTGATTCTGTAATTTATTTTTCGATTTTCACATATTATTTAAATAAATATGATTTAAATTTATGAGTTTTTATATCTTTAAATATTTTAATGTTTTAAATTTTAAATTATATGTATATGTTTATGTGTTTATATATTTTTATATATTCATCTATTATATTGTCATTTTTGGTAATTATTTGATCATAAATGGATAAATTTATGAGGAACTAGTGGAATGTGTGTGAAACCGATTGACAATTTCTTGGAATTATCTAATCAAAATACAAAAAATTTTGTTTGTTACTATACCTAATGTATTTGAATATGGTAAAATGAGGATACATAAAAATTGAATACCATATAATTTTATATGGTTTTTATAATAGTTATAAAAGCATTATTTGGCATGCTGAAACAACAAAGAAGAAGTGATATAATTTTTATGATGATTATTAGTATGAGATTAAGGATGATCTTAAATTATTAATCCATGATTTAGGAGTTGAAAAAAAATCAAATATTTAATGATTGTATTGATATATTTAGAATCCAATATTTACATTTTACACTAAGTTTATAGTGTTATTAGTAGTGATGATATTGACAGTCATGAATGCATGAAACAGTTCGGATGACAAACATTTCCCTGAATATATCAATCTTCTGAATGATTTATAACTAGAAAAAACATGCATTGAGATTTATGTTATGATTCCAAAAAAAATTTATATCCAATGGAATTTGGTCATAAGAAAATTAATTATTTTCCCAAATGATGTGTATTATACATGAATGAAGATGATTTTTAAAAAAATTAAATGTCTGACATAATGATATAAAAATAATGATAAATCCACCTCTGATTCATTCTAAATATAAAAACCAAACCTCTCACAAAATTAATATAGTATCATCCAATAATTCCTTATTTCAAGAAAATATTTTTCAATAAAACTGGCCCAAAGAATCCAAAATAATATATAAATGAGTGAATATCTAATAGAACCCATATTCACCCTGATGATTTACCATCATGGAATAAACTTGATATAATATTTCCCAAATTTGGAAATAAAGATAAAAATATCCAAATGGGACTATGAAAAAATGGAATGAATCCATATCAGATCTTTTGTTTCCAATATTATTCTCGATTTTTTGTGTTGGTAGTGTATAACATGTTCAAATAGATATGTATAAAAATATTTATGATAATATTGATTATTTCAGAGATAAAATATCCTATAAATGATATTGATTTTTATTTAGCACCTTTGATTGATGATTTAAAATTTCTATGTGAGTAAAGTGATAAAGATTTTTGGGAATATAAGAGATAATATTTTCTATTGTATGTTATCGAAATTTTTACTATAATTGAGATTAATACCTATGGGTACATAATTTTATACAATTACAATGGGTGTAAATATGTTATTATTTCGGAATAAGGGACTTCATATAATCAAATAAAAAATTATAGAAGGAATGTATGAATGATACATAATATTCTTTTCTCAATGATCGTCTATGGGATATAAGGGTTTACAGGAGTATTATTTTCCACCAAAACTAGATTCAATGTATGACATTATGAAAAGGTGAAAAACCAAGCTATCACATTTGGAATTATAGGAATATTAGGATATAAAATAGATAGTATGAAGAAATGGTCTGTCTAATTTCATATACCTTATTATAGATATGCTAGGTAAATCATAACATTGAGGTTATTCATGGGGAGAAAGACATATATGATTGTTCAATTATATTTTTTTGTATATAAAAAGAAATATAAATAAAGGATTAAATGAATAATTGAATAAATATCTATTGAAATATTTATGGAATTACTTACCACCATGAACAGAAATAAAACATATTTACCTTTGGCTTCATATACATTTAAAAATTGTTTTGTGATAATGTTTTGTCAATGACTATATGGTATTAAAAACCCAGTGGGCATTATTAAAATGTGAATAATTTTGTTTCGATGCTATATTTGAAGTTAATATGTATTAAATACCATGACTATTATGTATTGATGCAAAAAAAATTACCAGATTCACTCTGGGGGGTTTTTTTATTTCTTTATATAATGTTTATCACTGTGATGTGTTACTTTTTCAATTACTTTTTTAGTACATTAATGGATCAATATTTCTTATATGTGTTTGGGAATAAATATATCATCGATATTTTTCACCTAAAAATGTAACTTCCACCATAATTTTTTATATAGTTTGGAGCAGATTGGTGTACCTATTTCATAAAATATGATAATTGATTGTTATGGTAAAGGGAACCATGTCTTAAGGGTAAATTGAATTCAACACCTTGATATATTATAAATATATTTATAAATTTTGAACAACGTGTGTGAGGTTAAACTTTATATATCAGCATATATATGTGTGTGTGTTTGTGTATTGATGGTATGATATCCTAACGAAAATGAAAATTGGATTATTAATGAACATAAAAATGTATTTTTAAGTATTATTGTTAAATTAAAAATTTATTTCTCAAAATTAGAAACCATAAACTTGTTAATATCATGATAGTGTTTTTATTTGATCACATGGTCTTGTTTTAAAATATATTTTAACTCATTTTAAAAAAAATATTAGCACAACAACTGTACCATTAAAAATGTTGGAGTAGTGGTTGTTTCTAAAGAAATGCATTCTTCATATTTAAAAGTTAAAAAACCTAATTTCACCATCAATAATATATTTCATAATTTTTTTGGATATTTGCAAAATTTATTATACTAAACATTTTTTACAAATTTTTTATTTTAAATAGGTTTATACTAGTAGCTTTGTAAGACATGATGAGTATTGTTTTATGAATATTCATTTCAAAATATTATGTTGAAAAGAGGAATAATTCATCAAAGGGACACATGAATACAAATATATCATGTTATTGGACCCTTAAATGATAATTGTTTCAATAATTTTTAGGGGAAAATTACTTTATTTGGAATTATTTTCATGGTGATGGGGAGTTATGTCAGATTTTTTATCTATTAAATTATTATTTGAAGATTAAAATGACTATAATGTTCACATAGTCCATAAAATATAAAATAAACACATATAATGGATATGAGAAATCACTCACGTACTCTCTTAAATCATTAGGTAAATATTTTCATTTTTTTGAGACTTACAAAATTAAAAGCATTATTTTTTACCATTGAAATTTATATATAAAAATGTTGACATTTTTTCACTTTTTTAATTGTTTATATATTTATTAGTGTTGGGAATCCCTTTATTAGTTGAATAAGTCTACCGTTATCATTTTTATATATTTTTATCATATTTTTCATTTTTATGAATCCAATTTAGTTAAACTTTATTAATTAGAAAATATATAAAAATTTCTTACTATTCTTAACAATAATATATTTAATTATAAAAATAACTTATTTATAATCAAATATAGGTATACAAAATTTCACATTATTTAAATAAAATAAAATCATTCATTTTTTAATTTTTAAATTCATTAGTTTTAGTTGATTGATTTTTATTGTGAATTATAGAAATAATTTTTATAAATTTATATTATAAAAATATTCTTTTTAATAAAAAATTCATCTAATTTTAATCAAAAACTAGTAAGTAAAATTTAATTGATGTATAATGTATCTTTATAAATAGTGGAAACATTTGTAGAGGTATTAATGTGTGTGAATGTATCTTTGTATAAATATATATATAATAAATAAATTATTTAAGGAAATTAAACCTATGTTTCTTTATTTTATTTGAATTTCTTCTTCTAGTATAGAGAAGAAAATAGTTTATTTTTGTGGATGTGGGATTATATTATGACCAAAATTTTCACTTTAATATAGATAGAAGACATTTCTAATTTAATTTAATGATAAAAAATCCAATTACCCGAAATCTCTAGTAGTATAGTAGTTACAAATCTATTAATAGATATTGTAGGATTATAATTATATTTCATGGTTATAGGACTATGTATAGGTCAATGAATGATCATTTTGAGAATCTATAATGTTGAAATTTCAAAACTCGTTTATTTATTTTACCAATTGTATAAAAATAATATTTTTCATTTTATTAATATTTAATCTGTCCAATTATACGGGAAATTTCGCTTTCATTATACACAAGAAATTAATAAATGGAGGAAATATTTTTCTACTATTATATGGATAGATTCGATGAAAAAGTAAAATGTATTTTAAAATTTTGTGGGAAAAATGAATATTCGTGCCTCAAGTATGGTTTTTAAATACTGAGACATGGGATATATTATTCACCCCCTCATGTAAGGAAGAATTTATGGTATACAAATATTTTAAAAACAATATATTTTTAATAATAGTTTTAATTTCTTGATATATGGCACGAAATATAACTGTGGTATCAATTTTTATTCCCTTTTGTTATATTTTATGTTTTTTGGGATTTCAACTTTTTTTATTCAATTGTATGGTATTGAATAGTTTGTTTTTATGTGATTTTGACAAACCAATGAAATTAAATAATGGGCTTGAGAATTAGGACGATCATTTTATTTAGCCTGTGGGAGAAAATTCATTCTGCTATGTTTTGGTGGATGCTTCATTGATATTTTGATTGACCACGAGTAACACCATATCTTGGTGTGTTTCCTAGTGGGTACTAAAATTAGGTTAAGAGGGATACTCCATGGTCCTTACCATGTTTATGTGGTTGAAAACCCTATCTATAATGACCATTAAAAGCCATCATTACCATGGTGGATGGGTATTTTTAGATTTTAAGGTTTTCAACACATTGTAGTAATAGTAAATACACCATGGTGAGACCCAACTCATTATTTTTAAAAAGTATAAAATTCATTTCTTCCCCTAAATGATTTTTTGGATTTATTGTATCCTTTTCCCACATTCTCATTCATTTGACCCTATTGGAATTAACTTGAAGATATTTTAATCAACCTCATGTTGTTTTGCCTTTTCACCTAGGATTTAAAGGTGCTTTTGAAGGTAAATACATCCTTCTATATCTTTATTCACATTCCCTCATCCCTATACCAATTTATTAGGGTATGTTATTCCTCACAATCAAATGAAGAAAATATGTATAATTGTAGGGTTTGGGGGTATTTATAATATTAAGGGTTGTGTTGTTAAATCCAAGAGAAGACATATCCTCTCTTGTTTGAGTTCCCTCCATTTGAGGAAAATGGTATCAATGTGGTCTTGTTTATTCAGAGGTATGTTTATTTCTGTGTTGCCTTTAAACTACAAATAATTTGATGAATTATTATATTAAATGACTTATTTTATTTCAAGTTGTATATGAATGTTATTTTTGTGTCTATAAATGTTTTATGGAAATAAACACATGGTAGAATAGAGTTTAATAAATGTTCATAAATTTTATAATTTTTTTTACTGAAATATATTTTTCCAATTCCTAAGAAAATTATTAAAAATTAATTGAATGATTTATTGTAATTTTACCTTGTTTGGGAAATGAATTTAGTGACCATATGATTTTCATGGAATTTTTTAAAATTTATGAATGTGTTCAGGTTCTCAAATTGATATAAATATAGATTTTAATGGTTTTTTTCTAATAATGTTTCAAAATGATATTTTAAATCCCCTTAATTTTCTCTTGGAATTCCATGAAAATTTATAAATAAATCATCATTTGTATATTCATTAAAATTATTTGGTTCTGAAATAATGAAACCATAATTTATCAAGACTGGGGTTTTTTATGTCTTCTTTTCATTTGATTTCTCCCCAATATTTGATATGTAATCAGAATCATATGAAGATAGTAGTTTTATGGTATTATTGAATCTCTTTTTTAGCTTGCGTTCTAGCTAGAGTAGGCACCATGGAACATTATTATTATTTGATGGATTGTCACTCATGGTTTATATTCACTTCATGGATGGTTATTGGGCCTGACTAATTCAATAGGACTACAAGGTTGGATATGTCATTTTAGGCTCACCTATGTTTCATGTCAACAATTATAGTCTATATTACTTGAGTCTTTGGATTTTTCCCATGATTATTAGTTCCTTTGAGAATTATCATTGGGGATTTTTAATATACAATTTTATTACAACACAAATCCCTTAATTATTCCATGGAAACATTACATTGATTTTTAATTTTTTCTATTCCCCATTGATCTCTTTATTTTCTAATCATGTTCAAACTCATTCATGTTTATGTTTTTTACCTTACATAATGATTTGAAAAATGGTTTTTAAATTGAATTTAAAAGGTTAAATAACAATGCTTTTTATAAAAATAGTACTTAATATATTATTTTTATAGAGGAAATAAGATTTGAATTGTTTTAATATATTTAGTAAATAATCATCCATCTAATATTTAAAAGTACTTTTTTAAAAAACTAAGTCATTCCACCATTTTTTATTTGAAAAAGGGGGTGTTTTATAAAATAATTTATGGTATTATATTTGTTTTACCATACTCTTTTATGATTTTTTATTTTTATTTAGTAATTTTATTATGAAATTAATTTTGAAATAAAATTGCGCAAAATATTTGGTGACATCCTACTTGTCGTGTCTATTTCACACCCCTAAAACACTATTGGTAGTATGAAAATATTGTGATTTGTTTTAGCTTCATATTCTACGAACTTAATTGGAATTAGTATCTTATAAGAGAATCACATTTATAGTTGGTTGGTTCTTGATTTTATTTTAGAGAAAATTATATATTGGACTTTCTAGCCTCGATTTTATTTGGTTTCCATATATATTGGTTCTTATCTCCTTTTAATTTTTTTTTATTTTATACTTATTAGGATTTATTCTTTTATTACTATTTCATGTCACTCATATTGGTTATTTATTTTATGTTGATACTCTTTATTCTTATGCATAGTTGTTAAATGTATAGATTAGTAATTTCATATCCTCAATAGTTTCCTTTATGGTTTATATCTTATATCAAGGGAGTAACCACCCCTATATTGTATTTTTTTTAGATTCCAACCTTATTTTCCGGCTTATGGGGACTGAGGATGCCCTTTGGGCCTAATGGAATAATGAATTAGGTGACATGTCAAAAAGACGTAGGTTGTTCAATACAAGTTGTATAAATTACGATTCTTCTCATAGTCCTATGTTCTTAAGGATCGCTCTTAATATTTTTCAAGGTAGGTAATATGGCTATTGGTATTTCAGAACTTGAGAGGTAAGTGCGGGGGAGATTTGTGGTCTTTTATCATTAAAAACAAAAAATTCCAATGGGTTTCAAATATTTTAATCATATGTTTAAGGATATTTTTTTTATTCCTTATGTTTTTAAAATGATATACTGAAAATGGATCCCCATCTAGTTTATTTTTTATTTGGGGTTCTTCATGAGATTTGGGGATAAAATTTGGGAAAACCTAAGTTTCATAGTTATTTTGCACTGTGTGGGAAAACCAGTTGATCCCAAGTCGATTGATTTCAATCCCTTATATATTCTATCACATGGTTTTCACATAGTTATCCAACTAATGTGGGAAAAAATGTATAGTTATATTTTCCCCAAAATATGTTTTTCATTTATCCCTTTCATTCCAATATGACTCTAATGGTGGTTACCATTGGTTTTTGGTCAATTTATAATGTTATATAGTGAACTTATATTTTTGTATTATGATTTGATTTATTTATTATTCCTAATTTTTTGAATTGTTAAATTTAAGTAGATTTATATTTTAATGAAATTGAATGTTTAAATAGTATGTATATGAGTTTGTGAGTTGGATTTTATAATTATTTTTGAAATGACAAATATTTAAATAAATATTTGTTTTATTATTTTTTCATGTATGGTTTTCCTCAATGGGATTCTGACAGTAAATTTTTCTGTAGATATGTATTGTTATAATTTGGTTTATTTTAAAGAATGAATGAGTTAGGTTTTTGGTTCATGTTTTGATTTGTTCTTCCCCATAAGGTCTTTATATAATGTGGATATATATCCATTATGATGAGAATTAGGGTAATTAAACATGTTATATAGTTTTATTTATTTTGGATGTTGACATTTATTAGACACCAAATGGAGTGGTGGACCCATAATATTCATTTCATTAAGAATTTCTAAATAATTTTTCATCTCTTTTGTGGTTATCAAGGTCCTATTGTTGTTGGAAAAATGATCAGATCCTTTTTATAAATATAATGTGTTCGAAAGTTTTGAGTTTTTTAGGTTGTTTCTTGATATGGCATTTTGGATCGTTGAGCTTAGATATGATTGTGGGTTTTTGGGGTGAACGTAGTTGTATGTTTTCGTTTTTTATAAATGGTTCCTTATTGATGAGGTGTTGATTATAATCGTTTTACTCATGCATTAGTATTTGTGTTTTGTTCTTGATGTTTGTGATGGACCCTTAACATTGTTGGGTTTTGATGGGTTCAACTAGGGATGACCTTAGGACATGTTTTAGTTGTCTAAGACAGAGTTTTACCACGTTGAGAATATGTAGTATCTGGTGTTTGATTGAATATTTTTCGGTACAATGAGAGATAATGTTCTCGATATGGGTTCTTAGATGTCCCCTTTTACTTAATATAATGTAATGGACCCTCCTGGTCCAATAATGTTCCAAATTCTTAAGTGTTGTGGTGTCCTGGACACCATCCGTGAGTCAGGGGGATATAAGTATCAGTGGAAACATGTCCCTGTGATGTCACCTATCAGCTTCACTGATCAGCTTCATTGATCAGCTTCACGTGATCTACATCATGGATCAGTTTCACAAAATCAGTTGCACTCCATCATTTCACCAATTTTTTTATTGGAACTGTTTCAACCCATTGGTTTCACTGATCAGTTTTACCCCATCAGTTCCACTGGATCATTTTCACCCCATCAGTTTCACCAATTTGTTTCACCCCATCGGTTTCACCCATCGTTTCACCCCAACAGTTTCACCTGATCGGTTTCACCAATTTGTTTTACCCAATCAGTTTCACCAGATCTGTTTCATTGACCAGCTCCACGGGATCAGATTCATGGGATCAGTATCACCCAATCAGTTTAACTGATCAACATTATAGGATCATCATTATGTGATTAGTTTCAGATGATCAGTTTCACAGATCAACATCACAGGATTAGCTTCAAGCAATCATCTTCACCCGATCAGCTCCACCGATTGGATTCACCTATCAGTCTCACCAATCGGTTACATTGGGGTTTTGGGGATTCCATCCCATGTTTTTCATGTAATTGTACTTTTAATTCTTTCATCCTTCTAAAATATGTTCAAGGTCAATTTTATCACCATGAACAATGTTTTAAATCCCCTAAGAGTGGGGTGACCTTGAACGGACCAGTTTTCCTCTCATTTAATGAAATCCTTTAACACATAGCTGTTATGGATACCATATTATTGAGAATTATTATATAATAATTAATTTCATCATGTGTAACTGTCCAACTATTTGGTGGAACGATGATCCACCTTTAATTCCATTCAATAATTCCATATCTCATAACTCCATGATCTCTTGTTTTTATCACAATAGAATTATTTCTTTCTTCTTCTTAGAATGTTTATTTTTTATAAGGTGCATTTGGAGTCCCCATTCTCATGGATAGTGGTGCGCCTCAGCCAAATCCTTTCCTGCTCATTCGTGGAGTCCTCTAAGTATCCTCCCATGCGAGTTGTGCAACCCAGTTATTGGTGCAAGCAGAAAAACATCAATCATTTATCATTCAAGTATGGTTCTTCCTTCGTCTCTCTTTATTGTGTATTATCTGGGGTGGGTATGATAATGTTTCCTACAAGGATGGTTGAAACCAATCCTTAACGAATATAAATAAATGGATTTAAATAATGAAGGGGTGTGTTTATTAATTCTGATGTACTCTATTATCTTTTCCTATATGTTTTGAATTTAATGGGATTATGTGAACTGAAAATGGTCTCCATTGGTGGTCCTTTCTTACATAATAATTAACATATTTTTTTGGATAGTTATGTGATTTAATGGTTGTATCATGGAAACTAGTAAATTATGTAAACATGGTTGATTAAATGGATTCCCAATGAATATGAATCCATGTGTGGTAACCCTGGTTATCCAAACATAAAGAAGGAACAAAATTAATTGAATATTCAAATTTGAAAACTTCATTTCTCTTTTCTGGTGATTTTTACTGTAGATTGATGTGAGGTGACGTGGATGGGGATTATATCTCGTTTTGAGTAGATGTTGGTTTGTGGACATAATCATATGTGGGACCGTATGTTGGGGATTGGTTTTGTTCCCGTACTTTGAGAGTTCTCATAGATCCCTTTAGTTGTTGGGAATTTACAAGAGAACCGAGAGTGAATGCTTAAAATTATTCATAGATGTTTTTCCTTCAATGGCTTGTGTCTATTCCATATAGTTTCCTAGTATTAAAGAATTATTTAAATAGAACCAATTGAATGATAACAATAATGGGAAAAAAGGGGATTTGTTTTCCTTGAATTAGTTCTGATATTGTAGTGGCCATTGGGCTTTTTATTAACAAATAGTAACAATGATGTGTGTGTTTGGGATGGTTTCTGAACCCCTAGGTTGGGATGTGTGCCTCTTTACCTATATGTATAATTTAGTTCATATGATTCTTATTCACACCCCAACCCATGTTGAGCACTTTGTTCCAAACACCCCCATTTCATGGGGAGGGTGTATTTCCCAACACTCCTATGAGTGGATGGTGATTATCACTTTTTATATTCACATCCCACGGTATCCTGAGACTCTTTAGGTAGGCTGTGACATCCAATGGTCCATTATAGCCCTAGATTATTTAGGCAAGGTATGTTGTTGTTGTTGGCCCAGGTGTGTGCATGCAGATTGTTCCCATGTGTTTTTTGGGATGGGGACCATGTGTCTTCGGGCGTGGTAGTAGTTGTTTTGGCCTAGGTGTCTGGGGCGTCGTTATGATTGGTTTTGGAGAAGGTATTTATGGGGAGGATGTGTGGTTGTGGTATCCCAGGTGTGTGCGGGAGGGGTATGGTAGTAGGACTACAGTGAGAATAGCAGGGAAGTTTTGACTCGTAGGATGTCTTCAAAAACCATTGGGTAATTGTTGCCGATAACCATATATCAATGTGTTATTACTATTATTTTACTTGACGTGAATTATTTTGGTAGTGTTCCTTGGTGAGGTTGGGTGGATAGTTTTCTATACTAGGTGCTTTGGTTAACTCCATTTTCTAACAGGTAATTTGAATATCTCCTATCTGTGCATGAGTTCTTTTGGTTTTTCCCTACTGAGTATACATATATTCTCACCGTAGGATTCTAAAACTACTTTTAGGATTCTATGAGGAGTTCAATGATCGTGCGAGATCATACTACTTCAAAAATTGGGACTGTTGGTGTTGCTATTTTTCTTTTCATTGGTACATTCCTTTGGAGTTTTCATGTACTTTTGTAGCTCTTTATTATTGGAACATAATATGGGAATTGATTTTTTTAGACTTACTTTTACTACCAATATTGGTGTTGTTTAGGATTTACTATCCTATATATGAATCCTAATAAATAAAAAGGTTAATTCATTCCTTATGACATGTGATTATTTACCATTTGTGCATGTCGAACCTCCAAGGCCTATTAAATGTGGGTCTCATGGGTTATTATCTCTTCTTAAACACGAGGAAGGCATGGTTTGTCAATCTGTTATCCCTTCCATCATCATGGTGATGGTGGGTCGTGATAGAATGGTATCAAAGGAGTGGTTGAGATATAGGATAGAACATGGGGTTAGGCATAGTGTGTATTTAATGGGATGGCATGGAAACAGTGTTAGGAAATCGTGGTGCATAAAATAGTACACACAAGGCTGGCTAGGACACAGGAATTTAGGGCCCCCGTGTTCCGATGAAAAGACTCAGGACCTACCAAATGACCATGTGAGGATACACTGATTATAGGTTAAAGACATAATAAAGGCACATGCATCATCATGTATTGTGTTCTAGTGTGTTCTAGTTGTTCTATGAATTTAAATAAATAAAAATGTTAATAAAAATTTAAAATAATCTACTACACTACTCGGGCATAGGAATTCCTTGTTTACCTTGTAGCTATGGAACCCGAATGGGGAACACTGGTAGCCCGGGCGATCGAGGCCCAAGGGGAAGTTTTTTCTAATCATCAAGGGGATGATCTCGAGGAGGAGGATGAACAGTGGTAGAAGAAGCTTTAATACTTTCAACGGTTGACCCATGGGAAGTACAAGGGAAGCATCTTAGACATGGAGACAGAGAGCTGACTCAAGGAGTTGGTTAATGATTTCATCATGATCCAGGCTCTGACAGATTACTAGGTTCCTCTGGATGTAATCCAAATGCGGGGAGCAACACATTAGTGTTGGAATCACTGTCATGGGTAGAAGAGTGAGGCTTAAGTGTTTTGGGTGGATTTCAAGGGTGAATTTTGGGCAGAAGTTCCCTCTTCCACAATGAAGGCGGAGAAGAGGAGGGGGATAATGTCTCTTCTATAGAGGGGAGTTTCAGTGAGGGATTTTGGGATCAAGTACAAGGATTTCATTAATTTTTATTTGGATCTATTTCAGATGAGAGTATCAGGAATGACGTTTAGAGGATATACTCTGACCCACTCTTCAGTATGATTTTACTCCTTTCACCAAACTGACATACACGGAGGTCCAGAAGAAGGTTTAAGTAGTATAAAGGATTCACACACTGGGAGGTGTGCCACGAGAAGGGTGACAGTTGGGCTCATCAAATGGGAAGGCCAGCATTATAATACATCCACCATGAGGGCCTTCTAGATTTCGACCAGTGGGGGTCATGCCCCCGAAGTTCCAATTTTGATATCGCAGTCCATTCTGATTCCTTGAAAGCCCATGAATGAGGTGATTAATTTGAGGAAGTCATGGGTACCATCAGAAATAGAGCTCAGACATAGATCTGTATAGTGGTGGTGGGAAAGTTCATCACCCACCTCAGCATCACCAGTTTCCAGCCAGGCCATTTTAGCAGCTGCAGTAGTAGGGAAAAGTAATTCCCAGTCCTCCGAGAGCAGACGTTGCAGGAGGAGGCCAACGCCAGGGTCCTCATAATGGACATCAAATAGGGTGTGGTCAGGGAGGAGGATGGATACTAAGAGTATGAGGAGCTGGGTGTGGGATGTTTCATGCCACATAGGCAGTAGTTTCGGACGGGTCATAATTCATTTGTGGTACGATCAGCATGTTTAGAACACTTGCTCATGCCTTGATTGATTCAAGAGATTCACACACCATTGATACCCCTGGTCTATGCCATTCCTTAGTAGTAGACATATAGATACTTTCCATGCCCCTTCTACTGAGTACGCCAGTTGGGTGTCATACCAGCTTGTTTTATGTTTGACAAGGATGCAGATTGATGTTGTTGTCAAAATAGTCTAGTGGGTATCTTCATCTACGGCAAAATCAGCCATACGATGTCATCTAAGGCAACAACTAGCTATTTTATATGAATGTTTATATATACAGATTCTAGAAAATAGACATTTTCTCCAATGAGGATGGTCAGTGTGTGGCTTTTATTATAGTAAAACCTTCTCAGATGGGGATATGGCGTGTTGGGCCTCTTTTTTCTAAGTTGGTCGTGTTTTTGCAGAATTAGTGGATGCTGGGATGATGGATGTTCCAGGTGTTGTCAGTGATTTTCTATATCTTTTTCCTATGGAGGTTTTGACTCTAACCCTGATCGTTACATTTAGTTCAGGATAGACTTACCGCTCGTTGCCCATCCGATTTTGATTTCTCCTTATCGGATGGAATCACCAGAGTTGCAGGAATTGCATATTCATATTGACGAGCTACGGAAGAATGGTTTTGACCAACCCAATGAGTTTCCATGTGGTGCCCCGGTCTTGTTCGAAAATATGGAAGATGGTTGTGTCAGGCTATGCATAGACTACCGGAGGCTGAATCAGGTAACGGTTAAGAACCATTACCCACTCCCAAGGATAGACAATCTCATTGACCAGCTGAGGGGAGATGGTTGGTTCTCTATGATTGATCGGAAGTCTGGGTACCACCAGTTAATTGTTAAGGTGAGTGATATCCCAAATAATACTTTCAGGTGTAGGTATGGGAAATTTTCATTCGTAGACATGTCATTTTCTGTTACAAACACACTTCATGTGTTCATGGGACTCATGAAATCTATTTTTTGCGAGTATTTGGACTGGTTCTTCATTGTGTTCATCCATGACATTTTGATCTACCCAAGATCAGGGGAGGAACATACTGAGAACCTCAAGATGGTATAATAAATCCTTCAACATCACCAGATCTATGGGAAATTGTCCATGTGTATGTTCATGACATGAGAAGTGCATTTCCTTGAACATGTGGTGTCTGATCAAGGGATACATGTTGATAAATAAATGGTTAATGCAGTTGTTACATGGGAAGCACCCAAGAATGTGATGGAGGTTTGTAGTATTCTAGTTCTGGTAGGATATTATCAGAGGTTCGTACACAACATATTTCGAGTTGGAGCTCTTCTAATAGCTTTGACCAGAAAACACAGGGCCTTCGTGTGGAGTGGGCAGTGTCAGACATCATTCAACTATTTGAGAGAATGGATGGTTACCACTCCAATGCTGAGGTTTCCAGATGAATGTGTTTTGTATGAGGTGTTATTAATATTATATTGTACATGGATTGAGGTGTGTGCTAGTTCATAAGTGGGAATATATCTCTTATTGGTCTCGGAAGTTACGTCATCATCAGTGTAACTATTCCACCCATGACCTAGAGCTTGCAGTAGTAGTTTTCTCGTTGAATTTGGGGAATCGTTACCTCATCGGGGAGCACATTGTGGTATTCACAGATCGTAAGTGTTTGAGGCATATCATTACCCAGCGGGACATGAACTTTGGAAAACGAAGGTGGGTAGAGATTCTTCAGGACTATCACATCATGAACTCGTACACTAAATGTAAGGGAATGTTGTGGTTGATGCCATGAGAAGGATGTCATAGAAGGATGTTTTTCATGAATCAATGGATACTTGGAAGGCAATGGAGTAGGTGGCTGCCTTACAGATAGATTCAAGGGTAGATGGTAGTAGAGGTTGTCTATTTCAAATGAATTTGCATTTATCTCAATTGTGGTAGGTGGAGGAGTCTCAGTGGGGAGACATAGAGAGTGAAGTGATGTTTGATTCAGATTACCAAGGAAATGATCCAGAAGGCTAGTCAGAGGATGGTCCAAATCAGATGCTTTCCTGAGGGAAGTTCTTTGTCCCAGAGAAAATGCATGAGGGAGTTCTCCGTCAGTTCCAGAACACACTTTAAATGGTACACCCAGGTGCTTCCAAGAAGTATCGAGGCTTGTGGGAGCTATTTTGGTGGCCCAGGGTGAAATGGATAGTGGCAGAGTTTGTGGAAAGGTGCCTAGTGTGTCTACAAGGGAATTATTAACACTACGTCCTAGGTGGTTTTTTGCAGCCCTTAGATGTCCCCGAGTGGATGTGGGGATACATCTCAATGGATTTTGTCACAGAATTGCCCACGGTTTAAGGAGGATGTGATTCTATCTGTGTAGTGGTGGACTGGATTACGAAATCATCCCACATCCTAGCGATCAAGGAGTTGAGTGAGGTGGATGATTTAGTACAGAGATACAGGGATTAAGTGGTGGTGTTTCATGGAGTCATGAGGTTCATAATATCATATAAGTATGCACGGTTTACCTCACTAGTCTAGTGGGGAATACAACATGCTTTTGGAACCTAGCTATGCCTTATCATTGATTTCCTCCCCCAAATAGATGGGTAGACATAAAAGACCATCTAGAAATTTTAGGAAATTCTACGAGCATGTGTTTTGGAATTTGGTGGATTGTTGGTGTGTCACATGCCTTTGGTATAGTTTGAATACAACAATAGATATCACTCTACGGTTCACATGGCTCCATTCAAAGCATTATACAAGAGGCCGTGTCACTCACCCATGTGCTGGACTGAATTTGGGGAGGCATGTGTTCTTGGCCCAGAGGTATTACATAGGACAGTGGAGAATGTTCATATTGTGTGTGAGATGAAGAAGGCAGCCTATGACCGGTAGTAGTTGTATGCCGATAGTAGGAGGATGACCTTGGAGTTATAGGTAGAAGGTCATGTGTTCTTGAAGGTTTCCCCTTGACGTGGGTAGAGAAGGTTAGACAAGTGGATCAAGATCTCTGATAGGTTCACCGGGCCTTTCGAAGTGTTGGGTTGATTTTATGAGGTGGAATATCAGCTGGTGTTGCCACCTTAGTTGTAATGAATCCATAAATTTTTCCATGTCTCCCATCTTTATCAATATCTACCTGATGAATCACATGTAACTGAATGAGGAGAGTTGGATATAGGGGAAGGTGTTACGTTTGTTGAGAGACCAGTGAGGATCAACGATCGAAAATAGAATGTGCTACATGGATGAAAAATCCATTTTCTTTGTGTGATGTGGAGGAATTATGGCCTCGAAGAGACTATATGGGAGCGAGATGCTCAAATGCGAACCCAAGACCCAAGGATTTTTTGAGTTGCTGTTCTGAGGCATCCTTGATGATCTTGTTTTTGTGACCTGCTGTGATATAATGCATACCTTGTTAGTTTATGAGATGAATTTATTTCAATACCCAGTGAATGTTTATGAAATGTCCGGATTTGTGGGGAAGGGAGGACACAATAGCTAATCAAGATGCATTAAGGTGTATTTTATTAAACCCATGTGGGTGAGTCCATTCCTCCCAAAGTTGATAGTATCTTGACATGGAGGATTGAACTCCCTGATTCGTGTGTCATGAAAGTAGGATCATTGGATTTTGTATGGATGTTTGGGGTGGTTTATCCTTGAGAGGTATCTTCTAGAGTGGTTGTTTGGGTTACTCTTATTCTCAAGGATGAGAATAATATTATAGGTATGTGATGTAATGGCTCAGACCCTCCTGATCCAATAATTTTCCAAATTTCAAACTATTGGGGTGTCCCCAACACCATCGATGAGTGAGGGGGATTTGGGTATCAGTTGTAACATGTCACTATGATTTCACCTATCAGTGCCACAGATCAGCTTCACAGATCACCTTCAGATATCAGCTTCATAGATCAGCTCTACGTGATCAAATTCACAGATTGGTTTCACCCGATTAGTTTCACCCGATTGGTTTCATCGATCAGTATCAACCGATTAGTTTCACCCGATCGATTTCACCACATCTGTTTCACTGATCAGTTTCCCCCCATTGGTTTCACTGATTCGTTTCACCTAATCAGTTTCAGCAATCGGTTTCACACCATCGGTTTCAACACATCAGTTTAACAAATTGGTTTCACCCCCATCGGTTTCACTGGATCGTTTTCACCCCATTAGATTCACCCCTATGGTTTCACTTATCGGTTTCACCCCATCAGATTCACTCAATTAGTTTCACCGTTAAGTTTTACCCAATCTGTTTCACCCAATCAGTTTCACCTGATTCGCTTCACAGGATCTGCATCACTCGATCAGTATCCCTGATCATCTTCACATGATCAGATTCATGGGATCATCTTCAATGGATCAGTTTCATTGATCGTCTTCACAGGATCAACATCACTAAATCAGCTCCACCTATCAGTCTCACTAATCATCCACATAGGGGTGTTGCGGATTCCATCCCTATTTTTTCCCTTGAAACCACTTTTATGTCTTTTAATATTTTTAATGTGGTTCAAGTCCATTTTTTTCATCGTAAATAATATTTTAAATCTCATAGTAGTGGGGAAAACCTCATTGGACCCGTTTTCCTCTCATTAAATGAAATACTATGACACATAGAAGTTATGGACACCACTCCAATTGGAATTATTAAATAAAATATAATTTCATCCTATGTAATCATTTAACAGTGTGGTGAAACTATGATATACAATTAATGTCTTTCAATATTTTCATATCCTGTAACTCGAAGATCTCTTTTTTTCTATAGCACTATAATTTTTTATTTCTTCTTCTTGATTGGTTTCTTTCATTCCTTGGTGAGTTTGGAGTCCTATTATTTCGAGGATAGTGGTACCCATATGACATATCCATTCCCTATCATTCTTTGAGTCCTCTGAGTTTCTTCCCCAACATTAGTAATTGCCAAGAGGAGAAAAACATTGAACATTGATCATCCATGTATGGTTTTTACTTCATCTCTCTTTACTATGTATCATGAAAAGCGGGTGTGATAATTTTTCCTATAGGGATTGATAAAAACAAAAATTAACGAAGATAAATAAATGGATTTATAGAATGAAAGGGTTAGTTTATTAATGTTGTTTTACACTAATATCTTTTCCTATATGTTTTGAACTGAATTGTATTATGGGCACTGAAAATCATAGTCGTTGGTTTCCTTTTCTTGCGCTCTAATGATCCTCTATTTTATGGTTATTAATGTGATTGAATGGATATAACATGGAAACTATTAAGTCGCATAAACTCAGTTTATTAAATGGATACCAAATGAATAAGAATCCTTGTGTGGTCACATAGGTAAACCAAATAGAAAGAAGGTACTAAATGAAAGGAATATTCAAATTTGAAATCATTCTTTCTTTGTTCTGTTGATGTGGATGGGGATGGGATACCTTATTGATCAACCATTGTATTTGGGATATAAGGTCATGTGGGGACGTATGTTGGGTCTTGGATTGGTTTTAGCACATTGAGCGATCTCATGGAAACCTTTTGTTGTTGTGACATTACAAGATATCTATGAGTGAATGCTTAATTTGTTGCTTCAATGTTTTTCCATCCAGGGCTTGTGGATATGCCTTTTAGTTTCTCAGTATTGAAGATTTGTTTAAATTTAACCACTAGAATGTGAAAACAAGAATTGGCCCAAAATGGTATTTGTTTTTTGGGAATGAGTTGTGACTTGGTTGTGGATGTTGTGCTTTTTATGAATGAATAGTAATGATGGGGTTTTTGGGTGGGATAGTTTTGGAACCCCTAGGTTAGGATGAGTGCTTAATTACCTAATTGTATAATTTATTTATTATTTTTCTTATTCTAAACCCTCCAAAGTTGAGAACTTCGTGTCGAACACCCCATTTATTGGGGATGGTGTATTTCCCAACACTCTTATGAGTGGATGTTTATTAGCTATTTTTCTACTACCTCCCCTGAGTATCCCAAGACTCTTCTGGTAATATGTGATGGCATAAGGTATATTATAGCCTTAGATTCTTCTAATAGGTTATGTTGTGGTGGTTGGCCCATGTTTTTGCTGGCAGATTGTTCCCAAGTGTCTTCTGGATGAGGCCTAGGTGTCATCAAGTGTTGCAGTATTTGTTCTAGACCAGGTGTTTGTGGGAGTAGTTACATGTGGTTCTGGCCCAAGTGTTATCATGTGGTATGTGTGGTTGTGGTAGCCTAGGTGTGTGTGGTAGGGGAATGGTAGTAGGACTACAGTAAGAATAGAGGGGATGTTCTGAGGCATCAGATGTATTCAATAACTAGTGCAAAAGTGTTGTGGGGTACCCTGATATCGATGTGCTATTACTATTATTTTACTTGAATTTCATTATTTGGGGAGTTTTTCTTGGTGTGGTTGGGTGGATAGTTTCATAGCTACGTGCTTTGGTTAACTCTATTCTCTCACAGGGCATTATAATGCCACCACACCTGTGCAGGATATCATTTGGTTTTTCCCTAATAAGTATAATTTTATGCACACTCTACGTATTTGAAACAGCTTTCAGGATTCCAGGAGGAGTTTTAATATCGTGCAGGACTGTACTAGCTTTGAAATTGGGACAGTTTTTGTTACTATTATTATTTTCATTAGTACATTTCTTTGGAGTTTTCTTGTACTTTTGAAGAACTTTATTAATGGAACATGCATATGGGAATGAATTTTTTTAGCTTTACTTTTACTTCCATCTTCGGTGTTGTTTGGGATTTACTGTCTTATCTCTTGATCCTACTAAATAAAAAGGTTAAGTCCATCTATATTACATGTGATTATATACCCTTGTTGCTTGTCTCCACTCTAGGACCTATTGAAGGCTGGTTTTAGCGGTCATTATCTCTCTGTAAACTTGAGGAAGGAATGATTTGGAAATCTAATATCCCTTCCCTCATCTTGGTAATGGTAGCTCATGACACATAATTTTGTAACCTATGGTTGGTACACTTACCATTTCTTATCTAGGAACTCCTTTGGTTGAGATACCACTTCTTTATTGTATTAATATGGTACATAGTGTATTTGGGGACATTGATTGGTGGTAATTGATTTTAATTTTGATTATTAATGCTTTGATCATATGAGTTAATTTTATTGGGTTGTTATTATGGTTTATAGAGTTTTTATCTATTTATTGGGTTCTAAGAAGTCACTAGTTTTTTATAGGTATTTATATATTGTGATTATTTATTCCATATCTAACCAATTTAGAGGAATTATACATTTTGAGGAGACCAATAATAGGTCTCCCAAATTCCAAGATGATTATGTTTGATGGTTATGATTTTTTTGTAGGATATATTTTTGATGATTTGGGATGGGAACTATAGTTTTGATAATTTTTTTGTTATTCATGTTTTTTATTATCTCTATACCTCCATATAATTTGGAAACCCTCCCTCCTCTTGTCCATGTGTTGATGTTTCATGTTCATATTTTCTTTTTAACATTCATTAATTATATTATAGGGATAGAAAGTTTAATGGTGGGGATAACAATGACATCCACATTTATTATGGAATTTAATAATATTTAATTTTAATAAATATTAAACTTTTTGGGATTTTGTATTTATTTTCCTAAAATCTTATCTTAAAATGTGAATGTTTTGGTGGGCTTGACATCACAACTTCATGGTGACCTATGATTGGGTGTTTCACCAGATGTTTTAGCCCTAGATTTTCCCTATGGGAAATTTGTAGAGAGATTATTCCACTATAGTTTCCATTTTGGTAATACTATAGGTGAAAAACGAGTCCATTTTGTTTTTTTGGATGATTTTTGGGAATTTTGAAGGACCATAGACATCACAACATTATTTTACATTACATGGTCTGTTCTAAAATAGTTATGGGAATGTGTATTTTTCATGGTCATTATCATATCAATATGATCGAGACTAAAATTATAAATTCTAAGTAGGGGAATTCCCTACCATGGTGGTCGGTCATTTTATTCTTCTAAATCAACAACCTACAATAGTACGTGTTGATAAAACATGGAGGGTCCCTATTCAATTTTTTTTTGTGAAATTTCCATTAAAACCCATATTTATTTTATAGTTTTTGGGCCTCCCACTCTCTTATTCATAAAAAACTGACCCTCATGGCATGCATATTGAGATATCCTTCCCTCCTCATCATTTTGAGCTTCTCTATCTGGGATTTAAAGTGGCTTTATATGGTAACTACCAATTTACCTATTATTATTCTCTTTAACTATTATATAAACCTATATTTTGTGATCCTTTATTTAATGAGAATCCTTGAGGATAATATTTCTAAAATTAGGGTTCTGTGATGGTTACGATGTTGGGGATTTTTTTGATAGGGTCTATAGAGAGTTTTTCATTTTTCTCAGTATCCTTTGTTGAAGATGATACATTTCTGTATGGTTCTATATAGTTTGAGATTGATTTTTAGTGTCTTCCAATTAAATTTCATATCATTTAGTAATTAGTGGTTTTAAATTCCTTGCTTTGATAAATTAATTCTATATGTGATAGGTATCTTGGTTTCTATAATAATTTTAAATACTTGACCACTTGGAAAAATAATGTTTACTAGTTTTTTGTAACTTTATAAGGTGATATATTAATTAAAAATAGTTTTCAAATGTATAATATTATTTTTAAAAATAAATGGGGTCATTTTGGGAATTTTACCATTTTTGGGAAATGATTTGGGTGAAAATGTAATTTTCATGGGATTTATTAAAATATATGAAAGTCTTATGGGTTCTAAATGGTTTTAATGGTGGATTTTAATTTTTGAATCCAAAGAAATTTATAAAATGAGATTTAAAATTTATTAAATTTTAGTTTGGTCATGTCTATTATGGAATTGAACCCAGTGTGGGTTTTTTATTTTTTATGCTCTTTTTTGGATTAAATTGAAAATGGTTGTTTCAAGGGCGGGTGTATATAATGGTTATATATTTATTAGGTTCATAATTATGATGTTTTATACATTAATCATTTGATTTTTAGCTATAATTTTTTTGGGATAATTTAATTCTATTTTTGTAGGTTTTGGAATTTTTCAGAATCATTTATTAAGAAGTGTAGCATTGGTGTGGTTTTTCATAACAATTAATATTCATATGTAACACCATTACCAATTTTTATGTAGCACTTGTGGTTTCTGAAATTTATGGTTCATGGTTTGGAAATTCATGTAACCCCTCTTGAAGAGACATGAAAAACCCTCTAGTGGAAAACATAACGGTTGGATAAAGTATTGAAAATCCATAAAACCCAACTATATTATGGCCATATCCTTTCACACATATTATTAAATGATTTTAAGCACAAATTTCCATCGAATAAAAAACATGGATTGCAAATTCTAGTGTATTTGGAAGAATAAGTACATAAAATTAAAAACATTGAACTAGAATAAAACATGTATTTTTTAATCTACCATAATGATCTCCTAACTTTTTTTGACCTCCTAAATCCACATAGGATAATCTGGGGAATACATAGACAAAATTGATGATTGAAAAAGACCAGTAAGGTAGTAAAAATTGTAATTAATCATAGCACATGAGATAAAAATAAATAATATGATGACATAAAATATATGTATCATGAGTAAACATATATAATCATATAAAATAGAACATATAATTCTATGATCATGACAATATTGGAATGTGGAATCAACACACCACATGACATAAACATGAGTCAAGGCTAACTGATAAGATGAAATCACATGGTGGAAAAGGACCCATAATAGATTAGGTCTACCCCTTAATCCCAAACATGATGTCTCATGGGAATTAATATTACGGAATGAATTTTAGATATATCAAAGTGCCCCATCATAACATGTTCATTAATATGTGTACAACATAAATAATCAAAAATAAGGAATAAACATAAGGGTTACCTATCGAATAAAATGGATTTAGTAATTGTTTCATAAAGAATAACCAAATAGTGTATCAAAATGGTATCCCTGAATAAAGGGAATAAATATTTTTTAGAAAATTATAAGATAAAAATAAAATATGTAATGAATAATGATGTCCAACTGATGTGAATACATGAAAATCGGTGTTTATAAAACATTTGAAATGAGTCCCCTTGGTGAGGTTTATTGTAAAAGATTAAAGAGTATATAGAGAGGATAAATATTCATAGTTTTCATAACATTGGAAATGATCTAAAATAGTTTTTCATAAAAAAATGTGTCAGTTTAAAAAAACAATTGGAGGTTTAAAATAGTTAATATAACCTATATTAAAATATGTAAGAGATGAAGAAGTTCCTTTCAATCGGGCATGGTTATCGAGTATAATTTAGAGGGGAAATCTTTTAAAACATGTATTACCTAATAAAATTTTGATTATTTGTACAATATAATAATTTTTTATCTAATAAATAGAAATAAATGTACATATATAATGACAAATAATAAATAAATTTGGGTAAGGAGAGAAAATGTTTGACTAGAAGGAAGAATCAGAGGTTTATAGAGATCCCTTACCTTATGTATGAAGGTGCTCTTCACTATCACCTAATGTCCTGAATAATGAAAATAGAATAATTAATTACTGAATTAATTACCTACTATACACTTATAAAAATTATTATTATTTTATTTATTTTATTTATGGACATTTCGATATGTTATAAATTTTAATTTTCTTTTTCTGTGAGCATTTACTTCATGGTTTCATGGTCGGTTCCCTTGAGTAGAATTATGGGAGATCTTTTCTAATGGAAGTAAAATTTCATATTTGGAATGAAATATTTTAAATAAAATCCATAAATTTTAAATGGTCCCATATATCATTTTTCTGTATGTGGATGATTCATTTGATATAGCCTTACTAATAAATTGTTAGTTTATTTTTACAATTTTATCATCCCTAACTAGTTTCATTTAATTCAGTATTATGTTGATATATATTGGCTAAAAAGACGAAAATATTTATAATATACACATTATAATCCATTTTAACCTTAATAATTGTTTTATGAGCAGCTGTAATGGTGTTAATGGAAAGAGAAATCTCATCATCTAAGAAGGTAGTGAACCGACATATTACAGACAATATTTTCATTTTTAGAATAAAAGGATAATTTACTCGGTTTTATGATGGATATTCCATTTTAAAAATAAAATTAATGTATATATATGATAATATAGTTATAATGTAGCTTTTTATATGGTATTTTAGTAGAGTATATGGAAATAAAAGAAATTATAAGGGGATATGATAAAAACCTAATAGGTTATAATATTTATAATATTAAATTATTATAAGGCGATATGATAACAAGGGTGGAGGGAGATGGTATTTATATGGTGAAATGGGTGTTTTATTATTATTACATCCATTAATTTATTAATTTTGATAAAAACTATCAATATCATTGATTCCTTTGACTAAATACAGTAAATATTTTAGTATAGATTGAAAATTTTGGTTTTTACATAATTCCTACAACATATATGAGTAAAAAATTATTGTATTTTCCTTATAATGTTAAATACCGAAAAATTTTATTTTTCAGTATTCATAAGAAATTCAACTATTATTGAAAAAAACACAAAAATTAAACCTAATTTTTTTTGATGTGTGGATTTGAAAAATTAATTAAATTTTATGAAAATAATTTTCTAAATATTAAAAGATTAATTATTAATTTAAATGACCAGTTCCTAAAAAAATACTGATTTTAATGTTATAATCATTTTTTTACTGTTTCAAAAATTTATCAAGGTCACCTAAAATTATATTCTAACAATAATAAAACATAATATAAATTGATGACTATATTTTATTAAATTATTTTTTCTTTTAAAAAATTTTTTTAATTATAAAAAATAAATAAATATTAATGTTTTACTCAAATACAAACACATAATTTATCATTTTTATAAAAAAAAAATTTTTATACCATGATATTAATATATAATAGTTTAATTCTTTAGATACCAAAATTTTATTAATACTTCCATAAAAGAGGTTACAATTTTTATGATTTATTTACTATTCCGAATAGTCAAATTACTATTACAATGGTTATTTTACTATTTCAATGATATTGATTCCTTAATTTATATAAATTCCTCTTATTTCATTTTTTAATCACTTATATTTTCTCTTCATCTTATATAAATTCAATTTAATTTTTAAAATAAATATTATATTATTAACATTATATTAATTTCTATATCTTTGATCATGTGTGAATTCATTCTAGTGGATCAAGTAGATAAAACTTTTTTTATCATCTTATTTTCTATTTATTATCCCACAATAATATTTGAAATTCTTGTTGATTTATATTTTGTCTAAAGTATCACTCATAATTTATGATAATAACGTTTTTATTGGGTTATCTATTTTTTGTATTTATTTATGACATAAGAATGGAAATTTAATTGACAAAATTTGTGGTCATTACACTATTCCAACTTTATGAAATTTCTCCATCGAAATATTTTTTTACATAATAAGGTGAAAATACGTGGTGGTATTTTTGCTTCATTGATTCTTACGGTTCTCATGTAACATATTGATAATTATGGTTTCTCTATAATAATTTGACTAGATGAGTGGTCTTTTTATATAGAACCTTGTCTCTATGGTCAAAAATCATCACCATAAATCTTCAAAAGTGAAATCATTTACTAGTGGTAAAACATCTATGTTCATTACATATAATTTATTTTCAATGTACATCCTCATGATTGATATGTTGAATACATAATTTCTATGGCACATGGTTGGTGGAAGTTCGAGTATATTGGCCACATCTATAACTAGATCAATAATCTCAAAGTGGTTGATGTACTTAGGATATATCTTTCCCTTATTCCACAATCTAATTACTCTCTTCTAAAATGATATACATAGGACTACCATGTATACATCCTCAAACAATATGATATATTGATGATTATCTTCTTAGTTATTCTTCCAAATTTGGGAACACCTGATATGTTGTTGTATGGTATTAAAATGTTTTTACATTTTCGCAACCATTTCAAGTACCAACATATTACGTTCAGTAAATTTTACCCAACATGTACTTGTTCTACATATTTTCCAATAAAGGGATTCATAATGAGGCATATTGATACTTGAGTGGAAACTGATATTACTAGAGAAATCAATAAATGGATTATGTTGAGACCACCCTCCTTTGAATTACATTAAGAATTCCCAAAAAAAATCTTCCAAATTCTAAATAGTTTTCTCATATTTTCCATCAAATTTTCATTGACAATACATATGTATGTTCCACTCCGTGTTTCAATCATCTTGGAAACATTTAATGATCATAGAGGTAAATATCATACCATGATCAGATATAATTAATAATTTTACTATGTGAATCCGCAGAATGTTCAAGATCTATATTCATGAAATTTTATCAAGTGATAGGTTTTCTCAAATGGAAATTGTGTGACCAGTCTTTATAATTTGATCCATAATGACCCATATAGAATTATTTAATTTATATGTCTTCAAAATTCGAATGAAAAATTCCACAGTGATTTTCTCCCAATTTTATGTTTGTATGGGTAGTGATTTCATCATCCACATATATGTTTTATTTTTATCCCTGACTTTCTGACATATCAGACACATTGATTTATATTTATCAATCTCATTATTCATGTTTTCCCTCCAATTTTACTCTAGGATAAGTCAATACATCTTTTTTCTCCCTGTGTGGATAGAAAATTTTGAGGAATGTGCATCATTTAAAATATATTTCTTTATCTCGGGATTTTATGGTATACATAGTCATGACCAAAATCTTACGACTCCTTCCCCATAAATTTTGGAGCTCTAAGGATTTCATATTTTCTACATCTTCTTCCTTTTTCATTTTGACCCCATTATCTCTTTGAGAATCATTTATCTTCCCAAAAAGGGAAGGTTGAGAAATAATTTGTGAATGGAATGATGATTTTATTTCATTTATTATTCCTATATAATTCTTTTTCATGTCTAAGAATACTATATCATTCTCAATGCTAATCATTGATAATGTTATAATACCCTTTCTAATTATAGTATCTTCCACTATATTTGATTTACCAGAATGATAGTGGATTAATCATTCATAGTTCATTATGAGTTATAACAATCATATCTACTAAATATTAATATTCATATATTTGAATATATATTTGAGACTCTTATGATCATTATATATCTCACACTATTCCATATAGAGACAATTCCACAAAATCATCATTTCAGATATCATAGCTACAAACTCCATATCATGTGTGTGGCATTTTTTCTCATGACCATTCATCAACCTTGTGGAATCAGTTATTAGTTTATCACTTTTTGTAAGTACACAATCTAATTACTTATTTATGCATCAATGTATACCGTAAAGAGGCCCCCCTTTTATTACTATATGTACTGGTGCATTGATAATACACTTTTACAAATATTTTTCGTAGCCATCACATTAGCTATTCTAGTCAAAATTTACCCCTTATAGATTGATCTTGGAAAGTTGTATTAATGTCAGGGTAATTTCCAAAAAATCATTTATAATACCCTATTATTACAAGTAATATGAAAATCTCAGTTATAGATTCCAGTATTGTCCACTTCTTAATTACCATGTTTTAAAATTGTCCAAAAATATTCCATTAAAAGTGATAAAACTCCCCTATAAATATTTATCCTCCATAAAGAACTCATATTTAATATACATTGTATATATTTTAGCCCTTTGAAAATTAATTTTCATAGTTTTCAAATTCTCTTTATACTCCCCCATGATCTAGGAGTATATCATAATATCATCTATAATGTATACAAATAATTTATCGAGGTAATATATAATGACTACTAATTATTTACATGAAAATTTATATGAAATTATTTTCTCAGAAGGGAATCACAATGAACTTATAGTTTCCATAATTTGTTTGAAAGCCAAACATTGGAATCTCTACCTTTCTCACCATTAATCAGTGATATCCTGATTGATGGTTAGCATTATGTAAATACATGGAACAACATAGTTGATAAAAAAATTATTTTATCTGTGATAGTGGATAATATATCATTATTATTAATTTTTGGATCATATGATGATAAATTTAGAGGTGCATTGATCCATACATATTTTTGATGAAGATGATGATATCTTCCCATGTTTTCCTAGTTGGGAATATAGAACACTTATCTATATTCTATTTTAAATGATTCATAATTTATTAAAAATAATGGTTGTCTTTATATAAGGAGTATTTGATATTGGTAGAGGACCATGTTCAAGATCAATTGAGATATCTACCTCTTTGTTATATGGAATTCCATGTAATTCATTAGAGACACATCAGTATAGTCCTTCAAAATTGGCATGTCTTTGGGAATGAATGCATCCTTTATATCAATAATTTGACCAAGATATGTTCTATTATAGGGAAATAATATCCACAATTGAGAATATTATTCTGAAGGTGAACTATACTCCACCATAAACTTGTACAGGTTTTGGGGAAGCCTAATGTGTGAAGATTGATCTCCCTTTTTCATCTATATATGTTGTCACAAAATAAAGATATTCAATATGTCTCCAATATTACATCAAACATCCCCAATGGAAGTAATATATAATATAATGGGACGTTTAGTCCTACTACATTATCATTTAGGAGTTATATATTTTTTATTCTATAATTTTCCAATTTTCTCTTTTAAAAGATAACACAACCATTGAATTTTTCTTCGTTGTTGGAATAGTTTTTCTATACATTCACAATGTGAATGAATATGTAGAACCAGAATAAAATATTACATTATGTATTATTATTTTAATTACCCGCATACCTATCACCAAATCATTTTTTTTTCTCCACCTCATTAGTAGAGACAGAATATGTCCTTCCTTTCCTCCTTGTAGTTTTTTTTGTTCAATTGTTTTGATAACCCTTGTATTTGGCAACTGGCTCACATAATGCATATGTTCATTGTAGTTGGAACAGTACACTACAAAATAAGTAATGATATGATATTTCCTTTCTTATTTGTAATTAGTGGTATTATTAAAATCACTGTGAAAATAATTTATTGATTCCCCTCTCTTCCACATTTTATGTATCTCATGGTTCCCTTTAGACATTTATCAGGATTCTTCTTCATACACATTTCACATGTGGGTGGTATGTTTTTTTCATTAAATGGATTTATAATTTGATTATTACTTTTTAAACACACTATTACTATACATATATATAATCCCATGAGACAAATAAGAGTCACCAATAGTCGTCTCATGCTTTAGAGAACAACGAAAAATCACCTCGTAGCCTTCAAAGTCTCAAATTGCCAAGGTTTTTCATTGACTCAACATTAATCCATTAAATAATAGATCCACATTAAATTTAATGTTAATGAAAACTATTGAGGAATATTGTGAATGCCCTTTATTTTTTTTACTTATATTCCCTTGTATATTTATCTTCATTTTTTAGCATTCAATGTAACTCTAACTCCATCTTCAGAAAAAGTGTTCTATGAAAATATTCCTTGAAAAATGTTTTCCTGAATCTATCCCATTACATGGAATTAACGTTCTCATTATAATTTTTTTATTAGAGTACATCACTGATTTTCTTCCCCATTAAAATGATATACTTCTAGTTGGAATTTCTTTTCATCTTTGCGTTGATGTGAATATAATATTTTCTCAATAAAGTTAATCAATTTCTCCATGATGAGGGGATTAGAAGATCCATAGAAGATAAGAGTCCTTTTCTCTTAAATTATTTAACCACAACTTGATATTTATTAGGATAATAATGCATCACAACATGGTTCATATTAATTTTCCTATTTTGGGCCATTTTATATAATACTTTCTTGACGATCTAGGATCTCATTTCCTTCAGGATTGTAATCTTATTTGGGAAATAAACATGTTTCCTATCACATTGATTGTTGGAACGAGTCCTCTAATTTCATACCACAAACATAGATAACAAAAAAATAAAATTAAGTGTCTTTAGTACTCTTCTAATAAGCATATAAAAATGAAAAATAGAACATAAAAGGATAATCATACAAATGAAAAGTATATACTAACGTGTTATTCCCTATGTTTCAATATAGTTTATCGTTGACTATTGAATTTTCCCTAGGGTTCATACAAAATATTTCTATTCCTAATCCCCAAAAATAACCAGACCATTCCTATGACACAAACTATAGAAACCCAATCATTTTACACATATTAATACAAGATTTAATCATAATTATCCATAAAATGTAAAGAATGGATCATAATTTCAAGTGTATTTGGATTATTAGGTACATAAAATTATAAACATGGAACTAGACTAATATATATATTTTTTAATCTTAAATAAATTTATCCAAACATCCTTTTGGTTCATACATATACATAGGATAACCTAGTGAAAACCTAGACAATTTTTACCAGCTATAACGCCTAGTAAGTGAATAAACATGGGAATAAATGTTAATAGATGAGCTAGAACGGGATAAAATTATATCATTAAAGGAATGGATCCGGAGTAAACATATGGAATAATAACATTGATGACATCAAAGCATATGATCATGGAAATATTGGAATGTGGTATCATTTAACTACATGAAATAAACATCAGTCAAGGATAACTTCAAATATGGTATCACATGGTGGACAAAGTACCGAAATATATTTGTTTTAATACATAATATCATAAATTATTTATCATGAGATTAACATTACCCAATTTATTAGTGTTCTATCTGGTTGAACCCATCAAATCATGTTCATGTATATGTATTCCAAATAAATAACAAAACAAAAGGAATAAACATAAGGGGTACCCATTTAAATAAATTGGTTTTGTAATCATTTCATAATGAATATACAGATGTTGTATCATAATAGATTCCATGATAAAAGGGATTATATCATTTATAAAAAATAATAAGGTACACATAATAATTTATCAGTTATAATTATGTCCAACTAAATTGAATACATGAAAAATAGTGTTTAGGAAACATTTTCAATGATCCAACTTTGTATGGTTTAATGGAAAAGATTAAAGAGTACATAATAATGATAATGGAATAATTGTTTGAATAGAATGAAAAATGAACTAAAATATTTTTCCATGATAAAATGATTAATTTTTTAAAACAGATTATGTAAAATATTTTAAGGAAAATGAATAAAAATGGTTAATAAATTATGAAATTCTCTATATCATGAGGAATTGATAAGAGATTATTTTAAAATATTTATTTCCAAATAAAAAAAAGATGATTTGACATATAATTTATTTTTAAAATATAAATATAATTTAGGTGGATTATAAAAGATGAAATAAGAAATAAATTGGGGTAAAGATAGAGAAAGTGTTACGAAAATGAAAAATTAGAGGTTTTGAGAGATTCCTTACCATATGTCTGAATTCATTACACAATTTAACAGAATATACTATATAATAAAACTATATTCATTAATTAATTAATTTATACCCCGTTAAACATGTATTTTATTTATTATAATTTTAGAAGGTAAATTTATGTTCATTTGGAAGAGTTATACATTCTAATTTCAGCGTTCTGGGAGTGTGCGTTTCTTGGTTTCATGGTCGGTTTCCTTGAGTAAAATTATGGGAGTTCATTTAAAATGGTTGAAAACCCACAATATGGGAATTAAATTATATTAATAAACATAGATAATTTTAAATGGTCCCATATATCATTTTTTATATGATGACGATTCATTTGATAAAACGTTAATGATAATGTTTTGTTTATATTGGTGGTTTTTCGATCATCATGAACTAGTTTTGTTTTATTTTTATATTATGTTAATATATATTAATATAAACATGAAACATGTTATAATATACACATTATACTATTTTGTAACCATAATATTAGTTTTATGATCATCCGTGAAGGCACTAATGGAATATGAAAACTCATTGTCCATGAAGGTGGTGAACAAACATATTTCAGATGATGTTTTTAATTTTCTTAATAAATAAAGAATAATAGTGATTTGATGATGAATATTTAATTACTAAATTAATTTAATATTATATATATGAAATTGGAGTAATCATGATGCAATTGGTAGGATATGTGATGAGAGTATAAGAAAAGAAAATAAATTAAAAGAGACAGATTGAGGATTTTTCCTCCTGAATGTCTTCTCCTTGATACCCTCTCAAGGAACATGGGTTTGTTGTTATGTTGAATTAAACATCTATTAGACTAGAAGAAGAGTCTTGGGTAGGTAATTGGTTAGAATATGGAATATCTATAGGTCTATGAAGGTGTGAGGAGAAGGGGTGGTGATTGGTGGTAATTATATGGGATAATAGGGGTGTTATTGATTATTATAATTATTTGTTTATTATTTTTTATGATCATTATCAATAGTATTCATTCATATGAATAAATAAATTAAATTTTTTAGGATAGATTGAAACAATTATTTCTTACATCATACCTACATCATATATGACTCAAAAATATATGTATTTAGCTTAAAATATTAAATATAAAAATTTATCATATTTCACTATTTATAAAATTAAACTATTATAAATAAAATCCCAAAAAATTCACACTAAAAATTAATAAATTTATATATTATAAAAATTGAATCCATTTTGTGAGTTTTATTTTATAAATAATAAAATATTAACTTTTAAATTAAATCATCATTTATTCAAAAAATAATGGCTGTAATGTTATTATCGATTTTTAAAAATTTTATAACTTAATTAAGGTCACGTAAAATAATATTATCTATATAATAAAACATAATATTAAATTATAAATATATTTTATGAATATAAATTTTATTTGAAATCAATATAATAAATACAAAATTGTAAATAAAAATGTATTTTTTACAAAAAATGCCAAAATTTAATTTAAAATTTTTAAAACATTAATTTAGTTATACCATTGTATAAATATATTATATTTTCAATAAGAAGATACCTAAATATTATTTATACTTTCAAATTTAAGGTTTCTATTTCAAAAACCAGACTAAAATTCCTAATAGTCAAATTATTATTCCTACAGTATATGTTCCTTAATTTCTAGAAATTATTCTTATTTCATTCAGTATTAATTAAAATATATTTTTATGGTTATATATATATATATATTAATATTCAAAATTAATATTATATTATTAACATTTTTTTAATTCTACATCCTTTTTCATGAGTGTGGTCATTCTAGTGGATCGAGAAGATCCAAATTTTATTTTTATATTATTTTCTATTTATTTTCACAAAATAATTATTGGAATTATTATTGTTTTATAATATATCTAATTTATCATTATTCATTTATGAAAATAATTTTTCTATTTGTTTCTCTATATTATGTAAGTTTTTTATGGCATGTGAAGGAATATTCCATTAATAAAATTATAGGTCTTTACAAATGATGTGGCTGCACAAGTGAGGTAGAATTAAATTCATGTATGTACCCATTTTTTCTTGAATTTCACCCAAACTGTGTGTGTATGAATTTATGAATATGAAAATCCATTTTAATTACCATTTTGGTCCACTTTGATCCATTATTCTGTTTATATAAATGTCCCACAATCCTTGAGACCCTCTGGAATTCCATAATGAATTCATATCCTCCCAGGAGAGATTTCAGTAGATCTATGAAAATTAGTTCTATGAATTAGGGTAGGAGATGTAAGAATCTATTAAAATTTTATTTCATAAAAATTTATCTAGTTTTAATTCAGTTGAATCATAGATACGGTACGTTCATGACTAATCTATGGTTTTTAATTCCATCTAAAATTTAATTCAATTATAATTTCTATAACCAAGGTGGGTTTTTAAGGTCAATAAAATCCTCTTTGACTAGAGATATAACTCTCCTGAATGGTGGGATAATTCTTTTATGTTATTATAGATCAATCATCCTAAGATATTATTCTTCTTGACTATCATCTTGGGTCTCGATTATAATGATGGTTTCAAAATGAATCTATTTTCCTTTACTAGACACGATGATCACTTCTATAAAGAAATAATAATTCACATTTCATTCTTGAATCAACAAAAAGTATAGGGAATTAACATCCTCTTCTCAAATATATCATAAAAGTAGTTATTCAGATGGTATATTCAAGGTATGTAATGATAAATATATCATATTATCATGGAATTTATTTAGGTATCTTTTATAATATATTTCTATGATGAACATAACCCCGAGATAGGCATACATGATGTGTAACCTAGTTTTCAATGGGTTTTCTACGTGATTAATTCCTCAATCAATTGGTGATAATTGGATTACAAAATCAATAAACTTGAGGTAGGAATTCTCTTACTATTTTGGGACCATGTATACATTTGTTTCATTGATATGATTTTTGTTTTGGCATAACTTGTTTTCCATGCATTATAGTTATCACATGTGGTTGCTTCTGTGTAGCTGATGAGACATGATTTTGATGCTCAATTCATAGAGTATACTTAGGTTTCTTGATATCATGTAAGATATTGAAAAAAAATTATGTATTCGTCCATTGTTTTCTTATGATGACATGCCTTAATTTTCCATCACATGCACTACTCTATTGATTGTATTTCCATGAAATCTGAGGAATTTTTTTAGTTCATAGAATAGGTTGACTACAATGATATGATTATCCATTAAAGGGGGAGATCACATGAAATGAAATGATTTTGATGTTGGACCAGTGGTTCACGAGTAAAATTTTCACATAATGCCTTGTGGATACCGACTGATATGTTTTCTTGATACCATGTGGGTTCTAAATGACTAGATTTCCTGATACCTTGAGGACGTCGAAGACCTGATTTCACATTGTCTTGTGGATGTTAAATGACTTGTTGTCTTGATACATTGTTGATTTGAAGTTACATTTTGACTCTATGGCTTGTGGATGTCATGATGTCTATTTATCAACTGTATGGGTGGATCCGGATTTCACAGAACTTATTTTATGACTATCCTTCTGACTTCGATCTGATTTAGGAATGGATGGGTCACATCATGGAATAGTTAGCACATTAATACACCATATATAATTTTTTATGTTGTACTACACATTTATTTTTATCATGGATTACAATTGTGATACTTGTACACACATGTAAAAGATCCATTGGTGGAAACCTATTGGGTTTTATTACCCACAACCAATATGGGAATCTCTATATAGATAAAGACTTCATGTATAGTGATACTGGTAGTCGAAAAGGGTCTATAGAATAAAATTGAGTAGTAGAGTATATATATTATAGTGGTATCAATATGGAATCTAAAGGATTTGGTTGTGTTCCTTTTTATTTACATTCACCATATATTATGGATTAGCTTATCACACAAAGAGACTACATTTTTTGTTTGTGTGATGTGTTCTATCAATTATTATAGTATGACACATTGTCATCCTACTTTATTACCCACTTTTTATATTTATTTTCTTTTAAATTTTGGTTTATGGATATTAAAATGCGGGTATAGTCTCCCTAATTATGGAAATAATTCCCTCACTATATATTGGAAGCCACTTATGTACGAGAATACATGCTTGAGGCATTATGACTCCCCTACTTGGACTCAGTGATTTGGGTCTGTTGAGATATGATTTCTAAAGTCCCAGAAAATTCAAAGAAATTTTTTTCTTAATTCTTTTCAATTTTATGAGTTTGTGGCTTCTGATTGAACCTGATTCTGAGGCCCGGTGTTCTTGAAATAAATTTTTGAAGTTTGGATCAGGTATGTACAGTAAACGAACGAGTGGGTTTTTCTTTCTTTTGAACTGGTGCTCAGAATTGAAATCTGAGGGCATCGATGAAATCGCAGCGCTGGTAATTTCTTAAGGGGACCTTTACCGTAGTTTTGTTTTAAGCTGGTTGATAATTAATAATTGCATAATTAGTTTATAATAAATAATATTGTTAAAACAATTTTATTTTATAACATTGGATGTTAATCCCTCCCATGGGAAGTTTTATGTGGTGCCCACAACCATCCAACATCCCATGTGTGGATATTTGAATGGTGGGGCCCACACGAGCCCCAACCTTTAACCTTCCCCTAAAATCAAAAAACCCCCTTCTTAAATTTGTAAACTCCTCAAAAATTGTGTAGACACTTCCTCTCCCTCTCTCCCTCTGTATTATTTTCCAACACATGATAAACAATGCAATCAAAATCGTAAATTATTTAAATAAGGGATTTGAATTTTGAATGTTTGGAATATTTAATTAAAATAAGGGGTACCCTTATTATAATTTGGTTGTCACATGTTGTGTTGTGGAAAATATTTGTGAGGGAACTCTTGTGAAATAAGAAGAGAGTTCCTCCTTTGTTTAAGAACATCAATCCTCTGATGAAGAACTACACACTCTTCCATGAAGAATGATGACACACATTCTTTTTTCCTCTCTATGACCAGAGAGAGGACGCCAATTATTATTCAGGTGCACTCCTATGATGATATAAATGACACTGTCATCCATGATGCATGTCAACCGCGAACCATATTCGAGGTAGGGGTTTAAATTGATTATGTTTATATTCCCATGTTCGTCCCTTCTAAAACAAAGAACGCAGACCATCTCATTAACATGTTGATCCGAGGATGTTTTCTTTTGAGGGGTGGGAATAGTTTTTCATGGGGGAATTGTAGTGTGGATTGTTTCAATTTTATTTGAAAATTTTTTTTATTAGATCTACGTGAAACCATGAATATATATGGACAATTGATAGCACCTAACGCGGAGGGTGCGGGACGAACAAACACAGTCTGACGACCATCTGCATGTTTTTTGTCTGTGCACAGATTGATAGGTGATGAATAAATGGGTCCACAATAGAATTTTAGATCCTTCATAGTATAGTTCGGGACCAAATTTGACCGCCGGTATAGACAGAAGAAAAAACGCACCACCTGAGCGACTCCGGTGGCCCGTAGAACCTCGTGGCAGTGTGGGTCATCGGCGCAGCGACGCAGGCGACGGAAGGCGACGGCATCACCCCAGCACTCTGCTGGAGAAAATATGTTGTGCCAAAAGCCTCGGTGGCGATGCAGTGGATCCCGCGGCTGCGCGGGATCCGGGATGTCTGGGGGCGCTGCCAACTGGCATTGCCTGTTCCAAATAGTGGGGGGGGGCACCCACCACGCCCAGACAGCTGGCCGAGCCAGCGCACACCCCTGCTAGGCCGGGGCGGGCCAAATGGGCCGGGCCATGCCAGTCGGGCTGGACTTGGGTCAGATCATCCCGGTTCGGGCAGACACAGTGGGTGTTGGGTCGGGTCGGATATGGCCCAGACCGGGCCCAGACCCCATATTTTCGGACATTCGTCGGTTAAATCCCTATAACATGAGCTACAGACCTCTGATCGATGCACCGTTATTTGCGTATGATTCCTTGGATTGGGGAGGTCATTTAGGTATATTAAACTCATGTTTTTCTCGACGTTTGTGTAAGGAAAGTTGGTTCAAACTTGAAACCAAACTGGCCCTCCGAGCAGAAATGCTTATAAATTGAGAACCAGACATCTGATTGACGTTTCATCGACTACTGTGTATTCATTTTGGTGAGAAGGTTATTTTGGCATACTGCACTTGACGTTTGGAATTATTTGGAGTATGGTCAAGTAGTATTAGCCTATAAACTGACTAGGCCACTAGAATGAAAAAACCAGTAACTCTTAGACAAGACGTCTGTTGGACGAACTTTCTGTGGCATTGGTAAACTCATTGAGAAACGGTTCCATTTAGTATACCCCATTGGATTTCATCATACATTTGAGATACAGTTGGGTTGGTTTGTACACGAAACCAACTAGGCCCATGGAACGGAAAAGCTTATAACTCATAGACCGTGCATCCAATTAACGGGTCGTTTATTGAGTTGAGAATTCCATGATGAGGATGTTCTTTGAGATACATATTTGTTGGAATTCATACAACTTGGAGTGTCGACTAGTAGCTCATGGAGTGGATCCTCCTAGAGAAATGAATTCGGAGTAGGGAGACCTAATAGCACTCTGAAACCTGATGACTACTTGTCTGATTCATTTCAGATTGACATGAATAACCCTGTGGGGAGAAATAATGTGTTGGGGTGGCAGACCAATGGAAGAGGAGCACTACTTCGTGAGGTGGCAAACCAGCGGTACTCGACTGGAGTACCTCTTTTGGCTATGAGGGGGATAAATATTGTGTGATGTGGGAGACCCATGGAAGGGGAGCACTACTTTTTGAGGTGTTCGACCTGTCGTGCTCAACAGGAGGAGTACCTCAATAGTCTAAGGTTAGTGATTAGCACCTCAGAGTCATGACATGATCACTGTACTCAATAGAGGAGGAGTTCTCCAGTAGTCATGGTTTCGATATCATGAATAAAAATCCTAGTTTGAGCTGAGTTAATGACCTTTCTGATTACCACATGATTGAGATGGGTTACTTGATAACTTAGGTATATGTATTTTGATATACCTATTTAATGGTTGTCTATTGAGATATTTAATTGTGGTTTATCTTTGTTTGATTTAATGATACCATGAGGGTCTTGGTGTCCCTACTATGTATCGTTAAACTCTCTCTTACATTGGCTATGCCCGCACCTTGTTCTATTGGATGTAGACGATGCACAACGCTGACGGTGGATGACTGTACGAGGACTATATGAAACCTAGAGGTGGACCTCATGAAAAGTCGATACCCGGAGGCGGGCCACACGATGATTCGCTACCCAGAAGAGGTTGACGAACGAGGGCACTGAGGAGGCTATCTGTACATAGCCTTTATTTAGGATCCATGGTGGACGATCTAGGAGATACGCAATCTGTACCAACCCTTACAGTAGGATCTGTGGTGGACGATCTAGGAGTTTCTTGTCACCTTCCAGCTTTTTTTTCTTTTACCATGTGCTTTACAATTTGGATTATATTACTGCCCCCATACATTCTTCACTACTTTTATTTTCAGTTTTAAATAGTTTTTGCTTCTGTGTGTACTCTAGTTGAATGTGTTTAGGTTATATATAGGCAATGTCTTCCTAGTTATAGTGATTTACGCCTTTTTGGTGCTAGTTCCCAGCCCATGGCGTATGGAAGGCGGGCATGGGGTAGTCACGACATGGGCCCCGAGGACGGGTCATGACAAATAGTTATCAGAGGAGTCGATTATACTGCAAAACATAGAAATCTGATATTCCATTTCTGTGAAGCAATAATGTTAAGGGTACTGAGTGTGGTTTTCATTTAAGGGAGTCCATTTTTGGTGCAGCGGAAGACATATCCATACACCAGGACCCTGACTTTTGGTTTCCAACTCAGTGCATGAAACCACTGATTGCCTTTGGGTTTTAAAAGTTTCTTTAAATCAGATCAAACCAGGTCAGCTCACCAGGTATAGTCTTTTGACAGTGTCACATCGGATCAGGAAGCCTTCACGTAGATAGTTAGTTAGAGTTCCGAGAGAGTACTCGATGATGGGCCACCGAGCAATGAGGATCTCGTACAGGTCCCTCTTGCAATGATGGAATATTCGGGTGGTTTACCAGCAGCACCACCACCCATAGGGCGGAAAATGCCACCATTCATACTAGAGAATGGTTCTTGATGATAGAGCACATTGAACGAGTTCCAGCAGCTGAGGCCTATGAGGTCACAAGGCGAGGAAGATTCCCAGGCAGTAGTGGACTGGCTGGAGGAGGTTTCTAGAGTTCTAAACATAGTTTTTTCCCTAGTAGAGAAGATGACGATCTTAGCTACTAGTGTTTCCCAGCGAGTTACCATGAGGTCGGTCTGCATAGTGATGAGGCTTCGGTACGTACACCGAAGCATGAGATAGTACCATCGAGTAGTGTGCAAGCTATATCACTACAAATTGGTCTGCAGTTTCAAATGACGGAACTGGTAGATGAAACATGTAGGCTTAGTTCCTTACACGTCTTTCATAATTAGACACCCCTCAGGTTCTGAGGTGACCCTGACTTATAGACGACAGAGGACTGTCTTGAGGAGATGGATGAGTGTTTTCTAGAGATTATAAATCTTCGGTTGAATGACATGCCGGTCGCTGATTATTCATCGATGTGTACCACTTGTTTCTGGTACTTGACGACAATGATATGATATGTGATTAGAGCTCGGACCTCATAGTGATGTGTGTTTAAAGGAAAGATGAATCTGAAGAGCAGCAGACGTCGAATTAGATCTAGGAATGAAGAATGTGGTTATGTACATTTTGACATGTTACAACCACCCATCATTGTAGTCCCCTCCAGGCTCTGGGAGAAGGAGGTCATGGAAAGAGAGTAGTTGTATGTCATTAAGGAGTGTGACCCAAGGGATCTAGGAAATATTCTAGGTATAGTCTATTTATACTACTAGTTTCTGTAACAGCATACATTGATATGAATCATTCCTTCCATGAATCTTGTCCCAGACCTAGAGTTTCTCATTAAGCCATTGACTTGACCCTCATGTATGGAGATACCTTTGAGAGGAGACTTGATAATCACGCTTACGCTGACAATGTGATCAGACCCATGAGGAGAGAGTTTCAGTTGGAACATCTTGGTGGTAGCGTTGAGCCCTTACGACGTTAGTTTGGGTATGGACAGGGAAACCACAGTTCATACACAGATTGACTGTATTAAGAAAAAAGGATGTGGTTTACCTACAACGTTGGTATGGGTTTTCCTTGGTCAGAGAGAAGTAAAACCCTAGGCATAATAGGATGGAATCATGCATAAGTGGGTGCAGTCGATCAATCAGGAGTTGGCCAGATGTACCTTTGTGCCAGACTTCTCTAGAGTTGCATCATCGCTTTTAGCATTGACAAAGAAGGGGAATCCCTAAGTGTTGTAATAGATATGCCAGAATATATTTTCAAGAGCTGAGGCAGTGGTTGACTAGTGCACCCATATTGAGGCTGCCAGAGAAGGTACAAATCATCCAAGAGAAGATGAAGACTGCAAAGAGAAGAGAAAAATCCTAATCTGATTGGAGATGGATACCACTGGAGTTCGAGGGTGATGACCACATCTTCTTATGGGCCTCACCTTGATATGGTCTACGGAGATTTGGCTGCGGTGGCTGGTTATCTCCATTATTCAACAGACCATTCCAGATCCTCATTAGAGTTGGCGAGGTGGCTTACTGCCTGGTCCTTCCACCTCAATTGCACTAGGTGTATGACATCTTCCATGCATCTCAGCTGAGGAGATGTGTGCATGAACCATCACAAGTCATTGATTACAGAGAGCTTTACATTGAGGATGGGGTGAACTTTACGAATGTTCCAGTGGAGATCAAGGATCAAAAGGAGTGGGTCCTATGTAGACACTCAATTCCTCTATTGTGCATTCGTTGGCAGCACATGAACCTTTAGGAGAGCACATGTGAGCGAGAGGCTCAGATTCATGCTCAGTACCCTCATTTTTTACCCTAGTTTATTTTTTAGCTTTACGGGGACGTAAAGACCTAAGGTCTGAGTAATTTAATTTATCGGAATTTTCATGGAATTTTTTTTCTTAATTAATTGGAATTTTATTAGTCTATGGCTTTTGACAGATCTTGATTCCGGGGACCTGTATTCTCGAAATCAATTTCCAAATTTTAGCATGGGTAGGTTCAGTAAACGAACGAATGAGTTCTTCTATCTTTTGAACCGGTGATTGGAATTTTAATCTGACGACATAGATGAACTTGCAGCGCCAGTAATTTCTTAAGGGGACAATTACCGTAGTTGCGTTTTAAGCAGGTTTAGAATTAATAATGGGGGAATTAGTTTAAAATAAATTAAATTTTTAGAACAATTTTATTTTATAACTTTGGAAGTTAATCCCTCCCATGGGAAGTTGTTGTTGGGTCCCACAACCCTCCAACTTCCCATGTGTGGATATTTTAAAGGTAGGGCCCACATGAGCCCCAACCTTTCAACTTCCTTTAAACTACTTAAACCCCCCTTCATTAATTTTTATAATCCTCATAAATTGTGTAAACTCTTAATCACTCTCTCTCCCTCATTATTAGTTTCCAACACATGTTAATCAACACAATCAAACTCTTCAATTATTAAATTAAGGGATTTGAATTTTGAATGCTTGGAAATTTTAATTAAAGTAAGGGGTTACCTTATTTAAATTTGTTTTTCACATGTTGTGTTTGGGGAAATATTTGAGAGAGAGATCTTCTGAAAGAAGAAGAGATTTCCCCTTTTGTTTAAGTACATCAACCCTCCGACGAAGAATGACTCACTCTTCCACGACGAACGGTGACACACCTTCTTTTCTCCTCTCTGTGACAAGTGAGGGGGTGACAATTCTTCTTTGGGTGAACTCCTACGATGAAGGAAATGACACCGTCATCCATAACGCTTGTCAACCGCGATCCATATTCGATGTTGGGGTTTAATTTGAGCATGTTTATATTCCCATGTTCTTCCCCTCTAAAACAATGAACGTGGTCCAACTCGTTATCATGATTATCCGCACATATTTTATTTTGCGGGATGGGAATAGTATTTCATGGGGGAATTTTATGGTGGATTGATTTAGTTTTATTTGAATAAAATTGTTATTCGTTCTACCTGAAACCTGGAATATCTATAGAAAATTGATAATGCCTAACGGGGAGGGCGTGGGCCGAACAAACACAGTATGACGACCCTCCATAGGTTGGTTTTCTATGCACGGATTGACGAGCGATGACAAAACGGGGCCACAATGGCATTGTAGAGCCTTCATAGTAAATTTTGAGACCCGAGATGGACTCTGCCATAGACGGAAGGGAAAATGGACCACCAGAGTGACTTCGGTGGCCCAAGGAATCTCGTGGCGATGCGGGTGCCGGTGCGGCAGCGGTGCCCCTGTTGGCAGCTGGAGAAAATACGCCGCAGCAAAAGATGCGTTGGAGACGCGGTAGATATCGCGGCCATGCGGTATCCAAGGTGACCGGGGGCAGCTCCAGCTGGCACCACCGGTTCCAAATAGTGGGGGGGGGGGGGTCGCGCCCCCATGCTCGGCCAGCTAGCCGAGCCAACGCACCCACCTGCCTGCCCATGGGGGCATGTGGGCTGGGTCGCGCCAGTTGGGCTAGACCCAGACATAGGTCGGGTCAACCCGGTTCAGGCTGACACAAGGGGGTGTTGGGCCGGGTCGGACCGGGCCCAAACCCCTTATTTTCCGACCTTCTTCGGTTAAACGCCCATAACATGAGCTACGAACCTCAGATAAATGTACTGTAAGTTGTGTATGATTCCTTGGATAGAGAAGATAGTTTTAGTATATTACACTAACGGTTTTGGAGAAATTTTTTAATAGAAGGGTTGGTTCGAACTCGAATATAATGGGGCCCTCGAAGCCGAAACGCTTATAAAATGAGGACCAGACGTCCGATTGACGTGTCGTCGACTACATTGTATTCCTTTTGTTGTGATGGTTTTTTTGGAATAATACAATTGACGTTCGGATTCATTTTTAGTACGGTATGGTTGGTTTATCTTATAAACAAAATGGGCCCCTCAAATGGAAAATCCAATAACTCTCAGACCGGACATCTGTTTGAAAAACCATCTCTGGAGTTGGTAAACTCATTGAGAAACGGTTCCATTGACTATACCCTATGGATGTTCGGGGTAATTCTGTGATACGGTCGGGTTGGTTTATACACGAAACCAACCGGGCCCCTATAACGGAAATGTTAATAATGCACAAATCAGGTGTCCGATTAACATGTCGTCTATTCCGTTGAGACTTCCATGATGAGGCTTTCCTTTGAGATACTTCTTCATGGGACGTACTGACACATGTATTGTAGACCAGTATCTTTTGGAGTGGATCCTCCCGGAGCCGAGAATTCGGAGTGCAGAGACCAAGTAGTTGTCTGAAACCCGATGACTGCTTGTCCGATTCATTTCGGAGTGACTTGAATAGCCCAGTGGGGAGCACTATTGTGGAGGGGTGGAAGACCCAAGGTGGAAGAGAAATACATTGTGGGGTGGAAGACCTGAATTACTCGAGAGGAGGAGTACCTAAGTTGGCTATGAGGGTGAGTAGTACTGTGTGATGGGGAAGACCCATGGTGGGGGAGCACTATATTGTGAGGTGGCCGACCCACGGTACTCGACAGGAGTACCTCAATAGTCTATGGATAGTGAGTAGCACCTCAGAGTTGTGATAGGATCACTTTATTCGACAGAGGAGGTGTTCTCCAGCAGTCTTGGTTTCGATATCATGAATAAAAATCCTGGTTCGAGGTGAGTTAATGACCTTTGTGTTTACCTCATGATTGAGATGGGTTACTTGATAACTTAGGTATATGTATGGGAAAATACCTATGTAAAGGTAATATGTTGAGATCATTCTTTATGGTTTACCCTTTTTGGATTTGGTGAGACCTTGTGGTTCTCGGGGTCCCTACTGAGTATCATTATACTCACCCCTGCACGGGCTATGCCCGCATCTCATTGTGTTGGATGCAGACGAAGGACATCTTTGATGGAGTCCAAGTGTACGAGGGCTGGATGACACCTTGAGGTGAACCTACCGGCGACTCGATACCCATAGGTGGACCTCACGACGAGTCAATACCCAGAGGAGGTTGACGGACGAGGGTGATGAGGAGGCTATCTGTACCTACCCATCAGGAAGGATCCATGTTGGACGATCTAGGAGATGTGTTATCTGTACCTACCCTTCAGGTAGGATCCTCGGTGGATGATCCAACTTCTTGTCACCTTCCAGCTATTTTTTCTTTTACCTTGTACTTTACACTTGGGCTTATATTTCCAGACCCATATATTCATCACTACTTTTGCATTCAGTTTTACTTAGTGATTGCATCCACCTGTACTCTAGTTGAATGTGTTTACATAATATAAATGCAATATCTTCCCTGTTATTGGGATTTATGCCTTTTTGGGGAAAGTCACTAGCCCCTGGCCTTTGGAAGGACGGCTTGGGGTAGCCACTGCATGGGCCCCGAGGACGGGTCGTGACATGATTTTACCCTATCAGACTTTGAAATATTTTTACATATATTTCCAGATCTTGGTACTGATATGGAATGCAATTCATAGACCTGGTGTGCCCAAAATTATTTTTATAATAATATTATATATATTTTATATCGCACACGAAGTTTCTTAATCGAAATGTGACAACTCTTAAATAGATGAAATGATCAAAATATGATACCATGGTTGAGTCTAGAATACAACTATTAGACTACGAAAAACCTAAAATATTTCAAGATGGGGTATTAGGATATCCTTCCCATTTTTGGAAAGTTCAGTAGATTAATTAATTATTTAAATTATTTAATTAATTAAATTAATAAAATATAAATATTTCATTATATAATATTCACTAGCATTAACTCCATAATCATGGGTATGTCAAAGGATTATTTATCATATCTTATCGAAGGTGAAGCACATTTGTTGATAAAAAAATTCTTGATCAAAGCAGATCTGGACATAGTGAACAAGATCACTTCCATAAATAGTTGTAATGAACATTATTCGATAAAGAATGATCCAATATATAGGAAGGACTCTTAAAGTAATGTATTTAAACCATTTTTATTAAATTTATTTATTATATAAATCCCCTCCCTTGATCATTTACATGAACCAGTGTTCTTGTTCATTTGAACATCCCATTGTTTTCTAACCTCTTATATCCATTTTCATTATCATTGGATAATAATTCGTGTATAATATCATTAAACATTTTTTATGTGCTTTTACCCCTAAATTTTGTTCCATTTTTTACCAGTTGAACCTTACTGTCCAATTTCAATGTTATCCGGTTGTATCAGCCCTGATTGGACTCTCAAAATAATTTTGAAATATTTTTTTCTGGATGGGTCAATTAATAAATGATAGATCAATGATGGTTTTGAGTTTCTGATGCTCGTTTTGATGATACATTTTCATCACAATATGGAGGGAGGATTAGAGACGTGTTGGATGTGCGAAAGGCCTCGAATGACCAGCAGAATCCAATTTCCAGCCACATGATGGACAAAAATGATAGATCTATAATCGATAAAAATATTAAAGATACTGGTGACGTGATATTTATTATGGAATGAATAGATTATAATTGTGAAAATGGATTTGGATTTCGAAAAAAAAAACAATCCAAACTATGAACTGTGTAGTTCGAAGAACACATGGCGTGTCGAGCCCTACCAATGACGATAAGGGTTTTGGATATTTATTATGATAGAAAATTTTGTATACTCACTACATGTCATGTATCACATCATGAGGTGTAAAATCCATTTGGAGGAGAAAAAATTAAAGTTCTCATACAGGAGTATACAATGAAACTCACAATCGTTTAATGAACTACACTAACATGGATGGAGTACATAAACACAAAATGGATACACAGACACATACAAACAGACGAGCGGGGTCCTGAGTATCATGATATAGATTTTTATATCCCATAAATTACATATATATCTATATGTTTGTGGAGTCTTTTACATACAGAGACAAAACATGGTGATGAATCGGGACCACATTTCATGTCTGTCTCTTGACACATTATATACCCATTGTTTCCTTTTGATGAACCTTTAATATTTCATATACCCATCGTTAGGACTTGTATGTTCGCACATGGGTATCCTATATTGAGTTTTTTTTTCACATAGAATGTGATGGATACCTCTGTTCTATTTTTGGATATATGATATGAGATGATCTGATCATAGATATTGTTTAAGAGATGTTCGATGATGGAAGTGATCAGACAGGATCAACTCAGGAATTCTAGGTGGAACCCTCCAGTTGGGTAGGTCATGGGTCCTCGAAGACTAGATTGGAACCATCCAGTTGGGATTGTTATGGGTCCTCCATAGGCTCTTATAGTGGAACCCTCTAAATGGGTAGGGAATTATTCCTCTATATTCAGAGTGAAATCCTTCTGTTGGACAGTGCGTGGGTCCTCTATTAGCTCCTATATTGAAACCCTCTAGCTGGGATGTGCATGGGTCCTTTACAATTATAGTGGAACCACATATTGGTAAAGGGAATGGGTATTATATGAATAATATGAGTGGAACCCACCAAACGATTTTGGCATGGGTCCACCGTTGATTATTAGAGTGGGACCCACTTGTTCGAACAGGGTATGGGTCCTCTATCAATCCATAGAGTGTAACCCTCTTATTATATTATTGTATGGGTACTCAATATAGAGTGTGTGTCCCCTCAACTATGGAGAATATTGAAGAGTAATGGTTGGAAATGGATGGATTCTATTTTGTAAATGTGCTAGATGTTAGACATCATTGTTGGGCATCTAGAATTATTGGCGACTCTTTTCCCAGGCTGAGCTATGATATGTAGATCACCTTTCACTCTAAAATGGGATTATTTTGAGGAGAATATATATATACATATGTATCCATTATATTGGATTTGTTCACACTCTTTCCATGGTTTGTGAATACGTGTATGGTATTCCACATGCTTTCTGTGATTAGCTTATTATGGTTGGTTGAATTTACTCTCCTACTATGGGTGGAAAAGACTCAAAATATAGTGCACCTAAAAACAATGTTGAGACCCATGTTATTGGATAAGGTTACCCTTTATCATTATTTTGGGTGAGCTATATCCTATTTATTATCTTTTATTTTTTTGTTCCTATTATATCTTTTACAGATATCCCTTCAACTTTCAGGGCATCCTATTAGGAATTTATATACTCAAACATGCAAGGGATTTTTCCCCACATGTAGTGTCTTATAAATACAACCAACATTTCCGTTGTAACATCAAAGGAGAATAGATATTAAAGGTGTTTGGGGGTATGTATGGATGTCATAGCTTAGTGAACAAGAGACAGATCTCTTAGTAGTATGCTTTCTATTTTTTTCAGGTAGGGACATATTTCCAGTTGTATGTGTAATTTTTTCATCTACTTTTCAGTTTTCACTATCGTACTCTTTTACACACTATATCTTTTTCATGATTGTATTACATCAAGTTGATTCACCATTTTATTAATATTACTATTAAGATATAAATTGATATGTTTGGGTGTGTGCATATAGTTACATTAGGAATAGCCTAATCTTTAGTATAAGCCTTTTGGTGTTTGTCACCACCTCTAGCCAGTGGAGGCTCACATGGGGTAGTTATGAATTGATCCCTGGTTTGGGTTAGCCTCTGTTATGGTGAAGAAATTATATAACACTATCATAGGTAAGTCTCATTTTCAATTATTTTTTACCCATAAAAACTTTGAAAGGATATAGTTTGTGTGGGACTTATGTAATGTATTTTTTATTTTCATACATAGATCATGTGTAATAATCCTACAAGTTACCATTAATGGGATTTATATTATAATTTTAAGGTATATTTATGCATTGATGCATCATGAATTATAACATAAGACCATAATATATTTTTATACCTCTTCTGTGATACATTGTAATTATTTAATTTAGTTCTCTGATTTTTGTTATCTGTTTGGGATATACTTATACTCTCTACTTAGTGAAGTATCTATTTTCTATTCTGATGTAATATATATTTTTTATCATTAATTAATGTATAATGAATTTAATTTTATGTTTTTATATATTAAATATGTAATACATGTTGGGAGAAAGAACATTAGATACTACTAAGTGCGATATGCCTCGAATTGTAGGTATCCTCCAAAGATTACCAATTTTTTTGATCCCATTGAATGTTTATGATCTGTATTAATGGAATGAATGTTCTAAATGTTCCCATAATTCTTTATAATATTCCACCTTGTTAGAGGATTATGGGACCAGTAGTTGATGTGTGATGGGATGTTCCCACTTGGGAGGATTTCCCTGTTCGACCACCATCAATGGTAGGGAATTCAACATAGCGCACTCCCAAACCAAATTTAATGGCATATGTAGTTGTCCCACTATAGCTGGGGATCTTCTTCTTGTTTCTTATAAGGATGTAGGGTAACCATGTTAAATGTTCAACTATCAACGAGTCCACTATCTATATCATCCACCTAACATTCATGGCACTTGAATAACACAGGATATAGAGGAATATATTGATATCATTGATGGTTTTTTTGACCTTATTGACACACCTATGGATAAGAAGGTTAAGTGGGTATAATTAATTTTATATCTACCTTCTACGAGATGGTCAGGGCATGATGGGATAGGCTGGAAGCTGTAAGGGTACCACCTAGGAGGCCTCCAGAGACATATTTTTGGTTAATTATTTCCTAAAATACTAATTTTAGACTATGCTGATGAGTTTATCGTGCTATAGTAGAGAACATGATAGTTTCGACATAAGATTATTTTTTTTCTTCACTACATTTTTTTCTCCACTCTTGGTTTGAAACAATCCATAGAATGCATGGATTTCCAGGATCAGTTCATGTATTGACCTAATAACATAGAAAATGGATTTTCTTAAGGCCTTTACTATTTATAAGGGATTAGTGGAGGATAAATTATATGGTATTCTTCTAATAATGTTTTCTCATGTGTGTTATCCACCTACTCTTGTGATGAGTGTCACTTCTGGTAGAAAGAAAATGAGAAATATGGATGTGTAGTAAATTAATGGAAATAAGGATGAACATAGTATGGATTCTTCATCCCCATCAAGAGAAGTTCTATAGTGCTTCAATTATGGGAAGGTAAAACATTATCACCAGTTATGAACATACCCTTAGTGAATGTGTTGTATGTGTTTCCATATGGGTAACAACCAATAGATATGTTCCAAATATTTTAGGTTTAGGTTCCACATGGGTGTAGTCATGTTACATAAAAAATATAGGAATTTATCTAGGGTCCCCATCAATAGGATCATATGATGATGAATTAGATGAGTGATAAATCATATGGATATGGAAATGGAGAAATGGAGGACCAAGTATATGTAGTGATACAGACTCAAAAGGATGGTGGTGAGGGACTCTCTACTATTAAAGGCATGGACATGGTCACTTATACGTTTTCTTATACTTTATTTAATATTGATTCTTTCATTATTTTATATATGTAAAAAAATTGATGGACATTACATATAAGTCAGGTTATCATATAAGTTACATTCCTTTGATACTTATTGGGTAGGAATGTTGACCATCATTAGAAAAGCCAAAAGTTTCATATAGTTATTTCCACTAATAAAAATATGTGTGACTTTATGATTTTACAGAAGAAAATATTTTATGTGATTCTTGGAATATACTGTATGTACGACTTTTAAGACAATATTTATTTCTATCCGAGATGGGAATCATTTACATCACTAAATTGGGAAAATTTCATGATGAATGATGAGTGGGAGTTGGGTGTATGTATTGTGGGCCCAGATATAATCCAACATTAGATGACTATGAATCAGATAGAAATATTCCATATTTAAATAAGAATAGTTGTAATCCCATATTATTTTCAACCAGTTTTGGATATCTATCAATACATATTCAAATATGAATTTATATGTATCCACCAAATTATAGGAGTTGACTTTAAGATATAACTCATTCCATGTGCATGGACGGTATCGATATCCTCTTATTATATATCTCTGACTGGTTTAAAGAATCCCAAATTGATTCTTTATTACATGGGAAGAAGGGTTTTATATGGATGAGTACATCACTATGTGGTATACCTATTCTTTTATATAGAAATATAGACAAAAATTTTCAACTATTCCAAGCTTACTATAAGTTTAATTAGGTGAACGTGAAGAATATATATCCTCATACCTATATAAATAATCTCTTCGATTGGTTATAGGGATCCTAGTTGTCCTTCATGATTGATCTCTACCCAGGATAACACTATTGTGTGTTAGATTGGATAACATCCATAATAATGTGTTTAAGAGTAGATATAGGATATATGTTTACTTTTTGATATCATTTTGACTGAATATTTCCACGAAAGTGTTCATGGATCTCATAAAAAAGGCCATTCACCCATAAAATGACTCTTTTTTCTTGGTGTATGTTGGTGATATCCTTATTTAATCCCCAATCCTAGATTACAATGTGACACATCTCAAGATAATTCTATGTACTAATCAATTACATTAGTTTTATGTTACGTTATCAATGTTTCAAACTTGTATTTAGAATGTGAAATTCATAGGGAATGTGGTTTCTATGACATGTATATCAATAGATATATAGAATGTGGAAGTGATTATGTAATTGTTTCATCCTTGGTACTTATTTTAGATAACGATATTTATGGATTTAGGAGGATACTATCATCATTTTATACATGATATATCATGTTTCTCATCACCCATGACTGCACTGAAGAATAAATAGGTTGTGTTTTAGTTGACAAAACAATGTTAGGTGGATTTTCATCAGATGAATAAGATGATTAATATAGAACCTGAGGTGATTCGTTATGAGCTTGCGATTTGATATTTCACACCTTGATATGCATCTATAGTTTTATTTGGGGGAATATAGAAACTGATTGAGAAGGTATTAGCTTATGGTTCATATCAGTTATGCCCCCTTGAGTTAAAATCACCTACTCAAGAAATGAAGTTATAATACATGCTTCACAAATTGAAATTATTGGGACACTATCTACAATGAATATTATTTATTTTCTAAATATACCATAAGATACTCTGATATATCTTCTAACAATGTGATCTAACTTTTTGGTATTGGCGCTGGCTAGAGTACAAGTTAAAAATTAAATTTTAGATAGTCTATGAATTAGATAATGGTAAGGTACTTTCAAACACACTTAGTTATAATACATAGGTTGTAACATCATGTTCCTATTTTCAGGTACTTTTAAACACATTTATTATCATGCATTGGATGGGGTCTCATTTCTCGTAAATTTGGGTGAAAATTGGAAATTTTTGGATCTTTATTGGTTCTATACGGTTGGAACATATTTTTCACAGACTATGTACCCACCCATAGTAAACTGTGAAAACACAAATAGTGGGGTTTTTTATGTCTAGCGCTTGGTTTGAAAAACCATTCACCCCATAAAAGGGCCACACCATAAGGGTTCATGGTTTGAAACAAAAATTATCCCAACCCTAATGACCATACAAAAAATGTATTTTATTTATATTTAAAATAAAATCAAACCCCCTATTTTGTCACCTGATTTATCCTATCTCATGATAGGATGTCCCCCTAGGTCATTGTAGCTCCCTAGAACACATTTTTTCTCCTACAAACAAAATCTTAGATGGATCACATCTTGGATAATTCCATTCTATTCAACTCTAGTATGAGATCATATATCAAACCATCTCCCCCTCTCTTATTCCCTCATACTTAAGGTTTTCTAGATTATATAGTTTTGTATGGATTAAAAATGCATTAATTTGGATCTTTAATATACATTTTATTACTTGATCTCAATTCCCTAACTAGTTTGTTGGTTCTTCTTATTGTGGTTGTTATGATACAAGAAATCCAAGTTAAGGTGGGTTATTCTATAAAGGTTTTGATATTTTATTAACATTGAATTTATTGATTGTTTTAAATTTTATTCTATTAAATATTTAAAAACAAATTCAATAAAAATTGGGATTTGAAATTGATTAAGAATTTGATGTTTGGAAATCCCCAAAATTCCCAAACTTTGAAAATTGTGTAATAAATTGAAATTTTTGTTTATTTTATTAAATTTATTTATGAAATTGATTTTGAGAAAAATTTCTTCAAAATGTTTGTTAAGAACCTATGTTCAGATTTATGTAAAAAAATACATGAATTATTAAAATCCTTTGTTTGGGATTTTAATGAGAAATTGGAATATTGAAACTTGAAATGAGGAAATAGTATTTTAAATAGTTTTAAAATTTTTTTCCCTTTTTTTTGATTTTATGAGAACAATTACAAATGGATAGTTAGTGGGATATTTGGGAAAACATGATAGGATGTTAATACCCTATTAATGTATTGACACATTAAAAAATAAGTAAAACACAGTGTGTTGGAGCTTTTCACTGTTGGGACGTTGATGAGTTTTGTTTGATCAATGTTTCGTGTTGTGTGTACGCATATTATTGAGATAACCAATATGACTTTTTGAGTATATAATTACAAGGAAATGTCAATCATATGGGTAGATGACCATGTTTCTTGTTTTTGGAATATTTATATATCTTTTTTATATCTTGTAATATTGATTTTCTCATGCATGTTTAGTTGTGTAAAATGATTTAAATCGATATGTATTAAGAATTTTTTATAAATATTTCCATCAAATTAAATGAAAAAAATGATTTATTTTATATTTAAAATTATACTTACATGCATGTTTTATTTAAAATTAAAACAATTATTCGGTTTATTTTTATGGAATCATTTAATTGAACACTTGGTGAGACCCTACTAGGATTGTATCTCACACTCTACCCTTTTCTTTGAGAGTTAATTGATATCCTTATCCCAGGATTCAAAAAATTGAATCGTCCTTGGGATGTAGTTGATGATGATCATTTTGTATTGGAGTGCAGTGTCTGTTGGGATGACAACATCTTATTATATTTTTTTTTTGAACTTTGATTATTTTATGTTCGGTTTTTTTATACCATTTTATTTTCTTGTATAGTCTCCTTTTGGAGTTTTATTTTAGAATATTGGTATTTAACTATTTATTTTATTGTGTTTGTGGAAAATTAGGTCCCACATTGATATTATTATTTTTCAGGTGTAAGTCTCCAATATATGGGAATTGGGAATTCCCTTTAGGCTATTTCATTGTCGGCTCCAGTATTAGGGTTTCATGGGGTCCATTATTGTTCAATACAATGTGGTACCATAGGTGTAGGTCAAGCCTCATTACATGATAACGGTGTTCTATTTGAAATATTTTTTGGACATATGATTTATTTTATAGTGAGTTTCTAGATATCTATCATCGTAATGATCCTTAAGTCACCATGAATATTATAGGAATGAAATGTTGAGTATTAATTTTTTTCTTTTTCTAGATTTTGATTTTTATAAGTTTAAATACAATACATTTCTATCTATTGGATGTGATTAATTTCCCTATTTCTATTGACTGAGTTTTGGCTTATGTAATGTTTTGATGTCTACAATGTTGTATGATGCTGTTATGTAGGATCATATCTCTAAGAAGACATGTCAATATGATCAGTGTGGAATAAATTGAAAAAACACAATGAGAAAAGCTACCTAAAGATTTTAATCTAGTTGAGGTTATTGGGAGTGTTATCTATGCTTTTGGACATGAACATGAACCCATATCCATTAATGATCCATCATTTGAACCTTATATAGATGTTTTTGGAATCATACTCATGAGTTGTTTCACAATAATCCAAAACATTCCAAGGATCAAACAATCCTCAAGTGGATGAGGATTGGTTAAGGAGGGTTTAGATATTATTTAAGTTATTTTATATTCCTAATGAAATCTAAGTGAAATGATCCAATTTAAATCCAGATGGAATTTTAAGGAGTTGGTGGAGAATGATGGTAACAGAGAACAATAAAAATGGGTTACAAATGAAGGAAATTAATTTTCTATTCAATGAATAGTTCTATACATAATTTTGGTTTTTGGATAAGTCTATTGGATTTTTCAAACCCCATAAGTCGAAAGGGATTTGATTTAGTATGAAAATAAAACTTTTCAGAAAGTAATGTTTTCACTTGATAATATACCAAATGAGGAAATGAATACACAATGGTTCAAGATGGGGAATCGGTCAAATATTAATTACATGGATATATTTATAAATATAACATGATGGATGTAGAGTTGATATTCAAACATGATATGAATGGAAATTGAGGTATGGTGGAAGTTCCTTTTTCTACTAGTTGTAGTTTTATATGTTCATTCAAAGGATAAGGGATGCTTCTTTAGTCTTGTGGGGGTTCTACATATAATGTTTGTTTCATACCTCAAGTAGTACTGGTAATAGGTATTTTATTTTCAAAAATTCTGGAACTCTTGGGAACTAAAAATAGGGTTTCACTGAGGCACCCAAGACATATGGTTCATATAGATGATGAGGTCACATTAAAAAGGCCTTTTATTTCAATTATATCCATATAGTTGCATTGGATCATTAGTAACCAAAAGTACTATGGAGAAATAAAATGGTACATTAACTAAGGGGTTATAACCACTTGAATTGAGAACGAAGTACTTCAATCAGTGGATGATTCTCCAGAGGGATCAGATATGGTTTTGCCGACCGTGAGAGGTACCAACACTATTTCTTTATCTTTAGTGACTTATTTATTTGATGTTGGTTCATCTCATTCATTTCATCTTATATTGTTAATCTATAAAATATTACATTAGATCTTATATCTTATGTGATGGATATTACGACACCCCTTGGAATTAAAAGAGTGAAGAGTCTTCATTTTCCTTCTTGTGTCATATATTTAACAGAGATTGATCTTTCATGGGATTTTCTATTTCTTGAAATGAAACTTCATAATTTTATATTCAAGGTGGATTGGATCATTTCTAATGAAACCCAAATTTATTTTTATCTTCAACAGGTCTCAGTTACTGCACATAGTGGGTTGAGTTATATCATTAGAGGAGAATGGGACATGAGGTTGATCAAAGATAAACACTCTTATACGTAAATAGAGATGGTAATATCTATGTTAATTTTTTATCTGGAGAAAATAACTTTTGTGATTATCTCCCTACAATTTTCAGTACGTTTCATGATCTTTTTCCTTCTAACATCCATGTTTTCCCACTAGTATGGGAGGTTAAGCTTTCTATAAAATATATAACTCATAATCATTTGATATATATTCATTCTTACAACATGGAACCATTTTTAATGAAAGAGTTTATGACATAGTTGGATGATCTTTTAGAGAAAGGATTTATACTCATTAATGTGTCACCTGCGGCAAGGCCTATTCTCATTACTAAGAAACTGAAGGGGCACTTTAACATTGTTTTAATTAAAAGAAACACAATATATTAATTTAAAATAACATCTTTTTCTACATATTTATACAATTTTGGATATTTTTAACTGGAGAAGTCGTTTTCAAAGATTTAAAATTGATCTAGTTGTCACCAATTTTGAAAAAATATATCTTTCATTAAAACCTTTTTCCAGTGTAGATATAAGCATTATGAATACATTTCCATGGAATATGATTCATCCAATGCAACTATGGAATTTTTTGTATTTTATGAACATGGTCATTCATTAGTATCTATATACATTCATAATGGTATTTGTGCATGACATTCTGATTAATACTAATTATGAATAGGTTCATATGAATCCCTTTAGAGCAGTTCTATTTTTGTTGAGGAATCACTAACTTTTTTTAAATATTTTGAAATTTAAAATTTAGATTTACGAATAGATGTTCTCAGGACACTTGGTATCATAACATCGTAACTTAGTTTATCCATGAAATCTAAATGAAATTATAAAATTTAATAAAACATGTAATTTTTGCAATACTCATAGATTCTTGGGTTTATCTTGATATTATCTAAAAATTAAAAATATTTATCAATGTTTGTTACTCTGATGGATACTATAACATGGAAGGGGGTGATTTTTTCATGTGATGAGAAATAACAATGTTTTTTTTTGATCTGGAATATATTTTGGCAACTACATTGATTTTGACTCTTCCAATGTCCAGTCTGGTATATGTGTTATTTTGTGATGCATCAGGTTCAGGTTTGGGTTGTGTTATTATGAAGGGCGAGCATGTCATTTTCTATTGCTCTTAATATCATGGATAATAATTAAATAAATATCTAACCCATGAAATGGAAGTTGATGTTCTGATCAATGCACTAATTTGATGGAATCATCACCATTAAAGTTAGAAGTTTACCGTGTATTACAAACTCAAGAACATCGATTATATCTTCTCTGGAGAATGATTTGAATATCTGCAAGAGGAGTTTAGTGGATTACCTAAAATATTTTGATTTTTATATTGTCTATAACCTGAGGAAAGGGGAATTCATCCTAGATGTATTGAGTAGGAAACAACTACCCAAAACTATGAATGAATAATAAGATGTGTGGAACATGATGGATCTTCATGCACAGTTGGAGATATCAATTCAAGAGAAAAGGATTGATGTTGTTTTTCTAGTGTATAGTTTCCTTTTCTCTTCTAGAGATGATTCTTTTGTAAAAACATCTTGATAATAAATTCTCCATCATTAGAGAATCATATTATACTATACAAACGATTGTTAAAAGGTACTTACATATATATGTTATTATATGTTTCCAGAACTGGTACATGGTACATTTTCCAATAAGGATATATTTTATGGGGAATTTTCATAATTACCAATGGGTAGTAAACCTAAAAACACATATATGTTCTATGACATGTGGAAGAGATTCTATTGGATGGGTATTAGAGGGGGTATCCGTGATTTTATCCCTCATTGTTACACTTTCAAAAAGGTCAATGATGAGAACCAAAGACCTTTAGGTTTTCTTCATCCACTTCTAGTGCTAATGTGGATGTGGGAGGATATCACTATAGAAAGTGTGGTTGGGTTTCCACATAAAAAGATAAATAATAATGTGATATGGTTTTTGATTGAAAGGTTGTCCAAATTGGTTCACTTTATACCTATTGGTGATACATCCAATGTTGAGGAGTAGTGAAATTTTTATGTGAAAGAGATTGTTTGTTTTCATGGAGTCTTATATATTTTATTTTTGATAGTGTTCCTTGGTATACATCTCACTTTTGGAGAGGTATTCTGGAGACACTAGGATTTCAGGTACATTTCATTACAGAATACCATATGAATATTGTAATTCGGACATAAAAGACTGTATTGATTCCTGAGGATATTATTTTGTCCGAAATTCATGAATTTGGTGGGGGTTGGGATTACCATATTGTACTGGTTGAGTTTTATTATAATAATAATTACTAGTCCATGATTAGGATGTCTCGTTTTTTAAGCCTTTTATGGGTGACCATATAATTCCATATTGAGTTGGTCAATTATATGTGAAAGATACTTTGTTTGACTGGTTCTGGTTCAAGATATGGCATTAAAAATTTATTTTATTTGGTTGGGAATGATGATGAACTAGCTATAGTTTATGTATATATTTTCATCTATCATATACTGTTGGAATTTTTAGTTGGTTATAAGGTATTATTGATTGTTTCAACCCATTTGGGTCATTAGTGGCATAAGAGGAATGAGAATCATGATACTTGTTTTGTTGACACATTTATTTTGGATGAGCTGGTAGTGAATGTTGATTACCATTTACATCTTCTTCCAAAGATGATGTTTATAAATAATGTTCTCCATGTATCATATATACATAAGTATCTTTCAAATCCATCTCATGTACTTTGTTTCATTGATCTTAATGTTGTGAAAGATTTATCCATGACTGAATATCAATTTAGGATAGAGGATATTGAGACCACGTTAAATTGTGGGAGGAAGACACATTTGTTTTTAGTTTAATGGAATCTTGGATTTGATACTCATGATCGATGGGAGATATAGGCACTGATGAGATAAATGTGGCCTTATAATTTTGACATGGATATTTATTGATAGGATTTTTTGGGACAAAATGTTTCAATGATGGGAAGATTATAACATACTATTATTTTTTTCATGTACATTTCAACCCCTATTTTTTATCATTATTTGGTTGGGTCTCATTTAGGGGTGCTTTGGGGAAATTTTGAAAATTTAGAACATTCCCGGCTATGTATGATTAGCTCACGAATTTCCCAAACCGTGAAACCACCAAAGGTAAATCCTAAAAACCCAAAAAGTGGGGGTTTTATGGATGTAGAATGGGTTGAAAACCCATACACCCAAGAATTATAAACTACGAACCCCATTAGATGGGTGTAATTTTTGATAAATCATGTGGCCCTGACCAACTAACTATGTGAATTGTGTTTTTTATTTTTGTTTTTTTAATTCCCAAACCCATATTTCTTCACCCGCTCAACCCTAACTTATTATTGGAAATCATCCTAGTTATATGGGTCTCTGAAGAACCCATTGTGGATCCTCCAAACCTATCTTGATGTTGATTAAATCTTGGTGGATGTCTTTAGATTCCTCTCTAGTAGAGTTCTTCTCCCATTCATTCCCTCTTAATCACTTTTTCTATCCTACATATGATTTGTAGATCATATAGTTGTGGATGGATCTAAACTCCATTTATTTGGATATTATGGTTTATTAATTTATCTCTATTGATAATGTTAATTGATTTTTCTTCCTATTGCAGATGTTGTGATACAAAATCCTCTTGTTAAGGTAGGTTGTTCTGTATATGTTTTTGAAAATTTATTTCTCCATGAAATATTTTATTTTTCTAAATTTATTTTTGTTAAAGGGTGAAAACCAAATTCAATGTGAATTAGGGATTTTCAATTGATTTGGTATGATATTTTGGGAAAACCCCTAACATCCATGAAATTATAAATTCGGGTTGAAAATTGAATTTTGATAGAATTTGTGAAAATAACATGTGAAATTTATTTTGAAAAAAATGGATTAAAATGATTTGATAAAAAATTATGATTATTTTTATCATGAAGAAGGAATTAATTGATTAATGACATGTTTTTTTCTTCAAATAGAAATTGGTATATTGAAACTAGAAATAGAGAAATTGAATTTCTATTGGTTTTATAATAATTTTTCCATTTTGATTTATTATTTTATAATATGAAATCATAGTTATTTAGTGGATTATATGGGAGAAACATGCTAATATGGTAATTCCCAAACAATAGATTGATGTTTTACAACACTGAAAAAAACATAGTTTTGTTAATATTATCCCCAATAAGATATTGATTAGTCCTCTCTAACCATTGTCTAAGGGATGTCTGTACACATATTATCATGAACACCATTACAACTATGTGTGTATCTTATAACATGGAACTATTTTATATCTTGAGAGATGATAATGTATCTTATTTTTGGAATATTTTTATATATATACAATTTTTTTAATTATAATTTATACATTCATATTTAGTTATATAAACTATTTTATATATAATTTTTAGTAATACAATGTTTGAAATATTATCCTCATTTGAAATTAAAACCATGTTTTATTTTAAATACACAATTAAACTATCATCCTAGTTATATTTCAAATTGAAAGAATGATTTGGTTTATTTTTATAAAATATTCTTAGGGAACAAATAGTGATACCCAAATAGGATTGTAGCTCAAAAACAAACTTTTACGTGGAATTTTTTAGATTTAATTATTCTAGGTTCCAGAAATGGGAATAAACCACTATGAGGTTGTGGTTTTTCATATTTTTGTATTGGAGTGTTGTTTTTGTTGGGACATGATATTTTTTATATTTTATTATTTTTACTTTTATGATTATTGTTTTAGATTTTTTTAACCTGTTTTTTTTCGGGTACATTCTCCTTTGCGAATTTTCATTAAGAATAATATTATGTAATTGTTTATTCAATTGTTTTTGTATAATATTTGTTCCTATATTCTTATTGTATCATTATTGGGGCTCAATTCTATACCTTGGAGATTGGTAATGCCCATCGGGCAATGTCAATCCCATATAAGATGTCAGGGTACCTGGGTAACTGAGCAAGTTCGTGACATAAGTATCTTAGGATCTTGGGGTATGTACATCAGAAGAATAGTGGTTCCTGATGAGCCTATTGGACGATTGGATTATTGATTTTTTGTGCAATTAATATCAATGAAATATACCCCATTAGTAGTCACATGTTCTTTTGTATACTTGTTAATGTCTGGTTATGAATCTGACATAGATTGTACTATGATATTGGAATAACTAGCGAGTAGTGACCTAAGACCTTGATGGTCATGGATAACAAGGATGAGATCGTAGTACATGGGAGTGTTGTGGTTCCCAATACAATATGGGAATATAAGATTAGGTACATCCATACCTCTATGTGGTTGGTGCATCCTGGAGTGAAAAAGATGTACCAAGAAATTAGGAGGTAGTCCAGTTGTCCTAGTATAACGAGGGATGATTTTAGATTCATTTTGTTATTCCATACCTAGTAGACGATAAAGGATGAGAACCAGTGTCCTAGTTGTTAGATCTTGACACTTATTCTACCCATATGGAAGTCATAGTACATGATGATAGTATTTCAATGTGGTTATCAAGGACCCTAATTATATGCGATTCTTTTAGGGAGATTGTGGACTACTTTACAAAATTTCATTATTTCATACTTATCAATGAAACTCACTCAATAGATGAGCTAAGAAAAATAAATTTCTATGAGATTATAAACATTCATTTAGTTCCCTTGAGATTTTATTTGAAATGGATGCATGTTTTACAACATGGGTTTTTTAGGTCTTGTTGATGTCCTTACAGACTCAATTGAGATTGAGCACTACGTACTATTCACAAAAAGAAAAATAGTTAAAGAATATATTACCCATATTGGGGGATAATATTAAGTCTTGTGTCTTCGAATTTTTTGGAGGGTGGGATGAGTAGCTATTATTTTTATATTTTCACATACAATAAAAAATATTTTCTTATATTCATATACAACATTTTGAGGATCTATAAGGATGATTATGTCATTCACCACTATATTTCCATGTTGTAGGTGATGCAGCTATGGTGGAGAAGAACATGGTTTAGGAGACCTATAAGATATTTTAATATATTAAGATGTTGTTCAACACTTATTACTATAGTAATTGATATTATATCAACCATAGGAGGAGACCTTTGTTGTTTTCTTTAGTAAACCTTGTTTTTTTAGAGTGACTACTCGATTAGGTCACTGATGATTCAGGATGTCATGGAAGATAACATCACAATATATTAGACCATTTTAGATCATTAATAAGATTATAATAGGGATGTAAAATCATTATCTTCCTTCTTGATACCAATTTATTCATGATTGTTTTCATTGGACTCACATTTTGTGGTACATACCCGGTCCTATGCATGTTCTTAACTACGAGGATGTAGATATGGATCCTTTGGTATCCTATAAGGAACACCTAGAGATTCTTTTATAATAGATTGAGAAATTACTATTATGGAATACAATACAAATTTTCAAGATTTATGGTGACATATATATATATATATATTGGAAGATACTTCGCAGAGTGAGGTGGATGTTTGGGAAAAATTTCCTGAGTTTTTCAAGAAAAATTCATAGAGACACATCTTGATTATAGAATGTTTTTAATGTGAGTTTTATAATGACCATAATTTTTTCAGCAGAGTAATGATTTATATTCATCCATTAATCATCTTTTTTCAACAGTGAACTTATTTGTACATGTTCTTGTATTTTATAGTGGGTTTTAGTGTGGTTTGAATTCTTTGTGGGGGGAATTATTTTTTGGATGGTTTTTCCAAACTATATTGATTATCCAAGAAATCCTTGATTCATTTGGCTGTGGAACATGTTGTGGAACATAGTTAAGGAACATGGTATGAAAAAATATATATGGTCCCCTAATACACTATGTGGTTCACTCTGGTGGAAGTCAATATGGTTGGCGCAGGATTTGAAAAACTGTGTACCCAAACCCTACGGGTTCACATGTGAGGTAGAATGACTCGCTAAATTGGCACATGTTCTTTTGAAACATGAAACCAAACAATGTGAATGTGAATTTAAGGATCCAAAAATCACATCTAACTTCTAATTATGGTTTTTTTGGAACATTAATTAATTATACAGGAATCCATCTGAAACCATGAGACTCCTCTAGTGTTCGTTAACATATTTTATTCCTCTTAAACAATATTCTAGTGGATCGAAGATATTTTTTGAAAATTAATTGAGATATGTGATGAAAAATACTTCATTAATTCGTTTTCATGTAGATACATACATCATTCTCAAAGATAATCATTGATATCACATTTAATTTCCTAAACAATGGATTCCAATTATAAATAACATTTAATCGTTGTTTCATTTCTAGAATAGATGGATTTTTTTAGGTTTCAATGAAATCACCGTTAATAAGAGATAGAACTATCCTAAATGGAGGATAAATATGGGTATGTTATTATAGACTAATCATCGTGAAATAGTGTAAATATTAAATCTCTTCTTTGATCTCTATTCTTGTAGAGACCCAAAGCTTGACGTACATGGAAATTACATTAATTTTGCGAAATAATTAGTACATAAAAAATACACACACAAGGACTATAATAGTTTAGTGTCTTTGGAAACTCGGAACGTAATCTTCAAATCATGGTGAAAGTTCTTCAACATCTCCCATAAAGATCTTCCCTTTTTTTCTTACCTAAAACATTTCATTATATCCTGGGGAAAATAAAACATAAAATTATGAGCTCAAATGCACAGTAAGGGTAAACAAAATAAATATCAATCACATCATATACATAAGAACATAAGTTATGGAAATCTTAACCTGCAAAAGAGATCATAATTTCATAACCTTGGATAAATCATAGTAGTGAAATGTAATCCCAATAACCATAACATAAAACATGAAACTTTGTGTCATACACACATAATCATAGAAAATCATTTATTAGAAGTCAAGACTCATTTCCAAGACTATCATAGTGGACAAAGTCCATTTATGAACCGAGTTCACTCCTCATTTCAGTCTGGTTTCACTGAATCGGTTTAACTTGTCGTTCCAGCCATGTCTATCTCATGAGAGATAAAATATTTACCCAATGAATTGGAGGGAGATATAGGTCACATCCATCTCATAATGATACCATTCTTATGTGTGCCACAAAATCAAAAACCATACACCATAGCATAACCCATGTAATAAAAATGGGAATCTTAAACATCATGACATCATAAAACAATTCATATAAGATAAAGGAATTCATAAAAATATATCCATCACAAAATAATCATATCATTGTAATAATAGGTATATAAACAGAACCCTATATTATCTTAGATGGAAAATAATTTTGATAAAACACTTGAACTCTATTCTTGAAAAAAAATATCCTTTCTACTTCAAAAAAAATTCATTTCTTAACATATCATACAATTTTAATCTAAAAGAAGTTGACTAAAAATAAGCATGAAAACTGGTAAAGGAATATTCTTGGAAATAATTTTTTAAAAATCCATTCATGCCGTATAAGTTAAAAAAACATTATTCTCGTACTTTTTTCAGAAAAGTCAAAAAATACCTCGTACGAAAAACGACAGAAGATTCCTTTCATATCTTTTACTAAAAACTCGTCGAAGGGTAAAATTGGATTTAAAAAATTGTAGGTGGATTGAAATAATATTACATATTGAGGAATCATGGATGTGGATGATAAAATACACCCCAGTAAATACCAACATATAAACAATCTCGGATAAAATGAGATTGTGATATTTTCCCTTACCATAGGTCGGATTTGATTCGTAAGTGTCTGAACCTCATGTATAATGATTTAAATAATGTCATTGACTTATTCCAGAATCATACTAATTGTTATGATATCATATATGGTTCACTTATCACATTATATTACCTGTTCTTTTGTAAAATCAATGTTAAAAAGCGTTTTGGGTGAAATTGTTTCATTTGTCGTCTATGTTTTCAATTGTAATTATTCATATGATTACTTAGATCATAATTACTTAATTCCAGAATATAAAACATAATTTATATATAATATATATTCATAATATACATATATATAATAATTCAGTAAATGGAATGAAATACACTGTTCATGTAGATGGTAGGTCGTACGTACGCATGAACGCTGTTTTCGTTTAATTATTGAGATGGATGGAATTAAGTAGATGAAATAACTATATATACACATAAATCCATTATCATTATTATTTCATATATTTCATGATTAATTATTATATATACTTTATAATCATTCATTAATCGTTAACGTGGATAATGAATCTCATCGTGTCGTGGAGACGGCAGTTCGTACATACGCACGAGCGATGATATCGTTCTCATGATCGTGGGACTGTATTGGGTTGTATTTATAATATTTCAGAATCAATATCACTTTAAAGTAATCATATATAGTTATTATTTACACCATTATACCCATCCAAGTAAGGTGGTGGTGGAAAATTGACTACACCATGGTGTGGAGACGATTTTCCGTACGTACACACGCGCGATGATTTCGTTTTCCATAGGATGGATAGATGGTGAAATAGGGTTGTATCATAATTATAATAACATATCAGTATATTAGTGATACTGATGTTATTAATTAATAATGAAACAACATAAGAATAAGAAGTTGAAGAAGAAATAAAGTTGAAAGAATCGGTAATGGACATTACCTCTTCTTTGAAGCGCCTCTTTGAGTCATCTTTTTAGGGAACTAAAAATGGTCCTTGAAGAAGACCAGGAAATCTAGGATGTTTCTTGGGAAGTGGAGAAGAGAATTAGTCAGGGGTTGGCCAAGCATGAAGGCTCAACGTGGTGTGAGGAAGAGGGGGAGGAGGCGCCCTTTTATAAGGGAGGAGAGGGGCACCTTTGGAATAACCAAAAATATTATTTTATTATAAAGACAAATTCGGTTTTAAATAGTTAAAAATTGATTTATTTCGAAGATAAGGTGGGTATGGGTCTAAATCCTCTCATACAATATAATTTATACAAGTTTAGGTCATTATACTAACCTTATCTTTTAGTTTTAACTCTTAGTTAATTAGATTGACATTTACCATGTCACTTTGTATTTTTATATTATATAGTTAATAAACATACCATATACATCAAAGAAACCCCCAAGTGATCCATTAATGATACAAATATCATGATATAAGTATCTTGGCCGAACCTTATATTTTTAGGAATAAAATAACAATCAATAATATAATTTTTGTTAAAAAACTATTTTATGTCAATTTTGACACTATTCAATAGTTGATTTTTGTGAAACTCATAACCGAATATTTACTTAGAAAAAAGTTAATTAAATCATTAATATCATGTCATATTAACCTAGAAAATTATTTTAATTCATTAAAAGTATCAAATTATATTTATTTGGGTATTTATAATATCAATTATGTTAATTTTGCACTATTATGGTAATTACTTCATCATCATTGTGTCATAAATAAATTAAATTATTTCATGTCTAAAAATTATAAATAAAATATCAATATGTATAAATAGTTTTATCTTTATAATGAATATTTAAAATCTAAAATCCAACATATATAACCCTATGTAAAAATTGATTATCTAAAAGATATATGCTTGTGTCATTTTTGTATTCATTTTAACTTAATTAAAATAAAGTGTCCCTATCACTTACAAGTGGCACAATGGGGTCCCAAAATTGACCCAATGATGCCCATGGTCTAACATGTATCAAACAATAAGGTTATAACACGTTTTAGGGTAATTATATTATTATTATAATATTATTTTTAACCCTTATTTATCGGATTACCATTTAACCATGGTAAATAAAATATTTACAGAAGTAATTATTCAAAATGTCTAAAAATAAAGGATACCTATTTACAAAATTTGAACATCCTGATTCCAAATATTGGATCCATTTTTCCAAATTCAAAACATAGAAGTTGCAGAAATTAATTTAAAATTAATTCTCGCTGTCAAAACAAAAAGCGTGCTTTTAAGATATAATAACTATCAAAAGATGGATACTTGTTTATGTTCGTTTTAATTGGTAAATTATGACCAATGACCAAAATTTTATTAAATGGTAACAATATATTTTAAATATACTTTAATACCACTCAAATTCATAATTTATCACTATTAATTATTTTGATTAAAAATGTTGTTTTTAATTAAAATTTAGTAATTTTCACTATTCATCAAAATATGAAAGTTATCTGAAAAGTACCAAAATTTCAACTTAGGCTAAATTCGATACTCCGAATCCAAAAATGAAGTCCATTTTGAGAGATAAAATTTCTAAAATTTTAAAAGGTGGTTATTACTATTCATAACGGCGAGTTTTATTAATATTTTAAAAGCATATCGTTGTTTAGTGAAACTCGGTATTGCGTACTACACACGCTATCGAGGAAGGTCGTGATTGCGTGTAATGCAAGGAAAGTCAAGTATGCGTGTTGTGAAAGATCCTTTTGGTGTAGCGTACAACATAAGACATTAATGAAATTAAAAAAAATATTTTTCATAAAATCTCAGGGTGTTACATTCTACCCCCCTTAAAATGAATTTCTCCCTCGAAATTCGTCGGAGTTATAAATGGTTTACTATTCGAAAGTTTCTTTAATAGAAACCCACATCGTAAAAAGGAATACCATAACCAATATTTAAAAACAAAATAATTAAATGTAACGATTACCCAAAATAACCTAATCACTAGGTTTCAACATCGGTGAAAATATGGATATTGAAGAGAAATCTAACCATCATGTTCTGATGGAGAGTGGTAGAGAACATGACTATGGAAAAGCCAGAAATCACAAAGCCATAAATTTGTGATGATCTAAGGTACCATCTGGTTCATCAGATATAAGATCACTAGGAAAAAAATTTTGGTTTTCAATATCATTTCCCTAAAGTTGATGAAATTGGAATTAGAAGAAATACTTTCGTGATTTTGGTATAGTTTCACCGTTGGTCGTTCATTGGACAATTTCAACTTCATCTATTAAAGAAATGAAGTTCAATTTGTCATTCGTGATGTGTTAGCAGATCATGTGATTGAATGATGGGTCATTCCATCTGTCTCAAACAAAAGGATAGAAAAGTTATCAAAAAAATAAATAAGTCCATCTATAGTGAGATTAATCATATATGGTTCCTAAAATGTACTTATAATTCATATATCATACTTATTAATATAATAAAACTATTTTCTATTAGACATGGTCTTCTTGTAGGCCAGTGGTAGGTGATAAAGGCCAGTCGAACTTTGGTTGTGGGTTCGATTCCCACAGCCTTGTCCGATGCGATGGGTTGTCGCCCATCCGGCAGGTTGTCCTTTTTCTAAAACTACATTACTATAAAATCCGATCAATAATATCAAAAAAAATTCTATCCTTTAACAATACTAAATTATGTCCAACATAATCCATTCCAATCTTTAGGCTTCTCTAAAATAATTCAGTCCAAGCTTATAGTATATAGAAAACGATTACATGAAATGTCATCAACCAAGCATGTGAATACCATCATTTATCCCCCATATAACTTTTTGGTCACATTCCAATCATGTTAATACCTTAATCATGTATTCTCTTGAAAAATGAATACCCATTAAACCTTAGTGAAAACATGAATACTGTCAAAAGTTAACTCTTTCCACATACCAAAATCCACAAAATTCTATATACTCAAACCATGATATCACTTAGTGTATATATCAATAATGAGCTCATGAATACTATCAAATATTTCATTTTTTCCTTATCATTTCATTATGTGCATATCATCTTTTTTCCTAAAATATCTAAATCACTTTCCTTGGTTACCGGTACCATAAAATTATTGAAAACCACAATAGACCAATACATAAATATTCACATACACCATAAAAGTACCTCAACAACATTATTATTGAATACCAATACATAAACACTTCAGTCCATCCTTTACAATGATTGTCCTAGAATAAGTCCTTCCTTGATTTAGAAGAAACTTTTTATGTCAGGGCATTGAGTTGGGTAATTCCCATGTTCTCCACAAATAAGTCATTGAACTCCATAATAGTCTGTCACTCTATGACCCTTTTCTCCACACAAATAACATCTTCCCCTCCATTTGAGGTATTCCTCAAGGTTCTTCTTCCCATATTTAGAAATCTCAATCTTCCTTTCTTTATGTCCTCAACATGCGAACATGCATAAAAGTCTACCTTCCTATTATTTGATGAATTAGGCATACCAATAAATTTCACCTTATTAATCATATATCGAGATGACTGATTTGGCATAATCACAATATATTTCTCTCTAGGAATTACAAAATTTTGTTGCTCATAGTCACCAATTTGTCCATTGGATTCAATGTTAACCGAATTCCTTCTGGTTCCCTCCATTGACTAAAGCACAAAAAGAATTCTGTGAGAGGAAAAAATCATACATGTAAAATAACATAATCAAGGGGGTGTACCTTCAACATCTAACATCCTAGGTTTAATTCTATTTTTGTTACAATAATTCTAGGACTATAAGCTTTACTTATACTTAACTGTAGGGACAACCCTAGACATACCTTAGAAATATTTCTAGGGATCTCACTAATGTTTTCGCATCCTAGTTTTCAAAGGTTGACTAAACCTTTCCTCGTATACCAACTGTAGAGACCCGAAGCTTGACGTACATGGACATTAAATTACTTTTGCGGAATACTTAGTACATAACAAAAACACACACACAAGGATTGTAATATTTTAGTGTCTTTGGAAACTCCGAACGTAATCTTCTAATCATGGTGAAAGATCTTCAACATCTCCCATAAAGATCTTCCCTTTTTTTCTTACCTAAAACCTTTCTTTATATCCTGGGGAAATGAAAACATAAATGGGTGAGATCAAATGCTCATTAAGGGTAAACAAATGAAATATCAATCACATCATATACATAAGAACATAACTTTTGGAGATCTTAAACTGCAAAAGAGATCATAATTTCATAACATGGGATAAATCATAGTAGTGAAATGAAATCACAATAATCATATCATAAAAAATGAAACTTTGTGGCACACACACATAATCATTGAAAATCATTTCTTAGTAGTCAAGACTCATTTCCAAGACTATCTTAGTGGACAAAGTCCATTTATGAAACAAGATCACTACTCATTTCAGTCGAGTTTCACTTAACCATTTTAACCTGATGTTCCAGCCATGTCTATCTCATGGGATATAAAATCATTACCCAATGAATTGGAGGGAGATATATGTACCACCCATCTCATAATTATACCATTCTTATGTGTGCCACAAAATCATAAACCATACATCATATCATAACCCATGTAATAAAAATGGGAATCCTAAACATCATGACATCATAAAAAAATTCATATAAGATAAAGGAATTAATAAAAATATATCCATCAAAACAAAATCAAATCAATGTAATAATAGGGATATAAAAAGAACCCTATATTATCTTATATGGAAAATAATTTTGATAAAACACTTGAACTCCATTCTTGAGGGAAATATCCTTTCTACTTAAAAAACATTTTTCTTTTCATAACTTGTCGTACAATTTTAATCTAAAAGAATTTGATTAAAAATAATCTTGAAAACATGTAAAGGAAGATTCTTGGAAATAATGTTTTAAAAATACATTCATGCTGTATAAGTTAAAAAACATTCTTCTCGTACTTTTGTCGGAATAGTCAAAAAATACCTCGTACGAAAAACGACAAAAGATTCCTTTCATATATTTTACTAAAAACTCACCGATGGGTAAAATTGGATTTAAACAAATTTAGGTGGATGGAAATAATATTACATATTGAGGAATCATGGATGCAGATGATAAAATACACCCTAGTAAATACCAAAGTATAAACAATCTCGGATAAAATGAGATTGTGATATTTTCCCTTACCTAAGGTCTCATTAGCTTCGTAAGTGTCTGAACCTTTTGTATAATTATTTAAATAATGTCATTGACTTATTCCAGAATCATACTCATAGTTATGATATCATATATGGTTCACATATGACTTTATATTACCCGTTCTTTTGTAAATTCCATGTTAAAGAGAGTTTTGGGTAAAATTGTTTCATTTGTCGTCCGTGTTTTGACTTGTAATTATTCATATGATTACATAGATCATGATTACTTAATTCCAGAATATAAAAAATTATTTATATATTATTTATATTCAAAATATACATATATATAATAAATCAGTAAATGTAATGAAATACACCGTTCATGGAGACGGTAGGCCGTACGTACGCATGAATGATGTTTTCATTTCCTTATTGATTTGGATGGAATTAAGTAGATGAAATACATATATATAAACATAAATCCAGTATAACTATTATGTCATATATTTCATGATTACTTATTATATATACTTTATAATCATTCATGAATGGTTAACGTGGAGAATGAATCTCATCGCGTCGTGGAGACGGTAGTGCGTACGTACGCACGAGTGATGATATCATTCTCTTGATCATGGGACTGTATTGGATAGTATGTATACTATTTTATAATCAATATCACTTTAAAATAATCATATATAGTTATTATTTACAACATTATAACCATCCATGTAAGGTGGTGGTCGAAAATAGATTACACCACGGCGTGGAGACGGTATTCCGTACGTACGCACGAGCAGTGATTTCGTTTTCCGTAGGATTGATAGATGGTGAAATAGTGTTGTTTCATACTTATAATAACATTTCAGTATTTGAGTAATAATTATGTTATTACTTCATAATTAAACAAACTAAGATGAAGATGTGGGAGAAGAAATAAAGTTGAATGAATCGGTAACAGACATTACCTCTTATTTGAAGCGCCTCTTTCATGCCTTTTCTTAGGGCGCTAAAATTGGTTTTTGTAGAATACCAGGACCACTAGGATGTTTCTACGGAATTGGAGAATAGAATTTTTCAGGGTTTGGCCGAGCTTGAAGGCTCAAAGTGGTGTGAGAAAGAGGGGGAGGAGGTTCCCTTTTATAATGGAGGATAGTGGCACCTTTGGAATAACTAAAAATATTATATTATTATAAAGCCAAATTCGGTTTTAAATAGCTAAAAATTGATTTATTTCTAAGATAATGTATGGATGGGTATAAATAATCTCATCCAATATAATTTAGACAAGTTTAGGTTATTATACTATCCTTATATTTTATTTTTAACTCTTAGTTAATTAGATTGACATTTACCATGTCACATTGTATTTTTATATTATATAGTTAATAAACATACCATATACATCCAAGAGACCCTCAAGTGATCCATTAATGATACACCTATCTTGATATAAGTATCTTGGAGAACATTAGATTTTTAGGAATAAAATAACAATCCATAATATAATATTTGTTTTAAAAACTATTTTATGTCAATTTTGACACTATTCAATAGTTTATTTTTGTGAAACTCATAATAGAATTATTACTTCGAAAAAAGTTAATTAAATAATTACTAACATGTCCTATAAACCTAGAAAGTTATTTTAATTCATTAAAAGTCTCAAATTATATTTATTTGTGTATTTATAATATCAGTAATGTTAATTTTTCACTATTATGTAATTACTTCATCATCATTGTGTCATAAATAAATTAAAATATTTAATGTCTAAAAATTATAAATAAAATATAATTATGTATTAAATCATTTTATCTTTATAAGGAATATTTAAAATATAAAATCCAACATAAATAACCCTATGTAAAAGTTGTTTTTCTAAAAGATACATGCTTGTGTCATTTTTTTATTCATTTTTACTTAATTAAAATAAATTGTCCCTATCACTTACAAGTGGCACCATGGGGTCCCAAAATTGACCCAAATATTCTCATGGTCGAACATGTATCAACCAATAAGGTTATCACACGTTTTAGGGTTATTTTTTTATTATTATATTATTATTTTTTAACCCTTATTTACCTGATTTACCCTTTAAGCATGGTAAATAAAATATTTACCGAAATAATTATTCCAAATGTCTAAAAATAAAAGTTACCTATTTACACAATTTGAACATCCTGATTGCAAATATGGAATCCATTTTTCCAAATTCAAAACACATAAGTGGCAGAAATTAATTTATAATTAATTACTGTTGTCAAAACAAAAAGCGTGTTTTTAAGATATAATAACAATCAAAAGATTGATACTTGTTTATGTTCGGTTTAATTTGGAAATTATGTCCAATGACCAAAATTGTATTAAATGGTAAAAATATATTCTAAATATACTTTAAAACCACCAAAATTAATAATTTATCACTATAAATTATTTTGATTAAAAAAGTTGTTTTTAATTAAAATTTAGTAATTTTCATTATTCATCAAAATATGAATGTTATCAGAAAAGTACCAAAAGTTCACATTAGGATAAATTTGATACTCCGAATCCAAAAATGAAGTCCTTTTTGAGAGATAAAATTTCTAAAATTTTAAAATGTGGTTATTACTTTTCATAACGGCTAGTTTTAATAATATTTCAATACCATATCGTTGTTTAGAGAAACTCGGTATTGCGTACTACACACGCTATCGAGGAAGGTCACGATTGCGTGTAATGAAAGGCAAGTCAAAGATGCATGTTGTTCCAGCTCCTTTTGGTGTAGCGTACAACACAAAACATTAATGAAATTAAAAAGAATATTTTTCATAAAATATCAGGGTGTTACAATTCTAATGACATGTTAATGGCGGTTCGATGTTTATTGACTAGACATAAGGTTTTATTCGATAGTTAATACATAATTCATGATTTATTTCAGAATCAGTGATGGATTAGGTGAATTTTCACCCTATTATTCAATATATCATGGAACTAGTTCCCTTGATAAACTCCACAAGTTATGTAATTCTAGAACTACTTTTGTGGCATGAAATCTACTTAGGCCTCCATTTTAAAAATCTTCATTGATGAATCATAACATTAATTAGGTATCCTTGACATGTGAACTAGTTTTTTATTGGTTCTTTATGAGATTCAGGCTTTGATCCTTTAAAAAATGTTGAATTAATTCATAAATAATATTGAGATAAGATGATCCTTAAAATTTGGGGCCCTTGTATACACTCTTTTCATTGATATTCTTCTTGTATTATCATAACATGTTTTTCAAATTTTGATAATGATCGCATGTTGGTGTCTGTGTGTAGCCTATGAGACATTTTTACGATGCTTGATTCCATGATTATACTTATGTATCTTGATTGCTTGTTATATTTTGATGACATGTTCACGTATTTTACTACTCTTTCCTAATGATGAAATACAACGTCTTTCTTTTATATGAGCTACCTTGTTGTATGTATTACCTTTCATTTAGAGTTATTATTTTGGTACACAGAATAGGTGGACCATTGTTATATGATTATCTCTTTGAGTATGAGTGTACAAGACATGTAATGAAGGTGATGTTGTATTGGTGGATACCGAGTGACATGTTTTCGTCGTACCCTACAGATGACAAATGACATGTTGTCTTGATGCATTGTTAAAGTTGAGAAAAATGTTTAAATGATGAATTATGGTGTTTCTTCGATGCACTTTGGATACCAAGCGACATTTAGAATCTATTAATTTTAGATTCAATGTGGAATATTCATCATCTATGTGTTCGTCTATTTATTTGTCTAATCATTTTTTATGAATATCCTTACTATAGGGAGATGAATCGGGTACAATTGGGGCTCATGGTGACTTGGTTATTGCACAAATGGTTGGTATATAATTTTATATGATTGATTATGTGTTTATTGTTGTCATGTAATACACTTTAAATACTTTTTCACTTATTTCAATGTTTCATTGGTGTTTTCCTACTTGGTTTTATTACTCACTCCCTACAAATGCATTTAAATTTAGGTGTATACTTCATGTATACAAATCTGGGTCAGGGGAAGGGGATCATGGTAAATAAATGATGTTGGATCACAAAAAATGTAGTTATATCAGGATGGAAATAAAAGTATTCCACAATATTTTTTTTTATTTAATTTAACCTTATATTCTGTTTTGGCTGTTCATATTGGTAGCCTGATTTATTTATTTTTAGGACATGCATGCAATGTATTATTACATAATGATTATTTATCTTCCACCATTATTAATCTAAGTTGTTCTATATTTTTTTATTATTTTGTGTGTATATATCATGTTGATGGTATATTCTACTCGTTGATGACATTTAGACCCTCTCTACTAGTACAAAACCTCATTTATTTGAGGACATTCCCATGATGTTTTATGGCTCTCCATTGTGGACCTAGTTGATTGGGTCAGGGATTCATAGTATTGGAGATTATATGAGGGTTATTTGAAAATATTTATACATGTTCTTCGTGATGGTTTGATTATTCACCTCAATTTTTTATGTCATTGGAATCCTAAGAAGATATTAGATATCCTAGATGAGTGAAACACTAGTTTATCATGTGGACCTTCTTGTGTGGGAATTTTGGTACTTATGTTCTAGGAGATGGATTGTTACCCATTGTAGCTAATCACTTGTCAGATGGTTATAGGGATTTTCATGTTTAATGTGGATAATGTTGTCATTCACCAAGTATTTTGTAAAAATATTCATTCAATAAAATATATGTTTGTAATTCTAATTTATTTTTTTATTTTAGTTCAAATGAATTGAAATATATTTGATAAAAATTCATACAAGATTGATATTAAAATAAAAAAAATTATTCACTCATAGAATACCATTTAAAAAATCACATGAAACTAAGTATTAAACACCCTAGATTATTACTCATTTATGATTATTATATCCATTAAATGTTTATATTTAAAAGCATGAAATAAATAAAATAATTAAAATATCCAACACATGGAGATATCATTGATCATATTCACACTTATGGATCACCATTATCCAAGGAGAACCTTTAATGAGGAAGAACATTTGGAAATGTTAAAGCATATATTATGATAAAAAAATAAATACTATAGAGATGGGTAGTGTGGTGTAATAAGATTGATTTGAAAGAATGAGTTCTGTAAGACTATATTTAAGAATTAAATATTATGTTTATAAATATGGTCACTGGAAATATTATCCTTGGATATAAATTTATCCAATAGTTATACTAAATTTTTTATTGTGATTAGTTAATATATAATAATATAACTCACAATAAAAAAGTAATAAAATTAAAATATTATAAATAAATATGTGTGAAAAGAATATTAATTATTATTATTAATGTATGATAGGGTGTATTTATATAATTAAAATAAATATATTAATGTCAATTTATTAGTAAAACTAATTTTTTAGAATATAGATGATTAATTTTAATGATATATGGTAACGATTATTTAATTTAAAATAATATTTTCAAAGATTGGTTTTTTTGAAGTGTGGTATATCTTATTATAATAAATTTAATTTATCAAATTTAAAATACTCTTATATATGAAATAATTTATAATAATTCATTAAATTAGAAATTTCTATGGAATAATATTGAAAACACATAATGTATTAAAAGGACATTTTTGAATAAATGATGTTTTTCTGTATTTTGAATTTTCATAGAAAAACTAAATATATAAATTTTAGAATACTAATATTATAAAATTAGATTCATTTTTGGATTCAATATAATAATATAATCTCAAATTAAATTTTATATATTTTTATGAAATTATTAACTTTTCAGAGAATAGTGAAAAACATGGTTTTATTAAACCATAACATTCATGAAATTATGAGGATCTAAGCATGAATCAAATAAATTGGAAATATTTTCGTGAGAAAAATATAATTAATGAAATAAAAATATTAATTTAAAGAATATATATTTAATTTAAAAACCCCATTTTTTACATTATGGGATCTTAGGTAATATTTTACTATAATAACATAGCATATATTAAAAATTAGTTTTAATCACTGGTGGATATTAAATATAAAAAAATGGATTTTATATTTTAGATCAAAATGCTTGTATTAAGTAATAATGTAAATTTTTTATTTGGAAACAATGTGATTATTAATATAAAATTTTATTGTATTGATAATGGTGAAAGGGATATTTTTATTGAATTCTTTTCTTTCTGTTGTGGAATTTTTATCTAGTATCATTAATTGGTCTATTTTATATAATTAATTTTAAATTATTTGTACACAAATATAACAATAATTTAAATAGTAATTAAGGTTATAGAATATTAGATACACTTAATGGTTACAAAAACATTTTACAATAAAACATTATTTTATTATATTAAAAGTTTTAATAAGTAATTAATTTTAAAATTATTACAAAATTGAATTCTATTAAATGGATTTTAAATTTAAATTAAAAAAATTATAATAAAAAATAAAAAATTCATAACTTTTTTTTAAAAAATATATACTAATTAAGTAAAATCTAGTTGCTAAAGAAAACAAAAAAATGAAAAAAATGATAAAATCTAGTGGTAAAAGACATAAAACTAGTTTATAAAATAGTTAAAATGATTGTTAGAGTCTTTATTAACTATATATCACCCAAAAATTCATTATTTCAGACTTTCTGAGATATTTTACTTTGAATAATTTCATGCCATCAATGAAAAAGTAATTGGTATTTAAAAAAATTCCATTTTATTCACTTATAAAATGAGATCACTTCAATAAAATTTATACACTAATTACAATGATTCTTCTTGAACAAAGCTAATAAAATTCCCTCCTGAACTCTCTCTCAACTTACTAAAATCCTTATCTCTATCAAAATACCAAGATAAGGTTCCATAATCTTTTACCCAATAGAAAACATTCAAAGGGGTGTGATTTTCTCAAATGAGATCTCTTAATTATTCTCTTATTTACCATCCCAAACCTATTGTATAATTTAATTTAGGGTAGAATATTCATTACTAATATATTTAAATGTTATTATAGTAATGTATTTCCATTTTATACCCTCCTTCAATATAATCCAAAAAAATGTTGCATGCATCACGTACATACTCTCACTTCCATAAGTTATGTAATATAATTTTAATAACCTCATTCAAAGGATGGATAAAAGTGGTTATTTTAGGAATAAATATGATATTTAAAAAATTATTAATATTCTAAAAAAATAATCTTATTCTCACCACTTTACATTCTATGTAAATGAACTTTTCACCCATGATTATGTGTGGATGACCATCTCCTTGAATGTGATGTCCTCTATTTTTCTCATTAAAATTTTCATATTTATATAACCCCATTATAATATAAATAACGAATTTAAAAAATTGAAATAATATAACTAATATTCTATAGTGATAATATGAATCCAAATAAAACACTTTCATAACCAAACTCATCCATATGATATAATTTTTTCTTTTTTATATTGATTTAACCTCTTCTATGAACAATGATATAAATTTAGTTCATTGAAAACAATGGAATGATAGATAACCATGTTATTTGGAATTAATGTCAAAATAATTTTTATTTTATGGATCATTAAATATTATATGAACAATTAATTAATTATGAAGATACCTCCATTCATTTATGAAAATTACCAATACAAGCACAACACAAACATTGTAATCATAATCCATAACAAAAATAATCATGAAATGAGATTATAAAATTTTATGTAATTAAAAAATTTATATTATAGAATCAATGATGATATTATAATTACGGTTTTTTTTATAAATAATAATCAATATAACTATTTTAAACTAGTACTAAACAGCCACATCAAACCACGCCCGATGATAAAAAATAAAATATAACTATATAATATATTGGTAATAAATTAATATAATGGTGGATTATATAAGATGTTACATATAAATAATGTTTTTAAATATGTGATTAATATAGTTATTTTCTTATATATGATGTCAGAGAATGTTCAGATAAACGATATTAAAGGTTAGGGTGTTTCATATATATATTTTTTCTTCGAGTCATGTTTTCTTTATGAACATAATTTCATTTAAATAGTGTGTATAATTCTTACAAAATAAATTATATAATGAATTTAATTTTATTATATTATATTAGTTTCAATTTCATGATCTTTATTTCTAGGTGTTTTATTAAAATGTTTCTTAAGCTATAAGGGGTCATCAGGACTCTACTTATTTTATTAGTTCATAATGATTCCTTAATGTATATGTTTTTTCAATATTGTTTTATTTTATTCATTAATTGAATAATAATATTTTTAAAACTTTTATTGTAGGTGAAATTACATAGATGAATTATGTATCTGTAATTAATGGTGATGTTATGAATAATTATCATCCTCTCTAAATAATAACTTTTTTCCATGTCTAGACTTACTATTTTAACCAATATTCCCCATTAAATTTAGAATTTTTATTTTGTGATTTATCAAGTGAAATTTAGTTTTCCCTTCTCCTATTATCAAAAGGTATTTTATGTTAAACTTTTGATGATATTTTTTCTCTACAAAGGTATTTCTAAAGAATAAAATGGTTTTCCATCATTTAATAACCAAATGTTTTATCTTTCAAACGAAATACTTTTTATGACATTTATATTTATTCAAGGATTTATTATTAAATTTTTTTTGTAAAAGTAAATTTTGTCAAAAAATTTAATTGAACATTTAGAAAATTCCCTTTTAATGCTATCCAAAACATCTTCTATTTAAAAAATGTTAAAAAAATTTGGAAAAATTCTCTATTATGGATTCCAACCATATTCATCCTTATCTCTAAAGTATTTTTTCCAATGAAACAAATTTTTTATGTAAAATATTATATAGGTTATTTTTAAATTATATTTTTGTGTTAATGAATTTCAGGTTTCAAACATTTATATTCATATGGTCAATTGTTTTGAAACCATTTTGAAATTTTGTGAAACCCATACTTCTTTCTATGGGTGACTTAGGATGGGATGAATTATTATTTTCAATTGGAAAAAATATATATTGATTATTGATGGTTAGTATAATATATCTTCCATTAATTAATTGGTTATGGTTTTATATCACATAAGTTATTTAATTGTAGACATCATTACATTTTTCACAACATAAATATTCGACATGCTCATATTTCTTAAAAAATTCAATACTGATGATGTATGGATTTTGAAAAAAAAATTTATCATTAAAATTCTTGGATTTTTTCACAACATAAAGGGAGGACATGATTGTATTTTAGTCACAATTAATGGGGGTATATAGTTAGACTTTTTCACAATGTGATGTTTTTATTTTCATATATTTTTTACATAATTAATAATTATGCAATGATTTAATGACCATCCATTATTTTATGCTAGATACCTATGATTATGCCTCATAGATCATTTTTATTATCTAACATAAATTTTAAATGTTGGTTTTTTTTATTTTATATTAAATTTCCTTATATCATGATTTATAAAGAACTCTTATTATTCATTCTTATTTATAAAAAAAATTCTCCCTTTATCTTGTTTTTTCATTTGATTATTATATTACACATAAAGAAAGAATTCTGATTTTCGACATATACTGATAATTTGAACTCTAACAATTCTTATATTTCCATTTACTAGGTTATGAAGATCAATATAACTTATAAAATGTATAGAATGGAATCCAGTGTGGCCCAATCTTGTAGAAATGTTCAATTGTGTTTTCAAATAAGTTGCCTATATAGGTAATCCACAATTGTAGAAAAACATACATTCGTGGTATTATGGGAAAATTATTTAGATATAACGTTTAAATAATGTAAATGATAAAAAATAAAGATATTATTATCTCTAATCATTAAATTTTTGTAAAATATCTTCTTTAAAGAATGTATTTTTATAACTGGACCCATGAGTGTGTGTATGGGGAACCTCAATCGGTATTATAGAATGGTTCATATATTTTTGATAATTTGTATCAAAACTCATAGATGTTATCATATAATTAAATTACATAATGAAAATACTAAATTAAAATATATTCCTAATAAATTTTAGGATTTCAGTTTTATAGAATTTTGAAAAAACAACGACTAACAAAACCCATGTTCATTGAATCAAATATAATTTTTCCATACTATATAAGAATGTTATTAAGTCATAACTAGTTTTTGAAATCATCCAAAAAATATAACAATAAGTAAATCCTAACGATATTTTATAACCTTATTATTTTAATAACCATGGGAATAGAAAAATATGAAATGGTTGTGATCAAACACTCTGAAAGTAAAACGTTTCAATGAAGCATAAGGGATAGATCCTAAGCATTTGAGACAACATGAAAAATAAGATAAATGTATTATAAAAAAGCATATGATAATAAGAACACAATAATATCATTGATAAGGAATTAAAATCATATCATATGATTAGATAATATAATAATAATATTAAATCAAGTTAATTTGAAATGAATTTTGAATATACTTGAAATCCAAAACAAACAATATCATTTGAAAATTAAATCACTTTGTGGAGTAGGGATAAAAACAGGACCCTCATTTCATATTTTTCTTGGGATAATACCATGTATATGCTATTTAGGCATGTTATAAAACCTGTGTACCTCATTAGGCTTGGAAAATAAATATTTGTCCTCTTTAGGATTAGGAAATAAGCCATATTTCTCTTTACGATTTGTCTATAATGTCACATATATGGTTTCATTTAGAGGTATTTATTAATTTTTTTTGTTTTATATTTGATATTTTTATTTTATGGGAGATTATTTAGAAAAATGAAGAATTTTATTCATGGAAAAAGTGATGGGAAATTAGTTCTTGGTTAGTATAAATTGTGTGCCAGAAGAGTGGGGACCATGTTCCTTTGATAATAGTTTTCTCCTGATCCTATAGACTAGCACATGGGCTTGCAGTATTATTGTGTTCTTAGAAAATTGAATTTTTATGAGGAACATGGATAGGAAAATGGGTATAAATCCCCTCCATGAAAATTGTGCTACATTTTTTTCCTTTCAAGGGCAGTATCTCATGGATTGTGCATGAACATTAAAACCGTGTGGAAAAACTTTGTGACCATATAGATCATTAAAAATGTGGGAATTATTCTTTTACATCTTCAAATTTATTACCAAAAAACCACAAACCCTCACCATTAAAATTACCAATCCCTAAACATGCCACACATTCCTCCTTTTTCTCTTTCAATCCAGTATTATCACGTATTTTCCCTTGGATCCTCAATAAATAATCGAGTAAGAATTTCCCTTATTCCTTTATTAATTATTCTTATTTTGTTTATCCTTCATCCTTGGGTTCTATCATATCTGTCGGTTTTAATGACCTAATTTGGGTTCAGAATTGATTAATTAGATTGGATATTGATTGTTGTGAAGTGTTATTTCATTTATAGGATATATCCTTTGTGCGGTTGTTGTTTTCAACATGTTCCTTGTTGATTCCAAGAAATAGGTATGTGGTTCCATTATTTTACATTTTTTGGTGATTTTATTATGGTTTTAATTATTTAAAAATGGTATTTATAAATTTTTTAGGTTGTTCGAATCATGTTTTATGTTGTTTTCGGTCTGTGAATTTGTTTATTTAATGATTTTCTAATGTTAAGAAGTTTTTTTCATGGGTGTTTCTGATGGGTAGTGTGTTTATATAAGAAGAAGATCATATGAGATAAGAAATTAAATTGAACACAAGGGTCTCCAAGGTGAATAGGTTGGTAGAATAGGTATAGTACATTAGGAGAGTTTGTAGGGGAGAGGCATGGCATCCCTATCATGATTGATCTACCAACAGTACCTAAACATATATTTGATGGATGTTGTTGGATCTAGAATGGATGTTTCCCCAAGTAGATGGTCGATCACTATGTTTACTAGGATCCTAGGACCCCACAAACCATAGTTCCCCAGGGATTTCTCATGGTTCTCATGTTATGATTACCATTCATCTTGTTTTATGGTTTTTTACTTCCATTTTTATTTAATTTCAAATAATGTTTTATTTTAAATTGAATCATTCTCTTTATTAACTAATAGAATGTTAATTTTTATTATTATTTTAAAGAATGGTATATCTTTTAATTGTATCGTGCTATTAATTATCCCATACCCAACATACACCATTGGGTGTATGTAGATCTGGTTATGTTTGACCTAGGTAATTGAAGTCATATCATGGATGTTATGGTGGATCTGGTTGTTAGTGGTTCCTCTATTGGAAGGTGTTAGTGGTGGAGGCTTTAGAGTGTGGACCTAATTTTTTAATGGATTTTTGGTTTTATAGAAAGTTTCCCACCCAATTTTGGTATTTTTGGTTCCGTTTACAACTGTAAAATATTTATCTCTTGTAAATTGTATTCATGGATACAGTTATAGTTTATGATGTGACATATTTTTCTTTTGGTTTGTTTTCATTTGGTTCTTGTGGGAGAAATAATTCCCAAATGAGTTTTTTGATTGCCAAGAACTTCCTTCCAACCCATAAGGACTGGGAAAGAACTTTATACCATTCCATTGGCCATGATGGATGTCGGGTTTGATGGAATCTATGTCTACAGTATTGGAAATTGTGGCATTTCCGATTATACATTTGCTATGGGATCATGTCAGATAACCCTTTTGTGTTGGAATCCCTTAGTAAATGACCAATTTCAAAAAACCACATCTTAAAAAGAGTTTTTTGTGATTCTATGTGAGAAAATATAAATATTTGCGACATATGTGGACCTATCACAAATAACATCATTTTAGTTCTCAAATACCTTATTTTGATTACTCATTGAAAATATTTTTTATGATGGAACCTACCACAAATATTATTAACGATTGTTCCCATCACATATTGTTAAAAATAGTGTAAAAAATTAAAAACAAATAACCATAATAAATATATAATATTAACATTAATGGAATAATAATATTAATTTTAGTAAATTAAATTAAATTCTAAAATAATAAAATAAAATTCATGTTATAATATAAAAAATAATATTTATAATTTCATAAAATTATTATTATTATTAATATTACTAATATAATAATAAATTATAAAATAATGGAAACAACAATATTCTTGAGAAATATAATAAAATAATAAAATGAAAATAATAAAAAAGAATACATAATAAAGTAATAAAATAATAAAAATTTAAATAATGTAATAAAATATTAAAATATTAAATAAATAATAAAAATGTAATATTCAAAACAATATAAAAATTAACTATACAAAAATGTAGATAGTTAATAATACAAATAATATTTACATTCAAATATTTGATCATCAAAAATAAATAGATCACTAAAGGGAAGGGTCATTTGGAAGAGATTGTGGTATGAACTCTGTCCCTAAACCATTATCCATACATCTCATGTACTCCATCTAATCCTGATCCTACTACTTCCACCATTGATTCATCTCTTCCTGCATCTCCGACTATTTTTTTTTCTATTATCATAAGAAATCATCATGCTACTCCTACTTCCATTATGTATCTATTCCTACTCCTTGTACATACTCTCTATAAGCTCACTCTCAACTCACAGATGCTCTTGATACTGTGTATTTGATGATGATGACTCTCCACAAGCTCATCTCAAGTTGGATTTCGACATTACAGAAGTTCCATAATAATCCACATGCATAAATTGAGAGCTGATACCGATAACATGGAATTTCTCAAAGGCATACTCGATCGCCTACATCCATGTTGTCTCATCCTAACTCTCATTTGGTGTCTGAAGTGTTATAGCCTCATATTATCCCTTCAATTAAAATATAAAACTAAAATTGTGAAAATATTATTTATAGTTAAATTTAAAACTCAAAATGAATATATATTGACCACAATTTGTTGCTGTCAAGCCCATCTAATCTATCCTATGGTCAAATCACTATACAGCCTTCTATATATGTCTACCTCCAATTTTTTTTTGTTCAACAGCCTATATGATTATAAAATAAACTATTTAAATTATAATATTTATAAAAAATTTAAAAAAATTACATACCATATGCTCCATATGCATACTGAATGTATGACTACTAGTTCAATGTGTCTCCCCCTATCTCCCCCAATTTTGTCGACAATCAAATTATATCCTCTGAAAAAGATCAGGCAACATGTTTAAAAATATCATTCCCAAACATGAGATGAAATATAATCAGATAGGTGGGCATGATAAGACTCATCAATCACTTTCTTTATTTCTTTCTCCATTTATTTTCATCTCAAATTGTTAAAAAACATACTGAAACACTAACGCGTAGTCCCCTTCTATGCCTTCTAGATAGCCCTGTGAATTCTCTCATAAATGGGATACTAAAAACCGTACAAATATTTTATTATATAATGTTATTATTTAAATTAATATCAAAATATTTTTTTTGTTATGTACCAGCCAATGATCGAATATGCGGTGCTACAATTCTATGAGAATATGATCCCTTGAGACTTATGCCTCAGAAAAATAATTGTGTAATATTGAACTCCCCTATCATGTACCTATATGTGTAAATATATGAATGAAAAACAATATATAACTGAACTATTAGTATATAAATAATCTATTGAAAACTAACTAAAATACACCGGTAAACATACTTTTTCACATGTGGATTGAATCTAATACGTGGAACTCACTTGGGGATTGGGTTCAAAATCATCCATTATGCAAGAACATGCCCCCTCTGAGTCCCCCATAAACCACTAGTAGTCTAAGGGTCATATGACCCAATATCCTACTCCTTCAAAGGTATCTTATCTTCCTACAACAGAAGATAAAAATCCTTTTCCATCTGAAACATGAAATGATTATTATAAAAGAACAATAGAAAACAAATATTATATATAGATATATTTTATATATTATTAAAACCATCATTTAATTTTGTTAGTGTTCATTTTCATCCTCTTCATCATATCTCACGATGTCAATGTCTTTGTATTCCTCCACAAGATCATAAATTTCCTCATGAATTTTAGTTATGTCACCTCTTATCATTTAAAATCCATTTGTATCATTATTAATAGAATCGTAACCATAAAACCTTAAATTTTTGGTGGCATCTTTGATAATTGTGTATCTTCATGAAAAAGATGGATTTAGAGAGGTCTTTTGAAAAATTTCAATTCCATCTACTTAAGAAGAACCGTATTCACTTTTTGTAAACTAATTTTGGTGAGATTTAATTTTTATTATGCTCCACAAATCACTAAACTCACATGAAGTGTCCCAATATATCATAATAATAAATTGTATGTGCTTTATTATCCAACAAAAATGGTTCATTTACTCCACTAATAATATTATATTTACTATCAACAATTTCATGGGTCCGCTGAACATTGAAGCCCTTATCAGTATCCAAACATTGACATTTAAACATCATTATGTAATATTTTCTTAGAGAAAATAGTTCAATAATTTCATCGAGAATGCCGTAAAATTAAACATCAGTTTCTCTATGATGATATCCTCTTAAAGAAACACCACTATTAATTGTTTTTTGACTCCCCATATAAACATGTATGAAATCTGAAAACATTCACCATATAAAATTTAAAAATTTATCCATTTTTATGTTGGGTTACTCAATAAAATAAATTTATTTCTAAAGTTATCAGCGTGTTGAGATACCTAATTTTATTTTTAAAAAATAAACTTTATAAAAGATAATAATTTTTTTATATGTTAAAAAAAATTATGATTCCAGTTTTTGAAACAGGAATTAAACGTTTTTTTTGATGTTTTTCAAGATCATATGTTGTAATTTTTGGATGTTTTATCTTTATATGATTATCATATAACCTATTAATAAAATAATAACAATTTACTCTAAAAAAATATAGAATATGTGACAAGTTCACTCATTATACTAATGGTATCATTTCATCACACTTGAGGAGAACATATGTATCAGCTCTGTGATGTTCATCATCTCAGAGCCATCGTTCATGATCTCCATCGAAACTATACTCAGGCTGATTGAAAAAAAATAATTGAGTACCCATTTCACATACAAAATTTCCATCATTATTCCAAAAATGATTGTGTTTTATTAGGTATTCATATTCAATGTAATGAGAGCAGAAAAAAAATAATTTTCCTTTTGAATATAAGATTCTACAATTAAACCTTCAACTGATTGTTTGATACATACTTTTTTCTATAATTGTTTCATGCATCTCTTGAATTGGTACATCCAATAGAAATGTACTGAACCTTCACATTTTTATTCATTTGGAAAATGGAATATAAAATGTTACACTGAGATAAACAATGTGGGAGGAATTATTTTGTCCAGTTTACATAAAAATAAAAAACACATCATATTTTAGTCTACTTAATGTTGCATCATCACATGTCTCTGCAAAAATTTCATAGAAAAAATATTATATGATTTTTAGTGCATCCCAAATCATAGAATATAGCATTCCTTTTAATCCAAATGATAAAATAAATTCCATTATTACATGATATTCATGACCATTGAAGTGAATAAATGATTTTGACCTTGTATACTACAGCCGGGTAACATTCCATATATTAGGATGTCTATAATTGTATGCATCTATGTAGATTTCAGTAATAAATTGTTTTTCGTAGTGACATCAAATATACCGACACCATTACTCAATAATGAACGTAACTCATCAATAAATGGTTTCAATCAAACAAAAATATTATTTTTTAGATGTCCTGAAATAAATACGTTCAAAAATATATGTGGTTCCATCATCAACATCCATGGAGGTAAATTTTAAAGAATTATAAATATAGGTCAACATTAATATTGACTACCATATGGAAAAAATGTACATAAACTGTTAGTAGAGACGCCCAATTGCACGTTTCGGGCTTCAAAATAAAATGATAAATGCACATGGTCAAATTGATTCCATGAATCACCATCAGAGAGACGATTTATGGTTTTAATGGTAGGAATATTGGTTTGGTGCCATGATGTGAATACTTCTTTGTTCTGACACATAAATAAATGATGTAGTCTGGGTGTAATTGGGAAATATATCAATTATTTTACATGAACCAATCCCGACTTACCTTATTGATCTTCTTTATACCTCGATTTTCAACTTATGTGAAAGTTATTAAATGAATTTTTTTCACCATAATATAGCATTCAATCATTTGAACTTGCTATAATCTTCCGTTATCCAAGTCCTAGATTACGAACCGGCCTCTTTCTCTAATAGAAATTTATAGGAAACATGTTTCATTCATGTACCAGTATTTTTACCAAAGTTAATATCTAATCAAAATAGCTATTTTACATTACATTATCAAATTTTAAATCCATATATTTATAAAATTCATAAAAAAAATTTATCTTGTAACCAGGACAAAAGGAATTCTCCAAAAACATAAACAACTCATTCAATTGATATAGTTCCAACTCAGGAGTTAAATTAATATCATTCGGAGTTTCGTATTATTAAAAAATGAACATGCCACATCATGTACAAAATTTCAAAACCGTCATAGATCATGAATAAAATTAGTAATATCTTCTCTGGAAAATCATTCATCCTCTTGATACCAATGAATATAATTTGGTTGAAAACCAAAACATAATAAATGACCTCCAATGTTGTTAGATGTGTCTAACATCCCCAGAGTACATATTTTACCAGGAAACATAATTTTCCCTTCTGAAACAAATTCTGGGATTGATGATGCAAATTTTAAGAAACCTTCAGCACCCGCAATATATACAAGATTTAGACCAAAACTATTTGGATTATTATAATTATTTATCCAAGCGTGATCATCTAATAATTATTATTATCTTGTTTCTTATTCAATATTTATTTAAAAAATATAAAATAGTTATTTTTGTATAATTTGATATAAGAAAAACACTGTCCAAAAAGTAGAAGACAATTAAATTCCATATTCTATCAAATTACTAATTATTGTTAATTTTTACTAATAATTTTTAATTACTGGTGACATAATTTTCAATGGATTGGTGGCATATCTTTTGGTCGACGACTCATCTCCACTGTCTCTGACTAAAATCATTAGGAAAAATCTTCTCAGGCATACTGATATCTGTTTTTGTATGCACGAAGATGGAGAGCAGCATAGCAAAGCCTCCCTTCTCTCCATTTTCATGCATCCAAAAATAAATATTCATAAATTAGAGATGAAATTATATATTGATATCATCCAGAGACAGGGGAGATGAGTCATCAAGAAAAAAGTTCTGCTTTTGCTCGATGACTCATCTCCCTGCGACATTTTCTGATTGAAATCAGTATGAAAAATCTACTCTGATGTTCACATATACATTATTGTATACAATATAATGGAGAACATAAAGGACAATTTATACTACTCACCATTATCTTGCATAGGAAAATGAATATTCATTTGTAAGGACCTATGTTTCATAATGATTTCAGTAGGATATAATTGTAAGGAGATAAGACATCCGAAAAAAGGATCCACCACTACATTGGAATGAGTTTCAATTTATTACAATTTCTGAAAATTTATTACAATTTATTCCAATTTATTGATAATTATTACTAGTTATTTCCAATTATTATTAATTGTTAGTATATGTTACTAAATATTATAATTTTAGACTAATTATTATTATTTGTTATTAATTATTACATTTTTTAAGATTTTATTACTAATTAAAACTAATTGTAGCAATGTATTAATAATTGTTGCAATTTTTTACTTTTTTTTCAATTTATTACTAATTGCACCAATTTATTACTAATTGTTGCAATTTATAACTAATTTTTTCATTTTATTAATAAATTTTCAGTTTATTACCGGTTTTTAATAGTTATTACAATTTTTTAAATGTTATAACAAAAAATTTTAATTTATTAAAAATTATTAAAATTTGTTACAAATTATTGCAAATTATTGCAATTTAATACAATGTATTACTTTTTATTACTAATTATTAAAATTTATAAATAAATTATTACATTTTAATATTAATTGTTACAATTTATAGATAGTTATTGCAATTTATTACTAATTATTGAAATTTATTTCTAATTATTACAAATTATTCTGATTTACTACTAATTATTTCAATTTATTACTAATTGATTCAATTTATTACAAATGGTTTCAATTTATTTCTAATTAAAAATATGTATTACTACATATTATAATTTATTACTAATTGATACTATTTGTTACAATTTATTACTAATTATTAATTATTTCTAATTATTGTACTTTATTGATAATTATTAAAAAAATTAACATTTATCCAAATTTATTACTAATTAAATGAATTTATTATAAATTATCCAAATTTATTACTAATTATTAGAATTTATTACTAATTATTAGAATTCGTTACTAATTATTCTAATTTATTACTAATTATAACTAATTATTTCAATTTATTCAGAATTATTGTGATTTATTACTAATTATTGAAATATGTTACTGATTATTAGAACTAATTACAAATTATTATAATTTATTACTAATTATTAAAAGTTATTACAAATTATTTCAATTTATTACTATTTATTACAATTTATTATGAAATATTGTAATTGATTAATAATTATTATCATTTATTACTAATTATTTCAATATATTACTAATTATTACATTTTTTTAATAATTAAATAAATTTATTATAAATTATTACAATTTATTAATAATTATTTGAATTTTTTACTAATCAATCGAATTTATTTTTAATTTTCAAATTTCAAATAATTTTAGAATTTATTAAATATTTTTTGAATTTATTACTAATTATTCGAATTTATTATAAATTATATTAATTTATTACTAATAATTACAATTTATTACTAATTATTGGAATTTATCCTTAATTATTACAAATTCTTACAACATATTACTAACTGTCATATTTATGAAAAACTATTACGATTATTACTAACTATTCCAATTTTTTATTAGCAATTGAAAATTATTATAAACTATTAGAATTTATTACTAATTATTATATTTTATTACAAATTATTATAATTTATTATTAATGATTAGAATTTATTACTTATTATTATAGATTAATAGAAATTATTAGTAATTTTTACTAATTATTATATATTATTTTTAATTACTGCAATTTATTAATAATTATTAGAATTTATTAACAAAAATTGGAATTTATTACAAAATATTAAAATTTGTTACAAGTTATTGAAATTTAGTACTTATTATGGGAAATTATTACTACTTATTACAATTTATTACTAATTATAGAAAATTATTACTACTTAATACAATTTATTACTAATTATTACATCTTCATACTAATTATTCAAAATTGTTACTAATTGCTAGCATTTATTACTAATTATTTCTAATTATTACTAATTTATTCAAAAAATTTACTATTTCTTGAAATTTTTTACTAATAATTGCAATTTATTACTAATTGTTACAATTTATTACTAATTGTTGCAATTTATTACTAAATGTTTCTATTTATTAACAATTGTTTCAATTTATTACTAATTGAATAAATTTATTACTAATTGTTGCATTTTATTACTAATTATTCAAATTTATTACGTATTATGCCAATTTATTACTAATTATTCGAATTTATTAGGAATTATTAGAATTTATTCATAATTATTAATAATTATTAATAGTTATTATTAAATATTACTAATTATAAGAATTTATTACAAATTATTTCAATTTTTACTAATTATTGCAAATTGGAACTAATTAATTTAATTTATTACTAGTTATTGTAGTTTATTAATAATTATTGTAATTTATTACAAATTATTACAAATTATTACTAATTATTCTATTTTATTAATAAATATTCAAATTTATTACTAATTATTCAAATTTTTTACTAGTTGTTCAAATTTGATACTAATTATTGAAATTTATTACTAATAGTAGCAATTTATTACTTATTGTTACAATTTATTACTAATTGATGAAATTTATTACTAATAGTTTCTGTTGGTTACTAATTGTTTCAATTTATTACAAATTATTGCAATTTAATACTAATTATTTCAATTTAATATTAATTATTACAATTTAATACTAATTATTACTAATTAATGTAATAACTATTTATTAATAATAATTCATATTAATCACATTTAATAATTTGTAAAATAAACATAATCAATGGTAAATAAAACACTACTATTCTAAATTAATTTAACAATAGTTAATTAACAATACATATAAATAAAAAATTCTGTAAATTTTTTTTAAAAAATATAAATACGATAAAACTAACGTTTTCGAAGAATATAATCTACGAAAAATTCCATAAAATAAAACAAAAAACTATGAAAAAATTTGAGAGGAAAATTTTCACAAGTGATGGAGAAGAGTAGAGAGTAGAATAGAATGGGGAGAAATGGGTTGGGGATTATTTTGGTCAGATTAGTTGTGACAGGGTTATTTGCGATGGTTTTCCCATCACAAATAGAAACATTTGTGATGGGTCATGTTGGAAATACCCTATGCTTAAAATGTCTTTTGCGACAGTACCTGTCACAAAAGGCCACCTTCTGACAGAATAATTTCAACAAAATATTTATCCACTCGCAAATAAATAAAATGTCGTTGGGTATATGCAATGTGCTACTATATCCCCTCGCAATTCTGTCACGACCCATCCCCTGGGACTCTTGTCGTGACTACCCCAAACCCACCTTCTATATTATAGGGGTTGGCGACTAGCACTGAAAGGCATATTCCCTAATACTATGAAGGCATTGCCTTTATAACCTATAAACACACACAACCAAGAACATAGTAACATATGACCCAAAGTAACTGTATTAAAAAGAGTGTGTATAGTAAGAAAAATGGACCAGAATAGTATCCCAACTGGAAAGTACAGGAAAACTGAAAAGTACAAGTAAACTGAGCAACTTCTATGGGAACCCACCAGGGATCCTAGCCGAAGCGTAGGTACAGCTCTCGAATGGTCGAATCTGCGGTACGCCTCATCTAATATCCACCTCCAAGCTGCCTCTAGTCCTGTTACTCTCGTCCTTAGTTAGTGCTCTCTGTCGTCTACAACAAACACAACAATGTGCGAGCATAGCCTGTGCAGGGATGAGTATAACAATACTCTGTCGGGACCCCGAGACCCTCAAAATTATCACAAAATCCACAATGGATAAAAAATAAACAATGAAAACAACTTTCAACCCTACTTAGGCATATGCCCATACTTTTTACTAGGTTATCAAGTAAACCCATGTCATTCGTGAGGAATGACAGGGGCCAACTCAATAGCTTAAAGCTCAACTATTCCATGAAGGAATGAATACCACGAAGGTACCACCATAAGGTAAGTACCACAAAGTATCATCATGAAGGAATGTCCCACACAGGTATGCCACATAGAAGAATACCACAAAGGCATCACCACGAAATAAAGTACCACACAGCTACGCCACACAGACGAATACCACAAATGTATCACCACGATGGTAAGTACCACACAGGTATGCAACAAAGAAGAATACCACCAAGGTATCACCATGAAGGTATGTACCACACCAATAGGCAACACCGAAAAATACCACCAAGGTATCACCACAAAGAAAATCACCACACAGGTAAGCCACACAAAATAATATGATCAAGGTATCACCATGAAGGAAAGCACCACACAGGTACATCATACAGAAGAATACCACCAAGGTATTACCACGACTGTATGGACTCAGATCGCACAAGGTATAAATTAGGTATACTAGTAAAGATGATTAGATATAACTACTGAATCATATTACTTGTTTAAGTGGCAGAATCACATAGGATCCTAGATCATTAGACCCACACAGGATCGTAGTACATCATTAGTCCCACACAGGATCCTAGTACAGAAGACCCACACAGCATCCTAGTACATCATCATACCCACACACGATCCCAGTATCGCAAACCCACATAGGATCCTAGAGTAGTCCCATGTGGATTCCTATAGCGGATCCAAGTGAGACTCTCGATCACAGACCCACAAAGTATCCCAAGTACAGACCCACAAGGGATCACCTTCTCATGTTACAGCTAGCTATAGGGTTCCCACGCTATGCTCACTTGATTCTATGAGGATCCTCTCCTCAAGCCATAGGTAGATACTCCAACCATCGTGAAGAAGTATCCCAAATGACGACCATGTAAATGGGGCCTCAATGCAAAAAACAGTGCATTAATCGGATGCTCGGTCTGTTAGTTATTGGTCATTTAGTCCTAAGGGGGCGGTTGGATTCATGTTCAATCCAACCCAGTTTTACACCAAATTTATTCAAAACTCAATTAAGGTATACCAAAATTTCCGTCTCTATCCAAGTATTCAAGCGCCATTGACAGATCGTCAAATAGACGCTCATAGTTCATGATATGGGCGAAAGAGCAAAAATGGGTCGAAATTGGTCAGGGTCTGGTCTGACCTGGTTGAACCGATCCAGCGAGACCCAACATGGGACAACCCGACCTGACCTAGTTGGACGGACCCACTACCTCCCCTTCGTGCAGAAGGGCTTGAAATGGCAGTCACCTCTTCTCCAACACGGTCGATGGGTCATGACCTTCTCATCATCTGGTGGCGTGGACGCACACCACCCTTCCTTCCTCATGGCCAACCAGGAGCCCGTCGTTGCATCCTTCCAAGAGAAATTGTAGATTCATTCCATGCACGAACAATTAAACGATCACATATTTGTGATCCTTTTGTTGAGGGATTTGCATCCATATATTGAGCTCAGTAAAACTCTGTATTTCCAGCACCAATAAATATTGGGCCGACTCCTTCTGTGAGACATTACAGCATAATTCTAAGCTCTAAAAATAAAAAGATATCATATTCTGGTTCCTTTCATCAAGGGCTTTGCATCCATATTTCACGCTCAGAAAAAATCCATATTTGAAGTACAAATAAATATTTGGTCGCCTCCTTCCATGATCCAATGCAACTTCATTCTAAGCCTGAAAAATTAAACGACCACATATTTTTTATCATTTCATTGAGGGATTCACATCCATATATCTCACTCATAAAAACTCCATATTTTCAATGCTAATAAATATTTGGCTGCCTCAACTTGACGCAGAACACTCCAAAAAATACAAGGATTACAGAGTGGTCAGGACATGATCATTTGGACCTCACCATCCGTGTTAGAGTGATAGAAAGTGGTTCGTGGGAAGATATTCAACGTAGAAGAAAAATCAATGAATATTAATCAAAATCACACCCCTAACTCATGTTCAATAGAGAGAATCCATGTTTGAGGAAGTGACAATGTTCATCATCCCCTGCAAGTATCCTCTAACGACAACACTTATTCATCGATATCCGGTTCAGGGTTTCGGTGTCGCTCGTCACCTCCTTCTTGTACCGGCTCTGTCCTCTAATGTTTTGGAATCACGGTACTTTGTCAGCACTTTGTTTCATGGAAGATCATTTCCAACATCTCTCCACAAACTCCATATAAATAGGAGAAGGGAAAGGTGTGCAACATCTGTGGGATTAATAGAGGCCCATTTATTTGGGACCTTCTTAATTCCCCAACATTGTAGTTAATTAGAATTGAATGGAAAATCCATTTATTTTCATGACACGTCACCAACCCAACCTTTCCACTCATCCTTTGGATGAATTTATTAAAAATAAAATAATAAATTTTTTTTATTTATTATATTAAAATGGTATAACACAAAATTATTCCTTGGACCTACTATAGTCAATGTGAAGGTCTCTTTAAGTGAATATCGGTGATGTGAGTTCAACGGTGCCCTCAGATTTCAATTCTGTGTACCAGTTCAGATGTTATATAACACCTATCACACATATACTAAACTTACCCAAAAAATGTTTGGAAAAATTATAAGAGTCACACTTGACCCGCACTGGTCGAGGTTATGCTTTTCCTAAGTGGATCACACCCCAACAAACCCAACGGTACTCTCCGATTTTAAATCAAGCTTTCTGTTTTGATGTTATGAATTTTAAAATAAAATAAATCACATATAATTATATTATTAATGGAAAAAATGTAACATTCACTGGTGGCCTATACTAGCAAAATTTAGTATTATCTTAAATACATCACTCCCTCCCAATTTTTGCGATGGTCTCAGATTTTCAAGCTGAGCTACCTTTTGTGAGTTATAAGCATTTGAAAAGTAAAATAATTTATTTAAATATTTTATTAACAATTATTCCATTTTTGGGTTTTCCCATAGGAGCCATGCACTGACTAAACATAAGTTGCACCTAGGGTAATCCTGCTATCCTAAACGGAATGATTCCCCCCAGATTTCTGATCTGTGTTACCGTTTATGATTTATTCCACTTTTTTATGAAAACATCATAAGCGTTTTTATTAGAACATAACCAAACTTCGACGGATCATTATGTGCACTCCGGGCATCTGAATCGTGCACTGTCAGATTTCACAGTCATGGAATAATTCCATATAATTAAAATGAATTAAAAGAATTCCTGGGACATTACATTCTCCCAACCATAGGGCTTTACGTCCTAGAAAGACACAACTCAAAGTAAGGAACAAGAGGGCTACTAAGCACGTATCTGTACCTCACACTATAATGTGATCTCCTGGAGGTTCTCATGCTGCTAACATACATGAACCAAAGGTATCGATCACCCATGAAGGACTCACTCCTTTCGATCCTCAATCACCATTAGAACCTCGGTAAAAGTCATCCCATTGTGGATTTCCAGCATGCCCCAGTCATTGATGTGTGAAGGGTCATGCACGTATCCCCTCAGGTGGGATACATGGAAGACGTCGCACACCCTCTCCAATTTTGGTGGAAGAGCCAAGTTGTATGCTACCTTGTCTACCCTCTTAAAGATCAGGAATGGACCTATAAAACTTGGTGATAACTTTCCCCCTTCTTCAAATCTTCATAGTCCACATCGAGTAGAGACATGTTAGAATAGGTGGTCCCTATCCTGGAACCCTAAGGGACTCTGTATCCTATTGGAATAGTTCTTCTACCATCTCTATGTAGTCAACACATGTAGACAAATGAGACATTGATACAAACTCTACCTCCTCTGTCTTCATCTCTAGCCACCATTACTGACACTGGAGGTCCTGGTAAATCTTCACGACGCCAGGATGTGCGGCTAGAGGGGACATATGGAACTCCCTCAACACATACTCCTGAAGAACCACTGGTTCCATGGTACATCCTCTTAAGAGGATGATGTTCCCCCGAACATTATAAAATCCTTCTGGTTCCTAACCTGAGGTTATTTGAGCACGCCTAGCCTCGCAGTCAATGCCACCAAGCTACACCTCCCAAAATTGTTGAAGGAGTGTGAGAGTGATAGTCATAGACTGAAGGTATGTAGATTCATCTCTATCCACGATGGATATATGAAGGGTGACAAGTTACTCTGATTCCTCACTCAAGAGCTACAGACCAGACCACCCATTGAGTGTGTCAGCTACCACATTCCCCTTCCCAGGTGTATATACTTTCTCAAAGTCATTTTCATGAAGGAACTTTTGCCACTCCTGTTGGGAACAAAAAAATGTAAAAACAATTTATGCCATCAGGGTAAGGCTGGCCGACTCAAGAGTGATCAGATGCACCCTCCTATTCATTAGTTATCCTATTCTATCTGGGTTTATTTTTTCACCGACTAAAGAAAATATCCTCCCAATGTTGTAGATAATCCACAACCTTTTTCATAATATAGTCATTATGATTATGAATTTTGGATGTCCAGTCATACCCAAACTAACAACGTAACTCCTCGACACTACCCCCATGTGGTTCCAGCCGAAACACTCACCTCAAGAGTCAGATCGCACCAGCGACATAAGTTTCATTATCGTGTCTCATCCCAAAGTTATCTCCAAACGTGAGGTTCAAATGAATAGATTAACTGGAAACTCTAGTCATAGAAAAGATTATATGAAGGAAGGAATGATTATAACCTATGTCTATTGATACAAAAACTAGTAGTAGGCACAGACCATACCTTGATTCATTCTTAGAGACCTTGGGTCGCACTCTTTGACCACATTTATCTTCTATCTTCCCCTATCCTCCAACTTCCTGAGCCTATCGGGGACCACAAAGGGGGTGGTTGTAACATATCGAAATGTACACCACCAACACTGCCCTCCAATCTCTGCCTCCAAATTTGCACCCCTTCATATTCATCTATCACTATCGCATCCTCTTCCCAAAAAATTTTAAACGCATAAATCTCTATGATTGGCATCAGTTTCCTGCATTCCCACTACTAACATTCAGTGGCTACATCCGCTAAGCCAAATAATATTTAAATACAAATGTTCTTTCTAGCTCCCTAATAAAAGTATGAATGCATATTGGAATAGTGCTTGATTGGATATCCCTAAAGTCACCTTGCTCAATGTTCTGATCTCTAAAGTATTATCCGTACTGTATTCACTGAGTACCTGGGATAGTCGGTATGACTTGATGAAAACACAGCTACTGACATGATGTCCTGTCAAAGTTGTAGGAGCTCCAGGTAACTCTCAGAAACCTTCTCAAGCAAGTCCTAAGTTGCTTATTGGTCGGGATTGCCTTGTAACCTAAGGGGTATCTAATACTGAAACACGTGAACTGAAATATGATTATCTGTGTCCTCTACCGGTACAGATGATTGTAACTACTGACCAACAATCATTAATATAGCTGACACTCAATATGAAGGTACTATCTTGGATAATGGTCAATGTACCCAAGCCTTATAATTATGTAGAACATCCTCATGATGACTCACTGAAAGAGACTAGTAGATGATATCCCCATCTACACTTCTGTTGTCTCAACTAGGAAGAAAACATAGGAAATTCCCTCCAACCAGCCCTCAGTTGCGTGGGGATCTGTCTTTCCCCGAATCCTCGGAGACCTCTGCTGCTAGAACCCATGTAACGTGACCAAATGACGTGAACCGTCCGCTAGTGCGACTGGTGGTAACTACTGCCCAACAAGTGGTGGCGCTGATGGTACACCAATCGAAGGTGGGAACATAGTAAGAGGGCCCTAAACAGGTGCCTCATCGCTCAATGGACCATTATCATGTAATATCTGAGTGATCTTAGCTGGATGTCTATAATGTGGCATCCTAATAAGGAACAAGTGCCCCACAGTCATTAAGTTGTAACTGGGGTGATGAATCAAAGAAATCAATGGAAGAATTTTCAAAACACACACACAATAGGTGTTTTCATACACTGAGTCATAAATCAGATGTCAAGGTCCTGGTGACTGGATACTTCGGCTGATGCACGAACACTGAATTCCCTAAAATGAAAACCACAATCACTTAAGTTAACACAATTTCTATTAAAAAGATCAAAGTACAATGTTATATGGTTGATCTGACTCCTCTGATACAAATTTTTCATGACCAGTCCCCTGGGCGCCCATGTCGTGACTACCCCTAACTCACCTTCCATATGCCAGGGGCTGGCGACTTGCACCGAAAGGCATATTCCCTAAATCTGGGAAGGCTTTTACATTTTAACCTGTAAACACACCCAACCAAGCACACCGAAATATAGGATCATAAGTAATTTTATTAAAAATATTTTTTACAGTAAGAAAAAGGGTCCAGAATACATGCCCAACTGGAATGTATAGGAAAACTGAAAAGTACATGTAAACTGAACAGCTCCTATGGACACCAGCCAAGGATCCTACCTAAAGGGTAGGTACAGATATCGAACGGTCATCTCTACGATATGTCTCATCTAATGTCCACCTATGAGCTACCTCTAGTCCTAGTATTATAGTCCTCAGTTAGCATTGTATGTCATCAGAATCATACACAACAAGGTGTAGGCGTAGCCCGTCCTGGGGTGAGTATAATGATACTCAGTAGGGACCCTGAGACCATCAAAGGTATAGGAAAATACATAATGGATAAACAAAAAAGAAAGAAAACAAATTGAAAACCTACTTAGGTATATTCAATTACATATACAATGGTTTTCAAGTAAACCCATCTCATTCATGAGAAAACACAATGCCCAACTCATTAGCTCCAAAATCAAGTGTTTCACGAAGGATATAATACCTCAAAAGTAACACCGCAAAGGTATGTAACTCAAAGTATCACCACGATGGAACATACCACACAGGTACACCACATAGATGAATACCACAATGGTATCACCACGATGGAAAGCACCACACAGGTACACCAGACAAAAGAATACCACAAAGGTATCACCATTAATGAAAGTACCACACAAGTATTCCACACAAAAGAATACCACAAAGGTATCACCAATAAGGTAAGTACCACATAGGTACGCCACACCAAAGAATACCACCAAGGTATAACCATGAAGGAAAGTATCAAACTGGTATGTCAAACAGTAGAATACCACAACGGTATCACCATGAAGGTAAGTACCACACAGGTACGCCACATAGAAGAATACCACCATGGTATCACCATAATGGAATTTACATCACATGTACTCCACACATAAGAATACCTCCTAGGTATCACCATGAAGGAAAGCCCCTCACTGGAAGGCCACACAGACGAATACCACCAAGTTATTATCATGAACGTATGGAATCCTATCACACAAGGTATAACTTTGGTACAATAGTAGAGATGATTACATGTAACTACTGAATCATTTAACTCTGTTAAGAGGAATACCCACATATGATCCTATATCATCGGACCCACATATGATCCTAGTACAACCTCAGACTCACACAAGTTCCTAGTATAGAAGCCCCAAAAAAGATCCTAGTACATCATCAGACCCACACAAGATCCTTGTACAGCAGACCCACACATCATCCTAGAGTAGTACCACATGGATTCCTAGAGTGGATCCAAGTGAGACTCTAGAACATAGACCCACAAAGGATCCCATTCCAAGAACCACAAATGAGCAATTTCTAATGTTACATCCATCTACATGGTTCTCGCACTAAACACGCTTTATTCCTAGAGGATCTTCTCGTAAATCCATATTTCATTAAACAAACTGATAGGAAGTCCCACGAATATGTATCCAAAGGACCTCCAAATAAACATGGTCTCAATACAAGAGATGGTGAGTCAATCAGATTCCTGATCTGTAAGTCATTGTCTTTTTAGTTGTTAGATCCCAGTTGGATGCATGTTCGATTCAACCTGCTCATACGCCAACATTAACAAAAACTAATGTGGGATATAGTAAATTCTCTCTATCACTCCATGTTTTATGGTACCGCTGACGGTTAGTCAAACTGACGCATGTAGGCCAAGATATGGCTGAAAGAGCAAAAAATGGGTCGAAATTGGTCCGGGTATGGTCCAACCCAACCTGGGAAGAACCAACCCAGTTCCGGACGACCCGACCTAACCTAGGTATAGCCTTGGATATGGCCCGGACCACTTGGTTCTGCCCGACCCGCTGCTACAGCCCGACATGCTAGGCCTCCGGAGGTGCACGACCGACCCTCTTCCGCGGTAAGGTCGTCCGCTGCGCCAACCCTCGCACCCGGCTCAACCGACCGCCATCCTTTGTCTCTGTGGCCTCATGTTGTGGCTCAGGCACCCCAGTGGTGCAGACATACGCTATTGCCTCCCCTTCGCAAGGCCTAAAGTGCTTCGGTCTCCGCCTCTAATCCCCTGTGGACAATGGGTCGCGACCTTCTCATCATCTGGCTGCGTGGACGTGCGCTGCCCTTTCTTCTGCGCGGCCGACCGGGTGTTGTCCGCCACCTACATTGATGATCCATTGCTTATTTGTTCCAAACACGAAAAATTAAATGATTTCATATTTTCGATCCTTGCATCGAGGGTTTTGTGTCCATATATTGTGCTCATCCAAACTATTTATTTCAAGTGCCAATAAATATTTCACCGCATTCTTCTGCCATCCATTGCAGCTTCGTTCTAGTCCCAAAAAAATTAAACAATCGCATATTGGTGATCCTTGGGTCGAGGGAATCACATCCATATATCACCCTAAACAAAACTCTGTATTTCTAGTGCCAAAAAATATTTGGCCACCTCTTTCCCTTAGCCATTGTGTCTTTCTTCTATGAACGAAAAATTAAACAATTGAATATTTTTTATCCTTGCGTCGAGGGATTCATGTCAATATATCATGGACAGAAAAACTCTAGATTCCCAATAACAATGAATATTAATCCACCTCCCATTCACGCAGAATGCACAAAAATTCAAAAGGATTGTCGAGTGGTCATGCCATGTTTGTTTAGCAGGAACCCTCCGCGTTAGAGTGGTAGCAAGTAGCTCATGAGGAGAGATTAAACATAAAAGAAAAATCAATGAAGATTAATTAAAATCACACCCCTACCACATGTTCATTGGAGAGTGTCCACATTTGTGGAAGTACCAGCATTCAGCGTCCCTCGCAACTATCCTCCAATGACGTCATTCATTTGTCGATCTTCGATTTGGGGTATCAGTTCTTCTCAACTCCTCCCACTGATACCAGCTTCGTTCTCCAAGGGATTGGCGTCACTACACTTTGTCAGCACTATGTTTCTTGGGGAAGTAGTGCCAACACCTCTCCCCAAACTACAAATAAATAGGTTTGGGGAAGGGTGTGATACATTCATGGGATTAATGGAGTCCCATTAATTAGGAACCTTTCTAATTATCCAATATTGCAGTTACTTAGAATTTAATGTTCAAGAAAATTATTTTCTTGACGCGTTTCTGGTCCCACCATACCTCTCTTCTATTGGAGGAATAGATAAAAATAAAAAAATAAGGTTATTTTGATTTTTCTACTAAAAATATCCAAAAACATACATTTTTTCCGAACCAACTATGGTCGATGTGAGGTTCTCCTTAACTGAATATTTGCACTGTGATTTCAATGGTGCCATCATATTTCAATTCTGAGTACAAGATCAAATGTTATATAATGATGCTCGCACATTTACTGAATGTTCCCAAAAACATGTTTTGAAAAATTAAACAGTCACCCTTGACCAACACTTGTTGAGGATTGGTTGTGCCTTTGGTAAACTTACCCCAATGTACCCAATGGTACTCTCTTATTTTCAATTCGATTTACTGTTTATATGTTATGAATTTTACAATAAAATAGTTTTCACTTAATTATTTTATTTATAGCCAAAAACTAACATTTACTGGTGGCCCATGATGGCCAATGTTAAGATCTACATAAATAAAGAATTCCTTCACGAGTTCAGAGGTTCTCTTGGATTTTCAATTCGAGTTACAATTTTTGAGTTTTATGCATTTGAATAATAAAATAATTTATTTAATTATTTAATTCACAATTATGACATTTTTGGGTTTTCTCACATGAGGCTTTTGTTGACTAATATTAAGTCACACCTAGGTTAAACTCGCCATCCAAAATTCAATGGTGCCCTTGGATTTCGGATCCGAGTTACCATTTATGATTTACTCCACTTTTATTGGAAAACTACTTACTTGCGCTAATTTAAACATAAAAAAACATCGATGGATCATTCTGGGAACTTTGGGCCTCCGAATCGCACGCGTCAGATTTCATGGTCTCAAAATAATTCCATATAATTAAAAAATTATATAGAATTTCTGGGTCATTAAAAATTACCTTTCTTTCATTTTGGTGCACAACGTATGCCAAAGCATTTGCGATAGGAACCATATACCAGTAGAAAATGACTTTTGATTTATCACGAGATGGTTCTCCTATCACAGAAGCATTTTTTGAAAAACTATTTGGGACATGATACTGACCGGTCACAAATAACTTGTTGCAATAGCACTGATTTTCTACTGTTCCAGTTCCTGAAAAAATGTTTTCATGTTATGTTTTCCTTTTATATTGGTCATGTTATTTGAGAGAGCCTAGATTGATAAGGTCTAGGACTGTCGGAGATTGAGGTTCTAGTTCCTACTATGGTGTATGTACAACAAACCTCATATTAGTTACTAGGTCATAATGATATGTTTGGGTTTTGTTTAACATCTCCTATAGGTGTGACATGCCTTTTATAGAATATTCATCGACATTGATTGAGGGAAGAGTGGTTTTAATTGTTGTGGTGTTTGTTCTGGAATTTTTTTATTTATATGGGCATATGGATGTTTTTGTTTATCAATGTTTTCAAGAAAATTGTTGTTGTTTTCTTTGGGTTTTTAAAAGGTGTTTCAATATTCCTCCCTATAGTCTCCATGTGAAACCATGGGTTGGGTTTGGTGAAATTTCTCCCTCATTAGTTTTTTTAGAGACTACTAGTATCCATGGTTTCAATTCTCTAGGAAATGGATTATGGAGAATGATCCCATATTTCCCATTCTAAGGAAGTCGAACTGAGTCTTGAAAATGAATATTGTCTGGTTTTTCTTAAGAAAAAACCTTATTCCTTCAGGGGTAGCATGAACCAAGATTAATATGAAAATTGGATTTAAAATATCTAAACGATTTTTTGGGTTCTTAATGCCCTTGTGGAACTTAAAGTGATGTTTTATTATTTTTGGTAGGAAGTTCGTTGTCATATGTGGTGGGAATCAATGGTCCAAAGCTATAAATATTAGTATATGGGAATAAGAAAATTAAACTTATCATCAATGGGAAATATTTCGTAGATACTTTATTCATTTCTAAGACCAAAGAGTATATGGATCTCTATTATGAGAATCTGGAGATGTTAGAATATGCTAACCATTTCACTGAGTTGGTATGTTTTGAACCTGAGGAGTTTTCTCTTGAGAAGTTAAAGGCACATCCCTTTGAGATGGGTTTGCAACCAAATATTCTTTCCATGGTCTTCTAATTCATGCAAAATCCATATTCTGAGAGATTGGCTCGAACCCTGATGGTGGGTATTGATCATGTTGATAAAATCGGTTTCATGGGTGTAGTATTTTAAGGGGCTATAAAATAAGGGGTCTATTTGAGATGAAAATGATCTGTTGGGAGTAAGAGAAGAAGGGAGGTGGTATCTCAGGTCATCCTTCCTGAACTCCTTATTATACAACCATTGGGGGTTGGTCAATCTTCTACTAATAGAGTGGAATGTTGTGGAACATGTGGGAAATTCATCCATATCCACCTAGATCATTCCATGAGTGTGGAAATTAGGGGAATGTGTAGAGATTTTGTATTAGTGGTGAACTGAATTAGAGTGGTGTAGGTTCCTCAGCCCCAGGGTAATTACTAGCTCAGTTAGTGGAATCTCGGGCTATGGTGTAACGTCCCTATTATGGGTGCCCCCCAAAGGTGCCTCGTACCCGATTGGTCACATGGACTCAAGTGAATTTCCATAAATTCTAGAGGCTACCGACTAACATCAAGGGAATTGGGTGTGATTGTGGGGAAACTATTCCCTAAATTGTAGAGACACACAAAAGAATAACAACAATATAAAACATCAGAAGTTGTAATACCATAATATAAATAAATAGCGGAAGACTGAAAATAATTAAGAAACTACAACCTATATATATAAATAAGGATGCATGTCACAAGTATTAAGGAAACCAGCCAAACAAGTCACAATGCGAGATTACAATACTAAACGAAATAACAAAGGAATACTAGTAAACAACTCCAATAGCATCGCAAGCCTTAGCTTGGTCCCATTCTCTCTATCTCCACACCAGTCATGTACATAAAGTAGAAGAGAACATACTGTTATCTATAACTACAACATAATATTTATTTGTGCCCAAATCATTACCCAAATAGGTTGTGAGATGAAACCTAGTAGGAAACCACCAAAGGATATATTCCTAATAGTCATTGAATATATATAAATCAGGAATTAAAAAAAATGAAGTAACAACCAAGGATGCACACAAATGTAACCAATCTTACAGTTTTAAACTACATTCTTTAAATTTAATAATAATGAAACACACATTAACAAGAAACCCACTTGGAAGTTTTCACAGACTGACCCCTCTGGTTCAACTTAGACAAATACTCTCTGAGGAAGAAATCACCATCATTTCCCCATTTGGTCTTGTAATGGTAAACTACAGACTCTCAACGGAAGTACTCAACATCAAATTTCTGATGTGGTCTCACTATGTGGATCTGCAAAATCTATAAGGGAGAACTCACATCCATCCCCCCTATGGTTTCACAATGTGAAAATTATAACATACCCTCTAGGGAACCCCAAAACATCCATTTCTCAGATGATCTAACTACACAGGGTTCTCACATCCCTGTGTAATACAATCATGAAAAAATGAAATAAAAAACCAAATTAAATATCAAATAATACTGAGCAAATCAACTACAATTCATAGAAAAAGCATGTCATATAATAATAACTACATCCAAACAGCACTAGGCATGGAATGAAAAATAGCCAAATAGGCAATTCTAGACCCAACAGACAATATCAAACCAAAAATGGAAAACATATCCATTGAAAGGTAATAATTACTTTTCATAATCAATCACCCCTACGCAAGCAGACATAGAATATTAGGATATAATATTGTTAAATTCCATAAACACGCAATACCCTAAGATAGTGTATTGGGATCTTTTGCACATATAACTCAAAGACATCAACGAAAAGTCACTAACCACCCACATTGACGTTGTACGATCGATATAGTTAAACCTCAAACATTTAATCATCCTATAAAATTGTAGATCTACAAAAATGTCAATAATTCTAAAAAAAGGATATCTCATGAATGAGTATAAATCAAGATAAGGGGATACAAAAGAAGGAAGAAATCACCGATGCGATTCCAACACAATCGATGTTGTTTGATTTGTAGAATGGACGGACCAACGGGGGCATAGATAAGAATTTGTGACATTCATCACTCCTAGAAGAGACAGGATTAGAAAAAGATAGTACTATTGGTTATACATGACCATGTTCCAATATAACAATTAAAAATAAAAAAATGGTGTGTTCCCTAAGGATGCACGGTACGTATAGGCATTTACCGGGACCCTATTTAGGTGGTCTCCAGGTCACCTCACACGGCCTTATACCCGACTATTATATGGCCAGTACACATCTACATGTTGAATCCAAGTACACGGTGTGTACTCCTATGTACATGGTTTGTACTTATGAAATTTCTATATTCTCCCATTTTTCTCAAAAAAACCTGAAATAAAGATCTATACTGGAAATTATGATCCGGGTTCTTACAAACATCCCACATTAAAGAATTTTGTCCCGGAATTTCCCTATGAAGGTGGTGACGAAGAATCACTAAAAAACTCCGGCCACTATGATCATAGATCGACCTCCGACTCCCAAGCCTCATCATGTACTAGATCATGCTTCCATAGCACCCATACCGGAGGAACATACCAGCCGTGGGGATCCTATTCGCTGAAATCAACAATCCGGATAGGATGCTCCTCAAATGTAGTGTCAAACATTAACTCAAACTCATTTGGTTGGAGAACATGAGACGAGTCTGAGATGTAATGTCTCAACTGAGAAGCGTGGAATACATCGTGCATAGCCATATACCTCTAAGGTAACTTCTATCAATAGTAAACTAGCCTGACTCTCTCCAAAACCTCGAACTGACTGATGTATCTCAGAAAAATCTTTCCCTAACATCTAATCCTCATGTGTCCCAACCATGGTGTGACACATTGGAAAACCTATTCACTGTCCTCAAACTCCAAAGGTCATATCCATCTATAATAATTAGACTTATTTAATGACTGTGAAGTATCCATCCTCTTTTGAATCAACTGCATCTTCTCTGTAGTCTCTTAGACAAGAAGAGGTCACAACATAGGTTCCTCTTCAACTTCTAGCCAACATTGGGGTGATCGGCATGGTCTACCATATAAAGCCTCATAAGGTGAGCTCTAAATAGTATCATGAAAACTATTAATATAGGAAAACTCCACAAGAATTATGTGCATCTCACATGAACCTCCAAAATATAGGATGCATGCTCGAATCATGTCATTCAGCAACTAGATTGTACGCTTGGACTGGACATCTATCGTGTTATGGTAAGCTGTACTCAAAAGTAACAATGTACACAAAGACATCTGTAGCCCCTACAAGACCTGGGAAGTAAATGAACATCAATGTCTGAAATGATGGAGTGAGGAACCCTTGGAAATTGTATAATCTATCAGATGTACAAATTTACAATATCATCAACAATTCATGTCTCCTTGATCGGTAATAAGTGTGAAAACTTCATGAGACTATAAAAAACAACCCAAATTGCACCATTCCATCTAGGTGACCTCAGTAAACCTGTCATGAGATCCATTGTGACATCATTCAACTTCCACTTTGGAGTGGGTAACTACTGAAAAATCTTGGTTAGTCATTCACGCTCCACCTTCACCTTCGAGATGGTGGTACATCTCATGAAAAAACTACAAAATCTATCTTCATACCTGGACACCAATAATAAATGTGTAGATCAGGGTACATCTTGGTGAAACCAAGACGAACTTCCTAAACTGAAGAATGAAAATCCCACATCAACTCCTCACATATGTCTGCTGACACCCATATGCACCCATTAAATTGCATAATCTCATCCTCATCGATGGTAAAACCATGATTAGGGTCCTTTCCTAAAACACACTCTTGAAGGACTATGCCTTTAGCATATGATAGCTTCCTCATTCTCAGTCGATCAAGTAGAACTATAGAAGAAAGAAATGTCTGTCAATGTTTGTTATGCACCCCCAAATGCATCTCAATGTATTGTTCCGTAAGATGGAACTTACTATTGGCCTCCAAAACAAAATATATCTATGTAATCATACTAAACTAATCATCCACTGTATTGACTTTCCTAGGCGTTTAGGATTGCTCATTGTCAAAGGACTAAAGGTACTCCACCCACCATCCATGTCGCAAATTCAGATCGCATTGAGTGAACATATACATGAGATTTTATTGGTCGGTGAAAACCACAAATTGGCCTCCCAATAGATAATATCTCCAAAAGCGTAAAGCATAAACAAATTATTCCAACTCATGATCATGCATCCAGTAATTCCCCTCATGTGGCCTCAACTATTGAGACCCATATGCAATGACTCCTCCCCCTATAAATGCACTACTCCCATCCCGATAACGGAAGCATCACAGTAGATAGTATAAAACTTTACTTCCTCTAAAAAAACTAGTATCGGTAATTAATTAAACCTCTCTATGAACTATAGAATGGTTGAATCACATGATTCTGTCCACAGGTACTTGACAACCTTCTTAGTCAGGTACGTTAGTGGTGCTACTAATTGTGATAAATCCTATATAAAACTTATGTAGTAACCATCCAACCCAAGAAAACTCCATACCTCAAATAAGTTATTTAGATACTCTTAGTAAACTACTACACTCACATTCTATGGGTCTACTAATAATACTTTCTTAGAGATAATGTTACCCATGAAGTGAATCTGGTTCATCCAAAATTATAATTTTAAGATCTTAGCATATAACTAATTCTCTCTCAGTGTACTCCATAACATGGGTAGCACAGTCGTGTCAATTGTGAGAGTACACCAAGTTATTGTCTATGAATACAACCATCAAGGAATCCATGTATTGATTGTACACTCAGTTCATGAATTCTATAAATACTGTATGCACAATTGTGACCCCGAACGACATAACCACATAATTTTATAGACCATTCCTTCTATGAAATGATTTAAGAGGTATATCAGATGGTCTAATTCACAAATGATGATAACTAGATCCCGATTATTTATTTGAGAACACTCGGGATCCTCAATGCTGATAAAAGAGATCAGCAGTCCTCGACAAGGTATATCTATTCTTGACCGTCAAATGGTTCAACTTCCGATAACTCACACAATGACAGAAGGTATTGTCCAACATTTATGAAAATAGGACAGACGAACCCTAAAAAGGTGTATTGGGTTGGATGAAACCAATTTCATGTAACTCCTAAAACTTCTTCTTGATCTCCTATAACATTAGTGCATCCATCCTATAAGTAGTAATTCATATTAGTGGTTCCCCAAGAACATGCTCAATTGAAAATCCAACCTCTTGGTATAGAGGAAAACCTGAAAATTAATCATGAATGACATTTTTGAATTGATCAACCACTAGAGAAATTTCCATTTTTGATTTCCCCTAGTAATCCTAATATATACTATAAATCTAGTTTGTAACTCCTCCCAGCCCATTATGATCAGGTCCCACTCTGCCTGCCTGGACTTCCCATTTTCCCTTATGTAGAAAGAAACCTCCCACTGGTGACGTAAAACTCACCCTACAGTGATAGCAGTGTACAACAGCCTGGAAGGAACCAACCAGTCCATTATGATAATGACACCATTTCCTATCATCTATAAGACATAAAGGTCCCACAAGATGTGACACCGACCAACCTAAAGAGGACACTCCTTGAAGTGACGTGCACTATCCGTTCTAGTTCCCAATGGTTTGTCCAGTGTCAATATATCTACATATGTAGAGATACATAGCTCATGGCTCTCCACAATACTTCTAGATATTAAACTATGAGAATACCCTGTATGGAAAAGTGCATAAGATAAAACTGAGGAAACTAGAATTGTACCTCTAACTGTAGAGGCTTAGGGATCCTTTTCATGCTGGGTCTGATCCATTGCAAAAGTTTGATGTATACCATGGCCATGTGAAGCTCTCTAAGGACCCTGATCTGATCCCCCGTGTGACTATATAAATCCTTTTGTCTTTCCATTGTGGCTATGACATCCACCTCAGTATGAAGGGCCAGAAGAACTCTAGTTCCCTGACAGTTGAGAAATCAGTTGCCTTGCTCCTAAACTTGGAGTCATAGTAGATCACCTATCAACAGCTACTAGTGAGAAAAGGATACTGAAACACTGAAGATGTCCCATATTTATGCAATATCGGAACTCAATATGGTAACTTGGGAAATTTGGCATCGTATCCTCACTCTTCCAGCAATTCCAGTATTCCACATGGCCCCCAGAAGAAGTATTCCACCTACTCGGATCTCCCCGTATAGACTCCCTATGGTGCTTACTGTTGTCAGTAGAAGAGGTACCTACTCTGGATTATGTGCTACCTAAGCTGATAGCTCCAGTGTCCCTCAAGTTTTTCTTTGTAATCAGTGCATAGTTGACTATAGATGTAATGAAGTCAACCTGAAGATGTTCTCCTAAGATAAGATGTCATGACAGAGTCCATCCTCAATCTTCCTCTCCAGGAATATCTCATTACACCTTTGGAATGGGTGTGAAGCTCTATAGATCATTGAATTGAGAAGAGTACCCCTAGATAGAGAGAGTACCCTACTCCAAAATCTTGAAATCTCAGGCTCGATCGACCCTCAACATCTCTGGGTATTTGTAATCAAAAAAGGTATGCCACAACTCATCTAAAGACAAACCTTGTTAGCACCCTTCTTATTAAATCACATCCCCCCATCTCTTAGAGGAATCCATAAGAATGTACATAGCGAGATTCACCCTCCTCCCTAGATGAGTCTCCATATGCATGAAGATCAACAGTATGGATTCTAATCCCGACTATGAAGCATGAGGTCCTCCGTTCCATTAGAATGTGGAGGGATGTTGCTGCTGAAAAAACCAGCTCCAACTCTACCATATAAGGGTCCGGATACAGGGATCCCATGGAGGTCTGTATAAACCTCATGAATCCGTCTATGATGTATTCATCGACACCTATATCTGGAATAATGGTTGGTGCCAAGATGGGAATGATATGAGTATTTGCTTGTAGTCCCAGATCCGCCATGTCCATTGTGTAATCGCTGCCATGTATCTCATGAAAAACCAGAGGACTTCTCAGTGGCATGACTCTGCAAGGTCGAGGGCACACCTTAGTTCAATATTATCATGGACTGAATCTTAGATTCAACGAAATGAACTGGAGAAATAAACATTCTAGTTTTTTTAAAATAAGGGTACACTGCATGTATAACCCATACATGAGATGTTCTCTTAGGTTTTTTAACATTTCATGTACCTCTACCAAATCGGGTCATGTAACACACCTACAAGCGACATTCTATCATTGAGACACATCATGTAATTGAATCATTTCCATAATGACCAAGTTAATATATAGGTCTAAATGACATGGTCCTCTTATAACAAGACAACATGGCGTGTATGACCTAGACATGAAGTATACCACTTATGTTTTAACCACCCATGCCATGAGTCACATGGTTAGATACACGGTCCTTCTAACACGACATGTACTCCAAGTACATGACGTGTTAAAAAACCAAACCCAAAACACTATCCCAACCCAAATAGTCAGTCACATGGTTTAAGGACTACACTTCATGTATATAAAGTACATGGAATGTACTTGAGAAAAGATGTTCCCTCCCAAACATAAGGTTACATTGAGTGTATTCATCAATACACACCATGTATTCTGGGTTTTTGTAGAGAGTATGCCTCAAAAACTACTCTTTAACACATAATAACACTAAAGTGAACATTAAAGTGAAAAATTCATATATGTGGGCTCCTAAACTCCAGAAAAAACAAATATTGGCATCATAACATGCATATCGCAAGGTATAATAGTGAAATCAAACACATGGTCTTCCACATTCTGATCTATGAGGGGCCATAACAACTTATAGGCCAACGTTTGGAATTCATTCTGATGAAAACATACGAAATCCAATACCCTATCAAATAGATGGTATTCTATCACGGATTCTATCACAAAAATATTTATATCTAGCACAACAAATATCACAACAACACGCAATAGGTAATGAATATAAAATGGAATGGAAAGAATGGATGACATGTGATCTCTAGTAGGTCCCTATATGATGAATGAGATTGAATAACCTCATCTCATGAGGTTAAAATAGAAATATAAACTAAATAATATCAATGATAATAGCACAAAACATGTGAATCACCCAATGGTGATATCAAATCGACTTTAATAATTATAAAAACTAGTAAAATTGCAATAAATGAGGTAAATTTGATTTTCCTTGTACAAGGGTTAGCTACTCCCAAGAATATATTATTACCAAGTACCTATTATTTCCAATCACTATCATTAGGATCCAAACAGTTACTTAAGAAGAAATGAATTCCTCTGATACCACTTTTTAAAGTCCCAGTTCCGGGTGTCGCCCAATGGTGCCCCGTACGCGATTGGTCACATGGCCTCAAGTGTATTTACACAATTTTTAGAGGTTTCCTACTAGTAGTGAGGGACATAGGTGTGAGGGTGGGGAAACTATTCCCCCGTTTTTAGAGTAACATAGTAAAATAACAATAATATACAATAGTGGAAGTAGTAATACCATAAAAATAAAAAACAACGGAAGACTAAAATAAATAAACAACTACAACATATATAAAAATAATGAAGCAAGTCACAAGTATCTATGAACAGAACCAAACAAGTCACAATTCTAGAATACAATATTAAACAAATTTACAAAGGAAATTAAGTAAACAACAATAATCACATCATAAGCCTCAGCATGGTCCCATTCTCTCCAGCCCCATAGCTGTCAAGTACCTGAAGTAGATGGGAACTTTCCCATATCGATACTGGAAACATTAAAATATTGTTGGGCCCAAAAGCATTACCCAAATATAGTGTGAGACGAATCACAGTATTAAACCACCCAAATATCTATGCCTAACAATCAATGAATAGATCCATATATAGCATGAAATATGAAAAATGAAGTAATAACCAAGGGACGAATCCAAAGTAACTAATCCTATAGATTCAAACTAAACTCATTTATTTTTAATAATCAACAAAAATTCATTCACAAGAAACCCAATAGGAATTTCTCATATCCTAACCCCTTTAGTTCAACTTAGACATAAATTCCTTAAGGAATCCATCACTGTTAATTCCTCAAAAGGTCTCATAAGGGTAAACTACAGACTCTCTGAGGAAGAACTCAATGTAAAATTCCCCTTGTCGTCATGCAACATGGAACTATATAGACCCTTAGGTAGAACTCAGATCCACCCCCCTATGGTATTGCAATGTGAAAAGTATAACAGACACTCTGGGGAAGCCCCCAACTTCCATTCCCCCTATGGTTTAACTACACCAGGTTCTCACAGACCTGTTTAATATAATCATGCAGAAATGATATCCTGTAGAAAAATTAAATCTCAAATACTACATGGATAAAAAACATCAATTCATATTACAAGAATGTCATATAATGATCAATACATCTTAAAAACACTATGCATAGAATGAAAAATATCCTATGTTGAAATTATAGACCCAATGACTAATATCAAACAAATGTGGGAAAGCACATCCATAGAAATTTAATAAACCTTATTCATATTCTAGCACGCCTACTCATGAAAAAAAATCATAGAAGGTATTAATAGGGTTAAATTCCCTAAACATGCACTACCCTAAGAAAGGGTATTGTACACTATTGCACATATAACTCAAATACATCTATATAATTTCCCAATCCACCTACCATGACATTTTAAGATCTATATAGTTGAACCTAATCCATTGAATCATCATAAAAAAGTGATATATCTACAAAAATGTTATGAAAACGCATTCAAATATATCTTATGAAAGAGTAGAAATCAAGAGAAGTCACTCTAGTATAAGGAAGAACACTTTGATGTGATTCCAATGTAATTGATGGTCTTTGATTTGGAGAACGGATGGTCCTTTGGGGGCTTGGAGAAGAATCGGTGATATCCATTGCTCCTAGATGAGTCGGGTTCATAATATGTCAATTCATTCGATTAGACGGGACCCCATTCCGATATAACAATTCAAAAAAAACATGGTGTGTTCCCGGAGGATACACATCATGAATAGGCCTTTATCAGGCCCCGCTTTATGTGGTCTCCAGGTCACCTCACACGACCATGTACTCACCTATTACATGGATATTACAATGTTACTCGCGCAACCGAGTACACGACGTGTACTCCTAATTACACGACATGTACTTATGAAATTTCATAATTCTCCCCTTTTTCTCAAGAACACCCAAAATAATGATTCATACCATAAATGAAGATCCAAGTTCATGAATATGGGTTCTTGGTCAATTGTGGATGGTGAAAAAGGTTTATCATATTATGGGACGAGTCATATCAAGGCATAAATTCTTGTCAATAATTAAACATAGTATTTGGAAGGGAAGAGTCATCATCATACAATGGATAATGAACTAGTGGAATCAATTTAAATACATACCATAGATTGAGGTAATATTTTTATCACATCATCGATGCTTATTTAAATTTTACATGAGATGATTTTAAATACTTCATTTATTCCTATTTTATGGTGTTGTTGAGATTGCCGACTGAGCTTATTCCATATGTGATGGAGTTGGTGAATAATATTGAAAAAATATAGATTTTGGTTTCAAGTAACTATAATGATATCTCAATCTTTCATGGGTCGAGATAGATTTGGATTTCCTAGTTCTAGAAATAGACCTTTTTTATGTGGTCTTCAATATAGATTGAATGGTGCATTTCAAGGAGAAAGCTGATTTTTACCATCGGCGGATGATATCTATAGAACTCTATTTGAGTACCTATGTTTTTCATAGTGAATTGGATCCATGGTCAAGGAAAGTTGGGAATCCGCCTCTAGAGTGGGAAAATCTCATTTTCTATGTCTCATAGCTAATGTTAGAGGATAATGACAGAGGTTTGTGGGTATATTTCCTCAGGTGGTGGATGAGTTCCCTAATGTGATTCTAGATGACTAATCATGTTTTCCTCTAGAGTAAAATATGGAGTTCACCATTAATTTGTGTTCACGAAAACAGCTGTTATATCATCCCCTATATTGTATGTCCCTATTTTAATTTAGGGTATTAAAGATATATATGGAATATTTGAAATCTAAATGATTCATTTTTTTGAGTTTCTCAATTTTGGCCACCCTAGTTCAATTTGCAATGAATCCCAATGGATCTATTTGGTTGTGCTTGATTACTGAAAGATGAATAAGGTAACTATCATGAATAAATACCGCCTATCTAGTATTGATGACCTATTTGATTAGCTCAAGTGGTGAAGGCGGTTCTCCAAGATCGACTAGCACTTCAGGTATCATCAGTTCATGTTCAGATAGGTATATATTATAAATACAACTTTGCAAAGTAGGTATGACAAATTTTGGTATTTGGTCATACCATTTGGTTTTATGAATTATCTAGCAGTATTCATGGTCATTATGAACAGGATGTTCCATCAATTACTCAACTCATTTATCATCATGTTTTTGGATGAAGTCTTAGTTTAATGTTGGATCAAGGATGACCATGAACGGAACATGAGGATTGTTCTAGGAACACTTCAAGATCATTATATTTATAATATGTTTTCTAAGTGTACCTTTTAAATCAAGGTGGTATGGTATATAGGATATATGATTTCAGAATGTGGAATTTTATTGGACCCTATTATTATCGGAGAAGTGATGTCATGGGAGTAATTGATGATTATCATCAAGATCAAGAGTTTCTTGGGCCTATTATTATATTATTGGTGGTTTTCCAGAGATTTATCTTATCTTGATTCGCCGATTTCTATAGTTCCCATAAAGGAGTATGTATTGAATGGATCCTAGAATTTGATGAATATTTCGAGAGATTAAGAGGTGGTTTAAAAAAATAACGTATTTAATATTTCATGAATTTGTAAAGCAATATGTTGTATATTTTGATTCTTCATGTATGGTTCTTGGGTGTGTGTTGTGGAATGATGAGAATATGGTGTCGTACGAATCTATCCAACTCTAACCACATGAAAATAATTACCCAGCCGCCAACCGTGAATTGGTTGAAATTATTCATTCCTTGGATTCATGGTGTTGTAATCCTTTCAGGGATATTTTTTTCGTCTACTAATATCCTATGAGATTGGATTAAATTTTCACTTAGAAGTATAAAAATTTGAGGAAGCGCTAGTGGGTGGAGTACCATAAACGGTTTATCATTTACTTTGACTACCCCTAGAAAAGGTAACGTGTTTGTGGATTCTCTATATATGGTAATGTTCCAGTGAAATATCCAAAAGTGTCTAGTAATGAGAAGACATTGATGCGGATTATTTTCCCAAATGCACTTGGAATCCAAAGAATATAGTGGAGGCACATTATTAGCTAGTGTACAACAAATTCCCTCCCATATGCAGCTAATTTGGGAATAATTGTTGAGTGATGACCATTGTCCGAATTATTTATATTTTATTGATCGTTAGGAAGTTCCAAGTTACTAATGGATGTCTTTTGAGGGAGTTCATTGATTCAAGGGTATATATTGGTACTATTGTTATTTTAGAGGGTGGTAATGGAAGATATCACCCAATCTCATTGGTACATTCATCCTGGGAACAAAAATTTGTTTCAGGAGGTGTGTCTTAGATTTTGGTGGATAGATATGAGGTAATACATAGCTTACTTTTTATCCATGGTTTATACATGTCACCAGGTTAAAACTGAGCACTAGAGGCCCACTAGTTTACTTCATTAGCTACACATTCATACCTAGAAGTGGAATGAGTATTCCATGTATTTCATCATTGGATTACCTCGAACACCCAAGGGGGAATGTAATTTGGCTATTGATTGATATTCTGACCGAATCAACCCATTTCATTTCAATCAAGGACATGACCAATGTAGATTAGATGGGTTGGCTATATGTTCAAGAGATAGTGAGGATTAGTGGTGTTACATTATCTTCCATTTCAAACAAGGACCCGAGATTTTCAATGAAATTTTTTTATGTCCCTCAGAATGAAATTGGGTCATAGGTAAAACATAGTTTTTCATACCATCCTCAAATATCTGGTTAGAAATAGTGGGCCTACAAAATTATGGATGATGTTCTCTAGCCTTGTGTGTTTAACTTTGAAGGATCATGGAATGGCCATTGGGGATTGGTCAAATATTCATATAATAACAGTTACTAATAATCAATATTAATGTAAACCTTTGAGGATCATTATAGTCAGCCATTTCAGTCAACATTGTGTTAGGAAATGGTTGTTGGGACCTCTTTATTTGGATCAAGCATGGTGAAAGGGACATCTAAAAAGGTTTGTTTCATCAAGAATATATTGATGATAGTGACAATCATCCACAATACTTGTGTGAATTAGTGGGTCCTGGATTTGGAGTTCTCAATTGGTGATCATGGGTTTCTAATGGTGGACCCTACCCAATTCATCGTCATTTTGTTAAGTAGGGGAATTTCACACCGAGGTATTTCATACCATTTGTGATTTCTGAGATAATTTGTAGTATGGAATACCAATTATCTTTTTTGACTAGTTTATATCTATTAATGACATGTTCCATGCCTTAAAAAGGATTATGTATATCCTAGAGCCATATCATGTGTTGAATTAGGAAGAATTGGTGATGAAATCCAATTTTATGGTGTTTGAGAAATCAGTATTGATTTTTGACTCCAAATTTAATGTCCTTTTTTGGAATACCATATCATTTATTTGGATATTATGTTGTTATACGAATGGTTATCATGAGAAATGGGAGAATAAATATTTAGTAGAAGATCATTATCCACATATATTCCCTGATCGGAGATTAGATTGACATTATAAGGGAAGAATGTTTTCATGATGGGGAGAATTATCACATTTTTTGTTTCATTTAAAGGAATTTTCTATTTTAATTTTTGTTTTATCTTTCTTACATGGATTTTTTTAGTGTTTAGAGAAAAATTGATATTTTTGGACCAACAAAAGGTTGTGAATTGTTGGTGAATGTTTAGTGGAAAATATGCGCTAGCCTAGAAGAAATCATGCACCATGGAGAGTGGTTCTTTATAGCGTGCATGGCTTAGCGCACAAGTGTGTAGGATTAACAGACACTAAGGATAGTGTATCTTCCTTATGTGTATGATTAAGAACACAATAATTCTTCCCCTCCCTAAAAACATTTAGCAACTTATCCCTTTAGAATGAGGTGTTGTATAGTTGGTTCATACTCTAGAAAACTATGCAGCTAAACCATATGTCCTCTAGGTATTTAAAAATATGGGATTTGCTATTTTTCTCACATTTATTTTAAGACTCTATACACCCATAACCCTCCTAATTCAGCTTCCCCAACCCTAGGAATTTCTCACACTTCCTCCTTTCTCTCTTTGGAATTATTCTTCAAGTGGGCATGGCCTTGGATCGTTAAAAAATCATTGAGTAATCCTCTCCTTTTCTCATTTAATCATTTATATTAGTCTCATCCTCATTTTTTGTGGGTTCTATATTTTACAATAGTTTTTTAACCTAAATTGGATTCAATCTTGATTATTTGGGTTGGATATTGTTGGTTGTGATGTGTTCATGCCTTTGGAGGGTATATCCTTGGTGTGGTTGTCGTTTTTAACTGGTTTCCAAATGTTACCCAGAAAGAGATATGTGGTTCCATGATTATAAATTAAATTATAATTTTATAATGCTTTCTATTGTTTATAAATAGTTTTTATTAATTTTTTTGATTCATGTGAATCCATTTTTTCAACAGATTTGGTGTGTTTATGTGTTTAAATAATGATTTACCTAATGTAAATAGGTTCTTTTCATTGTTTTTTGTGGGAAGTGTGTTTTGTAAGAGGTGGATCATGTGAAAGAGAAATTAATATTGAGAATAAGGGAATACAAGGAATCTAGGTGGAAATACAATGACTTTTATGTTAGGTGATTTGGTAGGGCTGATTTTGAGTCACCATAATAGTTTTTATGTAATAATATATCTAAATAAATTATGGAGTTTGGAGGATCAAGAAGGCCCATTGTGCCTAGGAGAATTGTTTTATCATCGATAGTAAAAGGATCATAGGACCCTACTAAACCTTGTGCCTAGGGTATTTCATTTGTTGATCATCCTATTCTTACTATTAAACATATTGTCATTTCTTACATCCCTTATTATTTAACTTCAGAGCGTGATTTATTTTAAAATTATTCTCTCACATTATTAAAAACTATCATGTTAATTTGTCATATGATGTTAATTCATCGGATATATTTCGAAATTACACTATAGGGAATTAGATCACACTATATATACACCCTCAAGTGTATGTGGATTTGTTTATTATTTGAACTAGTTAAAGTCAAGTTATACCATGTTTATGATAGTTGATCTACTTTATAGAGTTTTATCTCTTGGTAGGTACTCGTGGTGGTGGCCTTATGTTATTGACTATATTGTTTCATGGAGGTATGGTCGTGTAGTTGGTTCCCCACCCCATTTTGGAACATTTGTGTTTAGTTACAAGTGCTTGATTGCAATATACTTGTTTCCAGCCTATCTTAATCATGAATGACCATTGATCCTTTCTATAGGGTGGGTTGGGTGTTCACATGGATGGTAGCCCAGCATGGTTCATGACATATAACTAGCATACATCTTTAGTCTTGGAATACTACCCATTTACCCCTTTAGGCTTTAACAATAACCCTTATACCTCTTTAGTCTTTTATAATAACATATGAACCTTCTTGAGTATGTGACATCTTAAATAGTAACTAATGCATTATAGGGTTATATTAGACCCCCTATCAACATCCTTCAACAATGTGTGCTATAAGATATTAAATGATCATCATATCAAAAATAAATCCGGAAAAATTAAGGGCTTTCATTTCATTTGCATAATTTTTTCACATAAAATGACTTCTGAAGTAATTATAGTTGATACCAAATACCCAATCCACCAAATGTATTAATCTATAATGGAATATTTATGTCGATAAATCATGAACCCCCCCCCATTTAAGAATGAATATTGGATATTAAATAGGAAAATTAAAAAACCATAAATACATATCTTTTAAAACATTTGTTATTATTTTTTATGGATATGATGATATAAGTATTTTTTAGAGAAAATATTTAAAAATGAGGATGTGGATTTTTATAGAATCATTTACCTTAAAAATATTCTCTAAAAATGGATTCCTGAGAAATATGTAAAGGAATACAAGTAATTTGGGTTTAGATGATTTAAAATTTTATCAAGGAAGGAAAAAACCATTCGATATTTTGAATGTACCATTACAGAAAAAAACATCATAAAAATAGTAATAAATATATTTTTTAAAGAAAATAATGAAGATATATATGATAGTAACATGATTTAATATATAATATTATTTCAAACTAAGATATGAAAAAATATTTAGGATGTCTATACATGGATATAGATGATAAATCAACACTTCAGGAGGGTGGAAATAATTTAAAACATTTTACAATTTTATAAAAAATGAATTCATTCATTGAAAGATATATTTGTAAAAAATAATTTTCCCCCTTAATATATATTATGACATATCATAAGAATTTTTAAATTTATGGACATATAGAAATTTGTAGACATATGTTCAAGATAAATCTAAAATCATAAATAAAAAAGTTCGAGTTGCCAAAAATCCCTTATAAGGAAGATAATTTATGACAAAAGAAACATTTATAGATGGTTTAAAGTGGAAAAATATATATCCTAGTAATTTCAAATAAAACACCTCATTATTAATTAATATTTTTTAATTTAACCTGATTAAATGAAATATTTTTCAATAATAACAATCATGAATCAATGAAGTATAATTAGGATAAGAAATCGCATTGCAACATGAGAAGTATTTAAAAGGAAATACACATGAAATGGATGTATTTATAATGTACATTAATAACCATGATTAAAACATACTACATGATATTATATCTCTAGTTAGTATTATATTCACCAAGAAATGTCATTAGGTGCATAAAACAAATAATATCTCAATGACAGGAATTAGAGATGAAAACCCTTACCTTGGTATGTATTCATTATGAACATGGGGAAAACGTCATGTATTATTAAATTAAGTTTATTAAATATATAAATAATAAAATTATTAACAACTATAAATATGTATAAACCTCATTTATAATCATTATATTCATATGTATAGTTATTTTTACTTATTTTCAATGTCGGGTGTATGTAATCTTGGTCATATTTAACTAATTTTGTAAGATATGTCACAATATTAATACTTATAATAAATGTCATAATTAAAAAAATAAATAATGTTATTATAATTTATTAATTATAATGATTTATGAGGTTTCAATTTTCTTTCATTTGTGTTTCACTCAGTATCCTTGAAGATGATATTGACATCAATCACATTTCCTTGATATCATTACAAATGATGGGTGACTTATTAATTAATTAATTTAAAATTTTTATAACTTCTACAAAAAAAATAATTAAAAATATTCATATTTAAATAATATAGTAAAAAAATTAAATTCTCATACTCATCAATTATATAAATTAATATCATTATTCATTTTGGTATTTAAACCGACCCAAACATGAACACACCATGATTAATGGAGTATTATTTAGTGGATTTGATGTTATAAAATTTTACTGGAAAAATAATGTTATTTTTATGATATATTTACCATGACATATCATAATAAAAAATATTAAAATAGAAAATATAATTCATATAAATATTGTTCTTATAATTAAGATATTTTTTCCTCGTAGTACGTTCATTTTTAAAGATGAATTTATGAAGATTGTTTTTTACCCAATTAAATATTAGTTTCTCCTAATTTTTTTCCATAAAAATAATTTTTTTTAAAAAATAGTTATCCTATAAGCCCATTCTAATAATTATCCATGAAAGGATATGTTGGAATGAAAAATTGAAATTTATCATTCCATGGAGGTATTACTTCATAAGTTCTCATGGATGATGATATCCTTTTATATAGAATGTGGAAATGGAGTAATCTAGTTTATCATTTATAAATAAAAAAATATTTCATAAAAATCATAATTATATGTAAAATTACCTATTAATACCATCTTTGTAAGGATGTGATGGAAAATTAAATATGTTATGTCGTAGAGGTAGTAATTTGCAAAACACATGAATGGTTATTTTTTTCCCAAAATAGAAAAATGGAAATGTTGATAATGATTGTACCATATTTATAATAAAATAATATTATACTAATGATATTGATTTCTTAATTTTAATTTTATGTAATTTATTTTTCGGATGTGTATGTTCAAACAATGAAATTGAAATGGGAAAATTGTAGTTAGAAATTTATACCTCACTTCTTGGATTATCTTCATTGAATAGGTAGTTAGACCATTGATTGATTATCAATTTATATGGAATGAAACATGTTTAAGGTTTATAAAAAAGATTTTTGGAGGTTTTTAATAATTAGTTCTGAACTATTAGGGTTGTGGTGTCTGGGGATGTAAGGAGAGGAGTGCCACTTTTATAAGTGAATAGTTATAGAATTTTTATAAATACCCAAAACTTGTCAATAATGGGAAGAAATTTTGAAATAAATTACTTCCAAAATTGTTAAATAAGGGTTATTAGATGTTATAAGGAAATTAAATTACTCAAAAAACCTTCTCATTCATGAATTAAATTTTTTTGAGTTCATCTACTCTCATATTTTTAACTATTACCATTTTAACATTAACCATGGTAACTAGTTTTTACATTAGTAATTTATCCTTTAACCATGATAAAAAATAGCCATATTTACATAATACGGATAAAATCCAACAAAATTTTAAATCCATTTAACAATATTAATTATATAATATTGATAAAAAATAATTTTAGAATACTAATTTTATAATACATTATAAAAATTCAAAAATATTACATAAGTTCTAAAGTGTGAAATATGGGTTTATAAAATTAAAAAAGAATTTCTAAGTAAAAATAAACCTAAAAAATATGTGTTCTTAAAAAAAATTCATGAATTTTTTATTCTTATTTAAGTACTAACAATGTCATAAAAATAATTATATTTGTAAAAATAGTATTTTTTTTTCTATTCAACATAACTTCATTATTTAAACAAACTAAAAAACATCATAGAAAAATAGTATTATGAATAATAGAAAAATTATTTTCATTTTCTCACATTAAGTTTCCCAAATTTTATTATTAAATATTTAAAAAATACAAAATATAGTTGAAAACTCTCCATGTAGGAAAATAACATTTAAACATGTTAATTACTATTTATTTTATTTGAAATAAATTAATAATTAATATATTGGTAATATAGTATTAATATTATAAATATATTTTTATTTTATGTAATCATAATTTAATAGTTTTAAAGAAATAAAATTATTTTTTTAGGAAAATATATTTTGAAATATATATAGATTTTTCTTAATTGGTTTCGATATACTAAATGAATTTCATTTACATTAAATGTAAGATTAATTTTATTTATACAGATATTTAATAATGTGGTTACTCCAATTTGTAATTTCTAATTCAATTTATGTGTAATAACTATCAGATTTAGTAGTTTTAGTTTTATCTAAATGTATTGGGATTTTTTATTAAGTCCAACATTGCTTGTAGAGAAAGATAGAAACCATATTATTTATTTATGAAACATATTAGTGAAATATTAGGTATTCAAATTCCTCAACCATAAATAAATTTTTTAATTGTAATTTAAATTACTAATCACATATGAATTTTGTTGAGGGTATTCTTAACATATTCATCATTTGGGATATGATGTCTAATTTGACATTTACCTTAATATCCTATGATATATCATATTTCTCATCATTCCTTAAATGATATTAATCATTAATAAAATAATGTTACCATAGTATGTATATAACTTAATATAATATTCTCCATAATATACCATTACCAATTATATTTGAATCTCTAATACATTTAATCAAAACATAATCATATATTCCTTCAATGATTAAATATTTTCTTAAAAAATTAGTTCATAAATTGAGCCAATATTATATTTATATAATAACACAAATGAAATAGATAAAATACGAAAAATAACATGGTTCACTTTATCATTCTGTAAATAGTAAATTCCATTATTATCAATAATATTTTACTCAATATTATCAAAATCAATCAACTATATTGCCCAAAAAATCATGCATATGTTAAACATTATATATTTCTAAATATTAATCAAAAGTTTTAAAATATTTATCCAAATAAAATTAATCTTTTCATAAAATAAATTTTCATTTTTATTGATACCATTTAATATAAATTTACAATAATTTAAAGGTAAATTATTAAAATGAAATACCTATATGATTCATATATTTATCATAAGTTTAATAATATACATGAATAAAATCAATAAATATCAATCAAAAATGAAAATATCAAAGATAATCGTGACTTAATATCTATTAATATATCATCCTCATTACCTTTGGTAAGACTAGGAAACACACGTTTTCCATCATGAAAAAAATATACTAATATTCTCAATGATTTATGTATACACCATTTTTATGTTATAAGAAATAGTTGTATCTAGATACATATTTTTCTAACCACAAATTTTGTGATCTTGTTTCAAAAAAATACTAAAACAAAAAAATGTATCATAAGATGAAAAATTTGAATATGGAAACATCAATAGTACTTTTTCATCCACGTTAACACCTTCTTATTTCATAGATGATACTTTTTGTTAATTCTATGACTCTATTTATTTAATATTTTGTTATCCATGGTAGTCTATCTAAAAGTTTTTGTTACCTAATTAGTTAGAATCATACTCAATTAATTCAAAAAATTTCATTATAGGGAATATGAATTTACTATATCATAGCACTTGGGAGTGTCAAACCAAGTGTGCATTTATACCTATTTTTATTTCACCAAGTTATGATTGTGTTAATACCTATTAAAACACTTTCGAGGTTGTTACACCTAAGTATATATATGACATATCCTTCATCCACTTATAGTTTCTAGACAAGGATTTTCTTTCCTAGAAAACCACACAATCTATTCTTTTGAAAAATTTAAGGATGTTATCCAATATATAGAACTATCACTTAGACTTATCCCTCTGGTCTATAATAATGTTCTCTAAAATTAATTTCCATTATATTACCTCAAAAAACTAAATAGTTATTTATCAATCTTTATTTAACATTATAACTCATAATTTATCATTAAATTATAACATCATAATATCTAAATTTATATCAACCCAATTCTAATACCAACTATTGTAACCTACATATATAATCATCTAATAACATAACTTAAATCGAATATTTAATTATAATATATTTCTAATACCTTTTTAGTTTATAGTTTTATAAAACAAGGAAGAAAAAATAACTAACACCACGCATGTTCATTTTATCAAATAGAATGTATTTTTACTATACAAGAAATTACATAAACCATAAAAAGTCATTATCATATCCCTCAAATTATCACTATAATAAACTCTCCAATATATTTTTATTGTTTTATTACCTTCATAACATAGGGAATGGAATCATAATAAATTGTTTATATGAAATGGTTAGTAAATAAATAAATAAAATGAATCATGGGGGTTAGATCATAAAAATGTAATATGACATTGATAAATAGATAAATATTTGATAAAAATATCACAGTTGCATTATACTATTGTAAATACATTATAATGGAATAGAAATAAAAAAAAACTTTGAATTAAAATAATTTAATATTGAATCTAGGAAATTTGAAAATAATTTGGAATATCCTCAAAAAATTACACAATCATTAGCACATGAAAATAAAATCATGTAGTGGATTATGCATCGAAATGTTCTTCGTGTATCATTGTACCCTTGGGAAAACCACTTGCATACCCTGTTTCTTTTTGGTCTAAAACCCATGCATCAATTTAATCATGAAAAATAATATGTGAGCATATTTAGGCTTGTGAAACAACCCATGTACCATTTTTGTGATATGATACAATATGTGTACCTCTTTAGGGTTGCGAAACAACCCGTCTACCACTTTAGTCTTAGGAAATAACCCATGTATCTTATTTATATTGTGATATATTACACATTAACCAATTAATTTATGTGTGATATAGGAACCCACTCATCATCATCCATAATTATGTGTGCCATAAGATATCAATAAATCATCACATAAAAAGGAAATATTGAAAATAAAGGGGTTTCATTAAATTTCTAAAAATTGTTGGAAAAAATTACTTTCAGAGCGAGTTCAATTGATTAAAAAAATCAATCACCCAAAATAATTATTTAATGATAGAATTTAGAGAGTTATTCATAAAAAAACCGATTTAGGAAATATATTAATATTTTAAATAGGAAAAGAGTCACAAAAAAATAAAACAGGCCTTTATAAAATATTTGTTGACATTTAATAAGGAGATGTAGTTGGGGGCCATTTTATGATGTTATTTTCAAAATGTGAAAGGTGAAATATTTTTGAAACTTGTACAATAAAAAAATTCTCCAAACCTGTATCCTTCGAAAATAAATAAAGGTATACACGGATTTTTTAAATAATGAATTTGATCATTGAAGGTAAAACCCTTTAGTTATTTTCAAACTACCATAACTAAAATCCCAGATCATAAAAAGAGAAATAGAACATTACTTTGAAACATGGTAAAGAAAAATATAAGTGTCAACTTAATTAATATATAATATAGTTTTAAAAACTGGTAGGTGAAATTTTTTATGTTGGTTACACATGGATATGGATGAGAAATTACTACTTGACGAGGATGATAATAATTAAATCATGATATAATTTTATGAATGATTAATTAATTCATGGAAAAGGATTTAAATCATAAATAACATGCCACAATAAAATAAAATATAGAATACAATATGAATTGTGAAATATACTAACATAGAGAGAAATAATAACTATGATTCTGAAGAAACCTTTTAACTCAAATATAGAATATTGAGTTACCAAAAATCCCTTATTGGAAATATAGTTCATGTTGTAAGAAATTCTTAATGTTGGGTTAAAATGGTATAAAAATAAATCTACATGAATTAATAAAAAACAAATAATAATTGATTAATAGGTTTTCATGTTGGCAACTGAAATTAAATAATTTTAATAAGAACAATGATCACTAAATGTATAACAATTCAGTTAATGATAACCCTTATAATATGAAGATCATTTAAATCAAACCCCATGAAATAGAGAGCTATAAATGTAAGCTCAATTAGTCAGAATAATATGTATATCTTGATATAAAATCTCAAAAAGTTATTATATACACCACATAACATCAATTAGGTGTATAATATTAAACAAGTCTCAAAGAGCAGAATTTGAGATGAAAACCCTTACCTTGGTTCTAATTAGTTCTAGAATCACACTAAAAATACCGATTAATCTAATAAAATATTTTAAATAAATACATTTGAAACATATTTGAAAATATAAGCGTTTATAGAATACAAATAATCATCATACAGACACACAGACACGCACACACAAATACACATATATATAGTTATTTTTTACATATATTAAATAATTGGTGTTTGTAATCATGATCGTCTCAGACTATTTTTATATGCATTATTTTTTTATTATTTCTAATAAAAATTTTAATCATTAAAATATAATTAAATTCATTATAAAAATTAAATTATAATGATTTATTATTTTTTTATTTTTTTCATTAGTTTATCATTCATTATCCCTGAAGTTGATATTCGGGTGAAGAACATTTTGGTGATTTCTAAACCAATTAAATGTTATTATATATTTATTTATTTCCTTATGTAAAAATTAAAAAAATTAAAAAATATCTTATAATTATTATCATATCATACCGTAAATTAATTTCACATAGTCATCCATGATATAAACATAAATAATTGTTCATGTGTGTTGTCGAATAGACCCCAACAAGAACATTCCATGATTGATGGATCACAATGAGGTGTTTTATTTGTAATAAAATTACATCAGAATCATAGTTATATCATTTTTTGTTAATTAATGTGATATATTAGAATATTTATGATATATTAGAATATACTAATTTTTATAATGCAATTACAATGAATTATGATATCCTTTTCCTCATATTATGCTCATTTTGAATGGTCGAATTTACAATGATCATTTATTACTGATATCAGCAATAATATATCCAATATATTATAAAATACTCAAAATTATTTCATAAAAATAATATATATTCATTAAAACTATTATTTAAACAATACATGAAATGCATAAATGAAATGAAAAATGGAAATGGATTGTTCTATTGAGGCGGTAGTCCATATGTTCACATGGATAATAACTTTTTTTTACACAAAATGTGAAAAAGAATAAGATGTTTTATCATTTAATAATATTAAATATTACATATATGTAATAATTTTATATTAAATTACCTTTTATTACTATCATTGAAACTATGTGATGGAAAATGAAATACATTACATTGTGGATGTGGACGTCTGTACAAAACATGAATACTAATTTGGTTTTTCATAATAGAAAAGTTAAAAGATGATAATGATTAAACCATAAATATATTAACACGATGATTTAAAAATTATAATTATTTAGTGATTTATTTATGGAGAAATTTAATTTGAGGAATAATAAGTGCACATAAAAAATTAAAATGAGAAAGGAGCAGTTAGAAATTTATACCTAACTTCTTAGATTATCTCCTAAACAAAGGGGTATGGGAATTTTAGGTATGGTGTGGTGACAATAATAAAATCACGAAGGATTAATAATATTATATGATATATATTTTAGGCTTTGGTCCAAATTAAGTCTTTTTAGTTTGAGGATAACCAAAGAGAGGTGTTCCCCTGATATAATTGAAATGGGATGACATTTTTGTAATTACCCAATCATTTTCAATAATGGGTTGCCAATTCCAAGGAATGTGGCCCAAAAATGATAAATAATAGATATTATAATTGATAAGGTTGATCAAATCCTCAAACAAACATTTCCAAAAAAATTTTGAACATGTATGTGGTTATTTAGTCATTGAGTTTTACTTTTTTCATTTTTGTTGTTACTATGGGGACTAGTTTTTACATAAGATATTTATCCTTTATACATAAAAATAATCTAACTATTTTTTCTAATTTTTACTGAGTGTTTCCAAAATTTTAATATATTTAATATAATTATGTTTATAAAATAGATTAAATTTAAATTTAAAATAATAATTGTATAATGTTATACAAACAAATTTTTGATGAAAATAACTTATGTTCTGAAATGTAATAATTGAGTTTGTAATTTTTTTTAAAAAAATATCATGATACTCCAAAAATAATTTTCTTCCTCAAAAATGCTTTATAAATTTCAAATAATTTCTTATATACTAAAAATGTTATAAAATTCATGGTATTCATAAAAATGACTTTTTTTCTATTCACCTAAAAATAAATCTTTTTTAAAACCCCAAAATATACATCTTTGGATTATATTATTATGATTAATATAAATATTATTCTAATTTTTCAAACTCAGTATATTAAATTTAATCATAATATTTTTGAGTAAAATGACAAAAAATATAATAAAATTGTACATATAGGAAAACTTCTTTGGAAATGATAAAAATTATTTATTCTTTTATCTAATAAAATAATAATTAATCTATTGGTAATATGTTATACATATTATCAACAAATTTCTTTATTTAATAATAATTTAGTGATTTTCATTAAATAAGACCAATATTTTAGAAAAATATATTTTCAAGTATAAATTTTTTTCCTTATTTGTTTTTATCTATAAAAATTGAATTTCATTTTTATTAACATTATAATATATTTTGGTCATACACATATTTAATAATGGTTTGACTCTACGCTATAACGTATAATTAAGTTTCCATGTTTTAAACATTATTTTTAACAGTTATATTTTTTTATTAATGTATCATATTTTTTGATTAAGTTTTACATTGCTTGTGGAGAAAGTTATCAATCATATTATTTATTTAAGGAACATATTATTTAAATATTAGGTCATTATATTTCGTTTAGTAATTTTTCCAGATTATGATGGGATTATATTAGTTGAAATCTTAAGGATGAGTATATATATATGATAACATCATGAAGTTTTGGTAAATTTTTATTTGTTTGGTTTTCAACCAATTAAATCCTAACCTAGATACTAAAAAGTGGATTAAACTATTTATCATTTTAACCCATGGGTAATCACCCTAAAAATATATTAAATTAACAACCTGATCTTTTTTTGGTTAATAATTTGTGGTCCTATGTGTGTACACCTAGTAAGACACTCATAGTAGATATTCTTGTCTAAGAACAATTTTCATTATAAACCATTTTGAAGGATCTAAAAACAACATGAGGAGGTAATATATACCTAGTAAGGTTAGAGAACCTAATCTTAAAATTATCATGGTTAACATAGGTCAAATAAATAGAGTTATTGGAAAAATTATGTGTTTCATATTTTAAACTAAGGTGTCATATTTAGAAATGTAGTTTTTCAAGGAATAGGTATATTGAAATTGAGATTTGAAATTCATTTGATGATTTACTCCGATTTCATTAAATATTACCATAATAATTTTTTGAATATATATTTGGAAAAAAATATAATGAAATTGGTTATATGGATGATATGTCTCTATAATCATTTAAGTCTTATCTATAGAGCTATGTTTGGAAAAAATGGTTATCATAAAAATATATGCCTTTTATGATAGACAATATATGTTATTTAGGTTTCCATATGATAGAAATTGTTTTGTATCCTTAGAATATATATCTAGAGTTAATATTATCTGTTAGATACACTTTGGTATTGTTTTTATGAATTTAATTTTAATATTTATAAGACATAATTAATTGGGTGGGTTGTTTTGCCCCATATTTTTTAGAGTCATATTATTCCCATAAAATATAAGTTGGTAACTATATACTTTTTTTCTTTTTATCTAAAAAATATAAATATATATGGAAAAAATTCAAATAAGATAGAAACTGAACTAAATAAATATTCAATAATTGTAAAGAATTACAAAAAAGCACATGAAACTTTGTATTACACACCATGGATTATTATTCACCATGTATTACTATATCCATTAAATGTACATAAATTAAAAGGTGAAAAAAAATATTAATAATATCTTCACCTCAAACTGATATATTGTATCATCTACACCCTTGAGGATCCAAAATAGCCAAATAAAACTGATAATGAATAATATCATCATGAAAGGATAATGTGTATTATGAGATATAAAATTAAAATTAGGGTGATGAGAAGTTTGAGATAAGAAGTGTAGAAGGAATGATTGAGTTTATTAAGGCAATATAAAGTAGTGAAATCTAGTCATTATAAATATTTTCATTAGAAATATTGTCATTATATATACATGTATCTAATATGTACATTGATGTTTTTTTATTCGAATAATTAAAATAATATAATTCAGAAATAAAAAGTAATTATATAGAAATACAATGTTAAAAATATATATATATATATATATATAATGTATTATTATTATTATTGTTATTAATAGTTTATGATATTATGTCTTTATAAATAAAAAATAATGATATAAATAACAATAAATTACTAAAATTTAATTTTTAGACTATAAATAATTTCATATAATGATAATTTATCAATAATATTTAAAACATAATTAATAGTTTTAAAGTAAATATTTTTAATGTGATTTATTTTATTTCATAATAAATTATATTTTAAAAAATTGAAATACTACTATTTATGAACTAAAATATTAACATTAGTTAAATTTAAAATTACTATTTTATTATATTGATATCACTAAATGTTTAAAAATTTAAATTTTCATTAAAATAATTTATCATTATATTTTTAATTTTAATTTAACAATTATTAGTTAATTTTATAATTTTAATTTTATAAAATTATATTCCTGTTTATTTTCATCATATTAATATTAACTTTGGATGAATTACTTTTACCTTTATAAAATAGTTTATCTTTTTGGTGAATAATGAAAAAATTGTTTTTTTAATATTTTGGCATTTTTTACATTACCATGAATTGAACATGTCTCATAAATTTTATAAAATAGTTCGTTTGAATGTAAATGTATTAAGTGAGTAAAAATACTCATTTTAAAAATACAGAATTGAATAAAAACCCATATTTAATGTTCTTTAAACTCATGTAATATTTTTCATTAAAAGGTATTTTATTCACATATATTAGAATATACTTTCCATTAGTTATATATATTAAATATAAAAAAGTGATTTTATATTTTAGATAAAAATTATCATGATTTTTATTATGTTAAATTTCATTTTTAGTCATAAAACATTATTAAGAATATTAATGTTAATGACCATGATAATGGTGAATGTGTTATATTCAATGAATTTCTTTACAAATGATCAGTTATTTTTTCATAATAAATTAAATTTAGAAATTTTATATATTTATATTGAAATTATGATTATATATATGTATAAATACTTTATCACTCATTTAATTTGATTTTAATTTTATATAATATTGAGAACACCAAATAGTGAAAAAAAATATTTTTCAAGAAATTAGATGTTATATATATTTAATGTTTTATTTCATAAGTTAAATTTCAATTTTTCTAAATTTAGTTAGATTATATTCATCTTATATTTAGTTACTTAAAATCAATTTTTTCTGTGGGTTTACCTTGTATTTTTAATTAAATATAAATTACTTTTGTGAAATCTATTAACCAGGGTAAAACCCACAAATGGTAAAATCTAAAAATATAGTTTTGAATGAATTGAAAAATGATTAAGAAATGATTAAAAATTAATATTATATTATTTATGAACTTTATCTCAAAAAATTATTATTTCCCACTTTTCTCTCTATTTACCCCTTAGTAATATCATATCTTCATTGAAATGGAAATGGGTTTTGATAAAACAAAACCCATTTTTAATAATCATCAAAGGAGACCACTTCCCCCTCATTTATTCCACCATTCTAAATAATTAACTAAAAAACTCTACCATGGTATATATTTTATTATCTCTCTACATTCTAGATGCCTTTAACTTCCCAAAATACCAAGCTGAGAATCATTAATTGGTTACACAACGGAAAGAATCAAAAGGGTTATGTCATGTCCTCAACCGAGATATATTAATTCATTTACTCTTTTACAAAATAAAAACTATTATATACATTAATTAATGGTTATATCATTATTAAAAATATCCTAAACTTTCATTATACTAATTTATTATCCATTTTTACCATTATACCAACCATATAAAAATAATAAAAATGATGCTTATGTTAAATGAAGACTACCACCTCCATAAGAGATACAATCCATTTTTCATGATGACCTCAAAGGTCATGATAAAAAGTGGTGTTTAAATATGAAAAATAATTTTTAACAAATTATTATTATTATTATAATTTAAACTAATTATTACCGCCATTAAATCATATTTAAGTAAACATGTTACCTATTGAATATACATTTATGGGGCCTCATCAATAAGAATTTATGAAACATATAATAAATCTCATTGGTGTCCTAGGGTTGAATCTCAAGGATTTAGTACCAGGAGTTTCATTGTCCAAACACATCTATTTTTTTCAAATAATGACTACATGGTATGATGATTCATTTTATTATTATTCTATCTTTTCTGAAATGAAAACACAATATAGATTGAAAATACCCTTTTTAGAGTTAATGTGGATGCATTCAATTTCAATCACATATGTACCTAATTATTTATAAGTTCTATTATTTAAAAATTGAGTCAATAGAATTCGTTGATTTCCAATTTCTATCTCAATTTTGGAACTAAACACACATCGGAGGACATACACGTGCATATATATCCCACCTCTCCAAAGTTACGATGCAATGAATTTACTCAACTAAGGAACTAATTATTCCTCCATCCATCTCCACTTTATTTCATTCATCTATGATTCCACACAGTTTCATTGGTATACAATTTAGAATAACGGATGTGATGATGAAATGGTTTGATAGATTGGTTAATATATAATTTTATTGGAAAGTAAATTTTATTGATTATTATCAACAAATATCCTTATTTACATTTGAATCAAGGGAACAAATTATTTTTTATAGAAATGAAAATTACATATTCTAAATAACCAATGAAGATTCCATTGGGAACATATCTGTTGAGTTAATTTTCTATAATAATAATGTTAAATATATCGCTTCATAATATTGAGGATACATAAATCAAAAAAGAACTATGGGATAAGAAGAAATACATATCATAAAATTCAACAGATGAATTATTGGAAGTAAAAATAAAAAATAAACTATACAAGTTTCTAGGAATAATATAAAATGATGTATATTTTATACTGGGATAAGGTAGACATATATATTGAAATTCCTTTATTAAAATATCTTTGAATTCACTAATAAGAAGATAATTTCATCATCAAATGGATATGTTAAACATGTACAGTATCATGGAAGGTATGGATTCAGGTGATTTTTGTTAATATTTTTTGACAGAAAATTTTAATTTTTATTAATCTATGTACTGTTTCAAGTAGTGTCGACTGGTGAAATGATTTTCTACATCATGGACATAGTGGAAACCAGATGTATTGTAAATAATATCATGTTCTAGATGATTAAATTCAATTTGGTGATAGATTATTTGAATATTGAGGCACTGTGTTGATAGATTTTTGAATTATAATAATTTTTTTACTCGGTGTTATTATACTTGGGATATATATGAGAACTGGTTTTTTATTTATATGTGATTAGGCCTGAACACTAATAAATTTATTCATGAATCTATAGTGCACTCTCTTTGGATAATACAATGGAATCATTATTCAAGGATAGAGGTCTTATCATATTTAGGTATTTATAGTGACTAAAACACATAGATGATTGAAAGGATAATTTAATAATTCAACTAATTATTGTTCAATGCATCTGTATATAATAATAAAAATTAAGAATATCATTGTTTATTTAGATGAACATGATGTATCCTTTTAGTTGATCTTTGATTTTTGTGGGTAAGGATTAGTTCTGGTTCGGACATTGATGTGGAATTTATGTTTGATATAAGAACCAATAGCTAGGTTTTATGACTCTTCCCAATTATAAATATATTACCATGATTAATATTTTTACCCTTTTTTGAAGAATCTAAGTACGGTTTGTTTTATTCATCCTAGAAATGTGAAAATGAAGTTCCTATTGAGGTGCATAGTTTATAAAAAAAAATTATTCAATTGAAAATGTCTGTTTTACCATACATGTTGTTTGGGATACTATAGAATTTGAATGAGTAGTAAGGAATTAATTAAATTACTACAAAACGTATTTTTTCATGGTTTCTTGGACTCAATATTGGGTAAATAGGTGGGGACTCATTTTGGTTTTTCAATGTTTCACACAAGATACATAATCGATACTATAGGTTATGTCACAATTAAAATTTTATCTTTTGTATCAGGTGTCAATGACTTCATTGGACAAGTCATATATAAGGATCAGTTTAGTTTCTATAGTACTGTGAAATGAAGAGGAGATCAATTTTTGTAGATAGGGCTCATGAATATAAACATAGGGTGATGTTGTGAACATGGTGGTTAATTAATTGTTTTGAGTGAGGAACACAATAGTTGTATTGCACACGTGGGGTTTAGGATGTTACATTTTCAGAATGAATGATCTCCATGATTCCTCTACATAAATCTAGAATCGACATTAAATTTACTATAATCCAGTAAACTAATATATAATTTTGTGAGTCTGGTTGGTTGTATTGTGAAAAAATTTAACCGGTAGAGAGGTATATTTACAAAATACATTAATAACCTGGTGTAAAAATAACTTCACACCTATAACTGGTCAATAGGAAAGCATTGAGGCATCAGATTCTCTTTGACAAGAAGTAAACATCTAGAATTTTGTGATCCCATTATGTCGATCATTATTTCATTCTCAGCATCATTCATGTAAACTAATAATTCAAATTTAGCTTAATATAGAAAACTTTTATTTATATGCATTATATTTATCTATTCCTTCAACATCGAACTATTTGTATTATTCCAATTTGGTCTTCAATCTTCAACGAGACTCTTAAAATTTTATTTTAATGTTGACTCTTCATCAATTAATTACCTTTTTAGTATTATAACTTGTTCCCAATATTTATTTACATATATGATCAATATCTAGATATTTGAAACTAGTGTGGGCAGGTTTTTCATAAGATTCAGTCTCCTGAATATCAGGTTCCAAGGTTGTATGGTCGGTTCTAGGATCGATGTTCATAGTGTTCTGCTCAAATGTATATTTATCTAAACAAAAATTCTAATTTGATATCATGGATCGAGGTTAATATCGTTTAGGAATTTATGTGATATATTATATAATGTCTGATTCATTTTATCAGTAGTGATTAGGTATATTCTTGATTTCCTTTATTTTATATTTTTATGTGAGATTTTGTTTTAATTAGTGAGTAATTATATTGTGAATTTTGGGAAGCATGATGTTATAATGAGTTGATATTGTGTTTCAGTTGATTGTGTGGAATGAGGTGTGACAAATATTGATGGAGTAATGGTCTCTTGAAATGTATTCAGGTCGAAAGACATGGTATATGTTACATGTAAGATGAAGTGTTGGATGATTAGTTAACCAATTACCTTATGAAGGAATGGAACATAAAATAAATTGGATCACACATGGAATAATTCTTTATATAAGTATTTCATCTCATGGATGAACATTCACGTGGATGGAAATTATCCCTTATCATGGAAATAGATTATTTGAAACATGATATATCTTCAAAAAAAATTCATGGATTCTTCGAAAAGGAAGATGGTTTGTGGATGCTTTCTTTTATAATATTCCATCCTACTTAATTAAAAAAAATTGGTCCATTTTATTATAGAAATTTCACTGTTTAAAATTAAGAGTATTTTAGAACAATTTTAATATATATAATTAGAAATAAATAAAAAATAGATTTAATATTATTGTAGAAAAATTATTAACCATAAAACATTAGATCCCCAGGAAATAAAATAATGAAATTTTAAAAGTCCAAAGTTAAATAATGTCTTCTTCATGAAATCCAAATTTGAATAAAACATGTAAAAAATGATATATGCCAATTTAGGATTATAATATATATTATAAAATTGAAACAAAATTAATGACTCTATTTTGATTTAAATTAATTAAGGTAAACCATCAATGAACTATAGATAAAATTGAAATTTACGAATTTCCTAACTCCACCAAACATGATCTATTTTACTCCAAAGAAATTGATTTAATATTGTTATTAAAAATAAAAAAATAAAAATATAAAAATTCTAAATTTAAAATAAACATATCAGGAAGATAAAAATAAAAAATTCATTGATATATTAAATAATCAACACTCTTAGGTGACTTTCACAAACTAATTCATTTCAATTGAATTTTATAATCCTATTCTAGGTTGGAAACATGTTTTATTTAAGCGGATGAAATTTTTTACAACTGAAACATCCATTCATCCTTATATCCCTAGTTTATTAAACTATATATCCAATTTAAATTTCCTTTATACATCTCAGATTAAATTGTTAAAATTGAATTTTCCCCATCTTAAGTAGGGTTAAATATTTCTGTCACCTAATATCTTGATTTTTTACAATTTTGAAATTTATTCAATTTTTTCAGAACATTATATGTCCAAGTAACTATGAAATGACACAGAAAAATATATAATATTTAATCACAAACATGATGCTTAGTTTCTTATATATTAACAACGGGATCCCAATTTCCTACTATAATCTAGTTTTAAATAAATCATGTCATATTATTTTATATTACCTCTCTATGGTGTTACTTTTCAAAAAGATAATGACACATTGAATTATGACCATAATTTTAGTGACATCATTTATAATTATTATTACATAAAGATAATTTCACTCACATTAACTTTCATTATTCTCAAAAATAATGTCCATAAGAAAGTGTATTTGTTATGTCATCAATCATGTAGTTTACATAATTTCAAAATCTAATGATCCCATATAACTAGAAGGTTCTCTTCTAATTTGTTTAGAATCATTGATATTCATGTTTCCTAGACTAAAATGACACTAAAAAATAATAAGATGAAAATAAAACATCAAGAATATATATATATATATATACTATAAACATTCTTAACATTCTTAAATAGGTTGAATCCCTCCCACCAACATATCCATCCATACATATTTATGTTCTATCAAAAATACATAGTTAATTGCAACAATTAATGATTTTGAAAGGATATAAACTGCATGGTGTATATTTACGAAAACAATATTGAGTTAACATATCCCTATGTTTCTTTTCCAAAAACATGTGGTAACATCCTAAAATGATGTCCATTTTTTTAATCACATAGATAATAGAAAACATAAAAAATTATTGTGATGTAAAAAAATAATAAACAAAAGGTAGTGAATGGAATCTTGGATATTTCAATCAAAATATGGGATGAATTAAGACTACCCAAAAATATATTTCCCTAGGATTATCCCAAATCAATTGGAATATTTGGTGTGTGTTATTCAAACCACCACATCCTATTACATTTAGAGCGAGATAACTTCTCATGTATTAGAATTTCCACATGGACATGGTTCATCATTTCCTCAAACCCATCATTATGATGATTTCTATTATGTGGGGCTTGAAGGATTTTTATGTGGTCTCCTAGGACTTGAACATATCTTTTTTTGCATCTTGTTCTAGTGGATTATACAATAATACTTCAAGTACATATTAAATCAATGTAATGTTGTGAGAAAATAAAAATTAATAAAATAAAAACATGTTCAATAAAAAAAAGAATCCATCTATCATAAATAAAAGCTTAACCTTATGTTTCTTCAATAGATCCCTATGGTAACTCTTTCCCTATGTTCACAATCTTAATTTTATATTTAATCTGGATTTGTGGGGGAATATTATTCACCATAGGTTCCATACATTCATTTTTCATTATCATTAACTATATTATGGGATTTGTTTCATTTTTAAAAGATTTTTGTATGCATTAATAATAAATATAATCATAATGTAGTTGTATTCTAGGTTTTATAGCCATGGGTTATACTTCATACATAGTGGATCTGATTATATTATCAAAAAAATTCCACATACAACCATTCATTATCATCCTTGTCACCATATTCAGTTAATTCTTGCTCAAGTTTATCATATATGGAGGTTATTATATGTTATTCCTTGTAATGATAAAGGTAAATCAAAAATATATCCATGTCTAAAATTCATAAATAATGATATGATTGGGACTTTTATCATGTAAAAATATATAACTATTTGTATATATATCAGTGGTATCCCCCTCATCAGTTTTAGTGTGGTATTCATTTTCCTTTTCCAATGTGTCTTTAAATACATAAATTGTATATGGGGGAAAACATGGACATTTCAAATTTATGTAAAATAATATCACATCCAATTATTCGTCATCCTCATCATCAATGGAATATATAATTTATTTTTATTCTGATGTATTGAATTGGTAGAATGATCATTTAAATGATATTTAATAAAACCAAAAGAGATAGTGTCAAATTCTATAATATCATCAATATTTATATCAAATTTATTTTATTCATCAAAGAGATGGGCTACTTGGTAGATGGTTTCGGTCATAATAAGGTGTGTATTTTCATTTACTTCATTTTTATCTTTATCTTAGCTGTTGTGATAAGAAAAAATTGATCATATTATTTATCTTCCCCTACCTCAATATTGTATTCTTCATATTGTTATATTGGATTTCAAAAATTGGTTTTGATTCCATCATGTATGACATTCAGTTCATACATGATGTCTAATTTTACTTCATTATCTTCCTTCACTAGTGGGGTTTGGTTAATACAAGCCAGTTTGTGCATTATCTCTTTCTTCTCACTTTTACTAATTTCATTTTCTTTGCTTACTCCCAATTTAAACTAGTGATTCATTGGTTAATATGTCCATTTGACATTTAAAGGCTCTCTTCGGAATGTGAAATTAGAATATGTGTGATAAACCATTAGTAAATGGTGAAACTATAGTGGTTATCCCATATTATAGGGGGGAAATAATGGAATAATGGGAAAAATAAAGTTAAAAAATAAAAAGAAAAAATGAAATAAAAATTATATATTTGTATGATACTGTGAATAATTAATCTAAATCCCCAGAAATAGCACCTTGTGGATGCATGAACAGTCATAAGGACACATAAAAAAATAATTTGTAATTCCTAGATAGAATACTGTTTGTTGAGTTGTGTTGTTCCTCAAGGACTCGTGGCTATTAGTTCCACTATCCTAACACTTATAATAGTTTTATTTATTTTATTTATATTTTAAAATATTCAATAAATAATATAATTATTTTGTGTTTTGGTTTTTTTAGTTTTCGGAAATTAAAATTTTATTAATTTATAAAAACATAGAGATAGTGAGAAAGGAGTTTGAAATAGTTTCAATCCCATAGTTCTTTCACTGTCTAACATTATGATTACCCAAATATTGTGTCAATACCATACATATATTTACCCTTCTAATATGAATTATAGGTCTAATAATAACCAAGAAAACCTATATATGAATATCTATCCCACATCCTATATAATGAATATATAATGAAGTTACTAACCTGAAGGACTGACTGTCCCATCAACCACCACTATTTTATGCCATTTAAATTTTATTCCACATAGATATTCTTATGTGTAATGTAGATTAACATTATAAAGGGATAAAATTCTTGAAATATTATAGAATAAAACACATCATCAAAAAGATAATTTAATTATCATCTATATATTTCCCTTCATTTCACTTTGGTATTAAGGGAAATAATTAGTAATTATATAATAGAAAATTAGGAATTTTTAATTCAATATTATATCTCCCACAATGAATAATACCTCAAGATAGTTATACATAATAAAATAAATTTAGATATCACATCATAGAACATATTATGAATAGATCACAAATAACTATGTTAATTTAAAAAACATATAATTCAATTGAAATGAATTTAGAATTAAAATTTTAAAATGAATTAAAAAATTTTCAAGATATAATTATAAGATACAGAATATTTTATACTAGGAGAGGGGAGACATAATTATAGCCATTGTATTCTTCATCCCAACTCTAATTCAATAATGACTAGTTGATTTTCTCATTATCTAGATGAGTTCCCTACGTAATGTATTAAGGATCAGGAGGAATCAATGTACCTTCATGAATCTTATTAGACCATTAATTTGATCTATGATCAAGCACCATAATCTTTTGAGAAGTATTAGAGCCTAAAATAATTTTCTGCATTATAACCATAGTGGAAACCATATATGTTGAAGATTATCTCCTGAGGGAGATTATGCACAATCCACTAGTGCAAGATTATTTTAATGGTGAAGGAAATATTTGATGGATTTGTGAATGATTTTAAATTTGGGATTTGAGGTCTCTAATATTAGGATTTATCTAATCTAATTTTTTGTGTTAGTATATACTCAATCATAGATATAGGTTAATTTATTTGAGTTTATTTTTTGAAATATATTTTGATCTTGTGGTGAAAACATTTATGAATGTTATAGGTACCATAATATTTTTATCTTTATTGGGAACAACATTCATAGAATAATGCAAGAAAAATTTAATCTTTCAACATCTCCATATTCATTCAGTACACAAATAATCAATAAATTAATAATATTTGGTTTTTTTGGATGAACATGATGTCATCTATCAGTCAATCTCAAAGTTGTTTGTGTTGACATGTGATAAATTTAGAATATGTTGCTGGATGGTTGGATTGATCTAAGGAAGATATTTGGTTTTCAACTCATCTTATCTCAAAAAATCTTCATATGATTTATATTAACACAATTTCAATTATAATATTTGTGGAACTCACATTCTATATTGTAGAATAGTGATAATGTGGTTCATCATGAGGTGATCATGTGATGGGGAAATTTTATGCATGTGTTTGGGTCTTTATTATATTCTAAGCTGTAGGGAATACTCACAAGTTGTATTAGAGTCCAAGTATTTATGTAAATAATTCCAATATGTCTTCTTACATGGTTTTCTATTCTCTGGATTGGGTGTCTAGGTAGGCCCTCATTTGGTTTTTCAAAGATTAACATATTCTACATGATCTAGACCAAAACTCATATCTCATTACAAATTATATACATTCCATCAGGTTTTGAATAATTCAATGGAATGGTCAAATTCAGCGTTTAATTCTGTGTTCAGATTACTTTGGACTAAAGAGGATATTAGTTTAAATAGTCATGGATTGAAAATTTCTGTATCGAGTGAGGAGGGGATCATGGATGTCTTTTCAATTTTTTTCTAAGGAACATAGTGGTTGTATTTCACACATGAAAGAGGGGATGATTCTTCTTCAGCTTGGTTATTCTCCATGGTTATTCTTTGGAAATTTTGAATTAATATGTTTCATACTTTAATTATCTCAATTAAGGGATGAAGGGGTGAGTCTTTTCAATTTTATATGGTTTCATGTGGATTTTCTTGGAGGCCCCATATAGCGACCAAAGTCTTTTGGCACATTATTAAATTTTATTTAACCTAAAAAAATTAATTACAACCCAAATATTTTGAGTCCTAATATATTTGAAATACTATTTTCCTAATATATTAAAGCAAGACAAAAATAAAAATACAATATTTTATTCTTCGTAATGATCTTCTAAATAATTTTTATCTCCTAAAAATAATTATACTAACAAGTGGAATATATAGACGAAATGGTTGAGATAAAAAACATAGAACAAAAATAAACATGGTAATGAAACATCACAAGTGATTAAAAAGTATAAAATAATATCATAAAAGAGAAGACACATGTGTAATCACATAATAGAATAACATAAAGAACATGGTATCATAATATCATGGAATTATAGGAATTATGGATGTAACATATAACATGGAATAAACATGAGTCAATCTATTATCCTAAATAATATCAGTTGTTGTAGAATGTCCCATAATGGATTATGTTTACTCCCAAATAACATACATGAAGTATCATGAGATTAAAACTTTACCAAACACATTATAGCATTTTCTTCGTTCCCCTAATATATCATGGTCATGATTATGTGTTCCAGAGAACCAAAATAAATCATAAGGAATAAAAATAATAAATAACCAAGGAAAGAAAATAGGTTACATAATCCTATCTTATATCATAATCCATGAAAACTTCATAATGAATTAATTTGAGAGAAGAACAAAAGGAATGTATTACCTTATAAAAGTAATGGATAATAATCTAGGTATATATTTGAAAAACATATGTACTTAATTTATACTAAATCTAAAAAATTAAGGGTTTCATCATTAAAAAAATAATTATAAGATAACATGGAATATTTATTAATGGATATACCATTTTACCTTTTAAATCACTGATTCAAAATCTAAAAAAATCCAAAATTTTATAGGAAAAATTATTTAAAAATCTCCATATAAACATAAAAATTAATATTCAAATAATTAAGTGTTCATGACAATAGTAATATTTTTCTTATTCTAAGTTTGTTGAATCAAATAATCCTTCCATGTTTTCAGTAAAAAGTAAAAAAGTTCATTGTTTAGAAAGATACCAGAAAATTCATTTTAAACTATTTTGTTAAAAATAATACATTTGTAAAAATTTCATTAATAAATCATTGGATACTATTAAAAAAATTCTATAAAATATTTTATGGAAAATATAGATTTGTAAGGAAAATCATTTTCGATCAAAAAGAGACATAAAGTTTGTTTTTATTAAAAAAATTACACAATCATTTTCAGTAACATTGATAACAAATGGTACTATTAATTGAAATATACTAAATAAAATGTGTATAATAAAAAAATCTATTTATTATACAATGATCAAATAATTTCCTTCTATATAAATTCAGGAATTTAAAATACTAAATAACGATGAGACTATGAAATAAATAAATACTACTTTGTTAAATTTTGAATCATAACTCTCTGGAATGAAATATCCTCAAATTATATGTAAAATAAAATTAAGATTATTGAATTAATGGTATAACATATCAAATGGGAAGTATATATATCAGATAAAATTAATAAGTGGTGAATATGGAAAATTTCTCATGAAAATAAAAGTGATATGTAATTCCCTTATGAAGATCATGTATTTGATGTTAGAATTAATCAATAAGGAAATTATGTGTCAAAAAAGTTATTCAAAATAAAAAAAGATTAAATACAATTGAAAATTTCATTATTCATTAAACATGTAATCTTATCATATTAGAGGAAATGTATAAGTAATTTTTCCCAATGAAAAATTGAGTTACAAAATCCATTACCTCATATTTGAATCCTAACGTACATATATTATATTGATGGATAATAAATATATATTAATTATTTAATTACATAAGAACCTTTTTCATTTTTATTATTCCTTTTATTTTATTTATTACCATATTATATATATTAAATTAATCAATTATGTTCATATAATATGTTTTTATGAGATTCATTTCATTGTCTAAAATGACATTGATATGTTGAATATGGTAAAATAATTCATTATTATATCATCTATAGAATAATTAAAATTAAATAATTATAAAATTTATACTGAAATTATATATTTCAATTCGTCAATTAAATAGGGTTATGAAAATTGAACTGTGTTGCAATCATAGAGAGAGTATGTCAAATATACTCATTTGTAAAGTTTTCATTTTTTAAGGACCATGACGGAAAGATGGTAAGTGTTATTTTATATTTATTGAATCATAATTATATGTTATATATAATAATTTTTATTTAAATAATATTAAAAATATCATCTGTGTGATTTTTTAATAAAATTGAATCACATTTCTTTATGTGGCGATAGTCCATCGTACACATGAATAACATTACGATTTTTCAAGGGATGATAAGGTAAATAGGTATATAATATATTAAATATACAAAATTATTAATATTCAATAAATATAATATAATTAAATTAGATCAACCATCATGAATATTCATTATAAATAATTATTGGAAATGAATTACATGTGTTTTTAGGGATGTAGTCTACCGTACATAGGAACAGTGGTTTCACTTCCCATTTGTTGGAAGAGGCTGTGGATGATGGTTATGAAATTAACATAATCAAATAATAATATACCAGATATTAAAACTTTATTATGTAATCATAGTTGAGTAATATTATAATTATTTTTAAGAGTATGTAAAATAGATATTCTTGATTGGGAATGATACCTCTTCTTCGGACCACCTCTTTAGGATTATACCAAAAGACAACCAAGATTGGATTTCTAATCAACTATGTCAATGAACTAAGGAGGAATTATGTAATGTATTTGGAATGTATGTTTACAATACAAAATTATTTTTATATGTTTATAGTAGATAATATTGGGTAACCCTTTATACGTTAGATTTAGTGGCATTTTTGTAAATACCCGAAAATATTCTATAATGGAAGTAACTCTCATGAAAAGTGCCTCAAAATTTGATAAATAATTTATTTTATGGATTATATGGTATATTAAAAACTCTTAAATTTAAAATAGTCGTTTTAAAACTTTTTATTACATTTACCATTATTTTTACTCTCTTTTAACATTTTAGTTTTTAACCACAGTTAATTTTTTATTTACTATTTTTAAAATTTTCTCTGACTAAAATTAAGTTGAACATATTAAATAATTATTATTATTTTCATTATTAATATAAATTACATTTTATCAAATTTAAATAAAGTTGTTAGAATAATTGAATTAAGTATCAATCCTATAAAAATATATCAAAATAGTTTTTTTATGAAAAACATTTTTCTAGAATTAAATGATCTTATATTAAGTATAGGAATATTACAACTCATTATATGAATTATAATTTATATAAATATTTTTATAATATATTAATTTCATTTAAATATTTTTTACTCTAGGTAATTTTAAATAATTTAAATTATAATACTTTATTCGCTGAAAAACATTTTGTAGAAATCCTTGTTTTAAAAATAAAAATAAACATACAACTAAATCATTGTAATTAAAGATTAAAAATATAATAAATATTTTATTCTAAATAAACTGTCTCATATATAACTTTATTACCAAATAGAAAATATAATTGAACTATAAAATTAATTTATTGAATGAAAATAAAAGACATTGTTTAAGAATCGTTAATTTTCACTATTCACTAAAAATAAAAAATTTCTTAAAAAAATAAAAATTTCACCTCTAATTAAATATGATATATTTATTTATAAAATATTGACAATTTTATAAAATAAAATATATAAATGTTCTGTAAATTAATTATAATATTCGCATAGAAATTGATAAAATAATTTTTGAAGGAAACATATTTTTATAGAATAAATATCTTTATTAAAAGTTGAGTGCTTATTTATAAATCATTTTTAAATTAATTTATATAAAATATTAACTTTATATGAATATTTAACAAATTAGTTAGTAATTTTAATATCCATCAATTTAACATCAATGTTATAATGACCAAATTTAAATAATAATATTTCATGGTCCCTTTTTCTTGGTGATGCATGTTGTATATGATATCTAACATCTTGATTCATTAAAATATTTGGGTGCTATATTATTCCAAAAATCAATAAATTACATCCTTTTAATTTGGGATTTAAATAATTTATCAATTTTTTGAACATTGAAAATACATTAACTTAAAGTCCCACAACTTATAAGGGTTAATAAAATTTTCTCTTAAAAATAGTGATAGGAAAATATGAAGGTCATCTCGAATAACAAAAAACTGTTTTTCACAACAGGAGAACAATAATATGAACGGAAAAAATGTAAATATATGAGAAAAAAATTCCAAGTACTAATAGACACTGTTAGAGAATATTAATCACATGAAAAAGAATGATCATATGAAAGTTAAAAATGAAAACCCATGACATGTCAAAAAGCCACCAGTAAATTAAAAATAATGGTACTAGGTTAATTTTTTTAAGATACCTTTTCAAAATTATAGTAATTTCACTACCATTATCAATAAAAATTTAAGTAAATATAATTAATTTACATGTATAATATCATCCTTTAATAAATTTTCACCACAATATCATCTTTTTTCAAAATGATGAATATTCAAGATGAATTTTTCATCCATAAAGCACTAATACCAATATATAATAGAAAAAATTATTCATAAAAGTATAATATTTCATTACAAATATATTTAGATGTTATATAAAAACAAAATTATTAGAACAAGGTAATATAGATCCCAAAATATTGAAAACAACATATTATGAAATAAAACACTAAAATTAAATCCAAATATTAACACCAAAAGTCCAACATATATTAGTTCATTAATTGTTAACATTAAATTAAAAAAAATGTTATTAATAATGATTAAGACGCAATTATTTGAATTATTTGGTCACATGTTCATCCATGATAAATATAATATTTATCTCCAAATAAAATAAATCACTCTTAATGTATTATACCAAAATATATATACTTGAATCATACATGATAATTATTTTTATTTATATCACTGATTTCAAAAAATCCAATGAAAATTTAAATATAATTCCATATTACATTGATGATTCATTATTCTAATAAACAATCAAAAATTAATAAAAATACACAAAGAACCTAATTCTGGAATCCCAATACTAATAATCTTCAATAATTTTAACTAAATTGTTCTGACCAAACCCCAGTTTCTCGATGTCGGTGCCTTATTTTATTCCAATGGCATATAAAAAGGGAATATTTTTCCTAAAATGCAAAGTATTTTAATATATTTTTTAAATAATATACATATAAATGTTTAACATTAAATCATGAAGGTAAATACAACACTTAATTATTCTATTAGAAACGTACAAGCATCCTATATTATGTCTGTAAGTCACTCGTAACTAACTTCATCATATCCAGGGAAAATGAAACATTAGAAAAGGGGTGGGAACAAATTCCTAGTAATAGTAAGAAATAAAATGGAATATTTCATTAAAATAAACATTAGTCACGGTTATTAACTGAAAACAAATTCCTTTAAAAAAATAATATTGAACACATTATTATATGGATGTGAGTTGGGTAAAATATGACATAATAAAACATAATCATGCGTAATCTACAAGTCAAATAACCACATGAGAATTAAATTACTAGCTTCATAATGTCGTAAGTGCATATGTCATACATTCAAGAATTTTTGTTAATGCCTCATCCAAGACTTCTAAAAATGATTATGGCATCAACCAAAACCATATATCACATTGGGAAAGGCCTCATCCAATTCCACGACTATTCATCTCATTAGACCTACCGATGCATCGAGGAGATATATCAGGACCCACCTATCGCATAATAAGTATAATTAATTCATCATATTATTGGAGATAAACATAATCAACATATACATTCATATTTAAACGAACATATGAAATGTATCTTACTTTCCCAAATCATTAAACATATACACTAACCATTCAAAGAAATATTATGAATGTTTTAATGAAATCGCATAAAAAATAAAAATATTTATAAACCATAAAATTAAATATGGTATATGAAATCACAAATTATTAATACCAATAATATATAAGAGTCAAGAACTATTTTTAAATAGACGAAATACTCTTATAAAACAAGTGAGTAATTATTGATAAAAATACTCTTTTATTATGAAAAGAATAATTATTTTTGAAAAGACATTATATGAAAATAGAAATTATATATGATATTATTATGATAAAAAATTAGTGATTTTAGAAATACAATGGTTACCAAAAATAAATTATAATGTTCCCTTGAAAATAGATAACAATGCGAGAAATTACCTTGAATCGGGCTTGAATTTTAGAAGTTTTTTTAAAAGTTTCTATTAAAACATGTAATTATCCAAAAAATAAGGAAGGATTATAGTTGGAGTAGATATATATAATACTAAAATTTAATTTATTTGGAGTTTATAATAATACATAATAATTCCATTTTGTTAATTAGACAATGAATGTAACCCAAATGAAAGTGGATGTTCAGGTAGAAAACCCATACCTTATGTCCGAATGTGTTGTGCTCATGAACATAAGGTCCTGGAATATAAAATTAGGCTTATTAATAAAATATTTTAGAACCTAATAGATATTTATTAATTTTCTCAAAATTATAATTAGGTCATTTATGTTATTATTGATAAGTTATTATATTGAATTCTGTCCTTCCAGAGTGTTTGTTTTCTTGATTTTCATAATCGGTTCACTTGTTTTTTTGTAATGGATTTCATGCAGAATTGTTAAAAATCTCATGAATTGAAACTAAATATTTTTCTATGAACATAAATAATTTTTAATGGTCATTTATATCATTGGGTTATGTGGAATGGGGATGAATCATTATATGACAACCACTTTGATTTTTTGGATGTATTTTGATTATTTTGAACTAGTTTTGTCATATAAATTAATAACATGTACATATATGTGTCACAGAATATTAATTATGTTATAACTCATATATTATAGTATTTTCCAACCATCTAAATGGTTTCATTAATAGTAATGAAGGATAAAATGTAGAACGAATCATTGTCACCCACGAAGGTTTTAAATTGGAACCACATGGACAGTGATTTCATTTATAAAAATAAAAGGGAAGGAGTAAGAATATTGAGGATGTTTCATAAATAAACATCATATAATTCCTTTATATAGATAATACTATAGTTTTCATGTTCATTTGGATGGAGGAGGTGTTTATAGAAACTGAAAAGAGATGATCTAGAAAATTTAAAAAAGATGAGAGATCCATTTTGAAAATTCGACAGTCCAACAATGTCGCATAAAATTTCATGAGATGAATTGTTGTGAGAAAATGGGTATCTCATCATATGGACATAAAAAGTATAGTAATAGGAATACATAATATCAGACCCAAACATTTGAGAATGTAAATTCAATGAGATAGCATAAAAGAAGTGTTCACTAAAAGAGGAGGGTTAAAGGATCCCTTACCTTGTAAAGTAACTACTAGAACATAATGGTTGGGATCATGGGGGACTAAGGACACCTTGGAAGGACTCATACAGTGGTAAAACCACAATATCTTTGAGGATGATGGATTTTTAATGTTATAAAATGAATGGATGAGTTGGTATTTATGGTAAAAGAGGGAGAATTTTTTATTAATTTTCAAAGACACCTCATTAGTGGTTTTTGTAAAACCATGGGCTTGACCATGCTGTTTTACTATGGTATTGGCCACTTGGGAAACCAAATATTTTACTGTACAATACCTATGTCGAACTAAGGTTTTTATTAATTATTACTCCATTATGATGTCATCAAATATAATGAATACCCAAATTTTTATGTTTTCTATTAACAAAAAATATCAAGTATCTTTGAAAAATCAAAAAAATTCACCGAACCATTTTTCGTCATGTAGATTCCAAAAAATGACTTTTGATCCTTATATTTTTTAAATATAATTATATTTAATTTGAAAAATAAAAATTTTAACGTTATAAATAGTTTTATATCACATTGAAATATCAATTAAGATCTCATTATCTTGTTACCTTAAGAATACAAAATAATATCATTATTTACTATTCATAAGGTTCATATTACTATTCAAATTAATATTCATAAGGGTCATATTACTATTCAAATTACCATTCATAAGGGTATATTACAATTCATCAAAAATCATGTTTATCTTATCAAACTCCAATTGACTTATTGATCACAACTCTAGATGACTGGTTTTTGAAATTCAAAACATGGAAGAGGTAATGTTTTGTTTAACAAAAAAATTATTAATTGTATTGTTTTGTTTGGACACAAGGTTTCATGCATTAAATATTTATTTTCAAAACCTTGGGGTTTTACATTCCCCCCTCACAAAAATTTCATCTTTCAAATTCACAAAATGTTACATAAAAAGATTCAGTTATGTCTTCAACAGAAGCTCATCAAGCTCATATGTTGCTTCTTCCATCTTATGGTTCCTTCAAAGAACCATTACCATGAGAGTTGTATGATTTCATAATACATGTTATCTAGTATCATGAATCCGGATAGGCTCCTCACAAAAAGATAGATTGATAACTTGTTCTATTTCTTTATAGGTAAGTACATTTGTTGGGTCTGGCATGTATTTCTATAAAATTGACAAATAGAACACATTGTGAACCTTGGAGTGACTTGGCAGCTTTTTCAAATGGTAATCTATGGCTATAATTTGGTCAAAAATTTCTAAAGGTCTGATATATCTGGGACATAATTTTTTCTTCTTATTGAATCATATAATACCCTTCCATGGAGATACCTTTAATAAAACATGATCTCCTTCTCAAAATTCCAATTCCTTCCTTTAGTTATCAGCATAGCTCTTTTTCCTTCATTGAGCTGTTTTGATATGGGTTTTGATAATCTTAACCGTTTCTGATGTTTCCTCAACATTTTCTATTCCTATGAGCTTTCTCTCACCAATGTCATCACAACAAGTTGGTGTACGAGATCTCTTTCTATATAAGGCTTTATATGGTTCAATCTGAATACGTGAATGGATGATATAGTTATTGAAAAAATATACGAGCGGTAAATAATGATCCTAGAAACCTTGAAATACAAGTGAACAAGACCTCGACATATCTTCGAAGTTTTGAATAGTTAGTTTTGATTGTCCATCAGTTTGTGGGTGGTAGGAAATACTAAAATGAAGATCAGTATTTAAGTATTTCTGAAGACTTTTCCTAAACTGTGATGTTAAACGAGAATCATTATTAGAAATAATTGATTAATGTACAACATAAAGTCTTAGAAAATCATTAATATATTGTATTGATAAATATTCAAGTGGTAAATCTTCTTTTATAGCATGAAAATGTGCTGATTTTGTCTGACGGTCAGCAATGTACCATATCGCATCATTCATTCCTATAGTATTTGGTATCCTCATCACAAATTCCATTGTAATATCGTCCCATTTCAACATATGAATGGGTAGGGATTTCATGAATACTTCAGGGCGTCTTCTTCTAGCCTTCATCAGTTGACAAACCAAACATATCAATAAATAATCATAAATATCCCCCTTCATATTTTCCCATCAAAAGTGTTCCTTTAGATATTTATACATAATTGTGCTAACATGGTGTATAGTGAAATTATAGCTATGAGAATCATCCAATAGTTCCCTAATAAGAATAAGAATAGTGGGAACACAAATACTTTTTATTAATTTCAAAATTCCACCTTCATATATGAACATAGTCAACTTCCCATTATTTACAGCTTTAATTATATTTTCAAACACCTCATCATCAACCTGAGAACTTTTTGTCATTTCTAGTAAAGAAGGTTTGGAAACCATTAGAAAAAGTAGTGATTTGTTACCTTCCTTGATAATTCCCAAACCCATCTTTACTAGATCTATGAACAATGGAACCCTTTCAACTCTCATCTTGTTCGGAATTCCGTGGTCCATTCTACTCAAAGTGTCTAACACCATATTTCCCTTCCCTGAGTGGTAGTGTATTGTACAATCATAATATATGAGTAGCTCAATCAATCTCCATGGCCTAATATTGAGTTTTTCTATTAGAAGAGATATTTCAAACTCTTATGATCTTTATATATATCAGAATGTTTTCCATATAGGTAATGTGTCAATATCATTAGAATAAATATTTCCCCTGCAACTCAATATCATGAGTTGTATAGTTTTTTTATTCTTTTTTAGCTTCCAATATGCATAGGGAATAACTATATCATTCTGTATAAGGACCCATACAAGTCCATTATTTGATGTATCGCTAAGGAACACACATCCATCATTCCCTGATGGAAGTGTCAATATTGGAGCATTCACTAATATTCTCTTCAATTAATTAAAATATTCTTCACATACCTTTTTACATACGAACATAACCCCTTTTTGTATGCTTGGTCATTGGGATAGATAAAAAGGGTAATATCTGAACCAAAACCCGATAATAACCTGCTAAACCAATAAAACTATGTACCATAGTTTTGTTTGGTGAAGTAGGACATTATTTCATATCCTTTTTCTTCACAGGATCTACATATATTCAATCCTTATATACAATGTGTCCCAAAAAAAGAAACTTATTGTATCGAAAAATCAATCTTTATAAACATCCCATATTATTCATATCTTTTAAAATACTTCAGAATAGTGCACAAGTGATTTTCATGATATAAATAACTTTTAGTGCATACCATGATATCATCAATAAACACCACCACAAATTCATCAAGATATTCCTGGAAAACACAATTCATTATATCCTTAAAAATATATTGTGTATTAGTTAATCGAAATGGAATTATTGTAAGCATGTAATACCTGTACCTGGTTTAGAATGCTTTTTTGGGAATTTCTTCCTTCCTCAAAAACAACTGATGATATCCAGATCAAAGATCAATCTTCGAAAAATCGTCAGCTCCATGATGTTGATCAAATAAATCATCAATTCATGATAGGGGATACTTGTTCATTAATTTTATAGCATTGATCACCCTATATTCAATATGTATCCTCATAGTCCCATATTTCCACATAACAAAAATAAAAAGGGCTCCCAATGGAGAAACACTAGGGAAAATAAATCATTTATCACTCATCTCATTAAGTTGTATTTTTAATTATACTAACTACACAATGCCCATTTTATAAGGGTGATTTTATATAGACCCTATCCAGGAATTAAGTCAATGGATAACTCAATTTACCACTCTATAAGATTTCTAGGCGAAACCTCTGGAACGACATCAACATATTTTTCCACAATAGGTATATATTCTATTTGAACATTATTTTCCTCACCCATAGTTATTTCATTACCTTCCTCCAAAATAATTGTATTTAGTAGAGCTACTGGGGTTGGATCTATATGAGAATCATATGGAAGGTTTTCTTCACTAAATATATTGTATTCTACACCTTTCTCAAGAAATTTAACTTACGTATTCTTGCAATAGATTTTCGCATCATAATTTGATATCCAATTAATACAATGAATAAAATCGAAGTCAATAATAGGTATGATGATAAGGTAAGAAACTAAATCATTTTTATGTGACATGAGGGGGACTGATCGACATGCCATTGTTTCAATGATACATCCACTGGAATTTTTTACTGATAACTAATTTACTAAATCAAATTCGACATGTGTAATTTTCTTGGAATGCTAGGAAGATATAAATGAATGTGATGATTCAAAATAAAATAATGTATTGGTTATGTTTTATGAGACGATTAATGTAGCTAATACCACTTCAATAGGGAAATCAATATTAGTAGTTATGGTCGTATAATCTTGTCCCCTATCCCATGGCCTTCTCTTTTTCTTGTTTACAAGATTCTTTGGAAAATAATTAGCATCGTGTCCCATATCTAGAAAATTATAGCATTGAATATTAATGTTTTTTATTCCCCTTAAAATCTCCTGAAATATAGCCTTTCTATACACATTTGTATTATACTTCTTTTCATTTTAAGAAAGCACCAGGGTGTTTCTTTCCATAATTTTCACAGTGTGGAAATTCAACTCTTCCCTTTTTCACAATTTAGTTATTTCATTTCATATATTATCAACATCCTTATAAATCTCTTGCTTTCCCTTAAAATCATAAGACTTAGAGAATTTCATTTTTGTATTTTTGAAGCATGAAACTATATATTCATATGATGTGAAAATCTGGGAGACTAGAGTCCACCATAGGAATGGATTTATGCCATCAAATAATTTATCAATTTTGTTTCTTGGATTTTGTATGTAGTCACCAACATGTCTTGAAATTATTGTGAAGCTAACTTCACACTTTGCAACATTATCATCTTCCTTCATCCTCAGATTTAAGAATTTCATCTGAATATATGCCCACTGTTCAGGAAGAATGTATTTATCTAGGAATATTTCCTTGAAGTCTCTCAATTAAATATCTTATATTTCTTTTTCCTCCTTTGTGTATTGGATTAATAACCTCCATTAATCTCAATCTACTGATAGATGATAAAATTCCATGAATTATATCTCTCTTTCATTACATTCCAAAGTGATAAATATATTCTCTAGGGAACATATCCACTACTCAGCGACAAATGGGTTTGTAGTCCCATTGAATGATTGTGGTTGATGCCACAAAAAGCGATAAAACAAATCTCCTCCACATGGTGTATCCAGATGCTCCATACATGTCAGGTTATTATTCATATCCTAAACAAGTTTTCCATGTATATTTATAAGTTTGTCAGAACCAATCCTAGTACTAGAGCCAATATTATTATCTTGTATCAGAGGGAAATCCGTACCGGGGACACACGCATTTGTGCCAGTTCCATTCCTTCCACTAGGTGCCATTTCTAAATAATGGCATACACTAGATTAGGGTAAAAATATTTATGTATAATATTAACTTAAAAAAAACTTATCATAAATTGATATCCTATGCATGGATAGTTCCATAATCCCAAATATGGTATTTTGAAGAAAAATTCTCATATAAATCCTTTATAATGTCCAATTATGAAAATGTGAATTATCCTTAGCATATTCCCCTGATAGTTTCAATACCAAGAGTACATCAGAGGCTGTTGTTGTGTAACAAGATACCCCGAGTCAAGCCTAAAACACCTTTCCAGATCGTTCACTCCTAGGTACATCTATTCCATAACCACCTCTACCTATTTGTATCTAGATGTTGATGTATTTTACAGAAAAAACCACATAGTCTATTCCATACTAAAATACCAGGACGTTCTTGTACGCTTATCCTCAAATAATACCATAGGTATTTATTCCCCATTATAAATTTTCTATCCAAGTTTCAAGGTTTTCTACTAATCTTCCTCTGATACCAACTATAAGGACCCAACCCTAGTTTCCCAGAGCCGGTGCCTTATTTTATTACATTGGAATATAAAAAAGGAATATGTGTCCTGATGGACCAAGTAGTTTTGTATCTTTTGGAAACAAAATAGATATATAATATTAACATTACTTCATTATGGGAAATAAAACACTAATTTATTCCATTAGAATCATCCATGTATCCTACATTAGGGCTTCATGTCACTGATATCTATCATCATCATATCATGGGAAAATGAAACATAAGAAAAGGGGTGAGCTCAAACACTCCGTATGAGTAAGTATTATAGTGGGACATATCATAAATATAAAAATTATGCATGGTTATTAATTGAAAAGACATTACATTAACAAAATATAAACTTGAACAAATTATGGAAGGAATATGAGCTGAGTAAATAATTACACAATAAAAAATAATCATGGGTATTCTACGCGCCAAATAACAACATAAACATTCAATAACTATTTTCATAATAAGGTTAGTGCATATTCCAGAAATTTTGAAATGTATTTTCAAGTCCTTGGCCAAGATGTCTAAAAATTAGTAAGGACTCGTCAAAACCATATATCACATTGGGAATGCCCTAATCCAATTCGATGTCTATTTGTTCAATGAGACATTCTTATGGATAGAGGGGATATAGCAGGCCCCAAAAAGTCACATAATAACACCAATTAAATCCTCATATGGATAGGGATCAATAAAATCAACATATAGATTCATATTAAAACTAACATATTAAATGTATCTAACATTACCCAATAATTTAACATAAACACTAACAATTCAATGTAATATGGTGAATGGTATCCATACATCACATAAAAAATAAAACTATTCATAATCCATCTAATTAAATATGTTAGATGACATAATAAATGATTAATCCTAGTAATATATAAGAATTAAAAAGAGGTTTGAAATAGAAAAAAATACTCTTATAAAAACATTACGTAATTCATGAGAAAATTAAAATTTAATTTTGAAAAGAAGTGTTATTTGGGAAAAGCCTTTGCATGAAACAAAAACTGAAGTAAGGTATTATTTTAATAATAAAATGCATGATCATTTGAAGAGAATGGTTTCCAAATGTACATTATTTATTTTCCTTGGAAATAGATATGAATTTGAAAAATTCCCTTGAATAGGGCATGTAATTTGGAAACAGTTTTAAATGTTTCATTTAAAGCATATAATTACCAATAAAATAAAAATAAATTCTAAAAAGTATAAATTTTTTTTATACTCACATGGAATTTATGAGGAGTAAATAATAATAAATAATAATTTCATTAAGGTAATTATACAATGAATGTAACCCGAATGGAAAAGGATGTTCGGGTGGAAAACCCTTACCTTAAGTTTGAATTTGTTCTTCTCATGAACTTGTAGTCATGAAAAATTAAATTTGACCAATAAATAACATATTGATAAAATAATATAAATTTATTTATTTTATCATAATTTTATTTTGTTCATTTAGGTTATTATCGATATGTTATTATATCGAATTCCATCATTCCAGAGTGTATGTTTTCTTGACTTTCATAATCGGTTTACTTTATTTATGTAATGGAGTTCATCGGGAATGGTTATAAATATGAATATTTGAAATTAAATATTATATAATATCATGATGAATTTTTAATGGCCATTTATATCATTTAGTTACATGGAATGATGATAAATCATTAGATAACAACAACTGCGATTATTTGGAGGTATTTGGATTATTTTAAACATGTTTTGTAATATAATGTAATAACATGTACGTATACATGTTCATGAATATTATTTAGGTTATAATACATATAATAACATATTTCAAAACCATCTAAATGGTTTATTGACCAGAAATGAATGATTAATTTATGAAAAAAACTTCTTCATCCAAGATGGTTATAAATTTGATCCTCATTGGTGTTGATTTCGTTTATAAAAATAAAATGTAGGATTAAGAATATTGATTGAGGTTCATCCATTTCCATGATATAATTACTTTATATAGATGATACTGGAGTGATCATGGTCATTCATATAGAGGATGTGAGGAGAGAAAAAGAAATGATATGATATTGGAAATAAAAGAAAAGTTGAGATGTCCCTTATGGAAATTCAGCCCCCTCAGGACGTCGCATAAAATTCCACAAAATCAATTGGTGAAAGTAAAAAGGCATATCATCATATGTACATCAAAAGGAATGTAAAATTAATACATTATATCAGAACCCAAGAAACGAGAATGTAAATTCAAAGAGATAACATAAAAAAAGTGTTGACTAAAAGAGGAGGGTGAAAGGTTCCCTTACGATGTAGAGTAACCCTTGGAACATGATGGTTGAGACCTTGGGGGATTAAGGACACCTTGGGAGGAAACATAGGGAGGTAAAAACACCATAACTTCGTGGATGAGGGATTTTGAATTAATGAATACGAAAGGATGAGTGGGTATTTATAGTGAAATAGTGATAATATTTTATTTATTTAAAAAGACACCTCATTTGTTGTTTTTGTAAAACCATGGGATTTCCCATGGTATATGCACTTTGTATTAGCCACTTAGGGAAACCTAATATTTTACTGTAATATTCAAAATTCAAAAACCAATTTTTAATAATTATTACATAATTATGATGTCATCAAATATCCCGAATACTCAAACCTGTATTTTTCCTATTCACGAAAAATTCAAGTATTTTATAAAAATACCAAAAATTCACCCTAACCATTTTTCGACATATAAGTTATAAAAATGAAGTAAATATTTTAAAAAAAAATTCTAAATATTATTTATTTAATTATTGAATAAAATTATAGTTTATCCAAAAATTAACAATTTTTAATATATAAATAGTTTTATATTAGACTAAAAATTCAATGAAGATTACATTATCTTATCACCTTAAGGGAAAAAGTTAATATCATTATTTATTATTCATAAGGGTAATATTAAAAATTAGAAGGGTATATTACTATTCAACAAAAATCATGTTTATCTTATTAGACTCCAATTGACTTACTGATCATAACTCTAGATGACCTTTTTTTGAAATTCAAAAAATATAAGGAGAAGCATTTGGTTTAACAGCTTGATTATAAAATGTATTATTTTGTAAGGACACCATGTTCCATACATTCTATATTTATGTTAAAAACCTTGTGGTTTTATATAAATTATTGGTATAACATTTGTCCTCTTTTGGTATTAATGTTAACATCTAGACGAAGGAATTGTCTTAGATAATTCCTAAGTTCCACACATTTAATAAAATTAAATACAAATGGATCTATATGATGATATTTATTTCTATAAATTGAAAATCTCATTTTACTCATAATTTTATTGATCATTTTCCTTATTTTCCATACATATAAATTTTTCGTATTTTCCTTTGAGACTTTATACATGGTGTATCTTCCCAAATTTCACACATAAGGGATATTGATCCTTCTTTCCCCCATGGTCTCCTCATCTCGATCACTCATAATTATCCAAACATATCTTCATTGGTGATTCTGATGGTTGGTTAAGGTATATGTTATTAATCATATTTTATGATAAATGACTTGGAATAATCACAATATCATTAACAACAGTCATGATCTAATTTTTTCTCAAAATAACCGTATTTTCCATCAAATTCAACATTAAAGTAATTTATATTGGTTTTCTCAATTGATTGAAACTAAAAATAATTGTGTGAGGAATAATAATGATAATAATTAAAAATAATTTATATGATTTATAAACCACAAAAAATTACTTTCAATATATGACCCCTTAGGATTTACTTAAGTCATCCATTAGTATTATTTTCTAAAATAATTCTTGATTATTCATAAATATTTTTTTAAATTTTCAAAATCCATACAACAGGAATTTTGAAATAGTTGTAAATCATGGCCCATTATCGTGCACCAGGTGACAATCGAGTCAAATCCAAATGCACACTTTTTGGGGAAATTACCCATTTTTACAAGTATTCCACAACCAAATCAACTTTTAGTATCTTTATTGGGATGTAAATTCCCGAAATCAACTCACTCCGTATGTTTCAAAATTTCATATATAGTTTCCTATACATCTATGAATCATTAAACATATCGATAGGCTTATAACATAATTGTTCATGTAATAATACCAAAAAATAAATAGTGCTTAATTTTATAATAACTATAGTGGTCTAATACATTTAATGATATTATTACATGACTTTAATCATTAAGATAAAATAGACACAACCAAGATATTGTGAGGCATAATACCCATGGAAGACTAGTTTGATAATACATCAATGTTGGAGAAAAATAAATCTTCTTTATTTTATTCCAAATAATGATCACCTAAAACCTTTATAACTCCTAAAAATCATGGGATAACCTATGGAATGCATGGATAAATTGTTGAGATAAAAATCCAATTAAGGGAATAAACATGAAAAAGAAATATGATATGTGAGAAAAATGAATAACACGATGCCATAAAAGGGAAGACACATGAGTAATCACATTGGAGCTTAAAAAATATCATGGTATCATAAGATAATAGAAAAATTGAAATTTTTGTAGTAACATATAACATAACATAAACATGATCCAATGCTAACATTACATACAATATCACAAGGTGGAAAAAGTTATGTAATGGATTTGGATTACTTCCTAATACCCTACAAGAATGCTCATGTGAGTAAATATTTACCAAATGGATTAGATCACCATCTAGAAACACACATCATAACATGTTTCTGAATAAATTATACTCAAAACAGAAATCAATCATAAGTTATAAACATAAAAATTAGCCATGAAATAAAAATGGGTTTCATAATTTTATATCATATTATATTGAAATGAACATTCATAATGATGGAATTTGAGATATGAAAATAAAAAATTTATTAGCTACTAAAATTAAGACATAATGAGCTAGTAATATATTTGAAAGACATATATAATTAAATTTGAATAAATAAAAAATAAAAAAGTTTTTATTCAGTGTTGAAATTGACAATAAATTATTAAATGGAATACTTATTAATTAAAATATTCTCTCACTTTGAAATAATTTTTTTAAAATTCTAAAAAATTCTTAGAAACTATTATTAAAGAAAATATTTAAAACGAAAAATTATAAATTATAAATGAATCTTCAAATAATTTAGTGGTCATTAAAATTATTTTGTTCCATTCATGTCATGTATAATAAAACAAAGAATCCATTTACATATTTGGTAAAAAGTTAAAAAGTAACTTCTTCAAAAAGTAGTAAGAATATTTCATTAAAAAAATATTCTAAAAAGTAAAAATTGTGAGAAATGAATGTAATATATCATTAGTTAATATTAAAAGTATTATTTAAAGCATTTTTAGGAGAATTTATATGTAAAAAAAGATATATTTTTTACTAAAAGAAAAAATAAATATAAATTTTCATAAAAAAAATTATTGATCATTTTATGTATTATATAGAATAAAATTGTACTAATACATGAAACTTAATAAATAACAAGGGAGAAGAAAATTAATTCTATTTATTATATATTGTTCAAGAAATTTCTTTAATAGAAATTATAATATAATCAATCATGAATAATGATGTGATTGTGAAATAAACCCCTACCACTATAGTAAATTATTAATAATAACCCCCGTGAAATAAATAACATCAAATACAACATTAAATAACATGAAGATAAATATATTCATGGTATAAAATATAAAATTTGAATTATATACACCACATAAAATAATTGTTTCGGTAATATGAAATATGTATCATAAAACAAATTGAGCTCAAAATCCCTAACACATATTGTGTCATTGAAGGGAGAATTCATATATAATGTTATTATCTATGAAAAATTTAACTCCACATAAAACATGTGGAAATAAAACCTAAAATAATTAATTTTCATTACACATATAATCATATCATAATAAGGAAAGTGAAGCAGTAATTTAATAGAGTAAAAAAAATTGAGTTATAGAATCCCTTATCATGAGTTCGACTCATCACATACAAACTTTATCATCCCAAATTATAATCTTATGTAAATTATTTATATAATCGGTAACTTTTTACATGTTTACCATAAAATTTATATTATTTATCACCTTTTTTATATATTTAATAAATTAATTCTTATCATGTTAATTATTTTAATGGTATGTGGTTCGTGGGTCTAAAATTAATATGATAAGTTTAGTTTGGTAAAAGAATTCACTATAAAATAATTATTAGAATAATTAAAAAATTATAATTATAATTTCTATACAAAAATTATATTTTTCAAAATAACCAATAAATTTGGTTAGGAAAAATAAAATATGATACAATCATGGATATGGAAGTATATATGTATGTATGAGTAACATTTCCATATTTAAATGATCATGATAAAAAGAATGTATGGGTTATTATAACTTTATAAAATTATAATTTTTTAATTAATATAATATTATTTCTTTCTATACACTTATATATTCCATTTATGTAATATAAAAAGAAAAAAATGAATTGCATCTCTTTACGAGGTGGTAATCTTATATAAACACAAACGACATTATTATTTTTTATTGGATGGTAAGGTATGATGGTATATAATATATAAATTGTAAAGAATGAAAAATATTTCAAAAATATAATATATAAATATTAAATCCATCCTCATTAACATCCATGAGACATGTGGATGGAAATATAATTACATCGATTCGAGAGGCGATAGTCCTCTGTATAGAGGAACATTGCTTTTGCTTCCCATTTGACGAATCATGATATTTATTTTAGGTTATAACATTAAATAAATTACATGTAATAAAATTTGAGGTACTTATTTCATTATATATTCATTATTGAATATTATTTTGTGGATTTGGAAGATTAAATAAAATATATATGTTTAATTATGAATGATACATATTCTTTGGACCGCCACTTTAGGATTATTCCTAAAGTCTTCCTAAATATTATTAATGATCTAAAAAACGACTCCAGTATGTGAGTAGGTAAGAAAATAAATGATATAATTATGTTTATTTTCTTAACCAAATATATTTTAATTTTTTTAATCGTGACGATATGAGGGTACAATTTTTAAACAATATGGAGATGAATTTTTGTATACACCCAAAAACTATTAAATAATTGGAAGTAACTCTCACACCACGTGACAAAAAATTTATAAATAATGGAGTTAATGGGTTATATTGTAAATAAAGACATCCTAAATTAAAAATAAACCTTTTATAAAAATTTTATATAATTTACCTACAAGGTTACTCATTTTACATTTTTTTCACCACGATGACCAGTTTTCTTACTATTTTTACTATTCATTATGACCAAAATTATGTCTACATTATTATTTAATATTAATTATAATTTTTGTAAATATGTTATAAATGTTTTCAAATTCATATCCCAAAAGTTAAAAAATACAATTTAAAAATAAATACAAAAAATGTGGCGAAAAAATAATTTTTTCAACAAATTCATTTTTCGAGAAATAAATGATCTTATATTAACTCTTTGATTATAAATTACAATTATATAAATTATTATTCATATAAATATATTTATAATATATGAGTTTAATTTAAATAATACTTTTCTATGGTTTATTTTAATTAATTAAATTAGATCATGATTATGCACTTAAAAACGGTTTGTAGACAACTACATATTTAAGCATAAAAAAAATATATCAAAAATGATGAAAATAAATGATCAAAATGAAATTAATTATATTATTATAAATATTATATATCATATTTAACATTAATATTAAATAAAAAAAGTAATTAATCTTTTATGTTACTTGATTTAACGAAAATAAATGACAGTATTTGATAAATATTTAATTTTCAATATTCACTGAAATATCATACATTTTAGAAAAATACCAAAATTTAATCCTCGATAAATTTTTTCTATGATTATTTAAAAAATTATGTTATTATAATAAAATATAATTACGAAAATATCCATAAATTAATTATAATATTAAATCATTAAAATAATAAAAACATTTTTGAAGGAAACACACTTTGGTAGAATAGAATATATCTATTAAAATTTGAGTGCTTATTTATCAAGAACATATCAATAAATTTATATTATGTAGTAAATATATATATATATATATAATATTATTCATACGCTCTAATTTTACAGCTAGGTTATAATAATCATATTTAATAAATAATATTTCATAGTTTGTTTATGCTTGTTATTGCATATAGTTTATGACCTCAAACATATTGTTATATTAAAATATAGTGATGTTAAATACATTTTACTCATATCATTGATCACATAGTTTTAACTAACCTTTACAACTAAAACGGGTGAATGAGAAATCATTGAGTCTTCACCATCCCCTATATAGGGAGAAAATATGATGAATTTAGTGAACATAGTGTCTCGATCATCATTTATTTATAATAATATCCCAATAATGTTATTCATTAAAATTTTGGTTTGAAAATAAAAATGAAATTTATCATTTTCATATTTATCTTTATCTTCTACATTGTATTAGTTGGATTTTTTAAATTTGGTCATTGAGCTTCAATTAGTCTCTTCTAATTTGATTTGAATGTTGGCACTTTGTGATTGAATTCCATGCTTCAGTCTTCTAAATAGTTTTCCAAATAATGATTTACTTCTTATATTAATAATGGTATATTTGAATGTACTTTAATTTAGAGTTGTTCATTATGGGATTCATGCTCATGAATGTAAGGTGGAATGGTTATATGGAGTACTGATGGATAAATTTTAATAGATATCTTCTTAAAAGTATCATCATCCAAATTATAATTAATTGTAGAGGGTACTGATGGAGTGAAATATAATCCATTAATTGATGATATATATCCTAAAATAGAATATTTTGTTCATTATCTATGAAGGGTTATATTTTCAAATTCCATTATTCTCAATCCACGTGTGAGGTGCGTCTTCAATCAATAATGGTGGTTTTAGTGGCGTTTTGGAATCATGATTATTTGATATGGGAATCTGAGGTTGAATTCAATTTTTGAGTAGGGGGCTATGATTGATTTTAAGGGGTTCTGGTCACTTGAATTGGATTTAGGGGCATAACTATAGCCAATGTCCTAAAGAAGTATATGTAATGGACGATCTTGGATGTAGTTTAATAGAAGAAGTAAATATACATAGAACCTAGATAATGGAACCTAGATAATGAAATATTTCCATTATAATATCCCAAACTGTATAATTAAAAACAAAAACAAAATATGACCCAATTCATATTAAAATTTCACTTTTAAATTTTCATTTTATATAAGAACAATTTCAATCTCATTATTTAAAAATTATGAAAATAAATTTTAAATGTATGAATGTTCAGGAGAAATTATAAACCAAGATGATCATATTATGAATATATTAATCAACGAAATTCAAAATTTATATATTTTCTTCATGGATTCGATGTTAAATCCAAAAAATAATGAAATATATAAATACAATGATCTGATTAAATTAAAAATTAAACTCTAAATTATAAATAATATACAAAATTAATTATTTTTCAATTATTTTTATTAATTAAGGTTTCATTATCAATGAAATATAGGAAAAAATTTGAAATTTTAAACTCTCATTATCACTCATGTGTATGTGTGTTCTACCGTCTCCATAAAATTTATATATTATATTTTTCATGATAGTATCATCATATTTATATTATTGTCTTATATCACGATTCAACAAATTAAAAAAATCAAAATCAAATCATTATGCTATGTAATAATGATATTATTAAAAAAAAATTATTGCAATACTCACCAATAGATTATAACTTTTCCATATTTGGGTTGGATTATCCACATACTTAAATAAATCAATAAATTTATGTCATATATGAATATGGAATCATAAATATCCATTTTATTAGTAATTAAGAACAAAAAAATGTTTAGTTTATTAATGAATAATTGTTATATTAATATTTAACTTATTATTAAGATACCACACCTCATTAATGAAAATCACAAAAAGAAGTTTGTAATGAGCATTATCATCATGAATCAAAACCAAAATACTTATGAAATAAAATTATAAAATTATAAATAATTATAGAAAATATATTCCAATATCAATTATGTTCTTTTAATGATAAAATTTGGATTTGAAACAATAATTGACAACAGCTTTACAAAACTAGTGTTATACAAAAAAAATACCATTTTATGATAAAAATAAAATATTACTAACTAATAAATTTGTAATAAATTATTATAAATTCTGTATATAAAATATTTTAGGTTTACATAAGTTATTAAATAGGTGACTAAGACTCTTATTTTTAAACCTTATTTTGAGCACAATCAGATAAATGGAGTTAAAGGTATTAATGTTTCATATCAATTTATATTCTAGGACTCGTTTTTTTTAAACTAATTTCATTTAAATTATTTTTATACTAATAATTGGATATATTATATTTTTTATTATCTCTTATTCATGGTAATTTTAGTTTAGTTTGTTTCTCTCTAATTCAAGTTGTTTTATTAAAATTTTTCTTTAGACATAATTGGTTTTCTTGACTCAAAATATTTTATTGTGCCAAGATGATTCCTATTTTACTATGGTTCATTATATATGGGTTTATTATGTTATTTTATTTTATTTTAATTCCCATAATAGTTATTTTAAACGGAAAATTGCATTTTTGTCCATTTTTTCATAAAATATGATTATTTTCAGAATAATTCTCATACTCTATAAAAAAATTTCTTTTTCCCCTATATTTAGATTAAATCTCCTTAATAATTTTCAATGTTATATTTTGAAACCTGATTTTGTGTTATCAAATGTAACCTTTATATTTACCATGTAATGTTTTCAAAAGAAATGTTTTGTTTATATTTTTTATGTCATGTATTTTCTGGAAATATATTTAAAAATATTAAAATAATTTATATCCTTTCATAATCCAATGTTTTATCCTCCAATCCACATTTATTTATAACCATTATGTTTTTATAATATATAATATTGAAAAATAATTATAGTAGTATATTTTTTCAAAATTTTTCACATTACCTTTTGTAAAATGATATTTCATGGGATCCATGACATCTTATTTTATGGTAAAATTAAATACATTTTTTAAATATTATTTTACTATTTCACAATAATTAAACTCAATATATCTTAAATATTTATTCCATTATTTTTTGAAAAAATCATCTTATAATTTTTTTTATGAAACATTATTTTTGGGTTATTCAATATTGGTATTAACAATTTGCATTCTTGAGGTTAATTTTTTGGATACCATATAGAATTGTTGTTATATAAATTTTGCATTCATTGAGTTATTTATAGTCTGATGAATTATTATTTTTAATTGGCACACATATTTACGGATGATTAAATTTTGGGGCCCTATGTCACCCTCTAATGAATTGGTTATGGTTTTATATCTCATGAGATGATGAATAATGGATATGATGGGATAGTTTTACAAAAAAAATAATGTAAATTATTTAATATCTTCACAAGTTGGAAATGATTAGATTAATTCAAAATATAAAGTGTAAAAAACATGGAGGGTGGATATATGATGTTTTAATATGTTTATTTTAATACCATAATTCACTGTTGTACTATTATTTAGTGATATGAAATGATTATAATTAATATGTATGTTATTATTCTATTAGGATCATTTTTTTTATCTCACAATGTTGTAACATGGTACATGATTGTTCATTTAAGACTAAATTTTCATCAATCCAGGAATACGGAGAAATCCTATTAATCCATGTCATTTTTAAAAATAGATTTCTCCATACACAAGATTTCTTAAATTATTATGATTCAACCCTTAATAAAATGTCTCTTTGTTTTCCCCTTATAGACCGTTTGAGCTAAGACATTTCTCATCATTCAATTATAGGGGTTTCAATGATTAATATTACTTATAAGAAGTCTTGAATGTTGTCTATTGGTTATCAATTATATATAAAAGATAAAGATTATTTTTATTAATGATTCTTATGTTTCAAGTCTTCAATGAAACTACACCTTCTATTCATGAGATTGTTTGATTATTTGCACGAATAAATATTTTACATATTGATATTATGAAGAATAAATATATGTTTTTCTTTATTCATAAATTTTTTTATAAATTTTAGTGTTTAATGAATCTAGTTTTTACATATTCCCTAGGAGTGTAGGTTTGAAGTGACCTGGTATCAGTATAGGGTTTAGTTGTTTTGGGATTATTTTCTTATTTTTGGGTATTATGTTGAGGGAACCTTAGTGAAAACCATGGGTATAATATTTGTATATGATAACATCCTTATGATTTGGAAAATTAGAGGTTTTATAATTTTTGAAAAATTATATAACCATCTAGATAGTGGAGAGTGGGTGGGATTGTCTCATAGATGCACCTATGTGAAGTCACCCTGAAAAATCCTATTCAATTATCCAGTCAATAATTATTCAGTGCATGATATGTGGGACTAAGACTATATACATTCCTATCAAATCTTAGGGGATATACATTTGTTAATTAATAAACACTCTACAAACTATTATGAAATATTTTAATGGAAATCTATGTTTTACTGTAAAAATAACAAGTTTTGAGAACCAAACAAAAAAATGATCGTGGATAATCTAAGTTAAACAGGCCTACTTATAGGATAAACCATGGGTCACATTATTTAATATAATGTTTATAGATTAAAAAAGTAATCATATAATAATTTATCCAAGGATTTATATTTTAAAATCATATAATAATTTAATTTGATTTTATAATAAATTATCAAAATAATTTTTTTTAATATATGGTAGTATACATGATTCTAGAAATGAAGTTGTATATTGTATGTCTATTGAAACTCTTATGAATTTATATAAATTAATATTTGTATTAAATGGTTTTGAATCATAATATATTTATATCTTCATAGAAAACACATGATACATAGAATTCCCTATGATATAATGGTTTATGTCATGAACCCTTCTGGATAACCTAGTATACTAATACCCATTCCAGTCATAACATATCTTGATTAGTGTTTATGATCTCTATATTTTTATGACATGTGGATAGTGTCATATCGTAATCATGATTGAAATATTTTTCTACAAAAAAAGTGGATGAAAAAGATACTATTAAACATTTTGAACACCGAAAAGTGATAAAGTAATATCTTCAAAATGTAAAAAAATACACAAAAATTACAAAATCAAAGGGCACAAAATCTAAGAAATATATAGTCAAAAAACCCCACGAAACTAGTGGATCTCATATCCACCTGTCACCTTTAAAACTTTAGGTACCACTAATCAATTGTACCCCACATCAGAGTGGTGCTTTAACTTTTATTGGAAATGAAATAAGATAATCTATTGATGCTTAAAGGAATAAACAGGGGAACAGAAAAGATTGAAGTAGAATAACACTATTGATTCTATAATAAATTACAAATTATTAATTTATATTTGATTTTAAATAAATTAATATATTTCATGTAAATTAATCTAGATATTTTTAAAAAACATTTTTTGAATTCAAATAATTGAATTTCGATAAAAATACGCTTAAATGTAAATTAACAAAAAAATTAACATAAAATAGTTATCATTAAAGAAGATGTTTTATAATCATTGGAACTCATTATAAAATCAATAAATAAATAATGATTCTCATAATCCCTATGAAACATTAGTTTCTTGATATTGGATCATTTCACTCCTCATTTATTATCACAAATCAAGATATGTGTGCTCAATCACATCATCACTCTAATAGGGTATCCATTATGGGAAATAAAAATATACCCCATTAGTGGACCCATTAAGGGAAAATCATTAAAAATTTATTTTATTTAGTGATATCAATATCAATACATTACTAAGGATTTAAATTATTGATGTACATTTTCTAGTAATCACTAACTACCCATGAACACATGTTCTTTAAATATTTAATCAATAAATCATGGGTAAATCAATAATTTAAAATATTTTCTTCAATTTCTGTTAAATTTCCCAAATTTAGTTTCAAATTTATTTTCATATCAAAATCAAATAATTGGTTTTCATAAAAATTTTTACATTATCAAATAATCTTTTATTATTATAAAATATTCTAAAAATTAATCATTCATTTATCACAATGAAATTGGTCTCAAATCAAGACATCATTTTTTTAATATATTAACAACAATTTCAATTCTTTTTAAATTGTGAGATTTCACAATTCCATTCCATTTTTAATCCAAAGATAATATCATCTCTGATATTTTTTAAAATAATTTTAAAACTCCATCTAGATTAGTCATGAATCATGGGTTCAACTTTTAGTGTAAATCATTATAGAACCATCTAACATTAATCACAAAATCAACGAAACCAACATCCAAAACTGGAATTCCAGTGGAGAGCTGGGGGTCTGAGAGATTCAATGAACCAAACCTATAACATAATTTATAACAAAATGTATCCAATCTAATTTAATCTTGATTTTCAACACACCAAAATACGTAGTGGAGGAAAAAATATAATTCCATAATGAGTAAATATCACATATTTGAGAAGAATCATGGGATTCCATCAGAGTGTTGATTCAAGAATAATGGAGTTCAGAGGATCCAAAATGACTCTTTGGAGACATAAAGGGATAAAAGATGGAATTATGTATTAGTGGAGAAATATTGGAATAAAACTATATTAGTTAATTAATGTCTTGGAAATAAAACAATATGTTGTTGACCCCCTCCCCCCACCCATGGCCATAAAACAATCTTACTAATAATTTATAGGCCACGATACATCCACACCCGACCATGCCTCAACCACCTTCAGATAACTAAACTCTTAAAAATGGTATGATACGCCTTACATGGGATATGACTTTTACATATATGGCACACCAAGATTTAAGGGTATCCAAATTGGAATATCTAAACAAATATATCCCGCAGGCTATTATGATATAGTATCCATCTCGACACATCTACCCTTCATGAAAGGGAAGTGGCTCAAAAATTGGATTTTTTTTTTGTTTCTCAACAAATGACATAGTTGTGATACCCCCAAACTATCCACGATATATCCCAAAACTTCCATGGAATAACCTGCTAATGTATTTACTAGAAATCCCCAATCACACTCAAGATATCCCTAAACACTCCCAAAAAATAAGAAACAACAAAAATAAGAGATAATTATATGAAATTGGTAATGGGATGTAAAACCACCCCACTATAACCACATTATGTCCCTAGAATTCCAATCAATCAGATTTCAAAGTAAAGAGACAAGAGCACAACTTCTCAATATATCTTCAATATCCCATGTCTAATGAGAATCCGAAACATTTTTCTATATAAAATAGACTAAAGTTATAATATTAGCACGAATAGCCATTATCATAGAATAAAAACTCAAATTCAATTCTCAGTCAAGGATAAATTAGATTTAAATACAATATAATCCTACATCAGGACATGAGAAGATTCAAAAAGATATTTCATGAGATTTGATACGTGGAACACACTATGGATCAACATTAACTATGGTGGTATGGCTAACTGTTAATCCACATTAGAAACCTGATAATCAACCTATAAAGGACTGACAAACCTTGGTTCACGATTTCTCTATTTTTTATGTTGTTGGTGACCCAACTGAGGTGAAACACTCATGAAAATATAGCCACCCAGAGATAACATAAATAGTTTTCTATGATGATCATCATAATATTTATACTGACTATTTTCCATCTCCATTATATGATGAATCAAATACAAATTCCACATAACCCCTTGGACAAAAATTGGTCAAACCTAGTAATAAATTCTAATATCTGACTAACACAATTGATATTTTCATGTCTTACCATACAATTCATCTAAATAATGTATTCTAATAAATATTTGGTAATTTTTATTGTAGGAAAAGTCAACGAGTCCCAAATAGTCATCCCATGTTCCACTAATGTCAAGAACACAAACATGTATCATGTACTCAAGGATATGTATAGATCAATATGTCTCTTTATTAATCTATGGATTGTATTACCTACTCAAACCTACCTTGGATCCCTTTTCCCCCTAAAGGCATCTAAAAATAGAGATGTAAAATCGAGTTCCCGATCAGAGACTACTGTATAAGAAAATCCATGAAACCGGAATATCTATTTCACATACACCCATCCTATATACTCAACTTTGGTTGAATCTCCAATGGGTAAAATATTATCTTATTTTCTCATCATTCTGATCAAAATCATTATCTAATTATTCCTCTAAGGGGTTTTATGGCAACACATCCATAATTTATATCAAAATAACATCACACAACCAAGCCAACACAAGATGTTGTTGAATAAAATAATAAGGTATCTAGTACATGGAATTGACTTATTGGAATGTATGATCATTAGAAATGAAATCAGCGATGTCTTATCTCAGTCCTATAATCCAGAATCATTTTTTAATATCATATAACATTTTCATGGTTTATGCATGCACTTCCCATTGGTAGTTATGGGATCCCTCATCACTAAATTTCATACTATGAAAGGGACAATATTCCAGTTTCCAAACATCAGATAAAATCTGAAGATATCTCACATACATTAATTTTCCCCCACCATAGTGTCATTAATAACATATGAATCAACATCAAGGTTTTTCTCATGAAGAATCATCTCAAGAAGAGAGGAGGTCAATTTTATTCTAATCGAGAAAACAAAGTCACATCCTTCTATAATCAATAATTAATATATGAAAATAAATCCAATAGATTAGACTACTCTGATGATTATATCATGGACCATGTCATACGTTTCCTTCTTGAAGAAATAATGATGACATTTCTCATAACATGGGTGTAATAAATTATTATATCAAAAGACTACATGTACTCTCCAGAAATCAATTGTTGAATGTTTAGATATTTTTATGGAAGAAATATCTCAAGATTTTGTTGCTAGAATAAATGGTAAAATATTCACTGAATAGTTAATTCCACTATATATTACAATAATGCATCATATCTACGATTTCATGATCATTGTAATTATAATTCTTATCAAGTGTCCTAAGATATCTGGACCCATCGACAACACAGAAATCACCCTACATAATAATTCATCCAAAACCTGAATATGAGGCATCGAAAATGACAACATAGCCTTTCCAAGCCACTACAAGAGAAAATAATATCACAAAACTAAAAATAAATTTCAAATAATCTAATAACTATGATATTTCACATCACATAATATTTTCACTCCCTTAAAAGTGATAACAATAATTATAGATGTCATATTTGATAAATACTTGATAAACCTAACGTTTTATCCCTCATATCCTAAGATGTTATGAATCTTGAAAATATTACACAGTTTTTACCATGTCATAACATCTTTCAACTTCTCAGGATCAACTGAAATAACATATTCTAAGAAAATGTGTACCACAAAATTTAATTTTGAAATATAGAAATCTAAATCATAAATATTATCATAAATTTGGTTATATATCAAGATTTAAAGAACTATTCATAGATAACACTCATGATAATCTTTTATTTGATGTATAGTAAGATGTTATCAATGAATACCACCATAACAAAGTGAAATAAATAATTAAATATCTTATTATCTAGATCCATAAAATCATTTGGTTTATTTTTTGACCATGTTTCTTATCAATATACTTATAATGGATATACCTACCCTTGAATGGGGTATTCTGAATATAGGACACTTTGATTCCCAACTAGGGGAAACCAGTTCAATTATTAATATTCTAGAACCAATTTTCCCTTTTCATCTAGTCAAACAGATTACCAAATCATAGTAATGAATAATTTTTATTTACCATAACTATATAGTGATATTGGTAATCAACATAGTTGTAAAGTGTTCCATCATGTTTCTTTCATAAAAGAATAGGTTCCACTGAAGGTGACACACTCCATAATATGAAACATTTCTCTAATAGAACATACAAATGAGATTTCAACTATTTCAATTAAATTGGATCCATGTGGTAGAAGGAATAGATAGTGGATGGATATCAGGTAGCAAATCGATAGAATACTTTACATATATCACAAATGGTAGTCCATATATATTAAAATAAATAATTTTTGGAAACTCAATGACAACTATATGGGGATAATCACTCAATGATTATTTCTCCATGTCCAAATAAATGAATTATATTACCGTAGGTAAATTTATAATAGGATGCCCAGTTCTACCAAACCATGGGTCTCATTCTCCCTAAAAAATAGGTCACCCCATAGGACATTGTATTGGAAGCCCAATGAACACACCATTCACTCTTGGGATTTTGTTAAATCGTCCAATCAATAAAAAAAAATTTCAAGTGGTTTCATATAGATTACCATAAAATTATAGTCAATATTAGTCATAGATAAAGATAATTCATAAACAGAACACTAGAGACCCTTTTTTCTCTTTATTCTAAGCGACATAATTATATTCATCAATTATGATAAAATCTGTATATTAAGGATTAAAAGGTTCATAACATGATTGAGATTAATCAGTATCTAATAAAGTAGTAACCAATGTGGAATCAATAGTTATAGTACCTCTCATAGTCACTACATGTGCATCAGATTCTTCTAGAGAATCTCCTGTTATGAATAAAAGCTTCATTTAAGATGCATATGGATGGAAACCCATATTTATTAAGGAATATGATTCCTCTAAGTTAATTTTACCTATTTGAGATCATGTTATATTATGTAGGGTAGAAGATATGTGGAAAATTTTCTATAAGTGACATGATCATCCACAAAAAAGGTGCATTAGTGAAATCACTTTTTGAATGACAATCCATTCCACTATAACATCAAATTATAAAGCATCCCACAGGAACATCAAGAGGTCTGTATGATTCCTAATATCTATAACCACCATGATAATTATAAAACATTCACTTTCCTTTAATAAAACCAATATAACTTCCACTAGAGAGAATGTTACTCATGTGAATCCTAACATCCCATCCAGGTCAACCTCATCAACCAGTAAACAATCCAACATTCTTGGACAAGATGAGAGATTAAAAAAGAATAAATAATATCATATATATAATGAATATACATATTAAATATTTTACCCTTTTGTTTCTTATTTTTTACCACCTCGAGTGAAAATAGAAAAAGCATAAAAAAATAGTTCTAATACAGTATCACTGTACTATCACCCTGCTAGAGCCATAGTAACTTCTTGTATTTCACCAATACCATTGACTATAGATAATAATTATTCGTGAAAATAACTATAAAGTATTCACAATTAGATATTTCATGATTTTTTTTATCAATATCAAATCCCATCATCTATTCTATGCTCTTTCCATTTTGGAGTACCACATTTCACCTTAATCAAGTCAAATTTTTTGAAGAGCTCAAAAATAATATCTACCTTTTTCTTCCAATCCTCATCTTATAGAGGTTCATTTGATCCTTGGAATGATGGTGGAATATGGGTATGGAACTATTGAGAATTATATAGCATTTAGTCCTATTTTATGATCTATAATGCGTACATCAATGAGAATGGGTGAAGGTACATGTCCTAGAAATTGGATATAACACAGCACTATCTCAAAAAGATTCTTCTACACTTGTGGATATTCATCTTGTTATTCACGAGTAGCTTCCTCCTTTAGAATATTTAAACATCCTCTCAGAGTTATGAAATTTCACAAACTAAACAAATGAAACTAATAGATTCAACAATGATTAACATATCAATAAATAAAATATCAGATACAAGAACATCAACTCTTCCCAATGGAATTATTGAATTGTATTTCAACAAAATATTATCAAATATTGGGATATACTATGATCAGATTAAATAATGACTAAATGATACATTTCCAAAACACAACTTCCAACTAAAGGCTCATTATAATGAGATATAACATTGAAAATTCTCATAAATAACTCTTATGTACTAACAATCAAACTTCAAATCCACTAGAACAAATTAAACTGCATACAATCATTTGAGAGTGATTTTGAAACTTCTACTGATACCACATTTTCATAAACCATTTTAGATTCCATAGATATAATGAAAATTGAATGAATGTTGTTCTTGATCCCCACATGTTGTAAATTAGCACCCGAACTCATCTTTAGGTCAAGAGGGGATGATTTTTCCACAAAATAGATGAAAAAATAAACAAGTATCCATGGTAAACACTACAAAGGTAATAAAAACAATTTTCAAAAAGGTAGTAAAATACAAAAATATTAAATCATTAAATTATCTTACATATGAAAAATAATAACATAGAAATCCCACGAAATAAGTTGATCAAATATCCACTACACAGATCCATCAGCCTAGGTCCCAAAAATTATGTTCACCTACCCCCATCAATTAGAGTATGCACTATTCTTGGTCATAGAATATGATAATATAAACAACACCAAAGAAAAAGGCAGGTTTTATGAAAAAAAACTAGAAGGATATGAAAAATGATTCCATAATAAATTAAATAATAACATACCATATATACTTTCAACATAAACAAAACATGACATAGAAAGATATTTACATATTCCAAAAAAACAAGATTTGAATTTAATGATATATGATGTATGAAAATATGATTCAATTAGAATTATATATATATAATTTATTTAAAATAGTTAGTATGAATAAAGCAGTTCTATAATCATTTGAATTTAAAATAAAATCTAATACATTAAATAAACATGTTCATAAGCCCTGTGGTATGATAGTTCCCACCTAGAAGATCCTCTCACATCCCATTTATCATCAAATCTCATGATTTGTTCTTACACTCATATATACACCCGACCAAGGTAACTATTATGGTAAATCAATCTACACCCCATTATGGTACCCATTAATGGAAAATCATGATGAACATTGTTTGGTTATTTTATTCATTAAAAATACATTTATGGGGAGTTAGAGTCCTAACATGAAAGTCCCAATAAACCCTAACAACCAAGGATCACATATTATACAAAAAATCAATCAATAACTCATATAAAAATAAATAATTTAATATCATTTCATCAACAATAGTTTAATTTCCAAAATTCATTTTTTATCATGAATTTTAATTTAAATCCAAAATCATAGTTTTTCATCAAATTCATGTACATTTCAAATAACATTTCATTTTATGCCAATTTAATAAAAATCAACATTTATTCATCTCATCAAATCATGTATCAAATTAAGACTTCAATTTTTCAAGAAAATTCCAAGAATCTAAATTTCACTGAAATTGGGGATTTCAAAATTCTATCACCTTTTTAAATCACACATAGAATAATCTCATGTACTTAATTTTGATTCATTTAAAAACACATTCCAAATCAACAAAAAAATATTGTTTTAAATTATTGGGTAAATGTTTATTGAACTACCCACATTTTAAAACCCCATAATTTGAAAATAAAAACATTATATTCAGTAGTTTATGTGACACACAACAATGATCTTAAAAAACACGTGAAATAAACTTCTTCATATATAATATATATGATACATTGTGGAAAAAGAAATACCAAGTTTAAAGGAAGAGTAATATAATATGAAGTTATAACCATGCAGTTAAATTGTTGGGTATGAATACTACTGAAAACATTATGAAAAAAAATTTGTGTTATACATGTACAATCAAATTAAATTGTAAACTATTTATTATAAATAAAATAAAAATAATTAAAAAATAATAATGTTTTTCTAGAAAACAATAGGTTTTCAAAATTTCTATTTAGTCACACATATAACACATAATTTAAAATTTATTTTTACCAATTTTGAAAAATTTATTTTATAAAATTAACTTCATTTTATGAAATCCTCATTTCAAAATTATCTAGGGGTGACTTTTTTTTATTTTTCTAACGTGATTAATTTTTTATAAATAGTTAACAATATTAATTTTTTTAATGTGTTATCATATTTAAATTATTTAAAATGTTAAAATATATGATAGTTTTTTTAAAGTAATATTAGTTCACTTAATTTAAAATTTACATAATTTAGGAAATTTGGTCATTTTTATATTGAATTTTTATTTAAAAACATTCAATAAAAAAGAGATTTTTCATCCTAAAAATTCACTATTCATCATGTTTTGGGTATTCTTCCACATTATTTACTTCCACGTATGGGAATTTAATTTTAAAAATGGATTTTGTATTTCGAATAATCATAATAGATATTATGTGATAAATTAAACGTATTTTTTCACCATAATAAGTATTGAAAATATTAAAAAACTAATTTCCACATGTCTGTTAAAATTGGTTTATCAACGACTAACATAAAAAGGTAATGTTTAAAATGACCTAAAAACTTTTACAAGGCATATTTTATGACTATATTTCGATATTATCCTTTAATATTTTTAATATAAATATATATTTAATCTTTTTCCTTATGTATTTCTTCATTATTTAGGATTACTTTGTAAAATTTCCATGTAATTTTGAAGAGGGATCCCTTTCCCCACTTATAAAAGGGTAGTTCATCCATTAAAATATTTAAACCACCCATGCACTTTGAATCACCCAAACCCTTTAAAATTATCTAACAAACAACCTTATACAAATTTTTAATCTATTTTTATTAAAAAAGGAAAAACCCAAGAGTCATTATGTGGATATCCAAAGGAATTTTATCTTTATCATGGTAATTGTGTAAACATGACACTTCTATTTTCTTTGGGTTTTTTCCACCTTAAATTTTTGCATTAATACATAAAATATAATAAAACCAATATGGATTAGTTATTATTTTTATTTAATAAAATATATATATATATTCTTCCATTAAACAGGAAATTAAATCATTGATCATGTGTACCGAGGACTAATAACTTGAGAATCGATGAAATTTGTTGTTCATCACCACCATTAAAAGATGTATATAATATTGTATTTAATAAATTAATATGATATTTATTACATTATCATAATTATGGAATTATTATATAACATATAAATTCATACATTCACTCCATTTAAATTAATATAATGTCGCTCGTGTGCATGACAATCTACCACCTCAAGAAGGGATGTGATTCATTTTTTCCTTATGCTTTACACGATAATTAATAACGATAACATTAATGAATATATTTCAAATATATATTTTGATATAGATTCTATAAATCTACTCTATAAATGAATTCTTTACCCTTTCACCTGAAAATGGGATGATATTGCCCCTCATTCGTACATATTACCAACCATCTCCACAATGCTATGTGATTCATTTTAAAGGTGATAACTTCAGGAATGATTATAAAAATATATAAATTAGTCAATTTTATATTTATAAAATTGCTATAATTATTTAGATTATGTATCTATATAATATAGGTATGAAATAGAACATTCATAATGAAATGTGAATGAGACAATAAAAAATTTATACCTATAACAATGAAAATAATGATATATTATTAACAAACGTGTGGTAAATGTTATAAGGGTATCTTATATAATAGTATAAATATGATCATGGTTATTATATAAATTAAAAACAATAATAAAAACAATATAAAAGATGATAAATCATTTTCAAAAAAAATTAAGTTTGATGTAATAGGCTTGTCTCAATTTCCTTTCATTGAGGCATATTCTTTTTTATGAAACAAATTTATTTTATATTCCATAAATAATTCCATTTTACATTTAATATCATAGAAAATGCATAAATAATGTATTTTGTTGTTTCAATATTAATTATATTATCAGAGGATATTTTAATTGAATGTTAGTATGTGGTAAAAGACTTCATCTCAATTTCACATCATTGACGTATATTTTATTAATGTTCACGTAATTTAATTTATATGGTGTTCATATTAACCCTTTTACATGTAATAACATGTATAAGGCACGCATAACTATATATTAAGGTTTAATTTGTATTATTTTCACTATGGGAATTTTACTTGAAAATTACCAAGTGTTAGTGAATTCCATAACCCAATTTCTGTTCATTAGGTAATAGTACTTTATCATTATCTTTGATATTCAATGATTCTGTGTGTAATTAATTTTGAATATATCATATTGTATTTATACATATATTATGTGGATTTAAATTTCATACACATATTCTATTATTTGATTAACGATCACTTCAATCTTTTGATCATTATAATGAATTTCATCTCAATTTCTATTTCATTGAGACAAATTTGTTGAAAAATTCCCATTCACTTTTATGTGTAGTATATACTACCCATTTGATTTATTTAACATTAATACCTATTTATTCATGATTTCTAATGTTTAAAATCATGTTTATCAATATAATTTGTATCATGGGTTTCAATATTTCATAAACGATATAACATTTTCACATATAGAGTTTTCTTTTGAATATAATTTGATTGACCATTGAAAATTTTGAAAAATAAAAATTATTTAATCAATACAAATATTTTTTCAAACTTAATATTGATTCATGAATTAAATTATTCAATAGAGAGAAACACAAAAAAAGACATCAAAGACTCTTCTCGCTCTTCATTTTGAGGGGTGTAATAATATCCATCTGTAAAGAAAAACTAATTAAATGAATGATTAAAAGGATCATGACATTAGATAATATAAATTAGTGAGGTTCACTAGTATAAAATAAATAAATCACTGGAGATGAAACTATAATGTTGGTACCTATCAATGTCACTGGACCTAAATCACCTTTCTCTTGAAACTGTTACATTATGTGGAAATGCTTCATTTTGGATTCTTTTGGTTGGATCCCCTCAGTTCATGAAGTATATGATTTCACCGTAGTGATTTTCAATGATGATGATTCCATGCAACAACATGTAGCATAAATAATGGTAAAATACTTCTACATGTGAACTATGCATCTACAAAAACTAAAAATCTTAGGAACCATAATGCAAACCCTTTTTCTGTCCCAACCATTACACACTGAAAAAAAGTCGTAGGGCCTCATACTGCCACTTTAGGAGGTCTAGATAATATTTTTTATCTAGAACCACCACAATACTCATCATACATTCTCATTACTTTAAAGGAACTATAAAAACTACCGTTAGGATAAAATAGAACTCCCATAAAGTCTAACATACCTTCCAAGTAAATCTCATCCATCAATTCCATGTCCAGAAAATTAGCATAAGAAGTGAGATTCGAAATAATTACATGATATTAGATATGATAACGAATACCCATTTCAAATATGTGAACCTTTAGTTTCTAATTTTTTATTATCTCTGGAAAAAACTTTCTAAGGTCAACAAACCAACTCGCAGACTATTCTGTAGTTCTTTCACTCTAATAGATGATAATGAACTCCATGGATTTCCCTAAGACCATGAAAATTAGATAAAATTAATCATTTAAAATAATTAAAAATTATTTACACTCTAGGACCTCTTTATTGTTCAATGTCACTATTTAATACCACTATATCATGCCTTGTTGTTCCATCTTAATGGTAACACATTTCACGTTAATTGAATTAAGATTTTATAAGAACATAACAATTAACTCTATGATTCATAAACAATCCTACACTTCTTGAGGATAATTTGAGACGTGTAATGCTAGGGGATTCTGTTGATATAACTCTTAATCATGATCAATTGATTTCTCCCTTCGAGGGTCATAATGTGGAGAAAGTGTTGTTTTCATGAATATATAATTTAAGAAGGGGGAGATTGTTAAGAATAATACTCTATCTCCCTATGATATTTTTTATGATCATAAATACCCATATTGGTTATTCCAATGTTTTTCTTTAATTAAATTTCAAGAACTTTATATTCTTTCTATTTTTATTTTTTGGATAATTTTAAAGTATTTAATTCTCATGGTATATTTGAATAATTATTCAGATATTAATTGAGCATGTTCTGGAAACACTTTCCATGCTCTACATGTTCAGAAATTACATGATCATGTTCTGGAAACATTATGCATACCCTACATTGCGAAGAACATCGTAAGGATATAATGTGATGTTTACATTATGAGATGTCAGAAAATGTATTGTTAAACAACAATACGTTATCTGCAAAGTATGGAAGAAGAACACTATGTTTAGAAGAAATCATACATTTGGGGAATCAGAAATGTATGGAAGAAGATCATTACATATGTATGGAACTTTTGAATTCTGAAGATAAAAGTATGATTAATCAACAATAAATTTTTGAAAAACCATTCGTTTGAATTCATAAGATAAAAGTATTGTTCAACAACCTGACTTTTGTGAAAAACCATATGATTGAAAGATAAAGATAAAATAATCAATCATCAACATTAAGTAGTCAACCATACGTTGTGAACCTTAAATTCAGAGAATGAATGCTTTGAACATCCACCCTACATTTGAAATCAGATATTTCAATTTCGATTTAATCCAGCAACAATCATTAAGCAGATTATTAGGATTATTTCTAGCCAAATTAAAAGCCCAAATCTAAATCATATATTTGAAGAATTCAGACCCGTTTATTAATGATTCAATGGATCGATTTAATTGGAGAGGTTCGTGGAGAATTTCATGTAATGGCATAAATACCCTGTTATTAAAACATATGAATATTGTGAGTCATAAGGTGACTATTGTGGATTTAAATTTGTTGAGATAACTCTCATATTTATTATATATTTTTATGTATTATTCTATATTAAAAGTTATGGAGAGGTGAATCATTTATCACTAGAGTTTTTCACAACTACAGTTTTACAGAGACATGTGATTAAAAAATCCATAACCTACTGTTACAAAGCGCAAAAAATATCTGTTTTATGAAGAAGAAACACATTGAAGATTAACCAACTCTACATCGAATATATTTTTTGGGAATACTGTTGTCGAAATTGATAAATTAATTTCAAGATCTACTGCCACCAGATCAACTCATATCTACTTCTACCTGAAGATTATTATTTCTGAAGACAATGATCCATCTACCTTTAATTGCATGTTGTTGTAATTGTGAAGAACAAATGGAATATATTTAAAGAACAAATTATATTTTACTTCGAGTGACAAACTTATCATACTAAATTGTGATTATGTTTTTTTCTGAACCAGAAGGATCTATATTTCTTAAATGTTGTAAAGGTGTGAAATTTCTGCACTTAGATGTGGAACGGTCTCTTGATAAAAGCACCAGATAGTTAAAGTACCCAAGATCGTGGTGTAGAGAATTTGTGGAGTGGACTAAGGGCTGTATGTTCCCCGAACAACAATACATCTTGCATCCTTGTCTTTTTATTTTTTGATTCTTAATCGTTATGATAAAGTTAAAATGACTAATAATTATCTCACGATGAAATTGTAAATGACACAATTCACCCATCCCCTTTGTGTATATATGGTATAACAAAATCCCACAGTCAGTATAAAAGGAGGATCCTTTGTCAAAGCAATAAAATAATGATGTTTTTTGGATTATACATCAGCAAAATGGCTGATACATGAGAGGGCATGCAAATAGTTTGAGCTCCGTACATCAATGGTGAATATTATAGATGCTAGAAATAAATAATGGTCATATATCTAAAAGAACATTGATATAGAGTCTACATGAAAATTCAAACTCTCTATGGGATTCCAGAGAAACCAAAAACATCTATTGTGGATACAGAAGCCGAGTATGACATAAACTCAAAATCTATGAATGCTATCTTCTATATTCTGGGGCAAGAAGTATTCAATAGTGTATTTTAGTTCCCGATGACTTATGAAATGTGGTTGAAAATTTCAGTTTATTATGAAGATGCTGATAATGTCAAACAGATGGGGTATGCTACCGATAAACTAAAATTTGATATATTCATGATGTTCAAAGGAGAATGTATCACCTAAATCAAGGGAATGCTAATATAGATTTTCAAAAATATCACATCCTTGGGAGATATAATAAAACAAGATGATCAATACCTAAATTTACTATGAGTACTACAACCTAGATGGTATGGAGTATCTGTAGATATCAGACAATAATCTCTTGTCAATGATTTAACAATGATAGTGTTGATTGAAACTCTAATGATGTATGAGGATGAGATGCATGATGAATAAAATGAGCATATGGTTCTGATCAATAAATAAAACACTGCCTTAAAGGAGTAATGTCAAAGAAAAATCAGAAAACTGAAGAAAAGGGAAATAAATGTAAAATCAGAACCTTCTGATTCATCAAATTCAGATGTAGAACTCGCTTAGATAGCCAGAAAATTCAGTAGGTTTTATCGAAAGAATAATGTTTTTAGAAAGTATTTTAAAAAGGATGATAAGGAAGTTATATGTTATGAGTGTAGGAAACATGGTCATATCAGACCTGACTATCCACAATTAAAGGAAGACAAGAGGAAGAAATTCTTTATGAAAAATGAATATGAGAAAAAAGAGAGTAAGGAAATGAAATATACATGGAGTGTATCTGATGACTCCATCAGCTCATTAGTGTCTGATTCAAAAAATGTGTAATAAAACATGAAAGACAATATTTTCATTATGGTAGAAACTAATGAGGTACAATCATATTACACATATGACTCTAATTCTATCTCTAATTCTGATTCAAGCTATTCAAATAAAAAACCTACAGCCTACTACAAAATTCTTGAGGAAAAATATGAATCAGTACTTAAGAAACAAAACTCTTTAATAAATATTCAAAATTCTATTTTAGGATATAATGATAATATGATAAAGCTATACCAGGAATTACTAACATTATATTACTTAAATAACACAGACCATACAGATCACGAGTCCAAAGTAAAAACACTACAAAATTAAGTAGAAACTCAAAAATGTGCATCTCTTATTTTTACAAAAGGATAAAATACAAATAAGGAAATACATGGAATGAATTTGATTAAAAAGGAAAGTTATGGAATTGGCAGTAAAGGTGAAAAACCAAAACTATATAAAAATTACTTTGTTCCTAGTACTAGAAAGATAATCTGTAATTATTGTGTAATAAGAGGACACATATCTAAAAACTTTTATTTAATTCAACTGCTAATAAGTCGGATTATGAAATCCATTGTTGCAAGAATTTTATATGATTCAATTTATTATAGAAAAAAACAAGTCTGGATTCCTAGGACTTTGTTAGATAACACTACAGGACCCAAGAGAATATGGGTACCAAAACAAATCCCTCATGAAATTATATTTTATGAAGCAGGTAATAGAATCCAAACTGAAAAATGGTACATGGACAGTGTTTGATCCAATAATATGTGTTGAAACTCATCAAATTTCAGAACATTAACTCAAAAGGGTGGAGGTCTAGTCACATATGGTGATAATTCCAAAGGCACAATTATTGGCATTGGAACAGTTGGAGATCCAGAAGCTATCTCAATCAATATTGTACTCTATGTACATGGTTTAAAACACAACCTGTTAAGTATCTCTCAACACTGTACTGATGGTTATGCATATAATTTCTCTAACAATTGATGTCATATTTTCAAAGGTAATTTCCTTAAATTTAGAGCACCCAAAACTGATAATTTTTATAACCTCGATTTAAATTCTATATCTAAACGAAATGTAATCTTCTTAACTACTAAGATAATTGAATCTTGGATCAAGAATACAAGACTTTGATATTGCAATATATATATTTAATAAATAATCTACGAAACATCTAGTTTCCAATTTTCCTACACTCAAATTTGAAAGTGATATATTATTTGATGCATGTCAACTTGTAAAGAATCACAAATCATCCTTTAAATATGTTAACAATGTTTCTATATCTAATCCTCTAGAACATATCCATATGTATCTAGTTGGACCTTCATTGGTAGCCAGCTTGTCTAGTAAATTATATGTATATGTTTTAGTTGACTACTATTTTATATTTTCATGGATTTATTTTTAAAAATATAAATAATAAACTTTTACTATATTTGAAAATTTTAGCAAAGTTGTTCAAAATGAAAATGGATTTAAAATAATTTCATTATAGAGTGATCATTATAGAGTATTTGAGAAGATTGAATTTAATTCAATTTTTCAAATATGGGTATTAAACACACCTTCTCTTCACCAAAAAAACCTTATCAAAATTGAATTGTTGAAAGAAGAAATCAGACTATTCAAGAAATGGCTTGGACAATTCAAAATTAATATAGTATTCCTACCTATTTATGGGAAAAATATTTATGAACAACCTGTTATATAATGAATAGAATTTTAATCATGCCTCTTTTTAAAAAGAAAACCTATAAACACTAGAATAACAAAAAAACCTAAATTAAATTACTTTAATGTTTTTTGATGAATGGTTTAAAACATAAACACCAAGGAAAATCTTGCTAAGTTTGATCCAAATATGATGAATTAATTTTATTAAGATATTCTTCAACTACACATGCTTATAGAGTTTTTAATAAAAAACCAAGGATTGTTGAAGAATCAGTTCATGTAAAATTTGATGAATCTATTCCCTTTGGGAAAAGGAAGGACCAAATTGATGAATCTGACTCTCAAAATTACATGAGACTTGAAAACATGAAAGATGATTTTGAAAAACATATAAAGAAAATTTATCCCAGTTTAGAAGGACATGAAATTGAGGAACCATATAGTGTACTACCTAGATAGTCTAGAACCCTAAATAATTTCCCTTTAGAAACAGTTATAGGATTCCTAGATAGTAGAATGAAAACTAGATGAATGGTAGGAAATCATGTTGAATTATATGCCTTCCAATCCCATGTAGAACCTATGAAAATAGATGAAGACATAATAGATTAAATTTGTATGATAGTAATTCAAGAATAACTTAACCAGTTCAAGAGAAATGATGTTTGGAATTTAGTTGAATGATCTCAGAACTATCCAGTTATAGGAACCAAATGTGTCTTTAGAAATGAACACAATGATCAAGGAATCATAACTAGAAATAAAGAAATAATAGTAGCTAAGGGACATAATCAGGAAAAATGTATAGATTATAATGAGACCTTTTCACCTATAGCTAGATTAGAATCAGTTAGAATACTTATAGCCAATGATTCTTATATAAACTTTAAATTATTTCATAAGGAATTTAAGTATGCCATTATAAATGGTTATTTAATGTGGAATTTTTTTGTTGAGGAACCACCAGGTTTTGAAAATTCCCAAAAACAAGATTCTGTTTTAAAACATAATAAATCACTCTATGGACATAAATAGGGACAAAGAACTTAGTATGAAATATTAAGTTCATTTCAATTAAAAAATGAATGTACTGTTGGAATATCATATCCAACAATTTTTATAAAATATGTTGATTCTAATGTTTTATTGGTTCAATTTTATGTTGATGATGTAAATATTGGATCAACAAATTAATAATTTTTTCATGATTTTCCAATTTAATGAAATACTAATTAGAAAATAGCATGTTTGGAGAATTAAATTTTGTTTTAGGACTCTAAATTTTTCAAAAATATTTTGGAAATATTTCGAGTCAAAGAAACTACATTACAGAATTACTTATGAAATTTTGTCATGAAAATAACAAGACATATACAACACCTACGAGTAAAAATATAAAACATGACTTGTAAGAAACAATAAAATTAGTTGACAACAAGTTATATAGAGGTATTATTGGTAGTTTATTATATAACACTACTAGCAGGCCATATATAATGTACTCAATACGTCTTTGTGCTAGATTTCAATCTGATCCTAGAGAATCACACCTAAGTGTTGTCAAAATAATTTTTAGATATTTAATGGGAACATTTTTGTAGTACCTTCTATATCCAAAAAAATATGATGTTAATTTAATTTCATATTCATATACCGACTTTGTATGTTGTAGATTAGATAGAAAAATCACCTCAGGTAGATAACACTTTTTTGGAAAATTGTTAGTATTATTGTCTTGTAAGAAACAACACTAAGTTTACCAGTCAATAACCAAGGAAGAATATGTATTTGTAGGAAGTTGTGGGGCACATGTTTTGTGGATGAAAAACACTCTTATGGATTTTGGACAAAATTTTAATAATACACCTATTTTATGTTATAATACAAGTTCTATAAACATTACATAAAACTATATTAATATTTCTAGGAATAAGAATATTAATATCAGACATTATTTTCTAATATATCATGTTCATAAAAAGAATATATTATTAGAGTCTGTAATCACTTAAATTGAATTAGCTGATATTTTTACTACACCACATCCCTCTGCAAAGTTTGATTTTATTATGGAGGAGCTAGGTTTATTAATTTTTAAATAGTTTTTTGTCTTATTTAATTTATGCCTTTTTTTATTTAAAAACATCAGTAGTTATGCTTAAAATTTCTTTCTTTGTATGTTTTTACTTTTAAATAATGTAATAATCACTATTTTCATAATGAAACTGGAATCAATCATGTCAGAAACTGATTCCACTTGCAAATCCATTCATTTTCTCAAAACCATTCGAAACCACGAAAAACAATACTGATCATCTATATCTGCACCTGAACCTTTGAAACCCTAAAAATTTAAATCTTATATAATATAAATCAAAAATGGGAAAGACCAAGAGGATCGATGAGCCGTAGACCAGCACTTCTAAGCATCAATTCTCAATAGGAAGAAAGATTCCAAAAGGAAATATAAATGATTTAGAATGGATATATTAGACAGATCTGATGCTATGGCAAGCCCCGGATTTTCAATACATGGAAAAAACGTTTAATAGAGAAATAAAAGAGTTTCTATATGATGTAGAACATCTCCACTTGTTTAAATCTATTCAGTTTAGTATGGGAAAGGAAGAAGATATTGTGACAACAACGATCAAGGAAAAATATTTTTTGATATAATCTGTTGAAATAGGGTAAATTTTTAACTTCTCTCATGAGGGAGTATTTCACTATTATTTGAAGAATATAGGTGATAGTGTGCAGAAATTTAAGGATATTATGTCTTTTTTGTTTGAACTAAAGAATGTAAGGAAGAAGATAGTGAATGATCTGGAGCCCAACCAAATGATTTTGGTTAAGTTTCTGCGAATAGTGATTGCACCTATTATGATATAAACGGAGAAAAATTTATATCCTCACATTTATATCATGATTCCCTTAATGAGTGATATAATGTTCAGCTCTTCAAGATATATAGTGAGATATCTCAAATATTGCTGCCTAACAGAAGTGATAATGAACTTCTATCCCATTAGAAGATTCACTTAAATGATTTTGTTTAATAGATATATGATTTGGCTTGGGGATTCTCATGTGAAATTCCACAACAACAAAAAATTCATTGCTGGAATGCTGAGAAAAATTGGTTTCTTTTGGAGCATTATAAAAGGAAAACACATCGCTATTGCTGTAGAAGAATAACATGAGAGTTCTCAAGAACAACATGAAAAATCAAAATATGGGCCGGCTGAATCGAGAGTAAGCATATTTTAATGAATAATAAAATTTGAAACTGTTGAAACATCTAATGATATGGAATGTCAAGAAGGAATTTGAAGGAAAAGTCATAGAGTGGATCATGTTGGAGATAAGACTACTCAAACAATTTCAAATGAAACTGAATCACTTCTGAGCTATATTTTTTGGAGAATATATAGTACAAGTCATTGAATACCCACCAATTTCTCAGATTGGGGTTACTCTTCTCGTATAATAGGAAATTGTGCCTCCTGAAAAAGTAGAGGAAGAACCAGATGTAGAGACAGAGGTTGCACCTTAAACTAATATACAAAAGAAAACAGATCATGAGGAATAAGTTTTAGAGGAACCAATCTCAGAAGAGATCAATAAAAAATATGATTAGGAGTAGCATGAACCAGTTCATATGGATCAAGTAGAGAACCCTTCAGAGATTTATACTATAGTAATTAAAGAGAATTTTTATGTGGATGAGTCACTTCATTACTTTGAGGAAAACTCGGAAAATCCAATACAAAGGATTGCTAAAGAGATGTTAGATGATGAATCTCTACCTCTGGAACAGATAAATACAGTTGAAACTTAGACTAAGAATCAAGACCAAGGTACCTCTAATTCTTATAATGATCATGGGGAGGTGTTGATCAGAAAGATTAATAATGTTCAAGATGAAAATGAATCTTTGGAAAGTTCATTAGAAAATGAGAGGTAGATGTTTCAGAGCCTAAAATATAGTTCTATTTCTATTCTTGAAGTATAATATTTCAAGAAGGAAATGATTGCTAGAGTTGAAAATCTAAAATCTGAAATGGTGATGAAGACAGATTAAATGGTGTTTAAATCGTTAATGGAGCAACAATTCACAGCGGTCAGAAATAGTGATGACAGTACATCAGATACATCACCTTGTCTAATCAGAAGATTTCCGGCCATTACACCAGTTTTGAGAAATATGAATGACAAATTTCAAGATCTTAAATGAAATTGTGCTCCTTTATCTATGTTTTCGACAATCATAAGATTCTTTTTGACCTGTTGACATTGAATGTACCTAGAAATAGATCTTTTCTAAATCAGTTCACTGATATGTTTACTCTTTTTTGGAAGAAGGGATAGAGGATATATGATTTATTCCTAGTTAATTTGATTGAAGACATTAATAATACTGAGGAGGGAAGATATATTGTAATCTTGTTAGGAGATAGAGTAATGAAAAGGATGAGACTTCCGATTTTAGAGAACAAGGATGTCATTCAGAGGCACTAAATCCTATTTCCCAAAACATTTTTATTCCAACCTTGATTCTTGTTATCTTTACAATACTTTTAATTATATTTTCAATAAAATCAATTTGCATCCCATGTGTTTCTGTTAATACTTTTTTTACTATCATATCACGACTAGAATTCCTGTAATCCAGATTGAGATATTTATAAATAGTTTATCATAGCATTTATATAAGTTCGGTGCTACATTAAAATGTGTTATATTTATTATTCAATCGTCCTTTTTTGTCACAAAAGGGGGAGAAATTAAAATTAACATAAAATTTTATTTAAAATATGAATATTTTTTTAATATTTTAAATCCTTTTACTCAAGGGGAGAAATTATTTAAAACTTTTAAGATGTTATTTTGGGGAGAAATTATAAACACAATATATTTTTGAATTGTTAAAATAATTTTGTTAAAATTAAATATTTTTTTATCTTTGAAAAATTCTATAACTATATGTAATTAAATTTTTATGTTAATTTCATTGGTTATTTTTTGGGTTTTCTGATCATCAAAAGGGATACGTTGTTGAGAATGTTTTGTTATCAAAAATACATAATTTAATAAGTGGGAGATTGTTGAGAATTATAATATATCTCTTTTTGATGATTTTGATGCCCAAAAATATCATTATTTGTTATTCTAATGATTTTTCTTTTAGTACATTTCAGGAAAATTATATTCATTATATTTTTATTTTTAGAGAAATATTAATTGATTTAAGCTATGTGAAATATTTGAAAATGTATTTAGAAATTACTTGAGCATTTTATAGAAACACTGTTCATTCTCTACTTGTTCAGAAATTACTTGAGCATGTTTTGGATACATTTTTCATACCCTATGTTGAGAAGTGTAGTTTGAGGATGGAATGTGGTGTTTACATTAGAAGATATCAGAAAAGTATGGTCAAATAACCATATGTTATCTGCAATGTATGGAAGTAGAATCCTATGTTTGGAAGAAACCTTACATTTGGGAAATAAGAAAAGTATGGGAGAAGATCATTACATATGTATGGAACGTTTGAAAGCATAAAATAAAAGTATGGTTCATCAAAATTACTTTTTTGAACAACAATACCTTTGAAAGATGATGATAAACGTATGGTTCATCAACCTTACTTTTGTGATCAAAATATGATTGAAAGCATCAAATAAGAGTATGGTTCATTAATATTATGTTTTCAACCTCACGTTGTGAACCTTACCTTCCAAGAATTAATGTTTGACGTTGAACCCTACGTTTGACATCAGATATTTTAGTTAAAATTTTATCAAGAAACAGTATTTAAGCGGATTATTAGGATAATTTCATGCCATATTGAAAGCAAGAATCTAAATCATGTATTTTATGAATTCAAATCACTTTATTAATGATTAAATGTATCAATTTAAGAGGATATTATCCTGGATAATATTAAGGGATGTTATAACTCCTCTGTTATTCTATTTTTTGAATATTTCGAGTCAAAAAGTGACTTTTGTGGGTATGAATTTACAGATAAAATGAGCGTATTCATTAAATATTTATCTTTATTATTCTATATTAAAAAGAGAAATAGGTGAATCATCAATCTCTTGAGTTTTTCACAATGGCAGTTTTACAGAGACAACTTATTAAAAAACCAGGAATCTGTTGTTACGAAGAGAGAAAAAGATCTCTTTACTAAAGAAGAAACAAATTTATGTTTCACCAACTCAACAATAAATATCATTTGTGGATATAAAATTCTTGAAGTTTCTAAATTAATTTCCATATATTCTATAATCAAATCGACTCAGATATAATTCTACATGATGATTATTCTTTATGAAGATGGTGATCTGTGGAATAGGTTGATCACATCTCTATTAGTCCCCTCCATTACTCCAAGTCTCATGAATCAAGTACACCCACAACCTAGAAGTGGAAATATTCATTTTTTAGTCCTTGAGTAGGATAGTCAACAAATGACGAAAGTAAAAGGCATGGTTTAACAAAAATTTCCCAATATGATACCGCTAAATATTTAATAAGAATATCTACAAAAGTAATCCATATAATATTTCAACTTAAATAAAACATGGAATTGAATGGAATTTAAATATTTTCAATGAAACATGATATGAATTTAAAATATTGAATTTCTATCAAAATATTCATAAATTGGAGAAATTTTTTTAAAATTTTATATAAATAAATTGTCTTGAATAAATTGGTTCTCTAATCAATGGCATGAATAATCACATCAAAAACTACAAACCACCTATATCATAAGCCCTACATTTTTTTAGTGTTAAGATATAGTATCCTCCCAATTCTCATTTATCATAATGGGTCATGATATGTGTGCACACTCACATCAACACCTAATTAAGAGACATTTTCATGATAAATTGATCTACACACCATTATAGGGTCTACTAAGGGAAAATCACGTCTATCCTGGTTTAGTAGTTGTTTTCAACATTAGTAAATTTCTTGGGAGTCATAATCCTATCATTTTTTTTATTAATAACCCCTAAATAACCCAATAAAAAATTTTATTCATACAATCCATCATTCAATCATGGGAACATTAATCATTTCAAATCATTAAAACCATCACTATTTAACTGACCATATATATTTTTTGACAAGACATTTCATTTCAAAAACAAATCATGGGTTTTAATAAAAATAATTCCCTTTTCAAATCATCCTTTATATTAAGAAAATTTTCAATAAAAATAACATTCATTTATCTCATCAAATCTGGTCTCGAATCATGCCATCATTTTTCTCAAAATCAGCACAGTAATTTAATTTCATATACATTTTTAAAACAAACATAAAATTATAATTTTTTTAAAATCATTTATAAACTCATTTAAAATCATTCAATATACATGGATTTACAAATAAACTGAACAAACATCTGAAATGATAATTCCAACAGAGATCTGAGGGAGAGGGTGATCAGGAAAACAAAACTAGAAAAGCCGTCCATTACCACATCGATAAAATCCATAATCCTCATGATGATTAAACACTATCAATTAGGTATATGGTGAAAATTGGTTATTCCAAAAAGGGAATATATCACTTACTAAAGAAGAATAAAAGATTACTAATGGGGATTTGATCTTAGAAGATTATAGATCAAAGGATCTAAAATTTCATTAATGAGCCTCCATGAGTAAAAAAATAAAATTAGATACAAGAGGGGGAATATTGTATTAAATAAATTAGGTAATTTAAATTTGGGAAAAAACACCATGTCGTGTCCCCCCATGGGCACGACACAATCCAATTGAAAATAAATTGACCATGGTGCAACAACCCCAGGTAAAACCATATCTTCCCTTAGCCAATAGGCCTCTAGAATCCACAATAAAGATCATATTTACATGTTATAGGGCTATACCAATTCTAGTACACCACTCTATATGGGTTATTAAATTCACATAATGGACCAAATCCTCCCATCATACACTTATTCACCATAATCCTTCACAACACAACATCACTAACTAAATTGGATGTGTCTCTAAAACTTGATACATTATAGTGGTTCATCCCCTTAAACTAGAAACACCACATCAAAAGGATTCCATGTCCATACAACTACATTTTATATTATAATTCTATATACACCCCGTTGAAAGACTTCAAACACACCAAAAATATTGGAAACAACAGAAGAAAAGGAGAAGTATCCAAAACTAGTATTTATATGTTATAGTTTTTATATCCTTATAATTTATATCTTGATACATGAATATATTTTAGATATACTATGGTATTAATTTTAATAAAATAAATTAAAAATTTTGAGGGTGAAGTATTTGTAATAAATAATTTAATACCTCAGGTATATATGAAGAATATACATTCCAAAAACTATATGTTTATAATTATAATATATTTTTGAAATATTATTTTCAATGGAATTGAGATTAATTACGAAATCAATTAAAAATTATAAAAATTTATATAACACCACTTTATTCATTAATAGTAAAATATTACATCAAAATCACTTGAAACTAAGTATTACACACCTTATATTATTACCCACGATATATTATTAAATGTACTAAAATATTAGTAATTAAAAGGGTGAAATAAAAAAATATTCAACACTATGATGGAGAGGTTCTATGTACTACCAACTTATTTGTAATCTATGGAACCATAGGTTTATCCAAGGTCATTCACATGCATTATCTATTTAAATTATTTATGATTGTTTATAAAGTGTTTATAATTATTCAATGAATATCCCCTATGAGTGTCAAAACAGGTGTGCAACAATACCCATTGTCATGAACCAATTGATGATCGAGTTCATATAAATTCACCCAATTTATAGTTATTACCCCTATGAACCTCTTTTCTAGTTTCACATCCACCTGTAGTGTCTAGAAAGGGGTGTAATTTTTTATAAACCACTCACCCTATCCATTACCAAGATTCAATGTTATTTTATAAACATTGAATCATCCTTAGACTTATACATAGACTTATCCCTAGACATATCCTTATAAATATAACTTTGGATATCGCTAATATTTTCTCGTCCTATTTTCTAAAGGCTATATAAACCATTCCTATTACTATATCTATAAAAAATGAATAATTTCATACATAGATATTAATTGTTTCAATTAATATACATTACATTACATATACACATTCTTGAGGAACATATTGGTTAAATGTATTTGGAAACATGATACAAAAACAAATTATTTCGTGAATTATATTAATCTTCTCCCATAAATATCTTCCTTAAAAGTACAATTCATAGTGATATATTACATAAATACATTCTTCATGACCTAGGGAAATGAAACATAAGAATGGGTGATCTCAAATACTTAGTATGGGAAAAAGGAGAGATAAGTAACAAATAAATGAGAATAATGGTATGTGAACTTTAGAATAACATTTTAAAACCATACCCTATATATCAAAGATCATATTATTTAGTAATTTTATAAATATCGGTCTTTCCTAAGGCCTGAATAATATAATAATTAATGAACATGATTCATTATAGAATAAAAATAAGAAAATACATTGATTTATGGAATAAAAAATCATACAATGTCATTTATATTATAGTCAAGGATCACTCCAAAGGATTTCATTGTGGAATGGGTTCACTCACTAAACCATCATAATAGCTAAGTCTCACTCCCAATAACATAATAATTGAAAAAATTCCCATACTGAACCGTGTTCACTTACCATTACTTTCATATCCATATCATGAGATATTAATCCTTACCCAATTCTTTATAGCTAGATATAGGTCCAACCCACCATGGGGGGAATAAAGTATTGTTTTATTTCCAAGACATAAATACCTTGAGGTATTATAAACCCCATACTCCCCCATTAAAACCACATTTTAACTTTTTTCTCTTGATGTCTCCCAATAGTCTATTTGGATACTCTAAAATCTATTATTCTCTGGTTAAACCTCTGTTGGAATCCCTGGATTCATATATGATATGTGATTTCACCCTATTTTGGAATCCTATGGATTGGATCCATGTTTTCAGGGATGGTGTTTCAATGTTTGGTTACTTGATCTCCCATTACCTCATATCTCTATTGGAATTTCCATTTTTGGATTTTAATTAGTTTATTTGGCGATTAATGTTAGGTGGTTCTATAATGATTTTCACTAAAACTGAAACACATGTTTTGAGACTAATTTTAATGACATTTAAAATGATTTAAAACCCATATTTTTGATGAATTTATCTTTGGATTAAAAAGGGTATGGAATTTTAAAAACCCCTAATTTAAATGGAAAAAAATTGTTATAAATATTTGGAGAATTTTTTTTATGATTTTAGACCAAATATTATGAGATGAATGAATGATAATTTTGTAGAAAATTTCAAAAAAAATGAAATGTGATTTGAAAAGGGAACATGTTTGATGAAATCCTATGATTTGTGTTTGAAATGAAAATTCATGTTGGAAGAAAAGTTGTGAAATTGAACAGTGATTGAAGATATGATTTTAAATGATTAGTTTATCCATGATTGATTGATTAATTGTTTTAAGAACATGTGTTCTTGGGAAATTAGGGGTTACTAGGAAATGTTCACTAGTAAACTTACTCGCTCTTAATGGATCGATATTTATAGAAATAAATAAAATAAATTTGGTATGAATTTCCCTCAATGTGACCCCTAATGGGGTATATATTGATTTCCCATTATGGTTCCCATAATGTAGTGATTATTTTAGTGTGCAGACATATCTTGAGCAGTGATGATAAATTAGAAGTTTTAGAATCTTATATTAAGAAACTAATGTATCTTAGGGATTATGAGAATATTTTTTTGTTAGGTTTGACTTGATTATACATTACATATATTTTAGAACTTATTTATTAATTCCAAATAGTTTACAAAAAAAATTATATAAAATATAAATTCAATACAATTATTAATCATCTCCAATCATTTTAATTCAAATAATGTGTTGTTAAAAATTTAGAGATTCCATTCCATGAAATTCTTAATTTTATTTTAATGAAAATGAATTTTATTATTATATAATTTCATATTGAATATTTGGTAGTATCTTAATAACCTATTTTTATCACACCTATCTTATTCATTGAATATTTATAGATTATCTTTTATGAAGTCCAGGAAAAGGGAAAGAACCACTAATCTAATGTGACCTTTATATTTCTCATGTCATGATTTCTAATGAAATATTTATTTACTATTTTTATGGTGTGTATATTCAACAATGGTATATGAATATTTTAAAAAGTATTTTCATCCTTTCATAATCTAATGTTCAATATTCCACACCACATTTATTTTTGATAAAAAAAAATTTCAATCACCTACTTTTGAAAAATATTTATTAAGTTAAATTTTATCCAAAATTTTCCCACAAACTTTTGATAAATAATCATTTAATGTGATCTATAACCCCTTTAATTATGATAAAGATAAATACATTTTCTAAAAAAAAATATTTTGATGTGTCACAAACATTATACTCTTTACCTCTAAAGTATTTATTTCATAATAAATTAATTTTTAATTAATCAACTCATAAATTTCCTTATGAAATATTTTATTAGGTTTATTGAATTTTGGAATTAAATATTTTAATTGTTGAGGATAAATTAGGGGATACCGTTTGGAAATGTTGGGATACACATTTTTTCCAATCTGTTATTTATAATGTGATGAATTATTATTATTTAAAAATGGAACATATATGTATGAATGAATAAATTTTGGGGTCCTTTATCATCCTCTAATGAATTTTGTATAGTTTTATATCTCTCTAGATAATGAATCATGAATATTATCTGATTTATTTTACAACATGAAGCACAGAAATTCATGGATATCCTCACATGCAATAAATTCCTGGATTTATTCACAACATATAGTGTTGAATTTCATGGATGGATGAAAATATGATTTTTTCTATGTTTATTTTCATTAAATAATTCATTATTATAAAATTATTTAGTTTTATGAAATGATTCTATTTCATAGGCCTATGATTATACTATATGGATCATGTTTATTATCTCACACTTTTGTTCCATAGTACATGTTTCTTCACTTGAGATTAAATTTTCTAAATTCCTAATTTATGTAGAAATATTGTTATTCAATTTTCTTTTTGATATTATATGTCTCCCTAAATCGTGTGGCCGATTTTCACCTATTGACCTATCAATGTTTTGAAGCTCTGCAAATGTGCGTAGACGCACTTGGTTCGAATCCTTGATGATGATACTTTTTAATAGTTCATTGTATTTAGTTAATTTTATTCTGATTGGGGATTTAGTTTGCAGAGCTTATGAAATAATTTATGGATGAATTTTATTTAAAATATTGATAAATATTGATGTGAGTTCATCATTAGGAAGTTATGATTGTGATATCCTTGAGCATTGATTTATATTTCGTTGAATTAACACCCATTTCACAAGATAATGTTGATGGGAAATACTAATTGTTAAGGATTTAATCCAAGACTTACCAAAACTTAAGGTTCTAATATCAATCATATCTTGATGATGGTAGTGTATTTATGGTTCCAATAATCCATGGAAACCACACGATAGACCAAAAAAGTCATCAATCCATGGCATGTTGAGTCCAACATACACAATGTTAAATTAAGGAATATTAATCGATCAAATACTCAAAATAACTTAACATCCCTATATTTTGACTCCCACAAATAATATATTTACTCATCCACTAATATTAAAATTATTATGGTTTAAAAATTTATTATAATTCATTAACAATAGAAGAAAAATAAAGGGATAAGAAAAAAGTGGTACATCGAACACACACACACGAACAATGATGAGAAATAAAAAATGGGATTTCGATTGAATGAGGAAGAAAAATAAGGGATGGAGATTCAACAATATCTAAACTATTTTAAGAAAATTAATATTTATCTACAAATATTCTATGAGAATAAGATATATTGAATACGAAACATTCATTAAAAAATAATTTCAAAACACAAACATTAATGATTACAAATGATGAAAAACACAAAAGTGAAAACAAACAAAGAGAGGTGGAAGGGTATCTAAAGTGAAAACCTGAGTATGGAAGGTCATGCCATGACATTGGTAAGGCTTTGGTCATTCCAATTGATGATCCTATATTCTGAAATTTCATCCCCTTCGAAGGATAGTAGGAGGATACATTTATAGCCCCAGGAAGTGGACTGTTTGCATTCCCAATCTATCCCTCCACTTGACACGACGATTTGGACATCCATACAAATAGATATAGAGATATATACTTCTTTAAAGTTGTAGAATATAATTTTTTCCTACCACTCTAAAAATTGGGAGTTATTTGGACCTGTGGAGCCATGGTTATGGCTGGTTGATTAATCAATTTTCATTTTTCCATTTCAATCCAATCTTTTTGAAGTCCAAAATGTGAAAGAGTTTTTGAATAGTAACATTCATTCAGGGATGAATGATTTATTCAAAAAATTAATACACCTATATCCCATATTTCACAATGAAAACTCTCGTTTCGATTTGATGATTACATCATGAGACATGTCATGAATAGTGTCGTGATTTTAATTCCAGGTCAGATAGGTGGGTTGGAATTCAAGGCATTAGTTTGGCACCATGTTCTTGTATTTGGACCATAAAATGTTTATTCAGGGTTCCTTTGGATAATCACGAACATGTGGTGGTGTTTCATAAAATTTGGGCATCAAGATTTAGACTAGTAACACAGTCATCATTGATGGTCCTGTTTCATCACAAATTCATTGGGTCTTCTTGTGTTGACTATATGAGCCTTAAAATGGAAGAATTATCCCATCATTCCATCTAATGATACGTGAAAAATGGAATAATGAATCCTAAAAAATAAGAACCACTCAATTTGAATCATTATGATGAGTGTTATTTATAATATAGTAATCATATTCAATTGGACTACTAGTAAAAATGCATAGAAATTATACAATGTATTAAAACATTAATATTTCACACAAATTATGCACATTGCCTGTAAAATTATTAAATTGAGTGTATAATAAGTCATGAAAATATTAATAACCTCAACTCCCACACACTTAGTGTTTTTCATGTCCTCGTATGGAACAAATATAAAATCATACCATAATTGTTTTCACTCACCAACAAATATTAAAATTTTGTTTTCTCCAATCAGGGGTGGTTTTGACTATCTCACCCATCCATTTTGAATTCCTCCAAAAAAATTTATAGAAACAATGTTAAAAAACTAATTCATTTTTTCATGATCAGATTTAGAAATGGAAAATGTGGACACTCAAAACACACACCTCTCAAAATGATAAAATTCATTTGTGGAGGTTCACTCATTAACCAACCAAAATTGAAAATCATAGAGTTTGAAAGAGTTTTCAGCTTCCAATCACTATCCAATGTGCACAATAATCAATAGGTATTTTTAAGTGGTTTTTCTGTGGCTCTGGGATAGTAGGAATATAATGTCCTTGAGAGAGAAGATGAGGGGTAACACACCGACATAAAAAACAATAATGCACATTTGTTTTTGAGAAAAAACATTGAAGGAAGTGAAAACACATATTTACAAGGGAATGATTGTGTGAAGAAAAACACAATAGAGGATGAAAATATTAAGCGGATGAGAAGATGAAATATTTACAAACCACAAAACTTATCCCAATGACATAATAATATAATGCATGTGTTGTTTTTTCTTTTTTATTTATCTTTTTTTTGAAAGATGACCATCGCAAAGATCTCACACTCATATCCCATCCCATTATAGATCTACTCACAATGAAAATTTTAATAGTTATAATAAGATAAATGGTTGTGGAAGAGTGGTATTTGACCTACCCAAGAAACAAACCAATTTTTTGTGTTCTTTTTTTCGAATTTTATTAATTTTTTTTAATTTTTTTTAAAACATATCAATAACATTTACAAAATTACATAAATGAAATTACATTAAATTCCCCGAAACATAGTGAATTAAAACATCTCCCCACCCTAAAAGGGACGGTTTCCCTCATATATATGATAACATGGTGAAATCATTAAAGGGTACCAAAAATAAAATCCATTCCCCCCCACACATAAATTTCAAAACTAATTATGCAATGAAAATCCATGTTGATATTGTGTGTGAAAAAGTATAGGGATTGTAATGTGGCTATCAAAAAATGGTTTTCAAAGGCTTGAAGGGTCTTTCAAAATGAGGATTAATATAAGAAAAATTGTAGGATATTTGGCTATTGTGATTCTATTTTGGTTTAGAAAATGCCTCTATCATAGTAATGCACAATAAAGTAATAAATTCAGCTCGAAGGTCCAAAAACTCAAGACTCACAAATTGGGGTAAAAATACACATTTTGAATAGATGTCCATAGGTAGACCTGGAATTAAATCCAATGTTGGTTCTCACGGTTGGAGAGAATAATTTTACACATCAAAAATGGATCATTTATAATTTTTTAATATTGAAAAAAATTTCATAATCCAAAGTCATGATGGAAATTAAATATTTTTGAGTTAAAAAAAAGTCTGTTAACTCCCCAAAATAGTGGAAAAATTTAGAAAAATCATGGTGAGTAATCTTGACTCTTGATTTTTTTGTATATTTTTTTTGTTAGGATTGTTTTTTTAATTGTTTTTGTTTATGTTTTTTTTAGTTTTTAATAAAGATACACCAAAAAAAGGAAAGATAAAAAGAAAAGGTCTGATAAAGAAATTTGAAAAAAATGTATGAGAGACGAAGAAAAAGAAAGAGATATAGATAAGAAGATATAGAGAGTGAGTTAATGGGATAAAGGTTCCCCCTGGTTTGGATTTTGTGGGTTGCCATCTCCATCTAGTGGTGGGTCGACTACAGAAGATGGGGATCCAGTGGAAGTCAATGTTGAACCAGGATTGTGTGTCCTCTAATGGTGATGCTTTATATGATGTCTATTAACTATGAATGTCCTTCTAGAAGAGTGGTCTTGGACTAGCACATCACAAAACTTTTAATCATTATTAATAACAAAAGGACCATCCCAACGAGAATTAAACATACCTAGGTGAAGCCAAAATCAATAATTGAATATCATTACCTTTTCACCATTATGAAATACCTTTCTCAAGATGTGTTTATGATGGAGTGCCTTGGATTTTTCTTTGTAAAGATTATAATTATCATAAGAATCAATTCGAAGATCCTCCAGTTCATCCAATTGAAACATTCTTTATTCACCGGATTTTTGAAGATCAAAATTACATGTTTTCACAGCCCAAAAATACATATGATTTATTTCATATGTTAGATGACATGATTTACCAAAAACTATCCTAAAAGGAGACATCCTAATGAGTGTTTTATAGGGAGTTTTATAAGCCCAAAGTGCTTCACCAAGCCTTTCATACTAGTTTTTCTGGTGGGTTTTACAGTTCTCTAAAGAACAAGTTTCACTTCTCTATTAGGAAGTTCATCCATTCAATTTTTTTGGGGCTGATATGCAGTTGATGTTTTATGTACAACCCCATTCTTTTTCAAAATATATTAAATGGTTCTATTACATAAATGGGTTCCTAATTCACTTATATATGGATGTGGTGTGCTGAATTGGTGGAAGATGTGTGTCGTTAGGAACTCACTAACAGTATGTGAATCATCGTTTCTAGTGGGTTTGGCCGTGACCCACCTAAAAAATAATCAGCTGCAAGAAAGATGTATGAGAATCCATTATAACTAATAAATGGTCCCATGAAATCGATTCCACAAAATTCGATGATCACATTGAAAATTAATGGTTTTTGGGGAATTTTATTTCTCTTTGAAAATTTTCCAAACATTTTGCAAGTGGGACATGATTGAAATAACTCTTGCGAGTCCTTAAAGAGTGAAGTCTTGAAGAATCCATATTTTAGGGCCTTTAGGGAGGTCATTTGTGCTCCAAAGTGTCCACCTCCTATAAGTGAGTAATATAATTATAAGATGGAGGAATGTTCATCTTCATCAACACATCTCCTAATTACCATGTCTTCCCAGTTTTCGAATGTTTATTTTTTTTAAAAAAATACCATTTTGAATCACTTTTCAACATATATATTTGTTCTATTGAAAAAATTTCATGAAAAACTACAGAAACCATGTAATTTAAAATTGGGTCATACCATGGTATTTTTGGAGTTAGAGAAGAGAGGTGATCAGTGGGGAATTCAATATCAATGATTTATAAACGAGAAGAATTAGAAATTCTACTAAGGTGATGAGCCACATGGTTTTCATTTACTAGTATATCTTTTATTTCAAGGTAAAATTCATAGAGAATTAGGATACATATTATTAGATTCAGTTTTGAATCACTTTTCTTGAGAAAGAACATTATAGAAGAATGGTCTATAAAGATGATGATTTTGGCACATAAGAGATAGGGAAGGAATTTATGTAAGGCAAAAAAACTGCTAAAAGTTGTTTTTCACTGATAGTGTAGTTATATGGAGTTTCAAATAATGTTTTTGAGGAATAATAGACGACATGAGTTATTTTTTCACTACATTGACCAAGAACAACCCCAACGGCTCTATCAGAAGATTCACACATCAACTCAAAGGGTATGAAAAAATCTGGCGGTTGGATTATTGGGGTAGATGTTAGAGTAGATTTTAGTTCAACAAAGGATCTTTTTGAAACCTCATAAAAATGGAATTTTAGGTCATTTTGGAGCAACCGAGTGAGTGGGAGGGAAATTATACTGAATTTATGGATGATTCTCTGATAGAAACTAGCATGACTGAGAAATGAAAGGATTTCTCGAATAGAAGTGGGTTGAGGAATTGATTGAATCACTTTAATTTTGTAATGTTCGACATCAATACCATATTATGAACTATGTTCCCTAGAACAATCCCATTTTGATCCCCGAATTGAAATTTGTTAAAATTTAACACAAGGTTACACTTGTCACACTTTTTGGAGGACTAGAGAGTGTTAATTCAATCAAGACTCAAATGAATCACCATAAATGGTGATGTCATCCATGAAGACTTCCATGTAGTATTCAATGAATTCGGAAAAGATACTAATCATACACATCTGGAATGTTGCTGGATCATTGAAATGGACAGAAGGCAATCTTTTATATGCATATGATCCAATGGGACATGTGGAAGTATTATTTTCATGGTGCTGAGGTGCGATTGGGATTTGGAAGTAGTCGGTGTATCCATCAAGAATGAAATAGTGTGACTTTCTGACTAATCATTCCAGAATATGATCAAGGAATTGATGAGGATAGTGACCTTTTATTGTTTCATTTTTCAATTTCCTATAGTCGATGCACACACGCCATTTGTTCCTCACTCGAGTTGTGAATACCTCTCCATGTTCATTTGTGACAATATTTATCCCACCCTTCATATTTACATCTTGAATTGGACTTACCCCTACACTATATGAAATTGTGGGGATAATACCAGCCTTAAAAAGCTTTGTGATCTCTTCCATAACTACCTCAAGTATGAGTGGATTGAGTCTTCTTTGTGGTTGTGTAATTGGTTTGGATGACTCCTAGAGATGGATTTGATGAATGAAAAGGGTAGGTTGATTCCAGGTATGTCATATAGGGTCCACCCTATGGCCTTTTTGTTTTCCTATAACACGTGATCACGTTTGGAATCCTCAGTATTGGTAAGAAAAGCAGAGATAAGGATAATATATGAGTGATCACGGAAAAGGAATGAATATTTCAGGTGATAAGGAAGAGGTTTTAGTTCAATATCATCTTTCATTTTTGGGTTAGACAATATAGGAATGGAAAAAGGGACTTCAGATGCTTCAGATTCATTTTCTTTAATATTGTCCAAGGTCGAGAACTAGAGATCAGATTTGATGAGGGATTCAAGAGAGTTTTCAAGATCCTCTAGATAGATAGTGTCTATGAATGAATGGTACACATCAACTTCACTATTTATAACATTGTTAATCATGGTGAAAATTTCATAGGATCCATTGTCATTAGAACCTGATGAACATTGTAGATTAGGGTTCCATTGAATTTTATAAGTGTCCTTAGAAGCATGGATTGATAATGCAGAGTGATCCTCGAATGGTTATCGCATGGCTTGGAAAATGTTGAACTTGACCAGATGGTCACCAAATTCCATGGATAAGATGCCTGAATGGACATCAATCATGGTTATCGCAATCATGAGTAATGCTCTTCCTTGAATTAGTGGAGATTGAGAAGTGTTTGTCTCACCTTCCATGACAAGGACCTAGAAATCAGTTGGTAAGATACGATAATTGACTAAGATGAGGAAATCCTTAATAATTCACTCATGATTTTCTATTCTTTGATTGGACAATTGAATGAATACTCTGATTGGATATAATAGACCTAGACCAAGGTTGGATAATATGGATTTGGTCATGACATTAATTGAGGCTTCTAGGTCTATGAGTGCATCATCAAAGTTGGAACTTCCAATTTGGAATTGAAAAATAAAGATCCCTAGATCATTGAACATAAAGGGTATGGACTCATGGGTTGAAACATTTTTGAATTTCCTATTTTTCCTCTTGTGGGTACACAACTCCATCAGAAACATTCCATACATAGGAATTTTTTTATGGCGTCTAAGATTGGAATGTTGGCCTTAACACGTCTAAACATGTCGAGCATTTCAGGATCGCGTTCAAAGGACATCATTGGCTAAGAAACGGTGTGAGGAAAAGGAATTGGGTTCCAATGTGTAGTAGATGTAGGTGAGGGAATGGATTCAGGTTCATTTTCAAGTGTCATTTACTTTTCATTTTCTAGTTCAACATTTAATGGTAGTTTATAGGACTTATCGTGAGGTATAGAAATTTTCATTCCTGATCTAAATGCAATTTCACATACATTACCCATGTGGTTGGGTAATGGTTGAGCTGGGAGATTGGATGAATTGGATGGATGCTACAAATTAAGGTGGGATGCATGTTGACAAATTTGGGTTTCAATATTCTTGAGGCTGGAATGGGTGAAGGAGGTATGAACTTCCGTTGTACTTTCCCATGGTTTAATGTAAGAAGAGGCTTGTACCAGATTGAGATTACATAGATTTCGGTTCATGGGAAAGAGATTGTATTTGTTTTGGAATTGGGATGGATCACTAGGATAATGGAATCCAGGAGAAGGATTGTTCCTTTTAGGATGAGAAATAAATGGATAAGGTTATTGATGTTACCAAGACCTTGACCATATTGAAAATGGGTTGGGATTTGAGGGGGGAATTAATGGGGGAATTGAGGGAGATGAGATATGGGGTTACAATACCTATGGCCTTGGTTATAGGAAGATGTGAAGGGCTCAGAGTGAAGTTGATTGATGTTTCTAACAAATAGAACTAATATGTGAGGGTTGGTGTTCTACTAAACATATGATGCATTGAGCTCCATTGGTCCAGATGAATCACGTTGATCCTTTTGAAGTTGTGGACATGTGTCTGTTTGATGAGATTTAGAGTTGTAGATTCCAAATTTTTTTACAGGTCTAGGAAACATTGATTGTAGAGAAGATTGGGTTGGGGATTTGGTAGCCATATATAGTTGTCACACAAGTCCTTTAGGTTCACTCATACACTCGGTCATATTGTTCGCCTCAATATATTGTTATCTTGGACATGTTTGACTTGAGAATTTGCTCAAAAATGGAATTGCTATGTGTTTGCTGCCATGTTGCTTATGGGATCTCTTGCAGCTGCACCAGTTTCATCAACAAGTGCACCGTAACTTGCGGCATCAATGAATGTTCTATCCATAGCTATTAACCCCTCATAGAATTATTGGTTCAATAGTTTTTCAGGAATTTTGTGATGTGGGCATGTTTCGAAAATCTTTTTGAACCACTCCCAGTAATCATGGATTGATTCACTTGGGAACTAAAATATACCACTTATTTCTTTTTAGATAGAAGTAATACGAGAAGCGGGAAATAATTTCTCTTAGAAAAGTCGCTTCATGTCATTACATGTGGTTATGGAACCAGGGGTAAGGTAGTAGAGCCATGAAATAGTAGTGTCAGCTTTGGAGAAATGGATTGCTCAGACTTTTATATGTTCCTCAGAAACCCCTTGAGTCTTCATCGTTGAGAACACCACATGTAACTCTTTATAGTGTATATGTGGATCCTCACCGGCTATTTCACAACCCGTCCTCGGGGCCCATGGCATCTCTACCCCATTCCTGCCTTCCATAGGCCAGGGGCTGGTGACCAGCACCAAAGGCATAAATCCAGATGAAATGGAAGGCATTGCCTTTATATAAGAAAACAAACACCATAGAGTATGTAAGTTGAAGTAAAAACTATGTAAACTGAGTACAAAAGTAGGTGTTGGAAAGTAAATGGGACAGTATACAAACCCAACTGAAAGTGTAGTACAAATGGAAGGAAAGTACAACAACTGAAAAGTAATGCAGCAACCACGAAGTCATCCTTCAGAACTCCCACCTAAAGGGTGAGCACAGACAGTCTCGTTGGCTTCTCGAGTCCGGCCTTCCTCTCCGTGTACGTCCAGCATAATAGACCACCACCGGGTACCGTCCCACTCCTCTAGCCTCAACTAAGATCAGCGTTGTCCGTCATCTGTAACCAATACAATGTAGTGCGGGCATAGCCCGTGCAGGGGAAAGTATTCGATACTCAGTATGGACCCTGAGACTCCCGACGGTCTCCCAAAATCCAAAAAGGATAAACCACAAAGGAAAGATACAATCACAATGTATCAATCAACTCAACTTAGGTATATACCCATACATATACCTAAGTCATCAATTCCTTTTCTTCTCCAACACTCATGCCCAAGTTCATCCCAGTCCACACAGGAAAGCGCAATCCAATCCACATAGGAAAACACAACCCAATTCACACAGTAAAGCAAGTCAATCTTATCGATGACAATGGTTGAAAGTCAAGACTCAGCTCACACAGGAATACTATTCACAAGATAGGTGGAGATGATTGATGTAGCCTCTGAATCGTCTCCTCTAACGACCCCACATAGGTTCCAAGTACAGATTTTGTTGTTTCTGATCCCACAGATGATCCAAGTATAGAAGTCATCGTGGACGAACCCACAGAGGATCCCAGACCAAAAGTCATTGTCGTCGAACCCACTGAGGATCCCATCATGGTAGACGTCGTCGTCGAACCCACAGAGGATCCCAGTATGGTATTCGTCCTCATCGAACCCACAGAGGATCCAAGTACGGTAGTCATCCACGTCAAACACACAGAGGATCCTAGGATGGTATTTGTCCTCGTCACAGCCATCTCTAGGGTTCCCGCACACAATATACTTTATTTCGGGAGGGTCTACTCCTCGAGTCGAAGAGGTGGATACATCAACCATCACAACGACCATAGTTAGTGTATCCCATAGTTCTGTCCCATGCCATAGGGTAAAAAAAAGCAAAACGTTCCCAAGTCACGAAGAATAAGACAACCAATCCATTTTCCAAAAGTACATGGAATGTAGGTAAGCGATACACGCCGTGTCATCAGACACCAAGTACTGCTCGTGTTAAATGGCCTGTGTCGCTGGGAAGGTCGTGTAAATAAAAAAATACATGGTGTGTGGTATGGTTACACGTCGTGTCTTCAGTCCACGACGACTGTCTGTGTACAACAGCCCATGTCAAAGGACTATTCATGTAAAAAGTAAATACACGGCATGTGGTATGGTTACAAGCTGTGTCCAAACTTCTGGGGTCGACTCCGTGTACACTGGCCATGTCTGGCCGTGTGGTGGAGTATATGCTACTGTACTCCACCTCGTACCCGTGTATTACCAGAATACACACTGAGTCATCCCGAAGCCGCATCTGCCATGGTGAAGGAAGTACACATCGTGACTCTTGGTCGTGTAGTTCTGCATGTGTCTGTGTATCTCCCGGATTACACGCCGAGTCATCTCGAAGCCGCTTCTACCATTGTGAAGGAAGTACACGATGTGCCTCTTGGCCGTGTATTTCTGTCCGTGTCTATTTATTTCCCTTGACTACATTCCATGTTCACCGGAGTCTCCTCTGTTAAACTGTGTGGACAGTACATGCCATGTGACTTGTGTCACACACCATGTGTCACTTATTCTGATGTCTGTTACTTCTGCCGTTGAATGCTTGTACTACACAATGTGTTCTTTGGAAGGACAGACCATGTATTATGGAATTTTCCAGAAATGACGCCTCTGTCCAGCACGCCTCTCGAGGCGTCAATCCTATGTTTTGATGATATGTTTGCTACAAAACTCATGTTCCTAGGTCGAACCGATGTTCTGAGGCTCTTTTCTATGTTTTCGGGCCTCTAATCTTCTCTGAAAACATTCTGTGATTCACTGATCAAGAACAGTAGGCGAGAACCATACAACAGGAACGACGGAGGAATCAGATAGTGTTAGTTTTGTATGGTTCCTTCCGAATTAGTTTGATAGAAAAAGGTTTAGAAAAAAACATCAACATGGAAGGAAAACCAATATTTCTCAATTAGAAGAACACCCCTTATTCAAAAGAAGTCCACGGAAGCTAGAGTCGTGGGAGTGGTTTTGATGACGGCGTTGGGGTGCGTCCAAGAAGGGAACGACGTCTCACAACAGCTATGGATAGGAGAAGGAATGACACATCGTCGATGAGTTTCTGCATCGGTGCCTCCTCCTTTGTCATGGAGGTAGAAGAGGACCGAAGATACTGGGTCTCCGAGTAGATGATCCTTGATGAATTGTTGTCGTTCTTCATTGAGGATGAAGAAGTTCTTCGCCAGAGAAATGATGTTCTTCAAGAGACTTAGATCTCTCTCCTCCAATCCTCAACACAACAAATCTAAACCACAAAATTAAAATAATCTCTTCTTATTTTATTAATTCATGCCAGGATTTCAATATTCAAAAAAACGTAATTCCAATAATTGAAGTAGTGTGTTGGGATGATTAAATGTGAGGAGAGGGGAAGTCACCCAATTAATCGGAGGTTTAATAGTTAAGATGAGTTACACATATTATGTGGGGGTTTAGAGGAGTTGGGGAATGTTAGGGGTTTGGATCTTCTGGGCCCCACCTCACCATTATTCTCTCAGGGGTAGTTAACAACAAGTGTGTCCCACCAAACTTCCACTCATAGGTAATAAAAACTTAAAATATGAAAAAAAAAATTGTAACACAATTTTATTTACATCACATTTATGTCAACTTTTTTTAACAACTCCTCCTGAGAAAACGCACCTTCGAGAAAATGTTCTCCTAAGAAATTACAGGCGCTGCGGTTTCATTGGTACCCTAGGATTTCAGTTATGAGCACCAGATAAAAAGTTAGAAAAACCCACTCATCCGTTCACTGAACGTACCTGAGCAAAACTTCAGAAATTTATTCCTGGCACACCGAGCCTCGTAATCAGGTGTCGTCTGAAGACACAGACTCGTAAAATTCCAATGAAATTAGGAAAAAAATATCATTGAAATTTAGGGGTCTTTAAATTACTCCCAATCAGGGATTTACGTCCCCATAAATCTATAACAAAAACTTGGGAAACTAATGATGTGACGAGTATGAAACTGAGCCTCATGCTCCCATGTGCTCTCCTAAAAGATCACGCACTTCCAAGGAAAGAAAACAAGAGGAATCAACTATCCCCATAGGACTCACCCATGTCGATCATCAACCTCTACTAGAACCATGTGATAGTTTCTCCGTCATCGATGTCCACCTCCTTGTGGTCGATGATATACGTTGGTTCATGCATGCATCTCCTTAGCTTAAATGCGTGGAAGACGTCGTGCACTCGGTGCAACTAAGGTGGAAGGGACAGATGGTAAGCCACTCGTCTACCCTGCTGAGGACCTTGAAAGGTCTGAAGAACCTCGAAGATTACTTTCCCCCTTGGTCAAACCTCCTTAGACCTCATCGAGGTGAGACACATACAAAGTTGTGGTCCCCATCCTTGAACTCCATTAGTCTCCACCACCTATCAGATTAGGTCTCCTGTATGCTCTGTGCAGTATCATCTGCTATGAACCATAGACGATCACTGCCCTCTCCTACATCAGGACACACCCCAGCACTGTCCCTGATGTGTCGCAGTGAACTATGTAATCAATGCCCTCAGGATGGGTGCACTGGTCAACCTCTACCTCATCTCCGGAAAGTTCTGCTGGAAGTGGTGCTGCAACTCTAGAGAATTCTGGAACAATGGTAAGTTTGGCCATCTCCTGAGTGATTGAATGCACCCTCTTATGCATGATCTTATCACGTGATCCCTGGGTATTCCTTTCCTCTGACCAAGGAAATCCCCTTCCCAACATTGTAGATAAACCAAAACCGTTTTGCCTAATACCGGCAATCTGTGTATGAACTGTGGTTGCCCATTCCATACTCTAACTAACTTCATAAGGCCTCGACACTGCCACCAAGATGTTCCAACAGAAACTGTCACCTCAAGGTTCATATCACACTGTCGGCATAACTGTGATTATCGAGTCTCCTCCTAAACGTATCTCCAGACGTGACGGTCAAGTCAACGGCTTAACCAAAAACTCAAGGTCTTGGACAAGATTCATGGAAAGTAGGAATGATTGGTACCTATGTCTCTTGATACGGAAAATAGTAGTAGACACCAGTCATACCTCAAATCATTATTAGAGCCCTTGGGTCACACTCCTTGACCACATGCAGTTATTCTCTTCCCCTGCCCTCCACCTCCCTGAGCCTAGCGAAGACTAAAAAAGTTGGTGGTTGTAACATGTTGAAATGTAAACCACATCATATTGCACTCTAGCTCTGCTTCCACATCTGCTGCCCTGCATATTCATTTGTCCTTAAAACTTCAACTTCTTAAAACATTTACACGCCCAAGTCTCTAAAAATGGCTCTAGTTCCATACTCTTCCACTGATAAAATCCTCTAGATGTATCCGATCATCCAAAGAACATTCAACCACAATGCTTCTCTCAAGCACCCTAGAGTGAGTATGAATTCATAGAGGAAAAATTGTTGGCTTGGTTGTTCTTAAACACACCCCGCTCAGAAGTACGATCCCTCAAGCACTATTCGCATCTTATTCTTCGAGTACTCGGAATGATAAGTATGCCTCAACGAATACTCATCTACTGACACGTCATTCTTCCGTAGCAGTATATGCTCTAGAAAAACACTCAACCACCCCCTCAAGCCAGTCCTCAGCAGCCTGAGAGTCAAGATTTCCTCGAAACTAGAGGGAATCTGATGTTGAAACACATGTAAGGTACTAAGCATGCATGTTTCATCTACCGGTACAGCCGTTTGTAACTGCTGAACAACAGGTACTGATATAGCTAGCACACTACCTGAAGATACTATCTCAGGAATCAGTCCACATACCAAGGTCTTATTACTATACGGACCAACTTCATGGTCACTCACTTGAAAACACTAGTAGCTATGTCCACAATCCACTACACTAGTGTCTCAACTAGGCAGAAAACTCTAGCAATCACCTCCATCTAGTCCAATACTGCCAGAGAATCCGTCTCACCTCATAACCATAGAGGCCTTTGCTGCTAGGAATCGAGCAACATGCTATGTCGGCATACATCCTCTACTAGTATGGCTAGTGGCATCCGCTGCCCAACAGGTGGTGGTGCTGCTTGTACACCACCCGAGGGTGCCAAAATAGTAAAAAGGGCCCTGCACCGGAGCCTCTCCGCTTGGTGGGCCATCATCCTATACTCTCTCTCAAGAACCCTAGTAGGATTTCTTTGTAGTGGAATAAAATTACGAAAAAGGGGATCCACAGTCAAACAGTATACTTGGTGAGCTGACTCAATGAGACCACAAAGGAAACTCTTGAAACCCACACACAATCATAGTTTTTGTGCACTGAGTCGGAAATCAGAAGTCAGGGTCCTGGTGAATGGATACGTCGGCCACCGCACCAACACTGGTCTCCATGGACTGATAACCACACTCAATACCCTAAACCCTATTGATTCACACAAAAGAAATTGTCAGAGTCTTGAGTTCTGCAGTTGAAACGACTCCATTGATACCAATTTGTCCCGACCCGTCCTCGGGGCCCGTGTTGTGACTACCCTAAGCTCGCCTTCTATAGGTCAGGGGATGGTGACTATAACCAAAGGCATAAATCCCAATGAAAGGGAAGGAATTTAATTTATATAAGAAAGAAAACACCACAGAGTACGCAAGCTGAAGTAAACACTAAGTAAACTGAGTACAAAAGTAAGTGCTGGAAAGTAAATGGGCCAGTATACAAACCCAACAGAAAGTGCAGTACAACTGGATGGAAAGTACAACAACTGAAAAGTAAAGCTGCAACCATGAATTCTTGCTCTGGAACTCCCACCTAAAGGGTGAGTACAGATAGTCTCGTAGGCTCCTCGAGTCCGGTCATCCTCTCCGTGTATGTCCCGCCTGATAGACCACCACCGGGTACCGTCCCGCTCCTCAAGCCCCATCCATGATCAGTGTTGTTTGTCGTCTGCAACTAACACAACGTAGTGCGGGCATAGCCCATGGAGGGGTGAGTATTCGATACTCAGTAGGGACACCGAGACTCCTGATGATCTCCCAAAATCCACAAAGGATAAACCACAAAGGAAAGATACAATCACAATGTATCAAACAAGTCTACATAGGTATATTCCCATACATATACCTAAGTCATCAATTCCATTTTTGCTCCAACTCTCAAGCCCAAGATCATACCATTCCACAGAGGAAATCACAATCCAATCCACACAGGAAAACACAACCCAATCCACACAGGAAATAAAGTCAATCTTATCGAAGATAAAGATTTAAAGTCAAGACTCAACTCACACAGGTATACTATTCACAAGAGAGGTGGAGATGATTGATGTTGCCTCTAAACCATCTCCTCTGCCGAACCCACGTAGGTTCTAGGTACAGATGTTGTTGCTATCGAACCCACAGAGGATCCAAGTATAGAATTCATCATCTTCGAACCCACGGAGGATCCATGCACAGAAGTCATTGTTGTCGAACCCACAGAGGTTCCCATCACGGTAGATGTCATCGTCGAATCCATGGAGGATCCCAGTATGGTAGTCGTCCTCGTAGAACGCACAGAGGATCCCAGTATGGTATTCCACCACGTCGAACCCACTAAGGATCCTAGTATGGTAGTCGTCCTCGTCACATCCACCTATAGGTTTCCATATACATCATACTTAATTTCGGGAGGGTACGCTTCTCGAGTCAAAAGGGTGGATACATCAACCGTCACGAAGACCAGAGTTAATGTATCCCGTAGTCCCACGTCATAGGGTAAAACCAACCGAAACATGCCCAAGTTACAAAGAACAAGACAACCAACCCATTTTCCTAAAGTACATGACATGTAGGTATGTGATACATGCCATGTCATCAGACACCAGGTACTTCCCATGTGAAATGGCCCGTGTCACTGGGCAGGTCGTGTAAATAAAAAATTACATAGTGAGTGGTATGGGTACACGCTGTGTCTTCATTACATGGGTACTGTCCATGTACCACAACCCGTGTCGAAGGGTTGTTCATGTATAAAATAAATACACGACGTGTGGTATGGTTACACACCATGTCCAAACTTCTCGGGTTGGCTCTGTGTACACTGTCCATGCCTGGCCGTGTGGTGGAGTACATGCTCGTGTACTCCACCTCATGTCCGTGTATTACCAAAATACATGCCGATTCATCCCGAAGCCGCATCTTCCATGGTGAAGGAAGTACATGCCTTGCCTCTTCGCCATGTAGTTCTTCCTGTGTCTGTGTATCTCTCGGATTACACTCTGAGTCATCCCGAAGCCGCTTCTGCCATGGTGAAGGAAGTACACGTTGCGCCTCTTGGCTGTGTAGTTCTGCACGTGTCCATGTATATACCTTGAATACACACCATGTCCACTGGATACTCCACTGGTAAACTGTGTGGACATTACACGTCGTGTGACCAGTGTCACACGCCTTGTGTCACTTCTTCTGATGTTCGTTACTTCTACCACGGAACGCTTGTACTACACAATGTGTGCTTTGGAAGGACACGTCGTGTATTCTATAATTTTCCAGAAATGACTCCTCTGGCCAGAACACCTACTGAGGCGTCCATCCATTGTTTAAATGATCCATTTGCTAAAAAATTATCGTTCCTAGGTTGACCCGATGTTTCGAGGGCGTTTCCGATGTTTCCGGGCCTCCGATCGGCTCCGAAAACATGCCTTGATTCACCTATCAAGAACAGCTGGCGAACACCAAACAATTAGAATGGCGGAGGAATCAGGCCGCGTTAATTAGGTTTGGTTCGTTCCACATTAGTTTGGAAGCAAAAGGTTTAGGGAAAAACATCAACATGGATGGAAAACCAAAATTTCTCAATTCAAAACACACCCCTACCCCAAAAGAAGTTCGCAAATGCTAGCGTCGCGGTGGTGTTTTTGATGACGGTGTTGGCATGAGTCCATGAAGGGAAATACATCCCACACCAGCTACAGAGAGAAGAAGGAATGACACGTCGTTGGTGAGTTTCCACGTCGGTGCCTCCTCCTTTGTCATGGAGGAAGAAGAGGACCAAAGATACTGGGTTGCTGAGTCGATGATACTTGACGAAGTGTTGTCGTTATTCGTTGAGGATGAAGATTTTCCTTGCCAGAGAAGATGATGTTCTTCATGAGACGTAGAGCTCTCTCCTCCAATCCTCAAGGAAACCAATCTAACCCCCAAAAATAAAATAATCACTTCTTATTTTATTAAGTCATGCCATGAGTTCAAAATTCAAAAATACTTAATTCCATTAATTGAATTAGTGTGTTGGTATGATTAAATGTGAGGAGAGGGGAAGTCACCCAATTAATGGGATGCTTAATATTTAAGATGAGTTACACATCTTAAGTGGGGGGTTTAGAGGGGTTAGGGAATGCGAGGGGTTGGGTTCGTGTGGGCCCCACCCCACTTTTATTCTCTCAAGTGTATTTAACAACAAGTGGGACCCACCCAACATCCACACATAGGATATATCAACATAGAATATGAAATAAAATTGTAACACAATTTTATTTACATCACATTTACATAATATTTTTTAAACAACTCCTCTGGAGAAAACGCACCTTTAGAAAAGGTCCTCCTAAGATATTATCGGCTCTACGGTTTCATCAGTGCCCTCAGATTTTAATTCTGAGCAATGGATAAAATGTTAGAAAAACCTTCTCATTCGTTCACTGAATGTACCCAAGATAAACTTCGGAAATTAATTTCGGGCACACCGAGCCTTGGAATCTGGTGCATTTTGAAGCCACAGATTCATAAAATTCCAAAGAAACTAAGAAAAAAATTTCCGTGAAATTTCAGGGTCTTTATAGGATAGCCTTTGGAAATGAGGAAGAAGATGAATCAAACCTGATTTGAGTTCTATGTCATCATCTATGTTAAGATATTTAATACCAAGACGTATGTAATTAATATCAGGGGAAGAGAGTTCTTTAAGTGTTTCTTTCCTAGTATTGGAGATATCTAATTCAATTGGTTGAACAAGGACTGGTTCATGAATTATTTGATTATCTTTTATGTTCCTCCTATGTTGGAGAAGTTTTTTCTCAATTTCAGGGTCAATAAAATATGATGGATTGTTTGGGATGCTATGGGGAATTCAGAATGATTTTGAATAATGATGATGATATTTTTTTGTTTCTTTTTTCAGTTTATTATTTTTTTTAGAAGGGGGTTTTTTCTTGGTGTTTTTTTTTCAATTTTATTTAAACATTGTTTTTGGGTTTTTTTACAATAAAAAGAAACTAATGAATACCTAATACACCATCACCAGAAATAGCACCATTTTAAACATGTGTCTGATTGTCTCCAATTGACCGGTCAATGTTCTGATGCTCTGCTAATGTTTATAGAATCACTTGGGTCGAATCCTCAGCGATGATTCTTTTTAATAGTTGGTTGTTTTTATTTAATTCTATTTTTGAAATAAAATTATTTTTTATTTTATAAAATCACTTTTAAGGGAAAGTGACAAACTGAAGTCCATCAAAACAACCGAAATAATAGCCAAAATAACAGGAAAAGAACCCAAGAAAAGACAGGACCTACCTCTTCCCAGAAACATAGCATCAAAAGGCTTCCACCAAAGCATGTAAACTCAGAAAATAGTCCCGTGAAAAGATGCACAAGCATTTAACCAATTGACAAGCCATACCCTCACAATCTTCCACTCCAAGTGACTTACAGTAGTGAAGGTCTTGTGATCTAAACCTCATATAAGTCAAGACCATATAATTGCTGGGATTGAAACACCCAATCTCACCTCGGGACACACAAACTAATGATGAACTTCCCCATAAACAAAAATCATAGGAAAATGTGAGCACCCATGCATTAATAAAAAATTGGATGAGTATTATTGTTGAAAAACAATTGAATTCTACTTGATACTGTATCTCTAATCAATCTCCAGGATATAGTGGATACCTGAGTATGTGGATCTCCCCGTATCAGGACATCAAGGGAAAAAAGTCAGCCTATCCCAGACATGGTGTGTGTTCATCATTAGGTAGTTCGTCTGGTTATATCCTTGAGATTTGATTTATATTTCATTAAATTAACACCCAGGTCACAAGATAATGTTAATTGTAATTACTAGGTGTTAAGGAATTAATTCAAGAATTATCATAATTTAGGGTTATAATATCAATCATATCTTGTTTATGGTAGTGTATTTATGGTTCCAATAATCCATGAAAACCACACATTAGACAAAACAAGTCATTAATCCATGACATGTTAATTCCAACATACACAACGTTAAATTAGAGAATATTCATTGAGCACATACTGTCAATCACTTAACATCCCTAAATTTAGACTCACCCCAATAATATATTTAGTCATCAATTTATATTAATATTAATCAGGGTTATATATTTATGATATTTAATTAACAATAGATGAAAAATAAATGGATAAGAAAAAAGTGGTACATCAAACACACACACACGAACAATGATGAGAATTAAAAAACAGACATTCGATTGAATGAGGAAGAAAAATAGGGGAAGTGGATTCAACTATATTTAAAATATATTTAGAAATTTAATATTAATCTTCATAAGGAGGATTAGAAAAAGAGATATTGGGGAAAAACATTCATTAAAACAGAATTACAAAACACAAACTTACATGATTAGTAACGAACAACAACACAAAAGTGAATGGAAAGAAAGAGAGGAGGAAGGGAATATCATGTGAAAACATGAGTATGGAAGGTCATTAAAATCCTTTGTAAAGGCATTGGACATTCCAATTGATTCCTCTAACATTGGAAATGAAAACACCTTTGAAGGAGAGTAGGGGGGTGCATTTATAGCCCAAGGAAGTGGATTGTTTGCAATCTCAATATTTCCCTCCACATAGCTCGATGATTTGGACATCCAGAAAGATGAATCTCAGGATATCTAGTTCTAAAATGTTTTATATTATAATGTTGGGCCATGACCCTCAAAAGATTAAATCATTTGGACCTATGGATCCAATGTTATGGCCATATATTAAATAATTTTAATCTTTCCATCTCAATCCAATCTTTTTTATGTCATAAATGTGAAAGAGTTTTTTAATAAAAATATGCCTTAAAAGCCGAATGATTTCATCAACAAAGTCGTCCAACTATATCTTCTATTTCACCCCGAATAATATCAGCTCGATTGGATGATTACCTCAGTATACATGTCATTAATAGTGTCCAGATTTTAATTCTTGGCCAGAAAGGTGGGATGGAATTTAAGGTAATAGTTGGGTCCCTTGTTATTATAGTTGGAAATTAAAATATTTATCCATGATTACATTGGCTAATCAAGAACATATGTGGGAGTATCATAAAATTCAGGAATTGGGAATTAGAACAGTAACTCAATAATCATTGATGATCCTATTTCATCACAAATTCATTGGGTCTTCTTGTGTTGACCATATGTTCCTTTAAATGGAAAAATTGGCCCATGATTCCTTCCAATGATTTGTGAGAAATTGAATAAGGAATACTATAAAATAATAACCACACAATTTTAAATATTAGGGTGTGTGTTATTAAAAAATAGTAAACTGACTCAATTGGACTACATCTAAAAATCCAGAAATATTATACATAGTATTAAAACATTAATATTTAACACAAATTATGCACATTTCATATAAAATCAGTAATGGGAAAATATAATAAGTTATGAAAATATTAATAACATCACTCCCTACTCATTATTTCTCATATAAATATTTACTAAACCCTTAATGACATTTTTGAGATTTTTCCCATTACTAACTATTTGAGATCACCACTTTGTTATGGTTCCATTCTTGAGTTTGTGAAGATGAATATCACTTATGAGATGTCTATAAGGATGTATATTATAGATAAATTATATATAAATGTTCAATATTATTTTAAAAAAATTTCTTATGTAAGTAGTCCTAAAAGTCACTAAACATTATGATCCCGAGGATATGTTCTTATTTGTAAGATTTAATGTTTAGAATTTTGAAATGATGAAAAATTATTATATTTTTTTTAATGAGACATATCACATTGTATCAGTGTTAGTGATTAAGGAATTCATTTTTAAAACCAGCCCCTACTGTTCAGGTCTAGGGTGCCTTAGTATTATCATAAAGTTTAATTATTTGTTAGGATTATTTTGGTATGTTTTTTGTATTACGATGATAGAACCGTAGTACAAACACTAGGGATAATATAATTATATGATAACATCCTTATGATTTTTTAATGTAAAGGTTGTTCAGTGATCATGTAATTACTTCCATGCATGGATACTGGAGAGTGGATGTGATTTGTGAAGAAAATTCACCTATTGTTAATCAGCCTAAAAAAATAAAGTCAATTATCTACATGATCATCATTTGGTGCTTGATGAGTGTGTCTAGGACAACACACAAGTTTGGAAAATACTAGGGTATATTATTTTGTGAATTAATATACTCTTTATGAACCATTATTAATGATTTAAATGTAATTTTATGGTATAATATATAACAATCAAGGTTAGATAACCTAATGGGAAAATGACCATGGATAACCCTGGTTAACAATGAGTGTTATAAGATAATCAATTTTTGACATGGTTTAATAGATTTTTTCATAGTTTTAAATGATATTTTTATAGAATAATATGTATTTGGATTGATATTTAACATCCATATTGTCAATCGAAATTATTTTATCAAATATTATCAAATTATTTTTGTTTTAATATTTGGTTTGAAATAGGATTCTAAAAATGAATTCATGAAAGGTGTATCTTTAGAAACTCATTTGACTTTTCTATAGAGGAATATTTAGAATAAATTGTTTAGGATCATAATATTTGTCTCGAACGTGGGAAAATATATGTTACCTAGTATTCCATATGATATAATGGTTTGGGTCTTGAACAATCACGGATAACCTAGTAAATTAATACCCAAAGCAATCTTGACATACCTCATGTGGTGTTCATGATCCCCACATGTTTGAAACATGTTCATAGTGTCATATCATAATTAAGAGGGAATGATTTTTCTGCAAAATAAAGGATGAAAAAAGATACATGTATTCATTCTAAACACACAAAATGGAGAGATTATCATATTAATAATAGTAAAATAATACCCAAAATATACATTTTCAAAGGAAAGAAATATGAAATATAAAATTTTTGAAAACCCTTGAAATAATTAGATCATATCTCCACCAGTCAATTTCAAAACATTGGGTCCCATGAATCACGTACACCCACACCTCTAACTAGTGATTTCCCATTTTTTGGACTTAACATAAGATAATATAAAAATTATCAAAATAAACGATATGGGTGTCAAAAATATCCTAGTTGGATACCACCTTATATTTTATAATAAATTCCATGAAAAAAATACTATTTATACATTAAAATTAATTTACACATTGCATGGAATGAATTTTAAATATTTTCAACAAAACACGACTTGAATTAAAAGGATGAAAGGTGTATAAAAAAATTCATAAAATCTCATTATATATGAAACATTTATGAAAAATAGTAGGCATGAATAATGATGTTCTATAATCAATGGAGCATATAATAAAATCAATAACAACAAATCATGATGAACCTAAGCCCTAAGATACATTGGATTCTGGATATATGATCCTCACACATCTAATTTATCATCGAATCTCAAGATATGTGTGCACACTCAGATTAGAACACCAATAGGGGACCCATTACAGGAAATCAATCTATAGGCAATTAGGTAACCCATTAAGGGAAAATCATCTGAGATTTGTTTTAGTTAGTGATATCAAAATAAATCCATTACTAGAAAGTTAGAGTCCATGATTACATTTCAAATTAAACCCTAACTACCCATGCTCACTTGTTCATTAAATAATTAATCAATTTTTCATGGGTAATTAAATTATTTAAATTAATTTTGTCAAACACTATTCAATATCACACATTTAGTTGCAACATGAATTTTTATTTAAAAACCAAATAATTTGTTTTCAATAGAAACACTGCATTTTCAAATCATCTTTCATTTTAGGACACTTTTCTTAAAAATCAGCATTCAGACTTCTCATCAGATCTATCATCAAATCAAGAAATTTTTTTCTCAAAATCATCCGAGAAATTTCAATTCTCTTGAAATCAATGGGTTTCCAAATTCCATGCCATTTCTAATTAATTGAAAAAAATTTTAAATCTATAATTTTAAAAAATTTAAAAACACATTCCAAATTAGCCCTGACACATGGGTTTCAATTTCAGTGTAATTAATTTTGGAAATACCTAACATTAATCACTAAATTAACTGATCCAACACCAAAAATGGGAGCACCAATAAAGATTTGAGGGTATGTGAGATCAAGGACCCAATCCTAGAAAAATCATACTTGAAAACTTGGATCTAATACATAGTAATCATGAGGATTTAACTCTCCAAAATAGGTAGAGGATAAAAAAAGGGGATTCCAAAATGAGGATAGATCACATATTATAGACGAATCAAGGGATTACATCAGAGCTATGATATAAGAATAATGGAATTTAGAAGGAGAAAAAATAACTATTGGGATATATCAAGATAAAAAATATGGAATGGGGTTTGAGCGGGGGAATGTTGGATTTAAAATATATTAAGGAATTTAAGTCTTACAAACATAACACTATATTAAATCCCCCAAGGGGATAAAAAAATCCTACTGAAAATGGCCAGACCACGATGACAGTACCTGATACCATGTTGTATCCACCCTCGTCGAATTGGCCTCTAAATAACATGGCACATATCCACCTTAAATGAGATATGTCATTGAATGTTTGGGAACACCATGATGTAAGGGAGTCTAAATTGGATGAACTGGCCAAATCCATCCATAATATGATTATATTGCAATGGCCTTCTGTACACAACATCCATTCCTGAAATAGAAGTGGCTCTGAAACTGGATATGTTGTAGGTTCACAATGCATTCCATAGATGTAAATCACCCAAACTAACCACGTTGTAGCCCAAAACATCCATTAAAAACCCACTTGTTTATTTTCATGAAATATCCAATCAGACTCAAAATGTTTGTTAACACACCTAATATAAGGGAAACAACAAAAGGAAGTGAGTGTTCCTAAAATAGAAACTAGATTTTACAAACACCCCACCATAAACACATCATGACCATAGGAATCCAATAAATAAGATTCCATTGAAACGATATGAGGTATCTGGTAACTCAACAGTTCCTCACACACCCACATCTCATTAAATTCATAACCATATTTCCATATCACTTAAACTAATGGTATAGTTATATCACAAAGAACCTTTATCTAAAAATAAAAAACACATACTATATCCTCACTCATTGATAAATCAGGTTTAACATCCAGATCATTCTAGAACAAGACATGAGAATGGGCAGAAATATACTTCATGAGCCATGATACATTAAATACACTATGGATCTACATCAACTATGGTGGTGATTAAAATCAGTAGGACACATTACCAACTCGATAAACAACCTCCAAGGGACCCACAATCCTTGCGGAATGATTTACTTATTTCCCATGAGGTTGGTTTCACAACATAGTTGAAACACTCAAGAACACCTATTAACAATCAAAAACAACAACAACTGACTAAATTTTTCATCATAATATTCATAATAACTTTTTTCCATCACCATCCTCTGATTAATCTTATAAATATTCACCATTATTTCTTCGAATAAACTTGGTCCAACCAGGTAATCCTCTCCAATATCTAAACAACACAATTGTTATTTTTTTTCCAACCATACATGGCTTAAATAAAATCCATTCTAATAATAGTATGGTAGTAGTTGTTGTAGGAAAACTCTACGAGTTCCAGAAGATCATCCAAATCTCCATAAAATTCATGAACACAAGCACATATCATGTCCTCATGGATATTTATAGATCATTATGACTATCCATCAATATTCAAATGATACAACAAGCTCAAAAATAAATGGGATTATATTTACTCATATATTCCTCTCAAAAAGTGACTTGTGAGATGGTGTTCCTAATCAGAGACTATATTATAAGGAACACCAATCAACAAAAAATATAATTCACACAGAAAATTATTATATAGTCAACATTTTTTATATCCCAAATGAGAAACATTGATTCATTTATTCATTGTATTCATTATAATCTATATCTAGTTCTTCCCCTGAGGCGTGTGCGTTAACCGATTCACAATGTATAAAAAATTTCATCACACTTCCATGTCAGCACTAGATGTGGTTGAGGAATAAAATAACCTATATAGTGATCAAAATTAACCTATATGAAGGTGTAATAATATGAAACAAAATTAGTTTTGTCTCATCTCATACCTGGCCACCAGAATTGTAAGGGGACAAACTATTGTAAAAAATATCACCTTAAAATTTCACTAAATGTTTTATTATGTACTATTTTTATAAAAAAATTTACATATTTTGTTTTATTATATCCTATCATATTTAAATTAAAATTAAAAATCATCATACTTGATAATATATCCATTGAATAGTGATCACATGATTTTTGTTAATGTTGAGTTTTAACAAATCCAATTGATAAAGAAAAAAAATACTGGAATCTGATGATTTGGCAACAGATATATACCACCGGTTTGAAGAAATCGTCTCTATACTGTAAAAAATGCCACATTTATCAATGGTTTGATCATACAATTGGCAATGTGTAAATATGCCTAATATTTCGAAATGGTTTGACAAAACCATTGGGAAATATTTAGTTTCTCTAATATATATAATTGATTTTAATATATTGATGGTAAAGAGAGGATTTCCCAAAGGTTTTTAAAAACTGTTCAGAATGTTTTCCATCAAACACCCAGAACCCCAACGCCCACTAACTGGATTGAAGAAAATAATCGAGAGCTCCTCCAAAAAATTTCATGGCTGCGAAACCATCTCCAATCAATCAAAAAAAATTCTATACATTAAATTGGTTTTTTGATTTCTGCTAAATTAGAGTTTGTGGTGTCTGTGAAGTACAAAACCCATTGAGTTCTTTTCAATTTTTTGTTCTAAACATCGAACATGGTTAATTGTTTTTTTAGTGGGGTGATATGTTAGTTTATGTGTACATTAGTTTAGTTTAAAATGTTATTTGAATTTTATTTTTATAGTTATTGACATTGATGATGAATTAGAATTGGTTTGGAGATTTATTTGAATTAGGAACACCCCCACCGCCACCACCCCTTGACACCTCCAACCTACATGGACAACCCCCCAGGACACCCCTACCCCCATGGAAACTCCATCCCCTTGGACGAATTCCTCCCCCACCCCTGAGACACCCCTACACACACCCTCTTGGGGCACCCCCCACCTTCAACGTACATCCCACCCATCGGGACACCCCACCCCCTTGGACCCCCATACCCTTTGGAAAGCCACCACCCACCACCCCCTGGACACCCCCCACCACACACATGGACACCCCCACCCATTTGACAACCCCCACACCCACCCCCCATGACACCCCCACCCACACCCCCCTGAACACACATTACCCCCAAGGACAACCCCCACCCACCCCCTTGGACATCCCCCCCATCCACCCCCTTTGAAATCCCACTTTGACACCACCACACCTCTAAGACACCACCGCACCTCCTAGGTGCATGTCCCAATTTTTAAATTGGAATTAACATTTTAATTTAATTCACATTTCCCTAATGACATTTTCTATGTGAACCATTGAGCATTATAAATTGAATTTGTCATCATGTTTTGATAAATTTAATTTGAAATGTTTTGATAAATTGAATGAGTTGTTTGGAATGAAATGGAAAATCCATGATTATATTCCTTTCATAATGAATAAAATGATTTTAAATAAACATACCATATGGGGGGTTGTAGGAGTGTTAGGGGGGACATCCAGGTGTGGGGGCTGTCTTGGTGGGGGTGTGTTGTCTAGGGGGTAGGGGATTGTAGGGGGATATAGGGGTGTGGGGGAGGGGGTATGAGAAACCTAAGTTGGGGTGTGGGTTGTCCTGTGGGTGTTCAGGGTTGGGTGTCTAGGTGGGGGAGGGGGTGTGGGTTGTCCTGGGGGTACCCAGTGGGGGTGGGGGCGTTGGATGTCCAGGTGTGTGGGGGGGGGGGGGGTTGGTTGTCCAAGGTGTTGTCGGGGGGGGGGGGGGAGGGGGGGCTGTAGGTGAGGGGGTGTGGACTGTCCAGGGAGGGGGTAGGCTTTCCAAGGGTGGAAGTGGGTGGGATATCTAGGTGGGGGAGGGTGTGTGGTCTGTCAAGGGGGGGTGGAATTTCCAAGGGGGATGGGATGTTCAACTAGGGGAGAGGTGTTGGGTCTCTACATAGGTGGGGGTGGGTTGTCCATGTGTGGTGGGGGTGTCTAGGTGGGGTGGGGGGCTATTCATGTGGGGTTATAGGGGAGTAGGTGGGAAGTATGTGTGTGGGAGTTGTGGGACGTCCATGTATGGGGGGGGTTGTCCACTCTAATACTCTATAAATAATATTTTAATCCAATATAACCAATGTATGGTTTCATTCACATGTTAAGACTTTTCTTGAACTTCGACACCTACACTCACTCTTACCCATCCAAGAAGAAGTTATATCTTCATATAAATCTAAAATAGGTTCTTATCCACTATCCATAAAGATCTCATTCAAATTTAACCTTCGTACAACTCCATATCACCAAATGATATAACAATGATCATACTCCTCTAAGTAGTGTCCCATAGAAACATGGATCATAAAATTCGATCCACGTATAATACTTGGTGGTGTGATTAAAATTTGTTGTCTTGTGATTTATATGTATGATATTCATGGTTTACACAAATAGTCTTCTCAGTTATCTATAATATGCTTGAAATCACGCTATAATTGGATAATGATTGGATTTATAACCCATGTTTGGGGGTGGAAACCCCCACCTCCTTGGACACCCCCACCCCATTGGACAACCCCCCTAGACACCCCCACCCACTTGGTTAGCCCTGCCACCCAATGGATAGCCCTTCTACCCCCGTGGATAGCCTGCCCACCCCCCATGGAAAGCCCGCCGACCCCTGAACACCCCGTACCCCACTGATTTGCCCCACCACCCATGTGGATAGCCCGCCCACCCAACCCATACCTCCCTGGATGACCCTTCCACCCCTGTAAATCCCCCCCCCCCCCCCCGTGACACCCCGACCCCCTGGACAGCCCTGCCACCCCCTGTGGATATCCAAACCACCACCTAGAACCCCAACCCCACTGGACAGCCCCGCAACCCCCTTGGACAGCACCCCACCCCCTAGACAGCCTGAACCCCCTAGATAGCCCCCCCCATACACCTCGTACCCCCTGGACACCCCCCACCCCCGTGGACAACCCCCACCCCTATAGATTATTGGTTTTCTAGAAACTCAAAGATCCCATTAATCATAAATACCCACTTTATTGCCTCCTGAAATCCATGATCACCAATAAAAATGGTGGATAGTATTTTAAAATCTCCCATGCATAGTAAATGATCCAAGAATAACATGGATATTCTACATCCATAAGAGTTTGAGTAGAGACCAATACTAGGAACACAATAGCTGGATCATAAGAATGACTACCTGAGAAATCCCCTTATGGAATTTTTTATTCATTTATAGTGGTAACATTTTAAAGAATTATAAAAAAAACCTTTAGTACAATAATCAGATTCTCTAAAACAAGGGGCACATAAGTCACAAATCCCATATATATACATCATAAATAATTCTTCACAAATCCATTTCAAAATAACATAACAGAGACTGCATTATATTTAAAATTCCCCAATAGTTTATAGAAATATCTTTTAAGGTTCCATTTCATAAATCATATAGTATTTTTGTCCCAAAATAAATATTTATTCCGTTTTCTAATATCCAAATCCCCCCACCACCTAGACACCCCCTGGACACACCCACCCACATGGAAAGCCACCCCCACACCATGGGCAACAACCCAACCCCTTCAACATCACCACCACTACCACCACCTTGTACCACGCCCACCCCTTGTGACACCACCCCACCCCCTAGACACCACCCCACCCCTGGACACCCCACCCACCCCCTAGACACCCCAACACCTAAAAATCCCACAAACCCTTGGACACCACCCCACCACTCTAGAGACCCCCATGGACACCCCCACCGCCATGTACAACCCACTAGACAACCCCAATCCCCTGGACGGTCCCCCACCCCATGGACACCCCCACCCCCTTGGACACCACACCACCACCTTGACACCCCAACCCCCCTAGACACCCACACCCCCATGGACTTTAACCCCCACCCCCAAGACATAACCCTACCACCTTTTGATATACCACAACCCCCTGGACTACCCCCACCCCCTTGACACCACCCCCCCCCCCAGAAACATCCAACGGACAGCCCCCCCCCCCCCCCCCCCCCCTTCACACCCCCAACCACCTGAATGACCCCCAACCCTCCTAGACACTACCGCACCACCTGTACACCCCCTGGACAGCCCCACCACCATGGACTGGCACCCCACTCCCGGGACATCACCCCACCCCACATGGGCAGCTCCCCTACCCCCAGACCGCACCCACCCCACGGGACACCCCACCCCCATGACACCCCCACCCCTGGACTGCCCACCCCCCTCGAATGCCTCCCCCACCCCTGGAAACCACCCCACCCCCTGGACACCCCCATGGATACCCCCCCCCCACCTTGGACTGCCCCCTAGACACCCCCAACCCCTGAGCGGCCCCCCACCCCTGGACACGCCCACCCCCTAAACATGACCCTTCCCCCTTTGATGCCCCCCAACCCCCTGAACATCTCCCACCCCATGGAAACCACCCACCCCTAGACACCGTCCAACCCCTTGGACACCCCCACCCACTAGAAATCCCCCCAACACCCTATACACCACCCCCACCCCCTCGGACACCCCCATGGACATCCCCCGAGCACACCACCACCCTAGATAGCCCACATTCCCCGTAGACTCTCCCAAACCCCTTGACGACCCCACAACACCTTGGACACCACCGCACCCCCTTTAGAAAACCCCACTACCTAGAAACTACCAGCCCATAGACACCCTCACCCCCATGGATAGCCACACCCATCCCTAGAAACCCCCCACCACCTGGACACCCCACCCCCTTGACACCCCCACCCCTAGAAATTCTTCCATCCCCCTGGAATCCCCCCCACCCCATCCCCAGAACATTACCCTACACCATGGACACACCCATGGAACCCCCCCCCCCCCCGGACACCCCCACCCCTGGAAACCGCCTACCCCCCATAGAAAGCCCCCCCAAAGGCCTGAACAAACCCCAACCCCCAAAATTATGAATTGAAATATTTTTGTATTTAATTAACTTATGAATTATGTGTTAATGGTGTATGGGTATACATGTTGTATGTCTATAAATACTGTAATTACCTTATGAATTGTGAGTTAATTCTGTATGTGTGTAGAGGGTAATTAAATACATAATTGGAGGTATTGTGATTTATGTATGAATTATTTGTTGGATGAATTCTATATGAATTCATAGAGAATTCTATATGTATTATGGAGGCATACTTGTTAATGGTACATGATGTTACTTGTGATATGTTTATGTATTATGCAGGTCTGTTGTGTATGAATTTTTGGGGAATTTTTGCAGCTGCACATGGGTAATATTTACACCTGTACAGGGGTTGCTACACCTGCTTAGGTGGAGGCCAGAAATTCGGCATGCTGCAGGTACAATGGATATGCAAATGATTTACAAATGTTGGAATATGTGTAAAATAAGAGCTCATAACAATGATTTTATGTAAACCATTTGTATAAGTATATTCCAATGGTTTGTAAACCGTTGGAATATATAATTTTAATTAATATTTAACAACAGTTTTTGAGAAACAGTTGGTAAAAATCTATCCCAACGGTTTTATAAACCATTGGTATAGAGAGATTTCTTCCAATTACAAATGGTTTAAAACATTTGGGAAAAATTTATGCCAACGGTTCACCGAAACCGTTGGTATATACTGAATTTTTCACACATAACCCAATGTATCTATAGTATCCATTGGGATACGTATATCCCTATGGCTCAAGACCCAATAGTTTAGACAACCATTGGTATAGTTTATTCCAACGGTTCTCCAGCATTAACCAATGGCATTAAACCGTTGGTAAATCTAAAATTTCCAGTAGTGAAAGGATGTGATGGTCACAACGAGTAGGATTGTACCCTACAAATCTCATTTAGTAGAGCTTCGAAGGGAGAGAGAATCACTAATATTTTCCATTTACCAAGTCCAATATAATATCCATCAAGATAAGATTGTGTGATACTCTTTAAGGTTGAATTTCAAGAACATCGAGATCTGGGCCCAAACCATGTATGGTGAACCACCCCATGAAAGAATCATCATCGTACACCATACTCTTATGGAGTTTGATTGTGTATTAATGGTATGTGTATCAAGACCTAATAAATATTACTATTTAAAATATTATTTATATAATAATGAATATATTTTCATCCTATAATTGTTACTTTATAAATTATTTTTCTTTTGATAAAATAAAACAAAAATATTATTATGGGTTAATATTCAAATTCAATTATGGATTTTATTTTTATGAATTAATAGATTTTTAAAATATATAAAAATTTAATTAAATATTATAATTAAAAAATATGAATTCAAATATAAATGATCAAATAACTTTAATGAACTCCAATTAAAATTTTATAAGGCTCTAACAACTATTATTGTAAAAAACCCAACATTTCATAACAAATGTTGGTTTTATGATAAATGTAAAAAAATTATTTATAAAAATATTTATAAAAAAAATTTTGTTGGACCCCACTTGTATTAATCAGGTTATATTGATCACAAATCCTATTAAAAAAATTTAACTCCTGTAAATTATATCACAATCATGTGTATTCATATGTATTATTGTTTCAGTAGTCTCACGCTTAAAGAAGAGCCATTGAAGATTTAAATAGCTCTACATTCAGTTTACATACTTTATACAATGTTTGATCTACTCTCATAATACCATCATTGACAAATGGTTAAGTCTAATCCATTCTATTATTATCATTGATTATATTTGAATTTATTTAGTTTGAAAATCCAGAGACACCATAAGACTACCACTGGTTATGTATTTCTGGAAAAGTAAACAAGACATCGTAAAGAAGACACCATGAAGCAGACACCATGAAGGAAAGGTTGTGAACAATTAAACACAGTGAATAGGCAGACATCATTAACAACTAGACACCGTGAAAAAGAATATAGTGTGATCAACAAGACACCGTGACTGCAAGACACCATGAACACGTGACACCATGAAGAAAAACCGTGAACAGGATATCTTGACCACGAAACACCATGACCGCAAGAATCCATGACCACAAGAGACCATGATCAATATAGACACCTTGTGAAGGATACCTCATTTCCATGACATACTGTGACACCATTTCATAAATTTTTTTTTGTTATTCAATTTAATCTCTAACGGTCATATTTTATGATTTTAATTTCACTAACATAAATAATATTTCTTTGTAGACATATCATCTGACTGTACGAGGTATGAGGTGAGGTATCAAGGAAACCTATCATCTCTAACACATGAATTTACTTGAAAAAAGTGGTGTGTTTCCAATGATCAATGCTTGTGGTACTGAATGTAAAACAAGGTTGTGATCATGACAACGAAGAACACTGATAGAATTTATAAAGGAATGATTGTTACAAATATGAAACCCAACTATACTGAACAACATAAAAAGTAATCTAGAATATAGAAAACATCATCACATTGTTGAACCTCATGAAGAACACAAGTTTAATCAAAACATTCTGTTTAACTAACGAGGACTCGAGATCTGCTTCTGTTTCATCCGAGAAGTCCACAACAGAAACTAATGACACTTAGAGAACTTCTAAAACCATCTCCATATTTCATCTTTGTTGTGCATCTGTTTATTACCATTCAAGTGTGTATATATATAATACCACACATTTTCTTCTGCATAAAACTGAAGGATACAATATATCCTTACACAAACATTCATTTGCAGTTTTTTAAACCTACAGATAAGTGTGGAAGAGGTCCTTATGTGGCCTGGTTGTTTTTAAACATGAAGAACTATGGAAGAGGTCCATGTGTGAACTAGAAAGTCTGTGTACTATTGTTATACTCGATCCATGGTGTGCAATAATGTTTCTATATATACTGCTTGGGGGTAGGTGATCACCAAGTGGAGTATATTAGGTCTCGGCATGAGATAGAACCACTTGTTTTATATCTTATGTGCTGCATAATTTTGTTTTCTGTGTTTTTTACTATATTTCTATATAACTCATAAATCACTAAATTAACATTGATAGATAGTATTGTTAAGAAGATATAAATATTTTGACATAGTAGAATATCACTAAAAGTAATTTTAATAACTAATTTTAAAATTACTGACAACTTATTAATCATCAAAGATGTTATTCAAATAGTAAATCTATTATAAACACATGAACATGAATAACTAGGGTGTTTCTAATTATTTGTAATGTCATTTAGGAAATAATTTATACATAAATTTTTATAGATACTCAATTCACCCCTCCCCTCTGAAGTAATCTTCTACATACAACATTTGGTATCAGAAGAAAGTTATTAGGACTCTGTGTAATATTCTTCAACTATGATTGTAGTTGTACATTAATGATCTGTAAAAATTGGATAATTCATAATTTATAGTTCATTTAATATAATAATTTATTATAGATAATCAACAGTAATGTGTTTCAACAAACAGACCAAAATTCATTAATTGAACCATCTATGCTCAGTGGAAAATTAAAATGAAAAATCATTTCGAGAGTATGTGTTTGGAAATTTGGTAATCCTTTATAGATTGATACAAAATTACTAATACTAATAGAATCACATTGTATAAACCTACCAATGATGCCTAAAATAAAAATTTAAATTATATGAATTCCATGTACTACTCTTTAAGAGATGAAGAGTTTAATTGGATTTCAATTTGTAAAACTACCCATCAAATTTGGGATACCCAGTCTATCTCACATGAAGGAACATATAGTGTAAGAAAATGAGACTTAATACTTATAATATCAAATAAGATAATTTTTAAATGAATCCTCATGTGCCTATTTCAGACATGTATATGAGGCTCAATGAGATTATCAACACAATGATTTCTCATTGAAGTGAAGTCACTTCTAAGGAACAGATCATGATAACTCTTAGATGTCTTCCTAATAGATAGTGGGGGACCTCTAACCCTATTAGAGAATCGTGCATCATCAGCAAACTTCCTATAAAATAACTCATTGGGAAAATGATGATGTATGAGGAAGATCTTAAAGTAAACAAGGAGGAAGAGGTTGAACCAAAGTGGAAATCTGTTGAATTCAACACCACCACCTCTAAGCACAAATAGAAAGTGAAACTGGAAGCTTATATATAATTCTCCACCACTGAAGAGTCATCAAATGAAAATGATGAGGGGATGGATCAATAATATTGAAGATTCAAATGATTTTACAAGAAGAAGACCTATTTCTAAAATCCTATCTTTAAGAGAAAATAAGAACAAAATGAATACTGGAAGAATAACTATAAAAGAAGTAAAAAAACTGATGAAATTGTCTGCTATGAATGCATGTTCAAAGGAAATTTATTGCCTGATTTTCCAAATCTCATGTAGAAAAAGAAATATGAGGACATGGACCATAAGTATAAAAAGGAAATGATAACAACCTGGAGTGCTTCTAAGGATAATTCAAGGAACCCCGAGACTTCACGTGATGAACAGGATAACAAATCCATTATGTGATTTTTGACAATCACATTTGAGGTATCATTGGACTCGTCTATACATAATTCATACTATTCCGGAGATGAGAGTGACTCGGAAAACATGACTAATGATGAAATGATTGAATAATACAGCATGATAGATGAAACATGAAATGAACTAAAAGGCAAATATATATCATTGAAGAAAAAATATTCACTTACTGTGACTGTTAAATCTGAACTCACAGATGAAAAGGATAAAAATTCCAAACAGCTTAATGAAAAAAATGAATTAAAAATGTATAATGAGTAATTAAAGAGTGATAAAGAAAAGTGTAATAATGGGATAAATACCCTTATCCAAATACAAGGATAACAAGTTTCCCATAAATACAACACTGGAATTCACTATCAACTGGGTAAAATAAACCTTGGTAGAACAAATTTTGTTTCAAAATCTAGGACATACAGTTTTACTCACAGTCTTGGACACAAATCAACTAATTCAATCCAAGATACATATTCGATTATTTCTTGTTTTTGTAGACCAAATACTGTTTATTTTTGAAATAATATACATAATTCTTAAAGGAATCCAATGAAGAAAAATATGGGTTCCTAAATCACTTATTACTAATACTATTGGACCCAAACAAATATGGGTACGAAAATATGTTTTTGCATAATCTTTTTGTCAGAAAACTGCATAAAGAGGTCCTGTAAAATTCTATGGTACATGGACAGTGGATGTTCAAGGAACATGATAGTAGAATACCCAATCTTCAATAACCTGATAAAATTAGATGGAGGACAAATCACATTTAGTGACAATGCTAAGGGAAATACTATTTTCCTCAGGAAAACCAGTTACTCTAACTCAGTTTTAACTTCTAAATTACACATTGTTAATGGTTTGAAATATAATCTGCAATGTATTTCACAATTATGTGATGATGGATTTCATTTTATATTTGAAAATGATGCTTGTAATGTCTCTAATATTCTTGATGAATTATTATTATCATTATTAATAATATAAAATGATTATTATGTTAGGTATGATTCTTTAGATTCTGAAAATGCTTCATTCTTAAGTGTATTTCATATTCAATATTGGCTCTAGAATAAGAGACAAAGAGACTGTAATGTTAACTCCCCTATAATTCTATATATAAAAATCCTAGTTAATGACTTTATCAAACTAGAGATACCAAATGAAAAAGTGTGTAATCCCCATCAAAAGTGAAAACAACACAATGTTTCGTTCAAACCAAAGAAAGAAGTGTCATCTTCTAAACCTCTAGAACTAGTTCACATGGACATTTTTGGACCATCTAGAGTTTCTGGTTTAAATGGGAAGCACTCAGATTATATTCTTGTAGATGAATTTTCGAGATACATTTATACCTTTTTTATATCTCACAAAAGTGATGCCTGCTCTTATTTTACAAAATATTCCATGTCTGTAGAAAATCATTGTGGACATAGAAGTAAATCTTTAAGAAGTTATCATGTTCTTGAATTTAAAAATCAGGAGTATGAAACCTTTTTCTAAGAAAATGGTTAATGTAACAATTTCTCAGCCCCTAGAAAAGCTCAACAGAATGAGGTTGTAGAGAGATGAATTAAAACCCAACAAGAAATTTCTAGAACAAATGTTAGTTAATGTGACCTTCCTATTTATTTTTGGGCTGATACTCTCAATAAAGCGTGCTAAATAATCAATAGTCTGTTGATCAAACCTATTATTAAGAGGGATCCTTATAAATTATGGAACTATAGAAAACCCATTATTGGTTAATTCAATGTTTTTGGTTCCAAGGTCTATATTTATAATACCAAAGACAATATTGATAAATTCGCATCCAAAAGTGATGTTGGTATCTTTTTTGGGTATTAAATGACTAGCAAAGCCTATAGTGTGTTCAATAAATGAACTCAATGTGTAGAGGAATCTGTTCATGTCATATTTTATGAAATAGATCTACATAAGCCAGAAACCATTCTAGAGAATCTGGAGGATGATGTATCGAATCAGAACATCAATTAAAAATCCTCAAATTCTTCTGTAAAAAAATTTGTGAAAACATCCAAACCAGGAAATTCCATAGAATCAAGTCACAATGAATCTAAATCTGTTGATTTACCTAAAATTGCTAGTCTCTCTTTTTCTAGAACTGTTGGAACCTTTAAGAACCATCCCGTAGATGTTTTTGTGGGATATTTTGACAAAGGAACTCAAACTAGAGCCTATCATAGAAATCAGGTTCAACATCATGTCTTCTTGTCATAATTTCAAACAATAAACATTAATAATGATATCAATGATGATTTTTGGGTGATGTCTATGCAAGAAGAACGTAAACGGTATGTGCAGAAAAATGTTTGGAAACATGTAGTAAGACCCGAGGTAACATTCACCATAGGCACTAAATGGGTGTTTAAAAATAAGGTTGATCAAGCAGGTAACATAGTTAGAAACAAGGATAGATTAGTCATACAAGGATATATTCAAGAATAAAGAATTTTATATGAGGAGACTTTTGCACCAGTATCTATACTTGAATCCATTAGAATCCTACTTTCCTATGCCGCACATCAGAATTTTAAACTATATCAAATGGATGTTAGGAGTAAATTCATAAATTGGTATATAGCTGAGGAAGTTTTTGTTGAACAACCCCTTGAATTTACAAACCCCCATTTCCCAAATAATATTTTATACTATCAGAAGCAATATATGGTTTAAAGAAAGATACAAGATCTTGGTATGATAGATTGAGTACTTTTCTTATTACCAATGTTTTTACAAAAGGAATAGCAAAACCTACAATTTTTATAAAACGAATTTCTAATGTTGTTTTAGTTGTTCAAATCTACGTACATGATATTATTTTTGGATCGTCAAAAAATTCTTATGTGTTGCTTTTTGTAAAATGATGCAAAATGAATTTGAAATGTGTTTAATCGGTGAACTAATATTATTTCTTGGATTTAAAATATTTCAAAATAAGGATAGAAATTTTTTTAACTCAATTTATGTATAATAGAGATCTTCTATAATGATTTATATTTGACAGCGGTAAAAGTAGTTAGACTAACATTATTACCAATATTAAGTTGGATCTTTATGAACATGGAAAATATGTTGATCAAAAATCTTATAGAGGAATGATTGTAAGTTTACTGTACATAACTGCTAGTCCTCCAAACATTATGTTTAGTGTGTGTATGTGTTCCCATTTTGAATAAAATCCTAAGGAATGTCATTTAAATGTTTTAATTAGTATTTTAAAATGTATCTAGCATACAACCAATCTAGGATTGTTCTATCCTAAAATTCAATCATTTGAATTAGTGAGTTATTCTAATGTTGGCTTCGGTGACTGTAAGTTAGATTGAAAAAGAACATCCGGAACATGTCTCCTTTTAGGTAATCCACTTGTATCATGGTGTTGTATGAAACCAAAATCTATTGCATTATCTACTACAGAAGCTGAATACGTATCTACTAGAAGTTATTGTGCACAAATTTTTTGGCTGAAACACACATTACTAGATTATGGATATCATTTCAGGCATGTGCATAAAAATCGGGAAAACACAAGTTCTATTAACATCTCTATAAATCATGTTTCACATTCTATGACAAAACACATTGATTTAAGACATCACTTTTTGATAGATCATTATCAAAAAGGTGATGTCACTTTGGAATTCATTGGTACTGAATATAATCATTCTTATATATTAACCAAAACATTAAATTTTTATAGAATATAATACATCATTCATAAACTAGGATTGATTAATCTCAAATAGATATCATAATTTTTATTGATTCATGTCCTACTATTCAATATCTTATTTTTTCATGTTTACAGTCTCACGGAATTCATTTTGTGATTACTATCTAATAGTTACTGTCTCACCATAATACACACTGAGAAGTTCATTCTATGTCTCACCATGAAGCTCATATACTGTCTCACCATAATCTGTGTTTACTATCTCACCGAATGACCAGAAATAGTCTCATTGTAAAAATTCATTATAATTTTTTTTGTAAAAAATTATCTCAGTAATTATTCATTTCACTTCATTTACTTTCCTGCATTTTTATTTTTGCGACGTTTGGTATTCCTAAATGATAAAATAATGAAATTATCACCCGCTTATTAACATGAGTATTCTTCAACATACTCATTTTTAAACCTTATTCATCCTTGAACCCCTTCTCTCTCTTGAACCTTCAGTGAATGCCAAGGATGAAACATCCTTCATCGTTGACACCTGATAAGTGTGGCTCAATGAAGAAAGAATATTTCACCGAAGCTAGAACCCAAAGGACCTTTATATATGAATATGGTAAACTGAGTTTTTGTACCTAAAAAATAGGTTTTCCCCAAATGGCTTCTGTCTAGTAAGTCTCTAGTATAGAATGTGTTAGAATAGAAATGCTGGTTAGATTGGTTTGAAAAGATATATAGACCTATCTATCCTATGTTTGGGGATCAGTTCTATAAATATGTTCAGTTAACTTTTGTTTATGAAGATGGATATGTTGTAAGAAACTAGATCAATGGACAAATATTCTCATTCTCTTCAAGGTTATGAGATGGATGCCTTATGATACCTCATTAAGGAATCAGTGAGGATTATCAAAGATGACCTCCACCGTCAACTGAATTATTTGATTTGGAAGATGCTCTAAAATACTTAAATTGAATGGGTAATAATAGAAGGGACATTTCTTCTGAACTAGATGTATAATTAAGACTCATCTTCAAGTTTATTCAGAATCTAGTTAGCCATAGATAAAGATAATTTGTTGTTATGATATATTAGGATGTGTTCCTGATTCATCTTTTAAAAAACGTGCATAAGATCAAAAATTCCATGTATATCATTCAATACATGTGTGAGCTGATCAAAGCCACATCTATGTTAACATCACTATTTTACTCTCATCTTATCTCAAACATGCTTGTTTCCAAAGTAATGGTTGGACCTAATTAGGAAGTAATTAAGGATTTTGAATTCTGTCTCTCAGAAGACACTATCAAGAGAATGAAGATAAATTGGAATCCTTGGAAAAATGAATGGTTGGAAGAAAATGATAGAGTTTATGAGAAATTAAATCCTATGGATTATCCCTAAAGACAAGGGAATATTTCTAATCCTCATTTGGAACTATCTGACATTATTGAGTATCTTGTAGAAGTGGAAGAAGAATTTAAAGTTCCACTAAGGGAAGTTGTTTTTGTTATGGAAGACAAGACTATTGTTCCTCATAATGTTCTTGATGTAGAAGTACCTTCTCTAAAGAAATCTGTTATTCTGGAAACTCAAACCACTGCTGAAACAGAATCAGTTGCCAAAAAATCTGAAAAGCATGCCATGGAAGAACCTATAGTGGAAATTCTACATGCTATTAAAGAGGTAAATCATGATGAACTCCCAATAGAACAATCTGTTCCTGAAATCAACCCATCGGCTAAAGAACATATGGAGATAGCTTTTCAGCTGGCTAGACAGGAAATGAGTGAGGAAATTAGAGGTGAGTCTGTGGAATTAGTCCGAAATCCTAATCTTCTCAGTATTGAGAAAGAGGAAGCTGTTGAGGGGGAGAAAACCCCAAATCTTGAGTCTATTGAATCTTCACATCTGACTGAGTTAGGTACTTTAGAAACTCAGTATAATATCCCCATTTTATATTATGAAAATAACTCTCTACATGTTTCAGAACCCGACCTTGATCATTCCTCTTAATTCCAGTTGAAATCAATATCCAATATCGCACCTGGGAAGAAACATGAGCATGTACCAGTCCCTATCCATGTTACTTTATATGAACAACTAGCTTTTGTGAGTAAGGATGATCAGAAGGAATTTAGTGTTACCCTCTTTTCTCGAGTCGAGAAACTCATGAATACCCAACATATTCTTTTGACCAATTTAAGGGGGAGAGATTCCTCACTATTACTGGAGAATTTTATTTGGAAAATAAAACCTAAAATTTTTCATGAGATTCAAGAAGTAATAGTTGAAAATAATCTATTTAGTAGTGAAGTGAAGACCCCAAGACGTATGGTTAAGGACATGTATAAATAGAAACATTTGAGATTGTAGTTTGCTGTTACTTTTATAAAACCTATTGTTCCTCAAATCCCACAAGTTTTTGTATCTCATATTGAATCTTATCTAGATTCCATATATGAAAAGGTCACTAAAAGGAACAAACAAATTGTGATGAAAATAAGATAGATTGTTCTCAATCTTAATAAAATCAATGATGAGTATATCAGATGTCTTCAAAAGGTGCTAAATTAACTCAATTATATGACCATAGATGTCAATGCCTCCAAGGCATCAGGTCAATCCTCTAAACCCTCCTTAGACAATGATCTTCTCGAACTGTAGACAATGAAGAGATTCAGAATGTACTTAGTGGTTTTAATATGACTTCTCTCTCTTATGTTGTGAATAACAGTGATAGATTTATTGACCTAGTCCAAATCCACTCAAAAATTGATAATGATTCTCAATAAGATATTTCCAAGAATGTATATTTCTACTTTAATAGAATCTTATTCATGAATGATATGAAAAATCATTTCATGTATCTTGTAGAAAATTTGAAGATTCCACCCACGACTCGGATTTCAAGACCCAATTCCAAAATCTCATAGAGTTTACTTGATTTATGGAACTGTTTATGGAGAATAGTGATGATTTTGAAAAAGCCATAAAGTATGGTGGAGAGATCATTATAGAGTTCATCAAAACCTTGAGTCCCTATCTTCATGTCCAGAGAACAATCATTGTTACTCCAGCGACTCCACTTCTAAGACCTGGGCTGCCTACCTTCACCTATACCATAGCCTCCACTACTATGTCGTTCGGCCAAGTCCTGAGTCAGATCGGGCCTGTGAATCTCAATCAATATCTATCTCAATATTCTACCACTCCTACATTGGCGCTATCTATTTTTGAAGGCCATCCTTTGCATTTTTTATCAACCAGCTCACTACCTTCTTCTACCCCCACCTCAGATCCTATAGCTTCCTCTTCTGCTACTGATAAAGGAAAAGGGAAGACCAATCAGTGAATAAGAACAATGACTACTGGTTTTGATAGGAATTATGTTGTTTTTTTCTCCATTATATTTGTATTGTATATTCATTTCTTTAATGAAATATGTAATTTTTTTTGACTCTTCTTTTTATATAATTTTGATGATCCAAAGGGGAAAATTTTCTATATGTTAGACTATTATCTCTATATCTGTCATTGAAGAAAATAGGGGGATATATCTAAATCTAAATGATTTGAGATTATCAAAAGTTGGGATATTGTTGCACTCCTCATGTATTAATATTGTTTTAATGATTACAAATCCTATTAAACCTAGTTAAATTTTGTAATTTAAATCACAATCAAGTGTATTCATATCAATTATTATTTAAGTAGTCTCATGCTTTAAGAAGATCCATTCAAGATTTTAATTGCTCTAAATTCAGTTTATATAAATTATAATATCTTTGATCTACTCTCATAATACATTCTTTTACAAATTCTTAAGTCTAATCCATTCTATTATCATTATTTCAAAAGTCTGAATACATTTTGTTTGAAAATCCTTAGACACTGTAATTTTTCCACTAGTTATGTTTTTCTGGAAAAGTAAACGAGACACCGTGAAGCAAACACAGTGAAGCAGACACTATGAAGAAAACACCGTGAATGAGACACTGCGAACAATTAGACACAATGAACTAGCAGACACTGTGAACAAGAAGACATTGTGAACAAGTAGACTCTGTTAACAACAAGATACTGTAAACATCAATACACTAGGAACAAGACACTATGACTGTGAAACACATTAACCACAAGTCTCCATGACCACAAGACACCATGATGAATCAAGACACCATGTGAATGAGACACTATTTCAATGACTTACTATGACTCCGTTTCTTAAACTATTTTTTAATTGTTCAATTTAATCTCTAATGGTCATATATGAAGATTTTAAATGCACTGACATAATTAATGTTTCTTTGTAGACATATCATCTAATAGTACGGGGTACGAGGTGTAGTATCCATGCAACCTGTCTGCACCGACACATGAATTTCCAAGATAAAAGTGAAGTGTGGCCAAGAATCCAGGCACGAGATACTGAACGGAAAAGAAGTCCGTGAGCATGAAAATGAAGGACACTATGAGAATTTATAAAGGAAATATTATAACATGCATCAACCCCAACTCTACTAAATAACATATGAAGTACACTGGAATCCAGTGAATATCATAACATTGTAGAGCCTCACAAAAAATACAAGTAGAACCATGACAACCTATTTTACTAATGAGGGCTCGATATAGGCATCTTCTTCATCCCAGATGTCCAGAATATAAAAGACAATCCCCCAGAGAACTTCTAAATCCAACTCCATATTTCTACTCTGTTGTGTATCTGATTATTACCTTTCGAGTAGAGTGTGTATCTGTATGATACCACACTCTGTCTCCCACATCAAACTGAAAGATACAAGATATCCATACTCCAACATTCATTTACACATTTTTACACCCATGTGTAAGAGTGTAAGCGGTCCTTGTGTGGAATGGTTATTTGTACCCCTGAAGAACTATGGAATAGGTCTCTGTGCGACCTGGACAATCTGTGTGTTGTTGCTAACCCTGATCCCTGGTGTGGATCAATGTTTTTATATAAAAATATTGGTGGTAGGTGATCCCCAATTGGATTGGATTAGGTCTCTACTTGAGACTAAATCATTTGTTTTATATCTACAGTGCTACTTAATTTAGTTTTCTGTATTTTTTACTTCTTTTCTATATAACTCAGAAATCACTAAATTCACTTTGATAGTTAGTCTTGGAAAGAAGTTATAAATATATTGTCTTAGTATAATAGCTTCAAAAGTTGTATTAATAACTAATATTAAGATTACTGAGAACTAATCAATCTTATATGTAGTTATTCAAATATCCAATATCTTACAACCGTATGACCATGATTTAATGGGTTATATCATTTTTTAGGGAAATATATTAAGAAATAACTTTTATAGAATTTTTTATAGTTACCCAATTAAACCCTCCCCTCTTGAGTAATCTACTCTGAAAAAAAAATTTATTTTGGGAATTATAGCATTGAAATTGTCCAATAGTTAATTTTTCATAATTGTCTAAAATAGTAGAATATTCTTCTAAAAATTAAAAAGAATTTAAATATTATTTCTATATTATGACATCATAATGATCCAAAATTGAGGTAATAAGTACAATAAAAGATACTTGGACAAGAAAAATTCATTTCAAATAATTGGTTTTTAGGTTTATTTTATTTATTCTATAAATCCATTTTGAAGGTCCCAAAAATATAATATATTTTAGTGGTTTTAAATCATATATCTAATATTATGACTAAATTACACATTAGTAAATGTATTATTATATTACCTTCATCAATTAGTCTTAAAAAATAATATAAATCACTACAATCTGGTCTAAACCATGTTAAAAACCCATGGCATGGTTTCTGTTTTTTATTATTATTTTATATAGAGTCCAAAACATATGTCTATGAAATGAAAAAGAATTAACCACTATTTTTCCTATATTACCCCACCCAATATCTCATTTCTCTTCACTAAAAAACCTTGATTAATATCCTCACTATACCCTAACCACTTCAGTGTCCTCTCAAGTCTCACTAAAGCTATTATGAAGCTCCTCCCAAGCATTTCAAGTCACACACTCAAGTATGGGATCCATAACAACTCTTCATTATTCAAGTTTCTATATTATATTATTCCATATATTTCAAATTATTAATTCTGGAAAATATACTTCCATGTCCCTATTACTGAAAATTTTATTTCAAAATTATGATATACCAATTTCTCTGTCGTCAACCTATTTTATGAATTATTATGTGATGTTTTTATGAAACCGAAATGCCACCTAGATTTTTACAATCCAAAAAAAATTTATAGTGAATACAAAAAAAATTTATGAGCAAGTGTGTTAACCTTTATACACTTAAACTTCTTTAAATTAATAAATATTTTTATTTATTCCACACTCCTTGATCGTGTAATAAGATCTGAGTGTGAATGAATATATGTTGTACGATCTATGTCGAATACTTAAACATGAGAATGAAATGATAGTGATGGGTATGCTTGGAAGTATATAACACCCCAATGCATTGGCTAATGTTTATAATAATGATAAATCATTTTGTTAATGTTATTAAACCTAATTAATTTATTTTACATTATCTATAAGGATCTCTTGGATGTTTTATTCGGCCTATGTTTATGATGTATTGTTTTATGTAGTTTCCACAATTCCCATGTTATGATTATTAAGTTATTTGATTCCGTATTATTCATTATTATTATTAACAAACCATTTAATCCAATTTTTAATTAATATCATATAACATGTATCATCTTATTCCATTTTTATTCCCATACAGGGATTTATAGGTCACCCCTTTCTTATGTATGAACCTATGTTATCCTATAATGTTTTAAAGTCCATGTAATTTTAGAATCATGTTAAAAAATATCAATAATATTTTCATGTAACATGATCAAGATCTTATACTTTGTATCTATTCTCAAATAAACTAGACTTATCAATATTTCATGTGGTAATATGTGTACTTTTATGTAATAAATCATTTATTAAGGTGAAATAAAGAGTTGGGTTGTTATAGTTGTTATTAAAGGAAAAGATTATAAATTTTGGGGATTTTCATTAGAAAACAATAAAAACGTCCTATGGATAAAACTATGTATATGAAAACATCAAAATATTTTTTATGAAAATAGTATGTGTTTTATAAATAATATACTTCTCTTAGAAGATACATAAAGTGGATTTGGTTCTGGAAAATAATTTTTGAGGGTTAACAACTCTAAAAGGGTGTATTGATCCTGATTTAGATTAACTTGTTATAGGAATACAAGACTTATTGTGCACTTTGTGTTACACTGTCATTGTATAAGCTTTGGTAAATTCATAATCTCATTACAAATCATTATTAAGGGATAAAAATTCCAATAAGAATATATGCTATGAAAAACATCATGGAAAACATATATTAGATCCTAGTAATTGATATGTTAAGGAAATAAATTAATGTTATATGTTATCCCATTAATGAAATTAAAATAATATTTCGGTTTTTAAAATTTAAAAATATACTTTCCCAATTTCCCATTTTTTTCTAGACAATGAATGAATTAGGTGGAATTAGTTAAACAATCAATGTGAAAAGAAATTTGATGACTTCCCCAATGAGCTTCCATGAATGATAGGAATGGTAATCAAAAACATTAATAAAATAATCTCTTAAATGGAATGTCTTATGAATAGAATCCTATATTAAGAGGATAATCCAAATCCATTAAAAAATAATAAGAAACAATTAAGTCCATTATGTGACAATGCCATCTAAATTACAATGCATCAGCTGATATCTTAATCATGGGACAATGGATAAACTCCATTTAGAATATTTAATCTTTCCACTAATAGAAAAATGGTATTTAATGTAGGTTTTTATTTAATTTTGACTTCTGTTTTTAACTGACATTGAAGCTGCCGATGTAAAAAATATGACATTTTTTATTCGATTTTGGAAAAATGACACCAAAAATGAATTAAATTTGTTTTTTAGCATCATATTTCTAAATAATTGATGACAAATAAATCCATCTGTATCATTTTTTTATTGGTTCCCTTAAAAACTGATGCAAAAAAGACTTCTAAAATAGTATCTGTGTCGGTTTTTAAAAAAAACTAATGCCATAAATGATAAAAAAATATTTTTGATGTCTTTTTGTTCAAAAATCGGAGCCAAAAATAAATTTTTCTTATTCCATGTTTTAAATCTTTTATTAAGATTTTATTTGATAGTTCATTGAGAAAAAAACACTAATGGATCAAATTTTATGGTCTTTGGAAGTTGATATTGTCAATATATCAATTTCTACAACTCATTTCTAATAAATTTTGATAAACATAAATTAAAATCACTTACATAAAATGAAATTGATGGTCGATAATTAAATTTACACCATCGTTGGAAAATTTCATTCAAATTTTATATATTTTTAAATCAATTAAAATAATAAATCATCTCTATAAGAAAACTAATCCAGATCGTTTGAAAATAAAGAAAATAATAACAAAGAAAATAAATGATTAGAATAGGTACCATGTTAAAACTAATTAATGAAGCCATGTGGAAAACATTATTGAATTGAAGAGGTTGAAAATTTTGAACGAATGCTTAAATGGATTTATGTTTAGTGAACGAAAATATTTTCAATAACGTTTTATGGAAATGCAGGCGGGATTTAAAAAATTTAAATGCACATTGTGAAACAATTGAAATTTTGATCCCATGTATTAGCGAATTTTCATTGGCATCGGTTTTTTTTAAAACTACTTGAAAGAGGATTTACATTTATCTTTTGGAATCAATTAATTATAAAAACAATGTAAAAAATGCCAATTGATATCCTTTTTGGCGTTAGTTTTTTCAAAACATACTCCAAAACATTAAATAAAATTGTAGTCAGTTTTTAAATAAACCTATGATAAAATAAAATAAAAATCTCATCATTTTTTTCAATCACCGATTTAAAAAACTTGAAAGAATGTTTTGGCATTGGTATATAATAAAACTGATGTGAAAAAATATTATTTCAGTCTGTTTTTATGAAAACTGACGGAAAGAATTTGAAAAAAACTCAAAATGTTTTAGACAGTTTCTTAAGCTTCTATATGACTGGCCATGGAGATAAAATGGAGTTACAGATTAAAATCTTTGGTCATTGAAAGATGGACTTCTATAAGACTTCTATTATATAAGATCAAATTCTGACAACCATAACTTTTAATCTGTATCTCCATTTTTTCTCCACGATAAGTCAAATCGAAGATTAGGAAGTAATCTAAAACATAGTAAAAATATATTTCTTAAAGAGTCCGTTTTTCTAAAATCATATTCCAAAAAGTTATTTTTTAAATTTTGGGCATCGATTTTTAAAAAAACCAACACGCAATCAATTTTATATTTTTTTTGTGTCGGTTTTTAAATAAACCGATGCAAAACATTCTCCATAAAAATATATTACATCAGTTTATATTAAACCGACATTAATATAATGATGTAAAAAACCATTTTTATATTATTTATCAATCCATTTTCCATACAAGAGAAGTGTTTACTAGCTATTTATCATATATATGGAGAAACTGGTCTTGTAAATTGATTCCAATTACTAAGACTCAGGAAGAGATTGATGTGATTGGGTAGGATGAATTCTAGAAAATATTTTTCAATAAATATTTTCCACACACTATTAAATTTAATATGGAAATGTATTTTCTATACTACAAGAATAAATATGAATAATCTAATAAGGATTGTGAGGAAGACCTTACATGACTTGCATTATATGCCTCCAGATTTTTCATTACCCAAAATTGAAATGTTTTTCTCTTGTTTGGTGGGATAAAACCAAGCCTATAAATTATATAGTGATCCATGACTCTGATATCAATGATGAAATTCTCTATTGTGCCCTTAAATTAGAAATGGATATTAATGAATCTCAAGTGTTTAATAGTGATAAGAAGGGAATACTGGATTATAATTATAGTGTTCCAATGGAGAATTATAATGGTTCCAAAAAAATTTAACTTTCCACTTATCAAATGTGTGGAAATAAGCACCACAAAAATTTTCAATGGGGTATAAATAAATTATTTAGGTGAGAGATGGAAGGAAAAAATCTAGCGACAATCGATATGAGAAACCCTCTAATTTTATGGAGTAAAGGAATACTTCAGTCCAACCACCATAAAACTATTAATTTCATCAATTTTACGGAAATAGAGCACTTTTAAAACCAATACATTAATACAAGGTTCTTTGGAGACAACCAACTACATCCAATGCAACAGGGTGAGTTTTTTTCATCATAAAAAATGAGGTGGATCCTGACAATGAAGTAGGGACATGCATTCTTGTTATTCATGCATGAATAGTGAATATGATTTTTTATTCTGGTTCTATGCATTATTTCATATCACGGATATTTAGTAGAATCATTCAAACAGTACCAATGATTATGGAAGTAGATCATTCAGTGAAAATTGAAAATTGGGGAAATTATTGCATCCTAAGTATATAACTCCTCCCCTGTCAAAATTTGTGGGCTGAATATTCCAGTAAAACATTCCATACTCCCTTTGGTGAAATTTGACACAATTATGGGCATTTATTTCATTCCCCTATCTAGAGACAACATATATTTTCCTGAGAAAAAATTCACTCCCCATATTAAAAATCATCTTTTCGTGTTTTACAAGTTCATGAAGGTAATGAATATTCATTATCACTAAAATCTAAAGAATTAATATAATTTCCCTATTAGTAAGAATATATTTCTACAATGAATGAGTCTTTGGAAAGAATCATCCTTGAAGACATACCCATTTTGAGGTAATATAATGGTGTGTTTGGAGTGGAATTTCTTAATCTTACTCCAAGAGAAGGTGATGAATTTTAAAACAATCATTTACAAAGGTAATTTTCATTATCCAAGACTCTATATATAATGGCTGGTGTGGAACTGGAGGAGATGAAGAAAAAATATTGGATAATATGGATAAAGGTTTCATAATCCAATGTTCATTTAAATGGGGTGCAGCAGTCCTCTTATTCATGAAGAAGGATGGGTTAATGAGCCTTTTCTTTGGTTATCCTGAGCTCAACAAGACCACGATAAAGAAAAAGTATCATCTTCCATGGATTGATGGATTGTCCGGTCAACTACATTGATAAGAATAATTCTCCAAGGTAGTTCGGTGGTAGGGATATTACCATGTACGAGTAAATAAGTATAATATCCTTCACTATCCTCTTCATAAAAGGTACAGGAACTATCAGTTCATACAAATTCCCTTCTGACACACTAATTCTCTACAAATCTTCATGTGGTTTATGTATATAGTATTTAGATATTAGATTAATGAATTTCTGTTAGTAGTTATAGATGATATTATAATATATATCCAAATATATGGAGGAGAATGAGGAACAGATGGGACTTATGCTAAAAACCCTGGTAAAGGAGAATCATTAGGAAATGTTCAATAAATGAAAGTTTTTGTTGAAGTATGTATCATTATTTGGGAATATCATTACATGAAATTTGATATTAATGGACCCTTCAAAGAGAAAATAATTTTAATGATGTTTGTGGGAAACATATATGATAGATATCAAAATTCTCCTTAGATTATCTTGCTGTTATTGTATATTTGTGAGAACGTTATCACAATTTTCAAAATCTCTAACAAATATATCACAAAAGGGTGTAAATTGTTCGAAGAATGGTGAAATTGACGAGACATTCAAGGATATGAAATGGAGGATTACCATTTCCAATGTTCTCACACATCCCACAAGTGGACAATGTTTTTAGTATTCTGTGATGATTCAAAGAGGGTATTATGATATGTGGTAATGAAAAATGAAAAATTAATACCCTATTATTCAAGGACGATTTATTTCCATGAAGATAACTGCCCAACAAATGGTCTATAGTTGTTTGCATTTATATTTTAATTAAAAATCATGATGCATTATCTCTTTTTGAGGAACTGAATGATATATATGAATCACAAAATTATCATGTATATAATCGCATAGAACGGGATGAATATTCACCAATGATAATGGTTAGAGATGTTAAAGAGAATGTAATCTAAATCCACAACCATCATGGTAAGGAAAATAATTTGTAAGATGATATAAGTACAAAGGATGCAACAATTATATCATTAATGATAATTGAGGGGGATATGATCTTCTTAGACATGTATAGTATGGATATGGGATCCATGAAGGATTGAAAATCATAAATATTTTCACAAATTATTTCCCAAAAATATCTTTTTGGAATGATAAAGATTGATTATAGAAATAGTTTTGGAATTTAGAAGAAAACGGAAATATTAAGAAAAGGTAAATCCATGTAGTTCGTTGTTAATGAAAAAGGAGTTGTAAAATTTGGGTCATAACTAATTGTATCATCTAATAAAGAGATAAAGAGATATATTTTGATTGATGTACATAGATCAACCTTCTCTACTCACCCGGCTAGAACAAAGATGTTTCAATATATCCTAGAGAAATGTTGGTGGGACCATATGAAGAAAAAGATAGCATAATATGCATCAATATTGTTATTATATCAACAAGTTTAGGTTCATAGGGGAAATTCTAATGGGATTCTGGAATCATTACCTATACCATCATGGAAATGGGAATGCATAACTGGGGTATTTTTCATTGGACATCTGAATACATCCAGATAAAATAATGGTATATGGGTTGTTGAGGGTCACCATACAAGGACATCTAACTATATCACACATCGAGAGGACTTATCACTTGACTAACATGTATATATATACTTCAAAGAATTGGTGATGCTTCATGGATTACCATTATCGATTGTATATGATCGGGATTTTAGATATAACTATGAGTTCTCGAAAAGTCACCAATGTACACTAAACACTAACATGAACTTTAGTACTATCTATCTTCATCAAACTGATGTGCAGTTAGAGCAGACTATTCACACACTGGATTCTATTTTTAGAGAATGTTTTATGTAATTTATTGGTGGATTGGACCAACATATACCGTTGGTAGAGTTCTCAAACAATATCAGTTTTCACTGTAGAATCCAAATGTCTCCCTAAAAATCCCTTTATGGGATGAGGTGTAGAACACCTATATACTGGGATGTTGTTGGGGAAATAAAATTTCAAGTTATTGAGATGGTTGAGAAAAATGTGGAAAATGTTAGAACCATTCATCACTTATCAAGACTACACATAGTCGACAGAATAGTTAGGCTGACAATGATGGATGAGGCCTAGATTTTGATATTGGAGACCCGATATTCTTCAACATATCTCTCTTTAATAAATTGAATAAATTTTGGAATAAATGAAAACTTATTCAAAGATACATTACCCCTTCTATATTCATGATTACATTAATGTGGTGGCCTACTGATTATCACTCCCACCTAACCTATCTTAAATCTGTGATGTATTCCATGTATCACTCTTTAGAAAGAAGATAACATACCCCTCACATGTACTAAATCCAAAGGTTGTTCCACTTGATAATGATATCACATATTAGGAGAAACTATTTATGATCTCATTTTATAGAGACAAAGTTCTATAAAATATGGGATTTCACCTCGTCAATGTGTTGTGGAGAAACAAAAAGATTGAGGAGGTGACAAGGGAACTGGAGTAGATGATGAAACATAGTTACCCTCATCTATTTAGTGTGGTAAAAGAAAATTATTAGGGTGAAATTTCTTATGGGGGTAGATTGTAATGACTTGAAATGTTTTAAATAAATTTACCCTTTTTGATATATATAAATGTCTTATTATGTATAATGGTTTCCTAAAATGTATACAATTATTTGGTTTCATTATATACTAAAGGATTTAAATGAATGTTATGAATCATTAAATTTGATAATATAGTCATTTTATTGCATGGGAAAACTGGATATTCTTAGAACATTAGGTATTGTTGGAATACAATAACCCCTTGGTTTATAAAATGATGAGGTGGATTTTACCTATTATAATACTGATAAAATTTAATATTAATGGTGTGACCTATAGTATATCAAGGGCGTCAGGGTGTAGAGGTATTTTCAAAAATCATTTTGTTATTTTCCAAGGTTGTTTTTATAACTATATTGGAAATGTGACTGCCTATGAAGCAAAAATATAATAACAAAAACATATCCCATAATGTAAAAACTTATTATGTTTATGTCATAAATTTATGCTTCTCCTCTTCTATCAAATGTTCCATGAAATCATTAATCATGTTTGTAGAGGACAACCACCACGCAAATAGAAGTAATTCGTTTTCCATCACCCAACATTAAAAAAGAATAAAATGATGGATTTACCACATTTATGTGGTATTTATTATATTATTATAAATCTTTATTTATAATTTTAAAAATTATTTCTTAATTTTCATGCATTTTAAATTATGATATCATCATTTGTGTGTGCGGGAAACTAACACCTCACGAAGCGATGTGATATGTTTTTCACTTTTTCATTATATGGAAGGTTATAATGTTGAATTTAATAAATATAATTCAAATATATGATGAGATATTGATTTATTAAAATTAATCTAAAACCCAATTCGTTACCATTTCACCTGTTAACGGAATGATTTTTTCACCTGTGTGTACATACGACTTATCATCTCCACGAAGAGATGTGATTAATTTTCCATGTGAAACCATCAAGATAGATTAAAAAATGTATAAATGAGTAAATATTGTTTTTTAACCTTATTAAAAACTTCGGTATTATGTATCTCTATACTATAAACAAGAACCAGTACTTTTATATTGAATCACACATGAGACAATAAGCAAATTTACACCTGAAATAAAGAAAATAATGATATATTATTAACCAAATTGTGGTAAAATTTTATAATGGGATCATATATGATATTATATATTTGAATATGGTTATTTTATAAATTAATAACATTATTATTTCAATTATATAGGAGGATAAATCATGTTCAACAAAAAAGGAAGTGTGACTTAAAAGTCATCATCTAAATATCCCTTCATTAAGGAATATTATGTTGGTGTGACCCTAATAGTTTTATATGATATAAATATTTACACTTTTACATGTAATATCAAGAATAATTAATAATTCATGTAATTATATATTTTAATTTTAATTATTCCATCCAATATTTGTTTAGTTTAACATTACCAATTGGTAAGGGATATTATCTCAGTTTCCCTTCAGTTAGGGGTATTTTATTATTATGCACCTAATTTCATTTATATGGTGTAAATATTACCCCTTTTACCTATAATTTCATGAATACTTCATACATAGTAGTATTTAAAATTTTTATTTGAATTATTTCATATAAGTGTATTATATATGAAAATTACCATGTGGTAATTAATTTTAGGAATCAATTTCTTTTCATTAGGTTATATTACATCATCATTGTTATTGATATTGAAAGATAATAATTGTAATAAATTTTGAATATATTATGTATAATTTATAATTTTTTTAAATGGATTATTATTTGATAAAAATATTAGATTTTTTCATTAATTCTCACTTAAAAATTTTGAACATTGTATGGAATTTCATTAGAATTTCCAATTTATTGAGAAATATACATTAACATGAACCCATTTACTTTTATATGATGTATAAAATACACCATTAATATATTCAAAATGAAATCCTATATATTCATTATGATTAATGTTTTAAATCATGTATATATATATTATTTGTATCATTGATATGAATATTTCTTAATCTGTATACCATATTTAAATATGGGCTTTTATTATTATAATAATTTTATTAATTGTTTAAAAGTTAGAAAAATCCATAATATTTACTCAATATGGGTATTTTTTAAAAAATAATATTGATTGATGAATTATATTAATCATTATATATATGAGTATATATGGGGACCTATATTTAAGGGTGGTACTATGAATTATATATGCCCTTAATGACTTGGTAGTCTTATAAGGAGAATTGGTATGCCTGAACTAAAGGTGTTACTATATATAGTTATAAAAAACTGTGAAATGTGTTGATGGTATTTGAATCATGATCTAGAGAATATGACTCCCAATAATTATGAATCTCATTCATTAGGAATTTGGTTGTTATTATATATTATATTTCCAAAATGATATTATATTTGGATGAATATAACTATCTATTTATTGATTTTATGGAATGAATTTTCAGTTATTTAAATTTCCTTATTTATTATGTATTATAATGTTATGATAGAAATATAATTTATTAAATAGAATGTGTTTTTTATTTATATTTCCACAATGATTATTCTTGTGAATGTATTTAAATAAATAATTGTGTTATACTGTTAACCATGTCATTATTATTCATATTGATTCATGATAGCTTACGCTAAACATAACCAATGATGAGAAGTTTCTCTCCCCCTTATTTTTTTTACATTTCAATGAATTTTTAATGTTTACTATGATTAATATATGTGTATATTATAGTGAAATTAATTTTATTATCAAAATTTTATTTCGTTTGTATATTCAATTGTTATTTAACACTTTAGTAGGTTTTGATTTTACCAATACTACAGAACCATTAGTTCCTTTGGGATATAATACCTTATCTATTATTCAATGTAAAAATTTAAAAATGTGAAATCAAGTTACTAGTTTTGGGGTTTATAAAGTTGTTATGAAAGGAAGTTTAGTATAATCCTTATGAACTGTAACTTAGAAAAAATCGATCGGGGGGAATAATCGTTTGACAGACATTGAGGATACGTATTCAAAACTATACTAATGATTTATTAAGGAAAATATTATGTATATTTACATAGAAAACACATCCCTAATAGGATTCAAAAACTTTAAATAGTTTAATTACATATTTTCTAAGGGCTAATAACATTGAAAATAACGCATTGGTCTTGACCCCATTGTCACTTACAGCTTGAAAGTGGGCCTTATTACACACCTTTTAAACACTCTTGGGTGATATGATTTAAATAATTCATATTTTATTTAAAAAAATTACTATGTATTTTAGTATATTATCAAATTAAATGTAATATGTTAAACCTACGGTGCCTTAGATTAAATTATTTTCAAGATTTAAACATCTTATAAAGTATTATGTGGTTTTCCCACTATGAGTATTGTTGTTAACACTGTAATTTTATGTTCTAGTCGATGAATTGAACTAGAATTAATTGTTTTAACAATGATCATGAAGGAAATATGGTTATTATTACTATCCAAATGGGATAATTAAATGAGTTATTGTTGTTGTGTTTATTCCTGATTAGTTATCCATGAATAAAATTAACCACATATACCTTAAATATCTTTTTCACTCACCAATGAAGAGGATGTTGAATTTATATAAGATTTCATGTGGTGTATACCATGGAGGGAAGAAGGTTATATTTTATTCACTTCCTAAATGTGGAAAGAGACACATGTGAAAGTTTCAAAAACTAGTGATAATATGTTTTAATTTTTGAAAATATGGAAATGAAGAAATTAATTGATGATAAAAATTGAAGATTGTGATAATGTGAAATAGATATCATCCTATAGTTAAATTTGTCTATTGTTTTAAATAATGTGGTGAACGTAGAAAATATCATATTTAATTACCACATATAAACGTCAACCCCTAGATCAAGGAAGGAATTATGTTAAAATACAACAGATGAAGTATTTATGTACTGGGAATGATGAAATAAATTGGAGAATTTTATTTACCAATGGTATTTTGGTCACAAAAATCATGAAACATCTATGGATTGTGCTAAATACTAACCATATATGTCTTAAGGAATGTAAATGTTTTTGATACCCTCATGGGTTATGAGTATAATCTTGATCATATGTTTAAGTTCTTAAACACCCCTTTTGAAAATTTTGGTTGCAGGAATATAACATGATTAAGTATATTTTTAGAAACCATTTACCGGAATAAAACCTACTAGTTTAGAATATGAAAAAGTTATTTGAGGAATAATTCCAATACATTTTTGGGAATAATATTATACGTATTGTAAACCTTTTTGATTTATCATATCTTTTATGTTTTATAAGTTACAGGTCATCATAATTTGGGATCCTTATAGTAATTATATTTATATAGTTTTAGAAAAAGGATCCCCTTAATATTGGGTGACAACATATTGAATGTACAAAGTTCATTGGGATTGAACCCAAAACTCAAGGATAATAAGGGTTTAATGCATACTAGTGGACTATGTGATGTTCTAGTTAATATTTCAATGTTAATTATTTAAAATATTTGATAAAATAATAGTAATGATGAACTAGTTGTGTTAAAATTGATGTTTTGAGATTAATGTATTATATTGGATTACTCATAAAAACCATATTGATTTTAAAAAATTGTTATACACAAATGGAATGACTTGTCACACATTTATAGAATTTATGATTAGTTAAATGTGAATTTTAGTGATTTAGACATTAACAATACGGTTTTGGTCCTTCATTTCATAGAGTTAGAGATTAATTGGAAATTGATCTATTTGAAACCTAATGATTAAATTGTTCTTATGAAGTATAAATATATAAAGTAACTAGATTTCCTTATATTATAATATTTAAAAATAATTTATCTTATATGAAATGGACCATGAAAAAATTTCCTATTACCTTTATATCTAATGATCCAAACGGATTTTGAAATCATCATATATTTATGTATTTAAGTTACTCAAAATTCCATTGATCATTCACATTCTTGTGATTAATGTCCTCTATAAGCCTCATCAATTTGTAATTATTCAATTCATTCAAGGTGGGTAAAATTTAACACCAAGAAATTACAAAATAATAAAATTTTATTTGATATCATGTATGTTAAGAAATCCAGATATTAAAGATCATACGAAATATGATTCCTTAAATTTAATATCTATCATATTTTATAGAACATGAACCCTCGAGTCTAAATGAACTATAATACAGTTTATCATTATATCCTTGTTGTTAATTTGGCATATATGAATAGTAATAAAAAAATTATTAAAATTATATGGTTCACACGTGTAAAAAAAATTCATTGGATATCTATTTATTAAAAATATATCAAGAATCATTTAAATGAAAAATAATTGATTTATGAAAAAAAACATTATTTTTTATAAAATATGGTTTACTTGCATTTTTCACCATAATTTAATGTTATTTTTTTTTTGAATTTTAAGAAATTTATATGATAAAATTAAATTACTTTTTTAAATAGTCATATAGAAAATATATGATGTTAAATTGGTGTGATTTTCTAAAAAGTTCCATTTTTTATAGTGAAAAAAATTGATTTTATTTGTAAACATTCTATTCATTTAATTAATTTACACTGTATGATTATATTTTAAACTGGATATAATGTAAAATTAGTTAAATAATATTAATATTTAACTAATTTTGATCAGTGGAAACAATTTTATATTGAATTTTGATACTAGAACCATCCATACATATGATGATTTCCTTCTTAAAAACCACTTTTTACGTAACATCTGTACGTTTGTAAAAAAATTAATTTTCCCTCTTCTATAAATAAAATTTGGGGAAATGGTTCAATATTTGGAATCAATGTGATTTACATTTTATAATAATTTCAAATTAATTTTTTACCATATTAATTTTTGAAAATAGTATTAAATATATTTCCACAGTTAAGGTAAAAATTAGTTAAATAGGGTTTATACAAAGAATATAAAGGTTAAAATTACATAACAACATTAAAAAATATTATTTTATGACCATATTTCAATATTATACCTCTTGAATGAAATATATGTCCATTTTAAATTTTTTCCTGTGAATAAGTTTATCATTTTTGATTCTTTTGGGGAAATTCAACTTAATTTCTATCTGGGTTAAATTTCCCCACTTATAAAAGGAAACCCACTCCCTTAACATATAAACACCTCCAATTCATTATTATAAAAAATCCCCTAAAAAACTATATCCCTAATGAACATATACACCTTTTTATAGCTTTTGGTATTCCCAAAAGACCAACCCTAGGGTGCTTTAGAGGAGATCCAAATGGGTTTTACCTTATAGTAGGTAATTGACTTAACAAATATCATACATTTTCATTATACTTTTTAGAAAAAAAATTATGTATTAACACATTAAATATAATAAAATATATCTCATATACTAATATGTTTTTAACTTGATTAAATAATATTTACCAATTCTCCCACATCGTCAAATGGTAAATGAAATCATTGATCGTGTTTGTGGTGGACTACCACATAGGAACATATATATTTTGTTTTCATCCCCACCATTAAAGGCTGGGTATAATGATGGATTGAACACATCTATATGATTTTAGTATATTATTATACTTATTTAATTATAATATCATATATATATTCTTATATTCTTTAGTGTTTAAATTATAATAACTTTGATTTTGTGTACGACAGACTGTCTCCTTACCAAGCGATGTGATATATTTTCTCGAATATGATTTACATGGATGGTAATAAGTATTAATTTAATGAATATATGTGATATATATGGCATGATATTAATTTTTTAAAATTAATCTATCACCCACTTCATTGCCCTTTCGCCAATTATTGGAATGATATCGTCGCTTGTATATAACTATGACCTACCTATCCCCGAAAAAATGTGATTCATTTTCCATGTGAAACCATAATGAATGATTATAAAATTTTATAAATGTTTAAAAATTATATTTATAACATTAAAATAATATTAGAGATTTAGGATCTATTTATACGCACGACCTAGAACATTCATGACAAAACATGCATGAGAAAAGAAGTAAATTACCACCCAAAAGGTCTGAGATACACCCAAAAAATGGAAAAACGTGATGAAGGGATAAGTACCCAAAATAAATAATTGGATGTTTCAACCCCCACCCTAAAAACTTTTTATCCCTTGAAATTTCTTCAATAATATTCCATGTAAAATAATTGAGGCCACTACTAACTCATTAGTTACTCATACTCCCATGCCTCATGTGAATCAAAACCATGCTACCATAGAATATGGGAAAATGTATAGTATTCCCATGAAGATATATTTTTTCAAAATAAAAAGCAATAATTGGATTCTCTATCAGGTATAAATGACATTTAACATAAATATTTTCCAATATTAGGATATGAGAAGGCATATAAAGATACTTCCTGATTTTTGGTACATGACACATATTGTGGATTTACATAAAATGTGGTTGTAAGGATGACTAGTAAGTAACATTACCAAATGACTAAAAACCCTAAAAGGACACACAATCTATGGTTTAATCATTCTCTATTTTCCAAGATATAAATGCCCAAAATAAGGTGAAACTCTCAAGAACATCTGGTCACCAATAGAAAAATCCAATTTTCATTAATAATGATCATCCTATTATTTATAAAATCTCTATCTTGTCACCATTAATTTATGAATAAAATTAATAATAAGTATAATTTCATGGACCAATCATGGTAGAACCAAGGAAGCCTCTCCAATCTCTAACAAACATAAAAAAATTAATTTTTGGTCTTCTAAACAAGACGTAAAGAGTATCAATTCTGATAGAAAATGGAAAGCTGTTGTAGTATAAAAACTTTACCAGTCCCAAATAGGCATCCCATATATATCGAAATACTATAACACAAGAATAGAGAACTTAATCAATTATCTTTATAGATAATTATAGTTTTCCAACCATATTGTATGATTTGACATGCTCAAAAGTAAATTTTTTCTCATTGACCCTAGTATTCTATCGAAAAGATATATGTAAAACAGGGATCCTGATCAGAGACAATATAATAAGTAACTTAGTGTAACTGGGAAAATCTCATTCATATCGATATTTTCTAGATGATATACAATTGTTTTATCTCAAATGTTTAAAAAGTAATCCGATTTGGCTAGCCTATTGATGAAAACTCATATCTAATTATTCCCATGAGGAGAATGAAAAACCCCAACCAAAAATTCCATCAAAATATAATACCACTTCCAATTTTGCACTGTAAGAGGCTAACGAAAATCGGAAGTTATCTAGAGCGCAATATTGATGTATTGTATGTTATAATAATGATAAACAAAATCAGAGTTTCCATAACTCATTCCAGGTCACCAAAATCATTTCTCTATTTCACATAACATATTCATGGTTATTGGGTACACCAAACAATATGTGTTATGGAAATACTCTATCAAGAATTCCTCACTAGAAAAGGTAAAATATACTAGTTCCAAAAAACATAGGATAACCTCTGAATATCACATAGATTTACTAATTGTATACAAACCATAAGGAGAGAGTCTAATTCAAGATAAATTGTTATCAATTTGTTTCTCTTGAAGAACCATCTCGATAAGAGTGGAGGTAAAAATATCTCTAGTCAACAAAATATCATTCAAATCCTCATGAGTCCCAGGGGAAACTAAGAAAAGAGAGACATCATATTAAACTATTTTGATGATTCATTAATAGATTGGGTTAGAAGATTTATAATTAATGAATGAATAATGAAATTTCCTGTATTAGGTGTCTGAGAAATGTTTAAATAATACTACTATATGTATTCCCCCCAACACCTATGTGAAATGTTTGTAACATTTTGAGAGAAGATATATCAAAATATTTTCTGATTGGAATAAATTTTAAACATTTCATCAAAAAGTTAATGCCTCAAACTCTTATTATCATTCATCATATATTCATGTTTAGGATTATGGATTGAATAATTCATCTCATATGGAATAAAATATCTATAATACTAGGTAAACACATGATCACCCTATTTAATAACACATTGCAAACCCTTACCTGATGAATCACAAAATACCACATAGCTCTTCTCAACATTTAGAATATTCTAGACTATAAAATAAGTCAAAATAAATTTCATCTCATTAAAAGAACTATTTAATTTTACATTCAATGATATTATCAATCCCGTATGAGTGAGAGTGTTCATTAGACATGATATACATTAGAAATCATTGAAAAACCTAAGGATGTTACCTGCTAATGCTAAGAGGTACTAAACCGAAAAAATATTACATAGTTGATCCCATATCTACACAACATTTAAATTCACAGTATCAACTAAAAAAAATTTTATAAGACAAAATATTCCAATAAAATTACATTTTATATCTAGAAATTATATTACAAAACATTTATTCAATATTTGTGATCAATAGCGATTTCCAAATTAGATCTCAGTCCACACACATGATCTTAGTCAGTTTTAGAGTAAATAAATATATTTTCCATAAATATAACCATGAATGAGACAAGGTACAAATGAAGTATACTCTTCATTTGAACCACAAAAATTGTAGAATAATTGAATATAACTAGTGGAATAAAAGGATAATCATTATTTTCATACTTACTCTAGAAGGAAGTTTTCTAATTGTTATATTATTTAAATATCAAATTGGGATTAATATATTGAATATTAATCTTTTAGAATAACTTAACCCAATTCAATAATTAAAATATATCATCACTAGTGAAAAAATATGATTATTCTTTACAGTAACTCGATTGAGATTAAAAAATTCAACACATAGGTAAATTTTTCTATTATTATTAATTACAAAAAGAATAGTCTCACCCCAAGGTGATACACATGGGTGTATGAAAACATTCTCAAGTAAATCAACCAACTGTTATTTTATCCCTATATATATGTTTAGTTCTATGTGCCAAGAATGAATGGACACTGGAATAATAATAGTTAAAAAATAAAAATAAAACTACTCTTTTTATTCTAGTGTTATAGTAGACAAGGTAGAAGGAAAAACATTGAGAAACATGATGAAAACTAGAGGGATATAATCACTCAAATATTATAACTCCATGTCAAAATAAAATACTTGATCTACTTATAAACACCATTTTTTTGTGACACATTTTTTAAAATAAAAAGAATTTTTTCATATTTTTTTCATTCATCATTGAGTTTATCCTTAATTACACAAAATAGAAAATTTATCTTATGATACAGGAAAAAAATTGTTTCAATGAATCATTAAATACTATTGAAATATTATTATTTAATACTATTGTTGTTAAAATGTCTATAGAATGGTGGGTATGAGTAGTATTTTCAAAATTATATAAATAAAAGGTTTACACATATATATAAAATTAATTATTTTGTGTTCAATGAATTGGAAATAAAAATTATATCTAATTTAAAATTATGGAAATATATTTTTTTTATAAAATCTATTATTATTCTCAAAAATGTGATTTTCATTTCAATTTTAATAGTTGTAGTCAGGAGTAGATCTTATGACTATTTATTAAAAAGGTGAATAGAAGTACATAGAAATAGGGAATGGTTTTAAACAACCCTAATTTTTCTCATTCATAATAACTAGAAATCACAATATGACATGTCATTACGATAATTAGTGTCTCCAATTTCCAATTCAGACTGAGACTTTTCCAAATTAATGGTCTTCATGTAGGATGCTTCAACATTTCTTGATATCATTGAACATGATCTAGTAGACATGTTCTTAGGGGTCTCAGGGTAGTCATGGTGGGGTATTCTCTTGAAAGTAACAAATATAAAATACTCAACATTAGTAATTCATGCCTTGTTACTGAATACAACATCCTTGAAAGAGATTGATCCACCACAGCCCGGAGTAGTGAATCCATCCTTTCCCCCTTCATCATCATATAAATTTCTCCATTTACCAATAATATGATAAGAATGTAAAATATTATGGACTTCTTTAAATAATAAACATTATATAGTGCATCACTTTGATTAGATTCACTAACTAGATTGGGCACCTCAATCATATTCTATGTTGAAGGTTCCATCTATTTTCCCATAAATGAATCTTTAGATACATGATTCTCCAAAGTCAAAGTGTCAATAGAATTAAGACTTGGATATTTAGGTGATTCAGTATCCTAATTAGTATGCTTGAAAATATATGTGTCTTTAACAGTTGTATTTAGTCGAAAAAGGTTTGAGGTATGGCCTCTCATCCCACACTCCACAACAGAAATGTTCTTTCGACACAACTCCAAAGTGTTCCCAATAACCATACATTCAGTGTAGTAGCTAGGATTTTTCTCATACTCAACATCAAATAAATTATCATCTAATGGAGTGGAGACTGCAAACATATAAATAAGAGTGTTTTTGCGATAAACTTCCTCCAACAATCTGGCGATATTCCCATATATGACATTTTTAACATCCTTATTATGTAGAATTGTGGAAACTATTTCCATGAAAATTTCATGAAAAATATTTTGATTCCAAAGGACCCAGTTGATCCCCTAAAAAGGTGTGTAAGGATAACACGCCTAGGAACCATTAGGGATCCACCAAGACAGCATGTGACACATTCCCCCTGACTAAGAAATGGTTTTGAATCAATATATACAGAATATGAAATGTTTTCAAGTCTGGAGGGACACGATCTTGATCTTGTTCCCCCAAACAATGAGATGGCCTAACTAGTGATCCACTCAACCTACACCATAGTGGTGAATGTTATTTACTTTAATAAGTTAAATAAATCATTTTTAGTTATTTATTATAATGAAATTTTTATATTATATATTCAATAAAATAATTCAACATTTATCCTATGTATTTTTTAGTGAAGATATATGAATAAATAAAACTTTTTTTCATAAAAACTATACTGTTAGAAAAATATTTTATTATCACATTTTGTGAACATTTTGTGAAAATATTTTGTTATACATTTAGAAAAAATATTATGAAAAAGTAAAACATAATTTTGTTAGTTATCTTTTCAAAATTACCTTATGGTGAATTTTTTGAGAGTATTCTACGAGGATAAATTATTCCATGAATATTTAAAAATACTATTTCTTATTAAGCATTTTCATTTAATTTAATGTAATTAAAAATATTCATTTATTTTTAAGATGGTATTAAATGTTAATTTTGTAAACATATGTATCTATAGACACTATTTAGTTCATTTTAATAAATTTCAAATTTATTGTAAAAAATAATTTTAATATTTTGAAAATTGTCACTTTGAAAAACTTTTTTCACAAAGCTTCTACGATTTTAATTTTAAACTACAATTTTCCACTTATGTTAATTGATTTTTTAAAAATTGGATTCTATTATTTGATTTTTATTTATATATATTATCTAATATGTTCAACATAATTTTTTACTATAATTAATATTAAAAGACGTAATATTTATTTACCAAATTTATGGTAAAAATGGTTTTACTTTAGTGCTAAAATAAAATGATAAGGCAAAAAAATGACTCCCAGACATATAAAAAAACTCATTTTATTTAAATATATCAACATAATCTATTATTGGTTGATAATTAAACTTTTTATAACGTTTTTTCATTTTCAAAACATGGTTACACTTTTTTATTTTCAAAAATTACATGTGTGTCACTCACTTCACTTATAAAAGGTTACCCCATATCTTCTTATATTAAAACATGAAAAAACAATTTTATTGGAAAATACTGATCCTAATAACTTCTTTAAATCCCTAATATCATATTAGAACCCTTATTTTTTCATGAATTCATCCTTGGATGAATTTTCATGAACCCCTAATGTGGTTCCTCAAATAGGAGGTAACATCATTCAACGAGTGTTTTTATTTTATTTCATTCTCCACCCAAATAAATTATTATTATAAAATATTGATATAATAACATATGTATATTAAATATTTTTAGTTGTTTTTATTTCATGTTAATTACCTACATCTATCTCATATTCCCTCAAAAGGGATATGAAATCATCTTTTGTTTGTATAGAAATCTAAAGCCACGTGAACTGATGCCATTAGTTATTAAGTTAACTTCTCTCACAGCTAGATATAATGATGCAATAAATATTAAAATTTATGTTTATTATATTTTTATAATTATAGATTTTATTTTATCACTTATACATTCTCCATTTCCATTCTATAGAAATAAGATATTTCCACTCATGTGTTCAAAAGATTACCGCCTCTAGACGTGTTGTGATTCATTCAAGTTTTACATAGATGGATTTAAGGATGGATTTAATGAATATATGTGATATATAAAAATTAAAAAATATTATTTAGTTTTAAAATACTATTTAAATTTTTTTTATTTATTTTGGAAAAATTGAAACAATTATGATTTCTATGTATGGCATATCATATCCATGAATGATTTATTTCATTTTCTATCTATATAGTTTATAGATCACCCTAAATAAATGAATATTGAATATATATTATATTTATATCAATTTTTAAATTATATATATTATACAACCATGATAAATAGTTTTACAGCAAAAAATAACAAATTAAAGCATACATGAAAACACTGAAGTTTTTTCCAGAAACATGACATTAACATGGAATTATTAAAAATAAAGTAAAAAAAGGATATAAATAAATCATATATGGTGTGATATATATATATATATATATTTAATATATTTATAACAAGTCATATTTATTATATAGGATGTTTGAATTTGTTTTAATGAAGTTGAGACATACAATATGTCATTTCCATATCACTTTTTACTTCTATGTGACACATTCCATATTCAACACCTATTTCTTTTATGTTGTGTATATAATTTTCATAAATTTATTTTATGATTCTTATAGTGAAAATTATATAGATTTACAAATCTTTTTTATTATTACAATTTCATTGGATTTAATATTCAATCATTACCTAAGTGTTATGGTATTTTTTCACAATTTTTCTTCTTTGAGTCATACATCATGATATACACTTATATTATTTTATGAGATATATATATATATCCTTATATATTTAAAATAATGAAATTATTTATTCTCAGGATATTATGTGTCTCACTTTACTTTATTCTTTAATTGGGCTTATGATTCAACATTACCAAAGTGGTAGGTGTTTCATGTTACAATCTCATCATTTATTGGGATTTCTCATGATTATACCAGTAAAGATGAAATATTTTGATATGTATCTCATGAAACATATTTATTTTATTCTTCTCTCTTTATTTGAGGAGAAAAAAATTTCTATTCATTTCGCACTCTTTATTTACTCAAAACAATAGAATAATTTTATTAAGAAAAATCATCTTTATTTATCTCTTCAGGCAAAAGCATTTTTATTCTAATACAATGATTTAAATTTTTTTTTTAAAAAAACATAATAAAAGCATTCAAATTACCAATTTAAGTAATTATTACTAATGTGTTACTTTTTAAATAATTCAAAGGATTCTTCATATTTTTTTTGAAACAATACCCATTTGGATTTTTAAAAAAATTTAAAGGTATCATTGTTCAAACATGTATTCCATGAATGAAAATTCCTGATGTCATAAACATTTTTTTGTTGATTATTCATTTAAATTTACTCAAGGTTATTGTCATTAAAAAATATTTTAAACTTTTTTTAATGCTTTAAAATTATTTTTTATAGAGAAATATATATTTTCCTCATTAAAAAAATTTCATCAATTTTTTAAGATTACTTTAAAAGTTTTCAAGGTTATTTTCAATGAAAACGTTTTAAACAAATATGTTATAAAAATTCATTTTCAATTTAGAAAGGATATTTTTGTCAATAAATGTTTTTAATTAATTTTAAATCATACACTATATTTTTTAAAAGATTATTTTCATGTAAAATTATTTCAAAAAATGTTTAAGGAACATTAAGTTTTAAAATAATTTTTTCAAAAAAAAAATTTCCTAAATAAATGATCCATTTTTCTTTAAAAACTGATTTTCCATCTATGATGGCTTATATTGATGTATCCTATGCCTCAATATGGATTTGATCTCACGATATTATTATTATTATTTTATGAATGATTTATGTTTTTGATGGGGTGATATTTATGAATCCCACTTATTTTCATGGGTTATTTTAGGATTGAATTATGAAAATATTATGAAACATATATATTTTCCACAGGTTATTATATGACGAAGTATTTATGAAACCCATTTCATTTCCTGAATTATTATGTAATAAATTTCTTATAATCTTCTAGAACACATACATATGGGTTTGATTATGTGGAGGGTTGGACCTATATCTACCTCCAATGAATTCGGTAATAATTTATATCTCATGAGGTAGATTAGAATGGAATGACCAATGAACTTGATTAATTAAGGTAATTTTTACACTATGACGATCTTCGGAGTGAACCTTGACTACTATGAAGGTTTTATTAGTGAGATCATTCCAATATGATATTTTTAGTAGTAATTAATTACTACTAAGGAAATAACATTGTATGATTTTTTTTATTCCAAAAATATGTATCTTATAATAATGTTATGCTCTAACAAATCATGTTATTTTATTTCCATATGTTTCATGTTATATGAGATTCCAATATTTATATCATGGCTCAATATTATGATATTTTATATGGATGTTCTAGTTTTCAAATATTTTTATCATGTTCCCATACCATTATTATCATGTTTTTCTTATATATCTCTATTGTTTACCATTTATGAGCATATAACCTCACTAATAATTATATTTCATTTCTTAGGGTTTTTAAGAAATGTTTTATGTATGGTATTTCTATGAATAATACTATACGGGAAGATCATTATGGGATACATTTAAGATCATTTATGAAATAAAAATATATTGTGTCTACTCACCAAAGGCCTTAATGCATTATGATCCTCATGAATGTGTTTGAGTAATATAATGAAAATTGATCTAAAAGATATAACATCTATTTTAGAATTCCCTAGGTATTTATAGTTGGTATTATGAGAATGTTTTAGTTATCCTTTTGAAAATAGGATGAGAAAAAAATATTGAGATCCCTCAGTATATTTCTATGTATAATTATATGAATATTTTTAAGTATATTTTTAAGGATGATTCAAATTATTGGAATATTTATAATAATTTTTGTAAAGGATATAGTGAGTGGTTTCTAAAAAATTACATCCCTTTACAAAAACTTAAAATGGATGTGTATCCTTAATTGAGGTACCTAGGAGTAATAAATATGAATAGTGGAATTGATATTGAATCTATCATCACATAGTTGAAGAAAATGAGTATTGTTACACACCTGGTTTGACAATCACATGGGACATGCATTGGATGTTTATAAACTCTTTAAGAACTACCATCAATGATTTAAATAGAAGATTATTATTAATGACCTACGGTGTACCTAATGTTTTATATATTAAAAATATGGTGTCATCATTTAGAAATACGATAATTAGTTTTTCATGATTATAAAGTTCCCTTTTAAGGTTATATTTTCACACTTTGGTTTGTGTTTTAGTTGATTTTTGGATGCTACTTAAATAATGTTAATTTTGAAAGCAATGGAAAATGAAACTAGTTTACTCTTGACAAACTGAATTATTTGGGTTATGTAATGTCAAATATAATTACTATAATAACACGACAAGTTAAATAATTGAATCTTAAAGGACATAAAAACAAGAAAAAGGGGGAAAATAATCTGTTGAGTCCTTTAGGGGGTAATTCACACCATCTACTAGTGGAAAATATAATCCACTAGTTACTGAGAAACAAACTAACTCCACTATAATGATATTTTATATCCTCCTTATATTATATAGTGATAAAGTCATTTTGGAATTCTACTATTTAGAAGGTTAAGAAGAAAAATTGCGGATTCTTATCAATAATACGACGTGGTAAGATGAAACTGACTCCATGGATTGGTAAAAGTTCGTAAAAATATTTTTCAAAAAGAAAATACCTTATATCCATCATAAGAAAATTATAAGTAATTTAATGAGATAAAGAAATGGTATTATGAATCTATTTTTACCTTTAAAGAAAATTTTAGAAGACTTATGTTATAAAATTTTGTTATTAGAATCCTACCTAAATGTATCATTGTCCAATTATTTAGTGTCTTAAAACTAAGTCTCTTAAGGGAATTATCCATAATAGGCTACAATAGATATGAATATATTTTGATATGTGCTATCAAGGTATAAATAGATGTTATAGTTATGTATTAATACTATGGCTTTGTTAAGAATATAAATATGGAATTCAACGGAAAATATAATAACAATGGAGAGAAGAATATTAACTTTTCTTTATTCAAAATGTTTTGGAAGAAACATGGGGTAAATTTTCATTAGGGAACTAGTAAATATTTTATGTGTGGAAGGGAAGGTCATAAGTCAATATAATAATATGATAATGTTAAGAAGTCAGCTAATGATGATAATTGATTGAAATATCAACATAATGAACAAACCAACATTCAGTGTTCCATGCATAATAAGTTATGATTTTGTTAATAAATTCAATAATTCAAGGGTTAATGTGGATAATAAGCCACAAAAACCTCTGAAGGTAATGTAATTATCTAGATATTGTGTAATCATAATGGTTGAAGTAGTAATGATGATTGATATGTGTCTTTCATTGATGTATTTTATTGCGTTTGAAGGCATTGATTAATGTAATTTTGTTGATAGTTTTTCCCATATTTGAACTATTTAACTTGTTTTTTTTATAGTTAGATACATTAGTTATTTAAAAAAGGATAAAAATGATTATTTTCATGTGAATAAGAAACATTGCATTATGAAGTCAATGAATAATATTTAATCGAGAAGTAGAAATTACAAATAGATGAAGAAAACTACAAAACCTTGAGAATGAAATTTACATGTCCCGAGCCCAACTCATCTCACGAAGGGGAGGCATCTCCCATACAGTCATGAGATGGATATTTATTGCTTCTAACATTACACTCCACATAAATAACACATTTAAAGAGAGTTTTTGGATAGAAATAGATTCATAGAAGGCACTGATTCCTTATATTAAACAATTTGTAACAAATACACATCATGAATCTCACAATTTTTGGGATTTTCAACAGATAGTCGGTGCATTTTTTATGTGGGGGATTTTTTATTCCGCCCTTAATTTTAAATTTGTTAGGCTCAAGACACCGATAGAGTTATTAATGAATAAAAGACCACTTCCTAAGACATTAACCAATCTATAAAAACATTAATCTATATTTTTGTTCACCTCATTTCTTCTTTGGGTATCCATACTATTCCTTCCCAAAATTCCTATCATGATCGATTATTTTTCATTATGTTGGGTGATGTATTTTTTGGGGGCATATTTTTTTGGGTTTATTTCTATTTTATATTCATGGATTGGATTGTTGTAAATCTATTTTTCAATTCTATTATTTTTCATTTCAAATTTCATTACCATTTATTTTAATTTGATCAGTTTTATTATATTGCATTAACTTATTTTCTTAGTATTGGTATGAAAATTATGAATATTAGGTCAATTATGTTTAAATATATTTTTGGGTCACCTATTCCTTTGATTGAATCACGTATATCTCTTTTCCAATGATGCAAAAAACAAAATTAGTGTAGGATAACCAGATCAAGGATCCCTAATAATCTAATTTCAACACCAACCACGAATGAATACAAAATCAATTAAATTACTATTTCATAATCCTAAAAATTATTTATGATGAATACATCCTTCCATAAATTTTAACCTTGTATCTTTTGTATTTTTTATCTCCTTTCAAATAACCAAGTGATTGAAATTTTAACTCTTTTAACTAAATAATACCATATAGACCGTCCTTTTTAGTATGACACATTGACATTCCAAGTACCAAAATATTTTATTTATGTTTTCTATGTTTTATTATTTATTAAATTTTTCAATCCCCATAAGAATGTAACAGTGCCCTATATTGTGTCAATGATTAGGTCGCATTATCATCTCCACTTTATTTTGTACTTTTATATTTTATTTTTTATGAACGATCCCTATAAAAATTTTATTTGTCATACTTGGGTGATATTTCATGTGATTTTGAGCATTGATTATCCCCATATAAATGGATTTTAGATTAGTGAAATAACATTTAATAATCTATCGATACAAATATAAAACCAATCTTCCAATAAAATTGATTTTTTGTATGACAATATAGTATATATTGAATAAGTGTTCAATTAAAATTTGGATGTTTATATGGCACCATCTAATATTAACTAGAGTGTTATAGAAACCATCATCGTTTTATGATTTTACATTTGATCACATTTTTAAAGTATTTATCACTCCTTTTTAGGTTTTATTTGTTGGAATTTTATCAAGAATTAGGATATTATAAGATTCATATGTAGCAACAAAACCCTTTTTCCATTTATATGATTTAGTGAAAAATAAATTTAAATTATTCATTCCATTACACATTGTGGAAATATGATTAACAGTACAGGTAACCGTTAGGGTTTATATTATCTTTGATAATGAGGTAATTTTGGCTATAATTGATTTATTTTCAAAGTATGCACTCTTCAATGCTATCATAGAAGATTTATTTTTAGATCATGTTTCTATAATATAAATTAAGCATCTGTTAATGTTTTGTGGGGTACCACATTAAATTATATCTTATCAAGACACGAAGTTTACCATGATTTATTGGAAAAGTCTTCAGTAAAATCTTGATACATGGTTGAGTTTTAACAGGACATATTATCCTTATATAGATGATTTTCTTGAGAGAACTATTCAAACCATATAGGATATTTTATGATCTTATTCTATGTATATTAAATGTGTTTAGGATAAAAAACATTCTTATTTTGTGTTTTCATACACCAATATCGTTCACTCAATCATTCAGCTAGATCCTTATGAAACATTAATGGAAATAATGATAGAAATCTAATTTACTGGAATTAAGTTATAAAGTGACCGTTATTGGGACCTGAGCTAGCTAGTGAAATTGAAGATATGTTTATATACATTTAGAATAACATATTAGAAAATTTGATTAAAATTTTATACTGATAATCATCGATGTGATATAAAATTTGTTGTTTTTCATAACATCTTTCTATGAATGTCTTCATAGGCGAAATTATGGAAATATTTTCCCCTGGAATATTAGTCCATTTGAAATAATTTATCATATCGTGAGAGTAGTGCATCATTTGGAACTTCCACTGAACCTCACATAGATTCATGATGTCTTCCATGTATGTATCCTGAGGAAGTACTTACCTGATTCATTATATCTACTAAACTCAGGGTTTAGACTATTTTAGGATGATCATTATTATAAGGAATAATTGGATGATATTCTGGATCATATAGATAATGCTTTTAAAATAATTGCACTCACCTTGTCAATGTTTTGTGGTGAACCATCCGCATGAATACACTATATTGGAAAATGAGGGTGTAATTAGGAATAATTATTCTCAGTTTTTTTATAAAAAAAATTGATGAATTTTGAGGTAGAAATTCATTCTATGGTGGTTAGAATGTAACACCATATTTTTTGGTAATTTTAGGTAATTAAGTTTAATGATTTTCATATTATTTGTTACACAAAACAATGGGTTTGGCTTACTTTTTACACAAAAATGAGTTTAAATTATGTTACATGTAACAGAAAGTTTAAACAATACATCACATACTGTTGAAATATTATTATTTAATATTATAGTAATTAACTTGTAATTGGAATAGGGTATATGAATAATATTATATAAATTATTAAAATATTTATTTTAAACACACACACATATAAATATATATATATTATTCCTTTTTATCAATTAATTATAAATAAAAATAATTATCTATTTCAAAATTAAGGATTTCATTATCAAAAAAACAATTCTTATACACAAAAATAAGTTTTTAATCACTAAATAAAAAAAATTTATTTAATAATTTTAATAAAAAATTTATATTATATATAAAATAAATATTTTAAAATTCATCTTTTCTATTTTTTAGAGAAGTGTTAAGAATAAATTACTTTTTTATTGAAAGCAATATTTTTATAAAAATCATTTTTATCATATTATCTGAAATTATTTTAAAATTAATGTATTCAATTTTTATAATATTTATTTTTTAATAAATTCATTTTATAAATGTTCATGTCAAAATAATCATAGGGTTACTTTTTTATAATTTTTAGAGACGATAAATATTTTAATGAATAGTTTAAAATATTGGATTATATTTAGAATTTTCATTTCATTTAATGAATTTTAAGACATTGAAATTGTTTTTATATGGTCTTAAATATAAAATTAGTTTAACTATATATTTATTAAGTCAATTAAGACAATATTAATCAATTTGAAATTTAAAATTCATATATAAACATTGTAAAAAGTTTAAAATTTTCTCTTTTAAAACCCAGTTTCTCCTCACATCTATGGGATTAATATTAAATTAAATAATTACACTATTGTAAATGGAATTTAGGAAAATGGATTTAATATTTATAATAATTATTATTTATATTTTCTAATATTTATAGTTTAAATTTTAACAATAATAAATAGAAAAAATAGAAAAAATCATTTACCACTATTTACTTAAAAATGGGTTCTCCGGAGCAAAAACAAAGAATATATGGGTCAATAATGACCAAAAAATGTATAGAACACATTCAATAGAAATATATATAACTTATATATTCTATTTTATATAATTTTATATTTTATATCTTTCAGAGATGTGAAAAACATGGAAAACCCTTTTTATTTGTGAAGAGTATAAATGTGCCACTCACCTCACTTATAAAAGGTTCTCCGCCGCTCCTCTCCTATGCACACATTAAAAATCCATTATTTCGAAAAAAAAATCTTAAAAAATAAATTATTTACATCCGTACTCTTATCATATTATTCTTATTTTTTATAAATCCAACCTTTGAAGGATTTTTGTGCTAACCTATATGGTTATTTGAAGAAGAGGTAACATCCTTCAATGAGAATTGTTTTTAACTTCTTCCACATCGTTAAGATAATATTAAAAAAAGATGATATAATAAAATAAACATTTTATATAAATTAATATTTTTTATGATAACGTAATGTCTTATAGACATATCCCATTCCATCAAATGGGGTAAAAAAATCCTTCGTCTGTATAGTGGACTACCACATAACGAACTGATTTCTGCCATTTTTCTATCACCACCTCTCAAAGCAATATATAAAATGGATTAAAGGTTTATATATAATATTTATCATATTATTATAATAATTTAATTATATTATCATATATATATTCTAAATTATTATTCTATGGGAATATGATATCGTCGCTCATGTGTACGATGAACTATCGCCTCACGAGGTGATGTGATTCTTTCAATGTAATAATAATGGGGTTAATGAAAATATGTGATATACATGACATATAACATATTCTTGAATTTCAATATTTTATTTAAATTTATTTCATTATTTCCATTTGGTAAATTGAAACAATGTTCATGCATACATTAAAACTACCATCTCCATGAATTGTGTATTTTATTTTCAATCTCTACATTTTTATTACTAAATCAAATTACAAATATAGTAAATTTATAATATATTTATATAATGTTTATATCTATTTATATTTTCTATCCATGATCATTTTATGAGGGTGAAAAATAGAAAATAGAAATTTACACAAAAAACAAACCAGTTATCGCACGAAACGTTACATTAAAATGGATTTTTAATTAAAAATGTATTAAAATGTCATAAGTAAATTATATATGGTAAGATATGTATATTAAAATAAATATAATAGATTTATAAAAATATTATATTTATTATAAAAGTTTCTCCAAAATTTATGAAGGAATTCGAGTCTTATAGTATGGTATCTTTTCTCATATTTTATTATTGTGAGATGTTTGACATATTTACCTCATATTTCTTTTTATGTGGTGTAAATACTAGATAAGAATTTGTTTTATTATTATTATAATGAATACTATTTCTATTAAAATAGTAATTTTAGGATCTTTCTTTCGTGGTATTTACTGATCAAACATTACAATAGTGGTAAATAAATTTTGTCTCAGTTTTCCATAATTGAGACATATATTATGTTATGAACCTATCATCTTTTATGATGTGTATATACAGAACCTCTAATATGTAATATCAAATAATTTCTTTATATTTTTTCATATTTTCTCCTAATGTTATTATTTAATGGGGATTATGATTAAAATTTACAAAATAGTAATGTGTTTTATGTTACAATCTCACTATTTATTAGGATTTCTCATGATTATACTTCTAGTGATGAAATATTATTATCTACCTCCCATAAAACCATGAATTTTATTATAATCTAGTTATTTATATATAATACAAGTTTTCCATTAAATTTCTTCTCTTTATGTACTCATGAGTTCAATATAATGATTTTAATACAATTATCTTTATTTATCTCTTTAGTTATAAACACTTTTCTTCCAAAATCATATTTTAATAATAATGGTTTTAAAAATGATATAAAAATATTAAAAATACATAATAAATATTTTTTTACCCATGTTTTAATTTTAAAATATTAAAATGAATATTTATTTATTTTTTAAAAAATACATGTTTGGCCTTTACCGATAATGTGAAAGGATTATTTATTTAAACATGTATGGTATAAACAGAATTTCCTGATGTCCTGACCATTATTTGATATCAGGATTTCATTATAAATTTTTAGGAATATTTTGGAAGAAAAGTATTTTAAATATTTAATATTTTTCTAATTTTTTAATAAACCTAAAAGGATACTTTCTTAAGATATGTTTTAAATGAATTTTAGTGATTCCTTAAAAAAAATATAGGTAATTTTGAATAGAATAGATTTTTAATATGATTTTTGTTTAAAAAAATTCCAAATAATTTTTTTTTCTCCAATAAATTGTTTAAATTATTTTTAAATCTTCCTTCATATGTTTTAGAATATTGCTTTAATGAATATTTAGTTTTAAATATTGATTATCAAAGAATTTTCATTTTCCCCAAGAAATGTTCCATGTGTCTTTTCAAAATAATTTTATATATAAGATGAAATCAATAGATTATACCTATTACATATTAGGAATATGATTCAATAATACCATTAATATTACGTCTCTTTCTGGTTTTTGTTTAAGATGGAATGTTGTTTATGAAACCAGATTCTTTTATTTGTATAATAATGTAAAATTTTAATTATAAACTAGCCATTGTGAGGGAAGTAAGGTAAAAAAACTATATTATGTTTAAACATGTTTATTAAGTGTTTATACTTTCATCTAATAAATTTTAGAGGCTTAAATTGAGAATAAATCCAATTTTTTAGCAAAAAACTACTATAATATTTTTAAAATGTAGTTTTAATGACTTTTAAAGGTAATCCCTTTTAAATCTTGTTTTTAATTTTTATATGTTATATTGGAAAAATTAAACTTCTTATTTGGATTTGGGGTATCATAATTTACTTCGGTTGAAATTTTGGTATTTTTATGATAAAATTAATATTTTTGTGAATTGTAAATAATACTTCAATATAGTTTAAAAATGCCTTTTCATCTAATTTATCTATATAATTAGGCTATAATTGAAATTGGTTTTAATATTTAATTGGAATAAATTTTTTTCTTTTAATAAAATGGTGGTTAAGGGATGTAATTTCAAACTAAAATTTGATATAAACACATGACAATATTTTGATGGTTTTTACTTTTAAAAACTTGTTTTCTCAATTTGACAATTTGGATTAATTTTAAATTAATTACTTAAAATTATGTATTTTGAATTTGAAAAAATTTATTCCATATTTGGATTTATAATTTCAAAATTTTATAGATAGGACTCTTTTATTTTTGGACATTATTAATAGTAACTTTATAAATTATTTTTATTTACAACGGTTAAAGAGTAAATCAAGTAAATAATGGTAAAAATAATATTATTATAATATCAAATTACCATAAAACATGTCATAATCCTATTGGATGAGTTATTTAGTACCCATAAAACACTTGGTGTGAAAACATGGTATTTTGAAGCCACATGGGTTTGATTGTGACACTTATAACTTTTAATGTAATGTAATGAAAATTATATTATATACATGTATATTCCTAATAAAAAATTTTAATATTAGTTTATATAATTGATCTAGTTGACTATAAATAATCAATATAAGTTTAAAAATATTTCTTAAATCATTTAATTTTATTTATAATTCTTAGACATTAAAAAAAAAATTAATTATGATAGAAAGATGATATAGTGATTGCTTTGGTAGTGAAGGAATCAAATAAATGACATTATAAATATTAAAATAAAAATTATTTGACATAATTTATTTCATCCATGATTATCTAGGTTACTATAACATTTTATAAGAATATTAATTGGTTTGGTTCTATGTTATCTCTATTTTATATTTTATGTAAATTCAATATAATGAATAGTGTAAAAAGTTTCATAATTCATGTTTTATAAAACAAATAATATTTATATATTTGAAAAACCCTAAAAATATTTTAAAATTTAAAATTTACATTGATAAGGTCTAAAAGTTATTTATTTTTCCAATTATTTTAAATTGATCTCATATATGTAAAATTATTTTCCTCTTAATAGTTAGAGTGTTTTTACTACTTATAATATAAAAAGTGTATAATTAAGGGTAAATCGAAAAGAACATGATTAAAATAAAATCAATACTTGTCTAAAAATTATTGGATGAGTGTATTTAAAACAAAACCCAACATATATTATATATAATTTTATTTATTTTTATTTTTATTTAAAAATAATTTATATTAATTTAATATTTTATGAATTTCTATGGGTGGAACTCCCCTCTCCTATAAAAAGGTTCCCTCTATTATCTAATAATGACACATCAAAATCATTTTAGATCAGCCAATATCTTCTTAAACTCTTACTCTAATCTCTCACCACATTTTTGAGGCCTTATTTTAGGCATAACACCCTTGTTAGAGGTGTTAACTTTTTCTTTAAAGGTTATCAACCAAAAATAAGGTATCATTTTTATTATGTTTTTCTACATTATTTCATCATACAATTCCTTTAAATATTATTATTACAAGATGAAATATTAATTCTGTCAATCTCAATATACTAATAAGTTACTATTTTAATATCATCCCCTAAATCCATAAATACTTCCATCAAATATAAATGGAATTAATTGTTTCTGTGTATCTGTGAATTATCACCTCCACGCACCGATTTAGTTCGTTTTCTATTACAATCTATACAGATAGGTTATATTTACGGAATTAATATTAATATTTTATATTAATGAATTATAAATAATGGATTGATTTAAATATTTTGATTATTGTATAAAATTAATGATTATTTCATAAATACTATTCTTATAATGATGTTCTTATGGCAACATGGATTCATGACAACAAAACAGTGTTCATTTTTTAATTATGTACCGAATATCGACAAAATGTCAAATATGAACATAAATAAATATGAAATATTTATACCACAATAATAAGTGATACGAAAGGAACAATAATATTCAAAAAAATTCTCAAGCAAGATTAAATTAACCTAATTTTATTATTCAGGAATATAATTATTGTATGTGATGATTAAGACTCGACGTTAGGGCTTTTCCTAAATCTCTATTCATTGAGGCATATTTTTATGTTATAGCCCTCCTTTATTTACAATTTGGAATCAACCCCTTTGACTTGTAAATTCATTCTAATATTTTCAAATGGAATATTTTTTATACAAAGTATTTTACTCAATTAAAAACAGAAGGTTTTTTTATATATGATGCGACAATGACCTTTCCACTACTATGACTATTAATTTGTATTTGGATTCTCTATAAGCCATAATGTTTTTAACGAAGGAGTAAATACCATATTCCATTTTTATGAATTTTCGTATTGAAAATGGTTTCGAGAATTTATTTATTATATCAATGTATTGAAATGATCTCTTATGATTGCAATGTGAAAATGTAATTTTTTATTTATGCATGTTTTTTGTGTAATGATTATTTTATGGTTCTTGGGAATTACTTATGTATATGGGTGGTTCTGTGATAAATATGTGGCAGGTGAGCCTGTGATATCTCTCCAATGCATTGGGTACTGAGATAGAGTTAAATAATTTGGTTTCTCCTAATAGATTTAGTGAATATACAGTGATTGGTATTCCAAATTTAACTATGAAGGTTACTACATATGTATCCTAGAAAGCTAAAATGTAGGTATGATATAGATTCCACAAGTTACCTTTATTTTTTATGAATTCTATAATGTTTTTCAAGATTTTAATTATTTCAAGGGTTTATAGATATTCATGTACTAACATTTTGATTCTTTATTTTATATACCTTACTGAGATTTTTGTATTCATATAATGCATTTACAATGGTTTCACATGGTTTATGGAATTGTATGATAAAGGAAGAAGTCGAGAATATTTTTATCGAGAAAAATAAATCATGTTTAGTTTTAAAGGTATTATAATGTAGAATAAATTGATATTTTTTTAGTGTTGTCCACTTTGTATAATTTTGAGATATTATGTATTAGCAATGTCCTAATTCTCTAAAAATCTAAATTTGGAAAGATCCTCATTGTGAATTCTTGACCTAAATCAATATTATTCAATGGTAAAGGTCTGAACCTTATAGTTGGTATCATATGATGGTTTAGATAAATTTATGTCTTATGATATTTTTAATAGAATATCCATAAATGATTTATACATTATGGTAAAATTGAAATGACTCATAAGTTAGAGATTACCCTGTTTCTTCGTCTATGATATATTTTTTCATAATTGATTTTCACATATGAAACAAGGTAGCTATGTTGGAATAAAATAAATAGGAAAACAACCATCCAAATCAACAACCTGATATGGTTGTTATAAAAAATGAATAGTTTTCTTTCAGTGATGGTGTAGATGAATTATGCTTTAAATGGTAATTGAATCCAAGCATGTGATCACCTAGATCAACTATAGAGGAACATTTTAGTAGTGGAGAATTTCATGAGGAAACATCCTCTATCAATTAGATTATCATGTTACCACATGATACCACTTCAAAATATTTTCATTATCATGGGGTGTTTAGATATTCAAATTTTAAGTCTTACTATTTATTGTTTTGAAGGTAAAATCTATCAATAGTGGTCTATGGTAAATAATATCAATGACAATGAGGACATTGATGCTCTTGAGGGGGATGAATTCAATGGATTATTCCATGAACAATATTTTGGTATGGTGGTTAGACATAGGATGGAAGGAATCTATTATTTGAATTGAGTCAGGAGGATGACTCAGTTGCTGCTTATGAAGAAAAAAATACACTTAACTAGTATGGTATTATCAAATTTTCATCTTATATCTAGAGAGTAAAATCAATCTCTTGTACATGGGATTAAATCTAATGTATCAAAGGGAATTTCTTTTGTATCATCCTAGATAAATAAGGAATAAAGAAATTTTCATAATTATTAATATTTGTGAACTAAATATTAATTTTACTTTAAAGGGGAAGCTATGTTTGATGGCGTACCCGGTACACAACAACAGGTTTCTTTGTAATCTAACATTGCACAATAACAAAATAATATTATTATTTTAAATGGTATTTAACACCCAGCCATTGTATTGGATGGAATAAATTTAAATGAAAAAAATGTGATTATACATGTTTGTTATATGTTTTTAAATTTATCCAATAAATGTCAGTGGCTTAAAATGTGAATGAAACAAATTTAAGCACATATTACAGTAATATTCTTTAAAGGGTCGATTTATCAACTTTTGGTGGAGAACACATTTTAAATCTAGTTTTTGTCACTTTTATATTTTATATTTGAAAAATAAAATTCTTCATTATATTTGGGTCATAAAATGTTTTTTTGGGTATTTTTTGGGTATTTTTCTGATAAACTTCCTTTTTTAATGAATAGTAAAAAATATAGAATTTTAATTCAAATATTCCTTTTAATATAATATATTTATATTGTCACATTATCCTTATAAGTGTTTTTAAAATGTAAATAGATTTTATATTTACCATTTAATTTTTTTTGGTCTTTTGATGCAATTTAACATTGAAATTGGACATAATCAAATATAAATCTTTTGATAGTTATAGTTTCTTAACAACACACTATTTGTTTTAACAATGGGAGTTAATTTTAAATTAATTAATGCCACATAAATGTCTTTAATTTAGAAAAATTGACCACATTTTTTATTTTGGAATATCAAAAAAATAATGGGTTTAATTTTAGGTATTTTTATGTAAAACATCATTTTTTGATGAATAGATAAACCACTTAGTAGTAGTTAAAAAACTGGCTTTTTCGTCTAAATGAAATTTTATCACAACTATGAAATAAATTTAAAAAATCCATCATACATGGTTTTTATTAGTATGAAAAATATTGTTCAATAAGAAGAAAATAATTTTTTTTGGCTAGTAAATTTTGCCTTTTATTTACCACGGTTAAAGGTAAATAGGGGAATTCAAGGTAAAAGGAATATTATAATAATTCAAAATTACCTTAACACATATCCTCATCTTATTGGATGAGTAATATCCGACCATGGGCATCCATGTGTCAATTTTGGGACCCCATGGAGACACTTATGAATAATAATGACACTTTTGATTTTTTTTAAATGGTTGGGGCCGAAGCCTCATTTATTATTAAATCAAAGGAAAAACCTCTTTAACTGGGTAGAGGGAGACCCATTACATAGCCTGAAGGCCCAGTGGGCATTTAGCCCATTACATGACCCGTATCCCATTTTTTTGGCCCATAGCCCATTCTGTTAATATTACTACTACAGTACCCCCACTGCTACAGTACTGCACAGTACCCACCGATGCAACAGTACTCTACCACTGCTACAGTGATGCTGTATTTACATCATTAAATAAATAAGATTATAATGCTTTAAAAATTATCATAAACCTATCCAATTCCTATTGGATGATATTATTTTGACTATGAGTAATCTTATATTATAATTTTTTGATTTTGGACCTTTTGAAATCGAATATCATTATATAATAAAATATTATTTTCACACCTTATTAAAGAGTCCCTCTTCTCCCTTATAAAAGGATACAACTTCTAACCAATTCCACACACCTCTCAAGCCTTTATGCTGGTCCAAACTCTACACAATTAAGATCCCTAAATCCCTCTCCTCCTTTTTAAGCCTTAACATAGCTAGAATTTACTTCAAGATGTCCTCTGGTTCAAACCAAATGTTGTTACCCAAATTGAAGGTAACAATTTCCCTTAAATTGTTTTCTATTATTATACTTCTCTAACCCATGAAATATTTTTATTTTGTTCTTTTGTAACAACACCAATATCCTTAGTATAAAAGGTTGTTTTTATGAGAAGTATTCTAACTACTTTCACACACTCCTACATCTAATGGATGATGAACATAATGTCTCCATGGATTGCAAACTAAAGCCTCACGAAATGATGATTGTTCAAATATCTCCAACTGCATATCATGGTGGCCATTATGATGGAACTATATTTATATATGATATATATTATGTTTATGTATTATTTTTGATTTTATAATTTCCATTTATATCATACCTTTATGGTTTCCATAATGGATAAACGTGATAATTTAATTAGAGGAAATAAATACTACCACCCCTCAAAGTGATATGGCTCGTTAATGCATTATGTGGTACATATAAAGGATGGAGTTAATGATATTATATATGATATGATACAAAAATTATAATATAACTATGTATAATTATGTTTTAATTCCATTAAAATAATAAATAGAAATGAATGTAGCGTTCATGTGTACGTACGACTTACTGTGTCCATGAATAGTTCATTTCATTTCATACCCACAAATGTTATGTACTATTAAAAATACATATATATATATATAGAATATATATGATATATATTTAATCGAAATCATGAATATAATTCTGGATATAATGAACCTTTGAACACATAAACAACAAGTAATTATAAGAAGTCCATTTTTGACTCAAGTCCAAATATAGACAAAATGAACATTATTAACTTAAATGAATATATAATATTTTTAAAATGGTAATAAGTGATATAAAAGGAATAATAAACTTGAATATGGTACTTATTCAAGTATAAATTAACATTAGTTTATTATTTAGGGGATTAAGGAATGATCGAATCAAGTCGGACACAAGGTAAGGGACTTCCTCATAATATCCTTTCATTGAGGCATATTTTATTTCAATAGAAGACATACTTTTATACGCTGTATAATAAACCTTGACTTTTCAAAGGGAATATTTTTCTAAGAAGCAATTTAGTAAATGACAAAAAATAATGTTCCTTTTAATATAAGCGGTGACAATGACTTTTCTACCGCCATGAGTAATATTTGATCTATGGATTCCTCAACAAGCCATAATTTTTTTAAATGAAAATAAATAGCATATACTATTTTATTTATCATGGTATTGAAAATGGGTTTGATAATGGATTTATTATGTCAATATATTTATTTGATATATTGTGATTGAAATATGGAAATGTTTTCATTCCATTATATTTGTTTTATATCTTCAGATTTTATTATTGTACTTGGACAATAAATGTGTGGTTATGTGATAAACCAAATTATGGGCATTGCTACGAATACCAGGACGAGTGTTTATGTTATAACCACTAATGCATTGGGTATGGAAGTCAGCCTTATGTCAATTCAATTTTATGATATTTGTGGAAGTCGACAGTATGGTTATTCCATTTAAGAATGTTTGTGTCCCAAGTAAACATTATATGTTATGTGTTCTTTATATGTGTTTTATGGTAATATTTTGGTCACAAAATAATATGTAATGATTTTATATTCATTGTAGAGTATTTACTAATCAATAAAGGGGAAAAGTATTACTTATGATAAATTATTCATTGTTTACTTGTTTTTTTAAATAATATTGTTCTCTATTATTCTATCCCTTAATGAGATTTTTATGCCTATCCCACATTCTGGATATGTTTTTCACATGACATAATGTTGAATAGGGTCATGTATGGGGTTAGGTAAAATTCATGAACTCTTTAACATTTAATTAGATATGACTTTTTTTTCAAGAGTTTTTATTTTATGAAAAAAAATTGATGTAGAGTACGATTGTCTACTTTTTATTTTTGAGATGTAATGTAATTGTGATGGGATAATTCTCTAAAACTCTAAACCTGAAAATATCCTCAATGTGATTTATTCATTTAATTCAATATTATGTAAGTTTTAATGTTGGGTCCTTATAGTTGGTTTCAGAGGTCATTTATGGAGACATTAAGAGTTAGGCTATTGTTAAATAAATTTCCATAAATTAATTTATGGTAATATTGAAATGATATAGCATTTACAGATTACCTTGTTTTTTCGCTTAATATATTTCTGTGTTCTGAATGGTTTTTCGCTAAGGAAATATGGCAGCTATGTTGGGACGACATCATGAGGAAGAAAACCATCCAAATCTGCAACCTGATATGGTTGTCATCAGAACCAAATAGTTTGTTGCAGTGATGACATAGTTGACTCGGGCAATAAATGGTGGTGGTATCCATTCATGAGATTAGCCATATCAACCACCGATAATCATGTTAGTAGTATAACATTTTATGAGACATCATACAACATCATTTAAATGATCATCTCGCCATCTTCTAATAGAAGGGTTGATTAAAGCACTGGATAAGATTTGTGATGTCATGGGTTGTTCAGAACATCAAGAGGTTAGTCTCTCTATTCACAGTTTTGAAGGTGAAGTTAATCAGTGGTGGTCGATGGTGAAAAATATCAGGGATATTTAAGAGATTGATTATCTCAATTGGGATGGATTCAAAGTTATGTTTCCTGAGAAATATTTTCCTAAGGTGATTCGTCTTAATATGGAAAAAAAATTCGAATAATTTAGGCTGGTGGATGACTCAATGGCTTCTTATAAAGCAAATTTCACTCGAATGGCAAGGTATGCACCAAATCTCATCTAAGATCTTGATAGTAAGATAAATCGATTTTTCTTAGGACTAAAGCCACAATATCGAAGAGTGTTATCCATTATTGAGCTCAACATATATGAAAAACTTTATCGATGTGCAGAGAAGATGAAAATTGGGTTTGCAGATGATCAGGTGTTCTTTGACAAAAAACAGAATATGAGGTCCAGTTAGGAGGCAATGGGGAAGAATTCATTAAATAATTCTAGACGTAAAAACACTAGATATTCAACTTGTGAGAAGTGTGGTAAAAATCATCCAGGAGAATGTTTATCAAGAACTGGAATGTTATTTCAGTGTGTTATGTTTGGTCATATTTCTCATAAATGTGAGGAAGATGATCAAGCATACAATGAAAATCCATCGGTAAGTTGTTTTATGTTTTTTGAAATGGGTCATTGTGCAAATGAGTGCCCAGGTAAGAACTCAACTGATGGAAGGAATCTAGAATACACGCATAAAGGGGTGGTGAAATCATTTTCAACTACATCAGTAGATGATGGGCCATCAAATGAAGTATTATCAGGTACACTGTTTGTGTATTCAGACTATGCCAATGTGTTGTTTGATTTAGGGTCTACACACTCATTCCTTTCTGAGAATTTTTCTAGTAAACTATTAATTCGATTTCAAGATATGAATAAATAACTTACGGTACAAACATCTGGAAGAAATGTCAAGAAAAAAAGAAAACATTTGAACATTCATGTCCTTGTGTGTGCAAAGAATCATCCTGCATTCCATAATGTTTTGCCTCTAGTAGTGTTTGATGTGATTTTTGGCATTGATTGGATGTCAATTTATCATGCGAAGATTTACAAAATAGCTAATGTGGTTTCATTTCAGAAATATTTAGAGTTTGTGTACAAAAATGAACCCTTGTTTTTTATAACATATCAGAAAGATAAGAAACTAATAAAAGATTGAAATAAATGTTACCCTGCACATGTTGTTTAAAATAAAGGAACATTTCATATTTATTATGTGCTAGTGGTAAGTGATTACCTTGATGTTTTTCCTGATGATTTTTATGTTATTATACCAAATTGCTAGTTGAATGTACTGGTGACTTAGTTCCCGATGTTAAGCTGATTTCAAAACCCCCTTATCGAATGGCTCAAAATGAACTTGTAGAGTTAAAGTAGCAATTGCAGGAGTTATTAGATAATGGTTTAATTCAACCTAGAACATCACCATTGGGTGATACTAACATGATTGATAAAAATAATGATAGTTCAATGGGACTTTGAGTTTATTATGGATCATTTAAAAACATTAATTTTATAAAAAAGCATCATTTTCCTCGTATCAATGATTTGTTTGACTAGATCCAGGGGGCTCAGCATTTTTATAAGATTGATTTGAGGTTGGGGTACCATCAGTTGAATGTAAAGGAAGAAGATGTTCTGAAGAATGTGTTTCTTACTAGATATGGTCACTATGAATTTGTAGTTGTGCCTGTTGGTTTAACCAATGCACCTACTGTATTCATGGATTTAATGAATAGAATTTTCTGTGAGGTATTGGATAAGTTTCAGGTTGTGTTCATTGATGATATTTTGGTTTTTTATTAATGTAATGAGGAGAATTAATGTCATTTAATGGTCATCTTGAAAACCTCAAAAGAAAAGAAATTTTATTGGAAATTCAGAAAGTGAGAGTTTTGGATACAACAAAAATCATTCATTTGGCTCATTGTTTAAAAAAATGCCATAACAATTGATCCTTCTAAAATGAAAGTTGTTGACGAATGGCCAAGACCCACAAATATAACATAGATCCATGCATTTCTTTGTATGGAAGGTTATTACTGATGGTTCGTTGATAATATTTCACAGTTATCTAGTCCAATGACTATGTTTACTCCAAAATGTGTTAAGTTCATTTGGACAAATGAATGTGGTTATTGTTTTCAGGAATTGAAAACAAGATTGATGAATGATCCAGTTTTGGCAGTTCCATCCAGAAATGGTGATTTTGTTATATACAGTGATGCTTCGTTGAAAGAACATGGTTGTGTCCTAATGCATAATGATCAGGTAATTTCATATGCTTCATGTCTGTTGAAATCAGAAGAGTTAAATTACCCTATGCATGATTTCAAATTATCTACTTTTTTTTCTTTGAAAACTTGAAGGCATCATTTGTATGGAGTAAAATGTGAAATATATACTGTTCAAAAAAATTTATTGTATAAATTCACTCAAGAATAATTGAAATTGAGACAGAGGAGATGTTTGGAATTAATCAAGGATTATGATTGCATTATCTATTACCATACGGGAAAAGAAAATAATGTGGTTGATGATTTATGTTTAAAATGTATTGATTTATTTACCATTTTATGTTTGGAACAAGTTGATTTGTTTTTTGATTTGATAAAAATTGTCCTTGAAATTTTTGGTGAAGAAAATTAGTCTGTTTTGTTTCGGGTGTCTGTAAAATCATCGATATCAGACAGAATAAAAAAAGTGCATAATGAAGATAGTGAGTTACAGAAAAATGAAGAGTTGTTTCAGAAGGGTGATTTTCCTGAGTTTAACATTTCTAATATTTATGTTTTTAGATTTTGGAAGAGATTACGTGTTACTTGTGATTCAAATTTGAATAAGTATTTGTTATTTGATTCTCATAGTTCTCCATTTTCAGTTCATCCTGGCAGTACTATGATGTACGTAGATCATCGTGAGTATTACTGGTTGGAAGGAATTAAGAGAGATATTGATGATTTTACTATGAACTATTTTACTTATCAGCAGGTTACAGCAGATCGAAAATTTACAAAAAGGATTCTTCATCCATTATAGGTTCTAGATAGGAAATAGGAAAATATATTGATGGACTTCATTGTGGGATTGCCAAAGACATATCGAGGTAATAATGCAATCTGGGTTATTGATGATCGATTGACTGAATCTTCTCATTTCCTTCCTATTCTAGATACATTGTCTCTAGATCAACATTCTCGGTTGTATGTTAAAGAGAAAGTAATATTTCATGGAGTTCCCCTCTCCATTGTATCTGATCATGATCCCATGTTTACATCTAACTTTTGGAAAGGCCATAAGAAGTCGTTGGGTACTGAATAAAATTTTAGTACATATTTTCATCCACAATTATATGGGCAATCAGAACAAATAATTCAGAAATTGGAAGATATTTTACATGCATTCCCCATTAATTATCAGGGATGTTGGGACCAACATCTTTATTTGGTTAAATTTTCATATAATAACATTTTTCAGTCCAATATACATATGGATTCATTTGATTTATTATATGGAAAGTGTTGTAAGACTTCATCTTTTTGGGATGAATTAGGTGAATAGAAGTTTATGGGACCAGAATTGGTAGAAGAGATGGTAGAGAAAGTTCATTTGATTCAGAAGCACATGAGAACAACTTAGAGCTGATCGAATAGATATGGAGATAACTAGAGAAAGGATCATTCTTTTGAGGTAGGTGATCATGTCTTTCACAATGATTCTCCATGGAAATGTTTGATGCATTTTGGTAAGAAGGTAAAGATGATTCCAAGGATCTTTAGAACATATGAAATTCTAGAGAAAGTTGGATCAGTTGCATACAAAGTGGCTTTATCCCCATGTTTATCCCAGATACATTATTTTTTTCATGTTTCGATGATGAGAATGTATATGGAAAATCCATCTCATAATTTGAGCCTAGAGGCAGTTTAGTTGGAAGAGAATCTCTCTTATGATGAACAACCAGATCACATTCGTGATAGTAGATAACATGTCTTTTGGAATAAATTAACTCACCAAGAAAAGGTTATGTGGAAAGCCCATATGGTTGAATAGGCAACACGGGGATCTAAAAATTTTAAGAGGGATAAATGCCCCCACTTATTTGATAAGTGAATAATATTGTGAGGAAGCAATTCCCAAAAGGTGGGAAGGATGTAACATCCTAGATAAATAAGGAATAAGAGACTTTTCATAATTATTAATATATGTGAATTGAATATTAATTTTATTTTAAAGGCGACGCTATGTTGGATGTCATACCATGTAGGAATCAATGAGATTAATTGAAATCTAATGTTGTACACTAATAATATAATAATATTATTTTAAATTGTAGTTATCACCTATCCGTTTTATTGGAAGGAATGATTAGAAATAAATAAAATTTGATTATACATTTTTGTTAAACGTTTCTACATTTATACAATATAATTTGGAGGCTTAAAATGTGAATGAATCAAATTTTAAGCACAAAATATTCAAATATACGTTAAAGGGTCTATTACTACCTTTTGATGGGAAACACTTTTTAAATATAGTTTTTTCCACATTAATTTGTTCTATTTGACAAAATAGAATTATTATTTATATTTGGGACATCATTTTTTACTTTGAGTAATTTTTTTGTATTTTTCTGATAATGTTCATTTTTAATGAATATTGAAAAATATTGTATTTTAATTCAAATTTTCCTTTTAATATAATTTATTTATATGTTTAAATTATCAGTTTAATTGTTTTTATAGTTTAAATAGATTAAATTTTTGCCATTTAATCTATTTTTTGTCTTTTAAAGCAGTTTCATTTTGAAATTGGACATAATCAACTGTCAATCTCTTGATAGTTATTGTTTCTTAAAAACACAATAATTTGATTAAAAATAGGAACTAAATTTAAATGAATTGATGATTCTTATATATTTTGAATTTTTTAATATATACATCATTTTTAAATTCAGAATATCAAATAAAGCTTTGTCTTAATTTTTAGTATTTTTCTAAAAAACATCATTCTTTGATGAATTGTGGAACCACATAGTAGTAGTTAAAAAACTGAATTTTTCATCTAAATAAAATTTTACCATATCTATGAATTAAATTTAAAAAATCCTACATTAAAGGTTGTTATTAGTATGTAAAATTTGGTTTAATAAGATGAAAATTAATTTTGGTGAATAGATACTTTTGACTTTTATTTACCGCGGTTAAAGGTAAATAGGGTAATTCAAGGTAAAATGAATATTATAATAATTAAAAATTACCAAAACACTTTTTCTAACATTATTTTATTAGTAATGGCCGACCATTGACATCCTTAAGTTGATTCTGGGACCCCATGGAGCCACTTATGAATGATAATGTAACTATATATTAATTAACATAAAGTAATGAAAAAAATGATATAAACAAAAATATTTGAGTAATTTAATTATTATAAGGTGTTATATAAATTATCATTTTGAATATAAATATTCAATTTAAATCTAAATATAATTCCAATAAAATGGAATTTTCTTTATTTTTAGACATCGAGTGATTTAAATTATTTATGACACAATAATGATGCAATATTTATCTCAATAATAAATGATTTAAATAAATAAGACTATAATGATTTAAATATTGTCCAAAACATTTAAAATTCCTATTGGATGATATTATTTGGACTATGAGTAATATTATCTTCGACATTAATTATTTTGAGACCTTTTAAAACCTAATATCATTATATAATAAAATAATATTTTTACACATTCCTAAAGAGCCCCTCCTCTTCCTTATAAAAGGATACCACTTCTAATCAATTTCTCACACCTCCCAAGACTTTAGTCTTGTCAAACGTATGCCCAATTAATCTCCCTACATCCCTCTCCTCCTTTTATAAGCCTTACCATAGGCATAAGGCACTTCATGAATACCTTTGGTTCAATCCAAATGGAGTTACCCAAATTAAATGTATCAATTTCTCTTAAATAGTTTTCTTTTATTTTACTTCTCCAACCCCTAAAATAATTTTATTACTTTTGTTTGTAACAACACCAATATCTGAAATATACTAGGATGTTTCTATGAGATGTATTCAAACAACACTTACCCAGACATCCATCTAACGGATGAAGAACATAATGTTTCTGTGGATGTAAAACTAACCCCTCGTGAAATGATGAATGTTCAAATATCTCCAACCGCCTCCCATGGTGGATATTATGATGAAATTGTATTTATATATGATATATATTATGCGTATGTTTTCTTTATGCTTTTATATTTTCCATTTTCATCATACCTTTATGGTTTCCATTATGGGTAAACGCGATAATTTTGTTTGTGGAAGTGCGAACTGCGACCCCCTCAAAGTGATATTACTCACTAATTCTTTACGGGGGACATATAAAGGATGGAGTTAATGATATTATTTATTATATTATACAATAATTATAATATAACTATCTATCATTATCTTTTAATTCAATTAAAAAAATAAATATAAATGAATGTATTGTTCATGCGTATGTACGACTTACTATCTAAATGATCTGTGCATTTCATTTCATACCTAATAATATTATATAATATTATAAATAAACATATATACTAAATATATGTGATATATATGATATCCATATATTGAATATCATTATGGAAATAATTAAACATTGACCACATGAACAAAATGTAATTATAAGAAGACTATTTTTGACTCAAATACCAAATATCGACAAAACGAACGTTATTAACATAAATGATTACATAATACTTATAATAGTTTAATAATTGTTATAAAAGTAATAATAAACATGAAAAAGGATCTTCCGCAAGTATAAATTAACATTATTTCATTATTGAGGATATTAAATAACGATGGAGTCAAGTTTGACACGAGGAATGGGAATTTGTCTCAATCTCATTTCATTGAGGAATATTTTGTTTCAATACACGACATTCTTTTTTTAGCTATATAAAAACAAATAAATTTTCAAAGAGAATATTTTTCTATGAAGCGTTTTAATAAAAGAAAAAATTAACTTTCCTTTTAACATAAGCGGTGACAACGAACTTTTCTGTCACCGTGAGTATTATTTGTTCTTTAGATTCCTCAAAGAGCTATACTGTTTTTAGAAGAAAAAAATACCATATACTCTTTTATGTATTTTCGTATTGAAAATTGTTCTGATAATGGATTTTTATGTCAATATATTTATGTGATATATTCTGATGGAAATGTGGAAATCTTTTCTTTCCTTTATATTTGTTTAATGTCTTATGATTTTATAATGGTACATGGACAATTGATGGGTGGTTACGTGTTAAACCAAATGACTGGTTTTGTCGTGAATACAAGTATGGGTGGTTACATAATATCCTCCACTACATTGGGTATGGAATTCGTCCGTATGGATATTCTATTTTGTGATATGTGTTTAAGTTGATCATATGGTTATTCCATTTATGTATGTTTATGTCCCGTGTTACCTTTATATTTTAAGAGTTATTTATATGGGTTTTATGGTAATCATTTGGTTACAAAATGGTATGTAATAATCATATATTCATTGAAGAGTAATTACTATTTTATAAAGGTGAAACGTTTTACATGTGATAAAGAATTCATGGTTAACTTGTTGTTTTGAAAAACTAAATGTTTTCCAGCTCTGTGTATCCCATACTAAGCTTTTTATGCTCATCACAAGTTTTTTAAATGTTTTTTATAGGACATAATTTTGAATAGGGTCAAGGATGGGATCCTGGAAATGTCATGCTATCATAGACATGGAATTATACATGACTCTTTTTTTCGTGAGTTTTTATTTAATGAAAAAAACAAGAATGTGAGTTGGAGTGTATACATTGTATTTTTGAGATGTAATGTAATAGTTATGGCCTAGTTATCTAAAAATCTAAACATGAAAAGATCCTCAATGTGAATTATTCATTTAATTCAATATTATGTATGTTTTAATGTTGTGTCCTTAAAATTGGCAACATAGGTCAGTTTAGACAACTTTAGGAGTTTGGGAATTGTTAAATAAATGTGTTTAATTTAATTTATGGTAATATTGCAATGATATAGCATTTATAGATTACCATGTTGGTTCACCTATTATATTTTTGTGTTCATAATGGTTTTCTATAGAGGAAATAGGGAAGCTATCTTGGGACGACATCAGGGGGAATAAAAACTTCTAAATCAGCAACCTGAGATGGTTGGAATCAGAACCGAATTGTTTGTTGCAGTGAAGGAACTATTGAATCAGTCTATAAATGGTGGTGGTATCCATGCATGAGATCAACCAGATCAACCATAGGGAAACATGTCATTAGTGGAGCATTTCATGAGGCACCATCCCCCATCATTCAGAGGATCATTTGACAATGTGCTAGATGAAGGGTGTATTAAATCATTGGAAAAGATTTTTGATGTCATGGGTTGTTCAAAACATCAGAAGGATAGTCTTGATATTTTACATTTTGATGGTGAAGTTGATCAGTGGTGGTTGATGCTGAAAAATTTTAGGGATAGTGTTGAGATTGATTCTATCGATTATGATGAATTCAAAGTTATGATTCTTGAGAAATATTTTCCTATGGTGGTTTGTATTAGGATGGAAAATCAATTCCCTGCATTGAGGCAGGATGATGACTCAGTGGCTGATTATGAAGAAAAATTCACTCGAATTGGAAGGTATGCACCAAATTTCACCTGAGATATTAATATTAAGGTAAATCGATTTTACTCAGGACAAAAGCCATGATATTAATGAGTGTTAGCTTCGTGTGAGTTCAAAAGTTATGAAAACCTTTTCAATGTGCGGAGAAGGTGGAAAAGGAGTTTTCTGATGATCGGTTGTTCTTTGAAAATTAACCGAATAAGAGGTCCAGTTAGTTAGGAATGGTGAATAATTCATCAATGAATCCTAGGGTAAGAAAACTAAATATCCATCTTGTGACAAGTGTGGTAAAAAGAATCCCGGAGAATTTTTATCAATGTCTGGAAAGTGCTTCTAGTGTGGTAAGTCTAGTAATATTACTCATAACAGTAAGGAAGATGATCAAGAATGAAATAAAAATCCATCGGTAAGATGTTTTATGTGTAATTAAATTGGTCATTATGATAATGAGTGTCCAGAGAATAACTCAAATGAGGGAAATATGCCAATCTACAAGAAGAAGGGGGTGGTGAAATCCTTTACAACTACTTCAGTAGATGTTGGGCCATCAAATGATGTAGTATGAGGTACACCGTTTGATTGTTCATATTATGCCAATGTGTTGTTTTATTTAGGTCATACGCAGTCATTCATTTTGATGTTTTTTCTAGTAAATTGGTAATTCCTTCTCATGATATGAATACACAACATACAGTAAAAAAATCTGTTGGAAATGTTGAGACAAAAAGAAAACAAACGAACATTTATGTCCTTGTGTGCGGAAAGAATATTCCTGCAAACCTTATTGTTTTTCCTATAGTATAGTTTGATATTATTTTTGGCATGGATTGCCTATATATTTTTCATTTTATGATTAACTATAGATATATATAGGATTCATTTCAGATTGATTTAATGTCTGTTTATAAGAATGAAACCTGGTTTTTGATAACATATCAAGAAGCTAAGAATGTAATAAAAGTGGGAAATAAATGTTACCTTGCACATATTGTTGAAAATAAAGGAAATATTCAGATTAATGATGTGCCAGTGGTCGTTGAGTACCTTGATGATTTCCCTAATTATTTTTCTGGAATTACACCTGATCGGGAAATTTAATTTACTATTGACTTAGTTCCCGATGCTAATCCAATTTCAAAACGCCCATATTGAATGGCTCAAATTGAACATTTTGAGTTAAAGAAGCAATTGCAGGATTTATTTGATAAATGTTTCCTTCGGCCTAGCAATTTACCATGGGGTGGTCTTGTCTTTATTGTTAAAAAAAATATGGTTCAATGAAAATTTACATTGATTATAGAGAATTGAATAACATTGTTATTATGAACTAGTATCCATTTCCTTATATCGATGATTTGTTTGATCAGATCCAGGGATATCAGAATTTTTCAAAGACTGATTTGTGTTCGGGGTACCATTAGTTGAAGGTAAAAGAAGTAGACATTCTGAAGATCGTATTTCATACTACATATGACCATTAAGTATTTTTTTCATGCTTTGTTGGTAAACCAATGCACCTACTGTATTCATGGAACTTATGAATAGAATTTTCGGCGAGTTCTTGGATAAGTTTTTGGTTGGGTTCGTTGTTGATATTTTGGTTTATTCTAAAAGTAAAGAGGAGCATGAAAGTCATTTAAGGGTCATCTTTCAAACCATTGTAGAAATGAAATATCATGGGAAATTAATCAAGTGTGAGTTTTTGTTACAAAAAATTTCTTTCCATGGTAACATTGTATCAAAAAATGGTATAACATTTTATCATGCAAAAATGAAAGTTGTTGAAGAATGGCCGAGACACACATATATAACCGAGATCCATAGTTGTCATGGTATGGCAGGTTGTTACAGAAGTATCATTGAGAATTTCTCACGGTTATCTAGTTTAATGACTATGTTAACTCAAAACGATGTTATGTTCATTTGGACAAAATATTGTGGTGATTGTTTTCAAGAATTGACAAGAAGATTGGTGGATTCTCTTGTTTTAGAACTACCATCGAGAAATTGTGAGTTTGTTATCTATAATGATACTTCTTTGAAAGAACATGGTTGTGTCCTAATGAAAAATGATCGGGTAATTGGTTATGCTTCACGTCTGTGAAACCACATTAGATATATTATCCTACGCATGATTTGGAATTGGTTTCTATTGTTTTTCCTTTAAAAATTATGAGTCATCATTTTTATGGAGTATAATTTGAATTATATAATGATCAAAAAAATATAATGTATATATTACCTCAAAAATAAATGAACATGAAAAAGATGATATTGTTGTAATTAATCAAGAATTATGATTGCACAATCCATTACTATCCAGGAAGAGAAAATAATGTGGTTGATGCCTTGAGTTGAAAAATAATTTCTTCATTAACCATGTTACGTTTTGAATAATATCCTTTGGTTTTTGATTTGATAAACTTTGGCATCGATGTTTTTGGTGTAGGAAATTATTCTTCTTTGTTTCAGGTGTTAGGGAAATCATTTATATCAGACAAAATAACGAAAGTGAAGAATAAAGACATTGAGTTATAGAAAAAGCTAGAGTTGGTTCAGAGGGGTATGTTGCCTAAATTTAACAATGATAATGATTGTGTTTTGAGAATTGGGATGAGATTATGTGGGCCTTGTGATTAGTAGTTGAAGCACAAGTAGTTATGTGAAGCTCATAGTTCCAATTTTTCAGCTCATCCTGGTAGTACTAAGATGTATAGAAATTTTTTTGAGTATTAATGGGGGGATGGAATGAAAAGAGATATTGATTATTTTAGTGTGAAGTGTTTGATTTTTCAGTAAGTTAAAGAAGGGTGAGAGTTTCTGAAAGAGATTCTTCAAAATTTATCTGTGCCAGAGTGGAAATTAGAAATTATATCCATGGACTTCATTGTGGGATTACCGAAGACATATCGAGGTAATAATGTAATCTTGGATATTTTTGATCTATTGTCTAAATCTACTAAATTCCTTCCTATTTGATATATATTGTATCTAGATCAACTTTCTCAGTTGTATGTTAATGAGATCGTCAGGTTTCATGGAGATCCCCTCTCTATTATATTTGATCGTGATCCTAGGTTTACATTTAACTTTTGGAAATACCTTCAGAAGACTTTGTGTACTAAATTAAATTTTCATATATCTTTTCATCATCAATTATATGGACAATCAGAATGAACAATTCAGACATTGGATGATATGTTACATGCATGCTCAATGGATTATCAGCGAAGTTGGGATAAACATCTTTCTTTTGTTGAGTTTTCATAAAATAATAGTTTTAATTCCAGTATACATATGGGTCCATTTAATGCATTATATGGAAAGAATTGTCAAACTCCTACTTTTTGGGATGAAGTAGGGGACAAGAAGATGATGAGACGAGAATTAGAAGAAGATATGGAATATAACGTTTGCTTGATTCAAAAGCACATGAGAACAGCTCAGAGATGACATAAAAGTTATGCAGTTAACTGGAGAAAGGATCTTTTTTTTGAGGTAGGTGATCATGTTTTTGTCAATGTTTCTCCATGGAAAAATGTGATGCATTTTGGGTACAAGGGAATGTTGAGTCCGAGGTTCATTGGACCTTATGAAATTATGGAGAAAGTTGCATCAGTTGTGTATAGAGTGGCTTTATCTTCCTGTTCATCCCAAGTACATAATGTTTTTCATGTTTCGATTTTGAGAAAGTATATGGCTGATCCATCTCCTGTTTTGAGCCTAGAGGTAGTTCTATTGGATGAGAATCTCTCTTTCGAAGAACAACCACTTCTGATTTTTGACCGTAGAGAGAATGTTTTGCGAAATAAAGTAATTCACCAGGTAATTGTTTTCTAGAAAAAAAATATGGTTGAATAGGCAACGTGTAAATATGAAAATTCTATGAGGGATACTTTCCTCCAATTATTTGATAAGATAATGAAATTTTAAGGACACAATTATCAAAAGGGGGGAAGGATGTAACATTCCTGATAAATAAGGAATAAGAAACATTACATAATTATCTATATTTTTGAAATAAATTTTAATATTACATTAAAGGGGATGCTATGTTTGATGGCATTCATGTTACACAACAACAGGTTTCTTTGAAATCTTACATTGCACACTAATAATATATTATTATTATTTTAAATGATAGTTAACACCTAGACATTATATTGTTTGGAATGAATAGAAATAACTAAAATGTGATTATACATGATTTTTAAATGTTTTTACATTTATCCAATAAAAGTTAGAGGCTTAAGAATTGAATTAATCAAATTTTAAGCACAAAATACTCTACAATTATTTAAAGGGTTTATTTATAGCCTTTTGATGGTGAAACCTTTTTAAATCAAGTTTTTTTCAATTTTATATACTCTATTTGACAAAATAAAATTTTTCATTAGATTTGGGACGCCAACTTTTACTATGGGTAATTTTTGTATTTTTCTGATAATGTTCATTTTTTAATGAATACTGAAAAATATTGTATTTTAATTCAAATGCTCATTTTAATATAATATTTTATGTAGATATATTATTATTTTAATTGTTTTTAAAGTGTAAATATATTATATTTTTACCATTTATTCTATTGTTGGTCTTTTTAAGCAATTTCACTTAGAAATTGGACATAATCAACTGTCAATCTTTTGATAGTTTTAGTTTCTTAACAACAACCTAATTATTTTAACAACAAGAATTAATTTTAAATTAATTAATTCCACTACTATGTTTAGAATTTAGAAAAATGGACATCATTTTTGAATTCATAATATCATATAATTCTTAGGATGAATTTTTGGTATTTTTTTGAAAAACATCAATTTTTGATGAATAGTGAATCCACTGAGTAGTTGTTAAAAAACTGACTTTTTCATCTAAATGAAATTTTACAACTTCTCTTAATTGAATATCAAAAATAAGAAATACATTTTTTTTATTAGTATGTAAAATTTGGTTCAATATGATTAAAATAAATTGTGGTGAATATTTTCTTTTGACATTTATTTACCACGGTTAAAGGTAAATAGTGTAATTCAAGGTAAAAAGAATAATATAATAATTCAAAATTACATTAACACTTTTACTAAACATATTTTATGAGTAATTAATGACCATGGGCATCCATGTTTCCATTTTTGGACCCCGTAGAGCCACTTATGAAAGATAATGACACTTTTTATTAATTAACTTAAAGTAAAGACAAAATTGATATAAAAAAAATCTTTTAGTAAATTATTTTTTACAAGGGTTTATATAAATTACCATTTTGACTGGAAATATTTATTGGAAAGAAAAGAAGATTTCCTACATCATTTAGTTTTGTTTTATAATTATTATACATCGAATAAATTAAATTATTTATGACACAATAATGTTACAGTATTTACCTCATTAATAAGTAATTTAAATAAATAAGATTATAATTAAAACAAATTATTGAAAACCTATCCAATTCTCATTGAATGATATTATTTCTACTATGAGTCATCGTATCTTCAAAATTAGTGATTTGGACCTTTGGAAACTGAATATTATTATATAATAAAATAATATTTTCACACATTCTAAAAGATTCTCTCTTCTCTATTATAAAAGGAGAAAACATTGAACCAATTACTCACACCACTAAAGACGTTATGATCTTCCAAAAAATTTCCAATTTATCTCTCAACATCCCACTCCTCCTTCTATAAGCCTTAAATTATGTAGAAGGCACTTCAAGAAGTCCTTTGTTTCAAACCAAAGAGAGTTAACTAAATTAAAGGTAACAATTTCTCTTCAATTATTTTCATTTATTTTACTTATCCAACACATAAACTCTTTTAATTCCTTTCATTTGTAACAAAATCATTATCCTCAATATACTATGATGTTTTTAGGATATGTAATATAACCACACATACACACTTCTACATCTAATGGGTGAAGAACATAATGTTTCTGTTGATGGAAAACTAATGCCTCAAGAAATGATGATAATTAGAATACCTCCATCCGCCTCTGATGGTGGCCATTATGATGGATTTTTATTTTTATATGATATATATTATATTTTTGTTTTCTTTATGCTTTTTTACTTTCCATTTTTATCATTCCTTTAAGGATTACATTATCGGTAAACACGATAATTTCATTTGTGGAAGTGCGGACTACCGCTCCCTCAAAGTGATATGACTCGTTAATGGATTATGTGGGATGTATAAAGTATGGATTTAATAATATTATATATGATATTATACTAGAAGTATAATATAAATATGATCATTATATTTTAATTGCATTAAAATAATAAATATAAATGAAATTAGCGTTCATGCATACGTACGGCTTACCGTCTCCATGAAAGGTGAATTTTATTTCTTACCTACAGATGTTTTGTAGTGTTATAAATACATATATATACTGAATATATATGATGTATATGTTATCTAAATCAAGAATATCATTCTGGATATAATGAACCATTGACCACATGAACAACATCTAATTATAAGAAGTCCATTTTTGACTCAAGCACCAAATATCGAAAAAACGAACGGTATTATCTTAAATGATTACATAATGTTTATAAAATGGTAATAACTGATAATAGTGGGAAAATAAACTTGAAAATGTTCTTAAGAAAGTATGAATTAACATTATTTATTATTTAGGAGATTAAAAAAATCTCGAGTCAAGTCAGACATGAGGTAAGGGACTTCATCTCAATCTCTATTCATTAAGGCATGTTTTGTTTTAATACATGACTTTATTTTATACGCTGTATAAACACCCTTTAATTTTTAAAGGTAATATTTTTCTATGAAGCATTTTACTAAATGACAAAAAAGAATGTTCCTTTTAATGTAAGCGGTGAGAATGAGATTTTTCGCCACCATGAATATTATTTTACCTTTGGCATCCTAAACACACCGTAATGTTTTTTAAAGAAAACAAGTACCATATAATATTTTATGTATTTTCTTATTGAATATGGTTTGGATAATGAAATTTTTATGTCAATATATTTAAGTGATATATTGTGATTGAAATGTTGAAATAATTTCTTTTCTTTATATTTTTATTATGTCTTATGATTTTATAATGGTACATGGATGGTTGAAAAGTGGTTAAATGATAATCCAATTGACTGGTGGTGTCGTGAATACCAAGACGAGTGGTTATGTAATAACCTCTAATTCATTGGGTATGGAAGTCTGTCGTATAACAATTCATTTATCGATATGTGTGGAAGTCAACCGTATGGTTATTCCATTTATGTATGTTTATGTCCCAAGTTACCTTTATATGTTATGTATTCTTTATATGGGTTTTATGGTAATCATTTGGTTAAAAAATTGTAAGTAATCATCATTTATTCATTGAAAAGTATTTAATAATTCATTTAGGTGAAAAGTATTACTTATGATATAGTATTCATGGTTTACTTGTTGTTTTGAAAAAATAAAAGTTTCCCATCATTGTGGATCACTTACTGAGCTTTTTATGATCATCCAATGTTTTTGAAATGTCTTTCACAGGTCATAAAGTGGAATAGGGTCAAGGATGGGATCAAGGAAAAGTCATGCTAACATAAACAAAGAATTAGACATGACTTCTTTTTTCAACAGTGATTATTTTATGAAATGTTTTTGAAAATGAGTAGGACTGTCTACTTTGTATTTTTTAGATGTAATGTAATAGTAATATCATAATTCTCTAAGACTCTAAACCTGAAAATATCCTCAATGTGAATTAATCATTTAATTCAATATTATGTAAGTTTTAATGTCAGGTTCTTAGAGGTTTCATGGAGATAAAAAGTTATGAAGATCTTGTTAGAGGTTTAGAGAAGGTGAAAATTGAGTTTTCTAATGATAAATATTTCTTTGAAAAACATCAAAATATGAGGTCGAGGTAGCAGTAAAATGGAAGAATTCTTTTAAAAAATTATGATTCTTAGAAAATTAAGTTTACTGTTTTTGAAAATTTTGGTAAAAATAACACTAGAAAATTCATTTTTAATTTTGTTAAGTGCTTCTTATTTGGTAAATTGGCACATAAGGATCGTAATTGAAGTGACAATGATCTACGTAGTGTTAAGACAAAATTTGATTTTAGATTCAGTAAAATGTTTTAAATGAAATGAGATTGGTCATTATGAAAAAAAAGTTCCGAAGAAGTCAAATGATAGGAAGATACTAGACTATAAGATGGAAGGTGTGGTGAAATACTTTGAAACTACTTCCACAGATGTTGGGACATCATATGATGTGGTATCGGATACAATTTTTATTTATTAATATTATTCCAAGGTTTTTTTTTATTCTAGACCTACACATTCATTAATTTCTGGGAAATGTTTTGGTAAATTGGGAATTACAACTCAAGAAATGAATCAAGAACATATTGTAAAAACACCTGGGTGAAATGATGACATAAAAATAAATTATTAGAATCTTTATTCCCTTGTATGTTGAAATAATATTGTTACAAACCTTCTTGTTTTGCCTCTAGAAGAGTTTGATGTTATTCTATGTATGAATTGGCATTCTGTTTACCTTTCTTATATTTATTTTATGGATAATGGATTTTATTCCTAAAGGACTTTATGTTTGTGTATAATAATGAACCCTTACCTCTTATGACATATCTGGAATCTGAGAAACTAATAAAATATGGAAATTTGATGCTACCTTCCACATATTATTTAAAACAAAGGAATTGTTCTAATTAATGATGTGCTAGTTGTAAATGAGTATCGTGGTTTTTTTCCTTATGATTATTCTAGTATTATTCCTAATCAAGGGTTGAAGTTATTGTTTACATAGTTCTTGATGCTAATCTAATTTCAAAACCCCTTATTCAATGAATCATATTTATGTTTTAGAGTTAAATAAGAAATTATAGGAGTTATTAGATAATGGTTTTATTCAAAATGCTTCATCACCATGGGGTGGTCCCATCTTGTTTCTTAAGTTTAATGATGGTTCAATGAGTCTTTTCATTGATTATAGAGCCTTGAATAACATCATTGTTAGTAACAAGTATCATTTTCTTCTTATTGAATATTTTTTTATTATCTATAGGGAGCATAGTATTTTTCAATGGTTGAGATGAGGTCAGGGTACCATCAGTTGAATGTAATGGAAGTAGACATTCCAAAGACTGTGTTTCATACATGATATGGCCATTATGAATTTGTACTTATTTAATTTGGGTTAACTAATGAACCTATTGAATTCATGGGTCTTATGAATAGAATATTCTAGGAGTTCTTGGATAAGCTTGTGGTTGTGTTTATTGATGATATTTTGGTACATTTTAAAATTAAAGAGGAGCATAAAATCCATTTAAGGGACGTCTTGAAAACATTAAATGCATTAAAATGTTATGTGACATTTGGAATGTGTGATGTTTGGATACAAAAAATTTCATTCCTTGGTTACATTGTTTCAAAAATTGTCATAACTATTGATCCTTCTAAAACAAAAGTTTCATAAGAATGTACATGACCCACAAATATAAACAATATTTGTATCATTATCTTATTGTAATTTTATTACTAGAGGATTGTTGAAAATTCTTGAGGCTTATCTATCGCACTAAATAAGTTAACTTGAAAATGTTTTCAGTTCATCTGGACAAGAGATTGTGATTATTATTTTTAGGAATTGAAAATAATATTGGTGAATGGTCCATTTATGGAATTACCTTCTAGTAATTGTGATTTTTTATATAAGCGATACATTGTTGAAAGGACATGGATGTATTATAATTTATAATGATTAGGTAACTTATTATTCTTCACTTCAGTTGAAAACTCAGGAGTTAAATAACCTAAAACATGATTTGGAATTAGCTAGTGTATTTTTTTCATTAAAAATTTAGATTCATCATTTGTATGGGTTAAAAAGTGAAAAATATACTAACCATAAATGTTTGATGTATAAACTCCATCAGAAAGAATTAATTTGATAAAGATAAAATGTTTGTAACTAATAAAGAATTATTAGTGCATGATTCATTACTATCCATGTAAAGAAAACAAAGTTGTCAATGCATTGAGTCAGAAATGTAATGATACATTAACCATTCTATATTTGGAATGTGATCTGTTGGTAATTGATTTGATGAATTTTTTTTTGGAAGTTTCTGGTGTAGGAAATTATGCTATTTTTTAGGTTTCAATGAAATCATCTCTAATTGAGATAATTATGCAAGCACAGAAGGATGATAGTGATTTGGGGCCTTCAAGAATGGGTGTTTGTTGGGCTTCTTGATAGAAAACACTCGATGACCCATTTTTCTTCGGAGGATGACCTAATATCTGTGTGGTCTAGTGCTCCACGATCCCTCAATGGCTTCTTCTTCCACCTCCTTTGGTGGTATATCTATTTCAACATGAACTGTGATGTTCCTTCTATGACTGTATGGGTAAGCTTTCCTGATTTTCCATTGCCGTTCCAAAATCCGTTGATTATTTGTATGCTAGGAAATAGGTAGGCCGGTGTTTTTGTTCTAAACGCAGAAAACGTTTGTCTTCCACATGAAATCAACTCAAAATTTTATTGATGTTGATGTTTACAAGTCTCTAGTGGACTAGATTTGGATTGTGGTTGGAGAGGGATTCAGATGGAAGAAACTGGTGATTTTTGAATCCTGGCATTCATTTTGGGAGAATTGTAAATAGTTAGGCCACTTGCTTTCATCATGTCATCATGGATTTAGGACACAAAAAGGGCGTGATTATATCCCAAGAAAACCAATTGGGACAGAGCCTAATGATGAACTCGCTGCCCAGGTTGAGGACGATTCAGGAAGGGTTGAGGAGGTGTGTGTGGCTGGTTAGTTGGAGTTTGGTCCTCCCATAGAGGCTATGTTTGTTCCGGAGATGGGGTTATCATCAACCTATAGGAAGGGTGTTAATACTAAGTTATTAGAGCTGAGGGTCACTGATGTCTTTTCCTGTCTAAGGCGTGATTTGAGTGACAAACTTTTGCCAAGTAGATCAGGGGATGTTGTGCTGGTTAGTGAGGTTCATGAATTGACCAACTCTCCTTATAACGACGTTGAGGGGAGGGTCCCTCCCTTGGACTCTAATTCGGACAACCAGATGATCTCTTCATGTTATACCAATAATATTCCATCATACATTGATGCCAATATAGCTTCAGGTATGGGAGGACATCCTCAATGTCCGCTTTGGGTGGACAGTAATAAACAGCCCCAATTTATGGGGCGCAGTTTTGTACAGACCAGAGGCTCAGATTTTTCTGAGGAGAACTTAATGGGTAAGCCATCCTAGGTTGATATTTTGAAATCCAAAGAAACATTTATACAATCTCAAAATCGATTTCCAGTTTTCGGGAACGAAGAGTATCAAACGGTTGGGTAATGGGATAAGATGGAGGCTTCTCAGGAGGATAGGGATATTTATTCTGACTCCCTCATTGAGTAAAAATAATTTTACATTGCAGATGAATATATAATATCCTCTTCAAGGAAGGGGATGAAGACCCTCATTGATGTAGAGGGGCTGATTCAGCACTCTCGGAGGATGAGGAAAAAAAACTATTATTTTTTGCCAAGCCCTCGCATTACTAGATCCTCAAGAAAAGCCAAACTCCCTCCGATGGTTCCCAGGAAGGTGTAGCTAAACTATACTACGTTACTGGAACCCCCTGCAAGGGAATCTCCTGTCATTTACCTAATGAATGCTGAGAAGGATCTTTCAAAATCCGGTATCCTTCAGATTGGGAAAGAATTTATGGAATGTGAGTGGGAAGATATTATTTGTGGAAATGAGGAATTCACGAACAAGGGACTAGAGGACATCAATACACATGAGGTGTATGATAGGCTAGATGGGAGGCACATATGGGAAATTTTTTCCAAGGAGTAGTATGACTGGACTCAATAACAACTTAGAACACTAGCATGTGGTTTCAATGGGCAATAGATCAATGTAAGAGAACTCATCTAAACCTGGAAATAGATGGTCTATAATTTTTAAAACCAAAGTAAAGATGATCTGGATGAGTAGGTTACCATCCTTCATTGGAGTATCCTCAGAGGTAATCTCTCTAAATGCCATAAACTACAAATCATAGATTCAGCTATGACGTATTATGTTTCTTGACCTTCTTTGAATACTTTTCCATATTTCAACTTTTCCAAAAAAATGTTATCTTAATAAAAACAATTATATTGCGGTAATCTCATAGTTCACTATTTTTATTTCATCCTCATATTACTAATATATAAATATACCTTCAAATGTATTACTAGTGGGACGAAATGCAATGAGTTATTGATGACTTTTTTGTGCTGTGTTTGACGTTTCATCAGCTGAATGTGGAATGAATGATTACAAATGTGATGCATCATCCATTTTCAGTACCAATGTGTAAATGGGAAAATATATTCATGGATTTGATAGTGGGACTACCAACTATTTAACGAGGTATCAATACGAATTGGGTTATTATTGATAGATTGATTGAATCTTCTCATTTTCTTCATATTAAAGATAAAGTATCTCTAGATCAACATTATTTGTTGTATTTTAATGTGATAGAGAGGTTAAATGTATTTCCTCACTCTATTGTATCTAATTATAATCCGAGATTTAATTCTATCATTTAAAAAGGCCATCAAAAGTATTTGGGTACTGAATTATATTTTATTACATCTTTTTATCGTCAATCTGATCTAATGATATAACAAACATTACAAATATTGTAAAATACACTACGATCTAGCTCAATGGATTACCAAGTAATTTGGTACCAACATATTTCTTTGGTTGAGTTATCTTATAATAATTGTTTTAATTCCAGTATACTGTGGTTGTAACGCCACGACCCAAGAAACCCAGAGCCGGTAAATAACATTACTATATTGGACTGATTAAAGGAAATCAATTCCCAAATGACCGATTGGTTTTGCAGTTTTGGAAGACCAAATTACATACATAATAAGCATATTAAATTTTAATAGATATAAAATACAATATGATACATATTAATCTAAAATAAACATCCTTTTTAAAAGCTTATTCAAGGTTCTATTCTTCCTAACATAGGGAAAGGAAACATAATAAGGGTGAGCACAAATTGTCAGTAAGGGTTAAATATATTGGTGTCATGAATCAATAATAAGTGAATAATAATCAATAAAACACAACTAATATGTCATGATGAATAAATAAAAACACTTCTCCTTAATAATATGAGAATATAAATTCATCCATAGATTTTTTATAGTGATAAATCATGGAAACAAATAAATGAATATTGGATTAAGAGAATGATTATTATTTTGAAATCTTGTATCTATAACATGAGCCATTTTATCATTGAGATTATTTATGTTTGGGGGTAGAAACCCATATAATTGATTGGAAGAAAACAAAATGGGTTTTTCGCCAACATGTTTGACTCAAGAGACCGGTTGATACATCAAGGGGATATAGCGGGTCCCACCCGTCTCTATCATTCCTAATAATTATTTATACAAATATTTAATATTTGACTAATATTCATTTTAATTATCCTTATTTATTAGAGGATATGAATTAATCAATATTTCCATAGTTAAACTAGCATTCAAAAATTTACTCCATATGTGAAATGGCATACAGATTAAGGAAATACTAATATAAATGATATAGAAAAATGGATATTTAATATAATTTTAATTTCAAATGAAAAATGATCACAAAGGGGAAGTTGATATTAAAATAAGAAATATTTTGTGTATAATACCATGTAAGACATAATGAATATTTAAATTGATGCAAAACCACTTACCACATGATAATCAATCGAATTATATGACAAGAAATTACTAATCCCAAAATCAATCATAAATTACCATCAATTTAATGATTAAAATGATATTATATATCATATTTTAGATGAAAATACACCACAATCAAGAAATAAGTGGCGAACAATAGAAATATCATGGAATTAAAAGTGAGAGGGTAAAACACTTACCTTATGCCCTAATGTGTTCTTTGATTGAACATAATTTCCTGAATAATAAAATTATGCTTCATTAATAAATAATTTCATAACCTTTTCTACATTTAATTTATTTATTATAACCTTATAATGTTCATTCAGGGTTTTTTTTGGGTTTTAGAGGATGAATTTAATTGTTTTAGAATCATTTTCTTCCTTGGTTTTCATGGTCTGTATACTTGTATTCAGGAATGGATGTTCATTTGAAATGTGGTTCAATATACATAATTGTTAATATATTTTATTATTGAAATTACATAGACATAAATGATCTTATAATGATTTTGGTTTTATACCATGAGGTTGAATCATTAGATAAAAGTTAATGATAAACGCTTGGATTAACTTGGAGGTTTGGTATACAACGAACTTGTTTTGTATTATTATTTTATATATTGAGTGTGAAAGGATTCCAGAATTTTAAAAAAGAAAAAATAAATAAATTATTAACAGGATCATCAATTAAAAAGTATTCAAGAAAGGTCTTGAATATAGTAATTTAAATTGAAAACCCATCATCCATGAATGTTATAAATTAACACATCTCAACAATATTTATATTTATAGTATAAAATGAGGGAAAATGAGATGTTGGTGGAATATTCCGTTCTAATAAAATCATTAAAATATAAATTAGGTACTTTATTTTTCATAATATTAGAATTCTAAGAGGTGAGAATATGAAATATAACAAAGGAACCGGAAATGAAAACAAAAGAATTGAAAAGATGAATTTACCTCTTAAACCTATATTCTGTTGAGAGCCTCTTTAGAGGAGAGGATTTTGTATTTTCAATAGACCAATAGCTGTTAGGCTTTGGAGAGTATAGGGAGATATTTGAGTATAACATAGGTTATGTCCTGAATATTGAGATGTGTGATGAAATGTGGGTGTGAGGGTGGTACTTATATAGCAAGGGATGAGGGTTTTCGTAATATTTTAATTATTAGATTATTATTTTTCCGTAAGACAATAAATAGTGATGTTTCCAAGACCATAAATTATAATAATTTCATTTGAGATCAAACTAATTGGTCTACCCTTAGAAGTACATCATCCATGACTCAATAAATCATGTATTTAGCATTTATCATAAATTATTGTATTTTACTATTCACAAAAAATTCATGTATTTCAAAAAAATACCAAAAATTCACAATAACCATTTATTGACATGTAAAATTCGAAAATGAAATACATTTTTGGAAACTATTTTATTAAAAATGTGAAATTTAATTTTTAATTAAAATAAATATTTAATTGAAAATTTCCAATTTTAAAATTATAACCAATTTTATGAAACATTGAAAAATTTAATAAGGTCTCATTAAATTATCCTAAAATTATAAGGAAAGAAAAAATTGATTTATGAAAAAAATTTATGCAAATAAATAATCATTTAAATAATTTTATTAATTATAATATTAGAATTTAATATTTATTACTCACAGAAATACCGACACATAATTAAAATATTCACCTTCATTAGTATGGTCAATAAATTCTATTCATACACTCATGGGTGAGTTTACTATTCATTTGGATGATTTAATACTCATAAGGGTATTATTATTATTTATAAGGAATTAAAATATTTACAAGGGTAGTGTACTATTCATCAAATAATAATATGATCCTATCAATCTAAATATCATAATGATCGCAACTATGTATGTTAATTTTTCGAAATTCAAATCATAAAAGTGGCAGTATTAAGATTAATGGATACGTTATAGAAAAGTTATTGTTTCCCAATGACTGAGTTTTATACTTATTGTGAGCTATCTAATGAGTTTATATTAATTAAGAAAAACATATCATTAAATATTGGGGTGTAATTTCTTCCCTCCTTCTAAAGTTTTGCCATCAAAATTGTTCATGTATATTACTCCCTATGAAGTTGTAGGTGGTTATTCTTCATAAAATCCTTTGGCTCCCCTGTTACGTCATCCATTTTATGGTTTCTATATAAAACCCTTGCTATTAATTTTTTCTAATTTCTCAATACTTTCTCCCTTGTGTCAAGAATCTCGACGGGCTCTTCCCTCTATGAAAAATATGGTTTCAGTTCTATTTCCTCATAGGTGAGTAAATTCATTGGTTATGGAATGTATTTCTTTAGCAATGACAGATGGAGCACATTATGAACATTGGATAGACTTGGGCATTTCTAAATTATATGATACAACTCCAATTAATTCTAGATTTTCAAACTGTCCAATGTACATGGGGCTTAGTTTCCCATTCTTAACGAACAATAAGACACCATTATAAATAGATAATTTTATAAAGAGAAGATCTCCTACATGAAATTCAAAATCTGTTTATTAGTGGTCATCATAATGCTTTTTCCTAATTTATTATGCTTTAATATGGGCTATAAATTTCATTACCTTGGCACTTGTCTCATGGATATGTTTTGGGCCTATATGTTTCCTCTTGAAAATTTCATCCCAAAATTTGGTGTTTGAAACCTCTTACCATATAATGCTTCATACGGCGCCATTTTAATTCTAGAATGGAAACAATTATTGTACGTAAATTCATAAAATGAATGTATTGATCCAACATACCATGAATGTCTAGAGATAATGATCTAGGCATTTATTCTAGTTTTTGAATAGTCATTTCTGATTTTTCGACAGTTTGGGGGTGATAAACCATACTAATATGAAGCTCAATATCCAAATCCTTCTGAAATCTTTTATAGAATTTTTATGTAAATTTGGGATCCTGATCGTACAAAATCTATAGAGGTTCACCATGAAGTCTTAAAACATAATTAATATAATGTCTTTCAAGGTTCTCTAGTGTTAGAGCATATCTTATAGAAAGTAAATGCAGCGATTTTTTAAGATGATAAACAAATACCCATATTGAATTATTCCTTCTAGGTGTTCATAGTAGTCCTGTGAAAAATTACATCATAATTTCATCCCACTTCCACATTGGAATAGGTAGTTGTTTTATTACCTCTATAGGATGTTGTCTCTCAGACATCACTTGTTGACAAAATAGACACCTTGACACATAGCAATCAATTTCTAACATCATGTTATCCCACACAAAATATTCATTCATATCACAATACATCATTGTTCTACTAGGGTGTATGGTGAAATTTGATCTATGAGAACCATCGAATAGTTCCTTTTTTAGAACAATTATTTATGGAAAGCATAACATCGTCCCAAATATCATAACTCCATCATTATACAAGAAGTCTACAAATCCTCCCTCCTTAAAAACATTAATTTTCTGTTTTAGATTTTCATCATCAGATTAAGATATTTTTTTATTTTCTAGTAATGATGGATTAGAATCCATCGAAAAGAAAAGGGGTGTTTTTCCGTCCTTAAAAATTCCCATATCCATATTTATTATATCCATGAATATAGGATATCTCACAATCCTCATTTTCATCAAAAGCCCATGATCTTGCATGCTTACTGCATCTGCCACCGTGTTTTCCTTTGTTGGATGATTTTTCATTAAACAATAACAATCATTGAGTAACTCGAGGCATTACTTTTTCCTCATGTTGAGTAATTTCTATGTAAAAATGAATTTCAAACTCTTACCATCTATATAAATCTCAAATCATTCACCATAGCGGTAATGTCACCATAATTTTAGAGCAAAGAGTATCACTACTAACTCAAAGTCAAGAGTTGGTTAATTTTACTCATGAGTCTTAAACTTCCAGGATGCATATATAATAACATAATCATTTTTCATAATGACACAACCTAGTCCATATTTTTATGCATCACTATATATAAAAAACCCATCACTTCCAGAGTGATGAGTAAAAAATATAGCATTTAAGAATCTTGTTTTCAATTTTTCAAATCATTTTATATATTCTTTCTTCCATAAAAACATAAACCCTTTACGTGTGATCTTGGAAAGTGGTTTACTCAATCAGGACAAATTATAAATGAAATGCTGATAGTAACCTACTAAGCCAATAAAACTACATACCTCAGTTATGGTCATTGGTGTGGACAATTCTTGGATTGCATTTTTCTTCATAGGATCAAATAAGATTCCATCCTTAGAGATAATATAGAAAAGAAAAGAAAATAATTAAAAACAAAATAAAAACATACTAAACATCCCATATAATTCATTTTTTCTATGAAATTTCATAATATTATGTAAGTGATTATCATAGTCTCTGTGTATTTTGGATTATATCAGGATAAAATTAACAAATACCACCAAAAAGACGTCATTATAATCCATAAAAACCCTATTCATTAGATCCAAGAAAACTGAGGTTTCATTATTCAATCCAAAAGGTATTACTGTAAACCCATAATGCCCATACCTGTTTTGAAATGATATCTTTGGAATATCTTACACATTTGAAACTAATTATATCATGTTAGAAGGTCAATATTTGAAAAATATTTTTCTCCATGATGTTGATCAAATAAATCATTAATGTGAAGAAGAAGATACATGTTCTTTATCTTAATATCATTGATCTACCTATATTCGATGTACAACCTCATAAATCCATCTTTCTTATTGACAAAGAGAATATGGTCTCTCTATAGAGAAACACTTGGGAGGATAAGTCTTTTATAACACAATTACACTAGTTTTTTCTTGATTTATACTAATTCCAATGTGGAAATTCTATTATTATTCTTTAATAAAGGACTTTTTCCAGGAATTAAATCAATAGTCAACTCAACATCCTACTCGGGAGGTTGTCCTAGTAAATTTTCCTGAAAACATCAATGTATTCTAACACAATTGGTACATATTATTTTTGAATATTCGTATATGATTTTCTCTCTTCCTCCCCATGATGTTCTTTTAGATAAACTAATGATGGTGAATGTGGATAAGATCTAGAAGATGATGTTTTTTATATAAAGATAATGGATCCTACATCAATCTCAAAAATTATAACTTCTTTATTATTTCAATAGATGTTAACATCATAATTTGAAGTCTAATTCACACCTAGATTTATTTCAAAGTCTATCATAGGTATAATTATATGATCAAAAACTAATTAATTTTTTTCTGTCACAATGGTGATTTACTGACACATCTTCGTTGCAATGATACTCCCCTTAGGTGTTTTGACTAATAACTCATTTGTTAAATCCAATTGGATATTTGTAATTTTCATGTAAAATTGGGAATATATAAAGGAATATGATTATATATAATCAAATAATGAAATTTCTATGATTGTTTAAACAATAAAAGTACCCCCAACTATATACTTATGAACATCATCCATATCTCTTGTAATCACATAAGATTTTCCTTTCTCTTGTGGCCAGTTCCGAGGCATGATTCCTTGGCGCATAGGAAACTAATTTTTATAGTTTCACTTATCCCTAAAATTATATAATTTAAAGTCATTGATATATTTCTCCCCTTTCATTCATTATATTTATGGCCCTTTTCTAAACAATTATAGAAAACTCTAATGCCTTTCAAGAACTTCCCATGTTGATTCATTCCATTGTTCTCACATTATGGGAATTTCTTAATTCCCTTATTATTCTTTGGTGCATCACATTTTCCTTTTTTATCAAATAAAAAATATTATATTGGTTTCTCTTGATTAAATTTGATCATGAAAATTCATTCTCTATTGTGATGGAACAAAATACAATTTCATTATATGATGAAAATGTTTGAGAATTTAGTGCCCTATGAATACATTGATTAAATCGTTCAAACATATGATCAATCATGATTTTGGAATAACATATGTAATATAATTTATACCTGGACTGTCTTGTGAGGGTTGCTTCATACTCTAAAACACTATATTACTCTCTTTTTTATGATAATGAAATTTCTTCTTAATTTCAGTTCATTGTTTGCGAGGGAAATATTTGACGAAGAATATTTCATTAAAATATCCACATTCCATATCATCAATTAATTCTACATCAATGTTATTCTTGATTGAGGACCCACATTGATTAGTATAACCCTTGAGGCAATATACTACTAGTACTAACTTTTAGTTTTCATTGCCTTTCAATGCTAGAAATATGTTTTCAAGGGTCTTGACTCAGTACTCATCTACCACCAGATTAGTAGTCCCACTACAAGATGGGGGATTTTCCGCATAAAATGATCCAATAAAGGTGCATCATGGTTATTTGTCACAAACTGAGTATGATGTCCCAATATGGTCACGATATTATCCTCTCTAACATTGAATCTGTTGACTTTCTCAGGGGGGAAATCCCTTCATTGTCCATAAGCGGTGATTCCCATTATTTCAATTGACACTATTTCTGATCAATGGAATTCACTAAAATAGGTCAAAAATAATAATTTATAAATAGAAAACACTTAACATAATATGAAAACATATGAAAATCCAATCCTTTATTTATATAAATGGTTTCTATTCACTTTTAAATCTGTCATAATAGTTTATAAATAAAATATGAATTAACCTAAGAATATTCCTAAGTAGTTTCAAACCCGGAGCGTAGTAAGTCCTATTATAATGTACTAGGATATCTATGGTCAATTACATGTTTTTTTTCAGAGATGTTACTTGTACATACATAATTACTAAAACCACATCCAGTTATAGTATCTAGATGTGGATGTATTTACTAGGAATACACACATAGTCTCTACCTTAACAAATTTATAAGAAGATACTCTATGATTATCATCAACATATATATTAGGGTTATGTCCTCCAAACATTGTTTCCTAAATCTATTTTCCAAGGTTTTTGCAAAACATCCTTTGATACCCAACGTAATGCCCGGACCCCATATACCTAGACCCAATAAATTACATTACTATATTGGCATGATCAGAAGAAATAAAATCTGGAAGGATAGATTAGTTTTCAGTTTTAGAAGACCATATTACATACACGATACTTAAAGTGCATTTGGATGGATATAAGATACACCATGATAAATAGGTAACTGCAATAACATACACCCTTGAAATCTTATTCAAGGTTGTCTTCTTCATAACTTGGGGAAAGGAATCATAATAAGGGTGAGATAAAATGATCAATAAGGGTTATGTATTGTTCTATCATGAATGAACAATATGTTAATCTTAATCAATTAAACACAACTAATATTTCATGATGAATAAATGAAAACACGTGTCATCAATTAGATGATAATAGAAATTCATCCATAGATTTTTTCATTGTGAAAAAATCATGGAAAATAATAACTAAATACAAAATATTGAGAATGATTATTATTTTGATTCCATGTATCTGGCACATGATCCATTATACTATCAAGATTATTAGAATTTTGTGGTAGAAATATGTCAATTTTTTTAAAATCAAACTCGAAAGTTTTTTCACAAATTAGTTTTCCTCAAGAGACCTATCGATACATTGAGAGCCTATAGTGGGCCTACACATCACTTCCATTCCAAATAATTTTTTATAAAATTACAAAATATAAGAACAATATGACTTTTTAACTTCATTATTTAGTCGTGTATATGGATTCATAAATATTTCATTTTCTAAAGTATCACTCAAAATAAATCTCGTATGTGAAATCGTATATGGCTTTAGAAAATAATCATATCCAAGATACAAGAAAATGTATATTTAATAGAATCATAATTATATATGAAAAATGATCTCAATGGGGAATTAGATACACCATACAAGAAATATTAGGTGCACAATACCAAGTAAGTCACAATGAAAATGGAAATTGAGACCAAGTCCTTTACACGTTGTAATCAATCGAATAGTATGACCAAAAAGAAATAATCACCAAATTATTCATAGAATACCATGAATAGAAAGAGATTTAGGATATAATATATAAAATTATATAAAACATACACCAAATATATTAAATGAGTGGTAAAAAATATAAATCTAATGGAATTAAAAGTGAGATGAGAAAACCCTTACCATATGCCCGAATGTGTTCTTAGATTGATTTGAATGACCTGAATAATAAAATTTAGTTTAATTGATTAATAATTAAAAAACATACTATACATGTAATTGATCTTTTCTACCCTTATTAGGTTCGTTCATGGAATTTTTATGGGTTTAAGAGATTCAATTTAATTGTTTGGAAGCATTTTCTTCATTGGGTTTCATGATTTGTTTACTTATATTCGTGAATGGATGTTCATTTGAAATGTAGTTTAACAAACAGAATTGATAATATATACGTTTAGTGACATTAAAGAGATATAAATTATCATATAATGTTTTTTCTTATATACTATGTGGATGACTCATTAGATAAAAGTTAGTGATAAATTCATTGATTAACTAGGTCATTTTGTGCATAATGAAACTGTTTAGTAATATTATTTTATATTAAGAGTGTGTAAGGAGTGTAAAACATTAAATAAGATAAAATACATATATAAACATCTTTTTAAGCCGTTAAAAATGATTCACGATGATTGTTGAAGATGGTAATGCAAATTGAAAACTCGTCTTCTGTAAATGTGATAAACAAACACATCGTAGACCGTGTTTTCATTTATAATATAAAAGGGTGGAAAAGAATTGATAAGGATGGAATATTCCATTATCATAAGAATGTTACAGTAAATATAAGTTTTGAAACATTTCATAACAATTTTATTAGAATAGGTGATAATATAAAATATAACAATGGAACATTAAAATAAAACAAAAGAATTGAAAAGGGAAATTTACCTCTTGAACCTATCTTGATTTGAGAGCCTCTTTAAAAGATATGATTTGGTATTGTGAGGATACCAAGGGCTGATAGACATGGGGGAGGAGATTAAGGATTGATTTTATCAGAATATATTACGGTATTGAAGCTTGAGATGTGTGAATAAATGAGGGTGTGAGGGAAGGCATTTATAGTAGAGGGGATGAAGGTATTCTTAAAATTTTAGTCATCAGTTTATTATTTTTCCCTAATGCAGGTAATAGTGACAATTCCTTCACCGAATATATTAATAAGTACATTTGTGTTCGAACAATGTGTTCTTACCTCTTTATAAATCATCCATGACTCAATAAATCATGTATTTAGAATTTAGAATAAATTATCGTATTTTACAATTCAACAAAAATTTATGTATTTCCGAAAAATACTAAAAACTCATCATGAACATTTTCCAACAAGTAGAATCCTAAAATGAATCCAATTATTAGAAAATAATTTTATAAGTATGTGAAATTTATTTTTTATTAAAATCAACAATTAATCAAAAAATGTGAATTTTAAATTTATAAAAGATTTTATGACTTCTAAATTATTAACTAAGCACTCATTAATTATCCTAAAATCATAAGGAAAGAAAATATTGATTTATGAACAAATGTTATTAAAATGAATTATATTTTAAATCATTTTATTAATTAAAATACTGGAATTAAATATTTATTACTCAAAAAAATACCAACACTTGATTAAAAAAATCACATTCATTTATATGGTGACTAAATTATCTTTATACACTCATGGGTGTGGGTACTATTACATTGGTCAATTTATTATTCATAAAGTTCATATTACTATTCATAAGGGTAGGTTAATATTCATAAACATATGATACTAATTGCCAAAAATTAAGTTGATCCTTTTAGACTCTAAATATTACACTGATCGCAACCATGTATGTCTATTTTTCAAAATTAAAATCACAAAAGTGGAAAAAATAGGATAAATGGCTCGGTTTAGCAAAGTATTTATTTCCCAGAGACTCCATGTTATGTGCACTATGAGCTATCTAATGATTTAAAATTATTTAAGATATACACACCATAAAATATTGTTGTGTTATTGATGGAACCATTTGAGGCATTATATTGAATGCGGTGTTGAACTCTAACTTTTTCGGATGAATTTGGTGAAAGGAAGATGATGGGACCAGAATCGGTAGATGTGATGGTAGAAAACCAATAGATTATTCAGAAACACATGAGGAAATCTTAGAGGAGATAGAAAAGTTATGAGGATAACCAGAGGATGGATCATTATTTTTATGTAGATGATCACAGCTTTCTTAATGTTTCACCCTGAAAAAGTTTGTTGCATTCCAATAAGAAGGGAAAGTTACGTCTGTAGTTCATTGGAACCTATGAAATCCCAGAGAATGTTGTATCAGTTTTATACTGACTGGATTTACCCCAATGTGTATCCTAGGTAAACAATGTTTTTCATGTCTTAATGTTGAGAATATATTTGGCGGATCAATGTCATGATTTGAGTCCATATGTAGTTCAGTTAGAAGAGAATCTTTCTCATGAGGAACATCCTGTCTATATTCTTGACCTCGGAGAGTTGGTGTTGTGGAATAAGGTGATTCCTCAAGATAATGTTTTTTGGGAAAACCATACTGTTGAAGAGGCAACATGAGAATCTAACAATACTAAAAGGGAGAAAACCCCCCACTTTTTTTATAAGTGAATAAAATTATGAGGACAACATTTCCAAAAAGGGGCAGGATGAAACATCCTAGGTAATTATAAAAAAAATATATTTTCATATCTATTAGTATTTATTAATTAGATATAAATTTTACTTAAAATGGGATGTTATTTATGATATAGTATTTGATATGGAGTAATGGGTTTATCCAAAATCTTATGCTGCACAAGAAGACTGAGTTATACTGAAAGATAATACAATATCAGTATTATTATTTTAAATGGTATTTATCACCTAGCTATTATATATGTGGGAATGAACAAATATAACTATATTATGTATAAATTTTTTTATTAAATGTTTTTTAATATCAACTAATAAATATTAGAGTCTTTAAATGAGAATAAATCTAATTTTAAGCATAAAATACACTAATAATTTTTAAAAATATTTTTCCCTCCTTTTACTGGAGAAAATTTATAAAATCCGGTTTTTGTCACTTTTATATATTCTATTTTACCAAATATACATTTATTTTTAATTGGTACATCAAAATTTAAATTGGTTGAAATTTTGGTATTTTTCTGATAAAATTCATATTTTTATGAATAGTAAAAAATGCTACATTTTTTTTCTAAACTGATTCTTCATATAATATATTTATATATTTATATATCATTTTAATTTCTTTTAATGTTTAATTATTATATGTTTTTATCTTTAAATCCAATTTTGGTTTTTAGAAGTAATTTGATACTGAAATTTGATATAAACACATGTCAATATTTTGATGGTTTTGTAAAGACCTGGAAATTCTATAGAATTTTTTTTTTTCAAAAATTAATGAGAATCTTATGAGTCTACAGTTTATGAAGGTGCTAGATTCATAGTCCATGTGTGCCTGGAATAAATATATTAATTTTTGTTTAGGTACGTTCAGTAAATCTACAAGCGAGATTTAATATATTTTGAACTTGTGCTAGGAATTGAAATCTGAGGGTAGCATTGAACTCGTAGAGTTTATGATTTCTTAGTGAGACCTTCCCTGAAGATGTGTACTGATGAGAATGGATAGTTTTGTTGGGGTTTTAAAATAAAAGTTAAATAAAAATAAGTTTTACTTTTTTTATTCTTTTGGTGGTTAAAACCTCCATGTGGAGGTTAGATGTGGGGCCCACCCACACATAACCTCCGTTGGGAGGATATTATTAAGTGGTCCCACTTGAGCTTTAACCCCAAAGTAACTCTCTTTATGTAGGGTAAGGATTTTTCACTTCCCTCATTAAAGTGCCAACCCCCTTTAATTAATTAATTTATCTCCTTTAATTAATTAATTAAAACCCTTTCGAATTCCTTTGAATTCTTTTTCGAAGGATAAAATAATGGGTTGTCTTATCCTATTATTTTGGTTGGCGATTCTTTTTTGTGGAGCTTTGGAGAACTCATGGATGATCTTCATCTCTCCAATGAAGAATGCACCAACTCCAACAACGAATGAGGATGACGCTCGAGCCCGGGATCGACAGCGTGTGGCCGGTGCAACATATCATGACATCTTCGAATTCTTTTCATACGACCTCATCAACGAATGATAAATAATATTTATGGGGGTTTGAGTTGTTTCATGTTTGTTTTTTATTCCAATCTTGATCATTCAAATGATGTTTAATATATACCAATTGTTAAAAACGTAATGAGGAGGGATCGGAACACACGAACATGGTCTAACCCCCCCCCCCCACCTTTTGTTGTTCTCATTGTGTTGATGGAAGAGGTGAAGAAATGGAGGCCGGCATCGGGCAGACAGCGAAAAGAACCGACGGCGTAAGGCCGCTGGGTCACCACAATGATGTGGAACCGTCGTTCCATGTGGAAGGGGAGCCACGTCAACAACGTGCCACAGCGGAGGCACGCGACGCCATCACACCGCATAGAGGCCAGCAGAGGGCTGCCCTAATGGGGCGCGACCCCGTCGTGCCGCATCGGTGAGGGGCTGCGGCCAATGTCCATAGTGTTTGGAGGGAGGGAAGCTTAGTCGACTACCGGTGGAGCTCCATAAGGCTGGACATGAATAGTCACACGACACTTCGAAATGGAACATAGCGTTGTTTTCTTTGGATGTCGGGTGGGTGGGAGGGGGGTGGGGGGCAACACCCCCCCCCCCCCCCCCCCCCCGGGGTGCCTGCCTGACCAGACGACCGTCCTGTAAGGCCTCGCGTGCCGGCCGGCCAAGACCAATGGTCCGGCCTGCTAGGCCACGCAGACCGGCCAGTCGGTCGGGCTTCCCCTAGATGGGGGCACCCCTAGGTCGGGCCACCTTCGGCTGGGACACCTCGGGCTAGGCCGCCCTCGGGCCGGCCCGTCCATCTGACTATGCCGCCACTTCGGGTCGGGTCGTCCCCTCTGCTCAGGCTGCATTTTCGGACCGGGTTGGATCTGCGGACCGGGTCGGACCAACTGGGTCGGACCGAACCCAGACCCGTTTGGCCAGTTTACATCTTTTCAACCCTATGTTGGGCTACATGTGTTTTATTGATGAACCGCCTATGGTGATGGAATTCCTTGAGCGAGATGACTGTTTTGGCATACTCCACTAATACTTTGGATGCATTTGGGGTTCGGCTGGGTTGGATTGATCCTAAAAACCAACAGGGCCCCTGGAACGAAAATGTCAATAACTCATAGATCGGGCATCTGATTGATGCGATGTCTACCGCGTTAGGTTCCATTCGATAAGACAAAACAATGGGATACATCAACTTGAGACATTGTGGTAGTTGCTGTAGTGACACATGGATCGAGGAGAAGACCCTACCGGAATTGAGTGTGCTATTTGTGGGAATCCCAGGGTTGTCTACGACTGAGATGATAGGATCCAACGTGGAACTACTTCTGTACTAGGATCCTATGTGTGTTCGAAAATGAAAATATTGTACCAGGATCCTCCTTGGGTAAGATAGTGATGACTTCTATACCGGGATCCTTCATGGGTTCAAAAGTGATAACATCAGTACCAGGATCATCCGTGGGTTCGATAGAGATGATATTATTCCAGGGTCCAACGTGGGTTCGAGATAGAATATGATTCAAAGGATACATCTAATCATCACTACACATAATCATGAGTTGTATAATTGTCTGAGCTGATATTTTTCTTTCTGTTGTTATCGTTGAGATGACTGACATTACTTCATTTTTCGAATGGGTTGTTCTTGGGATCGAGTGTTGGAGTCAGACTGTGATTGGTAGCTTTGGTATATGTATGGGAGTATACCTAAGTAGGGATGATTGATACATTTTGATTTTATCTTACTAATATGGTTTATCCTTAGTGGATTCTAGGAGACCTTCGGGGGTCTTGGATTCCCCTATTTATTATTGTTATACTCACCCCTACATGGGCTTCTCTATCACCTTGTTGTGTTATGTGTGGACGACAGTCAACAATGATCAAGATTGAAGTTCATGGACGAGAGGCTTCTCGGAGCTGGACTAGAAGGAACATACCTTAGGGAAGAGTTGATCGAGATATATACCTACCCTTCAGGAAGGATACTCAGGTGGATGATAAATGAGCTATTTTTCCTTTTTTACTTGTTCTTGTACATGTTTTTCAGTTGGGTTTGAATAATGGCCCACTTACTTTCGGCACATATTTCTTTTCTATATTAGTACATGATGCTTCTACTATTTGGGTTCAAACATTGTGTGTTATAGATTTAATGGCATTTATATCCCTTTTTATCATGAATTCTCCTTGGGTTCTATTCTCCATCCCCTGGCGTATACATGGTTGTCTTGGGGTAGTCACAATACGATCCCTAAGGACGGGTCATGACAAATTGGTATAAGAGGAGTCAGTTCTACCACAGAACAAAGACTCTGATTCTTTTAATGGAAATACTGTTATGTGTTTTGGGTGTGGTTATCAGTTTAGGAAAACTCTTGTTAGTGCGGCGACTGATGTATCCATACACAAGGACTCTGACTTCAGATTTATGACTAAGTGCTCAAAAACACTGATTGCATGTGTGTGTCCTTTAAAAATATTTCTTCATTATTACTTTTTGTCATCTCAAAAGGTGTATTGTTTGTCCATGGCGCACATGTTTATTTTCAAGATGGCCCCATGAAGGTATCAAGCTAAGGATTTGAGATTCTTACAAGTTGGTATCCCACTGAGTGACGAGGCCTCGGTGTAGGGTCCCATCACAATGGAGCCACCGGCGGTGCCACTACCTGCTGGTCCACTGATACCACCAGCTCTAGTAGCAGAGAGTGCATTCCATTTGAGTGTGTTGCATGTGTTCCAGCTCCAGAGGCCGCCCAGTTTTTGGGGAGGGCCAACCCATAGGTAGTTGAGGATTGGCTGGAGGCTATTGTAAGAATTTTTAGATTGGCAGGAACACCAGCCAACCTCATGGTGATCCTTGTCGTGAGTCTCCTGCATGCAGTACCAGGCAGATGGTGGAGCTTGATACTCCAGGTGCATGACAGGGCAAAACTACTCTGGGTAGTCTTTGATTGTCTCTTATGGTCATTTTTTGTTCCAACCACCCTTCAGGCGGTGCAGATACAAGATTTAATGGTTCTATAGTAGGGTAGCGTGACCGTAGCTCAATACTCAGCAAGGTTCACCGACCTCTTCGCTACTCCACAGATATGGTATGGGACTCATTCCTCAAGGACCAGACCATCTAGAAGGGACTCATACATGAGAACATGGATTCAATAATCTCCCTCCACATCCCGATGCAGGTGGGGGTGCTGGAGTGAGCCCTTCTAGTGGAGGTTTTTCTTGCAGATTATTCACCTGCAGTGAGAGCTAGCATAGGGTGACACGTAGCGGATTCTTCTGTAACCACCAGTAGACAGATGTCATAGAGTTCCAAGAAAACCAGGCCATTAGGTGGGTGACCCATGGATACATGTTTGGTTGTGTGGGGAACATGGGACAGAGACAGCCATACGAGGAGTAGGCAGTTCTATGCATGCGGCGAGCAGGGTCACATGGCTCGAGACTGCCGGACCCACCATAGAGATGAGAAACAGATAGTACGCCCATCATGAGGTTACCGGAAGGGGGCGTTGGGTATGTAGTTTACTACGACGCATCAGGGATCGTACTCGGGTGTGTCCTTATGCCGGAGCGAGTATTGATCATGTCTGGTTCTCGGCAGTTGGGAAAAATTGAGCATAATTAAACTACCCATGACCTGGAGTTAGCAACAGTGGTCTTTACATTAGATATGTGACGGCACTACTTGATGGGAGAGCGTTTTACAGTCTACTCTAACCAACAGAGTCTTAGGTACATCGTCTCTCAGAAGGACCTGAACATGAGGCAGCAAAGATGGATTGAGTTCCTCCATGACTATGATTTGAGAGAGTATATACTCTTGGGAAGGGGAACGTTGAAGAAGATGATCTCTATTAGAGATCAGAAATTCATCTAATAGGAGAGGCGACAGAGCAGCTGCCCATATTTCAGATATACTTTGTGGATCAGGATGGTGCAGACATTTGACGGTCTCTTAGCATCACACCTCCACTTCATTAGAGTGTCAGGGAGGCACGACCTAGGGATATTGACTGTGAGTCACGGCGTGAACAAATATCCACATGGCAGGCACCTGATGGATTTTCTGTAGGTGGGGAGCACATAATTCTCTCCAGAGGATGTACCATGTTACCACTATCACTTCAGGAGGATGTTTTGAGAGAGTTCCATGCATCTCCATTAGTGGTACATCTTGGAGTGGAAAAGATGTATCAGACATCCAATGACAACACTTGTGGGTAGGTATGAAGAAGGAAATTGTTGAGTTTGTCTCACGATGCCTCACTTGACAACAAGTGAAGGCAGAGAACTATGTTCTAGCAGGATAAGTTCATCCCTTAGAGGTCCTAGAGTATTAGTGGGATGAGATGTCCATGGATTTCGTGATGGTAATTCCACGTACATCCAGAGGACACAACTCAATTTGGGTGATTGTTGACCGAATCACAAAGTTGGCCCTTGTCCTACTGATTAGAGAGAAGGGTTCAGTAGAGAATTTGGGATGCCTTTACATATGAGTGATTGTACGACTTCATGGTGTTCCATCAATGATCGTCTCAGATCGAGATTCTTTTTTCACATCCACGCTTTGGAAGGGTTTGCAGGAGGCTTTCAGGATGCAGCTTCTGTTGAGCACCTCCATCCATCCTTAGACTGATGGTCTGACCGAGTGGACCATCAAGACCCTCGAAGACATGCTTCGTGTTTGTGTCCTCAAATTCGATCGTAGCTGGAAGGGTCACTTACCTTTGGTGGAGTTCGCCTAAAACAACAACAACCACTCCACCATCAGGATGACACCTTCTGAAGTACATTATGGCTGACCATGAAGATCACCTCTGTGTTGGACAGACCCATGGGAGTCATCACTTATTGGACCATAGATGTTGCAGGCTACGACGGAGAAGGTTTAGATCAACTAGGAGCGAATGAAGACAACACAGAGCATGAAGATGTCCCATGTTGATAAGAGACGGTGACCACTAGAGTTAGAGGATGGAAACCACGTCTTTCTATGGGTCTCACCACGACGAGGTCTACAAAGATTTTTCTAAGGTGGCTAGTTATTTGCAAGATTCATTAGACCATTCAGGTCTTTAGAAGAGTAGGCGAGGTGCCTTACCACTTAAATATTCCACCTCAGTTGCACCAAGTGTAGGATATAATCAACATATCTATGCCGAGGAGATACGGTCATGACCCTTCTCACTTCATCAACCATAGGGAGCTGGATATTGATGACGTGGCATCATTAATGGAGGACCTAGTAGAGATTGATGATCAATATGAGCGGGTCCCATGTGGATGGTCGATTCATCTATTGCACGTTTTCTGGCCACACGGGAACTTCGAAGAGAGAACATGAGAATAAGAGACTCAGATTCTTTCTTAGTACATCCATTTGTTTCCTTAGTGTTAGTTGTAGCTTACGAGGATGTAAATTCCTGAGGTAAGTAGAATGTTAAGTCCCTGAAATTATATGGTGATTATTTTCGTAAAATTCATAGGGAATTTTAGAAGCCTGTAGTTTCTAATGGCACTTCCTTCCAAGGCCCGGGGTACCCAGAATCAATTTATGTAGTTTTGTTTTAGTACTTTCAGAAAACGTACGAGCATGATTTTATATCTTTTGAACCGGCATGTGGAATTGAAATTTGAGGGCACCATTGAACTCGCAGTGTCAATGATTTCATAGTGATTCCTTCACCGCAGATGCATACTGATGAGAATGGAAGGTAGTTTGGGGGTTTTAAAATAAAAAATAATTTAAAATAAGATGTACTTATTTTTTTGTTCCTAGTTCAATCCTCTTAGTGGAGGTTGGAGGTGGGACCCACGTGCACAGAACCTCCCTTGAAAGAATATTATTATGTGGGGACCACACGAACATAATCCCCCATGTAACTCTCTTTATGTGGGGTAATGCTTTTTAACATCCCTCATTAAATTGACAACCCACTTAAATTATTAATTTTAGCTCCTCCAAATAATTAATTAAAAACCATTCGAATTCCATTGAATTCTTTTTCCAACAATAACATAATGGGTTAGATTAACCCATTATTTTTGTTGGCGATTCATTTTGGTGGAGCTTTGGAGAACTCTTGGAAGAGCATCATCTCCCCAATAGAAAATGCAGTAACTCAACCAAAGAACGAGGATGACGCTCGAGCCTAGGATCAACGGCGTGTAACGGTCGCATCGTACGATGAAATCTTCTAATTGTTTTACCATTCTTTCATAAATGAATGAAAAATTCGAGGTAGGGGTTATGAGTTTTTTTATGAATTTTTTTTATTTCTGATCTTCGTCGTTCAAATGATTGTTGAGATATACCGATTGTTAGCAACGTAATGAGGAGGCATCAGACCCCTCGAACACGGTTCGACCCTCCTATTGTTGTTCTCATTGTGTTGATGGTGGATGTGGAGAAATGACGGCTATCATCGGGCCGACCATGAAGAAAAATGACGGTGCAAGGCCACTAGGATTCCATGAGGGCAAGGCACCATCGTGCCGTGCACAAGGGGAGACGTGGCCACGACGGGCCACGACGAAGGCGTGTGGTGTCATCACGCCGTACAGATGCTAGAAGAGGGTCGCTGCCAGCCAGGCCTTAGTGGAGGGGTGCAGAACTATCCCACCATGATGGTTATGCAGAACCATGGCTAGGGGAGGCCGTAGTAATGGGGTGTGGCACCATCGCACGATGCTGGTGAGGGACCGCGGTCATAGGCCATTGTGGTTGAAGGAGGGTGGCCGGATGAGTGGGCTGTCGGTGGCGATCCGAAAGGCAGGACCTGAAGGGTCCCGTAGTAGTCTGAACCAAACCCTACTTTCAATTCCTTCAGAATCAAGGCGGTGCGGACCCCCCCCCCCCCCACGGTGTGGCCTGCCAGGCCACGCAGGTCGTCCTGCCCGGCCATGCAGATCAGCAGCCGGGCCCCGCGGACTGGCCAACTAGGACACGTGGGCTAGCCATCCGGTCTGGATTCCCCTAGGATAGGCCACCATAGGCCGGGCCGCCGTAGGCCCGGCCACCTCGGGTCGGGCCGCCCGTCGGACATGGGCGCTTCTTCGGGTCGGGTAGTCCCCTCAGCTCTGACCGCTTTTTTGGACATGCATGGATATATGGAACTGGTCGGTACCAGGTACGGACCAGGTTAGGCCGGGTCAGACCGACTTGGTCGGATCGGGCCCAGACCAGTTTGGCCAGTTTACACCTTTTCACCCCTATCTTAGGCTACGAGTGTTCGATTAACAAAAATCCTGCGGCGATGGAATTCATGGAGTGAGATGATTATTTTGGAACACTCCACATGAGTTTTGTACATAATTTTGGTATAGACAGGTTGGTTTAATCCTAAAAACAAACTAAGCCCTTGGAACAGAAATGTCAATAACTCACAGACCAAGTGTCCGATTGATGCACCATCTTTCGCATTGGGTTCCTCACCATAAGATGGAACTACCTGATTCATCAACTCTAGAAATTATGGTAGTTGATGTATCGACAGTTGGCTAGAGGATAAAACCCTCCCGGAATCTAGCGTGCTATGTGAGTGAACCCTATGGTTAGTTGTGACTGATATGATAGAATCCTACATGGACCAACTTCTATACCAGGATCCTTTGTGGGTTAGACAATGATGAAACTATACCAGGATCCTCCATGGATTCGACAGAGATGACTTCTATACTGGTATCCTTTGTGGGTTCGACAGCGATGACTTATGTACTGGGATCCTCTATAGGTTTGACAACGCTGATACTGTTCCAGGATCCTATATGGGTTCAATAGTGGAGATGATTTACAGGCTACATCTAATCATATCTACAATTGTTCATGATTTTTATACATGTGTGAGCTAAGGCTTGACTTTAAGTTGTTATCATTGAGATGACATACTTTAAATCCTTTGTGAAATGGGTTTTTCTTGGGCTCAAGTGTTGGAGCCAGATTGTGATTGTTAACTTAGGTATATGTATGGGCATATACCTATGTAGGGATGTTTGATACTTCGTTATTGTATCTTAAAACTGTGTATATCTTTTGTGGATTCTGGGAGACAATTAGGGGTCTCAAGGTCCCCTACTGAGTATTTTTATACTCACCCTTGCACGGGCTTTACCCGCACCATGTTGTGTTCTGTGCAGACGAAAGTCAGAAATGATCAAGGCTGAGAGTGAAGGACGAGAGGCTGCTCGGAGCTGGACTAGACGTGATGTACCTCAAGGAAGATATGTTCGAGATATATACCTACCCTTCCAGAAGGACTCTCATGCAGACAATCCCGGAGATATTTTTCCTTTTTTACTTGTACTTGTACTTGTTATTCAGTTGATTTTTTATACTGGCCCACTTACTTTCGGCACATCATTGTTTTCTATATTAATACTTTCTAATTCTACTTCTTGGGTTCAGACTGTGTGTTACAGATTAAAATGAAATTCCTTCCAATTTCATCGGGAATTTACCCTTTGTGGTAGTCTCGACCCCCAGGCCTATGGAAGGCAGGTTTGGGGTAGTAATGGCATGAGCCTCAAAGACGGGTCCTGACAGTTTTTACTTTTAAAAATATGGTTTCTCATTTTAAAAATGTGGATAAATTTTAAATCAATAACTATATCTTATGTGTTATGAAAATTTAAAAATAGATTGAATATGTGGAATCATTATTTAAAAAATATATAAATAGGCCCCTTTTATTATTCGACCTTATAAATAGTAACATTAGTAATTATATTTATTTACCATAGTTAAAATGTAAATTATGTAAATAAGGGTTTAAAAATATTATAATAATATAAAACTACATTAAATCATGTCCTAATCCTATTAGATGAGTTATGGCCGACCATGAAAACCCGTGTGATGAAAATATGGCCTTTTTAAGCCACATGGGTCTGATTATGACACTTATAAATATTAATTTAAAGAAAATCTATTATAATCATATATCTTCTTACTAAATAAAATTAATATGGGGGTATATAAGTGATCTCTTCTAATACAAATAGTAATTATAAAACTAAAAAAGATATAATACATGATGTTATTTTACTTATAACTATTATAAATTAAATAATTATATTTAATTATGACATATTGATGATGAAGTGATTTCTTTATTAAGGATGGAATCAAATAAATGATAATATAAATATTAAAATAAATATTATTTGACATAAATTATGTCATCCATGATTTTTATAGGAGACAATGAAATTTTATAAGACTATTAAATGATTTTTTGAAGTTATACCTTTTTTATATTTTATTTAAATTCAATAAAAAGATTAGTGTAAAAATTGACATAATTGATGTTATATAAAAATAGAAATTTATTATATTATTTTAAAATCCTTAAAATAATATAAAAAAAGTAATTTTTATAAGGTCTAAAAGATCATTATGGGTCCAATTATTTGAAATTTATATCATATAAGTAAAATTAAAAGGTTCTTAATAATTAATCTTTTGTTAACAGTTATAAAATTAAAAGAGAATAATTAAGGGAAAACCTAAAGGAAAAAGTTTAAAATAAAATCAATACATTTGTAAATTTATTTTTATGAGACTCTTTCAAGAAAAACTCATCTTATCTTATACATATATCAATTTGGATGAATTTGGATTAAAAAAATTATTTAGATTAATGTAATATTTTAATAATTTCTATGTTTTCCCCTACACTTTATTATAAAAAAGTACATATCTTCTCTAATAATCACAATTAAAAATCATTTTATTTGATGCATGATCTGAAAAAAAAACGCTTCCTAGAATCCCTCCACACATTATTTAGGCCTTATATTAGGATGAACAACCTTCTTAGAGGTGTTAAGGTATTCTTTAAATGGGATAAACTGAATAAGAGGTATTGTTTTTTTAATATTTTCTATTTTATTTCTACTTCCACTTCATTTACATATTTTTATTCCAAGATTAACTAATAAATCAAATATTATCAATATATTGTTATGTTATTATGTCAATATCACCCCCTAAATCCATCTCTAATATAATCAAATGGGAATGAAATTAATCATTTGGGTGTTTGTTTGAATTATCCCCTCTATGAACCGATTTAGTTCATTTTCCATTATCGTCTATCAAAATAATTTATAATTTTGGAATAAATATTTATATGTGTATGTGTGTATGTGTTACCAATCACATCCACAGAGAGATGCGAATCATATTTTTCACTAAATCACTTATATGATATATATAATTATATTTAAATTATTATTATGATTCTAATAATATTATAATCATTTTTTAAAGAAAATATAATAATTACCCGATTTATGTAACTATCAATGAAAAATGAAAATTTTATACATGCGTAAATATGGCCTACTATCTCCATTAATATAACATTGTTCATTTTTGATAATCATTATTAATGTTTTTGTTATAAAAGTTTTATTAAAGTATAAATTTTATTATTATTTCATAAATACTTATCTAGTGATGACATAATTATAACTACATGGACTAGTGACATCAAAACATAGCTCATTTTCGACTCAAGTAAAGAATATCTAGAAAACATCCAATATGAACATAAATAATTATGTAATTCTTATAACATGGTAATAAATGATATAAAATGAATAAAAAACATGAAAAAGGTTCTCTGGAAACTATAAATTAATCCAATTTTATTAATCAGGAATATAACCATTTTACATGATGATTCAAACTCAAGGTAAGAGACATCATCTAAAGATCCTTTTATTTAGGCATATTTTTATGTTATACATGAACATATTTTATATGGTGTATAATCAACCCAATTTACATTTAATCACAATAAATGGTTTTCAATAGTAATATTTTATATACGAAGAAAGTTACTAAACATTAAAATGAATGGTTTTTTTAACATATTCTGTGATAATGTTCATTCCACCATCTTCACAATTATTTAGTATTTGGATTCCTCTACAAGCTGTAATCTTTTTAAATAAAAAATAAACACCTTATTTCTTTTTTAGGTATTTTGTTATTGAAGAGGGTTTTGAGAATGAACTGAGTATTTCAATATCTTCAAATGATATTTTATTATTTCATGGTGGAATAATTATTTTTCCTTTATGTATGTTTTATGTGTTATGATTATGTTATGGTTCATGTGAATTTATTATGTATATGGGCGGTTTTGTGAAAAAACAAGGGTGGGTGTGACCATGATAGCTATCTAATGCATTGGTTAAAGAGATAGAGTTAGTCAATATTGTTTCTTCTACGATATTTTGAGAATATACAATGATGGGTAATCTAATAGTAACAATGAAGGTTACTCCCTGTGTATATGTGAACGATACAGTGTAAGTATATTATGGATTCCACAAGTTACCATTATTAATTATGATTTCTATGTTGTTTTTAAGAATCTTACGATTTCATGGGTTTATAAATATTCAGGGACTAACATTTTCGATCATTATTTTATATACCTTACTATGATTTTTTCAATCATCCCATGTTTTAAAAAAAAATTCACGGAGTACCAAAGTGGGTAAGGAAAATAAGATGTCAAGAAAATTTTTAACAAGAAAAAAATAATGTATACTTTTTAAAGTTTTATATTCTGGTAGAAATGGATATTGTTGTAGTGATATCCACTTTGTTTCAAATTGTGTTTTTATTTTTTGGCTAGGTCCTAATTCTATAAAACTATAAATCTGAAAAGATTCTCAATGTGAATTCCTTACATAACTCAAGATTGATCAATGTTTATGGTTGTGTCCTTATATGAAATCTGTATAAATCCTATTTCATTTCAATGGTAATTATAATTTGAATGTTTTGTGATCATGTTGAACACATACAAATGATTATTGTTATGTTATGGTTGGGACCAATATATCCCTCAATTGTATGGGTAATTATTATCATATAAGGAGATAGATATGGATGGAATGGTGATTAAACATAGTTCATTAAAGGATCATTTCTTCTATGAATGTGTTTTGAGTGAACCTTCACAACAAAGATAGTTCAGAGTGTGAAACCATTATACTATGATATCATTGGAAGTTATCTTTGATATCAATAGAAATTATTTTCTATTATTCTCTGTATGAAAAAAATATATATCATATTTCAATGTTATTATTTTATAATTTATTTAGATTTCTTTACTTGTGATTCATGTCTTATGAACATATATTATTTAGTCCATGACTCAATATTATGATATTTTATATACAGTTAATGGTATTCAAATTATATGTTCATGTTCTCATACCCTTATACTCATGTTATGTTTATGTGTATCCTTTGTTTACCCTTACTGATCATCTATTCTCAATCATTCTTATGTCTCTGTTACATAGGTCATGATGAAATATTTTATGTATTGTATCTATAGTAAGATTAATATATGATATGATCTTTTTGGTAGATGTTAACGATATTTAAATAAATAAAAAATATTTAGTACATTGTATCCAAAGAAACTAAAACATTGTGATCCTCAAGTGTGTTTTTGTGTCAATTAATGAATACTCATCCTACAACTATAGTATATATATGATATTCCTAGGTTTCAGTACCAAAAAAACTTAAGTCAATTTCCCCTTTAAAAATATTGCACACCATATCAGACATAGTACAAGAAACCGATAAAATATAACTGTCAATCTGGGAATTAGGAGAAATCATCCACTCCGTCATGAAAATTATGTCCATAGGTTTCATGTATATGACTATAAAATTATATGTATGATTACTCTTAGATAGAGTTAAACAAAAAATGATACATTAGGGACCCTACTCTCTCTTCAATCTAATGGATGTAGTAATATCCATCATCTAACAAAAAAATATTTATAGTAAGGAATAGATGCCTCATGACATGATTCAATATAAACAATTGAGATGCACCAATATCAAATAATTATTTCATTATAGATGAATCTATAATTTTGGTACCTATCAAAGTCATGGGACACACAACAACTTACTCTATAAATTCATCAACTATGTAAAGAAGGTTTGTTATGGAATCCCATGGATAGAGCCCCATAGTTTAAAAAACATCTGATTACACCATAGTGCTTTTATGTGATGATGATATCAGGAAACTACACAATGAAAAAAAATAAAATGACAGAACATCAGCTATTGGCCTAAGAATCCAAACAAACAACATATATTGGGTTCCTCAAAAAAACACTTTTTAGGTCCCGACCATTACATATTGAAGAAAATTCATGTGGACTCTTCTAGGAACATCACGATGTCTGAATAATGCATTTTATCTTTAACCATCATGATAGTCATCATAAATTCTTATTCCTTTAATGGAACCAAGAAAACAACCCCTCGGAGAAAATAGAACTATCATAAACCCTGGCTTACCATACAAGTGAAGCTCACCCATTAATGACCTATCTATAATGTTAGAAATATAAGTGAGATTCAATATAAATACATATGATCAGATAGAAATATGAAGATCAATTTCTAAAACCCTCTTTAACGTCATAAAAAACCCAACAAAAAAAGGAAACAACACAAGGAAATTAGAAGTACACAAAAGTAGTAATTTTATGTTATAGTTTGTATATCCTTTGAGACTATATCATTAGTCATGATTATATTTTAGATACCCATAGGTATTAATTTTACTGAAGTCCTCAAAATTTTAATTATATTTTAAATACCCTTATGTATTAAATTTACTAGAAGACAAATCAAATTTAGAGGAAAAAATATTTTGAAGGGGTATTTAACGCCCCAGGTTTTTAAGAAGAATGTTATTTTAAAAAAATATATATTTGTAATTATAATATTTTGTTAATTTTTTTTCAATGAAATTGAAATTAATTAAGAAATAAATCAGAAAATATAAAATATAAACTAACACCACTTTATTCATTCATAGTAAAATATTATATCAATATCACATGTAATTATGTATTTCAAACCATATATTATTACCCATTATGGATTGTTACATCGATTAGAAGTTCATAAATTCAATGGGGGAAAATAAATAAATAAATATTAAAAACTCGGGTGGTTATGTTCTTTTATTATGGAGTAATGTTTATATTTTCTATTCAGTAATATATTACTTGAGGCTTAAGAATTATCCCATGAAACAATGTTTTTTTAAAGATCATGTAAGGGTATTTTATTTTAGACCATAATTAAATCCCATATACCTTAACTATATCATAACACATTTAAATTTATTGTTTAATTTTTATACCTCAATAATACCATAGGTTCCTTCTCATATTCATACGCATTTTTTGGATTTATTTACCTTCCATATAGATTTGAATGTTTTTAATAAATTTAATTTAAAAGGTGAAAATGATGTGTATTTAACAAAAATGGTGTTTGAGAAAGTATTTGTAAATATATTATTGTATTTTTATCATTTTCATGAATTTAATAAATATTCCTCTTTTTATATTTAAATGTGTTATATTAAAACAAATAGGTTCATCCCATGATCATTTTAATAAAGGGGTTTTTTATAAAATTGATTGTATAATGATATTTGATTTATAAAACTCAAATATGTAAAACTTATTTTAAAATTTTATTTCAAATTATATTCTATGAAATGAATTTTCAAAGGGAAAGACACAAAACCATTGTTGAAACCCTTCTGAGCATTCTTAGCTCAAACCCATCATACATCATTGGGTGTAAGAAATATTATACTTTATTTAAGGATCCATATTTATTATCTTCCATAAAAATGGTATCTTGTTCAGGGCTCAATCATGGGTAGGACCATTGATGGTGGGTTGGAATCATGGTGTGTGACTATGGTTCAGAAGGATATATCGGTAGTGGTTTGGATCTGGGTGTTTTTATGGATTAAATTATGTATGCAACTTATCAACCATGATTTTATACATATTCCTTACATTTTTAGTCTTATTTCCTTATGATTAGTTTGTATGTGATGATACATTGGAGTTATTTATTTATTACTATCACGAGCCACATTGATTGGTTATTTCTTTTTTAGATTTCTGTTTTTATGCCTATTTGATGCATGGATATGTCATTTCATATCCGCTATTGTTTCCTTTATGGTTTATATCATATATTAATGGTGAAAACATTACCATATGTGGATTTATAGGACCAAAACACTATTTTCCATCTTGTGGGGATTGAGAATTCACATAAGTTCTAGGTGCTGACCCGGTCAAGTGACATATTGGGCAATCCTGGTCTATATTTTTACATGATAAATTATTTAATTTTTATTTTATATGTGTCCAGGAAATATCACCAAGAGATTAAATCACAAAATTTATATCCAAAACAATGTTTTATTAAGGGTACATTTATTATAGAAGAAAATTATTGATAAAATATATGATTATTTAAAACCGAAGTCAACCATCATCATTAAATATGTTTTATTTAACCATCTATCTCCTCTTACATACCATGAATAATGGAAAATGTAATGGATGGAAAAAGGATAGTGTGGGAATCCTCCAAATTGATCATATTTTAATGCTAAAAAATCATGAGAATCATGATAATTATGCTAATCATCTTCTTATTCAGAATTTCACAAGTTATGCTTAATCGTTTTATATTATACCAATATTTAAATGTAATCCATTCTATGAATATTACTGCTTAAAACTATTTATATATATTTGGATATGTCTGTGAAATAGTATGTCCGACACCAATTCAAGATTTTGGAAAAGACCCAAACACTGGGACCCAGTCACTGTGACCCATACATTGTGACCCAAACAATGTTACGCAGACACTGTGACCCAGACACCGTGACCCAAATGGTGTAACCCAAACACCATGTCCTAGACACCATGACCCAGACTCCATGACCCAGATAGCATAACCCAGACACCATGACACATACATTGTGACTAGAAAACCGTGATCCAGACACCATACTCATTGATACCATGACTCAAGCATCGTTCAATGATTTAACAATGGAATATACACTAATACTAGAGACATCATGTTTCTGACCCCGTGTATGTGCTACTAGTTCATCATCATAATGCAGTTTTGGAACCGTAACTATCTCATCAATCAAAGGAAAAATAGAAGACATTGTTTCATAGAAACACTATTTCTTAATGACACCATTTTCAAATTACATTTTTCAAGAACAACCTTCAGATAATTCTTGAATATTTTTTGTCATTTTAAATTTAATTTCTAATGGTCATATTCCTGTTATTAAATGGAACATAGATCATTAATGTCTCTTTTTAGACATTTCACTGACATTACGAGGTACGAGGTGTAGAATACATCTATCTTGTCAGCATAAACATGTGCACTCCTAATTAAAAGGAATATAACTATGTGTCAAAAATATGAATACGAAAAAAAAATGAACTCATGCATGAAACCACATTCCTTTAAAGAAGACACAAAGCACTCATGATCCCTGAAGGATGACCTATCGGTGATCATTCCCTCAAACATCTTCACAGTATCATCCAATAGAAGAAAACAAGCTATATAGTTCACACCATCAAAAAGGAAACCCGTGCACCATACTTTTGATACACTGTTTTTTACAATAGAACTTGATACTTGCATTAGCTTCATCCTACAAGTCTGGAGATGCATAGAATAACACTAAGATCACTTATAATCATTTCCCATCATCTTTGCTTTGTTGTGTACTATTTTTTTCATTAGATATTTGTCTGTGTGTGTCTATATTAAAACACACACTGTATATTGTATTAAACTGATGGATACATTATATACTTCATCTCACATCATCAAACATATGTTTACTCCCAAATATTAGTGTGAAAGAGGACCTTGTGTAAACTAGTGGCATATTCCCACGAAGAACAGTGGAAGAGGTCATGTGACCTAGATAGTCATATATACTGTTGTTTACCAAGATCAAGGGAGTGTATCAGGTTTATTAATATAAACATCTTGGGGGAAGGATATCACCATGTGGAGTGGATTATGTTTCGTATTGAGACTGAACCATATATGTTATCCACTGTGTCGTTCAATTTCATTTTTATCTTCATTACTGTATGTTTCATCAAACTATATTTTACATTGATAGTTAGTTTTGGATATAATTTATATCTATTTTTCCTTATTTTAATATCTTCAAAAGTTACCTCAATAAATCACATTGATATTACTGAGAATTAATCAATATTCTAATATGTTATTTGAATAGTCAAACTATTATAACTGTATATCCTTGATAAAATAGCACATATTCATTTTTATTGGAGAATATTTTTAGGTGAATTTTTATGGAAAATTTTTATAGATACTCAATTCACCCCCTTATGAACTCAACTCCGACCAACATTTGTTATCAGTGGAATTTGTTCTTGTTGGGGTGCTGTTTTAAAATCATTTCCACTGTAATTTTTGTTGAACTTCAAAGATCAGTAAATTTATATTAGTTCAATATATATAGCACGTTAAAAGTATTTATATAATATATACAATATAATAGAATTTTCGTAAAAAAACTGACCTCCATTATTTAATGGAACTATTCTACTCAATGGAATATTATGATGAAAATTCATTTAGAAAGTATGGGTTTTAAAATTTGGTCTTAAATTTTAGATGAGTTTAATATTCTTGATACTAATAGAACAACATGGGATGAACCAACTGAGACTGCTTATTTCAATAAATTTTAATCAATTAATTCCATACAATTTTCCATTGGAGATAAGAAATTTAACAGAATTTCGGCATCTAAAACCTCCTATGAAATTTGGGATACTTTGTCTATTTCAAATGAAGGAACCACTAATGTGAAATAAATGATACTTAACACTTATACAATTAAATATGATAATTTTAAGATGAATCATGTTGAGACTCTTTATGATATGTATCACATGTTTAATGAAATTTTCTACACAATAATCTCTATAGGAAGGGATATTACATCCAATGAACAAATCATGTTGATTCTCAAATGCTTACCTGATAGATGGAGAGGAACTAATGTATCTATTAGAGAGTCATGTGACATCGTAAAATTAGCAATTAATGAACTCATTGGGAAAGTAATTATTTATGAAGAAGAACTAAAATTCATCAAGGAAGAGGACGATAAACCCAAAAAAAATCTATGGCCTTTGAGACCACTACCTCTAAACACAACGAAAATGATAAACTACAAGCCTCTATAAAATGATACAGAAGTGAACAATCATAACTCGATAGTGTTGAGAAGATGGATCAATTATCAAAAAGGTTTAAGAACGTTTAAAAATGGATGAAATTCCTCAGAAATCATAACATCAAAAGAATATATGATCAAAATGGATGTTAGAAGAATGATTGGAAAATTGATGACAAGTCTGATGATTTCGTATGATATAAATGTATGCAAAGGGGACATATAAAGGCTGATTGTCCCAAGTTCATTTACAAAATGAAATAGGAGTACCAATATAGAATTTACAAAAAAAAGGCAATTAATGCACCTTGGAGTGATTCTGAAGATAGTTCATGTGACTCAGAGTCTCCACATTATGAACATGCTTACAAAGACAACATGTGTTTCAAGAAAAACACATCTTAGGTAACATAGGAAAATCCTACAAAAAAGTCCCATTATTCAAGATATGAAATTGAATATAAAAATATGTCTAAAGAAGAAATGTTTGAGTATTTAAATATTCTTAAAGAGACATGTAATGTTCTAAAACATAAATACAGGTCTATAAAGATAATTTTTTCTCTTTCCACAACTATTAAATTTAATATTGTTGTAGAATGAGATAAAAATGGTCAACTACTAAAAAGAAATATGAAATAAAAGATATCTATTGTGAAATTTAAAAAATGACCTTAAAATGTTTACTAATGGTAATGATATCTTAGGACAAATGATAGGTAAACAAGTTTCCTCTAAAAACACTGTTGGTATTATCTATCAATCGGGTGAATGAAATTTTGGAAAACCCAATTTTGTATCGAAATATATGACATAAAACATTATTCTAAGTTTAGTAAAAAAAATTCTTCTTAAAACTATGATACATTAGATAATGTTTCTAGTTATTCTAGATCAAATATTATTAATATCTTAAATACTGTAAATAAAGATTATAGTTAAACAATGTGGCTGATGTAGGTTCCTAAAGCACAAGTTACAAATATCACTGATCCAAAATAAATATAGGTACCAAATATAGTGTGTAATAATTTTCAAAAGAAATAACAACATAAAATTCCCTTCTAACCAATGAATGATGTTTTAACTTCTCAAACTATCGAGTTGGTTCCCATGGATTTATTTGGACCATCCTGAGTTTCATGTTTAAATGGGAATCACAATGTTTTTATTCTTGTAGATGAATTTTCTAGGTATACTTGGACCTTCCTCTTGGATAAAAAAAGTGAATCTTTGTTTCATTTCACCATGTATGCTTAAAATATAGAAAATTATAGTGGACTTAAAATCAAATCTTTAAGATGTTACCATGGTCGTGAGTTTGAATATCAAGATTTTGAATCCTTTTTCTCGCAAAATGTCTTTAGTCATAATTACTATTACCATAGAACACATCAACAAAATGGAGTTGTAGAATGAAGAAATAGGACCTTGCATGAAATATCTAGATAAATTCATAGTGAATTTGACTTAGCTATTTATTTTTAGGATGATGCTATAAATAAAAAAATTCTAGATTATTAATTGAGTGTTGATTAAACCTATTTTTAAAATAAACCCATTTGATATTTGGAAAAATAGAAAACAAAAAGTTAGCTACTTCAAAGTCTTTTGGTGTAATGTTTATATCCATAATAACAAGTAAAATATACACAAATCTGCATCCAATAGTGACAATGAAATCCTTATAGGACATTCAATATCTAGTAAATCCTATAGAATTTTTAACAAAATAACAAAATGTGTGGAGGATTCTATCCATGTTATGTTTGATGGTACATATGCAAATGAACTGAAGACCTCTCTATAGAATCTTGATAATGATATTTCAAATCTAAACATAAATGTTAAATCCTCTAATTGTCTTATAATGGAATCTATGAAAACTTATAGTCCTAAAAATTTTCCATATTAAGCTCTAATGAACAAGAACCAAGTGACGGACCTAAAATAACTAGCCCTACCATTCCTAGAAAAACTAGAACCCTTATAAACCATCCCTTAAATTATGTAGTCGGATATATAGATATATGAACACAAAATAAAGTTTATTTGAGAAATTCGGTTGAACATCAAGCTTTCTTATCACAATTTGAACCTAAAAACATCAATAATACTATCAATTATAATGTTTGGTTGATGGATAGTTAAGAAAAACTTAATTAGTTGGACTATAACTATGTTTGGAAACATTTTAATAGACCCAAAGGAATTTTTACCATTGGCACTATGTGGGTATTTTGAAATAAGGTATATGAAGCTAGTAACAGAGTTAGAAACAAGGCTAGATTGGTTGCACATGGTTATAGTCAAGAAGATGGAATTGACTTTGAAAAGTCAATTGTTTCCATAACTACACTTGAAGCCATTAAAATCATGATTGATTATGTGACACATCCTAATTCCAAACTATATCCAATTGAAGTCAAGAGTAAATTCCTAAATCGGTATATAGCTAATGATTTTTTTTGTTGAACAAACCCCCTGTTTCACAAATCCTCACTTTCCAGATAATGTTTTTAAATCAATGGTGTGGTATGGTTTCAAAAAATCTCCATGGTATTTGTATGAAAGATTATGTACTTTTATTATTTTCTACGGTTTTACAAAAAGTAATAAATTATCCTACAATTTTTGTAAAACGAATTTCCAATGATGTTTTAGTAGTTCAAATTTATGAAGATGATATTATTTTTTGATCTTCAAAATATTCAATATGTATTGAGTTCCCTAAAATGATGAAAAATGTTTTTAAAAAGAGTTCAATGGGTGAACTAAAATTCTTTATTGGATTTCAAATCATTCAAAATAAAGATTGTATTACTTCAAATCAATGAAAATATAATAATGATCTTCTAAAATGGTTTGGATTGGACAACACTAAACATAGTTATTCTCCAATGAGTAATAATTATAATATGGATCGTGATGAAGATATAAAATCTGTTGATCAAACCTCTTATTGAGGAATGATTGGATGGTTACTCTACTTAACTACTAGAAGTCCTGCCATTATGTTTTGTGTATGCATGTGTGCATGATTTCAGTAAATCCATAAGTAGTATCATTTAAATTCTATTAAAAGTATTTTAAAATACCTCCAAAAAACACCCAATATATGGTTGTTCTATCCTAGAGGAAAATCATTTTTGTTTGTTAGATATTTTGATGTTGATTCTAGTGGTTTTAGGTTTTATATATAAATCACCTCTGGAACATGTCACATTTTAGTGAAATATTTAGTGTCCTGGTTTAGTAAGAAGAAAAATTATATTGCATAATCTAATATAGATTCTTAATATATAGATACCGGTAGTTGTTGTGCACAAATTTTGTGGATGAAACACATATGACTAGACTATGGATATCAATTCAAACATGTTCCTATAAATTGTGACGTTACAAGTGCTATTAACATATCAACGAATCATATTTCACAATCATGGCCAATACATATTGATGTAAGACATCACTTTTTGAGAAAACATTATCAAAAAGCTGATATCAGTTTGGAATTCATTGGCACTAAATATCATCTTGATGATATATTCACTAATATATTAAATTTTTAAAGGATAAATTATGTCATACATGAATTTGGAATGATATTTTTTATGTAGAAGGATTATAGTCTTGAACTCACTGTTTCGAAGGTTACAGTTTTAGTTTCACAGTCTCACAATTCACTATTTTACAATTATTGTCTCAATATTACGATCACACCTTTTGGAGTCACACAATAAGGATAACACCAAGACAATCTGTTCTTGTCTCACAAATTCAACCTATTTAGATCTCACCATAAAAACTCATTTTTTTATTTTCTATAATTTTATTTCTCTTATCACTGTGTTGATTATATTATTATTAATTTTTTAACTTTTTTTACAATTTTTTGTCTTCCAAAATGATAAAACCTAGATAATTATCACTTTTCTCTTCACATAAGCTTTCCTCTCTCGAAACTAAAACCCTTTCCATCCAAATCTCATGCTCTACTTCTACTCTTTCTCCTTGAAACCGATGTGTTATTCCCAGAATGAAGCGACCCTCTTCCTCAACTCTTGAGAAGAAAAGGTCTCACAAGAATGCAAGAAAGGTACTGTAAATATAATTGGAATGACCATTGGATCTAGGTCTTGTAAATATAATATTCTTGCCTAAATAGTAAGTATTTCCTATGTGGCTATATTCAAGTATATATTTTCTCTTGAATTATATAACTAAACATGACTAGTTGGATTGGATTACTAAAGAATAATGACCCATTTATCCAAAACATGTTTCTTAATTTTATTAGTATGTCCAGTTTTCATTCAATGTTGGGGATGAATTTGTTGTAAGAAGATATATACCTAGAAAAAGGTTTAATTTTTCTTCAAGGTTATGGGGTGGATTGCTAGGGATACCTCATGAAGGAATATGTTAGGATCATTAGTGAGAACCTCCTCCTCCTAGTGATATTTTCATCTTGTAAGATGCCTTTGGAAGTCTAACTGGAAATAAGAAGAAATGAATGGAAATTTATGATGATTTAGATGGTGATACAAGGTTTCTATTTATTTATTTTTATAATATTATTAGTAAAAGGTAAGTTTATTTTTATACAATTAAGTATGAAGATGTATTCTTGATACATATTTTGGAAAATGGTAACATGATTAATCTGTGTAATTATATTATACATCACCTATTTGAATTGATCGAGACAATATTGAAATCTTCCTCTTTGTTCTATTCAAGACTAATATATGCAATGCTGTCTTCTAAATGAGTGGTTGGACATAATCTAGAAGTGAAAAAATATTATGAGTTCTATATCATAAAGGATACAATCATAAGGATGAAGATAATCTTGAATATGTGGAAACATTCATGTGTATTGGACAATTAAAGGATATATTAAAAGTTGAATACCATTGAAAATCCCTCAAGGATTTGGGAAAATCATGACATAGGTATTGAACCTAATGAGTTAGTGGAATACATATTTTAAGAAGAAGAGGGTGAAGAATCTATATCTGTGGACATAACTGTCTTAGAAGAAGAAGATAATGTCTTACATAAACAACGAGCTGATGAATAACAATTTCATGTAGAAATAGTCGATGATGGATTTGTTAATATAGAAGGACCAAATATTGGTCTAGAAGAGCAAGATGTTTTTGAATAACATCATAAAAACATGTTTTTTGATCGTTCTGGCCATTGGGGAAAGGTCTGAAGAACATGTTGATCCATATTTAATCCTCTCAACTGAAGATGGAATGGACCAATCCTTTCAATTCTCTAGAACAGAGATGGGTGAGCATGACATTGATGCAAGTCTATAAATAGATAAAGAGACTGGTTCTCTCACACTTATAGATAATTCACATATTTTGGTAGAGAAAAACCCCACTATAGTAACTAATTAAGTATAATTATTTTTTGAGCCATGACCAATGCACAATGTGTATAAATTCACTTCATATTTTGATGTCTCAGACTCTCAAGTGGCCTTAATGAGAAGAACCGACCTTACAAGAACTTTTCATTTGAAATATATTTTTCTACCTGTAGTAATACCTATTAAAAATCCTAAATCTATTGTGTTTTTTTAACATGAGATAGCACCAGAAGCTCCATGCTATGTAAGACATGAGGACATAAATGTGATTTGTGAAAATATGTTCGCTATATTTGAGAATATTTTATTATATAAAACTCTTCCAATAACTCATATAAGTGAAAATGATGTTATTCTGATTTTGGATAAGATTATTTGGAAAAATAAACCTCATATGTTGCATGAAATTCAAGAAGTAAGAATTGAAAATCGGTAGCTAAGTGTGGAAATAAAATCCCTAAAGTCTTCGGTGCTAGAACTAAAGAAAGAGTTTGAAAATACTGAACCTCATGTTCCTTGATTCAACACAGAAGATATTGAAGAGATATCCAATAAGGTTTCAATACTGAACTAACCAGATATGGTCTCTGTTGATTAGAAAATAATAGCAAATAATGACAAGTAGGCAGAGGAAATTAAAAAATTGGCATCATAAATAGATTCATTATCTGGTATCTACAAAGAAATTATTAAAACTGTTGTCATAAGTATCCCTATACCATCTTTATCAATCACTTCTCCAACCTCCCCATCCAAGCCTTCACAATCATCTAAATTTTCAGAAAGTGCAGTTCTGAGAAAGGTTATTCAAGAAGAGCTTAAATAGTTGAAAAGTCCAAATGATCTGAAATTTCTCTCTAAAATTGTTCAAAACAGTGAACATGTCAATAACATGGTTCGACTGTAATCTATGGAAACATCAATAGCCTATGATGATATTACAAAGAAGGTGGATATATACTTCAAAAGAATTTATAAAAATCATTAATTGACATGTGATTCAAGTATCTTACAAAGAATTTGAAAATGCCTCCTGTGAGTCAAGAGCATATGGACCAGGTGCCGAAAATAAAATAGTTCACACCTAACATGGGGAAGTTTATTTATAATAAATATGATTTCAAGAAGTAAATGCAGTATTGTGTTGAGTTCATCACTAATATCATCAATTTGTTTTATCACTATCTCCACATTCCTAGAATTAATATAGTGGCTCCTACTGCTTCTCCCATGAGGACGGGTTCCACCTATTCTTCTTTTTCTTCCTTTCCCATGATATCATTTTTTTCTCTTAGGATCTGACCCAGATCTAACATATTATTCTTGTGAAATCTTTTCCTTAGACTTTGAACAAACCAAATCTTTAACCATCTGTTTTTGAAGGTGGGTATCTTACTTCTCTAACCATTGGATCACTCAAAGCCACCACCTCTTCTTCTTCTCATATGGCTCGTACTATTGGTTCTCCCAAGGTAAAAGAGATGTCTAATGACTTTGAAGATATGTGAAGGATGCCAATTTGAAAGGAATTTTCTTCTTTTTGTTTTTTATCCTATGTATGTATTGGATCCTATATTATTTTTCAATGGAATATTCCTTATTACTATTTGAGTTTAGCCTTATCCTAAATTTTTCTTGTTATTTTCTTTTTTGATAATCCCAAAAGGGGGAGAAATAAGAAATAAAGGATTTATTTACTTTTTTTAATGTATATACATGACATGATTTGTGATCATCAAAAAGGGGGAGATTATTGGACTCCTCTTGTTTGATCTTGTTAAATTCTCACAAATCATGCAAATCCTGATAATTTTTCTAATCATTTTTTATGCATAATTTCACAATTTATTGTTAATATCATTATATTATGATTTAATACTCTAAAAATTAATTTTAATCTATTAAATGAATATTATAGGTTAAGAATAATTATAGATATTTGGATAAGTGTGAGAAACCTTATGTCTAGCACCAATTCACGATTTTGGAAATGACACAGACATTGTGACCCAGACACTATGACACAAACACCATGACCCAGACACCATGACCAAGACATTGTGACCCAAATATTTTGACACAAACACCGTGACCGAGACACCGAGACCTAGAAACCATAACCCATACACCATGGCCTAGACACAATACTCTAAGATACCATAACTCATGCATCGTTCAATATTTTTGAAAAGGACTATACCCCACTACCAGAGACATCATGATTATGACACCACATATGTGCTAACTATTCCTGATCTAAAAGCAGTTATGGCACTATTACTATCTCACCAATCAAAGGAAGAATAGAAGACATTGTTTCCCAGCAACACTGTTTCCCAGCGACACAATTTTGAAGTGACTTTGTTTCAAGAAAAACATTAAAACATTTATTTTATCTTTTTTTTTCATTTTAAATGAAATTTCTTATTTTCATATTTAGGTTATTAAATTGAGTTAACATCATTAATATTTTTTTATAGACATATCACTGAATGTACGAGGTACGAGGTATAGAATACATAAATCATGTCATCTTCAACATGTGCACCCCTAATTGGATGGATATTAATTGTGGCTCCAAAATATGAATATGTGAATAGAAAAAAAGTGGACTTATTCATGAAACAACATACCACTGAAGAACACATGAGGAAATCTAGATCCCAGAAGGCTCAAATACTATAGATCATAGCCTCAAACATCTTCATGGTATCAAGTAAACAAGAACACGAGAAACCTAGTTCACATCATTGAATTGGAAACCAGAGCACTAGACTTGTGTTACTCTGTTATATTCACAAGAGGACTCAATACATGCATCATCGTCGTCCTACAATTCCAGAGTTGTATAGAATAACAATCACGTCACTTATAATCTTTTATCATCTTATTTTCTCTCTGGTGTACTATTTTTTTCTTTAGAGAGATGTGTTTGTGTCTCTATTAAAGCACACACAATCTCATGTAATAAACTGAAGTATACAAGATATATTTCCTCTGACATATTCTTAAATATATTTAATCAAATAGATAATTGTGTAATAAGTCCTTCTGTGATCGGTTATCTTATTCCCAAAATGAATTGTGGAAGAGGTTATGTGACCTGGAGAGTCTTGTGTATTATTGTTTATCCCAATCCGGGGTGTGGATCATGTTTATTATTATAAACTGTTAGTTGACTTGAGATCACCAAGTGCAGTGGATTATGTCTTGTCTTGAGACTGAACCACTTATTTTATCAACTATGTCTTTTAATTTAGTTTTTCTCTACTTTATTGAAAGATTCAGAAGATGTGATTTTACATTGAGAGTTAGTCTGGGATAAAAGTTATAATTGTATTTCTTTATTAGAATATATTCGAAAGTTGTATAAATAACTCACATAGATATTATTGATAATTAATCAATATTATAAGAATTTATTTGAATAGTAAAATTATTATAACCATATTACCATGATTAAGTGGAATGTATTCATTTTTTTGGGATTATTTTAAGTGAATTTTTAACAGATATTTTTACAGACACTCAATTCACCCCCCACTCTTGATTACTATATTTTAACAAAAAAATATGTTTCTTACATATCAGTTAAAAGATTTTGCTGATTATATTATAATAACTTATTTTATATTTTTCTTGAATATGAAATTTTTTTAAATTCATTTCACAAATATAACATTTGAAAATAATATTTTAAGAAAGGCTTCAGGAGAAATAAATTAAATAGAAATTTATTTCTATGTATAGGATTGATATTATTACAATTTATTTTGGGAAGAATGAGCACATATGATACATAATGGGATATGAGATGGTTTAGAGTACTATAAATTTAATTGGTTGTCCCAGTATGACATTGAGTGATGCATAATATAATGGAGAAATGGATTCCTTGAAGGCTCTTTTTCAAGATTTTTCATAGTAGATACATGATCAAATTTTGTTTTTTTTCATCTCCTTAATTTATTTATTAGAAAATAATGGTTCTAATAATATTTATGAAATTCATGTTTTCTGTAAGTATTCCATAATCTAAGACATGTGATGAAATTAAATTAGAATGAATCACTGCCAGTCACTACTAATGAAGAGACACCATCAAGCTGACTCACCACTATAAAAGGCCTCATTATTATCAAGAATCACCATCAGGACATAATTTTTTTCACAATTCCATGACACCATCACATATGAGGCACCATTCACTATAACTCATCGTCATCAGGAAAATCATTCTATTATTGAGGCACCTCCATGATATCTCACCATTAAGAAGTCATGCTACCAGAATGTACATTTGGAAATGTGTGAGACATTGTCAGAATGAAATACTATAAAAAGGAGTCATTTTATGATGACACACTGCTATAGAAGTATATTTTTTATAATTAAATGACACCAACTACCATGAGACACCATCACCCTAAGGAACCTCTAAAATGAGACGCTGATGGAGTCTGAGAAACTTATAATATGGATTCACAAATCCATGAGTCACAACAACTATTTCTAAATTAAATATTATTTAAAATATTTTTTAATGTAAATATTATTAAAACTAATACCATATTTATTTTAATAATTGTCTCTTAAAATCTAGAAAAAATGAATAAAAAAGTATGTTATATGTGTTTTATGAGGAAGCGGAATATTCGAATGCAGGTGGATATTGTTCATGTTACTACTTTAATTTATAAATAATATAGAACCCCTCATGCATAGAAGTGGATTTTCAGGTGAGGTAGATAGATAGAAATCCAAGACATAAAATATAAAGAACACACGCATAGAGATGAAGAGAAAACTACTACATCCTTAATACACTCATCTAAGGAAGCTGACGAACATAAACATATGTTTCATTCCTACATTAAAGAACAAAAGTCTACGAAACTCTGTTCTAGTGATGATTTTCAAAAGAACATGACTCACATTTCATTTAAAAATACATTCAAGGAGTCACAATTGACACTACAATAGACTGAGCTTTTTGAAACTGTACTATCTAAGATTCACCTATTCTTTTTATCTATTTAACATTTTGAGCAGTGTGTGTTATACTCTATCATATATGTATAATGTATCATATATTAAAAAAGAATATACATTATTTCTTCTCAAAATTATTTTATCTATTTTCCCACTTATAATTATGGTGTAGTTTCATTGTGGGTTTCTTCTCCAATATATAACTGTGGAAGAGCTCAAGTGTGACCTGCAAAGTTATAAACTCTGGTAAAAACCAATATAGATTTTGAATCAACATTTATTCTTTATATAATAATCTTGTTGTAGGGTGATCACTAAGTGGAGAAGAACAATTCTCTGCTTGAGGCTTATCATCTTAATTAAAATTAATAATATATCTTTTTGTTTACTTTATTTCCTATTTTAAAACTAAAAGTGTTGTAACCAAAGAAAAATTAATACTTTTATATTTAATATTTATTAGTCATTTAAAATATTTTAATTAAGTAAATTAATTTTAAATGGCTAGGTGCATTTTATATTACTTATGAGAGAACTAATAAATCATTAAAATTCATTTTGATAAATTATAAATTATCACAATATAAAACATTTATTAACTCGTCCATTTTAAATTAATTTAGGGATTTCAAATTAATCATTTTTAACAGTAATTTTTTATTGGTTACTTAATTCACCCATATCACGATATAGTCACTCTAACCAGCATTTGGTATCAAAGGAACCTTTCATTGGTATTAATGTTTTCAAATTTTTTGGAACTGTGATTTTAGTTTATCTTATAAAATCTTAAATTTCTATCTTTTAAAAATTTACTTCATCAAATGGATTCTAGACAATAATAATATGATAAAATAGACCTCCCGTATTTTATGGAAATATTTATGCTCAATGAAAAATTAATATTATAATGTATATGGAATGTATGGGTTTTGATATTTTGTCTTCAATTGATGATGAATATGTTATACATGTTAGTAATAGAAAAGATAGGGATGATGCCACAAAGTTAGATTACAATATAATTGTAAATAAATAAATTAATTTTAGTATACACTAGGATATTAGGATTTTAATATATTTTTTGAATGTAAAAATGATTATGAAATTTGGGATAATATGTATATTATCCATGAGGGAACTTTTAATGTTGTGTAGGTGAGGCTTAACACTTATATTATTAAATATGATGACTTTAAAATGAATCATGTTGAACTTATTTTTCACATATACCTCATATTCAATGAAATTTTAAATACAATGACATATATTTTAAACCGTATTTTTTTAAGGATCAGATCATGTGGATATTAATATTACAATATGAATGATAGAGGGGAACATCTGTATTCATCAATTATTTGTGTGATATTAGTAATCAACCTTTCAAATATTGTATTGATATGCTTATGATAAATTAAGAGGAGTTAAATTTAATATTAGAAGATGATGAATAACCTAAGAGAAAATCCTTATCCTTTAATACTACTTCATCTAAATAGAGATAAAAAAACGATAAAGAGAAAGTTAATGTCGTAAGTTCAAGTGATAATGAATCACCTCCAAAAAGTGACGAGTAGATAGCTCAAATAGATAGGAGATTTTAGAAATCCTGTATAAAAAAAGAAGTTTTTTCAGGAAGCCTACTTATAGAGGAAAATATGATACTAAAGGTAATTGGAATAAAGACTGGAATAAATATGTGAATGATGTTTTCTTATATGAGTGAAAGAGGAAAGGAAATGTGAATGTTGACTATCCCAATTGAAATATAAAATAAATTACTAGAAAAAGGAAAAAAATATAAAAAAATTATACTAAAACAACATTGTGTAATTCTAAAGAGATCTTGAGTGATTCAGATTCATCACATGAAGAGTTGTTTTATAGAGAAAAAATGTCCATCCGGACAACCATTTATAAGGTATTTTTTGTATCTAGATTACCTACAACACCTACATTGTCAGTAATTCATGATTATTACATTTCTAATAATGAACGTAGTGTGATGACATGTATAAGGAAATATTGTTTTAATAATACAATATGTTAGTATATACATGTATGGAATTAAAAGTTAATTATAAAACGCTCAAAATACTACATGATTTTAATGATATTAGAAAATATAAATTTTTTGTATAAAAATAAAATAACTCTCAAATGTTAAGAGAAAATATAGAAATTATAATTTAAAATGAGTTATTAAAGAATGTCTTAGAGAAATTCATAAATGATAGAGATACACTCACATGTATTTTGGGTATGAAAGTTGCACCATAATAAGTTACTAGAATGGGATACTTCCCAAGACATATTTAAATAAAAAAGTTAAATTGTTCACCTAAGTACAGACCAAAACAGTTCTTCTGATAGTTATTCTTATAAGTGGCCTAATAATGTTTTTATTTTTAAAATTATACAATATATTTGTAGGATAAATATTTGTAAAATTTGGGTTCCCAATGCTTTAATAAATAACATTTTTGTATCCAAAATGATCTGGGTACCAAATTCATTTCTTGTATAAATTATTTTTGTATGAAAATTGATTGAAGTCCTCCAATAAGATTATATGATAATTGGATAGTGGGTTTTCAAGACATACGATAAAATATTTTTCATTATTAAAGAACCTTAAATTTTTTTATGGTGGCTAGGTCACATTTGGAGACAATGAAAAATGTAAAATCATCATCCTTAGAAGAATCTATAACAGAAATTTTGTTTTTATTTATAAATTATTATTTGTTGATTATTTGAAATATTAACTTATTAGTATTTCATAGTTATGTGATGATTTATTTATGTAAAATTTAAAAATTATGATTGTAATGTTTATGATTCTATAAATACTTTTGTTTTTACTACTAAGATAAATTAAAATGTTTATATTGTTTATTTAAAATATTTTTTTTCTCAAAATGATTCATGCTTAAGTTTCATTCATAAATAATCATGGATTTAGAATAAGAGACTAAAACATTACAATATTCACTAACTTAGATAGCTTAATAGGGAAAGATAACATTGTGATCTATCAATGCTTTAGTTCTCAACTGATAAAGTATATATTCCCAACCAAAAAAAATTAAATCATCACACCGTTTCTTTTAAATCTATGAAATAAGTGTCAAATTCTCATCCTCTTGAATTAGTTCACAAGGATTTTTTTGGAACTTCTTGATTTTCTTTCTTAAATAGGAATCAATATTTTTTTTTTCTTATAGATGATTTATCTATATATACAAGGAAATTATATCTAGCTCACAAAAGTGAATCTTTTTATTACTTTACGAAGTATTCTATGTCTCTATAAAATTTTATTGGACCTATAATATATACATTTAGAAGTAATGATGGATCTGAGTTTAAAAATCATTATTTGAATCTATTTTCTCACATAATGGAGTGACTCTTAAATTCTTTTCTCATAAGACCCCTAAATAGAATGGAGTTATTGAAATAATAAATTGTACTTTAAATGAGATATCAAGAACCTTGTTAAATGAGTATAACATAATTGTTTATTTTTTGGCATATGCTATCAATATATCATAATACATCATAAATAGAGTCTTAATTAGACATATCCTTAAGAATACCCCTTATTAATGGTGGAATAATAGGAAACCTATGGTTTACAACAGTAGAGTTTTGTCTGAAAAGTACTTATTATTAATTGAAAGGATAATTTTGAAATAATTTCCTATAAAATTAATGAAGTAATTTTATTTGGTTATTCAATATCTAGAAAATATTGTAGAGTCTATGACAAGGAAAAAACTATGGAAAAATTAATTCATGTAAATTTTGATAAGACTGATCCAGATAAGCCTAAGAACTCATTATAAATCATTGAGGATAATTTTCTTCTCCAAATATAAATTTTTATCCTTTAGGCTCTAGTATGAAAAATTTATAAAAATAATCCAGATCTAAATAATTTCCAGATCTTCCTGAACCCAATCCTGTAGAACCATAAGTGACCAGTGAATATTTTTCAAGAGTTTTTAAAACTCTTCAGCACCACCCCATATATGTTTTCTTAAGAAATAATGATATATTTATATAGAAAAGAACTTATATTATAAATCAGGTTGAAAATAAATAATTCTTGTATTATATAGAATATAATAATTTTAATGAATCCATTAATTATTAATTTTGAGTAATATCCATGCAAGAAGAATTAAATAAGTCTGAATGAAAAAAAATGTATGAGAACATATAGATATACCCAAAGACACCATGACTATTGGCACTAAATGGGTTGTTAATAAAAAGATAGATTATTCAAGATATATTGTTAGAAATAAGGAAAGACTTGTTGCACAAGTTTATAACTAAGAAGAAAAAATAGACTATGAGGAAACCATTGCACCATTAGATGGACTTGAATCCGTAAGAATCTTGTTAGCCATTTACGAACATTTATTTTTCCATATTTATCAAATGGATGTTAAGATTACATTATTGAGTGGTTTTATAGTTTAGGATTTTTTTGTAGAACAATTCCTACATTTCATGATCCCTATTTCCCAAATCATATTTTCAAATAAGCCAAAGAATTATATGGTTTCAAACGGTCTCTTATAGATTGGTATGATAGGCTCAACAGTTTTTCTATTTTGAAAGGATTTTAAATATGTATAGTTGACCCTATTAATTTTATAAAATGAATTTCAAAATATTTATTTCTAGTAAAAATCCATGATTATTATATAATTTTTGGATCTTTAAGAATTTATCTTTGTACTTATTTTTATCAAATGAAGAAAAATAAATATAAAATGAGTATAATTGGTGAAATCAAATTCATTCTTGGATTTTATATTTTTCAAAATAAATAAGGACTTGTTTTGTAGCATATTAATTATATAATAAGTGTTTTAAAATTAATTAACATTGATAACACTAATAATATTGATACATCTATGAGTACCACCCATAAATTGGATCATGATGAAGCTAGGAAACTAGTGGATCAAACCCGTTATAGAGGTATGATTGGCATTATTCTATAGTTTCCTACTATATGACCTAATATAATGTTTATTGTGTGTATGTTTTCATGATTTTAGGATAATTCAAAAGACTTGCACTTAAATGCATTTAAAATAATATTCAAATACCTCAAATATATAACCATTTACGGACTGTTTTACCCTAATTGACAAGAATTTGATTTAGTGGGTTTTTCTAATGCTTGTTTTGGTGGATAAAATTTATATTGAAAAATTACATATAAAACATTTCTCTTTTTGGGAAAGACTCTAGTTTCATGGTGTAGTTAGAAAAAATAATTAATTTGTATTATTTATTATTGAAGATGAAAATATAGCTCTTGGTAGTTGATGTGCACGAATTTTGTTGAAGAAGAACACTTTAATAGACTATCGATAGCAATTAAAACATGTACCCATAAACAATGACAATACAAGAGTTATAAATATGTCTAATAATCTAAAATCACATTCTTGGATAATTCACATTGATATAAAACACCAATTTTTGAAAGAACATTTTCAAAATGGGGATATAGATCTTGGGTTTATTGGAACCAAATATTAGTTATATGATACTTATAAAAAGCCTTTAAATTATGATTTAATGAACATTATCAAACATGATCTTGGAATGATTAACATTGATTGAGTTTAATTTTCATCATGAGACACCATCTAGTATGATACGTCATTCATACGACTCAATATTGGGTTGTCTCACCATTGTTGTCTCACCATTGATGTTTTCTAATCATTGGTATGAATCACCAATGTATTGTATCACCATTGTGTTTTAAACATCATAGTATTTCCAAATCATTTGGTTCATTAATTTGAGAATTTTTAAATTCATTCTTATGTTTTCTAAACTGCCAGTTTTTTATGTTTATAGTTTATTTATATAGCCCTATTTATATATTATTGTGACACTAAATTTTGTCTCTTTTTCAATTTTAGAATACCTAAAATCCTAATTGATAAAAATATAAATTTTTATATTTTCAACACCCCTCTACCCTAATTCCTTCCTCTCTTCAGCCCATCTTGATCATTCTTTTTCCATCCTTCATGCTTTAAAACTTTATCCTTACCCTCATTCGAGCTTTCAGAACCAATATAAATTCCTATAATGAAGCATTCTTCTGAGTATTCACTATCTATGTTGTGGTTAACAAAGAATTATAAAGGTGAACCAACTGTTCAAACCCCGGTTTCACTACTGAATAAGGGACTTTAAAATAGGATTTTTATCCTCAATAAAAGTGTAAGAAAAGTAGCTATTTTCAGGTATGCCTTTTCTTCTCAAAGTACTCCAATATCATGGCTAGTTAGAGTGGTTCTCTTCGAATAAGATACCTTTTACTTAAGATAGATAGATCAGTTTTATTAATATGTTAATTTTATTAATGAAAAAGAAAAATATTGGATAAGATCATTATTTAATAGTAACAGAGTAATCTATTTATATAAATAGCGGACCAAATGCTTGGTAGTTCCCCATGAAGGTGATTATGATTACAATGAAGGATCTATTCCTGAGGATAGATAATTATTTATTTATGAAAAATATATGGAAGACCTGAGTGTTGATGGGGTATCTTGAAGGATAATATCTTTATAACTTCATGGCGAGTTAATATTGTTGTTTAAATTTTTTCAGCATGTGTGGTTTCCATGGAATGTTTACATTAAAACATTAAAATACCAATATGTGTAATTTTTTAAACTTATGAAAATAGTACTTGAGATCAATTTGTGTTGGTATATTATGTTGTTAGTTTTCGGAAATGATCAATACTTAATCTAGATCCATTTCTCTGACTTATCTAAAGATGATAATTATCATGTCAATATAAGAAAGGAGAGTATCAAATGATTAGTAAATTTTTGTTGATTGTAATAATTTTATCATTTTTAAAGATATTTTCTTATTATTGATGATTAATTGTAACCCCTGGAACAGATAGATGTTTGGAGATAGTGACGTGTTTTATGTTGATTTTAATATCTTTGAAAAACCAAAAAGACCAAGGGATGTAGTTGACCGTGGATTTTATCAATATAAGGTTTTTGAGTACTAATATGATGTAAGAAAATATTTTCCAAAAAAAAAGTGGAAAATGAACTTATGTTGATGAATGTAGTGACACAAATATTTCACCTCAATCACTACCCATAACTTATGGTTCAATTAGATAACCTAGTATACTTCCAAAAAGAGGAATGTTTGTGAAGAGTTATGGATAAGAAATAGAGGTTTCTGGGGAAAAACATTAAAAGTAGATCAGAGTCTAATGATGAAGAGGATGAAGATGAGGATAAGGAAAACGAAAAGAAAATATTAATGGAAATGGAGATGATATTAATGGAATTGAATCTAATGATTAATATTAAAACCCTATTGGTTCAGTTGGATGAATTAGATTTATATATGTATAGATTCTTCTAGAGATTCGTTACTATCTACCATTTTTTAATGAGAAACTATATTTTATCAGAAAAATAGTCTCAGATCCTGAAAAGAGAGATGAACTTATAAAGGTGGAAAAATCCCCATATTTGGAATTTCTTGAAGTGGATAATGATTTTGAAGGAACTAATGTGATCTCATTTGGGGACGAACATATAGTTTTTTATTCTGTTACAGTTGAGAAGATGGGTTTATATCTACTTCTAAGAAGTATGTAGCTAAACAATAAGATAAGGATTCCATTGATGAAGAATATAATAATAATTTGTTTTGTGATTTAACATCTCATGAGCCTCTTGTGGATGATATTTGGGATGTTGAACATACTTATGTTGTTTAGAAAGGGGATGTTCAAAATGACTCTAGTACCTTCTATCGATGAACCTACTGGTGAAAATAATTATAATGTTTGGATAAATGTTTATCTTACTGTTGAACCTTATGATATACCTTATTTTGTTAATACTATAGATAGTTGGGTTAATCCAATGATAGAATAACAAGATAGTTTCAGTAAGTGATCACCAAATTATGGTGAACCTATGGTTCAGAAAGAATGTGAACTTATAGGATATATAGTGGATCATATCAATGTTTCAGGATTATTTAAAATGATCTCTTTTATTAGAGCACTTTAACCTACACCTCCTTCTAATGTCCATATTTTGATACTAGAAATATTCCTAAGGAGTGACTTGGATGCTTTTGGTAACAAATTTTTGTTAAATTTTGAAAATGTTTGATGATCCAAGAACATCTCCTTACAAATACTATTAAAAATGATCCAAGATATATTTGTGAATTGGTTATTAATAAGATAATAACTAAAATGATTCATCCTATCAAGGAAACTCAGATATAGCATAATAGGATAACTAATTATTTGGAATATGGATTGGTTATGGATGAATTTTTAAGGCCAGCTTTTACAGCCTCATTGGATGGGATTTTGAAAAGTCATTATAAGGCGTCCTTTGACAATTGTAACTTCATATAACCTCCTACACTTGATCTTGACCAGATACAAGTAATTATAAGAGAAGTGGTTATTTATTCTCCATGTGGTCCTGATAGTGGAGAACCTATAATACCAATGGATATTTTTTGGATGTTTGATCAGAATACTAAGCATGATCACATGAGGATCAGATCATATGTCAAGGATATGAATATTTATAGAGAGACAATAACTACTGCTATCAAATAGTATCTATCTAATATTTATACTAATAATTAAATGGTTGAAAACATTATTTTTTAGATTAGAGTCTCTAGATGGACCATATAATCCATGATTTTAAGGATAAAGTTCTACAATTGAAGGATATTACTCCTACGTTGATTCTTTTTATATAAGATAAGATTGATTTATTCAGTGTAATGGAACGTGGTTGATAGACTATCCTGGACTTCATTAATCTCATGAATCCTTTTTTGATGGTTCATGGAACAACATTATTGTCTTTGGAATCTATTCAAATTACAGAAAAATAATTTTTAAGGATTAGTGTCACAAGAGATCCAACTTCACCTATTCATACCTAGTTTCCTTCTTTCCCTATTCCACTTTTACAAGTTGTCAGATAGCTCTAGTCAATTATCATCAGGGTGAATCATCCTCCTCAATCCCTTAATATAATTCCCATCAGTGTTACCTCAGCCCTACTTCTAACTAAACCTGTTTCTTTAGATCAAGATAGATCCCAAGACAAGGTAAATGAACTAATTGATCCTTCAACACTACCTTGAGGATTTTCCGGAGAACAGAGTATATATTTGATGGGATTTTCTCTAATAACATATTGAATAACCCTTATTTTCATTACATTGATAAATTTTATTATTCTATTCATATTTTTTCTTATTTTATGTTTTTTTAAATATAATTAATTTTTACCTTCATTATAATCCCAAATGTCGGAGAAATTGATGGAATTTATTTCTAATTTATTATAGTGATGTTTTTTTGTTACATTTGGTATTATTTTTTAACCATTTTACCATTTGATACTTGATAATTACATTTATTTTATTATCAATTATCCTTGATAACATCTATATATATTGTGAATTCAATGTCATGATTTAGATTTTTGATCATACCATTGTTGTCATGTTTTATAGTTCTGATACCATTGATTACATGATTTTTTATCATCAAAAAGGGGGATATTGTTTGACACATTGTTTTATTGATAAAAATTCATGATTCTAAAAATATAAATAAATTTCAGGTTTCCTATAAGTTTTCTATAATATAATACAAGTGATGAAATTGAATATGTATGAGCCACCACCAATTATTTCTATAGAAATGACACTGTCGAGATGATTCACCTCGAGAAAAGGCCTCACAAAAAACATTAGTCACCATTGAGTCAGAATTTTTTGGATAAGTCTAAGACATTATCACATATAAGTCATCATTTTCCATTACTCACTATCCACATAGAAATATCAATATGTCTAAGACAACACCAATATATCTCACTATCAGGATGAGATAACGTCAAGATGTAAATTTTGTCAAGTGTAAGACACCGCTGGACTAACATACCATAAGGGGTAACTGTAAAATTATAAACCTCCTTAAAATTTAAATTTTGTCTCACTAAAAGAGAAATACAAACAAGAGACATCATTAACTCGATACACCACTATAATGAGACACCTACAAACTCTAATACACCGCTGGTATTGATTCACCTTTCCATGACTCGCCACAACAATTTCTAACTTACATTTTCATTTAAATATTTTATAAATTTTTTATTATTGAAACAAATTCCAATATTTTTTTAATGATTTTATCTTAAATTCTCTATATGAAATATTTAAAAGAATTTCATATGTTTTGTATGAGGATTTAGGATATTTAGATACACGTGTATATTCTTCTTATTTATACAGTTATTATGAATGGAAGTAGACTCCTTCGAGAAATGTGTGTTATAGAATTTTTTATATCTATAAAAATTTGATCATGTATTAATCTGTAAGATACTTGATATCTTCTAAAAATTATTCTATATATTTTCCCATGTATAACTACGGTGGAGATCCACTGTGTCAATTTTTTATTTTTACTCCCTTTAATAACAGTGGAAGAGGTCATGTGTGACCTGGATAGTTGTAAAATATTATTAAAAATGATCTAGGTTCTGGATAAACATGTTTATTTTATAAATACATGTTGTTTGAAGCTGACCACCAAGTGGGGATGATCATGTCTCATATTGAGACTGTGCACCATGTTTGTAATTTTTTTATATGTTTTTTATTCTTTATTTCATCTATTAATACTGAAACAATTTAAAGAAATAAAAATTAACACTTTGATAGATATACTTTATTAGTGTTTTTAAAATATTTTAATGAACTAATTGATTTCGAATTACTATGTAATATTTTATATTACTTACTCATGAAATAATCAATCGTTAAGAATCATTTTGAAAAATTATAAATTATAACAATATGATATATTGATTAATGGGGCCATTATAATTAATTGGTAGTTTTATAATTAATACTTTTAATAAAAAAATTATTGGGTTCTAAATTCACACCCAGAGATACTCACTCTAACCGAAATGTTTTTTACACCAGATATCAATATAGAAATTTTGAGATAAAAATTACATATGAAACCAACCATTTCAAAGCCTCCACATCATCATTCAAATCATCCAATGTAAATTGATTTTCATGTTAGTGATACCCATATGCATACTATAACATATATAATCATAAATTAAATGTGGTATTATTTACATCACAATAATTTTTAGTAACACTAGTTAATAGTAGTTGTAAATGATATTTTTTATCTATCTCCACTATTGTAACTACCTTCCAAATAGGTTGGTATAGTTGGGATGATTATTATTCATTTTTAAAATATTACCAACTAGCCTTTAACATAAGTTGACATATAATGTATGTGTTTTTAAAATTGAAATTTAATTTTAATTTGAAATCTATAGTAACATATTATTACATATATCTTAAATAGGATTGTCTAAAATATTATTAATTATTGCAAAATATAACATGTTTCAAAAAACAAAAACTTCATATAATCTAATTGTTTATGATGGGATAACAAAGTTAGCACAATATTATTTTATGTTTCAGAATTATTATTAATTTATGATGATTTCAAAAATATGTGGGAGAGAATTTACATTAAATATATTACAAAGAGATATAATATATTTCTTAAATAGTGAGGATCTATTGATACCCAGGTTGTAGTGGTTTCCCATGTATATAAATGTCAATTTATAATTTCATTTAATTATGTAGATATATATTATAGTGACATAATTTATAGCTTATCTAATTAGGTATTTCCATATTTTTTCATACGATGTGATATAACTTTTGTTGATGGATATATCGAACATGAATACATTAAGATGGTTGGGAAATACCAGAACCAGTCTATTATATTTCAATATATATCTAAAGGATTAAAAATCATTGAGGTTATGTTTTGTTTTATTACATTACTTTATAGTTATGAACACTAATATAATTATGAATTAGTATTAATTTAACTATTATTAATGTTTAATTTTTTATTGTTTAGTATAAATTCGATGTAATAAACATATAATTATTAAAAGTTATGGGAAAGAGATCAAAAAGGATCACTTTTAAATATAGAACCCATAAAAAATTAAATATGTAAAATTCCTAGTGGATAACATTTATATTATTGAATACATATTTTTTCTTCAACGTATAGTTTTTCTGCTTTCATGATATTCTTTCCTAAATATATTAACATTGTCAAGGAGGAAGTTATAAATGAGGTTGTTATGTCTTATGAATTATTTTTGAATCTATCATGATTAAAAGGATAATTTTTTTTAAAAAAATTAGTTCCGTTATAATATTTATATTTTTAAAAAAATATGTTTTGTTGTTAATTTAAAAACACATACTATATTTTGTAGATCATTTAAAATGTTTCAACATATTATTCAATTGAGTTGAAATTACATTCAATTTTATTTATATAATAATTATTATGTTTCATTAATCTTTATATTTAGTTGTATTAATATGTATCTTCATTTCAAAACATGATGTAGAAATATTTACAATTATTTTTCCATTTTCTGTTTCTACTTATACATTTATATAATAATTCATTTTTACAATATGGGATTAATATATTTTTTCGTATTAAAAAATAAAATTAAATTTAAATCATTGTTATTATAAAAACCAACATTTAATTCTTTCACATGTATCATTTTATAGGAACTTTGAACATTAGTTTTAGTAAAAAATGATGTTTATAAAATGAATCAATGATAATTTTTATGAAAATTAATATTGAATGTCATATGGGATGGAAGTAGATAATATTTTCTATAAAATCAACATTGAAATATTCTTTTATCATTTGTTTACATTGAAAAAATTATTTATACTCTCTCCATATGTCATTTTAGAGTAGTTTTCGAAATCATTTTAGAAAAACTTATGTTAAATAAAAAATATTCATGTTATCTACATTAAAGTCACTTTTCACTGACATTATAATTTGAAAACCAATGTTAAATGACAATTTACTAGTTGTTTCTATATAATAACATGAACACCACTAACATATCCAAGTCATCATATGTCTAAAAATTTATTCATTACAACATGAATATATATAAATTTTAACCTTAAGACATTATGACCTTTTTATATAAAAAAATATAATACTCGTTAGTCATAAAATACCCTAAATATACATAAACAATAACCTTAATCTATTAAAGATCATATATATAGATGTGTCATAAAATTAATCCATTATATATAGAAACCCTTCCATTACATATATTATTATTACATCATTTTAAAGGTAAACAACATAATATTATTACACGTGGAGGATCCAAGGGTTCAGTGTCTTCGGAAAACTAGGACCAGACATAACAATTATAACATAAGCACAAAAATTTCATCAATTTCTTCTTCTCTAGTTTCTTAATGGATATTTTTGTAAGAACCCGGTTCTTATTGATGAGGTACAATTTTCTTCTTTTATCTTGTCCTTAAGTGTATTTTAGAAAATATGGAAAATGGGGGAAAATACTAAAATTTGTGACTACATGATGTGTACTTTTCCACACCCCGTGTACTTTGGCTGTGTCAAAGGAGTACACAGGGCGTGTAGGCCAGTCGATGATGAATGGTGTAAAAACTAACTACACTCCATGTAGAGGGTATTTACATGCAGTGTAGTTAGTCGGCAGGAAAATAGTAAGGCAGTGGCCAGCTGACCGACAATACACATCATGTACTCAGGTATTACACACTGTGTACTCATGTCGAAAGATGAACAATTTCACACTGGAAAGAATCCGTAGAAGGAATAGTTAAAAAAATGAAAACTATACACTGTGTACCCAATAGTACACACCATTTAGTCCATTTTTTTTCTTAAAATGGGATTTAGTCTCCCTTGTTCACAAGGAAGACATAGAACCGAGGGATATCTCATGAGGACGGACGAAACATTGGAGATCACCTGGTCGAGCACCAGGAATCCGATTACGCCTCCTTCGATCTCGTTGGAATCGTACTGCTATGACCTTCCTTCTACTAGAACCGTTATTTCTAATGAATCCTCTAAGGGAAATTAATTACGTTTGAATGGAAATTTTTTTACCTCAGATCTATGCCGTTCTCGTGTGTTTTGAGGAGCATTGTCCGCGTATATCAGTCATGGGAGATTGTATTAGGTGGAATGGTGTTTAAATTACAACTATTGTGTGTTTCCATGTACCATTGTGCTATGAACCCATATTGGGGTGTCATGTGGCTGTGGCCTTGGCTGTTTAATATAACTATAATTGTATAGATAATTAAATGTGATAATAAGATGTTGTTTTGGATTTCTTCTTGGATCGAAGACCACCCTGGGGGTGCATTCCTCTGGTTAGCCATTTGGCGAGGATACCTGAGGGTATGCCATGTTTATTTTGTGGATTACTTTTGCCTTTAGAAGAATTGTATATAATTTGATTTTTTTTGCTTTAGGCTTGGCCCGGTTACTAATGCCTGAGGGCGTGGATATTATATATTCTAAGGGCATGGTTATTATAAAGCCTGAGGGCATGCCTGAGTGCATGGATATTATATAGCCTGAGGGTGTGGTTATTATATGGCCTGAGGGAAATCCTGAGGGCATTGACATTATATAGCCTAAGGTAATGGTTATTTTATAGCCTGAGGGAAAGCCTGAGGGCATGGATATTATATAGCATGAGGGAGTGGTTATTATATAGCATGAGGGAATGGTTTTTTCTATATTATCCTAAGGGAAAGATTCTGATTATCCTGAGGGCTTGGTTATGATGAGAAAAGAATGTTATTAAATTAAATGGTTAAAAAGAAAATGGCAATGAAATTGGTAGTGATTGTTACTTTTGAGTACTTACTGGTTTACTGCATTATCTTTTGCACGGTTTAGTTTCATATTTTGACATAGTGGGGAACATGCCATTTGTGGGTGCCTACTGGGATTTATTTCTTAACACCCTATTTAGGTCATGCCTTTGCCTCAAATAGACTATGTTACTGCAGGTGTGGATAATTGAAGGGGAACCTATACAGGTACATGATTGTTGCAGAAGATTAGGAGGGCATTGGATCAATCATAGGCTTACGATGCTGCTAAGTTCATGTTGCAATATATTTTTTTCTTTGTTGTACTCTGTACTCTCTGTTGTATTTTATTTTACTATTGTGTAACATGTTCTGGATGTTTTCTTTAGAACTAGAGAGATGTAGAATCATTATCAAGATAACTATTGGTTATATATTACTACAGTTGGTCATTTTAAATGTGTATCGTGTATTTCTTCAGCTGTTGGGTATGTTCAAATATTTTGTTCTACTATGCTACACATTGAAAATGGGGGCATAGTTTCCCCACTATCAGACTTGGTCCCTCGCTGCTAGTCGACACCTTCTAGATTTTGGGGAAATGCACTTGACGTCATGTGACATACCGGGTCCAGGGCACTCGTTGAGTAGCTTTCGGATCTAGGACGTCAACAATTGGTATTATAGGAGATTGATTTCATTTCTTTAACATACTATTTGGAGTCTTAGTCAGGGATATGATGAAAACTATAGTTGGTAATAATATGTGCCCATGAGTAGCTAACCCATGTATAGGGAAAATCCATTCGACCTCATTTTTTTCAATTATTCAGATTTTTCAAATTTTACAGTTGATTTGATTTTCACCGTTGGGTGACACACTTGTGATTGTTCTATTTATATGTTATCCATGGGTTCTATTTAGTTGCAACCCAATGAGATGAGGGTATGCCATCTCATTCATCATTTAGGCACATGTTAGAAATCACATTCCATGTATAGTTCTATGCCATGTAGGTGTGTTAGAAATTGTATGTTGTTGTGATAGTTGTTGTGCTCGAAAAGCATGATATTTTAATAGCTGCTTTTGATAAATACATGATATATGATAGGGTAATTTTTTTGTGAGCTTTCTGATATTATGGATGCCAAAAGATGGATTTTTGGGAGCATGGGCCCTCAATGAATGGAATTTGGTTGACCATTGACTTGTGTATAACATAAATAAGATTCCAAATGATGATTCACATTGAGTATGGGCCCTCACGGATCTGAGATTGGCACATAGGTGTTGTTTTTATGTATTTTATCAGTTCCAAAGTAGTATATGAGGATTAATGTCCGGAGAACTCAGTATACATGACGTTTAATTTTGTGGACACAAGTCATGTGTTCTTCTGTTCGGGAAGAAACATAAACATTTTGAGTGCACGTCGTGTACCCTATGTACACGCTGTGTAGCTTATTTTCGTGTCATAGACCGTGTGGGTGGGGACATGGGTAAGGGAATGGCTTGGGAAAAACAAGCCTTGTACCGGATGTACACGACGTTTAGTGTTGACCCAAAGACCACCCATGTAACTAACAACATTGATGGAGGAAACCTTAATATATACATGTTGTGTCCACTGAGGAACACGCAGTGTAGTCTAACCTAGAGACCCAACCGTGTAGCTGACAAACACGGGTCGATGTCATCTCTTATTGAACATGTCATGTACTTGAGGGACACACCTTGTAGTCCTTGCCAGTATGAGACTATGTGGAATTAGCAGTGTGGCTAGTGAAACAGGGTGGTGTACACACCGTGTGTGGGTGTGACATTCCATGTAGAATTAGCAGAGTAGTCGGTCATGTCATGAATGACATGGGCAGTTGGAAATTGATACCATACACTTTGTGTAGATATTATACATGACGTGTAGTCTTGTTCAGAATGGAGTCGTGTGGCTAATCCATGTAGATGGACCTGGGCAGGGGAAGAAAAGTCAGGTACACACCGTTTAGTTAATGAATACGCCGTTTAGTCTTGTTTTTTCCAATCATGATATGCCTTTTTCAACCTGTTCCATTTTTGGTCCCCTTATTTTTCATCCCTTCATAAAATTTATTCTAAGGTGTGTTTTTCACCATGTAGTTTCATGTCACCGAGAGGAACACATTTTGTTTGCCAAGAGAGCAGGAATGATTATACTACAGAGATGGTAGGCCATGGGCTACCAGTGGATTCTCCAGCAGAACTAGATGTGGCTCCTTCCATTATACCAGACAAATGTGTGGAGGCGCAGTTCCGTGAAGGCTTCATGCGGTTCATGCAGACCTTTTAGGGAGAACCGCCGGTTGCCACATCTATGGTTGAGCTGACTCATATCTTCAAGTAATACCATCCACCTATGTTTCTAGGGGATGGTGGACCACAGGCTACAAAGTCTTGGTTGGATTCTATGCATACAATTTTCAAGAATCTTGAGACGCCTCCTGGGTGGAGGGTCAATATTTTGACTTATATGCTGCATGATTCCCCCAAGAGGTGGTGGGATGTTACTAGTCAGACAGATCATCACAGAGACATGGCATGGGAAGATTTTCAAACCTATTTTTTTGATTTCGTCTTCCCAGAGACACTTAGGGAAAATTGATCTTGAGAGTTCATGAATCTGCAGCAAGGCGCTATGTTGGTGATGGATTATTCTGCTCATTTCCCAGAGCTTCTGCATTTTGCAACTATTCTGGTGGGTGATGAGACGTTGAGGGCCAGATGCTTTGAGGATGATTTTCTATATAAATTCTCAGCACTGGTGAATATTTTCATGTTTCTTACAATACATGAGATTGTGAACATGGCATTGATTACAGAGAGGAACAGTCGGGAGGCTAGTGGTGTGGGCCAGGGCGGTTCGACATCAGTTTCTGTTACTATTTCTACCGGAAAGAGGAAGCGGCGAATGAGTTTCTCTCACTGTGGAAGTACTAGCCAGGACAATACTTCCGGTGTCCCGATAATGTGCTACCAGTGTTGTACAGAGGGGCATAAAAGACCCTAGTGTACTCGATACCCAGTGGAGTGCCAAGCTTGCAACATGAAGGGTCATTTTCAGTGCTTTTTCAGGGTGTTTCTACTAGTGGTTAGTGAGAGGGGTTCTGTTCAAACTCTTTGTGCAGGACCAGGACCAGAAACTTCTTACGAGTTAGGAAATTGGAAGACGTCAAGGCATGCAGGTAGGGATGGTGGTCGTGGATGTGGTAGCCAGACACTAGGATCTCCGAGGCAGTAGGGTGGGACAACTCAGGGTAGCCAGGCTATTTTGCAGGGCCGCGACATTGGGCAGACATATGCAGTGTGATAGATCCAACAGAATAAGGATCAAAAACCTTCTACTGTCATAGGTACTATTCTAGTAGCTTCTGTCTTATCTTTTGTACTTTTCGATAAGGATGTTACACATAGATTTGTATTTGTGCATGTTTTGGAGAGCCTTGGGCTCTGTGTTTCTTCTTCTACTCTTTTGACGCTAGAAACTGTGTTGGGGACTAGAACAGCAGGTGTGTGTCAATGCATGGAGTGCCCTTAGAGGTTGGTGGGTGTCACTTTCTTTGGGACCTCTATGTCTTGGATATGACGAGCTAGGCCGTCATTCTCGATATGGACCGGTTGGTTCTCTTTTGAGACTTTGTAGACTACTATTGTCGTAGGGTGCGTTTCATGTCACATGAGGGTGGAGATTTTTTATACAATGGTGAGTGGGATGTTCAGGCGATTCGAGATGGACCAGAGCATCGTGGGTGAGGTGTAGTCACAACCCCGATTATGATTATATATCTGGACGACCAGGGAATTTTTCATAAGGATTTCCCTCTAGTGGTTGATCATTTTAGGGATGTCTTCCTGGATGACTTTTTAGGTCTACCTCTAAAGTGAGAGGTGGATTTCTCTATTGATCTTGTGTCAGGAGTGGCACATGTATCCATTCCTCCTTATAGGATGGCTACACCTGAGTAATAGGAGCTCAAGAGACAGTTAGAGGAGTTACTATCAAAGGGGTTTATCCTAACCAGTACATCTCCTTGGGGTTCTCCAGTTCAATTTCCGAAGAAGGTGGATGGTACCCTGATACTCTATGTGGATTATTGGAAACTGAAGCAGTGGATGGTCAAGAACCGATATCCCTTACCATGTATTGATGGTCTTTTTGATCAACATTGAGGTACACGAGTGTTCTCAATGATTGAGATGAGATCCAGATACCTTAAGTTGCGTCTTAGACAATATGATATACCTCTCACAGCCCTTAGGAGTAGGTATGGTCGATATGAGTATTTGGTTATGCCGTTTGGACACACGAACATGCCAGCTGTTTTCATGGCTCTGACGAATCGTGTGTCCCATCATTATCTGGATTCTGTTGTGGTAGTATTAAATGAAGATATCTTGGTGTACTCTCAAAGTTGACATGACCATGCCACCCATCATTAGAACATATTGAGTACACTTGGAGAGCGTAAAATATATGCTAAGTTGTCAAAGTACCACTTTTGGATGGACCAGATTCACTTCTGAGGTCATATCATTTCTGAGGAAAGAGTTGCAGTACACCCAGAGAAGGTGAGAGCAGTAGTTTCCTATGAGTAGCCTAAGAACGTGTTTCAGATACGAAGTTTCTTAGGGTTGGCTAGTTAATACAGGCTCTTCATCCAGGACTTCTACCTCTTAGTAGCACCGTTGAAAGGTTTGACTATGAAGGATGTGAAGTTCATTTTCTCTGGAGCATTCGAGACATCCTTTTGGGAGATGAAGGTAATGGTGACATCAGCACCAATCTTGATACTCCCAGAGCAGGGTAAGATCTATACAGATTACTGTAATGAAACAGGTATTGGGATGGGAGCTGTGTTGATGCAGTGCAATATAGTTATTGCATACAGGTCTCGGCAGTTGAGGCCACATTATAGGAATTACCTGACACATGATCTCGAGTTAGCTGTAGTTGTTCATGCGTTATGTTGTTGGAGAAATTAACTATTGGGAGAGAATTTTGTGGTTTGGACCGACCAAAAAAGCCACCATTATATTATTACTCAGTGTGGCATGAATCTGAGGTTGCGAAGGTGGGTCGAATGCCTTATGTCCTTCTATTTCGAGCTAGCCTATACACCTAGTAAGGGTAACATAGATGCTGATGCACTGAGCAGGAAGACTCAAATACAGGCAGTGCAGGAGGCCAATGGTGAGTGTCAGTTTATGGCTTTGTTCTATGAGATGCATTTGGAGGTGCACACCAGTAAGGGGAAAACCTATCTATCATCTATAGTTGTGAATTCTACCCTCCTAGAAAGAGTGAGGATGAGGCAGCTATCATATTCCAATGGACTATTTATACGATAGTCAGAGGAAAGTGAGGACCCTCCTCCTGGTTGGACGATAGGTAATGATGAGGTATTGCGTTTCGAAGGATGATTATGGGTTCCAGGGGATATATGTGAGGAGATGACGCAGGAGTTTCATGCTTCAGAATGGGCAGTTCATCTCGGAGATTCCAATATGTAACGTGACTTGAGACGTCAGTACTGGTGGCTGGGTATGAAGAGAGATGTAGTTAGTCTTGTTACGAGATGATCCACCTATCAGCATGTGAAGGCAGTGCATCAGTGACCAGCTGGACGGTTACAACAATTACCCATTCCAGAGTGGAAATGGGATGATGTTGTGATGGGCATCGTGACTGTATTGCCGAGGTCACCTCGAGGCAATGATGTTGTGTGGGTTGTACTATACAGAATCATGATGGTATATCACTTTTTGAATATCAAGTAGACCTTAGGTGTTGACAAGCTCAGAAAGCGGTATATCCAATAGGTCATACGTGTTCATGTCATCCCTCATTCTATCATTTCAGATAGGGTTTCCCCTTTTACATCTTGTTTCTGGAAGAGTTTTCAGAGGGAATTGGGTACACAAGTGCTTCTGAGCATAGCATACCACCCTCAAACCGATGTCCAGTTAGAGCATACTATACAATTGCATGAGGACATGCTGCGTGCAAGAATCCTAGTTTATAAGGGCTATTGGGAGAAGCATAAAACCTTATTTTTGATTTCCTATAAAAATAGTTTCTCGAAAACTATTAAGATGGAACCTTAGAAGGCATTATATGGATGGTCTTTCCGATCACCTTTGTGTCAGATGGAGGTATGTGAGGCAATTTTAGTGGGACAGCTGCTTGTGCAGGAGACTTCTGAGCAGGTCCAGTTGATTCAGAAGTGGATGTATACTACATAGTATCGTCAAAAATATTATGTTGATTACCTTAGATGACCATAGGAGTTCATGTTTGGGCATTAGGTTTTCTTGTGTGTTTCACTGAGGTATGGACACATGCAGATTATGAGACAGGGTAAACTTTCACCAACGTATCTGGGACCATTTGAGATTCCGGAGAGAGACGGGCCGGTAGCCTATCGGTTATAGTTACCACAGAGGTACTAGGCGTTGCAGGACATCTTTCATGTATCTCAGTTGTGCCACTATCATTCAGACATGTCTCACATCTTTTAGCCAGAAGAGGTTGGGATTTAGATAGATTCATCCATTGAGGGGAATCTGATTCGTATTTTTGATAGGAGCACGAAGGTTCTTTGTGGCCAATCAGTTCCTCTCATGCGGGTACTATGGCAGCATGGCCGAGTGTAGGACAAAACCTGGGAGAGGGAGACCAACAAACGTGCTTAGTGTCCAGAGTTATTCTAAGCGTTATCTTCACCTCCCTTGTAAGGGAAATTCGGGGATGAATTTTTTTAACGGGGATGTTTTTAAGAGCCTGGTTCTAATTCTTTAGGTACCCGTTAATTCTTTAATCTTTTCCTTATGTGTTTTTTAGAAAATAAGAAAAATGGGAGAAAATGTTAATATTTGTGACTACATGACAGGTACTTTTCCACATGTCGTGTACTTTGGACATGTGGAAGTAGTACATAGGGTGTGTTGGTCGGTCGACGATGATGGGTATAAAAACCAACTACATTCCATGTATCAGGTATTTACACACCGCATAGTTAGTTGTTAGGAAAACAGTAAGGAGGTGGCTAGCTGAGTGACAATACATGACGTGTACTCAGGTATTACACATCGTGTACTCATGTTGATAGATGAACAATGCCCCACTGGTGAGATGCCGCCAAAGGAACATTTAAAAAAATTAAAACTACACGCCTTGTACCCAATTGTACATGTTGTGTTGTCAGTTATATTCACATTAAATGGGAAGTATCCTCCCCTGTTCATAGGGAAGTCTTAGAACCAAAGGAGAGAACGGGAGGATGGCCAGAACATTGGAGATCACCTGATCGAGCACTAGGAATCTGATTCCACCTCCATCGATCTCGTTGTAATTGTACAGGTAAGACCTTCCTTCTCCTAGAACAGTTCTTGACAATTCATCTTCTAAGGGATGTTCATTACATTTGAAAAGAAATTATTTTACCTCATATCTGCATCGATCTTAGAAATGTTGAGGAACGTCGTCTGTGTATATCAGTCAGGGGCAATTGAGGTAGGTGGATTTGTGTTTACATTCCAAATGTTCTGTGTTTAAGTGTCCCATTGTGCTACGAACCCATATAGGGGTGTCATGTGGGTGAGTCCTTGACTATTTAAAGTACCTTTAAATGTATGGGTAATTAAATTTTATAATAAATAGTTGTTTGGGATCACTTCTTGGATCCAGGACCACCCCGGGGGTGAGTTCCTCTGTTTATCCATTTGGCTAGGACACCCGAGGGTATGACTTATTTATTTTGTGCATCGATTTTTCCTTGTGAAAAATTTTATATAATTTTCATGTTTTTTCTTTGGGCTCGGCCTAGTTACTTAATCCTGAGGGCGTGTATATTATATATCTTGAGCGTGTGGTTATTATATAGCCTGAGGGCAAGCCTGAGGGCGTGGGTATTATATAGCCAGAGGGAATGGTTATTATATAGCTTGAGGGAAAGCTGGAGGGCGTGGATATTATATATCCTAATGGCATGGTTATTATATAGCCTGAGGGAAATCCTGAGGGCGTGGATATCATATAGCCTGAGGGTGTAGTTATTATATATCCTGAGGGAAAGCCTGAGGGCATGGTTTTACTATATTATCCTGAGGGCAAGACTCTAACTGGCATGAGGGCATGGTTCTAATGAGAAAATAATTTTATTAAATTAAACAGTTAAAACGAAAATGGAAAGGAAACTGGTAGTGATAGTTACATTTGAGTACTTACTGGTTTACTGCATTTACTTGTTCACACTATAGTTGCATATTTCCACACAGTTGGGCACAACCCTTTGGTGGGTTCCTACTTGGATTTATTTTCAAACACCTTGTTTATGTCAGGACTTCGGCCTAAATAGACTATGTTGCTAATGGTGTGGATAAGGGAATGGGTCCCTATACAGGTACATGATTGCTGTTGAGGAGTAGGAGGGCATGAGACCAGTCTTAGGCTTGCGATGCTGCTGAGTTCCTGTTTCACTCTTTTGTTTTTCTTTGTTGTACTATGTACTCTCTGTTGTATTTTATTGTACTGATGTGTAACATGTTCTATATATTTTCTTATAACCAGAGACATGTAGCATGATTATCTAGAAAATTGTTGGTTATCATTTAATGCAGTTGTTCATTTTTAATGTGTATGGTTTATTGCATCTTCTGTCGTGTTTGTTCATATATTTTATTATGATGTTCTACTCATTAAAATTTAGGGCATAGTTTCCCAACTATTTGACATGGGCCCTCACTGCTAGTCGGTAGGTTCTGGAACTTTGGGAAATGTGCTTGAGGTAATGGGACCAATCGGGTCTGGGACACCTGTTGAGTAGCTTTCAGAACCGGGACGTTACAGTTGTCCTCTCATTATTATGTATATCCACTTGAGGATATACATCAAAAGGGGTGATCTAAAAGACATTTATGAGGATAGATAAGAAGAATATAGCATGGGGTGAACGTAATAATGACATAGGCAAAAGATCATGAACCAGGAGGAGCATAAATAAAAGACATGAAATGTGGAAATGCATAAATACGAAACATCATGTCTTATTGGTTATCTAACACACATACTTTTTAACCAAGCAAGAATATTTTTCAAAAAACATTTCAAATTTATTCATGGGATTCATCACTTTGCCTAATGCATTGGAGCACTGTATAATTCCTTGTGCACCCACCACATCATAACATAATCATTATCATGTTTGCCACATGGAACATATATCAAATGTGTACATAAATAACCCATGTAATGTAATGGGTTAGATCTCATAAAAACACATTCATAAACATTGGGTTCCCAAAATAAAGAGGGAATACCATATATGTTACAAGAACTGTTCACATTGAGAGAGAAGTAAAAGGTGTGTTCTTAAAAGAAGATTTTTTTTGGAAGGCATTTTGATTCAAAAACACCATTTACAAACAATTATATCTTATATATCGAAGGAAAATGATGAAAAATGATATTTAAGGAGTAACCATATCAAAAATGTAGTGACTGGGGGAGAACCTGAAGGATGAATGTAGGGTTCAAGAATTTCCCCTTACCTTGTATCTGAATGCTTCCTTCTCATTAATGTCCTATATAATGACATTATATTAATTAACTATAAATTATATAACCTTATATACATTAATATTGTTCATTATGGTTTCATTATGTCATTTTATGTTCCATTGGATGACTTATGGAGTTTAAAAAACATTGTTCTGGGATGTTCGTTTTTTTTGGGTTTTTCTTAGGTGGTTCACATGTATTCATAAATTGAAGTTCAGGTAGAACATGGGTAAACATCCAGAACTATTATTATATGTTATTAATTATATTATTGACTCTGAAATGATCTTTTATTTATTTATATTATATACCATGTTGATGATTCATTAGATAAAAATTAAATGATGATTGTTTGGGTTAATCTGGGCGGTTTTTCGATCACAACGAACTTGTTTTATTTTATCAATTATTAACATTTACATAAGTCTATTTCAGACCTTTAAATAAGACACAATATATATAACAAATTCTTTTTCAACCATTAAAATGGTTTCATGAACAGATCTGAATGTATAAATGGAAGAAGAAAACATGTCGTTCTTGAAGGTGATAAATTAACACCCCCCGAACAACGTTCTCTTTTACAAAAAAAATGAAGAGGGAAATGGGTTTTATGATATTATATCTCATTAGTATCATACAATTATAGTATATTCATGATACTATAGTTACCATCCCATTTGGACCATGATATGTTGGGAGAGAATTTGAAAAGAACTAGAAATTGAAAGGGAATTAAAGAAGAAGAGGGAGAGAAATTAACTCTTGATTCATCCTCTTGAGATAATCCTTAAGGGCTCTATGATTGGTCTCTTGATAAGACCAAATGCTCTTGGACGTGGGGGATGGCATAAGGAAGATGCTTGGGTAGAGTTTAGAAAAGGTTTCAAGCTTGAGAGGTGCGAGGAATTGATGGTGAGAATGGTGGTAGTTATATTAGAGGGGAGAGGGGTTTTTTTAATATAAAATTCATTAGTTTATTATTTCCCCACAATTCAAGAAATAGTGAGTTTTGTATGACCATGAATAGTAATTTTATAGTATAATCCATAACCTAATGGGCATACATCAGTACAACATCACAAATGAATCTATAATTAGCCTATTTAACTTATTTTTTAAATTATTGTATTTCACAATTCATCAAAAGATCATGTATTTACGAAAAATCCCGAAATGTCACCCCAACGGTTTCTCAATGTGTAGAATCCAGAAATGAAGTCCATTTTTCGAAAATAATTTTTTAAATATGATTAATTTAATATTTAATTAAAATCACAGTTTATTACTACAAAACAGTTTTAAAACATTCATTTACAAATTGTAAAATATTGGTACATCATACTTTCAAATGAATAGTATTTTTATACTATCATAGGTATGTTTACTATTCATTAGGGTATATAACTATTTAGAATGGTATGTTACTATTCATAAGGGTATGTTACTATTCACAGAAAAAATTATTTTTGTTTTATTAAACTCTAAAAATCATCTTGAACACAACCGTGTATGTTAGATTCTCAAAATTACAAACACAGAAGTGAAAAACTTATGTTTAATGGTCACCTAGCACGTAGTAGTTCATAATGATGTGTTTTCATGTGGTTTTATGACATAATTATATGAAGGGAATTTGTAGTCAAAAACATTGGGTCATTACATTCTTCAACCCTTAAGAAAAATTTCCCTTGAAATTTTACTTTAAACAAACATCTAAGGGAACTTCTCCTTCATTGCCTCTTCTGGTTCCCATGTTTCTTCCTAAAACTTATGGATCCTCCACAAAACATTAACATGATTAGTTGTCTTGTTGTGTAGAACCATATATCTCCGATCCAGAATCTTTACTGGTTTTTCCGCATAAGAGATATAATCTTCCAGCTATACCACCTCTCAGATTAGTAAATGTGAGAGGTTCGGTATGTACTTCCTCAGGAGTGATACGTGAAACACATTATGAGCATGAGCCATATTCGGTTGAAGTCAAAGTCTATAGTCCGCATAACCTATGCGGTCAATGATATAAAATGATTCAATTTACCATATGCTTAGTTTCCCTTTCTTCCCAAAGCACATGACTATCTTCCATGGAGATATTCGAAGGAAGACTTTATCTCTGATGTCTAACTCCAAGTCCCTTAAGTGGTTGTCAGCATAGATCTTTTTTCTACTCAGAGTATCTTTTATGTGTTTCTGGATGTCTTGAACCTTCTCTGTAATATCTTGAACTAGATCTAGTACAAGTATCTTTATTTCTCCAACTTCATCCCAACAGGTTGGAGTTCTACATCACTTTCCATACATAGCATCACATGGATCCATTTGAATACTCGAGTGGAATCTATTTTTTGTATGATAACTCAACCAATGGGAGATTCGGATCCCAACCACCTTTTAATTCAATAGAGAAGGCTCTTAGAATTTGTTCAATCGTCTGAATAGTCTTTTCAGACTGGCCATCATTTTGGGGGTGATAGGCTATGCTGAAATTTATTTCAGTACACAAATCATGTTGAAGACTCCTCCAGAATTTATATGTGAACCTTGGATCATGTTCAAGGATAATCGAGAGTGGAACACCATGTAATCTCACCACTTATTTCACATATATCATTTTAAGTTGTTCAAGTGAGTAATCTTCCTGAATAGCGATAAAATGGGTAGAATTGGTGAGTCGGTCAACCACAACGCATATCACATTATTTCCCTTCAACGTCTTTGGGAGACCCACGAAAAAGTCCATAGTAACATTTTCCCATTTCCACATGGGTATAGGTAGTGGCTGCATCATACCTTTGGAAATTTTTTTCCCACCATTAACTTTTTGACATACCAATCACCTTGATATATATTCCGCAATCTCCTTCTTTATGTTATCCTACCAGAAGTGTTCTCGGAGATCACGATACATCTTGATAAATTCAGGATAGATAGAGGATGTTGAGATTTTTTCATTGTCCAAATAGATCCTTATTTATCCCTGGTGATGAAGTCATGTAAAGCTGCATTCCAAATAGAATCACACCATCAACATTGATATGGAATTCCTACAGCTTCCCTTCCTTTACAACATTCACCCTCTTTCGTATCTCCACAATATCCCTTTTTTTCTTCCATAATATTCTCCTAGATGGATGGTTGCACAATAATTTGGGAAATATAGGATGTATCCCCTACCCTTATGATTTCCAAATCCATCCTTTGAATAACTAGGAAGATACATACTTTCTCAATCCATAACGTGGATAATGTAGTGGTTTCCTTTATGCTCAATGAATCAGCTACCTTGTTCGCCATTTGAAGAAGATAGTGAATAGAGAAATCATAATATTTGATTACCTCTAACCATATCCTCTAACACACGTTAAAATAATTTTGTGAGAATATATAATTTAGGCTCTTGTGGTTGGGGTATATGTCACACTTTACACCATAAATGTAGTGTCACCATATTTTCCTGGAAAAAATCATGGATGCCAGCTCTAAATCAAGAGTCAGGTTGTTCTTCTAAAGGATCATAAACTGTTTTGAGGCAAATGCTATCGCATTATCATTTTTTAGGTGTATGCAACCCAATCCATTCTTTGAAGAATCACTTCATATCACCAAATATTCTCCACTTTTTAGTTGTGTGAGTACAGGTGTTGTGATCAACCTTCTATTTAGCTTTTTAAAGCATACCTCACATTCTTCCATCCAGACATACGTTACCCCCTTCCTTATTAACTTATTTATCTGGATTAAAAATCATCAGAAGTCTCTCCGAAAACATCGGTAGTACCCAACTAATCCAAAAAACAAACTACGGATTTTTGTGAGACTATAGGGCATGGGAAATTCCTCAATCACCTTTTTTATTTATGTATCCACATAAATTCCCTCACATGTGATCACATGTCCCAGGAACATGACATGCATCCACAAAAAGTTACACATGATGTACTTGGCGTACAACTTATCCTTTCTCAATGTCGCCAAAAAAGCTTTAGATGTTCTTCACGTTCCTCCTTACTCTTGGAGTAGTTGAGAATATCATCAATAAACACTACCACAAATTTTTCAACTTAATGTCTAAAGACACTATTCATAAAATCAATGAATAATCCAAGGGAATTATTTAGTCTGAAGGGCATCACACAAAACTCATAGTTCCCATACCTTGTATGGAAGGAAGTCTTCTGAATATCTTCCTTCTCCGCATTTACCTGATGATATCCAGAATCAAGATCCTCCTTTGAGAAGTATTGGAACCTGTTAACTAATCAATGAAGTCGTCAATCCTTGGGAGAGGATAATTGTTCTTTATGGTGATCTTGGTGTGTTCATGATAATCAATACACCACCGCATTATTCCATCCTAATTCTTTATAAAGAGCACATGTGTACCCCATGATGATGCACTAGGGCATATGAACTCTTTGTCCAGACGCTCATGCAGTTTCTTCTTTAACTCCTCCAGTTCGATAGAACCCATCCTATTTGGACACATTGAGATAGGAGTAGCTATGCATATGATATCAATTGATAATTCTACTTCATGATCCGGGGGAATTCAGGGTAACTTTTTGATAAATACATAGTCGTGTTCCCACACAATGGGAATTTCCACAAGGTTGGCACTTTCCTTCTACTCAACCATTTGGGTGAGGTATGATTCTTCATAGGAAATCAACACCCACACAGATGAAGGACGTTTCAAATGAGATTTTTTATCATCCATGCATTTGTGTAAGAGCATGGGATGGTTCAGAATATGAAAAGATATTTTCATTTCTTAAATGTTGTTATGTGATCTATATAACGAGAGCCAATCCATTCCCATTATAGCGTCGAATTCCACAAAGGGAATTATTACTAGATTCACCGGATGAATCTTCCCACACACTCCAACAAGGGAAGAGTCAAACACTTGTGTTGTAATGAATGCAACACATGGTGTTTTTACAGATATCTCTACTTCAAGGTTTCGGGGCTTCGATTCTATAATTCTATCAAAAATTCAAGATATAAAAAAATGTGTACATCTAGAACCAAATATGACTTTTTCCATTCATGAGTGAATAGGAAGTGTACCATATATGACTTCATTATTTTTCTCCACTTCCACAGCAGCAATGGCATAAGCCTTCAAATGTTCCTTTGGATTTGGTGGCTGCTGATGCTGATTAACCTCGAGAACACGAGGTTTAGTACACTGTCTTGTATTGTTTCCTAGCTTCATACAGTTTTAGCATTGAACCATTGGTTGTTCTCACCTTTCTTCCACTGCAATATCCTCCCTTTTCATGTCTTTTCCACCCTCTTGAACATGATTTCATCTTTCCCACACTGTAATAATTTCCCCCTCCCATTAAAGTAGTCCCCATACTGAAACCTCCCACATTTTTGGCATGTGGGTCGTTGAGTTTTGTTCCCACCATCATCGTTAGATCCACCGGCTTGAAACTCAATCTTTCGTTTCATATCACCATATCCATGGGACCATTCTCCAAACTCCATCTCCAATTTGAGATCTCATAGAACAACATCTTCATAACTCCCAAATTCTTGAATTTGAAGAGCCTTTTGAAGGTTTGGATTTAATCCACTAAAGAATCTATCTATTTTTCTATCATTGTTGATAAAAAAACCGAAGCATACCTTGCACGACTTATGAAATTAGCTTCATAGGTTGTGAAAAAATATCCTTTTTTTCATGAGCTCTATGATTTCCCTCTCTATATTCGTGCGGAGAGTTCTAGGGATGTACTTGTTAAGAAACATTATATTAATGTATTCCCATTCCATCTATTCAATTTCCTCCCTTGGCTTGGTGTTCTTAATCAATTCCAACCATTGATTGGTTTCTCCCACTAGACAATAAACGGCTAGTGTCACCTTATCGATCTCAGAACAGTGTTGAACATAAAAGCTCTTCTCCCTAGAGTCGGCCCACTATTCCACAGCTATTGGATCAAAAGATCCATTAAACATCAGTGGTCATTGACGCATAAAACATTCGATAGCCAGTTTCTCCCTCTTTGGTGAAGAAGGAAGTTCCCCATTATTATGACTATTGTTCATAACCAGATATATTTAGGTTATAAATTCCATTATGTTATGAACTCCACCTCCCAAATTATTGGGGATGTCATTGGGAAATCCTTGCATTGGGCCTCGCAAAAACTATTGGGTTGTTTTCTCCCTCTTCCCACCATTTTCTAAAATTGATAAGGTTAGAATAAAACATAAGTCAACAATTCGTGACTAAATAACTTATTTTTTTTCAAAATTTATTCCAAAATCATATCATATGGGATCCCTATGTAAATCTTCTTGTGTTCATATTTGTACATAGTCTCGTGCTAGAGGTTTTATCTAGGGTTCACTAATCCAAATTCCCAAAGTAACTAAAAATTTCCTCTGATAAAACTATAGAGACCAATCCATTTCTTACACTACTATTACATGAATTTAGAGGTAAAAATCATTATAGTACTACAAAAAGAGGATCCAAAGGTTTAGTTTCTTGGGAAACCTAGGAATATACATAACAATTACAACATAAAGAATTATCATTCTTTAATTTCGTATTCTCTAGCTACTTATTGGCACTTGTACTCTCCATAGACCATGTAGATACCAAAGGATATACATAAAAATGGGTGATCTAAAAGCCTAGTATGAAGATAAATAAGAATAATATATCACGGGGTGTGCATAATCATGACATAGGCAAACGATCATGAACATGAGAGTTTCATAAATAAAAGACTTGAAATATGGAAATGCCTAAAAATGGAACATCATGTCTTTGTGGTTATATACCACACATACATGTAAACGAAGATAGCATATTGTTCACACGTCATATCATATTTACTCTTCTGATTCATCACTTTACCCAATTCATTGGAGTGCTGTATAATTCTGGGCACACCCATCACATTCATACATTCAAATTGCGCTATATAATTCAGGGCACACCTGTCACTTCATAACATTGTCATTATCATGCTTTCCTGATGGAAAATATATCAAAAGTGAACATAAATAACCCATGGAATGGAATGGGTTACATCTCATAAGAATACATTCATATACTTTTGGTTCCCAAAAAAAGAGGGAATAACATACATGTTACAAGAACCGTCCACATTGAGAGAGAATTAACAGGTGTGTTCTTAAAAGTTATTTTCTTTTGGAAAACATTCTGTTTGACATAAAAAGCAGGAACAAACATGTATATCCTAGAAATGGACTAAAAATTATGAAAAAATTATCTTTAAGGAGTAACCCTATCAGAAATGGAGTGTAAGAGGGAGAACCCGAAGGAAGAAAGTTGAGTTCGGGAATTTCCCCTTACCTTGTATCTGAATGCTTCCTTCTCTTAAATTTCCTATATAATGACATTATATTCATTAATTATAAATTCAAGAACTTTTTATACATAAACATGGATAATTATAGTTTCATTATTTCATCTATTGTTCTTTTTGATGTCTTGTATAGATTAAAAACATTGTTCGGGGATGTTTGTTTTTATTGTTTTTCTTGGGTGGTTCACTTGTATTAATAAATTGATGTTCGGGAACAACATGTGTGAACATCCAAAACTTATTTTATATGTTATTAATGACATTAAATAATTTAAATGATATTATAATGAGCTATATTATATACCATATGGATGAATCATTAGATAAAAATCAAATGATGATTGTTTTGGTTAATTTGGGCGGTTTTTCGATCACAACGAACATGTTTTGAATTATAAATTAGTAATATGTACATAAGTTAGTTATGAACATTAAATAGGAAATAATACATATAAAATATTCTGCTTCAACCATTAAAATGATTTCCTAACCTTATCTAAAGGTATAAATGGAAGATGAAAACATGTTGGTCTTCAAGGTGATAAATTAACAACTCACGAACAACGTTTTCTTAAATAAAATAAAAGGAAGAGGAAAATCGGTTGGCTGATATAATATAACACTATTATCATAAAATTACATTATAATCATGATAATACAGTCGGAATACCATTTGAACAATGATAGGTGTTGATATAGTATGAAAAGAACTTGAAATTGAAAGGGAATTGAAGAAGAAGAGGGAGAAAAGTAACCTCTGGAATCTTCCTCTTGATATCCTCCTTAAGGGAACTACGATTGGTCTTTTGATGAGGCCAAAAGCACATGGAATTGTGGGAGGGGCTAGGGAATATTTTTGGATAGATTTTAGACAAGGTTTCAAGCATGAGAGGTGTGAGGAAATGAGGGTGTGAAGGGTGGTATTTATAGTGGAGGGGAGAGGGGTTTCTTTAATATAAAATTCATTAGTTTATTATTTCCCCACAAAATAAGGAACAATGAGTCTTTCATGACCAAGAATAGTAATTTTATAATTTAATCCCAAACGAAGTGGGCTTACATTAGTAGCACATCACACAAGACCATATTATATGCTTATTTATATTATTTTGTAAGTAATGGTATTTCCATATTCTTCAAAAGATCAAGTATTTCAGAAAAATCCCAAACATTCACCCCAACCATATTTCGATTTGTAGAATCCAAAAATGAATTCCATTTTACAAAATGATTTTCTAAATATTATTAATTTAATATTTAATTAAATTCATTGTTTATTACTAAAAAACAGTTTTAAAACATTTATTTACTTAATCTAAAATATACGTACATCATACATTAACTTGAATAATTTTTTATACTATCTTGCGTAAGGTTACTATTCATTAGGGTATATCACTATTCATAAGGGTAAATTACTTTTCATAAAGTTATGTTACTATTTAGAAAAAATTATTTTGGTTTTATTATACTCAAAAAATCATCTTGAAGACAACTGTGTATATCCGATTTTAAAAATTCCAAACACAGAAGTGACAAACTTATGTTTAAAGGCCTCTTAGCACATAGTATTTCTTTATGTTGTGTTTTCATGTGATTTTATGACATAATTATAATAAGTGAATATCCATTGAAAAACATTGGGTTGTTACATTACATCTATTATGTATACTTATACCACAACATTAAGTCATCATATATCATATTTGTATGCATACCATATATTTGGAAGAGGGAGCAGTGGAAGAAGAGTATTCAAGAATATATATCCTCTATAACCTACCACAAAAATCAGTTTCATTTTTTATTATGGAAAATCCAATTTGAGGGTATGTGGGATCCAACACAACCTTTCCTCTATTAGAAATACAAACCCTCCCAAAACCCCAATTACTATTTTCAAATTTCAGAAAATAAAACAGAACCATACATCGCACCCAGACCATCACGACATCCTGATTCATGATTCCTAAAAAAACAACATTACTACCAAACTAGATACCACCATCAAAGTAACAATTTAAAGAATTTAATGCCAAAAATAATTTAGACAATTTTCATGACTTAGTCCCCATCGCCTTGAGATTCACACACTAACACTGAACCATCTGATCTCTAACTACACAGCAGAACCATGTTATCGCAGGGATCACCAGCGTCATCACCATAGAGCACCACCATAAACTTCATTTAGAGAAACCATAAGAGACCTTCATCATAGTAGGAGAAGTCTTTATCATAATTTTTGAAAATATAAACCAATTTTCTATGTCGAAGGCATTATTGGTGATCCATCGAAGATGACTAAAGAATAAGCACAGACGAGACACCACGGGTAGAACACCATAAAGCACCAGTCACCTCAGCTCCAAAAAAACAAAACACTGGTTATGTATACCAACAAATCCTAACATCACAGTTGTGAACTAACAAAAAACCAGTGAACCACCAGAGGAACCCATCACCGAAGTCTTCAACCTTATGCCACCAAAACATAAAATGGGCATCAGTCGTGTTGCCTGACAAGGGTTTTGGTGTGTATCAAATAAAAACCATAATGAATATATAATAAATCATAGTCCCTTACTATGATATTTAACACATTTAATATAGATTCAACTGTCATCACCAAGAATCAATTATGATGCCCCACTCTAGAAAAAACTCAACCCACATTGCCAATAATAATAACAAACATCATTAATCCAATCCATACCTCATAATAATTTAACATTAATCAGTTACAAACTACTAATATATATTGATTCATCATATTTATGTTCATATCATTCAATTTAAATTCCATTAATAATCACATTAGCATTACTTATCCAATCAATATTCATTTAATACGTATGAATATTCTAACATTAGTGTCCCACATGATCACTATTATGAGAAATTATTAATTAAATTACCATATATAAACTGATTACCAATACTTTATAGTAATTTACAATTATCACATCATATACTACACCATTTACAATTAACTGATTCTTTAATGTAATCATCAAATCATTGATCATGTCATCATTATATCTGATAGTTTTATGCATAGTGGCAAATTATTATCTGTACCTATCCTAATGAAGAAAATTACAGATTTTATAGATCATTCACATATTATATAGTACATAAACATCAGGACCAATGATAATTACCAAAAACATTATTTACGGTGAAATACTTATAAATAAATAGGATATATTTTCATGTTATATTTATAAAAAAATTAATTAGATTAGAGAAATGACTACCTTAGTCTTGATATCATTTTTTGGTAATGTAGTTTATCATCCAAAACCCTTTTTAGAAAACCTTCATTGTTATTTTATATCACATGTGTTTCATCTCTCTAGAGATGATCCACACATTCTTCTATTATCTTAGATCAACACTGGTAGATTGGTGAGTGTAGGTGTGGATGATCAATTGTCTGGAAATGTTTTACAAGATTACGATGAAAATTACTTCAAGAATGAAGAATCATTGTTTCCCTCCTGTGATAGAGTGTATGGATAGGGAAAAAATCTCTAGAGTGATATTCAGTCTTGAGAGAGTTCCCAAGATTTTTTTATGCTCAATGATTCTATTATTTTACATATCTAGATAAACCTATAAAAAATAGGCACAATAATCTATTTATAAAGATATTTTTGTAGTTAAACATAATATTTAATTTTAAAATAGTCCTTAAATAATTTATTAATAGATATCTAACCATATTCCATGTAATAAAAACAATATTATTATTTCCATAACATGCTCAAACTGGTGCAATGAAAAATATCATATTACATGCATGTAAATTAATATATATCACTAAACACAATCTTGGTTAACTCATCCTACTTAGTATTTATCGAATACCTAAATAAATATTTAATTAAAAATGTATCCATAATATAAATAATTTTTTTCATAGTCTGGATAATAGATATCTATTAAATATTCAATAAATAAAATTATTAATCTAGTCACAGTATTGAAAATAAATATTTATTAAATATTCAAATAATTATATAATTTATTTAGTGGTGAATAATAATTATTTTTTTCTTTTAAAAAAATATTTAAAATAAATAAATCCTTCATAATGTAATTCCTCAATATATAAAATATTATATAAACCTATTATTAAATTCAATGATATATTAATTGAGATCATTGGAATCACATATTGTGTGGTCCATTAGGATTATCTCCAATTGGAATTGGTTAGCATTTCCTAAATTTCATGATTTACTATCTATAAATGGGCATAGGAACATAAGGGAATGAAATTAAGGTAATAACACTAATATCCAAACATGAGAAAATTCTATTCAATATTATCCATTTTTCAAAATATCTCATTTAGTAGGTTACACAGTTATTCCATCAAATTATATACTTGATACATCATTCTTTGACTATTTGAAATATACCCTTCAAAACAACATGGATAAGGAATTTATTCTTATGATTCTATTTCCATAAAATATTTGAGATGTCAACTTCCATAAATATGGAGGACACAATTCCTTACAAGACTTGTTAGTTAATAACATGACCTGTTTTATTCTCTCAACATATACTACATTCAATGAACGTATAGTATCATGGGTTTTATTAGTAATGAATATTTTATGAGTTATGAAATTAATTAATAATAATCTTGTATTATAATAAAAATTATGCACACTCAGTGACCGGAATATCTAATTACATAAAAACATACAGAATTTCTATAAGAGTAATTGTTATCCTAACATGCCATACTGTAGATAACCATGTGAAATCTTCATGAGAAGAAGTATCATCTACTTATGATATCTACCATGTAAAATTAAAAATACTATGTTCCCTATCATATAATGTTATACAAACATAATTATTATTTTAATAATATCTCAATGGAATTTTATGATTTTAATAATAATGGAGATCAACGATGACCTTTTCAATCCAATAGATACTCTAGACCATTATCACATTATTTTATGTAGAATAAAAATCAATATTTTATATGTTATTTTTATTAATATTCACATTGAATATAAATGTAATATAATTTACAAATTTTTATTTTCAAGATGACTAAATCCAACCATCTCCCACTGGCACTAGTTCCAACTGCTAAAAAATGGATAGTTTTCACATGTTAAATATGTTTCTAATGGTTATGGCTATATATTATATTTTTATCATATTTCCATAAATAGTGTTTCTAATTCCACATGTATGTTTGGAAAATATGCATAAATAATATTATACCTTGAGAAAATCCCTCATGAAATTATAATCGAGTATCCACCTTTTGTATCCACCTTAGCATCCTAACATCCTAACTAATTTCATGGTTAAATATAATCATAATAATGATAAATCACTTACTTTAGCTAAAACCCACAATCATATCAAGACATTATCAAATTTATCCTTGTGATATATATAAGACACCACGACATACATGGATATTGTTTATATATCAACCACCGTTTGTAATAAATTTTTAATTTATATTACCTAATACATTTCTATGAAACTAGATCAAATTAAATTGAGTGAATAAAAGTGTTCAATTATCCTTGAAAACTAGTGTTCCGTTATCTCCAAACACCATAAACTCATCTAGTTCTACTTTTCATGTATTTCCAGATAGTTCTAATAGTAGGTAGGTGCATTTATTTGGGATTTTTTTGATATTAAACTATTAAACATTATGAAGTATAAATATAAAAACGTACATATTAATGTATATGATATAAATTTGGACCACATAATGTTGTGAAACTATTTTGATCTATAATATCATTTCTTATGCACGTGATTTTTCTAATGTAAGGATTATATTGGAGAAACAATTTGATATTGAATTATTTCAACATTTTTCTTCAATAAATAGTTAATATATGTACTATTAATATATTTAGAAAAAGAATTGATCTATTTTTATATATCTTCTTCCTAATAACATGGTTGAAACATTAAGTCACACATGGTAAAATTTCCTTACTTATTCTTAAAAAATGGGAAATAAAAAACATTTTTTTTCGCAACATTTTCAAAATATCTATATTGAAAACATATGGTGATACCACTAACATGTTAGATACATATGCCGCTAATTCAACCGAAATTAAAATTTTATAATTACAATGCATGATTTGTTCATAAATCAATTCATGTAATCTCCTAATATTATTTTCATTTATTGATGTCACAAATAATCTCTAGTTATGCCTTATAAATATATATTATAGTTTCTGCTTTGGTCATTTCCTATAGATAACATCCATAACATTTCCTATAAATGAGGAGTCCTTGAAAATCAATTTCCACATATGATGATCATAAAAATATGATTTCACATGTATAATTCAAAAGGATTTTTTCATGATGATTGGTGTATAGGATTTTTCATATAATAAACCATTAAATAATAAATCATTCTCTATTTATAATATTTTGTACCATCGATATCAATTTTCTCTTGAATACTCGCTATTAGCATATTGTCATAGAAACATTCAAAATATAGGGCCTCGAATATTGATACATGGAGTTCATTACTTGAATTTATTCATATTTATCAACCATACAATATTTCAATTTACTAAATATTTATAAGAATATGTATTCTAAAAGTATAACATATGTATCACCCACCACATTGAACAAAAACAACCTATTTGGTTATAAATTCCTACATAGTATGTTCCTCTGAAGCTACTATTCCCGCTAAACATATTGGAGTCTATAATTTTTATACCATCCCATGTTCATCCAGATCCTTTAACCATAAAAATTAATTCTTATCCTGCTATATTTAAAGAGAAATTTTTATTTAATATAAGAATATTTTATCTTGATTATAAATTATTATCCTTAGTTTTCATAGGATTTTTTACTCATATTCGCCTATATTTTTAATGCTTGTTTGTATTTAAAGAAATTTTTTAACAAAAATATTTCAGCAAACACTTGTGGTCGTGTCATATTATATTATTTTAATATTAAAATTGATATGATATCCATTAGAAAATATTTCTATAATATTGTTAATATTTTTTCTTGTATTTGTAAAGCATGTCTTGGAAAAACAACTTAATATTTATAATAAATTAAAGTGGTATATTTTCTATTACTTTTAATACCATCAATATATTTATGTACATATTGAATATTTAGTATGCGAATGCCTTTACTCCACATGTATGATCAATTATTACTTAGATAAGCTGTTATATAACAAGGTAACTAAGATATTAATCAATATTTACCAATTTCACCCATTTATTTAATTGGTAATTTTTAAAATTTATTAATGTAATCTCATGAAGTATATGAATTATCCATTAGAATTATAATAGTTCATATGTACATGTTGAACTGACCCCTAAATTCTTTGTGGAATAACTTTATTTATTATAATTTTTTCATCTAGAACGTGATAAGTAGTTTTTTTTTCTATATCCACTATCTTAATACAATTGATAATTATACATTATATGGGTAAAAACAAGTCAACTAATTTTACTTTATTTGACAATGAATTTTCTTCCCATAATGGGTTAAGTGACTTTATATTTTTCATTCATTGTGATGGATATCTGTGATTCAAGAGTATATGAACCTTAATTTTAGTATTGATGTATCATAACAACATTTATTCCAAATGTGAAATAATGTACTATTGTGTCTATTTGTATGTTGAGATAATTTTTTTCGTATAACTTCTTATAAAGTTGAATCAATTTATTTGGAAATGAGTTGTATTAATCATTCCTTGGATGATGTAGGAAAATACCTTTCTTAGATCCATTATTGTTGAATAAATAATCATTTTATTTTTTTCTAATTTCATGTGTCCAAATACATGTATGTCGTATGAATATTGCATTTTACACCCATTTGGTGAATATAATATTCATAAATATTCATTATGGTGATTCATATACTTTCTTATTCATTTGATTTCAATTTTTTCAATGTCCATTATTTCACCATGAGAAGAAAATATAAACCTATTAATTCTTCTTTAAATATTTTTTATGTATGAAGGAAGTTATAAAGGATATTTTGTATTTATATTTTCCATGCTATCTTCATCTTTCTATTTTAAAAAAAAATCATCATAAGTTGTGGAGAAACATGTTTCCACGAATCCTTATCTTCTTGGTGAAGTATTGTAAAAATATTCCTAATAAACATATCCAATTAATTCATCTAGTAATGTATTAATATGGATAACATTGGGGGTATGGATAAAAATATAAAATAAATGATTAATTTATTAAACTACTGGAAGCCCAGTCTCATTAACTAATTATTATACGCCTTGAATTTTGAAACAATTATCATTAGGTAGATTTCCTTTTTCTAGTTTACAATAATTTTTTGAATTGAAAATAAATTTGTGTCTATAATATGTTTTCTTTTATATTATGGTGAAGAACATATATAATGGTTCATGAATCAATTTCATTATGTTTTTCATCAACTCTCTAAACATCGTTGATAATAAAATATAATAGACATATGAAGCATTCTCTACATATCTCTAGAAGGCATCCATTTTACGTTTTCTTATTTCTTCATATGACATAACACTAATAGATGAATATAAAATGTAAAATAATTTTTTTAATAATAATTCTCCATATAAATGATTATACCATATTTTGAAATTATTGTTTTTAATGACAAATCCAATGATAATGAGCATACACAAGGTTTTTTCCGTTCAATTTTTATATAAAATTTAAAACATATAATTAATAAATTACTTCATAAGAAAAATATGTGAGACATAATAATTTTAATTTTTATTTAGACTCCCACTATTTTATCACATCATATCATCCCTCACCATTAATCATAGAATGCCTGGTTTTATGAAATATTCTAGCTGAAAGGATCCATTTGTCCCATCTCTTAATAGAGGTGAGAGATAAATAAATTACACAATTGAATTTTATTATGTATACATTTACTATCATAAATTAGATATTGGAGAGGTATGTTCTTATTTATGTTTATATTTTAATCATTTTTTTGGTTAAATGAATTTTTTCTAAATGTTTATGGATCCTCTGAGGTGTTTCTGTGATTCTGGAAAAAAAAATTGTGAAGAAGGTGTTTTCTGTGTAGGCCATGTAGTTTGTGGAAGGTTAGTACTAACCATGCAGACAGAACAAGAAACCATGTGGGAGGTGGGATTTTGGATATTGTCCTCAACACGGTTTGTGTACGGTTTGATAAACTATGCGGGTAACCCATGTGGTTGAGAAATTTTTAAAAAATTAAAATTTTTTCACTCTAGGATTTTAATACCCAACTCAGTATTTCCTCCCGATACTCCCCTCATAACCGTAGGAACAAACCAAATAGCCCACGATCTCCAAGAGATCGATCTCCATCATTTCTAAGGCCTTTTTGGTGCTGTTGGTTGTGGATCGAAGCACCGAGTAAGTCTAATCCCATCTATGATTATCTTTTGAGTTTAAGGTTTGTATATTCTTATCCTATCTTTTCGATTCTACAAAACATTAATAATTGGGCCAGATTTAGGTTAAATATTCAAATGTTAGTTGAAGAGGAATATAAAGGCTCTATTAAGAGTGCATTTACTAGAAGAATCTAGGTAGGTGGTCAGCTAGTTATATCCCATGGTTTTTTTGTGGATTTTTACATGTGTGGTTTTGTTCTTGGATGTCTCTTGGTATGTTTTGATCACCCTTGTAAGTTTTTGGTAAAATTATTATTAAGATTGTAAATTGAAACCCTCACAATCCCCATGGGATTTGTCAAGAATGCTGAGACTAATCTAGGGTATCCCATGGGGTGTTCCGACTCTCCCATACCTAGGTATTTATAAAGATCAGGTTAGATTTTTGTGTATTTATGAAGGGACAAGATAAACATGTTGATGTGTTTGATTGTATTGAGGTAGAAGCTATGTGATGCACCTAGTCTAGGTAATAACCTAAGGGATATTAGGTTAACATGGAAATGATTAAAAACAATAATGAAATGGATTAAGATCCTAGAAATGATTCCTAGTGATATAGGAATAATGAATTAAGAATTTTGGGACATGCACAATGGGTGAATTCTTAGTGTGTTAAGAATAATAAAACAGGAATCAGGCTATGTGGATTAATTATGTGAAATGGGGTAAATGTGTTAATGGATTAAGGCATGGTATTAACTCCCATAATATTATTATGATATATTTTTTCCTTGGGAAATGGTTGTGATTTTTTTGAGAATGGTTAATGATACATATATGTATAGGATGTGCACATGGTTTCGTAGAGTGGGGTATTGACATGAGGTTCTACACTCACAGGTCGAGTTGGACAGATGCTCTTGACTCAACCCCTAATGTACGGCTTAAGGAAGAGGACTGAGGCCCTGTTTCCCTAACAGTTGCATCCACCTGGACAAAGGCTTTGACGTTAGGAGACAATTAACACGTGGAAGGTAGTCCTAGTGAGATAGGATAATAGTGTGTTTTCCTCTTTCATGTTATTGTGCACATTAATCTTGTGTAACTTATTGTGTGATTGATGAACCCATGTTAAATGTTCTAGAAATTATAGGTAATGGGAAATCGTATGAAATTGAATGATATCAAAATGGTAATAAATGTTAGTAATGAACCTAAACCGACTAAGGGAAATTTATATTTCCCTTTTCATTTATTAATCATCCCTTTTTTCATGCACAATTATTTCTACCAGATATTTTGTAGACACCATTGGTGGTGGGATACATAGTTGTACTCACGCCCAGCACAGGTTCCCATTGGGTAACCGAGTTGACTTCATATTTGTAGGTTAGGAGAAAGGAAAAAGACCCTTCTAGGAAGTTGGGTTGGCATGAGTGTGCATGGATGAGGACCCAGAAATGGTGTTTGTACTGTTTTCGGGAATTTGAAATTCACTACATTTTTTTTGTTCACTTTTTCACATGTAGCATGGTATGGAATATTAATTGTTGGACTTTATTGTACCCCATTTGCGGAATGATTTTTTATGCATGCTCTGGTATTATTGAATATTATTCTACTATTTTGATTATATTCAGTTGGGTCTTACTCTAATAATAATTGTGTATAGTCTCCCCAGTTGAATATTTGGAACCCGTTTCTAATTGAAAACCTTTAAAATATGGGGAGGCATGCTCAAGGTCATGCAACCACTAGGTTCAAAGAACCAGTTTTGTGGATTCTGGGTCGAGGATGTTAAAATGTGGTATCAAAAGAGTTATTTATTATCTTTCTATGGAATATTTTTATTTAAGTTGGTAGATGGTATTTTGGATGTGTCAAGCCTTGGGAATGATATCATTATTTGGAATAGATAACACATGTATAAGGGAAAACCCAAGTCACCAAGGGTGGGAATTTTGGTTCTTGATTGTGCGATGTTACAGTTGATGATATTTATCCATTGTGTGATTCACATGTTGTGTGATGCAATGGTTTTATGATATTTTGATAGGGTAATCATTGGCACGAGGTTATGCATTCATTCATCATTTTAAGAACCTAGAGAGATAGTGGACATGCTTCATGGTAGGCATGCATGGTTTGGGTGTGTATGTTAGGAATGATAGAATGAACCTTTCATTTTGAAAATTGAAAATGGGAAATTCCATAAACGAAAAAATTCATGTGCATGAAGAATAAATAATGAAAAGTGATAATTATTTAATTATGTGTAATTAAGGTTTTGTAATGAAATGAAAATGTTGATTGTAACATGATGTGGGAGCCTTGTGGTGGTTTATGGTTTCTTACCCTGTGTAAACCATGGCCGGAGGTAGGGATGGTTGGGGTGACGTACAAAATGTTACGGTTTGTTGGGATAATGTATGTATGGTGGGTTATTGGGTCCTATGAAGAACATTCCTGTTATGATGTTATGAGAGATTTATGGAATGTGTTGAAAACCACATTTTTGGAAATGTAAAGTTATTCCTCCATGATTTCAAGTGATGGTTGGGAATAATAGGATGTTGTTGAGAACACTCCACCAACAATTAGGCAAGAGAATGTGGTGATCCAGTAAACTAGATAAAGGAATTTTATGAGAAAAATTGGGTTGTTATATGTAAATGATGGACCGGTACCCATGGCGTGTTGCACCGAGTATGTTTGATATGACCGGGGATTTTCAAATGCATCACCATCCAACCATTACCGGAGCGGGATATCCAGAGGAAATAGAGTACTGGATAATTTTTTTCGATTGGATTCTAGATCATCTAGAGACTCTAGTTGGGATGTGAGTCAAGATGACAACTTATATATTGTTGGACTAGTCAAAGTGTTGATGGGACATCCTGGTTTAGAATGAATAGGTTGTGGAGATGTTGTGGAACGATTTACAAGAAAAATATCTAGAGAATTTTTATCTAAGGACTATGTTGCCAGAGAACGCTAAAAAGTTCTTGGGATGGAATCAGGGATCGATGTTAGTGATGGTGCATGTTGGCCACTTCACTGACCTAAGATGGTTTTATCCAGCATTGGAAAGTGATGATTTAGTAGTAATGAATATTTTATAGGATGTGTTGAGACACAAGATCATGTCTCATGTGACTATATTTCACATAAAGAGGTTTACAGAGGTAGTGGATCAAGCATTGACCTCAGAAGGAAACCTGAGTTGATATTCAGGTAGTGGGCCTATCGTTCCAGCTGGGCAAATATGTGGTGCAACTTTCGAGTGACAGAAGTGTCATTTTTGAAGTTTTCGTTAGGGAGTGAGTGTGCAAGGGGGTCAGAAGAGAGTTTCAACCTCTCCGGGTGGTGATTAGGTGTTATTCTATTAGTATGGTAGTTTGGGGAACATGCAAGGCTAGTGTCCTCGACCTCCAGTTGAGTGCTGGTCGTGTGAAATATTTGGACATGTGGAGAGGTTCTGTTGGAACCCCCATGAGGTGATCATGGATGATTGTGTTAAGAAGATTCCAAGAAGAGGAAAGGGATCAATGGATCCATATCAGGGATCCAGTTGGAATCTATAGGTCTTACTGGTAGGGGCGGTAGATATGGAACTCAGGGGGAGGATCACCCATGTCATTATGGAAGTACAATGCAAGGAACACAGGTTAGTTCCCAGGGTAGAGGGGAAGGTCAGCATCAAGTAGTTCAGTAACCACATTGTGATGCTGAGAATGGGCCATCGACTTTTTTATGAATGATCCTTGTAGCTTCTACACCTTCTAGTGCATTGTTTGACAATGGTTCCACACACTCTTTTATTACTACTCAGTTTTTGGTAGTGTTGGGTTTTCCTATGGTTATTTTTCAAGGATTATGTCAATTGACACACCGTTGGGGGTGAGAAATGAAGATATCAGGAAATGTAAGGAATTTTATCTTAAAGTCGGTGGGGATCCTTTCCTATGAAACTTTTTGGTCCTCTAGCTTTCAGGATTTGATCTGATCTTGTGTGTGGATTGGGTTGTGTTGTACCTGGTGTACATAGACTATTACCATCATTGGGTATCATTCAGGTCTCTTGGGGGTGACACATATTGACATTGTGGAGAGTGGGATGTTCGATCCGGGCTTGCATGAACATTTTGCTGGTAGATAGGTAAGCTTATATATTAATTAACTTGTCTTGTGCTTGATGATGAAGAAGGGAAATATTCTATATTCCCTCTAGTTGTGGACCAGTTTCATGATGTGTTTCCTAAATATTTCTCAGGATTTCCACATGATAAGGATGTTGAGTTCACAATTGAGTTGATGTTGTGAGAAGATCCATTTTCAATTCCACCACAACAAATGGCACTGGCAGAACTCCAAGAGTTAAATGTTCAGCTTGAGGAGTTGCATCGTAAAGAGTTCATATGTACTAGCACATCTACTTGGGGATCTTCTATACTTTTTTTCAAGAAGGCTCACAGGTCGTTAAGGCTATGTGTCGATTATGGAATGTAAAATCAGGAAATGGTGAAAAAATTGTACCCTATTCCTAGAATTGATGAGCTATTTAATCAACTAAGGGGTGTATTGGTGTTTTATAATATTGATGTATGATCGAGTTATGTCCATTTGAAGGTGATGCCTTTTGGCTAACCGTTGCCTGCATTCAGGAGTCATTATTGGTTGTTTGAGTTGTGTTGATGCCTTTAATCATGACCAATGCACCAGAAGTATCATGGATATGATTAACCAAATTTTCCATCCTTATATTGATCATTTTTTTTGTTGTCTTTGTTGATGACATTTTAGTGTACTCAATAACTCATGATGATCATTCCCAACATCTTAACATCATTATGAGTACACTAAGACACCATCGGGTATATTCCAAGCTATCAATGATTCATTTCTACAATGGAGAAGTTCATTTTCTAGGTCACATCATCACTGAGGTAGTGTGTCTTTGGATCCATATAATGTGTGGTCTATCGTGTCTTGGGATCATCCTAAGACTATTTCAGATAATTGGAGTTTCTTGGGTTTGGAAGGTATTACCGGAGGTTCATCCATGATTTCTATCATTTGGAATCACCACTGTTGAGATTGAAAAAGAAGTGAATTAGGTATGAGTGGATTGAGATGTGTGAGAATTCCATAAAAGTGTTGAAAAAGCGATCGAAAATCAGACCGATCTTGATCTTAACTGATCCAGGTTGGAAGTATGTCCTATTTTTTGATGCGTTTGGTATGGGGATTGGGGTATGTTGATGCATGATGGGCGGGTTTCTTCTTATGGGTTGATGCAATTGAGACCCCATGTGAATAATTATCCCACTCATGATCTTGAGTTGGAAATATTAGTGTATTCCTTAACGTGCTGTAGGTACTACATTTTAGGGAACAGTTCATGGTGTATACCGATCATAATAGTGTAAAGTATATATTTTGACTGTGGGATTTGAATCTTCGACAGAGATGATGGGTAAATTACTTGAACAATTTAGACATTGATATGGGAGATGCACTGGGGAAATGGAACGGTGTTGCTGATGCTTTGAGACGGAAGGCTCAGAGCTAGTTGGTTTAGGAATCCAGCACCGAGTGGAAGGTGATGTCTTTGTTCACTGATATGCACCTGGAGGTACGGGATGAAAATATCTAGGTGAATCTTGCTTTTTGGAGGATTATTCTATGCATTTGGGATGATTTAGGGAAATTCAAATATACGATCAAGAATATTTGGCCATGAAGGAAATACATAAAGATGGGGATCCACCTTCTGGTTGGACTGTTAGTGAAAATGGGGTTCTTTGTGTTCATGGTCATTTCGTTGTTCTGGTATGCATGCGGGATGATTTGATGCGTAGGTTTCAAGCATCAGAATGGGATGTGCATCATGTTTTGACCAAGTTTTATCATGATTTTCACAGGTAGGTTTGGTGGCCGGGAATGAAAAAGAACGTTGTGGGATTTGTGGAACAGTGCCTTACATGTTAGTAGGTGAAGGTTGAGCATCAATTCTCAGGTGGATTGTTACATACATTTCCCAATCCAGAATGGAAGTGGGATGATGTTATGATAGATTTTTTGGTGGGTATTCCATGGATACCATGGACAGATGATGTAATCTGGGTGGTTGTGGATCTACAAATGAAAGTGGCTTATTTATTACTAATTCAGGAGACATACACAGTTGATCAGTTTGATGAGTAGTATGCTCAGGAAATAGTAAGGTTGCATAGTGTACACAAGAATATAGTTTCAGATCATTATCCTCATTTCACATCACTCTTCTATTAAATATTGTAGAAGGTGTTGTGTATAAAGGTGATTTTGAGTATGGATTTCCACCCGCATATGGGAGGGAAGTCGGAGCATACAATACAAGTGTGGGAAGTTATGTTGATGGCTTGCGTGTTGGATTTTGGTTGTTCCTTTGTGATGTAGATGTCACTTTTTGAATTATCCTACAACAATAGTTTATAGGATGTGGTTCAAATGACATCATTTGAGGAACTTTATGGGAGGTTTTGTATATCTATATTGTGCTAGTCAGAGGCTAGTGGAACCGAGCTCATGGGATAGAGGCTCGGGCAAAAGACTTCCAATAATGTTGAGTTGATTCGGAAATAGAAGTCAATGGCTCAGAGTAAGAAGAAGTTGTATTTGGATCAGAGACGCAGCCCTCTTGAGTTTGAGGTGGGTGATAGTGTGTTCCATTAGGGGACACAAAGGTTGGGTCACTGATGGATTTGGAAGCACTAAATGTTAGTGCCCTGGTATGTGGGAAAATATCAGATTGTGGAGAGGATCGGGCCGGTGTCATACTGAATGCATCTTCTATAGCAGTATAACAAGATTTCGTGATGTCTTTCATGTGTCGAACCTTCAACATTATCACCCTAACCCAACTCACGTAGTGGATATTGAGAATGTTGATCTTGAGAATAATGCGTCCTTTGAGGATCATACTATTCATGTTGTGGATTATAGTGATAAATTATTGTAGAGAAAGGTTGTGCCACTAGTTATAGTACTATGGTATCATGGAAATGATCATTAAGAAAAACCGGGGAATGAATTAGAGATGTGGTCTTAGTGGCCTAGTATAACTACCTATAAGCTTAATGAATCTTGGTATCTCAGCTCGAGGATGAGCCATTATAAGGTGGGGAGGTAGTAAGATCTCTGGTTTATGTTTTGGTTTGAAACTTTTTTATGTGGTTATAATAATTTTTTCTAGATGTATAAGGATCCTCATATGTGATCTAGTGGTTCAGGACACAAAAAAGGTGATAGATGATGTTTTATCGGTAGGCTGTAGAGTCTATGCACGATTAGTGCTAACTGTGCCGATAGATCAGCAAACTGTCTAGGAGGTGGTATTTTCGAAGGTGTCATCCGCATGGTTTGCACACAGTTTGGTAAATCGTGCTGGTAATACCCAACTCAGTATTTCCTCCCCATTCTCCCCTATTCAACCAAGGAACGAACCAAATCATACAATAGCTCCAAGAGATATATCTCCATCATTTATAAAGCATTTTTGGTGTCGTTGGTTGCAGATAGATGCTCTGGGTATGGCTAACCTAATCCTTGCATCTCTTTTGAGTTTAGGGTTTGTATCTTATTTTCCTCTCTTTCTGAAGCTCTAAAACCATACTCTTCGAGTGAGATTTATGTTTAAGCTTCTATGGTTGGTTGATGTAGAATCTAAAGGTTTGATTAATATTATTTTCACCCAGGGAATAGAGTTAGTGAGTATACAAGTTATATCCCATTGTTTATTTATTGATTTGTTCATGTGTGTTTTCGTTCTTGGGTGGGTCTCGGAATATTTTGTTTACCTTTGAAATGTGTAAGTCAAATGGTTATTAAAAAGGTAAATGGAAACCCTCAATATTCTCATTGGATGTGTTGATGGTGATGAGAATAATCTTGGGTCATCCATGGGTTGGGAAGACTCTCCTAGACATAGGTATTTGTAATTTAATATTGAAATTGTTTTGTAGATATGTAGGGACTTGATAAAAATGGTGATTTGTTTGAATATATTGAAGTAGAAGATAGGTGATGCACCTTGGATTACTAATAACCTATTGGATATTGGGTTAACAGGGAATTGATTAAAGACCACAATGAAATGGATTATGAGCCCGATAATGGAGCCTAGTGAGTTAGTAATAATTAACGAAGGCTAGTGAGATAGGTACAATGAATGAATTCGTAGTGAGATAATAATAATAATATGGGAATCCAGCTAAGTGGCTAAAATATGTGAAATGTGGTAAATGTGTTAATTGGTTAAGGCATGGTATAAAAACCTATGATATTGTTATGATTTATGTTTACCTTGGGAAATGGGTGTGATGTTGTGTGAATGGTTAATGGATCTATATATGTCAATCAGGTGCACATATCTTGGAAGAGTTATATATTAAGTTGATGTTCTACACTAACAATTTGTGTTTGACCCAGGCTCAAAACTACACCCCTAATGAATGGGATAGGAAAGACAATTGAGGCTCTGTTTCCCTAACAGTTTCATCCACCCAGACTGAGGCTTCGACGTGAGGATATGGTTGACATTCGGGATGTAGTCATAATGAGATATGATAATAGTGTTTTTTCCACATGCATGAGATAGTGTACATTAAGCTTGTGAAACTTGTTATCTACATGATAACCCCATTTTAAATGTGTTGTAAATAGTACGTAATGGGAAATGCAATGAAATGGTAAGTTATGGAAATTGTAATAAATGTTGGTAATGGACCTAAACTAACTAAGGGAACATACTCTTTACTTGTTAATTTATTATTCATTTACCTATTTAATGCCAAATTGATTATAGTCAATATTCTATAGACACCGTAGGTGGTGTCCTACTGAGATCTATTGTCACCCTGCTCGGGTCCCATTGGGTACATGAGAAGACTTCGGGATTGGAGATCAGGAGAAGGGAAAAGTCCCTTGAACGATAGTTTTATTAGCATGGGTTTGCATGGTGGGGGACCCAGACTTTTTTTCTAGACCATTTTGGGGATTTTGTAGATGTCTACATTTTTTGTTTTTTTTCACATTTTCACTTGTATCATGGAATGGAATATTTACTATAGGACATGGTTGTACTCTATTTCGGGAATCATTCATTATGAATTCACTGGTATTATTGGTTATTACTCTGATATTTTTTATCTTTAGTTTTGGAATACTATGATAAAAAGGTCTTATATTTTCCCGAATAAACTATTTGGAACCCCTACTAGTTGGAAATGTTTGGCATACAGGGAGGTGCAGTTAAGTTCATGTAACCACCCATCTTGGAGCACCGGTTTACAGGATTCTGGGTCGGGGATGTTGCAATTACCAAATGTTGTCTTATATCTCATTGATTCATTGATCAGACTCTCCAATCAATAAATCCAAACTCGTATTTCCACAACCCTTTCCTCTGAGCAACATCTTGTCTATATGGGGATACATATGTTGATTTAAATTAGATAAGTCAACCCAATATTGTCATAATAACTCCGTGATAAAATTATGTTTCCAAGGGATAACTCTTTGTGTGGATACTTGAACGAGTTGTATCATTATTCCAATAAACTTATTAATATATCATCGGGTTTTCATATTAGTTCCACAAATAACCTCCTTTGCCTCGTCTCCACCTTATGCCAACTCCATACAACTTTGGGTACTCCTTTTGTTTCTTATGTTTTATAACTCACATGTAGGTGAGGGGAACTAAATTATTGATTTGGTGGAATGACATTGAACAACATTGGTCAAGCATGTTTCATAAAATAATAGAGGGAGGTATGAATCACATGACATCATATTTAATTTTTAAATAATTAATTGTAAAACCATCAAATAGAAATAAATTAGATAAACCCAATCTAAACACATGTCTGGTCAGAGATCATTATTTGTCATACACACAAAACGAATACACAAAAGTGAAGTAGATAGAATTCACATCAATTAATTATTAATTTTTTATGATAAATTCACACGGATTGGTTCAATTAATTAATTAATTAATCAATTTTTCCTTTAATGTTATTGAACATTTTATGTATCTTGGAGATACCAAAAAAATGTAATCACAAAAATTAATTGGCCTGACCAATAATTAATGATAGTTACATGGAAATAATAGATTATTTAATAATTAATAAATCCATTATTATATAGTCGACACATCTATCTCTAATAGGGTAATTAGGTTTATAAGGATTAAATTAATTATTTATTAATTTAATTAAATTCTTTTATTTATTGGGAGTCTACATGGCATGTAATAAGGAGTTTCATGTTATGTTCTTTGATTTTCACATCAATGGAATAATCACTGAGGGAGTTAGATTACATCTTATCCTATTTACATGATATATACCAATGTGATACATGCCTATGGTCTACTTACCATGTGTCTATCCTACCCATTGATTGAATTATCAGGTTCTATGGACATAAAGATTAATTTATGACACAACGTGTATGTTGGATACACATTGTTTTCTTCATTGTTGTTATAGTATATCAGTATCAAATGTTGTAAATTTATAATTTAACAACACATTTAATGTGAATTTTTTTTTCTATACTATGTACACTACATGATGTATATTCCAACTACATGATGATTAGTCTAACAAACTATGGTTCAATCTATCCATCTCATCACATGGTGTATAATAAATGTACCATGTGAAATAACTACTCGATGTGTCGTGTATCCCAGGACACATCTAGGTACAATGAACAAGGGTATATAACATGTACCATAGACACACTTTGAGTTGCATGATTTACTAACCAGAACATTTGACACATCCTAATGGAGTCTATGGACAATATTCATCTTGATCATGAGATATTTATTAAAATATTATACTCAAATATATCAAATTAATATGATCAAATCATGTAAATTAAATTTCAGATTGTTTAAAAAATAGAAGTGAAATAAAAAATAATGTTATAATTGATCCAAAATAAAAAATATATTTATAAAATCTAAGTAATATAATACAACATGAGGGTTTTAGGTGCGGTAGAAGAACTTATCAGGTCTCATACTAACTCAGTAAACATTATATTAAATGTATAATTCAAATATTTTATCATTATTAAACTCCATAACCAATGAAATTTTTCAAAAGTATATTAACAATGAAATATTCTATAACTAAGAAGATATTATTTCATGTTACATTTATAAATAATTAAAATTGATCATAATAAATAATACCTCATTCTTGATATATTTCATTGATGATGTTGTTGATCATCTAAAATCAATTTTGTTAATTCATCATTATGATTGTAGGATTCAATTGTACAATCCCTCTATTAGTGATCTTAACATACTCCTATGATCTCTAAACAATTTGGAGGGATTATTTGGTGTTATCATTATAGATAAAACATCATGTAGTTTTCATCCAGATCTCTATGAAATTTAATTTTGGGGAAAAGAATTATCATTTTACTTTCAATATTGAGATGATGGACGAGGGAAGATAATCTGTAGAGTGTTATTCAATCTATAGAGGGAGATCTAGTTTCATTATGCACAATGATTCTCAAATTTCATCTATCTCAATAAAAATCTATGAAATATGAAAAATCACCTATATATATTGATAGTGTTGGGGTTAAAAATATTATTTAATTTCCTGAAAGACCATAACTAAAATGTTAAAAAAACATGAACCTATTCCATATAATATTATTATTATTAATTTTTTTTTTCATTCACAAACTGGGGAATGATAAATATAATATTATTGTCCTGAAAATTATTATTTATTATGAGACGCAGTCATGGATCTCTCATCCTCCTCTTTATTTCTCGAATTCTAGAATAAATATTTAAGTAAATAAATCTGAACAAAAAAATATTTTATTCATAGTCCGAGGAATAAATATTTATTAAATATTCATTAAATAAATTATGTATTTTATTCATAGTTTGGAATATAAATATTTACCAAATATACACATAATTAAATAAATATTTTATTTATGAATAAATAATTATTTATTACATTGTGAATAAATATTTGTGATAAAAAACCCCTTAAAAATTATTCCACAATTGTTAGAATAATATTTTTTCCAAAATTTAAATTCATAATGAATTTAATTTTGATTTATGGAAACGCTTAGTGTGTGAAACTATAGAATTATTTCCCATTTTCATTTTGTGTACATACCTAAAATTCCTAATTACTGTCTAGAAAAGGGTTATGGAACCCATGAGATAGAGGTTAATGTCATAATGTTGACAACCATACATAATTTCTTACTGTGGAATATAATCCATTTGTCACAATATCACATCAATAAGTTTGCACTCTCATGTCATCAAGTAGGTTGATGAACCATTATTTTACAATATGAAATAAACCCTTAATTACACAATGCATGATGATTCCATTTCAATCATAGGGTGTAGATATCTATATCCATAAATATAGACGGTACAAATCCTTCCTCAACATGCTGATTTTTAACATGTTTTTTTAAGACCCCAATGTACCATAATTCTTGTGTATATATAGAATTTTAGTTAGAAAATATATGTTTTTGAGTCCTGATAGTCATTAATAATAATCCTAAAAACAATGGACCATTAAATACACTCACAAAAAGGAATATCAGATGATACAAGAACATATAGAATTCCTGTTGGATGTGTATGTTCTCCTAATATCCTATTTTGGAGAGTACCATGTGTGAAATTCATGATAATAAGTCGTATCTTCTTAGGAGTACTCAATCCTAACAATCAACATACTTTATGGCCCATCATAGAATTTTATCCAACCATTGGACTTGGTTTAGGAACATCGTTAGTGCATTTCAAGGTTCTCATCATAGAGAGGAACTATCATGACCTATTTAATGTGACATATACTCTAGTAAATTATCACATTAAGTTTTTATAGAATTAAAATTAAATATGCCATAAGTTATTTATATTAATATTTAATTCTTTGAATATAAATGTAATCTATCTTAAAATGTAGTTGCTTCTAGGGAACCAACACCAGCAATGTAATAATAAAACATTCACTATAATTGATTAATTAATTTATTACTATTCAACACCCTAATACACTATGTCACAAACACATAAACCTATCAATAACACAATATAAACTATTGAATTAACCACAAAAACCAAATGAACTCCACATAATTCCAATAGCCCTGACATCATCCCCATCATCATCTATGTCATACCACCACGACCACAAATATATACCATCAACCCAACCACAACCACCGCCATGAAGACATACCAACCACATAAAAACCTTCACAATAATACAAAATATAACTACGATTATTAAATTTATAATAAATATCACATTTAACACAAAAAAAAAACATCAGTCCCTTATCACCTAATCTCAACATTGGATGACATATGTGAAAGAAAATATGATGAAAGAGTTGATAATATCCTATAAGGACCATGAAACACTGAATATAAAAAAAATTGAAAATTTCCAAGACATATCATCATCTACTTTGTAAACATATAATTATAATCTACATTTAAAAATAACATACCCAAGAAACATTAACTCATTAATCTAGAATTTTCATTTTTACGTCTTTATATACAAATGATGAGATTATATTGTATCTATGAAAAAATCCAAATGTTATCAATGAGATGAATTTGATTGGGAATATTCTAGAATATCATAAATAAATATTATCCGAAAGGAATCTAGATATGAATGAAATTAAAGATTCATTAGAGCCATCGCTCAACCTCCTCTCACACCCTCTATTTATGATAATTATATTAGAGGTTGATCTATGAAAAACATTAATCTCCATATAATGGATCAATCATATCATCAATATGAGGTGATTGATATCAATTTCTTTCATCATATCATACAACCTATGGTAATCAATATATAAACATAAACTCTTGTAATCCTTCTTAGAAAAAATCACTAGATCACTATAAGGATATTCACTAAAACAAATGAATAAATTTTTTTAAAGGTCCTAAAAATGATTATTTATCTCTATAAACCTAGTTTATTCCATGAGATGGGATTGAATATAAATACTCTCATTATTTAATACTAATAAAATCAAAAAATTACACCTCTCACTAAGGTGGTAACCATGTGAAATAATTTTGAAACACAAACTAATTATTAACAACCATAGGTGAAAAAAAGGAACCCAAAACAATCACATATGACACAAGATACTCTTCTAACACCAAATATTTAATCATCCTTATATGTCTCCAAAAAAGTCATAAATTTTTGGAGTAGTAATTCCACTTTATCACAATGAAACTAGACTATTCACCATAATGATTGTATATTGTGGTTCTCTAATAATAGTGAACACAAACATGGAAATTTAATAGTATATGTATCCCAATAATTAAATCTAGAACGTATAATCACAATAACAAAAAATCACATAGATCATAAAAAAATATTCCTTAACAACATAAAATAGAAACCTCTTAATAAGATCCTTCCTCCACCCCAATTGGATATACATGGACAAAACTCTTGAAAGTAGCAAAAATTCCTTATCCTGGTAAAAACAATAGAAATAGACATAAATGAATTAGATCACCCATTAATAAAATAACACATTTTCCATGGTAGATGTTACCAATATCATACCTCTCACTATAAAAGAATCCTCACCATGATCCAACGATGTTTTCTCAACAACAAATAACTTCCCTTAACAAGACCCATGAACCTTCTCCCTAGACTCTCAATACCCCTACACAATATATCCTAACTAATTATAACAGCAAAATAATCTATCACAACATTATCCTGATCACATAGAAAATACATGACTCAATGTTTATTGCATAGAAATATCACTTTCCGATAATGTCTATCTAAATGTCAAGCCATGAAAACCAGTCCCCCAAGAACCTTAATGAAAATACAATAAGGATGGGACATCTTTCCATTAAATGTAAACACCATGGGATTATAAGGAAAAAAGTTCAACTATATTCATTTTTACAATAATAAAATCATAAATTCAACACCATAATTATGGAATAAGAAGATAGAATGATATTTCATTTCCTCCTTGAATATCCTCCATATCCATGAGAATCATCTCCCCCTTTTCCTTAATTCATTTAAATCCAGATGATCCAATGAGTTCCCTCTTCTCTTCCATGAGATAATTCTCATCCATAATTTAATTTTTCATAACCTTAGTAAATGTAGGTTAATAAAATATATGGACCGTGGAATGGATGTATAGACTCAAATCTTATATAAATTGATAATGCATAAAATATTCTGAACCATATAAGTTAAAAAACTGAAGTAAAAAATAACATACATGGTTTTTTTAATATCAAAAAAAAATCTATGATTAATCCATACTAAATGTATGAAGATAAAAATAATCAAGAATGTGTGTCTAAAAATATTCCCATGATAAACTCTTAGTCCATATTATCATGGCTCAGATATACAACCATCTCCATGCTGAACATTTTTCCATAAAAATAGTCGTCTTAACCTTCTTCTCTTTTGGAGAACCGGTTAATTTAAATATATAATCTATTAACTCTATCCACTCTTGAGACCCTTGAGGCACATCATAACTTCTTAATATAGGAGGATATTTTGTTCAAATATCATGAAGTATATCTGAGAATATTACCCCTTCTTGGGATGGTTAATCTTTCAAACCCTAGATCACCTTTAAAAAAATCTCAACGATCTTCTTCTCCACTGGGGTCTCTGACTCAAATCATAAGGGAACATGCTATAATTAATATTAATATTCCCCACATTAGAGAACACATTCTCAATAGAAAATACACATGGTTCATTAGATCACATATTTCAAGTTATAATTTTTCAAAATAATAAACACACCAATTATAAAAAAAACAATGTTACATAAAAAAAAGTTTTTGCATCACTTCCTATACATGTTCAAAAAATGACTATTCATGTCACCTAAGTAATTATATAAAAACATCCACACATATCTTTCATGATCCATCATGTAAATAATTTTGTATGAATTTCCATAAAACCCACCCTCATCTGAGTGAGAAGTTTCCCCGAAACCATCAATTAATTCAGAAAATACAAATACATACACTCAAGTAACATGACTATCTACTGGATCATGCTTTCCCTATACCCACAAAAATTTTCAATAATACATTATAAATCATACTATTTACACTACACAAACCAAAATATCAGATCTCTATAAAAGAATGATTGTGATACCATTTAGAAAAGTTCTACCCTCATGTGACCACACCCTCAATTTGATATTCCATTGGGTCTCAGGTGATCTCATTTATCAACAGAGGCTAGTGAAAAACATTGATGGTTTAAGATTATTATTGTGTAGGGATTTACCATTTAATGGTTCACTATATCAAATAAATATATAATATTAAACAGAATATCAATTAACAAGAGAAGATAATAAAAATATATATAATATTATAATAACATCCCAACATGTCCAAAAATGTCATGCAATCAAATTATGGATCAAAGGTAAGTTATACATTCGAAAATATCGACAATAAAACTAAAATAAATGATAATTGGAAGAGTGAGTGACCAAATACTGATGAATCCAAAATCCAATGAACCATGAATAAAAGTTTCTTTGGAAACCAAATTATATATCTATATATTGCTATTATATTTAACATAAATATCAAAAATTTAATTTATTTGTAAAAATGTGAATATATACAATAAATGAGTAAATGATTCTCAAAGGAAACCACTACAAATAATTGCTTATTAAGGATCGTATTTATGAATATATATAATAGTTTAATGCCAAAAATGATTCCATTATAATCTATTATATCATTTCAATAAAGGATTAGGAAAAATAATTACACCCAAACAATTCATACATTCACTGGTTAATGTTAGTACGAGATGATCAAAATAATTCTCAAACCATATCATGAAATATCGACCCTTCCCAATGGAATATATTGAACATGGAACAATCTCATCTAGCCCCTCTATTATATATACTCAAAAAACATCATATTTATCTAAAACCATAGGGATAAGTATATATTAACAAGTCATAACACATATATTACCTCCCAAGGTCAATCATTATACATCATGGCATATCACATGTCTGACCCCTCTAGTTTAATTTTTCTTTATCAAGGAATTTCCCAAATTATGGCTCACCAAAGGAAACCTGCATGTGACCATAGTCATGGATCAAATATTACATAACAATGTTAGTGATATAAGTACCATACATAGCTTTGATCACAGCACAACACAATAATGTTACCCAATAGAAACTCTTTCACTTTATCCACCTTTTATATCATATCAATGAAATATGAATTTATTCATTTCATATATCAATGATCTTAATTTCCATACAAAAACACATATTCAAAACCATAAAAATATCATAATTTATTATAATTCAAGGAAAGGATTATTGAAACACCATTTCTTGGTTAATTTACTATTTTAAATAGTTAAATTTACAATCCCAACATTCACATTCCATTATTAATGTTACCATATATTGAAAACCTCACCTAGTAAACCATGAATTGGTCAACTGGGATGGAACGCAACAAGGCTCTAGAGACATTCTCGATCCTCCTATAATGTTGATAACCGCCAATAGTACCGATGAGAAATAAAGGGGATTATTTATCCTAAAATGAATAAATAATAAAAGACACATAAATTAACATATCCACCCAAAAAAATTGAACAACTAAACAAGATCATTACATAAAAAGGGAATAACGAAATATAATTACCAAACCAAACAAATCTATAAGAACACTAATCCTCCTTGTGACCCATAGGGTCACTCTCCAATATCAACAAAATATCATTCATGGTGATCCAAGCCAATTTGTAACTAACACCAGATGACAAAAATAATAGTAAATTATAGGCATGAGTATTAAAAATCATTAAGAATGCCCAAAAAATCTATTCCAAATGATTTTAATTTAATAAAATAATAATAATCTCCATTTTAGAATTAAAATATGAAAAAAAAATATTTTCAAACATACTCTATTTATACAAAATCATAGTGTATTCCCCATTTTCAAATAAGTAGTATATTCTTCGTTATGTAAGAGGCAATAATATTTCATTGGGAAGGAAAGAGATTTTCACATAAAAATGTGGAATGTAAGTGAAAAATATTTTTAAATAATTTTCCATTAAAATTATCAAACCATAATTTTCATTTTACTAATATTCATAGAAACATAATTGAAACACATATCACATAATAAGGTAATTGGAAAAAATATCATGAATGCATAAGAAACCAAAAAAAGAAACTCAATCCTCAACCATAGATAACTAAGAGTTGAAGTACTTTAGAGAACCAAGGATATTAGTTAATAATATAGAACATACTAAATATTTACTCATCCCATTGTAATGCCTCACTTGATGAAATAATTCTCAACCACATGCTAGGTTATTTCCCTAAAAGGCCTCATCAAGGGGCACTATACCAAATTAGAGTAGTTTCAATACTAACGGACCATAGATAGAGTGGAATCCTAACATATTGCAGAAACCGTTCACTAAAAATTCTATAAATATTCTAGGTTTCCATGTCAAGTTCAAAGTGGGGTGATCTAATGAAAAAATAGAAGAAACTATCCACATATAAATATATCACACACACAAGCATCACCCCAATCCACCATAAGGAATAATCTCTTTCATTTCTAAGAAAAGATCACAAAATACGCCAATCTGAGGACCTACCATCCCATTAAATAAAACCAATGAAAAAGGATCATCCAAGGATATTTTTTTGATGAAACTGATTTTTTAATGTTCTAAATGGGCCTTAAATAACCTTCACATGTCAAACCATTTCTTAAGATCCAAACACATACTACCTTCAAAACCATAAATACGAAAAATCATTTTCACATGAAAAAACATAATGAATTCAAATTTAATATCCCAAACCATAATTAAAGAATCCATATACTTTTAAAAAACCAAAATAATTCCTTATAAATATCAAGTAACATACTAAATACAACATTAAATTTTATCAAACTCTTTGTGTGTCTAGGTTAACAAAAAATAACAATTTACATAAAAAAGTTAAAAATCACCTATTTGTCTTAAAGAAAATCTTCCAAAAATATTAAATTACAAATTAATAACCAAGGAAGGTAAAAAAAATAATAAATCTTTGATTTTTAAACTTAATGGACATGTGAAATGGGAAACGAATGTCAATAAGCAATCTATTTAACAACACCAACCCAAAAAACCATCACGAGGGTTAAAAAGACCAGAACATACCCAAAGTACCTTAGAAAATAATATAATTAATTTAAACTCAATGAACCAAGAACCCTAGATCCACACATCCAAGGGAGAGGGGGGAGCACCATGAAACTTGAACAATTTGAAGAGGTATACGAGATAAGGATAATAAAATGAAGATTTATCCCTAACGAATAATGAAATATCTATATCCTACCGTTTTTAGAGGAGAGGAGGCTTGGAGTTGAAGGGAGGGGCTCCCTTTAGGTCGCATGATCTAGGAGAAGAGAAAATGTTGTGCCTTGGTGTTAAAATATGAAAATGTTAGAATTGTAATTTCACACTTTTAATGACCTAGGAACTGAGCATGGTTAGGCCACATGGTTACCCAAATAGTGCACCAACATTTATCCCCTCCCTGGATACACTGGTCACTCACACAGTTTGGCCGCATGATTTGGTAAATCAAGCACCAACTATGCATCATGGTTCATTAAAAAATTTCAAAACCATCTTCATGCCTTTTTTATGGTATTACTAATAAAGATTAAGTAATTTTACCTTGAAAATATACACTCAATATCTATGAAATAATATACTAGGAGTTGAACTAGATGAATTAAACCATTCATATCCCATGTAACTCAACTCGTGCAAAAAAAAATGCACTAAAAAGAGAACCGGCATTATGTTATTTCAATGTTACCCCTAAATTGTTCAAATAAACCATGAAATAGAATTAAAATATCCCAAACCTCAATATTTAAATTGGAACACCCCCAAAATGTGGGTGATACCCAAAAATAAAGGTAATGTAACATAAAATTAGAAAATAAATACCATAGTGTGAAAATTATCCCCACCATCATTATCCCTACCCCTGAATAGCCTTTATATTCCCATTTGATCAATCAAGGTCATAGAAATTCCAAATTCATATGGTTCAACCCCAGAAACTGATGAACACCTCAACAACCAGAAAAATGTAACTCAAACTTCTATATGGAACAAATCCATGAACCCAAACCATTTTTCAAATAAATTGTAAAAATCAATCCACAAAATCTTTATCTTTTCCCCAAAAATACTAGTAGGCCAGCTCAAAGATCCCACCCTTCACAAATATGATGATAAATAAATAATCACATGAAATTAAACTAATATTCACTAGATTCAACCAGGAATTCTAGAGTATAATCCCCGCCATTTTAAAATTCTAAAAGGGTCACTAACTAAATTCAGTCATAAAATTTCAACACTATAAAATAGAGTGACTGCTAATAAATCCAATGAGGAACCGTGTGAACCTTCCACGCAGTGAGAACCCCTTTATTCTAACAAGATAGAAATAAGACACAAAACAATGACATACTTCCACTATGTATTAAATAATTAAAAATTTTCAAACAACGCACTTTCATTAAAACTGAGGTTCTCAAATGATTCCCAATCAAAATTCATTATTTCAAACAAATAGTCAACACCATATGACACCGTAAATAAATAGAAAACAATATACTACAAGACACAACCACTTAGATGGAAGGACCACTCAAATAGAAGGTGCCTTCAAACTGAACCCAAGACAACAACTCAATCCTACAAACAATTTTCAATGTCCTATAAAGGGGTAGATGTGGCTCTAAATTGCTTCATGGAAACACCCTGACAAAATATTTTCATGTGACAAAGGAATCAATAGGTATGGTAGGTCTTTATGAGGACAATGTCTTCTAACCACCATGATTTCTACATTGATGAAACCGCAAGATCCTATTCCCAAAATAAGTAGTTGAATGATATGAAGGCCTCTTAATTCCCCTACCAACACTACCAGCTTTAGTCGTCTTTTGATCAATTTATCAGAACACCCATCAATTATTATATATAATTTATGAAGTATAGCATCTTCAATCACCCTATCTAACATAGAATAATCCCGAATAACTTTCCTCAGGTAGTGAGAAATGGGGGATTGATTGAACTCTGACACCTTCAAAGAAAATTGAGGATTTAAACCATTATAAAAATGTTGAATTTTTGGGTATCATCCTCAGAACACTTTAGGAGATAAGGAACTAGATCCTAAAAACTAATAATTAAATTGAACATTAATCGCTCACCTTGCTGACAGAAAAAAAACTCCATCGCCTTATTCTCCTTCAAAGCCTCATAGTAATAATTTTGAATTAATAAATATTTTAGGAATTCCCATGTATGATTCTTTTTAGGCTTGGTCTAAAAAACCGACTTCCACCAATTCCAACTTGGACCATCATTAATAATGGAATCAAACATAATAGTTAATGACTAAATAAACTAAAAGAAACGGATGATCCCTTCGATCTTCTAAATCTACTTTTCTTCTTCAATGGGATCCTATTGACCATAAAGGTAGGGGGACTCAGCTTTTGAAACACAATAAAGAAGTCATTAGGTTGATCATCTTGAGGTCCCACTAATGGTGAACCACCCATAGCTGAACCTTTATTATCCATTGAATCATTGTTGTGGGAGTGCACTAAACAACAAGAAAACCAAAAATCAATAAAAAAAATTCACCAACATAAAGTAGTACTTTATAAAAACTGAAACAAAATACCTATATAACAAGAAAACATGCAAAACAACCAACATTTTTTAAAACCTCCAAATTTTTCCTCTAAAATGATTTTAAAAAGAAATACAAATTTGATCGGTTTCATGATCACTAATGGTATTCAATAAGGCCCCACACATGTATATTCATATAAAAAACAAGGAACATGTCAACTCATTCCATAAATAACCAAATTCATTACACAAATTCATGGATGTGAGCACCTATTGGGATTTAAAGGTCAAAATAAGACAATTCCATTTTTCAAAAAATGTTTAACAAAATTTTTATATTCCCAATCTACATCCCTTTTCAAATATATCCTAATTTTGAAAACATTCCCATAAAATATTCGTAAAAAAATCATTTCAAAAATAAATTTCCATTTCAAAAATATCCAATTTTGATACACCTCAGTTTTTTAATATCAAAATCCAATTTTGATAATCCAATTCCTATTTCATAAAAAATCATATTATTGAATATTTATTTCCTAAATATTTCATTAAAATAAATATACAAACTAATATCCCAATATCGCATTAAAAAAATTACCTCTTGAAACTAGGTTTTCACAATACAAAACAACATTTTCAAGATAAAATCAAAATCAAGATGGATTAAAAAACTCCAAAATTTGTGTAACTAGTGTCGATGGGTGGCATGGAGATATGGTTGGAAACAATATTCCAATCACACCACTATCATGTTGAATAATCGAGGACCATGTATCGGGATCCAAAAATATGTATAGGACCTTAAAGCTCCTAGATAGCGTTTTCCCAACTCTTGTATCATTTTCCCATGAACAAAAAATCCCATAAAAAACCAAGACTAACATTGCATGGAAGCTCATGGTTTATTCTAGAATGTGTTGGCCAGAAACTCCCCAAGTCCCACACCCCAATCTATGAAAGTCATAATTCAAATACCATGACATGTGAAATAATATTTTAACTCTGGAATGTAGGTCCACTAAAGAACCCTACCTCCTTTAATAAAATTTTCTCATGAACCACCTTCGGTCGAACCAGAACGAGTCACCCGAGATAGCCCACAACATGGCCTTAGAGGCATTACCAATCCTCTTGGGATAATGATAAGTGCCAAAGTAATTACTGAGAAACCAAGGGAATGGTTTCTACAAATATAAATATATAAATTATGTAGTGGACATAAAATAATCAACCTAAAAATAATAAATTAATTGAAAAACTATATTAAATCCTTACCTAAACTGGGAATACAACAAAATTGGAATAACAAAACCAAACTAAATTTTATGAACTCTCTGAATCCATGTCACCCTGAGGGTCACCCTCTAATCTTAACCCAACATTTCTCATGGAGATCCAAAACAATCTCGAACATGAACCATACCCAAAAATAATTGAAAACTATAGGCATGAGTATTAAAACATAGTAGGTGTGGCCGATCAAATCTATTCTCCATGAATTTCATTTAAAACCCCATTATAAATTGAATGTTTGAAGAAAAATTTAAATAACATATATTTTTACCCATTTTCAAATTAAAATAAATCATTTTACATTTCCCTTCTTCCACTTAAAACTATATTCCTTTTCAGAAATAATTATTAACATTTCATATGGAAAAAATAGGTTTCCACATAAAAAGGGGGAAATAAAGGGTAAAATATTTTCAAATCATTTTTCCATAAACCTTTTAAAACAATCATGACAATTTTTAATGAGATGAAGAACAAAAAATATATAAGAAATAATGATCACAAGCTACAAAAAAATGATTTATAGCAATAGAAATTTACTGATATATAATATATTTATTGGTAAAAATAAGAAATTCCAATAGATATTAAATTTTATATGTGTTTATTTTTAGAACCATAAATTTTTTTGCTGACACTTATATCTGTTGATATTGATCAGTTAATACCAATAATTCATTTCAAAATAGTAAAATCTATTACTTTATGAAGTCAATAATTAAATTTATTTAATAAAAAATAAATTTATTGCTAATAATTGTTATTAACAACATATTTTTTAACATTATAAAAATGTGTTGTAACAAATTATTCAACAACATTAAATATTTAACAAAAAATATGAGTATATGTATATATATTTTTTTTTAAATGATAAAATTATAACATTTTAATAAAATCAAATAATCATTTGTTTTCGTTGAATGATTATAGGTTTGGGAATATATATATATATATATGATTTAAAATTGATGATAAATGGTTATAATTTTTGGATATTTTAAGAATATAGAATGTAAAAAAGTATAAACTAAAAAAATAAAGTCACTTATATAAAATTTTATTATATATATATATTATAATTTTTTATTCAGAATATATATAAATGTAAAACTTTTTCTATAATATATAAATTTATTATAAATTTCATATAACTTATGAAAAAAAATTTAAATTATACCAATAATATGACAATATATTCCATAAATTAAAATTATCGAGTTGTATAGATAACATCAGTATTACTTCACTTTCAATTGTTATACTCCGACACAGTTAAATTAAATTTTTGGGGTCAAACTAAGATTGAGACCTATAAGAAAATAATTTTTATTATTATTATAATTTTTTGTTTCTATTATTGTTTTTCGTTACAAATTTTTGTACTATTTCTTTTCCCCTCTCCGTTTCTCCCCAATGTTTCCCCAGCATCTCCCAATCTAGTATGTGGCACACACCCTATCCTAGAAGAACCTCATTTTCTCGCCTCCCTCCTCCCCTGAAAATGGAATATGACCATCCCTCCTTCAAATTTCCCATGCGGTCTCCTACAATTATCATTCATTCTCCTCCATTATAATCTTATCCTCTTTTAACCATTACTTTCGTTCTCTTATTTGTGGTTTCCAGGGCAAATACAAACCCTAAGATGAATTTGGGTGTTTTATTTGATTATTCTCAATTGTAAAGGTTCATGAGCTCAAAATGGGGTCAGTTTTATCCATGATTGGAGAAGGAGTTTTTAGGTAGTTGATATGTTCTTTATGGGATTGTATTTGAATATACATACATCCTTGATTGTTCCACAAATGATTCATTTCATACATTCTAATACTCATAATATCAATTTCATTACCATAAAATATTTATTTCACGATTTAATTTCCTAAATTAAATCATTTTTCTTTAAATGGGAATGTGATGTTAAACACATAAGATGAACTGGTGAACCATCATATAATATTAGCGGTATGCTTGTAGAGTTCAATTAGATTTATGATTTCTATGATTAGGGATTAGGTATGACTCATATTTTATTCAAATGAGGGATAGAATGGTTTGGGGTTAAAATAGTGTTTCACTTATATAGTCTGTCAAAGAGAAATATAGTATTCATTCCATTCATTACTGGGTGTTGTAGTTTCCTTGAATGAATCATGGAGATTTACTGTATGATCAGGTTTCAATGTTTGTTGTCACTTGATATCATTAATCACTATGGATTTTCATATCCTCTTCTTAGTTTTAGGAATTTTTATAAACTCCAAAAATTTATGTTATTTTTCTCCTTGTGCCTTCTAGTATAATTTCAGGATTCTTAATAACAAACACATCAAACATATGAATTCAGAATCCAACATAAATTGTTAATGTCTTAATGGATTTTTTATAATCTTTTCTTATGAAGATCTGGTTATATTATTATAATATTCAGTTTTGTGGTCAATACCTAGGGAATTTCATTGTGTTCAAGGTGTGGAAAACTTCATGAGAAAGGCATTTAGTGGTGCTTTCCAGGATAAACTATTAAGAAATTCCATGCAACATTCTTCTAGCCTATTTGTAAAGTCATCATTTCATCCAAGTAGCACAACATTAATTTCAATTTCAAATTTGGTCACCTAATTTATTTCTTTGTGGTGTTGTTCTAGTAATTGGATTTAATTATATATATTAAACCTTCATTTATTACAATTATTTCTATATGTTTTACTTACCTATCATGATGCATTGATTTCTTCTATATTTTCTAGTTTCATTTTAGTTTTCACCTGTTTTCTTTAGTCTATATGGATTTTTGTATTGGTTTCTTAGTTTTATGAATTATTATAATCTATTGAAATGTATGAGACTTTTGTTCTTGTTAATATTAATAATATTTGATGGTTACCAAACAAATACACTTGAAAAACATGTATTCACACACATGTTGGAATTTCCAAAGTAGTTAAATATTTTTGTATGAAAATTTTTTAGATGGATTTGGTTAAATATTTATAACATCTAGTTATTTATTCAATTCTCGTGAGGCACCATATAACATTTTCATAAAACAATTAAATTGATTTTTTTAAGGATTATGTGTTTTCTAGATTTTATATAATTTTTTGTATGATCACTGAAATTAATTTTCAAATTTTAACAATTCATTCAAATTCAAAATTTAGTTATTTGAATCTAAAAATATAACAAATATCAATAAAAAAAAAATTTAATTAAAAATATTCAATAAATATATTATATCTTCTTTTAAAACAATTATTAATATTTTATTATATATGGATTATGATTAATATTCAGCTTGTTTATTGGAATTTTATAATTGATTACTTTTTTTTCACTGACTAATTAATTATAAGAAAATGATAACATATATCGTCATATCATAAAACATCTATTTTATCCCCACCATTTGCATTTTGTTTTTAAATATTTATTTTTCACTCAATAATGAAATTATAATGACTTCTATTAATATTAAATCTTTATAACTGTTCAGTTCATATTTCATTTTTCTTCTATGTATTGATTGATTTCACTAAATTTATATCTCCTTCAATTAGGATACATTCTTTATGACCCAAAAAATTTACATGGTGTCATAATATCTGTAATTACTAGAAATCATATCATGGTGAATTGGATCCCAAAAATATTTCTCTAAAATTCAATATTCTTGATTAATCTACTACCTAGATGTGTGACCTATAGCGAAGAATTATCAATCATGTCTGATTCATGCATCACCATTTTGAGGTATGGTGGATTTTTTTTGATTATAAATAAATATTAGTTATACAATGTGTTGTATTTATTTTAATAAAATCTAATCCATTCTTAATTCCTTATTTGATTGTAATATTGAAGTAAATTTTAATATTACTCACTTTCACACTTCAAAGTCATATAGTCATCTTAAAATTGTTACTCAAATTAAGTGCAGAGTGACCAAGTAGTATGTAATCCTAGTTATGATAATTTTTTTACACTAAATCCATTAGATATATTTTCAGTATTTACTTTAAAATTTATATATCTCTTGGGTAGAACTATTTTCAATTTGATTTTATTGTACTCAGTTAATTTCTCTTACTATAATCCCTCATTTTTATGTTTTTTATTCATTAAATTCATTGCATGAATTATCTAAATATTATAATGATTATATATTTTCTTCGACCAGTCATGGAGGTGGTGGAATTTGTATGCGGGGAGGGATATAATTCAATATTAATGATGGTAAGTTCATTACATTTTCCCATGATATTTTTTAAAACAAATTGACGATTGCGCCCCATTGGGTAAAATTATCTGAAAATCATTCAATTAACAAAACAACATTTTGATTTGGACCCAATAACAAAATCCATAAAAATCAATTAGATATTTAGTTTGGCATAATTTGTTCATTGTTAGCCTCCACTTTCTATTTGACATGATTTATTGAGGAAGTAGGGAAATCACTATGAGATTATTACTTCATTTTTCACTCAAGATATCATCATTCCTTATTATCATGAATGAAAACATGATGTATTTCTTGAATGTTTTTTCATGAGGCCATATGTTTTATTCATTCATCTCTACCAAAAAACATGTACTCTAATATTTTGTATCCATTCAATTTCTCCATTTCCACACTTTTCATGTAGATTGGTTAGAGTCCTAATCCCAATAAAAACATGATTTTATTATAGGATTCTAGGTATTTCCTAATAAAGAAATAGTAACTAATTTGTAAGGCCACTTCTCAACTTCTTTAATTGATGAACTCTACTACTTCAAAGTGGAAGGAATTTTCATCTCAGTAGCACCTTCCTAAGGTAAGTGTTTTTGATTCTTGAGAATACTTATTTATATGGAATATAAACCTACCAATTACTTTCCAAATTATTTAGAAGATCCTTTTTAGAAACCCAAGGATGAATAGTATAATGTTTTCACATTCAACACACCCCTATATAATGTAAAAAACTGATCATAGATTTTCTTGACATTAAATATAACTTCATTTATTAACACATCATATTCTTAATGTTATTAGAGTATATTTTAAAAAACCGTTCCATAAGCCTTCTCTTAGCCGTTATTGTCTGCTTTGCCCAATCGTCTGATGGCACTAACTGTTGCTTTTCTTAGTGGCATACCAAATCATTCAGCATTTTATTTGATATAACGAAATCATCTTTGAACTTTTGGATATGAAAGTAATGATTATAAATGTATTGAATCATCAAACTTCCCAGTCATCTTTTCTCAGCAACTCTGCATCTGTTTTGATCTATATATTCTTGAACTCTAGTGAAAAATCCAGATTGGTGCTCATTTTCCCCATTTTTCTAGGTGCTGCAATGTATTTTTTAGACATTACACCTTTAATAAAATTTTAATCTTATAATTTAACACCATGGAGTTTTTAATCTTTATATACTTAATGTGAACCTCTCACAGACCTTGATCAATGTCAACACCAAATGATTTCATTTCATCAAGTGATAGATCAGATATTTGATCTCCAAAATGGCTAGAAAAATTTTTACTAATGAAACTATTAATTATTATGTGCAATAAAAAATCACTACTCATATTGATATGATTTTTAGTCATTCTAAGAAATGTTGTTACATCTTTAAGAACTTTTTTGTAGCTTGATATATGACTATAGACCCATGGTAGTGAAAATTATGTCACCTACGAACATTGATGATTTAATATTATTAAGGATTACCTTATTTATTGACTCACATGTTAATGACTCCTTGAGGATGATTACTATTGTGTTTGTGATTTTATATGTAGTGTTCAAACATTGTAGATCTTGAAATTGAGTGGGAGTTGAGTGGGGTTTTATTGTTTCCCTGGAATAATTTTATCATTTATTTGCTTCTTTAATCCCTATAAAACATAAAATTATCCACGATTGATATGAAAAAAATTATTGTATCCATATATTATTCGAATTCAGTGGTATTGGAAACATATGATCACTTTAATCTATATTTTGTTTGTGCATATGTTGGAAACCCTACATGCATCACCATGAAATGTTGCAGGAAACACTGGGAATCACATGAAATACTACAAGCATCAACATGAAACTCTACAAGCAACAATGGGAATCACAGGAACTTCTGCAAGCATCACCATAATTAAGATATTGATATTAGTACATTAACCATATAGTAAACATATATTTTTTCTATGAAATTCATTCATAACATATTATACTATTTGAAAAGTTATTTTTTAATGTCATAGTTCTTCCTTAATAGTCACGATGAATGATGAAAATGTGTCTTATAATAGTAGACTATTCTATTATTCTCATTATAGATTGTTGTAGTTTTTTAAAACCATAGTTGGGTATTCTCAATTAATATTCATAGTTGCATGTTCTATATTTTTTATTTTTGGTATTAATAGTCATACTGAAATAGATTTATTGTAAATGGAATAAGTAATCAAACCTAAGATCGTGGATTTCAAAATAATATCTAAACTAAATTAGATTTATTTGAAGAAGTAGGAATTTAATATTAAATATCTTGTTTGATGTGATATTTTATTTTATAGGCATATACATTGCTATAATTTTATATTTTACACAAATAATATTTTTTTTGTAGTGTTATATTAGGGATGATCTAATTTCTTCTAGAAGTTTATGAAATGGAAAATGATTTCATGAGAATGGATGATCAGTGAAATTTGGGATGGCTTGCTTCATGTGGCCAATATGATCCTACTATTGTTGATCTCATACATTGTGGTAACATCATGGCGGGGAGGGTGAAGTATAATCATGAACCTCGATCTCAGTGTGAACCATTATAGTGTGATTCTACTCCAGTTTTTGGGCATCATTGAGGCACTGGTTTGTTATCCACCATGACCAAAATAAGTTTCAGGGAAGCAGATTTTGGTTTGAGTGACTAGTTCACTGGACTGAGTGAATATATCTAGATGCTAATTAAGGATTTTTTGGATATGGATATTAATATACTACTAACATTAGCATTAATGGTGCTTTAGTGTTAGTGGTCATGTCACTGAATGTGAACTGGGATCATGTTAACCTGAAGCTAGGCTTCATATCATTTTATTTAGAAACCTGAGTTTTGTACATTATTATTTTTTCCAATATAGGATTTCTAGTTCAGGTTGTCCATGCAACTTGTTGATGGAATCCATATGGTAGCATGATAGGTTAGAATCCTTTCATATCATTGATCAATTATCGAAGGGGTTTCAATATGTTGGTGTTGAACATACTGGAGATGACATGTTTGTGTTGATGAAACTATTGAGATCTTGCTGGTAGGAATGGATGTGATAGTTCTTGGGCTGACTCAATGGAATGGATTGGGAGTTTCTTTTACAAGCTTGTTGGCATGGATGGGATTCTCTTATGCAAGCATGGCATGGACGTGTCATTGATCGCTTGTGGGCGAACTTGTGGGGGAAATGACTCATTTGGAAAAAATGGGTTTGGGGTTGGTGTGCTGGTGGGGTGTGATGGATACTATTGTATTAAATTTAGTCATTAATATAATTATTATTCAACTAACCTTCAAAATGTGTTAAACTCATCTTAGATTTAATAATTAAATATTATGTGTTATATATTATAAATTATTAAATATTATATGAAATATTTCTAGTAATAAAAATTTACAATTTTTTTCGAATTTAATTAATAAACATATATTTTATATTGGTAATATTATTTACAATAGAAAATTATTCCATTACTACCTGTTGAAAATCACATTAAACAAAATATATATTATTTTCTAGAATTATTATAACTGTAACTTAACTATTTTATCTGTAACATAATACATTTAGTGACATAGTTTTTACCTAAAATTTAGTGATAAGGAGATATATATTGGTAAAATGTTTTTCTGACAAAAATTAACTTTTACCATAAGAAATGTCCATATAGGAAAAGGTGAAGTATTTTTTAGTGACATAAAAAATTAAATGGAAAACAACATGCATATTTAACCAACAAATATATGAAACTCAATCATCTATCGTAGATAACTAAGTGTCGAAGGACATGTGGGAACCTAGAATATCATTAAATAATCTAGAACATTATAAACATTTGACACATCTCATTTTCATTCCTCACCTGAATAAATCATTCTCACCCACATGATCAATTTGTGGCATATCAGGCCTAACTGAAGGGCACTCTCCCAAAGAAGAGAAAAGTCTATACTAAAAGACACAAGCAAGAGTGGAATCCTGAGCTAGTGTAGAAACTGCTCACTAAAAATTATTTAGTAATTCCACTTTACCATGTCATGTTAAACATTGTGTGAACCAATCAAACCAAAACAGAAACTATCCACATATACATATATCACAAACATAAGAATCACAAATAAGAATCACCCCAAACCACCCAAAGGAACAATATCTTTCCATTTAACAAAAAGATCACAAAGCATTCCACTGTGAGGACCTCCCATTCCATTTAAAATGACCAAGGAAATAAGATCATTCAATGAGAGTTTTAAAATTAAACCAATTTTTTCAAACATCGAAATTGGCAATAAAATGTCTTCACATAACAATGCATTTCATAAATAACCAAACACACAATACCTTTAAAAATGTAAATCCAAAAAGTCATTTGCACAACAGAAACCACCAGTTATTCCAATGAATAAACCAAAACCATATTTCTAGAAGCCATATAAAATTTAAAAACAAAATTCATGCATTATAAATAAATAGAAACTAATAAACGACAACAAATAATTTTATCGAACAATTGGTGTGAAAACACACAACAAAACATTACCATTTACTTCAAAACAAGATAGAAATAACCTCCTTGCACGTCAATGAACTATTAAAAAATTATATATCATTAATTAATGTATAAAGATGTTTAAAAAAGAAATAAATCAATGATTCATAAATTTAATGGGCATGTGAAAAGATAAAACTAGCTAAAACCACAAGATCATCAATAATGCCAACCCAAAACAACATCACAATGGTTCCAAGAAGGCGGAACATCCACAAATAACCTTAACATAACCAAAACTCTAATTTAAAATAAAATAAACAAGATATCGTGATATAAAAATCCATCTAAGCGGAGTAACCACCATGAAAATAAAAGAATAAGGATGATGGATAAGAGACAAGGAGAATACCCTGAAGATATATCCCCAAAACATGAACAAGTCACTAGATCTAACCCTTAGAAGAGTAGAGTAGGATTGGTGAATAATTGATGGATGCAATTTGGCTTTAAAAATTTAGGGGATTATGATATTGGGTTTTGGGGGGTCAAAATCAGAAGTGGGTATAAGATAAATTTCACACTTTTAATGACCAAGGAATTATGAACGGTTAGGCCACATGGTTCCCCAAATCGTGCACTCATAGAGATAAACTCAATAAAAACACTGAGAACTCAAATTATTTGGCCACATGGTTTGGTTAATCATTAGAAAAACACATGAAATGGTGTATTCCAAATTTTTAGAACCAATTTCACGCCTTCCACATAGTTTACATTTCTATTCTTAAGTCATGAACCCTTGACTAGAGACACTAGAAGGCCCGCATGGATTATCCTCAGAGTTCAAAGTTTGAATCAAACCATGCGCACCCATTGAAACTAAATCAATAAAATTTGAAAATGAACATAAAAGATACTCTACATTAAGAGGCTTTACAGTTACAACGAAACTATGAAATATAATGAAAATATCACAAAGCTCAAAATTTCAATCCAAAACACCTCAATCCAAAGGGAGAAAGAAAGACCAAATGATAATATGACATAAAGGAAAAAAAATAAAAACTACGGTGAAACACCAAAAATACACATTAACCCCTAAAATTTAGGTGCTTATTCCCAAGGAAATTTATTTACCTTATTCCCATTAAATATACCATATTAATACATGAATAGGTTTATTATCAAATAAATTCCACTCATTAAATACATTAAAAATTATCATATCATTCATATAATTATAAACAATATCATTACTCCCATAACATGAAATAATTAGATAGAAATTTCCATTAATTACCTTGATAATTACCTTTTTTATTAATATCGTACCGTGTTTAATCATTTAATATCCAAACATTATTATCCATTTTATATTCACATATAATACTATCCTTCAACTATGAATTCAACATTTAAATCAATTATAATCTAAATTCTAGACCCAGTACAACATTATTAGTTAACAATAACATTCAAATAAATCATACCAAATTAAAATCTGAATTTTTAGTTTTATTTCCAAGACAAAAGCCCATATATAAATGAAAATAATCAATAATTCCACAATTAAAATATAAATAGATTCCAAATACATGAGAAATAAATTGGTCTACTATATTATTGATGGTAAGTAATAAGCTAATGGAATGTGGATCATGAAACTCCATGAACTCAAGAATTGAATAATCTATGTAATATAAATTTAATCACAATAACATAGTGATAAAAAAACATTGCATTTACATAAAAGGTAATATTCACAATAAAAAAACCAATGTGAATATAATAAACTAATTAAAGCAATAATAATATCTCAAAAAATGGTAGTATTGGACCTCAATATTTTAGATTGGAAGTTATACAGTCCCCAAATTTCTATCAAATTTTTATCTTAATCATCCATAAATATAAGGGATTCTATGTTAGGAACAAATCATTGAACTGTAAATAATATAACTTCCCTTCATTAAAATATTCCATTTAAGTACCTTCTGGAACCCACTGTTATCTCATCAGCCACCTAGTGGTAGTTTTAGTGGCCTTGTTCCATTAGCTCAACAAATGAGTACCTAAAACCCCCTAACATGGTACCTGGTGGCCTCTATTGAGATTTCCCATAAAATTTCACTTATAAATAATTTCCCCATCAATTATTTTAACCTCAATCACCCAAACTAAAATTTTAATTATCACCAAAATCATCCCAAATACAAAAATGAAATATAGTTCATTCCTTAATGATAGGAGTCAATATAGTTGTGTTCTAAAATAATAAAATTTTCCTTTAAAAAACTAAATGGAACTACCTATATATAGAAAGTGTTTAAACAATATAAAATCTGAGATGAAGATGAATCTAGAATGTTTTTTTGGAATAAATCATTCTAAAAAAATGAGATATAAGGTTTGAACCACACATTGACATATCAAAACATTGTAAAGTCAACAGATGAAATATAATAATAATCATCTATGCGATTTGAGTTTTATGTAAGTGGGAATGTATTCTAAAAAACACATCATGGAGGTGGTTTATGCGTCTCAATATGAATGGAAACTAATCCATATATATATTGTTCCCATCAAAATTCTTGAAAATTTTAGAAATGTGTGTTATCACCAAGTGCATCCAAAAAACCTCACACAATTGCATGATGTGTTCCCTATATCTATATTATGAAATTATATTTATGATCCATTTTATATCTTGAAATAATATGTTTTTCAATTGGGGCATGATATCTCTCAATAGGATCAACTAGTGGAGATCATATATTGTAGAGAAAAAGTACTATAAAGAAGACCACTCGTATGGTTGATGTTTTATAGTGATATCAGATTCTTGAGGAAGTAACCTAGGAACTAGAAGATGTAATGAGATAAATATTCCTTCATCAGTTATCATTAAATCATAGAAATAATGAGCTAATTTTTTTTAGGTGGGGAATATAAAACCAAAAAAATTTATAATAATTTTCCATTAAATAAAACTCATGTTCTTGATAGCTTAGCATACATTCCAGAGAAAACTAAAATAAACAATTATTTATTTCCATATTGTAAAATTTTCAAAAAGAATATAAAATAATTTATTGTAATATATGTAAATGAAACTTAAATACTAAAATTAGAAAATTAATGAGATAAAAAAGTTATTTAAAATACCAAAATGTAAAAATATTCATCATCACGAACAACCATGAATATCATACCACCAATGATATGTATAAAAATAATATAAAACCATAGAACTATTAAAAAACGCTGAATAATAAAATTATGTAATAATACTAATTTATTTTATGGAGTATTTAAGGAAATATATAAAAAATTAATAGAGGATACTATTGTCACTATGAATTTATACAAACCTTTGGTATAAGATAAATTAATGAGATAAATTATATTATTATTTGATACTTAATTAATAGAGTCATGATATTATACCATTTTAATATAATCATTGATAAGATTGTTATAAATTGATATGATGATAGTATATAATTTATGTATGAATACTGATGTTATTGAATCTAGTAGTAGAAGTCACGCAAATGAGGCTCATTTATGTTAGCCGGAAAGAGAAGGTATCAATAGATTTTAATCATAAAGAAGACCAATATGATCTTTTTCAAGGAAAAAATGAGTGCAATCATCCCTGGGAGAGGTTAATGCTCATGGAAATGAATGTGAATCCATACTAGCTGAATCGCCACCCATGACTTCTACCATTTTTATCACACCCTTATGGATTATGTAGAAGTATGGAGTAGTTTTTTAACTAGAAGTTTGGATGATGTAAATTTACAATTATTAATGAAATAAATTATATTACCAAATTTCAGATTATTAATATTATTATTATATATTTATACATTTTCATTTTTAATAAATTTAGTACTAATGTACTCAATGAATGGTTAACTCATCACCTTCATTTTATTATCCTAGAAGAATAACAAGGCTTTATTAAAAGGATAAATATCAATGGAGTTGTTAGTTTGGATTATGAAATTTTAGATGACATAGAATAAAATGTGTGGGGGTTATGTTATGATTATTTTTGATATGGAAAACATTTTATAATATGTAATAGGGCTTCAACTTATTATCCTTATGGAATATGGGTTTTAATGAATAAATGTGTGTCTTATTAGTTATAAATTTTTAATCTATATGTATGTCTATCTATCACATGGGTATGATTTAGAATTTATTTATGTTAGTGAGAGTGATTAGTAAAGGTGATCATATTTACACATCCTTTTTATTATTTCATGTGATTTTTTTGAAGTCTAAATATATGTATGGAAAAAGGGAGTGGTTGTAGTTTTTTTGATAGTTTGGTTTAACAAATTTGTAACAAATACATTTTATAGATTCCTTATTGGGTTTTAGAATATTAATTAGCGGTTCATAAAAAATTTCCAAAAATATAATAAATTTTTATAGATTATGGAGTTGTGAAAATATCAATGTGAATAAGAATTGTTTAATAGTTCTTAGAAATATGTCTGAAATTAAAAATATTCTCGTTGAGTGGTGGAAAGGTAATAAGAGTATAGGTTTGTATATTGTGTGGTTTAGGGTTACATTGATTCATGTGTTCATTTTCATTCATCATTTTAATAATTTTTGGTTGATGGTGGATAGTCGTATTAAAAATTGGATGAATAATCTATTATACATTGGTTAAAGGATTCCCTTGATAAATAGTTTTTTATCTTCTGTGTCTTTTTACATTTTTATAATATTTTGGTTCCTAAGGATGTTCTTCTTGGATTGTAATGGTTATTCTATGACTTTAATTCGTGTAGTGAAAGGGAGAGTCAATATAACTTGGGTAGCTGGAGGAATTTTTCTCATCCAATGAAGGAGATTTTTATTAATCATCATGATTTAGAGGAGATTATAGAGGCTCATCATGCCAATATTTATTGAGACATTCTTATAGGTACTTCTTTATGAGATCACTATAATCATGTAACCCATCGTAGTGTTTAAAATGCGATGAAAAAGAGCAATAAAGTCAAGAATTCTCTATTTTGGAATAATTTTTTTTATACCTAAAATCATGGATCATGCACAATGAATTGTTAGTGAATGTAAAATAACATTTTTTTAAATGTTTCTGGCATCAATATTCTGTTTTTTATTCTAGTTTCCATACGCCAAATATAATTATTGGGGAGAAATTTTCATATTTAGATCTTCCTAATTTGGGTTTCGATGAGGAATAACAGTCCATAGCCAATATAATTGTTTTTTCTCTTATAAATCATAACTTAGTCTTTACTCTAAGTAACAATTTCATTTTTTTATTAAAAATTGTTATGATTCCTAAAGGATTCTTATGTATGATTAATTGATGTTATTCTTTATTCATGGATGAATGTAAAACTTCTATAATGATTTTATTAATTTGGAGGATAATATGTAATGTGATTCACATTGATAAAAATGTGCAATGGGTAGGTATCTTGTTGGTCTCAATGTTCATATATCGTAGCTATAACTCATTAAATATTGAAGCTCAAATTATTACTAAAACTAAAATTCTATTTGGCATGGGAATTATCTATATAGTAGTCATGGATTTTTCCATTACTTTGGATTCATCCATACATCTCTTCAAATTATGGTTATATTCATCAACTTCATTAATACATTATGGTAGTTTTCTATTGGTCCATCTGTTGTGTCCATAATTAGGATTTTCATGTAGTAAATACTATTTCTCTATCCATTTTTTTATATAAAGTCTAAAAACTCTAAAAAAATTGTTTTTCATTTAAGATTTTATTCTCTAAAAAATTTTATTCATTAATTGTAGATGGATATTTGGTGCATTATGAAGTAATGAGATTTTATTTCTAGGGGATGTTAGGTTCTCAGGTATCCTCCTAGGTTTCGGTACAATTATAACTATTCTAGAACCTTTATCAACAACATAATGATATGGGGAGGGGTTATTCATGATCATTGATGGTAAATATTATGTGATATTATAAAAACATTTAGTCATGGTTCTTCTTTGATAGCAGAGGAGATGAACTTATATTTTGGCCTCAGTATGTTCTAGTAGATAGGTATTCGTCTTGAGTATATTGAACATGATTCTTCCTTAATTTTCATGTTTTTAGGGATATATAATAATCACATATATCAATCTTATATATGATGAATGAATGTGCACTGAAGATGGAGGGGGGGTTTCAGAATTATCCACATATGGAGAGAAAAAATATGTTTTCAAATTATCTTGGATCAGAAGGGTGTTCTACATTATATGTGGAGATCTCCTCATCTCCTGAGAGCCTTTTATTGGTAATTAAATTTCGTGTAATAGATAATAATTTGGTACTTCATTATTTACATCATCAATGATGATCGAGGTTTTTTCATGGATTATAGAAGATTAGTGAACTAGATCATGATAGTTTATCATTCTTTTTACAAGGGGTCACTTTGGATTTTGTGGGATCTTTTTATAGTCTACCAATATTTGATTAATATAGGTTATATATGGTTATTTCTAAAAGGTTATATTATATAGGGGACTTTATATTTTGACTATTTACTATAGGATTTGTTAAAATAACAATTATATATATTTTTTTGATTATATATTTTGGATTGTTTGTATGGTATTTTTTAGATGATGTGATCATGTTGGAAATTGTCCATATTATAACATACCAAAATATATGAATCTATAGTCATTGTCTACTATATTACATTGTAATAAGATAAAAATGATCTCATCCCAACGAACATATCAGTTTATTAGTCTTTAAGATCAAGATACATATATAATTCCATTATAATATTGTAAATATTAAATAAATAGAATAAGAAACATTCTCACATACTTGATATTAATCCTAATTTCTTTCCAAATATCCAATGTACTGGATAAATGATAATGGGTGAGCTCAGATAATCGGAAAGGGTTACATACAAGAGGACATATTAGGATTAAATAAGGCATAATCAATATGGAATGTCAAATAATAGAAAACACATTCCATTTTATCAATAACTTTATCAGGAAATAAATCAATGGATACTTTGAATTCAGTAATATCATGGATAATAATAACATAATTCTCAATGAAATAAATTTCAAAATTTTGAATTCATCATTATAGATATTATGATATCTATATGATCAAATACAGAAGCCAAGACAGTTTAATTGTTGTGTACGTATACATAAAAAACACATTTAATAAGTATAAACAACTATCTTATTTCATGAGAGTTGTTGATGCAATGATGGGATATCTATAACTAGTCCCTACCTGATAGTGCACGCCTAAAGAATAACACATATATTTATTAATCAATTTAATTCATAAACAATATTACACATCAAAAAACATCCATACTGAGTAAATGATATGAAATATCAATATTACCCTAGTATATCAAATAGATTTCATAAAAAAATTGTATGTTAAAATAGTACATAGAATAGATGATAATTATATTCATGCTATAAAAAATATGTATATTTAAGATAAATGTAATTTCAAATGATAACAGTGAAATATATGGTTCCAATAGAAAGTTAATGACCACAAAATTAATCATGAGATTAGAAAAAACCATTAGAAAAATATATTTTATAGTAAAATAATTTCGGATAAAGAATAGAATAAATTGGACGTGAATAATTTAAAACAATTTTACATGAAGAATTTTCTTATTATGATTATGTAAATCTTGTATACGAATTTAAATAGCACAAAATTGTTACAGTGGTGGAAAATTACAATAAGAATTTTTACATTAAAAAGAAACATTCATTTTGAATTTTTTGTAAATAAATTCTAAAAAATTATAAATAATCATTTCTAAACATTTAAAAATTCATATATAACATAAATTGTCATTAATAAATCAATTTATGAACTGAAATGTTCTTTTTAAAAGTAATTTTGTTATGTATACCCGATTAATAATATAAATAAGATTATATTTTCTTTGAAATATTTATTTTCTTGATTAAAGTGAAAAAGACAAGATGATTGGAAGAAAATATGGAAATTTATTAAATATCAAGTGGATAATAAAATATATATACCTCATAAAGTATCAATTATAATATCCCATCATGTAAAATATATAATCAATCCCTAAAATATTACATTTATAAATACATTCTTATAACTTTGGTAACTTTTAAATTGTATAGCCATTAAATAGTAAAAATTAATTGAAATAATATTTTTCATGAATAAATAGATATTCATAATGAATACCTCTAAGGGTAAATTTATACACCACATATAAATAAATAGATTAATAATACAACATATGTCTTGATGGAGTGGAAATTATGATGAAATATCTTACCACATATTCAACATGACAAAAAAGTTCTTTTAAACTCCATTATAAATAATTAATATTTATTATAATTACATAAAAAAATTTATAAATATATTTATTATCATATATGATGTATTTACGACAATTTACCAACCATTTGATAGTACTTTTTTATTATTATCATTATTTTGGGTGTTAAGTACTTCATTTTTCATGTATGATTTTTTCCTCTAGTTTCGGCCCTTGAATATTACACATGGTTCCATAAATATAAAAAATATTCATAATATAAATATAATATATATATATATAGAACTATTAATCCATAAAATATAGTTACATAAAAATTAATTACATAGATCATGGAGATGGTAGGCCATATATACTCATGAACATTATTTTCACATTTTGAAGGATGAAAAAAAGGAAAGGTATATAATAATTCATCTTTAAAGTATAACTTTTTATCACATGAATATTATATATTTAATAAATATATCTTTTTTACCATTTATTTATAACTGAAATGAAAAATAGATTACATTGTTAATTGGAGTTGGTTGTCCACAAGCTCTCATGATCGAAGTTATCATTTTCGAATAGATTAGAATATAAGAATGTATATAATATATTATAATTTATGAATAATAATTATTTCATGAATATTATAAATATTCATTATTTCTATCATTATAATCATCCAAGTAAATTGGTTATAAAAAATAAATTACATTGTTGTGTGCAGGCCGTAAGTTGTGTGTGTGCACAAGTGATGCTTTGATTTTTTGTAGGATATAAAATATAAGGAATCTGGATTTACCAAAATATTAATAACATATTATTATATTAAATATAATATAATAATAATATTAGTTTTGGTATGGAAAATTTAGTGGAATCTGAAAGGGAAATAAACATGAAAGAGAAGGTAAAGAAAATTAATGTTTCTTCTTGTAGACATCCTTTAGATCCATTATTAAGGACCATTGGAATGGTATTCTAAGAATAAATGAAAATATAACTAAATTATAAGGAATTTTATAAGTTAATATTCAAGTGTTTTTAGACCTAGAATTTTTAAAGTAGAGTAATCAGAATTGAGAATTGTTGTCCTTTTAATGTAGGGGAGAGGTATTTTTTTAACTTCATAAAGAATTAATGTAAATAATTTATTTCTTTTTCCCAAATCACTAAAAATTTAAATAATTGAAATATAATATGATTAGTAGTCAAAATAATATCATCCAATAAAATTTATAAGTTTTTATATTATTTTTTACCCTTATCTCAATGTTATAACCCTCTATTAACCATTTTGAAAATTTTAATGATATCACAGAATTTTACTTTGTAAATGTTAAGAGTGTTACCATGAAATGAAAAGTAGCACAAAAATAAACCCAATTTTTTTTAACCCAAATATTATTTACATTTCTGAATATATTTTTTTCAGAAATTTTAAATAATCATGTACAATATTAATTATTATAAAGTATCATTAATGTCATTATTAAAAATACATGAAATATTATAATATTTTATGTGTCTATCTTAGGAATAAATTTTCTAATTTAAAATTATAAATATATAATGAATATATTATATTAATAAAATAAATTCTATATTGGTTTAGGTAATATTTGAAACCATATATTTTGGTTTAACCCATTGGCTAACCAATTATATATTTAACCTTAGTAATGAAAATTTCAATAATAAAGGGTTATAATTTAAATTATAAGGTAAAAATTTACACATAAATGGAAAATTGTGGATATTTTAGATCATTTATCTTCCTAATTCTCATATTTCTTGATTTTTATGATATTTAAAAATTTTAATAAATTTTTTTAAACATAAAATATTATTAATGTCATTTATGAACTATTTACATAATTTGACATTGAAAACTAAATGAAATAAATGGAATTAATATATAAACCTTGAAAAATTAATAATATAACATATATATCTTTAAAATCATTTGAAGTTTTAAATTATCGTTTAAATATTAATTTTATAGTTTTTTAAATTATTGTCCTAATTTATTACTACTTGAAAAATAGTTTTTCCGAAATTGCATAAACATTTAAGGAAATTTCATCACCACTAAAAATTAAAAAACATTAACATGATATAAATTAATTTATCTCTAAAATAACCAATTATAATTGAACACTAGTATTTTCCCTTTCAAAAATATTATATACTTTAAAATAAAGAGATGAATTTTTTACTTTATATTTACATAAAATAATATATAATTCATTTATAAAGAAAAATGGGACCAATATTTCATTGATTTTAATCATTTATGTGGATGGTTGTGAAATAATCATAAAATAGACTAAATTCATATGTTAGGATGATTTTTAGTCTGTATCATATCAATTTAACCTTAATTTCCAGATATATCCATACCGAGGTGAAGAATATTTACAACAGTTACTATTTATAATTAAAAAAAATTAGAAATTGATACCAAATTTGAATCAACTAATTCCAAATATTTTATCCATTTTTCACGATTCAATTTATATAAGTGTTAAATATAAATTTTAATATAATTTCATAAAAAAAATGAAAAATTGTCTTTAGAAACAATGTTTTTTTAATCATAAAAATTGTATTATATATAAATCATATGTATTTATGATTTAAATAAAATTAATTAAATTTTTTCATATAAAATTCACTATGTATTTATTTAATAATAAATCCAAAATATAATAGTAATTTTAAATTTCTTGATTTAATAAAATGAAATAAGAGTTTTTGAAAAATCCGTATTTTTTTATAGTTCACTAAAAAATCTATCATATTTGAAAAAATCAAAAACATTCACCCTAAGATAATTTTTATATGATGATTTAATAAATTATAATCATTTTATATAAAAAAAATTCTATAAGTGGCGTAAAATAATTATGACTTCCATGTTCAAAGTGGAATAAAAATCACTTTTGGAAAAAATTCATTTTTGAAAAATAGTGAACTTATATATTATTAATAAAGAAAATAAATAAAACCTTTATATATAGTTTTCATAATGTGGTTAACTATATCTATAACCACATATCCAATAGATATGCGATAAATATTACATTAAATAATAATATTTTAATATTATATCATGGTTCATTAAAACTCAGTGTTGTAGTTTAATAAAGCTATCATGCATAGTATTATAAATTATTAAGGTGTCCCATTATAACCCTATTAAAAAAATTATTCTCCTAAAATTTTATATTTTTAGTAAAGTATTCAATATTTTAAAATTAATTTATCGAATGCACACATCAAACAAAGGGATAATATACGTTAATTGAAAAAGGGAATGTGGGGGAACATAAAGGTCACATGAAATTAAAATTAATAGGGTTCTCTAATATGGGTGAAATTGGAGCGATGAAAATTTATATACATGGTGGAGAAAAGTATAATTTCTTGGACCCGATTCACTCATATGTAACTGAAATGGGTTTTTCATAAGGCCTCAAGCACACATCCCCATATTCCAGAGGCTGGCGACTAGTAGTTAGTGAACACGGTGGTGTATTGTGGAGACTACCCACATAATCAGAGTAACATAGTGGTATAATAAATGAACAAAACAGTGGAAGAAAAAATAATTACATACATGGAAGTGGAATTAATTCATACAGAAAGTTATAATAAACAATACTCAAGATACACAATATACAAAATTATGACAATGTCATGGAGATATAAAAAAGGATGAAATACATAGAATAAGAAAAAATATACATAAAAGTGTATGAAAAGGAAATAAATGACAGAAAATGATATCCAATAGCATCATGAATCAAGGATCAGTTCCACTCTCCCATGATCCCATGCAATAATAAATAAATAATCCCAGACTTGGTGTTTTCAATTGTCCCTACCTATATCCATGAGGTCAGTCTAGGTACCAATTGATGGCCCAAATAGGGTTTGAGAAATACTTAGTTGGCCAACATAATGACATATAGAATATTAATGTACATGAATTTAAAATTAGTTGTGTGAAGATATAAGATAGGTAGTTCAATAAAATACAAGAAATAATAAACACATCGAGCACTGAATCCTCATGGGATTCCCAGTCATGCATACCAACTTCAGATTATGTTGGTAATATTTTGATAATGAATTTGATAGTGGTTAGTGTCTAGCATGTATAATCATTATGTTCAAATCTTGGTAATCTTAAATAGTAACCAAGGTGGAACAAAGGAATCAATGTCATAATAAACATAATGCAGGATATAAGAGGAATAAGGAATCCTTAACCATAGAGGGTTGAGCTAGATAAATGTGTTTAAACCATGTATCCATGATATAAGTGACTATGTTTAATCCAAGAGGTATACCCAAGGAATACAAATGGAAATGTTTCTAAACCAGTCCATGGAGTGTGTCTATAGTAAACCTTAGGCTGAGCATGACTAGGGAAAAATGGATGAATCTGAGGCACATCCGATATGAAAATATCATTTGAATAGAAGGAGTGTATTTGAGGAATTCTAATATCAAAATTATTAGTTGAGTGAATAATTGTAATATGTTGAGGAATTCATGTATAAATATTACATTGACCATGTTACATGGTGGGTATCTCCCTTGGGAATCGGCCAAATCAATTTGGGTGGTTTCCCCTAAGTAATCAAGGAATACAATCATTAATCCAAGGATGGATCAAATCTAACCAATCATATAAAAATTAAAAAGTTCCATTGTAGTAATAGGAAACTAATGTTTATTGAAACAATCATGTTCATGTGACAATCAAGCCAATTCATTCGATGTATATAAAAAATTCAAGTCAATAACATTACATTCAATAATGAAGAGGGATATATAAGGGTTTATAATGCTAATTATGTTATTACAATTTAGAAAGGAGACAAGTTAAACATTTATTGTCAAAAATAAAGTGTCAATTAATCTATTTAAATTAATTAAATCGTTGAGGAAGTCGAAAAAAACACCCAAACATTTTTTGTTGTTGTTAACCTAAAGAGTAATCAGTAGTATAAGTATGGAACCCACAAATGGGTGGATCCACTTGAGTTCCATATCCACTAATGATAAATAAATGTTCTAATTTGACATTTATATATTAAATTAACCAACAAATTTAAGATAATTTGATATTAGGAGCAATGCGTGGGTGAAGCTGGTGTGCAACATAACAACAGAAATTATAAATCAATTAGACATGATGGAAAATTCATAGTCCAAAAACCCTATAAAACTATACGAAAATAATCCATTATAGAACCTTGGGTTTGTCTCAATCAGAATAAAATATATGAATTGAAAAACCCACTGAAAGTAGGGCATATTAGCTCACACAAAAATAGTATAGAATACGATGAGATAAACCATTAAAGGAAGGAAGTGAATCAAATATTTTACCAATTGTGATCCAACTGGATGACTTTTTTCCCAATAAATGTCTAAATAAGAGATATACATAAATTCCTTGGTTGATGTATTGGAGGAGGTCCCACATAAAATATCTACAACACATTGGAAGGAGAAAGAAAATGTTGTTAAAACATATAAGGGGTAGGATAAAAATCATAAATTCACACCTCTGTAAGATATATAATGGGTTTGTTCAAGATTTTTATAAACCTTCTGATAACAAAGGGACATCAAATATCCATGGAAGACCTCTCACATTGACTAGACACATGGTTTGACTAATCATGTTCAGCCCTTGTAAAACACCACTACAACAGGGTCTATAAAACATTCAAAACCATGTGGCATGAGATGCATGGTTAGGGAAATTATTGATGTCCCAAAAAATGAACATGATAACCCAAATGTTTTTAAACAACAAGTCCAAACTAGGGAACATGGTTTACACTAACCATGCATCCAAAAAATTTCTTGTTAAACTCAAGGCTCTAGGCTCCTAACAAACCCCAGAAACCCTCGAAACATCTGTAATATCATTTGGAATTCATATTAGATATAAACCAACTAAATTAATATGAAATAATAGTTTCTTTAACTTATATAAAAAATTGAGGTGTCACAACCTACCCCACATAAGACAACTCATCCCTGAGATTCCCTTCAGAGGGTAATAAAACATCATCTGAGAAAATATTTGGCTACTAAGCACATATATCGACCTCTGTCTCCTAGATCTCATCCACTAAATTGAAACGATTCCATATAACTAGGAATAAATGAAAAAACCTTCCAATGAGATCCATCAATGTTATTCCCATGATAAGAATATGGTGCTCCCCAAAACAATCATCCTTATCTAGTTCTACCTCATCAGGCTGGAAAACTGATATGTGTTAGAGTAGTAACGATGTAACTAAGAATTATGGAACATATCATCCGTATCTCTATATCTCTTGGGGAGTTCTATTATATATTCCATTGATCTAATCATCTCCAAAACCTCAAAATGTCTATAAAAATTAGGTGAGAACTTACCTAGCCACCTAAATCATCGATTTCTCCAGTCTAGTCAATACGCACAAGATTAATCAATCTCAAACCCCAAACTCTAGAGTTTATTGATGTTAGATGGTTTATAATTTCATCCTAGACCAGGCCTTGTCCAATAATTTCATTATTAGTTGAAATTTCTCTGAAGTTTCATAAATGAGATAATGTTCAAGTAGTGATACCTATCATTCCTCTATCCATCATTGGGGTGATAGGAATTTCCTACTATATAAATCCCCACATGGAGACATATAAATTGTTTCTAAGAAAATATTATTGTATGAGGAATAATATAGGGTATATTATTTATCCCAATATTAACCATAATCAAGGACACCCAATAAAATCATTTCTTCTATGAATTGTATCCTCATCAAAGACATCCCATCAGTCTAAGGGTGGTATTTATATACTCAAAAGTACATGTTTACCTAATTCCCTCTACATCACATTATATTACCGAGAATTAAAATATGTTCCCCTTTATGATATAATAGTCCATCAGACCCTATGAAGTTTTATAATCTCACAAACATATGTCCTTCTATGCTCATCCATCAAAATGGTCTCCTTAAAAGGTAACAAGTCAGTGACTTTCATCAGCCTATCGATGATCACCCATAAAAAATCATTACTTTAATGGGATATCAGTAATCTAGTCACAAATTTAATGGTGATGTCATGCTATTTCCTCATTCAAATGGTAATTACATTTAAAATCCCTTCAACATTTTTTTGTTCTAACTTCACCTACGGATAGGTAGAACACTAAATAAGATACACAGTTCTCTCACATTTCATACATGGACCCCAACATTGGAAACATATATCACAATAAATCTTTTAAATCCCCATTTGTACCACTAAAGTAAAAGAATTAGACCCTCATATAAGTTCCCCATGGTTGACTGTTTCATCCAAAAGGCATTAATGTATGTGTAAGATACCATCCTCATCAATAATACATCCATTGATTGGATTATAACCTATAATTCTATCACTTAGGACTAGGACATTGGTGTATGATAACTACCTCATCTTTAGTATCTCTATTAGTGAAGGGGTCAATGGTAAACCTCTAAGGATTGGTCACCAGTGCTGATCTTGAATCTCTATGTACATCCCATAGAATAAAACCATCAATTGACAATGATCATTGGCCTCTAAAACATCATTCATTTGAGCTCTCTAGATCAATGAATTAGCTCTATCGTTACCCTTCTTATATATACAAGAAAAATCAATACCAAATGACTACTAGTATTGAAACCACCTTCTCTACCTTAGGGTCAAGTGACACTATATAATGATATATTTGATTATTTTTTGGTCCATATAAACCAAAAAACATTCCATGTAAATAATTCCTACAAAAATACAATTCCTGAACCACAGATGCCAAACATGAGATCATGTATCTGGTAATTTCTCTCGATGGGCTCCACTAGTGAGACTCGTAATTCATGACCCAATCTTCCTATATCATAACTTCCCCAATACAAATTCCTGATTCACCATAATATACCATATAGTTTCTTCCTTTATCTCGATAAATGTGGATTTATGTTGATGTTAGAATTTTTTTCATCTACTGAATTGATATCTCATAGGTTTCTTATAATATGACCATTAGAATCTTCTTAGTAAAGCCCATTGGAGGTTCTTTTAGGCATGAAAATTCATTAATAAATCACCTGTATGAGCCATAAAACCCCCAAAAATTCCAATTTCCTACCCATTCATGGGATTCTCTAAGGAAACTATGGCACTCAGCTTCTCTGGCTCAACCAAAAATCCTACCTTTGAGATAATAAGAGCCAAAAATTAAACCTTTTTGATTATAAAGTGGAATTTAATGTTCTTAGAAAACATCTACTTCTCTATTACGGTATTCAATATAATCTCAAGATGTTTTGAATTATCTTTTCTTGTATATGAATACACAATGACATCATATATGAATACTACAACTAATAAATCCATATATGGGTGAAAAACATGATTCATCAAAGCCATAAAAATAGATGGCTTGTTTACGAGACCAAATGGAAAAACAATATACTCATAAAGACCATACCAGATATAAAACATTGTGCATGGTATGTATGAAGGTAAAAATTTTACCTTATGGTTTCCTTAACTCAAATAGATCTTGGGGAAAACCCTTGATCACAAGATATTCTCAAAGACATTGTATATATGAAGAAGTGGATACCCGTTCATAACTATAAGATGGATCAACCAACAATAATCCATGAAAATTATGAGGGTACCATCAAAAGTCATATTGAAAAGGATTATTGAAACCCTTGGTGAAGTGTATTTTTTTATAAATACATTAACTTCTATGTCCACTAGATATCTCTTACTATCTTTCAACTATGTAGTATTCCTCATATATGATGGAATGGATCTCAATGCAACTCCTAGAACTAGCTCTATAGAAAATTCCACCTCGATCTCTGGAGGCAATCTAATGAAGTATTCTATGAATAAATCCTTGTAATTGTCTACTATAGTAGTAAATTCATGATGATTCATTCTCTAATAAACTTTATATAAGATATAAATATTATTCATTATTCCATCCAGCCCATCATTCTATGTTCAAGATCTAATTTCTTAGACATACTATTCCCCATTTAGAATATATGTATCACCCTAGGCTGATGTAAATGATACCCTATGGTTATATATGTCCACATAAGCATGTGAGGGAACCAATTGGTCCATTATATGATTGATATCAAATCCCATATTCTCAAGGATGAATAGGACCCATATGAAATGATAACTTCCTTTTTGAAGATGAATTCCTTTCATTGTCACACACTCTCTAATAAAATTCCCATTTGAGTATCAAGAGTCATCATGAAAAATAAATACTAAATATTAAGATTATGGAATTATATAATATAAAAAGAGAGAAAATAAATCAATTAACCTATAAAAAATTGATCATATAGTAATGTAGAGGATAAAAAAATTGTGTCGCATTTTATAGGCGCCATGACAACATGTTCCATTGGTAAGGGCTTCAATTTATACAGATGGCTTGATTCATATCCCTAAGTTGTATCCTGACTACTCACAGTGGCTCCAATCCATTGTTGATTGACATCTTGAGTAAGGCATCCCCGACAACGTACACCTCCTTGGCCTATATGGCTAGTGGAATTCAAACTTCGAACCTAGCATGGATCTACACATCATACATTGAAATTTGGAACTAGTACAAATCCTATTTCACAATGAATAGATTGAATGGTTCTAAAAAATTTCTAATGATTCCCAATTATACATCATGTTCCTCACTCAACTATTTCTTCATCTCACTCAGGAATTGCATGACCATATCTCCCACACTGAGACATATAACTGAACTATCGGTGTAGGGACTCTATCAGCCACTACTCTATTAAGAACCCACTAGATGGTGATTCCGATAACATGATGAACTAGTACCTTATATCAACACTGATCTAACACACTATTTACTATTAGCTTCTATAAAATTATTCTAATTATTAAATGATTTTTTCACAATTATTGAGACATTGTCTAGGTGAGATTCATTTACTGTAGATATGATGGAATACCTGATCCCATCCCCAATGTGTATCCCTCTATAAATTTCATCAGTAGTGGATGAATGTGAAAAACATTAAAACTCTATAATGATAGAAGAATAATGAATAACTAATCAAGATCCCTTCTCTAGATGTGGGAACTCCCATGCTCAATTAGTTCTCAATGTCTCGGTAATGAAATAGTCATAAAAAATGGTCATGGATCTACACTATATAGGAATATCATAGTTATCAAATATAAAATACGAGGCCTATATCCATGTCTCAGTGGAATATGTAACTTCATTCCCTAGAAATATGGGTGAATGTAGTTATTGGAACTATTTTTTATCTATATTATAATAGTGGTAGGTCCCAAATCTCTCATAAAATTATGCATAAACCATAGAATAGATTCATGAAATTGGGTGCCATCACCTATGTTAGGTGTAACTGTAGGTTCCATAAGTTTCACTACTGGAAATTTATGTCTCCCCATCTCAAAAACATAGTAATTTCAACCTTACTAGTGCTCAAATGGAGGATGTCAAGGTGGCATGGATCTAATAATTTCAAACACACACCATAGATATGATTTTTCATGATGACATCATTAATAAAAGAAGAGTATTGGTACAAGAAATTCAATATAAGAATCATAACCCTCTTCCTCCTTGAAAATCCATGAATGAGAATATTATAAGGAAATGATGAAATTCTAGAGATACTTCCAATGTCCCACTACTAAGTTATGTTATTGTTCACATTATCTATTTTATATCGAAGTTCTATTTTAGAACATTTCAATTCCATGTTATAGAATAATACACCCTTTTAAGTTTCAATTAGAATCAATATTTTACAACAATCATTTCTATTTAACAATAAAAATCAACATTTATTAATCATGTCATTTCTTATATCCATAAGTATATGTATATATATATATCAATGTATAGTTAAATGAATTTATCATTCACAATTTATAATGTAATATGATTTATAAATTGTAAATTATATTACATGAATCGATAATCAGTATTTTAAGCCGGTGAAATTATATGGAACACTATTCCCAATATATAGAGGCAGAAAAACTCAATAAATTGAAATTTTCATAGATATAATCATAACCAACTATTGTTTCATCTCATATAATCAATAGTGCATGGATTAAATGATATATAATTTGATAATTAAATTTAAATAATAACACAATATTCAAAAACACCATCTATATTGATGCATAATCTTTAATTATTTAAATTATTTTTCAATGTAAGAAAATTCATCAAAATTTCAAATATAACTCTCAAGGAACAATGAAAATTCCACAATAATGATTGCAGTATTTAAAAGTGGCATTTCATAATCCATGACATATACATCCTTACGTGCCTATAATGATTCATCAGACAATACCTCCTCATATCAGGAAGAGGGTAAGGGAAATATATTCCACAATAATAATGAAATCAATTGTACATATGTGTAACCCCATAGTGAAATAAGTGAAACTCTAACTACTATAATCTATAATAATAAATCTCATCCTATATATTCTACATTTTCCCACATGTATGGTTTAGATACTCTCACGAATAATCTCATAGCCAAATCCTTATACAACCTAGTCTCACGTCTAATACCCCAAACAATAACAAAAAAAGGAAAACACATCTCTGATACCAATTTGTAATGTCCTAGATCAGGTTCTATCCCAAGTTACCAAAAATGATTGGTCAAAAGGCCTCAATATTTTTTCCCTATACGCCATAGGATTCCAACTAGAAGTGGTAGTATATGGTGGTATTGTAGATAGATTATACCATCATAATCAGAGTAGGACATCAGTATAAAAAATTTAAAAATAGTGAAATAATAATGAAGATATATATGGTAGTGGAAGTAAATAATCCCAAAAATAATAATAAACCATCCAAAAGAGACAACATATAAAAAATGATGAGTTTTTAATGCATATATAAAAAAATATGGAATACATGATAGTATACATATAATATATATAGGGATATGAAAAATTAAAAAATTAAAAAAATGTTACCCAATAACATCATGGGCCATGTATGGGTCCCACACTCCCAAGATCAAATGATATAATTAATCAAGTATCTAAGACTGGGTGTTTTCCCTCATCCCTACCGACATACAGAAGGACTTTATAAGGAACCAAATGACTGCCCAAAATCTTTGTGATATATAATAAGAAGGTCAACACCAATTAAACATATAAAAATATAGACTATATATATAACGGTAGAAGTGTGTATACATAACATTAGACCTAGAATAACATTCATGAAATAATAACCACATCAGGATCAGGTTCTTCATGGGATTCCTGACTAACCATACCTAGTTCGACTTATAATGGTAATGTTGGGATAAAGATCATATAATCAGTTAAGATCTAGCATATACAACCAAAATTTATTAGTTTATGAAATATTAAACGTGACCTACGGTAGAACCCGAGAATCCATTTCCTAATAATAAAATGCAGGATCCAATAGTTATAAGGCATCCTTGGCCTTAGAGGGTCATTCTAGCTCACATGACATAAAACATGAATCCCAGATACAAGGGACTAAGTGTAATACTAGGGCTTCACCCAAGGAATCCCACATTAAATGTTTCTAACTTGGTACATGGTGCACGACCATAGTAAATCACTAGGTAGGAATGATTGGGCCGAAAGGAATAATCCAAGGAACATCTTTTCTGAGAACATCACATAAATCAAAGAAGTGTATATGAGGAATTATATCATCAATTAAATGAGTCAATTGAATAGTTGGAATAATTTTAGTAATTCACTTACTAATAATTCATTTTCCATGTTCCATTGTGGGAGTATCTGTTGGAAACCAGCAATGCAATTAAGGTAGAGTCCTCTAACTAATCAATGAAATCCTTTAGGAATCCAATGATTGATCAAATAAAACCACTCCTATAACAATAAAATTTCTCCAATAGAAATATGAAGCATCTTTTTGATGAATTAATCAAGGCAATTTGATAATCATTCTCACACATTAAATTTATATAAATAATTCAATTACATACCTTTCCCTTAAAAAGTGAAAAAGGATATACAAGGCTTCCAACCAATAATTATTTGATTCCAAATTACAACGATACAACATAAACATCATTTACTAATCATAAAGTGAAAATTTGTCCTCATAAAATGACTAAATCATTGATAAAGTAGATTCAAACATACAAATGGGAATTTTTAGAAGTTAACATAATGTGGGATCATTACCATATTTAAGGAACATGCAATGGGGTGGCTAATGTTGACATCCATGGCCTCCAAATATAAATAAAGGGTCTAATAGGGTGTTTATATTATGAAATAATCATCTAATTTAAGGTAATTTTATTTTATGGGTATTATGTTGGTGAAATAGGAATGTGACACAATGGTGAAAATTAAAAATTGAAATTACATAAGGAAAAAATACATTGAACACCTAATTTATGGTAATAAATAAACACTGATCCACTATAATCCCTTTCATTAGTCTAAATTGGAATAAAATGGAAGAATGGAAAAATTATTTTAAAATAGGGAATATTAGTTTGCATCAAAATAACAAAAAGTATTGCGAGATTAACCATAAAATGAATGAAGATGATTGATGCTCTTATTAGGGGTAATACATTGAGATCAATGTTGGCACAAAGGGAGTTTCTATGAGATACATATCTCAATTCCTAGGTTTGGGAGGAGGATGAGCTATCATAGAAGAGAGTCACTACACGTAGGAATGATTAATATAAAGGGGTTAAAACATATATTGTGATAAAGGCCAAATCAAAAATTCACACCTCTTTATGTGGTCACACAGTGTGGTCAAATGGTTAGACAAGCCATGTTCTAACTGTGTTACATAAATTTTTCAAGGCACCCCCCTCTCATGTGTTTGATCACTATTTGAATAACCTCACACATCCCATAAAAACACCTCTATAATGTTTCCTTCAACACTTAAATAGCTATTAAGCCTAGAATGAATGGTTAGGGAAAACCATGTCACCCCTACAGTGAACATTCTCAACTTGTGATTAAGTAAAAAAATTTAAATTAATCCACATGGATTATAATAACTATGCGTCCAACCTAATTCCTCTAAAATACTAGGATTCAGGCTCTTAACTTGCACTAGAAACCCTCGAAACATTTGAAAAATCATTAGGCATTAATATTAGGTCTAAAAAACGAATTATAACATAATTTATATGTTTTTTACCATAGAGAAAAACTGATGTGTTATAAAAACTAACATAAATGTACTGATTGAAAGTGATTGAGAACATTATTATGATAAATTTAACAACCAGAAATCCCTAAATTAGTAGGTGTGAAAAGACCATAAATTCCTCATAAAGAAATATAAAAGTATAAAATGTATATATCATGATCATTATCCAAATTATGATGGATTTATTTAGTACCAATATAGAAAACATGAAAAAATATACATACATGATTCCAGTCCATTTCATAATAAAAATTTCATCCTTCAAATGTGTTTCACTAAATTTCGACTTCATATCATATTCCAATAATTGAATATTATAGATTTAATTTTATGTTTGGAAACCAAAAAATCATATTTTAATGGATCATAATCTCAATAAATGAATAAATATTCATTCACTGTTACATTAAATTTTTAAAAAACCAAAATGGTTAGGACAATATATCCAATATAGATAAATAAAACACATTTATCTCAAAAACATCAAAAATTACCTCCAGGTTCTAACATTATCCATTCAATAAATAGTTAACCTTAAGACTCCTAAAAAATATGACTGATGAAATTAAAAATCCAAAAATATAAACTATTTTATAAAAAATTTATCCCCACACAACATAAAGTTGCTCATAATGTCTCATACCAAACATATTAATACCATGATCATTGATTGTGTTAAAACATAAAATAAACTAATCCACCATAAAACCTCAATAAAAATATATAATATTCAAAAATTTACTTATCATTATTCCTAATATTATATAATAGTCTATTGACCATATTCCATATATTTAAAGCTGAAACAAACATCATCAAATATGACATAAATCACATAATCATCCAATCACAAACCAATTTCAAGGTTACCAATACTATTCATTTTACTTCACCAATTTCAATCAACTAAAAAGGGATGTCATTACCTAAATTATTTTTTTTCCAAATAAACTTCCCCTTACCCCAAATCACTATATATTGATATCAGTACCATTCAAATAAAATTTTCAAATACCCGAAGAAAAATTATAGACAAAAATCTGTATATGTTTCATGATTATAATAACCATAATATCATTTTTATAACACTACAGAAATATAATCTAAAATCTAAGAATATAAACTTTTCAATCCTTCCACATCAATATTGACATGGAATAGGTCATTTTTTATTATAGGTGTTAAAATTAGGATTTTGTCATTGAATCAGATTACTCTTATATTCATCACATATAATACATTGAACTATAAATGGTGTCGTATGATGACATTTATTTCCATCCAACATAGTATTCATTTTTTCCTCATAAATGAATAAATATATTCTCTTATATTATACACATAAATCATTTTCATATTCCTTTTTTTCATTATATGGGTGTAACTTTATAAATTTTTTACATGAATGAAATTGATCCTTCTTTACTCCACGGTCACCAACACTTGAGATCTCAGTGAACTCTATCTTTATCATGTTTGGTTAGTCCATGATTTGGATAATGATTCAAAAAGTAAATCATGATTATGTATTATGAATAATCAAAATTAATTTTACACCTGTCATCATGCCATTTGTTTACTCATAATCACAACATTTTCCATCACATTCAACATTCATACCATTCTTTATGGTTCCATCCATTTACAAAAACCAAAAAAATAGAATGGGTAACAATAATAATAGTTTGATATATTAAATATCATTCATATGATGTTTAATTAATGAAACATTGTTTTCAAACTATGAAACCTATGGTTTAACTAGATATTTCCTAAGTTATTATCTACTAAAATCCATTGTAATGGTACATAATAGAAATGTGGGTTCACCTAAGTGTACCTCGTAGTAGTTTAAAACTAGGTGTGTAGTAATGGTAAATTTTCCATATACAATAATGATCGCTGAGATATAATGAACCTACTCTTTTCAGGGTCATTACCGAAATATGATTATGTACTCAATCCATTCCCACTTATACTACCTAGAATGGGATGCATTTCTAGGAAAATAAATAATATTTAAATTCTAAAATTATTTTAAAATTATTTTATAATTACACATAGCATAAATGTCAGTCATATGGATATTCTCCCTAATATTTGTTTTTCTAAATCTAGTTCCCAATGTTTCTTCTAAAATTTCTCTCAATCCAATTGTAAGAGAACTGACTCCAATAACCCAGCCCCAGAGTCTACTTCACTAAATCGAAATAAGTTACAAGGGATCTCACACCGATGTACGAATTAGTTTATTAGCCTTAAATAATTAGATAAATACATGATTCCATTTTTTAAATTTGAAATATAAAATATATAGAATAAGAAACATTCTCAAATCCATGACATTTTAAATAATATCCTTCAACATATCTTGGGTAAAGAAAAATAAATAAATTTATATTTTTTATTCTCAATAAGAAGTATATAAAATAGAAGCATGCATGAGTACAAAAGGGAAAAAATATTACAAGGTAAATAACCGAAAAGAAATTCCATTTAATGAAAAAATTAATGAAAAAATTATTCCATTGATTATATAAATATTTTAATCACATGGGATACAATAATTGAATTCTCAAAGAAGGACATGATTATGGTTTTATATCAGGATTTGAAACATCATGATACGGTTATAGTTAATTGATTGTGATAATACTGTTTAATCAACATGTGGTTATACAATAATGACCCATTTAATTTGGATAGATTACTAGTTTGTCTCAAGATATCTATAAATGCATTAAGGGGATATCTATAACAAGGCCCCACGTCTCACTACTTATATAATTAACTCCTTATATATTTAATGATCAGTATAATTCATAAAATAAATATGCATTATAAATAAATATATATACTATGAAAGTATATAGAATATCAATATTTCCCTAGTAAATTAAATTACATTCAAAACAAAACACCATATATAAAAATGATATACTGTTTAGAAAATAATCATACCCGTGAAAAAATAATATGGATATTTTAGAGACATGTAAATTCCAATGATCACAAAGATGTTAATGATTCAATGGATATTTAATGGCCAAAAAATTAATCAAGAGACTATATATGACAATTATAAAAGTATATCTTATATTAAAATTTTGTCTTTTAAAGTATAAAATAGAATAAAATTGAAACATTTAAAAATTATATGTATATTTCTTGTTAAGATAAATAAAATATTGTAGAAGAAGATAAATACTATAAAATGGTTATGGTGTTGGGAAATTCCATTAATGTAATATATGTTAAAAAGAAACATTCCTTTTGACTTTTTATAAAGAAATCCAAAAATGAAATTTTTTAAAAAAAATTAAAGACACCATTAAATCCTTTTAAATATTTAAGGGAAAAATAAAATTTAAATATTAATTCATTTTAGTAAAAAATTAATATTTTAAAATAAATTTGAGAAAAATAGACCAGGAAAAGAAATTACCGGTCAATAGGAGAAATAATATTAATTTTTATTTTCAATGTTACATTTCATAATTCAAGATCCAAAGATAGGGAATTTTGGAAGAAAAAATGGAAAATATTTTAATATCCTGAGTATAATAAAATATATTAATTTTATAATTGATATATTATAAGAATCCGTCAATTAAAAATATAATCAATCCACAAAATATGACATTGTAAAATAAATTCATACCTATTTGTAAAATTTACAATAATAATCCCTTGAAAGAGTAAAATTAAATTGAATCTTCAATCTTCAGGAATATATATTTATTAATTATAAATATATATTTGTGGTTTTATATTCATCAAATAAAAATAAATAGGTTCATAATACAAAATATTTCTCAATGGAGTGATAATTGAGATGGAATTTCTCACCTTAAGTTGGATGTACCTTGTAAGTGTCTTTAAACACTTGTATAATAAAAATATATATTTTTTATAATTAAAAAACATAACCATATAAAAATATATTGTTTCATATATAATCCATCTTTTCCATTTTATCACATAATTTTAAAAAATATTTTATTATTATCATTAGGTCTGGTGTTAACTACATCATTTTTCATGTATGATTTAAATAAATTGTTTTTTCCCTGAATATTTATCCTGGATAATTAATATAAATTTTTTTATTCATGAAATTAATATAATATATATTCATTATATGGATATTTATGTTCATCCAAAAAATATATACATATAATAATGAATTACACCACTGAAGGAGACGGTAGGTTATAGGTAAACTTGAACGGTGTATTCACTTTTAGATAGGTGGAATGAGAGAAATATAAAAAACAAAATTAAATGATCATTTTTATATCACATATATCTTATTTAATCATTAATATTTTTACTTACTACCATCCATGTAAAAAAGTAATGCAAATACGATCACATTTCTTCATTGATGTTGTAGTCCACAGGTACGCACGAGCGATGTTATCATTTTTGGTTTCACTGAAAGATTAGAAGGTAGATACGATACTATAGTTTTAGAAGAGTAATTACATCATAAATATCATATATATACATTATCTTTGTATTTATAACCATCAAATTAAAATGGTGATGGAAAAAAAATTGCACTGCTATGAGGAGACGACAATCTATATGTACACAAAATGAACATTTTTGCTTTTAATAGGATAAAAAAGAGATGGATTATAGATATATCATAAAAATAATATCATATCAAAAAAATTATGATACTATATTTATTATTTTATTATTGTTAATATAAATGTAATGGATTTATAAGAATAAATCAACATGAAATAGTCGGTAAATATGAATATCTATTCTATAGTAGAATTCCTCTAGATCACTTTTTATGGATTCTTGCAATAGCACATAATGAATAAAATAACCTATAATTCATATATAAGGAATTTTGAATGTTTATTGGTTAGATACTGGTTGATCTATGTTTCCCAATGCGGGGTAAACAAAAAAGAGAAGGGTTTCACTTTTATATGTGAGGGGGTACATTCATGGAATTTCTTAAATAATTAATTTAATATAAATTATTTTTTTATGTATAAATGGATCCAAAATTATATAATTAGAATATAACATTATTATGAGTATAAAAACTCTCATATAATAAAATATTGGTAATTTACAATTTTTACCAATATCTATTTGTTTAACCCCTCTTAAGAATTTTGGAAATTATGATGATATTAAAGTGTTTTAATATTAATTGGTCAAGAAATTTACCATAAAATATATAAATCATTAATTAACCATGTTTGGTATTTTAAATCATATCTCATTCAATTTTCCAAATATTGGATTTTTATGAATTTTAAATATTTTAAAAAAGATATAGTTTGTTATAATATATCATTATTTTCAATTTTTTAAATACATGAAATATTATAATATAATATGAGTATAAATCATGTAAAATATTAAAAATTGACATCTATTAAAATTTAGTGAGGATACGATCTTAATCCAATCAAATTTATAAATAATTTGACAATATTTTAAACTTTATCTTTCGTTTTAACACCATGGTTAACCAATTTTAACCTTAATCATTTTAATTGATTTTTCAATATCATAGAGTCATAATTTTACTAATAAACATAAAATTGGATCATAATTATAAAAGATATAAAATATTTGATCATGTATCATCATAATATTCTTAATTCTATATTTTAATATTTTTAAATAATTTAATAAAATATTTTAATCATAAAATATTATTTCTGAAATTTTATGAACTATTCACAAAATTTGAATTAGAAGACAACATTGGTAGTAATTGAATTCAAATATAAAACTTTATACAATATATAAGATGTATCATATATCCTTAAATTTTTATTGTTCACATTAAATCACAAAAAAAGTAACTTTTCATGTTTTTATAATCTTAGTCATTATTCTTTTACTGTGTGTATATGTGTTTTTTCGACATTGAATATGAATTTAATGTAATTACATCATCACAAAATAATAAAAATAAATTACAATGATAAAAAAATTTCTTTCATGTAACAATTTTTAATTAAGCATACTTTGTTTTTATCTCTCGAACAAAATTATATATATTATAATATAAGTTAATAGAAATTTTTTACTTTACATTTAATATAACAAATTTATGTCATTTTTAAAGAAAAATTCCACAAAATTATCATAAATTAGAATATTGGATGAGTTTTTTTGAACCCCACTCATAAAATGGATTAACATCAAGTGTTATATTTATTTTTAGTCCTTATGATATTATTGTTAACTTTAATTAACATATTAAACCTTTCATATGTGACAAATATTTATTATGGTTACTATTTATAATGAAAAAAATAAAAGAGACTTCCAAATTTGAACATAATAATTAAAAATATTGTATCCAATTTTAAATATTAAATGTATATGTGTTTAAGAAAAAATTTTAAAAATAAATACATAAAACATAGATAAATAGGTTTTTATAAAAAACATTTTTTTAAGTATACAAATTAACCTATATACAATTCATGAAAACTGGAGGTCAAAATTTAATTAATTAGATAATTACAACTATAACAAATGACATTTAAAATCTAGATAAAATCCATAATACAATGAAAATTTTACATTAATTTATTTAATTAAAACAAATGAGAGTTGTTAAAAAATTGATATTTTCAAAATTTATCGAAAAATCGATCATTTTAGGAAAAAAATACAATAATTTCACCCTAATATATTTTTTAAGTAATTATATAAAATATAATTTTAATTATATATAACAAAATTTATAAAAGTGTAAAAATTAATTAATATTTAAACACCCAAAATGCAGTAAAAACATTTTTGAAGAAAATGAAAATTTGAAAATTTTAGTACTTATCTATTATTAATAAATAAATTATATAAAATCACATTTAATATTTTTAATAATGTTTCTAAACATAATAATACCCACCCATCCGTCATCTTGTAGATAACATTGACATTACATGATAAAATTTTAATAGTATATTGTGGTTCTCTTATATCTTGTTATTATGAATTAAGAAAGATATGAAGCATAATATATTAAATTTTTATGTTATTAAACATATAATTTTATAATTAATTGAGTCATTCTATAACATAGTTACTATAAATTAATAATTAATTCCTATGATCGTTATAATTTTTTGTTTTGTCTCACACCTTCTTAACTAATGAAATATTTTAGAAATTACATAACATATTTTATATTCAAAGAGTATAAGGGTAAAACACATCCTAAAATAAGTAAATAAGTAAAAAAATTTCTTTTAAAAAATGATTTCAATTATAATATAAATTTTATTTCAAATAGTCTGTTTAAATTAAATTGAATGTATCTATATAAATTTATAGTTTAATGATATTATAATAAAATAATTTTATATTTAAATATAAATTATTTTCAAAGAAATTTTTTTCTTCTATGTGTTGTGTATTAATAGTGTTAATACAAGTGGACCATGAATTCACCATCAGAATGGAGGGGTGAATTAGGGGTGACCAATTATTATCTATTTGGTGCAACATAAACATTTTCATTAATTAAGTGTATCCCCCCTCTATCATCAGTTTGGAAGTTTGAATCAATAATTTGTACATTTAAATCAAAATCCATCGCCCAATAAAGATAAATTAATGGAAAAAAACCTATGGATATTTAAATTTTTTGTACTTATTTTGGGAAATTACACAATGATTTTCTTATTATTATATGAGTAATAGATTTTCACTAATCTCATGAATGTTACACTGAAAAATGTTTTTATACCTTTCCATAGAGAAGGATTCAACTTGAATTCTGAAGCAATAATATAACGTATATGGTTGAGATATCTCTAAAAAAATTCTTTCAGCCTCCTGATAGGTATTTTAAATTGTTTATAATAGAACAAATTGTTTTCAATTGTTCTTCATGATCTTCTTCATGGATAAAACATTAAATGTCTCCTAAACATCCTCCTTACTCATCATGCACACCAGTCTATAATATACTTCCAGTAATATAAATTTCCATAGCCCTCAAAATTCAATAAAATTAATGACTAAAATTTCAATAGTTGGGAACTTGATGTTTAACTACCTCCTCTCCTTCAAACCACATAAATCGTGGTAAATGACATTTCTTACTCAAAATATAATTTTCTGGTCATCTAAAAGTAACGACCCTTAATATATGATGAAAAATCCGTCTATATTTCTTATATTAATAGTAATAGTTCTCTAACATATATTTCACACACCAACTATAAATAATATAAATGTTATTTATAGTCTTAACCGTTCATGAAAATATCATTGATTTTAGATCATCAAATTCCAAGACTGTTATTCCCATTTTATTGCCTTCGAAAATATTCTATAATCCTAGAGTCAAGTTAAAACTACCTAAAACCCAATATAAAATCTTCCATAAACACATGAATAATTCTCCAATAGAATATCAAATTTTCATCAATGAAAATTGAACGTTGAAAATATTTCGTAGCATGTTAATAAAGGGATAAGAATTCATAATATTTATGTAAAGTCACTAGAAATCATTTGATTAATGTACTTAAATAGGCATCACTTTTCACTTCATGTGCTTCTTCCATTGATTCCGCATAACTAAATCACTTACATCCTTTATTAATTTTAAAAGATTTTATTTGAATCTTATGCTACCAGTGGTATTTATTCATTTCACCTTTATAATATATGAAATTTAACTTACATCTTCATCATAGGATTATCTCAACTCCTTGAAACCTTACTAAACAATAATCATTTCTCTCCAGTTACTATTGATTTTAGTATCCACACATCTATAGTTACCTATTTTCATCCACATAAAAAGTCAATTGTTCTTACATCCCTTTGAAAATTAAGATAATTATCACTCAAGGTAAAAAATTATATATTTATCTATATTTATCTAGATATTATTCTCATGGTCAATATTCTAATTTAGATTGACTAATAATTTATCTCTTCTTCATAACCTCATCATCAGGTGATTCAACTTATCATGAGTTCACATATTATAATTCCTTTCTTGTTTTCTTGAGGAAATTTTAAAATCATCCATAATTATTCATTATTATGATTTTCTAAATGATTCAGTCAACATCGAATTAATCATAATTAGTCTTCCAATAATTTCATGTTTTTATAATGAAAGGACAATATAAAATTAGTATGCTTTCCATTAAATTTTTTATAAGGTAATGTTTTACCTTACATTCATTTGTGATCCATCTTAGTGACTTCTTCAATTCAACTTTGTTGTTTCTCCATCAAATAATCCAAGATTCAATCATCTCTAGAATTATATTGTTTATCATATATTCAAATCAAAATCTCTCAATATGAAATATTTACCATCCAAATGGGTGCACATTAATATACCATTTTTCTAGATCATCAATATCAACATAAAAACTATTATACGAAGATCGTTGATAAATATTCAGTATTTTTTATTCTCTTTATGAATAGTTCAATATTCTCCTGATGTTCTTGGATAACTTTGTATAATATTATCTTCATGAATTCCTCCTTAATATGGAAAACCCCTATTTTTTATGAATTTATTTTTTTTCAAATAAATAAATTTAATTTGATATATTTCATTACCTGAAACACCATGTATAGCTTTATTTACATGCAACTGGAATTTTAGTAAACACTAATATATAATAAATATTACTATTTAAAAACGATGGTTATAACATAGATATTAAAAATTATCACAACCCATCCCCTAGGGTCTGTGTTGTGACTACCCCAAGCCGACCTCTCATAGGCTAGGGGATGCAAACTAGCACTGAGTAGTCATATCACAAACAAAGTGGAGTCATTTTCATATGTACCCGTACAAACACACAACTCCAAGCCAGAGAAGCTGGAAAGTGAAAATACTAGGTAAATAATAATAAGGTACAAAAATAGAAAATTTAAGGTATATAGGAATGAATACCATCCAAAAAATGTAAAAGTACATGTCTCTATAACTCCTTTGCGGAAATCCATACCCAAAGCATAGGTACATAACCAGTTGTTTGAAGCCATAGAAGCACACCTAGTCTATTGGGTCACTCTAAAAACCACCTCACCACATTCCAACAAGTACTCTATCAAAGTGTCGATCATCTATATAAGTCCCTATATGTGAGGGGAAAACACATGCATGGGTGAGTAAAACAATACACATTAGGGAAACCTAAAACATATAGTAAAATACAACAAAGGAAACATTGCTAAGAAGATACAATCAGCTCTATATAGGTATGTGTAAAACAATAAATATAACAAGAACATACAGGTATACTCATAAAGGATTATAATACTCAATGTCTCATCCACTACCATTCATATGGTCCAGCTTGTAGTATACATAATATGAGAGATCTCACTCCTCAAGATATTTGATAGTAATTAAATGGAACTAGTCTACCAAAAGTGCCCAAGACAACTCATATTAACTATATGTCCTAAAGTGTCCCTGATACATATAGTCTCAATATGATAAGGATTCTTGATATCACACCCAATAGATTCACTAGGATCTAGTCACATAGTTTAGTGAATAAGGAATTAAAATAAATAAGAAATTCAATGAATATTAAAATCTGATAATACATATAGTCTCTTCAGAATACTCACTCATCATCTTCTCTGGATACCTACACTACATATTAACATGATTATTACTCTTGGTCTTCATAGAAGAACAACTCCACCTCTTTGTAAATGACCTACCCGGCATCTTTACAGGAGACATACTCCACGTCTTTACAAGATACCTACTCCACATATGTCACAGTTTGCAGGAGACTTACTCTGCGTAGGTCTTAGCCACAAGATTCATCTCTTACTATACTCATTCGAGGAGAACCTACTCTTCATGAAAATAGGTAGTATTACAAACACCACAAAATAATCACATCTATTACCTCAAAATTTCTTAATCGTCTCAAGGGTCCCAATGCAAAAACATTCTCATCAAACGGACACACAGTTGGAGAGATATGGTCAATTTAGTTAAAAGGGGTTCAGTGGGTCTTGGTCTGACCTGACCCGACTGGGTCCATATGATCTAATTCTCTAGGTTGAACCAGCCCACTGGGCCTGACATGACCCACCTCTATCTGGGCCGGACCACTTGGCCAATCTGGCCAACCCAATCTGCATTGTACGGTTCAGCTTTGTCCAAGAGACATGGTCGGTTACCACATGTCCCACCTAAAGTCATTACTGTGGGTCCCACTATGGTCTTCCCTAGACTATTTTTTCCTACAACGTGACATGGCCCCCAGTTGTGTCCCATTCATGGCCACCACTGTCCCACTACGGTGGCCCATGACAGCACCAACGACAAGTCATCACAGTGTCCTTCACTAGTGCAGTCTCAGACTGCACTGAGTCGATGCTGCCATGCCTGCATGTTGCATCACCATGCACCACCACAAGTTGTCTCTGCTCCATGGAATATCACATTTCATTTGGTTCCCTATTTTTTGAATCATGGAAACTCTTGAGATTGTTGGGTTTCCATCATCACTATCATGGGCTCCAAATCATCTCTTCGTCACTTTGGGTGTCTGTCCACGTTCAGATGCATTCAGAATAACATGTCATGACCATGAGGGTCATCCAATGTAGAATAAAGAATTGGGATATATTAAAAGTTATAATAACACCCTAAGAACAGTCCCAGGACTAGTTCATGTTAGCCTTTGTCTGTTCATGTCTTTATGATTTTGAAGAAGAATAATCATCAGTATATTCCCTTCAATCCCACAACTTTTCCATCCCTCAAGAAAGAGAGAACCATAGATCAACCTATTTGTTAGTTGGTCCATGATCGTCATTAGAATAAAGAATGGGGAAATAAAATACCATGAATAAATAAACCCCACACCTCCTGGTTTGGATATATCATTGTTGAATAATTGAGTTGGGCCATCGTCGTTCATTGATCCTCAATCAATGATCCTTGATCTGCCGAAAATCCTTATCATATGTCATTCCCCAATAGGAGGGAACTTCCAACACCTTTCTCCAATGTTTATTGGGAATTTTAGGGTTATTAGTTAAACCAGTACTCTTTTTTAAATAGGTTGGAATGAAAACATGTTGGCCTATTGAAGCATTGTGATGTATTGATGTTGTTTTATTGAAAAAATGAAATGGGATAACATGTCACCGAATCAATGTTAAACATTTAAAAATAAATAAAATAAACTTCTTTATGTTTATTTTATTCTTATTTAAAACAACCAGAAATTAACTTTCACAGTTGACCGATGTTGGTTGATGTTAGTCCCAGCCTAAGGAAAAGGCCAGATTATAAAACCAACAGTGGTATCATATTTCCAATATGATTCATCATTCATGAGTTATTAAAATTTTAAAATATAATAATTTTATTTAATTATTTTAGTTATAGTTATGTTATTTTGTGGTTTTATCATTGGATACCCACACTGACTAATGTTTTTTCATGCATAGGGTAAACCCACAATCCTGACCACAAAGGGGCATGTGTATTTCTAATTCAGGAACCAATTTAAGAGTTATTCCATTTTTTTATGCTCACACGTGCAATTTAAAACATAATAATTTTTATCGAACCATTTCTGGAAAATTAGGCCTCATAATCCCATGTTGTCTCCATGCATGGTCTTAGAAATTTCCCATGTATATTATTAAAATAAAACCCCCCAAATCCGAGTCATCAAATTCAATCCACCTTAAGGATTTTCATTCGAAAAATTCAAGTCATGGGATACCCAATCATATTTGTGTATGAGAAAAATCCAGAGCCCCTAGATCCCATGTTCACATCCAATTATTCTCAAGCTATCACCGATCACACACTAAAGGAATAGACTTCCCATAGTCTGACCTCTCCTACGAATCCTCGATCTCCAAGAACAAGATGTGAATCGAGAATCCCGGTCAGAAAATATCATCTATGTGATTCCATGGAATCGATCTGTCTCCTACACATAGAGGAATCCTAGGCTCACTACTGAACTCTTCTCTAGAAAATCTAATAAGTGGATGACTTGTTGAATCAATCAATGATCACCCATATGATATCATGTCCTCGGTACATATGTAGTAAACCCATCCTGATGTTTGTTGATATCCATTATTAATACCTTCCGATCACCCCATGGAAGAAAAGAGCTCACCCTTCCAAGAATAGGGTCTCGACATGGTGAGTTGAAAAACCATGAAACTGATTCAAATAAGTTCATAGATTTTATTTCAATTGTTAATCCCATATTCAACCTTTTCTATCATCTATGGTGTCCACCATGACACACATATGTGTATCTTGATGTCTCTTTCCACCCAAGCTATCCATTGCTACTATTGTACATCCTTGGAAAGGGACAACATGATCCCCAACATTCGAATATCCATTAGGGGACACCCTTAGAAAACTAAGCATGTAATGTCTAACAATTGGTGTCACCAAGATGTGCCTCTCTAACTCACTATATGAGTGGAGGGGTAAAAGCCACTTACTAGATGTATGATGCATCACCTCTATCCATGGATTATAACTGTAACAAGGGAAACTTCTCTTTTTCCTCATTCAGTAATGTAACATCCTAGATTAGGGTGCTACCCAGAAGTGCCAAGAACCCTATTTGTCACATATTCTCAAGAAAATTTCCCCAAATCATAGAGGATTCTGACTGGCATTGAGGGCCAAGGTGTGATTGTGCGGAAATTATTCCTTCATTGGAAGAGTATACATTATAGAAACCAAATAGTAAACAATAACGGAAGCAGTAATACCATGAAACAATATTAAATAGTGTAATAATGATAGTAAATAAAAAACTCAAGAATATATATATATATATCAATGATACATATCACATGAGTCTAGGAAAGCATCCAAACAAGACATAATGTTGCAAACATAATATAGAAAACAATGTAAAAAAAATGTAAACTCCAATAGCATCGCAAGCCTTGACGTGGTCTCATGCTCTCTATCTCTAATATAAATCAAGTACCTAATGATGATGGGTGTTTTCCCTTATCTATAACTGCAATCAGACAATCTATTTGGGTCCAAAGTCATGACCCAAACTAGGTGTGAGATGAATCCTAGTAGGGAACAACCCAAATATATGTTCCTTACTGTTAGTGATCATATATTGCTTGTAATATCTATAAATGAATAAATAAACTAGGAAGAACTCAAATGTAACCAAACCTACATTATTCAATTACATTCATCTACATTTATTAATCAATCATTTGAATCCAGAAATCTTAGGATCTAGTCTATACTCAATATCCCATGTGTAAAGATAACAAACAGATGTCTCAGATGAACATCTAAACAATCTAGAATAATCGAGTCCGAGCATGGGCTTTGGATTGAATGACTCATCTTAATCATTCAATCATTCAATAACAACCCTATATGAAAGCTATCACGGTTTAACCCATTGGTTTACCATATCACAAATTCATTATATAATGACCCTCTAGGAAGCTCTCTTGATCTAACCCCTTTATTCATACATAGCATAAGTAATTAAAAATGAACACCTAGGTAGCTCTCATTGTCAATAACCCGGGGTCAACATAGCTTTCATAATTATAAATGACGTCCTGGGTAGGTCTAATGATCAATACCCCCTGGGTCAAAAATCTATTCCATGACACTCAAGGTCCTGTATAAATAACGTGGAAGTCCCCTCATTCTTCAAATTATAAGGCTCTCATAGTCCATTAGAAAAAACAGTGCACAAAAAATATCAAATAACCTATTAAATCAATATCCACTACATGTCTAACATTAAAAAATCAAATCACAGTCATTTCATATAATTAATCAACTCCATCCTGATCAAAAAAAGGCATGGAAAACAAGGTTCCTAACATTACGCATAATTAATAGCCCCTTTTTAATCAATCAAACCATAGAAGGTATTATACAGGTTTAAATTACATACCATGCAATAACCCAAACATGGGAATGCAGCACTTGAAGCATATGTAATCCAATGAAAATCAACTCAAGGAACAAATTACTTACCTCAATATTGTATGATCAGTACTCTTGAATGTCGTCCCTTGAATAAACCTAGATCGACAAAGATCTATAATGTTCTGAAAAAAGCAAAACCATTAACAAATAAAATGATTTAATGAATCAAGAAGAGAGGATTTAGGGGAATTGAGAACTCAACAGTGGGATTCCAACACACGTGGTGGCATCAAAGTCATTGCTCAGATGGAGAATCCAGAGCAGTTTGGAGTTCATCGACCCTTCAATCGCTCTCCTATATGATCCAAGATGAGAAGAAGATGATTCCAAAGATAAGACGTGACCCTTCTCTGATTTATCAACAAAAAATGAACATTTCATTTTCATTAAATGTAAATGTCATTTAGTGACCTTAATAGGACCTCACCTTAAGAGGTCTACGGGGTCACCACAAAACCATGTACTCGGCTATTACACGGCTAGTACACGACTATACACGGTATTTGAGTAAATAGTGTTTACTCATTATTAAATAATGTGTACTTATAAAATTAACATTTCATCATTTTTCCTAAAAAACAACCCGAAAATAAGATCCATACCTAAAATTATGATTTGGGTTTTTATGAACACACACCTTAATGTAATTCGTCCTTGAATTCCCCTTCCATTGGTGGTGAAGAGGAATATGTGATGAACTCTAGCAACTATGATCATTCATCATCCTCCCACTCCAATGTCTTATCTTGCACTCGCCCATGCTGTCATAGAACTTGTACTAGAGGAATAGACCATCCACAAAGCAGCTTCATGTAGTGATCCCCAAAAAAATAAGGTGATCCTTGAATGATGCATACACCTACAACTCAATATACTCAGGTTAAAAAACATGAGATAGGTCTGAAAAGTAACTTCATAGCTGAGAAACATGAATGATGTCATGCATAGCCTATTACCTCTAAGGTAACTGCAACCGATAGGTGATAGGAATGACTCTATTCAAAACATGAAATGGCCTGAAATATATCAATGAAATCTTTAACTATCTCCTAATACTCATGAGGTCCCATCAATGCTTCCTATCCTACCTCCAGCCAACATAGTGGTGATCAACACATTCTACCGTACAAATCCTCATAAGGTCCAATCTAAATCGTCACATGAAAACTATTTTATGTAGGAAAACTATACTATGGATATGTGTCTCTCCCAAGAGACCCAAAAATCATAATTTCATGCTCGAAGCATGTCCTCCAAAACCTGAATCATGCACTCATACTAGACATCTGTTTTATGGTGGTAATTTGTACTCAGAAGTACTGTTGTACCAAAATACCTTTGTAGTCCCTGCCAAACATGAAAAGTAAACTTGACATCCCTGTCTGAAATGAATGATTGAGGAACCCCATGTAAACGTACAATATCATATATGTACAACCTTACAATCTCATCCACACTGAATAATTCTTTAATTGGTAGTAAATGTGAAACATTCCTGAAGATATCAACAACAATCCATACAACATCATTTCCTTGAGGTGACATCAGTAAACCCATCACAAAATCCATCGCAACATCATTCCACTTACTCTATAGAATGTGTAACTGTTGTAACATCCATTTCATTCGTTGATGATATGTCTTCATCTAATAAAAATTGTAACACATCATAAAAAACCAGATGCATCCCTCTTCATTCTTGGAAACCAATACTAATGATGTGGAACTCAATACATATTAGTGACAGTAGGATTAACTACCCATGCGGAGGCAAGAAAATATCATAATAGCTCCATGCATATGTTTTCTGAAACCCATATGCACCGGTGAAAACAGGAAACCTCATCCTTTCCTATGGTATAACCAAGAGTGGGATCCTCACCAGACACACTCTTCGGTAGAACTAGGCCATCATAATCTGATAGCTTTCTCATTAGCAATTGATCTAGTAGAGTAGAGGTAACAACTGTAGAAGAATTAAATTATTACACCTATCTATTGTGCACCTCTAAATTCATATTAGATAATAGATCCATGAGCTACAACTCACTATTGGCCTCTTAAACTGCATGTATAAGATTTCTCTTGCTCAACGCATGTCCACTATGTTTCCATTCCCCGAGGTGTAGGAATGTTAAAAGTAAAAAGACTAAATGTACTCAACCCACCATTGTTGTGTCAAATTCCAATCTCATTGAGTAATGATATACTTGATATTTTTTGTTTAGTTTATTCCAAAAATTATCTCCCAAATGATTGCATCCCCAATTGCGTAAATTGCGCCCAACTGTAGGTAACACGAGATCGTGTGTTGGGTGATTCTTCTTCAATTTACTCAACTACCAAGATTTGTACACAATGAATCCTTCCCCCAACATAAGCAATGCTCCCAGCCTTATACCTGATGCATCATAGTAAACTGAGTAACTCTTTCCCGATTATAGAAAAATATGAGTTGGTATTGAAGTCAATCTCCCTTTTAGCTTATGAGAGGTTGAATCATAGGAATATATCCACAAGTACTTCGCACTCTTCATAGTCAGGACTGTTAGGGGGACTAATAAGCATGAAATTTCATATATTAATAATTTTTAGTGACCATCCATCCAAAAAAACATCGTTAATCAAAGATTTTCATCATATTATCCTAGGAAACTATCACCCCCACTTTCACTGGGTATATTGATACTCTTTTCCATAAGATGACATGCCCCAAAAAGTGAATCTGATCTATCCAAAAGTGGAATATTATGTTCATAGCATATAACTAATGCTCTCTCTGTGTACTCAATATGATCTCAAGATGGATGTCAGGTTCATGTCAATTTTGAGAGTAAACCATGAAGTCATCCATGAATACTACCACAAAATAATCTATTTAAGAATGGAATACTTAGTTCATCAGTGCAATTAAAATTTCTGGCATATTCGTGAAACCAAATGGCAAACCCAAATTCTTGTATTGACCACACATTCTCTAAAAGTCTGTAAGAGGTTTATCTGATTTTCTAACACACATCTGATGATAACAGCATCCTAATTCAATCATTGAGAATACCTAAACTTCATAATGCTGATCAAAGTGATTATAAATCCTCTACAAGGGATATAGGTTCTTGATTTTAAACTGGTTTAGCTTGGGATAATACACACAATGTATGAGGGTACCATTTTCCTATTTCTCCAAAAGGATTGGAAAACCCCAAGGAAATGTAACGGGTTGGATGAAACCCCTTACTTGAAACTGTTATACCTATTTCTTGAGCTCATGTAACTCTAGTGTATCCAACCTATAATGAGTAATGGAAATCAGTCTCTCTACTAGAATAAGCTCAATAGAGAAATATACCTCCCTCTCTAGAGCTAAACCTGGAATTTCCTATAGAATGGAATATCTAAACTATTCCACCACTGGAGGATAGTATATATATGAATTTCCCTAGACATCTAGATATAAACTAGAAATCTATGATGTAATTACTCTGAACCCCTGATGCCTGATTCCCGCCCTTCTCACCTATACATCCCATTCATCTTTTTGTCAAAAAAACGCACCCTATAGTGACATGAAACTCTCCCTATGGTGATAGCAATTAATAAACGCCTGAAAAGTGGCCAATCAGTCCATTACGAGAAAAAAATAAATCCTCATCTTCTCTAAGACATAACTGTCCCATAAGAATTGACACCCACTAACATCAAGAGGGAACTCCTTGAAATGACATAAACTATACATTTTAATCCACAATGAATTGCTTAACGTCATAACATCATAAAATGTAAAGATACAGAGCCGATGTATTTCCATAACGATAAAAAATATAATAATATAGAAATACACTATATAGAAAAGAGAAGTATCTAAAAATAAGGCAACAACAATCGTGTCTTTAACTAATGTGGTAAGCACCCCATAATCCTACATGAAAAATGGGGGTTCAAAACTTATTGGGCGCAAGTATTGTAGTAGTACTGAAGTGGTATTGTAGCAGTGACGATACTTTAGATCGATGAGTATTTTAGCAGCGGCAGGGGCACTGTAGGAGCAGCGGCAGGGCACTATAGCAACGACAGTTGTGTGTGGGTTCTATAGCAGCGGGGTTACTATTCACAGAATGGAAATTTTTCCAAAAAATTGGGCCTATGGGATATGTAATGAGCTACATGCCCACTGGGCATTCAGGATACATAATGGGTCTCCCTCTAACCAGTTAAAAGATGTCTTTGATTTTCTTTAATAATAAAATGAGTATTTTACCCCATCCTTTTAAAAAAAATCCTTAACTAAGGAGGGTTCAAGATCCTACTCATGATGGGTCTGATCCATCAAAAATGTCTGACATGTACTGTGGCCCGACAACCCTACATGACTACCTTGAGCTAATCCACCATACTATCACTAAAAACCTACCATATATAAATCACAACCAAAACCACCTCCAGGGCATAAAAAAATTGAAAAAATCTAGTTCCTAGACTGGTGAGAAACTGGTTTTCCTTCTCCTGAATGTGGATTGAAAACTAATCCCTTATCACTCACTGGTGGTGAAAAAATCAAATAAAAGGATAATGTTGACCCATCTTTTCCCATGATCAGCACTCAACTGGGTCTTTTGGGAATTGAGGCCTTATGTTCACATTATTTCTACACTGGTACCACCTCACCCGGCTACTTGAAGATACATACCTGCAACTGGAATAACAATGTGAAGGCTCCATACAGTGCATCCTGCTATAAAACGAAGGATTACCAGCCCTGGAAGTCAAACCTTGTTTTCATACAGCTCAAAACTCCCTCAAATGTTTATTGGTAATATACTATTGATTTACTATAGAAGTCTCCATATTCATACTAGAAACATTCACATGTGACTGAATTTCATACCTGAGACCATCCTCAAATCGGATAGCCATTGATAACTAGTCTCCTCCTAAAATAGGTGAAAAGTGTTTTATCTCTGTGATTCGAGAAGAATAATCCCTCAAAAAAAGAGTTCCATAGTCCAAATTCATGAACACCTAATCTGGGTCGGCCCTCAATGACTTGAGGTGGAAGTAGTCATATATGGTCCTCTGAAACTATTCCCAATCCATATATCAATGAATCCCTACCTATGAGAGAACATCTTATTATCTCTTGGGGGAATCATGTAGCATGTACATAATGAGCTTCACCCTCCTCTCCAGATACTTCTCCAGATGTTTTAAGATAGAAATCATGGACTCTAAACATTAATATACTGCAAATGCACCTTTATCCCCTATAAATGTGGGAGGATGCAGTTGCTAAAACACCCTCGTCAACTCTTCCATAGTCTCTACAGGTTTTAGTGCTCCATAAAAGGTATAACTCAACCTCATAAATCCTTCAAAAAATTGTGCATCAACACCTATGTCTGGTATAATAGCATAATCTATGATGGGTGTGGTGGGAGGATCTTTTTGTAGTACCTGATCTACAATTTATGGTGTTTGATCATCGCCCTTCACCAAGCGTACAACTGAAGGACGTCTTGGTTCCTTGAATCTAAAAGGTCAAGCACAAACCTCATTTCAAGATTATCAAGGAAGGTAACATAGAAGTGAAATAATGTAAAAGGAGGAATAAATAATTCATGTTTTTAAATAGGCTTACATGATGTGTAGAACCACTACACGACATGTTCCCTTATGTTTTTGACATGGGCATGTGCGTCTACTAGCCTGGTCATGTAACACCCCATCGTAACTATTTCTTCCTCATAAGACATGATGTGTACTTGAATATTCCCTCCTTCACAAATTCATCTGCATGGCTAGAAAAACATGGTTCCCTCCTAGTGTAACACTACTTGGTGTCCATACTCTAGACACGGTGTGTGCCACATATGTTCCCTCCACCCATTTCGTTTGTCACACAGTTAAATTCTTGGTCTCTTACAGCATGATGTGCTCTTCCAAACATATTTAATCCATATGTCTCTACTCACACAGTCATTCACATGGTCAACCACTACATGTATTGTACATATGGAACATAACATGTAATTGAGAAAATTTGTTTCTTCCAGAACATAAGAACATGTGGTGTGTTTTCATAACATCACATGTCGTGTTGTATGGATTTCCGAATAGTTATCCTTTAATATTTCTCTAGAACCCTCAAAAACATTAAATTATTCCAAGGAATTCCATGTTCCAATCTTTTAAATCCCATAATCCCCACTAATAATTTTTCTCATCCTTATTCATAAAATATTATAATAATATTCAATAATATTTCAATCATGATCCACCATATTTTGATCCAAGGGTGGGCATAACACCTCCGGGACCAAAGCATGGCATTCATCCAAATTAAACATTACTAACACCAATACCCTATCAAAATAGAAGGTATTCTATCATGATACATATTAAAACGTCATGAATATCTATCATAACATCTATCATAACAACATGAAATCGTTAATGTCCCATAAAAGGCAAGACAAGAATGCATGGCATGCGATCTCTAGCAAGTGAATATCTGATACATGAGATGGAATACCATTATCTCATCAGGTAAAAACAGAAGTAGAACTATAATGATATAAATCATTACAGCATAAAACAAGTGAATCACCCAACGGTGAAATAAAATCAACTATAACAATTTCAGCAAAATAAAAATTGCAACATTCGAGGTAACGTGGATCTAATCTATACATAGATTAGCCACTACTGAGAACATATTATAACCAACTAATTATTCCTTCATATCCCAATCTATATGCTCCAAATAGTATGTAAATGTAGTAAATATTTCCTTATAAACCACTTTGTAATGCCCCAAATTTGGGTGCCACCAAGAAGGGTCCCCAACCTATTTCTTCACATAACCACAAGCGCATTTCCCCAATCACCATAGGCTTCCGACTAGTACTGTGGATCATTGTGTGATAATGGTGATACTATTCCCTCATTTAAAATTATACATGGTAAAAATAAAGTAAACAATAGAGAAAGCAGTAATACCATGAAATAATAGAATAAAGTGGAATAATGATATTAAATAAACAAAAAGAGAATATATATATAAATGATGCATGTCACATTTGTATTTGAAATCATCCAAAAAAGTCACAATGAAAGAAATATAATATAAAAACCATTGTATAAAAATGAAATTAATATCAAACAATATCGCAAGCCTCAACTTGATCCCATGCTTTCCATATCCAACAACAATCATGTAACTGATGAATGAGGATTATTACCCTTATCTATTCGAGAAATCATATAATCGATTTGGGTCCAATAGCATGTTCCAAATAGGGTGTGAGATGAATCCTTGTGGGAGACCACCAAAATATATATTCCTAACATTCAGTGAATATATATAATAGGTAATATATAGGAATGAATCAATAAAAAAGGATGTACTCAAATGGAACCATCCATAATGTTTTCAATTACATTCATTAACATTTATTATTCAATCATTTGAATCCTAAAATCATGAGATCTATCCTATGCTTTATATCCCCATTGGTAACTATAACAAATTAATGTCCTAGAATAACTTCTAAACAATATAGTAGGACAATGTCCAATCATGTTATTTGTCATGGAATACTCCTCAAAATCATTATATAAATCAATTATAACCCTATGGGAAATCACTCATGGTAGAACCACTTGGTTTAACATATCATCAATTCATTAAATGAAGAAGCTCTAGGATTCTCTCTCAGTCTAACCCCTTTGGTCCCATATAGTTAAATTTATTACAAATGTCCTCTAGAGTAGCTCTCACTGTCAATACCTCAGGGTCAATATAACGTAAGTAATTATAAATGACCACATAGATAGATCTCACAGTCAGTAACCCCTAGGTCGACATACAAATTTTTGATCTCATGGTCCAATGTAAATAACAATGATGACCTTGTTGTCTTCATAATAAAAGGATCTCATGGTCCATTGGAAAACAATGCCCACAAAATATCAAACAGCTCATGAAATCCATAACCACTACATGGCTAACATTCACACAACATATAACATGAATTTAATATATTTAATCAAATCCATCCTATTCAAAAATTGGATTTAAAACAAGGTTACTAACCATACATATAAGAAACAATCTCTTTTTAATCACTAATTCTATGGAAGGTTTTAAACTGTGTCAAATTACAAATAAAAAAGTACCCCAAACATGGGAATTCAGTACTTTAATAATATATAATATAAAGACAATCAATGAATGGAAAAGACCACCTACATCGATATCGTACGATCAATACTCTTGAATTTCATCCCTTGAATCATCCAAGATCTGAATAGATCTATAATGTGGGGAAAAAACCTCATCCTTAAATAACTAAAATTAGAGAAGGAATTGAGAAGAGATGATCTAGGGGAATTGAGAAATCATTTGTTGTATTCCAAAACACTTGGAGGCATCTCAATCAAAGCTTGGATGGAGAATATGGAGGGGTTTGGAGTTCATGGACCCTTTTGTCACTCTCCTGAATGAACCAAGGGGAGAAGAATATGTTTCCAATGATAAGACAGAACCCATCCCTGATTTATCAAATAAAATGAAAATGTGCACGACATGATCATTAAAGGTACAGGCCATGTAGTAACCTTAACCTCCCCCTCCTTATGCGGACTATTGGGTCACCACATAGACATGTAATCAGTCATTACACGACTAGTATACAGCTATACGAAGTACTCGGGTACACATCATGTACATAGAAAATTATCATTTATTCATTTTTACTCAAGAACAACATGAATTCATGATCCATACATATAATGAAGATCCAGGTTTTTACAAGAAACTATGAACTGGATCTTCTGGTGGGATAATCTTCTAACATGATTCCCTTAGCAGGAGTATAGACCCTCTCTACATTACATTCCTGGAGGAACTCTATCAAACACCATGGTCACATGTTCAGAACCTAATCAGAGAAGATATACATGAGACTCTTGTGTTTTGAGAATATGATAAAACTATTTCCTATTAGGTAGTGATGATATATCTTCCATGGGAATACTACCATTACCAACTCAAGATCGTGGGTCGCGTAGTTCTAATCAGGTGGTATCATCTTACACGTACCATAAGAGATCACCAACTTCCTCTACATTAAGACACAACTAATATTTTTCCCTGATGTAACACAAAACACTACATACTCGACTCCCTCCTATGGAATACACTTTCTTAGCGGATGGGAATCCTACATGCACCTTTTTAAACATGAAAAAGGTTTCTCCTTCCAACTAATCTAAGTGTTCATCATCCCTTTGGTAGAATGTACCATTATACACAATCACATGGTTAATGTGCCAGTAATCCATACATAACATTGAACATTGTGTCTTACTAAGGCTTTCCTCTACAAGTCCTCCACTTGTACCCTCAACTCGTGAAGCTTCTTGAAAGCCATCCGATATAATGATGCTGATATCAGTGCCATATTGCTGTGTAGAAAAATTAACAACACTATCTCTTAATGGGGAGGTAAACCTGGTAATATATCATGGAAAGACATCCTCATACTCCACCACTATTCTTGGGATCTGAAAACTCATAACATCCACTACCTCAAGGATTATTCTAGGTAACTCAACAGTGATACGTTGAATCCTCCTATGAATAATTCTATCCCATGATACATGGGTTTCCTTTTTCACTGCTAAAATAATACCACATTCCATCATTAGGGATATACCACAACCATTTTAATAAGACATTCAATTTGGGCATGGACTGGTGATAAAAAATCCATATGAAGAATGAAGTTGTAAGGCCTCAATAATTCCATCATGAGGTTCTAGGTGAAACTCTTCCCTCAAGGGTCAGATCACATTTTCGGCATAAGTGTAATTATCATATATCCTCCCCAACGTATCTACAGACATAATGGTTAATTCAATGGTTTAACCGAAAACTCTAGGTCTCGAACAAGATCCATGACAAGGAAAAATGATTAACACTTGGGTTTATTAATATGGAACCTAAGACAATACATAAAACATACTTCAAATTATTCCTCGATCCCTTAGGTCATATACATTGACTACATGCATCTTCCCTTGTCCCTATCCTCTATCTCCCTGAGCCTGGTATGGACTACATGTTGGTGGTGGAGGTAACATGTCAAAATTTATACCACCTCATTCGTCACTACCATCTTCTCCGCCACATATTCCACCATTCAGATTCATCTGTTCCTATCACTATCTCTACATTGGTGGATCATCCACCATTTCACCAAGCCGTCATTGAAGGCACACTCCACTATCCACGACATGATAATCAAATAGAGCACTAGTAGCATGTGACTATCTTATTCAGATTAAATCTAGGCCTCTTAATTTGTTCTTATGTTCACATTAATATGGTAATATGGGGCGAACAATAAAATAAGTTACATGATAGACAAAGAAGTATAATATAAACCACACCTCACCTCTAAATCCCTCAAAAGAAACAACACTAATCACATCATATATATCACAGTGATAAATAAAATCCCCCCTTATGGGTCACAACACATATTAAACCGTGGTATTAAGAGGGTCTCATACCCACACCATGTGAAACCATTTAAATGTAAACAATAACCAATATTAAATAATGACAATGGATTTGAAGTAACTTTTTCTATTTAAACCCCATTTTAAATACATTATTTAGAAACAATGATTTTGAACCAAATTAAAATCATTTCAAACACTGACCCCTTTTACTAAAAACAAATCATAAACCAACAACCATCCTTTCCATTGACAAAATTCTGTAAAAACAAAACTATCAACGAATTCATTGCCCAAATAGGGTCAAAACCCTTTTGAATTAAAAATACTATATAAAATATGCCACTAAAAATATTTTCTACAAACATTTTTCATTCAAGGATCATTTTAGAAATAAAAATCCCATGAAAAACATTTACTCCATGTGAGAATGTAAACCTTAATGTTTATTAGAACCATTTTAACTATTACATTTATAAAACGTTTAATATGCAGTGATCCTAAAAACCTCAATCACAAAATGATATTCCATTTAAATGGAAAAACCAATTAGACATACCTCTTTCAAGTGGAAATCATGTGATCACTGTAAATGGTGAACACTAAATCAAGTGATGTTTCATCCTTTATAATCCATAAAAACCCAATACCCCATTGTTAAACCACCTCAAACATAAAATACAATCTTAGAATCCCAAAGGGTTCATGGGAAAGGAAGAAAAAATGTGTAAAGGAATATTGGGAGGAAAGGGATCATAATAACGGGGAAAACATGTCTGGCTATGAGAAATCTACAAAGAATTTGGATAGAAAAGATTAAAACTAATAAAAAATGGTGAGAGATACACCCTTGGATGAACCCAGTCCCCAATTGAATAAGGATAATGATAATGTGGTCTAAACCTTTTAAAATAATTATGCGTATAAATGTAAATTTACATTGTTCTAAAACAGGGAATTCTGCAAAGTTAGGTTATATAGTTTGGTAAATCATTAAATAATTGTGCAGTTTCATGTTGACTCCCATTGAGGAATCACACTATTGGGTTGTGTGGTTTCTTCACACTAAGATCAAACAATTCAGGTAACCCTTATGAAAAAATGAACCACATACTTTTTTGGAATGTACTACCTAGTTTACATAATCATATTACCAACATGTTAAAATTCTTTATCAAAACGATAACACCATCCTCATGGTTTCCATAGAGTTAATAAAAACTATATGAAAACCATGGCACATAATAAAATTCCCATATTTATAAATCAAAGTAAATTTTTTAGAAAATATCATGATAAATAAAAGTAATTAAATATAAATAACTACATTGACATGAGGTGTTATAATCTTACCACCATGAAACTTGCTTCTCGAGGAATGTATCTAGTGGAAATGGAAATACTAAAATAAATTCCTCAACAATAGCCTAAAAATAGGTTTTTTGGGTGTGGAATAGAAAAAATATGGTCTTAAATAAGAAAATAATAACATATAACCAAACACTCAAATTTTATTTTTTACATAAAAATGATTATAGGACATTCCGAAAAACAATTCAGAAAAAATTATGAAGGGAGAAACCTAAAGAGATATATATTTCAAAAATTTCTCCTAATTTGTTTAATTATTATAAAATTTAATAAAATATGAGAGACACAAACCTCATATAAATAAATAATCATTAACAAAATATCCACCAAAATCTTTGAAAACCCACAATCACCTAAGAAACCAATCTAAAACACCACAGATAGAAGACAATTAAAAAAAATCCATATTTACGAGATTATAAAAATCACAATGATTCACTGATAGAAATATAAGAAATAGAACGACATAAGGCATTGTTCCAAAAAAATAGGCTATATTTTTTTTCACTACACCTAGTAGGTAAACTAAGATCTTATAACTATAACATCACCCCATAGTGAAACAAAAATAAAAAAATATAACTTATATGTTCTTCATTTCTATTTGTCCATATTGATCTTGTTTACTAAAGCATTGGACCAATTGTATCTCATATTCAATCCAACTTGAAACCAAACATGAAAATAATAATTTTACAAATGTACTCCCACACCTAAACAAAATTAAACATAAATCAATAGAGAACACAAAGACCCTAAATTTACTACCATCAATATAATAATTATAATAAACATAAAAAAAACATCATAGAAATAATAAAACACATACGTCACCCAAATCAAATTTAATCCCAATACTTCCATTTACATTAATTCAACTTAAAAAACATTTTAATATGGAAATATTTACCCTCAAATGAAAATACCATGGATATTTCTTCAAGAGGACTTGTAAATCCATTATAATGTATTGAATATCACAAAACATTCCTCCCCTTAATCTTTTGAGGAGTCAAACACTGATTATTAATGCCTTGTAGATTGGGATTTGGGGATGATAATTCAGGAATGGGGAGGTAGGAAGGTAGGGAAGCTAGAAGGATGAGGTGGATGAAGTGACTGGGTAATGGTAGGGGTAGGTGGGGATGTAGATGCAGGAATGGGAGCCTCATAGGAATCCAAAAGGTTGAGGTCGAGAGGATGATCATGGGAATTTAAGGGGGAATAAAATATGGTTTACGGGGAGTTTACTAATACAACATAGAATTATATATATAAATTCCACTTATAACAGTATGTAGTTAAATGATTTCAATAGTTTCCTACATACATTAGTAGGTAGATAGGATATAGTCACTACTAAATTTCTTTTACATAAACTAAAATATTACAATAGTTGGTAGGTTGCAAATGGAATTGAATCCCGCTTATATTGAATGGTGGGTTACAACTGAAACATGCATTGTAAGGAATAATTCCACTTATATAAACACATTTTAGAAATTATACTGAATAGAAAATATATAAAAATTGAAAATTCAATAGATGAATCTAATGAAATCATTACAAATTATAATACAACAAGTCATGAATTCTACATAAATTAATTTATAATATTCTAATACATTATTTCAAACAACATTCATGTTCATTTAAATTGTTATCATTTTGTCGTCTGTATTTTTAATATAATAAAATTTCCGGTAAAAATTAAAAAATTTAAATATTCATAATTTTTTATCATTCAATAGATATATTGTATTGTTTCATTAATATGCTAGAAAAAACATTAATATTAAATATATGTATGTGATTTTTTGTTAGATAGATGTAGCTATATGTGCCCATTGGGAATGGATATGGATATTCCACTAAACAAAAAAGAATAAAAAGAATAAATTTGACATGAATGAGAGTAAAAAATTGATACAAAACGTTGACAATATGATCAAGGGGAGCTCTCAAAATTTAATATATGTATAATATTCATTAATAATTTCTATAAGATAACCAGAAGAACCAATTAAATTTAATGGGATCAAAATAAGAAATATAATTGCATTTATTACCGTGATTACTAAATAGATGATTATAATTTATTATACAAGTACATTATAATTATAGATTTGGAATCATGAATCAAGGATTCTAAAAAACATTAACCACCAATGAATAATAAAACTATAAATAATCAATTTTGTGACTATTGGAAAGATCCCTAGAGTGTATGAGCTCAACTTTTTCTTGGGGATGATTCAGGAACTACTATATTCTTATATATAACACCAACATCTAATCATTATACATATAAAACTTGTTTTCTAATACCTGAATCCAAAAAAATTGAAACTGTATTTACATATAAAATTATAAATTGTATTAACATATAATTTGTATAAACATATAAACTGTATTAACATATAAGAATAAAATAATATAAATTAGATTATCAAATAAATACATTTATAAACAATTTCTAAATGTTAAATTGCTTATGTTAATTAAAACATACAAAAAACATTTATATGTTTATTTGGTGTTTATTGTTTAAATAAAATTAACAAGTAAACTAGATGGGATTTGTGGTCTCGAATTCATAAAAAATGTTACCATAAAAGCTCAAAAAATTCAATAAAATGTAATGTAAAACATGTTTTTCAGTCACCACTTTAAACGTCCATAAAGAAAAAGAATTATAAACAGGTAGATATATGAAATATAACCAATTAGTACATTTGATATAGTCTAAGAATGTATAAAAATTGTAAAAATATTAGGTTTATGAAATAAATTGTATGTTCATGAAACATATATGGTTCAATGTCTAACTAAACACATGTTATAGATGAATAAAAATCATTTTATAAGGGAAATTGGGGAAATAAAAACTAGTTACATAGATGAAATTTAATAAAATAGATGAATCCATGGATTCCTTAAGAGATATCATGCAATGGAGGGTTTTTCTATCAATGGAAGGGAGGGGGTTTCTGTCCACCGAATGGGGTTAGTGATAAATCACTGGGGGAGGAGGATAGTTAGTGTAGGGATTTGTTCAAATGACAAATTTGTGAGGTGGGGATACTATGAGGAGGACATTTGGGGGTTACCAAGTTTAAGGAGGAAAATTTAGGGAGTTGGGGTCACTGAGAGAGAGCTGTGTCGAAAAAACATTGGAGTTGCATCAGAGCGGCATCAAAGCCATGATGAAGCTATGTCGGAGAAGAATTATCATGTGGAGGAAGGGTGGCCTCATCGTAGGTGTGTTAGATAAGATGGTGGGGATAACTCATTGAGGTAGTTTCATATCAGCATCCATAGGGAGGTGGGTGGCCACATTGAGGAAGGAGGAGGACCGTGGGGAAGATAAATTTCATCATTAGAGGGGGATGAAAGATGGTTGGGTGGAAACATCAGTATAGGATGATGGTAGGGGAGTATTATCGTAAGGGTAAGGGGGTGTGGAGGATATTGATAGTTAGGGGGCACGAGGATGTTCGCGATAATGGGGGAAAAGATGTTGCACAGTGGGATCCTACCATGGAGAAAAAAAACATTGTGGGTATTAGTGAGTTATATCCACATACATTATTATCTGTGGATATTGATATATGGTTGTAAAACCAATTTATATTAGTGATATAGAATAAAAAAATAATCAAGAGGGTTCACAAATCAAAAATTATTCATTATATTGATCATATAAATATTTTTTGTTTGAGAAAGTGGGAGTTGTTACAATTTTAATTGGATAATGTCATTAAACATTCAATTTAGGAATCTTGAATTATACTTTTGAAATAAACCTACTCCTTGAGCCTTAATTATTAATCATCAATTCCTACCTTCCTTATCCCATCGATTCATATGAAACATAATTAAAAATTCCTCATGATTTTATTTGTATTTTATCTTTACAAAGTTGATAAAATATTACCATTCCACCAATATAGATAAAGGGAAATTTTTCATGATGTGGGCATAACTCTACTTAAATTATATAATGTGTTATGAGTGAGAAGATTATAAATATAGTTAAATCATGATTTTGAATGTTTAATAATAATAAATTGATGAACATGAATTAAATAAATGAGAAGTTACATTATTTTTTATATGGTAAATGAAAAATTTTTGAGTTTATTGTTTCGTTGGTAATTGTGAAATATAATTTATATTTCATGAAAAAATTGAAAATTTTATTTGAAATAGATATTTGTTTGATTTTATGTTCATAAATTTTTAATAATGGTAAAATTGGTTACCTCCATATTTAATGGTCCTATTTAATGATTTATTACAATCATGGTTTATGAGTGGGGTTAGTTGACAAATTGGTATTTCTTGCATATTTTTAATCATAATCTATTCATTTTTAATGATTTTCAATGAATAATTACATTCTATCAATTATTTAATTAAAATGGTTAATTTACAAAGAAAAAATTTAAAATTAATTTATCTTATTAACATAATGTTGAATTGGGATATTATTTTTGAATTTTGAAACCTTGTATTTCAATTTTATAATTATTCATGTGTTTAATTTATAAAAAATAAGTCTCACCTAGGAAGGCCTTAAAACAGGGGTGGCCACAACATTTATCCTGCCTAAGAGGGTTAATTAGTCTCATAGAACTTTGACAGGGCCCACCATAGATAAAATAGTTGAGGGAAATAAAGAATGTATTGTACCCTATTGGTAGTGAATCCCCTAGGGAGTAGAGTTGGGTTGAAACACGCATGGGACGCATGTGGTACAACCCGTATATCATTTGTTTGATGTGTTTTGTAGGAGACCATCCCTGAAATGAGTTTTTTATATGGTGATCCAGAGGATTTACTTATCTAAAAGCACTCTCATATGCTTTGATTCTATGTGGGGAAAATAACAAGAACTGTCTATTCATTTTTATAGAAATGCAGTTGTACTGCATTACCTTTGCCTCATCATCACTCGGATAGATCCCTCTGTTGTGTGCCACTGTGGATCAATCACCCCATGTCACTTATCCTCCTTTTCACATGATATAATCACCATTTTCATTCTATAATATCTTGGTCTCGTTCTCAACCACCATTATCATTGCCTATAAATTCCATGGATCTTTTTTGGATCATGTTTCAACCACTACGAAGCCTACCTCATGTTTAATCCTGCCACATCGAATGTTGTATGAAGAAGGAAACTATTGAAACTATTTTCTCTTCCACTACATATCTTTTATATCCTCACTCCCATTAAAACCATGCAAGAGGCCTTTCTATGCTTCCATACCACCATACACCACCAATAAAACAACACCACTAGATCCCGTCCATCCAACAAACATGTATAACTATGAATTTTGGTGCATTAAAATGAATATAATCAAATTTTTTATTAAAAAAAGAATTCTATTTTTGAATGTTAAATGTACCCCTTGACCAGAGGTTGAGTATGAGCATTTTTCGAGCCTATTATGAATTCTATTAAAATTTGTTCATTTTTTTTATTCATTTTTTTTCATTATAATGTAATTTTAATTTATTATTATAAAATAACACATCAGTTTTATTTTTTAAAATTTTCTCTATACAACATATTCTTCTTTATTCATATTCATTATTATTCTTCTTATGTTCTATTTTATTGTATTTATTCTTCTTTTTTTATTTTATTTTTTTTCATGTTTAAAATTTATTTTTCCCATTCTCATTGTCTCTCATTTTTTATTTTATTTATTTCCATTCTTCAGTTCATTCTCATCTTACCACAATAACCTCTTAACATAAAAAATTATGGGCTAAACAAAGTCTTATCCTATATGAGGTAAGAATATTTTCTATTTAATTATACTCTTATTTTCATAAGTTTTCATATATTAGTGGTGATGAAGAGTGGCGTGAAAGAGTGTGGTGATATTCCACTACATAACTGAAATCAAAATCATTTCCATGAATTTATTATATCTTTTACCTAACTTCTATAGGGTATAATATCATTATATGATGGATTTGATCCATTTAGTGGATGAAATAACATATGATGGATCAATTTCCTTGGAGATGTCACAATATCATTTGAGATATTCCATCAAACTTCTTTACGAGAGGATTTTGAATTTAGAATGTTATAATAATTAATGATTTCATACCACAAAATGAAATAATAGAATTATAATAATGAAATTTCATGCTTAAACTATCAATCTAAATGTGAACCTTAACAAGGCTAATGAGGGAACCCATAAAAGAAACCATAAAGACCAAGTTCTTTATTTAGTAATCAAATTATTTCATTTAATATTAGGTTAATTTTTATTATTTCATTTAAATTACATTGATTTAATATAAATAAATAAAAACATTCAAAAATAACGAGTTTAGGAGAATTAGATTGAAAAAGTGAACAACTAATAAATATTCTCAAGTGAAACGACCGTGGTCATCCCTGGTTTGGTATTATACAAATAAATTTTCTTTTTACTCACCCGAAAATATTCATGTTTGTCAATGATATAATAACCCTAGTTTATTCCATATATTGAGATCATTTTATGTTAATTGTGTGACATAATATCGTCTCATCTTCTATCAAATTCCGTACAAAATCATCATTCATATGTATGGTGAACTACCATCTTGTGAACTAATATTATTAATTTCTCATCACCACCTATCAAATATGGATATGATGATGGATTAAATATTTATATATAATATTTATGATATTATTATAATTCTATAATTTTTATAACACATATACCTTCATACTATCCAATCTATGGGAATATGATAACATCTCTCGTTTGAATGGAAAAATATCTTCATGCGAATCAATATGTTTAGTTCATGGTTTGAATAGAATGTTATAAGGATGTTTTTAATGAAAATATTTAAAATATATGAGAAAATTATTCTATAATGGTAATATATATTTCTTCCTCGATTTCAATCGATCAATAAAATAGAAACAACATTCATACATATGTATGGCCTAACATCTCCTAGAATGGTCTGTTTCATTTTATGTCCCTAAATATTTTGGATTAAACTAAAAAATATATAATAAATATATAAAATATTTATATCATTGATAAAATTATGAAGATTTTATAACCTTGATTAAAGTAAGAGGACCAAAAATAAAAAATCAAAACATAAATGAAAAACAAAACAATTATTACCCAAAACCTAAATTTAACGTGGAATTGTTAATGAACGTGTAATAAAAGGACATGAGAAAACCATATATGGTATGACATATATAACTATATATTTTTAATATATGTATAATAAAGTTATATTTATTAACTATGATTTTTTAACATGTACAATTAATGTTGAGACTTAAGTTAATGTATTGTTTTCTCTATTTTGTTTCAATGAGACATATGTTATGTTATGCACCAATATTATTTTATGTGGTGTATATACAACCCATTCGACAAATAATATCATGAACTTATTTGTTCTTTTTATATTTTAGGTTCCATTTCATGTTATTGTTTCATGGGTCATATAATTCACTATTGAAAATGTGGTAATGATTTTATTTTACAATCTTATCGTCTATCAGCATTGATTATGATTACATTTCTAATGAAAAATAGTATTATACATATCTCAGAAAAAAGAATTACATTTCCAATTATCTGGTTTTTCGATGAGATTACATTTTTTCCTTCATTATCTTGTCTTTAAATATTCAGTAGTAAAAAATAATATTTTTTTAAAAATGAATCTTTATTTCTCTCTCCAATAAAAATCAAATTTTCATTCAAAAGAAATATTATAAGAAATATTTTCAAAAATGTTTTTAATATTCTTAAAATTATTTATAAAATAAATTTTTACCCATGTTTGAATTTTTTTAATTTTATTTAAAGGAATCTTTATTCCATTTAATAAACAATTCCACCTTTTATTTTATCAAAAATTTGAAAGGATTTATTATTAAACATGTAGTAGAAGAATAAAATTATCCACCATCATAAAAAATAATTCCTTTTGTTGATTCCATTATAAAAACAACAGATTATTTCAAAGAAAGGTGTTTTGAAAATATTTTTTAAAATATTTTTTCAATGTGGAAAGGATATTTTTCTCTTTAAATGTTTAAAATTTTATTTCAAAACTAATATTAAATATAAGAAAACATCTTCTAATATTACCTATGTCATATTGAGGATATGATCCGAGGATAAAATTAATATTATTTCTATAAATAGTTTATGATTATTATTTAATGATTATTATGAAACATATTTCTCTTCCACAGGTTATTCCATGATACAATCCTTTTGAAACCCACTTCTTTTTTAACAGGTTATGTTATAATGAAATAATTAAATGATTATGAAACATATCTATTCTACATTTTTTTGATATTATTAAATGTTTTGGAACCCATTTAATTTCCTAAGTGATGATATGATGAATGATTTAGGATCTTAAAATAAATATACGTATTAATTTCATTATGTGATTTTTGGGACTTATATCTCCCTCCAAGGCATTGGGTAAATATTTATATCAAATGAGATATAAAAAACTATAATTTGGAGTGAACACAATTCAATAAGAGTATTTGTCTACTATTATAGTCTTTGGAGTAAACTGTAACTACTATGATGGTTTGGGAGGGAACCCATTCCACTATTATAGCCACATAAGTGATCATTGAATACTTTGAAAATGATTTTATATGTCCATGTGAATAAAGAAAATCTATGTCTAGTGATAATATTATGCTCTTATGGATCATGTTCTTTTATTCCCTTATGATTCATGTCTTAATAGTTCTAAATATTTGTGTCATGACTTAGGATTATGATATTTTACATAAAGGTTCTATTTTCAAACATTATGATCCTATTCTCAAACCATTATTATCATGTTATCCATAAATATCTAATTTTATTACCCGTACTGAGCATCTAATATAAAACTTTCTTATGTATCATTTACTTGGGTTATGAAGAAATGTATTATGTAATATATTTCTATTAAGGGTTTATGTTATTAATAATATAGTGGGATATGTTTTAGTTCACCAATGGACTAATTGTTTATGTTTCCACATCTCCAATGGAACAATACATTTATTATCCCCATCTATTTGTTTGTGTAAGGTAATGAATGTTCTCAAAATATGTTGTAATTTATATTTATGAAAAGATTTAGTATCCATAGTGGTTATAATAGAATATTATTAGTAAAACATTGAAAACAATGTTGACAAAATTTTAGTATCATCCTTAGTGATATTTATAAGGAAATGCCTAGGGATATATCTACGGAGAAGACTAAAAAAGTGCCATACTTTAGAAAAATGTCTTATAATTCTTTTAAAGGATAGAGAAAGTGGTTTCTAAGAAATCACATCCCAATAATGATTCAATAAGTTTATGTTGCTTGGCCCCAGAGGTAATTAGGTGTAGTGACTCTGAAAAGAGTGCATTGAACTAGAAATGATCATCACATAGTGCATGAAAACATGCATTACAACACAACGGGTTGGACACTCCTGGGTGAAATTATTTGGAAAGTTAGAAACACCATAAAAACCGTCATGATATATTTTAATAGACGTTGACTATGAATATCATACGATATAACTAATATTTCTATGATGAAAAATAAGGTTTCAGGATTTAGATATCCTAAATGTAATTTTTCATCATTATTTTGTTCCGCATAATGATTATTATTTATCAAGATAAATTTTTTGTCTCTATTCATTGGATTAAACACAAAAGAACCATGTTAATATAAATTGTGATAGATAATTAAATGATATTCCTCTTGATAAGCCAAATTTTTTGGGATATTGAATAGAAAATATCATTATTATGCTTAAGAAATATTATTGAACCAAGAATCTTGCAGAATATCCAAACAAGAAAATGGTGGAACAAAAATATGTTGAGTCCTTCGTGATTAAATTCCCACATTCCTTTAGTGAGTAAAATGATAGGATAGTTATTGACAAATCTATAAGTACCATTTAAAATATATTTTCTACTTCTAGTGTTCAGAAACAAAAAACTCATTTTGGTGTTCTATTATTTAGGGGGAAAAGAAGATGAATGGTTAACTCTCACCATGAATAAATGGGAACATGATTATATTGACTCCTTGGATTTGGGTGAGTTCAAGATCATATTTTTCAATAAGTACATTCCCCATATTCTTCATGAAAACATGCATAAGTATTTTCTTGAGATAATGAAAAAGGGTGATGAATTTTTTGTTACGTTAGAGGAAAATTTTTAAAATACATTAAAGGGATGATTCTGTTATTATCATCTGACCAGAAATTATATCTAATTTATTTTTTAGTGGGTTTAAACAAATTCCCCAAATAGAGTTATCCATAAGAGACTTTATCAGTTATAAATATATTTCTTGATGTGATATCAAGGAGGAAATGGAGGTTAGAGTTACATATCAACCTCAAAATTTTCTTAAGAAGGTAAAAACACAATACCATTGTAAATATAAAATCCTTTGGGTAAGATAATGGTATATTCATTTTTCTCTAACAATGGGAAGAATCATGGAGGTATTTTTGTAAGTGGACTAGTAAATTTTTTACACGTTCAATGAAATTTCATCAGGAAATCGAATATAGAAATACTGGGAAGAAATTATATATTGATGAAAATAAATAAAAATCTCCATAGAATGCACCACTCACACTCTTTTTCTCAAATTGAAGGAGTATGGGAACTATTATAACTTGTTCCCAAATTTGAAGGGAAATAATGATGATCGATATCAGTAGTCTCTTAAGTCATGGTAAAAGGGAAAATCACATGAGATTAATATTTATGATGATGGGTGAAATAATTGCATGGTGAAACATACTGTTTCCATAAACTCTATAAGAGTATCATGATTTTACCCAAAATAATATATTTAGAATTATTATTAAATACCATCAATGATAAAATGATCACATCTCAATTTATGATTCTTATCTGGTTGGATTTTTTAATAATGTTCTTCCTATAAATATTTTAATTCTTCCTCTATTTTTATTTAATATTATCTTAGGTATGTATTGAAATAATATGTATAAATACTATAAAAAGTTCAAAGAATAGAAAGTTCCATTTTATATTGTAAACTGACATATGGATGTCTATGAGTGAAATGATAAATATGATCTTCTAATGGAAATCACATCCATTGTATGGGTTTTGATTCATATTTAATAGGGGTACTAATCTTAGATGGTGGGGAGAAACTCTTCATCAATTAAACACCCATTTTTTGGAGTTTCTTATATCATTCAAGAATATTTTACTTACATCCCACCTAAACATGAAATTCATTTTTTCAATAGAACTCATACATAGTGCCACCCCAATTTTAAAGACCCCCTACAGAATATAACTAATTGAGTTGCAGGAATTGAAAATATATATCAAGGATTACCTTAATAAGGGATTAATTGGGATTAGTGTTTCACCTTGTGATTGACCTATTATTTTTATTAGAAATACAGATCGATTGATATAAATCAATATTGATTATTAGAAGGTGAACATGATCACGATCAAGAAAAAGTATCCTCTACCCAATATTGATGGCATATGTGATCCAATTCATGGATCTCAGAACTTTTCCAATATTAGAATTCATTTTGTATATAATCAATTGAGCGTCCAAATAGAGGATATGCCCAATTCAACATTATGTTCAAGTGATGGACACTATGGATATATATTGATTCCTTTCAGACATACTAATTCCCATAATATCGTCAATGATTTAATGAATATAGTCTTTAGATATTAACATGATCTATTTGTGGTAGTCTATATATAAAATATTTCTACCTATTTCAATAGAATGTAAGAGTATAAATATCAATTGATAATTGTACTAATGAACCTATGGAATGATATACTATATGAAGAATTTTAATATAGTGAATTTTGGTATAAAAAGTTTACATTTTTGGGTCATACAATCTCAAAAGAGGGTTTATTATTAGTTCCATAAATGATGGAAGTCTATTGAGTTTTGGTACAGACCAAACATAGTGATTTAGACATGTAGTTTTTTTGGTGTAGATGGATATTAATGATGGTTTTTGGAGAATTTATCTTGACTATCTAGGACACTCACAATATTGACTATGAAGGGTGAAAAGTTACTCTGGATTGATGATTGTGAGGAAAATTCCAATGAAATCATGATAAGGTTCACTATCATACGTTTTCATATATTAAAATATAGTGGATAGGGGTTTATAATATATTTTTATGTATTCATGAAGGTATTGGAATTTTTTATTATGCATAATGACATGGTTATATCTTATGCTTCATGAAAATGGATAGATCATGGGAAAATTAAAAGAAGGATGTCTATTGAGTTTTTCCACAAACCAACCATATTGATTATGATCTGTAGTTATCTTGGTATATATGGATAATAATAATTATTTGTGAAGAATATATTATAAATATCTAATCCAATCACCATGTTATCTAATATAGGTGATAAGTTACTCTGAGTGGATGAATGTGAGAAAAATTTCAAGGAAATGAATAGAAGGTTAATTATCATACCATTCCATTTATTACCTTATAGTGGATATGGATTTATAATATATATTTTTGTATTAACCAAGGTATTGGTATGTGTTATTATTCATAATGACATCATTATAGATTATGAAACATGAAAATGGATAGATCATGAGAAAAAATCACCCAAATCATGATTTAGAGTTAGCAGTGGTAATTTTTTCATTAAGAATATGGAGAAAATATATTTATTGAGAAAATTGTAATATACATACTATTAAAAAAAATAATGTACACATTCACACATAAGTATTTTAATATGCACAATATAAGATGGATAGAGTTGATTTGGGATTATGAATGCTCGTTACAATACCACCATATGAAAGCGAAGAAGGTATTCGATGCTTGGAATCGAATGGATAATGATAGATTATTAATGATGAGGATCCAAAATGATCCAATATTTCTAGAATTTCTAATTATGGATCTGTAAATATTGTTGGATGGATATAAATCTTATCTTATTCAATTTAATGTTAAATAATCTATCTAATTAAATAGTAATGTTTCACAAAAGGAATATGTAGAGTTGTAAAATAAAGATAGAAATTTTCCTAAGTTTAACCATGATCTTAGTGGAATAATAATGTTCAATAATTGATTAAGTGTCCCATCCGTACAAGATTTGAGGGATTTGTTAAAGGAAGCTTTTAGTTTATCATTCTCTATTCATCCTATATGTATGAATATGTTTAGGGATTTTACAATAGTATTTCTATACGGATGGCATGAAGAGAGACATGGAAACATTGTATCTCATAGCTTGGTATTTATGAAAGTGAAGGGTGAGTGACAAAATTATAAGTGGATTTTACAACCATTATATAAAAAATAATGGAAACTGGAAAAATATCACCATAGATTTTTTCATAACACTAAAAACTGAATAAAGTGTATGGGATGTAATCAATCACCTATCAAAGTAATAAAAATTATTCACTATTAGATAATACTTCACAGTTGATCAAAATTCTAGAATATATATTAAGGAAGTGGTAAGGATGAATAGAGTACCATATTCTGTTATTTCTTGTTGGGATTTTCAGTTTAACTACATGTTCTCGCGAATGCTTCCACACGCTATTGAGAATGAGTTATGTTTTAGTACTACATAGAATCCTCAAAATGATGGCCATTCTATGATAACAATTGAAACCCTATAGTATATGTCTATATATTTTCCTAGGGATTTCAAAGGAGTTTGAGATCAACAACTTATACTAGTTATGTTTTCATATGACAATATATTTCACTCGAGTATTCATATGGCTCTATATGAATAAATTTTTGGAAACAACTATGGAGCTACAACAAGATAGAATTATTTTTGATAAATACATATTTTAGAATGTGAGATAATTAATTTAAGGGAATAAAATTCTAAATTCATTTATCAACATATCAATGTGGCATATATTTTGAATAAAATTTATACCGATAATCTCCATCACGATGTATAATTTTATGTGGGTGATAATGTGTTTCTAATAAATTTTCCATAAAATAATGTAATTATATTTAGAAAAAGGTAAAATTATGCACCTAGTATAAAGATACATTTTAAATTATTGATCTTAATGGTTAGGTAGCCAATTGGTTTTCTCTTCCACAGATATTCTCATAAATTCAGAATGTATTCCATATATCTCTTCTAAGAAAGTGCATTCCTAGTCCTTTCATGCCCTAATATAAGTGGTTATACCACTATAGCTTGATATTTCTTATAAGGAACAATCATTGGAGATCCTATAATAAATACTAATTTTTTATGACGAATTCTACTCACCATGTCATTGATTTGTGATGAAACCACCAGTTTGAACAAGTTATGTAGGAAAATGAGGAAATGACGAAGAAGAAATATCAACATGTGTTTGTATTAGAATGAAAAATTTCATGTGATAAATTCATATTAATTACAGTAGAATATAACATCATAATTTTTAATGAATTTATTTTTTTAATGAATTTAAATTTATTCAAAATCATGTGATACATGGAACACAATGTTTAGATTATGTTACATAAAACACCGAGTTCTAAAAAATCATGATATTTTAGTAATATAATAATTTAAATGTGACCATTATAACCTAATTGTTAAACATACTGATATGAATAATAAGAAATAAATTTAAAATATAAGTATAATGGTTTTATATAAATAATAAATATAAAAAATGTACATAATTTTTAGAACGATATTTATATGTTTTGAAGATACAATATTCTCAAAAAATGTTTTTTAATTATTTTTGTGAAAAATTATATAATTATTAATTTAAAATTTTAAAAAAATAATTTTGAAAAAATAAACTAATTTTATTTTATATCATCATATGAAAATTATCATATGGTGAATTTTTTGAATTTTTATGAAATTATTTATCTTGTGAATAATATTGAAAATACATGATTTTATTAAAAACTACATTTTGGTTTAAATAATATATAAGAATAATTTTTTTCAAACAAATAAAAAAGTAAAATTATTTTAATTACATATTAATTGATCATATTTATTATTTTTAAACACTTTAATATTCAATTTTGTTATAAATTTTTTTAACTTGTGGACATTTTCTCTATGGAAGACTTCTATTGTGTAACATTTTTGAGTTTAATTTCAAATTAAATTATTACACTTTTTTTAATATAATTTAAAAAATTTCATTCCATATTTTCAATTATAATTATTTATATTGTCTAATATTTTCAAAAAAATTACCATAAATAACACTAAAAATAGTGAAAAAATTTACAGTGGTTAATGTAAAAATGTGTTTACCAGGGGGGAAACTAAAAGGCTAAGAGTAAAAAATTATTCAAAACTTATATAAACCCCATTTTTTTAGGAATTTGTTTTTCCATATCACTTTTATTAAAAATAATGGTCCATTTTTAATCCCTTTTCAATGATCAAATCATTGGTACAACGTTTTTATGTCCAAATATTTCAAGTGTGTCACTCACCTCACTTATAAAAGGCCACCCACTCTCCTCTACTCTTTACAAATACAATACCAATTCATTCTACCCAGAACAATAGTAATGATTTAATAAATTCCCTAATCTCATCTTATAATCCTTATTTTGGTCCTAAATCCAACCTATGAAACCTTTTCGTGAAAACCAAAATAGGATGTCTGAAAAAGAGGTAACACTCATAACGAGCATTTTATTTTATTTCCTCTTCCACCTCCTCCAATTATTTATAAAACATGATTATAAAATACAATAACTATCCTCTATATGTTTAAATTTTTTTAAGTTAATTTAATGACCTAATATCATTTCATATTCCATAAAATGAGATCCAAAATCATTATTCATGTGTACGGTGGACTACCACTTCACGAACTAATGTTACTCGTTTTCCATCATCAGATTTCTTGACTATATATAAGGATGTACTAAATATTTATTTATTATTTTTATAATTTTATTATAGTTATATTATTATTATATCACATAAACGTTTATACATTCCATTCTGTAGGAATACGATACTGTTGCTCATGTATACAGTGGACTACCACCACATAATGTGATATGATTCATTCACACTTCACATAGATTGTAATAAGTTTGGTTTTAAAGAAAATATTTGTTATATATGACATAAAACATTATTATTTAAAGGTAATATATTATTTAAATTTCTTTATTAAAAATATTCCACAAAATGGAATCAATGTTCATGCAAACATATGGCCTATTATCTCCATGAATAATGTATTTCATTTTCCATCTATGGATCTTATGCATTACTCTAAAAATATAATATTTAATATATATGATAATTATATAATGTTTAGAATTTTTTATATGATTTAACCATAATAAATTAATAGTATAAAAAATAACCAATCAAAACATACATGAAAAACAAATCATTTTTTACCTGAAACATGACTTTTACATATAATTGTCTTTAAATAGGTAACAAAATATCTGAATAAAATCATATATGGTATGATATATATAATTTCATTTCTTTAATTGATATATATTAAACATATATTTATTATAAAATTCGTTTTATCCTGTATTATAGAGGTCAAGACTTTAGGTAAGGTAATTTTATTTACATTTACTTTCTTTGAGATATATGTATTATTATGCACCTATATTATTTTAGGAGGTGTATATACATCCAATTTTATATTTAATATCATTAATTTATTTATTCTCATGATATTTTCATATTTATTTAATTTTATTACATTAGGAAGGTTGTAATTCAATGTTACGAATGTGTTAAAGATTTTATGTTACACTATTATAATTTATCAGGATTCTTTATGATTATGTTATTGATAGTAAAATATTTTGATACATATCTAACTAAACTCATGAATTTTATTCTGATATATTTATTTCATGATAATACATTTTTTCCCTTATTTCTCCTCTCTATATTTTCTCAATATTACAAAAAAAATTAATACAAATCGTCTTTATTTTTCTCTTTTGTTGAAAAACCTCTTTCAAACAAAACCACATTTTTCCAAAAAATTAAAAATGATTTTAACATTATTCAAATGATTTATTAAATATATTTTCTCCCTTGTTTTTATTTTTAAAATAATTTTTTTAAATTAATCTTCATGTCATTTTACAAACAATTCATGTTTAGATTTTACTGAAAATGTGAATGGAATATTTGCTTTAACTTGTATGGAATGAATGAAATTCTTTAATGTCATGACCAATAAGTACATTGAAGGTTCCATTATAATATTACATGTTTAAGTTCAACAAATATATATTAAAAATGTTTTATTTTCTTTAAAAATATAATTAGTAGGGATATTTTTCCCAATAAATATTTTAAATGATATTTCAAAATAATTTTCTAAAAAAGATTACATATGTTGATGTTATATATTCATTAATAGGGATTATATCCAAGGATACTAATCATATATTTTCTATGAATGGTTTATGTTTAATATTTCACGATGTCTATGAAACACTTTTCTCTTCCACATGTTATACCCTGATAATATTTTTATGAAACTTATATCTTTTAGTTTTGTTATGAAATGATGAAATGATGGAATTACTATAAATCATGTCACTTTTACAATGGCTATGTTATAATAAAATGTTGTTGAAACCCATTTAATTACACGGTTCATGATATGGCTAATTTTTTCTGATCATCCTTCACACATATATATTATTTTAATTAAGTGAATGGTTGGACCTTTATCTCTCTCCAATGCGTTGGGTAAAAATTTATATCTCATGAGAAAGATATAACTGAAATAAAAAGTAAACCCGATTTAGTAAGGGGAATTGTATGATATGATGTTCTTGGGAGTGATCCTTTACTACTATAATAGTTTGGGGATTTTAACCATTCCACTATCATATCCTTGATAATGAGTCTTGAATATAATGAAAATTAATTTCTACGCTTATGAGTTTGACAAAATTCTATGTCAAATGATATGATTATGATCTCTTGGATTAGTATCAGTTATTCCGTTAATATTTATGTGTTAGGAAGTGTCAATATTTTTTCCAGCACTCAATATTATGATCCTTCATACTCATTTTATGGTTATAAAATATTATGGTCATGTTATCATGCCCTTATGTTCTTTTTATTCTTATGAATCTCCCTTGTTGACCCTTACTATGAATTTGAGCTCACACATTCTTATTTTTTCTATACAAAGGTGATGAAGAAATCTATTTTTTATTATATATCTAATAAGGGTTTAATTTATGAAAAATATAGTGGGAGGTGATTTAGTTCACCTATGATCCAGTTATTTACGTTTCCATGTTTTTGAAGGCATTATAACTTTATAATCATCAAGAATTTGTTTTGTGTAATGTAATTAATGTTCATAAAAAATGATGCAACATATATGAATGAAAAATTGGGTCATTATATCATCTCTCATAAAAAATAATTTTACTTATATTCATTACATCATGTTACATGACTTCCTCTTATAATCATTTCAAATTATCCAGTCCTTTTTAGTTTCATATTTTGGTAGTATGTCTCTTATCTATGGTATTCATGTATTCAATTTTCCTACCCCATACAGTGTGAAATTAATTTTTTATCTCTTCAAGAACATTTATAGGAATGATTACCTTTAAATTACCAATTTAATTTTCCACACTATTGAAAAAAGTACAATACATCATCATCGTCATCCATTTGGTACTTCAATAACCCCTATATATTTTTGACAATATGAATTTCAATTTTAGGTAAATGAATTCTTCTCCAACTTATTGAAAATAATTTAAATTTGTCTTACATATATTTGGTTTGAGAACATGAGTGAGGTTCATTTATCATTTATCATTTTCTTGTCTTAAATTAATTAAAATTAATGTAACTTTTGAAATGGTTAATAGAAGGATAATATCAACTTTCTTAAATAAAGAATCCAAATATCAATCAACTCTAACACTACATTAAAATTGATCAATTTACAAAATATGTTTGATTAACACGAACATTAAGTTTTTCCATAAAAACTTCTCCATTGGATACCAACTCTCTAATTTTCATCAGGAGTATACTAAACTTATTTTTATTGATATTCATACATGAAACCATCTCAATACAACGATTGAAAACATTCGACCCAAAAATAATGTTTCTCCCCCATTCAAAGATTATTCATGCTATATCATAAAAGGTAAAAACTTTCATTTATGTGTTTCATATTTTATAAAATTAGAATGGGATAATATAAACATCATAACTTATAGGTGACAATAAACCCATTCTCAAAATTATAAACCTCTAAAACTGCATCATCATCATCATCCAATAAATATGAATTTAGTAACATCAACTATTCAATCCACTACTTTTTACCATATGATTAATCATATATTTGGATGTTTTGTTTTTTAGCTCTATAGTAAACATCTTATTAATTAAATGAAACCAATATCCTTAGCTTCACTCCCCTTAAATAGATGAAATCCAACCCCCTTATTCATCATGGTTGATATCAAATAAACTAATGTGGTTGAGATCCGTTGAGATAATGTACTCCATGATGCATATCTTCTAATTTATATTATAAAATTTCACTTTATATTACTCTATGTCACCCCTTATATTAAATCTCATTAAAATACGTTTCTCACTAAAATTCATTTTTACTCTGAAGCAAAAAAATTGGATTATCTATTTCTTTTAATTAGAGATGTATGGATGAAAAATATTTCTCAACCTAGATACTCCCTTCAATTTTTACATAATTTTGGAATATAATCTTAACCATTAATTGCATGTTACTTGAATTTTTCATTCCATTATATTCCATTTTTCATGCTTACTCAAACAGATCAGGGCATACTAATATTCATACCATCATAAAATATTATCTTCATATATCCAATGAGATTTCTATTTCTGAACTAAATTTATAGCACATTCTAATGAATTCATTCATTTTTCATTAAATCCTTTTTCCATAGTAATATTTTAATACACATAGGATGATAAATTTCATCCAAATACATCTACATTACATGTTAATAATTTTTAGTAACATAACCATGTATTGTAACTTTCATTGAGCCTCTACATTTAAAACATTTTTATAAACTCGTGTATTTCACAAGTTGATTTACCTTGTTTCATGAGATTGACTTAGTTAACATTATCATTCATAGTGGGTTTACAAGTATCCATGGAGTGAATTTTTCATCCACAGAATTAAAATATTCATATTGGAATGAAATTTTCTATTACATTTTTATTGGGTGAAACCCTTATTGTGACTCTTATTTCATTACTCCCTATGGTAGGTATAACATCTATATTACATTCTTTTTAATTTATCTCTTTTAGCCTCCCACTATTGGATATAACTGACTTGTAATTTTTAGATGTAAATCATAACTCATTATCAACATGACAACTTTGTTCACGCCATCCATATAATATTTCCACATTTTCAATACTTTTGGATAACAATAGATTTTTATTCTTCTATGATATTTTGATGAACATAGCCAGATTTAACATTTATTCTATCATTATCCACATTTATGTATACAGTAGTTTCATTCCATTCCGTATTGTATTATTCCAAAAATCAATATCCTTGTTAACAAACATTTTATAACAGAAATATTAGCCCAAAAATTTATACTTCTTCCATTGAGTGTGGCTCTGTCTGTAGAATGGTTCTTCAATTTCATGGTTATGAACATTATCATTCCATAAAACTTATTGTGGAATAAATTTTTTTTATTTTAATTACAACCACCATCATAGAAGAGGTGGTTTTCTTCATACTTTTCTCTACCCATATTTTTTATAATCAATAAATTAAACTTTTAAAAGTATCAATATTAGTGTTGAATGATTCATCGGATAGTGGGGATACATTTAATTTTGGTCCATTGGATGATAAAAATATAATTATTTCATATTATAACTATCATTAGACTGGTTATTCTCAAAAGATGTAATTTTCTTATAAAACCTAATGGTGGATAATCTCTAAATATCATGTGAATATTCAACTATAGTAACATCCATGTGTCCCTTTTTCACTAAAATATCAAGTCACATTAAAGTTACACTATTATTTGGATCCTCAAGACACTTTAATTTATCTTCACATTCAACATATGACTTTTGTATCATTTCCTCATGAAACATACTCTCCTCAATCAAGGAATGATCCAATTTCTGTACTCAGTTTTCATTGATCTCCTATTTAATACTATTAACAAAAACAATTTCTTTGTGAAAATTATCTAGTGCATGGGGAGTCTCACTAACAACTTATGTTAACACAACCTTTTCACAAAAACATCCTTATTAATATTGTACCATAATAGTGATTTTTATATTTATAGTTTAATTGATTAATCCTTAATATTAATAATTATTGTGATGGTTTCAGACATATGTTCCTTATATAGTTTTTCTTTATGAATTTTTATCTCATTCAGTAGTGATTTTAATAAAAAATTTGTCCTAAAAGTTTCAAATTAAACTAGATATTTATTAACTTCAATAATATCATTTAATGCATGAGAAAATTATAATTATTTTCAATTTATGTTATTATCATAGAGTATTCTTTACAATTTCTATTCCAATAGAGAATTTATTTTATTAAATAGTTAGATAGACTATTGCATTACTTATACAAACTCAATGATTTTTTAAATTTCCATAACTTACTACCTAATGAATCCTCTATCTCATCATGTTCATATTCTAGCTATCACTATTATAGATAAATTCTCTTGATGAATAAAAATAAATAAGAGACAACATCAATAGTAAAATTATTTATACGATCCTTGACATTAGTGTAGAGTTCATAAATAGATTAAAATAACTCAGACTCACTACATAATGTACTCTAATCACATATAGAATTGTTTATGAAAAACTTTTCACTTTGAATTAATCATTATTTAGCTTCAAGTATAAGACGATCCTCCCTATTCTATTTCTAAGAGTCTTACTCACATAAATTCAGAAATTATTCCTTGTATTTTATTTATTGTGTTTTTTGAACCCTCCTCATTTCTATAACCATAAATAAATTCCATTTTTATCTTCTCATTCATACCTTTATTATCTTCTTTTTAAGTTACTTGTATATGTTTAAAAATTATATAATTTATATTAATCCTTGAAAACATCGTAGAAAAATATTTAAAATAAATTTGGGGGACTTGATTTGATCTGATAACACTTACTAGTCCTAGTAGAAAAAGTAATCACCCTATGAGGGGGTCCAATTAGTGGTGACCAACTTTTACAAATTATATTTAGCCTAAACCTTTGCTTCCATTATGTTGATCAAACCTATATTATTAGTTATTATGTATGAATCTTTAATATGTGCCCTGTAAAATTACTCTCTCATAAAATGTAGACATATTAAGGGTAATATCACACATGAATTTTTAAAATATTTTTCCTCAGTGTAAGAAACATACTCATTGTTATGATTGTTATTATCTATGTTGTATATTTTCACTATTATCATAATTAATGCAATATATAACGTTAGTATCCTTCCCCCAATAGAAGGATTCACCATGTCCTCTAACACCAAAATATTACACATATGGTTAATCTGTATTATTAAAATATCATTCTACCTTCTAGTAGGTATGTCGTGTTGTTTATACTAGAACCACTTATTTTCATGGGTTATAATTGAAAATTCTCATTTAAGGAACTTTGAATGCGTCTAAAATTCTTAGTTACTCATATATCACATCATCCTATCCTTTACATTCCATAAAATTAATTTAGAGATCACTCAATGTACCTTAAACTTTTATATCAATAACATCAATCACATGTAACTTGATATCAGTCTTAGTGTCCTCCTTCTAGTCAATTGAATCTACAAAACTCACTCAGAGGAATCAGAATAATATGTTATGGTATTTTTAAAACTTATAAACTTCTAATATTCTGATAATATTCTTTCAGAAACTCCCACTAAACTTATATTCTTCATATTAGTGGTGATTTATCATATATTACCCACACTAACTATTAATAAACATCTATTCCCTTATAGTCTCAAATATTATCAAAAATATTAATGAATTGAGATCTCCAAATTCTATGACACTTCATTATTTTCGAAATCCATAAAAAATATTCTATGATATGTGAGTCAAGTCAAATATCCATAAAACCTAGTGTCAATCCTTCATTCAACTCAGTCATAAATCTCAAACAGAATCAATAACTTTCCATCATGAACCTTCAGCTTTGAATGTATAACACAGTATTTTCATTAGTCGTTTAAAATTTTAATTTTATGTCACTTGACAATGTTTGGGTAATTTACTTCCATAAAATCACTTTTCACTCCTTCTAGGTTATACACACCTTCAACATAAGTCAATAATCAGCATCCATTTATAGTTTGATTAGCTCAAATTTGTATCTTGTTTTTATGATTCTCTTTATCCATTACACCTTAATACTATTCAAACTTCATGTTGAAAATTATTATTCCAATTATATAAAATACACATCACCTTACTAATTTTTACACATCATAGTAGAACATATGATTATTTTAGTTTCCACACATCTATATTTCTTCATTTTCATTCATTGAATAATTCAATTATTACTTATTCCCATTGAAGCTAAATATTATTATTTGAGAAGATTTTCATCATTCATAAGTCTCCAAAATTCATGTACATCATATCATGGTCAATATTCTGACTTTTATTAACCTATACATTTAACTCTTCTCATGAACCATATCATTAGTTGATTCAACTTCTGGTGACTTCACATGTAATACTTCCATTATTGTTTTCTCTTATTGATTTCAAAATCATCCTTCCTTATTCTAGATTCTAATGTACATAATAATTTTATCAACACTTATTGAATCACAACTGATCTCACACTAATGTGATATATTTATGATAACTGTACAATACAACATCGATTGGATTCTCTTCTGAACATTCCAGATACGGTAAATTTACAACTTATATTCTTCAGGGATCTATCTTTGGGAATTTTTTTATTTTTTTATTTTGATTTATCATTCTCATCATCATAATTGGAATCTCCAAAAGTATATAATTTAACTTATATTCTACCAATAATCTCCTTATAAATAATATTTCCATTAAAAGTAGGAGTTCTTTAATCTCCTATTGTCTGGATCTTCAAACTCTACTTAATAAATATTTTAGATAATGACTTTCATCATCTTCATTACTATTCATTCTCTTGAATAAATGTTTAGAAATCATATAATATACATTGATTCTTATGGATATAATTCTCTAAATTAATTCCTCTCTTATATTCAAATTACAATAATTTTACTTCACTTCAGTACATTCGAAGAAATGTGTTCCTCAATTCATTCAGTCTGATTCTCAATTCTCCATAAATGTCATATTCTAGTTTTAGATATTATGTTAATGATATTATTTCATCCAAATTGTTACTAATTTTATATTGTGATCTTCTTGTCGTATTACTTCCAAAACACCTTTCGGAAACAACACCATCAACTTATTAATTTACATTGTAACTTTATTGAAAAAATACAATTCATCATCATAATCATCATCAATTGGGTACTTTAGTTATATTAATTAAATTGATCGCTACGAAAAATGATTTTATTTTAATTTACTCTTCATATAATAGATAAATAATTTAAAATTAAACTATTTATTATTATATGTTATGAAATAATATTAAATTATTATAATTTTAAAAATAAAATTTTCAAAATAATTATATCAATTCATTAGGAATTTTAATTTTTTAATCAATTAAATTTAACAAAATTTATTTTATATTTTTAATAATCTTGATAAAATTATGTCATATGTTTAATTTCATATTTTGGAAGAAATATGTTACCAAGGTAAAAAGTGAGTTATCGTAATAAAACGTAGAATAATGTAAATGGAATAAAACAACATGAAAATCCATAAAATAACTCTTAAATTTAGATATAAATTTTTGAATTACGTAATGAATGAACTATCAAAACACCTTTTCAATTTTAGTTCTACTTTACTTGTAATATTAAATTCCTTATATATTATGGAATAATAAATTTTGAAAATGACACTCAAACTCAACAACAGAAGGTCCCATGGCCTCCCAATTCATACTAGAAATTTCATTTCATTTCATTTATTATCCAATATAATCCAAAATTATATCCTTAATAATCCTCTACTATGTTTTTAATTCATTTTTCTCCTAAAATATCCTTAAATCCTGCCAAACCAAATATGGGTTCAAAAATTGGTCATGTTCATACATAGTATGTAACAAAATAATTTTGCATTATTTTTATATTATTATCATTATTATTTCATATAATCACATTATATTCAATTAACTGTGCTTTATACATGTTTTTAGACTTTTATACTAGGATATTTAGATGATTTTGGAAGTGAATTGGATCACACGTTTTAAACGACGTGCTTCAATAAAACAACTATAGTTTTAGATAATTTACATCATGAATACATATTCAATATGTGTATTTACAAAGGAAAAAAAATTGATAACATATAGAACCGATATGTAAATCTAATACAAGTCATTAGTTCTCTGGATGAAGATAACGTAGGTTGTGAAACACATTCATAATATTAATGTCTTCACCTCTGTCTGTGGTCAACATTCTCAAACATCCCTTGATATTCATTCAAGCTGCAAATCATAGAGGAACAAAATATCTATGACCTAAAATTTTATCATGATGACATAAAATCCATATTCATGTAGTGAATTTGTCAATAAGAAATATTTCCACGACAAATGATGATGTAAAATTAATTCACATCAGGAGTCTGTGTGGCCTATTTAATTTATGTACATTCTACTTCAAAATAAGTTCCATCAAACAGATATATTTCCAATATTTTATCATTTTTTTGTTTTAAATTCATTTAATTTATGTCCCTCATGATAAGAAACTTCTTATAATCTACAAACGTCTTAGGCTATTATTACAAGAATGTTCTATTATCGTATTATATGTTTCTTCTTCATTCAAGAATGATTATTAGTTTTAGTTTTTCATATTAATTTTTTCTCTTATTTGATAAATATAACAAATATTACTCTTTTTGACAATGTATAATTATGTTATTTTCACCCATGGATAATCCACCTAGGGATATGTATTGAATGTAGGGGTAGTGTCACATAAAAAACCATAAATCATCATGGATAGTATATTGGTTCAGAAATAGGTTAAAAATACAATTTTATTTCAACGATTTGCTTGATAATGATTTGGGGGATATAAAAAGGTTTTATAAGACCTTATTAGAATAAATAATGTTAGGATTAATATCTTTTTTATTATTTTTAAGTTTCACTTAATGAAACTATGTTGAAAAAAACTCCAGACTGAAGAGATGTTGGAAATTTGGGTAGATCCCATTTGTTTGACCAAATCCAGTACGTAATCCTTGAAAGGATTTATTTTCAATGATATAAGACCTCCACAAAATATATTTAGGTATATCCAATTCATAGTCTCCATAAAATTGATCATGAAACCCTAATTAATCAACTATAAGTTGATTTAAATTTTTAGTTTAAATATAACAAAACAAAATTCATTTGAGGAATCCACTCTATTTTTTAATATATAGATAAAACCTATTTTCATCACCATCTTATATGTTTAAACCCATAAATAAAATATTATATCTACCATCAAAAAATTGTTAGTCATGAAAAAATAAAAATTTCTAATATGATAAAATTCTATATAATAAACAACACAATAATGTAGCATCAAATCCTTTCAGTATTATAGTGTCCCTGGATTAAAATACATGGATATTACGTCATTTTTATGAATATTCATCATATTAAAATATTACTTGTTTAGGGATGGTAATATTTTATTTCGTTAGAAACAAGAACACATTCATCTAATTTGATGAAATAACTTCAACATATCCCATAATGATATTTCCCTTTTATTACTTCTACATTAAACCATTTTTCATATCATGGGGAAAGGAAACATAATAAAGGGTTTGTTATGATTCACATTAAGGGTAAAAAGGGAGATATTTAAGCATAACCTTAACCTAATGGTATGAGAACCTGAAAATAACATTTGAATATCATATCTTACATATAAAATAACAAAATAATGAGTCATGGTTTAAATATTGGATTTTCATAAGACATGAATCATAATAGAATAAATAATATAATCCATGAGATAATAACATAGTGACAAAACATGGAATTTATCATACCGATAAGCATAGAAAATATAAAGTCAAATATACCTACCAATACATTCATAACAAGTTACGATATGGCTAATTACTTATGCAAATGATTCATTCTTGGTATGTCTTCTTGTGAAACCTCTTTTTTTTGGGATAGTGATTCCTTCCCATGAAACTGCTTATTACAATCATGGTACTCCCTCTTATATATCCTCTTATTATGAGATTTGGATTCCCACTCTTATACCATCTTATTATGGGATTAGTATTCCCTCCCTTATACCATATTATTATGGGATTAGAATGACCTCTCGTATATCATATTTTTATGGACTTGGGATTCCCTCTCGTATGACCTCTTGTTATGGGCTTTGGATGCCCTCCTATGTACCCTCTTATTACATACATGAGATACCCACCCATGTACCCTTTGAACTCATTGAACACTTATCATTACCGAAAATATTAAATAATGATATATGACTCACCCAACATATAATTAAATCATAAAAATGTGTTCAACAAGATAATAACACACTCATCATATCATGACCCAAAAAAAGAGATGGGTTTCATAAACATCAGTTCATAACACATTAAATGAAATTGTATAATAAAAAATTAATATTTCAATAACATGTGAAAATATATAGGTTTAATAATATATTAATAAGATAATAACCCATGAAATTAAGATATTTTTAAAATATTTAATCATGGTATAACCTGTGGAATAGAAATTGTTTTCCCAAAAAAAATTATAATAAAGAACCTAATGAGTTAAAAGAAATAATAATAATGAAGACGTTAGATTATATCCCCAGTAAATTATAAACTATACCACATGATGTCCTATTAGAGAGTTAAATATTTTGACATATCACTTGGATCATTTATTAAGGAAAATACCCATTATTTGAAAATAATTTTTTTAACGACATATAATATTTCAAAAATACTTTTCTTTGAAAACCAACTTAAACAAATAAATAAATTAAAATTAATTATAAAAATTTAATAAATATATAAAAAATTAAATCATTTTCATATAAAATTATCATAAAATCTCATTTGAAACATTTTTAAAACATTTTATGAATTAATTGTTTTGAAGGAACACATATTTCCGACCAAAGTGAAAAATAAAGTCAGATTTTCATAAAAGAATTTTCTTACGTATCATAAGTATGAAATTGATGGAAGATGGTACCAATACATGAATATAATATGTATTAACAGAATATATGAAATTTAATTAAAATTATTAAGATATGTGCCAAAGTATTTCATTAATGGAAGCATATTCATAAACAAACTCATTATATGATGAGATTGTGGCAATAAAATCGTACCACTTTGGTAACCTTGAATCTTAATACCTATGATATAATAACATTACATGAAGATTATAATACCATTAAAACAATGAAATTATTGATATAACATGTCAAATAGGTAGTATATTCACCTCATAATATAATATATGTGTGTATCATAATTTATGTCTCATAGAAGGAAAATTGAGACACATTTCTTTTTCCAATTTATTAACATTTGAACCATGATACCCATGAATGATAGATCATTAAAAGGATATTTAAATCAAAAAAATTTCATTTCAATAATAATAAAATAAATAGATGGGAGGGATATAAACCACATTTAAGAAATTGGTGGTGAACATGGTTTTTTCCTGACGGAAAATATAAGTGACCCTAGAAATCACCTTACTACTTGAGTGACATTTAAATAATTATATCCATGAAATTATATCGTAAATTTAATATTATAGTATAATTAAATAAATCAAATACATGATATAACATTTCATAGCTAATTATATACACAAAAAAACCATAATAAGTATAAAATATATCATATATCTCATAATAATAAAAGGTAGATGAGAAAAGTATTAAATAATGTCTTGAATTTCATCATACTCATTAAAACCTCATGAATAATAAAAATAATATTATTATAAATTTATAAATGAACCTTATTTATATATATAATACCATAGATTATTTTATTATGGATTTATATTACTCTTTTATCCACATTTTCTTGTTAAAGACACACTTTGGATAATAACCATTTTTTCATATATTTTTTGACATGTAATTATTGATCCTATTAATTATAACATGATTTACTAATTTAATGAAATTAAAACATGACATAAATATCATATATATTCATTATATAAGTACTTATAGTAATATATAATAGACTGAAATATGAAATGAAATACATTGTTCATGGCGATAGTGGGTCACACATACGCATGAACGATGTTTCTATTTTCTAGTCATATTTTTCAAGAAATAAAATTAAATGATATATATATATATATATATTATTTTTAATGTATAATTATTATTTCATATATGTAAAATATTTTTATTAATCATCCTTAATACATTCCATATAAAACGTGAACAAATCCCATCACTTTGAGGAGGCAGTAGTCCACAAATCCAGAAATAATGTTATCGTATTCCTAAAAAATAGAAAGTATGAAGGTATGTGTCATATAATAATTATAGAATAATAATTATATCATAAATGAAATAAATATAATATCAAAATATTGATTCCATAATTATTCCAATAATTAATAGGTGGTAATTTAAAAGAAAACGACATCATTTTGTGATGTTGTAGTCCGTCATACACCCGAACGATGATTGTATATCCCATTACAAGTAAGTTTGAGAATGTGTAGGTTGTATTTTATCATAAAAACATATATGTATATTTTTTATAATTAGGTTATTATATATTGTTTTAATAACAATAATTTATGGTGTGGAGAAAAAAAAATTCTCGTTGAAAAATGATAGTTCTTCTTCAGGTAAATACTTTTGGGTTTCACTAAATAGCCTCCCTAAATAGATTTATGCCAAAAGTGAGGGCATTAGGTATTTAGAATGAAAATTTGGATCTTAATTGGGAATTATTTTTATGATTCAAATGTATTTATATGTGAGATGAGTTGAGGGTGGTGAGTGCATTCTATAGTGGATTAGGAGTGGCATTATTGTAAATACAAAAAAGGAAAACAATACTTAGATATATCCCTTACATAATGTGTCTCAAATAATGGTCCATTATCTAAAAAATGAGTATATGGTCTAAATATTTATAGATAATACATTTTGGACATTTTTATTATTTATTTGGCCCCATAAGATAATGTTTAACCACTATGTGAACATGTATTTATCTTAATCACTATAATTAATATTATTTACCATCACAAATAATTTTGTTCAAAACTAAGTTGAAATTAATATAATTATAAATTATTATTAACCAAAATATTTATTCCTATTTTACAAATTCTAAACACAATAATGGAAAAAATTAATTTAACATTAATCTTTTAGAAGAGACGAGACAAAGAGTTTTTAAACAGAATATGATCAAAAAATTATAATGTTTTTGTATCAAATTTCAAAATGAAATATATTATAGAGACCTAAATTTTATTTATATATGTATTATTGATCTAAATACACTTTAAAACAGAAAAAAAATATAAATTAAATATATATATAAATTAGAAGAAATGTCAATTTCCAATTAAAATTTACTGTTTTTCACTCTTCCTGAAAAAATTAAACATCTCACAAAAATACCAAAAATTTAAAAAATGTAAATTTTTTTCTTATACATATAAAAATTATGTTTATTGTATCAAATAAAAAATTTAATACTGTCAAAAATTGATTTAAAAAAATCTAGACATTTAAAGACAACAAAACTACCATTTTGAAAAATATAGCTTTTATGCCTAAAATTGGATTTGTTATAATTTTAGGAACATAAAACATATTAGATGAATGTAAACCCTTTTGGTTAAATTTATTATATATAAATTTTCTTAATTTATCTCACTAATAGTGATTAATCTAACTTATTAATACAAATACCTTTGTGGGCCTAAAATTGTTTTTTCATAAAATTACTTCCTTTATATTGATTTGGATTTAATTTTCATTTAAAATTAATTTATTACCAATGATTTAATTTTATAAACATATTTTAAACAAAATAAATCTAGTCTTGAGTGCAATTCAACATATCTAAGGAAATCGTCATTTTGTATAACATAAGGCAAACATAGTGTTGCATGTACAAAAATATGATCTCAGTGTTGCGTGTAGTGCAAACATTACTTGGTATTACATTTAAAGGATACATAAAATAGGGTATCTTGAAATAAAATAAATCAATGAAATTTAATTTATTAGAATAAAATTAATTTATAAAAACTTATGTTTTTACACTACACCCCCCTTAAAATTAATTTCTCCCAAAAAAATTCTCTTAGTTATCAATAGTTTAATACATGAATGTTCCTCTCATATAAACACACATATTAGAAATTAATACCAAAAACTCCATTAAAAAGGGAAATATAGAAACATATTTGTTACCAAATATTACTCAATAATAGGTTTCCACATAGGATAACATTGTTGGAAAATGAATACATGGGCACAGAAGAGAAATCTAACTATCATGTTCTGATAGAGAGTAATAGAGAAAATAGTTAGAAAAAAGTTATTGATAAAAAATCCATAAACCAAAATGGCTTAAAAAGGGTCAATAATATTAAAAAAATAATGATAAAAGGACTAAATTTTATTTCAATATTTTTTCCTATGTTGAATAATATTGAAGAGAAGATATAATTTATTTTATCACAATCTCACCCGTTGTGGTGCCTTCATCAATTTCCACTCCATATATTATTAAAATAAATAATGGTGAATTTTTTATTCCCGAATCATTATAAGATCATGTGAACTATAAATATAATTATAGTTCATTCCATATATCATTATCACAATAAAATGAATAGAACATGTTATCCAAATTCCATAAATCTTCACATGGGGAGATAATACATTAATCTCTAAACCATCATCTGAAATTTAATATATACAATTCCATATACGGATAACCTTATAAAACTTTAAAAAGATGAATTTCTAAAACAATAGAAATAAGTTCACTAAATTTTTCAAAATCATCTAATCATTGATCTCACATATATAAAAAATTGGCTCTTATTTTTCATATAAAAAACATGTGAATACATTCGTCATGTTTTCTCTTAAAACATGGTAAAAACTTTAATTTCCATAACAGATTTTTGAAAACGTAAATTAATTTTTATTACAACGATTATTAGATATATTTATTAAATAAGAAAGGTTTTTAAACATAGTCCATGATAAAATATACTAATTTTTAAATAAATCAATAATTTGTTACATGGTAATGAGAACTATCACATTTCCATTAAATCTATTTTCTAGGACATTATCCTCATTGAATATATTTTCAGAAATCTATAATAGAAAACTTATACTTCTTGATTCATATAACATTATTCATGGACTCGAATAAATATACACTTGAATCATTATATATTATTCTTAAAACAATAATTATAATTCATTATATTATTACACAATACCCCTTTCATGGAATATTAAATATGAATAATTTATTAGGTTTCATCAGTCACAATTTAATCATGAAAAAAATTTCTGTTAGAACATTACATACCATTCACATGTAATTTGTAGTCTTTTTATCTATAATAGTAAAACCAATATTCATTGAATATTCCAAATTCTATTTATGAGATTTAAAAGCACGACATTAATTTTTATAATTCAAATAATTTCCTCATCTAAAACACTGAATATTATTACTATTACTTCTAGTTCCATTAATTTACAATGACCAAAAATCATAGTGTGATAAAAAATTATCGTAGAATAATACAACATAATCATGAGAAATTACTTATAGGATTCCTAAATGATGACACATTCTTTTAAATATATGACGCTTTAGACATATCCATAGATAAATCCAAATAAATATCTTTATAAATATATATAGGGATATCACTAATGTTTTCTCATCCTGTTTTATAAAGGTTGATAATGCTTTAAATAGATACCAAATATAGCGACCCACACATTAAATTCGTGTATATTACCTTTTTTTATTAATCTTCAAAACATTACTAATGTATATACTTGAGGACCGTAAATGTTTAGTGTCTTTATAAATTGGAAACACATTATTCTAATTTTCTGAAACATCTTCAACATATCCCTTAATGATATTCCCCTTTTATGACTGCTACTTAAATAATTTCTTCCAAACCATTGTGAAGAAAGAATGGAAATTTTGTGATAAAATTCCAAGTAAGGGTAAACAAGGTAGATATGTAAGAATAACATGAAAATAAGTGTATGTTAATGTGATCATAACATTTTATGATCATACCCTAAATATCAAATATCATTATCTTGAGTAATGACATAACTATTAGTAGTTCAAAGGAAATAAATCATAAGGGATTCAATACAATAATCCATCATATAATAACATAGGAATAATACATGTAACTTTTGAATACACATCATCATAGAAACTATTTTTTCAAGGGTACCTACCATGATAATAATAACATGATTTTCATGGGATAATAACCAGTTTTCCTTCTTTATTATTCTTATTTCCTCTAGTATACCCTATTTTTTTACATGGGATTCCCTCCCATGTACCCTCTTGTTACGGGATTGGGATTCCCTCCTGTTTACCCTCGTTTCATGGCCTTGAGATGTAAACTCAGTAAAACTATTTTTATGTGCATAGAATGACCTCCCTTATACCCTTTTGTCATGGTATTGGGATTCCATCCTATATTAACTCTTTTTATAGACTTCATATTCCATATTTTATACCCTTTGGCTATGGTCTTGGGATTCCTTCCAATAGACCCTCTTGTTACAATCTTGGGATGGCCACATGTGTACCCGTTGAGCTCATTGAACATTTATCATTAACCAATAAATTTGAGGGAGATATAGGACCAATAAATCAAATAATTAAATCATAAAAATGTCTTCCACAGAATAATAAAACACCCCTTATATCATGACACATAAAAAAATATGGGTTTAATAAACATCATATCAAAACCTAGGAAATAAAATGGGTATCATAAAAATATAATCATATCATAACTTTTGAAAAAGATAATGATTTAATAATTATTTAGTAACCTAATACCCCATGAATTGAAGAAATTTTAATAAGTATTTAATCATGGTATAACCTATGGAAGAGAAATATATTTCATAAAAAACTATTTATTATAAACATAAACAATTCAAAGAAATAATATAAAGGGTGACCTTAATTCATATAACTGATAAAGGATAAAATATATCAAAGGATTTAATATTAGATAGATACATATATTAAAATATAATCTGTATCATTTCATAAGTAAAATTTTCTTTCTTTAAAAATCATTTATTTTCAAGACAAAAAACATTTTAGAAATACATTTCATAGAAAACCACTTTAAAAAACTTATTAAGGATTATTTTAAAAGAAATTAAAAAAATTTAAACATAATATATATTGAAATCATTTTCATTGAAAATTAACTTAAAATATCTTTCCAATAAATTTTTAAAAAAAATTAGGAAATAGTTTCTTTAAAGAACACATATTTCACAATGACATGAAAAAAAAGTCGGATTTTCATAAAAACAATTTCTTTAGAATCAGAAGTAACAATGAGTGGGAAAGTAGTATCATTTCATTATGATAACATGAATAAATAGAATATTTTAAAATTCATTAGTATTCTTGAGATATGGTTCATAATATTTCATTAATTGAAAAATGATCATAAAAATTCTCAATAAACCAAGATATTGTGGCAATAAACTCTTTCCACATTGGTAACCTTGACTTATAATACCCATGAAATAATTACATAAAAAAGTATAAAATATCTTTAACACAATTATATTCATGATATAACATGTGAAATACCGAATATATACACCTCATAAAATAATATGTGTTCATATCATAATATAAATCTCAATGAATGGGAATTGAGACAAAAATCCATTACTGATATGGTAACATTTGAACCAAAAACTCCATGAATGTGATATCATAAAATGGATATATGAATAAAATAATTAGCAATATAATAATACTAAAATACTTAAAATGGAAGTATACACAGCACATATATGAGAAAGGTGGTGAACATGGCATGTGTTTCATGGAAAATAAAAGTGAGAATATAAATCCCCTTATTACAGGAGAAACTATTAAGTCATATGATCTATGAAAGAGTAAAATCAAATAAAACATTTAATATCTTTAAATAAATTAAATTAATTATATAACATGTCAAATTTCATTATATACACCACACACAATTTATAAGTTTTCAATATATCATATATCTTACAGAAATAATAGTGAGACGAGAAAAACACTACCTTAAGTCTTGAAATTAATCCTACAAATTCAATCCTCCTATAGAATAAAAATAAGTTTATTATAAATGTACGAAATAACCATATTATTATATATCATACCATATTTGATTTTATTATGACACTATATTATTCATTCTTTAACAATTCCATGTTAATGTTGTGTTTTTGGAAATAACAGATTTTTTGTTCAAATATGTTTTGGCTTGTTATTCTTGATCCCCATACCAAGATCATGATTTTATTATTTAATGAATATAAAAAATATATAAATATCATATATATTCTTTATATATGTATTTTTTATTGTCAATAAAATATATAAATCTGAAAATAAATACATCATTCACGGAGATGATCAGTCGTACATACGCATGTTCACTGTTTTTATTTTCTTTTCGTATTTATAAAGAAAGAAAAATAATATGTATATATATATATATTATATATCTATGAGAATTATAATTTCTTATAAATAAAATATTTTTATGAAAATCATACATAATACATCCCATGTAATGTTTGAACCAATCACATCGCTTTGAGAAGGGGGTAGTCTACACGTCCACAAACGAAGTTATCTACTCCCTAAATGGAAAGCATGAAGGTATGTGCGATATAAAAATTAAATAAGGATAAATAAATGATAGATATCGTAAATATAATATGAAAATATTAATTATACAATTATTCCTATACATTATAAGTGGTCATGGAAAAACAAACAACTTTGGTTCGCGAGGAGGTACTTTACAAAACACAAGAACAATGATTTTGTATCCTATTTCATGGAAGTGTGTGCAGGTTTAGGTCGTAACATTAAAATAAAAACATCTCAGTGTATTTACGATACTAATTATAATATATAATCTTAATATAAGAATAATTTAATTTGTGGAGAAATAAATAATATAAAATTTATCATTGAACAACATTCACTCATCTTAAGGTAACTCCTTTTGGTTTGAAACAAAGGTCTTCCTTGGTTGGATTTTTTTCCAAAATATAAGATTATTGGTTGAGTGGAATTATGTTTCTATCTTATTGGAGTAGCTTATTTACTTTCCTAAGGGATTTATAAGTGTGATGAGTTGATGGGGGCGAGTTCCCTTTAATAACAGATGAGGAGTGGTATTCTTGTTAATAAAAAAAGTCAAACACAATTGAGAGGTCTCTCTTACATATTTGTCTCTAATAATTTTCCAATTTTTGAAATTTGAATTATATTGTAAAAATAATCCAATAAAATGACTATTAAAAATTTTTATATGTTAATTTTCTCTTATGTAAATGTTTAACCACTAAGTAAACATATTTGTTTCCTTTATTATAGTAATTAATTTTAATTACATTCACTTCTTTTTTTAGTCCAAACTACGTTCAATTTTGTTTAAATTATATATTATTAATATTCAAGATATTTAATAAATTTTTTCAAATTCTAGTCAAATATGTTTCAAAAATTAATTTCATATTAATCCCACAAACAGGACGAGACAATGAGTTTTTAATGTGAAAATGTTCAAGAGATTGATACGGTTTTATATCCATTTTCAATGTAAAATTGATTCCAATGACCTATGTTGTATTATTATATGTATAATATTTCTAAATATAGTTTTCAAAAATAAAAATATGATTTATCTATAAAAATAAATTAGATGAAAAGTTAGATTCCAATTAAAATTCTATATTTTTCACTATTAATCAAAAAATGAATCTTTTATGAAATATAAAAAAAAATTACCCAATGTAAATTTTTATATTATGATATCAAAAAACGAATTTTATTTTTTAAAATAAAAACTACATAATTTTCAAATTATTTTTTAAAATAAGACTCCAATTAAAAGGCAGAAAAACTACCTTTTAGACAAATATAAATTTTATGCCTAAAATTTGATCTTTTCTCCATTTATACCTACAAAAATTATTTTTTAAATTTAAAAACAATTGGTTTAATTTATAATAAATAAATTTAGTTATTTTATTTCAATAATATTGTTTAATTTAATTTATTATGATAAAATTCCTTTTGGGGCATAAAATTATTTTTTTCATAAAATTATTTCCTTCATATTCACTTGGTTTCTATGTTCATTTATAAATAATTGATAAACAAATAATTAATTTTATAAAAATTTATAAACCATAGACTCATTATTTAGTCACTCTTAATCATATTTCCATTCCAATGGCTCTATGATAATTGATACAATATTTTAATAATATTATTAATAGGTTTTAGTAAAACATGGTCTTGCGTGTAATGTATATTATCTACGGTACTCAAAATTTCCTGTAACATAAGAAAACAATAGTGTTGCTTTTACTAAAAGATAATCTATGTTCTTCATGTAGTGAATTCATAAATTTTTTATGCATATCAAGAAAGAATAACATGGTGTATCCTATATTGAAAGCCATTAAATATATTAAATTTATTCATAAAAATTAATTAATAAAAACACTGGGTGTTACTACCGTTTCATGGGATATTGTTTTGGTAAGAGTGACCTATAAATTTGAACATATGATTACATAAAATCTATCCCATTTCCCCTTTCATATTAAATTTTTTCATGGATTTTTTTTTTGACCATTCTATGAAACTATAGTATAGGACAATCCCTGTGACTCATTCTAGGATCCTAGAAATACAAAAACTATTTATTTCAATCCATTAATTGAATGATGAATTACTATACACTAAAAATCATTAATGGTGGAGAATAAAATTATCTCCACATAATCATTATAACAAAAAATTTGAACTCCCTTAACTACGGGGAATGATACCACTACTATAGGAGTGCACTGTTAGGGATTATGGATTTCCATCCATTGGTTCTTTTATACCCAGCAGTTTTCACTTTATGAACGCAAACGTTCCGTTCAGATATGGGTTTTTCTTTTTAGCTTTTTTTAGAAAAAGAGGATAAACTATAATTTTATGAAGTACATGTCGTGTACTTTGATGTACAAACCATGTACATGGTTACTACAGGTGGCTATGTACTGGCCGTATAGTTTCCCAGTACACGGCCCTGGTGGGTGATCTTGAGACCTCCTCAAGCGGGACCCGAAAAAAGTCATATAAATTCCATTGACATTTAAAATAAACGTCATGTAATTTTCCTTTCAAATATTATATTAGAACAGGGTCCTGTATCATTTATTGAAACCCCTTCTTCTAACGACTTCTCATCCAGGAGTTACCAAGGAGCATAATTCTTCTCAAAGCCCCAGACCCACTGTCTGTTCTCCGAATCAACTTCTTTTGACTGTGTTGGAATTTCCATGGTGAGTTCATCATTCTTATAGAGCTGATTCTCTTGATTTTTCCTCTTTCGTGAGATATACATGGATGATTTTTTTTCATTTTGTAGATCTATGATGTTCTATGTTGAAAAACTCTCTTGGATTCAACTCTACTGATCTTAAAACGCCATTGTATGTTGTTTGTACCTTTCCGTATTTAGTCATTGAATATTATATGGAAATGTTCCCAATACACTACAACAGGTTATTGCATGTTTAGGGATTTTAGACCTATTAATGATCATTATGCCTTGTGTCCCTGAGTAGAGGTGGTTTGAATTTGAGTAGGGATATTTTATATAATATGGATGTGTTTACCATTTTTGTTTTGATATTGACTTTTTGGTCTATATTTTCTGGTTAGGATACTTTTTTCCCTTGCCTAATGTTGATAGGATGAAGTGATATTATCTGCTGTTATATTCTGGTAGCTGTTTAACCATATAGTTCCTGAAATCTATTATTCAAGTAGTAATTAATGATTACATTGCCTATATAACATCATTGTTCTATATTAACTTACACAAGTTTGTGGGTAGCTAGTGTAGAAGAACATATGGGGAATAGACGATGAAGGATTCACTATAGTGTAGGATTCCTTTTATGTTGTGACATTATAGGGGGTGGAATTTGTGCGCCATCAGAGTTTCTATAGTTCCACATTGCGAGACCATAGGGGGAATTGAATTTTGAGTTCATCCTTAGAGTGCATGTAATTACTCATATGAGACCACATGGGGGAATTTAAGGTGAGTGCTTCCTTAGAGAGTCTTTTCTAAAGCTAAACTAGAGGGGTTAGACTGTGAGTACTTCCTAAGGGGTTGCTTGTGTTTGATTGGTTGATCTTGAGGGGTTAGTATTTGAGTACTTCTCATAGGGTTACTTATTTTTTTAATATATTCTTACTTGATATATGAAAATTAATTCAATTGAAACTGACGTATTGTTTACTTTTGAGTACTTCATTTTTTTCTGGTTCATTTAGCTTATTTCCTACCATACATATCCACTGACAGTTAGGCACAAATCTTTGGGTGCTTTTATACTGTGATTCATCTCACACCATGTTGGGGCCATGATTTTGGGCCCAAACAGATTATATTTCTGTAGGTATAGATAAGGGCATGCACCTTTCTACATTAGGTACATAACTGTTGTGGAGCTGGAGAGCATGGGACCAAGTTGCGGCTTGCGATGCTGTTGGAGATTATATGCTTCCTTTTTTACTTTGGTTTAGTACTTTATTATAGCATTCTAACTTGTTTTTATTCCTCCGAGACATATGTATCATGCATCACTTATATAAGTTCTCTAGTTGTTTATTACTTTTAGTCTTCTACTGTTTACTTATTTCATGTTGTTACAGCTTTTTCTATTGTTATCTATTTATTTATATTGTGTTACTATGCCAATGAGAGAATATATTCCCCGCTATCAAACCCAAGGCCCTCAGTGCTAGTCAGTAGCCCATGGCGTTTGTGTAAATTCATTTGAGTCCATGTGACCAACTGCGTACGAGGCACCTCTAGGTGAGTCCTAGAACCAGGATGTTACCAAGTGGTAACAAAATAATTTTTTTCTTCTTGACATGCTTTTTGGAGCCTATAGTCAGGGATGAGACGAAATAGGTACATGTTAAAAAGTTGTGTCCTAGAGTAGCTAACCCATGTATAGGGAAAAGCTAATTTACCTCAATTATTGAAAATTTTCTACTTTTTCAATTATTACTGTAGATTTTATTTAATTCTTTTGTGATTCACATGTTTTTAGTTTTTAATGTTGATTATATTGAGGTTCTATTGCTATTGTAACCTGATGAGATAAGGGTATTCCATCTCATGCATCATATAGGTGGTTCATAGAGATCACATGTCATGTATTATTGTTATGACATTTAGGATTCATTACTGATTGCATGTTGTTGTGTTAGATGTTTTTCTAGAAATTCATATTTTTGTGAATGATTCCTATATAGAATGCATATGATTTTATAGGGTATTTAATTGTGTAAGGATTCATTTCAATGAAAGTAAAAATTTGTTCCTTGAGGTGTTATGGGCCCTCATGGATCAGAATTTGGAGGATCATTTCACAATTATTCTTGTCTATGACATGAATAAGATTCCAAAATTTGATTCACTGGGTGTATGGGACCTCACAGATTGGAATTTGGAACTATAAATTTTGTTGTAGTGTTTTTATGGGTTCTAGGGTCATTCTATGTCTTACTGTCCGGAAAATCCTAGAATACACTGTGTGTATTGATTAATACATTCCATGTATCCTTCTTTTTGGGATGGAACTTCTTTTCATATGTACACGCCATGTACTTTATGTAAAATCCATGTAGTCTATAACTGTGTTACTACCTGTGTGGGCTGAGAAATAGGGTTGGGAAATCATTTGTAGAACATGTCATGTACCATCCATACACCACATGTGTATAGACCATGTATCCATCCCTGTGACCAATGACACTGGTGGCTGAAATCCTTCTAGTACACACTATTTCATGAACAAACACACCATGTAGAGTCAACTATGTCTCTAATTCTATTTCTAACGACATGGGAAGATGAAAAAAAGTGGTACGCATCATGTTCGGGGAGAACATGCAGTGTAATCTTATTTTGGGAGAACTGTGTGGGTTAGTCATGTAGAAGAACTCGGGAAGGGGTAAAATGAATCATGTACACACTATGTCATGGGAGAACACACTGTGTGTATGGGGTGTTACATGACCAGGGTTGGTTGGAGTGCATGCACATTTTAAGGCTTAATGGAAAATGCAGTGTAAGGTTCATTCACGTTGGGTATCCCTATTTTTAAAAAACTTTAATTCATTCCTTCTCATATTCCTTTCAGGCACTTCTATTCCAAATTCATTGATATTATTGAACTACGGTGTGCGCTTGACTTTGCAGTGTCATGAAACCATGTCGTTCTCTGGTTGTACACCAGATTCTGGGCAACAAGCAGACACCGGACATGGTAGATCAGGGACTACTAGCATATCCTCTTGTCTATCCCATATTGGAACCTTCCTTTATCCTTGATATAGGTGCTGATGTATAGTTCTGATGGGGCTTCATAAGGGTTATGCATACTTTTAGGGGAGCATTGCATCCAACCATGTTTATGGATGAGTGGATGTGGGTCCATTAGTAGTAGCTTCCTCCCACTTTCATAGGGGATGGAGGACCATAAGCTGGTAATTCATGGTTGGAAGCCATGATATCATTCTTCGAGCATCTAGAGATGCCTCCAAATAAGAGGTTGATGCTCGCTACGTATATGATTTGGGACTCTACAAAGAGATGGAGGGATGTGATCTCATAGTCAGGATAACAACATATTAGGTCATTGGATGAATTACATCGTGCCTTCTACGATTACATCTACTCGGATACATTGAGTGCCTATCGAGCCTGAGTGTTCCTGAGTTTGGAGCAGTGTACATTATCAGTCATGTAGTATTATTCTCTCTTCACATAGAAGCAGAGTATCACACCCATTCTAGGGGTGATAAGTTATTTCTAGAAATAATGTTTGAGGATGATCTATGTCATGATATCTGATATCAGGTGAACATCCTCATGTTGACTTCCATCACCTCTATATTCAACCATGCACTGATCACAGAGTGCAAATCTGATGGATTTTGGAGCTGTGAGCCAGGGTGTCTTTGCATCCAGAGTTGGTACCCCTCCAACTAACTACATGATGTGTTTCAGGGGGTCTACGTATGGAGATCCATGTATACAAGATACTTCTTCTAGTATCCAAGTGGGGTGGTACTAGTGTAGGAAGTGTGGGAATACATGGTCACATTGCTTGAGACACCCATTGGAGTGACAATATTTCCACAATATGGTTAATCTTCGTCGTTTCTATCAGTTACTCTCACCATCAGTTACTTATAGGAGTTCTGCTATGTCTCCACATTCAGGAGTATGACCACCATTTTATCATCTATCTGGGAATTTCATTTTATTCAGCCATTCATGATGAGGTGGAGGTCACGACTATGGTATCCAATTGGTAGACATTCAGCGACAACAATGTGGATCCACTCTGGGTTGTCCGGAAGGGTCACATGGCCATGGAATAGGCCAGAACATTTTAGTGGAATAGAACTAGAAGAAGTAGGATCCCAAACCCTCTACTATTTGAGGTACGATCCTTGTAGCCTCAATTTTAGATTTATCACTTTTTGATACAGTTTTTCCAATAGTTTTATATTTTTTTTCTACTGTGAACATCCTTGGGCTCTGTATCTTTTCTTTTACTGATGTCTTGATGTTGGACACTCCTTGGCGACAAGATTGGATATTGTATGACAATTCAAGGAGTGCCCTCTTGAGGTTGGTGGGTGTCACTTCTTGTGGGACCATTATGACTTAGAGATAAAAATCTATGATGTCATTTTTAGAATGGACCGGTTAGTTCCCTTATATGGTTTTGTTGACTGTTATTGTCTTTTAATGAGATTCACATCACCAGAGGGAGTTTTTTTTCTACAGAAGGTCAAATTGGATGTCTAGGAACGAAGTGAATGACTGATGAATATTGTGTTGGTAGGAGTTTCAACATAGATTTCTAGTCATTATTTGGATAACCAGGGGACTTCACAGTTAGACTTTCCACTAGTGGTTGATCTCTTCAGGGATTTCTTTCTAAATAATTATTTAGGTTTGCATCTAGAGAACGAGGTATAATTTTCTATTGATTGTGTTCCACGAGCGTCACATCTGTCCATTCCTCATTAAATGATGGCTACACCAGAGTTACAAGAGCTCAAGAACAATTTAGAAGATTTAAAAGCTAATTGTTTCATCTTACCCAATACCTTTCCTTGGGGTTCACCTATCTTTTTTACAAAAACTGAAGACGGTACCCTCTGACATTTTGTTGATTATCATAAGTTTAACTAGTTGATGGTCAAGAACCGATATATCTTACCGAGGATTGATGATCTCTTTGATCATCATTGAGGATCCCATTTGTTCTCAAAGATTGAATTGAGATCTTGTTATCATCAGTTTCATTTTAAACCATATGATATACCTCATACAAAATTTTGGATAAGGTATAGTTTATACAAGTATGTTGTTTTTCAGTTCAGTCTAAAGAACGCACATGAAATTTTAATGGCACTAATGAACAAAGTGTTCCATCCCAGCTTGGATTCATTCATGGTAGTCTTCACGGAGGTTATATTGGAGTACTCTCACACTCAACCCGACCATGCATGGAATAATGTGATAATTTTGGGTACACTGAGAGAATATTAATTATATGTTATGCTCTCAAAAACCACGTCTGGATGTTCCATATACACTTCATCGGTCATGTTATCTTAGATACAGGAGTATCAGTAGTCCTAGAGAATGTGGGAGAAGCAGTTTCTTGGGTGCAATTAAGGAATTTATTTGATTTATGGAGTTTTCTAGAGATGGAAGGTTACTATAGATGCTCTATACCAGACTATTCAATCAAAGAAGTGCCACTGACTTGGCTCATTGAGCAGGGTGTGATATAACTGTGGACATATTCTTATGAGTCAAACATTCAAGAGCTGAAAGGGAGGTTGAATTATGTGTTTATACTAGTAATTCTAGAGTTGGGAATGAGATATACAATATACTTTGATGCATTAGGTAACGATACGAGAGAAATTCTTATGTGGGGGGAAGGAGTTCTTGCGTACGAGTCTCAGCAATTGAAACCACGTGAGAAGAATTACCAAACACATGATCTTGAGTTGGCTGAAGTTGTTCATTCTTTACTTTTTTGGAGACATTACCTTTTGGGAGAGTATTTTGTGGTTTTCACTGACCACAAAAGTCGCCATTATATCTTCACTCAATGTGATCTGAATTTGAGACAGTGAAGTTGGTTCTATAACCTTCAGTCCTTTGAGTTTGATCTTTCCTATAATCCTAGGAAAGGTAACACAGTAGCTGATTTGTTGAGAAATAGGGCTTAGATACAGGTAGTTGAAGATGCCATCAGTGAGTGGAAGCTTAAGGCTCAGTTCTCTGAGATGCATTTGGAGGTTCATGATAGATTAAGGCACACATTTCATTCTTCTATGATTGTAACATATACTCTACTTGATCGAGAGTGAATGAGGAATCTATCAGATTATGAAGGCCTAGTCCTACGAGATCATGTGTTAGGGGTGGACCCTATTCCATGATGGATAGTACGCGAGTATGATATCTTGAATTTTCATGGACATGTATAGGTGTCAGCAGACATACATGAGGATGTGATGCAGGAATTTCATTCCTATGTCTGGGAAGTTCATCATGGTGCCACCAAGATGTATCAAGATCTGCACCATTATTATTGGTGGAAAAGTATGAAGAGATAGATTTTTGGGGTTTTCATGAGGTGTTCCACCTGTCAGTAGGTGAAGGTGGAGCATCACCGAACAATAGGTCTTTTTCAGCAATTATCCATTACTGAGTGGAAGTGGAATTATGTTTTTATAGGCTTCATGACATTCATACCATGGTCTCCATGAGGGAATGATGCAATTTGGGTTATCATTGACAAACTCATGAAGGTTTCTAACTTATTTCTGATCAAAGAGTCTATTAGTTCTGATGAGCTGGGAAGGATATACATCTAATATATTATACTTTTACATGGGATTATGCACTCCATAATTTTGAAATTAGATGCTCATTTTAATTCTCTGATCTAGAAGGGACTATATATCTATTTTGTTAAACCGATACTTCTACGTATATCTTACCATACCCAGATAGATGGAAAATATGAGCATACAATTTAGGTTTTAGAGGACTTTCATCCAAATGCTTCCTAGAAGGTGGAGGTTCTTGGGATAAGCACATACCACTTGTGGAGTTTTCCTATAATAACAGTTTTCAGAAAAACTATTTAGATGGCACCTTATGAGGCTTTGTACGGTTGGCCATACCGATCACCCTTTTTTGAGGCAATAGATGAAGCTATGTTATAACTTCCTCATATTCATGAGACCATAGAATAGGTTGAGTTTATTCAGATGAGGATGGCTACTGCATAATAATCACATAAGTCTTATGCTGATTGAAGGATATGACTTCTTAGTTCGAGGTCACAGATCAAGTTTTCTTATGTGTCACCTAGAGGTTGGGACATAGGGGTATTATGTTAGAGGGAAATATTTCACAGAGATATGTCGAACCATTTGAGGTTTTGGAGAGATTCGGTCTGGTTGCCTATTGTCTATAGTACACTCAGAGGTATTGGTCAATGCATGACATCTCCATGCGTACGTACGACCTACCATTAATGATTCATTTCTTTCTATTTATAGATCTATTATATATATGTATATTCTGAATATATATTATATATAAATCATGTTTTACAATCTTGAAGTATCTAATCAGGATTTATGTAATCATATGAAAAATTACAAGTCAGAACAAAGGCGATAAATGAAATGATTTTACCCAAAACGTTGCATTAACATGGAATTGACAAATGAATGGGTAATATAAAGTTGTATGTGAAACATATATGATATCATAAATATTATTATGGTTTTTTAAAGGTTAATAATACGTTTAATCCCACTATACAGGAGTCTTAGACACATATGAATGAAATTGGACATAAAGAATGGGACAATTTTGCAATCTCATTTTTATCCGATATTTCTAAGATGTAAGTATTTACCAGGGTTATATTTTTCATCCAAGTCCACAAAAATGTTTTTAAAAAAGTGTTTAATATTCATCCATGTATGTTTAATGTCATGTTTATCCCTCCTTGACTTTTAGTTTTTGTTATAGAAGGAATCATTCTTCTATTTACCAAATGTGGTACTTTTTTACTATTCCATTAAAAGTATGAGGACAATGTTTTTTAACTTATACGGCATGAACGGATCATTATGATTTCATAACACATTAATTTTTGGTATCTTACTCTACCCGATTTCTTAATTATTTTCAAATAAATCATTTTCTTTTAAAATTTCATGAAATTTTGTGAATGTAAAATTATTTTTAAAGAAGAAAGGATATTTTCTTCAAGAATTCATTTCAAGTGTTCTATAAAAATAATTTTCCTTATAAGATGACATTAATTAATATGTTTATATTTCAAGTATAATGCCTATATTATTTACATTTTTTAATTTTTCTTATCATGAAATGATATTCATTTATTTTATATGGATCATGTTATGGTGTGATGATATTTATGATACCCATATTATTCATTGGGTTCTGATGAATGTTTTATGTTCATTTTGTGGAACATGAAAGAATGATTTCATTATAAGATTAGTGGGACCTATATCTCCCTCCAATTCATTGCGTAAATATTTAAATCTCATGAGATTTACATGGCTTGAATGACAAGTGAATATGGTTTAGTAATATATGGCTGGAATATAATATAAACCTGGTTCAGTAATAGACATTTGTCCACTATGATGGTCTTGGAAAGAATTCATTCGCTGATGTGGAAATCATAACATGTGGATACTGGTTTGCCACAATTTCATGTTTTATTTTATCATGATTAATGTTACATTATGATCTATTCCTTATGTACTGCCAAGATTTATGTCATTTCTCAAGATTTTAATGTTTTATTTTCATGTATTTACTTTAAAATGTTTATGGATTGTTATTAATTTCTGCATATATACCATTACAGATCATTTGAGTTCACCCTTTTTCTGTTATATTTTCCCAAGGATATAAATAAAGGTTTTAGGTAAGAAAAAAAGGGGAAGATCATTATGGGAGATGTTTAGGATCATTCACCATAATTAAAATATTATGTTCTGAGCTTCAAAAAACAGTAAACTAATACGATCATTGGGCCTCTGTTTTTTTCATGTATTATGTTTGCTGAAAAATTAATGTAATGTTCATGTACGTCATGATTAGGGTCTCTAAAGTTGGTATCAGAGCGAAGGATTGGTTAACCATTGTAATCTTGGATGTGAAAACATTAGTTAAATCCCTATATATGTTTATAATGAATTTATAGGGATGTATCTAAGGATAAATATAACTATACGTTATATTCTTATAATTATTGTAATTATATTACATTTATTCCTATGATGTTCAATATTGAAGGTACTCCCCATTTATTATTTTGTTTTACTAGCATGTTTTTTCCTCTCACACTATTATTTTTGGGATTTAGACGATGGATGGAACTCGAAGGAACCGTGTTGATCAATGTAATGGACAATGCAATGATTTTCCTCCTGAAAAAACCAATGTTATGGTAGATGTAGTGAAAAATCATATTTCTATACTTACACAAGCTATGAATCATTCTGGATTTCCAAATGAGATGATAAAGGAACAATATTCTATTGAGTCCTTCATGATGCAACGTCCACCTTATATTAGTGGATCTTATGATCCCCTTGTTTCTAAATAATGGATCAGTTCCATTGAAAAGATATATTCCATAATTTTCTTTTTAGAGCATGAAAGTGTCATTTTGGTTGTTTACCGATTAGAAGATGAAGTCGACCAGTGGTGGACTCTAATTAAAAATACATGGCCCCATGATGAAATTGAATCCGTGGAATGGTACGAGTTAATGAACTTGTTTTTCAATAAGTACATCCCTCTTATTCTTTGAACAAAGAAGGAAAAGTTGTTCCTTGAGCTAGAAATAAGGATGATGAATATGTTGGTACATACGAGGCCTATTTTATAAGTCTAGCAAATTATGAATCCTACTTTATCACCCAAGTTTGAAGTAAAGTTGATCGATTATTCAGTGGATTAAAACCAAGTCTTCGATGGGAATTATCTATAAGATAATTCAGTAGATACGATGAAATTATCCGTTGTGATATCAAGGTAGAAATAGAGTATAGTGTTAGATATCCATCTCATGGTTTTGACAAGAAAAGAAAGATTGAGTTCATGGAAAAATCTCTAAACTATAGTGAAAAGATGAATCTTGTTTAGTTTTTCTCAATGTGTGAAAGAAGCATGGTAGAGATTGTCTTAACGGGACAGGAAAGTGTTTTTATGTGTGTAAAAGATGTTCATCAAGCATTTGAGTGTCGAAGTAATGGGAAAAAGGTACCTAATGATGTGAATAGAGAAAAGAGTATAAAGAACACACCACCAACACTTCAATGATACAAGTGTAGGGAAAGGGGGAATTATTCAAACCAGTTCCCTAATCCAAGGGTTAATGGTGATCAACATCAACATCCTCTTAAGGAAAAGGAAAAATGGAAGTCACATGTGATCTCTATTGGAGATGTTGAATATGAAGAACAAGTGGTGTAATGATTAAGTGTTTATGTAACATGATTCCAAAATAGTGTTGTGGAATCTCATTTTTAGTATCTTGGAATATTGGAATATATATTTATTGGTTTATTGGGGTTTCTAATAATTCTATGGTACCAGTAACCATGAAAAGTGACTGAAATAATTTTGGAAATCAGATGATATGTGCATTGTGAAGGGATAAAGAGATAATGAAATTTTTGATAGTGTTAATTAACTCCTATAAGGGTAATGTGATATCATGGATTGAGTATATAAAATATTTCGGATTTTGGTATGTGGAAAGAGTAGACTTTTGACAGCATTAATGTTTTAACAAAGATTCTATGGTAATTCATATATCAAGAGAATACATGATTAAGGTATTCACATGTTTGGAATGTGACCTACAAGATATATCTTATGATATATTTGGGATAAATGATGGTATTCACATGCTTGGATGATGGAATTTCTAGTAATGATTTTTTATACTATGAGCTTGTATTGAAGTATTAGGAAGAATGATAGATGAAGTATAAGTCCATTTTTTGGAAATATATAGGATTAACCTCATAATAAGATGGAATTATATATTTAACATTAGCTAACCTTATGTTTGAGACAGATGGAATGAACTATCATTATATCGCATGATCTGCTAACTCTTCTTGGAAGACAAATTCAACATCATTTCATTAAGACATGAAGTGGAAATTGTTCATGGCTCAAACAACAATGAGATTGTAACAAAAATAAAGTATGTGTTTCATTAAATTCAATAAATATTTAACATTAGGGAAATGATATTGATATCCAAAACTATTATCCTTCTTCCCACATAACTGATGAACCATATTGTACCTTCGATTATAAAAAATTTATCGATTTTTGAATGTTGTATTTTTCATAGCCATGTTCACAACCACTCTTCATCCGAACATGATGGTTATATTTTCCATCCATATACATATTTTCACCTTTATTCTTCTGTGTGGAAACCCAGTGATGAGTTACTTTGGTTATCTATTATGTTTCTAGCATTACTTTTTTAAATTATGATTTAGTATTCCTTTTTACAATGTGGGTTTCTATGAAATAAACATTCAAGTATAAATCCATTTTTAACACTGAAGAATTTAGAGGGAGAAATTAATTTTAAGGGGGGTAGAATGAAACACCCCGATATTTTATGAGAATTATTCTTATTAATTTCTTTGATTTTTTTTACGCTTTACCAAGATTAACATGCGCTATAAGATACACTCTATTATACTCAACACAAATGGAAGCATTCCCTACAGGCATCCCTGACTAGTCTTGCATTACACGCAAGAGTAACCTTCCTCCAATGCGTGGGTTATACGCAATACTGAAATTCACCAAACAAAAATATATTGTTATAATATTATTATGAACTAGAAGTTATGAATATTTTTATCCACATATTGAATTTTTTAAAATTCTAATTAATCATACACATTTTCTGTAATGAGGTATAAGAACAAAATCATTTTTTCGGATAAAAGAAGAATTTTTCAAAAAATGCAGTTTTGCTGCCATTTGATGGCGCACCCATTTGAAATCTAATTTTAACAAGTTTATAAGTTAAATTTTTCAAAATAATCTTATTATTTTGAATCAGGATAAAAAAATTTACATTGGATAAAGTTCTGATATTTTTCTGACAACGTTATTATTTTGATGAACAATAAAAACGCGCAATTGTTTTAAAAAAAACCTTTTCTCATCGAGATAATTTATATTGTTAAAATATAATAGTAAATTGTATTAAAGTATAAATAGAATATATTTTTACCATTTAAGATAATTTATTTCATTATCATTAATTTTACATTGAATTCAAAGGTAAAAACATCTTAATCTTTGACAATGTTTTAAATTTTATAACACGTTTTAATAACAACAGGATTAATTTAAAATTAATTACTGTAACTTATCTGTTTTGAATATTGAAAAATGGATTCCATATTTTGATTTATTGGGTCCAAATTATGATAATATGTTACTTTTTTTGATATTTTGAATAGTAACTACGATAATTTTTATTTACTACAGTTAAAGGTAAATTGTGTATGGGTCAAAATAAGATTATAAAATTACCCTAAGACCTATCGAAATTATATTTGATGAATTAAGGTCGACCTGTATCACATAATTGTTGTAATAGATTCATTTTATGGACTTTTGACCATGAAAATGAAATAATTATTATTAAAACCAAAGAATGTGACAACATGTGAGTCTCTTATATCATATAAGTGTAATAATTTTAATTCAATGATAAAGCTCATAAAACAAAGAATTTAAATTGTCTCCAGAAAGCCAATAAAATTATCTACATCATTAATATTTAATAAATATTTTTGGGATTAAATAATTATCATTAATGATGACCCAATAGTGATGCAGAAATTATTTTCATGTTTGAAATAACAAATAAATGGTTTTAAAAATATTAAAATAAATACTATATGAACTAATTAATGTTCTCCATAAAATTTTTAGATGAATGTAAAATTTTAGGAGTATATTAAATATTTATGTTCAAATATATCCTATGTGTGGATTTTATTTAATTTAAAAAAACAATAGTTTCAAAATTGACATAATTGTTAATTTATAATAATAACATATTATAAAATTTTTAAAAAAAATTAAAAATTTAAAAAATTATAAATTATCTTTATATGCTCTACAATATCATAAAAATCCAATTATTGAAAATTCACAACACAGAAGTAATTATTTAAAACAATTAAAAATTAAGAATATTATTAACACAACTAAACCAAAATAAATTATATAAGGATAAATCAAGTTGATATATAATAAAATAAATTACCAACATGTCTAATTATTATTGGTAGATAATATTTCAACACTATCCCATATTATATTTTTATTTGCGTTATTTTTTTAGGTTTTTAAATGAGGTTCAATTTGATTATAAATTAATATTTTAGAGGATTCAAAAAGTGCCCCTCACCTCTCTTATAAATGGGAACCTCCTACCTGTCCCTCTCACACCACATTGAGCCTTCAAAATTGGCCAAACCCTGACAATTTCTGTTATCCACATTAATAGAAACATACTAGAGGTCCTATTATTTTTCAAAGACCAACTTTAGTGCCCTAAGAGGATGATTAGACGAGAAGCATCAAAGAAGAGGTAATATCTTTTACCGATTCTATCAAGTTAGTTTCATCTTCTACATACTCTAATATCGTTGTTTCATAATAATGAAATATAATCAGTATAACACATATACTGATATGATATTATAAGTCTAAACCAACCCTATTTCACCTTCTATTTATCGTATGGAATATGAAATCACCGCGCATGCATACGTACGTCATACCATATCCACACCAAAGTGTAATCAGTTTTTCCACCACAACCTTACATGGATAGGTATAATGGTGTAAAGAATAACTATATACGGTTATTATAACATGATACTAATTCTGAGATATTATATCATCCACTATAATTCCATTCAATAAATATGGGAACAATATCATCGCTCGTGCATACGTACGAATTACTGTCTACATGCCGCGATGAGATTCATTCTCCATGTTAACCATTCAAGAATGATTATAAAGTATATATAATAAATAATCCTGAAATATATGACACATTAATGATACAAGATTTATTTATATGATTTTTATTTACTTCCATTCAATTTAATAAGGAATAAAATAGTGTTCATGTGTATGTAAGACCTACGGTCTCCATTAACGATCAATTTCATTCCATTTATCGATCTATTATATATATGAAAATTTTGTATATATAGTTTATATAAATAATTTTTTACAATCTAGACCTATGTAATCATGATCTATGTAATCATATAAATAATTAAAAATCAAAACACAGATGATAAATGAAATTATTGTACCCAAAACATTTCTTTAACATTGAATTGACAAATGAACGGGTAATATAAAGTCGTATGTGAATAATATATGATATCATAAATATAATTTATGTTATATTAAATGTTAATAATATGTTTAAACCCCCTATACAAGAGTCTCAGACATATATTAATGAAATTGGACATAATTTAAGGTATATTTTTTCCATCTCATTTTTATCTTAGATTTATTATACGTTAGTATTTACTGGGGTTATATTATTCATCCATTTCTAGAAAAATGATTTTCATAAAGTTTTTAATATTATTCCATGAATGTTTAAAGTCATGTTTACCCCTATTTGACTTTTAAATTTAGTTATGGAAGGAATCATTCTTTTGTTTACCGTACATGGTTGTTTTTGACATTCCCATTAAATGTACAAAGAGAATGTTTTTTATCTTATATGACATGAATGTATTTTTAAGGTTTCATAATGCCTTATTTTCTTGAAGCATACTATATAATATTTCATGACTATTTTGATCATAATTTTTTTCTTTTAAAATGTCATGGTATTTTGGGAAAAGAAACTTATTTTTTAAGTACAAATGATATTCTCCTCAAGAATTCATTTCAACTGTTTTATTAAACCAATTTCCTTCTAAGATGACATTAATTAATATGTTTATATTTCATGTATAATGTCCTTATTATTTACGTGGTATCATTTTTATTTTGATGAAATGATATCCATTTGTTTTATATGGATTTTTTTATGATGTGATTATGTTTATGAAACCCATATCATTCTTTGGGTTATAATGTTTGATTTGTTTTTATTTTGTGGAACACAAAAGATTGATTTCTTTATTACATTGGTGGGACCTATATCTCCCTCCAATGCATTGGGTAACGATTTGTACCTCATGAGATAGAAATGGATGGAATGGAAAGTGAATCTGGTTCAGTAATATATGGTTGGAACGACATGTAAACCCGGTTCAGTAATGGACTTTTTCCACTATGATGGTTTTGGCTACAATTCCATGGCTACGGGAGAAATCATAACATTTTTTAATGGTTTTCCACAATTCTATGTTTTATTTTATCATTATTTATGTTCCTTTATAATCTATTCCTTATGTTCTACCATGATTTATGAAATTCTTCAAAATTATGATGTTTTATGTTCATGATTTTACATTCATATGTTTATGTATTGTTTTTTTAGTTCTCTAAGTTTACCGTTATTGAGCATTTAAGATCATTGTTTTCATGTTTTCTTTTATCCATGATATAATGAAAGGTTTTAGGTAAGAAAAAAATGGGGAAGATCTTTATGCTTGATGTTGAAGATCTATCACTATGATTAGAAGATTATGATCTATGTTTCCAAATAAACTAAAATAATATGGTCTATGGATGTCTGTTTTTGTAATGTATTATGTTTTCTATAAAATTAATGTAATTTTCATATACGTCAATCATTAGGTCTCTATATATATAATATTTATATACTAGATAAAACTATCATGTATTTAAATTCTCATTAGATACTATCTCAGGTGAGAACTACACAAGCTCAAAAAAGTGATTTTCATATTCTATCAGGATCCAGTTAGTCTACTGGAGTTTTAATAACACGATAGCCTTGGACAACACCATCGAATATTGATATATCTTTTCAGTGAAAAAATCCTTGATGTATTTTGACTCTAATAACTCATGCCTTTTCACCATCATCATCCTATCCCACTGTCTTCTACCTGGTCCCTCAAGCGTGATGTTGGCACAGTTTTCTTTGATTTCATCAAATGTCTCCATGAACTCAATCAAATGATCAATCCTTATCAACCAATCATCATAATCATGAGGATCATTGAAGAAAATGAATTATAGAGGCTTCTAGTGATGGAACACATGAGGATGATTCCTTGTAACATCCCCCCTGAGATTCCATAGATGGATCCTTAATGGGAATTTGTGGTGTTACATATCCCAGAGTTTAGACAGTACACAGAATCACCTCAACCAATCTTAGGTCCACAAGATGATTTTCTCAATGTGGTTAATCTGTAGATTCATCTTATGTCCAAATCACACATCATACCAAAGTCATGATGCTACACAAAATCAATAAACCACGTTAGAGACATTACTTTAAAAATAAAATAGAGAAATAAGTTATATTAATCCTAACATAAATATACAGATGTTTTAGATTTTATCCTATATAAATGAAAACAGGGATAAATAATTGAATTAATCCTCAAGACATCCTTCACAAACTACCCCTATTGACATAAGGCTCATTACGATGATACCTGGCCCTGAAATAAATAAAAACTACCACCTATGTACAAACCGAATTACATAACTTCATACTAACATCAATTAATGATATAAAACTAGCACCTATGATAATAATTTTTCACGAACCATATCAGATACCCTGGTAACCTTACAACCGAGTCAGCTATGACATAGCCCATAGGGTGTTCCTAATCCATATAGGATGGTGACTATCACCTGAAATCATAAAATATGAATGTGGGAATTAATTTTCTGTAAACACAATGAATGAATGATAAACAAGTCATTTTTCATACAAGAAAAACTCCACATGGATAATTCCATCAGAATAAAAACAGACACAAAAACCTCAAAGTGAAACCACAATATACAAGAAATAAATTATAAAAAACCATTTCTTAGTTGAAAAAACTCTTCATGCCCAAGGATCGTCAGCTATTACCACCTCCATGTGGATCCTTACCCTTGATAGAACCTACAAATTGATTATACACTAACACCTAAAGGCGCAAATAATGTGTGAACTATAATCTCATTAGGGTCCCACCAAGGATTCCATAATAAGATTCAAATATTTAATTAACAAAATAAATAATTTAATTTTAAATAAATAGTCATTTAATTTTAAAAGAATATTTAAAAAATCATTATTTACATCTCAATTGATGAAAATAATTTATAAAATCATTAATAGAAATTTACAAATAAAATTGTTTATATAAATTCATAAGGAATGATAACCCATTTACAAAAAATAATATATATATATATATATATATATATTTCAAATATAAATAATGAGTATCATGGTCATCATCCAAGAGGTGTGATATTTCCAGGCAATGGGACACCCTCACACTAAAATATTTATCATGATAGTATTTGTAGACATGTACTCCGAACACTATCCAAGGAGGAACCTATCACCATACCATTGGAATGTGACCTTATATATATGTATTTTTAGTGTCATAAATCATAGATTCCCATCTCAAATAACACTCTAACTGCCTTGGATTTCATGCGGTCTAATACCAATCAATGATGAAAAAATAATTTTAAAACTTTTTAAAATAAAATTCATCCCATTCTTCCATTTCAAATATGATAATTTCCCATTTAAACCCAAAATAGTTTTTTAATCTAATAATTAATTTTTCATGATAAAAGAAATGGGATTATATAAAAATCATATCAAGAATATTTTTGAAAATAAAAATTTCAGATCAATTTCACCATTTAAATTTAATATTTAATATTTTATAATTTTACATCAATTTCACAAACACGCCCTAATTCAATGGAATTGGGGGGGGGGGGTCCCAATTTCATTCCGAAAAAAATCCAACTCCCACAATTCATTAAAATTTGGTTTGTAATAAAACAATTGAAATTAATTATTTGTTAAATTAAATTCAAATCAAACAATTGAATTTAAATCAAGAAATTTAGGGTTATTCAAATATTACCATCATAACACAACCACCTCCTCAGGATTAGGGGATCTCAAAACACAAATCCCTAATCAAGAAACTCTAATGAATTTCATAGACAATGAGTATCTGAGAATCAAACCTAGAATAAATGTCTGAAACTATTTGGGTTAGATCCTCCATCCACATGGATATCTACAAAACTCTAGGGAGGAAATAGGATAGAATGAGAGAAAGAGAACGTGAAGAGGAAACCAACCAGGTAGATATCGATAATCATTAACCTGGATTCAATTCACTTATGGAGGGGTGTAGATGGGCCAAAATTTCCTCTTGGGAGCCTGTAAGGTTTAATAAAATGCAATTGGTTCATTTAAACCCATTTAGAAAATTAAATGTGGGTTATAAGATTTTAAAAATTAATTTTTAGGCTAATTACAATTCATTCATGGTTTTAGGGAAACTATACATTAGTAGATAAACCATACACCCTTACAATTCACCCCTTTTAAAAGGGTTTTATGGTTTTTTATATGTGGGTGTACAGTTTTTTATACTGTGCAACAACTATTCAAACCCCCACTATTTATGTTTTCATGGATTCCTCTAAGAGGCACACGGTTTGGAAAAAATATACACCAAACGTGCATAAAACAAATAAATTCAAAATTTACATAATTTTCACTCAAAACATCATTAATCAAAACCCAACCAACTCATGGTAAAAAAAGGGGACTATGAAATCCTAAAAATATTAATAATATGTTACCCATTTTTTGGTGACCAACCTATACATTATCCCTATTTAGTTATAGTTTCACCAGATGTCCTTATTTGGATTTAGTCGTGTTTCTAGGCATTTTATACCTTCCTACCCTACTCTTTGGTTTATTTCATGATTTTCACATTAATAAGTGTGGGAGAATGGTAATATATGTTGTAAAAATTATTCTTTCTAATGTAGATATGTTAAGTGGTATTTTCATTAGATATATGAGATATGGTTCATGATCACCTCTGATGTACATTTATGATTAGCCTAATTTATTAAAAAAATGGGTTGTGTATTAGGAGTGTAAAGAATTGTAATGAACCAAACCCCAATAGCCCAGATTCAATGGATTACATTATTACATTGGTATTATGCTCAATAAATAACATCCTAAATAAAAAAATAGTTCAGTAGCTTTGGAAAACGAGATAGAAACCGAACTATTACATTTCATATTGAAATAAAAAACATAATTTAAACTCCATTTGAAACACTCTTATTCTATTAGAATATCACTACATGTTAGACATAATATACATCTTGGAATACGATGTAAAAATATAACATAAAATTTGGTAGATATGATTCTCGTTAAAGGGAAACATAAAACAAAAGCTATCATAAATAAACATAGAAAATAAGGCAAGGTGAATAACTAAAATCCAATGACATTAAAACAAAATCAAGAGCATAATATGGAATGAATAAAAGATAATAAAATAATTATGTATAAATAATAACATGAAAATGAAACATAACCATTGATATTATACTAGTAAAAAATCAGATGGATTATCAATATATAATCTCATAGAAAGGGAATTCATAATACAGGACATCATAAAGATACCATCAAGGATTCTTCCAAGAGACCCTATATAATAAGGTAATATATTTTTTAATAACCAAACAAGTTTGTCTCATGAGACATATACACCATCAAGGGGCTATAGTGGGGCCCTCAAGTCACTTAAAAAGTCCAATTAATTCCTCATATGAAAGAGTCTGAAACATAATCAACATATGCATTCATATTGTAACTATCATATGAAATGTTAATAACTTCTCAAAAAATAAACATAATCATAAAATATAGAGTAATATGTTCAAAGGTATCAAAATAACACATCCAAATTCCAAATTCTCATAATAAATTAAATAAAATATGATAGATGGTATCATAAGAGTTCAAATACAATTAATCATTATATTTATAAATGGGTGATGACATAGATGAAAATACTCTAATAAAATAACTGACATGCTGTTGATAGAAATACCACTTTACATTGAAATATTTTATTTAAAAATAAATGAAATTCTAAAAGAATAAAAGTTTTTGAAAATAACCTTGAAAACATTTAAGGTATTCCTAAAGACATTAAGGAATTACGAAATCTGGAAAATCTTCTCATTCAATTTAATTTTTAAAATACAGTCCATTTAAATTTTAAAAAATAATCATTTTAAAGAATATTTTTAAAACAAAGTGTGAGTGTTAAATATAAATATATAATTTGTATTAGAAATAAATAAACATAAAATAAGTATAAATAAAACATAAAATGAAATTAAAATTCATTTCACACAAAATCATATAATTTCATAATCAATGAAGTATAAGATTAGCCCAAAGAATGGAAATTGGGTAAAAATTATCTTACCACATTTTAATCAATCGAACTGTATTCCCCAAAAAATTAATGATCATCAAATAATATATTTAAATTCATGGAGATAAATAAATTCAGGATATTATATATTAAAGGGTATTAAGTACACCAGATGCATGAAGTAAGGGTTGAATAATGAATATATCTCATATAAGTAAAAGTGAGATGAAAAATTCTTACCTTATGATTAGAAGTGTTATTATATTGTACATAATTCCATTGATAATAAAAATATATTATTTAATTAATTATTTAAATTTTATTTTCAAATATATTTGGGGTTAAAAACATCATCTAAAGATTCATTTCAGCTCAGAGGAAGATCTTATCCATGCATGGTCTAGTGCTCCATGTGAGTTCCTTAGTAATTGGTACTTTCTATTCAAATGGTCTTATGATTTTATATGAAATGATATTCGTAATAAATTTTTATCGAGGATAGTTTCACGAAACATCCATTTTTTCCAACCTCCAACCCTATTTATGGTGAGGTTATCCGTCTAGAAATAGGAAATATCACAATGGAATTTATAGGCCTGATTTTTTAGGCCATCGGGGGATGTTATTAGTGATAAATGGTCAGGTCTAAAGACCATGCCATCGATTCAACTAGGCCACCATTTTAATGGATTGATTGTTTGAGTATTTTATTGTGATAAATCAGTACCAATCCTGGATGAGGGGTCTAATGAAGGTCAATAAATTCTAAAGGTTCTGTTAGTGATGATCCCTCTATCACTTTCTTATATGACAGAATGGATGGTCTCAAATGATGAGGGGTCCACAATATGAGGAGGAATTATGGTTGGAAACAAACCTAATAGTTATGCAGTGTTATTCCTCTCCAAAAACAAAAATCTAAAGGCTTTATGGACTACTCATACCCACATGAACTAATGGGGACACATCTTACCAAGAAGTTCAAGACTAAAGAGGTTGTCCTCAATACACATGTTAAGGTGATGGATCGAAATGTGAGTACAATGGTCATGTTTGAGGTTAAAAATAATCTTTAGGTGATATGGTATAATCATGTATGTTTTAGGAAGCCTCAGTGACAGTGTTTGAGAACACCACATACCAAGTTCATCTTATTTTGTATGTGCCTAATGACTAGTCGGATGAGGATTGAATGTGGTTATAAAGGGTGTCATCCTTTGGGATATAATTATACACTCTATTGAAGATATTTTATATGATTTTCATGTGATTAATGCCTCAATTGAGGATTTAGATATGATGTCTGAGCGACTGCTACTAGTGGATACTAATAAAAAGAAGACAGACTGGATCAATAACTAGGACTGCTTATCGGTAAGAGGTTTCAAAGAATGGAAATTAAAAATGGAGGAATACATTCAAACATCGGAAAATATGGTGTATTTTTCCAAATATCATATCAAAGAATACATATATATAGTGTAAACCAATATTTACTTGAAATTATATAAGGATAATGTGTCAAATAGGATCAAATTGGCTCAAATTAGAAATTAATGGTTCATTAGAATTATATCGTGGTTTATGGTTTTTATTTTTTACATAAAAGAGTTCTCACTCTTCCCTTAAAAGTGTTTTCAAAATAAAAAATCTAATTTATAGTCTGTTCGGAGTATTTGTTTCATGGTTTACAGTCATATCCCATGAGTATAAATACGGTATTTCATCTCAAATGGGAATAAATTCTCCAGAAGTGTAATTATTTAGTATTAATGAACATATAGAAGTTTAAATGGTCTCATATATAATTTTTCAATAAGTTATGATGATTATTCCTTAGATAAAATGATGCAGAAATAGTCTTAATTTATTTTGGTAGTTTATGTGACCATCATGATCTACTATAATTTTATTTAATATTATATTTATATATTGGTTCTATAACATGGTATAACTTGGAATATGTTTATTAAAATCGTATTTAACTATAATAATGGTTTTATTACCATACTTGAATGTGGTAATATATAATTAAAACCCATCGTCCATAAAGGTGATGAATTGACAAATCATAGATAATGTTTTTTAAAAATAAGATGAGTGATTTGTTGATTGATAATAAATTAGCACAATAAAATTACAATATATATGTGTGTCTGTGTGTAATTTTAGTTATCATGACACTTTTTATAGGGTATGTTATGATATTATAAGAAATAAATTGAAATTAGAAGAAAAAGGAGGGTTTTACATCTTAAATATTGTCCTTCTGGAAACCTCCTTAAGACACTTGGATTTGGTCTTTTGGAAAGACCAGAAGGTTTTTTACATAGGGAAGAGTCTTTGTAAGTGAACTAGGTATATTTTAGATTATATTCATGGCTTATAAGTAGTTAGTAGTAGGGGTGGTGAGGGGTGGTATTTGTAGGCGATGAGAATGTTTTGGGAGAGTTAGAGGTATGGTTCCCCACTCTCCCAGTCTCCTATCTCCTCCACACTCTAAGGTTTCTTCCTTTCTTCACAAATCCCTACAACTCATTTCCCCTATGTATTGAAAGGCATTTATTAGGTGGGCCTATTCTGTCCCATTATCTTCTCCATACGTACCCCTAGGGCCTTGCAAGTTTCGACTTCTCCCTCATTGTTGGAACAACATGAATAAACCCCACATGGATTTACTCGATGACACTTTGGTGGTTTGGATTGTCGGTGGTCGCTTTAGGTGAGGCTCCAGTCCTTCTTTTCATGCTCTACAGTGATCCTCCTCTGCCCTTATTTCTTTACCCATCATGCAAGACCCCATTTTTTATCATTCATAATGGTGATTTTTGGATTTTTTTTGGATGGTGTGGGTGGATTGGATGAATATGTTTTGGGCATTTATTGTGGGGATATTAGGTTTTCTGGTGATGGTTCAATGTTTTGATGGTGGAATGATGGTATTCATGTTGATTATCTTCCTTGTTTCCATTATGGTCTATTAGAAGATACTAAGTTGAGGATTTCTCCTTCTTATACTCTACTCAGTAATCCTAGTCCAACACTACTATCTATGTCAGTATGGTTTGGTTCCCTTTATGGATGGTTTGATATGTGTTTTTTGAGTGGACAAAGTTCTCCGAGAGGCGTGTCCATCATTGTAAAATGGAGATTATGGTGCTTAAATGGAAATTATGGAGGTCTTTTCTTTGTAGTTAACAATGATGGCGAGTCTTGATTTTCCTGATTTTGGGAACTCCTTTATCTAAGTGATGGATACCAATCTTTGGTCTGATGATTTGAACTTTGTTGCTTAGTGTGAAAGATGATAGTGATGTTGACGATAATTAAGGGATGGTGGCCTTGGTGAAGCGATGATGGTGTCAGCGATGTTGACATGTTGTGACCCAACATGTAATTGATTAGGTGTTACTCAAACCATGGAGGCACATAGTGGATCTCAATGCATGATTTGACATGTTCTATGAATTTTGATCTTTTTACATTGATGATGGCAATGTAGTGATTGGAAATTGGTTTCGGTGTTTTTGAATTTCAAAATTTTTTTACATTGTCATACTGATTTGTTTTTATATTTTGATGTATTTTTAGTGGGAATTTTACAAACTTGGAATTCATTATTGTTTCACAATTTACCTTCAATGTGTTTTCATAAAATGAAAAAAAAATTATTTGGGTGAGGAGGTGTGTTTTTTGAATACATTATTAATTTTTTTATTATTTTGGCTCAAGACTTTCATCCATGTTAGTTATTTTGTCTATATATAGTAACTAGTGCATATGTGTTCAAACTAATGGGTTCTTATACAAGTAATGAACCAAAAATTCATGTATTTAACATAGAATTTTAAATTCCATAAATTGACATATTTCACTATTCATAACAATTCACCTATTTTATAAAAATACCAGAAATTCACAAAATCCATTTTTTAACATTTAAATTTATAAAATAGCCTCCATTTTATGAGAAAAAACAATATACATATAAGAATTTAAATTTTTAAAGAAAATTATCATTTATTCAATAAATACTGATTTTAATATTGTAAACAATTTTACGACACTTTGAAAAATTGTTTATTGTCTAATAAAATTATAATATCATTATAATGAAATAAAATATTAATTTATGAATACATATTATGATAATAAATTTTATTCTAAATCATTATATTAATTATAAATTTGTAAATAAACAATTATTTTTCACAAAAATTCCAACACATAATTTATGATTTTCTTAAAAATTTATTTACTTACTCCATTATATAAATATATCATATTTTCATTTTTGGGATTCCTATTTTTTTTACATTCATAGCTAATTTTAGTATTCTAATGGATCGATTACAATTCATAATGGTTACATTACTAGTCCAATGATCATTTCAATATTTAATAATATATAATGTTTTTAAACTGGGTGTTGTGTTCAATATAATATATTAAAGATGTGAAATTTAAAATAGACATACCATAATATCTTGGTGAATTAAATTCCCCCATCCATCAAAAATTTGATCCTTGAAATTTACAGAATGTCACCACAAAAAATAATTAGGGTAGTTCTTCATCATAATTCCTTCACGTTTCCATGTCACCTCTTCTATTTTAATAATTTTTCTAATGTACCTTTACCAACTAAGTCATCTGATTGATAATCACTTATTTTTACTATCCATAATCAAGATAACTTCTTCATAGTAAGATAAATACAAGTACAATTCTATTTCAATAGAAGCGAGAACATGTTTTGGATCTTGAATATACAGCCTTAAAAAAAGAGACGTGGAACACATCATGAAATTTAGAAATTTTTGGTGACATTTCCGAAAAATAATTCATAGCTCCAATTATCTCAAGAATTTCAAAAGCTTCAATGTATTAGGGGATCAGTTTCCATTTTCTTCGAAACATTGTAACAACCTTAAATGGGGAAACATTTAGAAAGATATGATCTCCCACTAGAAACATCAAATCATTTATCTAGTTCATATAATAAATCCGTTTCCTACATTGATTTACTTTAATATGAGATAAAATAGTATTTAAATTTTTATTCATCTATTTAATAATTTCAAGGACTATAAGTTTCTTCTACACAAATTTATCCCAATAAGTTCAATTACGACATCTATTTCCATATAATACTTCATATGGGGACATTTCAGTACTAGAATTGAAACGATTATTTTTGGAAAACTCTACCAAAGGTAAATACTGATCACACATACCATTAATGCCATGTGATCATGATCTAAACATATCTTCTAATGTTTCAAAAGTCCTTTCAGATTGTCCATCAGATTTTTGGGTGATAATAAGTACATAAAGAACGTTCAATTTCTGAATCATTCTGAAAATACAGCTAAAATTTTGATCTAAAATTGTGATCTTGATCAGACACAATTTATATAGGTGAATCACAAAGACTTACTACTTCATTAATATAGAGTAAGGAAAGGTGGTCGAATGGAAAATTCTTCCTTGTATAGATGAAATTTGATTATTTCGTATGTTGATCAACAATTACCCAAATTCCATCATTCTTTCTTGGTGTATTTGGTAATACAATGAAAAATATTCAATATTAATTTCATCCAATTTATATGTAAGAATAGTTATAGGTTTAATGATTCCTCAATGATTCTATCGTTTAGCCTTAAACGATTAAATAACTAAACACCTTGATACATAATCAACAATTTTTTTCTTCATATTATCCGATAAGAAATGATCTATCAAATATCAATATATTTTAGTGCTACCAGAATGTATAGAGAAATTAGACCTCTGACCATGATACAATATTTACCTTCTGACATAGATATAGAATCAATACATAGATTATTCCAAAATTTCAAATTAACATCTTCATATAAAAAGTATACCAATCTCCAATCATTTGAAGCATTAATTTTCTTTTGAAAAATAGTTTCATCAGACTGATAACATTTTATATTTTACAATAAATATTATTTTTCAACCATTTGAAAAAGTTGTTTTGTTACCCCTTTCATGATAATCCCCATATCAATATTTAATAGAACCATGTACACTATAACCCTATCAATCCTCAATTTTTTTAGAACTCCACGATCCTTCCTGATCAAATAATATGATACCATTTATTCTATCTTTGGATGGAAGTGTATTGAATAATCATAATCCTTTAGTATCTAATGTCATTTCCTTTGTATCATGTTGATTTATTTTTATGAGAATATATATTTCAAATTAATTTGATCTGTATATATCTCAAATATTTCACCATAGTGATATTATCTTCATATCATCAATGAAAATATTGATGTTTCTAAATAAAGATCATGAGTTAGATAGTTCAGTTCATGTGTTTTTAACTGCATTGATTCATAGGTAATAACTCTATCATTCTACATAAGAACAAAATCCGGTCCTTTCTTTGATACATCATTATAAATCCGAAATCCACCATTTTTCAATGGTAGAGTCAATATCATAGAATTAATAAATCTCCTCATAAATTATTCAAAAAATTCTTCACATTCCTATGTCCAAATAAAATTATACAACTAACGAGTAATATTGTTTATCAGGTTATCTAATCGGGAAAAATTCGGCAAAAACACTGGTTATAACCTTCTAAACTACTGAAACTATGTATCTCGATTTTTTTATTTGGTGTAGGCCATTCCTGCACTCAATTTGACTTCATAGAATCCATTTATATTCCATCCTTGTAGAGATTGTGACTCAGAAATGAAACCATTTGTATCTGAAATTCATGCTAGCTAAGGTTCCATTATAACTCTTTTATTCTAAGAGTCTCCATTACAATCCTAATGTTGTTATCATGGTCATAGTATCTTTTTTAGTACACCAATATATCATCAATAATTCCAAAAAGAAATTATCAATATATTCCTTGAATACGCTATTAATTAGATATATAAAAACAAGGGGTTAAATATTCAGTCCAAATGGTATTACTGTAAACATGAAATGTCTATACCTTATTTGGAATTTTTTATTTTGAATATATTCCTTCATTACGTGCAATTAATGATATCCAAAATTAAGATCAATATTTTATAAATATTAATCTCCAATTTTTTTTAAAATAAGTCATCAATTTGAGGTAGAGGATACATGTTCATTATTGAAATATCATTGATCTCCTAATAGTAAATGGAAAACCACATTGATCAATTTATATTATGATCAAAAATAAAAGGATCTCCCCAAGGTGAAATATTAGATCATATAAATCCCTTACCACATAATTCCTCCAATTACTTATTTAACTCTACTAACTCTACTATGGTCATTCTATAGAAATTCATTTATATAGGTCTTGATGTAGGTATTAAACCAATAGATAAATCAACTTCCGTCTTTATAGGATGTGCAAGTAATTATTCTGTAAATACATAAATGTATTCTTATAAAATAGGTACATAGTCAATTTGAGGATAACAATTTTAATCAGTAGGATTTATCTTCTCAGTTTTTTTAAGAATCTCATTTAGAATAGTTTCTAGAGGTGGATCTAGATATGACATAGGTGATTAACTCTCCCCTCTAAAGATGAGAGGATTCATATCATCATCCTGAATCATAATTTACTTCCCTTAGCAATAAATATTTTCATTATATTTTGGAATCCAATCCAAACCCAGGATTATATCAAAATCAACAATATGTATGATAAAAATATATTCATTTACAGATTGTTCTGTAATAATTATAGGAACTTCTGAATACATATTTTATATAATATGGTTTCCACTATGAGATTTGAATTATAACACCCTTGTTAATCTGAATTTGAAATATATAATTTTTATATCATGGCCTTGATACCTCGGTCTTTCTAGGTCATGTTTCCTTTACATCTCGGAAAATCATGTGTAGAGTATCACATCTCTTTATAGTGGAATCATTGCACATTTAAAAATTATTTATTTCCCTTACAATCATGGGACTTGTGGAATTTTTCTCCTCACTTTTATCAAAGTCATATTAATAACATACATTTTCCATGACGTTTCCTTCCAATTTTTTTATAAGTTGTAAATTTCATTATTTTCTTCGTCTCTTAATCCTTATTTTATTTTCTAGATTACTCAACATCATTTTTCTTATCTTATTCAATTAAAATCCATTTGGATCAAAAAATTAATTATCCACATTGATGGAACATGATAATACATCCATTTATGATGAGAATATTTGTGGAGATATATTCGCTTATTAAATTGGATTAATACCATCGAATAAATGGTCAATATTTCTCTTTAGAATACATATGTTGTCTATGACATGAATTTATTACCTTGTAATGTTGACATAATCATTATCAAATTTTTTATCCTCATTTTTTCTTAGACTCAACAATTGTCTCTCCATATGTATTCATTGTCCGTGAGTGAAATATTTTCCTGTGAAATTTCCCTTAAAATCATTCCATTATATATTTTCAATTCCTTTCTCCTCATTTTTGTTTTGAATTAATGACCACCATTAATCTGTATCCCCCAATACATGATAAAATAATATGATAACATTCTCCCTTTCATTACATCCTAATGAATTAAATATCCTCTCAAAGGAACTTATAAATTTCTAAGCTACAAATGGGTGTTTAGTCCCATTGAAGGATGGATGTTTTTTTATTTTAATTTAGAGGTATAACATTGTTAAATTTAATTTTGGATTTGGATACTCCATGAGAGTAGTGTTATTTCTCATAACATGAGTCATCTATCCCAATATAGTTATAATTTTTTTATCTCTAGTTTAAACTTCATATCTATCATCATTATCTTGCATGTGAGGTGAATCCCTATATGGAATATTTGTGTTGAAGTGGCTTCCATTCCTTTCACTAGGCACCATTTCTAAATAATTTCATAAACTAGAATAGATTATGAAATTTTAAAACTAATGAATCAATTAAAAAAATCTATGTATAACTAATCTCTATTAATATTTTTGTTTACCTTGGTAATATTCTCGAATTTAGGTATTGGGTAATATTTCCCTAATATATGTTTTCCTAAATCCAATTCTCCAATTTTTTTAAAGAACTAACTCGGATGCGAACTATAATGACCTTGACCCCAGTATCCCTGAGATAATTACTTACATTATTACATTTGTACTATGTACAAGCAATCAAATAAAAAATTATTTAACATATTAGTAGCTTAGAAAAACTATATACAAGCATAATCATTACATTACAACATAAAATAATATAAAAAATAGTAAATCCACTGAAAACATTCATAATCTCTTATCTTATACCAATATGTAAATCATAATATACATCATGGAATCCCAGTGAAAAATAAATCATAAAAATGGGAGATCTCAAATGCTCAGCAAGGATAAGAATATAGTGGAATCTAATATAAATAAACATAAATAATAATTCTAGGAAAATAAATAAAAACACATTCCATTAAAATATATTATTGAGCATCGTATTGAATGAATAAATGTTTATCAAATAATCTAATATAAATAATCATATGAGAATAATACTTAACCATGTCTATTTTACTAGTTAAATAATCACATATATTATCAATAAGTAATATCATAAATAGGTAATTAAAAATATGGAAAATGATAAACATATTGTTAAGGCTTTGGTGAAGACATCATACAAAATTTTGGAAGACATCAACCAATACCCATACCGGTTTGTCTCATGAGACCTACGGATGTATCAATGGGCTATAACGGGCTTCTCCAATACCTTACTATGTCCAATGCATTCATCATATGCAATGGGTGATATAAAATAAAAATATACACTCATATTGAATCTATCATATGAAATATAAATAACTTTACACAAAAAAATATAATCATAACCCATCCATTGTAATGTGATGAATTGTATCAAAATAGAAAATCCCCAATGAAACTGATCATAAAAAACTCAATAAAATATTGCAGATTGTATTATTATATATCGACATAAATTAATCATAATATCCAATAAATTGTATTTATGTATATATAAATACTCTAATAAAACCATTGATAAATTCTTGGGAAAATAATCCACTTTAAATTCAAATCAAGTATTTAAAATTATACAAAAATATAAAATATTTTTTTTAAAAAAAACCTTGTGAACATTTAAAATATTCCTCAAGAAATTAATTCATCATTAAATCACAAAACTCCCCACATTCCATATAAATTCTAAAAAATAATACATTTAAATTTTGAAAAAAGAATGATTTAAAAGAGTATTTTTAACAGAATGTGTGAGTTTTAACCAAATAAACTGATTATATGTATCCACTGTAAATCCATAAAATATTAATTAATAAAAATTCATTTCACACATACTCATATCATTACATAATCAATGGAGTGGAATATTAACTAAATAATGGAAATTCGGTTAACAATTCCCTTACCAGTCTATTATCAGTCAAACCCTATGCCCCATAAAATTGGTGATCATAAAATGAAACATTAAATTCAATAAATATAAAAATATTCATGATATGATATATAAATGTTTTTATATACAACACACATAAGAAATAATTGTTTAATATGGAATATATCTCATTTAAGTAAAAGTGAGATGATAAATCCTTATCTTATGTCTAAAAGCGTTCTTAAGTTGTACATAATGTCATGAATAATAAAATTAGATTAATTAATTAATTAATAACTTATTCAGAATTTATATTATATATTATAATTTCTATAATGTATTTTATGTCCATTTCAATGAGTTTTAATGTTATATTTAGTTTTTCTCAGATTGTTCGTTTCATGGTTTTATTGTCTGTTTTCATGATTATAAATATGGGTTTTCTTATAAAGTGGGAATATATAATATATAATAGAAATAATTTTTTATTGATATAAATTCTTATGTTTGAATTTTATCATATATAATTTTTTTATATGGTATGAGGATGATTGAATAGATAAAATTTAGACAAAAATGTCTTAATTTATTTTGGTGGTTTTTATGACAATCACATACTTGTGTCATTTTCCATAATATTTTATTTATATATTGGTTATAGAAAATTATATAAATTATAATATATATATATATTTAAATATTATTTATCCATAATTATGGTTTTATGTCCAGCATTGAATGAAATAATGGAAAATTAAAATTCATCATCCATTAAGACGGTGAATCGACACATCAAAGATGATGCTTCAATTTTTAAAATAAAAGGAGAGGATAAGGGATTTGATGATGTATAACACATAATAATAATAATATTTTATTATATATATTATGATTAATTTTCCATTACACTTTCGATCGGGGAGTTGAGTAGAGGATACGAAAAGAAAAAAATTAAAAGAGAAAGAATGAGGATTTTACCTCTTGAATATCGCCTCCTTGAGAACCACCATAAAACACATGGATTTGGTATTTTAGTAATACTATAAGGTATTGGAAATTGGGAAGAGGATTAGTAATGTAATTGGGTTTGATATATTCAATTATCAAGGATTATAAGTTGTGAGCAGATGGAGTGGTGAGGAGTTCTGTTTATAGGGGAGGAGAGGGGTGTTTTTTATTATTTTATTAATTTATATATAATTTTGGATCAAGATTATCAACAGTGTTGATTATTATTAATAAGTACAATAAAGAGGGAATTATAGTTATAACCAATGGTTTATTATATCATATATTACTGAAAATTCTTGTATTTAACTTATAATGTTAAATACTATTAATTATTGTATTTCAGTATTCATAAAAAATTCAAATATTTTAGAAAAATCCAAACAATTCACCCTAACCACAATTCAATTTCTACATATAAAAAATGGGATAATTTTTTTTGAAAATATGTTCATAAATATTATAAATTTATTTTTTAAATAAATTAATCATTTATTCAAAAAATATTGATTTTAATATTTCAATCGATTTTACGAATCATTAAAAAATTAATTATTTTATCATAAAATTATATAATAATTATTATTAAAAAAATACTAATTTATGAATATATTTTATGAAAATATATTTTCTTTCAAATAATTATTTTAATTATAAAAAGGTAAATGAACAATTATGTTTCACTAAAAAAATCAACAATTAATTTATCATTTTTAAAATATTTGTTTACTCAATCCATGATATAAATTTATTATATTTTAATTTATGAGATATCTAAATTCTGTTTATACGTTCATAGGTGAGTTTATTATTATAATGGATAGATTACTATTCCTATGTGTCAAATTAATATTCCAACAATCATGTTAATATTTAATAGTATATCATAGTTATAAACTCAATGTTGTGTAGAACATAAACTATTGAAGAATTTAAATTTAAAAGAGACATACTATAACATCATGATTTGTTAAAAAATCAACATTTATGGATTCCTGATTCTCAGGAAATTAAATATTTCATTAGGTAGTGGATGTAACTTCTATACTTAAAATTCCTTAAGAAAAAGTGAAAAAAATAATGAAAGAAATAGGGTACCTTCATCATGATTTCATGACACACTAATGGAAATTCATTAAGATATTGGGAGTCTGGGGACATTAATCTCCATATGAGGTTTCTCATTACATTTTTCTTGATTACTACACAAAATTATTTATAGGATACCCTCATTTTGAGCTTGATTTTTATCATCTACCCACCTACCCTCAACCTCTAGGTCATTTGAACTATAATGTTTATGTCCTCATGATTAATTGTATTATCTTTAATAAATGATTAGATATTTTATATCTAATGTAATAATATGTTTATTATCATGTATTTTGGGTATGATAATAAGTATAATTCTATTTTAACTTGAGTTATGATTGAAAATTCATCATGAGGTAAATTATATGTAACAACTATATAAGAAATAGTTGAAAATTGTAATTAATGGAATGATTCAAATAAGGAAATTGACTATGAGAAATGATTTATTTTCCTTTTGAATGTGACTCTAAAAAACCATAACTATTATACTGACTGTGAATTTCATTTTCATAGACAAGGTTATTGTTTCCTTTTAAAAGTTTTCAAACTTTTATAATCTTGTTGGGATTATTTTTTCTTGAGGACGTAAAATTTTTCAAATGTGGAGGAATTTGATAGGCTTTATTAATATATAAAAATTTTATTCAACGTATTCATCATTATAAATTTTTTATAAATTGATACTGTGATATTTCGTTGAATTTGGCAGGAAATTAGATCTCACTTTGAAAAGGAGGGGATGCTGTAAAACTATTTTAGTCATAGATAATTGGCATCATGAATAATGATTTAGGAAATGTGATTCTTGAGGACCGAAGTCTAGATATCAATAGACTCATGTAATGAATCCAATACAAGTTATGTATTTTCCATATAAGTAAAACATAGAATGTGAATGGAATCCATGAAGTGAATGACTCTACCCCTATCTCTAGTAAAACCCCACAAGGTTCCAATGAAATTATATCATGTAATAAATTACATAGATATAGAATATTGAATATCTATAATTTAATTTTCATTTTGTAAAATATAGATTCACAAATTGAAATTTTTTAGTAAAATGAAGTCCATGTAGACTCATGATGTTATATACTTTCACATCATGATTCGATATAACCAAATTAATTCAAGAACCACCATCTTGAAAATATATTGTTTTTACACTGATATATTTTAGTTTTCTATGATTTTTAATATCATTCCCTTCATATCATTTTTTTAGTCTCAAATCAAGGAGAATGTCATTATCTATTATATTATTGAACACTTCTATCATGGAAGGTTAAATTTCCTTGGTGTGTTTTTTTCTTGATTCAAGTATGTGGCTTAGTTTTGATAGTTTTATTTTATATTTTCTTTACTATGATGAATATATCAACTATTCCATTTTCCAAATGTTTAATTTTTCTATTTCCAAGCGTGGTTAATATTCCTCAGGTGAGGGTTAAAATTATGGGAAGTAAAACATAAAATAAATCATTAAATCATCATGGGTAATCTGTTGGCTATAAATTAATTTATAAATACAATCATATTTCTTCCTTTATCAATATTCTAATCTGATGCATTGAAAAACTATGCACATGACCTGACTAATATAAATTTATTTCGGACCATTAACTTTATTATTTCAAATTTTTATTTTTCAAATAGTTAACCTATGTTGAATTCCACCTCATGGATAAATAGTGATTTCCAAAATAGGTAGATCTAATTTGTTTAACCAAATCTAATTGTTGACCCTTTACCAGATACATGGCCGAATCGATGAGACATTTCCATTATATATTTACTGATCTCCTCTGCACAGGCTCCCTAAAATTTATTTGCAATCTCAAGTTAATCCAATTTGATAGATAAATCCAACTACACAAAATATTCCTGAGGAATCCAAAATAGTTTATAATCTTTATTTCACACCTATTTTCAATGTATCCCAATGATTATGTCTTCATACATCAACTATCATATGTACCTTATTAGTAGTGTTAGTTTATATACAATATAAATTTAAAATCTGATCAACCTGTGTGGAATTAACAACATCATGTAGGAACTTAAATTAATCTTCAACTTCAACTTCAATCTTATTTAATATTATATTTAAATATAATTTACAAAATTATTTTACTTTGGAGGTTACATTATTATTATAAAACAACATATTCTTACTATTTTATTTATTATAACTCATAAGTTTTTTGTATAACTTCTAGACCTATATGAACAATGCTATATCATTTCCATCATGAATTACTAAGAAAACCTAAATAACGGTAACATTTTTCATTAATGTTTTTTTATGTTTTTTATAACATATAATGGTAAAATAACATAAATTATAAATTGCCAAAAAAATATTTATATTGATTCAAAATCCACTAAAAAGAAAATTTATCGATTTTATTTAACAAATGTCACTGTAATGATCTTTAAATAATCATAAAACTACCAAAATCCACCAAAAATTCATATACCATATCCCTGACCATTATGGAGATGGTAAAAGTATCATCATGGAGTAATTACTAAAACCACCAAACCAATGTAAACATGGAAAAAAATAATTAAAAATCTATGATTAATATTAACTATAGAAGGGCCATATGAAATAATATTTCTGAGATATAGGAGTTAATTCTATAAAATATAATTATGGAATCACATATAAAAATATCATTTTAGATGATATAAGTAGTCTCTTGATAATTTTTTCCGGTCTACATTATTCATGGCTCCTAGAATCTAGGGATTCCATTATATATAAATCTAAAAAGTGAGGATTATAAAACTATGATTCTAGAAAATTTAGTATGATGCATGTTATAGATGGAGAAAATATTGAGAATATGGTAATGGTCAATGTTTTTATTCATAATTAGAATGAATGTTTCTTATAATTATATGGAGTGAGACAAATGTTGAAATTAAGGAAGATTTTGATTTTGTTAGTTTAGCTTGATGACATTGGATTCTATAGAAAATTATTGGGTGGAGTTTGGAAAATATCACATGGTTATAGGGTTCTAGCCAAAGGACTGAATGTTCAAACAATTTAGTTGATGGATGTTTCAAAATAATTAATTCATGAAAGAAAAATAATTTATAAATCCTCAAAGTTTTGGCATGAATACCTTGTTCAATTGAGTGGGAAAGGGATTGACCTATTATCTACAAAAGTAATATTGAAACTATTAATCATGTTTCATAAAACATGTGAGGATTTTACTCATAGGAAGATGCAGATTTTTCCTACCCTAAAGAAAGGAATGAACCTAATAATTGGTTGTAAGAGCCTGTTTATATGTATTAATGGGGGAATAATCCCAACGGTTCTCTTATTGTTTCTCTATAAGATGTTACCTTTATTGATAGTTTGTCACAAAACTTTTGGTTTTATTTATCAATCACAAGTCCAGTGATTTTGAAAAAATTATTTGATTGGGGTCGATGATTGAAAATAAGACTATATGTAAATTGAAATTTAGGAGGTCTGACAATAATATTTAAATGAAAAGAAGGTAATTTTAAATGTTTTATTAGACTAAAGGAATATGTTTTAAAAATACTATACTATGAACTAGGAAACAAATATATCCATAGAGAGTATAAATCAAACTTTTATTGAGATATCGGGGAGTATGAGGATAGTAATAGGTTTCCCCTAAATAGTTTTTAGAGGAGGCAGTAAATTTTGATTCTAACTTCGTGAAAAGAGGCCCCTCTTCTCTATGATGGAAATTAATTATGGAATAATATTATAGATTTTTAATACTTTCCATAACAAAGTCGTTGGATCAACCACCTTTATTATATTTTATTAACTAAAAAGGGAAATGTTGGAGGATATATCCCAAGAATGTTTCTCTATAGGGTATAGTGATGAAGAATTTTAATTTAAAATCTAAGATAATGGCTTCAAGAAGGGTGTAAGAATTTGAAATGTACTCATTAATAAATAAATATTGTTAAAAAAGAATAACTAAGTGTAAATTTTTTATGAGACCAAATAATAATTGATATCTAATGTCTTTATGGATGGATGTTCAACAGTTTTGGATATTTGATGGAGTACAATAGTTTTTTAAACACTAGAATATTGAGAATGAGTTTCAAATAGATTCAATGTAATGATGGTATTTACACGTATTGACATATTAGAAACGTCAGTGATTTTGGAACAACCTAGGAGAGATTCATAAGGTGAAGTTAAAATAGATGTGTTTTAATAAGTAGTTTATCCATAGTGTCGTTTCCATAGGTATATATGTATTATGTTCCAAGTGTAGGTATTTAAATGTGATTTGATATACTTTATTATCACATAATAAGTAGAAAATAAATTCTTCAAACGTATAATGTGTGTCTAACTCTAGTAAATGTTAGTTATCCTAGAGGGATGACATGTATTCCTTATGTTATTTTATAACACATGATCTAATAGAACGACCGGTTAGAAAAAGATTACATCACAAAAAATGGGATCAATAGTTTAAAGAGGAATAAAATTGTATAAAGTTGTATGGGACAAGAATCTAGGTAAAATGAATTCAAAAAATGGATGGTGTAGATTTTTCTATAATATTTTCTATGTTATTTAAGTATATGATCATTCAAACAGTACTCAAAATAGTTTTCATGGTTGGGTTACCTATAAAGAAGTAGTAAATTAAGATCACAGTACGTAAAATATATTGGGAGAATGAGATATACATGGAATATCCAGATGGTTTCATTGGGATATAACAGAATAATATGGAAGGTCGGCTCAAATTAAGATTGTATGGGATGAAATGTGCACCTTGATATTTTATCCAAAAGTTAATAACCAACATGGATGAAAGAAATTTCATTTGATCAATGAACATAATTTCTATTACCATATGGTGATCAATTATGGGATATTTACATCCTTATTCATGATGTGATTTTATAAGGTCCAATAATGAAAATTCCTGTGGAGGTAAAATGTAAATTATCCTCGAGTATTTTTATTAATGATTTTATTCTGGGAAAAATATTTACGGGATATGAATTATAAGGTTCTTCACATATTGAATTTTTTTATAACTCAGTTTCACTATACTCATAAGGTGGAATAACATTTCAAAATGAGTTAAGATAATCCTATAACAACTCCTCTCACAATAAACCCCAATTTGATTAAGGAGAAGCCACCTAGACTGGAAAAGGATGAAGAGTACATATTGGTGGTTCCATTTTCATTAGCTATCATAAGATTGATATACACTAGTATTTTTACAATTTTAGAATATGTTCATGCAGTGGGAGTAGTCATTAGGTTCATATATAACACTATAAGATATCATTAAGAATCAGTTAAGTGGATACACTTGTATCTCAAAGGTATAGAATGTTTTGACTCTATTTTGGAATGGATAAACTATATAGGGTTTTAATGATTACCACATTAGGAACCATCTAAACACAAAATGGAGTACTTATTTATATGTGTTAACTTAAAATGGAACAATTTTGAGTTATAAGTCAAGGATTAAATTGATATTTTCACTTTTAATGTTGGATATGGTGTACACAACACCTACAGAAGATGGGAAATAGTTGATTTATACAATGGGATTGTTGGATGATCTCAAAAGAAGGTTGGGGGTGGGGATGTAGATCTATGATTAAAAAACTGTGATATACATTATCTAAATTATGTTGGAGGAAAATGAATTATTCATTTAAAAAGATTACGGATTTTTAATTGAAATAATATATTAAAGGATGACTTATTCTAAAACATGTTTATGGTATTGTTGTGCTTTAGTAGGGATAAGATGTCATGAATCATGTTGGGGTAATAATTTTTATATAAAGTAACATTGAGGAATGAATTGATTTATGTATATTGATGAAGGAATTAGTTCCAATTCCTAGAAAATTATTCTCATGTGAGTGATTATTGGTCTTTGATGGTTGTGAGACCCATTTTTGGATAAGCCTTGGAATATACCAAACGAATGATTTTGAATATCCATAAAAGAACTAGATTATAATCAAGATACATGAGTAAAAAATTTCAAAACTTCTTAAGCAATAATAATGGAAATAACATAATGAGACTATAATCCAGAAGGTGTAAGCAATATAAGTTTAGACCAAATCTCACATCAGAATAACCTGGAAGATTTTAAGGATTTATAAGATTAATTTATCTGGCTTTGTAAGAATAATTTTCCAGTGATAATTCAATGTTTTATCTTATTTACCATAAGTAGGTTTTAAACCTATGGTTACCTTTAACTAAGTTCATTGATTCCCATGAAGATCAAATCTAGAGGAATTCTATCTGAGAAAAACAAAATATAGTAGAAACCATTTTAGTTGATGGTTTTTGTGTAATTAGCCTTTAAAATAATTTGAACAGATCAATTTTAAGTGAATATTATCAATCATAATAATTTTCATTCCTTTGTAAAAAAATATAGCATTACCTTAATATAGTTGGAATATATCCAAACCATGTAAATACTTAAGGTCGTTCATTGTATCATTATATTTCCGAAGTTCTTGTCTTTTATATTGGTGGAATTATGGTGAATGGAAAGTGTGTATTCCCTAATCATTTTCAAAAAACAAAATTTCATGGGGTTTTTTTATTTTGAAGTTCTAGAACTATATTCCATGTTTGAAGTTTCTAAGGGTGCTTTCGTTTCAAGATGATCTAGACCCAACAAATTTGCAGGTATAGACATGTCAAAAACCACTTCTAGTTGTATCTTTTTGGGAAAAATATATGGGGTTTATCTGTAATAGTACATATCTTGTGATACCCCTGAGTTAAATTTCATTCATTTCTAGCTTCATGGGACATGTATTCATATGAAACATTACATTCCTTCAACAACAACATGGTGTGTGGTCTAAGGATGTGAGTTTGGGAATATACTATGGACTAAACCATGTTGGGTATCCTAGACATGGTGTGTGCTCCAAATATATTTCATGTAATCTAGATGGGGTGGTTTTCATATACCCCATCGCACCCAGGGTTTTGTGTTCTAAAACTAAATTTTTTATACCATGTCTCACATGGTGTGTGTGGACCAAAGGAGTAGCCTGGACATATTCTCCAACACACCATGAATTGTATACCCTAGTATTACATTATATGTGTACCTATATAACATGGTGTGTGATATTTATAAACTATTGAAACATTATTATTATGGATTGAGTGAAAAATATTACATTTTCTCATGATACAACACTTCTTGTAGTCGATAAATTTATATAAGTAATATTTTTCAAAATTATTCATGATTTTACAATGATTATTTCTAAATTCAACTCCAAATAAACCCATTGTTCTATCCAAATATATCATGTGTCAATTTTCTTCCCTATTGATTTCCCTTCCATCATCCTTCCATGTGGAATATGTTTCTCCCTTGACACTACTAACCCATAGGCAGCCATATCATACAATTTTCAAAAAAACCCTCCATTATTGCCAATCATAAAATGTTGGTCCCTCACTTAAGTATTGTTTGTTAAAATATCATCTATTGCAAATTCTAATAGTGATACCTTATCAAAATAATAATAAAGGGAAATAGAATATCAAAAAATCAATGGTATGTGTGATTCTATACACACAAGGGATGAGTTTCGTTGCATTGTTGATGAACAAGAATCTCAATAGATTGACACAACAATCATGAAAAATAGAATGGGGATCCATGAATAATTAGTGATAGAATAAAACGTCAGGGGAAATCACTAAAAATAAAATAAATATTATTAATTAAATAGAAAATGATTTAATGTGAATAATGAGTCATAAATCAAAATTAAATCTATAAAATGATGTTGAGTCATCATTGCTTCATTGTTTTGTTGATGTCATGGTTTGTAATCAATATCATCATTAAAAATAAATAAATCTCCCCTCCCTCCCAATCCATTAACTACTCATATCCAAAGAGGATCTCTAATTTATATATCCCTCACTCTAGGGTTCCATAATGGTTGAAAATCGATAGCCTTAGAAAAACTGACACAAATGATAATTTTTAACCTATAATTATGTTACCGGGTCTTTTAATTAAAGAATTTAATTTACATGGTCTTAATCCATATACTTGATAAAAAATTTTTACGTCAGCTCGGGGAAACCCTCCATTATGGACTCAATTGAGTTGACATAATTTTCATCTGATCATCCATTAAAAAATATCACTACGCTTTCCTGCGGAATAGTTATTTATTTATTTAATAATAATTAAAAATATCTTAAAATTAGACATGATAAGAATCCCAAAAAAAATTATCAATAATGTAAACACCCTTCCTAGAGATCCATAGAATCATCAGAAAAAATACTAATTCATATACTGGGGTAAATTTATAATTTTACTATAATTAAAGGACTTGATAATTAAGAAATAAAAAAATACTAAATCAAAAAAATTCTTGGTAATTGCATCCTCAATAGATATCGAAATTTTCATCACTAAAAAGGAAACTACTAGGGATATTAATTTGGAAATATCATAAAATATTCTCCTGTAGAAGTAAGGTCCTACCTCACATGAACTTTATTCACCTTAGAAGGTTTAAGATCTATGAAAACTTATTAAATTGACATATAGAATAGGAACATACTCTTTATGAATACCCATCTAGAATTTTTTCACTGAGTTTATAATTGTTTACAGGATCTATCAACATAAATTCAACTATAAAAAAAACATCAGTAGAGGAACAATATGACATTATGTGAGTATCTCCAATCCATCACAACCAAAACCTTTTCACATACAATGGTTATCCAACAACATGGGATGAAGTGAAACCATGAACCTTTTGTATCCATTTAGGAAGTTTAAATCACTAATAATACATCTTGTGGTAGAAATATGATCATAAATTAAAAATATCTTGTATACATCACAAAGAATCAATTTATATATGACCATCACCACTATTATGAACACTATACATATTTCACACTACATCTCAAATGACTAAATTATGACATTATCTTCAAGGTCTAATTTATCTTCGCATTAACTCCCCCACAATATCAATTTATAGACATTACTATAACTATCCTAGAATACAAGGAAAGCATGGTAATTATTATTTAATAATTCTTTAAAAATTATATAGAACCATAAAAAAACATATCTATTCCCAAACAACATCACATGCACCATAAAAACATCCTAGTTATGTCATAATAAATCCTTCATAAAATTTAATAATGATCGCATCAGGATACATCATCAAACTTTCTTATATTCATAGAATTATACCACTACTCATTGGTAGCCTAGTTCATCCCAATCCAAATCAAATTGTCCTATCCAATCATATTATCCAACTCAATCAGCTCCATATCCTAAGAAAACACCTACAAATCATGAGATACCAAAGATATCTAAAACAATATTTGTTCGATCTGATCCTATAAAAAAATTCTACGAGTTTTTTTGATAAGATTATTTAAGCTGTCATCTAGTTTTGATCCTTGAATGGGCATGATAATTCTATATTAAAAATAATATATTATTTTTTATGTTTTTTCATGGATTTATGAATTATTTTCATTTTAGTTGTAATAAATATTTGGATGGGAAATATAATGTTGTTGTTTTTTCCATGATTGGATTTTTACTATAGGAATGGTGTATTTTTTTCAATCTCATTGTGGTTCCAAAGGTCATTCCATCACAGTTGTATTAATTAATTAATTTAATTAACTTAATCAATCAATAAATTAATTAGTTTATTTGCTCATTTAAACTATATATTAATTATTTAATTATCTCAAACCTCACCCTCTTGGGTTTTCTTCCATTTTCAATAGAATGATAGAGGGAGTGATATTAGTAAATTGTGGGAGATCCAAAGAATCTACTGTACCAAGAAATAGAAATATTATTTGGAAACTTCTAATGAAAGTTTAAATGGATGAATTATTTATGAAGGATTAATCATTGATTATATTTGGATTTCGTTAATTTTAATTTCATTATTATTCATGTCATTTCTAAATTGTATTAACCTGTGAAATCCAGTTCCGAACTCTTTATCTCCACTTCATGGATTATAGAAATATAATTATAACTAACATAAATTTGGATTTTTGGTGATGAACTATAGTTATAGTGATCTAAGGATGGTGATTTAACAAGATTCATACCTCAAAACCCAAACTTTTACACTTTTTAAAACACATTTTAACATAGAACGAATTCTCTTACCATGGTCGGTGGTACCTCCCCCACTCCTCCCACTTTCATGTTTGAGAACAATATGTTTGGGCTATTATAGAAGGCTATTAGTATATGGTGGAAGAGAAGGGTGTCCATGGTGGGAAGACATAGTGGAAGGATATGACTTCAGTGATAAAAGGGGGTGGTAGGGTGGGGTTATTAACTTCAGTCTCTTAAGTCGTTGTGACATAAGGAGAAGGGTACTAAAGGTGTATAAGGTTACAACATCATCCATATAATCCTATAGGATCCAGTGGCACCCTATCCTATATTTATAGTACAGAGGTATGGTATCTACCCATACTAGAAAAAAAAATGGGCTTCTCCCAGATGATGTGGGCTAACTAGAAAGGGCCTATGAGGTTGGCATAAGCACTGGCTAGCGGCATGAAGTGGGCTTAGCAGTGAACCGGGTTCTAGTCTACCAAACCCAAACTATATTACATGTCACATCATGTGTGGATTCCACAGGTTACACATGATTCCACACATTTTTTATGAACACATGTTCTAGGGGTTCCCCCGTCCATCTCATTGGTCCACATAATGTTCCTAAAGGAAATCATTTGTCTTGTAATTCATTTCACTGGTATTTCCACTAATTTTTCACCATTTTTAATTTTTAGTAAAATAAATTGTATATCCTATTTATTTTTATATATAGATCATTATGGGGTGTTATTTTATGTCATCTAAAACCATTTATGAGATATGAAATGTAGATTTTGGATTTAACTCTCTGTGGATAATGACGGGGACTCAGGATGGAGATCAAATAATTAATGAGGTAGGTACACCATAAGATGAAATTATATTAATGATTGGGTCCCCTAAATCACCAAACAGGGATCTGTAACACCCCCCCCCCCACACACACACACACAAACACACACACAGACACCTATGGTCATAATTCCTTATATATAGAGTCTGTTTCCCCCTCATTTATGATCACAGACGGGCTGAGGGTCCTCCACTCGAGTCATTTATCCCTATGATTGATACTTTCACTAAAAATTTTGAGTATACTCTACTAAATATTTATATATGTGATTTTTTTTTTACTTGGATTAGTTATTTTTTTTCTCTAACTATTGTGTTAAGATATCTTCTACAGCTATGAAATGAAGAGAGTGACTTTTTCCCATGTCAATATATCTCTCCATTAAATAGTAGTTGGGTACTTTGAATAGTTTATCTTGGTACGCCCTTTACCGAAATTTATCCCTAGTTTATTTTGGGGAATCCATATAGGTTACTAGAATAGTATAATAATATAGGTAATAGTAATGTGAGGTTCTCCTTAAATTATAAAATTTACCTTAGTGAGGGGGTGAACGATGTATATTTAATAATCATGAAAAAATCAATGCATCCCTCTTGATATAAATAAATTTTTCCTTATCTCTTAAATAAGTGTAATAAGTCGAAAATAAATAAAGGAAATATACAGAAATTTTGATGTATAGTGGTTATATGAATAGAATTACCATAGTCTATTCCACTAAATATCTCTCCATGAGAATGATGCTTTTCACTAGGAGGTCCTTTTACCAGGAACCTATATAAATGAGTGCATGTAGTTGAAACCATACAATAAGGATTTTAAAAGGAATCATATTTCATTTACAGGGAACTAAGATATACACAACTTAGTACAAAAACCTGAAACACCACCATGATTGAGTACAAGGAGCCGACACTTGATGAATATAGACGAGATATAGAAATTGAATAGTATTTCATATTGTGGTTTCAGTAGGAACATACAAATGTCTATGATATTGAATAAAACATTTTAGAAGAAAAATTATCGGAAAATTCATTAAGGATTGTTTTTTATTGAAAACATAGTAGTGTGAACACTCGTCATATTATAATCATGTATTCCTCTAATGTGTTTCTTTGATAGTCTCTTCAAAATACTACAGAAAAATAGATTAAAAATAGATACTACAGTTTTAGCATGGTGATGAGACAAAAAAATATTAAAATAAGTATGTATCCAAAGTATATATATTTAAATAAATATATTTTTCATAAATTAGAATATAAAATCCTTGGTATTTAGAAATAAAATTTATTTTCTTTATTTCAAAAAGATAGATAAATTAGAGTAGATAAACCATGATCATTTAAATTTTTAAATGATATGGGAATAAAATAAATTCACTTAGAAATAATATCAATTTAATATATTTAATATTCACCTTTGAATAGATATTTAAATAGGTTAAAAATATTAAATAACTGATATGAAACCATGACATAAATCATGGAAATAATATATAGTTTAAATCTGTTCGATGACTCTGTCAAACAAATGATTTCCATGTATAGTGATAAAATGAAAAATTATGGTTGAACACATATCGTTGGCTCTAATAATATGATTAATGAAATAAAAATTAAGAACAAAAACATAGGGAAATTCTTAAATTTGTGTTATTGATCCTTACATTTAATTCAAACTTATGGTTCCAAAAGTTTTGATCCTTATTAAAAGTTTGGCTTCCAAACCTAAAGTTATGATTAAAATATAGGATATATAATAGTGATTCTAGATAAATTTTAAACAACCATAATACATAGGAATGAAAAAAATAACAAAATAAAATCACGTAGATTCTAAAAATCAAGATCAATAAATTTTACAGTAAATATAATCCAAAAAACTAATTAAAATAAATCTATTATTAAAATATATGACGGTGTTCTCTAAACATCAAAATCAATTAATATTTAAATACATGTGTTGCTTCCATATAAAAATACACTTATCTATAGATTATTTTATTATACCCCCAAATAAATTCTTATTTTTGAATTTGAGTATTGTATTTTAATTATATTTCTATTGTGGTTTAATGGTGTCCTACTGAATATGTTTATACATACATCTATAAGGGATTTGTGACCACATGTGTTTTGTTTGTTTAAAAGATGTTCTATTTGGAGATGGTAATGGTGTACATAATTCTGGTGTGGTTTGTTCATATTTGGAACTTAGAGGCACTTAGTGAAACATGTTTAATAATGATGGGTTTTGGTGGTGGTGATAACCGTTGTTGATGGAAATAGATCCTAGATTATATATAGTAGGGATGATATTTTGCAAGTCTTGTATACTTTATATTCTGATGTTTTTGATATATGAAGTTACCATGGTATTTTGTTATGTGGTAGTGTGATTACATTTAATGTATTATTCATGTTTTATATTTAGTTTAGTTATTTGTATATATTCTACTTGTATTGTTATTGTTAGTATATAGTTGTGATATATGTCCATTATAGGTTGTTATATGATAAGGCCTACCATATTTTTTGATATGCATACTCATGGATATTCACTATCCCCTAACCTATTAGAAGAATCCTTGTGGGTGCAAAAATGGCATAACACTACTCCTGGTGGGTCCCCGGTGGGTTGCATCGTATTAAAAACCTCATCCTTCAAAGAAACAAATTCTCCACTACATTGATAAATATTATATATGATGAGAACATCTAAAATTTCTAATAAAAATTACACATAAGTGAACATGATTTAATATTTTAGTCCACCTTTAGGATGTCCATTTTAATATATAATGATAAAATCAAGGGAATAGAACTATCAACTTCGGTATGTGGATGATGTCCTCCCCAGATTAGAGAAAAACTCTAGGTCCATTGCCTAATAACATTTGGATTCACGAGTCCACTAAATTTACATCACCACTATGTGCTTATCTCACACAAGGGAATGTTGTATAACCAACATTATATATAGAAGGTGTGAATCATCTCCATATTACAATATTAATTCAATAAATTTTAAGTTATCTATTCAAAAACCTATTTCTTCAACTCGAAGTGGAATTTCCCACTAAGGGTATAATCCACCACAAAAATTTTATGCCACTATGGTCTCATCAATTATTATATCCTCTACCATTATGAATTTCATCTCTTATTCCATATTTTTAATTGAAATTAATATCTAAAAATACCCCAAAAAATCAAAAAATCAATTTTATTCCTCGTGAACTAACATGAGAAATGGTTCAGTCCAGGTGTCTCAATAACACAACAAGGGTTCTCATCATCTTAATGTGAAACTCCTAAACACCAAATCTATAATTCAAACTAATGGATACATCGGTATTATATTGAGGGATAATCATGGGAAACACTCTATAAATATTCCACATATTCCTTCACAATCACAATAAGTTCAATGCTCATCTACATCAATAGCCCATAAATTCATGATTAAAATTTGAGGGGCAACTGATTAAAACTTATTAATGGTTGGCTTGTATTATCATGCCTATGGGGGTTTCACTCACCACTGATGGTGGAAATCATCTCATTTGATCAACTGCATATCACCAATCACCACTATCAAAACGAAACTACTTCATATTAGGGATGGTTCCATATGAATTCATTTTTACCATAAAGTTATGCCATGAAAGCCCTCTTTTTCAACAAATAATAGACTCACTTCACCATGAGTGAATGAAATAAAATTGACTTTACCAGAACATTATATCCAATATTGTATGAATATGGGTTACACTGGAATATTTATACTCAAAAAAATTATGTTTGAATACTATCTCTCACCAATAGTGACAAGTATGATGTTCTATAACGAGGGGATGAAAATAATTCCACAAACAAAACTAGGGTACACCTGCTATTATCCATCGATTTAATTAACCTTCTTATAGATCTGACTATTATAATCTTATTATGGACAAGAACTATCTAATGTTACCGATGGTGGGAATGTATATATTCATTATCCAACCATAACCACTCTAACATAATCAAAACCTCAACATGGACTAACTCTTGGTGGGTCAATACATGCTTGAAAAATGTGTCTCTAATATCAATGTTACATTCAATATGGAGGTTCCTCCACAATACTACTAATGAGTTTTATAAGGAAAATTTCACTCTTCTCCAAAAATCGTGGGTTCAACTATTCCCGGAGCCCTCAATCATCCAATTATCTCTCTGGGACTTTCAAATAGGTGAATTTTCATAAGATAACAAACCTAACCCAAATTATCTCTATGAATTCTTAACTAAAACTAATGAGTTCAAACAATTTCATCATAAATCTTGTACATGGAATACATCATGAGGTTTTGGGGCTCAACACATTCTCAAAATTTTTTCCCAACAAAGGGTCTATCGTCTCCAAAAATAAAAAAATTATTTTAAAATCCTAAAAATAAATTACCCTAAATACGGTCTCAATCTCCTACCATCGAAGAGAAATCCCCCTTAGTAAGATAAATAAATTTTCCATTAATTTATCACTACTTAATTAAAGAATATTAATGTAAATATTATCAACTATTCAGTAGGTTTCCCAAAACTAGTTGGAACATGTTATTTTGTAACTCCATTTAATAATACATTACATGTGGATTACAGTTATTTTGGAATCTATGAAGACCCAATTTTGAAATCATGATGTGAAATTGACATAGGAATAATCTTATTAGGGATAATGATAACTTTTATCCTCTAAATAAGAAGGTTTTCATGAAGAAAAAATTTAGTATAATGTACCTCTATTAAATGGGAAATGATATCTATCATCATAGTCTCTAAACCAATGCCTCATCACTCAACTAATTATCAATAAGACTCACAAGCACTAGAATTGGATCATCATGATCATTCCTCTAAAAACAAGTTGGATATTCTTCGGTGGCATCCAATATTCTAGGGGATCAACCCATAAAGTTTTGAGAATATCTGGAACATCAGACAAGGCAAGGACATAAATGATCTTAACTAACCACTATATGATGCATATAACAGGCTGATTATTCCTTGAATGTGGTGTCTGTAATTTTTCATTTCATCAAATGATTATCAACATCCAGGAGAATTTATATGATAATGTCCATACCAATATTAGAATACCTAGTTTCTCAACTAAACTAAAAACCACTTAATACCATTTCTTAAATTCCAAATCCAATTCCCAAATGACTAGTAACAATAAACTCCAGCTTTAGGGCCCAACCACATTGATTCCACTCTAACCTAACTCGACCCACAAGTGCCCCTCCAGGGGTGGTGGTTTTATGAGTGTGCCACCCCATGACTGTCTCTAATATGCTAAGCGTTGGAGGCTATTTCCAAGAAGGAATAAACAAACAAGTGAAGCCTTAGCCTATATTCACAAAAAATAGACATACATATCCCTTATAAAGAATAACAAAAAATACAAATATACTATATATAAATAATTTAATTTTATTCAATGTATATATGATGTATAATATGAAAAATAAACCACATCATAGGAAAACCCCAAAGAAACATTACATATGATAGTTTTTGAACTTAATAAACAAAAAACATGGGATATATAATCCTAAAATATTTAAATTAATAATATTATCCATCATTAGTATTCACCACCACCACGATCAACAATGTGACACAAAACATCACATACAGACATGTTATAATAGCTTCATTTCCACCAAGTTCATATCTAAATTTTTTGTTGACTAAATATAAAAAAATATGTGAAATGATATCTTTTTTAGGGTGAGTATAAGCATACTCAGTAATATTCTCTGAAACCCTAAATTAAGTTCAATAAAATAGCTAGATAAAATAATAGAATAATAGAATAATTGAAAATATGATAAAAAATCTAGTTATAACCTATAACTATAATTATTTTGAAAATAATATAATATTTTCATCTTATCTAAGATCCAAAAAGGATTTTATCTCATTAAAAAATAGGGATTCTCAGAGTTCTAAAAGGATTAAAAATTATTAAGTCAATTTCATAATAAATATACATATATCTACGGTATTTATGAATTCTAAAGGAGTATTAAGACCTAGAATATCCACACCATCTATCCCTTCCATTATTCCACACTAATTTATAGTGGGGTGTGGGGGTGCCTCACTAATGTATGTAAAATGGGTGAGTTAGTACCATAACATATCAATTGAAACTAATATTTCAGAATTCTAGAAACATATTAGTGAACCTAAACCTTATATAAAAATATTAGTCCATTACGAGAGTATTAACCCCTACCTAGTATTACATCCCATCCATGAGAAACCCAACACACCTCATAGAATCTGTAGTATGGGATTTTTACCTAAACAAGGGTTATGTTCTGGTAATGGGGTTAACCAAAACTAGTGTATTACTGGTGCCTTGTAATGTTGTGAATTTTAAACAAGGGAGTACTTAAACCCAAGGAAATAGGACCCATGCCCCCATAGTGGGGGATTTCTTGACTCTAGCAGTCATATGAGGGATCTATTGATTTTGGGAATAAGGGGGTACCAAACCCACACCTAAATATAGTGTCACCATTACATGAATTTTTTAGGGTGTACCAAATGCCATAAATAATATATAGTACTCATTATTTTTCATTATACATCTATAGGGGAGTGCCTGATCCTTTTTCCACTGTGATAATAACTTCAAAAACCAATAATATGTCATATAGAGTTTAGATCCCAAAACATCCCAAGATGCCTCATAAATATTCTCTAATGGACAAGATGACCATTTTTTTTTCTCTTCATGGAAAGTCACATATAATTAATGATATAGGGGTTTATAATTGAGTCTCCAGAAAGGAATTGGACAAAATACTAAAATTTAGTCCAAAAATAAAATGTGGATCGGAGTAAAATGTGTTACTCTATAGTACTAGCCAAATTAAATACCAACATCAGTTCATTCATGTGGGGTTTGACGAAAAAAAATTTATAGAATAGTACATATGGTGTTATAACCATGATTTTCTCAATACCATGCCACATATTGCGTTGTGTTGTATATTACTACATGAAATATACCTTCTGTCAGATTTCTTTAATTTTTAAATGGGGTAGCCTGGTGATATAACTCCCTCTATCACATTGATACATATTTTAATTTTTTATTCTATTAATTATTTTAAATATTTATTATTTTTTGGTTTTAGAGGCCATCAGGATATTCAAAAGGTATGGAATTCTGAATAGTTGTTCCATCATAGCAAGTCCATGGATAGTCACACTATGAACAAACAATTCCATAGGTTTATATTTTTAGGCAAAACAATTTACAATCCATGATGACATGGTTTTACTATGACCTAGACATAGATAGTGGAACCATTTATTGGGTTAATGCCATCATTCTACTATAGTATATTAATTCTAGGATAAGTTATACCTATATTTTTTTAAAGATTTAATAAATTGAATAGACTACCCCTACTTAATGTATTACCCCTTAACCCTTATTTTCTCCTTACTACAAATGATTTGGGATCCTCTACACGATAAACTTTCTTTCCTTCCCATTTTAACATTATTTTATTGTGAATTTCACCAATAATTTCATAGATAATGTTAAAGAAGTGGTTACTATCCTCTTATCTATCCCTAACACCTTCCCTTTATTTATTTTCATTCTCCTATATAATCAAGGAAACTTATGGTTTTTTTAAATATCAAAACCCTTATATCTGGTTACTTTATGAGTTTTGGATGTTAGGATCCTTAATATAGGATTTAGTAAGGGGAATGGGATCATGAGTTGAATCTATAGATGAAAGTGGTGATTCATTACATGAATCACCAATTCATGTTTTAAATGATGTTATGTATGGGGGATTTTCAACATGAGAGATCAGGTTTCTATAATTTCTATCTAGCAGTAGTTTATAGAATGACTTGTTTTTTATCGTATAATTTTTATTTATTCTCTCTTCAAATGTTTCATGATTTGAAAGTATATAATCATGACATGAAATTCCCCATGAGTTTTTTGGATTGACATCCTTGATTTTAGTGTATTTTAACTAAGGGAGGTTCATATCATGAACCAACCATTCACACCATGAAACCCTAAACATTCATGATATCAAAAAATCGTTATCTCCCTTTTATTTCCTTCAAGTAACCTTTATTCTTCTAAACCATTAAGTTATTATTCTGTAATTTCTGGAACCATTATAGTCTTATATCTTTGTTTTTTTTCTTCACACTAAGTGATTCAATATAAGTGATTCATGGTGTGTTCTTCTCTTTCAATGAAATTTTTTCATTGTATATTTGGATCTTTCATAATGTCCATGTTTATTGGAGATGAGGGTCTATTGGTATGATTTTTTTATAAAAAATTTCAATTTTTTATATTTATTCTAGGATACCTTGCCTTATTATATCCCTAATGTTCATATTATCCTGATTTGGCTTCGCATAGTGACATAGGAAAATTATTTTGAGGTGGAAAATCTCTGTTCTCTACCTTTCATATTTATTTATGTGATTATAATGAATTTTGATTTTGTTTCATAAATGGTGTGTATCGGTATTATTAATATAATAAAGTGTAATTATGAAATTTAAGGGAATGTTGTGATGTACATGTCGTTTTCATCTTTTCAGGTTATTGATTAGTCTTGTCTCATACTATATACTTGTTATGGAATTATGCATTGTAGTGTCATATTGATCTGAGACTATATTTTAAATGTTTAAATACTAAATGTGGAATAACATTACAAAGATGAAAATGCATATTTTATAATTGAATTTTTGTGTGTGGCTTGGTGGCCATGGTTGTGTGTTTCTTGGTGGTCTTGGTTTTTTATAGCATAGTATCCCTTATTGTGTGCAGTTCGGTCTTTTAGGTTGTTTGTGACTAGGTTTATTTGGTTGTGATGTGGTAACATTGTGTTGTTTTTTCATGGTAGTGGATCAACAGAAAATGAATAATATTAATTTATATAATAACGTGGTAAGGGTTAAGGAATTAGTTGGTGTGAACATAAATTTATAATTATTGGGAAAAAACTGATGGTTCAATTAGTAAATAAAATAATAGGTTATAGAAACAAGGTAGTATATTTTTTGTGATGCTTGTGGTATTTTGTTCATCATTATAGGTAGTTCATAGTACAATGATATAGGTAGTGTCTTAAAAGTTGATGTGATGGTGTTTCTTATGTGAAACCATAGGTGTGGTATTGTGATATGATATTATATACCCATATTTTCTTATGATTTCCTTATGCACCCCACCCATGTTAGATAACCTAACTGACACACCAATATCCTAGGTTGTGTTTTTCAAAAACATATAGGATATTTAGGATATAAAATGTTTGACTACCACTTTTTCCCATTATCTCTTTATAAACAACTTCTAGTGATACTGGTGGTGGATGATGAGACATGTATCGAGAGTCATGCATGGTAAGAAGAGGACATTAGTTCAATGTCATAAATGTTCATTATTTCGTCCGACCATAGTTATGTAATATGTGATATGTAGTTGGTTCAATTAGATATGATATGTACTTAGCTCCACACTATAGGATGTATGGTTGGTTTCCTCATTGGTAGATATACAAGGGATGGGAGAATATCATGTTTCTCACTGTATAGGAGTGGAAAATTAGTAGGAGAAGTGGACTTAGGGTTCCATTACCAATATTTTTTTATGATATTATATTAGTACTCTTGTGTGTGTTATTTATTAATAGATTCTTGATGAGGATTCGAGAGTAAAAAGTAGTTGACCTTTGTAGGTTATTCTTATTAAATTCGTTTGTTCATCGGGACCTTAGTATGTTTTTTAATTTTTCATGACACACCTTTGGTTTGACACTAGTGATTATAAATTTTATACTCATCCTATGTGTATATAATCTATTTTTCATTTTTTTTAAGAATACAATGGTAATTGGGATGCATATTACTAGCTATGAAAACTGGAGTTGTTTTTATTACTATCATAGTATTACTTTGGTATTGTTTTGTTTTGTAAATGTTTGTATATATTGTATGTTCATGCATTATGGGATTTTATTGTATTAGATATCGGTCTATTTACCATGTATGTTGATCAGTTGGTGGTTCTATAGATATTTTCCTTGGATAGTTGATGGAAATTCCTCCTTTATTTTTGTGATATACCCTCGGTGCTAGTCACCAACCTATGGATTACTGGAGGTATGACTCGAGGGTCACTCCCTCTCTGAACTATTAGTATAAGAAGGGAACCAATGGATGGGGGGTTTTGATAGAGTGGTATTAGAGGTGCTGGTCAGAAAATAAGATAGAGTTTAGATATAGGAAGGGATGGGGACTGCATGGGTCAGTATGGAAATATTGTTATCTAAACATGGTTTATAGAGATAATAGAAAAAATAATTATTATATTTTCATGTAATTTAACAATTAAATTTTAACTAAAAAATTATTTAATATTTGTTTTCATATAAAATATAATAAATAAATATCTATTCATGGTCTAGTTTAAAATATTTATTACGAATACTAAATTTTAATAGTATTTAATTGATATCAAAGGAAACACATTGGGTTTGACCCTTTAAGCCTCTTCTTAAATAGAATTAGGCCGGATATCCAAATGTCTGATGTAAATAGCCAATAATGGGTCAAGGAACCAATAGTGTAAGAGGATATGTCACAATGACAACAACCACATATGAAAAATCACTATTTAATATAAACCCTTTATCGTGATATCTAATCTGGTAGGTTGCATAAATGTGTCATCAACCTATATGTTTGATACATAATTATTTGGATATATGAAATTAAACAATAATTACACCATTAACATAGAAATTAATTAAAATATTATTTTTCAATAAATGTTTCAAAATATCAACTACCATAAATATGGAAGGTTCAAATCCTACCATGATATATTCATTAATAAACATTCATTTTGGATGCACCCGACATACCGATCTTTATTGTGATTACATGTCATCATTGTTCATAGAAATACATCAAATAGTTTAAGTCAATGAATATATAAATAATAATCTTAAAGTATTCGTGTAATTACACATTCTCATAGGTAGTGATATAAAATGACAGATAAACATATATATTTCCTATAGGGGGGGTTTATTCTCAGAGTCTCTTTTCTTGGAAATAACCATGTAAAAACAATATAAGATGAATTCTCGTATATTTTTGAGTACTCACACCATATATAAAACATATTATATGTCCCATCATATAATTTTTTCTAACCATACAACCATGATTGGGAATATGATAATGGAATTTAATGGTTCTCATAGTAGACGTAAAATTATATTACCTATAAAATGTGATAAATGATTAAGGAAATTAATACATTAATGTTACACAATAGGTTAATTGATAACTAATTAGGTATTTATTAATATTAAAATACATGAATATACGATGAATATGAAGTATAAATTAGTTGGATCTTGGGAACTATCTCCAAAATACTATCATTTTATCTACAACAAACTACCGATAATTGTTTAGTTCTCACATTTTAAACATGCTTCTATTGAGTGTGGCTATAGTTGTTGGTCCAACCATAAATTTTGTGACTGAGGTTGGAAAATTGATATGTTTTTTATATAATCATCTTACTATGACATCACTACGCTGAGAAAAAATCGTACTTTATGATATTACTGAGTATCCAACTCTTATTCCCATGTTAGAAGACAACCATATTGGTAATGTTCATAGTGAATTATTATAATAAAAATTATAAAACACCTTGTTTTCATAGAAGAAAAAATATGAATAGGAATTTTTCTAAATCAGTTTTTAAAATGCATCAGAATCCATAGAATAATCAGATAATGTTGATATGGAAACCACTATCTAAGATAATTTAATCATTCATATTAAATTAAACATATTTAAATAGAATAACCAGTTGAGCTATTTGGAGATTAGTGATTAATTCCATTGATTATTAGTAATCAAACATCTTTGGACACCAAGAACATATCTAAACCTTTATTTTCATGTAATTTTTGATAGTTTTAACTAAAACATGGTTCAGTTATACTGAATCTATATTATATCTTCATACCATGATTCATACATTTGTAATGTCTAATATTAATAAATATCATGGAATGTGTGATGATTTCCTAGAACATAATATTTTGGAACTTTTAAACCTAAATAATCTCTTCTTATTATAGTATTTTTCCTACAATATTGACTATATGGCTATAAAAATTCATTCTTGAATTATTTGAAATTGTATTTTTTCAATATTTGGTTAATATATGTACTATGTGTAGATTAAAAGACTATGGATCTTGTTTTATCAATATTCCTCCCTATATGATTTTTATACATTAATCAATTATTAGAGAAATTTATTCCATCATCTAAACAGATTGGTAAGACATAGAATTAATTTTCTATAGGGTTTAAACATACATATATTGAAAACTTTTAACACTCTCACGGTCTATTAAGACTCATGCATCTACTACTTTTCAAAAAAAAAATCTTATATTATCATACTCAATGATTCATCAATAAATGAATTTATGTAATCTAAATAACATATTGGAATTTTTTTAATATCATCAACCCTTTAAATTTATTCCGTATAGGTATATACCATAGGGTATCATTTTAGCCAATTCATAATGATATATTCCATAAGGTTCCATGTAAATAGAGTGTCATTCACAGTCAATGATCTAATATAATAGTCAATGAAGTATTATTTTACAAGTATAATTCATTAGGATTTTATTCATGATGATTTTTGTATAGGTTTTTTCATAGAATAAATATTTCAACAATCAATCAGGCTTTTCACATACGATCATGTACCATCTATGACTAGTTTCTCTAGAATAGTTTGTAACACTATCATGAATTAGAAAAATATTAAATAAAGAGTCCTCGGCTCGTTATAAATGGAGTAAATTACATGAATTTATATATACCTTTCAAAAATATAAGGTTTTAATTTATTACTTTTTTATAGGAATATATATTTGGAAGAAATAATATATGCATCACACCCCATAGTGAAAAAAACTACTTCTTTAGTTATAATTTCTTATTTAGAACATTTCTCTGGAACTACTCCTATCATTTTCCTAGTGGAGTCTCATATTCCTATTCCAACTCAAATAAATCTACTTCCACAACCCATATATGTTAATTATAATCCCAATAACCTTAAAAAGGTATGTTTTACATTATAGAAACATTGTAATTATTGAACATAAATTAACAGCCTTAGTGGTTATATAATTATTAACTAAGATTCAATGATTGTTTGATGTTTTTTATTGACAAATATAGTTAAAGAAAATGTTCATAGAAAACACTTGATTTTAGTTCCTAAATTAATATTATCATATTCAAATTGAGGTGACATCCATTAGTAAATATTGTTTGTATATGGTTTTTTTCACTAAAATTTAGAAAACATTTCTTCGAATAAAATATATAATATTTTCAATATATATAAAAATTATTATTGATCATCATTTTACTACCATCACTATATTGATCTATATAAGAAATTTGAGTTTTGGAAAACCTTTACTCCACATGTATGATCAATTATTACTTAGATAAAATATTATCTGAAAATCCCTATTAGACTTTCCTCTATCATTACCAAGTGTACTCATTTACTTCATCGAGAATTTCTAAATAAATAATGAAATTTCCTGAAGTATACAAATTTACTTATATCTTTAGAATAGTTCATATTTATGTGGTGATATAACTCTAAAATCGTAGGGTCATACCATTATATATAATGGTTCATTTTTCCAAAACATGATATGAAATTTTTTAGTATATCTAGTAGCATATATCAATCGATACTAAAACTCATTTCTATGTATAAATATGTCAACTAATTTCTATTTTATTTGAAAAAACGTATCTTACGATAGTTGGATAAGGGTCATATATTTTATATTCATCATTCATTGCAATGGATATCAATGACTAATGATAGATTGAATAGTTAGTATAACATAAAGTATCATTATAATATTTATTCCAAATCTAAAATAAGGTCTCATTGTGTCTAGATGGACACTGAGATAATTTTTTGGTAACACTACTTACAAACCCAAATCAATTCATTCAAGAAATTTTGAAGTTGTGTATTCTTACTACTAACATATTATTCACCAATAATTAGGGAGAATTCACATTACTTCATAAAAAATAATATTTTAAATTATGAATGGATAATATATGTAAAAAATATTGTATTAAATCATTAATAATCCCATTATAAATATTTTATATGATGATGAATAATCCAAAATGAAATAATTTATACCAATTTAATTTATTTAAATTCATCCAACAAACATTTCTTCCCTCAATATAAGTAAATAGCACAATATCCATTTTCTTCCCTATGAATCCTTTATCACATTAAAGGAAATTATAATGGAAACATTGGTTTTAAACATCAATTTGGTTTTAAACCATATATTTTATTCTTTTCATAATAAGGAATGATGAAATAAGGTTCCACCAAACTATATTTATTAGGGTGTTGTATATAAAAAAGGATTTATGAGTTTTTTTCTAAACTATTCATCCAGACCTTGATGAATAATGATAACCATTTTAGAATTGGAGATGACATGATTCCAGTATAATCTCTTATAAAAATAAAAGATTAACATTAAATAATATAATTCAATACTTTAATATGTTATTACTATCTAAAAAACCCATTTCCAAATAAAATAATATACTATAGAGAGAATAGTATTTATCTTTAAACCATTATTTCTTATTATGAAGAGATATAATCCCTGATATCATAGAGGAATCACACTTCATATATATTCTATAGGAAAACATTTCACCTCATCTTTGTTGGGATATGAATGGTTTTAAATAATTTTAACACATATTAGAAATTATCTAATAGTAAATAAGTTAAAAAATTATATGACGCATTATGAAATTTGTTCTTATAAAGACATTTCCTAAGAAAAGGAATTATTTTATTTTTTAAATGGTTTTTCTTTTCATTTTATTAAAATAATAAAAATAATTTTTTTTATTTTACATGAATAAAAAATAGGATAGAAGAATTAATTTAAATTAATTTTTTAAGTCTCCCACTATTTTATCATGTCTCAATGGCGCTCACAATTGAAGATTGAATTTACTTGAACTTTAGATATCCTAGTGGAAGGTATTCATATTACCATTCATATAATCTTGAAAAATTCCATGAAAATTATAATATGATTTTTAGGTTGGTGATTTATCCAACTACGGGCTTGCAACTCATTATTTCCTTAAGTGAACACTCCAATCCTGAAATCCTAAATCAGATTTACCTAAAAATTGTCTCCAAAATTTTTATTGAACAAATAAACGATATTAAATCCCATATAAGTTTGGTTAAGTTGACAAACCATATTTTTTTAGATTTTACAATTATTAAAAGTTCCCTTAACCAAGGAATGAACAGATCCATTAACAATGATTCCATATTAACTATGATTATAAAAGACATAAGGGCTTAACATTAACTTGATGGAAATTCTTTTATGAAAATATTTTATTGTTATATATTTTAAATGTGTTCTTAATATTAAGTGTATTTTAATTATGTGATTAACTATTTATTAGTAAAATATTTACACATAATCCCTTTATTTTAATTCTACCTTTTCATAATAACATATTTAATTATGTTATCACAATCATGAATCCATAAATTATATCATACACCTAATAGAAATAAAATAAATATATCATTGAATGATCATGATCTATACTAGTAGTTTTTTTATTCAGTATGTAATAAACAAACATTGATCTAAGGGGAAAATATCTTTAGAAGATTTCAATGCTCGTGTTTTCAATATTCCACATATATTTTATTTGTATCTATTTGATTTGGTTTCACCTCGTCTCTATATTGAACTAAATTCATGATCCTTGGATCTACAACCATACAATGTCTCTACTTCACATGCGTGTGAAAGGAACTATACTTAGGGTTTTACGTAAAGGAAACCATTGTCATGTATCACCGTACATAATATGTGAATAGAGATGACATTCAATCATTAAATTAAATTTAATAGAATAATTGAAAAATACCATACAATAATTAAATTAAATGAAATAATACACATTAGTAGGTTGCTATAAAATCATTATAATACACTATTTCAAAGAATAAATATATAAATTCATTAAATAAAATTCATCTTGATTTGATATTATACAATGAAAAAAAACACACATATTAATTTGATTAATTATATGAATAATAAATTAATTCAATTTATCTTAATCTATATACAAATAATTAGGGAGATATCCATCAAATTTGATTTTAATTAAAATATATAAACTAATTTTTTTAAATTTAATTAATTGAAAAAAATTTACCTTAGAGGAAACATAGAGTAAACTTGTATAAACTACGCGTCATAGTCATTTTTATAAAATGTAGTCACAAAACATATAGTGTTCATGATATGTTATGTAATTTCATTGAATGTTTTATAAACAAATGCCACATGTGACTTGTGTTAATTACACAATGTGCACTAGTTTAATTCACATGGGGTATATAACATTTGACAACCATATATGACATGTATATTTGAATTTTACATTGAAATTAATTAGGTATTAACTTTCATATAAAACCATTCATATTGTGTGTATGAGTGATTAAATGATGCACACAACACATAACGATGACGTTTGTGGATTAAGAAATTAGTTTTTCATTTTTTTCATGTAAATTGATTTACATGTTTTATATATAGTCTTGGTGTGTATTCCATAATAATAAGAATGAGTTAATTATTAAATGTGGATTTAATGACACAATATATTAATTAAATGAGTGGAATGTAAATTAATAACATAATGTGTGAATTAATTACACCTTAGGTTTATTAATCTGTCATATCTATATAAATTACCCTATATTTGAATTAATTACAGTCATGTGAAATAATTACACCATGTATCAATTAATTATAATGGAAGTTAATTAATTATGTGACATTTTAATTATTTAGGTGACATGTGAATATATTACAGTAAATATAAATTTATTAAACCTCATTTGAATTAATTATACTACATTTAAATTAATAACAAAAAAAGTAATTTAATTAAATCATGATTAAATTTGTTAATTAATAAATATATATTGACCACACGATCACAACGTCTTGTGGTGTTACACGACATGTTTATCAGATACGTGTTATCTAACCTTGATAACCATGTTACACCTATGGATTCTTCATTAGTTTTTATTCAAATACTATTATTCAATTTGAGATATATGGGTGGGAAATGAAGATAAGAAGACTAAATCTCATCAATTTGATTACAATAATGATTTTCTTGAAATGGAAACTGTCTTTTAAATACATAAATGATAAAAAAATAATTAATTATTTATAAATTGATCATGACCCACACTACCACCACTATATGGGTCTATATAATGCTTATTCCCTTGGAATGCCTATGGAAAATTCAGTTTTTGATGGATTCAATGGATCATCCACATTTTACATGAAATGAGCATCGTGATAAACAAAATTTTTCCAATTAATATTAACAAATATTTTTTCATAAACAAATAAATAATTTTTTTCATGCTAATTTATAATTAATTTAATATCATAAATAAGTACATAATTCTTTATTTAATACTTCAATGTAGGTGTTGATCATATGATGTCCATTTTTCATTTTTTTATATTGATTAGGACCCAAATTATATCCCCTGTTGTAGTGATCCACCCAATCTCCCTTGATCTTGGAACATTATTTATGGTACAATATGTTCTATCATGGCATTAATGATGACATTGCATCCCTCCCATCATTACAATCATGATCCATTAAATCTAGGAAAAATAATCTCCTAATACCACTAACATGAGAGAAATATGTGATGATATAATCACTCGGTATTGATAAAAAACCCTTGAGATGTTCTCATTGAGGGAAAATTTTCTGAGGAGAATATAGTGAATAATGAATGACCTCTCACAATTTTTTTATGTGTCTATTAGTAGATCTAAGGTTAGGTTTTAATATTATTTAATTGGATAATGGCCCTTAATAATATGAAAATCTCAAAATTAACCCCATTACATGTAAAATAATGTAATTATTAATTTATTCCATGGTATGAACTAAACAACACAATGATAAATATTATTTTCAACCAGGTAAATAAATATATATCATCCAACCAATAAATGGATTCCATCATCATCATTAACACATTATAAATTCCAAAAAATATATTTATTTTAAAATTCATGTTATTTTTTATTTATTTATTAATAAATAATTATTTTATTACCTCATGAATAATAATAGATAAATGTTAGACAGTCAACAAATAAATAAATATTAAATTCATAATCCAGTGAATAAAATATTGATTTTTCTATTGATGTAATTAAATAAATTATTTACTTAAGGAATACATAATAATTTTTTTCTTGTGACTAACTAGATATAAATAAATAATTTTAATTCACATAATTGAATAATTACCATAAAAATAAATATTTATTCAATTTTTTTTGATAATTTAATAAATCATGAATATATATAATCACATTTACATGATCTTCTAGGCCTCTTCCTCAACGTCATTAGGTGGGTTTTTCTAAATTATACAATTAATATCTATCAATGGGACAATTCATAGATATAAGGAGATTATAGATCACAATGAAAATAACAATATAATAATTCCCATTGTTTAATATAATCATATTTCCATGATATGTAATCAAGTATGTTGTATACTTGTGTCATCAAACTATATGCTTGATATTTATTTATCTATCTATATTAAAAAAAACTATTTGTTACACCATAACCATGGAATTTAATGAGATTTTTCCATATCAATTAACTGTTTGAGATATTAACATCCATAAATATGGAAGGTAAAATCATTTCTAGACTGATTCGTTAATAAAATATCATTCATGACTCACCCAAAATACCAAAATTGTACAAAATCATATATTGTCATGGTCAATGGTAATACATAAATGATCATGAGTTTTGAAATGTAATAATAAAAATATTTATTTCTGAGGGTCAGTACACATTCTCATATATAGGAATATCTAATGGAACATAAAAATATGTGTTTCTTATAGGTGGGTATATTCTCATAATCACCCATTATGATGATTTCCAAGTATCAACATCCTGAGATGAAATCTCATGTGCTTATGAGTCCTTACACTAGACAACTAAAATATTATGTTTCCTTTCTTATAATGTTAAATGAACATAAAAAATGTTTGAGAATATGATCATGGAATTTCAATATTTTCTTAATATCATAGAATTTCTAGGACCATTTAAATTTGAATTATATTATTAGAAATTATCACATTATTGTTACATATAATAATAATAAATGTATGATTTGATATTTATTAATATTATAATATATGAATATATAAGAAATCCAATTTAAAAATTAGTTTGTTATATAAAACTAAATACTTGTTAACTATCAGGAGAGTTCATCATGATGATCATATTTAGTGTTAGAGGGTCTATCCTATTTGGATGATAAGAAGTGGTACAGGTTGTTACATGCCATTCAGTGTCAGATCCTAAAAACGAATGTGGGATAGATCTTTGATCTATATATGGAGTGCAAGATGGAGGAGTTAGAGATTTAGTTTAGCTTGTTTCAAGCCTGATATGAGCATTGGGTTCCCGAATAAGTTACCTAGCCAAGGGGAGTAGTATGTCAGTGATGGATGTTATATCGTGGGGATTGAATAGAGACTGATTTATCATGGTCTTACTACTAGAAATAGTCTTGGGATGAGTTATTATCAATAAAGGTCAAAGGGAAAAAGATGAAAGATTTTACCTCCATTTAATAAGAGAATATGATATTTCATGAGCTTGGGATTAAGTTTAAATATTTATTGATTCTATCCTAATGTATTTATAGATCAGTATTCCCATGAATTAAAATTTAAGGGGGTGATTCACCACATATTTTATTCTAAAATAACCCCGTTATCACAACCTATATATTTAGAGATAAATAAAATGGAGAATTTGATGGAGATTGTACATGAGTAGGCTAGAGCACCCAAATTGGAAGGTTAGTAGAAACCTATTTGGAATAAGGAATCAGATAGAGTGTTATAGATGTCAAGCTAGTTAAGATTTGGATTGGTGGGGTGATTTCCATGGTAGTCAACATCACATTTTTTTGGGAGAATATTTTACATTCATATTTCCGGATTTTTACCATTTTTTGATTTGGATACAATGTTCATGGTCTCTATATGTGGGAATTTTATTTACCCCCATATAATTTGAATGCATTGGTTGTTTAGTCCTTGGCCAAACAGTATTCATAGTTTCCACTATGGAATTATTAGCATCCTGCCCTTCCATATTAAGTTCGTCTACATCATTAGTAATCTAATTCTCATCCAAGAAGAAGTTCAGATAGATAAGGGAATCACCAATATGTCCATATCCATTAAAAATTCAGTCCTGAGTGAGGACATGAATGCCATCTATATCGACATGGAGGATTTTACCATGGATAGATGCACCTGATAGAGTCATTTGTTTTGGAGGTCCCATAGGTCATTTATGGTTTGATCAGTTTCTAATCTATCAGGTTTTATATATTGAATGATTCTAAATATTCAAACTCCCTTATGTCAACCACCTTGTTGCAATCATTGGGATAGTATATGGAGATTATTTTTGTTCCCTTAATTTCACCCATGTCAGTCAAAGGATGGGATATATTTTTTGATGTGTGTCGGTGATATAAAGTGATAATGGGGAATGATCAGTCATTATGATATTTCCTTGTGCTATAGATATAACCATATCATGTCAATATTATAGTGAATTAATTTCATTCTATTCATGTATTGGTATATTTTATTCAATGGAGGGTTAAATTTAGTAGTATAGTGGTACAATGTGTGGTGATTTCAAAAGAGAGATTTTTCTATATTGGTGGTTTGTTAGTGGAACACCTTATTTCCTAGAGCTTAAATTTATTTGTAAAGTCAATGAGAGATCTATTAGTCTATGTTCCTACAGTTTTTGTGTAGATTATGAATGTTTTCCCATAAGAGGTTATGAAACTTCCCCCTCAAAATTATTTAAAAATTAAAATAGAGTTTCAGGTGGGTGCTATAATTATTCTGATGGAACCTTATCATGTGAAACCTATGGATTTGTGGGATTTATAGACTTAAATATATGATATAATATAAAAATTATTATTCCTAGTGTGTCATTGTGGGGAGCTGTAGTTTTTTTTCTATGAAGTTGGACTGTAGTCTAATGTTTTGTATAGACTAAAAAAGGATAAATCAGGGGATGATTAATAATCATTACCCAATTATGATAATTAATGATCTCTTGAATATTATCGGGTATCTAGTTGGTTTTCTATGAACGATCTATGTTATGGATACCGTTAGCTGAGGGTAAAGGAGCCAGATATTCTAGGTAATAGTTTTTTATACTTTTATGGCCACTTGGAGTTAATATTCATGTCATTCCGGGTCACTAACACACTAGTTATCTTAATCGGGTTCATAGAAACTATGTTTCATAATTTCCTAGAACATTTAAAATATGCTTTCATTGTCTACATCCTCATATACATGGGATTATAAGTGTAGCATGTCAAGTAAAAAAGGATCATTTTCCAGATTCTTTGACACCACAATATTAATTTTAAATTATCAAAGTTTATCTTATATATATTATATATGCATTTCCATGGACATGTGGTTTCCTAGAAAATATTAGAATTGGATTATGAAAAGGTTGAGGTTGTTTTTTCTTAGGGAACACCAAAGAATGTGGTATATGTCCATGATATTATTGGTATTATGGGATAATATCTGAGGTTCATGTTGTATTTATATAATATTTTTTCTTCATTCATAGACCATAATAATAATTACTAGGATTTTGTATGGACTAATCAGTTTTCGGAAAAATTTGATTACCTAAAAGAGTAGTTGTTCAGTACCCCAATCCTTAATTTTTTGGATGAGGGAAAGATGATTTAAGTATTTTTCGATGCATCCATCTGATGATTGGGGTGATTATTTATATATATGTGAGAATGGATCCCTCATGGGTTAAAAAATTTACACTCCCATCAGAATAACTATGCATCCCATGAGATATATATGACATGTTTAGTGTTTGTGTTATTGTTATGGTGAAATTACCTCATCAAGGATATATTTGTGGTCTTCACAAATCAAAAAAATATTGATGTATATATTTTCCCAATGTGGCCTAAAGTTATGATATACGAGGATTATAAAGATTCTCCAAGACTATTTTTTGAGATGTCTTATACACTGGGGAAGTGAAACAATGTTGAAGATGTAATGAGAATAAATTAATCTGGATATTATTTATAACATAAGGGTTCTTGGAGAGAAAAGGACAATTTAGTGGCCTTGAATATCATTGAAGTGGAGGTTAAAAACAGAGGTTACATGTTTTATATGATGCTATAGCATCAATTTTTTTAGAAATTAGAGTAGTTTTAGTGGGGAGGCTCATAGGTATAGGTGTTTTTTGATTAGTTCATTCATAGTGATACTCTTAAGGGATGGTCAGAGGATGGGAAAACTGATGTTATGTTCCAAGGAAGGATGTTTGTATTATTATTGATGTTTGAGGTTGTACTCAATTATTTCCATATCACATCTATGGTGGTCCACCCTAAAATATCTAAGATTTGTCCTATATTGAGGAGGTAGGTTTGATGTCTGCTAATGAAGAATATAGTGGAAGATTTCATGGTTCTATTCATAGAATTCTAGTGGTGAAGGCATAATATCATATCCCTAGTTGTTTCTTAAGGAATTTTCATTCCCCAATGTGGATATGGTAATAAATATTGATCTATTTAATAATATAGTTACCCAAGGATCAGTGGGGATATGATGTTATATATATGATCATGGATAGACTAATAAAGTTTTTTTAATATCCAGCAATCCAAGAGCCAAGTATTCTAGATATTCAGGTGATATGGAATATGGATGATGTGGTGATACATTATGGATATTCAAGGGAATTTTTTTTGAATGAGATCCTTGGTTTACTTCAGGAGTCTAGATAGGATTTTAGTATGATTTTTTCTATCAGTTACACTGTATAACTACTTTCCTCCCCAATATGGATGAACAGAAGTAGTTGACTACCCAAATGTGGGATGATATATTGGGAGCATTATTCTTGGATTTTAATGGATCAGGTGTGTGACATCTTACATTGTATTAGTTTTCTTATAATGAAAACTATCACTCATCCATTAGTACGAACCAATTTTATGTTCTGTACGAGAGGGCATATTGACCCCCCATTGAGTTTGACTATGATTGATGAGGCATAATTTCATGTCCTTGATGCAATGTAGATCATGAAACAGAAGAATCATGTGGATATTGAGAAGATGAAGGAAGTATAGGATCTCTATAAGTATTATACTAATTGGAGGTGTATTCCATTAGAGATTAAGTTTGGGGACCATTATTTCCTAAAGGACTGACTTCAACGTAGGCATCAAATGTTTTTTCAGGGGAGAAAGAACATACCACAATTTGTTGGACCCTTCAAGTAGTTTTAGTATGTTAATAAGGTGGATTATCTATGGGTTCTTCCACCATATAATGGAAAAGTGTATGATTCCTTCCACATGTTCCAACTTTGATGGTATCTTTATGATGATTCTCACGTTATCAACTAGGGGGAGTAATATATTGGGGATGACATGATGTTTTTGGAACAACCAATTATTATTTAAGAATATCATGTGAAAGTATTTTTATGGTGTGTTATTCCCTTGGTTAGAGTCCTATGGAGTCATGTTTTCGTAGAGGAGAGTTTATGGGAGAAGGATTCACATATGTGTTCCCAGTAACTGAATTTGTTTGTTACCTGATGTTTTGACTATTTTCTATTTCAAACATCCAATATTTTTTAAATATCATACTATTATGATTTGATATATCATTGTTTTTTTGAGGTTTTGTTTCATCAATTATTGAGAGATAACTTCTATTGGAGTGTTTTTTTTGTTTTTGGTGTTTGGTTCTTTCATTTCAAGTTGGTTTTCATTCTCGAGGATGAGAATCATTTGGGAGGTTTCTAATATACAATTTCATACCTTTATGGCCCGTTTACTTTGGGATTTTTGGATATTATGAGCCATGATACATGAATAATCCAGGGGATTAGTATATAGATATTAATCTGATGTTTTATGTGTTGATTCATATAGTGAATCTCCATTTCATTGTGTGAATATTGTTTAATTGGGTATCATTGTGAATTGGGAGAACAGGATTCTAAAATTTATATAGTGGATTAGTTTATAAATTAAAATATTTTTTACAATATTAATGTTTTTGGTATAGATTTTTTATGGTTTTATCATTTAATTTTACATGGAATGATGGGTTTTAATCACAACAATAAATCTCTCCATGGTTTCTTGGATCAGGAGCCTTTTTGGGTTATTTGAACCACAATAATTTCATGAAATGTGTCATCCATTCATACTCTGATTAGAGAAATTTCCAAGATGTCTATAAATCATAGCCTCTCTCAGATTCCCCTTATTCTCATATTTTCCCTCTCAAACATCTTGTGATTCATAGGTGAATTTTGGAACACTAAAAACCCTTAATATTTTTCATTCTCCATTGGATTCATGAGATTTGATTTCAGTTATTCCATGTCAGTTATAATTATTTCTCTCTAAATGTTATTAATTTTTTATTAATATGTTTAATATTAATTATTTTTATTATAGTTGGGGCTTTATTGGTGTAACACCGCAAATAAATTAGTATAAAATTACTATGTTTGATAGCTTACTTTACATGAATCATTGAGTTTGATTGAACTTTTATATAGTAATAATTTATAAAAATAGAAATTAAATTGGAAGGTATGAATATAATATTTTTATTAAAAAAATGATTAATGTTATTAAATAATTAAAATGTTATCATTTTTTTATAATTAATAAGTAATCAATTTTCAGTAAATTCAGTTTATGCTTCAAAAAAATGTTTTTTCCAAAAATGAGTTTTATTTTATTTTTTTCACTGACATTAATACTAATTTGTAAAAAAAAATTAAAATATATTTCATGTAATGACAATAATTTATTAAATCATTATTTCAATATTAACATAGGGTGAATCCATTTTCTTTTCCAAAAAAATTGTTTCGCATTGAATAGTGAGAATTTGTATTTTCTATAAAACTGTCATTTATTTTTGTCAAATAAATTTTTTATGATACTAATTTGATCATAATGTTGTATAGTCCTAGAAATTTCAAGGAAATGTTTTTCATAAATACATTGGAATTTTACGAGTACATAGTTTGTAACAGAACTATATTTTGACGCCCGGTGTGCCTAGAATCATTGTCTGATGTTTTGTTCAGGTAAGTTCAGTAAACATATGTACAGGTTTGACTATCTTTTAAATCGATGATCAGAATTGAAATCTGAGGGCACCGATGAACTTTCAACACCGATATTAACTTAAGAGACCTTTACTACAGCTGTGTTTTTTGTGGGTTGAATGTTATAATTTGGGGATTCGTACCAAATTAAAAAAAAATTGTACAATTTTATTTAAAAGGTGGTTATTTCCTCCAAAGGGGAGTTGGTGTTGGTCCCACACCCCACATAACCTCGAATGAGAGGAATTAGTGTGGTGGGGCCCACATGAATCGATTCCCTTTCACCTCCCCTCATTTATGGTGGAGCCTCTCCACCTCCCTCCTCTAATGAATGTGCCAACTCTTGAGATTAATTAAAGCCACGTAATTTATACAATTTTGATTTAATTAGAAATTCATGTCAAGTTTATGATATTGGGGGCCTATAATTTGAATTTCATTGGAGAATAGTATATTGGAGAGGTGCTAGAGATTTAGGAGAACGATGATTCTCTTTCATCGATGAACATCGCTCTTCAATGAAGAACACCGTTCTTCCATAATGAACATCTCTGACGAAGAATGTGAAGAAATTATCCACCGACACACCCCCATCTGACGCACAATGACATCAATGGAATAGACGTTCATATTCTGCAACGCCTGACCTCCACGATGCTCGTCTTCTATGGCTTGATGACATGCAACATTCTTGAAATCACGAAAGGGGGTTTGTATAATTTAAATTGAGTATATTATACCATCTTTCTCGTTGATTTCCCTGGATTATATTCGGCCATTTTTTACCGCCTAACATGGAGGGCGCACGCTAAAAAACATGTCTCGATGACCGTCCATTGATCCATGATTTTATTTCATGATGGAGATGGTGTTGGAAGAGGTTGCGGTGAAGACCGAATGTGGTGGACGAAATGGTGGTCGTGCGTGGGGCCGAAGAGGACCACGACACCAAGTGTCATGGGGATAGAAGACCGTAGCCCACAACAGTGGGCTGCTCGGCTGAAGACAAACCAAACGACTAAAGCCGGTCGGGCTGGGAGAACTATGGTGCCACTCAGTGCCACGCTATGGAGAACCACGAGCCGCTTCGGTGGGCAAACCAGCCTATAGGAGGCCGTACGGGATGAAGAAGGTCCCGACACCCGATAGTTCCACGTGGGAGAAATGTGGCCTGCCTATGCGGGCCGCTCGCTTTCGAGAAGATTGGCCGACTTTGACCCGCCAGACAGGAGGTGAAGTGCTGCTCAACACCGCCATTTCGGAAAACCGGGGTGCGCGCCCCCGATCCGCTCGGCTGGCAGTCCACACCACGGCCCGCCGGGATGAGCCATGCCCCACAGGGCCGTGTCGCGCCTCGTCGAGCCATTCCACGCCAGCCGGGCCGGGCCTCACCCCGTCAGGCCTGGCCGACCACTTAGTCGGGTCGGACCTGCCGAGCAAGGACGGGCTGACCCGCCCGCCCACCGGGCTTGACGGGCCTGGCCTATTTCTCCTAAATGCGAATAACTTCATGACCTTGCGTCTAATCGATGCACAGTTTTTGGAACTAGGACCCTTACGACGAGGTTTTTGTTTTGTGATACCCTATGTTAGTTTTGGTTAACTTTGGAAAACGTCCGGGTTTGGAATGAGCGTAATTCCAACAGGTCTCCGGGAACGAAAAATCCAATAAATCTCAAACCATGTATCTGATTGACGCGCCTTCTATTGCGTTCAATTCCAATTGATGAAATGGAACGTCAGGATACATCAACTCTGGACATCGTGACAGTTGATGTATCAAACCAATTTTTCATGAGAAGCGGAGCCTCTCGAAATCGAGCGTGCTCTGTGCGGGAACCCTAGAGCTGGCTGTGATTGTGTTGACTAATGTACTGGAATCCTCCGTGGGTTTGACAGCGACGACTACCATACTAGAATCCTCTGTGGGTTCAACGGCGATGACTACCATACTTGAATCCTCTGTGGGTTCGACGACGATGACTACTGTTCTTGTATCCAGTGTGGGTCCGGTAGTATTGACCTTTTTACTTGTATCCTATGTAGGTGCGACATAGTAGCTGGTATTGTATCCTCTGTGGGTCTGACATCTTAGTTGGTCTTGTATCCTTTGTGGTTCTGATAGCTTAGATGAATCAATGACTACCTCTGATCGTCTCTATCTCTATTCAAAAGATATATACCCGTGTGAATTGATTCTTGACTTTCAATCATTAAATTCAATGTGATTGACTTCTTTCTTGTGTGGACTATGATTTTCATGGGATCCAAATTTGGATCCGAACTAATATTAATAACTTATGTATATGTATGGGAATATTCCAATATAGGGTTCGTTGATACTTTGTGGTTGTATATTTCTTTTATGGATTATCCTTCGTGGATTCTGGGAGACCTTCGGGGTCTTGGGGTCCCTACAGAGTATCGAATACTCACCCCGGCATGGGCTATGCCCGCACTACGTTTTGTTTGATTCAGACAATGAACATCACTGATCGAGGTATAGACTTGTAGAGATAGACGGTACTCGGAGGTGGGCCACTTGGCGAGAAGTACACAGAGGATACGGACGGACCTGAGGTGCAGAGTAGGCCATCTATACTCACCCTTCAAGAGGGGTTCCCGGAGGATGATTCAGTTGTTGTTGTTTTACATTTATGCAGTTATACTATCTTTTAAGTTGTACTCATTTTTCAGTTCCATTGTACTTATTGTTTCACTTGTATTCCGACCCCTTTCCTTTCATCACTTCTTTTGTATTCAGTTTTACTTAGTGATTACTTCATTTGTGTACTCTATTGTGTTTGTTTACTTCTATAATGGAAAATCCTTCCCTGTATTTGGATTTATGCCTTTGGTGCTATTCGCCAGCCCCTGGCCTACGGAAGGCAGGATTAGGGTAGTCACGACACATGCCGAGGATGTGTTGTGAAAAATTGGTGTCAGAGTAGTCAGTTTTACCATAGAACCCAAGACTCTGATCATTATTTTCTATGAAGAAATCATGTTAAGAGTATTGAGTGTGGTTTTCAATCCAGGGAGTCTAGTGTTGGTGCGGCAGCTGACGTATCCATACACCAGGACCATGACCTCAGATTTCCAACTTAGTGCATGAAAACACTGATACCATGTGTGTTTCAAAAGTTTTCTTTGTGATTACATTGATACCGCTCAAATTGTATATTATTTTGACCGTGGCACACCTGTTTTTGTTTTCAGGATGGCCCCATGAAGACAGCCAGCTAGGGTTCCTGAGAGAGAGTACACGATGATGGCCCACCGAGCGATGAGGCTATGGAGCTGGGCCTTATTACTATAGTGGCACCATTGGGTGCTATACCAGCAGAACCACCACCCATTGGGCCGCAGATTCCATCAGCCGCACTGGCGGATGGTGCACACCGATTGGGAGTGCTTAACAATTACAAGTAGCAGAGGACTCATAGGTTTCACGGTGAGATAGAATGATAAGGAGTGTAGGAATGGATGGAGGTGATTACTGGAGATTTACACCTAGTTGAGAAACTCATAGAGTAGATTTTGATCTTATCTACTTATCATTTTCAGCATGTGACCAAGATGATGGTCTATATAATGATGATGTTTTGGTACTAAGACTGGTTTTCGAGATAGTACCTTCTGGCAGTGTTCCAACTATATCACTTCTAGTTGGACAGTAGGAACTATTGGCGGTACTAGTAGAGGACACTTGTAAGATTAGTTCCTTACATGTGTTCCAGCATCAGATATCCAACATGTACTGAGGCGAGCCTGACCCATAGGCAGCTAAGGACTGGCTTGAGGAGGTGGCTGGGAGTTTTCTAGAGCATATATAGCTTCCGAAGGACAACATGTCGGTACTTGTGTATTCATTAAGGTATACCAATCATTCCAGGTACTCAATGAATATGATTCTATCAGTGATTTGCAGCTTGGACTACCGAATGAGGTGTGTTTAAAGGACATTCGAGCCAACACTTTTCCTCTATGCATCCATAATTATGATAAGGTTCTAAATGGAACCTTTGTTGTTTAATGTTATTTGGCTGAACGGATACAACATGTGAATGTTAGCAGTGGGAAATTATGGAACAGGCGCTAGTTTCAGAGACTTGGGCATTCAAAAAAAGTTTTGAGATTTGGATGTGACATGGAAAAATAAATCTGCAGGGCATCATACGAGGAAGCAGAGCTAGGAGAGGAGCATGTGGTGGTGTATATTTAGACATGCTACAACCACCCACCATTTTAGTCCCCACCAAGCTCAGGGAGGTAGAGGGTATAGGAAAAGAGTAGCAGCATGCAGTCATGGAGTGTGACCCATGGTCTCTAAGAATGATTCGAGGAACAATCAATGTCTACTACTAGCTGTTGTATCAATAGACACAGGTACCAATCATTCCTTCCTTCCACGAATCTTTTCCCAGACCTAGATTTTTTGGTTATTCCATTGACATGATGCTCACGTCTGGAGATACCTTTGGGAGGAGACTCGATAATCACACTTATGATGACAGTATGATTTGACCCTTGAGGCGAGAGTTTCAGTTGGAACCTCGTGGTTGTAGCATTGAGGCCTTACGATGTTAATTTGGGAATGGACTGTGCAACCACAATTCATAAAGAGATTGACAGTATTGGGAAAAAAGGTTTTGGTTTATCTTCAATGTTGGTTTTAGGATTTCCTTGGTCGGCGAAAAGAAAAACCCTGTCCGCACAGGATGGAATCATGCATAAGAGGGTGCAGTCAATCACTTAGCAGTCGGCCAGACTTTGATTTGTTCCATACATCTCCAGAGTTGCAGAACCACATTCAGCTTTGATGAACAAGGGGAAAACCTTCATGTGGTTGGAGAGATGCCATCAGATATTTTAGGAGATGTGGAAGAAGAGGTTAGAGTACTTTATAGTGTACTCTGACCACCATAGTATCGAGTACATTTTCTCAGAGAAGGAACTGAACCTGAGACAGTGGAGATGGCTCGAGTTCCTTTAGGATTATTACATTGAGATAGTATATACACTTGGGATGGGGAATGTTGTAGTAGACGCTCTCAGCAGGAGATCAGACATTTAGCTTCTAGGAGAGGCGAGGAAGCAGCTAGCCGTGTTTTAGATATCCTCTATGGATAGAGATGATTCAGACTTTATATAGTCTCTCATAGTCACTCCTCATGTCCTAAAACGAGTCATGGAGGAACAGTGAAGGGACATTGACTGTGAGATGCGAAGTGGTCAGATATCGTCATGATAGGCACCTGATGGGTTTTTTAATGGTGGGTAGCATGTCATCCTTGTTAGAGGATGTACCATGGTAAAAGATGCTCTACCAGAGGAGGTTCTGAGGGAGTTTCACACTTCCCCTCTAGTGGTACATCTAGGTGTGGTGATGATTTATTAGGACCTCGGACGATAGCACTGGTGGCATGGTATGAAGAAGGTTGTAGCAGAGTTTGTTTCACAATTTCTCACTTTTCAGCAAGTGAAGGCGGAGCACCAGGTACCAGCAGGCTTGGTACAGCGCATAAGGGTCCCATAGTTGAAGTGGGATGGGAAATCAATGAATTTTGTGACAGTTCTTCCACGTACATCCAAAGGACACGCCTCTATCTGGTTGATCGTAGACAGACTCACCATGTCGGCCCAATTCATACCGATCAGAGAGCGAGGCTTGGTTGAGAGCATGGGATGCCTCTACATTCAAGAGATAATACAAATTCATGGTGTTCCCTCAACTAACATCTCTGATCAAGATGATTGTTACACTTCCTGGCAATGGAAGTGGTTACAGGAGGCTTTTGGGAGGCATCTTCGATTGAGCACCGCCTTCCAACCTTAGAGGGACAGTCAGATGGAGAGGACCATTCATACTCATGAGGACATGCTCCATGCATGTGTCCTTGACTTTGGTCATATCTTGGAAGATCACTTACCCATGGTGGAGTTTTTATACAACCGAAACTACCAATCCACCATTGGGATGGCACCATACGAAGCACTGTACGACCCACCCTACATATCACCTCTGAACTAGACTGACCTAGGGGAGTCAATTCTTGTAGGACCAGAGATGGTTCAGGCTATGACAATGACGGTTCAGATCATCTAGGAGTGGATGAAGACTACACAGTGAAGACAGAAGACCTATGATTATAAGATACATAGACAACTTGAGTTCGAGGATTACGACCACATATTCCTACAGGTCTCACCTCGATGAGGTCTACGGAGATTTGGCCGGGGTGGAAAGTTGTCTCTGCATTTTATCGGACCATTTCTTGTCATCAGTAGGGTAGGTGAGGTGGCTTACCGCCTTGCACTTCCACCTCAGTTGCACCAGGTGCATCCTGTCTTCCACGTATCTCAACTGAGGAGATACGTGCATGACCCATACCACCTCATCAACCATGGGGAGATATACATCGATGATTGGGAGACTTTCACGGAGTTCCTGGTGGAGATTGAGGATTGACAGGAGCAGGTCCTACGTGGATGGTCGATTACTCTGGTGTGCATTCGTTGACAACACGGGAACTTCCAGGAGATCACATGGGAGCGGGACGCTCAGATGCATTCTCAGTACCCTCATTTGTTTCCCAAGTGTCTGTTGTATCTTTATGGGGATGTAAATCCATGAGGTGGGGGTAATGTAATGACCCGGAAATTTAATTGAAATTTTCTTTCTTAAATACAATTGAATTTTACGAGTACGTAGTTTCTAATAGAACCGGATTATGAGGCTCAGTGTGCCGAGAATCATTTTATGAAGTTTTGTTCGGGTACATTCATTAATCGTACGTACAAGTTTTTTTATCTTTTAAACTGGTGCTTGGAATCGAAATCTGAGAGAACCGATAAACTTGCAGCACCGTTATTCCCTTAAGCGGACCTTTACCGCAATTGCATTTTTTTGGGTTGAATGTTATAATTTTTGGATTCGTACTAAATTAAATAGAATTGTTGTTGTACAATTTTATTTAAAATGGGGTTATTTCCTCAAAAGGGGATTTGGGGTGGGGCACACACCCCACATAACCTCCCATGAGAGGAATTAGTGTGTTGGGGCCACAAGAACCCAAACCCTTTAACCTGCCCTCATTAATGGTGGACCCTCTCCACCTCCCTCCTCTAATTAATGTGACAACTCTTGGGATTAATGAATGCCATTTAATTAGTCCAGTTCTGATTTACATTGAAATTTGTGGAAAGATTATAATATTGGGAGAATTTTATTTCATTTGTGGTTGAGAATGCTATATTGGGGATGATTTGTAGAATTAGAAGAAACGTAATTCTATCTCGATGAAGAAAATCGTTCATCAATTAAAAAAACCATTCTTCCACAAAGAACATCTCCAATGAAGAAGGTGAAGAACATCTCCAATGACACAAACTCTTCGGACGCAACCCGATGTCAACGGTATCGACGTCTGTATTCCAGGACGCCCGACCTCCACAACGGTCATCTTCCACTGTTCTTTGACATGAACTATTCATGAAATCATAGTGGGGGTTTTTTAAATTTAAATTGATTAAATTATACCTTTTTTCTTGTTGATTTTCATGGATTATCTTCCTCCCTTTGATACCGCATAACGCAAAGGTCACAGGGTGAAAGATCATGGAACAACGACCCTCCATTGATCATTGTTTTTAATTCGCGATGGAGATGGTGTTGGAAGAAGTGGTGGAGACGTCCGAAGGCAGCGGAGGCAACGTTGGCCACACGCCGGCCTAGAGAGGACTGCAACACCTGGTTCCACGCAGATGGAAGACAATGGCCTACAACCGCGGGCCACTCGACCGAAGAAGAACCAGCTAGATAAAGATGGAAGGGATGGGAAAAATGTATCCCCACTCGACATTGTACTGCAGATAACTGCGGCCCACATCCGCGGGACGCTTTGGCGGGAGAACCGGCCGGCAGGTGGCTGGGCGGGTTAAAAAATGTGGTCGCACCAGAAGGTTCTATGTGTGATAACATCGGCCCACCTATGTAGGCCACTCGTGCCAGAGATGACCGGCCGAATTCAACCATCTGGATTGGATGGGCAGCGCCGCTCGGCGCCCCCCTTTCGAAAAACCAGGGGTCGCACCCCTGATCTGCTCGACCATCTAGCCGAGTCGTCCCCCGTCGAGCCGGGCTGCGCCCCCAGAGCCGAGCCGCACCCCACCGGGCCAGGCCGCGCCCCATTCCTCCGGGCCGCGCCGCATTGGACCGGGCCGACCCCTTAGCTTGGTTGGACCCGCTAATCCATGACGGGATGACCCGCGAACCTACCGGGCTTGACGGGCTGGGCCCGTTTCTATTAAATGCGAATAACATTTGACCATGCATCTGATCGACACATTGTCTGCAGCACAAGGACCCTAATGATGAGGCAGTTATTTTGTGATATTGTAAGTTAGTTTTGTATAACTTTCAGAAACTGCCATGTTTAGAACGAGTGTAATTCCAACCGGGCCCCTGGAATAGAAATGCGAATAACACACGGACCAAGCATCTGATTGATGCACTATCTATTGTGTTGGGTTCCTATTAGTGAAACGAAACTTCATGATAGAGAATCTCTGAAAATAATGATAGATGATGTATTTACCACACTTTTATCGAGGAGCGGACCCTCCTAGAATCGATCGTGTTGGGTACGGGAACCATAGAGCTGGTTGTGACTGTGTCGACTACTGTACTGGAATCCTCTGTGGGTTCGACAACGATGACTACCATACTAGAATCCTTTGTGGGTTCGACAGTGATGAAAACCATATTGGTATAGTCTGTGGGTTCGATGGAAATGAATATTATTCTTGAATCATGTGTGGGTCTGATAGTATTGACCTATGTACTTGTATCCTGCGTGGGTCCGACAGAGTGGCCGATCTTGTATCCCGTGTGGGTCCGACAGCATAGTTGTTCTTGTATCCTGTGTGGGTCAGACCTCTTAGATGAATCAGTGACTAAATCTGGTCATCACTATTTTATATAAGAATGATGTATACATGTGTGAGCTAGGTCTTGACTTTCAATCAATATCTTCAATGTGATTGACTTATGTCCTATGTGGACTGGGATGTGCTTGGGCTCGAGAGTTGGAGCCGAACTGAGATTAATTACTTATGTATATGTATTGGAATATACCTAAGTAGGGTTTGTTGATACTTCATGGTTTTATCATTCTTCTATGGTTTATCATTCATGGATTATGGGAGTCCTTATGGGTCTCAGGGTCCCTATTGAGTATCATATACTCACCCCTGCACGGGTTATGCCCGCACTATGTTGTGTTGGATGTAGATGATGTATAGCACCAATCGATGTTGAGACTTGTTGATCTGTATGGTACCCAGTGGTAGACCACATGGAAAGACGTACACGGAGTAGACAGATGGACCTGAGATGGATTGGAGGCCATCTGTACCCACCCTTCATGAGGGGATCCTAGAGGACGACTCATTAGTTGTTGTTTTACCTTACTACAGTTGTACTAGCTTTTCAATTGTACTAGTTTTTTAGTTCTACTGTACTTACTGTTGGGATTGTATTTCAGACCCTTTCCATTCAACACTACTTTTGTATTCTATTTTACTTATTACTTACTTTATTTGCATACTCTTTTGTGTTTTATTACTTCTATAAAGGAAATGCCTTCCCAGTATAGAGATTTACGCCTTTGGTGCTAGTCGTTGGCCCCTGGCCTATGCAAGGCGGGTTTGGGAGAGTCACAGAACGGGCCTGAGGACGGGTCATGACAAATTAACATAAATTTTATTTAATTATAAATAATATAATAAATAACCAATGAATCATCAATATAATGGATTTTTGTATGAGTTCTTATATAGGATTAAAAACACATATCTGAAAAAAAAATTGTTCATAATGTGTTTTTATATTAGTATAATTAATTAAACTATAGTGATTATTATTTTCAAATAAATTTAAATTATATATATACAATAAAATATTTTTACATTAATTTAAAATTTTTTAATTTCCCATATTGTATGGAGATTTAGTACTATGCTTAAACTGAATTTTTCAACTATGATATTTTCATTACGTTTAGAACTATTATTTAAAATTAATTCCTACCATATATGGAAATTCAATCTGGTAAAATGTATTAAATAAATTAACACATAATAATTAATAAAATTTAATAGGTTCAACTTAATTTTTTTATATTTAATATAAAAACAATAAAATATTCTTACCAATGTTATGGTCAATACAACATTATGGGGGGTTAAACTAAGATAAAAGGGTTGGATTTACATATAAAAATGTATAATTATTGTTAGTTGAGATATTTCAACCATATATTTTCATGAAATAGAATATATGTCCATTTGATTCCACTTTATCATGAAATAGGCCTTATATTATTGAAATTTTTTTGTAAATCCATGTGCATACCTCCCCTAACATATAAAATAGAATAGATACTCCTCCATTATTTACAACATTTGAGCCTTCTAGATCAATCAATACCTACTAAAATACCATCGTATAATCATTAATTTTATATTATAGATTCTAGTCTTCACATATGATGAACCATTCAAGGATTATGGTGTAATCCAAATGAGGTTTCTCAAAGATGATTTATAAATTTTAACTGAGCTCATTAAATTTTATTTCTTATTAAAACATCTTTAAACCCATTGAAATATGTTAATTTTTGTTTTATGTGATCATCCCATAATTGTCCAGTTTTCCATTGGCACCCTTCCTCTACTACCTACTTTGTCAATGTATGGAATGTCTCTAAATTAATAGACATTAATGTCCTTATTTTTAATCAAGCTCGTTTAATTAATGTCTCAGGACTTGGAATGTATCCCGGTGTCCCCTGTAAGGATGTGATTGATATTTTCCGACAAAATACATCATTATATTCTATGTCTCCAATCGATTCCAAGGATGTAATTTGGCATAGAAGACAAATCATATATATTATTTTATTAATTATTGACTTCAGAAACTAATCACATCTATGTAATTCTATATGAGGAATCTATGTAATTCTCCAGTATTAAAATAACCTAGTGACACAACAATATCATCCATGTAAATCCTCATCAGAAACCAAGTATCACTCTTGATGTTGTATAACATCACCAATGCTTGAGTCATTCCATTTCATCCCACTAATAGAGCCCAAGTATCACTCTTGGAATATATATAATTTTCCCTATAATTATGTCATTGTAAATCGATAAAGATTCTATGTATCACTCTGGAATATATAGAATCATCACTATGAGTAAATCCCTAGGAAATCCATTAGGAGTCCAATTATCACTTGGGTGTACAATATACATCTCCCATGAGTCTATCCATGGTATTCCTCTATGAAGTAGAAGTGTCACTCAGGTTTAAGAAAGAAAATAACCAAATGATTCCATCCATGGAATTGGTATAAGAACTCATGTGTCCCCCCATGTAATGATAATAACTCAATCAATATCATTTAATCATCTAATAGTCCATCATTGCGATCGTTTAATTAAACATCACCTACAAAGGTGGATCAATGTGTGGGATAAGCTTAGAAGTCTTAGCCTCCTAATTATCTCTTGTGGGAATGACAATATAGGATGAAAATCAGGCTTAGGAATGAAATTACATGGATAGTTCCTATGGTCATTGTAATTAAATTACCTTTATTTATTCAAATAAATTGAAATTTTCAATTCACTATTATGCTCCCCATGGAAAGGGGTAAATGACACACCTAAATGGTATCTAGGTTCAAATTCAACCAATGGTTTCCCAAGAAGTAAAACAACACACCCAAGGGGTGGTTTGAATTTGTGTTCCTTAACATTTAATCATTATCAATGGTTTTCATAGTTATATATGTCATGACTATCTATTTAAACAATGATTAAATTCAATTTCAAAGGTGTCACTCTAATAATTGGGAATGTAGAATAATTATATATATATATAAGTACCACAATATTTATGTAAAATCACTTAAAAACTTACTGAACTTTCATAGTAGAGTGCTCATCTAGTATCAGCAGCAGATTCGACTCATATTGAGAGAAAACTGATGAATAGAAAAAAACCAAGAAAATAATGCAAATTAACTTGCACATAAATTTCAGAGATGATACTAAGAGGATTAAATAAAAACAAAAAATTAATTGCGTACTCACTAGTATGTATCCAATGAGATTAATGGCTCAGGATTCCAAGATCGATTAGAGTATTTGTAGAATATACTAGATTAGGAATCCAAGAGGGACATCAATGTGAGCCACTATTTTGTAGAGGAATAATTGAAAAATTAGGTTCAAAATATAAACATTTTAATGAAAATTTTATAATTTAGCTCAAAATATTGAGCTACATAGTTTGGAATCATGGTTATCCAAACCATGCATCATCCATGCCCCCACAACTATAATGTGGGGAACCATGCATGGTTTGTGTGAACAGTTTGACTAACCATTCAAAAACTATTCCAAAAACCTATTTCAAATAATCTATTGATTTTTCATTTGTGTGCACTCACATTCACATATTTTCGTCAAATAGTTGACATGTAGGACTCCTCTATCTAGACTCACATGGTTTAAAGTAATCATGTGACCTGCCTCAGATGGTTTTTACTAGTCATACGACCAACATTTATTTTCAGGAATGATTGGCTTAGGGCTCTAAACAAGCCCCATACTCCCACGATACACACATTACCACAATGGGTATTCATGTTAGGCCTTAATTTAACATTTAAACAGAAAAAATTTGGAAAGAAAATTTTTTCATACCTCAATAAAATACCGGGTACTTATTGTTCCACTTCGAGGTGGTGGTTATATATGATTCCTGAGACACTAGGGTTGTAACAATGTAAAAAATTATCAATAGAAATCCCTTATTTTAATTATATCATATATTATAATTAAAAATTCATAGTAATAACAAAATAAAAATATTATAAAGGAAGAATGAATTAAATAAGAGGTATTTCTAGATGTTATGGAACCTATACCGATGAAATAGTTACTTGAACTTAGGAATAGTAATATAACCATTATTAATAAGACATCAGCCAAATGAATAGTAATATCACCAATGAGAATATAAATAAAATTTAGCAATCATATAAATGAAATTATGATATAATTATATCATAGAATAAGTATTTAAATTTTTTAATAATTAATAATTAAGTGTTTGTATTTTTGTTAATCGTTAATATTCAATTAAAATTTTATGATTAATTTAATAATTTAATATAAAATTTATTTTCATTAAATGTATCAGAAAATAATAATTTTCCCATGTGATTTTATGATAATATTATGAGTCATTATTTTATTTTTCAATGTGTTATAAAATGAGGTATAAATTTAAAATATATATTTTTTGAGTAAATGATGATTTTCATTAAAAATTAAATTTATCATATTTAAAAAAAATATTTTCATAAAATTATGTTTATTTTTAATTATAAACATTGAAAAAATTTTAGGGTTAATTTTTTTATTTTTCTAAAATATAAGATTTTTTATGAATAGTAAAATATATTAATTTATCGTATGAGCTGAGTATTTGACTTGTTGAGTTATAGAAGATGTATGGATCATGTAAGACCAAAATCATGAACATTCCTTAATTAGTTTAATATTTTTATGATAAATCTCAAACTATTCATATAATTGAGAGAAAATTAGAATCAAATGAGTAAAATAATGAGAAAACACCCCACTCCTCCACTATAAATATTACCCCTCGCCTCATCTTCTCCTGACACATTCAAGATTGATTGTGGTAAAAAAATTTCACAACACAATCTCCAAACCCCTCACAAATATCCTCGAGCTCTTGGTATCTTCGAGAGACTAAAACCTTTTCACTATGGAGTTTCTAAAGGAGGAGAAATTCAAGTGGTAAAGTCATCTTCCTTTTCTTTTAATGTGTTTTCTAGTTCTTTTTATATCTAAATATCTCCAAAACTCCACTCATAAAAATTAATAACAAATCTATTACCTTTTATATAATTTAATGTTATTATTCTAAAGGAATTATGCATCATCAATCACCTTCTCCCCTCCATTTTATTCTAAATATTAAATCGTCGTCCGTGAGGTGTTGACTTATCACCTTCATAGACGACACATTTTAATTTTCCATTATCTTGATCAAATCTGGTCATAAAACTATTATATTTGTTGAATATGATTTTAAAATTTACTTTTTAACACTTTTAAATTTTTATAACTTACATATATACATAATACTAAATGAAAAAACAAAAATAGTTAGTTGTGATCGAAAACGGCTAATAACCTATAATTTCAATTGTGGATAATTATTCCAATTCTACATGATCTACCATTCTCATATAAAAGCAAACTGATCATTAAAACATTGAAAAAGAACACTCTCGAATGATGAAATTGCACAATATAAGTCCTCAAAAATTCATAAATTAACTTAATAAAATTATAATAAATCTATTACATGGTAATTATTAATTAATTAATCTATTTTTATTATTTTGTACTTTAATATCATATGAATAACCCTTTCAGACAAAAGAAATTGATCCTTTATAAACCATCATATTTCTTTCGGGTTACATTTTTCTCTATTTTAACAATGAAATAATTATTTATTTTTATGTTATAAATATTAATTATTTTTATATATTCCAAAATCATGTATCCAAATCATATTATCTTTATTTTATGGGTTAGTACATGTTTTAATATGGTTCCCTTCTCAAATCATCTCGAAAAGAAAATGAGATTCAAGGGAAATTCCTAATTTAATAACCATGTTCACGTTCACTCCATAATGTATTTTAATACACCATATATTATAAAAATTAACTCATTTTATTTTGAAAATATATCTTGGTTCATTTTTATTTTTATAAAATCAACTATGACTTTTATTTTTTAAATAATATTTAAAATTTTCCATGAACCACACTAAAGTGTTTTATTTATAATGTTTATTAAATGCTATTTTAAAATATATTCACATCAGTGTCAAAAAAATATTATGATCTATACTTATTTTCCCATTTTAAAGTCCATGTATGATTTAAATCATTCCTTTAATGAACCCCATCATAATATCCTCCTATGTTATGCCTTTTCACTTCATTATGATACCCAATTCTTTTAATGTGTAACCCTTCTGTTTATGTTTGATTTTTTAAGTATTATTAATTCTGTGGAAAAAATATTCTTAAAAACGTTATGATTGGATCTACCAGATAGTTATCAAATTCATTGGGTAATTTTTAGTCTTGTAACACTTCATCTGCAACTATCGTGGTTGTTATCATTGACTAATTCTCCTTATGCAATGATCCCGGTGGTTAGCCTTGACGCATGCTCCACCAGGTGAAATTAGCCTTGAAACATGCTGATTTCAATTTTATATTTCTCCCACATTAATATAATTATAATATTAAATGACCTATTTTTCATAATATTAGGTTTCAATAGGTTTATTCACATTCCATGCCTTTTAATATCATTGTGTTATCCATTCTAAGTCATGTGTTATGAATTATTCTTATGTTTACTTCTTTACTAGATGTTTTAGATCTTAACATTGTTAATATGTTTCCCTACATTACCCTATGTAGATATATGGAATCAAATGTTTTTAGGATATCATTTTTTAGATTTAATAAAAGATGTTTATATTTTGTTTTAATGGGGTTTAATTATTACATAATCTCTAAGACACTAGACTCTAAAATCCTTGGATTGTTATTTAATGATTAATTATACTTAAAATCATTTAATGATATGAGTAAAAGGATAGGATATCTATAGTAGGTATAATAGGAGGGTCTAGTTATATTTATAGATTAGGAATAGATAAGTTTAGTAAGAACCCTTCGGAGAATACTAAGTATGAGAAAATATCCCTAATTATTTTTGTTAGTATACTATATATGTTTTATTATGAAAATAAATCCCTATCAAAATATTATAAGTGCACCTGGTTATGGAACAAAATTACCCAGTATAAAATCACTAACAGGGTGTGTCCGGACCAACTCATGGGAACCGCGTACATGACAATGTCACTTACTGTGCACCTAGTTTGACACATATGGGAGATATTCTTTGGTAAAATCATAATATCATTATGAAATATAATATAAGGAATAAAAAATTCCAATTTTAATATATTTTTGGAAACATATAATTGGAAATCTAGAAATAAACTCAAGGAATAACATGTTAATATATACCGTTCCTTTACAATTTTATCCTATTATGTTCAAAGTTTCCCTTTATTGTGCTTATTAGTTATGTGTTCAAGCCCCTTAATTATAAATTATTTTTTATTATTTAATGTCTGTGGATATAATAACACATTCCAACAATATATGTTATAGGAAATGTGATTATTTCCCTAATAATATGCCATGTATGATGTTAACATGTGCTCAAAACATCATGATCATACTTTCTCAACTGGATCATGTTTTGAATAATAACTTGAATCGCATAGAACACACTCATTCTCCTAAGAGATAATAAGTTGTGTTCAAATAGATTATATGAAAGAGTCCTCCCATGTGTAGGGGATCATCTAATTCCCTCCTCATTGAACATTGGACAAGCTTCATTGAAAATATATCCTTTATCCTCTAGTAATATGAAGATGAGAATTGTGTGATGGTGGTTTATCATTTTGATAGGGAAGATGATCAGTGGTGGAAACGAGTCAAAACAAATTCCACGGAGGAAATTGATTCCATGTATTGGGAGAAATTAAATTAAATGTTCTTAAATAAATAACTTCCCAGAAACAAATATCTCAATATGGAAATTGATTTCCTCAGACATAAGTTGAATGAAGATGAATGTATCGGGGTGTATGAAGCAGAATTTACAAGGTTCACAAGATATGCCCCCATATTTATCATGAACCCCAAATGCAGGGTGGACTACTTCTTCGCAAATTAATGTTGATTATATTAAAATCATTAGTGATTCAAGTCATTGATAGCTATGCAGATATTTTATGTTGTGACCTTATGGCTCGAATGGATATCAAAGACTCTCAGTGGCTTGTAGGAATATTGATAAACAGAGGAAAATGTACTATATTTTGGGTGTATAGGAAGATAAATCCCATGATTTAAAGAAAACCCAATATCTCACATGTCAAAATTTTGGGAAGAAGAATCATGGGAACTGTATAATGGGAACCATGAAATGCTTCAAAATTGGAAGAATTGGGCATCTAGAAAATAATTTCCAAATAGATATGATGAATTTCACTAATGTATAATAAGAAGGGGAGGTTTATATCAACACTAAATAACAATCTTAGTCTTGTAAATTTAATGAAGATAGAAATTATATGAACTAATTCCCTAATACAAGTGTTGTTAGAGGAAATCAACAAAAACAACCTCTAAGGTAGAAACGAAGGGCATATGCTATAACTACTACTACAGAAGTGGATCTGGAAAATGATGTGGTCATAGTTATGTTTACTATTCAATCAAGAATATAGTGTATATTACATATTTAGGGTTATACACCTTCAATAATATCATGCAAATATATTAGATCAATTTGAAAACCACCTCAAAATATGGAGGTTGAGTTATCTGTGATAATTGAAAATGGGGAAATTATTGCATCAAAAGATTATAACTCCACCTTGGGGAATGTTTTTGGATTATACCTCTTATAAAATCTTGTGATACTCCCTTTGTTAGGGTTTGATTCTATTTTAGCCATGTATCTGCTTTATTTATATAAATATAATATCGACTATCATGAATGGTAGATTACACTTAACATCCCAAAGCATCCCCAAATTCTATACATGTGCGAGGAGGAGGATGAATCTTAACTAGAATCATTGTTTTAGGAGTGGATATTTATTCCTTATGATAATAGATAACTAGCTCAAATTATTGATAAAAATTATAGGATCATGTTCAAAGTTATGTCCATTATGATGGACTACACAGATGTGTTCCCTGAGGATTTGTCTAATATTCCTCTTGACTGATTTGTTGAGTTCATAGTAAAAATTATTCATTAATATCTTCCAATATCAAATATAACATATAGAATGTCCACTATTGAGATAGATGATCTTAAGAAGTAGTTACATGAGAATATGGATATGGTTTTTATATGCCAGAGTGCTTCACCATGGGTAAAACTAATCATATTATTCAAGAGTATGGATGGATCAATGATCCTATTCATTAATTATCGTGATATCAAAAAAAAATCATGATAAATAACAAGTATCCCCTACCATAGATAGATGTCTTTTTCGATCAGCTACATGGGGCCAGTTATTTATCTAAGGTGGTCCTTCAATCGGGTTATCAATAATTAAATGTGAGAAAGGAAGATATTCCCTAGACTACTATTCTAATGAAGTATGTACACTATAAGATCATAGTGATTACATTAAGAATCAATAATAGTACAAATATTTTCATATAATTAATGAATATAGTCTTTAGATATTACTTCACTAAATTTGGATTAGTATTTTTTGAGGATATTATAATTTACTCTAAGCGAAAGGGGGAACAAGATAATCATATGAATAAATTTATTAAGACTTTGTAATTGTAAAATCTATATGAAAATTATAGTAAATGTGTGTTATGTATATTGGAAGTATCATTCTTTGGTCATGATATGCCAATAAGAGGAATATTTTTAGACACTTCTAAAACAAATTCAATCTAAGAGTGGATTTGGACAATATCTACAGTGGTGATCCATAGTTTCCATGATATAGTAGTGTATTACCAATGACTTTTGAACAACTTATCATAATATTCAAACCCACTAACCAAGCTGACTCAGAAGGGTGTGAAGTGTTTCTAAATGTTTAAATGTGAAGAATACTTCGAAGAGGTGATAAACATTCTTATCACTACACCAGTACTAACACTAAATACTAGTGGAGCACTCTTCGTAGTATATAGTGATGCTTAAAAGAAAGTCATAGTATTTTTACTAATGAAAAATTATAAGGTGATATCATTCACCACAAGGTAGTTGATTATTCATGAGAAAAACTATCCCATGCATGATCTAGACGTGGCAGCTGGGATCTTTTCATTGATAATATTGTTGAATTATCTATATGGGGAGACTTTTGAGATATATACTGATTGTGAGAGTGTAAAATATATATATTCACACATAAAGAGCTTAATATATGCCTGCTAATATGGATATAGGTAATAAATATTATGTAAGCTCAATCCACTACCATCAATGTAAGGAAAATACATTAGCAAATAATCTATGTAGAAATGATGCTACCTCATTATCAATGATGATAATGTAGAACGATCTGATATTCTTCGAATTTACAAGGATGGGAATGAGAATCATTAAATAAGGAACATCATCAAAACATTCTCAAATGATTTCCCAAACATCCCTTATGGAGAAAAAAATGATTCATAAATGAATGATGTGGAAATCCAAAAGAAGGAAGAATCTACATGAAATGGGAAATCCTCAGAGATTAAAATTGATGATGAAGGATTTGAAAGATTTGGATCATGACTATGTGTACCATCCAATCCAAATATAAAAAAGATATTTTGAATGATATACATTGCATAACCTTATCTATTCTACCAGGGAGCACAAAGATGTATTGAGATTTCTAAGGAAACTATTTGTGGGTCAATATGATGAAATTGATCATTGAATAAACATCAAATTGAATGGTATGTTATTATGTAAAGGATGAGTGAAACATTCTAATGGGATGATGAAACCACTACCCATACCAACCTAGAAGTGGGAGAACAATACCATGGACTTTTTCCCCATAATTCCAAATATATATATAGGAAACAATGCTATATGAGTTATTGTAGATCACCTTACAAAAATAGCCCACTTTACATAGATTCGAGAGGATTTATCACTGAATAAACTTTTGTGGATATACATCAATGAAGTGGAAAGGCTGAATGGGGTACCACTATCAATATTATACAACTGTGATTCACGATTCCCCTCTATGTTATGGAAAAGTCTCAAATATTCTCTAATCGCTATGTTGAACATCATTACGGCCTATCATCCTAAATCTAAAAGAAAACTGAGCATACTATTCAGACATTGGAATACATTTTGAGATAATATTCTAGGGACTTCATAGGAATACGTGACCAGAATCTTCCACTGGTTGAACTCTCCTATAATAACATCTTACACTGAAGGTTCCAAATGAAACCAAATGAATCCCATTGTGGGAAAAGATTAAGAACACAATCATGTTGGGATGAAGTAGGTGAATGTAGGAGATGTGATCTAAAATGGATGAAGAAATTGTAAAAAATGTGAAAATTATTCAGCAGCACATCAAGGTATCCCATAGATATCAAAAGATCTATGTTGATAATAATTGATGAGACATTGAGATAAATTTTGGATAGATGTTATTCTACTACATATCTCTATTGAATAGGGTCATGATATTTGTTAAGAAAGGAAAACTATATCCTTGTTACATAATCCCCATTGATATCCATGATAATGTCAAAATTGTTACCTATGGACTAGCTCTTCTACCTATAATGTCTCATGTACACAATGTATTACATGTATCCCTATTGATTAATTATATACCAGATAACTCACATGTACTGAATTCAAAGGTGGTACAATTTTAGAATGATCTCACTTACAAGGAACAACCAGTGAAGTTCTTAGACTATAGGGATAATGTTCTATGAATTAAGACTACTCACCTGGTCAAAGTACTATGGTAAACAATAAGCATGAAGAGGAATCATGGGAACTTTAAGATGCATCGAATCAAAAGTAACCTCACATATTTTCCCCATAGTTTGTAAAATGAAATTTCAAAGGAATAATTTCATTAGGGGGGACACCATAACAACTAAAAATTTTATCAATGTAAATCCATTTCTTATAACTATATCATATATTATTAAAATGAAAATCACATTAATAACACAATAAAAATATTGTAAATGAATAATGAATGAAATATTTGGTATTTCTTGACGTTAAAGAACCTATATGGATGAAATAGTAACTTGAACAAAGAAATAGTAATATACACATTATTAATAATTAATTAGGAAATGTTTAAGTCACCACACCTATGAAAATATAAATAAAATTTTGGAAACATATAAATATAATTATGATATAATTATATCATAGTATAAGTAATTAAATTTTTTCAAAATTATTAATTATGTGTTGGTATTTTTATAATTCATAAACATTTAAAAACAATTTTGTGATTAATTTAGTAATTTAAATGAAATATTTTTTCATAAAATGTATTCCTAAATTAACATTTTTTGTCTTCTGATTTGAAGATATTTTTATAATACATGATTTTATTTTTCAATGTGTTATAAAATGAGATATAATTTTAAAATATGTATTTTTGATTAAATGATGATTTTTATTAAAAATTAAATTACTAATATTTTGAAAAATATTTTAATAAAATGTTTTTAATTTTTTAATTATACAAGCTGAATAATGGTTAGGGTGAATTTTTTGGATTTTTCTAAAACATTTCAATTTTTTGTTAATAGTAAAATACGATAATGTATGGTATAAACTAAATACTTGATTTATTGAGTCATAGATTATGTATGGATGATGTATGCCCAAAATAAAAAACTATAATTCATTATATTAATATTTATGATGATTATTATCAAACTATTCATAGTATTGAGGAAAAATAATAATCGAATGAGTAGAATAAAGATAAAATAACCCACTCCACCACTATAAAAAAACCACTCACAACCTCATCTCTTCAAACATTTAAATATTTTATATTTTTTCAAATTATAACCAATAATCTCCCCAAACACATACTGTACATCTAGGATCTCTTGGGATCATCATAATACCAAAAAATTCCCTTCGTAGGTTCTCAAGGAAGAGAAATACAAGTGGTAAATTCTTCTTTCTTTCTTTAAATTTCTTTTCATGTTCTTTGAATTTATTATTATCTCCTCACATAAACGTATTAAAATTTAATGATAACTCCCTTACCTTATATATACTAAAATTTTATTATTCAAAAGTAATAATATATCATCAAACCCCTTGTCTCCTCTCATTTATATTAAAAATGAAACTATTGTCTTTGAGTTGTTGATTTATCGTCATCATGGACTAAAAATTTTAATTTTCCATTATATCCTTCAAAGAAGGTATCAAAACACTTATAATGTTTTATGTAGATTTTAAAATATATATTTATCCATTTTATATTCCGTAACTGACATATATTCATAATACTAAATGATTATACAAAATTATATCGTTGTGATTGCAAAAACGGTAAAATTATTCTAAACTGTTATCATTAACATGTTATCTTATGATTAACCCTAATATCAAGAAAAAAATATATAATAAAAATTAAACTTCTTATTTTTCATTAATAACATATAATTTCAATTATTGATAATTATTCCCATTCTACATGAACTTCTGTACTCATATACAAGTGATCCAATCATGAAAACGTATAAAATGAACACTCTTGATTTATGAATTTAAACAGTAAAACACATTAAAAATAAATAAATGAACATAATAAAATTATATTAAATGAATTACATATATAAAAGGTTCTAGAATTATTAATTAATTAATCTAATTTTAGTATTCAAGACATTAAGATCAAGTGCATGTTTGTTTCGGACATAGGGTATGAGATCCTTTCCAAACCACTATATTTCCTTCGAGTTACATTTTCACTCAATTTCCCTAATGTAACTGTTCATTATTTTTATGTAATTATTATAAATTATGAATATATATGTTCAAAACTCATTCATCCTGAGAATATCATCCTTATTTTAAAGTTTAATACCTGTTTTAATAACGTTCCCTTCTCAAATCTTCCTGAAATGAAAACGTGACTCAAGGGAACTTCCAGATTTCTTTCCCATTTTCATGTGCACTCTATAACATATTTTAATAGACCATTATGTTTATAAAATCAATCAATTTATTATTATAATATATCTTGGTTCATATTTGGTTTTATTCATTCTATTATTCCTTTTTCTTTTTAATCAATCCTTAATATTTTCCATAAACCACACTAAAATGTTTTATTTATAACATTTTTAAAACAATATTTTTATAGGTATCCACTTAATTTCTAATCCAATTATTATGATCTATACCTATATTACCATATTAATTTCCATGTATTATTTAAATACTTTCTATCATGTACAACATCATAATATTCCATTATATTAGGACTTTTGACATGATTATGTTACCCAATTCTTTACATGGGTGACCCTTATGTTTATGTATGATTGTGAATGTATGATTATTTATGTGGAAAACATATTCACAAAAAAGTTATGATGGGTTCACCCATACATCACTCCAATTCATTAGTTAATTTTTAGTCACATGATATTTAATATGAAATGGTCTTGGTGGTTATCCTTGTCTCATGCTCCATGTGTAATGGTCTTGGTGGTTAGCCCTGAATCGTTCTCCTCCATTTGAAATTAGCCATGAATCATAATAAATTCTTTATTTATGTGTCTTATACATTACTATTATTTCAATGTTATATGATTCCATGTTCTCAATGTTATGATTCTATATTTTTATTCATGTTCTATGTGTTTTTATATCATTATGTTATGCCTTGTAACCTATATGTTTTGCATTATTGTTATGTTTACATACTATGGTTTTTAGATCATCCCTTTGTTCATGTCATCCCCCATGATTCCCTTTACATATATAAGGGATAAAATAGATTTAGTAACTCATTGCGGAGATTAACTAAAAGTTGTTTACATTTTGGTTTCATGATATTTAATTTTGTACCTAATATCTAGGACACTAGAATTTATTATCCATGGCTTGTAATTTGATGTATATTTTCACTTGAAATCGTGTAATGTAATGATTAAAAGGATAGGGTCACTATCAGTGTGCTGGTGGTGACTTTTTGAGCTAAGTTCAACTTATTGCACTTGGATTTTGATATATTCTCCTAATGTTGATGTGCCACTTTATGAGAATATGTATTACATTAGGCCAAATTTTAATGTTTATAATACGTTATCCTTGGAAATTGTTTTTTATATTGAATGGTTATTGTTTTATATTATATTTTTATGTATTGATGACTTGATATTATAGAAGAAAATTACCTTTGATTTTATATATGATGTTAGGTGTTATTTTCTAACACATAGGGATCAGAAAAACCCATTAATATTTGTCAGATCTAATTCTGGTATTGGTGTACTTGGTTTCCTGGGATAGATTATGAAACTGTTTTAATAAAGATGTGGTTTTGCATCATTCTATGATTTTAGTATTCATTCTAGGATGTCTTGGTAGAAAATATGTAGTCTTTTTGGGTCTTAAGAGGTAGTTATAAGAGAGTACCAAACCCACTGTCATCAGAGTGTGCCTTAAGTCACCAGGGGTGTTCGGTACAAGTGAATTTTAGTAATAATTGATCTAATTATTAACTATTAATAGTTTTATTAGTTTTTTTTGTTATCTATATATATATTTATTGAGTATAATATATGAGTATCCACATTGATGTTTTTAGGGATTCCTATTAATGTTATATAGAAAAATGAACCAAAGATGAAATTTAAACAAACCATAGATAAGAGATACATATGAAACATAAAAAGTGAACCCTCTAGTTTATCAAAACATCATCAAGATAGTTTTATGTTCTATCAAAGATCTGGGATAGGTATATGAATCAATTCTGGTTCAGGATCTAGTAGTTTCACCTTGAAGGGATGAATCTATAAATCTTGTATAGGAATTTCTTTTCTATAAATTACAATCTTTCAAAGGAAAAAATGATACTCAAGAGGTATCAGACTAGTTAAAAATTATTGAGATAATTTTTAAGTTCTTAGATACTCCGAAACCTATAATGGTTAACTGTTCCACCTTTATGCTTGAAGGGCATAGTAGGATGTCGTGGGATTCAATGGTTAAAAAGAGAAAACTTGATGTCCTAGAGTAGAAATACATTAAATGCCAATTTAATTAAAATTTATATCATTATTCAATGGTTTTGGTAAATTATATGGAGTATATCATCTTCCAAAAGGGTGATAATACCGTAATGCACTATGAAAATGATTTTTCTATAAATGTACAGTTTTCTCTTGAGGTGGAGACTAATTATAAACATAAGGAATAAATATTCATGGTCGATCATCGACCAAATATCCAATCCTAGCTTTTCATTCTAAATATCACTTTTTATATTGATGCACTAGAATGTGGATTGATGGATGAGCTTGTTCTAGATGGTAGGATAGTTTTGATGAGAGATCATATAACTCTATGTGGTAGTTTTGTCAGTATCGTTATAAGAAATTGGATGCATGATGAGTCAATTATTGATCTCATCATAAGTCATCATCTAGACCTTCTTTGGTGTTGGAGAAAGGCCATTTGGCATACTTCTATTGTGGAATGGTTTGGAATTCATGGTGATTTTTTACTATTCCACCAAATATTTATTTTATGTGTTTTCCTCATTCAATATATAGAAGTTCAGTGATTCCATTCTTCCCTACATAGTGGAATGGGATCAAATCACTTAAAAATACTATGGTACAATCAGATTCTTTATGAACTATGGGTTTCATGACCTGACCCTACCTGGGCTCGAGCCGTAACTACTCCATGCTCGCCTCCATTGGCCAGGGGCTGGAGACCAGCGCCGAAGGCACAACAACTCGGGGAGGCCTCTGCCTAATAACATGTAGACACACACGCAACAAACTCAATGCAACAGTTCAGAGTAAAAAGGAGAAGTAAAGGGAAACTGCTATAAATATAAACCTCAAAGTGCATCGACCTCTACAAGTACAATGTAAAAACTGAAAAGAGAAGGGGAAAAACATGCGCCCATCCAAAAAGTTCCACAACCCGACAACAGGAAACAAAAGAAACTACTGACGGGTCTCCCACCAGGATCCCGACCACGACCACCGCACGCGGTCCAAGCTCCCAATCTCCTACGCTCCAATGAAGTCATGCTCCACCTGTCCGTCGTCTGCAAGGGCACACCAAGTGAAGGAAAAGCCCAAGTAGTGGTGAGTATAAAAATACTCAGTAGGATACCATGAAGGCTCGAGGGAGCAACAAAAGGAGGTACTGAAGGGTGAGCAGTAGAGCAAACAGAAAAGTAGAGGAGTACAACTGAAAGTGTAGTAAGAGTACAGTAAAGTGTCCAGCTCAACCCAACAAGAGAAAGGTGGAAGAATCATCCTAACACAAGGAGCTAGGAACGCTGAGAAGATGCACTTATTGTCGATCTTTCGATGCCTATAGAAGGAGAGTAGACTCATCCAACCACGAAAAGCTAGACACGGAAATCACGTGGCATACCCCGTGCGTCTTCTCCTCTCCTGTAAGGAGAGTAGAGAAAACCCAAGGAGTGGGTGTAGGAACAAGGTATATACAAGTATATATGCTCAACAAGTAGCCCGAACAACGTCATAAGGGGATCTCCATCCCGTAGCTCAGCCCAAGAAAAGAGTATCCAACATTCCCAAAAGTAAACTCCATCGATGCCCCGCATCCCGCAGGTCTTCCCCGAACCGCAAGTCAAGGGGCTCAATCACCACACCTCGACACTAACCGCTTTGGGCGGCACTGACTCGCCCGCACGGTTTTAGGTCGCGTCACAAGGACATGTCTCGGTGGGGGAAAGCGCTCCTCGTACTTGAGAGTTCTGGGGGAACATCAAACCACACCACGTCATTGCCCCGCAGTCGAGAAGTCTGCTCAAAGTCGACAGGCGACACCCTGCCCAGCCCCGCTAGAGTATCCCTGGATGTCAATGGGTTCCCACTACAGGGAGACGTGGAAATTCGACGGGTTCCACACAGCCCAGTCCCATAACAGGGTAATCCACTGGAGGGCGACCCAGCTAAAGTCTATGACGGGACCACTACCCAGCCCAGCTGGAGGTAACCCGGCATCGGGGACCACTGCCCAGCCCAGCTGGAGGTATGTCCGGCATCGGGGACCACTGCCCAGCCCAACTGGAGGTAAGCCTGACATCGGGGACCACTGCCCAGCCCAGCTGGAGGTAAGCCCGGCATCGGGGACCACTGCCCCACCCTGCTAGAGGTAAGCCTATCACTGCTCTGGTCATCCCTGCTGGATTGTACTGCTCGGTGAACACCATTGTACTGGACATCCCTGTTGGTTGGTAACCCACTGGCGAGCCCTGCTCGATACAACCTCAGCCCTGCTGGAAACGACCTCAGCCCTGCTGAAAACAACCTCAGCCCTGCTGGAACAACCTCCACCCTGCTGGAACTACCTCAGCCCTGCTGGAAACAACCTCAACCCTGCTGCAACAACCTCAGCCCTGCTGGAAACAACCTCCTGGGTAGAGGATCGGTGCCCGCGTAAAGTGTTGGTCACACCGAAACCACAAGCTCTACCAGGGAACACTGAGCAACGGGAGAAACTCCCCAGGCCTCACAAGTCGATCCCGCTCCAATCCGCTGAGTCACAGTCGAAGCGGACCGAGACATCCCATTCCAGAAAGTGAGGAAAACACCCACGGTGTACGAACACCCGTATTCGCAGACGGTGTCATAGTTCGGTGAAAGGGAACAGTATCGAAACCCCTCACATCCGAAGAAGTAGAGGAACCAAACCATCTCTGTCGGCCAAACCATCGAGAAAAAGGCCAGGGGGAGACTGATCAACCCTACTGGTCAGAAAAAAGAGCACTAGGCCAGGGGAAACTCCGCCCTACTGGTCAAACAAACGAGCACAAAGCCAGGGGAAAACTCCACCCTGCTGGTCAAACAAACGAGCGCAGAGGGACCCTCTATGTCGCGAGAGGTCAAAGTATGTAAAGCAGATCACATCACGCGCGTGGGTCCCACATGACGTGTGGCCCCAAGTCAAACCCAACTGAGCACACAAACATCCTAAGGTACAAACAACCACACGTACCTCCAGGCGCTCCCGTATACTCCCAGAGTATACCTCATTCCAGCCCAAAGGCTATCATGCACACGACACCCAGTGTCAACACGAAGGCATGACGTAAAAACTACACCTCCAAGGCCCAGGAACGGCCAACCACATCTCGTGAACCATTTTGATCACTCTCCCAAGAGTGCCCGATCACGCACCAAGGGTCTGCTACAGACAATGTAGGGCGAACCACCACTAGAGCACCTCTCTTGCTCCACATTTAACAAGATCACGCAAGAGGCTCCGCACAACCCAAAGGATCACACCGTTATGATCCTCGCGAAAAAACATGCGAGATAGACTTCTTACTCGCCTCCAATGGATATCCGACGAAAAAGTCACCAACACCGCCTCACGTCGAAACAGCATCCCGTGATCCCGAGCCTCGGCCCCGAAAACAGTCGGGCGCATCACACCTTTGCGATCCCCTCAGGAAAACATGTCAAAAGCACTAATCACTTGAGTGCCACATATATCTGGAGAAAAAGGTGCATCCCGGCACACCGCACATGAGCGGTGCCACGTGGGACCCGCAACCCAGTCCGGAAACTCAACCAACGGATCGCACCGTTGCGATCCTCTCAAAAAGCACACAAGATGGACTATTCACTTGTCCAAAAAGGTCGCCCGGTGATTAAGATGGAAAATCATCGTCGTCACCCAAACGGCCCTCATGGGTCCCGCACCATCGTGCAGAATTACAGCGGGCAGACTACGCCAACGCGATGCCCTCGGAAAAACACCCAACATCGACTGCTCGGACACCCCGAACAGACGTCCGAGGGAAAAAGCCACTAAAAGCTGCACGCATCCCAAAAGACGAGTCGTGGGGCCCTCGCCTCAACTCTATCTTCAACGCCCGGAACCAACCTGGAAACTTCCGCCTTGACGTCAGTGTTCCAATGCCACTGACGGCGCTCAAAACGGACGTCAGACGCGTCTGCGCCGTCCAAAACAAAATTCATGGGGATTACGCTCCTCCACCTAAGGACATGTCGTGCCTAAGCGGCCCCTCGTTTAGGGAATTAAAAAATCCCGAAACCATCTCAAAAGAACGTGTCGTCAATTCGGTTCCACCGCCACAGACAGTGTTCAAAACGGACACCCGTAGCGGAAATTAATGGTGTCCGAACACCGAGGGGGCAATACCCCTGGGGCTGGACCGGCCTGGGGCGGCCCGCGGCTTAGCCGCGCGGCCGGTCATTACCACCGCATGAAGATCCGCGTGGCGTGGGTCTTGGTTGCTGCGCGGGGGTCACGCGACGCGACCCCGGGGTCGCCGCTCCATGGCGAACTGCCTGCGCGCCGAGGCGCTCCGCCTAGCGCCGACCTCCTCTAGATGCCGCCCCCTTCGCCCGCAGCTGAAGGAAGGCCGTGCCCCGACCTCATCCATGTGCTCCACCAGACACCCGCGGACGCCCACGGACACCCCTCGCCTGCTGCCGCTACGAGCCCCCGGCCGCCTGACGCTCGGTCGAACCACCGCGCCGCCCTGCTGATCCCCCCCATTTCCCGCAAACTTCGGCGATCATCCGTGAGAAGCTCGGGACTCGGAATTTAAATCTGAAAGATGAGTCGGAAAGATAATTTACTCTACTACGCATTCATGTGCTTTGATCTAAATTTTTATGAGGAATAGAAAGTGAAAAACGAGCTCAAAGTAGGTACGTGAACAGAAAATACAACGCAACATCCTACCTCGCGGGGCTTCGCCCGAAGCTTCGCGAAGATCCGCCGGCCACCACGCCTCACCAGAGCTGTCTCGCCGGAGCATCTCGCCGGAGGTGGAGGAGGAGTGGGAGAAGAAGGGATGCCTGGGGGAATGGGACGGAGAAGAGGGAGGTGGGTGTGTTAAGTGTTTAAATAGAAAACTCTTAACCACCCGCCTGTTGGCCCGAACCCGAACTCCCGACGGGGTCGAGGTTAAGCATCCCCTAGGGTAAAAAACACCTCCTGAGCAAAAAGGCGGTCTCAGAATTTTTATCCGAGACCCCGTTCAAATGTTATAAAATTTATCGTCCGAAGCCGCTAAATTACGGAAACGCCCCTGGGGCCATTTTTCAAAAACAGCCCGCGCCCGCGAAACTTATTTCCCTCCTAGTGTAAACGGCACATTCCGAACTCAACGGTGACCTCTTTTTTCCAATATGAGCCACCGTTTAAGAGATACCTACATTTCAACATTAAACTAATTAATTTAATTTATTTAATCCGTTTAACATTCCAGATGCGAGCGAGGGGTCCAAACATCCCGCGCCGACAAGATTTATGTCGTTCATATGGTAAACACCTCATTCCGGACCCATCCGTACACTTGGATCTCTGATCCGGAACTCCGTTTAGCAGTTATCCTATTTATTTATCATTTCCAGTGTAAACACAGTGAAAATTTAATTCTGGACACTCTGGGGCTCGGAATCGCATGCCGTCTGAAGGCGCTGCTCTGGAATATCATCATGAATATTCCAAAGTCTTTCTCAGCAAAAATCGGGTTCTTACATCATTCCCTCCTTCAAACTTTTCGTCCTCTAAAAGAAAAACTAGGGAGAAACACAGGGTACTAAGCCCGCACCTGGTTTTCCGTACCCAAAAGAACCCACACATAGCTCTGCGTCATCACACACAGACCAAAGGATTGATCTGTCCACATGAGGTCGGCCCTTGCGGGCTTCGTGCACCGACTCTAGACATTGGGTTTAGGGCAAGGCGGTAGGGTACCTCCCCATCCCTTTGCACGGTCTCAAACGGCCTGAAGGCCCTCGAGGGTAGCTCACTTCTCCGGTCAAACCTCTATGTCGCACGCCGCGACTGGAATCACCGCCCGCACCTGGAGCAAGGACCGGTGATTCCCTCCTTCAGAATATCTATATGGTTAAACACCCAACGATATCTGGTCATACAAGATTCCATAGTCGATGCTCTCTTACACGGTCAAAAGGCGAAAGAGTCAACACCATCGACTAAAGGAAAAGGTATCATGCCCCTTTTTTCTTACCAACACAGGGACAAACCCGACGCCCTGCGTCACCCTAGTAACACCTCAAACAAGGAGCAGGGACAAAATCCATCCACACGCAGAGCCTAAAAATTCTTCTGCAAAAAGTAGAAGATTCTCAAGGGGTACCTCTCACCATCCCATGCTCTGCAGGATCGTAGACATCCAAATCTTGCGGCTGTCCGTGGTCCCCAACTGTCAGCTCCCGGAGCCTGACGTGGACCGCCTAGTGGTGATGGAGAGATCTTGTAACGTCGTCCCCCACTACCATCTCCTCCCTCTCCTCTGCTAGCACCACCTCCCTGGGTACTACTCTGATCATGGCGCTACCTCTGCCATGGTGGTGCGCCTGCGGCATGCCCGAAGCTCTCAGTAACTCAGGTCGTGCAGTCTCGTGACAAGTGACTTCTCCCATCACAAGCATAGCACAAGCGCTCTCTGGGATACCCTGGTGCCCTCCGGTGCCACTGTGGTGTACGACCATGCCCCTGAGTCCGGTTTTCAGAAATCCACCAGCGTCGAGGTTCTGCTTGCCGACGCCCACTAGCTGCGGCAGACGTCTCGGCTCTGTCGCGCCCACTGCCACTACCAACCACAAAACATGATAGGAAGCCCTCTTTCACCATCGCCTGCTCTAGAATCCCGACATATGTGGAAATTCCCAAGGGTACTATGACAACACGAATCTCTCAGTGGAGACCCTACTCAAAATTCCGCATTCGGAGGTTGTCGTCACGGACTAGGTCCGGGTAAAAGCGTGCACGTTCTGCAAAGCTACCCGCGTACTCGGCCACCGTCATCCCTCCCAGCTGAAACTAAAAGAGCTCATGAATCCGAACAGAGTGCAAGCAGGAGGGGAAAAACTCCTCATGGAGAAACAACTGAAATTTGTCCAACGAAAGTGACGACTCGTCAAGAAACTGAGTCACCAGACTCCACCAACGCCGAGATTCTCAACGAAAAAGGGTGGCTGCCAAAGCCACTCTCTGATTTGTCAGCATTTTCACAAGCCTGAAAAGGCGAACCACTGCCTTGAGCCAAACCTCTGCTGCCTGAGGGTCTTTATCACCACTGAACCTCAGCGGTCTCTGCCGCTGGAACTCACGGAGTGCGCTCAAACTACACTCAGGCTTAGCCTACTCTGCTGAAACTGCCTGATACTCAACAGGTGGGGGTGCTGCTACCAGCCCACCCGGAGAACGGGGCTCGCACAATGGGTCCTGGACTGTGGCCTCGTAGCTCATAGGGTCTTCGTCACGAACCAATGCTGGTATCCTTGCTGGCTGTCCTCGTGGAAACATCCTGAATATTATCAAGGTGTGCCGCAGTCAGATGAGCATATATCTATATACCAATAGCAACGATGGGGAGCTGACTCAATAAGGACATTAAAAGACTCAATCCTATGTGATGCACAAAAAATTTTCCCCTGCAACAAGTGTCTTAGCATGCCGAGTCGACAAGAAGGTTATCAAGGTCCTGGTGAATGGATACGTCGGCCAGTGCACCATCACTGGACTCCTTGGCCTGAGATCCGCTCTCGAGACACATTAACATTGGTGCCCTAAATCCCAACCAATTACTCTTTTAGGGACGTACAAACAAAGTCCCAAAGAACGAACCACCTCTGATTCCACTTTGTCACGACCCGACCCTACCCGGGCTCGAGCCGCAACTACCCCAAGACCGTCTCCATAGGCCAGGGGCTGGCGACCAGCGCCGAAGGCACAAAGACTCGGGGAGGCCGTTTCCTAAGAACCTGTACACACACACGCGGCAAACTCAATGCAACCGTGCAGAGTAAAAAGGAGAAGTAATGGGAAACTGCTATAAATATAAACCAGAAAGTGCATCGACCTCTACAAGTACAAATTACAAACTGAAAAGAGAAGGGAAAAAACACGCGCCCAACCAAAAAGCTCGACAACCCAGAAACAGGTAAACAAAAGAAAATGCTGACGGGTCTCCAACCTGGAACCCGGCCACGACCACCGTACGCGGTCCAAGCTCCTACGCTCCACTGAAGTCACGCTCCACCTGTCTGTCGTCTGCAAGGGCACACCAAGTGCGGGAAAAGCCTAGGCATGGGTGAGTATAAAAATACTTAGTAGGATACCCCGAAGGCTTGAGGGATCAACAAAATGGGGTACCGCAGGGTGAGAAGTAGAGCGAACAGAAATGTAGAGGAGTACAACTGAAAGTGCAGTAAGAGTACAATAAAGAGTCCAGCTCAACCCAACCATAGAAATGTGGAAGACTCATCCTAACACAAGGAGCTAGGAACTGTGAGAAGATGCACTTCTCTTAGATCTTTCACTACCTATAGATGGAGAGTAGACTCATCCAACCACGAGAAGCTAGACACAGAAATCACGTGGCATACCTCGCGCGTCTTCGCCACTCCTGGAAGGCGAGTAGCCAAAACCCAAGGAGTGGGTGCAGGAACAAGGTATATACAAGTCTATATGCTCAACAAGAAGCCCGGACAACATCGTAAGGGGATCTCCATCCCGTAGCTCAGCCCAAGAAAAGAGTAGCCAACAGTCCCAGAAGTAAACTCCATCGATGCTCAGCATCCCGCACGTCTGCCCTGAAACGCAAGTCAAGGGGCTCAATCACCACACCTCGACACTATCCGCTTTGGGAGGCACTGACTCTCCGTCAAGGTTTTAGGTCGCATCACAAGGACGCGTCTCAGTGGGGGAAAGCACTCCTCGTACTTGAGAGTTCTGGGGGAACGTCAAACCACACCATGTCACTGCCCCAAAATCGAGAAGTCTGCTCAATGTCGATAGGCGAACCCCTTTCCAACCCCGCTGGAGGATCCCTGGAAGTCAACGGGTTCCCACTATAGGGAGACCTAGAAAGTCGACGGGTGCCACACTGCCCAGTCCCGTAACAGGGTAATCCACTAGAGGGAGACCCAGCTAAAGTCAGCGTCGAGACCACTGCCCAGCCCAGCTAGAGGTAAGACGGCATCGGGGACCACTGCCCAGCCCAGCTAGAGGTAAGCCCGGCATCGGGGACCATTGCCCAACCCAGCTGGAGGTAAGCCCGACATCGGGGACCACTGCCCAGCCCAGCTGTAGGTAAGCCCGGCATCGGGGACCACTGCACAGCCCCACTGGAGGTAAGCCCGACACTGCTCTGGCCATCCTTGCTGGATGGTACTGCTCGGTGAACACCACTGTACTGGCCATCCCTGATGTAATGTGACCCACTGGCGAGACCTGCTCGATACAACCTCAGCCCTGCTGGAAACAACCTCAGCCCTGATGGAAACAACCTCAGCCCTGCTGGAAAAACCTCAGCGCTGCTGGAACAACCTCATCCCTGCTGGAAACAACCTCAACCCTGCTGGAACGACCTCAGACCTACTGGAAACAACCTCCTTGGCAGAGGATCGGTGCCCGCATAAAGTGTTGGTCACACCGAAACCACAATCTCTACCAGGGAACACGGACCAACGAGAGAAACTCCCCAGGCCTCACATGGAGATGCCGCTCCAATCCGCTAAGTCACTGTCGAAGCAAACCGAGACATCTCATCCCAGAAAGTGGGGAAAACACCCACGATGTACGAACACCCGTAGCCGCAGACGGTGTCGCAGTCCGGTGAAAGGGAACCATCCCGAAACCCCTCACAACCGAAGAAGCTGAGGAACCAAACCAGCTATGCCAACCAAAACATTGAGAACAAGGCCAGGGGGAGCCCGCTCAACCCTACTGGTCAGACAAAAGAGCACCAGGCCAGGGGAAACTCCGCCCTGCTCGGCAAACAGACGATCACAAAGCGAGGGGAAAACTCCACCATGCTGGTCAAACAAATGAGTGCAGAGGGACCCTCTACATCGAGAGAGGTCAAAGTATGTAAAGCAGATCACGACACGCATGTGGGACCCAAACGACGTGTGGCCCCAAGTCAACCCCAACTGAGCGCACAAACATCCTCAGGTACAAAAAACCACATGTACCTCCAAGAGCTCCCGTATACTCCCAGAGTATACCTCATTCTAGCCCAAATTCTATCATGCACACGGCACCCAGCGTCAACGCGAATGCATGAAGTAACAACTCCACCTCAATGGCCCAGGCACGACCAACCACATCTCGTGAACCATTTGTATCACTCTCCCATGAGTGCACGATCACACGCCAAGGGTCCGCTACAGAAAAAGTAGGACGAACCACCACTGGAGCACCTATCTTGCTCCACATTTAACAAGATCACTCAAGAGGCTCCGCACAACCCTAAGGATCGCACCGTTATGATCCTCGCGAAAAAACACAGCAGATCGACTACTAAATCGCCTCCAACGGATATCCGACGAAAAAGTCACCAACACTGCCTCATGCCCGAACGACGTCCCGTGATCCCGAGCCTCGGCCCCGAAAACAGTCGGGCGCATCACAACTTTGTGATCCCCTCGAGAAAACACGTCAAAAGCACTACTCACTTGAGTGCCATGAATATCCGGAGAAAACGGTGCATCCCGGCACACCTCACAAGAGCGGTGCCACGTGGGACCTACAACCCGGTCCCGAAACTCAACGAACGGATCACACCATTGTGATCCTCTCGAAAAAGAACACAAGATGGACTATTCACTTTTCCAAAATGGTCGCCTGGTGATTAAGATGGAAAATCACATTCGTCACCCAAACGGCCCTCATGGGCCCCGCACCGTCATGCGGAATTACAACGGGAAGACTGCGCCAACGCGATTCCCTCGGAAAAACACCCAACATCGACTGCTCGCACGCCCCGAACGGACGTCCGAGTGAAAAAGCCACTAAAAGCTGCACACAGCTCAAAAGACGGGTCGTGGGGCCCGCGCATCAACTCCGGCATCAACGACTGGAACCACCCTGGAACTTCCTCCTTGACGCCATGGTTCCAACGCCACTGACGGCGCTCAAAACGGATGTGAGACGCGTCTGCGCCGTAAAAAAACAAAAATCTCGGGGATTACGCTCGTCCACTTAAGGACACGTCGCGCCTCAGCAGCCCCTCGTTTCTGGAATTAAAAATTCCCGAAACCATCTCAAAATGATTTTCTCGTCAATACGGTTCCACTGCCGCAGACGGTGCTCAAAATGGACACCCGTATCGGAAATTACGGGTGTCCAAACACCGAGGGTGAAAGACCCATGGGGCTGGACCGGCCTGGGCCGGCCCACGGCTTAGCCGCGTGGCCGGTCGCGGCCGCCGATTGAAGTCCCGTGCGGCGCGGGTCTTGGTCGCCGCACGGGGCTCGCGCGACGCAACCCCTGTGTCGCCGCTCCCTGGCGACCCGCCGGCGCGCCGAGGTGCTTCGCCTAGCGCCGGCCTCCTCTGAATGTCACCCCCTTCTCCCGCGGCTGAAGGCACGCCGCGCCCCGGCCTCGTCCAGGCGCTCCACTGTACACCTGTGGACGCCCGCGGACACCCCTTTCATGCTGCCACTACGAGCCCCCGGCCGCCTGACGCTCGGCCGAACCACCGCGCCCCCTTGCCGATCCCCCCCATTTCCCTTAAACTTTGGCGATCATCCTTGAGAAGCTCGGGACTCGGAATTTAAATCTGAAAGATGCGTCGGAAAGAGAATTTACTCTACTACGCATTCATGTGCTTTGATAGAAATTGTGACGAAGAATAGATAGTGAAAAACGAGCTCGATGTAGGTACGTGAATAGAAAATGCAACGCAACATCCTACCTCGCGGGGCTTCGCCCGAAGCTTCGCGACGATCCACTGACCACCACGCCTTGCCGGAGTTGTATGGTTGGAGCGTCTCGCTGGAGGTGGAGGAGGATAGGGAGAGGAGGGGCTTCCAGGGGGAAGGGGAAGGAGAAGAGGGAGGTGGGTGTGTTAAGCGTTTAAATAGAAAACGCTTAACCACCCGCCCGTCGGCCCGAACCCGAACTCCTGACAGGGTCGAGGTTAAGCCTCCACTAGGGTAAAAAAACCTCCCAATCACAATGGAGGTATCATAATTTTAATCCAAGACCCCGTTCAAAAGTTATAAAATTTAACGTCTGAAGCCGCTAAATTACGGAAACGCCCCTAGGGCCATTTTTCACAAACGGCACGCGCCCGTGAAACTTATTCCCCTCCTAGGGTAAACGGCATATTCCGAACTCAACGGTGCCCTCAGTTTTCCAATCTGATCCACCATTTAAGAGATACATGCGTTTCAACATTAAACGAATTAATTTAATTTATTTAATCTGTTTAACGTTCCAGAAGCGAGCAAGGGGTCCAAACATCCCACACCGACATGTTTTATGTCGTTCCTATGGTAAAAACCCATTTCTGAACCCACCAGTACACTTGGATATTTGATCCGGAACTCCGTTTAGGAGTTATCCCATTTATTTAGCATTTCCAGTGTGAACACACTGAAAATTTAATTCTGACCACTCTGGGGCTCGGAATCGCATGACGTCTGATGGCGCTGCAATGGAATATCATCAAGAATATTCCAAAGTCTTTCTCAGAAAAAACAGGGTTCTTACAATGGGGATCTATCCATGGAAATCGGAAATGAATCTTCTTAATGTAGTGTAATATTCTCCAAAGGGAGTTAATACAGGACTATAAGCGGGGATAGGTACCATCACTATAACTTCATAACTAGTGATTTTTTAATTTGATATTGTTGTATCTCAGTCATTCATATAAACTTTTTGTGTATTTTTTATACCTTCATAAAGATATTATATCTTATGTGATGGATATTTCTATTCCCATTTGAATGAAGAGAGATTAAGGACATTGATTTCCATATTGTATCATCTCATTATTAGAGATCAAGCTCAAATAGGGTTTCTAGTTCTCCATATGAAACCTATTTATGTCATTATCATGGTGGATTATTAAACCACCGATTAATATTAGATTGATTGTTAACTTTGTGGGTCTACATTACTAACCTTGATGGGATGTGACATTTCATCTTGGAAGAATTGGTCCTGAGGTTGAGTAAAACTAGACCGTACATTCAAGAGTTGGTCACTGTAATATAGATGATTTAAAAATAAGTAATTAGAAATATTGGGTATAGATATACCTCAGGTTTTCATCTAATTTACCTATGTTTTTTCATAAATTTTTTTGGGTTTTTCATTAGGATGGGAAGTAGAGTTTTCCATTGACTTGGTATAGGGTACCCATCCCATATCTAATCCATCTTATCATATACATCTATCTAAATTGAATGAGATAATGATCCAATTGGATGATATTTTTAAACAATTTGTAGACTTTTGTGTTTCACCTAGGTGTTATCCTATTATTTTTTCAAATAAATCTGATTGGATTCATTTATTTTATCTTGATTACTAAAAAATCAATCAAGTTACGGTAAAGAAAAAGTATCCATTAACTAAAATAGATGATTTTTTATCCACTTAAATGGGTTAGTGGTTCTCGAATATTGACCTTCAATCTGGTTACTACCAATTTATAATTAAGTAATCTGACATTCCAATGACCACCTTACGAAGTAGGTATTTCCATTTTTAGTAACTTTTTATTACATTTAGTATAACCAATGTTAATGAAGTTTTGATGGAATTGGTGAATATGATATTCCATGAGTACCTTGACTTATTAATGGTGGTATTTATGGTTTACAACTTGGTATAATCTAATAATTATTAGGATAATGTGAGTCATCTGAGAGAAGTTATATAAAATTTAAGAGATCACTGACTTTATTCAATGCTATCAAACTGTTTTTTCTGGATATGGGATGTGATGTAATTGGAATACATAGTCTCAGAACATGTTAATTTTTTTGATCTTAAGAAATTAAAATCTCTTATAACAATGGAATTATCATGAAATATATTTTAGGTTCATTGATTCCTAGGTTTAGTGGGGTACTAACTATGTTCCATTAAATATTTTTCATTGTTGGATTCTTAAATATTTGAACTCACATGGGAAAGAGTAAAGATATTATGGGATGAGAAATTCCAAATTTTTTTTATTATTTAATGAATTTTATACTTCAATTATAGTATTGAATCTTCCAGATGTAGGGAAAGGGTATTATGTATTTTTTGAAACAATGTTTTCAAGTTTTCACAAAGATCACTAATATGGTGATTATGGGGTTGCCTAGGTTTCCTAAAATCATATACCAAATGATATTAATTATCTAACTCATGAAATAAAACTCATATATGTGAAACACTCTATCAAGAGTTGGAATATTTACCTTCTCAAATAATTTTTTACTCTCTATTTCGATCAAAAAATTATAATTTATATCTTCTCACAAAAATATTTGAATATCAGGAAAATCTATAAGGGTGAATACCTATAGTATTTTTATTTTAAATTTCGTAAACCCTTTTAAATGGTAATGCTATTTATTATTTATTGTGTAGGATTATTTTAAAAATTGATATCAAAGAGTTATTAGAAGAGTGTAATTTGATGGCTCTCTTCAATCTCATTCACTTGGGTGTCTAGAAGATGGTATTGATGTTGTTTTGGCATGAATGCTATAGACCTCATATTTTCTAAAGATGATTATTTAGTATTAGTATCTTGATGATGAGTTTCATAACATTATGGTATTTTTATTATTTTGGGGAGACCATAAATGAGCGGTGCTTATCTTATGAGGGAATCCAATGGCTTTGAATCTGATATCTCATACCTTCCCATGTGAGAAACTCTATGATGGGGGATTACCCTATTTACTAATTTTATGTGAAACCTATCACAATGAAGATGTACTATATTTTATGGTGACTATTATAGTGGAAATTCATGAGACAAGAAATCTCTTATATTTTTTCCCATTGTTATACTTCCCAATAGTTTAAATATCAGCACCAAAATCCATTATGTTGGTTTTAGACCATCTTCTGTCAACTATAATGTGGGATGAATTTTCTATTGATTTTTTTGGTTGTATTACCACATACTCCTCAATCGAATAATTCTATATGGGTAATGTAAAATTGGATTAAAAATTAGTTCACTCTAGATCCAGTTGAGATATAACCGAAGTTAAACTTTTGGGATTCTTATATTTGTAGGTATTAGAAATACTACATGGAGTTCCATCTATAATAGTATTTGAGGGGGATCCCCAATTTACTTTTCATTTTTTGGGATGCCTGAAGGAGTAATTGGGATACCTAGTGATCATGATTATGAGTTATCATCTAATGATGGATATCCATATAGAGAAAGCTATATAGATCTTGGAACACAACATTTTACACTATATTCTTCATTTTTCTACATTATTGAATGTACACCTATATTTGATGTGTTTTCCTAGATCAAAATATATATCAGTCCTCCATTCTTATAGAACCCTTTGAGGCATTTTATGTAATCCTATTAAAATCATTGTTTTGTTGGTCATATATTGTTGAAACATCCTTGATTGAATCTTATTTATTCTATGATACGAAAAAATGTATTGTGTAGTTTTTTCATAGAATTACTGTAGGACATAGATAATATAATTCTTATATTAATCTCAACAGTAAACATTTATTGATTTTAGTTAGTGAAATGGTGTTCTTGATAGATTCTCCTTAGTTGTGTCACTAGAAACCTTGAAAAAATGGAAATCATTCACCGAAAACATGGGAACATTTGAGGATATAGAGAATATTGTGATGGTTGAATACTTATTTGAATTTCAACCACAGTGGATGTCAATTCATAACATGCCTGACATATCATAGCTTCAATTGTATTTTTTTAACCCATGTCATGTTTTTAGATGTGAGGACATTTATGTTGAACCCGGTTTGTTAGTGATGGGGAATCTGGTCAATATTGATGATTTCAAGACAATGGTTCTTTGTGGGAAATCGATAAATTTGGTTTGATTGCTATGGAATTACATTTTTTTATTCACATGATACATGGGAGTATGAGGCACTAATAATAGAGTAGTTGCCTCATCTCTTTCATATGGAGTTTTCATAAAATGATATCTAGGGGTATATTTTTTATGGTAGATATTTTGTAACATATCATTTCCACTTTTCGATACTACTTATTCCTTTTTATATGATTAATTTTTTGTGGGTGTCATTTGGAATTTTTTGAGGTTTTTGGAATTTATGGCGCTTTTCAAGGGAGTGTGCAATGAATGTGAGGGGATGCATCGCAGTGTGTGTGTGGCTATGATGATGGGATTTTATTGTGATTTGGAACTATATGATGGTGTTTTGAGACCACTTCCATATCTGGAATGGTTTCAATGTAGACGATATGGTTGTGGTGTGGTGGATTTTTGGAGCCTCTTCCAATTTTTCCTGGACTGTGTGGTAGAGGATAATTGAACTATATAGGTTGTTCTGGGTGTCTCTTCAATTATGAGGGGAGATAGATTGTGGTGATTGGGATAAATTTTGGACTTACCCTTGTTGAAGCAAATTTGGTTGATGATTATGGAATGTGTTTATGAGGATAGTCGACCACGAGGGGTTAGGGAATGGTTTGGGGTGTTTTCTCCATGGTCTATATTGTTTTCACAATTCTATATTGTAGAAATGTGGGGAGGTAGCATGGTATAGGTTTTGAAGACATTAATATTATGATGATTTTTTAAATTCAATGTTCACATATTTTAATTCTTTTTGAATTCTAGGATTTTAATGGATCTCAAGAGAGGATTTTGGCCATACTAACACATTTTATTCTCAGACTGAGGTACCAATTGATTTCATTGATTCCTTTCATGTATGTGTTGTCTCTTTGTCATGGAATAATTTTTTTTACTTATATACATATTTGAGGGTGAAAAATACTGATGATATTATTATATTGGATCTTGATTTTGATGGATATTGATACCAAAAATTCCTTATTGATTTTCATCAAATTTGACTCTCCATTTTCATTCCATTGTTGGGTGATTCATTGATAATTTTATCTGGTGAAAATAAGGTATGTGGATTCCTAAGGAATGAACTAAAATTGAATCCATTATTTTCTTTCTTGATCTATGATTTATATTGAATTGTTTTCAAAACCATGAATTATGATTATTTATTTCAATGGAATGATATTTTCTAAATAGGAACCTATTTTTGAAGGATTTGAAAATATATTGTAACATGAGAAAATATGTATTTAAATGACGTGATTTTGATTCATGAGAAAAATGGATTATAATGGAAGATGATTAATAAGGGAAGAATCTGATGATAAAAACTATTTTGGTTTTGAAATTGAAATTTAATGTTTAACTTTACATTAGGAATCTGAACTATGAATATTGAAATGATTTAAAATAAATGATTTTATCATGATTATTGATTGATTAATTGAAGTACATGTGAGCTTGTTTAGTTAGTGGGTGATTAGGAAACAAACACTATGACTCTTACTCCCTAGCGATGGATTGAAGATGAAAAAAATTTATCCATTTTCATTATGATTTTCCTGAATGGCATGTTTATTGATTATCAAAATGGATATAGATTTATGTACGTGCACATATACAATTATTTGTGATGACTGAATGCATGGTGTGACGATTATATATCCATAAACAAACTTATCTCAGGGTTTATGAAGAGTATTCTTGGATTTTATCTGATTATTACATTCTAGTTTTTATAACACTACTTTTTTCACGACCTGATATGATGGATCCCGGGCCGCAACATCCCAAGCCCACCTAAAATTGTCTAAGGGCTGGTGACTAGCACCACAAAGGCATATCACTAATAAAGGTGGAATTTTCAAAGTACCTATACACATGAACACATATCCATGATCTAAAAATTCATAAATGTAAAAACTAAGGGAAATTAATACATGCATAAATCTATATCCCACAATTAGAGTACAAATGAAGTATTGAATGCATAAAAAAGAAAAACAACACCCTCCAAAGAAAAGTATTAAATCATCTAACATTCTCAGAATGTTTGTATCACTCTCAACATAAACAATCAATAAGAACATCATCCAAGCTCCAGAAAACACCTCAGTCTGTCTAGATCACTAAGCTCCACCTACCTTGTGTCCACCATAGACTCTAACGAAAGGCTTGTGGTCTGCAAAAACACAAAACATGTGCAGGAAAATCTGATGTAGGGGTGAGAATAAAAATACACAGTAGTAACCCCAAACCCCTAAATTAAAAAGTATGAAACTGAAAGGAAATAGTCTACTCGACCTAGCCTGAGGGAAACCTAATTGAGAGAGAAACTCCATCTTGAACCATCCTCATGTGTACATGACAACTCAGCTCATTCGAAAAGGGTTTCAACCCCGATATGTGAAACACCACAAGAACTCCCAAAAATCATCCAGATATACTCATATCATACATTATCTCTCATTAGGTTCCAACCACATATCTAGAAACTAGATTCTATTTATAGGCTCTAACAATAACATAAAACCAAGAGAAAAAAATCCATGAGCTCAACCATCCATTATGGCCCTTGCCTAAGAGATACACTCCACCAGGAATAACTCTACCATTCCAAATGGTATATCGGAGAGAATGTGCTCCATCATGAAAATTTTACTAGGTCCTACTCCAGTTCCCAACACTAAAGGTCATGTAATCAAAACCTCGCATGCAGAAAAAGATAAAGAAACCCAAATGAAGAGGCCGACCAATCACCACTACACACATTTGAGAAAGCACTTCTCCACACTATACAACACATGTATCCCCCTATAAAAAGAGATTATGAATGTACTGACACATCGCAACTTCCCCACAGTCAATGGAGTACTACTCCTAACAAACCCATGAAACCTCTGTCTCTCCAGTAAAGAGTATACCACACCTCAATCCGTCAAGGAATCACTATCACTGATCTAGGTATTATTCTCATCATGTGGATGGGCCTAATAATTGAAACTGTATACAATAGTTGAAGGAGCTATAACTCTAATTGAGGACCCACTCCCTGTTACTACTCGGAGGTGGTGCTGTACTACTCCATAAGTGGGGACCTACACCCTGATACAATAGGGTAGTACTACTAATGAAGTAAATGCACCCTAATATGACTTGGGAGTAACACATCATAAATCAATGACTCATACCCTAACACGGTAGGGGAGTTCTACTTAGTTTCTAGAGTCCCTTCATCCTAGAATGATAGGGATGTACTGACTCTGACAACTCATTCACTATGGGTTACATGCACCATTACATTGTAGGGGAGTACCATCCCCATGATTAAGGACCCTCTCCCTAACATGGTAGGGGGTACTAACTCTTCAAGAACAATACGTATTGTGTACTTGTGCCCTGGAAAGATAGTGGATTACTAAATCCTATAATATAAGACATGCACCCTACCTGGTAACAGAGTATCCAATCTATCTATATGTTATATATAGAGGACTCGTTCCCTAATACAATAGGAGAGTGATGACTCCATGGATAGATAATTCACTCCCTAGTTAAACAGGGATTTACCTTCCCTACCATTACGAATGTCATGAGGAAAATAACACCCGAGTCCAACAAGGGAGTAACCCCCCTGGAGGAAACTACCCAAAGGTAATGTAATCACATCCATGATGTGGGGAGTATTGTATCCGCCTAATAATATAGGTAGGTAAAACCCATTACCTAGTCTAATTGGGGAGTGATATTCCAAGATTCTCTGTTTACAAAACATACCAATCTCCAACAGCAGATCAGTACTGCTCCACCAGTGTCTTGCTAGATTTATACCACATCATATATCATATTTCATAAAAAAATTCCACCATCGCATTCCACATGGAATAATTCTCATGATATACTACCCAAACGCCTAAATAGGATTCCCAAAGATGGATATATGGAAGGTGAAAGATCCCCTAAGGATCTCTTAGTATTTCACGGTTTGAAATGGGGAACAAACGACGTGTGAGCCTTCTTTAGATCCTTCCCACGTACATTTTCCACATGGGTTACAACCCGATTAGGGGTAAAAAATGTGTAGATGAGGTAAATTTAAGTTCCCTCATCTCTTGGCCCCTACTCGTGATCCTCTTCTACATAGGCTAGTCGATTGTGGCTCACACACACCATGTATCTCATACTACATGGAATTTTCAGATAAATGACCACCTTATCAGGTAGTTTTCCCAATTCCATGTAACAAAAACCATGTTCTTGTATCTAATCTATGTTTTAGTACACATATATGTTTTTTCACATGTCTATCCCTTGCCATGTCCCATGGTCTCGCGGTTTAGGGTACTACACTACGTGTAACCCCTATAGATGGTGTGTAGTGAAAAAATGTCATCTTCCCCAAATTGGAAGATTTACAAAAAAAGCTTTCAATAAAATACACACCATGTAGATAGTGATTCGTGTTTGGAATCACCATCAAAGTCACCCTATTGACCCCTACTCAACCCAAAACCCAATGTTCTGCCTTGTATGGATAAAAAAAATGCTATTGGGATCTAGAACCAGTAAACAAAAAAAAATTATCAGGACCAAAAAAAATATCCGTACATAGTTGGTGAAATTATGAAGCTATGGATCAATACTATTTTCCAAATCATTCTAGTTCTCAATTTGATGACAATCTACTTCTGAAATGGAGATCAATAACACCTCGTTGCATGGATTTGGTGTTGGTTTCATCATCACCAATGTTAAGGGGAGGATAGCAGTAGTAGTAGTCACTCCTCCTTTGTGTTTTTTACACAAAGATGAGGGGATGGGGTGGGTTTAGGTTAGTTTTAAATGAATCAGTTGATTAATTAAATCCACCTCATAACACATTTTCAAGAAAACACCCTCGATCAAAACTCGTGATGCAGAAGACCTTAGGTCATGCCTATGGTAAACGAAACATTCCGAACACAACTAAGGTCCCAAAAATATGATTCAAGAATACATATTGGAGTTATTTATGTTTCAATATATGTTTTTTGTGCATGAAAAATATATTTAATATATTTAATATCTCCAAACCAAGGATCCCTGGGCTCAGGCTTCCTGCATCAACTTAGAGCCCAACTCCCGAAATATTTTCTGAAATATTTCAATGTCCTTTAGTTCAAAACCCTATTCATTACTTTCTCCCCACATTTTGGATTTTTGTTCCCAAAAATTGAATGCCTATGAACAATGGATGATGTTGAGCTCCCCACTTGACTCCAAGGCCAGTGAGTTCGCAAGGGTTATAATACTGCTTACAAGAATGCACACAGAGGAACTATGAAGATAGACACACTCTTATATACAGATTATAACATGATAAAATCATAAAATAATTAGAAAAAGTCCCCTTAGATATGAAGGATAGGGAAATACAAAGCACCATAGTATTGCTGCAGTCATGGGGTCTAGTAGTACACCAGCTCACCAACCTGATGTAGATATTGATGGAACCCTTCAGTACACATTCACAATTGGATGGACTATACAACAGTCTCCTCAACCATGTTGCATTAAAGATCAACAGTAAATATATGAGGGTATTCGTGAAAAAAATCGGGCCACCGATGAGTAAATACTAGCTATCGCCATGAACTTCATCTACATAACTCTAGCTATAACACATCATACCATAATAAAAACACAACCACACCAACTAGCCACATTCCATCTGATTATGGGTGGTATGAAACCAATCCATACCGCAGAAACATTGTAGGGTCTAACTCTGCCACATACAATGATTCTAATCAATTATCTCCTACTTTTAGGGCCTCCATGATAAAGGGGGTCAAGAATGAAAACCTTGTTGGCATGGCCAAGACATTCTCTGAAACTTCAACGCATAACCTCCCCCGAAAATGCAATTATAAAAAACTCATCATCCACACCTCAATACTATTTTCATTTTACTTCATTGACTCACCTGCATCGTTCTGATCACATCAAAAAAACATGTCTCAATGGAGAAAGTGTCCCCCATCACTCATGAGTTCAACACTACATTAAACTGCACCACCTCCTCCTTGAGTGTGTTTGAAGGAAATTCGATGCTAAATATATATGGTTACCGATGAAAAAGCAGAGGGATTCCCAAACACACACTGAGTGTTACCAAGAACTTTTTCAAAAAGAATAACATTGGGTTCTACTGATGGCTCACAACAACTTATATAAACATCGAGCATGAGTGTAATGAAAAGAGTACCCACACAGTGCCTAAAAATTTATACCATTGAATGTATAAAGGTTGCAAGATGTACATCTACTCATCCTTAGAGATTCTAGGTCTAAGGAATCCTTGGATTACAGTTGTCCTCACCCATGTCCTCCAGCTCTCTAATCCTAGCATGGATCACCTAGGGTGTCGGTGGAAACCCCCTGAACATCCATCCACCTCAATCCATACTTCCAGATCCACCACCTCATTTTCCACCTTGCAGAACTCCTTGTCTAAATTCTTCATATACCATGTCGTCTCGTCAAACGACTCCCATTCAGTAGCACGATGGGTTAAAAAATCTATAGTGATATTCCTCTACCCGTCACAAACCTAAAACCACCTCTCATGTGATTGATATGATCCTCGGTTTGGATCCTACACTATAGACCCACACGTCTATGTCTGTGCATGGGTATGCCTCATGTGACAAAAATATATTACCTATAATCTACCAACTACTACAAATGCCTTAGCCTTATAACCACTTTTATAGGTCACATAGACCTATTTATTATCTAAGATACATTCCACCAATAGATCTCACTCAAAGCACTCCAGCATAGGATGGAATTCACAAGGGAATGACAAAATCCTTGATCTCTCGACACAATCTCTAATTTATGGTCTATGCACTGAATAACAGATCCCAATCCAAATCCAAAGTGTGTCATGAAAAGTCTATGAACCTCTCAAAAAACTCATCATATTTCATGCTTCCCTATCAAAGCTGAAGGTACGTATCTCAATGTGGTTGGGTAAACCTCTTCCATAATGTTTCACTCGATCTTGTCCCAGGTGAGTGTCGCCTTTTCATGATTCTATATCACTAGACTCCCCCATAACCCAACTAAACCATGGACAAGGCTCACTGCTTGGAAAACCATCTAATAAGAAGGTTTCCATATTAAGTGGAAAACTAACATGAATGTCACAAGCCAGCAATCCTCCACTTGGGATTCTGGATCATCCTAGTACCTCAGTGTTCACAACCTCTGTAACTCGTGTAATGAACATAGCCTACGAGCATCCTCAGCCTAAACTACCATTAAAACCCATTACTCTACTGGCGGTGTCACCACCAGAAGACCACCCATGGGTATCACCTTAGAATCAGTTCCCTATACTAAAGCCTCATCATATGGCGGATCTTTATCATGATCACGCTGTAAAATCCAATATGGTTGTATTCTCAGAAGAATCTTGAAATAGAATCGAGACATACCGTTGTCAAATATTATATCTAGGTAGCTAACTCAATAATGAAAAAAAACCAAAATTCAATCTTATATGATCCATGTACCATTTTTTAGTGACCATTATCATAAGGTGTTGAGTCGAAAAGTATGTTAACAATGTCCTAGTGAATGGAAACATATTCTTACACACAAACACTAAAACATATATCCTGATATCTAAACTTGAAACATCCTAACACTGTCACTATGTTATCCAAACCAAGATCACGACACTAAGATCCCAATGGGGAACTGACAACCTCTGATACAATACTATCATGACCCAACCTGAGGGGGCTGGGGCTGCAACTCCCCAAGAACACCTCCAATAGGTTTGGGGCTGAAAACTAGTAATGATAAGTCATATAAAAAACATGGAAGGAATTTCCTATGTACTGTTACACACACTCATATCTCCAAAATCAGAAATGATGAAATGTAAAAACCAAAGGCAACCAATTCAGTCATACATATATATCCCACAACTAGATTACAACATAAGTACTAAAATCATAAATGGATAAAACAGTCCCCACCAAATATAACAATAAATGAATCTAAACATCTTAGAAGGATGGTATCATTGTCAACTACAACTATTGGAAATCACATTGGACATGCTCTTGTAAACACCTTGGACTGTCTAGCTCACTATGCTCTACCTACCTCGGGCACTCTGTAGACTCCATCGAATGTTTTGTGATCAAAACAGGACACAAAACATGTGTGGCCAAATATCAAGAATGGGTGAGTATAAAAATACATAGTAGTCACCCAAAAAGCCCCAAAATAAAATGGGAACAACTGAAAAGAAATAATATTCTCGACCTAACCTGTGGAAAACACAATTGAGTGAGAAACTCCATCTTAAAACATCCTCGGCTATACCTATAAAGTCATATCAGTCTACAAGCGGTGTCAAATTCATCATGTGAAAACACCTAAAGAACTATTAGAAATCATCTAGATATACTCATTTTAGACACTAAGCCACATGATATTCCAACCTCACAGTTAGAAATAGGATTCTCTTCAAAGGCTCTAACAATAACATTGAACCAAGATAAAAAACTCCATGAGATCAGACATCCAAGATGGAACCCATAAAAGATATACACACCATCTAGAATAACTCTACCATTCCAAAGGGCTGGTCCGATAGAACTCAGTCCATCAGGAACATCTTACTTGGTCTTTCTATAGTGCCCAACACTAGAGGTGATCTCATCGGTATGTCCCGCCATATAGACGATAGAGAAACACAATCGAAGAGGACCACCACTCACCACTATACACATTTAAGGGATCATTTCTCTAGATTATGAGCCATGTGCATCCTCTATAACAAGAGAGAATGGTTGGACTCACACCTCACCAATAACTGTAGTTGAGGGGGTATTACTCCTAACTATCCAAAAAACCTATGTCACTTTTTAAGGATTATCATGCACCATAATATATCGAGGGATCAGTAGATCCTATATAGGTATCACTCAAATCATTTGGTAGAGACCACTTCTCATAACTATATCACCAAGTTGAGGGGGATCCAACTCTAATTGAGGACCTTCTCCTTGCTAATACTCAGAGAAGGGGGAGTATTAATCTATAAGAGAGGACCCAAAACCTAATCAAATATTGTAGTACTACTCATGAAGGACCTTCACCCTGATACAATATGGGAGTACCACTTCATAAATCGAGGACCCTCACCCTATCCCATATGTGTAGTACTACTCTGTGGCTAGAGGACCCGCACATTGGAATGACAGTGGAGTAACGACTATGCCAACTCGATCACTATAGGAGACTCACACATTGACATGGTAGTGTGGTATAAAACCATGAATAAGGACCTTCTTCTTAAAATGGTAGGGGAGAAAGAAATTATCCGAAACAACAGGTATGGAGGACCCACACCTTGTAATTATAGGAGATTGCTGACTGCAATAATAGAGGACCTACACCATATTCTGTAGGGGAGTACCAACTATATCTATATCTCATAATTTGATGACTTACACCCCGATCCAATAAAAGAGTGTTGATTCCATGGTTGGAGGACCCACTCTTTAGTCCAACAGGGGAAAACATACTCTACCTACATAGACGTCCCAGTCAAACCCACACCCAAGTCCATCAGGGGAGTAGAAACCTCAGAGGGAAAAAAACAAAGGTAACAAACCGATTCCCAACATGTGGGTAGTATCATATCCCCCTAAGAAGAGAGGTATGTAAAACCCACACCCTAGTCCAACAGGAGAGTAACAGTCCTACTGTCTCTTTATACGAACCATACCAATCTCCAGCACCTACTCAGTACCGCTCAACCAACATCTTGCTCGATTTACACCACTTCTTATCTCATAATCTATAACATATTCCTCCATCATGTCTAAAGTGGAAAACTTCTCAAGATATTCTACTAAAAAGTATAAATTAGAGTCCTATATAATGTGATATGAAAGGATAAAGAACCCTAGATGATCTCATAGTAGTACATGGTTTGCATGGGGGAACACAAAGCGTGTGTGCCCACCCAGACACCCACACATGTATCTTTTCAAAAAGTGTTCCAATCCATGTATGGGTACACAACGTGTATAGGGGGTACATGTAGTGTCCCTCATATCCCATAACCTTACCGTGTTCCTCTTATACACAGAGTGATCGACATTGTCCCTCACACACAATGTATCCCATACTACATAGTGTGTTTGGGTAAAATTCCACATGCCCATGTAGTTCTCTCATGTCCACATACCAGACCCCATGTATGTGTATCTTGATCAAGTGTCAGTATGTGAACATGTGTTTTCACATTGCTATCATAAGACATGTCCCATGGTAACATGGTACAATGAACTATATGGTTTGTAACCCCTATATATTGTGTGTAGTCCCAAAAGTTCTACTTCACCAAATAGGAAGAGATATATGGAATGTGTAACAAAACTACATGTCATATAGATGGTGATTCCAATTATAAATCACATGTAAAATCACATGATTCTCCCTGATTCAACCCAAAACCAATAGATCTACCTAGAAGGGATCAACAAAAAATACAATAGGGCACTAAAACCATAGAGCAACGCAAAACAAAAGTGATCGAGAAAAAAAAAGTCAAATCTGACTTCCTCATTGTAGAAACACCACAATGTTGGATCAAGAATTATGCCTAGATCGTTATGTATCTCGATCATATGATGATCTACATCAGAAATGGTGATCAATAACACCTTGTTGCATGGATTCGGCATTGGTTTCACTATTGCAAAAGGGAAAGAGATGATAGGATGAGGAGTCTCTCTTCCTTTATTTAAGGCACACCATGATGAGGTTAGGGGTTGATATTGTGTTAGTTTTTAATTAATTATTTAATTAATTAAATCCACCTCATAATTCCCCAACACCAAAACACCCTCAATCAAATCTCCCATCACAGATGTCCATTGGTCGCACCTAGGGTTAAACTTCTATTCGTGACTCAACTGTAAAATTATAAATCTGATATGAGCCTCTAAAATAGAGTTATTTATGTTTAATGTGAATCTAGGTTAATGATAAAAATATATTTAATATTTTTTATACCGCCGCACCATGTATCCTTAGGCCCTGTCTTCCCATGCCTACTAAACAACCAGCTCTAGAGATAAGTTCTAAAATATTTTGATGTTTTTGAGTCAAAACGTTGTTCATTATAACATTTTAATATCCTTTCAGTTTTACAAAAATGTATATTTAAGATAATTTGTAGATACATTCCGTCTATATGAATTTTAATCATGTTTTGATTGAAAAGGTTAAATGATTTATCATGTATTGTTTCATTTAAATTAAATCACTAGTGTTTTATTCTACTAGAACAACTTATAGAACCAGTTGTGATATACATATATAAAATTTATCTCATAAAATTCCTTTTAATTAAGGAAATAATATATTTTTCTATTCTAGGTCACGGAAAATGGAAAAGCGGAAGTTGTATATATTAGGTGTGACTAATTCATGGGACATTGGAGTGACGGTAGTGATTGGATGTGCTATTGTCCATTTATTTCATTGGGATTCTGATATCTTATCATGAAATTTATGTGTCACTTTTTTGGGTAACTTATTAATTTGAGACATATCTATCATTTTGTGGTAATTTATCCTCGATTGGTGTTTGGAATATTGATTATGCATTTTTTTATCTTCAACTAGTATCTATCAATGCATCAATATTAAGGAAACCCCATTTCTTTTGATGTTTTTTATGATGATAAGTGCTAGTACCCAATCTATATGGTTTTTGAATTCTCATAAAACTATTTTATATCTACATTGTGTACATGTTAACTAGGGTATTTGGGTTGGTTTGTGACATAAATCATCTTGTAAATGAAGAATTTTAGTATCCTTCATATGACTAGAGATTATAAAAAAAGGGAGAGGTATATTAGGGGTGATTTTTTTTGGTATTAAAGATAAAACAGAATGATATTTGTGGAATGAACTGGGTAGAGGTGGGACCCCATTGTGGGTATTTCTAGGTGGAATTTTTACAAATACCCACTTCTTATTGAATAATGAATTTAATTTATCATCAAAAGTGGATCCAGAGTTGAATAATTATCAATATAAGATAAGTAGTTATTGATAATTCAACAATACATATATTTAAAGAGATGTTTTTATTATATATAAGGATGATACCCCTTAATTTAAACAGTTTTTTCATTTGACCTTTGCTGGTGTAACTCAAATATTAGATACGTAACGTATGACTAAAAATTAAACTAACAAAATTACCAAATTTGGAAATTTATAGTCCAAATATGAAATAGATTTTATTGGATTCGATTCCAAATGCTAATAAAAATTAACTTCAATATAAAAAATCATAACACATCAAAAAATTAAAATAATGAAATATTTTAACCATAAATATGATTTTTTTGTTATTTCTTATGTTATAATATTTATTAAATTATTGGTACATTATATATATATATATATATTTAATTTTTCTAACATCATTATTTAATTAGGATCATTTTAATTTATTAATGTGATAAAACATATCATATGGAAAGTCTTTTTTAAAAAATGTATCCTTTTAAGAATAAATTATTTTATATTCCACAGTTATTAATTAGAATTCTATAACTGAATGCATATTAATTTTTTAATATAAATATACCACACATTAAATTTAAATATCATACTAAAAAAATGATAAATTTATCATTGAATGAAAAATATATAATATATAATAAAATTTAGTGTTTTAAATAAATCAAATTTCATTGGCCATGAAATTTTAAATTAGTATTCCTTATTTTTCCTTCATTATTTAATGGAATTTATTTATATAAAATACAATTAATTCATTTTTTATAATCATTTTTATTAAAGAAATTAATTTAAATTAATAAATTTAATAAAAATAATAATAGTTTATATAAATAATTTTAGGAATAAAAAATACATAAAAAATGTATTGGTATCATTTAATTATATTAAAAAATTATTTATTATATATATTATATAATTTATTAATACTTAAAAAATATATTTCTAGCATAGAAATATTCTTTATTGGTATCAACAACATAATGGTAATTCTGAACCAGTAATATGTATATTTTTATAATACCCAATGAGTATATACCTTTTTTATGGTCCATAAAATAGATAAATATAACACAAAAATTATATAAATTCATTACATTCTATCATCTTATACAAAAATATTGACTCATTTAGTTTTATGTTATGTTTTTACAAAATTCATTCAAACTTATTGATGTTTTTTCTCACTTAATATTATTTATTCTGATTGAAATCTTAAAGTGTGAAGGTGGTTCAAGAGATATAATTTTAGTAAAAATATAATTCTCTTGTATTTATTTTCAAATTTTATTTTTACATTTTATGGGATATAATCATCACTGGAATATGATAATCCATTGTATGTAAAACAATGTTTCGTATAATTTTGTTGCAATGTTCATTTATGAATTAATAATGTGTTATTAATAGGGTTCATTTTTATTTCCTACATATATTTTGATTAATTATATAGAATAAAATATGTATCTTAGGGAGATAATTTGCATACTTAAATCTGGTATGTTACATTAATAGTCAATAAATAACTACATATGTCACATCTCGTCCTAAATATTTCAGGAACTGAATTTTCATTCTATGAAAAATAATAATTTCTAAAAAATCCCAATTCATGATTCTATAGACACCATTCAAAAAATATTATTATTATTATTTGGTAACATTCATGGATTCTTCAGTTTTTTAAAAAAAATTGGATTTTTTTTATACAATAGCACGCTTGGTGTTTTATTTTCTGACACACCATTTCATCCATAAATTTTTTTCAAACCCACAATGAGTTTTTAATTTTGTAAGATATTAAATAAATTAATTTTAATCATTTTATTCAAATAGATGGAATGCTGGATCATGAGAAATCATTTTTAAAAACATATTCCAACTCACTATTCTAAATATGTGGATTATTTGGAAGACATTTAATGATCAGATAATATCTCAAATTGCATATCAATATTTTATATTATTTTTAAGGATGATATATATTATGTTAATTATAATTTTCATTAATGGTGGATACCGTAGTTCCAAAAATATTCTATATTAAAAATTCATGGCAAATCAGTGTATTGAATAGTGGAAGATTGTCTATCTAGATTCATTTGTTTTATTGATTCACTAATAAAATCTAAAATTCATCTACAATAATGTTTAAATTTATTGGTTAAACATATAAATAGTATAGGATAAATTATATTTAATAACATTTGTGGATATTGAGTAATTTAATTGGATGAATATGTAGAAACTATTAGAGGTTAGAAATAATGATAAAATTTTTCTGGGTTTTCAATTTCTCAAATACCATTACCTCCTTCATTATTTGAACTTCTACACAAACCCTTGATCGATTATAGGCTCTATATGTACTGTATTTGGATATTTTCATACCTCTAAAAGTGATTTATAGTCAAATAATGTTTCTTTATTCATGTATTCCATCATTTGGTCCCATTCTTCCATCATCGTGTCAGTTTCTATCATTATATTAATGAATCATTAGTGATGGAGAATATAATTTATCATAGGTTTGTATGTCCTTATATATTAGACTAGATCACCTATATTATCTTTAATTTATCACTGTTAATTATTAATGACAGCCTTAAGTATTCCTCCTCTTACTAGAAAAGAGTGATTCTAGGTTGTATCACTCCACTCTCTTGATGTTTTCTACTCTTTACCTTGTGGTAATATCATCATTTGGATTTCTACTCTATAGATTCAAGGAATTTGATTTCAAATTGGGTCATTTGTTTTTGAAACATGACCCTTCACCTTTTTATCATTCAAATATATTATGGTTTTAGTCATGAAAATGATTATTTATGAAATTATGTTACAATTTTGATTTCCTTTCCCATTTAACAAATGGTTATCAAATGAAATATTTGGTTAAATTTAAATTGTGTCCATTGTATTTTTTTGAAATCTATATCTTTATATTTATCAAAAAAATTAAATATTATTCTTCATATTTTTAAATTTAATATAAAATATTTATTTATTGAAAAAGGGATTTACTCAAGAAATTATATACTCAGGTAAATGATTTCTCATTGGAAATGATCTTCAAATATTTTTAGAAATATGTGCTCGGTTGGATTTAATAAAAAAAAACTGGATATTTTTTTCCATTGTAATATTTGGGTTGTCAGTTGGGTATGATTAACGGGGTCGTTTTAATTACTTATCCTAGATGAAGACACTAACTAAAAATATTTTAATGAAAAATGAGTGCCCAAGATTTGGGACTCCTACCCTCTAGGATGTACACCAAGGGTAATGTGAACCTATAACCTCTTTCCCCGTGATTTTTAACCTATATATTTAACCTACCATATTTATTTCATTACATATTACTATGTTATATTATCACTTTTCATTTATTTAAATTATTTTAAATGTTTATGTAGATAAATTCCATGAATATATATTATCCCACATTTTTAATATTTTATGATATTCAGTTATTATGTATTTTTAAAATTCCTTGCAAAATATAAAATAAAAAAAGTATAGAATAAATGTATGTATAATAAAATTACACCCAAAAGCCGTGATAAATATTTTTTGTATTTAAAAGGGTATTTCGTTTATTTTAATCATGAATTAAAACTTTTTTTATCAATTTTGGAAATCCATGTTTAATATTATATAATAAATACATATTTTGATAAAAATGAGAATTAATGGATTATTTAGTAAAGTCCATTATATATTGAATTATTGGTTTTACCATAATATTATTTGTATCTCACACCCTGCTTGTACAATTTGGTTTTTATAGTCTTCTTGTTTCTATAATAGGTTTTTGTGTGAACTTTGAATTCTTTATCTAGGATCAATATTGGTTGGATGAGGGTGGGAAACCCAAAATATGATGGCTGATCATTGACCACCAAGAGATGAGTTTTTGTAAAAAAAGTTAACCTTTAGTGTTTTTATATCATCTCAATATACCCTATTATAGTTGTAAGGGATTAATTAATTGATGATGTTTCTACTAAGTACATTATTTTTTTCCATATTTTTTTTGTAGAAATCAGTCCTAAAGGTTGTTTCATGTTAGATAATAAAATTTATATGATCCAATTTATATGTGAGGCTCTATATTGAATATAATAAGTTATAATTGAGTACATTAATAGGGTATAAATCATGTTAGTTATATTCCATGATAGTGGGTGGTTGTACCATTGATGGATCTTTATATAATTGTCTTTTTTATAGTAGTTGATGGGTTTTAGGTTTTCCATTCTTTTACGTTTCATTTTTATCTCTTGAGTTTCATTGTGGTGTGTGATTGAAGTATCTTCATTGAGTGAAAACTATTTTCTTTGGAAGATATTTTCCCCATGTTACACAATTTTGTATAATATTTAAATGGTTGGATACCAATTCTAGGTATCTGGTTCATTCTAGTTGTTTACTGTTTTAACATAGAGTTGGTTATTATTTAATTTGAGGTTTGTGTTTATCTTAATGGTTCTGCATAAATATTACATTGGAATACTTGTTAGGTAATTATGTTGAAAATGTTTTGCGTGGATTATTTTTGCAAGATTATTCCACCATTTCCTGGACCATCCACCATAAGAGTTGAGTGGGGGAGTTATTTTAGTCTTTTTTATATATATCCTATTTGAATCCTTTTGGGGACATACAGTTTTATGGTTGGGAAAATTTTGACACTTTATAACTTCATTTTTTTGTAACTTCTAAGGTCCCTAAAGTTAGATTAAAATAATAGTTTTCTGAGCATGTGTACAATTGATGCTTGATTTTCCACCTCAACATTTCATCTATATCATTTTTTCAAACAATAGTGAGGATAAAATTTTGTAATATATTAAATAAAGAAATTTCAAGTATTTCATTAAATTGAAGGGAGTGTTGAATCCAAAACTGACAATATCCAATAAGCTTTCCAACTCAACACTCTATATTTGTGGATAGTTTCGATGTTATTTAATGATCGGATGATATCTCTTAAATTAAATTTCCAAATTTGATGAAATTTTAAAGGATGAATAATAATATTACATGTGTAATTTTCATTAATTTTAAAAAATTGATTTTTTGTCATATTCAATCTCATAAAAACATGAATATTATGTTCATTGAATCGGAACACTATGTATATCTAGATTCTTCATATTTATTAATTCACCAATAAATAAATAAATTCTTATCCAATAAATATGAAATTTTGAGGGTGAAAAAGGAACACAAATTGTAATAATCCTATAAAGGGCCATTTTTTGGGATTTAATTATTTACTAGGTCAAAACATGGAATCTTTTGGTGGAAATAATTGACGATAGAATTTTTATTGGGTTCTAATTTCATTATTATCGTTACATCGTCCTTAAATATTATAAAATATATAGTATCCCATTCTAGATCTTAGGGACTCCATTTGTATTTTTCTCCCCATAAATTCATTTTTGGTGGATTACTATCCTGTTCTTCATGGATTTCATCATCTGGTCCCATTCATTCTTCAACTGGTCGATTTCCCTCATTACAATTTGGAACTATTTTCAAGGGACACTCTAGTTGATCATAGGTTGGAAATTCATTCCCTATTAGCATATAATTCATATTTTTTCATTTATTTCATGGATTAAATTGGTGATTATAGTCATGGTTATTCATCATCATACCTATAAAGTGTGATTATATTTTCTATGTTTCCTCTCTCATAATGTGTTCCTCTCCTTAACTTACTCGAACATAATTGTTGGGATTTTTCATCATGAGATTCATGGTATGTGATTTAAAATTGGGAATTTCCTTTTTAATAAACGATTTTTCCACCATATTCACATTACTATTTATAAGGGATGAATCATGAAAATTTTTATTTATGAAATTATGTTAAAATTTGGATTTCCATTACAATTTAATAAATTGTTTTCGTACTAACACTTTTTATTCCCATAAATTGTGTTCATGCTTTTCATTGAATATACATGTTTATGGTTTTAACCAATTTAAAAATTATATAATATGAATTTAAACTGAATAGAAAATAATTTTTTATTGAAATGGGATTTATATAACAAATTGTTTCTATAATACAATGATTTTTAAATAGAAATTTCTGTTAAATATTTTTATCATTATGGGCTCAGTTGTATTGAATTCAAAACTATCTTTTTTTGACATGTAATCAAAGGGTTGTTAGGTTGGTATTGTTAATGGGTTATGTTTAATTACTTATACTAAATTAAAACACATACAGAATTTGTTTTAAGGTAAAAGAAGATCCCTTATTTTGTGTCTCTTCTCCTCTAGGTCGTACTCCTAAGGTAATGTTCATTGGATTCCTATTTAACCATGATTTTTAACATAAAAATTTAACCACCCCTAGAGATTTCATAACATGTTGTGTTGTTATATTATATCCTTTGATATATTTAAAATGATTTAGTTTCTTATATTGACAAATTAATTATTTCTATTTTATCCCTTATTTTTAATATTTGAATTACATTGGTTGTTGTATATATATACAATTATTTGAAATCCTGAAAATTATAAAAAGGAATGTTGAAATGTATGCCTAAGTAATTTTTTACACTAGAAATCCTTATGAAATGTTTTTTATCTTTAAAAGTTTATCTAGATTATTTTATTCATAAAACAAAAACAATTTTGAATTATGTAGAGAATCCATTTTTAATTTCAATTAATCATGGATTATTTTATTTAAAAAAATCCTCAACAGATTATATATCAAAGTCAATTATATATGAAACTCTCGGTGAGACCCTATTATTATCTATAGATCACACCCTCCTTGTACCATTATGTGTTTGTATTTTTTTGGTTGATATAACTAGTTTATGTATAAAATTATTCTTCTTTTTTTGTGTTTAAGATTGGTTAGTTGGGTCTGTGCCACCAAAGACATTATGGATGGTCATGGACTACTGTGCGATTACATTTGGTAGTTTGTTATAACGTTATATTCTTTTTTATCTTCTCCTAATACCCTATTATAGTTGTATTCATTAACTTGTGTCATGATGTTTCCACATATTACTTTTTTGTTTCTCTTCTATTTTTTAAAAAATCATTCATAATGGTTGTTTCATGATTCATGAGTGCTAGTTTATTGCTATTGGGCTTCGGTAATTCCCTTAAAGACTGTGTAGGATTATCATAGATACTAGTTTATATGGTCTCATTATTGTTTTTTTTAAAATATAAATTGAGTTAAATGGTTTATTTTAATTCTGAATTAACTCGTCAGGGCTGTGTTCTCCAATTTATTAGTAAATTTATTATTTTTGTCTTTCAATTAAGAATTTTTTTATTTTGTTGTAATGTTGGATATTAAAAAAATTAGAAACATTTTTAATTCTTCAACAGAAAAAATGAATATAAATTCACTTAAAAGGGTTTTAATATTAAAGGGTATGTTTGTATAGTAATATTTGTGGTAATAAAACATTATTCTATTCACTAAAAATTATAAATAATTTTCAAAGGATTTATAATTTTCATGATTTTAGAGAAATATATTAAAAATGTAGTTAAAATGAAAATGTATAATTTTATACATGTTTTTTCTTATTTTTTAAAAATGGGACTATTGTCAAAAAATAGTTATGAGATTTAAAATATTTCAGTCTTCATTCAAAAGTGTAACATGTTGAAAAATGTGTGGTACATGTTTCTATAATCTTGATTTATAATGTTTCAATTTCATAAATAATTAAATTTATTTTTAAAAAATATATTTTAATGAATTTTATTATTATTTGATAACGATTTTGATGTTTCATAATATATAAACTATATGAATCTTACATGATTATCTAAAAATTCATGATTCTAAAAACATGTTTATAATTAATAATTTTAGTGTTATATGGTGAAAATGAAATGGGTTTGTGTTATTAGTGTTTTCAGTATGTTTTTATATTTAATTTCTATTATATAGGGTGTGTAATTATGCAAGGATTACATAATACAATGACGATTTTGAAAATTAAATATATGAGGTTCTAAAATGTGTTTATGGTTTGGAAATTTTTTATATAAATACCCTTTAATTAATATTTTTAATGAATTTATGTTGAGATATATTTATTCATTTCAATGTTAATGATTGTGATTTGATGTTATGAATTATGATTTAATTTTATTGGATTTGTATCATCCAATTAAAGTGGATTTTTTTGTTTTTTTTAAATTATTATTTAATTTAATTGTTTTTTACATTATTCTAGATGTAATAATTAGTTTTATTTAAATATAATATTGTGTATTTACTTTTCTGAGGAATATTTGGTTTAATAAAAACACACAATTTTAATCAAATTATTTTATGATAATTATTTTGACCCATTTGGTATAAATCAAATGTTTTTAATTTTGAATATAATATATTTTTTTTATAATTAAGAGTTTCTGAATTTATACAGCATTGAATTATAAATTATTTGATAAAAAAAAATAAAGATATCAATTTAATATAATTGTTTATATAACTTATTTATTTTAAAACATATTTAATACTGTTGATTATGACTTTATTGGTTTAATTATAATATATTATTCCAGAATAATATGTTTGTGAGGTTGAAAGCATGGTTTATTTGGATCCTTATTTTTTGTTTCAATGGTTTCTTTTAGTTGTAACATTTTTTGTTTTCATTGGTTTAAGGATAAATTTACTTGTTAAGTCATGTTTGGTCTTCACATGAAAATATATATTTTTTGTATCGTATGAAATAATGGTGTAGATTTTGGAAGATGTAATGGGTGAGATAATGTTAGAAGTGGATTGTTTTTGGAAAAAAATTAAATATTGTTTCATTAGATAAAATTATGTGAAAATATTGATGTTTTTGTGGTTATTTTTGAACTTGTATCATCGATTGTTCATCATCACATGTAAATTTGTATTCATGGAAATGAGAAGCACAAAAAGAAAGTCCCATAAGGACTAGTCGAGAGTACATGTTCCAAGGGGGGTCTAAAATAATGACGACCTAGGGAATCCCCTATAATGATGTTGACCCCCACTAGTTGAAAGTGACTCAAATAATGAAAAAATAAGTTCTTAGGGATAGAAAAATCAAGATATGCCATGTAGTTGATACTTTGTTACCATCCCTCCAGGTATGGGTTAAATTAGTATAATTACCAAGGATGCAATGGTATTTTTGATGATATAAAAAATAAATCAGGGGATCACACCAAGACCATGAAAATCATTGTGTGAAATCATTGAATCTATTTGAGCTTCTGTGATATCCATATGTTGTTTTCGGTACACACGAATCCCAGTCATCATTTCCAACTCCATTTCTTGAAGACTTATTCCATTAGCATGAATAATTGTCACGGATATCAAAACATGACTAGTTATTTCACGCACTAATTCCCCACTATGTAGAATACTGGAGTTACAGGATCCCTCATAATTTAATATCAAACCCCTTGCTGGAGAGGTCCAGAAGATACAGTTTTTTAAGGGGAGCCCACTACCCATATGAAACCAACTGAAACCTATAGTGACCCTCTACAAGGATGGGGACTCCCCCTAGTTTTTTATCATCTCTACAATATCATGAAGAAAAGATTTAGTTCTGATAATAATGGAGTGTCCCAAAGACAAAACCCCTTCATGGATTCTCTTGTTCCTCACCTTCCATAAATACCAATGGTCTGCTTATAGAATTATAGTGTGAGCCATATTCTCCTGACCCTCCTCTCCTTTTACAATATACCAATAGAGTTTAAAAGAATTATTATATATATTAGAAAATGAGATAGCATCAAATACCCCAGTATAATTCTACACCTTCAATACATAATCACTTTCAAGGAAAATGTGGATCAGGTTTTCCATCTTATGACTCCTGCAACAAACACATCTGATGATAATGGAAACACCGCAATGCTTGACATTATCATCAATGGGGAAAACCTTTTTCTTAATTATCACGGTGAGGGAATTAATTTTAGTTGGTATATTCTTGATCTAAATAGCATCATCACATGAATCCACTGGTTCTTGTGCGATGAGAGTCCTTCAGTAGTCCTTTGACAAGAAAAAACTAGAGGAAGATGGAGTGAAGACACACTAGTCTGGATCAGAATTCAGTACGATGAGGTCAAACTATTCCTTCAAGTCACTACCGAGAACTTCTTTAATGAAGGTCAGATGACAGTTGGATTCCCTATAAGAAATTCTAGTGGCTAGACAACCCAGGTAGCAGATGAACGCTCCACTCTAGATCGATGGACATCAGTTAACACCTGATCCCACATAGAATTTATATTCATGAAGATAACTCATAGGGTATAGTGTTCCAAAACATCCCATGCCAATTGTTCATGTAGGTAGTGAATGTTTTCCTCTAGGCTATGAACATTAATCCCACATTCCTTAACCTGTCATATCATCCTACTCCAAGAAACCTTGTTCATTTTTCCATCAAATTTTTAATCCCAAATGAAGTGTCCAAGAACTCTATGAATGGTTTATATCACAGTAGTTGGGACATAGATGGCCATGAGTTCATGAATTGTGTTGGAAAGAAGCAACCTATTTACCAGCATTACCCTACCTCCAAAGGATAAGTATTTTTTCAGTTGAGAACCTGATCTATGATACTGCTGATGAGATGATCAAAGTTGTTAATGTGATGTATTCTTGAAGAAATAGGATCCCCCAAAAATTATTTGGGTAAATCCCCTCACTACATAGCCAATATGAGGCTCACAGAAGAGAACATATTAGAGGGGAAACACCCATATATGTAAAATATGGTCTTTCTCTTATAAATAACTTGTCCGATTATATTAACATACTCTTACAAAATCCAATTTAATACCCTCAATTATCAGATCGTATCATTCATAAAAATGATTGTATAATCCATGAACATGAGGTTGGACACTGATGGGGATCTAATATTTATGCAGTATGGGAGGATATCATCATTATTGAGGCCTCTGTTAATGTGGTGACTAATAACATCTGGGAGAAAATAAATATAATATTGAAGATCAGGTATTCATGCCTTAAACCATGGGTTTCCTTGAACAACCCATGATTTTTTCCAATTAATGTTATTGAAAACCACGATTCACAAAAGCATCAAAATATAATGTCAATATTCCAAGGAAAATGACTGATGCTTACCTGAAATTTGTTGATGAAACTACATTAAACACAGTCATGAGAAATCATCATATCAAATTTGATTATTTCATTTGATCAACAGGTTTTTTAGTTGATATCCATAATAATTTCATGGTCCAATGTAACCACCCCATGGATGTACCACCCCATGATGAAGCCATGATGTTCCAAGGAGATCCATTGGGGGAGGTAGAGATACAAACGTCAATAAATGATGCTGGAAAGGATTTGGTAGGGGAAATTTCAAATGATCATAGAGTAGAAATGAAGGATTTGTGTGGGGTTCTTGATCATGGGGATCAGCATAATAGAAGTGGCATATGAAACACGGTGTAGGTGACCACCCCAATAGATGCCATGAAGATCCAAAATTAAATAATCCTTTACAATATACCATGATGATCGTAAAAGGATATAGGGAAGCCATCTGGACCAATTGTTCTATATGGATTCCAATTCATCATGGAAGATAGAATATCTCTCTCTCTTAAGGAAAAGTTCCAAGACCCTTATTGTCTTGAATAGAATAGAAACATGGAATCACATCAAACGAATTCATACATTCCCCTAGGTAACAATTAGGTAGTTGGGTATTGGGACTGACAAGGAGGTCACTGAAGTGGATGTTTTCCGGAGAACACATAACATATAGGTCATCTGCGAAGGTACCATATTATAGAATTATGTTTAGTTAAACATCCTTCTCATATCCCGAATTAAAGAATGACAATATACAGTGTTCCAATCTCCCTATTTCATCCAATTAATCCTCGCATTCTCCCAAGATAGATGCTTCTATTTTAGGATTATTTTTTCTAGCTACTCCTTATTCGCCAAGATCTCAAACACCTTACCCTCCCACTCAACCTATAAACTCTGTTCAAGATGATCAATATATTGGGATATGGACTCAAAATCATTACATGAAATGGGATGGTCTTTGGACTACATCTGTTGTCGAATCTTGAGCCAGAAAAAATTATTATGCAAAGTGATCCATGTGTTCCCCTTGGGGGAATAATTCCAGGAATCTTTAACAAGATCATGGAAATCTGTAAAATCCATGCAATGTTAGTTGTACTTAAAACGACTCAAGTGGTCATGTCTAAAATACAAGGTTACTAGGAGTGGGGAATGATATGATATTCATTGCACATAGTGAAGCACCCTAGTGTTGTCATAAATGGAGATCCCAAGAATGTTATCCAAACACCTATTCAAGAGCCTCCACAAACCACAGTTATCCATTTGATTGTTGCACCATGTGAACCTATCACCAAAATACCCAGGTTCCAGGAGTCCTTTTTAATCCATAAAATGAGAGACGACAAGGTTGGATCGTTTGGTAAAAGGGCCTCTACCTATCCTCTCATCCGGGTCAACAAAAACATTGAAATCTCCCACAACTATCCATGCATGATTACCAAGCTCAAATCCATTGAGGTTATACCACATATTCTCACGCTGCTGGGTGTCACAAATTACATAGATAAAATATACAAAGAATGCATGATTTTTGATAGCCATTTAAACTATGATGAATTGGTCCCCCACTTCAACTTGATCAAAAATTACACTTTTATACAAGAAGATCCAAATATTCTAGTTGAATGGTTCAACATTAATGAAGCTAGGAATTTTTTGACTGCTGGTAAAGCCACCAATCCTAGTTGGTTGCATCTTTTGTTCATGAATGACCACTATTGAATCTTTATGGTTGTTAGCTATCTAGGAAAAGAAGTGATTTTTAATATGGTCTACACTATCTAGTGCTTCTTGGATGTTTTGGTATTTGAAGGGAGTATTTTTGTGCATTTTAGATAGATGACTATATTGATAGTATTTTGGAATTAATTATAATAACTGAGGATCATACACTGAATATTGAGTCTTGAGGGGATGATTGTGATGCTTTTTGATAGATATTAAATGTCAACAACGATTTTAGGTAATGAGGTTATTGATTTTGGATTGAATATTAGAATATTTTGATGATTCAAGATATAAACCATTAAAATATAAATGATTTTGATTTTTAATGATTTAAAGCCATAATGTTTTGTCATATATTGATATTAGATGGATTTGATTGATTTTTTTTGGGTTATAGTGTAATTATTTTTCAATGCAATCATTTTTTCATCTATGGAGGGTATCTAAAAAATTTATGAGAAGCTTTTATGCTAATTGTACAATTTCAGGGGAAACTAGTAATTTTATAGAGGGATTATAACACCTAAAATATTTTTTTAAATAAATTTAACATTTTCTATATTTTATCATTACATTCACCATTTATTTTATCTTTTGGTACATGTAATATAGATTTTAGCTTACATTATAGGGAATACTGATTTTAAATGTAAATTTTCATACTATTAAAATATTATAATTTAAAATGATAGGTATCTTCATTCCATTGCAATGGATGGTATGGATAGGAATAACTAAATTATAAAGATATATGGTTTACAAGTGTATATAAAATTAATTCTTTAATAACTAATAAAATATAAATAAAAATAAATACTATTTGAAAATAATGGAAATGTTTTTCTGAAATTTTTTGTATTCAAACAAAAAATTTTAACTTAAATAAATTAAAAAATCAAATTTTGTTGAATTATTTTATTGAAATTTTTATATTATAAATTTTATCAACTATTTAAAATTCATATTATGGGTTTTTTAAACAATATATATGAATAAATTCAATTGTTTTAAAATATTATTTTTAAAAGAGTAGTTTTGTCTCCATTTTGCATACTCATTTTAATTTCTTTTTAATAAATTATAAAATTTATTTTAAAAAACATAATTTTCATCTTTTAAATTATTTTAAAATAATTATCTTAGGTATAATTTTTTGGGAATTTTCTGAAAAGATTAATTTTTTATGAATACTGGAAAATATTGAATTTTAATTAAAAACTACATATCTATTTAAATTATTAATAATTATAAATAATTTAATAAATTGGTTTTAATGTGACATTTTATCAATTATATATATATTAATTCAATTTATTTCATTTAAATCAATTTAATATTGATTTTTGTTATGAAAACATTGTAAAATTTTAAACATTTAATCTTCCAAACCCTTTTTTCCCATCGTGGCAGTGAGATTGACTTTAAATAAATATTTTTAAATTATGTGAATTGAATTTGAAAAAATGGATTCAATATTTCTAATAATAATAGTTTAAATAGTTTATTTTTTTCAACTTAATATTTTACCAAAATGAATAGTGAAATCATCAAAAATTAATCATTATAATTAAGGAAAAATGGGATTACTGAGGGATTATACTTAAACGATATGGGTTAAAATGACATTGATATTATTTAAAATAATATTTTATGTCCAATATTAGAACCTATAATTTATAAGTCTTGAATATACTTCATTTTTTATCCATTTTTCATGAAAATATTTTAGTGCACATTTTTATTTTTAAAAATTAAAAATATGTCACTCACCTCACAAATAAAATGTCACCCCACTCCTCCATTATACAAATCATCAACCTATTTTGGTTCAAAAAATACCTACCAAAATCACATCCAAAATTACCTCCTCTCATAATATATTCATTATTTTTTAAGAAATCCAACCTAGTGAAGCTTTTGGATCAAACCTAAATAGTTACGAGGAGAAGAGGTGACATTCTTCATCGAGTATTTTTTCCCCTACCCATTAAATAAATATTAAAACATGATGATATAATAAAATATGTATCATTAATAAAATGAAATATATTTATGTTAATTCAATTACTTACAATCATCTCTACATCCATCAAATGGGTTATGAAATCATCATTCATGTATACGGTGGACTACCACCTCGTGAACCGATGTCATTCATTTTCCAATTGTTATTCTTTGTAATAATATATATATATATATAATATTTGTGAAATCATTGAAAAAAAATTGATTCATTATTTAATATATAAATTTTAATTTTAAATTCTATAGGGGTTATTGTAATGTCACTCATTTGTATAGCAGACAACCGCCTTGCGAAATGATGTGATTCATTTTCACTAACGCCTTACATGGATGATAATAAGGATAAATGTAGTTAATATATGTGATAAAAATGACATATTTATAATATTAACTTCTTATTTATATATCTTAAAAGTTTACATATCAATTTCATTATTACCTTTTCACTCACTGAAAGATGGTAATGTCATTTGTGTATGTTTGGACTACTGCCTTCAGGATTCGATGTGACTCTCTTAACATAACCACACCAAATTTATGATATATAAATTTATATTTAAGGAAATAATATTTTATTTCTTAAATTATTAAAATTATGTAGAAATAATATATTAATTTCCTCTATTCTATAATTATCAATAAAAAAGGAAACATTACTCATGTATATGTATGGTATATCTTTTCCAGGACCGTTACATACTTATTTTATTGAAAACAAATTTAATTAACGGAATAAAATGTATATTTGATTTATAACATAATAATTATGTAATTATTATTATTAATTAGATAATATAACCTTGATCGGAGTAACTGGACAAAAAAATTACAAATCAATACTAATATGAAAAGAAAATTAGTTATTACCTGAAAAATGACTATAACGTGGAATTTTTAATAAATGAGTAATAAAAGGACATAAATAAATAATATATGGTGTTATATATGTAATTTTGTTTCTTTAATTTAATTATAATAAAATTGTAATAATTATATAGTATTTTTGAATCAGTACGTACAAATTCATGACTTTTTGTAAGGGATTTTCATCTTACTTTTATTTTTCTATAAGACACATATTATATTCACCATGAGTTTTTCTATGTGGTTTATATAAAAATAATGAATATATTTTATTATTATTCTAAATAAAATTATTTCTATTTACATATCCTTTAGTGTATCACTCCTTTATGGGGTTTACACTTCAAAATTTACCAAATTGATAAGGTAGTTTTGTCCCAATTTTCCATATTTGAAACATAAGATTATGTTATGAAAATATCTTATTGTACAATTTTAATATACATTCCATTTTACCTATAATGACTTGAATTTATTTACCCTCATGATATTTTATGTTCTATTTATTGATATTCCTTCATGGGTCTTAGGTTTTAATGTTACCATTTTGGTAAAATTGTTCTGTTATAATCTCATCATTTAACTAGAATATTTATGATTATATTTCCAGTGATAGAATATTATGATAAATATCTCAATAAACTTATTATTTTTATTCTACTCAGGTTATTTCATTATTATACACGTATTCCCTTCATTTTCCTCTATTTATGAAATCTAGAGTTTAATAAAAAAAATGTCTTCATGCTCAAAAACCCGTTTTCTTCCAAAAAAATGTTTTCTTGAAAAAGTTAGATATTGTTTTTAATATTATTCTAAATTATTTAATAAATAAATTTTTACACATGTTTTAATTTCTTGAAATATATTTAAAAATTAATCTTCATGAAATTTTCAAAAATAATACTTATTTGGAATTTATAAAAAATGTGAAATAAATTTATCTTATCACTCATATGGAATGAATGGTATGTTCCTCCATAAAGAACACTATTTTATTTGAATATTATATTATTATTATTGGTGGATATTTTAAAATAATTTTATTTTCAGAAAAATGTAATTTTTAGTTTTAAAAATAGTTTTTCAATGAAAAGTTACTTCCCTTGAGAAATTATCCAAGTGATCTTTAATAATTATTCCCCATGATAGATAACATCATTTAATGTAACATATAATCTTATAAGGATATCAACCAAGGATATCATTATTATTCTTTCTTTGAATTTTTTATTAAGACAATGTTTTTAAGAAACCCATTTATCATCCACGTATTATCATATGACAAAATTCTAATGAACCCCGCTATTGTTTCAATAGTTTTTCCAATGATGAAATGATGAAATGATTATAAAACCGATAAATTTTCTATATGTTATGATATGATGAAATATTTATGAAATAAATTTAATACCATGGGTTGTGATATGATTAATTTTTTATGAATATGGAAAAATATATATGGATTCTATTTTTGGTGGGACCTATATATCTCTCCAATGCATTTGTTTATTATTAATGTTATATGAGCCCAAAGGGTACATGGGAGGTTATCTCATTCTCTAAAGAGGTAAAATGAGAGGTTATCCCAAGACCAAAAGACGATACATGAGAGTTCATACCAATACCAAAGTTGGTACAAAGGTGATTAGCCAACGCATAACAAGTTATGAATGACTTATGGATATCCTTAACATAATATGTTATATTCATATGTGTATGAAATAAATTTATACTGTATGAAAATGTTATGCCCTCACAAATCATGTTCTTTTATTTCCGCATGATTCATGTCTTATAAACTACAAATCTATATGCCATGTCATAATGTTTTGATCGTTGATATGTAGGGTATATTTTTTAAATTTTATTCTCATGTTCTCATACACATATTCCCTTGTTATGTTTACGTATTTCACTTTTTACACATACTATGAATCTAATATTACCCATTCTTATGTCTACATTCCCTAGGTTATTATGAAAGGTTTTATGGTGGGTATGTGTCTAAATATTACTAATGGTGGAGATCATTATGGGAGATGTTAAAGATATTTAAAAAAATTAAATGATTTTTGACAGAGTCTATAAAGACACTAAATAATTATATTCCTAAAGAATGTGTTTTGTAATGTATTTTATATTAATATAAAAATATATAATATCTATGTGTGAAAATCTGAGGTTTCTAAATTTTGTATTAGAGGAATGATTTAGTTAACCTTTGGAAGCTTGGATGAGAAAATATTGGTGATATCACTAGGTATATTTCTAAGGATTCGTCTATGGATATATATATATATATATATATAATGATAAGTATAAGGTTGATTCAAAGTAGAGGAAATTGTCTTTCAATTTGGGTAAATGATAGAGACTGTGGTTTCTAAGAAATAACATCCCTATATGGATACCATTAGTGGATTTGGTTTGGATACAATGATACCAAGGGGTAATAAATCTAAAAAAGGTGAATTTATTTATACTCGATCATCACCTAGTGCATGGAAATAGGAATTGATGCAAACCTATTTTTACACTCTCATGGTATATCCTTTTAAATTCAAAAACTATTTATGAACAATCATGGAGGATTTAAATTGATGATGACTATGAGTGAACCTGTATAAACCTGAGGAATCATAGATTAAAAATAAAAATTCAAGATTTAAACATCCTATATGTTATTTTTTCATCATTATATGGTTTTCCAATATAATTTGGGTTTATGGCACTATGATTTTTAGTTTTAGTAAATAGTGGGAACTAGAAGGGACTAGTTTAAAATTGTATGTGACAAATAATTTTATAGTTTACAGCTAAATGGGATATTGAATGGAGAGAATGATATTTTGATTATTCCTAATCAGTTATCAGGATATATGATTGGGAAATTTCACCTTAACCTACTCCCAAACATACCAATGAAGAAAAGGATGCAGTTTGGGTAGTGGAGACCACAAAGGAAAGAAGATTAAATTTCCATTAATTATTGAATGTGGGAAGACGCGGTCAAGGTGATATCTCATAGGGATGATAATATGTCGTTTGTGTGAAAAATGATGACCCAAATCATGTATCTTTAATGAAAAAATATTATTTATTCAATAGATGAGAATAATCGTATACTTAAGGTATCATTGACTGTTGAATGTTATAAATGCAGAAATTATGGTAATTATGAAAATCAATGTCATATGGGGAAATATTTTGTTGAGAATGTGAATGTTTTTATGAGTAATGGTTTAGATATTGATGATAAGGATAAAATAAATGATATATGAAAGGAATGAGGTATTAATTAATAATATGATGAATTCTCATTAATGGTTTGAGAAAGAAGTGGTATTATTAAAGTAATAATGTATTAGAATACAAGTATAATGTTACATAAAACATGAAATATATATGGATTGTTCATTATATGTTTTCCAGTATGTATTTTCAAAAATATTCTTAATGGTCTTGATAATCTAGACAATTTATTTAATAAAAAGGTTATATATCAAGTAAAACATATGATTTTGGGAAATATAATCCTTAATATATTCCTGGTGTTGCGATAATTATGTTTTATTAAGAGACGATTGATATGGTTAATGAAAATTAGATATCAATGATTACCTTTGAACTAATTATGAATTTTCTTAAAATGTGGATTATGTTGTGATTAATGGAGATTATAATATTTTTGGAATACATCTAATGATATGTGTTTTATATAAGGAATGAGTAATCATGTATGATTTCAATATGGTTTTATAGTTATTCATCTTATTATACTGTTTCAATAGAATTCACAATGAATATATTCACATGTTCATAATGTCACATTCAAGATATAATATATGATATATGGGGGAAAATTTTAATCTTATTTTTGAAAAATTTAGTTACATAATTTATAATTTTTTAAATTTTGTAGGTTTATAAGATTAACCATTTGTGGAATGGTTTAATTTTAAATTTGGATGGGTTCTCAAATATTAATGTATCACTTCTCTATATGAATATTTATTCATATTGGATATCTAGTGCTGATCATTTTTACTATAGATTGATGGAATGGATTATCATTTTATTATAGATCATGTGATCTATTAGTGATTCAGGTATAAAAAGTTTATATTCATATATTAGAGTAATATATGTTGTGGAAATTGATCGAATAAAAAATAAAGGATTAAATTCTGATAATGATGAAATGGAAAGATAAGACATTGGTATATCAGGCCTTTTGATATTGTGGATCACAACTGAATGGAATCCTATCGATTGGTGATTACACCAAACCAATATTTGGTTCAATATGTGTGCCATGTATATCTCCCAATGAAGTATATACCTGATCTATCCCATGTTATGAACTCATAGGATGTACCACTTGAGAATGATATTCCTTATGTGGAACAACCATTATATATTATGGATTGAAAAGATAAGGTTCAATTAAACAAATACCACATACGTAGTCTATGTTTTTCTCAAAAAAAAAAACATTATTTTAAGGAAGCCATTTTGGCACCTAAGGATGTAATGAGGTAAATTATCCCCAGTTGTTGGTACTAAAGTGATGAATTTTGAGGGACAAATTCGTTTTAAGGTGGGTAGAATGTAACACACTAAGATTTAGTGAAATATTATTCTCAAATAAATTTAATAATTTAACTTTTCTTTATTAAATGAAATATTAATATTATATTTCATTACACATAACAATTATTTTAGATTTCATTACACACAACACAATGTTTAAATGAATCATGTCATACTATTATCATTTAAAATGATAGTTCTATCCCAGCCATTGAAATGGTAAGAATAAATATTAATAAATAAATTATGAAAATAAATTATTTACATATTTATATAAAATTAATTCTTTGGTAACCAATTAGTTAAAAATGAAATAAAAAAATGGTTGAAAATAAAAGAAATATTTCTCTAAAACTGCTATTTTTATGAAAAGAACAAGTTTTGGCATAATAAATTAAAAACATTTTTTTAATGATTTTAATGACATTGATATATTCTATATTCATTCAAATTTTTGACATTCATATTGTGTGTTTTTTTCTACAAGATATAATAGTAAATCATATTTAACGATTAAAAAATGTATTTTTTTTTAAAAAAACCTATCACCTATTGTGGTATTATTTTTAAAATAATTTTTCATATTTATTGAAAATATATTTTAAAAATTAAATTTTTTTTTTCAAATCATCATTTCAATAATCTGTTAGAGTTATTGTTTGTGAATTTTTTAAATAGATTAATTTTTTGATGGATACTGAAAAATGCTAAATTTTATTTCAATAATTCCTTTTAGTTGAAATTATTTAAAAAGATAAATTGTATTTTAAATTATATTTAATGAAATATAATTTAAATTATAAACCTATTAATACAATTAAATTCATTGAACGAAATTAATTATTCATTCTATATATAAAAACTTTTTAAACTTTTGAACATTTTTTCATTTAAAACAAGCATTCTCATCACTTCTGCAGGATTTATATTAATTTTTTTGATAATGTGAGTTTATTTTTTAAAAAATATTAAATATTTATAATAATAATATGTTATATTATATAACAATATCAACAATATTTTTATCCAAAATGAATAGTGATTGCGGTAAAACATAATTACCGTTGTTAAGGTAAAAATTATTTTACCAGTGGGTTAAACTAAAATGATAAGTGTTAAAATAAAATGAAAAATTGATTAAAATATATTTTATTGAAATATTTAGACTATATTATTTCTACTACTATATATTAATCAATTTAATATCCTTTTTTATAAGAAAAATGTAGGTACACCTTTTTCTTTTCCAAAATTTTAAGTGTTCCACTGTCCTCGCTCATAAATGATCTCCCCATATACTCTCTAATTCACACCATATAACACATTTGGTTTGGTCAATATCTACTAAAATTACCTTAAAACATCCCAAATATCATTATATAAGCCTTATTTTTTTATAAACCCTACCATGGAAGGATTTTGGTGCAATCCTAAGGAGGATAGCTGATGAATGGGTAACATTATTCAATAAGTATTTTTATATTATCTCTTCCAAAAACTCATTAAATTGTTATTAAACCATGATTATTTAATTAATGGAGAATATTAAATTTAATTATTTGTTTTTATGTTAATTACATGGCCTAAAAAAATTAACTACCTCCATCAAATAGGTTACAAAATCCCTGTTCATGTGTATGGAAGACTACCACATCATGAACCAATGTCATTTATTTTTTCCTTACCACTCTTACATGTGATTATTATGATTTATATTAATTATATATATATATATGATATTTATCAAATAATTTTTCATCTTCAGTCATTATATCATATATATATATTTTATTTTTCATTCTATAGTGGATATGATAACATCTCTAGTGTGTATGGTGGGATACCATCTTGTAATGTTAGGTGATTCATTTTCACTAAATATTTACATGGAATATAGTAAGGATAAAATAAATGAATACAATTTTTATATGGCAGAAATGAGACTGAGTACCATAGTAACCCGATAACCGAGCCAGTCATAAAATGACTTGAAGGGCGTTCCTAATCCCTACTTGCTAGTAACTACCACCAAGCATCATATAACATACAATTAGGAATTATTTTTTCCACAATAATATGATAGTGAAAGATAAAAGATAGTATTCATATCAATAAGAAAATTTCATAGGGGGTAAATGTACAAGAATACAATGAGTTTTAAAATCCAATGTACTAAAACCCAAAGTACTAAATATTAAAATATCCTCATGGTTCTTATGAACACAACTCACCAACCACAAAGCTCAACTGTAGGATTCAAATCTAATAGATCCCTTCCAATTACTCGATCCTTGAAAAAGAATGTCTACAGACACTCTATGGAAAAAGTATGGTCTGATCTTATTCTTAGTTAGACACCACTAAATATTCCTTAACAGATGAAAAATATAGATTAACCAATGAAAAGATTTCATTTTTTTAGAAAAAATACAGGTTTGGAAATTTTAAAGCATATTCCAACAAATAATGTTATACATTTTCAAAATGTTGGGAAATACATTCAAATCATAGGCTTTACATTAAAAGATATTGAATATTTATAAAATAATGGATTATGTAAAAATTTTATATAAAACAGTTTATATAAATTCAACAGGGATGTAATGTATTTAAAACAACATTGGCATACATTAATATACCAATTATTAATAAACAACCAAGAAACATGGTCATCATCCAAAAGGTATGATAGTATTATCCAACTATATGATTCCACACTCTTCATGTGAACTCATAAAAGTTTGTATACACATGTTCCTAGGACATTTGTCAAAGGATATTCATCACCAACCCATTGGGGATGTGGCCCGCCACATATATGTTTTTGAATATTGTAATAGTCTATAGTGTATCCAAATAACACACTAACTACCTAAGGCCTTAATACTCGAATAAATTATGGGAAAAATATTTTATTAATTCTTAAAATACAATCTATTTCAATCTTACATTTCAAAAATTCAAATTTCTTTTCATTTAAAACCATAATAGGTTTTATTCGAAAACATGCCTTTCTCACAGGATAAAACCACTGGGTTTCTATCAAATAATTTTAATCAATTTTCCTGAGTTTTACATCCTTTAAAACCCAATATTCTATATTTTATAATTCATTTTCATAATTAACTTCCAAAATTTAATTGAAGAAAAATCCATCAAAATACACTATCTAAATTCAAAAATTGTAATCGATTAACTTTCCTCAATCCCACACCAATTCATTTGAATTGGGGGTTTTCCAAATTTCCAAGACAAATCCATATCAATTCATCAAATTTATTATAATTGGGTTTCAGTCATGAAATTGAAATAATGTTTAAGAAATTTAATTTAAATCAGTGGTTGAAATAAATAAAGAAAAGTGATGGTAATCAATTTCGCATATTGGGACGGAACCACCTACCTCTTTCCCAATGAACGACACTAGAAATGACACCCGCCAAAGTGAAAAATGGTGACGGAGATCATGAAACATAACATAGAAGACAGGTCCAATGCCACATGGAATATATCTATCAATACATAAATAATCCATTGAAAACCCAAGAGGGGATAAGGAAAGAAACTCAAAGAACAAGGGAGAACCCTTGCCAAGGAATCTCCCCGTAAGTGAAGAAAAAATCCAACACCGATCCGATAATATTAAAAAGAAGGGGAACCTATGAAAAACCCCTATGAAGGGTCTCGGGTTGAGGGCCAGGAGGTTTGGAATGAAAATGACTTATCAGAACTACAGATTTTTCATATTAAAACAAGATACAGACTAGGTCATGACGTGTACCCTAGGGTCACAACATGTATTCCACACTGGATAAGTTACACCGAAAAACCCATTTCCTCTAATTGAAAACTATCTTTTAACCCATACAAGATGTTCACCTCAGGTACACGACATGAACCTAATCACGACATGAAATCCTAGTTCATGACATGATCTCCCAGTCCAAGACATGCAACCAACTGCAATCACACGTTGTGTACATCAGGTACATAGCGTGTTCCTATTATGATGTGTGTAGTAAACCCATATAAGATTTTTAACTGAAAGGGAACTTACAAAAGGTTTAAAGAATACCTAATCAACGTAATGAGAATTTACAACCTCCCAACTATTAAAACTTAATGCCCCATGAAATCCTATATAGAAGCTTCCATTCGAAAAATATGATTCCATTTCTCTCTCATCAGGTCCTCCCTCTCGCATGTCTCATGATAATTAGAATCATGATACCATATCACATGAACCAAAGGAATATTCCAAAAATGAAGTACCATGGTCTCAAAATCAACAATCTTGACTGGTCTCTTAGTCAAAGATAAATTTGGACGATTTCAAAATCACTCCAACTCAAAACGTGAGATGGATCAGATAGATAATGTCTCAATAGTGATACATGGAACATTTATTTTATCTTAGAAAAGTACGGTGGATGTTACAAATGGTACGTAACCATTCCCACATACTCAACAACCTCTAAAGGTTCCACAATGTGAAGATCTATCTCCCCTTGCTTATGATGATGTTAATGAACCATCCTGAGTTGAACATTCATGAATTTCTAGTCACCACTAAAAAGTAAAAATATCTAGAGCATTGATTAGAATAATATTTATATCGGCTTTGGGCTATCAACATCCTCTGAAAAATCATATGAATATTTTTTTTCTTCTCCTTCAACAATCTTGGAAAAAGTAATGAACATTCACCGACCACCTACCAAAACAACAATGATTTACATGGAAAGTCATAAATGGCCTAGAAAGGTTCCATTATGATCATGGACTGGTAACTATTTCTGTATGAAAACTCAACCAACCCTATGCAATTATCCCATGCCCATTCGAATTCAAGGACAGAGGTTAAATGTTTATCCTCAAGAATCAGAAATATCTTTCTATCTGGCCATCTGACTGCATATTGTGGGTCATTCTCATACAAACCTAATATCATAGTAACCCCTAAAGGCCTCAATAAAAGTGAGACATAAAACAAGGATCCATATTGGAATCTATAACATATGGAACTTCGTGAAAACGAAAAATATCTTCCACGTAATGATTTCCCAACTCCTTATCTTTGGACGTATCTCAAATGGGTATAAATTGAGCTGAATTGCTCAGTCTGTCAATCATAACCCATATTTCATATTTCTTTCTCTAGGTATGAGGTAACACAACCAAAAATTCAATAGATATCTCATCCCAATTCTATGTAGGAACTGGAAGTGGTTGAAGAAAACCTGATGGTTTCTCATGAATGACATTCACTTGGTGGAATTTATAGCAATGAGAGACAAAACCAAAATGATTCATCCCATTCCTAACCCCCCGAATTGTTGTCTATTGTCTTAGAACATTTTTCTGATTCCCAGGTGCACATAGCACTATAATATATTGAAAAATTCCATCTCATACTTCCTCACTAATGACTTCACAACGAAGCAGTTCCCACTGCATAGAATGACCTCTTTGGAGAACGACCATAGATAATCTATATCCCCATCACAAAGGGATTCTATAATTCAATGCAAGTTCTCATCAAGCTATTGACCTTTAAGAATCATATTTAGAATATAATATGTCAACTAAACATATGATAAAGAATCCTCATCCCCATCCTTCGAAACTCTAACAAGAAACTATACTAACAAAACCCTCAAATTCCCCTCGTCCAAATATTCATTCACTTATTAGGTTTGAAGATTCATTCTCAATGTGTTTGAAACATCATTCCCTTTCCCCAGGGTGTAGGTGATGTCAAAGTCAAAATCATATAAGTACTCCACTCAATATATATGCTGAAGATTCAAATATTTTTTTGAGAATATATTACTCAGGATTTTGTTGTTTGAATAAACTAAAAACCTTTTTGAAAAAAGTAAGTGCCTCCAACTCTTAAGTGAGTGCATCACAGTTGCATGTTCAATGTAATGGGTTGGATAATTCTTTCAGTGTAGAAAAATCAGATTGGATCCATATGCTCTTATATGATCACCATGCAGAAGAATTCATCCCAAGCCTAAACATGATGTATCAAGAATGACAAAATAGCCCTGCCCAGCTTCTGGAAGTGTCAACACTGGCGCAGTAGTTAATAGATGCTTCATCTCATCAAAATAACACTAACATATATTTTCCAATACAAACTCTACCCCCATCTGAGTCATATTAGTCATTGGAGAAGAAATCATCGATAAGTCCTTCATGAACCGGCAGTAATGTCCGTCTAAGCCAATAAAACTCAGAATCTCGGGTAAACTTTGTGGTAACTCCCACATAATAACAACCTTGAACTATTTAGGATCAACTAATTCACCCTATTCATACACCACATTTCTAAATAGCATCACATCCCGAATCTAGAAATCACACTTCGAAAGCTTGTTATAATTGCAGTGATTTTATAATAGATTTAGAACTATTCTCAGATATATCACATGATCCTCCTCATACATGGATTAAATAAGAATTTCATCCACAAAGACTAACAAAATGTCATCTAGATACTCATGGAAAATCTTTTTCATTAAATACATATAAAATAGGATTATTTGTTAGGCCCAAGGTTATAACAAGGTATTCAATGTGCTTGTACGTACTCTAAAAGGCAATTTTTTAAATGTTAGATTTTATTATCCTCAACTAATGGTAACAAGATCAATGGTCTATCATTGAAAACAAATTCTCTACTTTTAGCATATCAAACATATCTTAAATCTATTAAAATGTATAATTTTTTATTATCGTAACTAGATTGAGATTTTGATAGTAAACACATATGAAAATGTAACAATCAACCTTCTTATCAAAGAAAAACAGTGCTTCCCAAGGTGATACACTTGGATGAATAAAGCCTTTCTCAAGAAGATCATACAATGAATTATTCATCTATTTTAAATCATTTTGTAATATGAAGTAAGAGAGTATAGAAATCAGTTGAGTTCTATGTATTATCTCAATAGAAAACTCGTCCTCTCTCACTGGTGGTAGACTAGATAAATCTAAAGGAAACACGTCGGAGAATTCAATGATTATTAGAGGAAGATCACCACCCATTGAATCTCTATCAGGTTCAAAAGAAAACATTGATGTTACATTTCCTAACTCCGGATAATAAGGTCCATATCTACTCAACCAAGCATCCCATTGTCCTAGAATGAAAAGCTTCACACCATAAGGTGTAGTAAAGTAGACATGTCAGAGATAAAAATTATCTCGGGCTTTGTTGTAAATGATCCAATCCATCCCAAATATGATGTCAAGAGATTTCATATCAAGAACCAGAATTCTCCAAGATAGCTCAACATCCGATAGGGAGAATACACATGAAATACTATAGAGACTCTTCTATCTCTTCATACCAAGGGGTGTAGTGACAGCCAGTACACAAGCTAGTTTCTCCATATAAAGATTATGTATGTTAACTATATGAGTTGAAATAATGGATTGAGATGAACCAGTATCAAAGAGAGTACTTACTAATGATGAAGCAATGGTAATGGTACCTCTCACAGTCGTTGGACCCATGTCTGCTTCCTCTGGAGACTCTTACACTATGTGAAGTAGCTTTATTCTGGATGCATGTGGATGTAAACCTATTATCATTGATGGATTTGATTGGACCATAGTTTTAGGAGGAGATGATGATCCTATCCTAGTATGCGGAGTAGAGAGGTGATGGAATAACCTCTACAAGTTACCTGAATGTCCATAGGATCTAAAATTATTATGTGCTTAAGTGAAAACCCTCATATTATGTCTTCGATTTCCACACTAGTAACAAGTTATAGAACTTAATATTGGAGATGAAGGAGGTCTATAATGACTGTATCACTAAGAAATAACTTGAGGATCATCAAGATTTAGTTTTATTTTGAAATAAACAATGCTACCAATAAGATAAAAAAACTCCCATCAACCCTGACATTCTTGCCATGTCTATCCCACCCGTCATCACCATATCAATAAAATTAGCATAAGTGGGATGATTTAGTAAGAAACCCAGAGAATTGATATCTGATCAAAGTCCCAACATGAAACATAGATCCTTCCTCCTCTGATTAGATACATTATTTGGAGAAAATTTCCAGATCTAAAAAAATTAATTTCAATAATCAGTCATGGTATTTTCAGCATGCTCAAACTTGAAAAAATCCACAGCCATAGCCAACACCAATGACACTAGATAGAACTGATTGGTGAAAATAACCTTTAAATTATTCCAATGTAAGACCTCTTGTTTCTCTATTATCACAATCATGTCCCACCATCTCCTACTTGATCCCTCTAGCACAAAGGTGGCACAATTAACCAATAATAACATCTAATATCTTCAAGTACTCAAACAGACATTGTATCATTCCAACCATTCCTCTCCATGTTGATGATTAGTGTATCCTTTGTATAATGATGACTTTTGACAAAGGAACTCTTGAGAATTATTTTGAATAACCTCCCCAGGAGGATCCACTACTAGATCCTGCGTGAGAACTAGAGGTGGTGGCATTCCCATATCTTGCATAGTGCACACAATCACCTTAACCTGATTTGGATCAAAAAATGGATTCAATTGATGAAGATTAGAATAAGCCTTTTATTGTATCTGATTTTCACGTCTTCTTAGAGGCATGATGCTACACAACATCATCAGAGAAAGGGAAGACATGAAATTAACAAAAAAATGGAGTGGAAAGATAAAATATTCTCGACATAAGGGATAAACATGATATGGATTTCCATATATCAAAATATCAATAGGGGAAGGACTAGAACTAAAACACAAGACATTTTTCCCTAACCAACCATGGTGACTTAATGTTTGTTACAGTGAGAGCTGGTCATGCACTCAATACCAACTACCTCTTAAGTCAAATCAAGATTTCCAAAATGTATACTAACTTCAAGACATAAATTGAACATCCTATTCTGATGCCAATATGTCACGAACAAACTTGGGAACCTTGGTAACCCGATAACCGATAAATCCCTAACATGGCCCAAAGGGTGATCCGGATCCCCACGGGCTGGTTACTAGCACCTGGAATCGTACAAAATAAAAGTGGGAATGATTTTTTCCATAACAATATGGATGAAAATGATAAAATATAGTATGTATATAAATATGAAAACATCATAGGGAGTAAAGGTATTAGAATACAATGGGGAATTAAATCCAAAGTACTACAACCCAAATTACTAAACATGAAAACAACCCCATGTCCTTATAGACGCAACTCACCATGTCCAAAGCTCAACAGCTTGATAACTCTCCAAGATATCCCTTCCCTTTTCTCATTCTTGGATGAATAAAGTTTACAAACCCCCAAAGGAAAATTTAGGGTGTGATCCAAAGTCCACTAGGACACCACCAAAGACTCCATATTTGATGTCAAATATATATTTACCAAAGAAAATCTTTCATTTTACCAGAACAAATAGGTTTGTAAATTTAAATGAAAAATCAAAAAATAAATTCTATACATTTTCAAAATGATGTAAAATACATTCAAAATAGCGGATTTACATTACAAGAGATGGAATATCTCTAAAAAATGAATTATATAAAATATTTATATAATTAGTTTATATAATTACAGCACGCATGTAATGTAGTTCAAAAAACATTGGTATAAATTTATATCTCAAATATAAATAAACAAGTGAGCAAAATAGACATCTTCCAAAAGGTATGATAGTATTAACTAGATATAAAATTCCTAACTCCCTATGTGAACATATAAAAATTTGTATAAACATGTCCTTAGGACATTGGCCAATGGAGATTCATTTCGAATCCATCGGGTATGTGATCCAATACATATATGTTTTAGAACATTGTAACAACATATAGTGTATCCAAATAACTCACTAACTATGTAAGGATTTCAATATCTCATACTTGATGGGAAAACTATTTTTTTACTACTTAATATATGATCAATCCCATTCATCCATTTCAAAGATTCATATTTATTTACATTTTAAACCAAAACATGTTTTTTTGAAAAACAAGCATATTCACAAATATAAAACCACAGGATTTCTATAAAATCATTTTAATCCATTTTCATGAGTTTGAAATCCATTGAAAACCAATTCTATCCTTTTCATAATTAATTTCCACAATTAAATTCAACAATTTAATTTAAAATATTTCCATTAATTCCCACCATTTAAATTCAACAATTTAAATTAGTTAAATTTAATCAAACCCATGTCAAATCCTTGGAATTGGGGATTTTTCAAATTTTTATGCAAAATCCATTTCAATTCATCCAATTAATTGGAATAGGGTTTCGTTTAAGATATTTAAATCATGAATAAGAAATTTATTTTAAATTAGTGATTGAAATAAATCAAGAAATTAGATGGTAATCAATTTGGTATTTTTGGACAGATCCATATAACTCATTCTTGAATAAAGACACTAGAAATGACACCCACCAAAGAGAAAAAATGTGAACGAGATGTTTAAAATAATCCTAGAAGAAATATCAACACCATATGGCATAGATTCATCAATTCATAGATGATCCATTTAAAACCCAAGAGGAGAGAAGGAGATATACTCATAGAATGAGGGATAACTCTTACCCTGAATCACACCACAAGAGAATCAATGATCCAAAGTGGATCTTATCAAACTAGAAGGAGGGTAACTTCTGAAAATTGTCTAGGAATGGTATAGGGTTGAGATCCTAGAGGTTTGGAATGAAAAGGGTAATGAAAAGTTGTTGATCGTGTGTTTTCAAACAAGACGTGGGACCAGTCACAATGTGTACCCTAGGGTCACAAGGTGTAGTCCACACTGGATAAGATACATTGAAAAACTCATCACCTCAGATTAAAAAATGACATTTAACCCCAAAATGATGTGTACCTTAGGTACCCGATGTGTACCTACTCATGAAAACATCTCCCAATTCACAACATTATCTCCTAGTCAATAACACGAAACATGCACCAAGTACATACTGTTTACTTCAGGTACATGACATGTACATGTTCTCCAGTCTCTAGTAAACCTAGAAAAACAAATAAAATGATTTTTAACTGAATGGAAACTTAATAAATTTGGAAAACATACCTAATAATGGTAACATGATGTTACATTCTACATGAAATAATAATTATATTAATGTAATATTAAGCATTCTAACAATATAATATATCGCTACATTTATTAACATTTAACTCAATATAATAAGATAATTTCATTCGCCTACATGTGGACTACCACCTTCACAATGGGATGTGACTCTATTTTAATCACCAATCCCAATGGATAATATATATAACAGTATTTAAATAAATAATATGAAATTTATTATATTGTTATAATTTTGTAAAGATAATATATTACTTAACTCCTTTTCATAATGATCATTGAAACATAGAAATGTTACTCATGTGTACATATGACCTACCATCTCAATAATTGCAATGTACATCATCACTCAAAACCACCTTTCATGATTGGTATTAAAAATATTAATTGATGTATAAGTATTATAATTATATCAATATTATTTTCAATAATAATATGTAACTATAATAAAATTAAGAGGTTCAATAATAACAAATAAAATCATATATGGAAAATAAAGTGGTTATTACCCAAAACATGACATTAAAATGGAATTGTTAATAAATTGGTTATTAGATGACATAAGTAAATCATATATGGTATGATATATTTTATTTTGATTTAATAATTTATTTGTAAAAAACATATATCTATTATTCTAGAGGTTTTAGTAACTATTAAGGAGGTTGAGACTTGTCGGTAGGGATTTCTGTCTCACTTTTGTTTTTGTGTGAGAAATATTCCATAATGACCATGTGTTTATTTTATGTGGTTAATATAATACCCATGAATTTATTTTATTTTTATAATACATAAAATTATTGGTATTTACATTTCTATTTTATTATATCTCTTTCAATGTATTTATAGTTCAGAACTTACCGAATCGATAAGGGATTTTTATCTCAATTTGGCTTCTTTGAGACATATTTATATGTTATGAACCTATATTTTTTTCTGGTGTATGTAAATCCCCATTGACATACCATATCAGTAATTTAATTAGACTCATGAAATTTTATATTTCATTAAAATATATTCCTTTATAGGGCTTATATTTCAATGTTACCAAAGAAGTAAAGATTTCATGTTACAATCTCATCATTTATAGGGATTGATTATGATTATATTTATGATGATATATTACTATTATATAAATATAAATAAACTCATTGATATTATGTTTGATTTAAATATAAATTTTTATGTACACATGATTTCAAAATGAATTATTTAATGAAAAAATTAATTTTTAGTCAGAATCTGTTTATCATTCAGTTTCATTTGTTCTAAAAATGATTATAATTTTTTTTACATTTTTTAATGGATTTATTAAATAATTATTACAAATGTTTTAATTGTTATAAAAAAATTAAAAGGAATCTTCATTTATTTTTCAAAAACACTTCCCATTTGGATTTTACAAAAAAATTGAAAGAAACCTCTGTTTTCACTAATACAGAACGAATGGTACATTTAACAATCAATAAGATTATTCTATTTGAATTTTAATTTATAAATTTTCAATTTTATTTTAGAACAAATTATTTTCAAAAAATATATATGAATTTTTAGATTTAAAATCTAATTTTAAATGAAATATTATTTTACTTAAGAAATTATTCAAGCATTATTTAAAAACTATTATCCATATAAGACGAAATACTTTTATATAACATACGATTTAATATGTATACGAACAAAGGATAGCATTCTTAGTCTTACTCTGAATGGATTATCAGTAAATGTTTTTAATATAACCCATTTCTCTTCCATGGGTTATAATATGATAAAATTATTATGAATCCTGTTACTTTTTTCATGTGTTAAGATATGATGAAATGATGAAATTATTATGAAACATAAATATCTTCCAAAGGATATGATATGATGAAATGTTTATGACATCCATTTCATTTCATAATTAATGATATGATGAATTTTTTAAAATCTTGTGTCACAAAAATTTATGGATTATTTGATGGGTGGGACATATATCTCTCTCCATTATGTTGGAAAATGAATATTCTATATGATATAAAAGGGTCCACGGGTGGTTTGAAAAATACCAAAAGTGGTTTCACAGGATGTTATACCAATCATTAAAAGGGGTATATGGTAGCTCATACCAAGCCTAAACTATGTACATGGGTGGTTAGTTCAATACGAAAATGATATGAATGTATTTATTTGTGTATCCTTGACAAAAGATTTCTATTCTTATGAGTACACAACATATTTATTTATTATGCCAATTTTATGGTCTCATATATAATGTTATTTTATTTCCTTATGATTAACATCTTATGAACTACCAATATTTATTCCATGACTCAAGATTATGATCATTGATTTTCATGGTGGGGTTTCAAATATTATCCTCATGTTATATACACATATTCTCATGGAATGATTATATATTTATATTTTTACTCTTTCATAGAATCTAATGTAACCATTTTTTATGTTTCCATTCCCTAAGAAATGAATAAAGGTACTAAGTAGGTTATATTGGTGAACATTACTAAATGGTTATATAATTATGGTATATGTTGAAGACCATTCTCAAAAATAGAAGATTGTGTACCTAATCCCCAATGAAACAACACAATTATGGTAATTAGTTGTGTGTTGTGTAATATATTGGGTATTTATCTAAAAAGATGTAGTATCTATGTATGGAAATCTTAGTTCACTATATATAGTGAATTTAAAATAAATTATTCCAATGTGTGAATGTATTTTATTAATCCTCAAGGAACGAACCTAGCCCGGGGTAGTTGGTTTCATGTGTAGAGTGAACAATTTGAGGACTATTCACACCAACCTTAAAAAATTGAAATTTCCTGGAAAACCGATTTTTGACCATTGAAACGTTTCTAGGATTTGATTATGGACATTTTAAATTTCTAATTTAGAATTTAAATTTAGTAGTACCTCTTCATACAACTATAAATTTTGATTTTTGTGTCTATCTGTGCTCTTTGAGCTATGAAATCAAACCATGAGACAATCTCATCAACATTTTCTACAGTGGAACCTTGTATCAATCTTTTATTGGTGAAAGGACTAAAAAAATATCTATAAAATTGTATTTAATGTTATGGTTTTATTTTTTGAAAAAAATTCTTAATGTTTTGTCCTTTTTAAAAAGATTCATTTTTGGGGAAATTATCCTTCACTTATGTAATTATGTGGTATCTTTTTTTTTGATTTAGTATTTTTTTCCTATTTCACATGATGTGATTTACTTTTTATAGTTTTCATTTTGAATTGCATCAGAAGTCACACCATGATCGTTATTGGGATATATTTAGAGACTTATATTTACTTCATCATTTATTGAGTAGTTATTTACGTGATATTTATCCTTTTATTTTATATTTATGTTTAGAATTCATAATTTCATAAATTTAGTTATAGAATTTTATCTATTCCTCATCTCTATTTTCCTTTGATTCTTCTTCAAGGCAATTTCATGGATAAAACTTTTTTGTCTTTATTTGTAACACCTTGAGATTTTAGTATGTATTACTCTAAATAAATATCATGTTGAATAGTGGGTGATACACAAAACACACATAAAATTGAATAATACTTTATTAAAATTAAATGAAATTTTTTATACATTAAGAATATTCAATGTTAAAATAAATAAATAAACACTCATCAGTAAATGATATAAAATAATGTTTAGAATGCATTATGTTTAATATGGTCATTTTTTCCTGAATGATTTATTTTTTCATATAAAAAGTTGGAATATAAATTTACTATGTTTTTAATTTTAATGTTATTTAATTAAAATAATGTTTTATTTACTCATCTAAAAATTATATTGGGGTGAATGTTTGGGGATTTTATTTAAAAATATTTATTTTTAAGAGGATAGTGAACTATAAAGACTTTAGAAATACTATAACTTTTATTATATTATCATTATATATTAATTAAATGTATGTTTAGGATAATGTTTTCTAAAATAACTTTTTACATAATAAGTAATATAATTTATTTAAATATATGGTGTTAAACATTGAAATATTTATTTTACATGTAGGAAATTAAAGTAATGTATTTGGTCAAATAAAAACTATTTTTGGTTGTTCTATTTTAATAATGATTTCACATGGTTACATTAGGTTTTGGGTTGGTTTTAAAAAAAATAATACTAATATGATTTAAAAAAAATTATTTAATTCCATGGGAATCAACATTGCACTAGATTTTGGTGTAAAATATATTTTATAACTAAAACATTATTTTTTAAATGGTTTATCATTATTATTAGAGAAAATATATTAAATGATATATTTACCACTTATTGAAATTTAATCCAAGAAAAATGATGGAATATTTGAAATCTCCTTGTTCAAATTTGGTATTATTTTAAATTTCACATTAGTCATAATGAATAGTTACCATAGTAAATGTTTTTCATTGTACTGAGGGTTAAAAGGGTTAATGATGGGGCGGTTAAACATTGATATAAGGATTAAAATAACCCTAAAACTTGTTTAAATATTATTTAATGAATTTATTTCGTCCTTAAAATATCCTATAATTTAAATTGTACTAATTTTTATCCACTTTCCATGAGAAAGTGATTTATTATATTTTAATGTTATTAATATTTAAAAGGGTGAAACTCCTCTCACTTATACAAGGCCACCTCATATCCTTACGTAGATATAAATATTGAGATCCCTATCTCAACCTATATATACCAAAACCACTCCATTAATGTACCCCCTATATCTTTGAGGTCTTGGTATCACCAAAATTACAATTCTATAATATTTATGTTGTATTCGAAAAGAATATCTCGAAGTTGGAGGTTTAAGTATTTACTGAAATATTTCACATTTATTTCTTCCATATAATCTATAAATTCTATTCTAACCATTCTAATATATTAATATTAATATATTTAAAATAATAAAAGTCATTATATTTCTGGAACAAATATTTTCCACATAATTTAAATCATATAGGAAAAGAAAATGCCGCACATATATATGTGTGGGACACCACCTCCATGAAGTGATGTGTTGCATTTTTCTTCACCACCTCACACATCTAGTTATAAATATATATTTATTGTATATATATATGATTTATATATAATATTTTTTATTAATTTCAAGTAAACAATTATCTACCTATTTAACCTCACATAAATTCAAAAATAAAAAGTTCCATTTATGTATACATACAAACTACCACCTACATGAATTGATATAATTTCATTATAAATTATACCTTAAATTATTGGTCATAAGTATGGATTTAATTAATATATATAATATTAGTAAAAAAATTATTATTCATTAAATGTAAATTTTTATTTATATTTATTTATTTCCATCTATTGAAGGATGAAAATGTCGCCCATGTGCACTTGCAGACTTCTACCTCCATGAAGTGGTGTGTTTAATGTTTCATTAATGGATTATATATATCTTATTAAATTATTTTAATTATTAAAATATATTTTAATATTATTATTACTATTTTTGAAATTATGAAACAATTACAAAGGTTTCAGGAATAGAATTTTTTATCTAAAACTTGTGAGGAAAACTTAACTTCATAAAACATAATATTGATTTAAAAATAACTAATAAAAGGGTAATTATAAATTAAAAAATGAATTATATATAGAAATATAATAAGGAACATATTCATTTTATATATTTATAATAATTCTATATATATTATACAAAATATTATAATGTTCCCATATAATGTCTAAACATGAGTTACATGTTTCCACATCTCAATTTTCATATATTGAGATATGTTCTATATTTTTTACCATATTTTTTAAATTTTTATATACAATCCAGGAATTTATTTTTTGATGTTTTCTAAGAAAATTATATTTATTTAAAAATCCCTTTTATTGTTATCTCTTTCATGATGTTTTAATTCAATGTTTACCCAATCTATAAGGGTTTGGGTTATAATCTCTGTTTTATCAGTATTACTTATGTTTCAATTCCCATTGTGTGTAATTACAAGTTATTTATCTCATAAACATAAAATATTCTCATCATCTTTGATTATTTCTTGTAGTTTCAGGTATTCTTTCAATTTACCCACTATTGGTACTCAAAAATTCCAACGGAATATTTTTAATAAATAAAGAACATATCTTTCAGTTTTCATATAGATTATTTCTCATTCATAACTATATTATCCAAAAAATAGATGTTATTATATAAATTTAAATGATTAGTAAATTTAATTATTATATTATCATTAAATTTCATTAAAATAAATTTAAATTATCATTATTTTCACATTCCAAATGGGTGAATTTTTAATTATTTTTAATGTACAAAAATAATGTTTTTAAACATTTATAGAATAGAAAATTTTTCCATCCATCCTTTAGTTTCTTCATAATGAAGTTTCCATTGAATGATTCAATGGATCAACCCGAAAATAACATTCTTGATTTTTTTTGGAAGTTGTTGTTTTTAAATGCAACAAAAATAAAAGGAAATATCTTCTTGTTTTTCACTGAATCAATCTATATAACTTTTAAAATTATTTATTATCTATTTTAACATTATTTATGATTGGTTATAAATCACATGGGATATGATCTTATTAAACCATCAACTACCATTCTCTAAATGTATTATAGTGATGGGTTTTTATGATGTTTTATTATAATATGTTTTCCCAATGAGTTAATTATGATTTTAAGGAACGTTGAAAGTTGTTATATTATGGAATACATATATATGATTTATCATTATTTCATGATAGTGTCCAATCGTTCAATTCAATTCATTGGGTATTGTATTATATCACATGAGATAATGAATTTTATTTTTGTATGTTATATCTTGTAGCTATGTTCACAAGTTTATGTATGGATATGATTGTAGTTAGCTATGTTCATGTGTTAACGGGTGGAAAACATAGAGATTAACTATGTTCACATCATTGTGGGTAGACATGATTGAAATTATATATGTTCACAATTTCATTATTATCTAGGTCTGTATTTAGGCCACAAACATATGACATATGATTATAATATGATCTCACTGATCTTGTTGGATTGTAGATTGTTACACAATCTTATGACTCTTGTCTTTTATTATAAAAAAACCTTATTCCCTGACTCATGAATTATGGTCTACGACATATTTATTATTTTTTTGATAATTCTGATCAAAATATCATTCCATTAATATTATTTTATTCTCGCATATGATCATTGATTGAATATCCCACATTTACCCTTAAAAAGAATCTATCCTCACCCATTCTTTTGTTTACATTTCCCTAGGTTATGAAGGGAGGTATTAAGTAGGATATAGATAAAAATGGTATCAATCATTGCATGATTTTTGGGATTTGTTGAAAGCCTATTATGAAATAATAATTTCATGGTATTATTGGAAAAAAATTCATTTGATGAGAACGACATGGGTTTTTGTGTAAGGGGTTTTTCCTATATTTATAATTCTCCATACAATGGTCGTGGTTATGAATGTGACTCATTATTTTTATTGGATTTATAATTATATAAGTTTATTCTACGGTAACGTAATTTTGTATCAAATCAAGTATGTAAAGAGTATGTTTTTAGCACTATATTTGATCGGGGTGTAGATTGTTGTGGATGGTATCAAATAAAAAGTATTAGATAATATTATAGGATATGAAGTTATAAAACATAGATAATTTAATAGTTTATTTACAATTATGGTTTTATATGTCTATGTGTGATCATAAGTTAGATGTATTCAATACCTCGATTGTTAATATGTTATAGAGATATATGGTTTTTTAAAATTGATGGAACTGAATAGATGATTAAATGATAAAGGATATCTGAGAATTTAACATACTCATGATATTATATATTGTGGTTTTATTCACATTGATCGTTTTTTATTTTATTAAATAGATAGAAAAATATGGATCCAATTTTCCAATGGATATGAAGAATAGTATGGTAGTTTTTCAAATTAGTAAACAAATTGGATAGTAGTTTGACTGAAAATTCCTCTAATTATTCCTAAAAATCATTCCCGAGTTAGGATTAACAACCTAAAAAAATTTTATTTTCTTAATTTCATTTCCCAACTCACTAGGGAATAAATGGATGGTAGTAATCCACATGTGACTACCCCAATCCCACCTCTAATAGGCCAAGGTAGGGTGACCAGTGTAGGGTACTAAAATCAAACACATGGGAGGAATTATCCTCATTTACTTGTATAAACACACAGATATCCAAGCCCATACAATTCTAAAATATAAAAAATACAATGGATACCAATTCACGCATCACATCTATCTCATAATTAGAGAATGATAATAGCATTAAAATAAACAAAGTGGTCCAAATACAAGCCCTAACAATATTTCAATGTAGTCCAACATGCTAAAAATTTGGGAAATACTATCAAATGAAACTCATTGTAAACATCTAATTCTATATATCCCAATATAATTTCTTCATGCTCCTAGTCCTCATAGGTAACCATCAAAATGATAGTCATCTACACAAGAAATGACATATAAAAAAAAAATCCCTTGAATTTGTTAGAATAGAAATACCCATAAAGACAACCCAAAAATCACTAATAATAAATAATTAATAATAGTTAGATCAGCATTGTAAATGTCATTAAGATAAGAGACATAGAAATAATAAAATCCAGATATACTCATCATAGAAAAATAGTATCAATGTGTCTCAACTAACACTGTTGGACATTGGATTATACACAAGGATTCTAGGTAACACTCATCAATGAGAGATAGTTCCGCAAGATATACTTTCACTAAAAACACTCATCTAGCAGGTCTTTATAATCTAAACATACCATGATTCACTCAATTTTTCTTAGAAGATAAAATTTTTTCAAGTAGGGAATCACACTCAAGGAAATTGGGGTACACCGGAAACCCTATTAGATCAGTCTACTAGATGGAGGATCGATGGCTTGTGCATATTGGTCACACTGATACCATGAACCCTTCCTAATAATGATAGAGTATCCAATAATTATCACATAGATGGATAATCCAAACTCTACATGATACTAAACACATAGAGGGGATCACAAATATTTTTATAGAACACAATTCATCTCAATACCCTTATGGGAAAGGAATGAGCTATCATACTAAACAAAATTTGGTATATGGGAATGAAACAAAGGTCTCCAAATAATATTATGGGGAGTAAAAAAATTTTATTAGGAGGTATTGGATGGGTCTTTTCAACCATTGGTCAGCTCATGTATCATTGTCTCACAAAGAATATAATCCTCTATATACCCAACAGGTCGTTGAGGTGTAAACAGTGAGTGGAGGCCATGCCGATACACAGTGTCCCACTAGTTCATGACTATTTACATTGGTTCAGACCCATGTATATGTGGGATTCACCTGTACATTAGGTTGTTTTCATATATTCTTGTCATTTATTAGTATCAAGTCTTGACCATGTAATCTATCCATGCACAAGTATCCTTGAGATAAAATATTTGCCACTAGCATCGGGTCACACAATGTGTAAGAGGGGCCAAAAGGAATCTGATCCTTAACATTTCATAGAAACCCTGGCATCATATCTACGGGTCCAACATGGAATGTATCCCATGATTACACTTTATTTAATTCATGTTTTTTATAAACATGCAGTTCCATCATTAGTATGCCCTCACTAAAATTACTTCTAGATCCACCACCAATCTCTCATGAGGATTTCATATCTCATTTGGCTGGGACTTTTTTTCATTGAAGACCTGATTTTGACCATCCAAAAATATCATGAAACCATCAACATCATCCATTCCATAACCACACATCAAACTAGGAAGAATGGGAATCACCATACTTATTTGACCCAACTCTGATCATCCTCCATCAGAATTGTACCACGATCGCATCCTCAATCTCAAATTGAACCAGGAGTATTGATCCATTTTACTAAATAATGGTCATGTAATGATTTGATATTTTTTATTCATTAAACTGTCATACAATTAAATTTCCAATGATCAATGTGTGAAGAAATATGGGAGAAAATAAAAAATCATAAAATTAGGATGGAACCTCGGTCTTTTTTTGGGATTACCTAGATTCATTATCATTAGAATGATGAGAAAATAACCAAATAAACAACCATCAAATCAACTAATGATGTGTGAATCAGTTATTGTTAGTATAATTTATCTGCACTTTACATAGGATATAAAAACTATATGAATCAAAATAAATCAAACATTCTACCTAGAGTTTGTTTCGATCACAGATGACGAATGGTTCAATATTTCCATCATTGGTGGCATCCACTAACTCCTCCATATATTGTTATTCATTATAAAATATGGTCATTATTCCTCTAAGATCAATCCTCCAATGGCTCTTCTATAGGTATTTTAGGATATGTTACTAAACCTATGTTTTACCAATAAATCGGTACTTATAGAGGATGGATTGGGTCATGAAAATTAAACAAATAAACCAATTAAATTTATTTTATTTTTTTATTTATTCATCCATGATTGTTTTCATCCCATGAATCTAACACACTCCATGTTTATATCATGCTTAGGGTTAAAAAATTCTTTGAACTCAACAGAGGATTCATATATTTGATTTGGTCCTTAATTATGGATTTATTCTTCAATTATACAAAAACAACATGTGTGTGATGTAAAAATATTTAATATTATTATAATATCAATACTAGTCTCACTTGGCCTTTGAATCTTATTCCATTTAATCTTCTAGAACATAAAATATTACTTGATATATTCTAATTATTTAAATGGGAAAAGTAGATATCTTACATTCTCCCCACCTCATTAATTATCATCATGAAATGTGAAAACTAGTACGAAAAAAGATGGGCATACTGAGATTGCATCTAGGTATCTCATACTAATGTTCTCTCTTAAAGGATGACATGATTTCATCTAAGACACATTTTTTGAATAAGTATCCCACAATAGATCTTCTTCCACTTATCCATGATCTTCACCAGGTAGTCCACAAAGTGAGCTCCATCATTGATGTCCATCTCACCCCATTAGATAACATGTGATGGGACATGAAAATACCTCTTTAGTAATGACATATGGAAGGATTCATGTAATTATTAAAACTAAGAAGGTAAAACAAAGTGGTACACTACCTCACCAATGCTATATAGTATATTGAAATGGTCAATAATCCACATAGATAACATTCCTACCCAGTAAAATCTATGCACTCCAAGTTCAAGTGAGACCTTCAGAAACACATATTCCCTATCCTTGAAATCCAAATGACTGCATAATTAGATTTTACAAGACTTATAGTGTGTTTTTATATTCCACATTTTCTCCTATATTATATGAACATTCTCTATAATAGATAAAACAAATAAAGTAACAAAGGTACTGATTCTATTTGATCAGTCCAACATAGTAGTGACATGCAAGGTCAGTTATACATGGCCTCAAATGGTGTCATGCCGATTATGGAATGGTTTCTATTATTGAATGAATACTCCAACAGGGCTTGATGATCCTACAAAATATAGAAAAAGTCTAAAATAAAATCCCAAGTCATTTGTCCATGACCCAAATGATCCACTCTATATGGACATTAGTATGGGGGTGAAATGTAGTGATCAAATTCAATTAAGTCCCAAATCCCTCCAAAAATATTCTATATAATACTGACATTAATTGAGCATCAAAGTCTGAAATGATCTTCTAAAAAACACTATAGAGTCAGACTATCTCCTATAGATAAAGGAATCCCATGTTTTCTACTAAACTCTGCTCTCAAATACAAAGGAAGGTGATTGACTGGGAGGGTCACTCAATGATCACCTATCTTGCATCCTTTACTCTAGAAGTACCTGGTAACCACACCCTAAATTCGATAGATATCTCATCCCAAATTCACCCTAGAACCATAATAGGTTGAGATAAACCTGTTTTAATAAGCTTCTCAACCTTAACCTATTAATTTGTGAGGAATTGAGAGATAAGCTTAGTTAGAACGTTCTCCATGTCTGGCCACCAATATCGACACCACATGCCTTGGTACATTTTTTTTTCACACCTAAACGTACCTCCAAGTGGGATGTATGAAACTACATAATAACCTCCTCCTACAACATCACTGGTACCATCGTACAACCTCTTAAAGGGATAACATGATCCAAAATTCATAGAATCTATTAGTATGATATCATGTATATATCTAGGTATGTAAGGTCTCACATTCATTACTTCTCTACTGATACCTCCTAACATGTTGTAGGAGTGGTGGGGTAACAACCTTTGATTCTAGATATGATGAATCATCCTTCTTCACTACGGAAAACTAAAATGATGATAACAACACCGAATATTTGTCATAAATTTTGAGAAAGATCTCACGATGAGAGAATCTACAACCATGTTCCCCTATATAACTGTATAGAATACCTTGATCTCATTATCATGCAGGAAATTAATCTCCATCCAATATCTCAAATTTATATATTTATATGTTAATATTTACTTGAGACTATTGTGTTCAGAATAGATGATAGTTCACTCACTTATTAGGTAGTGTTTCCACTTCTTCATGATCAAGCCTACCGTTGCTAGTTCAAGATCATGGGTAACATAATTTTGGTTGTGGGATCACAACTATAGAGACATATATGAAATTAAAACATTAAATTTCATCAAAACACAACTAATTATAGTCCATAAGGTATATCCAAAAACAATATACTCAACACCCTCCTCTGACAGCCATAAGATGGGGGATCTTGTTAACTTCTTCCTCAACTCCAAAAAATACCTTCTAACACCTCATTATCAAAAAGGCTTCCCATTATGATTACAAGAATTCAATGGTGTGGATATCATAGGGAAATCAATAAAAACATATAATAGTGGCCAACAAATCCAGGGAATCTCTTCACCTACATTGTGAACATTAGTGGATCCCAAACTAAAACTACGTAAATCTTAAGTGGGTCCACTGATAGACCATCAGTTTTGATGACATATCCTAGAAATTGGAACACCTACGTCTAGAACATACCTTCCAAGAGCTCCCATAAAGTGCGGTTTCACTATGTATATCAAATATCATCCTTAAGTGTCTGGAATGCTCCTCCCCAGATAATGAGCACACTAACATGTCATCAAATATGTCCCCCAAAACTAGCATAATAAAGGATGAATAAGATGTTTCATTATTCACTTGAATACTAATTGGGAATTCATCCAACTAAAAGGAATAACAAATTGCTCATAGTGATCATAGTGAAATATGAATGTTTAATTCAATATATCTTGATCCTGTACTCACAACTGGTGATAACTGGATCTGAGGTCAATCTCAGAGAACCATCAAACCATTCTCAATGTATCTAAGAGGAAATCAATCAAAGGTAGTTGATACATATTCTTCATTTTCACCTAGTTCGTGCACTAGTAATCCACAAACATCCCCAAGATCTTGTACAACTTCTTAGATAATTATATTGGGGTTGTGCATGGGGAAACATTGGGTATCACGAAGTATTTCATATTCAAGTCCTATAACAACACCCTTATCCCTTGAAGCAATATGGTAGCCATCTGATATAATAGTGATGATATCAGGGACACCCTAGGGTTTAAGGCAATAAATATGTATATCTCTTGTTGGGGATGTAAGTTTGGGATGTCCTTAGGTATGTCATACCCAAACACCACCCCCACTATTATAAAATGGAATCACATAGTATCCACTACTCCAAGAGTAATTTTATCCAACTAGTGAGTATTCTATTGAACCCTCCAATGTTTGATCCTATACTACTATACCGAGGTTTCCTTTTCACCCACAAAGTAGAACCTCATACAATCACTATAGACACACTGTATCCTCCACCCAAAACTATAAATAGGATCATCAACTATGGATAACTAGTCAATTCCCAAGATGAGGTCGTAAGGCCTCATCACCACTATAAATAGATACCATAAGAATATCTCACCAAAAAGTATTAGGTCACACTATCAATATAATTGTGTGATCATATACTAACCTCATGTCAGAGTCTCCAAGAAAAAGGTTTGATCTAAGGGCATAATTTGAATCTCTATATATCAAACCAGATATTTAGAAAGAAAATATTCTCTCACAATTATGTATATAATTACTTTAAATAGGATATAAAATACAGATATTTTACCTCTAATCATCATGGAAGCCATGAGGTCATATGCATCTGCTATCTGTAGCTATCATCACCCCTACCCACCAGCTCCCTGGGCCTAGAAAAGACCATGTCTGGGTGGTGATGTCAACAAGTAAAACATTCTATCACCCCTTCTACCCTACATGTTAATTATCCCCATAGGAAACCCTGGAAACCTCCATGCTCATGTTGTTTCCTCTGACTGGGAATTCTACTGAATGTCTCTATGTCACCTGTATTATGGGTCAAAAAATCTCAAGAAAAATGTTCTTGACCGTCAAAAGATAAGAACGACCTCTCTCTGGGATGACTCAAGCTATCTTGAGATATTTGAACCAAAAATAATTTTTTGGATCACATTCTGAAGTGTATCATATTCCATGTCCCATGTGACTTTATTTAACTAATATATACTAAATTATATTCTCCTATGTTCCCAATACTAGAACCCACTATCAATTTATTATCTCATAGAAATATCTTCACTACTAAGGCTCAATTAATCACTCCATAATATGTGGGAATAAAAAGATATTTCACCGAAGCCCTAATATATTATCATAGTCTTTACTCGATGGTTCATAACCTAAATAAAGGATCTAATTTATTATATGGAGAGTGTCATAAAATGATAGTTAGGCTTTAAGAATAGTTCATCATATTGATATTACCCTTATATAAATATAGAATCACCTAGATGTGCACTAAACACAATGGGATTGGATATAACTCCTCCTTTAAAAGATGGTTTAAATATTCCTTAACGAGAGATATCTCATCATGTGATTGAGTCATCATGCTATACCATCACCTGTAGATCATTGAAAAATACTCCCTACAAGGACTTTCATCTGATATGTAGGTTTCCTCATGAGTAAAAAAACATAAGTGACATCCTCTATCCAATCCTAAACTATGTAGTTGAAAATATTTCCCATAAACCAAGGAGGTATCCACCTATGAAACTCATCTATCAGTCTCAATCTATATTCATCCTCAATCAGTATTTTCATTGATATATTCTATTAAAATTGTGGTTTAATAACATGGAAACCACCCCAAGGTACCAATTCATCTAATGGACCTTGTACTAATCCCTTATCACGTAGTGGAACATCACCATGATCACAACATGATGTATTGAATGGTTATCTTCATAGAGGCTTCCAAAATTAAACATGACACCACATGGCCAATGAGTATATCTGGGGAGATAAATTAATAATTAAATAGAAAACCAAAAAAAAATTATATGATATATATATCAATGTTTTTCTTTACAATTTGGAGCTCGATAGAGTCGCGAAAATAGTCGAAACATTCTGGATTTCAGAAATCGTCCAGATTTTGGAGAGGTAAATTGATCATTTCATAAATTCTTCTATTCTTAATATTTTCCCTCCATTCCAATTTATAAATGACCTAATAATTCTTGTGAGACCATCACCTGAGTTTTGGCCGTTTTAAATTTCAGATACTAGTGTTTTGGGGAGATTCATTCTACATTTTTCAAGTATGTTTGTCCATTTCTTTTCCCCTTTCAAATTGATTAGGGTTTCATTCTATTTTTTAGGGTTTCCTCCCTTTTTATTGAAGTGAACAATGAACAGTGGGTAGGGGTTCGAACCTAAGGTTTAACCTTGGGTTTTCTTGGTCCAATTTTCTAATTTTAGGTTTGATCTACCCTTCTTGAGGTGCGGCGGTGGTGCGTTTTTGTTTTCGCACAATGGATTCAATGGTTTCATTTGATTTGGTAGGTGATTCCAATGTTGATGAAATTTTTGTGTATTAGCATTCTGTATTTATCATATTTTCAAATTTATATAATTTTATTATTGCTGAAAAAATTGGTTCTAATGATGTTTCCATTGCAATTGAATTTAAAATGCCAATTTGGTGTGAAATTGGGGGTTTTCCAAAGAAGTGTTTTGTTTGTTTATTTGGGGATGCCATATAAATACTTAGTTGTTTTTATTGATCTGTAATAAGGCATAAAACACTGTTTATAATGTTTATCCCCCTTGTTAATTGCTGCAAAAAAATGTGTTTTAATTGTGTTTGTAATGAAAGTGATGTTTTGGTTCCACTTTTGTGTGAAAATGAAGGTTTTACAAAGATAACACTTCTTGTTTAACATGAGGATGCCAAAAATTTGATTTGTTGTTTTAATTGATATTTATTGGGCTGCCTTTACTGTTTTGGTAACTTACAATTGTGAACATCGTGTACAAGTGGGTTTCTTAAGGGGTTTTGTGTGCAAAACGACACGAGATTTTGTGAAATTGATTTATTCAAATTCAAAGAGTTTGTTGTGTGTTTTAAGTGGTATAAAATGAGATAGCTACTGTATTTGGTGTATGTGACCAGTAGTGGTGTTTTACATTAAAATGGAGGTGTGTTAAATCCTGAAATTGTTTGAGCACAAAGGGGGAAGCCCAGGTACCTAGGTGGGGCGGATTTGTACTAGTACGGCTAGTGGACAGGATGGGTTTTGTCCCTGTTTCACTTAGCATTTGGATAACGACAACTCTAACTAAACTATGTGGATGATGATTGGGGACCACTAGGTTATGGGTATGTTCCCTACTATTGGATCGTGCACGAGAAAGGATTTTACTATGGTTACATTACACTGAGGTACGAGGTACATGGGGCCTGAGACTATCTAGTGCCTAGGGGTGTTCCCGGTTTTGTTGCTCAGTGGATTTGTGGTATTTGCCCTTGTTTTTGGGTGTCTTTGGAATTATAACGCAGTATCTAATATTCATATTTAAATGTGTTAACATTCTGAAAGTTTTATCTTGAAAAATGTTTTCAATTTAAAGTTTCATTTCGTGGAATTTGTCACCGCTTTTAATTGCATATTAAAACTGCTTGCTTTTTCACCTTGTATTGCATGCACCTTGGAATCATAGGGTGGTATCTTATTGGGCTTAGGCTCACACCCTACTTACACCCCTTGGGTGTAAGTAGACCTTTTTTTTGACCCAGGTAAAGGAAAGGCTAAGGGTGTTGACGGTTCAGGGTGTTAGTCCTCATCCTTGGGGAGGAGTAGTGGAGACGACTTGGGGGTGATGACCCCTTGTCATGTGGAGTCCATGGGGCTGTTTTTTTTCTGTTCCATTGTGTCTTTGGAACTTTTGTATTCACTCTAAACCTATATATTCAGTTATGGTTTTTGTTTAAACATCGTTTGGTATAAAATTTTCAGATTCAGTTTATTGATTGTTTTAATGGTTTATGCCTTCATATTCGGGTAAATCGTTCCCAAAACTAAATAAATGATTCCCGGGCACTTGTGCCAGCCCGTGGGGATAGGGAACGCCCTTCGGGTCATGTCATGGGCTGGGTTTGGTGTCGGTTTTGGCGGTGACCAGATTCGGTTCGTGACAAAATGGTATCAAAGGAAGGTTCTGGTTAACTCTTTGGGTCATGTTATTTGGGGAATAGTTGGGATAGTATAAATTTACGATTATTGGGACTTGGTAGTTCGGTTATGGGTATTGTGACTGATCCCCACACCTCATGACAGGATTCGAGTCGCCATGGGATGTCGGGATTTATCTAATTCCTTTGGTTTTCTTGGTTTGATGAAGATTAGGGGAAATGAAAAGAGAGTTGGGTTAATGGTCTCAGTGAGCTCGTAGGGCCTGGAAAGCCATGTGAAGCTGGGGATATTCCCTAAAACACTCTCTGTGATAGTGAAGTGATTTGAATATGGCTTCCAACCATATTTCCAAGTCACCCATTGAAACTAGTTTCCTCTCGGATTGTTTTGTGCTTTAATTTTGAAATCCTGGCACATTGGTTTTCTGGTAACTTGGTTTTAATAAGCGTAAAGTTTTTATGAAATGATTTTAAAATAAAGAGGGAATGGTTTGGTTTATGAAATTGAGGAATTGAATTTTCAGAATTGTTTTGAAATGTAAAATGGTGTTCTTACACCTCTTTTGAAAGAAGGAACTATATTAATGTTGGTTTTTAAAAGTGTTTCCAATAGAGTTTTCTAAATAATAAAACGGTGTTTTAATGGGATGAGATGTTTTGTTATTGATATGAATATCTTGAATGTGGGTTCTTTTCCAAATTTTTGTGTCTTTATGAAATGTTTTGTAAGATGTGAAATGGGATTTTGATCTCATTGTTAGCAGTTTTGAGAAAAAGGTTGGGTTGGTTTGAGCATTTTGTTTTTGAAAAGTGGAAGGAATTTTTGTTTTACCCTTTTGTATTTCCATGAGTGACCACATGCATGGGGTTATATGGGATGATGGATGGTTAATGGCATGACTGGATGAGTGCTGGGATAGGTATGAGGAGGGTTCCCGGTGTGACACAAAAACATGCATGTGTGAGGCCCATGGGGTACCATTGGTGGATACGCTTACTGCAAAACCGTTTGTTTTCAAAGAAATAGTTTAAATGAAAAACATGATGTATTGATGAATAGTTGGTATAGTTTTTATTATGGGTTTTTGATAATGTTGATGTTGTGGGATGTTTTGAGTCCAAGAACCCCTCCTGTTTGAACTGTGTTTTGGGTTTGTGTTTGGTCGGTGAGCTGTGTTGTAGGGACGATTAGTGGTCTCTTTTGAAAAATGTTTTGGGATGCCTTTACGGTGGTTCCCTTCATGTGTTTGGATCTGGTTTGAGTCATGTTTTGACTAATGGACCGGCTTGGTTGGGTCCTTGGGTTCTCTCATTGGATAAGGTATTCCCCCATTAAGGGTTAATGCACAGCTGAAGTGCAATCCATATTGTTTCTCCATTTGAAAATCCTCCTGTTGATCAATATAAGGAATATTTTATCGATCATTGTTGATTGATTCTACACCCATTCATTTCGTTGATTTTTGGATCCTATTGTAGTGGTAGAGTTATTGTGGAAGGTTGAAAGAAACCTTAGTTTCTAAAGTTTCATGATTCGTCGAAGGTGGATGTGTTCTTTGGTTGTAAGTTTGGATGAGTGTCTCGATGGTGTCTAAGAGGACCTTCAGGTTCTTCAATGTTTCTTTGATGCATTAATTCATGTTAAGCCACCGGTGTGGGAAATATTGTCACGATAGGATATTGTGGCCACATTCTAGAATTGTCTGTTGTTTGGGTATGTTGTATAAGGTCCCTCTCCATGAATTGTTTTTATCAGTCTCAATGGTCATGTTCGGTGATGCCTTATGATTTCATGTGCTCGACTGACCATAGAGGTGAATGTCGTGAAATCCTATGAGATTCCCTATTATGTTGTGAGAATGTCTCCCTTGGAAAAACTTCAAAATCTTCCATTTTAGACGAAGGTGAGTGTTGGTGTTCTTTACTTCTATTGTTTCTCACCTAAAGAAACAAGGTGTGATGTGTGTGTATCTTCTTATCCCTTGTTTTAGTGAAATATCGGGATCGGTTAAAGTGAGTTTGGAATGTGTTATGTCTGTAAAACTTATCTGGGATTGCGTTGTAGTTGTTGGTTTCATTGAAAGAAGAATTATCGTTCATGGGGTTTCCAAAGCCTAACTGCGAGAACGAAGATGCTTCAATCATTTGAGCTCCAGCCATAGGTCTCGGAGAGAAGCTGGCGCGTAGTCAGGGGAAACTCCAGTGTCATTTAAACCCTTGTACAAAGTCTTATCCTTAGTATGAAAGATGGGAATAGTTCAAACCTATGGTTTCTTCATGGTTGAGCACATAGTTTGTGCACATTTAGTAGTGTCTGTGTGCTAGGAAGCCATGTAGAAAGAATTATATTCATAGTTAGTGCACAGTTTCCCAAACCATGCAGACTAATCATGTGCCCTTCCTAAATCTTTGATTTCTTTTTGGGTCTTTCTGTGTCGGCCCATGCTGGTCGGTTAAGATGGTCAGTTCTTATGGTGGGGAGAGCCACTATGGTTCTCATGAATATTCCTTCATAAAAATTTAATGGAAGTATATCCCTTTTACTAGAGAGTATGTTTGGGCCTCCCACTATTAGTGTCTTGATTCTGTCTCGAGAAAAAAAAAATTCAAGTTGTCTCTTATGGTGGGGAGCCCATTTGTGTCTCTTCATACGAGTAACTCATATTTTTTTTCTTTGGACTTGTCTGGGAAGTAGGTATTATCATTCGAAGATATCTAACTACCTACATATTCATTGTGTAAACATTGATATTGGTGAGTTTCCAATGGTTTATTTATAGTAGGGAAGTGTAACCTCGTTCAATGTTGTTGTTGTTTTTTGGGTAAATTGATTGAGTATTGTTCAGATTGTATTTGAGGAGTTTTCATTTGGGATAAATCCTGAATGTACTTTATTGTTTCAGGAAAGTGGTTTAAGATTGGTTTGTGACAGTATTCCTTCCATCATTGATCACTGGAGGTGTTTTGACCTTTGGGGGTGAAACCTGGCAAGGGTGTACCTATTGGTTTCTCAGTTGGGTTTGGTTGTTGCTTTGACCTTGCTGTGACTTTCCGGGGCGGAAAGTTTTCAAGGTGGGGAGAATTGTCACGTACGTAACCTATTTTAGGGTTATTTTAAATTTATTTTCCACTTATGATTTGTTTTGGTGGTTTCCAAAGGTTTTATTGAGAATAGGTGAGTTTTCATGAATTGGGCCAAACTGCGAGCCCAATTCCAGATTTAAAAATAAATTTTGTTTCATTTATAACTTTTTCAATTTTTAATATTTTTCACTCATTACAACTCCTAATTGTTCTCCCCTGATATATTAACCCCAAATTTAAATTTGGGGCCTTTATAAATCCATAAGAATGGGGGATTTTTGTTTTTATTTGAGAATTGAGCCAACCCGAAGGCCCATTTTCCAGTTTTAAATTGTTTCATTAATTTATTAATATCTTATTCATTAAAATGGATTTTTCGGTGATTCCACCTCCCTATCGACCCTAAGAATCCCAGCCGCGACCCCATGCCATCCACCCAGAATTTGGAGCTCGATAGAGTCTCGAAAATAGTCTAAACTTTCTGGATTGCATAAATCGTCCAGATTTTGGAGAGGTAAATTGATCCTTTCATAACTTCTTCTATTCTAAATCTTTTCCCTCCATTCCAATTCCTAAATGACCTAATAATTCTTTGAGACCATCCCCTAATTTTTGTCCGTTTTAAATTTCATATACTAGTGTTTTGGGGAGATTCATTCTAGATTTCTCAAGTAAGTTTGTCCATTTCTTTTCCCCTTTCAAATTGATTAGGGTTTCATTCTATTTTTTTAGGGTTTCCTCCCTTTTTATTGAAGTTAACAATGACCAGTGGGTAGGGGTTCGAACCTAAGGTTTAACCTTGGGTTTTCTTGGTCCAATTTGCTATTTTTAGGTCTGATCTACCCTTCTTGAGGTGCGGCGGTGGTGCGTTTGTGTTTTCGAACAAAGGATTCAATGGTTTCATTTGATTTGGTAGGTGATTCCAATGTCGATGCAATATTTGTGTATTAGCATGCTGTATTTATCATATTTTCAAATTTATATAATTTTATTATTGCTGAAAAAATTGGTTCTAATGATGTTTCCATTGCAATTGAATTTAAAATGCCAATTTGGTGTGAAATTGGGGGTTTTCCAAAGAAGTGTTTTGTTAGTTTATTTGGGGATGCCATATAAATACTTAGTTGTTTTTATTGATCTGTAATAAGGCAGAAAATACTGTTTATAATGTTTATCCCCCTTGTTAATTGCTGAAAAAAATATGTTTTAATTGTGTTTGTAAAGAAAGTGAAGTTTTGGTTCCACTTTTGTGTGAAAATGAAGGTTTTACAAAGATAACACTTCTTGTTTAACATGAGGATGGCCAAAAATTGATTTGTTGTTTTAATTGATATTTATTGGGCTGACTTTACTGTTTTGGTAACTTACAATTGTGAACATCGTTTACAAGTGGGTTTCTTAAGGGGTTTTGTGTGCAAAACTACACGAGATTTTGTGAAATTGATTTATTCAAATTCAAAGAGTTTGTTGTGTGTTTTAAGTGGTATAAAATGAGATAGCTACTGTATTTGGTGTATGTGACCAGTAGTGGTGTTTTACATTAAAATGGAGGTGTGTTAAATCCTGAAATTATTTGAGCACAAATGGGGAAGCCCAGGTACCTAGGTGGGGCGGATTTGTACTAGTACGGCTAGTGGATAGGATGAGTTTTGTCCCTGTTTCACTTAGCATTTGGATAACAACAACTCTAACTAAACTATGTGGATGATGATTGGGGACCACTAGGTTATGGGTATGTTCCCTACTAGTGGCTCGTGCACGAGATAGGATTTTACTATGCTTACATTACACTGAGGTACGAGGTACATGGGGCCTGAGACTATCTAGTGCCTATGGGTGTTCCCGGTTTTGTTGCTCAGTGGATTTGTGGTATTTACCCTTGTTTTTGGGTGTCTTTGGAATTATAATGCAGTATCTAATATTCATATTTAAATTTTTTAACATTCTGAAAGTTTTATCTTGAAAAATGTTTTCAATTTAAAGTTTCATTTCGTGGAATTTGTCACCGCTTTTAATTGCATATTAAAACTGCTTGCTTTTTCACCTTGTATTGCATGAACCTTGGAATCATAGGGTGGTATCCTATTGGGATTATGCTCACACCCTACTTACACCCCTTGGGTGTAAGTAGACCTTTTTTTTGACCCAGGTAAAGGAAAGGCTAAGGGTGTTGACGGTTCAGGGTGTTAGTCCTCATCCTTGGGGAGGAGTAGTGGAGACGACTTGGGGGTGATGACCCCTTGTCATGTGGGGTCCATGGGGATGTTTTGTTTCTGTTCCATTATGTCTTTGGACCTTTTGTATTGACTCTAAACCTATGTATTCAGTTCTGGTTTTTGTTTAAACATCGTTTGGTATAAATTTTTCAGATTCAGTTTATTGATTGTTTTAATGGTTTATGCCTTCATATTCGGGTAAATCGTTCCCAAACCTAAATAAATGATACCCGGGAACTTGTGCAAGCCCGTGGGGATAGGGAACACCCTTTGGGTCATGTCACGGGCGGGGTTTGGTGCCGGTTTTGGTGGTGACCAGATTCGGTTCGTGACATTCCGGGTTTCAGGACATGAAAAATGATGAAAAGGGAGTTCCTGAGTAAGTTGCACGGTTTGTACACGATTAGTGAAAACCGCATTGGAACTGTGAAAACATGTACAGAGGATTGCACACAGTTGATGAATGGTTAGTTAAAACCTTTCATAATCCCCAAGAAACCATGTAAATGGGTTTTTTTTTATAGTGGCTCACACATAGTTTGCACAAGTCTTGACAAACACTGCTGGTAAACTATGTGGCACACTAGCATTGAGAAAATTACAAAAATGTCACCCTGTGATTTTATATCCCATCAGTATTTTTCTCCTCAACCTTCCTTGAAGCAATAGAAAAGAACCAATGGTTCCATGATCTACCAAGGATCAATAACCCATGATTCATGGAATTTTGGAATGTCGTTGGATACGAATCAATAATCCGAGTAAGCCTAATCCTCATCTTTCGTCTCTTTTTAGTTTATGATTGGTATCTTACTCTCTTCTCCATTTGAAACCCTAAAACACCCATTTTTAGATGGGAACTAGGTTTAGTATTCAAAGGGTACATAAATTAGGATCCAATTCCAAAATTAATAGTTTTTTCATCAATAGATTCTAGGTAGGTGTTGTACAAGTATTGTCCCTTTGTTTTATTTGTGATTTGTTCATGGAAGTTGGTGTTCTTGTTTTCCCATTTTAGTGTTCTTGGTACCATTTAAGTGTATGATGAAAATGATTGTCTTAGTGACCAATTAGATTCCTCACAATCCTCTTGGTATTTGTTGAGGTTGAATTTACCTTATATGTTCCACCCATGGGGTGAGACGGCAAACCCAAACCTGGAGTAGGGTAGGGTTAAACAATGGGTTGCCGAAAAATAATGTGGAATCCATGTATAGTATGCATAAATGGAAGATTAAGTTATCAATGGGATAATTATAAATATTTCTAGTTTGATATATTCATAACGTGTTGGAAATGGGTAATTGGTTTGGAAAAGGTTGTGTTGATTGATTCATGAATTTGGTTAGAAATGCCTATGGTGATTAGTGCATGCTAAATGGTGACCTTGAAATTGGGTAATGGAATGGGACATGGGGAATGTGTTAATGGGTTGTAATAAAGGAATTGATGAAATAATGAAATGGTTTAATACCTAAGAATTAGGTGGTACACCTAAATGACTGAATGTAAATAAGGGATTGTGTTATGAGAAACTCTCTTGAAATGAATAAATGGGTGAATTATTGGGAAATGATAAATGGGATAAATGGGTAAATGTATCGCCATTGGAGCGTTTGGATAAGGCATATGGATTGTTGAATACAAATAATTAGTTATGGCACATTAATGGGAACATGGCTATATGGATATGATTTTTAAATGTTTAATGTATTAATGGGTTATGGAATAGTATTAATTCCCACATTTTTGTTATGTGTTGTGATATGCAATGGAATTGATTATTCTTGGTTGTGTCATAGTATGGATTTTGTGACTTGATAATAAGAAACTACACAAGGCTTAGTAGAGTGGGTTTCTGACTTGAGGTTCTACGCTCATGGGTTGAGATAGACAGAGGCTCCAATCTCCACCCCAAAATGCATGGGTTCGGAAAAGGGATGGAGGATCGATTCCCCTAATGGTTTCATTCCACCAAGACTGAGTCTTCGAGGTGATGAAATTGTGTTGATGTGATATGTGGATCCCTGGTGAGATAGGTACTTGCTTTATTCCCCCTATTCATAGTGATTGGTTTCCTTAGACCCTTGTTTAAATGATATTTATTCCTAACCCATAGCAAATGTAATAAATATGTATTATGTAATGAAGATGGTTTAATAAATATAAATGGGATAAATTCTAGTCATGAAATAAATGAATCATTCTTACATATGGCTCATAAACTATAACTTTTTTAATAACCTTTAAATTTTACTTTCATGCATTACCTATTAGACTGGATATTTTTTAGACTCCATTGGTGGTGGACTACTTTGTTTTTTACTAACACCATGTTCGGGATGTTGTTGGGTACCCGAGAAGATCTCTTTGTTTCAGGTATAGACTAGGGATATGACCCAACAATAAGAGGTTGATTTGGGCTCAGGATTTACATAGTGAAGGACCCAGACATAGATTCGAGACCATGTCGATTTTTGGACGTTTTTTTTATTTTTGGGTTTCTATTACATTGTACTACCATTATGACATGACATTTATTTATTTTATTTGTGGTTGTACCCCATTTTGTAATGGTTTGGTTTTGCATGTTTATTGGTTTTTCATATTTTTTCTTCTATTTATATTGTTCTTCTATGGCTTAATCTGGTAAAGAGGGTAAATTCTATCCACATGACACATTAGACCATGGCCTCTAGTCGGCAACCTTTTGCCTATGGTGAGGCATGCTTGGGGTCATGTGATGACCCAGCTCGGAGAATCAGTTTAGTTGATATTGGGTCAGGGATGTTAAAAAGAGGAATTAGAGGATTTATATTCTCTTACTAAATTTTGGGGATGGTAGAAAATAGTTTAGGATGTGTCAGGCCATGGTAATGAGCTCGGGCTTGGGAGTAGCTAACCAATGTATGAGGGAAAACCCAAGTCACCCGGGGTGGAAATTTTTGTTCTTGATGCTTGTTATTATAGTTGAAAGATATTTCACCATGGGATGATGGACATGTTTTGTGATTTGAGTACATTAGGATATTTTCCCCATTTTCAGAATGACATGGGGTTGTGGATTCATGCATCATGTTAAGAACATTAAGGATATAGGTGACATGCATCATTATAGGAAAACAAATGGGATGGGTGTGCGATGCATAGAGAGTATAATTAATTTTCTGTCATGATTAATATAATGATATTGATTCCAATTAATCGAATTGAAATTGCACGAATGAAAAAAAATGATGCAAATGAATAGATAAGGAATATCGTGTATAAATAAGTGTTGTGATCAGGGTCAAATTTTTGGGTTCTAATAATTTGTAGAGGGTAATTCAATGTCTAAAAGAAAAAGGATTACATAATGAGGATACATTTTTCAATGAAATTTTCCTAATGAACTGTGTAATTGAGTTAAAATGATGTTTGTAACAAGTTGAGAAATGAAAAAATTTCCCAAGAGGAAGGGGTCATGTTTTAAAATAATAATGGGTTGAAGAGGTTGTTGCGAATGAAATGTGATTAAGTTAATTTTATACCCAAGTTGACCATTAATCGTGGTTGGTATCGTAGAGGGTAGTGTTCTAAGTTTGATGATTACTGTTTGGATAGAGTATGAATAATGGGTTGTTTATGGTTGATAGTGTGAGACTTCTTACATCTATATGGTAAAATCTTGTTTTTCGTTCTTCATATCATTGAGTGAATGATAAGTTAAAAAATGAGAATGATTGATTCCAATAGTGGGTATCCCTTTTGTTGTTTATTGGACCCTTGTATGTGGGTTGGGGAAGTGATAGTACTCTAGTTTGAGACCTTGGATTTGGATTGTGAGGCATGGGTGGTAGTGATATGGCCTAGTTGGTCTGTTTAGGTACCCTGTGGTGGGGATGTTCCATTTAGGATTTGAGTAGTTTTTTGGTAATGTGAGAGAGTAAAATATCAGGGTTCGTGACTGTATAGAGTGCATGCTGGACCCTAAGGATGGTGCCTAGGTCTTGGTGACCTTGTTAGTGGAGTCCTTATGAGTTTTGTTTTGAATCCTGGAGGGGATATTTTCCTACTAGTGTTGATGAATGTGTATTTTTTTGGTATAGAACCTACAGTAAATGGTTTTTGGGTACATTAGTCATAGTCTGCATTGGAATGGGAGGGAGAGTTCCATTCCAGAACATTGAATTGTTTGTGTCATGATATGAAGGGTTTGGAGAGATTTACAATGACTTATCATGATTTTGACTCCATTCTCAGATGTTGGTGTCATTAAACCTTTGAGGAATCCTAAGAGAGTGGTTAGATAGAAATTTTAACCTTTTTTTGTAATACGAAATTAATTATTATTATTGATGCTTATGCATGAGAAATGGGTTATTTTGTGTGAGGGTGTGGGAGGTGAGATGTGGGATCTACTAATTTATGGTGTTTCATTTATGATTTGTGTAATGATCATTTGACATCAACGCTTATTTCTTAGTCTTTTTTCTTCAATGTCATGGGAATCCTAGGAGTTGGTAGTGTACATGGATGATTGAAACTCTTACATGGTGTGTTAATTGGATAGTGAACATGTTTATATTATAATATAAATCAAGGATTATGGCTCATGGAAATTGAGTGATCTGGAGTCGGATTATGGCCCGCGAAACTTGAGCACTCCAGAGTTGAATTGTGTGTCAAGAATAATCTAATAATACTAACAAGATCATAGAAAAGGTGTTTTAGTCCATCCATTCATTTTATGTCACCAATTTTAACATTTTAATTAATTTATTCGTAGGGAGTTTCTAAGGATTCCTAATCTAGAAAAATTGGATCAATATTACGTCCCATACCATTATTGGTGACAATGACATTAATTTTTAGAACCTTATTAAAATGTTCAATTTTAGTAGTAGTTTGGGATCGTTTTTCAAGATCTTTATCTAATGGTTGATTATTTATATTCTTGTTTACCTTTATTTTTCTCCCAATCTTATTCTCATACAATATAGAAGCATCAAAATTATTCTTCCCCTTTCTATCAAAGTCATTCTTCATCTTTCGGACTACAATATCAAGTCTAACATCCTTGTGGATGAAACAAACCATAATGGATATTTTGACATTATCAAGAACATGACGAAAAAATTTTCAATTAGGGATATATAATTGGGTATTCATACAAAAAAAATATGTTAGTTATATAATCACTATCCAAGAGCATATTATTTTGAATAATAGGTTTTGAGAGATCAACTCACACCATAATATGGTAAAAATTCCCAATCCTCATAATCTATGGCTCATTATCCATATATATTAGAGAAACTATTGAAAAATTGATTCCATTAAATATCTTAGGATTCCAACATATCAAATTTATATTATTAACCCTAACCCATACATATTAAAAATAATTCTTATATTTTTAGTGGATTAATTTTGGGATCCCGATCTTGTACTCGTAATATCCTAGGTTTGAGTGAGAGAGAAATGAAGCCTGAATCATGGTGATTTTTATGATCAAAAGTAAAGATTTCATAATAAAAAAATATGACCAATCAATATAATATTCTAGTTAGATAATCCCCAAATACATGAAATCTATTTGTAGTGATCCTCTAATTTCCATGGTTTTTACCCTTTCTGTAATGAAATTCATTCAATAATAAAAAACATATAGATTAAAATATAATCCAATTTTTAATCCATATAATTATAGAGGACCTCCTTGATTGAATTTATAATAATTAGTTCATTGGAATCTATAGAAATAGAATTGATGGAACATTCTAATTACCACTTCCAAACACTTATTCCAGATATCATATCACCCCATCTTCCTACAAGAAATTTCACTCAAAAAGAGAACTTTTATACATATAATAGAATCATGATGTTTCTTTGGAGAAGTTTGGTTAGGTTTTGACAAAGATCCATAATGGTGGTCACTAAATTCCCCACCTACGGTCAAAATCCTCCACCTAAAAATGAATTGTCTTTTGAAATAGAATTACAAAAACTCATTGGTGGGATACCACTAGTCATATTTATCTTAGACTCTACAAACAATAATTTGTGTATGTAAAACTATTGTTTTATTTTAAGTTCCCATTATTTCTTCACTTTTGGGTGTATTTAGGTTGGTCTATTAATGGATGGTGTTAGGGCATGGTGAGTGACTGTGGATCATGAGGTGATTTTTTTGTAGTGGTTAGAGTTTAGTTTCATTTTTAGGTGTTATGTATAATCTTGGTCAACCCATACCATTATTTTGGATTGTTTATTATGTGATGATATCATTATGTTCAGTTTATGATTCATAATGTTTGGGATTTTTTATTCCTATTTACTACTATATATTGATTAGTTCTATTGTTTCATTTATATTGAAATCATTTATTTTGTTCTTGAGTGTCTGATTCAAAGATGGCAAATATCGAATTATGGGTAATGTTTCTAATGTTTGTTTTATTATTATATAATTGTAAAACCATTTCCATTTTTTTATTCTTGATACCTACACACTATTTCCTACCCATGGGTATCAATAATTCCCTTCGAGTTTAATGGTGGACCAGATCATGTAACATGTTATGTTTTCCCATGTCGGTTTGTTACACAACTAGTAATACTTGTTTACATTTCCTCATGAATAAATGACAATGACAATTATAAAAATATAATAATATGTGACATGTTTGTTGCTGAATTAAGTTTCCATACTCAATAATTCTCTATAAAGATATTTGATTTTCATGATACTATTTCTAAAATAGATTATTTGTTTTTTCATGTGTATCGTTGAGTGTTTCAATTTATTATTTTTATTATTATTGCTTTTTGTTAAAGGAAGATATATTTTTATTCATTACTTGGAGTAGGGGGATCATAGGTGTGCTGAAAGTTTAATATGTTTGATCCATCTTCACATATCATCCTAAAACTTTCCTTTGACCTTCCTTTCTTTTCAGAGTAGTACTATATTCGATAAAAATTTTATTCAGGATTCATAACTATTAAAATTAAATTCTAGGTTTTTTATAATTTGGCAATGATTATTTATTTTTACCATGTATTATTAGTTTTTTATTTTATGTTTTATATACATGATTTTATAAATAATTCAATATGAATTTTTATTATATTATTTAAATAACCATAAAAGGTAAAAAACATTTTTCAAATAACCAAATTGTTTTAAAAAAAATTTCTCTAAATAACTCATCGGATCATTCATAGAATATTTTTATCACTGATATTTCATTTAATAGATTCTACTATTAATGATTATTTTTTAAAAAATCAACTGGTTGTTTAAATATCATGATCATTGAAAAACTACTTTGAACAATCTTTAATATTACTAGTACTGATATTTTTTTAACTATAGCACTTTATCAATGTTTGTATTCACTATAAGAATTTTTTTTATTTCGCTCTAACATACTATAGAATGTAATAATAACACATTTTACTAATTATAATATCATATCATGATTTTTATTAATAAATTCAAATACTTACTGATTTAAATTTAATTATTTATTTATGTGTTACATAGTTTATAATATTTTCAATTTCCTAAAACAATTTTTGTTATATGTTAGGATTATCACCCATTAATCATACACCATATCAAATCATATTATAAATATTTTAGACATCACATTCAATTACTAACCATACTATATGGAAAATAGATTATAACAGAGATTATTAATTTTGAAATGAAAGTATATCAGTTATATTTTTTTTAAAAAAATTGATGAAAATATTTATGTATTCATCTTTTTTTATATTTTTTAATTGCTACTATAGATTATTTCAATTACACTATTATATTTTAGGTAACTATAATGTTGTATGTTTTTCAGGGAAAAATAATCATGTTGTGAACATTATTGTGATGAATAAAATTCCATACACTTCCATGATGTTAACAAGTTCATATCACTTTTTATAAAACCTTCCTTTACATAGTTAATTAACATTCATTTGAGTTTTCAAAATAACATATATCTATTTATTTAAATGTTACATAAAAATGTACACTCAATGATTCAATTTATTTATTTATAAAATCAATATATTTCATACCACTAACTATAGAGTGTTAACCTCATCCCACTAATCGAATGAAGACGAAGGTTAAAAGAATCAGATAGAAATACTCCTCTAAATTACAGTCATATTAATACTTTATATCAAATTTTTAATAAATAAAAATATTATTCAAATTATATTTATTTTTTATATATATTTATGACTTAACTACAGTATGAAATAACGTGATAAGTATATCTCATATTCTCTCAAAATAGAAAATATATGAACCTTATCATACAATACATAATGAAATAAACTATCACATTCTTACACTATTAAAATGAGTTTAATCATATTCTTGAAAACCTTATCTATAAAATTAAAAAATCTTTTTATATATAAATCGTAGGCAAGGATGAAAACCAGCACAAGATTTGACCCCACGACTGCTGCCCCAATCACCAAACCCCCATGAGGCCCCTTATCTATAAAATTTATTACACCATAATAATTCCATTCATTCAATATTGAAATTGAATCTTCAAAAATATTATTAACAAATTAAATTCAATTAATATGTCGAGTAATATATTTATTACCATATTTATTAAGTTATATATATTTTATTATAAATTATAGTCATTTTGATTTCAAATTATCAATTTATTATATAGTACCAATTATTCATTTAACTGTAATGTCTTTCCAATTAAAAATTAAATATTTTTTTATAAATAATATAAACACTATATATACTAATTTTTAGAATTGGTGAATCTAAACGTCGGTGGACTAAACCAATGTGAAAAAATTTAAACATATTAATCAATATTTATGTACTATTATAATTTTTTTTATAATTGTATTATAACCATGTGTTTTGTATCAACAATTTTAAACTTTATTTAATTTTTAATTTCGTTAAAATTTATTAAATATCATTACAAAATGATTTATATTCCTTAAATCCATATGATTATTTTTAACATTTTCGTTTTTTAAAACAATGAATTAAACAATAAATACTTTTTTTCCATAGGATATACTTACATATTTTTCTAATTATCAATGAATTATGAACATTCTTCCATTCATCAAAAAATTCTAGTAGATATATTTTATTTTATCCATGACATTCACGATCATAGAGATATGTATTTTGATACTATTTATCATAATTTTTCTGTGAAGTTTTTTTTTATTTCATCCTCAAATGCAATCATATATTCAAAATGTATTAATTTCTAAACAATTGTGAAGATAAATAAGATAAAATATATAAATAAAACTCATATTCATATTCTTTAGTCAATATTCTTTAAAGTAATCATTAATTCATATTTAAAAAATTCAAGATTTCATATTTTTCTACAATATTTATAAATAAATTAAAATATGTAATATACACGTAGATTTAGTGTTTTATATTGGGTAAATGAATCTTATACTTATGAATTATAACAATATTTGTCAAAAAATAAATTAATGATTGAAAACATATTAATTAACATGATTACAAAATTATTTACCATTGTTATTTTATTGATAAAAATTTTATTTCATTACTATAATAATTTCTATATCATTTTACAATTTTCAAATTATAATGATACAATAAAATAATCATTAACAATTTTGATAGAGAAACCATTATAATTTTTTAATAATAAATCTCCCAACCTACATAATAATTAATAAATTTTTCATAGTAATAGTGGGAAGAAAACCTGATGCGGATTTTCTACGCATAATTTTCTATAGACGGTGTAACCCCTTATTTTGTCAAAGGGGGGGTGGGCAAGGATGGTGGTTGGTGGCCAAACCCCCACCAATCCACTAGAGGGATAAGGAAACAGAAGGGGGAGATGCAACCTATAAATGGGATCTTCCCCAATGGTTCTTGCATATCATTATAAATTTACACATGTTCAATTCACCTAAAGAAGTTCGGATATTTGAGCGGTTTGTGAGGTCTATTTATCCTCTTATTCAAGAGTGTTTTACAAGGGTTTTATCATTGTAATTGTTAGGGATTGTATACCCACTTTTACCACATAGTGATATTTCTATTTGCCTGTGGTTTTTTACCCCTTTGATTTGGGGGTTTTACCACGTTACATCTGGAGACCCTTATATTTCTACATTTTTCACATTATTTTTTCTGTTGTGATTATCATTGTACCGATGGTCCAATAATTTATTATCCCAATAGATTTATTGACAACTATATGGGATATAGATATATTTTTATTTTATATATATCATTTAAATAATTCAATTTTTTATATGTGATTATTCTTTTATTAATATGATCATATAGGTTTTATAAATTGCAGTTTCAAATAATGAAATCTATTTTATAAATTTATTAATAATGTTTTTGAATATCTAACTTATACATTGAATTCAATTATAAATGGTTTATGAAATAATCTACATTTCTTAACTAATTATTTTCTATAAAGCTAGAAAATAATTATTCTATGACAGAATTATGCAGTTTCATTAGTTAACAATGAATTCTATATTTTTTCATTATAAATTTTATAATCTATTTCTATTAAAAGACAGATAATGCATTATATATTTACTCAATTAAATTTCATAAAAGTAAATATTTTATCTAATTACTTGTGACTATCAATGATTCTCAATACCTTGTATATAGGTAGTAATTAACTCATCTGTGAAAAACTAAATAATTAATCAAGTATGTTATAAACTTATTTAGTACTAAATACATAGGAAAATATTATTATGGGGTTGTTATTTGGTTTTATAACCACTTATCGCTAATAAAAAAATGGATTTTTTGCGTCACCACCCTATAAAAACGCTAAAAAAACTGTTAAAAATACTCATTTGTAAGCATTTTTAGTGCTGATAAAGGTACCCTCTTTATCAATATTTTTTATCGATGTTAATGTGACCCATTTTATCATCATTTTTTATTAGCATTCATAAATACCCCCTTAATCGATGCTTTTTTATCATAGTTTTTTAATGATATAATTAAAAATAATTATATTTCATTAAAATTAATATAATAATATATTATTATTTTTATATTGATATAAATACAATATATATATTTTAAATATTTTTTAGATAAAGATACACAGACATTTACACTTAATATATAATATAACTATGGAAAAAGGATTTTAAAATCATTAACAATAATTTATTATTTAATAATTTTCTAATTATTGTCGAGTAATAGTCAATTGATAACAATTTGAATATAGAAAAACAAAAAAAATTAATAAAATATCATAAATAAGGTGAAAATTTGACTCGAATTTCAAACAACCATAACTTTTGATCTGGGTGTTAGTTTGAGCTCTACCACATATCAAATTGAAGCATGCGATGAGCTATGTGCACTAATAATCAGGGGAAACAGACCATCACATTTATCGAGGCAATAAAGGCACAAAGGGCATCCAAAACATAGTTTTTAATTGGGGTACCATCGTTTTAAAAAATTTAATTTAATTTTAACCACGTTTAAGGAGGAATTTTTTTCCCATTATTAGTGGGGACTATATTTATTCTTAGGCCATACATTCATATTGATATTATGGTTTTTAAATTTTATCATTTTTTAAAATATACTGTTATTTATAATGAAATATATAACAATATATACATTTTTTATTATTCATACATAAAAAATTATTTTTATAAATAAATTATTAAACATATTTACATATAATATATATTTATAAATAAAAAATCATTATCTAAATAAAAACTAATATCCATTTATTTAAAATAAAAATGTATGAATATTTATATATATATACTTACACAATGAATGTACAAATCATGTTTATATATATATAAATATATTTGTCTGTGTGTTGACAAACATATATATGAATTTCTACATATTCTGACATATGTATATAAATATAAATATATAATATATGTAAATAATGATAAATATGTATAATTATATTTATAGATTCACACACACACACACACATATATATATGTAATTGAAAACACACACACACAAAACACATTTTGAATATGTATTTAAATATAAATATATAAATATATGTGGGTAAAAAATATAATGAAATAAATATAAATATATATATGTCATAAAATGAAGAAAAAATCAATGTAGGCGAATATAAGAGGCACATGTACACTATGGGTGGGTCCATGTTTTTTAACTTAGCAATTACAAGGGCGTGTGATGTTGGGTGAAACAGGCCCTAGTGAATTCTATTAAAGGGTGGGATGGGGGGTTCTTGGCACTATTGAAAGGGGGGGCATTTGTTGTTCAATGGTTTATGAGTCTACCTTCCAATTTATAGATTATTATTGATTTTTATCAGTGTTTTTTAGTACTAATGAAATGATTTCGCTTTTTATATATCCTTTATTATCAACATTTTTTAGCACTGATAATGGCTTTTTTAGCGACAATAAAACCATATTTTGTAATAGTGTATAGTTTATACATAAATAAAACATTCAATTATGTATTCAATTTATTTATATTTCTAAAATGATAACTAAATTTATTCACTAGGGAAGAATAATAAATTAATTTTATCAAATTTCATGTTTTCTGTTATTACCTCTTAAATTCATTTATTTTGTATTTTTTAAAAACTACATTAAGGATGGAGGGAAGTAGTCACAATCCAATATATAATTCCATGCCATCAATAGATCGTGACATTGAATGAGAAAATAAAACCAAAATAAGAGGTTCCGCCCATATTCTAAAAATGGCTACTTAGATGGCATAAAAATTTAATGTTGGTGGGGCACAATAGTTGGGGCAGGACACTTGGAAGACTCTTATAGGACACATAGGAGAAACAAAGAAATTGGCCTAGGGATTCTTCTCAATTAATTTGTGTGTTAGGATATCATAACTGAAATATTGTAAATATAGTATTTTTTTTTTTATAATTAAATAGATTATGGTTTTTATATTTTTGGTCTGGTTATCCAGAGCACCAAAATATTTTTATTGCCTTCCCCTTTTATGTTAATTTTTTATTATTTCACTCTTACATATATAGTATATAATATAATATATTTATATATAGTATATAAAATAGTATATATATAGAGTATTTAAAATAATTTTTATATTTTATATTTTTAAATTTTTTTATGTATAAATATATTGCAAATGGACATGTGAGTGAGTGGTTTGGTTGTGGGAACAACATTTCTGACGTCATGGGATTAAATCACACCTGTACTCTAATCCAGAACCCCATTTTTGGTGGGTGTGGTATATTATCCATCAATTTTGCATTCATGGGGTGGCACATCGATATAGGGGTAGATATGTAGTGTGTGAGTGATTACAATCTATTCGGATTGTAAAGACCCTGATTTTTTCATGTAATTTTTTTTAAAATTATATGGGAGTATTACTTGTCTGTGATAATTGAAGGCGCAAGATTCCAGAACCAAGTGCGCCCAGAATGAATCTATATACTTTTTTAGGAACGTTCAGTAAACGCGCGAGTGGTGTTTTATAACTTTTGAACTTGTTCTCAGAATTTATATATGAGGACACCGTTGAACTCAAAACACTGATATTTGCTTAAGGAACTTTCACCTCAACCGTAGTAGGTCGAGGGTAGAAGTTATTTTTTCTAATTTTTCATTGGATGGTTAGAAAAATAAGAAAATAGAATAATTAATATTATTTTACTATTAAACACTCCCATTTGAATCATGAAGGTGGGTTCCACATGAGGACGGTCGAACATTTAATGCTAGGAATTAAATGCATGGTTACACAAAATGTGTAACCCCATTCTTCTTTAGTTAATAATATTAATTAATTCTGAATTAATTAATCAACTTGTTAATTAAAGGTTATTTTAATTAACTCTTGTAATCTCCCCATTGATTTGCTAATATTAAATCTTAACTTATTAATTTGGCACCACATCTCTTGCGGGGAAATGGATTGGAAAAGGAGAGCCTTTGTAGAAAAATCCTCCAAACGAAGAACCTCTATGATGAAGGATGCTCTTTGGATCAAGAACGAGGAACTGAATTTTGAGACTGTTGCAGGAGTGATGGACATCAGTGACTTCATCATATTCATCTCCTTCATCACACCATATACAATAAGAAAACAAATAGGGAAATTGTTCTTTTTATTTATTCTTCATGCAGAATCATTGTTTAAATCATTGAACCACCAACTATCGACTTAATGCAGATGGTGCGGGGTGAATGAGCACACTAATCCATCCACAACATTATTATCGATGCATTCGTCATGGTACATGATTACTGCGGCATCACAACCGCGTCATTGATGGAGACCATGACCCGTTGGCCGTGGAAGAGAGAAGAAAACGGCTGACACACCGGTTGGCCGCGAGGAGGTGGGGTGGCGCGCAACCACACCGCCTGTTGAGAAGGAGGGCACGACCTATCAACCATGGCAGAGTAGGGTAGAGGCCGACATCCATATGACCATGTGGCATAGAGGTGGTGCACGTCAGTGCCTCAAGAGATATATTCTACAACTTCATGACAATGACGGGGGCCGGAGGGCTGCCGACACCCTGTCGGCGATTAGTGGAGCAGCGGCGCGCGACCGCGCCGTTAGGAGGAAAACATGACGGGATACCGACCAGTATATTCATGCCGATCGAAACCGCTACGGTGGTCCCACATGCAAATACTGAGATCGAATGACCATCAGGCCTTTCGGAATACTGGGCGGGGAGTGGGGGGGGGGGCTCCCCCCTGGGTGCACCTAGGGTAGACCCCACCACGGTGGGGCGGCAAATCGTGGGAAACACTATGGGCCGACCCATCGCTGTCCAGACCTAACCACAGACCAATGGCCATAGCCCGCTGCGACCCTGCCCATCTGGGTCGGGTTGACCCGAACAGGGTCGGACCGGACCCAGGCCCATCCGGACCAGGATATGCCTTTTTGGCAGAAACATGAGAACCAGATGTTGGTTTGACAAACCGTCTACAGTATTGGGATTCTTGGATCTAGAAGTTCCTTGTCTTATAATCCATATTAGTTATGTATAATTTTGGAGTATGGACGGGTTGGATCGAACCCCAAATCCAGCCGGGCCCCCAGAGCAGAAACACTAATAACATACAGACCAGGCATCCATTTGATACACCATCTGTTGTGTTGGGTCCCTTGTGACATGATAAACCTTTGAGTTACCTCATTATGGATCATTTTGGCGGTCGAGGTATGAACAATATCTCGAGGGACAGATTCTATAGAACTCGAGTGCACCTGGTGTGAGGAATCTAGTGGCTAGCAGTTACGAAAATGTTGGAGACAGATAATACGGAGGTTAGTTACCTATCGACTCTAGGAGGGTCAGATCCCCTATGGGTCATTGCAAGAGTTAGTACCTATTAATCCTATGTGGGTCATCTCTCAGAAATCCTATTTGGGTCCGGTCATACTGATACTATGTGGGTCAATGCATACCGATCCTATGTGGGTCAGCGCTCAACGATCTTATGTGGGTCAGTGCATACTAATCATCTGTGGGTCAGATACAATGTTGTTTATTGTGGAAGTTAGTACCTATCAATCCTATGTGGGTCAGACTCTATATAATCAGTAGCATTGACTATTGACAAAATAAGAAGATCTAGTTTCGCGACTGATGTTATGTACCTCAATACATCACATATACCTAGTAAGTCGAGTTATTAACATTATGGTACAAACGTTCATGGTTTCACCTGTATTGTACCTCTACCTTTTTTACATGTGTGTTACTTATATCTGCATGGTTTACCTATGTGGTACTCTTACCGTCTTGGTGTTAATTGTGTCATACTTCTACCTTAGTGGTGTTATCGTTGTGGTATTCTTTCCTCATGTGTGAAGTGTGTTTTTCTTGATAAAATAGGTATATTTATGTGCATATACCTAAGTAGTGACTGGTTACTATTGTTTCACGCTTTTTGGTTTTTCCATTTTTGAACTCAAGGTGACCTACAAGGGTCTTGGCGTCCTTACTAAGTATCGTTATACTCACCAATGCATGGGCTACACCTGCATCTAGAAGTGTCTTCTGCAGACGACAAATGGTGCTGATCAAGGTTGAGGGAACAAGACTAGAGGCTAGTCAGCAGAGGAATATAGATGAGAGAATCCGCAGAGGCAACCGCTCAAGAGTTGTACTTATCCATCAGGTAGGATCTTTGGTGTGTGTTCATTGGAGCTGTTATTTTTTCAGTTTACTTGTACCTTCTTGTGGAGATTGTATTCTGGACCCTTTACTTAATGTACACACCCTATTTAATATATATACTACCATTTACTTGAATCCTGATGTTTGAATGGTTTGAGTGAGTCAGCATGTTTTGAGGCAATGCCTTCTCATTTTTTGGGATATACCGTTCCGGTGCTAGTCGCCAGCCCCTGGACTATGAAAGGTAGGGTTGGGGTAGTCATTGCATGTGCCTAGGGGGTTGGATCATGGAAAATTGGTATAAAAGGAGTACAATTCTACCGAAGAACTAGGACTCTGGTCTTTACTATGTGGCAATAGTTTTATGTGTGATGATTCTGGCATTCAGTTAAGGGAATCCAGTTTTGGTGTGACGACTGACGTATCCATACACCATGATGTAGAAATCTAATTTCCGACCCGTTGCAAGAAAACATTGATTTTGTGTGTTTTGAAAAGTGTTCATTGTGATCTTTTTGAGTCAACTAACCAGTTATAGCTTATTAAATGTGGAACACCTATTTTTTTAGGATTCCACCACACAGACATCTAGCCATAGTTCCAAGTAGAGTACATGATGATAGCCCAAAGAGCGATGAGGATTCAGTGCGGGGCCCCATTATGGTAGTTGTACCATAGGGTGGTGTACCAGCAGCACAAATACCCATTGGGAAATCGATTCCAGCAGCCCCAATAGCAGATGGTGCAAGACACTTGAGCACGTTGCAGGAGTTCCATTGCCAAAGGTCACCAAGGCTTCTGGGCGAGACAGATCCACATGAGGCTGAGGACTGGATGGAGGCTGTGGATAGAGTTTTTCGACTAGTAGGTACACTAGATGATCTCTTGGTAATCATTGTAGCCAATATTCTTTGGGCAGCAGTTGGAAAATGGTGGAGTTTGATCCTCTAGGTTCACGACGAGGTGACTATCATCTGGGTGGTCTTTGAGATCATTTTCAGGGAAGAGATCATTCCAGTGACCTTATGCTATATGTGTATATAAGAGCTTCTCCAGGTATAGTAGGGTATCAAGGTTGTGGCTTAGTATTCAACAAGGTTCACCGACCTCTTGCGCTACTCCACTGACATAGTCCAAGACACTTTTCAGGGACCGGAACATCGATCAGGGGCTCAGACTGGAGATTACAACATTGATGTTTTCTCTCATCATCCTAAGGCAGAAAGGGGTGCTAGAGTGAGAACAATTAGGGGATATCATCCTTGCAGAGCAGTCACCGACAGTGAGACCCACCCCCAGATGACACGTAGTAGAGTCATCGACAACTCAAAATAGACAGATTATGAAATGTTCCAGGAGGACAAGACATACGAGTGAATGACTGCATGATACAAGGTCGGTGTTGCGGGGATCTTGAGACAGATCAGTACTTTTGTGGATCAGACAACGTTACTCATGCGGCGGCCTGGGTCACATGGCTCATGACTGCCTAACCCACCTTACGAACGACTAGAAAACGGTCGAAGAACCGCCTAGGAAATGGGGAAGATTAGATCAAGAAGGTCCACCTATAGGAGGAGGATATGGAAGAAGAGTAGGCCAAGCAGTCGGTAGTGGGCGGTGATTCGAGGATCTATCGCCACCACCTCTAGGTGGTCCACCCCGACCACATGGTGCAAGAGGACATGTATGAGATCAACTACAGGAAGCTGAGGCCAATGACCAAAGTGCTCCAGAGATGATACAAGGTACAATCTGTGTCTACTCCACACTAATTGAAATAACTGTAGGCAGAGGTTCACATCACTCATATATTTCCACAACCCTCATTCATAGCTCAGAGATTCTGTTGGAGCTGTTGGCTCGATCCTTACGGCTAGAGGAAAAAACGGTAGAACATTTGAGGATAACACATTGGTTCTATTTGTGTGAGTTTACTCTAAGAGGAAAGAAATTTGACTGGCATCTTCTAGTAGTGGTGTCGAGGCCTTACGACGTCATCTTGTGTATGGACTAGTTATCCACTGTCCATGCTCAGATAGACTATATTAGGTGCAATGTACGTTGTGTCTGAACAGATGAGACCATGATTTCCATCATTGGAGAGAAGTGAAATTTTGCAGTGCATGATTGACTTACCCAGCGGAGGGTGTACTGGATCACACATAAGGTGGATAGCCTTACCCACATAGTGGTTGATGTTGAGAGCATGAGTTATCCTGTAGTTGTGGACCAATACGCTGATGTTTTCCCTATTGAAGTTCTGGGTCAAACTTCTCATCGGGTGGTGTAAATTTAATTAAACTTGTAACCTAGGATGGAACCAATATATAATTTATGAAATTAGATGGATCCCATGGTGTTTTGAGAGATTCTGGTAAAACTAATGGACTTGCAGGGCAAGGGGTTCATTTAGCCCAGTGTTTCTCCTTGGGCAACCGTGATTTTGATTGCCAAGTTAGCAGATGAGATTTTGGGACTCTGTGTAGAGTATCGGTGCCTGAACAAGGTGACCATGAAGAACAAGTACCCAATATCAAGTATTGATGATCACTTTGACTAGATAAATGGTGAACGGTGGGTTTCGAAGATAGAACTCAGATCAGGCTATCACCAACTCCGGGTATGAGACGAGGATGTGTAGAAGACAAACTTTAGATGTTAGTATGTCCACTGTGAGTTATTAGTAATTCCATTAGAAGTTCCCAACACCCCATTAGTGCTCATTGGACTCATTAACGTGATCTTCCAGCCATACCTCAACCGCTTTGTAGTAGTCTTCATCGATGACATCCTTTTTTACACTGTGACGGAGGAGGGGCATACCTATCTTCTATAGGTAGTTCTCGGCTCACTCTGAGAGCACCCACTTTACGGTAAGCTCTCAAAGTGCCAGTTCTGGATCCAAGAGGTCCACTTCGTGGGAAATGTAATCTCTGAGGCTAGAGTTCCAGTGCTTCCAGTGAAGATTGAGGTTGTATTTTCTTGGGATCCACCCATGAGTGTGACATGGGAGTAGAGTTTCCTTGGTTTGGCCAGTTAATACCGAATGTTTTTTCCTGACATTTGCAGAGTTGTGGTACCCATATCAGCATTGAAAAAGAAGGGGGAACACTTTTTATAGTCAGAGAGATGAAACTAGTGTTTCTAGGAGCTAAGGCAGAGACTGATGAGTGCCCCAATCTTGAGGCTACCAGAGGAGGGAATTGTGTACGTCTTCTACTACAATACATCAGGGACTGGACATTGATTTTTCCTAATGTTGGAGAGATTAGGGATTTTGTATTTTTCCCGAAAGTTGAGAAAACATGATAAGAACAACACCACCGATAACCTGGAGTTTGTAGCAGTGGTCTTCTCCTTGAAGATGCAGCGACATTACTTGATGATAAAAATTTTTAAAGTCTACACCGATCACAAGAGACGCAGTTATATCTTCTCTTAGAAGGGCCTGAATAGGATTCAATGGCGTTGGAATGAGTTACTCAATGACTATGACATCAAGATAGTCTTTACATATGGGAAAGGAAACATAGTAGCATATGCACTCAGTAGGAGATCTGGTATTCAATTGCGGGGTGTGGCAATAGTGCAGTCAGCCACTTTGCAGATATCCTTCATGGATCGAGATGGAACATATTATCTTCAGTCTCTGACATTCACTCCCCCAATCCAACAACGAGTCTGGGAGTCGTAGCATGGGGACACTGAGTGTGATGCTCGAAGAGCTCAGATATCCTCATGACAAGAACCTAATTGATTTTAAGAAGGTGGGGAGCATGCCATCCTCTTAAAAGGGAATACTATGGAACTAGTGGTTCTTAGGGAGTATTTTTTCTTGGAGTTCCATAAATCCCCTCTATTTGTACATCTATGAGTGGTGAAGATGTAAAATGACCTTCATCGTCTGTTCTTGTGGCTGAGAATGAAGAAAGCAGTAGCAGAGTTTTTCTCTCAGTGTATCACTTGTCAGTATGTGATGGCAGAGCATCCGATTATAGAAAGATTAGTTCAGCCACTAGAGGTGAAAAAGTTGAAGTGGGGGGGGGGGGGAATTTATATGGGCTTCATGACAGGACTTTCACGAATGTCCATGGGGCATAATTCCATCTGGGTGATATTTGAGAAACTCGCCAAGTCGTCCAAATTCCTACCCATTAGAGAGCAGTGAACAATAGTGGGATTTGGAGGCATCTAAGTGTAGAAGATTGTACGGCTTCATGGAGTGCCATCTACGATTGTCTCCAATTTTGATGTATGTTTCACATCCTTGATATATAAGGGGTTTCATGAGGCATTTGAGACACAACTTCGGTTGAGAAGCGCCTTCCATACTAGGACAAATGGCCCAACAGAGAGGACCATTTTGACCCTTGGCAATATACTGTATTCTTGCATCCTAGAATTCGGCTCATTTAGGAGGATCACTTTCCTTTGGTGGAGTTCATGTAAAAAAACAAATATCATTCCACGATCGTAATGGATCGATTCGAGGCATTATACGGTTGACCATGTAGAACAACATTGTGTTGGACTAACCAAGGGTAGTCTGCACTCGTGGGACCAGAGATGGTATGGGCTACCACGGAGAAGGTGCAGATCATCCAGGAGTTGATAAAGACTACACAGAGTTGGCAGAATTCTTATGCTGACAGGAGACATAGACCTCTTGTGTTTGAGGATGGTTAGCATGTCTTTCAACATGTCTCACCTCGATTTGTTTTGTAGAGATTTGGTCGAGGCGAAAAGTTATCTCGGATATTCATCGGACCCTTTCAGGTCCTCTGTAGAGTTGGTGTGGTGGCTTGTCTCTTAGCACGTCCACCTCAGTTGCACCGGGTGCATGACATTTTCCACATATCATAGTTGACGAAATATGAACATGATCCTTCAAACATCATTTACTGGGTCGAGCAGAAGATCGAATATTGGGAGACATTTTCAGAGTTTATAGTGTTGATTGATGATCTAAAACAGTTAGTCATTCGTGGATGGTCGATAACTTTGGTGCATGTTTGTTCACAGCATGAGAACCTCTAAGAGAAAACATGGGAGTGGGTGGCTCAGATTTGTGCTCAGTACCCCCACTTGTTTCCCTAGTTTGTGTTGTGGAATTCGGGGACGTAAATACTTGTGGTGGGGAGAATGTAATAACCCTATTGTTCCATGTATATTTTTAAATTATATTTCAATTTTACGAGTCCGAAAACATTGGAAGTGCATGATTCCAAAACATGGTGTGCCAAAAATGAATTTATAAAATTTTTTTCATTTACCTTTAGTAAACGCCTGAGCTGCATTTTATAACATTTGAACTGCTGATCAGAATTGAAATTCACAGACATCGTTGACCTCGAAGTACTGATATTTTATTTAGGAAACCTTCACCTTGAGGGTGGTCGAAAATTTAATTCTTGGTATTAAATTCCCGGTTACACAAAATATCTAACCACGTTCCTCATTAATTAATAGGATTAATTAATACTGAATTAATGAATTATCTTGTTAATTAAGAGTTATTTTTATTAACTCTTAGAATATCCCCATTGATGTTTCAATATTTAATCATCACTTATTAATTTTTCACCACCCCTCTCGTGGGGAAAAGGATTGGAAATGGGGAGCCTTTGTAGAAAAATCTTCTAAACGAAGAACCTCTCTAATGAAGAATGCCCTCTAGATCAAGAATGGGGAACTGAATTTAGAGCTAGTTGCTGGAGTGATTGACGTCGGCGACTTCATTATCTTCATCTCCATCCTTTTACTATCTCCAATGAGAAAAAAAGTAGTGAAATTTTTTATTTCTTTTTTCTTCATGATGAATCATTGTTTCAATCATTTAAGAACCATTATCGGACTTAATGGGGAGGGTGCATGATGAATGATCACGACCCGATTCATCTGAAAATTTATTATCGATGTGTTCTTCGTGGGTCGTGATGATGGAGGCTTTGCAAGTACGCGGCTGAATGAGACAATGACACATCGGTCGTGGCGGTGAGCAGACAACGACCGACATACCGATTAGTCGTGAGGAGGTGGGGTGGCACATGTCTGTGCCGCTGGCTGAGCCGAGGGCTACGATAGAGTAGTGTGGCAGCTAGCATTAGTCGGCCACGTGGAAGATAGGAGACACACGTCTGCGCCACGAGAGCTAGATTTTGTGGCCTCTTGGAAGTGGTGGAGGCTGGAGGGTGGCCGACACTCGTCCGATCCCGGGTGGAGCAGCGGCCCGTGACCGCACCGCTTGCGGAGAACCTATGGGAAACCGACCAAACTCATCACACTGAGCGAGACCACTCTGGGGGTCCCGCGTGCCATCATGGTGACCAAACTACCATTAGTCCATTCGGAATACCGGGGGGGGCACCGCCACCTCGGGTTGAAGCTAGGGAAAACCCCGTCATGGCAGGCCACCCGACCGCTGGCTGCACCGCGAGCTACCCCTTCATGGGCCGGGCCAGAATGTGGACCAATGGCTTGAGCCCACCATGGACCAAGCCAATAGGGTTGGGTCAACCCAAACCAGGTCGTTCCAAATAGGTTGGAGTAGACCAGGGCCCATCAGGAGCTGGATACAACTTTTTATCCGTAAATTGAGAATCGTGCATCCGTTTGATAAATCATATGTGATGTTGGGATACTTTGATCGAGAAGGTCCTTGTGGTACACTCCACTTGAGTTTTGGATAATGTTGGAGTAATGTCGGGATGGATTGGTCCCCAAATCTAACTGGGCCCTTGGAGAAGAAAAGATAATAACTTACAGATCAGGAGCTCGTTTGAGATGTCGTCTATTGTGTTGGTTCCATTATGACATGATAGACCTTTGGGTTACAAATTTTTGGATCTAAGTGGCGGTCGAGGTACAACTGATATCTCGAGGGATAGAATATACAGAACTTGAGCGCACAGGGTGTAAGGAATCTAATGGTTGACGGTGAGGAGGAGTTTGGGGACAAATAATACAGAGGTTTGTAACTTATCGACTCTGGGCGGGTCAGATCTTATGAGGGGTCACTGCGGGGGTTAGAACATATCTTTCCTGTGTGGGTTAGTGAATACTGATCCTATGTGGGTGAGATCCTATGTGAGTCAGCACTCTGCGATCCTTTGTGGGTCAGCGCATACCGATCTAGTGTGAGTCCGCACATAGCGAACCTGTGTGGGTCAGCGCATACCGATCCTATGTGGGTCAGATCATGTGTGGGTCATTGAGGGTTTTAGTACCTATATATCCTATGTAGGTCAGACTCTGTATAATTAGTAGTAGATCCTATTAAAAGAATAAGATGACCTAGCTTCGCAGCTGATAATCTGTACTACTATACATCACTTATACCAGGTGAGATGAGTCCTTCACATTATGGTACATACCTTTATTGATTTAACTGTGCGGTAACTCTACCTTTGTGGTGTGACCTGTGTGGTACTTATGTCTTTGTGGTGTACCTATGTGAAACATATACCTTCTTGGTGTTACCTATGTTGTACATTTACCTTATTGGTGTTACCTTTTTGGTATTCTTTTCTCATGTGTGAGGTGTGTTTTTCTCGATAACATAGAAACATTTATGGGCACGTACCTTAGTATTAATTGAAAACTATTGTTTTATGCTTTTTGGATTTTCCTTTTTTGGAACTCTAGAAGACCTATGAGGGTATCAGGTCCCTACTGACTAATGTTATACTCACCATTTCACACGATACGCCCACACCATGTTGTGTCTTGTGGAGATGAGGAACATTGCTGATCGAGGTTGAGGGTACCAGGCTGGAGGCTGATCGGAAGTGGAAAATAGACGAGATGAATTGTAGAGACAACCCCTCAAGAGCTTTACAAACCCATAAGGTAGGATACTTGGTGGGTGTTCATAGTAGATGTTCTTTTTTAGTTTACTTGTAAATTATATTTGGTCTTGTATTTTGGCCTCTTTCCATACCGTACACACCATTTTTATTTTATAGATTAACTTTTTCATGTATCCTATTGTGTTCTTGGTTCATGTGAGTTTACATGTTTTGAGGAAATACCATCCTGGTTTTGGGATATTCCTTTCTAGTGCTAGACTACAGCCCCTGGCCTATGGAATGTGAGATTGGGGTAGTCATGGCACAGGCCGCAAGGGTTGGGTCATGACACATATTGATGAGTTGTTGGGCCAGGCAGGATTATTAGCAAGACAGACTAGGGGCTATTGTGCAGATGAAGATGGTGGGGATCTTGTGGGTTGGGCTTATAGTGGGATACAAGAAAAGGGATAGATTGGAAAGTATGATACATCATAGGTTGTCCATTGCGCACTACTGGGCCTCCATGGATGAGGCTTGGTGTGGTTATGGGTCTACGAACCATGTCGTTGTGCTTCTCATCTAGGGGACCTTCATGTTGGTACTCATGTGGGTGTTTGGAATGGTGTCGAGTATCGTGACCCAGGAATTGTACAAATATTATTACATGTTTTTTAACATAAACATATATTAATTAATACCCAATGATCATTAGGAATAGTGTATTTTGCAGACTATGTACACAAAACTTCAAAAGAAAACTAAAAAATGATATATGTTTGTTATTCTCCTTAGTGATATCCTAAATCTACTTGAGCTCGTAAAACATTATAGGATAATGAGAGGAAATAAATAAAGTAAATAGTTGAGCTCAAAATCCTTTTAAGGGAAGAATAATGATAAGGATGAATAAATAGCGATTTAAAGGAATATCATAATATCGTAAAAGGGAATGCTCAAGAGTAGTTACATGAGAGTATAACATATATAACATGGTCTTAGAAGAACATGTAATTATATGAAATATTGATGAAACACATAACATTACATAAACAAGAGCCGATGATAGCTTCCTTGAAAATATAAAATGGTGGAAAAATTACCATAAAATATTAGGTTTACTACCAAATCCTATACAGGACGCCTCATGAGAATAAATATTTACCCATTGTATTGGATCGCTATTTGGGCACACCGATCATAACATGTTAATGATATATGTGTGAAACATAATGGAAGTCAATAAAATGTAATAACTTAATAATCACTGTTAGAAATGAAATAGGTTTATTAATATTACATCATACAATAATCAAAGGAAATTTAATAATGATGGAATTTGAGAAAGGAGTATAAGACATATTTTACCACATAAAAGGAAGAGATAATAATTTAGTTATATATGTGATAGTCATATATAATTAATTTAGAAACATTTAATATCATTAAATAAAGAGAGAATAAAAGTGAGTTAGAGAGAGAGAGTGCTCTTAAGACAAAGGAAATGGTGTTTTAGAGAGATACATTACATTGAGGCCGATTTATCATGTGCGTTCTTTATCAACATGAATAATAATATTATGTTAATTATTTAATTTCATAATACTTTGTTTTCAAATTTATTATTCCTTTTATTTTAATCATTATCATTCTATATTTAATTAATTAATCATTTAGTTAAAATTCAGATGTTTTCCCTATGATCTGCTCATATGTCCTAAATCACTTTGGTAAGTTGACTGTGATCAAATGGATTTTAAATTAACAATATCTAGAATAATAATAATAAAACAGTATAATTTTCATTCATCATTTATACTTTTAAAAACAATCATGAGGTATGGTTATGAAAAAGAATCTACGTTACAATCCTAGAGATGGTTAGTCGTACCTATGGATATGTAACATTTCCATTTTTCAATGGTCTTAATGGAAAAAATTTAAGTGTTATGTAATACTTACAAAATCAAAATTATTTCATAAATATAATATTATTTATATAATTAATATTACATATACCAATCATGTGATGTGTGAATAAAATTTGAATCACATTACTTCGTGAGGTTCAAATTTGTCGTACACACATCTGACATTATCATACTTCAATGGGTGGTAAGGTTAGAAGGTATATGATATATTAAATTTATATAATGATTAATATTATATTAATATCATATAATAACATTAAATCCATTATCATTAATAGTATTGGGATATGGTGATAGAAAATGAATTACATCGTTTCATGAGGCGGTGGTCCTTCGTACACAATAATAATGGTTTTGATTCACATTTCAAGGTTGTGGAGATGGATTTAAGTTATACAACTAAAAAAATAAATTCTTAATATATTTTTTATACTTATTTTATTATATCATCATTATTCAGTAAAATTTTATGGAGGTTTATGAATAAATAAAACAAATATTGCAAGTTAATAATTATACCTCTTCCTCGGACCACCTCCTTAGGATTGTACCTAAAGCCTCCCTATATTTTATATTTGATCAAAAAAATACTTCAATACATGGTTTGGTTAGTAATTATTGTATTTTGTTAGTTATTGGATGAAATAAAAGGAAATATATGTTTAATGTGGAGAAGATAGGGGGTTCCCATTTTTATGTTGGGACAAAGACACACATGAATGATTTGGAAAAATAGTTATATCCACATTTTAATCATGAGATAAGGTTCTAAAATTGAATATTCTCAAAAAATTGATTGTAAAAGTACAATATATATCTAAACAATAGGAGTTTATTTTTTGGTTATTTTAACCCTTATCTTATTATTTTATCCCCTAGAAAACCAATTTAAACCTTAATCAACGTAAATAATTTTTTCTTTTTTACTATTTTTATGACCAAAAATTATGTTAAACATATTATATAATATTAATAATTTTTATTCCAAATTAGGAATCCATTTTTACATATTCAAATATAATAAGTTTATGAATTTAATTTAAATTTAAACATATAAATGTGATGTAAAAAGTGTTTCCAATGAAACCATTTTCATAAGTATAAAATGTTTTTATATAAAAATTTAACATGAAATTGATTCAAATGACCAAAATTAGATCAATAATAATATAACAAACCAAATGTTAATTTTAAACCATTTAAAATATATAAAATTTTAAATTATTTAAATGAAAATCCAGTAATCAATAAAAACTAGTATTAGTTCACTATTAATTAAAAAAAATTATTTTCTTTTTTGAAAAATCCACAAAAATTCATCCTAATATAATTCAGATGTTTTTACTCAAAACATTAATCTAATTTTTAAAATAAAATTTTTAATAGTTGAAAAAGTTTATTTTATTATTTATTTAAACAAACAAATTAAAATCATTTTTGAAGAAAAAAATATTTTCAAAGCCTATAAATATTAATCCTAAAATTTTAGTACTTATCATTCAATATATTTTCTCTATCTTCTGTACATAATTTTCAAAATATTTTTATTCATATTCATATATAGAAATTTAATTGATTAGTTATAATGGCTATGATTAAATATTAATATTAATATTCTATAAAGGTTCATTAAAACTCAGTTTTTCATGTCCCATATGCATTTGAACATAGAATTCATTTAATAAAATCTCAGGGATCCACATTACTCCCCCTTAAATAATTTCTCCCTCATAATTTCATGTTACATATTATGGTGAAAAGACTTTTTGGTACTTCTTCGTCATTGCTCCCTGCACGCGTTAGCTAGTCGAGTGGTCATGAGATTGTGATGACTTCTCGTCACGATGCAGTCGCAAGGGAGGAGCAGATCATGTAGTCATGATCATTGTTTTAATATTTCATGGTTTTAATTGGCGTAATGTTTGGATTTTTCATTTTCTCACTTTTCCTCAAATGATTTTTGATAATAAAAAAGTTAATTTTCAGTCATTACTTCATTGTCATTGCTTTCTCTAATTCTGAAGCTGCCTTTTTTTATTTATGGTTTTGATATAGAACATTGACCAGGTGAACCATCTTATTGCGAAGAACCTTTTCAATAATTTAAATTATCTTCACAAGATTCTCCACATAAGAGATATTATTTTCCCATTTCAACACCTCTAAATTCAGTCCATGTGATGGATCTAGTATTCACTTCCTCAAAAGGGATACATGGAATACATCATGTACTTGAGAAATGTATGGTTGTACTGCTAGTCAATAATCCACAACAATGATGTGGTCGATAAACCCAATGTGGCCTATGTACCTATAGATTATATTTCCCATCTTCCCAAATCCCATGACTACATTCCATGGAGATATTGAAATAAAAACGTTATCCCTAGCCTTAATATCTAGGTTGTGTCGACAATAGTTAGCATTGATCTTTTGTTGACAAGGAGTTGTCCTGATGAGTTTTTAAATGGTAATGACCTTTTCTTCCATCTACACAATAATTTTAGTTCCCAATATACTTTGTTCACCAAATTCATCATTACACAAATTTGTTCTCAATCAAATCCCATAATGGGATTTATATGTGTCCATTTGGATTATTGGTTGGAGGCTATTATTATACAAGAATTAAAATAGAGGATGATACTAATCCCATCCCCCTTCTATGTCCATTAGACATCCCCCCAACATGTCTTCTAGGGTATGGATAGTAAAACCATAATATGCATCATTTTAGGGGTGATATGTAGTACTAAAGTTCAACTCAGTATTTAGAGAATACTGGAGGCTCTTCTAGAATGTGTAGGTAAATATTCGTTATCAGTCATATACAATTTATAGTTGTGTTCCATGCAACCACAACAGCTCACGGATGTATATCCTTACAATATGATTAAGTCAGAACTCCTATCAAATTACTATAAAGTGAGTTCTATTTGTATGATGATCCACCACAACCCATATCAAATTGTTTCCTTTTGATGTCTTGGGAAGACCAATTAAAATTTACATGGTGATTTTTTCCCATTTCAATGTAGGTATGGATAATGGGTATATCACCACTTATGGTTTTGCATTTCATCCTTCACTTTCTGATATACATGACACTTCAACGAGTATTCAATGATTTTATTCATTATATTGCCACATTTATAGTTCACTCAATGATATTTATACATCTTTGTGTTACCTAGGTGGATGAAGAAGGATGATTTTATTATTAATTCAATATATCCTTATTTATCTCAATATTTGATGGTACACATTGTCATGACCAATATCATACCACCCATTCATCATCAATTATTAACTATGAGGATTTCCCTTTTCATATGGCATCCAACATATTATGATTTTTCACATATTCTCATTGAAGACCCACTTACTTTTCTAGAAGGGATAGTTGAAATATCTTTCGAGATTGGAATAATTAGGATCCTTCATTCATGATTTCAATATCCATATATTGAATGTCTAAGAATATTGGGTCCTTCCCATTTCTCATCACCAGTATATTCACCAGATCCTTTCTTCGTAGACAATCTACATAATTTTTTTCTTTACCAGGATGGTAATAGATTGAAAAGTCATAGTCCTTGATCAGATCTAACGATCTTCAATGGTGCATATTAAGCTTCTTTTGGGATAGTATATATTTGAGGCTTTTATTGTATATATATATTTCAGACTTCCCCCCACAAGGACAATGTCACCAAATTATAAACACAAAGATCCCCACAAATAATTTCAAATAATGTTTGAGATAGTTTTTCTAATGAAAATTCATCATTCATGAGCATTAGGCTATCAATTTATAATTCTACATCAATACTCATACCAATCCCTTATTATCAAGCATTACTGTATAACATTAAAAACATATTACTTGAGTTCAATGAGAAGATAGATGTTGTGATAAGCCGCTCTTTCAACTCCTTAAAGATCTCATATCATTCACTATCCCATTAAAAATTCACTACCTTCCATTTTAGAATGGTTAGTTGGATTGAATATCATGATATACTTCTCAAAAATCATCGGTAATATGGAGAAATTCCAAGGAAACTACATATCATTGTTACATATGTTGGTCTAGGATAGTCCTCAATTTTATTTATCTTATAAGGGGCTATAGATATCCATTTATTGGTGAAAATATTCCACAATAATAATACTTACTTTATAAAAAACTCACAATTACTTACATTTCATATAGATTCTATTTTCTCAAAGCCTTAAGAAAAAAAATTTAATTTGGGTGTGGGAGCCACTACCACATGTCTCACTAATATTTCCTTCCTATCACCCCTAACTCCCATGTGATTCAATCTTCAACCTTCACCTAACATATGTTCCCAAAGAAATATCCCTAATTTTTACCTATAGAAGGATCTCTATAATACACACTCCAAACAAATTATATCCTTCATTTTTATATTGAATCATTTAAAAAATTCCATATCTTAATGTAAACTCAAATGTTTGGAATCCTTTGGTAATAATTCTGATACCTATGTTTTTCATTAGTAATGGGAATGTTATGATAAATGACTATTCTATAGAAGGAGTTAGTGCATGTATGTATAAAAAAAGTCCATGATTCTCCATTTCAATGATTTTTTATTTTCAATTTACCATTTTCAAAATGGGTTCTCATTAAAATTTCCCATTAATTGTGATATTCTGCATATTAACAACTTGTTTTTGTGTGTATTTTATATACTATACATTTATGTATTCTTATAATACCTATTTTGAATTTATAGGTATTTAAAAATATTTATTAGGTTATATCATTCGAGGTATTTTGATTTATGAGTTACTAATGATGTCAGAGTCTGCCCTCACAATTTCCTATCCATTGAGATATTCCACATATTAAAAACTATATTTATTGTACATAAGGAACATTTTTCCCAAAAATATCTTTTTACAATATATTTTCTTAATTTTCAGGGGTTTATAAATCCATAATAGATTCTCTCTATTAAGTCCTTTAAATTCAAAAAGTTTCAAATTTGTATAGTTTTATCATCTCAATTTCAAATTCATTGAGATAAAGATAATATTCACAAATTTTTTCCTATTTTATGTTTTATATAATAAAAATGGAATCATTTTTATCTTAATACTCATTAATTAATGGAAATTTACAAATCCATCACAGGTTCTCTCTTCATATTGATTATGATTTATGTGTTACTAATGCATTAAAGGTTTCTTATCACAATTTTATATTCATTGAGATATATTCTATAATAACCACATTTTTTATTTTGTTTGTTGTGTACAACACACTTGAATGTATTTTAAAATAATTTTCTCTCAATTAAATGGATTTAAAAATCCATCTAAGATTCTCCCTTTCAGTATATTTTATTAAAAATTTTCTAAATTTCAAAAGAGATCTTTTGTATATTCATTTATCTACAATCCCCCATTTTTTTATTCACTTTTGGTTATTTATATGTATTACATATCTTCTTACCATTTCGCATCCTTTGTTTCACAATATTTCTAAACGATTTAATGTAATTTTATCCAGTCTTGTTTCATCTATTCAATAATGAATCATTCTCATCCATGTTCATATTATTTAAATTTTTTTATAAATAACCTTATATATACATTATTTCGTACATAAGGAAATTTTAAATTTTATTTTAATTTCATTACAAAATTGGGATAGTAATATCTTTTAATGATTTACACATGCTTCAATTTGTTTATCTTTAGAAAAAACATAAAGGAATATCTTTTTAATCATGTTCTATAATAACACATTTTATTATCATCTTCTTCAGTTTAATTTACTAAGAATCCTTTCAATGTTTTCATTGAATTATATTTTAATTTATATTATCATTATTTTATATATTATTTAATTTTATATAATTTTTATCAATGAAATTCATTTATTTTTTTGAAATTAATTTTATAATGATATTTTAATGTGCTATCAATATATTTCAAGATCCTTTAATGTTACTTATTATGAAATATGGATATGACTTAATGATATCATAAATCATTTTTCTCAGGATGTCATATAACATGTTTTGTGGAAATATTCATTAAACATATTTCTTTCACATAGGTAAATTAATTGATTGTGTGACTATAAATGTTTTCATGTTCATATGGTACACATATGTATTGTTTAACATTATGTGATTGGAGTATCGGTTATAGTCCGCTAATTCATTTGATAATACTTTATATATAATTATATTAGGATGGGACATGAGTGGTTAATACATGTATTAAACATAATGGGTCTTGGTGGTTATCCCAAGTCCAAATTATTTTGGGGCATGGGTGGTTTTCCTTAGTATAAAAGTTACAGGGCATGCATGGTTTTGCTAAGTCCAAAAGTATACAATACATTAGCGTTTTCCCATTTCCAAAAGGTATTGGGTAGTATGTGGTTATTCAAAGTCCAAATGGTTATGGTGTGCGAGTTCTTATACAAATTACAAAATGTAAAGGTTTTTGGGAAGTTATAACATGTATTAATGGTTATGGGGAATGGGTTTCTAGAAAAAGACCAATATTTTATGCATAGTGGGATAGCCTAGTCTGTTATTATGTGAATGTATTAGTCGCAAACCTTGATATATATATATTGATTTTAATCAATTTTTTGTAAAACATTATTATATTTTAAAAGGTACATATGTTAGGTTTATTGACTCTTATTTCTACACTCCCATGGATCATTTATTATTTTATTACATAATACTCCTTTAACACATATGGTTTCGTGGGTTTTTTATTATTGGGTATGATTTAATTATGTTACATTCATTTACATTGATGATGTCTTCATACCCACACATACCTATAATACTAACATTTGGTCTTCAATTTTTATCTCTTGTGTTTACCCTCACTAAGCATCTGAGAACACTCATTTATAATTTTTTCATTCCTTAGTTATGAAAAAAAGAAGACACATGATATGTATACATGTTATTGCAGTGTGTTATGTATATTAATATATGGTCATAGTGTAGTAAACCAATTTATTTATATATCTAATATCCAAATACACAAAACTGATAGTATCTAGAATGTAATTTATTATGAGGTGTAATGGATATTCATGATGAATGATGTAATATAAATCTATGTTAAGGTTGGGTCCCATCATTCATTATGATTCATGTATAAATATTAAAATATAAATAATGAAATGGATGATTTATAAAAAAATCAAAAAAACTACTATATAAAGTAATGTTATCAGAAGAAAGACCCAATGTAAGATAAAAATGATCTTACAAGCCAACACCTAAGAGGAAAATCCAAAAAAAATATGAGGTTGAAACTAAGGGAAAAGGCCTAAAAGACAGAACAAATGGGGGAATGAAAAATCATAGAAGAAATATAATCCTTGAGGCACGAGGGAGTAATAGAGGCTAGAAAGCACATTATTTTCCATAAATACTAAGAGGATATTAAATCCTCTATGAGGGAAGGGAAGAGGGTGAGAGAATCATGTCCAGATAGAGAGTGAGTATCCATCTTCTAAAACAATGTATTATGTTATTTTAATATTAGTTAATTATTTTGAATTATATTATTAAATAAATTATATTTGGTTATATAATTTATGGTAAATTTTACAAAATTAAAATTTTCATTTTGTATTCTATTTTTTTACTCCAGATTGTTTTTATTAAATTTTAATTTTTATCTAAAATTGATAAAATCTACTCTTAATATAAATTTTAATTTTTTTACTAATTTTATTTTTAAAGAATCAAATTTTTTTATATAATTAATTATCCACTGATCATGATGTATTCCCTATTCTATCAAGGGTGTTATGATTTTATTTCCACTGATTATATAGAAATTTTAATCGTTTTGAGTTGTTGAGTCATTTTATTGATACTATAATATGAAAAAAATATTCAATTTTTTAGTTTCTTTATTTAAATTATAAATTATCATTTGAATGGGTATTTAATAACTGATTTAATGAATTATTGTTAAAATTTATATAAAAACAATCATTTTAAAATAATTTATTCTCAATGATAAAAACAACAGAATCTCCTTTTTCATTGTCTTCATTTTAATTTTAATAGGTATTTCAATTTTTTAGTTTTGATGTTTTCATTATAAAACAATAAATATATTTTTAATAATTATAAATTATATTTTTTTTAAAGGACGATGAGTATCATGAATTATGATTCCCCTCAATATACCAACACATAATTTTCAGTAATAATCATTAAGGATTTTTTATTTTGAAAAAAACAAACTAAATCAAGTACTTTTTTTTATTAGATAAAAATTTTATATTGTTATTTTTGAGAAATACTAAAAACTATTTTATATTTTTAAAAGAAACACTATATTCATAGTATTGGAAATTTTATTATATGATGATTAATTATCTTTTAATTCATATTTACACATTAAAAAAGGACATGTAGGGTTTAATGTGCTTCTTGATATGAATACATGATCTTTGAGAAGTTATTGTGGATTTTCTATCACCTAATATTAATATTTATTTGTTTTAATGGGGTTTTTAATAATTATTATTTTCCAATGATCAAGGGAATTAATTTTTCAAATGTTATCATCATTTAAATTTATTTAATTTATTTTAGAAACATTGTATAAAAATTGCATTTATTACTATTAACGGTTATAAGGTTTCTTACATTTAAAATTCAGATGGATAATGTCCTTCTATATTTTCACTATGACATTATCATTTACCATACTCTGTACCTGATTCATGTATGGTTTCATTATAGTGATAAACATTTTTTCCTTCTAATTTATTAATTTTTTTTATGTTTTATGTAACATATATTAATTATTTTGATTTTAATGATAATAACATGTATTTTTAGTAAAAAAATATAAATTTTTCACTTCGTGGTGATCATGTGGTCATGGAAATATATAACTTTTCAATAAATACAATAATAATGATAAAAAATTTATAGAAAATACATGTTTTAAACATGATTTCTTGGAGTTAGTTCTTATCTCTATTATGATGTTACATATCACCCCGTTTTATTATCTTGAGAGGTTTTTAAGATGTTACATGACCTTAAAAAACATCCACAAGATTCCAACTGTTGATAATAAATTCTGAGGACTTTATTTATAATTTCGGTGATGATTTTACCATTAAATATAAATAACCTACATAAAATCAAACCCAAATAAAACAATACATTATGCATGATAAAAATAAAAGAAAACTATGACATTTTATTTATATCAAACCATCCTAAGAGTACCACAGCGAAAGACAAGATATTATCAATGTAAATAGTATAAGATAAAATAATAAAACTAAAAAACAACCAAATGACTCAAAATATCCAATTACACAAAGATCTAACTCCACCAAATAGAACGATTATCACAAACTAATACTAAATATCTATGATACCTTACCTTTCCAATATCCTGATAGATAATATCTGCCAAATCACCAAAACATCCAAAGCTGGGGTGAGTACTAAAATGCAATAGGGTTTTTCCCAAGGACTTCAATACCCATTCCACTAGGATAAAACATGTTGCCCCATTTATATAAAACATTTTACAGGAAAAAAATTCTAATAAAATTTATATCAAAATATAAACAAAAGCCACAATAAATAGCTTTCTATGTAAAGTTTAAAAACATATATTTAAATCATTTAACAGTATATTTTATAATACCCACTCCATGATTCATAACACACCCACAAATGCATGCATGATAGAATGTTTCATACCCATGAGTGGTCTCTCATCTAATCTACCTTTATCCAATTAATACACGCCCCGGATTTAATGTCAGGTTCCTTGTACCCCACTTTTACAGGTCCTTTATTTATGGGCACATTGAACATGAACTCACACAAAAACCATGTATGTCAAAACCATTTAAACCAAAAAATTTGAAAACAATTCAATAAAACATACTATTTATTGAAAAATTTACAACAAGACAATTTAAAAATAAAGCAAAGACATATTTTGAAATAAGTATTTAAAAATAAAGAAACCAAATACATTTTCACATCCAATTACCATGAGTCTAAAATTTTAGAAAAAACCTTAAATCATCACTAAAGAAGATTTATAACTATATTTTTACCATAATTTCACAATCATAATAAAGTAAATCGACTAATTTAAAACTAATCCAATTTGTTCTGAAAAGTGTATTTGAGGGTAAACACACCAACCTCAAGCGTTTTGTTAAAAATGATAAATGACATGAAATATTTCCTTGAATCCAGGTTAAATATCCAAAAAAACATGCCTTAGATATATTTCCTTACCAACAAAAGGCCAAATATATTCATATATGGAATTCTAATCCCTAGATCTACCAACAACATGTGTATATAAAAGAAATTGAGAAAATGGATAAGTAGATCTATGATATCTATCGAAAACAATCAAGAATGATCACATAATATGAGAATCGAGCTTCAATACACCAATGAATCGAATCATATTTCTTAGAATTTGATAGGGAGAGGTTATCCAACCTTTGAAAGAGAAAAATTCCGAGTTAGGGACGTTTTGGGGAAAAACAAAGAAAAAAAACACAGGGCCAACCTAGATTCACTTTTTTTGGATCTTGTTTTTAAAGAGTGCATGGATTAGTCACATAATTAGGATAATCGTGTGCTAACCATGTTCTAGCCACTGCCTTAAGGGATTATCCATACATGGTTGACTCAAACAATTTAGAAACCATGTGTCTACCATTCAAAAGCACAACGTGCAATATATCATGTTTTTTCCTAGGCTGACCCATAGTTTGGACAAACTGTGTGTAGCTTGTGCTCCTTACCCTTTGCCTTTATCGTATTGTTCATGGTTTCTAATAGGTGTGTCATGGTTTTCTAAAAACACGCACGAATCGTACACCTGTATAAAAGAAAAAAACACCAAAACATTTCATCATTCCATCCCAAACATAACCCAAAACATTATATTATTAAAAAACATAAAATAAAGGTCAATTACCTCAAACCATTTGTGATAAATTCTCCCCACCATTGGACTTCCAGTCCCCGGAATGTAGAAAAATAGCATTTCCCAGAATGTGTTCTAGACAATACTCTTTCATTTCCTTCTCATGCTCCCATGTCTCTCCCTGTATCCGACCATGTTTCCACAAAACCCTCAATAGACTGATGATTTTTATTTGGTCACATACCTTGTATCCCACTTGTATATGTCCCTTATTCAAGGTAACACCGAACATGAACTGACAAAAAACCCATGTATCCTAAAAAAATTCAACAAAACCATTTCAAACCTATTAAATAAAACAAAATTTTTTGTCGAAATCCATTCAAAAAATCCATTTAAAATCAAAAAATCAAAAATTTTAAAATAAACAATTTAAAATTAAAATGTCAATGCACTTTTCACAAAAAATTACCAAGATTCCCCAATTTTACCAAAAACCATAAATATTCAGCAATTATTATTTATAACAAGATTTTGACCACAAATTGACAATCAAAATAAATCCATCAATACAATTTGAAACTAATCCAATTTATTCTTGAAATAGGAGTTGACAGTGAAGCCACATACATTGAGAGTTTTCATGAACACGATAAATGACACAAAAAATGTCTATGAAACTGGGTTAAATCTTAAAAAACCAACCATGGATCTATTCCACCATCAATAAAATGAAAAAATATAAATGTATTTAGAATTAGTAACCCATTATCTATCAAAAAAAGGTGTAGATATAATAAACCAGGAGAAAAGAAGAAGTAGATCTATGAAAACTATCAAGAATGATCAAGAACGATCATATGTAATGAAAATTAAACTTCAACGCACCAAGGAACAACTCTAGATTTCATAAAATTATATGGTGAGAGGTTCTCCGACCATTAATAGAGATAAATCACAAGTTAGGGCCATTTTGATAAAAAGAAATAAAACACAAGGCAGACTAAGATTCACTTTTTTAGGCTCTAGTTATTTAACCAAAAATGGTTTAGTCACATAGTTAGGTAAACCATGCGATAACCATGGATTATCCACTACCTCATGTGTTGAACCATATACAGTTGGATCACATGGTTTCCAAACCATGAACAAACCACGCCATATATTACTGTCCAACACAACATAGTTTCTCTTAGGCTAATACATTCTTTGGACAAACTGTGTGTAGCATTTGCGCCTTCCCTTTTCCTCTATCTCACTATGTACTATTTCCTGTAGTTTTTTCATGGTTTTCCCAAACCATGCACCAAAAACGCACCTATATAAAAGTACAAAAAAAATTACTCCAAAATTTCATCAAACCTTCTAAAACATTACCCAAACAATTTATATACTTATAATACATACAATATGGGTTAATTACAACAAACTGGGGGTGCTACATATGCACTCTCTCATTTTTAGGGTGTTAAAAATATTATGCATGTTGCTACAATTTCTCCAACCTCCCCATATTAAGGATTTATTTATCAAATTCAGTGTATTTACATCTCGTTATTAATCTATTTTATATATTTTTTATGGTTATGAGTTCATATTTATTCATTTCTTATATATACCAATATTATCTCCCATAATTATTTTTATAGATAAATAAAAGGATTAATGCTTCAAAATGTACTCATAAATACAAAAAATGTATAACTACATTAATGTGAAATTGAAGTACTTAATTTGGGTTTTTTGATATTTCAATTTGTGACATTACATTAGTTATTAAATATTGGATCCTTGGTTAAATGGATTATATTATAAGATAATTTTGTAACCATTTGTGTTCAAGTTGGTTGGAAGATAGAAGTGTTATGTTTTTTGAAATTATATGATTATTATATTATTTTATAAAATTGGAAATGTTTATATGAGGCTTCAAGATAGTTTTATAAAATAAAAAATAATTATAGTTCAACCATCATGGTCCTATTTCAATGAGGTATATGTAAGAGTAAATTAAATAAGGTGATATTTTTTCATATTCCTGTGGCTTTGATCACACAACACATGTGATGGTTGGAGTTTCATGGTACAATAAGTTACATCAGAATATAGTGATTCCTATATATGAGTAAAAAGTATGCGGAGAATGGATTTATAGAAGATATAATTATTCAAAGATCAGTTGTGGTATTTTGGTGAAACAATGGTTAATGATGGAAGAGTCACATAACACAAAATATTTGATAGGATCACTACATCATTCTCACGGAATATGAAATTATATTTTACATTGATTTTATGAATCTATGATTGAATAAGGATGAGTAATAAAATATATGATATCATTTTTAAATATGGTTATTTCTATGTACATCTAACCATAAATAAATTATTCACTTCATATTATGAAGGTTTACCAAATACCTCTATAATTAAAAAACCTATAATATTTTGTGGGATTGACGTTGATTTTGATATTTTTAAATGGATTTTTTCAAGCATATATACCATATAGCCATAAGATGGTGATTCATATATCTTACTGTACAATATATGAAAATATTTAATCATGACACATGATGTCATTATCATACATTTTATAGTAATAGTGTACAACATTGTAATTGTGTAATTCATATTGAATCATATTATAATATTCATTAAACCATGTAATTCATTCGGATTTTTAAATAATAGATTTTTCATTTATGTGATCTACCATCTTGACTATCATTTACTATGATTATTCCATGAGATGAAACATATGCGATTATTGAAGAATTAATGTGATAAATTCATGTATAACCAATAGAATTAACTCAAAAGTTTTATAATATATGAATTAAAACATTAACACTAAATAATTTCCTATTAAATATATTTAATGGAGGTATTATTCATTTTATGGGGTTTTTTATGTCATACAAATCCTTTATTTGTTCTCCCACTACTAAAATCCCTCTTCTTCTTATTCTTTCATGAGAGGAAATAGAATGAAATTGAGTAGAAGAGAGTCTTTAAAATTTTATGGGTGAGTCACATCTAATCAATAATACAATTGGATGAGTGATTAATTTAGACCACTCTACATGATTATCACCAAACCACTGTGATAAAAGCAGTGGTTGAGGATTCCTCCGTAAAAAATACACTTTTGTTCTTCATTTTTTTAATGTATAGTTTTAGTTACACAAATGGTTGGTATTAAAAATAGGATTTATAATTTAATATAATTTATTGAATATGTTAGAATTTATCTTTAGAAAAATATTTATGGAATAAGAGAAATTCCATGATGTTTTAATAACCTAATCATGTAGAATATGATGAAATTTTAACATCACATGGATTTCATATTTCATTTCATTAAAAGAAACACAAAAATAGAATGGTTATTTTACTGATAATATATAATATCATTGGATTCAATATATTAAACCAATATGATACGAGTTTTCATAGGAAGTGACACACTCTGTTCCTTCAAATTTTCATCATATCCAAGTGTATGATATATAAAATTGTAAGGGATAATAGTGTTATTCCATGTTTGAAAAAACAGAACATTGTAACATTATTATTATATATAATATATCATAATATATGAAACTGTATGTGATATGGAAATATCATAGGTTAAGATTTATCTATTTATATATGTGATTGATTATATAGGCATCCAAAATGTACAATATAATGATATAGTAAAATTTGGTAGAGAGTTTTTTTTCTTCTTATTTTTCAATTTATAATTAAATAAGATTTCATATAGAGTTTATAAATCATATAAACTGTATTTATTTTGTATTTAATTAATTTTTAAATGTTTTTATAAATTAATTTATAATAATGAATTTAGAATTAATTAATTAAATTTTTATGATTTTTTTTTAAAAATATCCATAGAATGAAATGTTGATATTAAAATACCATTTTTGAATTATATGAAAATAATTACAATTTAGATATAGATGTTTGTATTGAAATTATTAGTTACATTCATAAAATTTTTATAAATTTAAAAATAAAGTATTATATAAAGGATTTAATATTTATAATTATGAATTATTCTTAATTTTTAATTTAATTTGTTCAAATTAAATTCCCTTTTTTTGAAATTATTTAAACCATATCAAAAGGAGTTTTTATAATTTACATGATCACCGTTTAAATACTGAACATGTGATATTTGGAATATTTACATAATATATAAGAATAGTTCAAATATATAATATAAATTTTTTAAATATGATATTTTAAAATTAATTACATATAAAACGATAATATTAAAGAGTCATATTAAATATATGTAGAGTGATAATATTTATTTTAAATATGGAACATCTATAATTCATGAAAAATTTATAAAGAGTTTATAATTTCATGATTTATGAATTTTTCATAAACGATTATCTCATGTTTAATATATAAATTGTTCATGTATTTATTTTTTTCCTATATTTATACATAAATATATTTGTTACAGTATATTTTTAAGCATATATTAGTTTATGAGTTAAAAAAATGCAATAAATTATAATATATTCATATACATGAGTTAAATTATAGGTATGATTGATTTAGTTTTATTCTAAATTTTAATTATAATATACATGGTCATGATATATAATTAATAATATAATCATATTTTATACATATTAGGTGTTTGAATTATGACGTAATTGAGGTTTATATTGAGTAAATTATCCTTGGGTAGATGAAATATAGGTTGGACTGCACATTGCCTTATAGGCTTATACCTTTACTAGAAAAGTGATGGTTGGATATTTTTCACTCCAAGATTACTCATGCGGTGATTATTTGTTTTATTTGATTTCAATCCTTTGTGTGTAAATTATTCAAACACATTTTGGATGGAATGAATTTGGATATATATGAATATAATTGGATATTAATTTGGTTCTGAAATATATTCTATGGTTTGTGTGAAGAGTTACACATTAATATCATTTGAACATTTTTATTTAGTATAAATAATATCGATTAAAAATATAGACGATTAGAATAATTCATACATTTTAAAGGTAATATAGTAGATATTATGGTGATATTAAATTCCATTTAAAATACTAATTCTTATAATCCTTCCAAGACAAACACATTTCATGAAATTGTTGATTCAATTGAGTAGGTTTTTACAATGCAATGTACATATGGATTATCTTGGGTTAGACATTATGGAAATGGATTAAACTAAGTGTTATGTATGAAAATATCACTATTATATTTGTGTTACACTATTGTATGAAACCCTAATATATATGAGACCATATGAATGGTGTAAATTTTATCCATATGATGGGTTTAGAAAAGAGAAGTCTACGTAACCATTAAATAATATAATATTGTATGATTTAAATGATTCCCTAACAAAAAAATTGATTGGTGAAATTAATAAAAAATTGAATTCATTTCGTAGTACAATATTAATCTTTGACCAATAATGGATATGAAGAAATATACAGGGGGCCATTATTTTAGTGGTATCACATATAGTAAAAATTCATATTAAATGTTTTTAAAAAATGATAGTCATCTCATAAAATCTTTTTTTATAGATATTAAATTCTTAATAAATCAAATATTATTTGATATAATAATTAATGGTATTTTATTAATGTAAAAAATTTAATAGAAAAGTATAAAAAAATACGAATTGTTATAATGAATGAATGTAATTTTTTTTCTGCTGGACAAATAAATTATTGAGTATTATATAGTTAAAGATCATCAACTAGTGGATATAAATAATATTAAGAAGAATATAACAATTCAATACAGGTTTCAGTGGAATAAAATTATGAATAACCTATATAAATTTACTCTCCAATCTTATAATCAATGTGATTGAGTGTGCTCTTGAATTGGGTGCGCCATATGTTTCTCTTGAGGCTTGTTCTGGTTGTCGAATTAATTATATAATCCTCATTGAAAATGTTCTAAAAAAGTTAATGTGTTATATAAATGATTAAAATATTTTTATCAATGTATTTAGTGTAATTAAACCAGGGTATATGATTTCTAGGTTCAAATGCTTTATTGATAGTACAAAATGATAAAAATTAAAACAAGAAAACTAAGTGTTAGTGGGAGAGTCTGATTATGTTTTTTCAATTATTCATTCATGTTCATTGAAACCAAAAATAATATTCAATAAATAGGAAATATTTATATATAATGGAATTTGTTGGAATACAAAAAGTAATTTGGAAACACCATGGAGATTCCATATATGGTACCGAAGTAATATAAATAAATACAATGATTTTTATGGGTATAACATTCCAAATATATACTTCACACATGTTGTAAGTGTATTAGAGTTCAAAACCATTGAAAGAAATTATGGAGTTAATATTATTCATTGAATTGATAAAGAAAAGGATTTTTGAATCATAGTTTTGAATGTAAATGAATACATAAAGATCAACATGATCTTTTTAAAGTATGTTTATGTGTATATTTTTTATCATATATGATAAGAGAACATGTTTGTAAATTAAGATATATTATGAAAAACATATGATGTTATAAAAATGGGTTATGATTCATCATATTCTATAACATTGAGATGAAGATAAAATACCAAAAAAAATTATCGATGTTTAAGGTTTTTATACATATATTTTTTAAAATATGATGGATTTGATATCACCTTCAGTGTAATATACTAAATAATAAAATTTTATTATTTGAATAATTATCCATAATAATAGAAAGAAATATATGACATATTTATAATGTTTTTTGTGTTTCATAGTCACACTAAATTAAATAAGTGATACTTCCTTGAATAAAGATAATAATGGACATAGAAAGAATACTAAGGAGACAACCAAAGTTATTAACACAATAAAATTGTATGTTATAAAGTTATGGAGTTTGATTAATATCCTAAATGTCTTATAAATTATGAATATTATCATCCTGTCATATAATTTTTTAAACTAGATATATTCTTAGATATTACTCATTAAAGTGTTTAGTGGGAAGGTTTTGACAGATGTTAACATAGTGATGTAGAAGTATTTTCCTAGAGATGTAATGAGTTTAATTTGACCCTAATTATGTAGAAAATATAATTTTTATCTATATTTATATCATATATATAATATCATATTTCATGGTTTAATTTATATATTTTCTAAAACCCATAAACAATTTTATGTATAAAAATTTATAACATTATGAAAAATAATATTTACACTTTATTATTATTTAATCTTGGATAAACTCATGATTTGAAATGATAATTGTCCTCTCAATGTTTTTTTTGAGATATTACTAATATATTTAAATCTTATAGTATTATAGGTTTTGAATAAATGTTAATGTTATAATGAAAAGTATTCTTGTATTCATAAACTAAATATTCTCATGAAGAAAAAAATGAGTTTTATGCAGAGGAAAACCCATGATATATACCACATGGACTGTCATACACATCTTCATTTGTATTCTAGGGGACATGGTTTAAATTTTTATGTCCCAAATAACTAATGTTAGAGATATGCCTATCATGTGAAACTAAATTCATTGATTCCATTCAAAAAAATCCATATGGATTTTCAAATCATGGGTGATTGGATATGATTATGGTCATGTGTTCGATTGATGATTTTCCAAGATGGTATTTATCCTATCATATGATGAGTATGAATTATTGTTCCTTGATTTAGTTAGTCCAAGAATGTGTATGTATATATGTAAATAATAAATTGGATGTGTTTTTTTTGTCAGGTGAGTGGCATGTGATGTGATCATCCTTAAAGGTGAATGAAATACTATATATTAATTGATATGGTCAATAAATAAATATATAATTGAGAACATATGAGTGACTATATATGATATTCATAATTATTGTCTCATGGTTTCATAATGACTTTGAAAATTATTAAATATGAAAATATATTCTTATATATGTTATTTCAGGTGAAAATATAGGATTAATATTTGTCTTTCACCTCATTCTTAGAAGAAAAATCTTCTCTAGAATAGTCTTGAACAATCTTCATGATAACTCTAGTGGCATCTCTAGTAGAAGATACCACATTGGTCAGATCAGATGAGTCCACAGAGCCACTGGTTGATGCTGAACCAAGATCATCCATTATCACAACTCAAATCTGATGCAGTACTATTGAAGGTATGGAGGCAAGAGAACCTATCGAGAAATTTATTGTTTCCATGAAGGTTTTGGTCAACCCACTGATAAACTTTTTCACATGTGAATCTTGGGTGATGAAATGATTTTTCATGGAGGTTTTAAATCCCTCAAAGATTGATAACATCCGGATCACAACACTATTGACATAAGTTAAGTCTTGTTCTGATTGGGATTTAGAACTCATATAAGATTCTAAAGAGATAACAGATTTCTGTAGAATTTCAACATTCCCTGTCAGTCTAGATACACGAGTCTGGAAAGTGGTAACTACATCCACTATCTCTTCCATAATGGTTGAAACATTAAAACCATGATAGACATCGAATGAATTTTCCATATTGCTCATCTCTTCAACAAAGAAACTCTTTAACACAGCAATAAATGAACTCATTGACTCATTCAACAAATCCTTTAAGGATTAAAGATCATCCCTATTGATCATATTTTCATACACAACTTCAGGTGCTCTATCAGACCCAATAATGGCCACTGAGTCAGTCATAACAGATTGAATTGGTGATACCAATGAACATTCCATTCTACAAAGTTCATCTATAAAACTAGATTTAATATCTAACTTCAAATTATTCAGAGCACCTCTTCTGACAACATCTTCATAAAACAACTTAGACTGAATATCATAATTGACTTTTGTTCTATTGAGGGATGCCTCATTATCAGATTCAGGAAAATCTATTCCACAAACCACAAAACCTAGGTATTATGCCCAGTTTTCAATTTAATTTTCTATTGAAACATTGCCAAAATTTGTTGGAAGATCCCCCTCAACTGGTGCATTCCCCAGTACAGCAATGGCACCCTCAGCAGCTCTATTTTCCACGTCATAATACACTAAAACTAATTCGATTTGTCCAACAATAGGAAGCTCCTATGAAATAGGTACATGTCTATTAACATCATCAAACTCCTTAGAAGGCATTAGGTAGTGTCCATTCAATGTAATAAAACTCATGCTGGCAGATACAGCTGCTTTATTTCCATGAACATCCTCTACATTCTATAGAGGAGCCTCTTCCAAACCTGATCTCTACTGGTCTTCCTCTTCCACAGGTGCATCTTCAATGCTTACACCCAAAACATTTTCTGTACTAGGTATTTTCAAAGAATAACTCTCCTTTCCTTGTGATATAATTTTAGGAGTTGGGCTAAGAGGAATGTCCAGAATTCCTCCATCTACTACAGAGGAATCCTTCACTTCTGAATCATCACTATACTGTGGCTCCTCTTCATCAGGTCTTAGACCTAGATCCCTCACATCCTTAGGCCTAGAAGGATGATCCATAACATTATACTTATCATAAAAATTCTCATCATCACTAACCCATTATCTCTTCCTTGGATTTCAATTGATCTTCAGGTATTTTCAAACTAGTCTTGTGATATAAAAGTTATTCTTTATCACCACTATATCAACATGATGCAGTACTACTCATTTAACCTTGATCATAAATGAGATAAAATTGGTATTGAATATGGCATTTGTTCATTATTTTGGTCTAATAATATCATGTATTTTAGTCATCAAAACCCTGCATAAATTCAACTTCACACCATGCCTCAGCAAATGAAGAAAGTAAATATCCTGGCATTTAAGATTTGAAAAGTCCCTTCACCTTGGACATAGATCATACTGAATAAACATGACGAGTAGAATATTTTCTCCCTTCATTTCGGCAGCCACTAGCTTTCTAGGCATGCCAACTCCTGTTGACTCTTCCAAGGCAGTTTCATAAATAAATAAGTTTCTTGTAAGTGGTAATAATTTAGAGAAATAACCAAATCCTCTTTCATGTGGCACCTTTAGCCATTCATCCCACTAAATAGGTGAAAACCCAATTTCATTTATATTCACAAAAGAAATCATTCGGCATTCAGCTTATGATTTCTCAAAACATACAAATTCATGGAACTGTTTCACCTGCTTTGGATAGTAGGGGCCATTGGTGTTCGAGAAGCATTGAATCCATGTATGATCTTCCAAAAAATCTAGAACTAACTAATCACTAGACATCAGCCATTTCGTTCACATTTCCATCTCAACTACTATCTTTCTCTGAGCAAGATGCGGGTTCATAGTTTTCCTTACTTCACTTCAACTATTATACTCTCCTTTGATTCTCTTTTCATTTTGCTCATTTCAATTGTGCATACTGACAGTCTCTTCAGTCATTCCATTGTTAAAATCATGAGACTTAGGGATCGAGAGAAGGTTTGAGAGCTACGAATTGAAGGTAATAGACATGAGGTGGATCGAAAAAGGTTTAAAACATGTGTTTTATCATTTAGGAATCATAAAATGAATAAATAAAACATAATAAGTAATATATAAACAATAAAAATTCCAGTGGGAAAAATAGAAGTTTAAAACAATGCACAAAAAGGTGGGGTATACGGATGAGAATTCCTAATAGTGAGGTTTATCTATCAGTGAGGTCCACTAACGGTGAGATCTATACCAATGAGGTATAACAGTGAGGTCCATATCGGTGAGGTATCTATCAGTGTGGTTTCTAATGGTGAGGTTTGTAATGGTGAGGTATCTAAGGGTGAGGTTTCTAATGGTGTGGTTTCTAACAGTGAGGTTTCTAATAGTGAGGTTTCTAACGGTGAGGTTTCTAACGGTGAGGTTTCTAACGGTGAGGTTTTTAACAGTGAGGTTTCTAATGGTGAGGTTTTTAGAGGTGAGGGTTCTAATGGGGATGTTTCTAACAGTGAGGATTATTACAGTGAGGTTTATAATGGTGAGGTTTCTAATGGTGAGGTTTCTAAAGGTGAGTTTTCTATTAGTGAGGTTTCTAATGGTGAGGTTTCAAACAATGAGGATTTTAACAGTGAGGTTTCTAACGGAGATAGTTAAACATCGCTAACTCATGTCTATTGTAACCTAACCTATACAAACATAATGGTTTGGTGAAAATATCATCTAATTGATGTTCATTAACCACAAATTTAAGAGTAATATAACCTTTTTGTAGTGATCTATCAAGAAATGTTTCCTTACATCAATGTGTTTGGTCCAAGAGTGAGACAGATGATTCTTAGAGATATTAATTGCACATGTGTTATAACATTTGATTGAAACATGCTTAAAATCATATCCACAGTCCAAAAGATTATGTTTCATCCACAGAATTTGTGCACAGTAACTACCAACATCTATATACTCTGCTTCAGTAGTGGTCAAAGAAACTACATTTTGTTTCATACTACACAATGATACTAAGTAGTTTCCCAATAAATGACATCTTACAGATGTGCTTTTTCTATCTAACTTTCTACCAGAAAATTCACCGTCTGAATAACTCACTAAATCGAATGATTTTCCTTCTGGATAAAACAAACCTAAATTTTCCGTATGTTTATATTATTTGAAAATTATTTTAACAACAAGAAAATTAGATTCTTTAGGAATAGCTTAAAATAATGCACACATGCACACATTAAACATAATATCTGGTCGACTAGAAGTAAGGTAATGTAAGATTCCAATCATACCTTTGTAGTTGGTTTGATCCACTGGATTTCATGTTTCATCACCATCCAACTAATAAATAGTACTCATAGCTGCTCATTTTCCTTAATACTATCCAGAACAAAACATTTTAAAAGATCCTTTGTATATTTTCATTGATTTAAAATAATACCATTTTCATTTTGAGAAATTTCAAATCCAAGAAAATATTTGAATTATCCGATTCAACTAATTTCAAAATTCTTGTTTATACTCTTTGAGAAGTCATTACATAAAGAATGTTTAGAAGATCCAAAAATAATGTCATAAACATAGGTTTTTATTATCAAAATATATTTAGAAATTATTTTAATAAAAATATTCGGGTCATCAATCCCTTTAGTAAAACCATTTGAAATATGAAAATTACTAAGTCTATCATACCAATCTCGTAGAGCTTGTTTCAAACCATATAAATCTTTTGATAGTTTGAAAAATCGATTTAGAAAATGAGGATTACTAAATCTAGGTGGTGGTTCTACAATAATATCATCAATTATAAAACCAATTAGAAAATCACTTTCGATATTAATTTTATATAATTTGTAGTTCAGATGAGCAACATAGGCAAGTAGAATCCTTATAGATTCTAATCTAGCTATAGGTGAAAAGGTTTCCTCATAGTCTATTCCTTCCTCATGAATATAAACTTGTGAAACTTTCCTTGATTTTTTTCTAACTATATTTCCATACTCATGAAATTTGATTCTAAAAACCTATATAGTTTCTATGGTCGATGTGTCCTTTTGTCGGTCAACAAATTCCCTAACATTTTTTCTTTTAAATTGATTTAGTTATTCTTAAATATCCATTACCCAAAATCCATCATTGATTTCATCATTGACATTTTTAGGATCTAACTATGATTGAAAGGCTTGATGTTCAACCTGATTTCTTAGATAAGCTATAGTTTGTGTCCCACTATCAAGATTACAAACAAAAACATCTAAAGGACGATTCATTAGAATCCTAGTTGATCAACTAATGCTATGACTAGAAATTTCATGTTCATCTTTATGTTCTGGATCAACATAAGTAGGTTCTGGAAGGTTTCCATAACTGGATTTCATTACAACAGGTTCACTATTTTGTTCATTAAGGTCCAGAATAGACAATTCAACTTCAAGATTTTCAATGGGATATTTGGGTTCATGTGGATCACTTTCATCACACTTGATGTGAACAGATTCTTCCACACATTTGGTTCTTTTGTAAAAGACTCTATAGGATTTTCTAGAAATTGAATATCATAAAAATATTCCTTCATCACTCTTAGAAGAAAACTTGTCAAGATTATCCTTAGTATTATTAATAATAACATTGCAACCAAAAACTCTGAAGTAATTAACCTTAGGTTTCCTATGGTTCCACAACTCATAAGGGATATTCTTAAGAACAAGTCTAATTAAGACTTCATTTATAATATATCAAGCTATGTTTAAATATTCAGCCCAAAAATAAATTGGATGGTCATATTCATTTAGAATAGTTCTTGCAATCTCTTGAAGGGTTCTGTTTCTTCTTTCTTCTACACCACTCTGCTAGGTTGTTCTAGGGGCGAAATGTTGGGATTATAGCCATTGTGTGAGCAGTAAGATTCAAACACATGATTTTCAAACTCACGACCATGATAAATTATAAATGTCTTAATCATAAGTCCACTATGGATTTCTACATACTTGGAGTATTTAATGAAGAAATAACAAGCATCACTTTTGTGAGCTAAGAAGTATACCCATGTATATCTTGAAAACTCAACTAATAAGACGTAGAAACAGTGCTTCCCATTTAAAATGGAATCTATAGAGTGGAAAAAAAATCCATATTAACCAACTTGAGAGTTTGAGAAGTTAAGAAATCATTCTTTGATTTGAAAGAAACATTAAGTTTCTTTCCCTTTTGACATGGATTACAAACCTTGTCTGTTGGGAACTCTTTTTAAGTAGGTCTCTAACTATGTTTTCCTAATCAGTTTTCTAAGTGAATAAACATTACAGTGTCCTAATCTTCTATGCCCTATCCATGAAACATTATGAATGAATTTAAGAATGTATTTTTTTGTTTATCTAAATAATTAAAATAAACAACATAACCATTTTCATTACTCAAAGTAGAAAATACTAGAATATTTTCAGAATTAAAAACATTACCAGATTCATTTTGAAATTTAACATTGAAACAATCATCAAACAAGTGATAAATACTTAACAAATTATATTTAAGTCCATCAACAAATAAAACATTGGAAATTAAAATTAATTCAGTGTTACCAATCTGGCCTAGGCTAACGATTTTTCTTTTAGAATTATAACCAAAGGTGACATGGCATCCATCAACATTGATTAATCTTTTGAAACATGAATAATGCTCAATCAAATTCCATGAACATCCATTATCCATGTACCATATCTTCTTATTGGAACTCTTTATGCAAGTTTCCTACAAAATAGGTCTAGAAGGAAAATGATTTTGGTACCCAGATTTTCTTGGGTCTAGACAGGTTAGCAAGCAAAGCATTAGGTACGCAGATTTGTCTTATGGGTCTCAAATAATTTACGGAATCAATATATTTTTTATGATATTTTTTTTTGATATATAACTATGTGAGTAACTAGTTGAAGTATATGAATTTACAAAACATTAACTAGTAGCATTCAGTCCAGATTTAGAAATAAATCTAGTTTTAGTAAACTGTCTTTGTCCAGGATGATAGCCTATTCCAGTGGTATATTTTGGTGCCACATGTTTTCCTAGAATCTGAGTAAGTGTATCTTTTCCATTTCTTAGTTTTTCTAAGTCCTTCCTTAATTTCTTATTAGGCAATTCTAGTTCAGTATTTTTCATCAGCAATTGAGCATTCTTTACCTTTTCTACATGAAGTGCAAGACTTTACAGAGATGGTTAGAGCATGTTGTTTCTTTATGGTCTTATACTTGTCTTTATCATTATTACACATTTCATCTAGAATATTACAATACTCAAATAATTCTTCACATGACATATTTTTAGATTCAAGATTAGAATCAACTCTAGAATAATATGAATTTAAAGCAAGAGTATCCAATGTTACCACATACATGTTTTTCAGGAAACACATTATGGATATTTGGGATTTTTCATTCAGAGAAGAATCAGAATTAGTTGAACTATCCTCTGAAGCACTCAGTGTTGCTTTCATAGATTTATAACATTTTTGTCCTTGTAGTCATATTTATTTTTGAACTTCAATTTTGGACAGTCTGCTTTTACATGTCCTTTCCTTTTCCATTATTGAAGAAAATTTCATCACTTTTATCAGGAATCTACTAATCCTTCTTCCAATTACCTTTTTGTCATATTTTCATTTATAATTCAATTTTCTAATGAATCTCTTCTTGTTGTAGAACATCCGGAATCTCATGGCTATGTGATCCATTTCAAAATCACTGTCACAATATGAACATTCACTTGTTGAGCTTTTAGTTGGTGTGTGTATTTTGTCTTTATCCATGCTCCTAGTGGTAGTAGACATAAATACCATTGTCTTCCTTTTTGGTTTATCATCTTCTTCCTTGTTTAACATCAGTTATTCATCATACATCATAATCTTACCAATTAATTCCTTAACGGGAAAAGTACCAATATCACATGATTCTCTAATTGAGGCTGATGTTCCCCTCCGCTTGTCTAGAAAAGATCGTAGTATTCTCATGATCTTCTCCTTTGTAGGAAAATCATTTCCATGTGAGAAAATAGTGTTGAAAATTTCATTAAATATGAGATACATATCATAAATAGGTTCATAAAATTAATTTTAAAAATATAATATTTGATAGTATATGTGTTCAGTCACATTTCATTGAGATTGGTTCTTCCCTCATGGGAAATATCCAAAGTGTCCCAGATTTCATAAGAAGTTTTATAATCATGTATTATATTAAATTATTCATCTCCTAAAGAACAATACATTTCATTCATTACATTACAATTATTATTGTAATATTTCTTTGTAGGTTCATCCAAAATATTACTAATAGTCTTCAGAATCTTATATTGAGATTCTCTAGCAGTCTAGATGTCGAATCACATACTCTCTAAATGAATTTTAATTTTCAGCTTCCACTGGGAATAATTTGTACCATTAAAGGAATGTGGTCAGTTGGTAGAAGCACCTTCTAATCTATTGTCCACATATTGATTTTAGCATAAATATTGAAATAGATAAAACATATAACTAAAATAAATTTAATAACTTTATGATACAACTTAAATCATAGTTGAAAAACAATGTGTTTTGAAAACCATTAACAATAATCAATCATCTTATACCAAATATTGGTTAGAGTTGATACTCAGTAGGGGGGTTAATTGAGTTCCAATTAATATTTCTGTTAAAAAATTTTCTATTAAAATCGCCCAATTCAAATCTTAGATAAACTATAGTGAACTTGTAAAACTATAAGTGTTATTTTAGGTTCTCAAAAGATTTATTAGGTCTTAGTTAATTTCATCAGAAGATTATATTAGCTTTTGGAACTAACCAAACAATTTACAATAGTTATAAACACTTTCTAGATAAACTATCAAAGTAACTTTAAAACGGTTTGAATTTCAATGTAATTAGCTTCAGAATATAAAGTATATAGTATAATATAGACTTAATCTAGGATGCAAAGAAGATTCAATCAAGAGGTTTAGTCTCAAGCTGAGACATAGTCCTCTCAAAAATTTTATATAAACATGATCCACACCTTTGATCAGGGTAAAAAATAGTACAGAGACTGTCCAGGTACTAAGACCACTACCACAGTAGTTCATGGGGGAAAAACAGCACACGGGTTGTCCAGGTCTAACTTGACCTCTACCACAATCCACAGTGGGATACAATGGAGTTATAGAAAGTATGTGTGAGGATTTATAAATTATCTAGCTTGTCTCATGAGAAAGTGTGTGTATAAAATATTTAGCATATTCACAATGCTCAAATTGTAAATAAATGAATCACTGAGAGAGTAGATATGAGTTTTAGAATGCTCTAGTGATTTGAAGTGCAGATCTTGAATCCTTTGATTAATCAGGAATGCTTATGATTCATTCTCTGTTTTTTGTCGGAAAAATAGAGGGGTGTTTTCTTCAAGTTCATTTTGATATCTTGAGTGCATGAAGAGATCATTGTAAATCTTCACTCATTGACTAAAGTTCAACTAGTGTTATCTTCTTGAATGAATGGATTCATGTATGTCCAGTGTTATTCCAGTATGAATGTATCCTTTCTTTACCGTATGAATGCACCACTTTTCAACACTCTTCAGCCCTTATTTCGCACTATTTTTTGCGCGACATTTGCCCTTCCTTTTATAGATTTCAGCTCCAGCAAAGGGAATGATTGTCTTTTAATAGGTATAAGGTATGGGTCCCTAACATGATACCTACCCACATTAATTAATTGCAGTTTCATTAAATTGAGAATATATGACCGTTAGTCTAATTCAAATAAGGAATAAATTTTTCCTCAGCAAAGTTCTTGAAACAATCGACTTGAAACGACTACTCCTTCTACCGCCAGCTCTACTTGTATCAGTAGATCATTGAGTCGGTAGCTCTTTATATCAGCAGTTCTTTGTATCAGTACCTATTTTTATGAGTATATCTTTGTATTGGTAGCTCTTTTTATTGGTAGCTCGTTGTATCAGTGAACTTCATATCGGTAGACTTGATTATACCGGTAGACATACTCTAACAGTAGCTTTGGTGTAATGGTAGCTTGTATCGGTAGAACTTTATATCAGTAGCTCGTGAGAACCAGTAGCTCCATTCTGTACCAGTGATTAAGTGTATTCCTGTGGACTTATGCACACCAGTCGACTTGTTCTATCAGCACCTCTTTTCTATGCAACACATATCTATATTGAGTTAGAATTATTTCATCGTGTGTATAATCATAGATAAGCATTGATTAATATATTCCAATTATTATTATATTATTATTATCAACTCTATAGTAGGATGAGAATGTAAATAATATATAAATGAACATTATTGTTGAAAATCATAATTTTAAGACATAATTGAGATTATCAAAACAAGTGAGGTCATAATAAATAATACAAAGTAAATTTAATACACAAATTTTGGTTAAGATAAAATGGATTTTGGTTTTAATCAAGGAGTTTCCCTAAACAAAGTATTATATTTTTTCTAAAAGGGGATTTGGATGGATATTCAGAAGTGGAGTTCCTAGGTCTGTTTTGATCATTGGGATGGGGAAGGGGTGAATCAGTAATCCTTATTTATTTAATGATTTATTTCATTTTAATAAACATATATATAGTTATTATATATATAATATCATCTTGTTGTATTCCTGTGTTACTCAAATATATAGAATGTAAAAAGAAAAATATATAATCATATACAATGTCTAGCATTGACATCTGACCCATTACTAGGTTCGGTTGAAGTTCCAGGTATTATATTATCCACTATAAATCACTTAAAAATAATTCAGAATCCACGAACTAAAAATATTTATGATTATTATACTAAAATACCTAGCATATATTCTCTCCAAATATATTGTTATCAAGTGTTAACAACATCCTCCTATCATTAGGTTCATTATACTGTAATAACTCTTTTATAAGTGATCTCTAGAAATGTAACCCATTCACACCTCCCTAAGGGATCTTTATACTACCTCCTGATTGTTCTTTAAGGGTCCTTCTGAGTCCTCCTTTGAAAATGTTTCCAATCCATCATCTCTTTCAATAGATAGACGACATTTTTATTATTATATTTTTCACACCCTCCCTCTCAGAGGATTCTGTCACCATCCTCGCATTAGTGTTATAGATATAATAATATTATTTTTCTCACAAATTTCCCAATATGATATCAATAATTTAAATGTATAAATAATTTCTTCTTAAAAAAATATGTGTTTCCTTAATGCGTTGGTTTCTCCATCGAATAACAATAATTATTAACTATAGTTTCTTATTTTTGTATTCTAGTATTGGGGACTCAAGATATGAAATATCTCAAATAAATATTCAACACCTACATATATATTTCTTTTCATATAATAATGTTAATATAAATCTAAATAATTCATTTTCATTATTTCACATTTAACATGGTAGGTTGTTTCGTCCTAATTCTTCAACCATTAATCAAATTTAATCAAAAGATAAAATCTTCCTTAAATCACATGAATACTTATTTGATAAGAACACATGGTATATTAATTTAATACATCCTAAAATCCTTAATTAATAAAGCAAAAATAATTATTCATTTGATTCATTAATTATTCGTTGATTTATAACTCATATGATAAAAACCACAACTCATATCTTCATTAAAATACCCAAAAAACAATGTCCCATTAATTATGAATAGTTTCCAATCATGAATGGTAGAATTAAATTCATTATTTATGACATGAAAAAATACACCATGATATGATCTTAGCATGGATCATAAGACTGTGATATTTCTTCCGTGAAATCTAGTACATTTTCATTGTCTGATAAGGGCAATTCATGTGCAATATTTTATGAAAATATGACTATATATTTCATTCATTCATGTGAATTTTCCTTAGGAAAACATTATTTATGTGGTTAAACTTTATCCAAAACCCACAGATAATCATTCATGATAGTCTATTTCATAAAAATCACATTGATGGACTCGACTCCTCAATTTCATGCATGAATCCGGGCGCATGAAAGATATATCAAGCATCTTTCATGGTGGAAAATTTAGGATCAGTTACATAGAAGCCACATATATTCATTTATTTGATTTAATTACAACCACGTATAACTACATGTATGTATAGGTGTTTTGGAAATACCCCATAATAATCTTTATATACCATATTATTCGCAACTCAAGATCCCATGTCGTATTTTTGATCTCCTTGTGTTCATGAAAGATGATTGCATATGTCAATTTAATATTATATTAGTCTTATATAAATATCATAGTCACTCATAGAAGCTCATCATTTACAAAAAATATTTTGTATTTTTCTCCACTCAATGATGAACATTATTCTCATGGTTGTTCTGTGCTTCATAGATGTATATCTACACTTTATAGAAGATCCATGAACTTATTACCCATGAATGATAATATTTAAAAAATAAATATGAATTGGAAGTTAATAATCAATTAGGTAGATTCCATACCATGTAAGGCCATTGCTTATTTTCACACATGGAATGTACTACTATAGCTTGAGTTACTCATGTAAGATCATCCTCTCATAATCATGAATGCTTTGTACACATGAAATATTTGTGTTCTTCCTCACAAAAGATTCATGTGACATAGTTTGATATTTTTGTGTGAATAACTATTGTGGAAGGAGGGTTTTGATCAACTGATGATGATTATTATGTGACACATATACAATATATCCCATTATTCACATATTTTTTAAAGTGCAATAATAATAACTCTATCTTCAGATCCCAGAGAGATGAATGCTTCGGTCTGAAAATTATTTATATACCAAGGCATTCACTCATTCAGTTGATTGCATGTAATTGGCTTTGAAATAGGGTTCCATTGAACTACAACTGCATGGGTAATCATCACATCTCTTGTTTTCACCCTTCTTGCACACTGACCAGATTTTGTAGGCTCTATGAAACCACTATGCTCTCTACTATCACAGGATTGCCATGTTGGATGGCTCCTACAACTGTCGTTGAGTTATCCCCATTGATATATATGGTAATATTCATTTAATAAACACTATTAAAATTTATTTGAAAAATTTATCAATATAATGAAATTATTTCTCAAATATAATACCTATTCTCATTTTTATTTCCTCATTAAAATAATTCATGGACTTCTCAAAATATTCATAAATTATTTTTAATTAAAAAATATTATTTTATCATGACCTAAAAATAAATTTCCATTTAATCAACTATCATCATAATTCACCATTTACTAACATAAATGGATAGTATATTATTTTTGTAAACATAATGCCTTCTAAAAGAATCATTTCCCCCATATTTGAATATTTGTGAATATTAAAAAAATAGTAAGATATATATTTAATTTTTATTAATTATGGAAGAACCTCAGACTCATTTCATCATTCCCTAACACATATTGCTATAATTCATATAAAACAACAAGTATAAACAAAAAATGCAACAACAATATGGGTTATTTAATCTCCCTCGTCAAATTTATTGTAAATACCATAAAATTCAATTATCAATATGGGATATAGATCCTTTATTAACTCCATATTATTATAAAATAAATGAAAATAGAATATAGGGCATGAAATTTATTATTTATCCTTATGATTATTGAAAGAAGGGGTTTTCATCCTCAAATATTCTCATATCTTGATGGTTATTTATTTCAACATATTTCACATGTTGGGAGAAGGATGACACCACATGTGACTCTTAGAAATGATCCATCAACTTATCACTCTATTTATACATCATAAAACATGATTTAGAAAATAATATATCATAACATATACAAGTAATTTTCTCTATAATCAACTCACATGGGATACCATTCTCAATGTTCATAAAATAGGTGGTTTCATCATATTTATTAGGAAATTCATAACAATTGATCATTATTAAAAAAACATTAATTATAAGATCAAGTTAAATAAATCTCCCTTTGTCACAAAAATTAACACTCGATATTTAAATGTACATTTATTAAAATTAAATAGGATGAAAATTTTGATTTGTATTACCCCAGAACTACATCCTTTTAGGTCTATATAGAAATTAATTATTTTTATAATGAAATAAAATCTAGTATCCCCATCATTGTTTTGGTCCCGGTCAAGTGGTGAACACAATTTTAATTCCACATTTTTGGTTATTCTTATCAATACACAAAGATGGAAACTCTCTCCTTATTTTCCATCAGTGACAGACTCATCCTGCTCCCCATTATTTTATTTTGTTAATTACCTACATGTTAGTACACATAAAATGAATAACAATAATGAGAAGGGGTTTCCATGATCTTTAATGAAAGATGGAAGGTTGATATTTTTCCTTCCACATGAATCTTACATTCCTCCCAACATAAATATTGGGGATACTCTTTAAGATACAGTTCCAAATTTTCATATCAGTTAGCTTTGTATTCAAATAATGGTATCTCTTTTCTAAATATTTTTATTTTATGGGGATATATTTTCTTATGAACAATAAAGTAAATTTAATCCAAATATGTGGACATCTTCATTTTTATATTCTCATTTTCACCCAGTATAATTTTCATTCAATCATTCACAACATGATCAATTAACATGAATATACCACAGATATTCACTTCAAATCCATACATTAATTGCTCATCAATAAAAATCGATTAGAAATGTTCAATAATTTAATCACCCTTAATCATTTTCTTTTTAAAAGTATATATTATCCTAATATAACTACTTCTTCAATTTCTAGGTCATATTCCCATTGATTAATGTTAGTTTTCTAAAACCATAAGGATTTAAGAATAAATTTAAATTCATGAATCATTGATTTAATTAGATAGTTATAGCTAGCCGTTGAACATAATTTTTCCACTGCTATGATTTTATTTTTTTAAATCAACATTAACTGTTCTGATCAGTATGTTATTTGGAGTCCGATAAGACAAACTTAATTTTTGGTGAATAGTAACCTACCCATATTAAAAGTAAGCTACCCAATTTAATATTAACCTACCCTTATGAATAATAATATGACCCTTATGAATATTAAATCTATTATTATTATGGTTTTATGATAAAGATATATAGATTATTTTTTCAATGTAAAATAAAATGAGTTATAGTTTTACAAATGTTTCTTTTTTTATAAAGTATGATTTTATTTTAAAATTAACGTAATAATATTTTGAAAATTATTTTCAAAAAATGGATTTCTTTTTTAAATTCTACACGTCAAAAAATGGTTGGGGTGATTTTTTGGGATTTTTCTAAAATACATGAATTTTGGATGAACAGTGAAATACTGTAAAATATCGTATTTTCAAATTATAAGTTAAATACACTATTTTTGACATCATGGATGATGTAAGAATACTTATTTTAAAATAAAATTCTATCCAATATTTTTTCATAATAATTATGAATGTTCATAGTCTTGAGAAATAATATTATTCTATGGATTAAAATAATGTGTACCCTCCCCTCTCCTCCAATAGAAATACCACCCTCACCCCCCTCTTCCTCTCACACCTCTAATGCCTTGATAATTATATAGTTTCTACAAAATTCAATTCCCATGTATCTTTCCCACGTCCAAGACTTGATTTTATTACCAAAAGTCCAAACCCAAAAGATATTAAGGAGGATCTCAAGGAGACGTGATCAAGAGGTATGAATCATATTTCATTTTCAGGTGTTTTCATTTCAATTCATCTCTTTTATTATACTCCCATCCCCTACCCTTATCCAGGTGGTATTAAATCTCCAGAATCATATATATTATTTATGTTATAATTTTATTGTAAAAAAATTGATCATCATTCTTCTTATTCTCTTCCACTTATTCTCAAAAGAACAACCGCATCTGTGATGTGCCAATTTACCGACATCGTGGTGGATGTGTCTTCAATTAGATTTACATAAGAAAAATGTTGTTTCAAAACCATTTTAATGGTTGGAGAATATTTTAATGTTTAGGATAAAACCTCTCTTAGGTTCTTTATACTGTTTTTATTCATAATTTTTATTAATAAAATAAATGTGATTCATAATGATAAAAAATTCACCAAAATAAATTAATAAACATCACTAATAATTTATCTAATGATTCATCATCATAACAAATAACCAAAAAAAATTATGGAATCATTTAATGTTATATAAACATATTAATATATCATCATTCCACTTAAATAGTTTTACTTTCATTTGACAATAAAATCCATTATGAATCCACCATGAAAACCTTGTAAAGATCGAACCTAGAGCAATGTATATAAAAATATATTATTAATAAATTTTTCATATGATGTTGTGAAATGATCATATTAGGTGTTATAAACATAAATATGTTTATTTAATATAATAATAACACTATTTTATCAATTATAAAAATGTTTTAAACACATTTTATATAATATGAACCCAGTGTAAGGGAATTCATAACCCCATTTCCATTCTTTAGTTTAACCAATATACTTATTTCATTATGTGGTATTAGGATTATCTGTTTAATGAATTATAGATTAATATAAGTTATATTTTGTTTATATATATTGTATACATGTATCCATTGCATTATATTAATTATCACTCATATTATATTTATAAGGGGAATTCCATTTAAAATCCATTTAAAAGTCTTTTTAATGAAATACAATAAAATTGGTTTTATTTATATTTATATAGAATGAGTGGTTTCTCCTGATTTCCTAATACTTTATTTCAATGGTATGTTCCTTGGACATATTTTATATTGAGATAAAACCATTATATCTCATGATATGTTTGGTTGAGCCTAATTATAGCTCAAGATATATTCGTTTAAGCCCATTATAGCTCTTCAATGCATTTGGTACCCCAAAGATAGAACTTGACCAAATGGTTAATCCATATGTATGGGTGATTTTAAGAGTGATAATATATCTCATTAAAAATATATGATGTTTCCTTTCATATTAATGAGTTTTTATGAAATTGGTTTTATTAGTTTTTATGTAATCACTTGGATGATGATTTATTTCCTTATATACCTTAGTATGATTTTTTTCGTCATCACAAGTTTTTAAATATTTTCAATTTGTTATAAGGATGTATAAGGGAATGAAGGAAGACAATCTAAAATTCATGAATATTTTTCATTGTAATTATGTTTTATTATAAATGTTTTATATTTTTTGAAAATGTATATTGGTTTAATAGTATCCATATATATGATTATGATATTTCTTGTTAGATTTATTTTATAATTAATTAATAATATAAACATGAAAATTTCCTCAATGTATAATACTGTATATTCTTGCATAAATATCATGATTATTCAATGTATTAAGCTTGGGTCCTTATAGTTGGTATTAGATGATGGTTTATATAACATTAGTGGTTAGGATGATGTAACGAAAATACAAAAAATGATTTATACTCTATGGTTAATTTTAAATGTTATAGAATTCAAAGATTACCATGTTGATTCATCTAAGATATGTCTATTCAGAATTGTTTTCCATTGAAAAAACAGGGAAGCTAATGTTGGAACGTACCAAGAGGCTATTGTTTGTCTGATTCTACAACCTATAATTGTGGGAATTGGAACCAAGCAGTTTGTGATAATAATTGATCATTTGACTCAAGAAATAAAAAGTTTTGGTATCCATGATTGATAGAAACATGATCTACCATATAGAAACATTACTTTAGTGGGGCATTTCATTAGAAACATCCTTCATCATTTGGTGGAACCACATATATAGTGATAGAAAAAGGACGGGTCATCGCTTTAGAAATGATATTTGATGTCATGGTATGTTCATAACGTCAAAAGGTAGTACTAGAAATTAATCATTTGGACGGTGAAGCCAACAAATGGTGGCCTCTGGTTAAAAATACGAGAGAAAGAGATGAAATTTAAATTCTAGAATAGTATTATTTTATGAGTCTTTTTCTTGAAAAATATTTTCCTAAAAATTTTCATAGTAGAATGGAGAAACAATTGTTTGAACTAAAGGTGAAAGATTATGATTTAGTGGTACCATCTTCAACCAATTTTACAATACTGGCCTGGTACATAGCATATTTTATGTGGCGATTTGATAGTATAATTAATTGATTTTAATATGGATTGAAAACATCTTTACAAGGATCATTGGATTTACAAGAGTTTAAAAGGAATAAGAAACTTGTTCGTTGTGATGAAAATGTTGAGATGGTGTTTTTTGACACATATGTTCCTTGTTATGAAAAGAATAAGAAGCAGTCAGGTTGTAAGACATTGGGGAAGAATTCATCAACGAAATATGGTGGTGAGAGAATCAATTTCCCTTCTTTCAAAATTTGTGAGAAAAGGAATCCTTGTGAATTTATTGTAAATTATGGATAATTATACTAATGTTGAAAATTTGGACACATGTCTAGTGATTGGATGGAAAATTATCTAAAAATTAATGATAAGATTATGGTTATATGATTTAACAATATGAAATTTGGTTATTTTTTTAATGTTTTTCCAATGTTAGTCACTCAGGCATGAATTCAGCATGATCAGAAGAAGAATAGTGTTGAAAAATACTTTACAACCACATTAGAAGATGTTAGGCCTTCAAATGAAGTGTAATTAGGTACATTTTATGTTTTAAAAGATTTCAAAAATTTGTTTTTTATTATGCCTATATACAATCATTTATATGGGACAAATTTACAGAAAATTTGGGAATTCCATCTAAATAAATGAAACAAAAACTAATAGTAAAAACACATGGAGAAAATATTGTGGAAAAAATAAATTATATGAATCTACTAATATTTTTTGTGGAATGATTTTACCTGAAAACAATGTTGTTTTCCCTCTAGTATAGATTTATTTTATTCTAACTATGGTCTGGATTTATTTTTATTATGTTAAGATGGATTGTAGAGAAAAATAAGTTTTTTTAGAAAGATATTCAGTTTGTGTAAAAGAATGAATTGTTTCCTTTGATAAAATATCATGAAGATAAGAAACTGATAAAACATGGAAATTAAAGTTATCCTGCTTATATTTTTTAAGATATAGTAACTATATAGATTAATGATATACCGACGGTAACTGAATACCTTGATGTTTTTATCGATGAGTTGTATAGTGTAATTCCTGATCGAGAGGTTGAGATTACTATTGACTTATTTCCTTATGCTGAACCAATTCTTAAACCCCCTTATTAAATGCATAAAATGGAACATATGGAATTAAAAAGCAGTTGTAGTAATTATTAGATAAAGGCTTCTTATGTCCAAGAACATCACCATGGGGTGATCCCTCGTTATTTGTTGAAAATAAATATGGTTTAAGGGGAATTTTCATTTATTACAGATCTTCAAATAACATTACCATTAAAAACATGTATCATTTAGATCATATCGATGATTTGTTTGATCAGCTCTAGGAAGAACAAAATTTTTCAAAGGTTGACCTGAGGTCAGTGTATGACTAGTAGAATGTAAAGGATGAAGACATCCCATAGACTGTGTTCCTTACTAGATATATTCATTTTTAATTTATAGATTTGAATTTTGGGTTAACTAATGCACCTAATATTTTCATGGATATTATGAATAGATTATTTAATGTGTTCTTGTACAAGTTTGTGGTTCTGTTTATTGACGAAATTAAATTATATTCTAGAAGTAAAGGGGTGCATGAAAAACATCAAGGGGTTGTTTTTTAATACATAAAAGAAAGGAAACTGTCTGGAAAATAAAACACTTGTTATATTCTGTTACAAAAAATTTATTTTATTAGGAACATTGTAAATAAAGATGGAATAAAAGTTGATCATTACAAAACAAAACTTGTTGATGAATGGAAAAGACCTAAAAAAGTTATAGAGATTCAAATATTTCTTGTATTAGAAGTTTATTATCAATGGCTTGTAAAAAACATTGCACGGTTATCAATCCTGCTATCTAAGTAAACATGAAAGTGGTTAAATTTATTTGGACCGAAGAATGTGATGGTTGTTTTCTAAAATTGAATAAGAGATTGGTGAATGATTTCGTTTTTCTCTAGACTTACAAATATGGTGATTTTTCTTCTAAAATGATTATTAATTGAAGGGACATGGGTGTATTTTGATGAAAAATGATCAGGTAATTGTTTATGATTCAATAAAGATAAAACCACATGAGTTAAATTATCCCACACATGATGTGAAATTGAAATCTATTGGTTTTTAATTGAAAATTTATATGTATCATTTTTATGGAGTCAAATTTGGAATATATTCTGACCATAAATGCTTTAAGTATATATTTACTCAAATGGAATTAAACATGAGATAGAGAAGATGAATGGAACTAATTTAGTATTATGATTGCATGATTCATTACCATCCTAGGAAATAAAAAACTATGGCTGATGCATTGAGTCAGAAAAGTAATGCTACATTAACCATGATAATTTTGGAACATTATAATTTGGTGAATGATTTGATAAATTTTGGATTGGAAGTTGTTGGTGCATAAAATTGCCCTCTTTTGTTTCATGTTTTAGTGTTGTAATCTTTGTCAAATAGAAATAAGAAATCTTAAAAGGCAGATGAGGAGATATAAAAAGTGTACAATTTTTAAAAATGGATAAGTCTTTATAATTTTACCTTGATAAATTCTGTGATTTATGATTTGGAAAAAGGCTATGTGTGCATTGAGATTATCAATTGAAGAAAGAGTCGTTATTTGAAGCACACAGTTGTCCGTTTTTAGTTCTTCCTAGGAGCAATAAGATGTACAGAGACCTTTTGGAGTATTACTGGTGGGATGGAATGTAAAGGGATATTTCTGATTTTACTATGAAATTTTTGAAATGTCAACATGTTAGAGAGGAGTCACAGTTATCGAAGGGGATTCTCCAGCCTTTTTTACTGCTAGAGTGGAAATGGGAGAATATATCAATGAACATAATTGTTGGATTACAAAAGACTTCTTGAGGTAACAATGTGATTTGGGTTATTATTGATCGAATGACTATATCTATACATTTTCATTCTATATGAGATACAATGTCTTTGGGTCAGCTTTCTCGACTATACCTCAAAGGGATTATCAGGTTATACATCGTTCCTCTTTCCATTGTATCTGACTGTGATCCATGGTTTACGTAAAACTTTTGTAAGGGGCTTCAGAAATCATTGGGCATAGAAAAAAAAATTTATATCATTCCATCCTCAATTAGATGGGCAGTCAGAATTAATTATTCAGACCATGGAGGATATTCTTAGAGCTTGTAAAATGAACTACGAGAGATGTTTGTGATCTACATATTTCATTAGTTGAGTTTTCTTATAATTTAATTTTTCATTATAGTTAAGCCATTGTATGGAATGCTGTATTGAACTCCATATTTTTCTGATGAAGTCAGGGTAAAGAAATTGATGGGACAAGAATTATTAATGGAAGTGGATGAGAAAGAAAATATGATCCAGCAACACATGAGGATAGCTCAGATTTGGAAAAAAATATATGCAGACAATAGGAAGATATACAATTATTTTGAGATAGGTTATCATGTTTTTTTTAGAATCTCACCATGGAAAAGTGAAATGAATTTTTGTATGAAAGGAAAGCTATGTCCACCGTTCATTGGACATTATGAAATCCTAGAGAATGATGGACTAGTTTCATATCAAGTAGCATTGCCTCAGAGTTTATCTAAGGTACATAATGTTTTTCATGATTTGATGTTGAGAAAGTATGTTCCAGATTAATCTCATTTCTTGAGCCTAGAATTATTTTAGCTTGAATATAATAATTATTAGGAAGAGAAACCTAATCAGATTACTTATCAAAATGAAAAATCATTATGGACTAAGGTAATACACCAGGTAATGGTTTTGTGCAGAAACCATGATGTTGAAAAATAAACATAGGAATTTTAAAATGATATGATAGAAAGGTACCCTCACTAGTTTAATATGTAAATAATATTACAAGGAAATAATTTCAAGAAGGTGGGGATAATGTAACACCCTAAGGTTTTAAAAATAACATGAAATTAATGAAACATTGTTTTATGTTGATAGTCATAAATAACCTTATAACACAATTTTTCCACTTCTATTATTTGAAATTTGAAAAAAGGACATACACAGTTGCGATTAGTAAGTTATTTGGAGCCTAATAAAGAAAAAATAATTTTTGGTGAATAGTAACCTACCATTATGAATAGTGTCTTACCCTTATGAATATTAATATGAACCAGTTGACAGTATAGATCTGATATCCCTTTTCGAGGATAGATGAACTCTTTGATCAGCTTCGAGAAGCTCGGGTGTTATCGAATATCTACTTGATGTCTGGTTATCATCAGTTGCACATTAGACCATCAGATATTCCCCTTACATCCTTCAGGAGATGGTATGGTCTATATGAGTATACAATCACGCTGTTCGGTATCACAAATGTGCCTGCAGTTTTCTTTGCACTGATGAACTGAGTGTTCCATCCGTACTTAGACTTCTTTTTGGTGGTTTTCATGGACGACATCTTGGTGTACAATCACACTCGACATGACCATGCCACACATCTTGAGATCATTCTGAGTACACTGAGAGAGCATCAGTTATATGCTATTCTCTTGAAAGGCCACATTTGGATGGATCAGATTCACTTATTGGGTCATGTTATCTTAGAGACAGCAGTTTCAGTGGAGCAAGAGAAAGTTAGAGCTGTAGTTTGCTGGGAGAAGCAAAAGAATTTCTTTATGTACAGAGTTTTCTATGGCTGGATGGATATTATAGGCATTTCATACATGACTTTTCACACCTACCAGCACCATTGACAGGTCTGACCAAGATTGGGGCGATGTTTTTATGGTCAGATTCTTTTAGGTCATCCTTTCAGGAGCTCAAGGGGGGTTGATGTCAGCACCCATACAATTCCTGCTGGAGCCGAGAAAGGGCTATACTGTTTACTTTTATGATTCACGTAACATGCTAGGAGTTGTCCTTATACAGGGATATGGGGTCGTTGCTTACAGGTCTCGGCAGTTTAGGCCACATGAGAGGAAATACCCAACGCATGATCTGGAGATGGCAGCAGTTGTTCATGCCTTACACTGTTCTAGACACTACCTTCTGGGAGAAAAGTTTGTGGTTTTCACCTACAACAAGAGTCTCAATTATATGTTCACTCAGTGTGATTTGAATCAGTGACAGTTCAGGTGGGTCGAGTATCTTTAGTACTTTGACTTTGAGCTTGCCTATATGCCAGGAATGGGCAGTGAAGTGGCTGATTATTTGAGCAGGAGAACTCATCTTAATGAAGATCATGAGTCCAACAATGAGTGGAAACTTATGGATCTATTCTCTGAGATGCATCTGGAGGTGCATGACATGTAGGGAGAAAATTTCCTTTGATCTGTAGTTGTTAACTCTATACTTCTTGATCGGTTTTGGATGAGTCACCAATCAGATTCAGAGGTCTTAGTCTTGCGGAAGAGTGTGTTAGGAGGGGACCCTCTTCCTAGATGGACAGTGAGAAAGGATGAGATCTTTAATTTCAAGGGATGCGTATGGGTGCTAGTAGACATACGTGAGGAGCTGATGTGGGATTTTCATTCCTCAGTTTGGGCAGTTCATCCTAGCATCACCAAGATGTATCGTGACTTACACCACTAGTACTGGTGGCCAGTTATGAAGAGAGATGTTGCTAGTTTTGTCATGAAATCTTCTACTTGTCAACAGGTGATAACAGAGCATCAGCGACGAGCGGGGATTTTGCAGTAGTTACCCATTCCCGAGTGGAAGAGGAATGATGTTGCGATGGACTTCGTGACTGGGTTACCGAGGTCACCTCAGGGGAGTGATGCTGTTTGGGTTGTCTCCGACAGTCTTACGAAGCTTTCACACTTCTTGTTGATCAAGGAGACCTTTAGTGTCGATGATCTGGACAAATTTACATCCGAGAGATTGTACATCTATGTGGAGTTCCACACTCCATTGTTTCAGACTAGAATGCGCGCATTACCTATCAGTTCTGGCAGTAACATTAGAAGGCTTTGGATACACATGTACTTTTGAGTACATCATACTATCCCCAGACTGATGGCCAGTCCGATCGCACGATCCATGTGCTTGAGGATATGATCCGAGCTTTCATTCTAGACTTCAGTGGTTCTTGGGAGAAGTATATACCTCTTGTGGAGTTTTCCTATAACAACTATTTTCAGGTGACTATTCAGATGGCACCATACGAGGATCTATACGGTAGACCATGGTGATCACCATTATGATGGCTGGAGGTAGGAGTGGCAGCTCTGCTATGACCTCGTCTTGTTTAGGAGACCTCAGAGCAGATATAGATGATTTGGAAGCGGATGGCTACATCACAGTCTCGGCAGAATTCATATGCTGTTCAGCGAAGGTGACCTTTGGAATTCGAGGTTTGAGATCAGGTTTTCCTGCATGTCGAACCCAGGGTAGGACAAAATAGGATTCAAAGATAGGGTAAACATTCACCATGGTACGTCGGGCCATTTGAGGTTTTGGAATGAATTGGGTAGGATGCCTATCGATTGCAGTTGCCTCAGAGGTTCTGAGCCGTGCACGACATCCTCCACATCTCATAGCTTTGACGTTACATTTCAGACCTGTCTCATGTATTCCATCCTGAGGAGGTTGAGATTGAATCGGACACGTAATTTGAGGAGCATCTTATCCGGATTGTTTATCGTAGTACGAAGGTTCTTTGAGGCAGGTCTGTTCCTCTAGTATGGGTGATGTGGTAGTACAGGGAAGTAAATGATGAGACAAGGGAGAAAGATGCTGTGAGATGATCACAATGGCAGGAGATGTTCGATTTTTCTCCTTCTACTCATCTCAAAGGAAATTTGGGGATGAATTTCTTTAAAGGGGGAAGTTTGTAAGAACCCAGATCTTTGTTTCAGTTGTTTTTTTCCTTTTACTGGAGTTTTTTAGAAAAATCTAGTTTCTGGATATTTTTTATGTACATGCTGTGTACATTATGAGTACACACCGTGTATTCTTTTCCCGCTCGAATCAGTGAACCAGCCATGTCCGAGCCAGACACACAGTGTGTATGGGTGACGTGGAGGCCAATTTTTTATGGTGTACGGAAAGACCTATTACACTCCATGTACTCTAAAAGTACACACTGTGTAGTTTCTTTTTTTCATTAAATAGACTGGGGTCGCGCCTAATCGAAGAAAAGGTCTTCTTCTCCACCTTTTCCGTCCGAGAGCACAGGGAATCCACAGATCTTCGCCAAGCCATCGTTCTTCCGTCTATTCTCTGATTCGGGAACGGTCGATTGCGTTAGAATCCCATTGGTGAGCTCTTCGTTCTTCTATGGCCTTGTTTTCCAATTCCTCCTCCTTCTAAAGATATCATGGGTCAATTTTTTGGGCATTTTCTCAGATCTACAACGTTTTGGAGAGAATCAGTCATCATGGTTCAAGTATATTGATATCCTTGGATCAAGGTAGGTAGTTTGTGCCTTACCGTTCAATGCCATTGAGTTTTATGTACAAATTCCACCAATACATGTGAACTGGGTATTGCGTGTTTACCTTTTTCCCTTGTTTTTTTCCAGACTTACTTGTATGATTTCATAGAGTTATATTGGTTATGTTATAGGATTATTTGTTGTGCATGGATGATCTCCCATTCTTTTTACTATTTAGGACCTTTGGGTCACATTTTTCGTTGGCTATTACACCTGTTTTCATGCCTTTTGTCTATAGAATGGAGTGTTTTTTATAACATGCTTTTTGCCTTTTAGACTATCTAGAAAAGTACCTTTGTAGATGTACTTTTTTTATCCATGTATCTCTATATGTGTAATTTGGCCTTATAGAATTATTATGCACTGACTGGTATGGGGTTGAGAGAACCTGGTGCTATAGACAATAAGGGATAGACCGAGTGTGCTTCCCAGAGAGTCTTTGACATTATAGACTACAAGAGGGTAGACTGAGTGAGCTTCCTCAGGGATTCTTAGACATTATAGGCCACATGGGATAGATCAAGTGAGCTTCCCCGAGTGCCTTCAGATACTATAGACTACAGGAGGGTAGACCGGGTGAGCTTCCTTAGAGAGTTTTACCTTGTTTGATTTATTTTTAAGACCCTTCCCAGGCTAGAGGAGGAATTGACTAAGTGAGCTTCCTCAGAGAGTATGTTGTATACCTGAGGCTATATGAGTAATTTACCAAGATATCTTCTTCATAGAGTCTCTAGGCCTTAGGGATAAGAGGGTTAGACCGCGTGATCTTCCTTTGGGAGTCCCTGACTACACTAGACTATAAGGCGAATAGACCGACTGTGCATTCCCAGAGAGGCTCATAAATTTTTATGACCAAACCAGAGGGGTTAGGCTGAGTGCACTGCCCAGAGGGTTGTGGAACTTCTTGGATTAGACCAGATGAGAAGGCTACGAGTACTTCCCATAGGGTTTTCTGTTGTTGTTTGCTGATTGCTTCACTATTTCCTATTGATCGTTGGATTGATTGATGTTGTGTATAATCCTGCTATACTGCTTCCTATCTATTGTTTTTTTCTTCTCTGTTGTTGTTTACTGCTTACTGTACATTTACCTACCTTATTCTCACTGACTGTTAGGCACCAATCTTCAGGTGGTTGCCTACTGGGATTTTATCTCACACCCTATTTGGGACATGATTTTGGGCACATGTAGACTACGTTGTTGCAGCTATAGACAAGGGAAAGCGCCCGTCGACTTACAGTATTTGATTTCTTGGAGTAGGAGAGCATGGGACCAAGCTTTGGATTGCGATGGTGAGGGGATGTTTTATTTTATTTTGTACTTTTTTTGGTACTGTGGGTTTTTATAGAGTTGTGACTTGTTTGGATACTTTCCTAGATATGTATCATTCAACATTTCATATATACATATGTGCTCTAGTTTGTTGATTTAGTTTTCCATTGTTTATTATTTTTTGTTATTCAGTGATTCCACTATTTCATGTTTATTTTCATCCACATTGAACTCTACCAATGAGGGCATAGTTTCCCCCCTATCACACCCACGACCCTCACTGTTAGTCAGTAGCCACTAGCGTTTTTCAAAATGCGCGTGATGTCTTGTGGCGAACCAGCTCGGAGCCCCAATTATTGGAATCCCGGTCGGGACGTTACAAAATCAGTCCAAAGTGGACTCATCTCCATCATATTATGGTTATGACGTGCTGTATTTATGATTTGGAACATTTTAAATCATAAATTCATGTCCAAATAACTCACTAACTACCTGTGGATTTTATGTGATCTAGTACAAAACAAGGATGAGAAATGTATTTCATGAAACATAAAAATAATATTAATCCCATTATATATTTCAAATATTACAATTTCTACTTAAAAACTAATATTTTTTTTTATTCAAAACAAACCTTTTCAACAAGATAAATCATTATGGTTTCTATCAAACCCATTTTAAGCCATTTTTAAAATAATAATTTTAAATCAATCCACAGTTCAAATTCACAATTACAATTCAATTATTTCATCATTCACAAGATTCCATCAAATCCACAATTTAAATTAAAAAATTTAAATTTTGAAGATTTACATAAACACACACTAACTCAATGGAATTTGGGGTTTTCCCAATATCATGCAAAATGTCCATTTTAAATAAAAAACCACCATTTCAAGGTAATTGTATTTTTCTAACAAACTAATTGTAATCCATTTAACTAATAACAAAATATATCATTTAATTCAATCAAATGAAATTGATTAAATTAATTTATGAATATTACAAATTAGGGCATTGTAACAGAACCACATGCCTTTATTATGGAAATAGAAATCCTGCAATGGAACATTCCAACCAGATTGATGGCACATATGATCTAGTAACTCAACCTAGAGAAAAGATTCATAAAAATGGGGATTAGAACCATCAGTCCCTAGAAGATCTATCAAAATACATGGTGATAAAGAGAAAGATACAAAGATATAGTGATAATTCATACTAAAAAAGTCACATCGAATTTTCAGCCCTGAATGATTGAATAAAAAAACCTGGAAGGGTTTGAGGGATCCAAAAACAATTGTGGAAGGCTCTTGGTGGAGGGAAAATAAATTTGGAAAGGATAAATATTCATTTTAATCTATAATCATATTAAATACAACAGTCAATAATTTACATGATCCGTGACCCAATTACATGTTGTGGAATTGAAAAATCACAAAATCGCTGAAAAACTAATATCCTTTTGTCACAAATAGATGCAATATTATTTTAGAAATTACATATCATGTAACCAAATTACAGGGAATGTAAATATATAAATGTTTTACAAACCAATAGGTTTTATTCTAAGAACCCAACAAATATCTAACTTCACTACTATAAGTATCCTCCCTATTCCTTCTCAGACCAACCAAGATAAAGAAAAAGGAAAACCATTAGAATAGTCAAAACATACCTAGAAGAAGAATAATAGGATGTTAAACCTATAATGTTAGGCTAAAACCTGATGGATCTACATCAAATTCTACTGAAGACCCAACAAATAATAACCAAAATATCCATTAAAAATTTTAACCTATGTTTTGAAAGATAAGAATATGAATTGTTTTATGAAATTTCATTATGGTTTTTTGAAAATCTATTTCAAACTTATCATACTAATTGAACTCAAAAAATTATATTATTAGCATTGTCATATGATATGTTAAATGTGAGAATTAATGGTTAATAAAATGTTAATATCCAATAGTATCAAATAAACATTAATCCTCAAATAATTTATTGGGAATTTATAAGGTCATCAATGCTTCCACTTTAATTAGATCATAATCAGTTTTTTCAAGTGACACAACATTAGACAAGAATTTATCTTATTGAATTTAGAATATAAATTTTAAATCATAACATAAAGGTGATAAAACATTAGGATTCATAAAAACTACTTAAAATGAATTCCATGATTTTCTGATGCCTTGGAGAATACAAGGATATTATCCGTAAGGATTGTGAAAAATGTTTCTAAGTATGGATGAATGATTCTATTTATAGTGATTATAAAATCAGTAGGTTCATTCATCAAACCAGAAGGTATAAATCATTATTCTAAATGGTTTTATCAAATTAAAAATACAATATTGAAGATATCCCTATATAAAACATGATATTGATGATACCCTGATACTAATTATATCTTCACGAACCAATTAAACACAATCAATTATTTGTAAAATATATAAATCCAAGGAAATGGGTATCAATTCCTGATAGTTTCCCAATTAAACATTTTTTAGTATATATTATGTTATAGAATTTCATCATCATTCATAGATAAGATAATTGGATCACCACATGATGAAGTGGTAAGATGTATAATACTTATTTTATCAAAATTTGCAGACTGAAATTTCAAATATATTAACTTCTATAGGTTCATATGGTATGAAAAATTCAAAATCATATCAATTCCAAGATCTATATCGATTAATAACTCCAAAAAATATTTTTAATGAAACCTTAAATATTATTTAGGAATCAAATCCCAAAGGAAGCATATTGATGGTGGTAATTTTTCATGTACCTCTATTTAAACATCTCTAAGAACTATATGTTCCCTATATGAGGTAATGGTTCTAGTATGGTACTGATCCCACTAAGATATAGTTTCATGATAATATCTTTCTACAATATGAGTATATATGGTTCCATTTGCGATATTAAAAATGATTCATCTCTTATAGAAATTGATTAGATCATTGAATTGGATAAGCCACAAAATACCTTGATTGAGATCAAAGATGTCCATATTAGTGTTTGGGAAGTCCCAATGATATTGGAAAAATCCTACCATGATATAAAATGATAGGTATTTCTTACTTATTTCTAAACATTTACCAAAATAATGTCAGTAAACACAATAACATGAGATGATTCCACTTCAAATCCAGAACAAGACACTGAATGCTTGGATATAAATGAATGGTGACTGATGGTATCAAAAAATCTATAAACAATGTCATAGAATACAAGAACAATACATATAAACATTAAAAGAACATCCTCAACATCATTTTTTGATTGATCGGATTTAATAAATCAGTCAAAGATATCTTGAGAAACAAATGTGTCAGATCCTTACCGAGTTAATAGTTACAATGACTATTAAATTTACCCTATATCCTTTTACCCAATATTATCATCCTTGGAGGTAGTTGAGTTCCAATATTTTATTTACCAAAGACATCAAAAATGATTATTGTGTCTAAATGGGTTTATAAACATATCCATCAGAAGGATTATACTTATAAAAAATTTAATGATAATTGTAAATGTAACATTTTTTGCACTACTTAAATGAGGAAGGATAGTTATACATGTTATGTCATACTCAACTAAATCTAAAGAACTAAACATGAGATCATCTAAAACTAAAAATAATAGTTATTTGACACTAACTACCCTAATAACATCCTACCTAAAGTAACTCATCCTAAAATATCTTCCATCCACTTGAAGAACCCTAACTACCATGTACCTATGCGAAGCACTTTCATCCAAAAATAAATTCTTCACTATCATTGAGAAAACACATTGATATAACATCACCACATGGATCTAAAATGGTTCAATTATCCCCATATCAAATAGTTGAGATTACTACTCGAACAACCCAATAATAAAAGAGGTGTATTATTTTATATTAGTGAATTTATAAGTACATAACTTAAATATATCAATCTACACTAAATATCCATAAATATTATAGCATTCAACTAGAAATGTGTGTTAGCGTATAATTGATAAAATTAATAAAAACAGTAAAACCGTTATAATCAAGTCATTTATCATTATTATCCATATGTATGACATCGTAATATTTATTTTGAGCATTTTGAGTACAAAAATAGTGAGGCTAACCAAATTTTTTCTAAAAAAATTCATTTTCTCAAATATGTAGTGAATATTGAATACCTAATCTTCTACATACTAAGGGTAAACCTCAATCTAGATAGTAGGAGAGTTATGGTAGTAAAAACCATATATTACCTCAACATCTAATGTTTCACATCCTGGAACAACTTATTTTTTTTCTTGATGTTGTTGAGATAGACCACTAATGACTATTGAAGAAATATGAGGTCTATTAGGTGGATCGTGTTAATTATTCCCTTCCAATAGATCATTCATGTGGTCAATTTAGTATGATCATCGACATTAACAAAGATAATAACATAATATTACCTTCTAAGAATAAGAAATATTTCAATTATGTCTACATTGTGCTAAAAATATAAAAATCATCATACCCTTTATCAAACATATTTTATTGGTCAATGTTTTTATATTTTAAAAATTATCATTAAATTAAAGGACCAGACTAATCTATAATGAAAAGAATAGAAATTTTTAAAAAGGAATTAAAAATAACCAATTCTTTCAAATGAGTTATAAATTCACACTCATAATTTATAAATAAATAAGGTAACATTATATCTTTATTAATGAGGTTTCTATTACTATAAAAATTTTAATCAATCTAATTATAAAAGGAACACGCATATGAAAGAAATAATATTCCATTCTATCCTATTAGTTCCTATATAGGCATATATATCAATTAGGCTTGAGACTCATGGAGGAACGACTATCCTGAGGAAAGGATCAAAACAAATTCTATACCACCCTAGGAATATTAATATTCAACCTTAATTATATTGGATATAAATATTTATGGTTTACTTTTTAGGACATAATATTTCAATATTTTTACTAATCATGATTCTATATACTATAGAATTTAATTTTAAATGATATTATTTCATAATGAACTAAACAATAATACCTGAAAAATAAAATTCAGATCTCTAAAATACCAATGGAATACCTTTTGATCACTAAAAGACATCGTAAATATCAAAGGGTAATTTTAAAACTATTGGTGTATGATTATTCCTATTTTTAAATTCGTCAATGATTATGGGTGAACATAGAATTTATCCATAATTCTAACATGAACCTTGGGGATGTCATACCTTGGTGACACTTACACATATAACTACCAATGGGAATTTTTATGACATGTACCTAGTATTTACAAGAATAAATACTAAATAAACCTAAAAACATATCATATCATTGGATAAGGAATCCATATAATCCAAAAAAAGTGAAAATGAATAAAAAACTCTACACATAAGGTGTGGGACCAAAGTATTCTATAGGAACACAATAGAGAGATTCCTTGTGAAATTCATCAAATGAATAATCTCAAATATCCCAATTATTCACACAACATAAGTCCTTGATGAACTCTAAAATGATTCATCCTACCTCCATGAGTTATTTATAGAAACAACCACTAGTTCAGTATGTTCGAAACTCAATATTGTACAACTTATATATACCTTGATCATAAAAAATAAGGATTACAAACATCAATGATGGAACACATGAAGGGTGTGAATACAACATGACTCGGGGATGTCACCACCCAACCTTATCAAATATATCATAACACCAAGTGTCTTATATAAGAAAACAAGGTACGTAAATAGAAGATATAATAGGTAATTATCCAATTCAATAGTTAGAAGCAACCATGAAGAAATATGAATATGAATATTAATTAATCAAATTAAATTAAGTGCACTATAATAAAAAAAATTAAATATTTTTAGCCACATCAATAGATTTTTATTCGACCCAATCATGGAATCATAGTAGTGAACATGTCCACCATTTGGGTCTGACTACTGAGTATACCCAACAGATCTTATCCTCTATGGAGGCAATATATATATATAGATATATATATATATATTGGTAATTTTCAACCCAAATATCAACTATCTCTTCATAGTAATAAAATATAATACATATAAAAAATAATCACTTCTAAGGTTAATCATATTCTATTTTCAAGTATGTTTGTTTCAATGTGTGTATATAACTATATAAATATAAAAAATATATTCTCAATATGAGGCCTCTCACATCATAGTGTGGAAATTATCATTTATATATTATATCCTCCGTGAGGGACAAATCTACTTGGCCTAGAAAATAACAAAAAATATAATGCTCAAAACCTCTATAAACAATATAAATTAACAAAATATCATGGATATAAAATATTATACAAAAAAATTATATATTATAGTGATCATATCTTAATTAAATAAAATTTTCATGACACACAGTTATCATCAAATGAATATAAACACAATGTATTAAGAGTTCATTCTTAGAACTAATGTGTCTCAACAATCACATTTGGTAACTTAAAAAAGCAGAACAATGAATAAAAATAAAAAATATTATTTAAATTTTGTATTCTACATTTAGATATCTTATTGGATAATGTAAAAAATTCAAATCAATCCAAAAATATGGGACAAACTCTAAATATGTATAAATCATTATAAAGCATTAGAGGAAAATACAAAACATGGTTTTTCCATCACTAGAATAAAATTAATAATCAAATAAGTCCAAAGAATAAAATATTCATCAATAATTAGTTATGGATATCCATTTACACTTTAATTAATCATAAAAAATAATTTATTATATTTCTTATTGAAGAAAAAAATTAATCAAGTAACCCTAATACTACTATATTCCAGTTTAAGAGAGTCACTTTGGAAGTATGGGAGAAGGAGGAGATGATAACCAAACTAAGCCTATCCAATCAAAATTCATTTGACTGAATGGAAATATTTGTCCCTATCGATAATTTCAAGAACACACATCCATAAATGTAAAACATGAATCCAATCACTATAGGAGAAGACATACCTCATGAAGGAAAATTTTAGTCTCTTAATACCACTTATAGGTACAAAAAAACCTATAATATAAACACTAGAAGATATTTAAGGATTAAGAACATGAGAATATATAGTAAAAAAGTAGAGATTATAAAAGGTGCACATACATTGGTGTCACCTATGAATGACACTCATGGTGACTCAATGATGATTCCAAATGAATATCTAATATTGGATTGAAAGAGATGGACTAGAAATATAGTAGCTCTAAAGATGATAAATAAAACTCTAAAATTAAACTACAATACATAGTTTATGATATATGGGAATAAATTTATTGGTGAGATTGTATTTTTTAAATAAGAATTTTAAAAAGAGCATATCCTACATGGTACCTGATATAGGTTCATTTGGCACCTAGTTGGACTATTTGTATGTCTGAATCATTATTTCTACCACATGCTTCTCAATGAAAATCTGTCGAGTAAGTGATTCCACATTTCACCATGGGTACCTTTCTTATTCCTTTTCCCCTATCTTGGAGGCCCTAAATCATTACAAATATAGAGTTTATAAAATAATCATATTAGAAGGAAAAATTTGGTTGAATAAACTAACTATAATGATTAAAGGCATTTACATGACTTATTGAATGGTATATAATGATTTTGAATATTTACATAAAAAATCAATGCAACTCAAAATGATATATCATAGCACAATATATTGATGATGATTAAATTTAATTCTATACAAAATACCAAAATGGTGTGGATAAAATTGGTCTCCTAAATTATCAAAATAGTGTGGACATTATAAGTGAATTAATTTTAGGTCTAGGCATTGATTCAATAACCATAAAAGTGAGTGAGTTTGTCTAACATTATGTTTTTCATAATTGTATTATGTTTTCAACATATTTCAAAACTCAAAAATTACATCATAGGAATTTTAATCCATGAAGGGATAATATTTGGATTTAAAAAAATATAATCTATTGGGAATTTGAGGGAAAAAATAAAGGTTACATGGATTTGAATATGTTCAACCATGTGATCTAAACGTGTTTATATTCAATAGTTATACTATATTTAGTAATCAAACATACATATCAATTGATTAATATTTTTTTAATAATTTTGTGAATGAATTGTAGGAAATAATTTTTTAATAATTTCAATTAAAATTATAATATAATTTCTTTATTTTCCCAAAAAAATCAATGAAGAATTTATATATTCTATATAATCCCTTTTTGAAGACCTTTATAACAGAATATTGTATGTTGAAATTCATTTTGATGGTTTATTGATAGATTGGTATTGAATTTCAATTTCTTTATAATAAACATAATTTTTTCAATAAAATTGTGAAATTCAAACCAAACACAAAAGGATTATACTCAATCATCAATAATGAATAAACTTAATATTAGTATTTGTAACCAAAATTATACTAGGTGTTTTATCTTATGAAAAAGTTTCATAATTTAATGATTATTAATGAAAATAAATCATCACTAATTTATGACTGTTTAATAAAACATTAGAGATGATATGATAAAACCCCCTGGATTAAATTTGTTACCATGTTATCCTTGAATAATGATCATCATATCTGATTATGAGCATATGTTATGATCAGTATGAGTATGATAACTTGTAAAGTGAGGGAATTGATTACCATGGAAATAATTTGGTGAATTTATATTTATATTAACCAAATTACTCTACGATACATGAATTTTTATATATGATTCGTTGGTTTTACATAAGAGAACATTGGTTATGGATCATTTTCCTCGGGGTTATAAATTAATCTATTTTATTTTGAGGTTTATTTATTTGATAGTTATCAAAATTTATTTTAGAAATTTTATCAATATAAGGTAATTGGTGATGATATTAATCTAGCATATAAATTTAATTAATTAAGACTTGTTTTTTCAAGCATTATGATTATATATAACATCATAATCTAAATTTATTTTTGACTATGTCAGTGCTTGGACTAAAAAACATAAATAAAAGAGTTTTAAATATATAAAATTTATTAAAGATGGAAATTTAAAAAAATTCATTGTCAAAATGTATTGAAATTATACCTTTTTTGTTCCTAATTATGATTTTAAGCACATATGAATTTTACTAATGGAAATTTGGTCTATTGGGTCTAAAAACCCCTTTGTAATTTAGGAAGCTAAAATCTATCGATATATTCAAATATTAGTTTAAAATTTTGAATATGATTCATAATTACTTATAAACTAACAAAATTTCCTTATTGTCACACATAAGATAAATTTAATTTATATTTTTGTTTAACGTGATTGGTTATTTTGTATATATATATATATATATATGTTTTTAAAAATAAATTAGATTTATGTTTTTCAAATTTGAAGTATTTAATTAAATAATAATACAGATTTTATATTTAGAATAATGTTATTGGTTAATGTTTAAATAAGATAATGTTTTTTTTAAATTCATATAGTATTTTTGTTTTTTATTTAAAATATTTAAATTTTAATTATTATTTCATTAAATAATTAATGTGGAATTATAATATAAGTAAATAGTTTTTTATTTTATTAAAAAACACTATAAAATAGGAAATACTAACAATGATTTGGTATTAGGATAAAAGTAATGGGTTTCAAAGGACATAAACATGTATATGATTCATCATCCCACTATAACTGATAAGTTAAACACCTCATTTGATATATATAACTAATCCAAAGGTAGTTTGGGATATAATATACTTTTTAAAGAAATTTAATTCTTCAAATAATCATTAGGGTCTTTTTATTACACATCCTTTGAATTGATACAATTATATCATCCTTAATGGAAATTCAATTCCATTCTATTAAAATATCAGGTTCCTTAAAACCAACATGAACCATACTTTTTGATAATCATAACATGTGTATAGAGATTTATTCATGTCGTTATCATACCATAATAGTGTCAATATATTTTAATCCACATCATTAACTCTATACTCAGTGATATCGAGTAGAGGATATCATGAGGACTGACCTTCAAGTAGAAACATACAAATTACAAGTGTCATTTAATGTTCATATTTTTCAAAATGAGTATTAATATATGGAATTGAGATCATGATCAATATTTATTATTTGATCACATACATTGATACAATAATAAAACAAAAGTGATTTTTTTAGATATAGATTTTGTTGGGTGTTCATGTATGTTATGTCATTGATTGAATGATAAATATTGGAATATTTAGTTTCAAATGCAACAGATATATTGGGATAAATTGACCTAAATGGTAGTTACTTTACTAAATCAATAACAATAGTATAATAATGTATGACGGTATATTATGTTAATGAAATAATAATAGAAGGACGATGAAACAAAGCATATGTATTTTATGATGAGATATTACTATTCATAGAGATTATATTACGTGGTATATATATATTTATACGTTCCAAGCATAATTGAAGCATCATATGGATCATTCCCAACAATTAATTTTTCAAGATTGATGATTAATCGAAGATTTACATGACGATAAACAACACAATCAATGAATTGAGTAAAACAATATAGATAATAGAACAATTCCAGAACCAAAGAACATGATAATCACCATTTAATTATAATTAATTTAATACATTAAATAATTAACTTACCTGAAATTATTTATTTCTCATTTTATATGATAATAGATGAACTTCATACCATCATATCTCTATAGGAATCAAGATTGGATTCCCTCTAGTAGTAATCGACACGTGGTCCATGAATCACTTAATATCATCGTAGATATCTCCATGTGATATCATGAAAAATCATATCACTTGTGTCATTCATCTTTGATCACCCCAGGAAACACTTCCAAAGGATTATCACTCATATCTCTTAAATTGGAACTGTATGGTGGAGTAATATCAATATCAGTTATTGGAAAAATTGATAGAGAGGGAGCACTATATGTTATTAAGGGATTCTCCCTATATTTCATTATACAAAAAATAAAATGACTTGATTCTCTTGGAAAAATGGTATAATTGGGTTTATATACTACTAGGTTTAGGAATAAATAATTTCACAAGTTCCTTTTATTATTTATTTAATCTTCACAGAATGCCATGTCTATAATAATAATATTACAAATATTTTGTGACATGTTCTAAACATGAAAATTAAAATTAAATATTATATATTGAAATAATATTCAATATATATAATTTCAAATCGAGACATTTACATAGTCTTTCATTCCTCCATAATATTTTTTCTTCCATGAATAATATCTAAATATTTAATTGATAAATACAATGACATTATTTTTGAATAAATAAATAAATATTATATATTAACTAAATAAAAAATAAATATTTTTTAAATGTCATGCTAAATTAATATTCTCTTGAATAACTGGTGTTGTAATATATGCTATCAAGAAAACATGTATATTTATTAAACAACATGTAGGAATAATATTTAAATAATAAATAAAAATATATTATTTACTAAGATTCTCAATAAACATAGTGTGTGACCTTTTAGGATGGTATGTCTGATTATGATATACTGTATAATACGAAACGTAGAATTGAAATAAGAATGAGATTCTCAGATACAAGAGGAGGGTGAAATGAACCTTTTAAAATTTCCTTTGGAACTTTTATTGTTGTTAATGTTTATCAAGGTTAAACAAGATAATTCAAAAGACCTCTATATGTTCTAATCATTTTCTAAATTCCGGAATAGTGATTCTAAAAATTTAACTTAACAAAAATTCACAATGATGATGATTATAACTTAAAGTGTATAGAATATAAATATATCAGAGTACATATAAGTAAGTATAAGAAAGTTATACTTTCCTTATTAATACAAAATGCAGTAGGAAACCAAGTAACAAAACATGTAACAAACTATAACTCTTTTGACCGAAAGAAAAGGGTATCCAACAACCCTGGATAAGAGGTCCCTTGATTTATACATTCATGAAAGTCTATCTTACCTACAACAGGGTATTCCCTCAACTATTAGGTAGTCATCTCCTATGTCTTCCTCAGCAAGGAATCTCTCAACATTAAGTTTTTGGAACATCTATCATTTTATCCCCAGAAGCCCTCTATTGTACACAGAAACAATCAGAATCACACAAAGAAAATCTGCACAAGGAAAAGTTTGAACAAGCTGTTCAAACATTACGCACAAAGCTTGAGAGTTTATAAGATCCTATCTCTCTCTATAAATCAGTTCAAGATGTTCTGAGCATCAAAATTCCAAAAGTCCTGAGCATGTTCAAATTAGCTTCTATTTTTAGGCGAAGCTCCAATGGTCGGCTCCTTCCTCCAATGGTCATAATATTCCTTGATTTCTGGAGGGACCTATACATGTGTCACTGAAACAATGGTTAGTTGATAACTGAAGGAAATACATCTTTTAATAATAGAACAAGTGAAAGCATAACTAAAAATGAAATTCGGAATGAAAGTTCAGAATGTAAGTAAATGAATTCGGAGTCTAATGAAAAATGTATTCTGAGTCTATAGTACTAGGATATTCATATTCTGTTTTTATATGGAATTCATAATGAGAATTCTTAATCAGAATTTATCATTAGAATTCGTATTGAGAATTCGTAATCAGAATTCATCATCAGAATTGGTTGTTAGAAATTTATATAAGTTCATAAACAGAATTTATAGTTGAACATCATAAAAGTGTGTAATAGGGAATTCAGAGTAGCACTTTATAAATGTTTGTAAATGTAATTTGGATCCTAAAACATAATGCTTTATATCAATGTGTTATAGGTTTCCAAGGTTTTAGATATGAATCTAATTTTTATACTAAAGAAAAATATTGATATAAACAATGAAAACAAGGTAAGGGAAAATTTCTGTGGGAAGGAAATTTTCATTATGAAAGTGTAACAAGGGTAAAATGAAAAATTCCTTAAGATAAAGAGTATATGATTTTTAAAATAAGAGGAATGATCAAGTTATAAGGAAACCATTATGACTTATCAATTTCCCCCTTTCATGAAGGAATAGAAATGTTATAAGTAAAACCTGGTTTACTCAAAAATATCCCCCTTATTAGGAAGCATTAATATCCTTACGAAAAATAATATAAGGACTTAGAATAAATTTCTAGACTATGAAATTAAAGCTTATCTCCCTTTGTTTATAGACTATGGTGAATAAGACTAACTCCCCCTTACGATTTGGAACTATTAGGATCATATTCTAGATTTCCAGAATGGAAAAATCTTCATAATGATTACTCCCCCTTAGATAGACTCCCCCCTTAACGAGGGATATATATTCTTATACTTAGAAGTCTTCTCCATTATATTTTTCATCTTTCTTTTATAAATAATTTTCCCTTCTCCCCCTTTGTTATTTTAAAAAAAATTGAGAGAATGGAAAAGAAATAAAGTACGTTAAATATTAGTAGAGACATACACGGAAAAACAAACCATCCACAATTCCATTACGATCGAAAGTATTAGTACAGGGAAAAAATACAACAAAAGGTCGGATTGGTCTATTTGTCTTCTTATTCCATGAGGATTAGCTTCTTCAAAAGGATTTTTAGCATCTTTAACTCTTTGTGATCCTCCTCATCTTGCTATTGTAAGGCTTTAATCCCGACATCTTTAGCATTAAGAGCCTCAGACTGAGCCTTAACAACTTCATCATGCTTTACATGATTTTCTTCGATCTCTATCCGGTGATCTCTTCCCCTATCCAGCATTGAGAAACAGAGTTAATATTCCCATTCAGATCCTTCACTTGTTGATTCCGAGTATTTTTCTCTAGGATCATCTTTTCCTGAAAACTGTTTTTATGATCCTTGATCATTGAATCTTCGGTATCAAAAGATTATTTTACATTATTTTTAAATTCATTAATATATACCATATTTTGGAACATCATCTTTGACAAAGAGGTCATTTTCATGAAGGAATTCTTGTGAGATTTGTATCCTATAAGAAAAGATTTGAAATCTGATTCTATCTTTACACACTTTTCCGACACCATGGACACCGAATCTTACTTCGATTTAAGAGTGTGTTGGACCATCAGGAAACTGGAATCTATGTGTGTAAAGGTTGAAATGGAACCAACTAGCTTCTTCTATGACTTCTCTACAAAATCATGACCTAGGGAAGATGACTCTGAATCTGAGACATTACATGGTGAGAGTGTCTTTTCAAGCTCAAAAACCTTCCTTTTTGAAGTTACTACAACTTTGTTCCTATTCAGTGTTGATTTTCATTGAGAATCAACAACAACTTGCTTAACCTTATCAATATTAGGTATGACTTTCTCATCAAAATATTTATACTCACTATCAGATAATTGAAAAACTCTATCTTCATCAATTATTTCTTTTTCTGCTACTTCTTCAATAATGTTCTTTTCATAGATTTCTTCCTCAGATAATTCATTTTCATCTTCATTTTCATTTTCTTGATCTTTCTTTCCATCATTCTCTTATTCCATTCCATGAGTGACAAGCATAGAGGACTCGGCCTCATATGTGTGGAGTGGCAATTTATCTAATGGATTTGCCTTATCTTGATATTCATCAAATTGTTTAATCAGATCATCTAAATCATAACTTTCTTCTACTTCTTCTTCTTCTTCTTCTACTTCCTCTTCTTCTTATACATCCTCCTCTTCAACTTCTTCAAAAACTACTTTCTGTTTGGATTTTTACGGAGTAAAGAAATTCTTCCCCGGAGTCTCAGGTAATGGCTACACTAGGAATGTTTCTAGTATTGGAATTTTCTCAGAAGCTACTTCTGTGTCTTTCAAAGGATATTGTACAACATCAGCCTCAAACATTTTCTTCTCCATATAATATTCATTTTCAACCTTCTCAATATATTTAGTAGTCTTTTCCCTTAACGGCATAGCTTAAGAAGAGTCCTAGATGAACAGTGGGTCCCCTTCATTCCACTTTTCCTTAATTTCCCTCCATTTTGCGACCACCTCATCTGGATATGCTTTTATTTCTTAGGTTTAGGAGGTGCAGATTGTTCTTCCTTAGGTTTGGGGTTTTTTTATGATTCATCTACTTCCTTCAACATCCGTTTCTCACTGACCATTTTTAAGGGTTCAAATTTGTCAACAATTTATGGATTGGCTTCTGCCTTATCGATAGGCAGATCATAGAACTGTTTTGTTTCCTTAGAATAGATCATATTCATTCTTTTCAGGGTGTCATCACTAACAAGCATAACATTGAAATTCCAAACCGTGGATTTTTATGAAATCATTAATATTTCAAGACACCGAACTATCAACTTTAATAGTTGGGAAGGATACATGATAATTTGGGATCTTATATATCCAATCTTGATATTCTGAATTGTAACAAGTGTTTGCCTAATCAAATTGATTTTCCTTACATTTAATATGAAATATAAGAAATAAATGTCACTCTTCTTGAGGGTATAACTGTCTCCTTTTTCTTGGAAATAAAAAAACATGTACCCATAATAGAAATATCCGGTTGATAGAAGATAGATTAGCAATCATCGATGTCATGAAATCAGAAATTCCATGATATTGCAAGGCCTTCACCTTAACAAATCTACCTTGATCATCTGGGAGTTTATGGGAGAAAAATTCGGCCTCCCCTTCATAAGATAATCCCACCAAGCTAGATGCCTTGGTATAAGAAATTATGTATGTTTTTACATAATAATTTAAGGAAAAACATTTGATATCATCTTCCTTAAATAAGTGTACTGACTCATAAAACTCTATGTGTAAATCCAGATGCACCATGTCATGAACTCCTATCATAGATACCCAGACATATTCTCATCCATTCAATGTGATATTCATATAATTGACTAAATCGTACTTGAAAAAGTTCTGATGCACCAACATTGTATAGAAAAACTCGATTATGAAAAATATGATTATGAAAATTACCATTATGAAAATTCTCATTACAAAAATTTCCTTTAAAATAATTTATAGTACAAAAATTTCCAGTACGAAAATTTAGTTTATGAAAATTTCTATTTAAAAAAATTCTATTAAGAAAATTTACATTACGAAAATTTCCATTACGAGAATTTCCATTATGAAAATTTTCATTTTGGAAAAAATGAAAAAACTTGAACAAGACATGTACTCCCGCTATGAAAAGGTGTTTATTACTGTAAGGAAAATGGTTTAAAAAGATGTTAATAAAGAATTATTGCCTTAAAATTATCACTACTAAATTTTGTTTAATGTATTGAAATCTATCTAAGGGTAATGATTTTGTGAAAATATCAGCATGTTGATCTTGTGTTACGATGAATTGAAGAATGTTATCTTTTTTTTGTGATCCCTAAGAAAGTGATTGTTAATGTCTATGTGCATTGCATGAGAGTGATGTGAATGGTTTTTGAAAAGGGAAATGACACTTGTTTTATCACACAGAATTTGAGTCTTAGTAAAACTCAAGGCATAGTCTGTGCGTGTGTGCTGCATCCACAACACTTGAGCACAACAACCTCCAGCTACTACATACTCAATGTCAATAGTGGAAATTTCTACTGAGTGCTTCTTCTTGCATGACCAGGAAACTAATGAATCTCTTATGAAATGAAAAGTTCAGGATGTACTCTTCCTATCCATTATACATCCACCAAAGTCAGCATCTGAAAAACTCTTTAAAACCAAATCAATTTCAGAAGTGTAAAAGAGTCCAAAATCCATGATTCCCTTTATATAGAGAGAAATTATATTCATTGCCTTTAAGTGAGGTTTCTTAGGATTGTATTGATATCATGCACATAAGAATACTGAAAAAATTAAGTCTGGATGACTCACTATCTAGTAACGTAGACTTCCTATCATACCTCTAAAACATGTTCGATCTACTGGTTTCCCAGCTTCATCAAAATGAAGACTGTTTGAGGTACCGATGGGAGTACATAAAATCTTAGTGTGGTCATATCAATACTTTTTAATATGATATTAAATATACCTATGTTCATATATATAGATTCCTTCTGATTTTTGAGATAATTGAAAACCAAGGAAAAATGTTAACTAAACCATCATACTCATTTAATACTCACATTTGATTAGATCTGCAAAGGAACCAGTTAATGATTTCTATGTTGAACCTAATATAATGTCATCAACATAAATTTGAACAATCAAAACATTTTTCTTATCATTCATTATAAAAGGGTTGGATCTTCTTTTCAATTAACATAGTTATTTTGTAGAAAAAATCCTGTAATTCTATCATACCGAGATCAAGGGGATTTTTTAAGGCCATAAAATCATTTGGTAAGTCTAAAAAAAGGATAATGATGTTTTGTATCTTCAAATCTAGGAGTTTGTTCAACTAAAACTTCCTCTTGAACATAACCATTAAGGAAATCACATTTCACATCCATTTGAAGATGTTTGAAATTGAAGAATGCTGCAAAGGCAAGTAAAATACAAATAGATTCAAGTCAAGCTACATAAGCATAGGTATATTAACATTCTATTCCTTCTTGTTGATTAATGCCTTTGGCAACCAATCTTGCTATATATCTTACTATGATTCCATTTTCATCACATTTATTTCTAAAGACCCATTTTACACCAATTATAGAAGTTTCCATTGGTCTTTCAACCAAGGTCAATACATTATTCCTTTCAAATTTATTTAGTTAATCTTGAATGGATTTAATCCAATCATCATCACCTAAATCTTCATCAATTCATTTTGGTTCCAATTGGGAATTTAATGCTAGATATTATATTTTATTTCATAAGGAACTTCTAGTACTTACAGGTTCATTCACATCACCAATGATACTATCACTAGGATGATTCTTTAGAAATGACTAATTTGGGTTTTGTAAAACCAATTAATCAATATAGTGTAGAAAATATTCTGGGGTAAATGTTTTAGGAGTATCTTCTTGAACATTTTCCTTATCATAAGGATCTTCTATCATAGGTTGATAATCAGTTTTTTAAAACACATCCAAGGATGTTGGTTGAGGATGTTTAAAAACAAATGGATCAGTTTCATCAAATTTTACATGTACTGTCTCTTCAATAGTACATGTGTTTTTGTTAAAAACACTATAGGCCTTAGAAGTTTTGGAGTAACCATGGAAAATTCCTTCAACATATTTTGGAATGAATTTCTATAAATTATCTTTAGTATTCAGAATGAATACCTTGCATCCAACAACCCTAATGTATGAAAGTCTAGGTTTTCTACCATTATATAACTCATAAGGGGTTTTATTAAGAAAAGCACTAATCAAAACTCAATTTATAGTATAACCAGCAGTACTTACAGCTTCATCCCAAATGTGTTATGCAACAGAATAATCACCCATTATGGTTCTAGTTATCTCTTGAATAATTCTATTTCTTCTATCATCAACACCATTCTGTTGAGGTGTTCTTGGTTATGAAATGTTATGAGTAATTCATTTTCTACTAAAAATCTTTCAAAATCAAATTTTTGAAATTATACACCATTATCACTATGAATAGTTATCGATGGAAGGTTTTTCTAATTTTTAACATGGGCTCTGAAACTTTGGAAATAAGAAAAAGCTTGAAACTTATTTGCTATATAATAGAACATGTAAATCTTTTGTAATCATCAACTAAGAAAAATACATAATACATGCACCCAATGATTCCAGTTTGTGTTGGACCATAAAGGTCCATATGCACTAGCTGTAATGCATCAATAGTTTAGACATTGCTGACTGATTTAAACCATGATTTGTGTTGCTTTCCGTATGGACAAGGGTCTCATAATTTTGAAAAATAAAATCAATTCTCTAGTAGATCCTTAACTAGTATATTCTTAGAAAGATTGCATAGGTTCCTAAGGTTACAATGTCCAAGCCTTCTATACCAAAACCAAGAATGTTCATCCATTGCACTAAGGAAAGTTATGTCTTTACTCCTAAGGTCATCTATGTTTAGTGGGTAAACATTCTCATACCTATGGGTAGAAAGAATAAACTCTTCCTTGAAATTGTGTAATATGAACTTATCATTCCTAAAATTCACAAGGTTTCCTTCATCACATAATTGACTTATGCTGGAAAGGTTTTTCAAAATTACCTTAACTAATAAAACATTAGAAATCAATGTTTTTCCATGAAGAACGATTTTACCTATACCAATAATTTCCCCCTAATCATTATCTTCGAATGTTACTCTTCCTCTTTTTATCTTGATAATCATTTCAAAATAGTTTTTGTTAATAGTCATATGCTAGGAACATCCACTATCCATATACCATGTATTGCAGTTGGTACTTTTCCTATTTTACTTAATGTAAGAAAAAGTTAGGTTTTTGGAATCCATTCCTTCATGGATCCGGAAATCATAGAAAGTAAATTTTTTTCTACCCACAAATTCTTAGAAAAATAACCCTTATGAAATCCTAAAGATTTTGTTTTGTTTAAGGAAAAATTATTTGACTAGTGACCACCACACTGACATTTAGTACAGAATGTTGCACAGTGAGGAACAAAATAATTATTGCTAAAAGTCGTTTTAGAACTTGTGTTACCAAAACCAGATGTATTCCTTCGAGGTCGGATTTTTGAGTACATTTTATCAAAATTTTCTTTACCTAGGTTAATATTTGACAAACACATACTCAAGGAGAATATTTCAGATTTTAGTTTTATAAGTATGTTCTGGTCTTCAAAAACATTTTAACTACATCTAGGCTCAAAGACATTTTTTTAGGAATTACATTTTTTAGATCTTTAGAAAGATTATTCTATTCAGAACATACTTCCAAAAGATTTTTTGAAATACTTTAAAAATCTGAATTTTTCTTGTAAAGATCATTAGATTGATCTAATATTTCCTTATTGAGAATAATATTCCTTGAATATTCCTTATCAGGTTTCTTCAAGAGGTTTTAATTCTCATACTCATGATGTTTGGCAAACCTAGAAGCTTATAGATAAGTATCTAATGTATTATATTCATCAGAAGAAGATTCTTCATCCTATGAGTTATAATATTTAATATTACTATAATTCAAAGATACATTAGTCATTGATTCAGGATTATGTACCATAGCCATCATTCAATGATTATCAATTAGAATCTGGGATAAAAGACTAAGATTCATCTGTTTAGAAGATTCGTAATCTGAAGATTCATCTGAAGAATCTCCACCACTAAAACTCCTTGTGTTATTGGATTTCAACACTTTCTTATCTTTTTATTTCAAATAATTCTTTCTGTTTTTCGCAGAATTCCTTTCATTCTTTTCTCATGTGGATAGGGCAGTCAGGTCTTATTGTCTAGCTCTCTTGCATTCATAGCATGTAACATCAGAGTCTTTAGTGTCATTCTTTTCATTATTCTTATACATGGATTTAATTTTCCTTTTTCTAGATATGTTTTTCTTTGTTCGAGAAAGATTTGCTAATTCATTTTCTGAGGATACACTTCCACTATATTTGGAATGGATAACAACTTTCTTAGATCTGGATCTAGTCACTCTCTGAGGATTCTTTGCTTTCATATGATTTGTGGTGGTAGTAAAAACTACACTGTAATTTACATTCTTCTTCTGCGCAATATCATCATGTCTCTTCATTCTAGGCTCATGCTGTAGAAGAGTTCCAAACAACTCATCAAGGTTAATCTGAGTAAACATTCTATTCCCATCAATTGGTGTCCATTTAGATTCCCATTCATTTGGCATGATATCGATGATATTGTCAACAATGGATTCATCATCCAATCCTTGTTCACCCATTGATAGTAAACTATTCACAATAGTCATTAATCTCTATTTCAAATTTCATATGGGTTAACCATAAGAAACAATAAAACCATGATGTTCAGCTCTAAGAATTTCTCTTCTATTGTCAATTACTTTAGAAGTTCCAAAGTGAGTAACTTCTAGTTTCTTCCATATAGAATTTCCTGCTTCACAAGATGAAATTTGGCTATATATATTTCTATTCATTGTACAATGTAAAGTATGGAATACCTTATTATTCAAATGAAATTCATTATTTTCATTATTTGTAAAGGAACTTACTTCATTATCAAGAATTTTGTATCCATCAGTAAGCATAAAAATATTTTCAACCCTAGTGTTGATAATGGAATTCTTCATGCGGTCTCTCCAATATTCGTAATCATTACCTTAAAAGATAGTTGGTCTTGTTGGATTACGATTGTCTACAGAACCAACATTGATTCCTACCATCTTTAATAAAAGTATTTTCCACAAAAACATGTTAGTAAAAAAAAATTAAATAAGGGAAATATTATAATCAATAAATTATTGAGTAAATGTAGCTCTATGAATAACATAATATGAAATAGAGTCTAAAAAACTGATTTTGTTAAAAATTAAATCCAGAAAATCAATTTTGAATATGTAAATCCAGAAGATATAATAAAAAGAAATTCCTCTGAATCTAATCGTGAGACTAATTCAAATTGAACCTATTCCTCTGATACTAATTGTTAGGATGGTATGTCTGAGTTTGATATACTGTATAATACCTGACATAGGATCGAAATAAGAATGATATACATAGATACAAGAGGGGGGGTGAATTATTCCTTTTAAAAATTTATTTGGAACATTTAATGATGGTTTTGTTTAACAAAGTTGAACAAGATAATTCACAAGACCTCTATAACTTCTAATCACATGAAAAATTTAGGAATATATATTCCGAAAATTTAAATTAAATAATGTTAAAAAAGATGATGATTCTTCCTTAAAGCATGTAGAATCTTACTATATCAGAGTAAAGGTAAGGAATTATAAGAAAGTTATACTTTCCTTATCAATACAAATTGCAGATGAAAAAATTGTAACAAAACAAGTACAAACAATAACCCTTTTGGACCAAAGGGAAGGGTATCCAAAAACCATGGATAAGAGGTCCCTTGATTTATATTTTCATGAATGTATGTCTTTCCCACAACAGGGTAAGCCCTCGATACAAAGATCCGAGTCTGTTTTGATGTCCCCGCATGCCCTCAACTATCAGGTAGTCTGAACCTCTATCTTCCTCATCAAGGAATCCATCAACATCAAGGTGTTGGAACCTCTGTCTTCCTATCCCCAGAAGCCCTCAATTGTACACAGCAACAATCAGAGTTTCCTGAAGGAAATCTGCAAAAGGAAATGTTTGAACATGTTGTTCAAACATTTTTCACGAAGCATGAGATTTTATAAGAGCCTCTCTCTCTTGAAATCACTTTAAGAATATCTGAGCATCAAAATTCCAAAAGTCATAAGAAAATTCAAATGAGCTCCTATTTATATGTGAAGCTCCAACAGTTGGCTCCCTCCTCCAATGGTCTAATTTATCCTTGAATTTCATACGGTCCTGTACATGTGTCACTCAAACAATGTTTAGTTGATAACTAAAGGAACAATATCATTTTATAATAGAACAAATTAAATCATAACTAAAACTAATATTCATAATGAATGTTCAGAATAGAAGTAAATTAATTCAGGGTCTAATTAAAAATGTATTTGGAGTCTATAGTATAAGGATATTTATATTCTGTTTTTCTACGGAATTCATAATGAGAATTCGTTATCAGAATTTCTCATTAGAATTCGTTATGAGAATTTGTAATCAGAATTCATCATCGTAATTCGTAGTTAGAATATTATATATGTTCTTAATCAGAATTCAGTGTTTAACTTCATAAATGTTCGTAACAGGGAATTCAGAGTTGAACATTATAAAAGATTGTAACATGAATTTGGATCCTAAAACAGAATTCATCATATCTATGTATTATATGATTCTGAGGTTTTAGATATGAATTCGATTATTATATATAAGAAAAATATTGATATGAACAATGAAAACAAGGTAGCGGTAAATTTCCTTGGGAATTAAATTTTCCTTATGAAAGTAAAAAAGGGGAAAAATGAAATTTTCCTTAAAATAAGGTGTTTTTGATTTTCCAAACAAGAGGAATGATCAAGTTATAAGGAATCATTGATTACTTATCAATATCCCCCTTTAATGAAGGAATAGAAAATTCATAAATAAAACCTTATTGACTCAACATGACCCTCTAGGATTCATTCTTAGTGGCATTAGGTGAAACAACCTAACTACCATGGTTAGAGTCTAGTATGACTCAAAGATAGCCATGGATAAAGATGATAATGTCATAATGACTTAATACCTCATACTAGTGATTTATGTGTAATATAATCCCTCTATCAGGATATATCTAATCAAGAAAGTTTCATGATGGTGCCATCAAACTATATTCTCGATGACTCTTTCATTGAATTTATAGAATTAAAACATTTCTATAGAACATAATTTACAAGGGTTTATTTAGGATATATCATTTCCATCAAGGGTAATTTTATATTAACTATCATTACATAAATTATTGTAAAATCATATCACATATTATACATTACTGAAATATTATTCATGGCACACCCAAAATATCATACCTTGACACAAACATATTTTTTTATTGTTTTCATCAATATGCCAAAGTATATGAATTATAGCATACATTGAAAATAATATAAAATTTTCGGGATCAATTCCCATGTTCGCAAATTGAAACATCCAATGAAACATATACATTTATATTTCTTACTGGAGGTTCTAAATATCATAATATTCAACAGTAGATATTACAAAGTTCCTACACCTTTAGAAGTTACCTTATTGTCCTTTGAGTGTCCACCCCTAATAATTTGAATCAATATTTTCATTTAAATGATATCATCCAGTTATTGAAAATTTATTTCATATTACTGTCTTGGAAATTTTGGTTTCTCATTATAGTGGGGAGATGCTATGATATTTTAGTTTAACGGATACTCATAGGACATTACCACATACTATATTACACATATAAATAATCATGATGTGATAAATATTATATTCCTATTAAAAAATATGAACACATGTCATTGTAAAGTATAAAAAATTTGGATCTAGTGAAATAACTCCAATATACTCCCACTTTCTCTAGATACAACTGATAACAACCTTTAGTCCGCTTGCTCTGATATGATACTCATGCGTCTATTGAGGTAGGAATTTATTCATGGTACACCACATATTTTTGGGAACTCTACATACTAATACGTCACATCGTTGATAAAAAACCCTCAAGAGGTGATACTTCTTCAGTATGTTCTTTTAGCTTTTGTCTGAGAATGTATCTGTTTCTAGAGCCCCCACAACAATAATATAACAATAAAATGTGATAGAGTCTTTAATAATTGGTTACAAATCATTCTTCAAAACAATGTTTTATATTCAAATGGACTCCATGGTTGCAGGAGATGCTACTATATACTCATAATATACTATAGAATCGATGAAAACTAGATTCTTTGAAATCTTCCATCACACACTATTCTATTGAGATAGAAAACACATCATAACTATGAATTTGGACCATTATGATCTATTTTAAAAGTACCATTTGCATAACCCTTGATGAACAACACTTCATCTCCTCCACACACCTTGAACATATACTTAGTTATTCTCAGATACATGTAGATATCCTTAATAGTGGACCAATAATTTTCTCACATATTTAATTGATATCTTCCTACCATAATCAATACTTATGAAACATAATTTTTATTAAATAACATAGAATACATGTTTTATCCTATAACAGAAGCATATGGGATCTAACTGATTCTCTCTTTCTCCTATAGTGTTTGAGGGAAAATTTTCTTGAAATGATTTATACCATGAGACAATAGACCTAATCTCCTATGGAATTGTCCCCTACTAAATATTTAAAGTATCTGGTCAATATATGTACTTTGAGATAGTGAAAGAAACTTATTGGATCTATCATGAAAGAATTGATCCCTTGAATATAGGTTACCTCACCTAAGAACATCAGGGAGAAAAACCTTTTCAAATGGTTTTTAATAGACTCTAAGACTGGTATGTCATTTACAATAAGTAATATGTCATATATATATAATATGAGGATAATTATTTCGTTCCCAGTAATCCTATTTTAATCACATGGATCACATTTTTTCTAAATAAAACAAAATTATTTTTTATCATTATTGAATTGAATGTTTTAGGACTGAGATTCTTACTTCAATCCATAAATGAATCTCTATAACATGAAAATCATTTTGGTATCACCTGGATTCACAAACCATTCTCTTTGTGTCTTGTTGAAATCTTCTGAAAGGTTCCCATTATGGAAATCTATTTTTAAATCCATCTACCAAATTTCATAGTCATAGATTTTATATCAAGTTTAATTATGTAGGATTTAAACATAGAAACTGGAGAAAAGGTTTCATCATAGTCAATTTCGTGACTCAATTTAAACCCTTTAACCACAAGCCTATATTTATATGTATTAAATTTACCTACCATGTTTATCTTTCTCTTGAAAAACAATTTTCCCCATATGTACACTACATCAGTTAGCATATTGAAAAGAAACCAAACATGGTTCTTATACATGGAATCCATTTTAGAATTCATGGACTATTTCAATCTTGTGTCTCTGAGATATCTATTTCCTCTTTGTTAGAAAGAGTATAATGAATTTCAACAAAAAACAAGTCTCCATGTTTGGTGACTGAAAACCCATATCACTTTTGTTCAATGACCTCTCATATTATCTTATTCAGTACTTGTGTTTTATGAACTAATTCTTCCAAACAGACATATGGAATCTGTTCCTCTGCTAAATATATATTATCTAGAGCCTAAACATCATCAAATTCATTCTTACTCCCACTATATTTTTTGTGGCGGTTCTCCCTCTCAAAAAATTTGACTTGTCTAGAAATAATAACATTCTTTATTGAGGGGTTTTATAGGTAGAATTTCATTATTTATATATGATAACATATAATGATATACATTGTGCCCCAAGTTGATAGTCTGTTAAACGAAAATGCCTTATCAAATTCCTCACAACCCCATACACGTGTATGTTAGAAACCATGTTTATTTCCACTCCCTACATAGAATGGAATTTAGATTTACTCTTTATTTGGTACTTGGTTTAGTGTGTCTTCAACAATTTGTAATGAATATCCCAAAAGGACAATGGAATATTTAGATGACTTATGACCTGACATACCATGTCTAAAAAGGTATAGTTCCTCCTTTCACTAACTCCACTCCAAAATTGTATATAAGGTGTAGTGAGTTTATGTAGAATCCAAAACTCCCATATAATGTTGACACACTCATGGTTACGATATTCACCATGTCTATTTGATCAAATCATCTTTATCTTTTTCGTAGTTGATTATCAACATTATTTTTGATGCCTTTGATTTTCTCAAAGGATTTATTAGTATACCTCATTAAGTATACATATAAATATCTACTCAAGTCATTAGTAAAAGATGTTAAGTAATAATATCCACCTATATATTATATATGAACTGTTCCACACAAATAATTGTGCAAAAATACAAGAATCTATGTTCCCCTTTCACCCAATCCACTAAATAATGGTTAGTCATAGTTCCTTGTAAACAACAATAATATATTTTAATGGGTTTTATATTATAAGAGTATAAATAACCATCATGACTATGATTTATCATAGCTACTCATTTAGAAGACAAACATGTGGATTCCATAGATGGGTGTTATATTAGTTGTGAGAACATGATTTGGTATATATTTAAAATTATTTTTTCTTTATTTAAAAGATAAATAATGTTATTTAAAATCCCCATATCATAATATATGATTTCTTTATAAAAGAAATAACTTTTATTTACAAACATAAAAAATATGACCATTTTTATCTAACATGAAACATAAATTATGATCATGGTAATAGTTGTTACATAATATTAATACATTAAAACCAATACCATTCCAATTGGAATTGAAAGGTGGTCGTCACTGATGTTTAGAGTATCCAGCCTCGCACCACTGGAAGCTTGAAAATCCACCTTTACTCTAGAAATATTTTGAATTCTACCCAGTTTCATCATTTTGATACAAATTTTATAACCAAAATTTGTATAAAATACCCAATGTGTATATATTGAATAATAAATTTTATAGAAAACACACATTTAACTCACCCTTTCTTCTTGGTGTATTCCATCTTCTAGTGGCCTTGAATTCCAAATGAAAAAAATTTCACATCATTTTCATTTCCTCGCCTATGGATAGTTCTCTCCTTGGAGGGATAGTGATTATGAGATTTAGTATTACAATGAGTCTTATTCCCCTTATTGTTGTTAATTTATTTCTTAATCGCCATGTGGAATGTGGGTTTTTCATGCCCCGTGTACATTTACATATAGAGAATCAGTGTAAGATGTTACGAAAGTCACATCTCATTATTGTTCGTGTTATAATTAATAATTAAACTAGAGAAGGTGATGGGTAGTGAGGAAATTATGATATATGTGTCCAACTCATCCGATAATTTATTCCCTATAATTTTTAAACATTAAATATATCCAATAATCTTGACTACATAAGGCCCATCTAACACCAATTATCTAAGCATCATATTAAAACAATCCTTGGAGATCTCATGTATCTCTTATCTGGCATTCTCATGATAGTGATCCCAAAGGTGTGACACCATTCCAAAACCATAAAGGTTTATATTATTGGGAGATTATATGTATAATATTTTTATTTCATGAATAATATTCAACATATCCCTAATTTATCATCTCGCATGGTACTCATCTTAGGAATAACCTACATAAACATTTCTTCATCACCTTGAAAAGGTAAAATAAGAAAGGGTGAACATATATGCTTAATTAGGTTAGACATAGGAGATAACAATCCATGATCATACGAAAGCATAAAATAAGAATTAGGTTACAGTACTTGAAAATCGGGCTATAGCCATGGTCAAAAACGTTTGCTATAGGGGTCAAAGCTGTGTCAATAAGATATAGCCATGGTTTTGGCTAGTTGTGGCATGTATTGGTGTGTCTTTATCCCCCATAGATATCCACCAGTGTAGTTATTCTATTGCCACAGTTTTCAAAAATGGATATAGTCAATGTAAACTGTCACTATAGACAAAATATAATGTGCTCCCAACCAGATTTGATCTCTATACCTCTGCTATGTCCACCATCCACCATTCCACTATACCACATATGCCTTTGGGTACACACACATATATATATATATATATTGTAATATATATTTTTAAAAACCACATATATATAATATAATCCTTGTCTATAACCCTTCATATAATTTTTTCACGGGATAATTTTTTCCTGCACAATGGTGGGAGACCTATAACAATGATTTTGAGGAAGCATGGATATATAAAATTGAAAAGTACTCTATTTCCATGGTTTTTTCCAAAACATGGATATGTACCATGAAACAAATACTCTATACCCATGATATTACAAAAATCATTGTTGTCGCCCTTGAAAAAACACCCTAAAGCCACAATTTACCCAAAATGAGGTTATAAACCTTTTAAAATGAACCTATAGACACAGTTTACCCAAACTGTGGCTATAGCTCTTAAGAAAATCCTATAGCCATGGTTTAGTGAAACTGTGTCTATAGACATTGAAATTTTACCATATAGCCATGATTTAATAAAATTGTGGTTATAACCCTTCGAAAAAACCTATATCTATGATTTTACACAAAAAGTGTCATAAGCACTTGTAAAATGATTATATATCCACAGTTTACTCAAACTGTGGCTATAGCTCATGAAAAAAACTAATAGCCATGGTTTTGTAAAATCACTACTATATGCTTATAAATTTTAACCTATAGCCCTAGTTTACCAAAACAATGTCTATAACCCTTGGAAGAAGACCCTATATCCATGGTTTTACCCAAAACATGGTTATAGTCATTGAAATTATATCATATGGCCATTTATTTATGTAAAACCTTGGAAATAGCCTTGGTATAAAAAACTTACTGTCATTGTTTTGGAAAACCATGGATATAGGTCCGTCGGTATAGACCAATTTTCTAGTAGAGTTATATGATCATAAAAATAACATATATATGTTATACACAAACTTTTATCGATCAAAAACATGATTCATGGAATAAACATTATCATTAAAAAAACATTGACTATATAAGTGAAAAATCATCCTAAATCAATTGTGAACCATAAGATCATGTCATAAAAGTGTGACACTATCATAAATATAGAAACCATTAAATCTTTCATGATTTAATACCATGATCATTGAGATAGTGGTTCAAGACAAAATTTTTTCCCATATTGTATTTGGATGCATTTCTTCCCATTGTAGATTAGGATGCACCTATTTCCCATTGAAGATCAATCCCATAGACGTATTTCCCACAATTAAATCATAATATAAAATGAATTACCCACCGCCACTGAGGGAGATATAGTTCTCACCTATCACATAGTAAATCCATTACTAAGTCTTCCGTGAGATCATAATTAATTCATTATATCATAACTCATGAAATGAAATGAGCTTCATAAATATTTCATCATATCATAACTCATGAAAAGTAATGATATTCCTAAATAAATTACATAAAAAACCATCTAGATAATGAATAAGGATGGAATCGTTGGATCATATCCTTAGTAAATCAGAATTATCATAAAATACTATTATCTTAGATTAAAAATTATTTTCAATGAACACTCAGAATAATTCTTGAGAATAATATCCTTTTTATTTTGAAAACCATTTATTCGAAAAAATCATGCAACTAAATTGGAAAATATTATATTTGAAAATAAAATTTTGATATTTTATAATAACCTTCAAATAGTTATAGAGTCATGACTGAAAGAAAAATATGCTCATAATCTATATGAAAATAAAATCATTATTATCATTTTTTTTGAAAAGATAGACAGTACCATATTTGAAAAGTGGAAAAAATATTCCTTTCAAACTATTTAGTAAAAATTAACACATGGGTAAAAATAAATGTAAATAATATTTGGATATTAATAAAAAAATTTATTTTTTAAAAAAAATTGATATGATAGATAAATATTCATCATTAGATACTTAAATTTAAATAATCTTGGATAATGATGAGATTGTGAAATAAACCCTTACTGCATTGGTATCATTTCTATCATAATCCCCATGAAATAAATAAATATATATTGGTATGTAATACTAATAATAATTAGTATGAGACTCATAAAATATATTTATGGGTTGTATATACACCACACAAAAGAAAAAAGTAGTATATAAGACATCTGACCCACAAAAATTACAGTGAGACAAAAATCCCTTACCACAAGTCTTACCATTCTTCCCAAGAAAATATATTTTATAATAAAAATGGATTAATTATATATTTATTACATAAAAATATTTCTATAATACAATTTATTATTTATTTAGAAATTTTTATCACCGGTTTAATAATAGTTTTTTATTACAATCCCTATTCTGGGTGATAACTGCTTTATTTTCTAAGCATATTCTGGTTTCACAGTTTTAGTCCTTATAATTTGATCTTGGTATCATCATTTCAAGAATATAAATCATGATATAAACATCATATATAATAATTTTAAACATTTTATTATTAATTAATATAATTAATAGATAGAAAAAAATAATTACATCATTCATAGAGACGATAGGTTTTACGTTCACATGAACACTATTTTTATTTTTTGATTGATGGAATGAAATATGGTTAAATAATAATTCATATTTAATGAATTACTATCATATCACATATATCTTAAATACTAATTAAAGTCATTATAATAACCATATATTAAAGAGAGTGATGAATAATGAATTGTGTCGTTACATGGAGACAATATGCTAAACATATGCACGAGTGATACATTGACTTTTTGTTTGATAGTAAAATGATATTTAATGGTGTTTTAATAATAATAATTACATTTAATAAGATTTATTATATTTAGTTATTTTTTTATAATAAACATCATATATTTTTATTATGTAAGTGAGTGTAGAAAAAATGTGATTAGTTAGAGCGATTACATATTCTTCAAAATGTCCCCTTTGGATATCCTCTAATGGGATCAACAAATTTTATTTTAAAAAAAAACTAATATGATTTTTCCATTTAATTTTAAAAGATATTATTTTATGGGATGTTCGTGATATGGGGATCAATGGGCTGTAAAGACGTGAGGGAGGAGGTACCCTTTTAGAATTAAGGCATGTGGTACATTTAGAATATCTCAAAAGATTAAATTATAATAATTTAATTTTTCATAAAAATACCCCCAAATTAATATGGATTAAAATATAATATAATTTAGGGTTTCAATAGAATCAAAAAATATATTATAGAATATTTTTCATGTTTTTTTAAAAATTATATTTTTGATATAACATTTTTCAACAAATTTTAATTTTAACCACGATTACATATTTTTCAATATTAAAAGGGGGATATTATTACATATATGGTGTCGATTTGACCATAAATGGATAATATATAAATATTTATACCATATAAAAACATTTTTGTATTTTTTATATATTTTTATGATTTTTATGTAATTTATTTAAATATTAATCCCATAAAATATAATTATTGTCAATTTTGATACTATATACTACTTTGACTATTAAAAAAATCAATAAAACCTGTAAAATTTGAAGCAGATATTTTATTAAATCTATAACATGTCACATTGAAAGATATAATTCATTTATCACCTTAAATTCCTCATATTATGTTACTTTTAATATTTTTAATATCATTTATTTTATTTTTTAGTTAATTTAATTATTAACGCATCAACGTTGTGCATGAATTTATGGTAGTTATATAATTTATAAAAATAATAAATAAAATTAAAGTATTAATATATATATTTTATATTTCAATATAATATTTAAAGTCAGACATATTCTTTGTATAAACCCATATTAAAAATGTTGTATATTTAAAAAACATAAATGTGAAATCATTTACTTTTCCATAAATATTATATAATATAGGATATAATCTCATCCAAGTAGAACCAAAAGTCATAAATATATTTACATAATGAAAATAAGTTTATATTTTTCAAAATGGATACATATATTCTTTCATAGCCTTCTATTTTCCCCATGTGGTCACATAAAAGATATTTAAGGCAAACAACGTGATATTTTGTGACTTATTTTAATTTAAATATCATATAAGTCATTTTCATTGGAATGTGTCCATTAAAAAACATAATTTATAAAAATAAGGTTTAAGGGTAGAATTAAATTCATCAAATAAGAAATATTATGAATACTTATAACCTTATAACATATTTTTAATCCATATTGACATATTTTACCCTTTAACACGTTAATAAATTTTACCATAATTACCATTCATATAAACTAAAAATAAAATGTACCTATTCACTAAATTTTTACCCACTGATTCCAAATATTGGATAAATTTTTTAAAAATTTAAAACATGGAATTTTTATATTTAAAAATAAAATGAAACCGTAAAATCCCAAATAAATGTAGTTTATTTCGAAAAAATTCCCTTTTAAAATATAAAATACGTTCGTACTAAATTAAATTATAAAATAAACATAAAAACAAATTATTTGATACATTTAAATAAAAATGAACTATTTTAAATTTAAAAATAATCTGAAATATAATTTTACATTTTATAAATATTAAAAGAATATACATTTTTCTGTAAAATTCATTATTTCTTATTATTACTTGAAAAATAAATGTTTTATAAAATTATAAAAAATTCATTTTAATATAACATTGAAATGGTGAATTAAAAATGAAATTTATTTTTTCAAATAATGTTTCTAGATATTCCAGAAATAAACATTCACTCATAAAAATATGGAACACTCCTTTTTGAAGAGAACATATTTTTGTTTAATAAAATGACATTACTAAATATTGTGTTATTATTTTCTAAGAACATAAAAATACATTATTATTGATTGGGAACTTAATATTAATTTTATAAATTAGTTTTTACTATTCATTCTATCAAATTTAATGGCTAAAATATAATGGAAATATATTATTTTGATAATATTTCATATTTCATCTAAAAATATTCCATGCAACACAAAAAATTAATGAAATAAAATTAAGAAAAAAAATATTTCAAAAAAATCATAGGGTGTTACATTATACCATCTGTAAAATTAATTTACCTCTAGAAATTAATCAACCTTATATTAGAATATAAGGATACCTCTACCTAATCACATCCTTATGCTCCCAAGTATCCTTCACAGATTGGTGGTTTTTCAACAAAACAATAACAAGACAAGTGGTTTTGTTTCATAGAACTTTCTTTTTATGATATAAAATCTCTATTGGTTATCCATCTTAAGAATGACCTTTATCTAAAGTCATGACCACTATGTTTTCTAAATTTAAACGATCATGTATGTACTTCCTCAGAAGATATAAATGAAACACACCATGAACATGATAGATATTCGATGGAAAAACCAAATGATATGATATTGTACTAATATGATAAAGTATTTCAAAGGGACTGATATACCAAGGGTTAATGATTCCCTTATTTCTTACACAAATTAATTTATATAAATACATTCTCACTAACATATAATTGTAGATTGTATCGATGATTATACATATCAAATCTCATTTAAATTTATGTTATCCTATAATGTTATTAAATGACACCAACCTTCTTCACCATCTCATCTGCTTTCTCAGGACTCAATATCTTAATTTTTCAACATATTTATATTATATTGGACTTCTAAACCAATTTTAATAAATGTTTTAATAAGTATCCATCTTAATTCTTAAGTAAAATATATTGTGGAAAGAAGAAAAAAAATCGTGGGAGGTGTTGATCATAATCACCATTGAAATCCATAGAAAAATATATTTTTATATCCAACAAAATCTGAACTATTCTCTCAGAATGACCATATATAGTGTTAAAGCTACACTCTCTATCAACAGACTGATGAGGACTTCTCGATAAACATCAATGTAAACATATGATTCCAACCAGATTCAATTAAGTGTGGTAATCCATGAAACTTTACCACATAATTAATTTATATTTTGGTCAACAGATTCAGAATGTAATATTCTCTGAATGATGTGTGTTGAGTCCATAAGTTGATTACAGACAACCCAAAATTACCTAAATACTAAATATAAAATAAAACCAAATGGTTATTACTATATTTAATTATATTTCCAAAAATATTAATGTCATTCCGCATTTAATAACATTATCCAATATACAAAACCAAAGTGCTTAATTTCCATAAATTTCTTTTAAAAATATAATTAATATTGATAAAACCACAACATATAAAAACCTACAAAGAGGTGTCCACAGGTAAAAACATGATGGTATCATTAAAAATTTGTTTAATATTATATGGATACATTTACACTTATAATGGTTCATTCAATCATTATGCCTTATACGAACTCTTATCTAATACAAAAATAGTTTCATTGAATGTTTAGGTACATAATTTTAACGATAAAATATAAAATGTGTTCTAATTATTCAAAAATCCATATGAAAGGTGATAATCACATGAATTTTCAATAAAATTTGAACAATAATATTTTTTTAGTGAATATTCATACAAAAATAAAAAATGAAACTCCCAGATAAGAAGTGTATAATAAGAGGTCCCAAATTATCATGATACACTTCATCCATTATGATTTCATAAGATTTACCTTTTTAATTTTCCTTAAGAGGTTATTATAGATTATCATCCATACATTCCATTTAATTGGGGAATTGATTTGAATAATTCGAAAACATCTTGCACTTGAAACACTAGTGTTTGGGTGGTGAATTAGTTTTCATACTATACTTCTCCATTTTAATAACCTGGACATTAATTTTATTTTGACATTCATTTTCTTTATGACTCATCCTTCCATTATTAAAGTACCCCCAATTCAATTAAAACACGTCCCTTCATGTTTCTTACCACATTTCTGACATGTAGATTACTATAATAGTTTTTCACCATATGATTTATTTGTGTTTTCATGAGACTCGATTTTTCATTTCTTATACAGACCATGAAAATGTTGGGAATCTCTAATATTAATTTTTTCATTGAGTTCACATTCATTTATTTTTTATAATCCAATAAAGTATATTATAGATAATGCATTATGGAGACTGGGTTTTAGGAAACCAAATAATAGATCAAATTTATTTTCAGGGAGGATAATTAAACTAGAGGCATACAATGGAAGTAATTTAATATATTACATAAAGGTACTAATGGTTTCCTCCGACATTTCCGTTAGCTCAAGAAATTATTTATCCAGAATTGTTTGTTGAATATAAGGAATGTAGATATTGAAAAATATCCCCTTAAACCCATCCCATTCAAATTATTCAATATCTTATACTTTCGAAATATTCTTAATAAGATTCTTTCATTGATCTACTTCACCATATACATAATAAACACATGGGAAAACATTTTCATGTATAAAGAATTGAAGAACAAAAAATATTTTCTCAATGGTGTTGATCCATTTTTCATCCTATATTGGATCACAATACCCACAAAAATAAGGTTGATTTTTTCTCAAGAATGATTTAATAGTATATTCTTCCCTCATCCGATCCTTTATAAAATCCACATGATTCATTTCTTGAGAATGTTGTCTGAGCAATGGTGTATGATTCTGGATTCTATATCCCATAAAATTTTGTTTCTTATGACGAAAATCATTGACTTTTCTATCTAGCTTAGTATTATCATAGTTTATTTGGGTTCATCCATTGAATAAAATTACAATACATTACATGAGAAAAAACTAATCATTGTGTATAACCACATAATTCTTAGTAATCATTTATTGAAGGTCTATTTCATGACACCTTCCACTATGAATCCTTTGGTTTAACCTATGTAAATCATGATCATTGTAAAATAATTAGGATTTTATCCTACACTTATTCATATCTATAGGGTTTTAATAAAATATTTCTAACACTAATCCCTAAAAAAATTTAAACATATCTATCATAAAAACTATAAAAGCACAATATTTTCATACAAAAATATTACATCTATTTAAATTAAGGTTCAATTCATAATAATATTATCCATGTAAAAATAATAATGGTTTTATATCTTTGGATATTAGATATACAATATTATTATTTTATGATAGGTATTCAATATACACCACAAATCTATTCTTACATGGTACTCCTCTTAGGAATACCCTATATAATTCTTTCACCTTCACCAATGGAAGGAAACATAATAAATGGTGAGATTAGATGATCACTAAGGTTAAACACAGGTGATATAAATCATTGATGATAATAAATAATAAGATCAAAATAATTTTTTATGATCATTAATATTTCTTACGAAGTTCATACCCATCCATTCATAGATTATAAACATTATTCATTGTATAAACATTATCATTTAAAAAACATGCACCCTAAGAGTAAAAAATCAACATAAATACTTCATGAACCATAATATAATGTCATAAAATTACGACACCATCATAAATATAGAAAAATGTTTCATATTTTGAGGTTTAATACCAAGACTATCAAACATAGTGGTTCAAGACACACATGTTTCCCATAGTGGATCAAGACGTATCTGTTTCTCATAATAGAACATGACACACCTTCTTATGAAATGTAATAGAGTGAGATATAGGTCCCACCTCTAACATAACAAAAAAATTCTTATTTGTGAAACATGATCAAAAATCATTCATCATTTCAAAACCTATCAACATAAATGTATTTCTTAAACATTTCATCACATAATTACTCATGTAAAAGTAATTGTATTCAGTAACATTATGCTATCATAAACATAAAACATTCATATAAATAATAAGGATGTTATACTTGGATCATATACATAGTAAATAATAATTTACATCAAATATTTTTTTCTTTTACGAAATTTTATTTGGAAATATCACTTGAAATAGGTCATCATAAAAACTTCATTTTCATTATATATTTTTTTTTGAAAAATATTGTAATTATAAAGGAAATATTTTTATTTGAAATGAAACTTGTAATATATCATAAAAATAATAAAATAATCATTGCTTCATTATATATATAATATCCTCTCATGACTTATATGTTTAGAAAACATGTCATCCATATTTTGTTTGAAATGTTACTAAGAACCACCTTTGGAAAATAACAAAATCATTCCATTAACACCATTTTGTAAAAATTCACACAAGGGTAGAAATAAAATCAATTTTTTTTAATAATATTAAAATATATATAAAACATTATTATAAAACATTTAAATGGATGATAAATATTATCTAATGGATATGTAAATGTAAAAAATCCTAGACAAATTATGGGATTTTGAAATAAACCATTACTACTATGCTATCATTTGAATCGTAATCCACATGATTGAAATAAAAATATATTTATATTTAAATCCAATAATTTTCAGGATTAGAATCATAAAATAGATTCATTTTATGTGTATACTTTAAACAAAATAAATAGGTAATGTATACGACTTGTGTCCCAAATAAATTAATGTTACAAAAAATCCCATATATTATGTCTTTCCATTCTTCGTTCAAGTTCAAACCTCATATATAATAAATATAGATTTAATATAGATTTATTAATTAATTATAATTCCGTAATAACTTATATTATTTATACATAATATCTTATCACCCATTTATTAATAGTTTGTTATTAAAAGGACTTTTTTGGGTGATAACAACCTCATTTTCCAAGAATGTTTTAGTTATGCAGTCTTGGTCCTTATACATTGACCTTGGAATCATCATTTAGATAATGATAATTTTTTTATAAACCTAATATATAATAATTATACACATATTAATAAAAAATCATATAAATCATATATATATATATATATATAATACTGACACTGTTCATTAAGATGATAGACCGTACGTACGCATGAATGCTGTTTTTATTTTTCAATTAATGAAATGAACGAAAGATAAATAATAATTTTCATTTAAAGAATAAATATTATATAATATATATAATATATATTCCATAAACCCATCATAACAAACATCCATTAAATCTGGAGATCAATAATAAATTACATCGTTATGTGGATAAGATAAGACGTATGCATGAATAAGTGATAATTTCACTTCCTGTTTGATGGGAAAGAGTATGTATAATGGTAATTTTATAATCATAATAAAATTTAATCATATTTATAATACATAATTTTTTATATAATTATAAATATCTTAGATTTAGTTCAGTTAAGGAATAGTTAAAAATTAATGTGACCGGTTTGACCGATTATATTTTCTTCAAAACGTATCTGTTGGTTCTCCTCTAAAGGGATCTATGGCCAATCTATTGAGAAAACCAATACCTATATAATGTTTATAAATAATTTTAGAGGACAAATTTTCTGGTCATTATCAAGATATTAGGCTCATTTATGTGTAAATTAGTGAGGTATGTTGTTCTCAATTATAATTTAGGTGAGGGGAACCTTTTGAATTTCTCAAAATATTAAATTATAAAAAATTATTTTTCGATCATAAAATCCCAAAATTACCATCGATTTTAGATTTAAAAATACATGGTTTTAATATCAAAAATTAACCGATTTTATAAATGGTTTTTTTCCTGTTTTAAACCTTATCTTTTTTATTTTCCTTTAGTTATCCTATTTTAATTTTAACTGTGGTAACAAATTTTTGAATATTAAAATGTTGTAATTTTATCATATATGGAGTCAATTGAAATATAAATGGAAAATTTATTAAATTTAGACCACATCATAAAAATATTTTATTTTTTAAAAATTTTTTAAATAATTATATAAAATATTAATCCCATAAAATATCATTATTGTCAATTTTGATACTATTCAATACATTGGCTTTTAAAAATATCAAGAATACATATAAAATTAAAACAAAATATTTTATTATTTCTCTAAAGTATTAGTATAGTATAGATTATTCATGTGTCACATTAATCATCTCAAAATATATTACTTTTTTCTTATCATTTCTTTAATTTTTCTGTTAAATGAATAATTACTACATCAAGTAGAGTAGGAATTTAGTTTAATTATTTGATTATTTTTTTAATAAATGACCATTATGAGGACAAATATTTTATATTTAAAATTAATTTTTATAGTCATATATATCCACTAGATACGTAGATGTTAAAATTATTATATTTATAAAAAACATGAATCTGACTACTATAACTTTTTTATAATAATATATTATAACGATCATCAAATAATAAAAGTGGTCCCAAAAGTAATAAATAAATGTATATCATGAAACAGTGATTTTAATTTTAAAATGGAAACATTTATTCATTCATAACCTACCTTTTTTCCAATGTGGACACATAATATATATTTAACACAATGAAATAGACATTTAGAAACTTTCTTTGATTTAAATAATATATAACTCATTTTCATGGAAATGTATCCATTAATCAACTAAATTTCCAACCATTTGATTTATGGGTATAATTAACCTCATCCAATAATTAATAAGAGTAAATTTTATAGCCTTATCAATTATTTTTAATCCATATTTACTTGTTTTACAGTTTACCAAGGTAACAAAATTTAACATAGTTACTATTCAATTTGACTAAAAAAATTGGACCCATTTAAAATTTTTTAACTTAATAATTATAAATGTGGAATAAAATTTTAAGAAAATCACAACACATAACTTTTAGAATTTATTTTTAAATAATACTGGAATAATGAAAAGAATTTTTTTTCAAAAATATTCCCTTTTAAAAAATAATTTTTTATACTAGATTGAAGTTTAAATTACACATAAAAACCATTATTGGATTATTGTAATTAAAAATTAACTATTTTAGTTTAAAACATACCTATAATATAATTTTACCTGGTAAAAACATTAAAATAAGATTAAATTGTCAAAAAATCAGTATCTTTCACTATTCTTTAATAAATAAATATTCTCAAGAAATTATCAAAAATTAATTTTAAGATAATTCTGAAATGATAAATTAAAAAAAATAAATTTTTCAAAATAAATTTTCTAGAAATTATAATAATAAATATTCAGTCCTAGTAATAAGAAAAAGTAACTTTTGATGAAAATGTATTTTTGATGAATAAAATGGCTTTACTCAAAATAGAGTGATTTTTTACAAGAACACTACAATAAATTAAAAATGAGTTTGTGATTTATTTTAATTTCAGAAATTATTTATTATTATTCATTCCCACTAATTTAATGTATAGGTTATTATTAATATTTCATATTTTAATAATATTTTTCGATTCGTTTAAAATTATTGTTTCTTAAAATGAAAACTATCAAATAAATATTATCATTAAAAATATATTTCATTAAAATTATCGGGTCTGAAAACTCTTTCTCACTATCTTCATTACATTCTCATCAAGAAATATTTCCTTTGGTAAAAAATATTTTATTACATGTTCTATGATAATGAGTAATCCCCTTCTACATTCATAGAAATTTTTACATATGAGAAGGTTATACATTTCAAGTGTGGATCATAGTGATTTGTTTAATGTAATTTTTGGTTTTTTTTATATATGAAAGATGAATAGGGTTTTAATAAATATGTGATAAAATTTTGAAAAATAAATAAATTTATATTTATTAATAACCCACTATTTTATTGAAGCACAATAGCCCTCACTATTTTATTCAGAATAGATTGTTTCTTGGAAATTATAATGGAAATGATTTATTTAACCTTATCATCATCAAAAATTTGGATGGACATGAAATATGGATGTTTTTAGGTATGAATTTCATAAGCCAAATACAGTAACTCATCATTCCTTTATCTGTTGAGTGGACTCCATAATCTTGAAATCCTTAAATTGGATTTCCTAATGCATTTCTTTTTAAGAACACCATGTCCTGCTTTATCTGTCAACCCTTGATGTCACCCAAGTTAAGTCTAACCAAAAATAAATGTTATATCTCATTGATAATTGAAACCACCCCATCATTGTATGGTCAATAAATTTGAAATGTGGATTAATTTTAATAGATGTAGTAGAAGGATATACGAAAATAACAAATATAATTAAGGGATTTTATTTTTATGTTTAAATCTAAAATTATAATATGTATTACTTGGTTTTTAATATAAAGTGTATTTACATAAGTGATTAAAAAAGTATGTAATAATTTTTATGCATAATACAATTTATTTTAGATCTATCATGCATGATTGTAAATTAATTAATTCATGTGATCTTGACAAAACATCCCTAATGAAATAACTATTCAACATGATATAAATAAAATAATATAGTTGTATGATCATGATATTTTAGTAATTATTATTTTATATAGTGTGTAATAAAATAACCATTGAACAAGAAGGAAAACATCTTCAACCATTTATGGTTTGTATTGAAGCTTTCCACCAGTCGACCTATATTTCTCTCTTAGACTAGTTTCACCTTAGCTCCAAACATGATCCACCTCCACTATCTTAGGAGCTCCATCCATTAAAAACTATTTTACTCACATGCATTTTATGGAATCTAATGGATTGGTTAATGGAATACATAAATTAATCCATAGAAACATAAAGAATTACATAATGAGAGGAGATATGACACATAGTCCCACTATTTAATTTAGTAATAAATTAAACGAAACAAATTATATACAATGGTTTTTCATGGATAATGATCATAAATATGCATGAAAAATTACTAATTTAATAAAATTATTAGTAAATTATAATCATTCTTTTTTAAGATAAATTGTTCACTAATTAATTAACAATATTCTTTAATTAATCTATTATTTTATTTTAATTTTAATCCAAATTTACTTGAGATTCTAATCCATCATAATTTTATTCAAAATAAATTCATTTATTTAAAATTAATAATTTACACAAATTTAACTTGGAGGAAATATGTTGAGTACCTATCTAAACTAACCAATCTATTTTATACTCATATATTGTTTACTCTTGTGGCATGTGACGTACACAACTTGTAATTCCATATCCTAAAACATACTATCAACATAATTATCACATGGTTTATATGATTTTTTATTTATTTCATAGAGTATAATACATAAGTTCACATAGAGTAATAGGTATAATATAACTTATACATGATATATAAATAAAAACATTACACATAAATTATTTAAATAATTATATATAAAACCCCCTATCAAATTCCCCATACTATCAACATAATGACCACGTGAATATACAGCTTGATAATTTTTTTATGGTATTATAAATTTATATTAATTATATATAATTTTGTAAAAGTACAGAGTGTGTAAATTTAAGATTCACAATGTTTATTATTCTTACTATATATGCACGACGCACCCCTAGGTACATAGCATGTAACCATACCACAAAATAATTTAGATTTCAAAACATGTACAACAGATACATGTTGTTTGGTATTAGAGTTACATGGACATCATCCATGTAGATCCCAAAAGATAATTCATGACCCATATGTGACTGAGGGACTAGACATCATGTAATGTAGTTACACAGAGTGTACTCTGACTGACTATGCACCCGGATTTCCTGATAAACATGTTGTGTATAATTAAATTGACCAAATTTAATAAATGAAAATGACTTGAATTAATTGAAAATTTATTCTATTTTCATTAATCCCTAATACAAGATGTGTAGATCTAGGTAAGAAAATATTTACTCATTTATTATACATCCATATTCCTCAGCATCTCCCAATGAGATATTCAAATTTATTTTTTTCATAAAAGTAATCACTTTGATTATATTTACAATAAATGAAGATTAAGAATGATGATATCTCAATTAATATTAAATAATAATTAAATTGAAATTGTAAACAAATAATAAATCCACAAATAATTAAATATTCTTAAAATAATTATAAACAATTATGAGGAAACAATGATACCACGTATGTGTTTTGGTTATATAAGAAGAATATGATGAATAGTTCTCCCTTTTTAGTTTTATCATGATCAGTTATTAATATAAGATTTACATGATGATAAATTCCATGATCAACAGAATTTAATAATGTAAAATATATAATGGATAATTTCTATAACCAAAGTGAAGGATTTCTACATATTATATATAATTAATTTAATGAATTAATGAATTACCTTACATGATATCACTTTTACATTGATGGATCTGGAATTTGATATACAGAATACTATTGTATCAATGTTGGAATCAAGATTTTTTTTCCTCTTGCGGTGATCCACACATATTCCATGAATCTCTAAATATCTCCATAAGAATCTCTAGGTGATAGCATGAAAGATCCTACTACTTGTGTAATTTTCCTAAGATATCCCCGAGAATCATTTCAAAAGGAATCTATTTGATCCCTATTTACTTGATAGTGGAAGGTGGATGAAGATCACTCATCATTATTGGCAGCGTTCTTTGAGTGGTATCTCACTAGGGCTTGAGTGGAATCTTTTTGGATGACATTTACTACAACAAAAAATAAATTAGCACTCCTAGAAAAATAATAAAAATGGGATTATATATTTCTAGGCTTAGAAATAAATAAATGCACAAGAACCATTTATTATTTATTTAATCCCTTTATAACAAAATATATATAATTATAATTATATTATAATTTATTGACACATTAAAAAATCTGGAATTTAAATTCAATATTATTTATTCAAATAACATTCAATATTTATATTATTTCTAACCAGAACAATAAATTTGGTCTTTCATTCTTCCATTACATTTATTACGTCTTGAATATTAAATATTTAATTGATAAATAAATTTCAATTAATTATTGATAAATAAATAAATAATTATTCTATATTCACCTGATAAAAAGTAAAAATTAAATAATTATTCTCCTCAAATAATATTCTATTGAATAACTAGTGACAAAAAATTAGGTGATTAAGAAACGATGTGTAATTAATTAACCATGATAGGTAATGATATTTATTCAACATGTTATATAATAAATAATAATATTTTATTTAAATGATATTCTAGACACACTTAGTGTGTGACCCCCTCGGCCTCCTTCTTAGTGGAATTAGACGAAGCATCCTAATGTACACAGATAACATCTAGAAACACACTATTGAACCAATAGAGAAATATGTAAATTATAAAATGATATAATGCCTCATATGGATTCTTACATTGTAATATAATCACTTTATCATGATATCTCTAGTCATTATGGTTTAATGCTGCTTCCATCAACCTATGTGCTCAATGACTCTTTCATAGACTTTACAGAAATCAAACATGCCTATAATATACCAAGGACATGGATTTTTAGGCTATATCATCTCCGTCAAAGGTCCTGAGATATCAACTCTAGTTAAAGAAAATAATGGACAAATCCTTTCTCAAATTATTCATTAATGAAATATTACTCGTGACACACCCAATGTATCATACCTTGTTGTGAACATAATTTGTCATAATATTTTAAAATACAGAAAAGTATGAAAATCATAACACGGATTAATAATAATATTAAATTTTATGGATCAATAAATATATCCATAGATAAGAACATCCAATGATACAAATAAGTGTGGATTACCTACTGGAGGTTATCATTCTCAAAATATCTTACACTAGATATTACCATGGGTATACACAATGAGAAGGTTAAAAAATATCCTATGATTCACTACCCCCGAGAGAATGTATCTTGTGTGTCTTTAAAATGTTATCATCCGACTACATAACATTTTTTTAAGAATAATTTCATTGATCTTTTGGGTTATCATTATTGTGTGGAACATCTATGACCATTATTACGAGAACTACTCTTAAGACACTCTCATATACACTATTATGCATAAGAAAAATCATTATGTGATAAAAAGTTCATTAATATTCAAAACTATGAATATAGGAAATCCTAAAGTACATAGAAGTTTGTTCTATGACACTAACTCCAATTATATATTCATAAAATGTTATCATTATTATGTCTAAACCATATCTCCTTGGGGGATAAGATGCGTTGCTAGAATATGGTCCTAGTATTTTTATCATTACTCACTACTATATATAAGAGATTAAATGGTCACAAACAAAACATATTCAAGAGCCTTTCTCAAAATAGTGAATTTAATTTTTGGACATGTTGAGACCCATGGTGGAGGTATATTTAATTTTTAGTTTAAATGAAAATATGAAAGAAATAAAATTAATATTATTTGCATATAAAATAACATGCATTGAATTTATTGACTTAAATAATTCATAAGTTTTAATTTAATATGATGAAAATAAATTTTACCATGGAATAATATTTTCTTCATGTTTTGTTTAAATATTTATAGGAGAAGTGAGTTGAGTTAATGGATTTTTTTTAATCGCGTAAAATATGTTGAATGTTACGTGTAATTGTTAAAATGTAAATGACATTTACAACACAATTATGTAGTTATTAATGAGACCTAGTTATTAAATAGAATGTAAATTATATTTATGGGAATAATTTAAAATAATGGGATAAAATATACCTATATATGTTTGGATATTCCAATACTAGATATGACTATTAATAAAAATAAATTTAATGATTCTACCTCATTTTTATGAAGTTATTGAGTAAGAAGGGAAATATTTGAGAACCCTAATCCATGTTATACCTCTCGAATGAAAGCATCAGTTCCCTTGTGATTGTGTCAAAGTTGAAAGTGTATTCTTATCTCTTTGTAAAAAATGGAAATATAAGATCAAAGATTGAGAAAGCTTCTGGAATTTGTGTGGGTGATATTGAGGATTCTATGTTTTTTTTTACATCAAGAGACTACAGATGATAATGATTGAAATTAATTTCTATTCGAAATGAACATGTTATATTTTCGATATAATTATACATACTTAACTAAAAATAAAATGGGATCCTCAAGTGATTATGAGGTTTTGGATACATTTTCAATGACATCATGAAATCAATCACATCACAAACATCTAAAATCCCTAATTTTAAGGATTGTTCTTTGCACATGATAACTAAACTTGTTATCAAAGTGATTGGTTAATTTTTTAATATGATTTTTTAGAAAACCAATCTATCTATAGATAAATACTACATCATTTATATGAATATTCAATAATTTTCAAAAATAAATTCCATAGGACCATAAAGTAGTGTCTTTGGAGACTATTTATACAATATTGATATTTCATTAAATATATTCAACATCTCCAAAAAAATATCTCCCCATTTATTACTTATTATAGAAATACCCTAGTTATAACCATTCTTCCTGACCTGGGCAAATTAAATATAAAAATGGGTTATCTCAAATGCATTGTAACGATAATAAAGAGATATATCAATGATCACATAATAATAAAATGAGAAAAATGATATTTGAACTTAATATTGACATTTGAAAACCATATCCTACATAACATAGATCATAATATTGAATAATGGAATAAATATTGGCAGTTCTAAGATATGAATCAAAAATAAATTCAATGAGAATAATCCATGAGAGAATAACATATTAATAGAAATGTAGAAAAACATAATGTTATAAGATTACGTACATGTATAAATAAAAATAGGTTCACTCATTGAGTTAAATACATTGTAGTCCCCAGAAAACGCATCACAAATATTTTCCAATTGCTTCCATACCCGATCACAGATTGTATCCCTTTTCTCAAGCTTAGATTTGGTGGGTGGTAGGGCCCGAAAGCAATTATAGATTAGGAATTATGGACATTTGATGTTGAGCTAGAAAACTGGTTCGCGAAACCCATTCATGATGCCCCCTCCACGATCGCGGAGCGCCGCCACAGAGCAAGGAGGCAAGATGCTCTGGGAAACCGTTTGATGTTCGTGACGTGCTGTGAATACCTTCCATGAGGCAAAGGAGAAGGGATTCTCCATGAACCATCTTGATGTTCGCGATGCTCCACGAAGACCCACTGTGCTGCAAAAGAGGCGGGATGCTCCGCGAAATGGTTTGACATTCACAATTCTCTGCGAAGTCCCACCATGAAGCAAGGAGGCAGGATGCTCCATGACCATGTTTGACGTTAGCGATCTGCTGCGGAGAAAGCTCCGTCTTCGTGCTAAGCGAGCTCTGATTCAAGGTGTCATCTGCCTATAAATACCCAGCTCACCCAAACTTCTACGGATGACCAATTCACCGCTTGGGCAGACGATCTCCCAGTTGGCGGAGCTCCGCTTTGCGGCTCCACGAGGCCATGCCCCACGAGTAGCTTCCTTCGCATTGCTGCTCTGTGAGACAATTCTCTATGAGTCCATGCTCCATGATCAAATTCTTCGCGATGCTAATCCATTAGCCGATGCTCCGCGAGCCAATTCTCCACGATCCTTTCAGGTCGGTATGACGGGAATTTCCATTGTGCCCTTATGCGTACCCACAATCCACCTGTGGAATACAATGATTTGAGAGACACCTCGGCAGCCCATGAAACATCTTGAGTTGAAATATTCCTCTTGTTTTGTTTCCCATGTCTTGAGTTGAGATTCTCATCATCGATTCACCGAGTACATTGTGTCGAACCATTCCTTAGGAAACTCCTCCAAACCCTATCACCTGTCTCTTATGTCCCTTTGAACCAGAAATGGACGCCCCTATGTAAGACCCAACACCAACCTTTCTAGGTTCCTTGTACTAATAGTCCTACAAACATGACTCTAAAATGTAGTTCACCATATGTTCCAAACATAGGATGCCTCTTACTCCAAATAAGTGATTCCTTATGCTCCAAGCATGAGATGATAATAGTCCTCTCTACATGAATATAAACTGTAGTACACCCTATATGCCAATAATAGGATGACTCTTGATCCACAAAAGAGATGTTTTAGGCTCCAAGCATGAGATGCAAACAGTCCTACCTACATTACTCTAAACTGTAGTTCACCCTATGTTCCAAACATAGGATTTCTATTACTCCAAATAAGATATGCCTTTTTCTGTAAGAATCGGATGATAATAGTCCTCTCTATATGAATATTAACTATAGTACTCCCTATGTTCCAATCATATTATGCCTCTTGCTCCCTACAAGAGATGCCTTATGCTCCAGGCATGAGATGCCTAATGCCATGATTACAGTGGCATAATTTCAAGAGCACTGGAATCTGTTCAAACATTCCATCACACCTCCTCATGATTTTTTTGTCCTTCATTCGGATCCTCATCCACATCCATGTCTAGAGGGACCCCCTAACGGCCTGGTCCCATGCAGCATCGGCTAACCTACTGTCTTGGGCCAACACCCAGGAAGTCTTTGGACAAAACATCGAGTCAGGTCCATTGTTTCAAACATGGTCAGGAGTCGACCCTCATTTGTTTGTCCCCATTTCAGGAAAACACGATCTCGATGCGGCGTTTCGGATGCGGTCAATTGTTATCATCCATCGTCATAGCACCCTCACAACATTGTGAATGTCATCCATGTGATTCAACTGGTTCATCTCACTATGTTTGGACTGATTCCAATGCCCCTTGTAATTATTCCTCTTGTGCACCAAACCATAGGTGAAGACCTCAATCAACCAGCATGTCAGGATGCCCTCATGGCCATACATGAGTAAGACATTACGAGCATCTTCCTTGCATATGCCCCATCCATGATTGTCTCACCAAAGTGGCACGCTGTAAAATTCCTTGTATAAGCCCCATTCATGATTGCGGCTCCAGAGCGGCACCCTGGAAGCTTCCTTGCGTAAGCCCCTTCAATGATTGTCTCTCCTTTGCGGAACCCGGGCATCTTCCATGCGTAATCCCCATTCACCATTTCCATTCCACAATGACACACGGTCTTCCACCCTGGAGTAATCCCCGACCCTCACAGGCCTCCATCCTGAAGTACGTCCAAACACCATGGGCCGCCCAACGCGTAAGCCCCTCTTTTCTTCCCATGGAGGAAAACATCGTGATGTGATCATCAGGTCCATGCAACCTCTTATTTCTCACACTGAGCATGACTCGAGTGGGCTTAGAATGAGCACATAACATGACTCTACCTAGGCCACCTCAGAGCGTAAGCCCCGAATGACCCATCCCGCATGACATAAAACTGCACACTGAAACTACGGGGACATTGATCCAATTCAATGAATGGTACGTAGGAAGCCTCCATGAGGTTGAAGACCACCTCTAGTGGACCCCAAATTCACCTTCACATCGGTTTGTTGACGAGACCCATCCCGAACAATGAGGACGTTGATCCATGTCAGGACATGGTACGTAGGAAGCCTCCCAGAGGTTCAAGCTCGTCACCCATTAGACCAAGGTCCTCATCCTCAAATCAGTTCACCGTCATCTATCTAAACTATGGAGACAATGATCAATGTCATGGAATGGTATGTAGGAAGCCTCCACAAGGTTCAATCGCAACACCCATCCGACCAAGGTCCATCCTCATGTCGGTTCACCAGAATCCATTCTAAACTATGTGGACTTTGATCCATGCTAATTCATGGTATGTACGAAGCCTCCCTAAGGTTCAATCCCACCATCCACTTGTACCAAGTTCCTTCTTCACGTCGGTTCTCCGACACGCCTCATATCCCAGGAATTTAAATTGTATCCCAATCCAGCGGTAATCCGTTTTGATCCCACCATCTAGTCGTTCCGACACCCCTTCACGACGGTGGAAAAACCCCATTCCATCTAAAATATGGAGACATTGATCCATGTCAAGGAATGTTACTTAAGATGCCTAACGTGGTTCAAGCCCAACACCCATTGGACCATGGTCCATCTTCACGTCGGTTCACCATCATCCATCTGAACTATTGGATATTTGATCCATGAAAAGGCATGGTATGTAGGAAGCCTCACGTGGTTAAAGCCTACCACCTGGTCGTTCTGATCTCCTTAACGTCCGCTCCCCAACACCTGGGCATCCTAGAGTATAATCCCCACACATCCATTACTGTACTATGCGGACATTGATTCCCTCCCACCGGGATACGTAGGATGTCTCTTCGAGGCTCAATCCCAACTCCACCATCTCCCTTGTGATGGTCCCATTTCATTCCCACTCTACTTCAATCATCCATACATCATTTATCCTGATTCTCACCCGAGTCTCCACATTATAGTGGGATCATACCATCCACATCCTCATTGCTCCTAGCAATACTTGGGCTGTTATCCACGCATAAGCCACAATATGTCTCCAGGTCGTTGTCCCTTGTGTACACCCCAATTCAGAACCCCTATGAACTATGTGGGTTTTGATGCATGTCCTCTACACATGATACATAGGAATCCTCCGTAAGGTTCAATCCCAGCCAATGGTAAACCATGGTGTTCCCCATCCTGGGGTGCACATTCCCCGATCCACCCCCAGTGGTGTTCAGATCAACCATTACACTGTGTCATCTCCCCTCCATGGGTCACACCACCTAGGATCCGTCCTCATTGGGTGTTCTGATCCATCCATTGTCCAGGTGTTCCCTCCTTGGGATGTTCTAATATGATCTGTCTCTATGGGGAATTCTGATCACTTTCACACCATCTCTACAAGACATTAAACTCGAAGCCTACCTAGTGATAAACAGGAGATGCTTGAGGGAAACCTCAAAAAGAATTAATTTGGCTTAACTATCTCCTATAGACGTTAAACATGCGGCATACCCTTTGTTAAACATGGATATATGAGGAAAACCTCAGATACATGAGTATGGGATGTGATTCCCTGCATTCGATGTGGGATGCCTCGTGTCCTCCACCCATTAGATACCCTCTTATGAGAATAATATAGGATCCCCCATGTCCACGAACCTAGAGATGCCCGGACAAGCTTGATGTTGGCATCCACTCTGACCAAATGACACTTCCCTGCCAAGACAACGTGGAATGTCTTGACGGGATTAGAGTAATTAACTGCCATCCATGAAGTTATAGCAACGATAATGAGATTCACGAACCACGACATAATCTATAAGGGAGACCCAGACTAGGTAATGAATTCTGATAAGGAATCCACGGAAGAAAGAACCAACATTCCATCATCTTGTTCCGATAAAGGAGCAAACGTCCTGAAACATGGATCAAATGCTACCCGCCTATGGAAAGCGGGAATGTGGGGCAACAACTATTCGTCCCCAAAGATAGATGTGTGCACCCTAGCAAAAGCATGGGAAACAGACATGAAATCAGGCCCTCTCAAAATATTATGGACATGAAACCAAGTCCACCCATAAACTTATGGCCATGAAGATAGGTCCACACATAACCATATTATAATAAAATATGGTCAACACATAACCTTATGGGCATGAAACTAGGTCCAGAAATAATATTTTGAATTTGAAATTTGTTTCTAAGAATACATAATATACTCATTATTTATCAATATTTTCCAAATTAATTATTTGGAATTTATAAAACCTATATTCATGTAATCATAATACATTCTTATAAACACCAAAAAACATTCTTTTTAATCATAACCCATGGATAAAGAACATGTTTCATTATCTTTTAAAGAATTCATAATATAATAATTCATAAAAATGTTATGGGTTTCACCAAAATATTGCAATCTCAAATATAAACCATATATAGATAGAATATATATAGAATCATTCGATCATATCCTCTTGAATTCATAATTAACATCAACGTATTCCATCATAGATGGGAATTTATTCTGAAATATCTCTTGGAAAATTTCATGAGTAAAATATTCATCATGCTTAAATTCATATAATAGAATCTTGAAGTCATTGACCGATCATGACATTGGTATATGATTTTCATGCTTTATATGATATAATATATATATCTTTCACATTTTAAGCAAAAAGTCAAATATACCTTATTATGAAAATTACAAGAATATTCTTTATAAAACATTTTTTAAAAATTAATAAAAGGAAAAAAATTTCATTAATAAATCCTTTCATAATAATAAAAATATTCATTTAATCATTTATAGAAAACAAGGACGTGTAAGAGAAATGATTTTAGAATGAAGGTAGAAATAAAGTTATTTAACATTAAAACAATATTTTCTTCTCTTTAATTATTAAATAGAGGAAAATGAAAGGAAAAAAGTATTCCGTGTAAATAAAAATATTTAAATAAAATTCAACATGTTATTGACAATTAAATCATAATATTTTATCATTAGAAACATAATAAAAATGAGCCCGCTAAATAATGAGTTTGTACCATAATAACATTAATAGTTTGGTTAGTTTTAAATAATAATAACCATGATAGAAAAACTGTTGATGTATATGAATATACCATAATTTTCATGATAATAATGATAAATTATATTCATTTTAAGTATATACAACACAAGAAACAAATATGCAGTGAATATGCCATGTATCTCGTAGAAATAAAAGTGAGAGGAAAATATCCTTCCTCCGGTATATAATTTCATTTTTCATATTTCAAACACATATATAATAAATATAGGTTTATTATAAATATATTAAATTTAAATAATAAAATATATCATACCACATATGATTTACTTATGGCCTTTTATAACATTCTTATTAACAAGTAATTTTAAAAATCACAATTCTGGAAATAAATGTTTGTTTTAATATATGTTTTGTTTTGATATTTTTGATCTTTTTACTCTGATATCAGTTTTTAAATATCAAATATTTTATCCATGACATAAATAACATATAAATGATTTATATACGTACTTTTAGTCATCCTTAAAGTTTATATATATAAAATGAATGACATAGTTCACGAGGAGGGTAGACCATATATATACATGAATGTTGCTTCAATTTTATTGAAAGATGAAATGAAATAATGGTCAATAATATATTAAAATTTTAGAATTATTTTAATTTCATATATATAATATATATTATTTAAATATATCCTTATTACCATCCATTTATATATAAAATAAAAAACGATTCATATCGCTTTGTGGAAATGGTAGTCCACACATACTAACATAAAACGTTGTCATTTCCAAAAAGATTGGAAGGAACGATGGAATATGTGAAATTATAATTAAATAATTATTAATATTTCATAAATATAATATAAAAAACTAAATCTATCATTATCTCTGGCAGTTAGAGGTGGTGATGGAAACAAAATTACATTGGTTCGCGAGCCAGTAGTGAGTCGTACAAAGGATCGACATTTTCATTTCGTATATGATGGAGGAGTAGATGGAAACAGGTTACGAAATAAACATAATAAAATCTATTTATATGTGAGATATTTATTTTATTATATGATCATAGTATAATAATATTTTAAGAATGTGGAATAATAAATGAAACAAAAAAACTTGGTTTTGAATGATACATCTTCCTCGGACAACCTAGTAATGATTTCACAAAAATTGTTTATAATATGATTTTATTATCAAAATAAGTCCTATATGACATCATTATAGAATTAATTAAGGTATTTTGTTAGATATTGGTTGAACCAAAATTCCTTGGATGTGTGAATGTGAGAAGAGAGGGGGTGGTGTATTACAAGTGGGGGAGATGACAAAACTGGAATTTCTAAAATGATAAATGTATAAAAATGTTTTAAACATTCCAAAAAGATAAAAAATAGATCATTATAGTAATTTATATGATATATGGTTTAATTATTCTTATATAATATTAGTATTACAAGTTTTTAGGTCATTTTAACACCGTTGTAAAACCGTTTAACAATATTTTTACTAATTAAATTTTACTATTTTTACTAATAATTGGGACCAAATATTATGATTAAATTTTCATATAATATTACAAAGTATAATTAAAAATATGGAATAAAATTTTCCAAATTCAATTCATATAATTTTTTTAATTTAATTTAAGAATAAATACACATACACGATGAAAAAGTGGTTGTCCAAATAAAAAGTTCTTCTAATTGTATGATGTTTTTATATTAAAATCAAACATAAAATTGATTAAAATGATATAAATTGTATAAATAGATGTATTAATATAATTAATTTTATTTTAAAAAAAATATTAAAACAAAATGGGAAATTAAAATGATTGTAATGAACGAAAACTTTAAAATAAAAAATGAGTAATTGTCACTATTTGTTATAAAAACGGGCCTTTTAAAAAATAATCAAAAATTAAAACTAATATAATTTTGACATTTTCTATTCAAAAATAAATATAATTTTTTCAAATAGATTTTAAAAAACTGCTAAAAAATTATTTCATTATTTTTCACAAAAAACAGTGAATAACATTTTATAGAAAAATAATTTTAAATCATATAATGGATTTACTAATAAATAAGATATATATATCAATATTTTTTCCTTATATAATACAATTATTTTTAATTTTAATATTGTGTTTATTCCTTTTTAATCTTCCATATTTAATGACTAGGTTATAATAGTCATTTTTAATTAATAATACTAATAGAATATTTGTATTCGTTAAAACTATGTGTCGTGTGTAATGAAACCTGTAGAATATATTAATGTTATTTGTAAAAATATATATCATAAAATCATTGAGAGTAAAATTACACCACCCAAATAATTAATTTCCACCTCAAATTTCTTCCACATTGAAAAAAATGAGGATACTTATGCCTCATCATATTTTTTGGTGCATATATTGTTTCTTTACGTTGGGGGCTTCTCTACAAAACATTGACGACAGGAATGGTCTCATATCATAAAAAACTATCTCTACAATTTACAATATCCATCGTCTATTATTTATAGGAAATATAATGATCCAATTGTATAACTTTTATATTCAATTCATGTGAAGGATCAAATATATAGTTTCTCAAGAGAGATACATTAAACACATTCTGGTCATAAGAGAGTTTTAGTGGCAATTAAAAATAATAAGAAACCTTCCCAACCCAATAACAAATATCAAAAGGGAAAATACACCTATGGATCATATTTCCATTATTTTCAAATATCAAAACCTTAAACCGTGGAGAAATTCTCAGAAATACCTTCTCACTGACTTGAAATTCCAGATTAAATTGAAAATTACTTGTATAACTTTTCTATCAAATTTGTATTTTCATTATAGGTTTCTGGATGGACCTAACCATCTCTAACATTTATTTAGCCTTTGTAGGTCCCATTATATTTATTTCTATGACTTTATCCCATCATGTTGTAGTTATAAATTATCTATATATGGGGATTCATAAGGAGCCACTTGAATTTTTGATTGAATCGAATTATTATACGAAAACTCAACTAGAGGAAGTGATTAATCCTTATTGATTCATGCCAAATGGGCATCAAAAAATTAAAAAAGAAATATATAAAAAAATATGGGTATTATTTCCCTAGGAAAAAAATGAACAATAAGGTGTCCATGATGATTCACATAGTGTGAATCTTTAGGAGACACCTGATCACATGTCCTAAAAAGGTCATGTAGATTATTGTGCACTGAGCGTAGCTTGAAAAATATCCAATGAAGCCCCATCAAAAAGAACTTATACTATTTATAAGACACCCTATATAGTTAGTTAACTTGTGGCAGCTACCAGACGAGCACCCCTAGGGCATGAGAATTGTCATGCGGTGGGAACCAGGAAATCTATCCAACGATCCATGTAAAATAGTTAGAAATAATCCAGAACGGTTGGAGCCTCTAATGGTCGTAAATTTCACACATTTCATCAAAAATATATAGAGTTATTTTTTTCAATAAAATTCACATGACCTCAAAATATTCCTATCCTTTTTAAAATAAACAATGGTAATAAAATGTCAAAGGGGAGAAAATATTGTAGTTGTGAAAATCACACGATACACCTATGTAGACTACAAGACACCATGAAAGTCCTAGGGTCATGTCCACCTAGTCACGCAAGAGACCACTGTCATTTATCCCCCATCACACAAAAGGATATAAACATGTTACAAAAGTCTCTACCTCCTCATTTGAATAAAAAAATAATCAAAAGGGGTTATCCATGATGTGATTGTACATCACCACAGGTCCTTTCATTGGTCATACATGACATCACTAATGAAAAAAGTGATTATCTTAAACAAAAATAGTGCAATATCACACGATCCATAAGACATTGAAAAATAAAATAATTAAATAGAAGATAAAATGGGGGATCCTTTTACAGTCGTAAAACTAATGTGACATTCAAGCATGACATCACAAGAACCAAGGAAAAGATAGGTTTGTCACGTAAATCCCCTTACAAATCCATTATTGTTTTATAACATATCCTGAATATGGAACCAAGGATCACACGAATGCCTTTCAGTAGAAATCCTGATCTGATGAAATTACATAGAAATGTCAGCATGATAATATGAAAGTCCCTTTTCATGTCCACATGATTCTTCAAGACCCCATTAATTGGACATAACCCAATAAATTGTAAATTCATGGGATGGTATCAGCGTAACTAAAAATAATGTGATTCCCCATGAATAACCTAAATTATTACCTTGTGAAGATGTGTGATTCCAAATCCATTCATCTACAATAGTATTAATTTTCATGATTCACACCACACAAAGTGGTGAATAACCGGGGTGTTGAGGCCTAAAAATCCCCCAACCTATACTGAAAAAGGGTGATATAAACAGATGTACTTTTATTTGGTGCCTCTCATAAGTGCACCCTTGCATAAAAGTGGATTTAATAGAGTGTCTAATATCACAACCATTATTGTTTTCCATTAGTTACAATTAGAGGAACAACCAGATCATTCATGAATCATGCATAGACACTTTGTGTGATCACTCATAGATAACCCAATGTAGATTTGGATGGTTACTGGAATGAAATCCCAAATATTTGATAAAATAAACAATACATATCACATGTTAACACTGAACAAGTCTTAGTTAGATGTAATAAATGTTTATATTAAAGGCACAGATATTGGAGGCTTATGTGATGAAAATATACACAAATCATCTTTCATTTATCATTAACCACCTGGGTCATGTGACATCAACATTACATATTTTCTAGGCCACAAAATGATCATTTGGAATACTATTTGGATCATTTGAAGTCCCCTAAACATATCATAGACAATAAAATTTATCCCCCTCTATGCATGCCTCCCATGTCTCGTGAAAGCCTCTGGGCTTACCATCCATGCCTCATAATGGTCATTAGACATGTCTCATAGATTATATTGCGACATCAATACATATTATAAAAATCTCATGGTATCATAAGGGTATGTTAACTAGATCTCGCGAAGTTAATCAGAAAAAATCTTCAAACCTTGTGATTCACTTTCTGTATGTCAGCTTTCTCTTGTGACATCCCCTAGACATGTCGACCAGATTTTGTGATAACACCCCTACAAGTTAGTTAGGACAAACGAAACCCTCCAAGACATATCACACTGACTCTTATGATTCCCTCCAAGAATTCATTTCATCATTCATGATGAAACCAAGGAAAGTCAATTGGATTATGTAATTTCCGAAATGTATGATTGTTGGAATCATACGATGTATTCTAGGACAAGCCAGTTGGTTATTTTGATGTCCTTGGACAAGTCAACCTTGATCACACGACAAACTTCAGACTTTCGATCCAAGTTATGCAACATCCCTTGGACAGGTCAAATGGTTTATGTGAATGTATTTAGATATTTCAATAAGACATAATCCAATATTTCAAGAAGACAATAAATTCCTTTTGAGTAGACAATCAACGCATGATAGGAAGACAAGAACACCATGTCAATGTAGTATCCATGTGCTTGATAACCTTATCCAGTATCCACAAAGGGAATCGTCAGTGTGTAATACCTAACCAAAAAAACAATGATAAATATAATTCCTACAATAACTATGATTCATATGATTCCTTATTAATGAGTGATATCTATAATGAAAATCTAAAGGAATATATTAGTGCATAAGTCCCACATCCGCATGTAGTGAGACTGAATTTTTTACATCCATTATTTCCAACACTGAGAATAACTCATGTAGGCTTAAGGAGTTGTAATAATAATGACTTTAATATAGTTAAACCAAATTTTTTTAGCCCCAATCAGAGGAATAATACGCTTTCCCCCCATATAATGGTGACCTCAGTGTGTAAGACCCAACTCGTTGAAATATGAGGACTCTGATTCCTTCCATAACCAGGATATGAAGGAATCCTTCCTTTTCCTCAAGAAAAAAATAAAATTGGAATCCATGACAGTTTAATTCCTTCCATGTCTCCAATATTACAACCATCAGGACCCAATATCTCTCATGGTATAATCATATTTCCCCATCCACTAATGGAATAAGAACACATTGAATTATGATGTCTTTGTTTCCTTCCACAACCAAGATTAACAGTAATCCTTCCCAATTCCCAATCCTTATCTCATATGGAAACCAAATTTAGTATAATTACACTCATTTCAATAACATTTAAACCATCAGTAACTAATCATTCCCATTGGATGATCATTCCACATAATCTATTTGTTGAACGAAAAGCCTACTAAACTATTATAACACTATTTATTACTATAACCAAGATATATAGGATTCCTTATTATATACTGATATCCAAAATAAACATCCCAATGTATAAACCAACAAATACGTCCCACATCAATATGAAATGAGGATAATTATATAATATCCATTGATTATGAAACCAATTACAGCTCACATTATCCTATGAAATTGCAATCGTTATATCATTTTCATAATGATTCCCCATTTGCCAGGTAAACCTCTGTGTGTAATCCCCAATTGTGGAATGATATGATTACCTCCAAATAAAAATATATTCCATTGGTCTAGTCCCAAGAGAATAAAATAATTACTATAAAAATGATTCCTAAGAAAATTGGAAAATGTTGGATGTCTCCTCGTGGCTCGATCTTGAATACTAGGTTTCAATGTTCCCACATATATGTCATTTCCATACAACATTAAACTTTGTAAATTTAATGAACTACATTGGTTTTTAATCCTACTATAAATAGGATTTGTAGGATACCTCATAGTGGCTCGTTCCCCTCATCGAAATATTAACCAACTCTCTTTAGGGTAGGATATTATGAAGTTTTTAATTATTTGGATTCAACAGAAAAAAATACCCATTACTATGAAACAGATGAAGAACCTCATATTCGGACATAATAATCCAATAATGAAATCCCATTATTCTTTCACATAAAATGTATTATACTATTGTCATTTTTTTAAGAAAATCGGTCTAGTATTTATATTTGGATGATATTTGTGAACATATCATAAATATATTAGAGTCCCAGAGTATGAAATAATTCCCCCTAAAAGGTTTTGATAAACCTGACATACCATACTATCATCCAATTAGCGATGCAAAGCGGGCTCGTGCCCCGCAGGCTTTGCAGGTTTGGGGAGGATGTGGGGTGGGGTGGGCCTAAATTCTTTGACCGTTTAGAGTGCGGGCCAAAGAGGGTTGAGCCCACGAGGGCGCGGGCCAATGCGGGTTGAGCCCGCACGGGTGCGGGATTTCCCGCATGCCTGATTTAAAAAAATATATATTATTTTTACAATATATGATTCTTTAACATTTTAGTTTTTTAATAAAAAATTCAGGGTTAAACGGTGACATATGATTTCTCATCGTAATGGTCATATTAATTCACCATTTATTCACATGTGAATTTAAAATAGGACTATATTTATTGTTTTAATATGATATTATATTATTTATAATGTAATTATTAACAATATTCACATGGTGTGTCAACCCATCTCTCGAAAAATGGAACTCATCGCTCCTGCGTATGGTTTCAATTCTATAAGAGTTATTATAATCATAATATTTTTTAGGTTGATTTAATTTTTTTATTATTTTATTTTATTTTATTATTACGAGAATTGGATAGAACCTCATAAAAAAACTAATAAATTCCTCTAAAACAGATCATTCCCTAGAGAGACTTCATTCATTCACAGTTTTAGTTGTTCACATCACCACACAATCAACATTATCATTCATCGACCATCACTGATCACTCACTTACTTTCTATAACAACAGTTTTCCACCACATTGGCATTACTGCATGCCACCATTAACCCACAAAAAACATTCCATCACATTATTTAAAACTCTAGTTATTGTTAATTCATACTTCTCCCCAAAAATACCTTTATGAATGATAAAAAATACAGTATTTAAATGATTATAAATAGTATATTTTTTGAAATGGTGGGTAATCCCGCGGGCAACACGTGGGTTTATGTGGGGCGGGGCAGGCGTGAAATTTTGTGTTCGCATTATATGCGGGCTTTTGCGGACAAACTTGCGTGGGCTCAGACCGTTATTGATGTGGGAACTATTGAAATATTCTATGATATTTTAACAGATTGGGATCCCGATGAATATAATTGTGACCAAAAGTTATCCCCACAAAATCATACCACTGTAAAAAGGCCTCCCATATCTCTCCGTTGAAACTAAAATGTTGGACCCAATGTGAATCATGAAATCTCCTTCACAAGATGAAATAGGATAGAATTACCAAGTATTATCAAACCATTTTATTTTCCCAATGAGGGTTCCTGATCATCATCATTCTAAGGATACTATAATGGTGAAACTTATGTGAATCTATCAAATAATATAATGATCTATTAATCATGAATTCGTCCATTTTTGTTTTCATAATGCAGAAAAAATGATGTGCATGCGGTAAAGCCATAAAATAGGTAGATTGTTAGTTTTCCATATATCATGACACTTTTATTGCATAACAATCATTGATGATAATCCTGGCATAAATCATAATACTGAACTTCTATAATATGTGTTCCCTTGAATTATGTCCATCCTTGCTTTGATAAGTCCACATGAGTAGAATTGATGGATTAGGTATAAACAAAAAATTGTGTTAACCATTTATATCCAAATTTGCACATCATGCGTAAAATATTGAACAAAAAAAGATACCTTGTTTCTTTTTTTTCTACATGATCATATATACCACACTCAAAAATAGTTTCCTAATATGAGATAATGTATTCTTCAATTGACATTCTAGAAAATCAGTTATGGCTACAACCCTTCATGTTGCAAAATTACCTCACCCACCTTAAAAATTATACATCATGTTGAATATACAATGGTCCAAAAATACCATCAACATGATACAATAAAAAATATTGATGATTCCTATGAGGGTCTCTATGTAATGAATCCAAAAAAATTCATCATTCAATGAAATATACGTCAATGATAGTGGACCACATTTCCATAACAAGCCACATGAAGAGATTATCCTTACAATGTGATAATAAACGCCTTCAGTATCTGATGAAGGTGGACCAGTTGGTCCAATTGAACTCTCATATAGTTTAGGATCCATTGATTAGGGATCCTATAAATCATCTTCATCAACATTATCCCACTAGTACTCATCAGTCTCTTGCTCTGGGTAGCACCCAACAAACTGCCACCTCTGATAACCATGCATTAGAAACAAGAATGATACATCTGGTGAAGAATGATATGGATAACCATCAGTGGGTTCATATCCCCACTCCCACTGAATATGTCTATCAGTATATTCTGTTAGTAAGTAGAGAGCTAGCTCATGTCCCTGTTTTCTCAGAGAATGTATTAGAGAATATTTCTATAATTGGTATGAGGGAGATTCGTGTTCGTAACCCCATGATTGAAGCATATTAGTATATTATAGAGGCCTAATGAATACATAAGTGGGATCTTATCCCCCATAAATCATATTAACCTACTAGTATATTGTTGATACATAAAATTTGAAGGCTTATATCCCTATGTACACTTTTCTAATATGAAATTACATCGTAGAAACAGCTTAATAACTCCACTAGATTATTCTATAATTGGTACATATGTAGTTACAATAACATTTCCATATCCTATATCCTAGGTATCTCGCCAAATTGATCATTATGAAGAAGTGGTTAATCTAGAGCAAGATCATATTCTTTCTCCCATACAAGAGGATTATAGGCATATTTTGGTAATGGTTGAGGCATCAAAATGGGCTCATATTCCCATTCCAACTGGGGATTACTAGGTGAGAGTGTCACATTCCTTAGGATAGGGGTAAATTCATATAAAAAAAATTCTAGTGACATATTCTAAAGTCCAAGGCATGTGATGTTATCCCAATTATATATGGGTCTCACCAATTGAGAGGGGCACAAGCATTAAGGAAGTTTCATATTCTCATTAAAGAAGACCAGTGGAATACTCCAAAGGCATTAGATCACACTCATATCGCTTTTCTGGTCGGGGCATACAAATTTAGAACGGAACAAGCCTCAGGAAATACTCATATTACTATTACATATTCTTCCAATCATATTCTAGTAGATCATTGAATACATGCACATATACCTACTGATGTTGATGAATGACTGAATAGTCATCCTTCTAGGGTAATAAAGAAGTTTACTCATATCCCTTCTCCCATTCTGGAGGTCTGTAAGTATATCGTAGTGGGGAATGTGTATTCAGACCATTATTATATTCTTGTTCCAACTAGGGATCACCATATGATAGAGTAACATGCCTCACAGAAGGCTCATATCCCTACAAAAAATGTTCGACATCATATTCCAAAGGATCAGGATTGGGTTCATACTCGTATTCTGACTAAGGATCTCTATGTGAGAATGAAACATGCCATTGGATAGGCTCATATCCTTATCAATAATGAGGATTCTCTTGGACATATTCTAAAAGATTCATTATAGTAGGATGATACTCCGGCTACACAAGATGGTAGTAAACATGTTTTAGAAATCGTCATATAGAAGTCTAATATCCCTAAACAATTATAGAAGGCATGTCATCATATTTAATCGATGATGTATAAAGAGGATAAAATACATAATCTTGTGAATTTCAGTTCTCTAGAATTTGTTTAAGACACATTTTGAACTCCTCAAGGGTATGTCAACTCATCAAATGAAGAAGAAGACAATAATTACCATGATAATACTCATCGTGGTAAAGTTGATAAGGAAAATAGGGACTCTAATCCTAACATCCTACATGGTAAACTTCCCCACAATGGTTTCTATAATGGGAAAGGAACCCCCCCCCCTTTTCTAGACACCTCAATATAGAGTCATGTCCAAAAATCAGACACCTTCATATAATGAGGTGCTTGAAACATTGGGGTCAACCACATATTGTTCCCCCATAAACATCAGGAAACACTCCACTCTAGTCAGTAGGCGACCCGAAGATGCATCTTTTGTGATATAACCACTATGTTCAATCCCATTACCACTTCTGACTATGAGGTCCCACATAAACAATAAAGTTAGTGCATGGCATATCTAAACCAAAATATGTGGGCTAATCATGTGCACTAAAGGATAGATATTTCTCTTATCTAGGATATGAGTATCAAATTCATCTCATCAATACAGTATATTTCTACCTATATATGGACACCTTTTCAATCGCTTGGAACTCAAAAATTGAGGAGAATAAAAAATTTATATGAAATGTTTCTCTCAACACCATGGTAACATTACAATTCCAAATTTTCAGAGCATCACCATATGTGAATGTCTCAGGATCTATGAAATATAGGTAATTAAACTTTACAATGTCCCTAGAACAATATAACCCTTTAGATATGATTTCATTTAATGTCATAGACTCTAGAGAGATTTGAGGACAATGTGATGACCAAGATAGTTGGTCACTAGAATAGAATTCCCCTACATCATTGATGCCCAACCATCATGAGTGGATGAAAAGGATAAACAAAATGTATTTGAACCGGCCCATTCAAAGAAAAAAGAATGCATTTTATAAATGGAATCCACACTTTCAATCAACATGAAAGCATTATATAAAACTGAATCACATCTTGGGTTACCATTTAACCTTACCCCTATACGAGACCAATTGTGCCAAATCAAATGGGATGTAGTAGAAACTGTAATAGTATATGTCTAGGAGTGAAACCAACCCACTGGGTTGGCTGAATATCTACCATAACCTCCACCCATCATACAATCAATTGTAAATATTATTTGGTATATATCATTATCAGTTTCTTAGAAACCATAGCCCAGTGGGCTGGGGGAATTTCTATTTCAATCACCATCTCTATGTTCATCTTCTCATGATATGGTCCTAGGTGAATCAATGGTTATTCTAAATCAACCCCATCCTACTGGGATGATAAAATTTATATCTCAATGTCCATCCCAATATTCATCACATCCCAAATAGGAATCATTGGACCCTCAAAAACAGAATCAATCAATGACAATTGTGGCCCTAGATAACCCTGAGGCCATAGAGATTGGGTAATGTTCATCACCATCATCACCCTAGATAGAATCATTCATCTCCAAGCTGGGATGAAAATATCAACGATTGATGTCCCATTCATTCCTCCCACTATAAGAAAAACCAATGTTATTCATGATTTTTTATAAATTCAAGACCAAAAAATCTCTCAATGTAATTACTTACAGGACATGACATGATGAGTGTACGATGAAGGAAACAATAGCCCGCTAGGGTCACAATCTAAAATGTGCTAATATGGCCTGAGGTTTGAGTAATAACCCTAATTAAAGTTGTGCAGAATCATGTTATAGTATGAAAAGTACTAGGACAACAACCATTTCCCAATATTCCTCTATGAATTTCATCACTATCATAAAAATCAATATGGTGGGTCAAGAGTAAAATGCATAGGGCCACAACATGGAATGTATACCCCGATAGGGGGTGATTTGGATTCACCAATGGAGGATGCATGCACCCAAAACAAAATAAGTCTCTAAATTATGGCACCATAGATTATTGAGTTTCCAACTCTACAGCATATCACTACCAATGATAAAGGGAATTATGTGGCTATGTCAAAATCAAAACCCATAATAATTGAGGTTCCATCCACAGAAATAATCATTACAATATGATAATGAGATATAATATATCATAAAATTCAAAGAGGAACTACTTTGTGTTAATATTATCATTGGGCATCATCTTTAGGATGAGGAAAATATTCTTTTTCCCATCAATCTAGAATGAGATGATCTGCCAATAGAAGAGTTATATAAGCATCTGACTGGTTGATGATCCAAATAGCCAATCTGTATAAATGAGAAAGACTAAAATGACCGTGAAATCCCTATGCTAGAGAGAAATATTCTCCCTTACTAGTGTGACCATTTAGTCTTAGAAAGAATTGATAATTAGTGGGAGATGAAGGAAGAGGCACCTCATCCATCCCCATACACTACATGTGGGAATGAGACAACTAAAAAAACAATACCCCTAGTTCTCCTTAACATCATCAATCCCCTTGATACTAGAATGGAAGACATGATGGTTTGATGCATAACTATGAAGTATGAGAGGAATCTATATCATGAGTGGGTGTATGATACTATTCCCACACCCAATTTTATAAATCCTACCTTATATATCTTTTATAGTGTAGGATTCCTCGAACAATATCTCACATACTCAGCGTCATTATTGGTTATGATTTTGGGCCCTTGAGGTTAAAAGGAGGCTTCAAAGATGAGGTATTTTGTATAAACTTTGTCAGGGCCAACCTTTTTTTGGTACATCAGTCTGATAGTAAGATATGTTACAAGATGGGACGACCATATTCACCAATTATTTTATCAGCTCATCTCTTCGCTGATGAAATTAAAAAAATTCAACCTAAATAACTACAATCAAAGTGAAAATTATACCGTGTATAACTTTATATACATATATAATTGTTTATCCTATTTAATTAGCATCCGTCTCTCATAAGAGAAATAAATCGAACCCTGTTATAAAAATATTTTGAATGATCTTAATACGCCTCTGATCCCAATGAAGTTTCTATGTAGGTTATGTGATTTCATAGAAATAACACAATGATTGAATGATACCATATATAAAACCCATTCCAAATCCCGACTCATTCCCTCATTATAGGGAAAAGGATAGGAAAATAAGAACCTTGAGTTATGACTCTCAAGATAGAAGTAGTGCATATCCAAACACCCTAATAGGTCTCTATCCTCCCAAAACCTCATTTTGAGCGATGATAACCATAATATTTGCCTTGTCTAGAAGAAAATAGAAATTAGAGTTCCATGAAATTTGGGGAATGAATGAAAAAATCATACTCTTAAAAAATGAACATGTACCCAATTATTTCATGGAAGCCATGGACAATAACCTACTAAAGGTACCCTATCTTAGGAAGCTCAATTATTTCGACCTCACTAACCATCCTGACATTTTCCATTTCCATATGAGGTTGGGTCATAATATATATAACTTCATTGACTTCCAAGGCATCCATCAAGGCATGGTCAATTCTGTAATGGTGGTCATAGATAAATCCTCATAGTAGGTGTCACACATAACCATTTCTTATTCATAAAAATAGGGTTATTGGAAAAAAAGATTCATCCAGGATTGAATAGAAGTTCAACAACAAGATGACTTAGAAAATAGTTTATGAGTTCATGCTACCCAGTGAGCATAGATGCACAGAACCACAATAGTTCAATTTCCCAATAATGTGACACCAAAAATGACTCCAAAAAGTGGGTGTGACAATCAAAAACGAGAATAATAAGAATAATAGGAGTCATATTCTTCTCCAACGCAAGCTATGACTCTTCAAGATTTCGTCCCTAAAGTATATGAAACATAGGTTCTGACCCACCTAATGAAATCCTTATCATATAAAGATATCATATTTTGTCCGTTAAACATGATACACTTACAATAACCCTTCTCCGATGATGATTATGCCTCAATGTATGAGTTCCCAATGCCAAACTAGGGAATAAGTGGCCTCGTGTGCAAGAACCAAGGATAATAGAGACAATAAAAGAGTGTTAGGACCCAATATTTTGGCCTTCTACCCTCGAAGAACATATATGTAGCTGAGACTAGTTGTAAAGAAAATATAAAAGAATTAAAAGTACTTGTAGGTGTCCCACAACCCCTCAACGATCATCCTCACCCAGTTTTCATACATGTCCATAGAGAAGGGGTTCGATTATCCGATTAGTCCAGATAATGGGGAAGGATGAAACAAACTATGAAATTGGTCAAATATTATCCCATGACATCTTCATTATCACCCTAACCATACATCACAAATTCATTGATTATTGAACCACATTTCTTGGATCATCACCTTCTTCCAATGTGTTGACCTAGGGAAAAAATTACAAAATTTTGAAATATCTAGTGGTTGTCCCAACAACGCTCTAAATACTCAATGTGCCCCATTATCAAATTAAATCAGAGACTAACTCATTAAATCCCTCAAAATACCAATGGAATTCAAGATATAAGTCACTATATCTATGATATTTTGAATGGAGACCATGTCAGTAGAATTCCATGTCACCATCTCATTCACATGCTATGATTAGAAAGATGTCATATATGGACACATCTGACCCCTATATGTTTTAGGTAGACACGATAATGTCAATATCTGAATGTCTCTAATTAATAATGTATCAAGGAGAAAAATTATCCATATTTAAACCCTTAAATTGTTTATATATATTTAAGGTTATTCGTCTCACACATAGTTAATCATTCAAGTGTATGATAAGCATGGGAAAAGACCTATTGGGAAGATAAAACTCAAAACTGAGTTTGGGGATCTCACATCTATTGTTGAGTTTATAGTTATCTAGTTAGACACTTCATTAAATGTCCTAATTCTATTTCCGGGACACTACAGTCACATGGTGGTACCTTAAACATTCCAGCAATGTCTAAAATACCCCATCCATGGAAAATTCATAAAACTATATTGTGAAAAAGATCCCTTCTAGGAATGAAAATCCACATATATTGAAGCATTTTTATACTAAATAGGAGGCAAATTACTAATGGTGGGTGTGATATTCAGGTTATTGCTCCCAAAATCTAGAGGAATTCCCATTAAAATCCCTAGAGTACAGTTGACAGTGACTATTTTCTCCACATAAATCTAGTTGAGGTAATACACCTAGCCCTAGAGTCCTATGACCCTCCTATCCCTATAAAAACTATAAAAAACCATCAGTTTTGACATATATATATAATGAAAAATGTAATATGGGGTGATAATGTCTCTTCTCATTTCCTATTTCACCTTGATAGTGATATATATTCAAAAAAAATTATACCTAAGTCATAGAGTGCCTACATAGACTCAAAAGTGTAAGATGAACACGTTGAACTTAATAAAACCCCTCCCACATTTGATGAAGGTGTCTCTACCACTATCGATGAGCTTAGGTAGCTGGATCTAGGAGAAAATGAAGACCCATGACCTACATTGATTAGTGAATCCATGCCGCTCCATGAAAAATATATGTACATTTCCCATATAAAGACATAGTGATATGTTTTCTCTTGTAACTATACACAAATACCTATACTAAATCAAGATGTGGCTTCACACCATATTGTCTTACCTGATGAAAATCGGGGCTTCAATCAAGAATCCAGGCCGATATACCCCTCTCATTTCACCAATTTAGATAATAACATTTACAAATTGATAAAAAAAATTTGTCTGAGAATTTTAATACCCAATATGAATTACCAAAATCATCCTTTACAAGAAAAATAAAGGCCATATTATGGTCTTTATTGTTATTTTTTATCTTATTTAGTACTAACCAAAGGATTATTTCCCATTTCGGATCATAGATCTCTTTATTAATGAAAATGTAGGCTTCTAAGCCCCTTCCATCATGTATGGGTTTTCACGGTACAATAAAATTAAGATTTACCATCAAGATAAAAAATCAGGGAGCCCCCACGGTTTGTATTTTATTAGTTCATTAACTATTTATAAAAGAAGTATTTCACTACATATGAAAGTTCCATGCATAATATCTTTAATCTATTATTGGGAAAAATAGATGAATACTATGTGAACATCTTGATGGTCAAATCCTGACAGCGATTTGACCACATCATGAGTCATCAAACAATATTGGACAAGCTACAAAAACACGGTCTAAATATGAATCCATGACTATCACCTTCATGAAATCATCAGGGAATTTACATGGATTTATGGTATTCCACCATGGTATCGAGGACAACCTAGTTAAAATTAGTTCTATTTTAGTAATTACCCCCACCCAATCTCAATGAAATGAGGGGACTCTAAGGGATCCATGCCTACATTCATCATTTCATTACAAAATTTTCCATAAAAGCCCAACATATAACCAGGATAATGAATAAGGTAATCCCCTATAATGGGGTGGGGAATGCCAAAAATCCATGGAAATTCTAAATAAGTTTCGAATCTACCCACAGATTCTGATGCTTCAGGTGGAAGGGAGTCCACTCATATTTATTTATCTATCATGGAAATGTCACTAGGTACCTTCCTGAAACACAAAAATTTTGCATGGATCAAGAACTCTATCTATTACCTCAACCAAACAATTCTAGGTACAGGGGCCTAATAATTTGATCTTGATAATAAACGACTTTCCCTCATCTACACTTTGAAAAATATGTGTAATTACTTACAGAACAATGAAGTCCATTCGGTCACTCATATAGATCCACTCAAATACATCATTGGTATCCCCATTCCAACTAGGCATATGGCATGATGGGTGGTCATTCTAAAACAAATAAGACATCCAGTTCATGTAATAACATGTAGTTAAAGGGAGATATCTAACTGATTTCCTCTTGGCACATCCCACCATGGAGAATACAATGATGGATATCAAGATCCCTGATGTGGGGGTCTTCTATTCCCATGAAACTCCCTAATCATGGGTGATGTATTTTGATGGTTCCTCCCAATTTCCTATCTAAAAAAGAACGGAAAATCCAAAGCTCAATAATTTTGGAATAGGGATTGTATTTGTATATCCAGAAAATTAATTTCTCCCTACATTTTCTCACTATCAGAGGGTTTCAAAAATAATGAGGCAAAATACCATATCCTTATCACTGGCTTAGAACAATCCCTATAACTGAATATATCCTACCCAGATATCAAAGGGGATTCATAACTATTGATAGAGGAGATAAATGGATAATATTTCATCAGAAATGATTAATTTTACCATATCATTGTATACATAATGGGACTAATAGAAGAGTTACCTTTTGAGCCCACATTGCATCATGATCCCCGATTATAAAATACTCATGACCACACATTGGACAATGTAACCACAGTCCCAACCAACCATGATTAGGAGGATGTAATCTTTTATACCATGAGCTAAAGAATGGTCTCATCAATGATAGTCTATGATATAAAAGAAATAAATTAATTCAACACCACCCCTGATTGTGATTAAACAGTATCCACCCAAGATGGATGGATTCCATAATGGATTATCTAAAAAATGGGACTATCCTAATAGATATACATGGAATGAAACTGATTCAGCGTCGTTAAAAAAACATTACACTTTATGGTGGTCAAAATGATCAGAAGTCCCTATACCAGAATAGATTTGATATAATCATCCTGATATTAATAATAGAAATAGAGATTATTTATGTAAGGGGATAAGTCCATGGGGGATCTTGCTGCACTCATTAGTATGGGACCACACTCTCACACAAAATTTGGGGGGTGTATTATTTCTATAAATCCATGATACAATGCTCTGTGTAATTCATAAATAAATTTTACACATCCTAGATCCATGGAAAATTCATCCATAAAACCCCAAAATTTTTATATACAACTATATATTCTTGGCCATTCTCTGTTTGGGGAATGATTGTTGTGGGACCACATGCCCATCCATAACTAAGTAGTTTAAAAACATCCTTATTGCTACCGACATCTTTTCGAAATGGGATGATTCAATAAACCTCAATGAATTCATGATTCAGAATATTATAAACTTTGTAAAGTCCAATATCACCACCTAGTACATAGTCCCTCACACAATATTGATGGAAAACAACATGATATTCTATTCTACATAGTTGAAGAAACCGATTAGGAGTACAGTATCAGGTCCAATCAATCATCTCACAATCGTGAAATGGAATATAGAAATATAGAGGCCTTCAATATGACACCATAAAATATACTATATAATATGGTGAACATGGATATGAAGTATTGATCGGACATGTTCCTTTATGATTTATGGTCCTACCACACCACCACATATATTTATACATAAGAAACTCACTAAAAATTGGTGTTCGAGAATGAGGATGTGTTACACATTTAATTCTATCTTCCTTCACTCTGAATATCCATATGTGGATAAATAATTAATGACATGAAGTAAAAAAACAAATTGGATGAAGTGGTGGGGATTAATGAGAATATTTTTCTCATTTTCACAACATTGAAATCCATCAAAATCAAATCACACAAGCCATTAATAAAAAGTTTTACCTCCATTAATTCCACCATATAGAACTGGGGTTGGATATTAGCACCCCAATGACACTAGAAAAGTCGCCTCAAAATTTGGAACCAAAATGGGAAGGGCCTTATATCATATATAAGGTCTATAATAATAGAGTTTACTCAATGGAAACAAGGGATGAGTAATTTGTCCACCCCTCACCAATGCGATGTTTCCCAACAAATATTTTTCATAACATTCATAAATATCCCCTTATCCTGATTTTATGATGTTATATTGTATAATATAATCTAGGTTGTATGAATTTAATCTATACATGATCTTCCATGAAGTAAGAGGTTGAACTACACAATTTCTCAAACCCTAGAAGGAATACATTAAACTGTAGAACATCTCAAGTCCATAGAACATAATGTTAAACACTATTGAACAGGTCCATACTATAAAAAAATAAACAACATATAATAATTACTCACTGAATGACGTTAAAATATATAGTAAGCTACATCTCACTTATTACTCACCACAAATGACCATGATCTGTGCAATGGAAGGATGAAGTTCCCATATCCCCATGTGAGAGTTATCTTCACATTTGTAATATCATCATCCAAGAACTACATGTGGATTGTTTCATTCCATAAAAGGATTTATAGAAATGCCCAATCCTCTATTAATGTGCCTAATCATAATTTCCATTTCATTTACTTTAGGTGATCATCATCCATATCACATGAAATTAATCTACACAGTATATTTTGTTACCACATGACATAAAACTGAAAGGATCCATAATGTTAATTTCATTTCACATCAGTTTAACCATTACCTAACCGTAATATTTAAAATTGCATGGATGATTTCCTTGATACATGACATTAAAATAAATGGGTTTCTAGAACTATATATGGATTGATTATCATTTTCAATGATATTTTTAGGGACACCTTGATCATAAATCTTGGTCTATAAACCTCAGGATAAAACATTAGCATGTCCAATCCTTAATCACTTCTACATGGTGACAGGAACCTGTTCTATCCCTTATATCTCACACTAATCACATCACATGTGAGATAATGAATTTCAGTATGGGATTACCTATACAAACAATGCATAAAAACTCATGATAGGATCATTATTATATTGAATGAGAGTCCATAAAATCCATACCATGAGGCCTAACCACATGTCACAAAACTACATGGTTGATTCCCCATTCACAACATAACATTTCACATTCTTATGGACCTCTCATGAGATGAAAAATATTATTGGTAATTGGTCTCCAACCACACCTCTATTCACCAACAATGTGTGACATGATTACTTAAATCACATGATACCTAATGATGCCTGAATCTCCAACCATAAGTCCAGTCACAACAAATAAAAATGAAAATCAACCTCAATTTGTATCAGTCAGATTTGTGCAGAAAGCATCTATTTCAAGTACTACATGTTTCTTTATTCCTATTAATATGGTATATGAATTTAATGATAGATTTCCATCCATGGGTACAACCAAAATACCCCATGTCATATAAGAAATCCAACATATTTCTGCATGACGTTAAACTATATTGTTCTTCGAGATCTCTGTGTTTCTTGATTTCTATAATCATATGATACATAGTGACACCTAGATATCAAATAATGGTCCCATATACAAAAAACAGCTGAATTAATGACCATATATACATATGGGTCCAACGTGTATACTGAGTTTTTTATTTATGAACAGCATGTCGATTGATTTCTATCATCATGGGATCTATAGTGAATCTTAGATATCTAATTCTATTTTCAAATAAAAAATCCAATACACAAATCATTATCAATTGATGATTAAAATACAAGGAAAAAATCTTGGATACATAATGTTAAAACTTCACAAAAAAATACATCCTTACAACACAATGATAAACTACAAGGGAAATGTAATTACCACATGATGTTAAACTGCATGGAAGAAAATAATTACCTATTACTAAATGTTAAACTATACATACCATCATCTATTATCCACCTTTATCAAAGTACCACAAGATATGTATCTCAGTTCTCCATACCATTGGGTTCTTTCGTCATCGTTTAAGCACCAGAATCCATAAATCAAAATTCACGTCTTGAGCACCTCATGATTCCCCAAATCATTCATTGACCTTGAAAAATGATACATGGATTCAAGGGTCCCTTCTTTATAATGGATGAGTGCCTATGGATCTTGAATATGAGCCTATGGTCATCATCCAAATACATCACTCTAAAAAATGGATTTCTGATACTTGTGCACCCTGAAGTCTCCATAGAAGAAATCATCACCTTAGTGTGTTATGGGACATTCCATGTAAGAATATCCCATTTCATTACCCATGACCTAAGAACCTCAAACCAATATTTACAACATTTTAATCTCCCACTCAAAATGATTTAGGGGTACACTTGACCCTAGGTATCCTAATTTGGCTCCTTTGTATCATCCTCCATATGAGGTTCATGGGTTTCATGACCGTAAACTGACAGCACTCAAGTAAAATTTAAATGTCCTTAAAATCTATCGTATAATTTTCCAAATTTCATGGATGTAAAATGTAAGTGAAATAGAAAAAAAACTTATCAGGTTGAAAAAACAAAATGGATGGCCTATGAAAAAATAATGTATTTACTGGCTGAACTCTTTATCTCTTGTGTTTAGGAAAAAAAATGGGTACAAATACATAAGGAATAAATCTAAAAGGTCCTACTATGTAGACCTACAAAAATAAATTCTTTTATTTTTGGAACCCCTAATTAGGAAAATGTTATGGTATTGATTTTTCAAATAACTTCACCAATAGCATATATTATCTAAGCGATGACACAACTTTTAGGGTGCTCGAACCCTTATTGTATGTTACAATTTATACAAATAAATCATCACGATATGAGTGACTCGAATCACCATAAACCTTCCAATTCCCTTGGAAAATTATACCTTGCCTCAAGGGACCCTTTATTTTAATATGCATGTATTCATTTCGCTTATGTATGTGCTTCTATGTCTGTCAACCAAATGTGTCACTCTGCAAAAATGGATTTCCAACCCACATGATACATAAAATCACCATAGAAGAACTCAGTACCTCATTGTGTTTTGGAAGATTCCCAGTATGATTCTCCCATATCATCCCCTAGACAAAATCACTTTGGACCGTGACTTACAATATACATACCGAAATATCTGTGTTGATGCCACTTCCTCAAAATCGCATCATCTTGTTTTTTAACCATTATCAATGAATAAATGTGACACTCCATTACCAAACATTTGATTTTCCACATCTCGTGATTTGAAACCATAGGTATTTGGTACCAATCTTCAAAATCAAGAGATGAACAACCCTAGGTTTCCAGAACCATTCCTGGATGTCTTTCCATTATACCCAATCTCATCATCTGGAGTTCAGTCATTGCAAGAATGGACCTTCAATAATTGTGAGCCCTAGAAACACCATGGAGTAACTTAGCACCATTGGGTGTTATGGGTCCACGCCAACATGTCTTCCCCATCCCATATCCACTAACTCATGCTTTTGGGTTATGAATTATATCACACAACCCCAAATATTCTGGTTGACCTAACATCCCTATTATTTCCCCATAAACAAATATTTCCACAATAAATCATCCATGACCCATGGTAAATTATAGATATACCTCAATTTGACAATGATTCTGACACTTATGTTATTTTACCTACCAACTAGAGGGGTATCCTCTTTATATTAAAGGATATATGATCCTCCTGAGCCTCAACAACACAATTGGAGAACTCAAACCGATATGGTGTTTTTTGTCCCTTATAGAATCTTGGAACCATATTACATGATTATCGATCATGTCCTAGAAAAAATACATTAAACTATATAGAATCCAATGTTCTAAGATAAAATACCCTTGGCATCAACAATAAGAGGTCCGAGATAAAATTCCCTAAACTAAAGAGATAAATGGTATGAGTAAAAAACCAAAAAATATAGTGGTAAAAGTTCTGATAAAAAATAACCTAAACTATTGTGGCTAAAGGTCCAAGATAAAGGACCCTAAACTACATTAATAGAATGTCTGATATAATAAACCAAAATCTAAAGATATAGAAGTTCGATCTAAAAACCATAATCTACAATGATGGAATGTCTAAGCTAAAAGACCCTAAATAATTGTGATATAAGGTCCATGATAAAATACCCTAATCTAAAAGGATAGAAGAATGAAGCTAAAGGACCATAAACTACAACACAATAGTGATTTAGTCTGCAATAATGGAAAATATTATAAGGCCCACCATAGGGACTTGGAAAAAAGCATGCTACACTCTCCTAGTCTATCCACATTGGAAAAAGATAAATAACTCACCCTCTAGGACATGAATTCTATCTAATTATCCTTTTTTTAATCATGTAATCTCACGATAGATAGAGTAGTTATAATAATAAGAAATTTAATGTTGTTTTGAATTCATGATGACTTCATGGGAAGAATATATTATGATTTAAATATTCAAAACCAAAAATTTAGGTTTACATAAATAATAAAAATGATGGTTATCATTTGATATTAATATAATATTAGATCAAAAAAATGTCATTCACATCATGGATAATATAAAAAATAGATATAAACATGAAAGGTTGGAAATATCCATTCATTAATACCATTTAATAGGTAGAATATCCACATTTCAGATTCTCTCCAAGAATATCATCCAAAATATAGTGCATATCAATGTTTGAATTATAATTATATTTGATTGGCTGAGTATTCCTAGTTGGAAAGTGTCCGGCAAGAAGCGTTAATTGAACACTGATGTTCCCCTAACACAAACTATTTTTCTTCTTCATTTGGATAAAGAGTCCCAACTAATGTAGTCATATCATTAACTGTATTTTGACCAAATTCTAAGGAGGATGATGATGTTGAATGGTCAGATCGTCAGCGAGCTATGATTTCCTCATATTTCTATACTTTCAATTTCTATGAATCCATGTGGTATTGCAATTTAGATATAAACTAGAGACTATTCTCCAGTAATTCCAATTCCTCCTTAATCTTTTTGGAAAAGATATACTCATTTTAATGATCTTGAAATCACCTCTCCCTAGTGGACACATATTTCTGAGTTAGGATAATTTATCTCATGATTTTGTTTAGTGGATATCAATAAAAACCATCTACCCCATGTAGTTAAATAGTAGATTAATGTGTTCCCCTTGGTCATGAAATGTTTCAAAAGGAGTCTTAGTAATCAAGGCATAATGATACTATCAAATCATGGTACATCTTGTATGAGATTTTTTGAATGATGGGATGGGAATGAAAAAATGAAGAATATCCAATTGAGATGACAATAAATCATAATAGGATTCTCAATATATATCTTCCCCAAAATGGTGGAATCACCGATTTCTTGTGATGGAGGGATGATTTACTTGAAAAATTTGTTATCACAAACTGGATGGCCATCACTAGGCTGAGGGTGCTTCCTCGATTTCTCACCCAAGTCTTGAATAAACTACATATTTTTCAGGGATAGAGGGGTTGGTGAGGCTAATGTATTTTCCACATTATGAAATTATAATCCTAGAACACCACCCTTATAGACTACTACCCATGACTAGGCATAATCCGAAGTATGAAATTTATGATTGTTAGAAGATGGAAGAATGATCTCAGCATTTGTGTCTTCATGCACCAACATCATCCAAAAAAAGAAGATAATCCAGAGGTTTCTCTCTCCACACACACTATCCAAATAGATAGGGGATACCCTTTGGATGGATTATAAATTAATAGATAACTAATAAGGTTAATATGGATTGTAGTTGATCATATTATGCATCCTAGGTGCGGGAACCCCATCATGATGGGATATCTAGTATGACCGATCATGAAAAGAGCTACATCCATTATCAATGATCAACCAAGTTGGTGTAGGATAAGGGGTAAAATAAAATCTACCAGATCTAATCAACATACTTATAACCACATTGGATCCTAGTGACATAACCCCGACCCTTGATATGTTCGAAAACCTGAGATGTGATATGGCATCGGGGATCCTAGTAGCATAGTAGAATTCATATAATTAGAAATTATTCCCAATTTATCCAAATAAAAGATGGAAATGACCACAAATTATATAGGGGATGCGTTATTTTTTTGTATGGACCATGTCCTGGTGAAGGTTTTCAAGGGTTTTCACCCCAAAAGTAATGTGTCATCCATCCTCTAGCCATGATGTAATCACTGGCGTACTAACCCAGATTCCTGATTGTACATCCTCAGTTGTAAAAAGCACCCATTCATAATCATGGTCATGATGCCTTCCAGCCTATGTCTTGAAGATATATTTTTATTCACTAAATAACCTCATGATTTATGATCCCTAACTTTAAAAATGGCCCAATATGAGCTGAAATTATCCCTATATTTCAAGGAAGGGAACCAATGTGGGCATATAACAGTTTTCCTGGCTCTTCTACGACAAAGGATAATATTGATTCAATCATTAAAAGTGATAAGTGAGTCCATAGTCAGATCCTTTCAAAAATATTCCTTCACAATTATGATCATGTCCCAATCCATGACTAGAGTCTAGAAAGGGTCATCCCAGACGTCTGTGACATGAAATAACTCATCATAAATCTCTTCGAGTGGGGGAATACCCCCCAATTTGGTATATATCTCATAGAATGATTCCAACCTCTCCATGGGATTGTTGGAATGCGTTTGTACCGGGACACCAAAAACTAAATTGTTCTAGAAGATGGTCAGGATTGAAATCTGAAATAAATTGGATAATCTATACTTAATTATAAATAAGGAAATAATATAACTTGTTACCAAACTCTACGCATCTTTACTAGACACAAAATGACCACACCAAATCAACAGAAAAATTACCACAATGGTGGAGATACCATTTAGAGATCCCTCCACTGTCGGGGATGTTCAAAGAAGATACAAATATACTAGAGTAACTATGAGAAATGGGATTATGAGAAAATCGCATCAATCCAGTCCCAAGGGAGTGTTTTCCAACAAATTAACAACCCTAAGGATCATGTTTTCCTAGTTGTCTATCCATGATAATTGTTGTCTGAATATAGTCAATAGCATTTGATAACTAAAAACCATAAATCTTGATGTCTAAACAAGGAATTGAAATAAAATATAGTACGATGAAACTGTATTGAAAATTTTGTTCTGTTAAAGAATAATTTTCATTTTCAAATGCAAGAAGATGTTTTAAAATCTTATAATCATAATTCACATGATATAGAGAATCATCATTACCGTTTCAAGTAATAATGTGTTGGATTTGGTGCCTTAGAACCAAAATTTTTTTCCATTATGAAAACTTATATTCATTTTTTTAATATTAATAATATCTTTATTACATAAATATTATTATTCAACATAATATTGAAGGTGATAATGTATTATGTGTAGCTATCACAATAAAAGGTTATAGTAGTTCCCACGTTTTATGTGAACCAAGAAGTGATACGACACTATTATTAAATATATGTTCTATATCCATTTGATATTATATGTGGGAAACAAATGATATATGATATCAATGGTGTAGACTTATAGGACTCTAGGGCACCTTCTCATGGTGTACAACCATGGTCATATCAAACATAGGATATTATGAGAATGATACTCACCAGAATGAAATCACAATTTATTTGTGTCATTAGATAATCCTATTTATGGACATTTTTATTTGTACTTATACATTAATATTATCATTACTAACTATTATTAGTCATGTACTTTTATGTACTGATGAAAACTATGATGATAGATGTTTGCGGTGATATAGGATACGTTGGGTACATCAAGAGTAATATTTCATTTATGAATAATGTGAGAAACTATTTATCCCTTATATTCTTTAACTGAAGTTGATATCTAAGTCCCTTTGATGGAAATGATGTAGCCAAAATAAATCCATGTCCATGGTGTTCTATAGGTATGTTCAATTTCCAGGATGTCAATGAAAGAGTCACCAAGAACAAAGGTTTATTGCACTAGCATGCATCCTTCTTGTTTATAGATATCATGATAAAGGTATTATATTACATAGTAAGAATCCATATGAGGTATTATGTCACTCCATCGTTAAGTAATTTCTCTGTAGGTTCCTTGACATGTTTCTAGATACTAACCTTGGACATTTGGCTATATAACCTAAATCCACTGAGAAAGAGGCCTAGAGGGTCAGACATTAAGTGTATCCAAAATCTTAATTAAATAATTATAATAATAATAATTTATTATTTATCATTTTTAATAAATATTATTCCCAAATTTGGTTTAATAATTATTCAATTTTTCTTGATTACAATTATTCCAAAACCATTTATTCAAGAGAATATAATGTGATGTAAATATTTATTAAATATTTATTTTATATTTAGTGAATATAAAATTTATTAATTAATTAGTGAATAATGAAGTGATATATATTTAATAAATAAATAGTTATTATTTAAGGCCCAATAAATATTATGGTGGAATGAAGAACTGTGTTTAATGGTTTTATGAGAAATAATAAATATTATAAATCATTTGATTAAATAATATTTAACTTAATTCCCATGTAAATAAAACGTAGAGAAATAATAAAAATATTATTATTAAAATTATTTGACATAGGGTTCTATAGGGATTAAATAAATAATAAAATACACTTTAGAAATTATTTTATTTTAAACCGAGAAGTATACAAATCCAATTATATTATTTTATAAGAGAGGAAATTCATTTGTCTTGGTTGTTCACAATGAACTTGGAAAATCCTCTCAAACCATAGAGAGATCCCTTCTCTAAGAACACACATATTAATGGATAGCAATATTCCTCTAAATTCCACTCTTATGTCCATATAGATCTTGGAGAATGCTTCCAAAGTTGTTCTAGAGGTGATAAAAGATGAATGAAGCACGTGATTGGATTTTCTAATCTATCACCCAAAGATAACTAAAATTCTGTTCGAAGATTTTTGGAATACATTTGGATCACCACAAGAGGTAATCTAGTCTTAATTATTATCACAACATAATTATGACACAACACAGATCATTTTTCAGATCCATCAACAATGAAATAATTCCTTCAAGGTGATTATTTAATTAATTAAATTAATTAAAAATAATATGTGGAGGTCATATCTGTAGTTTCATAATTCTATCTATTTTCTGTTTTCTTTGAATCAATTCATGTTTAATCATCCGTTTAATTTGAATTGTGATATATTCTTCTTCCTCATTTATTTATCATAGATTTAATAAATATGAATACATTTATTTAAAAAATATAATTTAATAACTAATCTAAAAGTTTAAATAATTCTAGAAGGATAAAACAGGATTACAGAAAGTTTACCTAGAGTTTTGCACCATGTAGTTATGTTTAATGCATCAGGAATTAATTCGAAAATTAATTCAAATCATGTCCATTGATGACATGTGGGGTATTTATTTCATACAACACGTTTCGACTAGGCTAGGGTGGCACATGGTTAGCTAGATTAAACACTATGTAGCCCACATAAATGGCATGTAATCCCTTTTATTTATTGATGGATAAGGTATTATCATACAAGACATGCCTGATTACTGACCATGTTACAAGGAGACCACACACCATATAGTCGATTATACATGTTGTGAACTCCAATTGTTCAAGGAATGGTTTCAACACTGAATACCTAGGCATGTACCTCAAGTAAATATTGATATATTTACTTGTTGAGTAGATCATGTGTACACCAAGTGTACATTAAAGAAATTATGAAGATTCAAAATTTATTTATAATATTATGTAATCCTTATCGAGATGTGCATGCATGTGGTCATTAACTTCATAGGAGACACCATGTGATAGGTTTTAATATATATATATATATATATGAATGTAAATGTTTAATTAATATCTGTGTTACATTTAGATCCATATATCATGTATTATTCATATTAATAGTTGTTACCCTACGTACATTGAAGCGTAACACATTACTGAGAGATCATTTAATACATGTAATCATTGTGTTGATAGTACATGTCATTAATGTATGTGATACGTACTGTATTCCATATGTCACAAGAGTAAATTATATATGAGTATAATACATGATTGGTAGATTCAGATGAGTATTAACCATGTTTCCTCTGATGTAAATTTATGTACATTGTGAATATTAAATAAATTTATTAATTTTGTTTAAAATTACAATGGATAATAATCTCAAGGAAATTTGGATGATAATTAAGATAAAATAATTGATTAATAAAATATGATATTTAATTAATTCATGCTTGATTTATCTTAATTAAGAATGATTAATAATTTAATTCTAGTTTTATTGAATGTGCAATTCGTTTAATTCTTGTGGATGGTAATGAGAATTGGCCATAACATTGAATTTGTTTCTTTTTACTTATTTTATTATTAAATTAAATTTTTGTCTTATATTGTTTCTCTCCTATTATTATTAATGGGTCTGTGTGACCATGGTTTATTTCATGTACACACTTTTCCCATCACCAGCATGTGATAAAAATTAAATGTAATGGATGGAGCTACCATGCTAGTGGAGGCGGTTTAAGAATGAAGTCGAGGGAAAACCAATCAATGAGATTTATAAGTGGACATGTGGAAATCTGTAACATGAACCTTAAATGGTACAATGTGTTTCCCCTAGGTCAATGGTTAGTTTTCCAACTACTAGATAAACTAAACATTAGTAAAATATCATGATCATACTGGTTTATGATTTTATTTTTGTCAAGTTTCATTTTTATTTCATTATGGATGATTTTTCATGATCACATGAATTAATGAAATTAATGAACATACAAGATATACATAAAATAAATTGACTAATGCATAAAAATTATCTAATAAATTGTTAATAAATTATGTAAATTGAATTAATATTAAAATGAATTTAATAATGGTAATAATTGGAAATTTACAGATAAAGGATAAAATAAATCAATTATATATATTATGTCGGTATATCCTTCCAATAAATTAGTTAAAATCGATCCATAGTTCAGCATTCTTGACCCACTAATGTAGGGGTGCTTTTAATTGTCACAAAAATCTAACCTTCTATTTTTTTAAATTACTAAGTTCACATCAAGTGATGACTTCCAAATAATGACATGGTGTAACTGAGAGGAAAGAGTTGAGGAAATCCATTTTAAGGAGTTCAAGATTAGGGAGTCCACTAAAAAGATCAAGGAACTGTGAGTTAATGCAGTTGTAATTTGGAATTACAACCTAAAACGATTCTATTATTTTGACCAACCAAATTGGGGGTAATGATAAGGGGAATACAGATCATTAATACTAGAATATCCTTAAAATAAGATATTCAGAATCCATTGGTTACAGATATTGGGATTTGATAAAATAGATAAAGAATAATAAAACTAATTTATTTATTTGTTTAAATTTTATTTGTTAATGTACTAAAATAATAATTGCCTTATTTTTATAAACAACATTAAAATGAATTCAAAAATATCACTATTATCCATACATTAAAGGGATAACCTTCTCACTGACACAAAATTCCAAGAATGGAAAAGGCTCTTAATCATTATCATTCACCATGAAAGGAAATTGTATGTGTTGGAAGAACCTATTCTTGATGTGCCTGTTAATCAATCAAGTGATGATGAGTTATCACTCTATGAGACAAATTTGAACAATTACATAGATGTTCAATATTTTGTGTTTTTATCCATATCCAGTGATATTTTGAAGCAACATGAGCACATGAAAGCATATATCATTATATCTCACCTTAGTGATCATTATCAAGATAAGGTGAGACTACATAGTTACATGATCCCTAATAATTTGTTTATAACTATGCTTATAGAGTCTACACTAGTTGGGCCTCATGTAGACAATCATATTGTCTACATTGGACAGTTGTACATCATAAGGATTAAATTATTATATGAAATTCATATATATCTCATACATTCATCACTACTAAAAAACTTATCTAGTTTTATTTTTAAATAAAATGTGATGAATAATGGTAAGAGTCATTCTAAAACTATTACATTGTTTTTAAAATTGGAAAGGGACATGGGTGCGATAAACCTGTTGCCCTTATGATGAACCAGAGAAAGAAGATCAATTAAAAGGTGCCTAAGAATCATAAAAAGCCAAAAGATTTCCAGAACTATCCTTCCATGAAGAGAATTATTCAACGGTGGGTCCAGGAAAAGGAGGAAATATGTTTTTCATGGGTAAATCTGAAAAACTAAAAGCGTAATTGCTCCTAGAAGTTAGGGGAAGCTAAAGGAATGTTCATTATCAAGTGTAATCATTAAATATATACGCATTGGTTACTATATACTATTTTTGGTTATCACATTTGTATCCAAATGTAGGAACTGAGTCGATTTTGAATGATTTATAAATGAGAGGTGGATCTGAGAGTGGATAATAGTGTGGGGATGCTAGCCCTAGCCATTGGTGACTGCCACCTTTCATTTTCAACCTGAATGATTTTTTTAAATATTGATATTATGTAAAAATTATTTCCAAGAACATAATTTATATATAATTCCTATAGGATGATGTTCATATTTTCACTTTTGTAAATAAATGTTTTTTATTTTATAAGGACTACATATGTTATGGCATGGAACATTTAAGTAACGATTTTTATGTATTTAATTAAAAAAACAGTATTAGCCATTGACAATGAAACATGTTCACACGACTCATATAACACCCATCTATGACATCATTATATTTTTCATGTAAATGATTAGAGTTTGAAAATGATATATCTATATGGTTATTTAGACTCATCTGATCTAAAACCACTTGAATGATAACATGCTTTTTTATAAGGAAAAACGACCGGACAACCATTTGGTGGACATGGTGAAACGGCCACAGAGCTTATAATATTGATACACACTGATGTTTGTCGACTATTTATATTATTAGTTAGAGGTGGATATTCTTACTTTATAGAATTTATTAATGAATTGAGTGGAGATGGACATATCTACTCGATGAGGTAAAAGTACACGTCCTTTTAGAAAATCAAAGAATTCAAGAATGAAGTGGAGAATAGTGTTGAAAAGAATATAAAGAATATTTTATTGGGTTGATATGGTGAATATCTTAACTAAGAGCTTATTGACTTTATACGGGTCTTTGAGATTCTATATCCACTCACTCCTCCATATATATAGTGAAATGATTTACTGAAAGGAGAAGCCATACCTTAATAGAGATAGTCGGGTTGATAATGATTCATGTAGATCTTTCATCATCCTTTTTGGGACATTAATTATCAACTAACAAATGCATATAAAATTGTGTACCAACTAATGAAACAAATGGAATTTCCATTAATCTATGGAGTGTAATGAAACTTGATTTTCCCACACACTTTTATGGGTATTTGAGGTGTTTGTTTACAAGTTATTAGGAAATAATATATCACCCTGGGTCACAGAATGTATTTTTATAGTGTATCCCAATGAAACAATGTGATACTACCTATACAAACCCTCAAACAATAAAGAGACAATCGACAGATAAGCCATCTTTATTAATAGGGATAACATCCCCAAAAAGGATAGTAGGAGGAAGATTGAATTCATTGAAGTTGATGCACATGATACACAAGAGTGGGTGTATAAATAAGTTCCATAAGTCTCCGTGGATGAATTTGTTCTTAAAATAAATGTACTACGTTGGAGTGTAAGATAGGTAAGAGAACAAGAGAGATATGGTTATCTAGTCACTGAAGATGGGGAATCATTATTGGTTTATAATGACGAAACACTCTACTATAAAGGGGAAGTACGGATCTCATAAGATGTAATATTGAAAGAGGCCCTAATTTTTGAAATGGATTCCTTGTTTAAGAATTATGTGTGGGATTTGGTTGATGCACCAATTGATGTAAATTCCATTGGATGGAAATGGGTATTAAAGAAAAAAATGGATATGTAAGGTAATGTAAATACATATAAATCAATGTTAGTTATTAAAGGGTTTAAAAACCTCAAGGAATTGAATATGATGAAACCTATTAAGTAGCTTCCATGTTAAAATCCATCATAATTCTACATGATATAATATATTACCATGAATATCAGTTTCGGAAGATAGATGTCACAACTGCAATCCTTAATGGGATCCATTAAGAAGAAGTCTATATAATATATCTAGAAGGGTTTGTGACACTATGTGATTCCACAAGGATTTTCATGTTTTAGAGATCCAATTATGGATTTATGTAAGAATCCAAGTAATGGAACATTTGATTCGATGAAGCTATAATAGAATTTGGTTTCATTAAGAATGAATGTAATACATGTGTTTACAAGTTGTTTAGTGGAAATTAATTCATTAAACTAATAATATATTTTGATAAAATATTACTTATTAGAAATTTCATACCAATTTTATAGTTTGATAACAATAGGTTAAAAAAAATTTCTCCAAGACTGAATCAGGTGAAGATTCCCCAATTATAGGGATCAATATATTTATTGATAGATATAAGTGGATTCTTCGACCATGTCAAAGTAAATATATTCACCAGATACTAAAGATATTTTGTATGGAGCAATCCATGATGGTATTGGTTCCTGTGTCACATGGTTTACATATTTCTATGAAAATGTTTCCTCATACACAATAGGAGAAAGAGATAATGAGTAAAATACCATACTATTTGGAGATAATATCAATCATGAATGCCATTTTATATACTATAACATATGTTTCATATGCATTGATTATGGTAGGAAGATATCAAGATGATCTAGGAGAACATCATTGGTCTACTATTAAGGCTATCCATAAGTATCTGATAAGAAATACAGATATGTTATTAGTGTATGATGTAGATAAGGAGCGGTCCTCTAGGGTTGTACCGATATTAGCTTTCAAATAGATTATAATGATCTGAAGTTGCAATTAGGATACATTTTATGTCTCAATGGAGGAGTTGTGATATGGAAGAGTTCAAAGCATCCGTCTTTTTCTATTTCTACTACAGATTCAATAAATATAGAAGCTTTTGAGGTATCCCAGGAAGAGGTTTGGATTCCAAACAATTTCCAAGATATTGATGTCGTACCTAGAGGTAAATAAACTATCACAATGAATTGTGATATTATTTGAATAATGGATCATGAAAAAGAGGTAAGGTCTCTACTGCATAGAGAGAATATACTCAGAATTTATGAAATCATGAGGGATTTTTTTTCAAATGGGTGATGCTGTAGTAAGAATAGTACCAATATAAGAGAATGTGGTAGACCCCTTGACTAATGTCCTATCTGAGAAAAACCATGAGTATCGTGTGAGATATAGAGGATTGATGGTTGTTAGTAGCTATATATAGTATAAGTGATAATATATTAGATTTGGTTCCCCACAAAAAACTTCAATGTAATTTATGATAACTTTAATTCATAGTTTTGAATAGTAATAAACAAATTCTTTCATCATGATTATTATTCTGCATAACAAATTATGTGATAATGTCCTAAGAGTAGCTATTACACTAAATGGTCATAGTAGTTCTCCACTATGTTGTTAATGAGGAAGTGCTATGAAAATACACTTAAATTTTATTTATATAGATAGATGATACAATTTTAGGGACACAAATTATATTGGGTATTAGGTGTAGAAACTTATAAGAATTTGAGTCACTGTCTCTTGGTGTACACCGATGGTACTATCCAGGGTAGGATATTATGATAATGAGAAACACCATAAAAAATCCACATTTATATGTTCCATTGAATTTTCAAAACAACATATGTGTGTATTATTACATATACATTAATATGATCTTTATTGAGTATTATGAGTTTCATACATTGATGTATTGATGAAAGTTGTGATGATAAATGTTCACGAAGATGAAGGATATGTTGGGAAAATCACAAGTAATATTGAATTAATTAATAATGTTTGAACGGATTTATCAATTATGTTATTTAACAAAAGTTGATATCTCCGGACCTTTTATTGAATTGATATAGCTTAAATAAATCTATGGCCACAGTTTCTATAGCTAAGATCATATTCTGAGAAATAAAAAAAAGATACATCGAGCAAATAGGTTGATGGAAATGGAATGCAACATACCTGATTATAGATATCATGATAGAGGGATTATATTACATAGTATGTGTCTATATGAGGTATTATATTGTTACAACATTAAATTCATTCTCTATGGGTGGCATTACATGATACTTGATGTTATACTTGGATTTTAGGATACATATCCTAATAAAATTGAGAAAGTGGCCTAGTGGGTTACACACTATGTGTATCCATAATATCATTTAAATAACAATAATAATAATTATTATTTATTATTTAACAAATTGATTAAATATTATACCTGCATTTGGTTTAATAAATAATGATTTTTTCTTGATTGAATTTATTTAGTAACCAGTTATTTGAGATAATATAATGTGAGTTGAATAATTAATATATATTTATTTTATATTTCATGGTTATAATATTTATTTATTGGGGAATAATGAAGTGATATTTATTTAATAAATAAATAGTCATCATTCACGGCTTGATAAATACTGTGAAGGAATGATAGACTGAGATTAATGGTCGAATACGAAATATTAAATAATGAATATTATTTGATTATATAATATTTAATTAAATTTTCATTTTATTAACATCATGAGAAATAATGATAATAATATAATTATTATTTCACAAGGTGTTCTATATAGATTAAATAAAAAATAAAGGCCACATCTGCAATTATTTTATTTTAACCCTAGGAGTATATAAACACAAATATATATTTTTCTAAGAGAGAAAATTCATTTTTTTGGTTGTGAATAATGGATTTGGAGAATCCTGTAAATCACCAGAGAGTTCCCTTCTCCATGAATTCTCCCAATAACATAAAGAGATCTTTCTCCCCTCCCAATCTCAAGTCATGATAGATATATGAGAAATATTTGAAATCAGTTCTTGAGGAAATCAATGACGAATGATGTAAGAGATAAAATATTCCATGCATGAACCCATATATTCCAACGGTGATGTCAATAGATTCGGGGAACACAAGTGGATCACTGCTAGAGGGAATCTTCTCTTGATTCATACAATGCAATGATGATACAATGAAGATCTATTGTTAGATCCTTCGGTGAAGAATGAATTCCATCAAGGTAATTCATTAATTAATAATATTAATTGTAAGGAAAATATGATGATCCTATATATGGTTATGAAATTCTATCCCTTTTATATTTTCTTTGATTATATTTTTTAGATCAAAAAGTTTATCGTTGTGGTAATCAATGATTGATCATCGGTTATAAGAAAATTAAATTTTTGGAATGACCCATAAAACTCTTCCTCAATAGTCATAAACTACATCATAAACCATTGATTAGCTATAGAAAAGGAAATTTGATGAGATTCTAAATCCATAAAAAAATATGAGGAATATATTTGAAAAATAAACTAATAAATTTCCAAAATAAATACATAAAAAGGGTAGCATCATGCACATCACATGAACTAGTAGGTCAATCATGATTCCATTAAGGATTCATGAATTTCCTAACTACTAAATATCTTGTGGACTGCATAAAGCTACATGGTGTAACACAAGTACACGAACTCATAAAAGATTCATGATCTCTAGAGCTTCATATGGTCAAGAGATCCACATAATAGTCAAAGGATCATGCGATAAAGATTTCATTTCGCAGGAAAGCCACTTAGTGATCATGCATCCCCAGGACAAAATTTTAATAAATTATCAAAGATATTCAAATGGGTTTAGTAGAGAGGTTGGCTTTAAAAATAGAGGCTTGTTAAGCGGTTCTCATAAATCTAGTTCGTGGTGAGGTCAAGCAAAGGGTTGTAGTAGGAAGGTCTTGTAACATGGTCATGTTTTGGAATTTTGGTGTATGATCTTTAGCGAATTCAGTATCTGGTGAAAGCACCGCTCTCCTATCCATTATTTATATGAATTTACGTGGAATAAAAAACCATTCCATGAAGATCAAATGTCACACAATACACTGATTAGTGATGGTGCCAAAGCCTCATGAGGGCATTTACATTCCTCAAAATCTATCGATTATCCCTGCAAATATCGCTCCTCATGGGGGTGGGATTTTTTTACTCTCACCAAATGAGCATCAGAAATATAAAAAATGAATTTATTCCAAAATATGGGTATTATTTTCCATGAAAAATGGAAAAATAAGGAATCCATGTTCATGGAAATCATGTGAACCTTCAGAAGACAGATGATCACAAGACTTATAGAAGGTCATGTAGACTTTCTCAGTTGGCCATAGCCTATAGAAGATCCCATAAATCCCATTCTACAAGTCCTTATTCACATGATAAGTCACCCAGATAGTCAGTGATCATGAGAAGATGTCCATAGGTTCACAAAAAGGTAATGAGAATTGTTATGTGGTAGACACCTCAAAAACATTCAATAATACATGGAAAATAGGAGGAAAATATCAAAAAAGGTAGGAACCTCTTGCGGTAGGAAATTTCACATGACACATCACTAATAGGTAGTGTGATTTTCTTCGACAAAACTCACCCACCCTCATGAGATTCCCACCATTTTTAAAATAAACAATGTAAAAAGAGGAATGGTGGGATTCTATTTTGGTCAAAAAATACATGTGATTCACCCATACAGCCCATGAGACACCAAGGAAACCCTGATGAAATTTCCACATAGTCCCACAAGAGTACACTAGCATGTCACCCCCTTCAAATGAAATGTTTCAGACATGTATAAGAAGTGTCTCATTCCCACTTTTTTTCTAAACATATGAAGAAGGTTTTATCCATGATGTGAGGATTCATAACCATAAGACCGTCTATCGGTGGTGCTGAACATCACCAATGGGGATGTTGATTTACTTCAACAAAGCTCATTCAGGATTTCAAGATCCAAAAGCCTTCAAAAAATAAAATAATAATACAGAGGGAAAAATGTGGGTTCCTCTTATAGTCATTAAACTTAGGTGATTCTCCAGAAAGGCCTTACAAGACCCTTTGAAAAGCCAGTTTGATATTGTAAAGGACCCTCAGAAATCCATCATTGCCTTAATGAATTTCCCATACAATTTATAAATGATCACTTGAAATTATTTCATAAGGCATCCTAATATCACAAATATCCTTAAACATGTTGGTCTAACAACATGAATGTCCTTCAAAAGGATTTCATGAATCGAGAAAACCCTTTATATTGGCTATAATCCAATAAATGGGTTGTTGAAGAGATAGTCTTGCGACCACTGAAAATCATGTGAGTCCAACAGAATAACCCACTACAAGACCTTATGAATATGAGAAGAACTGAATCCCTCAACTAACTCTATCATATATTTTGACGATACATTCCATGAAAAGTTATTAATAACTAAGGTGGAGGGTCTTATAACCCCCCATCCTAGCATGAAAAATGTGAACAAGACACATATAGATTTTCCTTGGAACCTCACAATGGTGCACCTAGGAATCAAAGAAAATTTCATGGAGATGTTAATCTCACGAATAAGAATTTATTCCATTAGGTAAGATCTGAGTTACAACTAGAGGGATAATAAAGTATTTATAGACACTTTTCATGATTTCTCAATGATCATACAAAGGACGTATGGTGGGTTATTAGATGGAAATACCATATATTTTCTCAAACACATGAAACCTGAAATAAGCTAACGCTAATGAACTATAAGGAAAACAAAACAAAAGGCTATAAAAATAATAAAATATGGAGATATTATACGAAGAAAATATGAGTTTATCCTCATCTTCTTATCATGAACCCCTAGGGTCATAGAAACAACCAAGACATGTCACTCAGTTGATTAGACAATACATTGGCATACTATTTGGATCACAAAATGTCCCATGGACATGAAAATCATGTCACATGGTTCCCTGGGGCATGCCATCCATGTCTAATGAAACCCTCTAGCTCACCATCTAGGCCTCGATATGTATGCCTTGTAATTTACTCTTGATATGTCAACCAGATCATATGGAGACATCAGTACATGTTATCTATGCCTCATGATAGAACCAATGCATGTCAAATGGATCTCATGAAATCTGACAAACATTCTAGCCAGACATCGAGTTACCCTCCTAGTATGTCATCTGGCTATTGAGATGTCCCCCAGACATGTCATCCGGTTTTTGTGTAAAAACCTAGAAAAGTCATCCTAGATATGTGAAACCCTCTAAGACATGGCACAATTAATCATGTGAAATCATCCAAGAATGTAATTCATCCTTTAGGATGACTATTGGGAAATTAAGATGGATCATGTTATGGCCTCTAATCATGTCAGCTGAGATCATGCGATGACTTCTAGGGAGAGGTAGTCTGGACATGTGATTTTCTTTCAGACAAGACATACGTGATCATGAGACAGGACTCAGAAATTTCATCCATGATACACAATGTCCCATATAAAAATAAACTATATTATTTGATTGTATTTTGAAATTTTTGTATCATATCATAAAAATTTTCAAGAAGAAAATAAAGGTATATTGAGCGGACTATCATCGCATGATAGGTAGACAATCAGTCTAGATCAATCGGGCATCCAAGGTCTCGATTACTTTGTCTATCCTACCTTATGGTAAATGTCAGTGTGTTAGTGCTGACTAAACAAACTAGGTGAATAATATTTATACTATAAACAAGATAAAATGTATTTTTTATTAAGGAATGGTGTCCATTATAAAAACCTAAAGGGTAGTCACAATGAATATTCCTTTCCATTGTAATTAGTGAGACTTATTGTTTTCCATCCCTTGTTTCCTACACCAAGAATAAGTCACATAGCCTCATGGAGTTTCAATAATCATGTCAGTCATATATAGAAAACATAGCATGTAATCCTCAATCAAAGGGATAATATTATATTCCACCCAATATGAGGGTGACATCTGTGTGTAAAACCAAACTCATTGAACTAAGGGGACCTTAATTCCTACCATAGAGAAAATTCATTGGAAGAATCTATAAGGGATGAGACAAGACTCAAATGGGGATCCAATTTGGTGAAAATCCTTCTATATATTTTACATTACAACCATAATGAACTAATCACTCCCATGGCATTATCTTCTTTCCTCACCCACCAACAAATTGAGAACTCATTGAACTACAAGGACTCTGATTCCTTCTATAACTAGGATATTTAAGAAACCTTCATAAGGTTCATGACTAAAATAAAATGGGAAGACACTTTGGTATATGTCCCCTCATGCCTCGTAAATTTCAACTACTGAGTCCCAATCATTCCCATGGGATGATCATTCCACATCATTCATTAATTTATTGAGAAGCCAACTAAACTATGATAACTATGATTAATATTCTAACAAGGATACATAAAAAGTCTTATTAAGGCCAAAAATACATAATAAACATCAAAAGAGTTTTCCCAACACATAATTCCAACATATATATGCAATGAGGCTGATTACTTTCTATCCATTGTTTCTCACACCAATAATATATCACATGGTTTTAGGAAATTACAATGGTCCTATCATTCACATAATGAGTCTTCGACATCTAGTGAAACCACATTGTGTATTCCCCAATGAGTGTCATGATATAATTACATTCATATAATAACATCTATCTTTGGTCTAGTCCCAAGGGAATGAATGAACTACGATAAATCTGATTCGTTATATAACAAGGATTCATATTAATTCTTATTGATACATTAGATTGAATACATGTTTCACAAGTTCCCACATATATTTCCTTTCCATATTTCATTAAACTAAAAATTTTCAATGTACTACATTGGTTTTGATTCTTATTATAAACTGGATAAGTAAGACAACTCATAGTGGATCAATCCTCCCTTTGGAATATTAGCTACATCCATGCAAGGTAGTTAATTCTGAAGTGGTTGGTATTATAGATTTAGCATATAAGATGCTACTCATTATTGAGAAATTGATGATGAACCTTGAATACAATTAGATGTATTCTATAAGGAAAAACTATTAATTTTTTACATAAAATAGTTTTACAAATGGTCATTCTGTTAGGGAAAATGGTCACATATCATTATTAGTAAGAGATTTATCAAAATATATTAAATCTATAAGAGAGTTTCCAAGTGGGAAAAAATAACCCCAAAAGGTTTTGATGAGAATGACCTCCCATCCTCTCGACCAAAGAGATTTATTAAGTTTAATTGGGTTTAAAACACCAACTTCCCACCCACCATTGGAAAATAGGTCTTTACTAAGTTATGTATGTGGAAAGCATTGAAATTTTCTATAAAAGGTTAATAGATTGAGGTCATGAAGTGGATAATTGTGCACAAAATTTGGATCACCCATAATAAAACCACTACAAAAAGGCCACCCTCATATATCCATTGGAAAAAAATTAATGGTATTATGTGAATCAAAAAATATATTTCACAACATGAAAAAGGATAGACTACCCATTTCGTGTCAAACCATTTTGTTTTCCCAATGATGGTTCCCAATCATCATCATATTGAGGAAAAAATAACTACTACCTTTAAAATCAATTGAATTCGATAAAAAAATATATAATTTAGGTTTTTAACAGATTTTTCTATCTAGACATATGTATAAGGATCAAACATAGTGTTGCAATTCAACTCCATGTCTAGATTCTGCTAAAATATTTTCCTGGACATTGAGGTGAACCTCGGATCACGGTAAGATTCAATATAATGTTGTACTACATGAAAACTATCCTCATCATTAATGTATAATATATAAATATTATCAAAAAAGAAATATTATCTGATAGTTATGAAGTGTGTTGGGTTCATAAGGTGATCGACTACAACACATATGTAATTTTTCCCTTGATATGTTTTGGGGAATCTTATGATGAATTCATTGGTGATTTTTTTCCATTTCCATTCTAGTCTGGGTAATGGCTGTAAAATACCATAATAATTTTGTCTCTAATCCTTATATTATTAACATACCAAACACCAAAATATAAATTTTATAATATCACTCTTTATTACATACAACTAGAAATACTTCTTCAAAAATCTATACATATATTACCTTCCATGATGAATAGAAGATAAATAACGAAAAGATTCCACTAACATAAACATCATTAAATATGTAATGGATGGAAGAAATAAAATATTCTTATATCATTTCATTCAATAATAATCATACTTAAAATTTGGAACATTTATCTCCTTTTTCTACAGCTCTACATCTTCTTTTTATGATTATTTAATAATAACTAGGTTACATAGTCAAATAATCACTTCAGAAAGATATGTTTTATCCCCCTCCTTCAGGATATAAATATACATAATTTAAAAATCTAGAAATATAAGATCTTTTGTGATCCTCATCAAAGATAATCTAACATGGTTCATCTAACATAAACCATCAGCAACCTTTATTGCCTTCCTATAGTGGTAATTTATTAAATAGTCATATTATTTAATTATTTACAATTGTGTTCTCTAATGAATATTAAACTATTTTTATGTGATTATATACATTAAACAATTTTGATTAGTATAAATATCACCCCTTTCTGCATAAATTTAATTCCTCCACATTCTTATCAAAAAATTACCACAGCTAACTCCAAATCATGTGTTGGGTAATTTTTATCATGAACCATCAATCATCATAAGTTATAATCTATAAACATGTAACTTTGAATGATAAAACATACTGATCCTTTAATCGATATATCACTAAATATTAAAAACAATTACCCCCTATGGGGTAATGTAATTACAAGTGTAATGACTAATATTATCAATAGTTCCTTGAAAATTTCATCACATCCATCTGTCCAATCGATCTTGTCTCCCTTTCATGTTAACTTGATGAGTGCATTAGACAATCAAATTAAATTTTCCACAAATAATAAGTAATATCTAGATAAACCAATAAAATATAGATCCCATCCAACATGGTCCGTCTGGTCCAACATTCAATAGCCTATTTCCTTTATGGGTGCACTGATATACCCTCAAATGGGATTATAATACCCAAAAATGAAACCATTTTGTGTCCAAATTTCACACTCTTAAAAATTCTCAGAAAGATTTATCTTCATTAGGGTCTATAGTAAAATTACTATGTTGTCATATTTCTCTTTATATATATTCAAATAAACAAGAATATCATCAATAAATACAACCAAAATCTGATCAAGGTAATATATAAAGACTCTATTAATAAAATCCAGAAATACATTGGGGCGATTAGTAATACCAAATGGAATAAATATATCTATAGTGTCTATATGTATTATAGAATGGCTTCTTGGGAATATCATCATTGTTTACAGTCAATTGATTATACATAGTATCATGGCCAATCTTGAAAAATATTATACGTTAATTAAATGGTCAAATAAATCATAAACACATGGTAGTGGATACGTGTTCATGATTTTTTCCTTATATAGTTGTTGATATTATATAAAAAGACTCATCAATCCATATTTATTAGTAACAAAAAGAATATGTTAATCCCAAGGTGGCAGACTTGGATGAATAAATTTCTTGTTAAGAGTATCATGGAGTTGGTTCTTCCATTCCAATAACTCAATCCAGATCATTCTATAGGGAGTCTTTGAAATATACATAAAACTATGTATGATTTAAATTTAGATATCAACATTATGTTTTGGTGGAAGACTTGGAAACTCCCTAATAATGAAATTAACAACCTACCATATAATAGTCATATCATCCTTGTTGAGTTTCTCCCAAACCATTTGAGATAAACACCCATTTTAAATAAGAATCAAGACCCTTATAATGGATGTGATTTCCATCAGATGTTCATATTTTTCAGAATAATAATAAATGATCATAGGTTAGTTTGTAGTATCATATATCAATTCCCATACTTGGATAATGATGTAGAATTTATGTAGATAAATCTAATATATTCTTAAGATCACAACATAATCAATCATTGAACGAAAAATTTGATTTATAGGAAACACCTCCCCACAAATATCAACCGAAGAAGATTTTAGACTTGATATGAAATCACAAAACCATTGGTGGTTTTCATTACTAATTCACCATCTAATCATTGGATGGGAATATTGATACCCTTAGAAAATTATTCATATATAAAAGAGTGGGTAGATATAGAATCAAATAATAAATTAGCATTTCTAGAGTAGAAAATAAATGCACCATTATACATTTATTTATCACACCCCTCATCGGAAATAATGATCACCTGTGATTTCCATTTATATCATGGATTGAGTGGTTAATGATTTTAATCATATTCATTAACCATCATATTTGAGAAATAGTTAATATAATTCATATAATCCATGAATTTTAAGAACTAAAACTTGGGTGGTGAATTCTACCAAGCGTTATGTCTATTTTTTCCTTGAATGGATCATACACTTCACTAATACAATATTTTTCACAATGTTCAGGACTCCCACACTTGAAAAGAATTCTAATTCATTTTTGGAACTCTCTATTATCACCCTTCCCACATTTTCTGTTTGTAGGAGGATGAAAACATTACTTCCCTACATATGACATATCCTTGGAGATTCCAGGAAACCATATATTTATTTTATTATCCCTAGAACCATGAGGGTTTCCATCCTACATTTCATCTTTGAGTTCACAATGAATGATTTATTCATTGAATCCAATGTCCCTTATGGATAATTCCCTTAGGGGAAATATTTAAATGAGAATAAATAATTGATCAACTATAATTTCAGGTTGTATGATTATTCCATTAGAGTTCCTCACAGGCACTATAAACGTTTCCTCAAATAAACCAAAAAATTAATCATCTTTAGGGTTAATATTGAGGAATTCATTATCCTTTTATATGAATAATAGTATGAATGCACTTATTTAAAAATTATCTTTTAACTCATCCCACTCTATGGATTCAATTTCATCTCATTACTTCATAATATTAATAATATTTCACCATTTATCTTATTCATTATCCAAATGATAAACAAAAAAAATAAATTCTTTTATGTTTCAATCATTAGAGAACCTAAAAAAATTAAAATGGAACTGATGCATTTCTCAACAACTAGTAAATTATTTAACCCATTAAAAAATGATTGATATTTCCTCATAAAGGATAAAAAACATTTTTTCCCACATTTGATCATTTAGTAGATCAGTAATATTCTAGGATTGAGAAAGTAATGAGAGCACCACAATAAGGTTCAACATCCAATATACTATTACATTTGATTTTTAATATGGAAGATAAATTAATTTTCCATCACATTAAACTTTTATATTGTTACTTTAGGTTCTTTATATTAAAGAAAACCAAAAATCATTGTGTGAGAAACACTATCATAGTGGAAAATCCCATAATCACCAAAATAATTTTTATGATCTCTAAATAATGACACACTTTTCAATTTATGACACCCAAGGTTAAACCTAGGTAATTCAAGATCACCATCTATTAGAATAATTCATGATAGATTATAAGGAAAATGTTAATTGACCAAAAAATATCTCTCAATAGTGTCAATAAAAGTGTGTAGAATGGACTGTTGTTATACACAATGTGATGATCTATTCAAGACCAATGCTCCATTCTCAGAGTTAATACACCTAGGACTAAATTTTGTATATTCACATCCACTTGTATAATCATGAAAGGGATTAAATTTCTTGAAAAACCAGATAATATCATCATTAAAAAAAATTCGGATGATATCATATACACATACATATACCTAGGGTTTTGACTAAGGTTTTATAGACCTAATCTCAAAATATTGAATAAACCTGGGTTTTGATACCAAATATAAGACCCAATATTCCATTGATAAATATTAAATTTTTAGATGAATTTGTTAAACAGTTCACAAATTTACACCTAAGGTCCTTAATGTTTAATTGTATTTCATGACTAGATACATATTCTTATTATTTTGAAATATCATCAACATCTCCCACAAATATTACTTAATTTAGTACTATTAAAATATAAATCCTATTTAAAACATTTATTCATGACCTAGGGAAAGGAAACATAAGAAGTGGTGTGCTCATATGGTCAGTAAGGGTAATAAAGGGAGATATCTAATTTCACAAAAATCATAACATGATCATAAGTGTATGAGAACATGAACATAACATTTAAAAACCACACCCTACATAACATAGATCATAATCCTGAATCATTCCACAAATATTCTATGTTCATGATACATGAATCATATATAAAATCAATGAATATGATCCATGAGAACATAACATAGACATAGAAATGTAGAAACATTCATGTTTATAAATCATTAAATATGTATAAATATAAATAGGTTCACTCATTACGTTATGGAAATTAATTCATGACCCCGAATAAAATTATGGAAATAATACCATGTCCACAAATAACCTTATGGATAGGAAAACAGTTCCACGTCTAACAATATGTACATTAAACTAGGTCCGAAAATAACATTATGAACAAGAAACTGGGTCCACAAAAAACATTGTGGCCTTGAATAAAGTTCACACATAACATAATTTGCCTATGTGATTTCCATATTTAACCAATTTATTAGAGTTATTTATTAAAACCAACCATAAAATTTTCATAATCATTTCAATATTTCGTCCTAAAAAACCCATGGAAAAGGAATGAGTTTTAAAAAAATATTATAATAATAAAAATGAAAAATATAGAAAAATAAAAAGGGTGGAATCATTAGATCATATAACCAGTAAATAATAACTAACATATTTGTTTTTCACCTTAGATAGAAAATTATTTTGAAATATCACATCGAACATTTCTTATGGAAAATATTATATCCAATTTAAAATAACTTATTTAAAATCTAAACATTTCAAACATTTTAAAAAAATAATTTGAAAATAACCATGAAAAAATTTATTATAATCTTTAAATAATTTGGTGGTCTTGATGGTGGTAAATAAAATTCATGTCTTTCACAATAAAACCAATATTCATTTAACATTTTTAGTAAGGAGTCAAAATTACCTTGTCCAGAAAATACAACGAATATTCATTTCAATTTTTTTTAAAAACTAAAAAAATCGTAAAAATTTCTTTAAAATATTATTTTATACTTGTAAAAATATCTTTTAATTTTTTCAATATAACAAGAACATGGAAGATAAATTATTTTCTACCGAAGTGAGAAATGAAATAATTTTACCCCAATTTTTTTAGTGTCTTTAGTTATAAAAGTTGGTAAAATGAAATAAAACCATGTATTCTATATAAATAACCAGAGTATGTGAAAATTTATTATGTTATTGATTGGTTGATAATAATATTTCATCATCCTAAATTTAAACATAAACATTCCTGATAAACAATGAGATCCTAATGGAAAAATCTTTCCACATTGGTAAAATTTGAATCATAATCCCCGTGGTATAAATAAAAATAGATATAGATTTATATCGTAATATTGTATTTACAATAACCCTAAAATACATTCACGGTGAGTATATTGACCCCAAAAAATGATAAAATGGTGAATATGGAATGTTTCTCATGGAAATAAAAGAGTGGTGAAAATCCATTATCTCAAGTTTGGAATTTATTCATACATATTTGAATAATTAGTATATTAAATATTGGACTATTATAAATATATTATATAAACACAATAATATATAGCATACCATATATGATTTACTTATGACCTTTAATTACTTATTTATTACCAATTCTTTGTTAAAATCATGATTAGGGTAATAACTGCTTCATTTTACATGTATTTTTTGGTCTGGTATTTTCAGTACTTTTAATTTGATAATGGTTCTATAATAAATACAAAATTATCAATTTAATAAAAATAATATAAATTCATGAAATACATATTTATAGTCATCCTTAAATGATAGATATTTATAATTTATTACACAGTTCATAGAAATAGTAGGTCATACATATAAAGGAATGTAATTTTTCTTCTTGATGGATGAAATGAATTAAATTTAAATAATAATAAATATATCATTTATATCATATATATATATAATAAATTTATCCTTACTACCATCTATTTCAAAAATAAAATTAAAAACAAATCGCATCACTTCGTAGAGGTGGTTGTCCACACATATGAATAAGTAGCATTATCATTTTTCAATGGAATGGAAGGTAAGAAGGTAGTTGTGGTATTATAATTAAATAATTATAAATATATCATAAATATAATAAATAATCATTTAATCCACTATTATCTAAATCCTAGAGCGGTAGTGCAGGAAAATGACTAACATCGCTTCACGTGGTGATAACCTGCTATAAAGAATATCAAAATTTTGGTCTCACATTTGGTTGAGGAGATCAATATAAGTTATTAAATTAACATAATTACATATAATTATATTTAAAATATTTATTGTATTATATAAAAATATATAAATAATATTTTAAGGAGGTGGAAGAATAAATAGTAAACTTTTTCTATTAAGAACTATACCTATTCTTTAGATAATGTCTTTAGGTTTGGAAAAAAAATACTTCTTATAAGGAATTAATAATCAAAATAATGAATATATCATGTGATTAGGGAAGTGTGGAATTGATTTTTTTAATTACTTTATGAAAAAAAATTGGAAGGGTTAATATAAGAGGATATGTGGTTCTCTTTCATATGTGGGGTAGATGACACACTTGGAAATTTTTAAATGAAAAAGGTATAAAAATGTTTTTCTCTAGTGAAAATTAACCAAAATAGATCATTCTCAAAACATACAATTGAAAAGTTATAAATATTTCCATAAAATAGTTAATTGATATGATGTTAGGTTATTTAGATCATTATATTTTTAATTTAACTCACATTAAACCTACTGTAAACCAGAATAACAGTATTAAATTTTTATAGTTATTCCTAATAAATATGAAAAAAATTAAGTAGAAATTATTAAATTATATTAAATATTTTTATTTTAAAAATGACAACAATTTTTTATTATTCCATTAATATAGGTGGTGGAATATGATTTATTATATAAACCATACATCCGATGAAAAAGTGGTTTTCTAATGAAAACATTCTCATAAGTGTAATATTATTTTATATAAAAATTGAAAATAAAATTTATTCTAATGACCTAAATTTAATTATTAATTATATAATTGAACTTATTTTACTTTTTTAAACATCTTAAAATAAAATTTTACTTATAAATACATCAAATGAAAAGTAAATTTTGATTAAGAATCGGTATTGTTGACTGGTTATAACAAATATTATTAGAAAATTAATAAAAATACAATGAGAGAAAATTACATCATTTTTTTAAATGTTTTTTATATTTTAAACCTAATTTTATAAACGTTTAAAAAATTAATTTTATTATTTTTCACAAAAATCAATGAAAACAATTTTTAATAAAATGTATTTTTGAAGAAAAAATAGATTCAATAAAAAGAATGTACTTTTTATCAAAATGTTTTATTTATATCAAACAATTATAAATAATTTTCAAAATTTATTGATTCATATTAATACCATTATTTTTTAAATCTAGGTTAAAATAGTCATGTTTAAGTAACAATATTTGTTGTATATGGTGGTTTGTTAAAACATCATGTTTTTTATAATAGAATCTATTATAAAATTTCACATTATCTGATAAAAATACTTCATTAAATATCAAGGGGCTATATTTAGATTTTAATTTCTATGAAATAAATTAGAGGAAATTGATAAACTCCAAACTATATTGATTTAATAATGATACCAAGTTAGATGACTATGTTAGGTTCATCGAAATATCGACGAAACAATACTCGGGGTATAAAAATTTATTAATAATTATAATTTGGAAACTATTCATGTGAATAGTACCACAATCAAGTACAATTCAAGTAGAGGGACTTTTTTAATAATTAGTATATATATATATAAATTAAAACAAACACACACACACACACACAAATATATATATATAAATCCATGGGAATAGTGACTTGTGAGTGTACAATAACCTATAAGTAAAACCCTATTAATAATAGTCATCAATAGTACCTATGAATAATACCATAAACACCTAGTGGGGTTTTAAATACTTGTAAAGTTAAATAAATTCATGAAAATTTCCAAAATATAAATTCTTTAAAATTAATATAATTGTTTTGGGACTATGAGATCAGTTTTAATGAATTAAAAATATATTAATTTATATTAATTAAAAAAAATTACTCTAAATTAAAATTCAATGAAAAATATATTTTTATTACATGATTCTATGTATACTAACTGATCATTTGCTTTGAATGAAAGATGTGTGTATCATTTTTCATTTGTTAATGTATTTAATTATTGAAATGAGAGTTTTTTTTTGAAAATTACATAATAAAAAAAGATCCATGAATCATCTTTATTTTTATGATAAATATATACATGAATGTGTGCACTAATAATGGTTTTTATATATTTTCCACATTCTCAATATCATCTCTCTTGTGATATTATTTTTTTAATGATGATGATGAATGGTGATTCATTTTACCCTAAGACTTAGCGACACATAGGATTAGACATTGACTCATTGGGCGAGGTATGTGATTTAACTCAATTTCAGTATAACATGAATGAAGGAGTTTCCATGAGGGTTTATTTTGATTAATTATTAAATCAAAGGATCAACAATTAGAATCAGATTATTATCACATCATTTATTTATATTATGGAATGGTTTATTGTTTTTATACGTGTAGTATTTATGCACGATCACATAGAAGAATAATAGAACTTTCATAGATAAAGTGTACATGATTAGTGAATGTTATTCCTTTTAAATCATGTATATGTTGTGAGTGTGATCACATAGGTTAAGTATGATAAATTTAAATGACATCTAATCATTTAGAAAATAATGAAAATAAAAAAATGATATATTATTCCATGAAATGACTTCCATCCACTAATTTTGAGAAAAACCATAGAATGAGGTGCTAATAAACCTTAGTTGAGGGTTCCTCCTCTTATTTGAGAGTTCTAAAAAGAATTTTGGGTTAAAATAACTTATATTGACATAGATTAAATATTTATAGCTAGCTTGGATTAAATTTAGAAGTAAATAATTATGTAATGATAGATTAAAATTTGTATGATATGACACTCCACTAAACCAGTCGTGTATCCATAAATTAATGTGGTTGTCTAGATAAAAGTCTAACTTGAGTGTCTCTAAGAAATGGTATAGACATAGAATTGATTATAAGGATAGTTTTTATGGATCGTTTCCACTATAATACTCTAGAAACATTGTATTGGAATCTTCTAGTTATGCGATATTAGGGGTTAATAAAATAGTAGGAAACATTTATAAATTATAAATATATATTATCTAATAACTCTTAATAAATATAATAGCACAAATCTAATAAATTTTAATTTTCATATATAATTAAAATTAATAAAACATAAAACTAATAGATAAAGAATAAATCCTTTACAAAAAAAAAATTAGATAGAGGTACATATTATTATATGAATTACATTGATATTAAATGAAATTCAATGTGCCGATGTCCCTAAAAATTTTATAGAAACCACAAGAAGAACGGTTGAAAATGACGCTTATAAGAGAATCAAGGATGACGAATTATATGTTTTCATCAAAATATAATCCCCATAATTCAATTAGTTTTTAAAAAAATGGACTTACATTGATGGTTATACTTGTTGTATCATCTTTGAGATTTTTTTGAGGAAACTTTAATGTAAGAAATCAATAATATCATATCATTATTACATATTCATCACAATGTTTCTCTGGTATCATTTAGGATAATAAAATTAATAATATAGATAAACCACATAAATATATTTTGGGTAAGGTTATCCATGAATATTACAACTTAATGAAAGATTAATATTTTTTTATATTGTGAGGAAGGCGAAATGAATGGTCGAAGTGACAACAAAATGTACAATTACAAAAGAAACATCAAAATATTCTTTTATGAAACCAACGTTTAATAGGGATATCATTGAACAAGATGATTTTTTATTCACCCAATTATAGATAATTCAATGGTTTATAAACTTAAATGTATCAAATATTAATTATGAAATGGCTTCAAATACATGTATATTCAACACTTATTGTGATAATGTGGGTTTATATCCTAGATATTTGATACTACATGTGTTAAACATTTCTATCCGAATACATTAAACCTTTATGATTATAATTATTAAATGATTTATGGTTAATTAAATAAGTGGATGAGAATGGATGATTCATATGTTAGAAGTGAGAATAAAATAATTTATGATCTTAATATAAGAAAATTTTAGTGGAAGTATTATTTTTAATTTATTATTACAAAAACCATAATGAATTGTGTCAATTTAAAATATAAATGAACTATTATATTATATAATTAATGTTTATTTTTTTGTTTCAAACTCAACTAGTATTTTAATAATCACTAATCCTTTGAAATAAATAACAAATATAAAATTTACAACTCAAACTCATTTGTGGAAATATAATTATTTTTCAAGAAATTATTGAATTAGTTTTCCAGGATATAACTTGATTTGTATTTAGACTCATAGGAGATAAAACCGTAGGTTTCATCATAAGACTTACATATCATGTTTTATAGAATGGAATATTGAAAACTGATTCTTTTAGAAAAAATTTATCGATACTACTTTATGAATTTTTAGGAAAATGAGAGTAATGTAATGAAAAATCATAGTTAGAAGATATGCGTTTCTTTGGGCCAGTGACATAAAATTTCACATTACAGAGCATTCATCAATAAATAAAATGATAAATCGATTTATTACTGAACTCACATTTCCTTATATATATATTTTTCATGATGTTAGTAAGATAATGTGGATTTATTGATAAACACAAATTTCCATATACACAAAACATCAATGATGTTAGTAACAAGAGGACTAATTAAAAATGTAATAAATATTGTAATTTATTCCATTATCTATTCAAGACATGATTTTATAATAGTAGCACTATAACATATAAAAATACCAAACATGGTTTAAAAATGTATATCATGTATGTTATCATATGAAAAAAATCCATTCTGACAATATATATGTGTTTAAATGAAATGTGTTATTTAATTATATGTAAATACACATATAACAACCCTAAACCGAGTAACCCAAAGATGATATTTTTGTTATTACATTTATAAAATATATATGGCATCCAAATATAGGGGATTAATAATTTTATCATTATTGGGAGTCAATATAAATATAGTATTTCAGTATTACATTGTATAATTAAAACATAGAAAGAAAATAATCATTGAATCCTTAAATATGATTAAATGATTACTTCAACACATCTTAAGAAAAGGAAAAAATAATAAAGGTTTATTTTAGTTGCTCGGTGTGGTAATTCATACAAGAGATTCTATCATTAGTATATAAGTCATTTAATATATAGAAATGAGGATAATGAATTCATATTCTATTTAATAAAAAACATGATATTCATAATGTAACAATGGAAAATATGAGAATAATTGTTACGTGGATAATAAAATATGAAATAATAATTAATTAAATATATATTGTTTTATTTCATGATACCTACATTAAATCCATGTGTCAAGACATTATGAACCAAATCATCAAGGCCTTACAAAAAAAATTTAATAAATGGGCAGTTATACATCAACTAACTACTTAATTTGGTCAACATTTTATAGAACTATCGAGTAATTAGTGGGATATATATAATCAATGATCATATACTAGTTACATATATTCAAATAATTCCACATATATTAATAAAATATTAAATTACATAATAAATATTCCGTATAAATAAATAAATATCCAAGTTGAATCATGAATACAGAATGTCAATATCACCCTTTTACATGAAATAACCATATTAATAATCATCATTCATCTAACATTATATATAGAAATTGAATAAGTGTAATAAAACATTGAAATGTGATATATATATATTATTCTAAAATTTAGACAGGAATTTTAAAATTTATGTCCAATTAATAATGGAGTCTAATAGAAAACACGATCACAAAAATTGAACGGTCATAAAATAAGGTATAATCAATAATATATGATAAATGGAAATAAATAAAATAGAATCAATGTTTGGAGTTAAATGATATAATTTTGAGAATTATATATGAAAACGGAAGTGAAAATATAAAAATAAATTTCGTTAATTCTTTTATATATTTTTTTAAAAACAAAGTTACAAACAATTAACAAAAAAAATCCATCCTTCTAGAAAATAAATAATTTTATATTAATATAAAAATAAAAACAAATAAATTAATAAAAGGGTTTAATTAATTGAAAAACCATTCATTATTATAATTCATTATAATTAGTTAATAACCAGCATAGAGGTGGGAAATCATGTTCACACCTTATCCATTTAAAATATAATTCCTTCCAAAATTATAGGAAAATGAAAAAAAAAATTGTTTAGAAAAAATTAAAATGATTCAGTTAAATATTATAAATAAAATTAATTGTAGTAGAAAAAAACCATTGAAATCATTTTAAAGTAGTCAAAATATTATAAAAAACTATTTTAGGTATATGGATATGGAAGTGAAAGATTCTCAACTAAAAAAATAAAAATAAAAATAATTTATATTATAAATATTCCTTCATTAGTTTAGAGTTTCAAAGAGATGAATAGACATAATAAAAAAATGAAAAACTAGAAATATATATAATGGAATTAAGTATATTTTTTAATAATATAAAGATCATAAAATTCATCTCACAAAAAATTAATCATGGAAAATTCCGATTAAGAGTGAGATTGTTTAATAACCCTTATGGATTTAATAACTTTTGAATCAAAACCCTTAAAAAGGGAAAACATATATTGAAATTTTGAATTCCTTTAAAAAGAGAAATTCATGATATAATATGTCAAATTATTTTTATATAAAACATATAACATAAATTATGAGCATAATTTAAAATATGCTTTAGTATATTTGAATTGAGATGAAAAAAACACTTACCTTAGATTTCTTCTCGGTCAGACATGTTATATGCTCCGAAATAATAAATTTAATTCACTTAAATTATTTAATAATAATTTTTTTTCAAATATATTCAATTATATGTTACCTTATAAATCAATTCACATCCATTCATTGTATCGTTCATTATTACATTGACCATATAAGGTTGTTTGACAAATTTTTCGAAAAATATTTCGGTATATTGACCATCATTAACGGTGTATTGAAATGGTTCCATGTTCTTTAAAATGTTAATAATTTCATTAAAACCATTTTTATTTATTATAGAAAATTTTTTATCATCCATGAAAGATGATAATACAAAAATATAATCGCATTTATTTTTATATGTGGTAATCCACATGTAATAATGAACAATGTTGTGATTTTCCAATATATGGTAAGGTATGAAATTAAATGTTTTATTATAATTAAAGATTCCTAATAACTTCAAAAATATAATATATTTTCATTAATTATATATTTATAAATATCCATGTGATATGGTGATGAAAAATGATACACATCACTTCATTAAGATATCAGTCCATATGTATATTAGAGCGATGTTTTCATTTTAATTGGGAAGGAAAGGATATAGAAAAAATATGTAAAAGTAACATTAAAACATTTATGTAAAGTAAATAAAAATATTTCTTTATGTCAATATTGTAATTTAATGATTTTAATAGGTTTATGAAGATAAAAACTTGGAAATTATCAGTAAGAACATATACCTCTTTGGTAATCACATTTAGAATAACCTTGATGCCTTCTTGAATTGGCCTTTTGGTGAGACCGATACATTATGGTCCAAAAAAAAAAAATTTGAGAATTTATTTGGGTAGGTAATTGTTTGAGATAATTGTATTACTATTTATAGAGAAGACATTACATTATGTGAAATTTTATAATTGTGGTTGGTGGAAAACATGTAAATACTTAAAAGTTTTTTATATAATTTATATATTACTCATGTAAAGTGGCTCAAAATTATCCAATATTATAATATTATAATTTCATGTTGAAAATAAAACCATCCTATGATATTTAAGAATTTATTTTTGTTATCCTGAAGTATTATCCCTTTATTTTAACATTTTTAACTCATTTTACCCATATCCATAGAGATGAATATTTGGGATGAATGTTTTTAACTCTGAACAAAAATAAAGTTGACCTCATTACCTAATATTAGGAATAATTATTCAAAATATAGAATCCAGTTTTCATAATTCAATTCCTATAATTCATAATAAATTCATTAATTATTTGTTTTTAGAACATAATAAAATCCGCTTTAGAAAATCTATATTTTTAGAATAAAAATGAATATTTCCCAAAATAAAGTATAATGTTGGTTATAATGGAATTTATTTGATTATTTTATATACAATTCATGTTATTTTACAAAAATAAAACAAAACCTAAAATAACAGTGTGATAACATAATTAAAATAGAAAAATAAAACAAACTATTTTTAATTTGAATTAAAACATTACATAAATTTAGAAAATGTTAAACCTATATTTATAATATCAAATTAATATTTTTAGAATAAATTATATTAATTATTATATATAATTTTTCTTTTGAAGAAAGGTTCCATAATCATTCGTGTTATGATATTGATAAATTAATAAAAAATTCATCAAATTCTAATTTTAAAACAAGTGAATATAGGTTTTAATCAAATCATTTAATAAAGTTATGTTTATTATGGTATAGTTTGATTAGAAATAAATTATTTCTATAATTGAATCTTTGGTGTTACAACACAAACATGCATTGAGAAATACATAAAGTGTATCTATGTAATTATAATAAAGATTATATTCGATATTATGTAAATCCCCATGGTAAATAATTTATAGTCAAGTGATATATTATATTTATATTAAAGGGTGCACATCTATTTTGGTGAAATAAGGGGCATGATTGGATTGGATAAAGATAAGGATAAATATTCCCTTGTATTTGTAATAGGAACATGTCCTAAAATAGATTATAGAAAGTGAATTTTATAGAGAAAAATAATTTGTATGAAAAATAAAACTAAAGCATGAAGGTTTTATGATCACTAAGCCATGTTTATATACTATTTAATAAGAATACTCAATATCCATCCTAAAAGGAGAAGTAAAATAAAATAAGAAATGTTAGAATTGAAAAATATGAATTTAGGAAAATTTATTCCATATATGAAAATATGTTAATTTTTTAGATGTTCCTCTATTTTATTTAAAGTCATTGCTAGGTATTCAGTAGAAATTATAAATTGGTGGTACCAGTGTGGAAATAATGAGGATTTATTGGTTTTAATACATCTTTATTTATAAATTCATTAGAGTTATAAATTGTATAAATACATTTTATGATCCTTATATTGGGAATTCTATTTCATTATCACCTTTCTTGATTACTGTTTATATGGCCTGACCAGAATCAATTTATTACATTAATGAATTTCTCTATGATATGAATGATTCTCAACCCCATTTATTAATAAAATAGAGAATAATAATAATTACATATTAATTTTAAACAATATATCTCAATGTACCTATAAGTGGCTAGTGGGAGGAACATAGTTTTCTAAGTAAAATAGGTTGATAATTTATGGAAATATTTAAAATTATTATGGATAGTAAGACTAGTATTTAATTATTTTCTACAAATATTGAATTAATGTAGAAACATAAGTGCGTGGAAATATGATCTACTAAGGAGATATATGATATTATTATAAAAAGACAATTTAAATATATGGATACATGTTAGAACAATTCAAAGAGAAGTTTTTTCTATTTTCATATTGCTTGAATCTTTATAATTATTCTTATATATGAAATAATAGGATATTAAAATGGTTTATATAACATAATATATTTTTTTTATGGATATACCAGATATAAAATATCATATAGTTGACATGATATTTCCAACATATACATTATGGTATGAATGTATTAGATAAATACAAGAAAATTGTACAGGATGTAAGGAAAAATACATTAGTTTAATTTATAAATTATAAAGTGAATTAATGGTATACATGGAGAGTAAGGATAAATTGTTATATTGGGAAACAAACTAGTCTTCAAATGAATCAATCTGATATAATATCATTTTAGGGATAATGTATTGGTCTAGCATAGTTTATTTTCAATGGTCTACATATTTTTAAATATTGTACATGATGCAACTTCTAATGCAGCATAATAAGTAATATAAAATTTGAAATAAAAAATTTGTGTTCATTAAATCATATTCAGAAAGTAAAATATCATTATTATATGAATTTTTGAAATCTAATGATAAAGGTACAATGTATGATGTTATTTTTTTGGTAGAGGATAAAAAGTTATACACACAAGGATATCATCTCATGGGGGAAATTTTACATAAGGAGGTGAAGTCACAAATAGTAGAGTACTCATAAAGGAAGACATGGATGACCCAATGAATAATGTTCTTACTTATCAAAATCCGGATTTTTACATGTGATAGCTAACATGTTGATGTCTGGGATGTTTGGAACTAGTGAAAATGGGAGTGTTGTGAAAGTGAGTTCCCTATTCCCAACATCATCAATACTTATTTATTTTTATATCATATGTACATAGAGTTAGACATGATGTTATCTAACCATAATAGTATTTATGAAATTGTTTCCAGTATTTACATGATTATTTACTTATATTTTTTTCATATTAATGTTTTATAACATTTTCATACTATAGTTTGAATCTTTAGAAAATATGATAGAAATATGAAATATATTCCCTCTCATCTAGATACATCATACCTATGGGATATAGATGATGTCTCACTATCATGTCATGAGGTATCATAATCATTAATACATTTTCTTCTGAAGTTCTCACTTGGTGATCATGATTTTTCATGACCCCTCACCTAGGGCCTATGAAGTGACTACCCCAAGCACGCATTCCATATGCTAGGGGAAGATTAATAGAACCAGAAAGTAATATCCCAAAAATGGAAGGAATTTCCTTTAAACCTATACATAAAAAGACATGGCATACTTCTCAATGAAAACCACAAAGGAACGAAAAATATTACAACCACCACAAAGTACCACCCCTGATAGTTAGATGTGTAAACTAAAAGTATAGGGTCCAGAATACAAGCCCAACTAAAGTGAAAGTAAAGAAAAATAAAAACAATCTTCAAAGTTCATTCTCCAAGGATCATACCGAAAGGGTAGGTACATCTCACTGTCAGATATCGTATCATCACACCACATCTATCAGTCCACCTCTGATCACCATCAAGCCATGGCTCCACAATGTCCCGATCAAATCTATCTATCATCTGCATAAGACACAATAGCTGTGGGCTAAGATGATGAAGGGGTGAGTATAAAAATACTCAATAGGGGCCCTAATACACTTAAAGGTATCATAGAAATCCATGATGAAAATAACACAATGTGAGATATCAAGGTAAATCCCAGATCAAAATTGACAGCTCAAACTAGGTATAATATATGTACAAAAGTAATGAATATTAGTCATAAAGCTAGATCATATTATTCTGTTGATAGGGTCTATGTTGTTCACATCTGGTCACATGGTGATGATCCACATAGGGTCACTAGGTGTTGATCAACATTGGTTTTCAAGGTGCTGATCCATATAGGGTCACTAGGTGCTGACCCACACAGGGTCTCTAGGTATTGATCCACACATAGTCTCTATTCATTATTCACCTCAAAACAGGCCAATGGGCTCATGAACATAGAATTATTAATTCCCACAGGATATTATCCTCAATCCATGGGTCATACCAAAACCACCATGAAGTCCCAAAGAGATTTACCCAATGTATCCTCTCATTGTAATGGTCCCAACATAATAGATGGTGCATCAAATGGAAGCATGATCTATAAGATATGGGCCTTTTTGTAAAAATGGTCTTGTTGGATTCGAGTCTGATCCAACATCGCTATATGCCATCCTCTACCAAAATTCATGTATATTATCTCATAAAGACTGCATCATCCCATGGTTACCAACACCACTGACAACACGTCAATCCGACACTTAGTATGAAAGATACATGTGATTTAGGGAAATAGTGGTCAGTTGGGTCTAGGACCGGGTCGACCTAACATGACGCAGATCCAGACTGATCTGGGTTTAACCCATCATAGCAAGCCATCTCCTCCATCCGAACATAACGCAATTGTGTCTGGTCATTAGTACACATGGCTAGTGAAACCGGACGCGCCCTCCATGTCACCCGCGGGCCTAGTCGATGGGTTTACTAGGTCAATGCGTCACCAGCATGGTTCTATGGGTCTCCAACATCACGGCCATGACCTCCGCCACTCGCCCGAGTGGCCTGAACATGGGCCACCCCCTCTACGTGAATACATTCAGTGTCTCACCTCTACGTCGATGTGGTGCGCCGCATCCCTCTACCCACAACTGTGGCTAATGCCGAATGTTTCTTCGACAGGTCACCAGAGTTGATCCGGCAGTCCATTTTTCGATCCATATATTCCCTTGAGATCTTAAGGTTGATAACATCACTATTTAAAAACATGGAGAGGTCTGGGGATTATAGTTCAATCAATACAATGACAAAATAACCTTGGATAGAGGAATCCCAAAAGTATACAACCCCTACAAGAACGAACAATCCCTGGATCAACTTGTTTATGGGATGATCCACATTCATTGTTTTATGAAAAGTTTAGTAAAATGTTAAATAGTTCAAACCCATACCACTTTTGATTTTAGATTCTGTAACGTTCCATCCTAGAGGGTTCAAGAGGTAGATGTCATTCTTCGATTACCAGCATCACTCATAGATGCACGTTGAAGTCGATGACGTTCTGATGGTTCTCTTAATTCTTTTATGGAGAGGAAACTCGTCGAAGGTTCTTCAGGTAATTTCCCATGATTTAATTCACAACTCTCCAACACGTTAGCTAATTAAAAAGGGAACATGTCACAACATTTTGGTTACGTTGCAACGTTGTGTCGTTACAGTGTTTCATTCTTGAAACAACGTAGTTGTTCTGTTGTGACACAACGATCCATTAAGGGGATTTCATCAATGCGCCTTATCGTTGCACAGTAGTGTCGTCTTCCAACACTCAACTGTTTATAAAATAAATAAAATAAATTTTTATAGTTATTTTATTATTTTATGAAAAGTTAGAAAAAAACATTCCATCTAACCCATGAAGGACGAAGTTAAGCCTCCTCTCGGAGAATCTTAGCGTTCCGAGTTCATTGGGATCTTCAACTTTTTGATCCAAGAACTGGTTAACAATTTAGAAAAACCTGCTCACATATTTACTAATAGTACCTTAAAATAAGTTTAAAAATTACAATTCAGCTACTCTGGGCCTCGGAATCACATGTCGTCAAAGCATGCAATCTCAAAATAATTAAATATAATTTAAATAAATTACATGGAAATTTCGATACATTGCATTCTCCCCACCTTAGGTATTTATTTCCCCAAAATACAAAACAAGGGCATATCAAACTAGTGGGAGTACTGAACTCGAATCAGAGCATCCCCTTCCCATGTGTTCTCCCGAAGGATCCTACAATTACATCAAACGCGCACCCGAGGAATCAATCATCCATGAAGGACCCACTTATGTCTATCATCTATATCCACCATGAACAATTCAAATGTCACCCCATCATCAATGTATAACTCACCCCAATATATTTTGTGTCATGGATCATTTAAGTACCTACTTAGCTAAGACACATGAAAAACATTGTCCACTCGATACATTTGTTGTGGATGAACTAAGAGGTATGACACCTCGCCAACTCTGCTAAGAATCTGGAAAGGTCTGAGAAACCACATATATAACATTCTACCCCAAGAAAATCTATTCAATCCCCATCGGGGTGGGACTTAAAGGAAAATATGGTCTCCCCCCTAAAACTACAAGGGTCTCAGTATCCAATCGGTATAAGAATTATGTCTTCTCTATGTAGTCCTCATCCACTCATGGATTATCTACACCTTCTCATAGGTTTCTCGTACCACCTCTAGACCCATTAGTACTAAACCCCCAGGGTCTCTCCAACAATGATGTGACCTGCATGGCCACCCATACAAGGCCTCAAACGTTTCCATTCCAATGGTGGAGTGATATTTGTTATTGTATACAATCTCCACCCTTGGCAGGTGGTCCTCACAAATGCAACCAAAATCTAGGAGGCAAGCATGAAGAAAGTCCTCTTGGTTATTCATGCTACGCTCTATCTGACCATCCGTCTAGGGGTGAAAAGATGTGGTCATGCTTTGCACATTCCTGATCAACTCATGTATCCCATTCCACAACCGAGATGTAATACATTAATTACGGTCTATGGTGATCGTGAAAGGAACCTCGTGATTTCATACTATCTCTTTGATGTATAGGCGTCCCATGACCTTTATAGATCCCTACTTCTGGATGGGTAGGAAGTTAGATGACTTGGTGTGTCTATTAATAATCACCCAGATTGAGTCATATCCCCTGGACATGCATGGTAACCCTATCACAAATTCCATGGATATACCATACGACATCCTCTAAGGTACCACAAGTGGTTGTGTTGAGAATGTTGGAAATTGATGCTCAGCCTTAAATTTCCAACATGTGAGGCATCATGAAATGAACTCTTCCATTTCCTTCTCTATCCATGGCCACCAGTACTGACGTCAGAGGTCCAGGTATATCTTCACCACACCGGGATGTACCACTAATGGGGAAATATGGAACTCCCACATAACCTCCCCCCATAACATCACTGGAACTATGGTGCATCCTCTTAAATTGATAATATGCTACCCACCTATAGAAAATATATCAGAAGAGAATGTCCTGAGAATAACTGATCATGTCAAGCCTTGTAGTTAACATCCACAAGTTGTTCCTCCCTAACTCTCTTTTGGAGTGGAGGAGTGATAGTCATCATCTAAAGGTAGGAATTTTCATCACAATACATAAAGGACATCTACATCAAGGCTAGCTGATTCGTATCCTCAATAAGTAGCTATAAACCAGACTACATGATGAGTGCATCTACCCCCACATTCCCAATCCTAAAATTATAGACTATCTCAAAGTCATAGTCCCGGAGTAACTCCATACATCTCTACAATCTCATGTCCATGTACTTCTGTGAGAATATATACCTGAGATTCTTGTGGTCTGAGTATGTGGTAATTCGTTCCCACATCAAGTAGGGTCTCCACATCTTCTAGAAAAAGAACACTACTTCTACCTCTAGGTCATGGATCATATAGTTCTGCTCATACTGCCTCAACTGTGATGAGCCATAGGTGATCATTACACACTCATGCAACTGGACACAACCCAGTTTGATCCCCGATGCATCACAGTATACCACGTAGTTAATTCCCTCCTCTAGAAACCTCAAGATGGCAGCACTGATTAGTCTACACCTCATCTCCTGTAATCTATACTAGAACCTCTCCAGCTAGAGGAAGGGTTCTACCTTATTTGTAAAATCTAGAAAGGGTGATGATACTCAAGAAAAGTCTAAATGTACCTCTTATAGCATTCGGTCAACCCTCTGAATCTATTCACCTCAGTCACACTTCTGGGTGGCTCCCAAGTGATCACTGCCTCTATCCTCACCAGATCCACTACAACTATAGTGTCCCATATGATGTGTCCTAGAATGTTTATCTCCTAAATCTAGAACTGGCAATTTTAGTGCTTACCATAAATTTTGTTCCCTTGGAGTGTATCTAGGAATACGTGTAGGTTTGAAATTTTCTCCTCCTCTGACGCCGAGTACTCCAATATTTCATCAATGAATACCACAAAAAAAATTGTGTTAAGGAAGTAAGATCCAATTCATGAGTCCCATGAACACTATGGGGGAATTTTTCACGCCAAATGGAATCATAAAAAACTCATAGTGGCCATACTAGTATCTTATGGATACCTTCGAAACATCTTCATCTGGTACCCAAGGCTGATTATATCATGATCTGAGGTATATCGTTGAGAACAACCCCGCTCCCTTTAGTTTATCAACAAGGTCATCAATCCTCATCATTGGATACTTTTAATTCCCTATGACCTAGTTCAGGAACCATAATTCCACGTATAGTCTCATGCTCCAGTATACCATATTTTAAAAAAAAAACACAGGGGATACCCATGATTAAAACTAGGCTTCACAAACCTCTTCTCATGAAAGTCCTTCACCTGTATCCTCAACTCATGAAGCTCCATGGGAGCCATACAATATGCCAGTTAGAATATCAATGTTGTCCCTAGGTAAAAGTCAATGTAGATGTACACCTCCCAACGAGGAGGTAGTCTTGGTAAATCTTTTAGAAATACATTATAATACTTTTCCAAGACTACAGGAATGGTCAGAATACTCTTGTCCAACATACCGAGGTTGAGACTAGCCAACTGGTGAGTGATCGACCACCCTCCTCTAAGAGATTCCACCATATGCCTAAAATGTTTCCTTCTCAATGGTGAAGGAAAAAATGGTTTCATCCTTGTTGACACACCACACATTGCACCTAAAATATTTAATTTCATCACGTACTGTAGATAACCAGTCCATACACAAGACGACATCATAATGCATCGACACTTCTAAAATATGATCCTAGTTGAAGATCCTACCTCCAAGTGTAAGTTCAATATTCTGGATCCAGTGTGTAATTGTTGAATCCCATACCATATGAGTCACTATTCATAAGGATCGATGCAAAGAAACCACCTAAGTCTCTGAGCCTCGAACGAGTCCATGGAAAGGAACGTGTGACTGAAACCTGTGACTATAAGAACTGTAACTAAGGTAGAGAAGACACATATTATACCACTAATCATATCTGGAGAACCATGGTTGTAGGCCTCCATAGCCTGAATATGGACTCACCCCAATATGTTGGCTCCCAGGTCCCATGGTGGACCACCTTGAGGTAGTGGCACTAGTACCTCGAACCTTCGTCCACCACCAGCCACTCGGCCTGCTCCCCAGCCATGTCTGCTACCCTATGGACCTCCTCATTATAACTTATGTCTTTTCCTCAGTGGTCCCTCGACAGCTTTCTTGCAATATATTTAGGGAGTTGGGTAGTAATGAGTAATTCCTCGGTCTTCCATAAGAGTAACAAAATCAATCCCTCAGATAATCTCCTCGGCCTCATGAGCTTTATATCTAAGACCTTGTGTCATGGGGTCATCATACGGAAGGTTTGGCCCACTTGTTCATCTGCATCATCTGTCTGCCGCTTTCTTCAGATGACTCGATCACCTATCATATAGTTATGGCTCTCACCACCTCTTCCTACTCATCTAGGAAGCTATCCAATAGTAGAGAGATCTCTTGAAATCCATCCTTTATTGGGATGCAAAACAGAACTATTGACAACCTGATCTCCCATCGGAGTCCCTTCTCAATGGTCCATGCCTTAAAGAAAGGGTCTTGTACAATGTCAGTAGAGTAGAGAGAGAGGTCAGTAAACCACACTGACTATTTGGCCACATTCAAGCATCCGTATTGTAGGTGACATAGCTCCTGGATACACATTGAGCATAGTGTTTTTGATATGAACTCCTCCCTAACGTTTCTCTGATAATATGACTAGACAAGGGTCATCTCCTCATGTTTTTGGAGCATCATGTTCCACCATCTCACTATCGTGACCTAAAAAAGGATAGTGGAAAGAACCACCATCTGGTTTTTATGTGTATCTAATAGATGAAAACCCTTGTAACTACCTCCAGCCAATCCGTAACTTCCTAACGATCTATCTCACCACGTTGATTCTGAGGCCTATTTCTCCGGAACTCATGAAACACAATCGTTCGGTGTGTAATTTCCGATAGTGGTTCCGGTAGCTACTGTTTCAATTCAGGTGGTCGTGCTGTCGGTACACCAATCAAAGGTGAAATTGCTGTAAGTAGCCCCTGCACCGATGCCTCATCACTCTGTGGGACAATGTCATGTTCCCTGACTGGGATCATGGATTTCTATATTCATGGAGTCATATAGTAGAGTAAGAAATGCACCACAGTCAATAAGGTATAACTGGTGAGCTGACTTAAAAGAGATCAAAAGTAAAAAAATTTACAAAACACTTTCAAATAGTATATTCATGTACCGAGGCGGAAAATATAATTTAGGGTCTTAGTGTATGGATACGTCGGCCGCCGCACCAACACTAGAATCCTTAGAAAGAAATCTAGTTTCAAGACACTTGATTAAAAATATAGACACTTAGATCTTCAGGTACAACTGACCTACATCTAATACAACTTTGTCAAGATCTGTCCCCTGGTCCTATGGAGTTACTACCCCATGCCTGCCTTACCTAGTCCAGGGGCTAATGACTAGCACCGAAAAAGCATATCCCAAAAAGTGAAGTCATTGAATTTAAACTTATACAAACGGAGACAGAGAAAACTGCACATAGAAAACTACAAATGAAATAATAATATTACAACCCCCACAATATACCACCATTGAGTGTAAAAGGTGTAAACTAAATGTAAATGGGGTAGAATACAAGACCAAATTAACAGAAATTAGAAAAAAATAAAAAAATATCCAGAGGTTGTATGCTAAGGATCCTACTTTAAGGGAAGGTATATCTCACTGCCAAATGTCACATCAACATGAAAAATCTTTAGTTCCACATTTGATTACCGTTTATCCCTAGCTCCCCAATTTATTGGTCCAATCTATCTGTTGTCTACAAAATACACAACATGTATGGGAGAATCACGCACAGGGATGAGTATTACAATACTATGTTGGGACCCAGAGAGCCCTGGACGTCTCTCAGAAATCCAATATGGAAACACCAAAATGAATGATCTCAACAGAAATCACAATGAAAAATACAAATCTCACACTTGTTAAAACATAAGTACAGAAGTAAATATGATTAGTCATAATTTTATATCATCATATTCTGTTGAGAGGATCAACTGTTGATCCACACAGGGTCTCTAGGTGATGATCCACAATGGGTTGCTAGGTGCTGATACATAGAGTGTCACTACGTATTGATCGACATTGGACCTCTAGGTGTTGATCTGCATAGGTTCGTTAGGTTCCGATCCACACATGGTCACTATTCATTCTTCATGTTACAGTCAGCCACTTGATTCCTACACTTACCATTATTGATTCTGGGAGGATATTCTCCGAAAAACGTTAGTCATAACTCAACCTAAAAAAAGTCCCACATAAATTATCCTAAAGGACGGTCTCACTATAAGGTTCCCAACACAACAAACAGTGCATTGAATGGAAGCCCAGTATGTAAGATATGTGACTTTTGTAAAAGGGCTCGATTGGATTAGAGTCCGATTTAACCCGTCCATATTCCAAACTCTACCAAAACTCATGTAGAGTATCTCAGAAATATCGCTTCATCACAGGGGTCCCAACGCCACTGAAAATGCTTCAATCAGACACCCAATATGAGGGATACATGTGTTTTACTAAAATGGAGTCTGGTTGGGTCCATGTTTGGTCAACCCGACCTGACCTAGTCTCGGACGGATATGGGCCCGACCCACCAGAGTGAGTTGTCTTCTCCATCTAGACACATCACAACCACATTTCGGTTTCAGTACATAGGGTCTGCGAAACCGGTCGCACCCTTCACGTGACCCACATACAGAGTTCGCAGGTTGACCATGTCTATGTGGATACATGGGTCTCTGGTGTCGTGGGTCTCCAGCTCTGTGACTGCGGTTTCTATGGCCTCCATCACTCACCCGGGCAGACCGAATGCGGGACACTACCTTCATGTGACATAGGTCGACACCACCCCTCTACGCCAACATGGACACTGGCTGCGGCCCTCTGCCTCCAAGGTGCACCACCTCCCTCCGCCCGCGGCCACCGTTATGGGGCATCATTATTTTCCGTTGTGGGCCCCATCCTACTGTCACCGGCCGCCACCAGCAGATGCTACCATGGGCCACTGCCGGACGCATCCGAAGGTTTCTTCTATGGGCCACCAAAGTTTTTCCGGTGGTATGTTTCTTGATCCTTATCTTCCCACAAGAACATAAGGCTTCCACTTTCACTACAATGACCTCAAATTAACATTTTATCTATTTTGCGAATTCATCCATGATGAAATCACCTGTCGGGGGAGGGGGGTCAGACCTTGTTCTTCTCAGCCCGCACCCTCATCGCTAGATTTTTAATAACCTGGGGAGGTCCAATGATTGTAGTTCAATCAGTAAAATTAATAATTTAATCCATGACAGAAGAATCCCAAACGAAGTCACCACCTTTCATGAATGCATGATCCTTGGATCAACCTGTTTTTGGGTTTATCCATGATGGAAATTTTCCGAAAAGATCAATGAAACATTAAATAGTTCAATCCAATACATCATTGGATGTTCATTGCCATAACATTCCATCCTTGAGAGTTCAAGAGGTTGATGTCGTTCATCGATTACTAGCTTTATTCTTCGACGCACATCAAATTCGATGATGTTCTGCCAGCATTCATCATTCTTCTTTGGAGTGGAAACTCGTCGGATGTTTGTTAGAGAATTTCCCATGATTTAATTCCCAACTTTCTAATTTTTTTTCTAATATAAAATAGAACTTATCACAACATTATTGTTACAGTACGTTGTATGGATCCATTAAGGGTCTTACATTAATGTGCCTCATCGTTGCCTCATCACCACACTACAACATCACTATACGCTACTCAGTGGTTGGTGAAAGCAATAAAATAACCTTTAAAAGTAATTTTATTATATTACGAAATGTCTGAAAAAATAACTTTTTCATCCGAACCTTGTCTGTCGAAGTTATGTCTTTTCTAGGAGGATTCCAGTGTTTGGAAATCAATGGTTCCAAAAAAAATTTGATCTGAACACCATCTCAAAAATTAAAAAAACCAACTCGCATGTTTACTGAATGTACATGAAAATAAGTTAACAAATTACATTATGTTCCCTCCAAGCCTCAAAATCACATTTCATCAAAGCGTACGGTCTCGAAATAATTCAATATAATTTTAAAAAAATACACATAAATATTGAGACATTAAATTAGTGGTGAAGATCATGAAGATGAACATGCTTTTAGGAACAACTCATATTACAGGTGTCATTGGTTGTTCCAATCAATGAACATGGATACTAGTCTATAAATATGATATCATTATTAATGTGTATCATTTTATAACATACATGGAATCAATACAAAAACAATATCATGCATGATATAGTGTGGTAAATTATATAAGGTTTGTCATATGATTTATGGCCTTGATTAAGTGATCTTGATATTATTTATTTATTTTGAATGGAAGATATATCTCGGGCCTAGTTGACAAAGATGGTAGTACATTTATTAAATTTAGGGCCACTGTAGAATACGACAAGTCTTTCCAATAAGTTCATGAATATAACACCTTGATATTTTAGAATACGTTTTTTCATTAAATCGCTTGATATCTTGTTTGAAACATAATATAAAGCCTAATATGAATCATTAAATATTATAAAATATAAAATAAATTAGTGGTGTGAAGAAGAAGAAACACATTATATAAAAAATTATATCAATGTTTTACATAATGATAACATTTGGATTAATTCACAATAAGTAATCAATTTTTATTAAAGTCATATTATGTCGTACTAATATATTTTCTTCAAAAATTATTTTTGTTGAATTTTGTGTGTATAAACTATAATTATTTTTTATAATTTACAATAATTTTATTTGATAAAATTATTATAATTTTTTTTAAAATTCATGTCAATATTTTACTTGGGTGGAAATTTTTGGAATATTGTAAAAAATATTTATTTTTTTGTGAATACTGAAATGTTTATATTATTATAATAATTTCATTTTAATTAACAAAAAAGTACCATTATTTTTAAAATGTATACTTTATGTAAACATAATATAATTAATTTCATATGAATCATCGTTATACTTCATATTGGTATAAGATCATTTTTCGATTAAAAACACATTTTTCTATAAACTATATTAATGTGCATAATGTGTTTTTATATTAATAAATTAAATTAATCACTATTGATAAATCATTTTTAATATTTTTATATATAATATATTCCATTATATATTTTAACATTTATTTAATAGTTTTTACATTGTTTGAAATGAAGGTAAACTCTAATTAATTCATTAAAATGCATTTAGCTAAAAATAATTTTGTTTAGTTTTTCACACGTACATTAAAATGAATTTAATCCAGTTATTAAAATTTAATATAAAAAATTCCATATTTGGAATCATAATTATTAATAATAATTAATAATTTCAATTTATTTTTTTCTAATAATGAATATAAATAGTAAAAATTGGTCACCATAGAAAAAGGGTAAACTGAGAGAACCAACATTAAAACAATGTGATAACTATTTTTTCACATTATTTATTATTGGATTATTTTATTTCATTCCATAAATCATTGGGAACTAAATATAATTTTTAGGGAAAATATCCCTGAAAATTTCATAATTATAATTTAATTCTTCAAAATTTTCATGGTCTTTCCCTCCAACGACATATAAAATGACACCTCTCCTTTATTTTCCTTACACAGCATTCAGTTACCTAGCATGCAAAAAACCAACCCAATTATCCTCTCAACATCCATATAAATGAATTATATCTTCTTGTATTATTAATATATCATTCTATGGGTCCTTTATAATGGATCTGAATAAGGTCTCCCAAAGAAGATGTAATCATCCAATCCAATATATTTCAATTTATTTATTCATAAACATACTCTAAATATGTTTTATTAATTAGAAAAAATAATTATTATCCCAAATCTACTGAAATTTATTCATTTTTATGTAAACAACTTTATCCACCCTCTTTTATAACAAATGGGAATATAAGTATCACTCATTTGAATGTGTGGACTATCGCCTCTATGTAGTGATATGATACATTTTTTGCAACTATAAATCAACGTTGGTTATTATTATGGATTTAATAATAATTTATTATATTTATTAAAAAACTATGTGTCTTTAACTTTATGATCTATCTACCTTCTAACATTTCCAACCATTGGAAAATAATAATGTCGCTCATGAATACATCTAGACTACCACCTCCAAAAAATGATGTTATTTGTTTTTCATTTTCAATTTACATATATGGTAATTAGGTTAAATATACCTATTATATATTATATTTATCATATAAATTTTTTTTGGTAAAGGTTATTTATTAATTACCTTTATTTAATTCCAACAATTGAAAAGCGTAAACATCACTCATGCATATATTCGAAGTACCATCTTTATGAAGTGATGTAACAAATTTTTCATCAATAATTTTTATAAATAATTTAATAAAATATGATTATTAAATATTATATTTAAATGATGATGAATAACCTTTAGATGATGAAACCATAACCAAGGTGAAAGTACAGGAACCATCAAACTGAGCCATGCATGGAAAACTAAACACTTTTCAACCAAATTCCCATTTCAAGAAATAATTGTTAATAGAAGGATACTTATAATCAATAAAGTAATGGTAAATAGTAATTTATATTTTAATATGGTTCTATAATATATTTATAGTAAATATATATTTATTATAATATATATTTGAAAATGTATAATGAAAAAAAACATGAGGATATGGTTTATCAACAGAAATTTGCTTCTTTGGTACATATGTTATCATATAAACCTATATTATTTTATGAAGGGTTTCTATTGACCAACATATATGATTTATAATGGTTATAATCATGTTATTGGTATTTGAAGTTTCATTTTGGGTTATTTATTTCTTCAAAATTAGGAATCAAAAGATACTAATGTGTTAAGAGATTTATGTTTCAATCTCATTTCAATTGGTATTATTTATAAATGGATTTAACATAAGTGAAATTATATGGGTCTTCAAAATTAAATCATTTAAAATTTTTTATCCACTTTTTATTTTTGTATTTTTTATGTATTAGTACCATTTTAAACTATTCATTAAATAAAATTATCAATAAAATATTTTTTTAAAAAAATTTAATTTTATATCCTCTTTAGTCGAAGATTTTTCAATTACGTATCCATACAATATAAAAATATTTTTTTTAAATTTTTGAAATATAATTGAAAAGTTTTAAAAATTAATTTTCATTACATTGGATTTTTTCAAAGGATTAAAAAATATTATTTTAAAGTAATATTTTCTATCTACAAGTCATTTTTAGTTTATATAAATGTGTGGAAGGAATGATTTTTTTTACCATCTATGACATGAAAGGATTTGACCATTGAAATTAATATTAATTTATTTAAATAATCATTTACTGGATTCTATGGTTCTTTTAAATTATTTCTTCCATTTTATTTCAGGATTTTTTATATTTTAATTTAGTAACATTAATACAAAAATTTTATTTTCTTCAAGAAATTTTCCTGGTGATATTTTAATAGAAATTTACATTTATGATGAACAATTTTATATTATTTATGTTTCAATATTGATATTATTCCATGATACCATCCCTATTATTTCACAATATGGTTTTTAGTTATGAAACTGAAATATTAATGGAACCCACATTCATTTCCATTGGTAAAGATATGATGAAATGATAAATGTTTTCTTGATATTTTTTAATACATTAGATTGAACTATGATTATGTGATAATTGGGTTCATTATAGACCTGAAATACTACAAGGCCGCAGCCTTAAACCTTACTTAATATTGAGTTATTACAAGATTACACATTGAGGATCTTTTCGGGATTAGAGTATTAGAGAATTAGATCATAAAACTTTCATTACATTCCACATATAAACAAAGTTGTTACATAAATATATTATTCTTCTTTCCCATCAATGGAAACATATTTAAAATAAAACATGGATTCATTATTGACACTTCCTTGACAGTATCATCATATCATGTACCTTTACCTTGACCTGTGAAAAACATTTCAAAAAAACATGGGATGAGCATGAAAAGATCAGTAAGGGATATAAAAATATGGAAAGGAAACATGGGTACATATATACATAAGTATGAAATCATACTTTACCCATAAAACATAAGCACATTAACATACCTCATCAAATCATGAATAAATCATAGAAATCATAAGACATAAAGGTATTGTGAGGAATTCATAACATTCTTACATAGGGAGTAACCCTCTTGGTTACATTTGGAATACCCATCACAGTATATTCCATAAATCTCTTCGGAAAACCTTAACGTTTCACTCCTTCGCATTACCCAATGCATTGGAGAACTATATCGGGCTCACTGGCCCATATTCTATCACGGAACCACCCGTCTTACTAATAATTCCCAAGAACCTCAACATAATCGTATCACATAAAACATTCATAAAGGAAACATAACATTTCCACCTTTCAATCAAAAGATATCAATACAACACATTGATATAAAAACATTATGAAAACAATTTTGAATACAAAAATAAAAGAAAAGTAAAACATGATATTTATTTTTCTGTTTCAAAAAAGGTATGGATTGTAGAGGAAGCTGAAAACTCAAATTATGGTCCCGGCGGCAGAGAAGTCGTTGTCTCCGCATATGTATGACATAAAATTCCATTTTTTTGTTTAGTAAATGCTTCATATAAAAAATATTCCTTTTGAATAAACGCAAAAGTCAAAGGGGTTTATTCACCGTATAAAAGAAGGTTGTGTATAAAACAAAATATGCCTCAATGAATGGAGATTGAGACGAAGTCCCATACCTCAGGTCTGACATGACTCGGTCATTCTTTAATCTACTGAATAATAAACTTGAGTTAATTTCTACTTGTTTATGAACCTATTTCAAGTTCATTATTCCGTTTATATCACTTATTTCCATGTCATGAACACTATGTAATTATTTAAGTTAATAACGGTCGTTTTAACGATCATTGGTACTTGAGTCAAAAATAAGCCCTTTATAATTACATGTTTTTCATGTATCCATTATATCCCGAATGGTATTCATGATGTAGAAATCATATATTTCATATATATCCAGTACATTCATGCATTTATAATATTACATAATCATTTAGTGGTAATAAATGAAATGCACCGTTCATGGAGACGGTAAGCCGTACATACGCATGAACGCTACTTTCATTTCTATTTCGTATTTTATAGAATGGAATCAAAATGATATAAAGTTATATTATAAATCCAGTATAATATTATATATAATATCATAGTTCCATCCTTTATACGTCCCACATATGGTATTTAACGAATCAAATCACTTTGAGGGGGCGGTAGTCCGCACTTCCTTAAATGAAAATATCGCGTTTACCCATAATGGAACCCATAATGGTATGACCAAAATGAAAAATACAGAAACATAAGGAAAAAAAAAACATATTATATATCATATATAAATATATTGTCATCTTAATGGCCACCTTTGAAGGTGTTAAAATAATTTTGAACATTCATCGTTTCGGGAGACATAAATTCACCATCCATGGAAATAGTATGTTCTTTAACCATTAGATGTAGGTTTGTGTAAGTGTAGCTCGAATACTTCTTATAAAAACATCCTAGTTTATTGAAGATATTGGATTTTTTACAAAATAAATGAATAAAAAGAGTTTAGGGGGTTGGAAAAGAAAAATAAAACAAAATGACTCAAGTGAAGACATTACATTAAAATCGGGTAACTCCCTTTGGTTTGAGCTCAATGGCTTCCTTGGGAAGACTTCTGCCCAAAATGAGGCTTCGAGGAGTATGATAGGGATTTGGAGAGACAAAATGGGCAGGGGTTGGCCGAGCCAAATGCTTTGGGAGTGTGGGTAAGGTGGTAGAGGTGGGGGCCTTTTATAAGAGGAGAGGAGGGGCACTAAAGGAAAGTAAAGAAATGTTACTTTATTTTATAATGAGTTTCGGATTCAAAAGGTCCCATATTAATATAACTCGTGGGTATGGTGATAAGGGTTCGAAATAAATCCATAAAATAGGTTTTGGACATGTTTTGTTCATAGATTTTACATTATCATTTCATTTTATTTAAATCCTTTATTAATGAGGTAATCGCTGCATCATCATGATGTCATAAATAATTTAATTTATTTAAAGACTAAAAATTATAAAAAAAATACTATGATGTAGGAAATAATATTATCTTTCCAATGACTATTTATAATAAAAAACTGACTTGTATAACCCCATATAATAATTGATTTAGTAAAACATCTCTTGTTTGTGTCATTTTTACTTTAACATTAAATAAAAAGTTATTTATGTCATTTCCCAACCAAAGTGGATCCATGGGGTCCCCAAGTTGACCCAGGGATGTTCTTGGTCAGCCATGACCCATCTAATGAGGGTAGGAAATGTTTTAGGATCATCTCATATTATTAAAACAATATTTTTACCTTAAACTACACTAATTACCACTAATCGCGATTAAGAACATAAAAGTTACTATTCAGCAAAAAAATATTTTAATCTCATTAAACCACATTTTAATTCTTAATGACAACCATGTATGTCAGATTTTTGAAAATAAAATCACAGAAGTGGCAAAGTTTCATTTAAATGAAAAATCAGTTTCATTAACTACCACTTAGTGGTTTCACTATTCATCAAAAATTGATGTTTTTCAGAAAAATACAAAAACTTCACCCTAATCTATATTTTATATTCCGAATTAAAAAATGATGTCTATTTTACAAAATTCAAAACATTTACGTTGCATTAATTAATTTAATAACTAAGTTCCGTTGTCATGACAAATAGCGTGTTTTTATGAAACAATAAGTATCAAAAGATTGACACTAGTTTAAGTCCAATTTCAAAATGAAATTGATTCCAATGGCCACCATTGGATAAAATGATAAAAATATATTCTAATTTCACTTCAAAAAAAATTCAAAAGATAAACTAATCATATAAAAAAATTAGATTAAAAAGAGGTTTTGAATTAAAATACAACATTTTTCACTATTCATTAAAAAATGAACTTTATCGGAAAAATACCAAAAACTCACACAAAATAAATTTTGATGTCCCAATCATAAATAATAAGTTTATTTTGACAATGATAGATTATAAAATTGTCAAAATATAGGTTTAAAAAGGGTTTTCCATTAAAAGGCAGTAAACTAATCTTTTAAAAATATTAGTGTATTCCATGCATAAGATTGTATTTATTTTTATTTTAAGCCTATAAACACTATCTTAATCATTAATAGACATAGATAAAAATATTTATTATTCATTACATACTTGAGATGTTACATCCTTCCCCCCTTTAGTAAATTGTGTCCCTGTAATTTATTTACTTATCGAATAAATGGGGGTACTTATCCCTCATTGCATTTTCAGATTCCCATGCTGCCTCTTCCATCATGTGGTTTTTCCACAAAACCATTACCAGATTAATCACCTTATTCCGTAACACTTGCTCCATGTGGTCAATAATCTGGACCGGTTGTTCCTCATAAGATAGGTTCTCTTCCAACTGAACTACCTCTGGACTCAAAACATGAGATGGATCTGGCATATACATTCTCAACATCGAAACGTGAAAAACATTGTGTACCTGAGATAAACTCGGAGGTAATGCCACCCGATATAGAACTAATCCAACTCTCTCCCAAATTTCATATAGTCCAATGAACCATGGACTCAGCTTTCCTTTCTTACCAAATCACATCACACTTTTCACACTTTGAGAAAAACATGATCACCTACCTCAAAAGAGAGATCCTTCCTCCTGTAGTCTGCATAACTCTTCTGCCTACTCTGAGCTGTTCTCATGTGTTTCTGTATCAGCTGAGCTTTTTCTTCCAACTCTTCTACAAATTCTGGTCCCATCAACTTCCTTTCACCCACTTCATCCCAGAAAGATGGAGTTCGACACTTCTTCCCATATAATGCCTGAAATGGTGCCATCAGTATACTAGAATGAAAACTGTTATTATATGAAAATTCATCCAAAGAAAGATGTTGGTCCCAACTTCATTGATAATCCATCAAACAAGCTCGTAGCATATCCTCCAAGGTCTGAATTGTTCGTTCTGACTGCCCATCTTATTGAGGATGAAAATCAGTACTAAAATTTAATTCAGTACCCAACGACTTCTGAAGGCCTTTCAAAAAGTTAGAAGTGAACCTGGGATCATGATCAGATACAATGGAGATAGGAACTCCATGTAACATGAATCTCTATTTAAGATACAAATGGGAACATTGATCTTGGGAAAATTTATCTCGTATAGCAAGTAAATGAGAAGACTTGGTCAAGCGATCCACAATAACCCAGATTGCATTAATTCCTCGAGATGTTTTCGGTAATCCCACAACAAAGTCCATGGATATATTCTCTCATTTCCACTATGGCACTGGTAAAGGCTGAAGCATCCCTTTCGGTAACTGCCGCTCTGCTTTAACCTGTTTACATGTCAAACACTTCACAGTAAAATCAGCAATATCTCTTTTAATTCCATCCCACCAGTTATACTCCCGCAGATCTCTGTACATCTTAGTACTTCCAGGATGAACTGAAAACGGAGAACTATGAGCTTGACATAACAACTCTCTCTTCCACTGTGAATCAAAAGGCACACAAAATCTCTTCCCAAATCTCAAAACACAATCATTATCAATGTTGAATTTAGGCAACTTACCTTTCTGAACCAGCTCTACGTTTTTCTGCAACTCACTGTCTTGCTTCTGTGCTTGCTTGATTCTATCTGATAGAGATGATCTCACTGATACCTGAAAAAAAATAGAATAACATCCTGCACCAACAACATCTATGCCAAATTTCATCAAATCATTAACCAAAGGATCACGTTCCAAACACAACATTGCTAATGATGCATCACTTTTTCGACTCAAAGAATCATCCACTTTATTTTCTTTTCCCGGATGGTAATGAATTGTACACTCATAATCCTTGATTAATTACAGCCATATCCTATGTCTCATGATTAACTCATTCTGAGTGAATATATACTTTAAACTTTTGTGATCAGTATATATTTCACACTTTACTCCATACAAATGATGTCTCCAAATTTTTAAAGTGATAACAACAGCAGCTAATCCCAAATCATGTGTAGGGTAATTTACCTCATGAGTTCTCAACTGTCGTGAAGCATAAGCAATTACCTGATCATTCTGCATTAGGACGCAACCAAGTCCTTTCAATGAAGAATCACTGTAGATAAAAAACTCACCATTCCTCGAAGGTAGTGCCAAAACTGGAGCTTTCACCAATCTTCTTTTCAATTCCTGAAAACGATCATCACATTCTTTTGTCTAGATATTCTTAACACCCTTCCGAGTTAACTTAGTCATTGGACTAGATAACCGTGAAAAATTTCTAACAAACCATCGATAATAGCCTTCCAAACCAAGAAAACTACGGATCTCAGTTACATTTTTGGGTCTTGTCCATTCTTCAACAACTTTTATTTTAGCAGGTTCAACAGTTATGCCATCTTTTGAAACAATGTGACCCAGGAAAGAAATTTTTTGTAACCAAAACTCACACTTTCTGAATTTTCCATATAGTTTCATTTCTTTTAATGTTTGCAAGATAACCCGTAAATAACATTCATGATCCTCTTTACTTTTATAAAACACCAAAATGTCATCAATAAACACAACCACCGTTTATCACCTGAATCAACTGAGCCATCACGACAACAAACTGTTCAATTCCGACTCTGTCCATCTCAGGATACTAATTTTATTGGCCATTTCCATCTGTATGCCGTCCCAGAAAAGCTGTTATGTTTCCTCTATGGAAAACCATTCATATCATAGAAATACCTTAGGTGAAGAAACATGGTAATCTTTAAATGCTATATCATTTCAGTCATATCATAAATTAACTTATAATTTTACACTTTTCTACCTCCTAAAGTTGTCTAAACTGACCTTTGATACCAACTATAAGGCCCCAGCCATAAACCATACTTAATATTGAGTTATTACAAGATTACACATTGAGGATCGTTTCTGGTTTAGAGTTTTATAGAATTAGATCATAAAAAATGCATTACATTCCACATATAAACAAAGTGGTTACCTAAAGATAGTATTATTATTTCCCATCAATGGAAACATATTTAAAATAAATCATGGATTCTTTCATGACACTTCCTTGACACTGTCATCATATCATGTACCTTTCCCTTGACCTGTGAAAAACATTTCAAAAAAACCTGGGATGAGCATGAAAAGCTCAGTAAGGGATATAAAAATATGGAAAGGAAACATGGGTATATATATACATATGAATGAAATCATACTTTACCCATAAAACATAAGCACTTTTACATACCTCATCAAATCATGAATAAATCATACAAATCATAAGACATAAAGGTAACTTGAGGCATTCATAACATTCTTACATAGGGAGTAACCCTCTTGGTTACGTTTGGAATACCCATCATAGTATATTCAATAAATCTCTTAGGAGAAACCCTAACGTTTCACTCCTTCACGTTACCCAATGCATTGTAGAGCTATATCGGGATCACCGGCCCTTAGTCTATCACGAAACCACCCATCTTCATAATAATTCCCAAGAACCTCAACATAATCGTATCACATAAAACATGCATAAAGGAAAAATAAAATTTCCACCTTTCAATCACAATATATCAATACAACACATTGATATAAAAATATTATGAAAACAATTTTCAATATGAAAATAAAATAAAAGTAAAACATGGTATTTATTTTTCTTTTTTAAAAAGTCGTATGGCTTGTAGAGGAAGCTGAAAACTCAAATAATGGTCACGGCGGCAGAGAAGTCGTTGTCGCCGCATACGTATGAAAAACACATTCCCTTTTGTCGTTTAGTAAACGCTTCATATAAAAAATATTCCTTTTGAATAAACGTAAAAGTCAAAGGGGTTTATACACCGTATAAAAGAAGTTTCTGTATAAAACAAAATATGCCTCAATGAATGGAGATTGAGACGAAGTCCCATACCTTGGGTCCGACTTGACTCGGTCGTTCTTTAATCCCCTAAATAATAAACATGAATTAATTTATACTTGTTTAAGAACCTTTTTAATGTTAATTATTCCTTTTATATCACTTATTTCCATGTCACGAACACTATTTAATAATTTAAGTTAATAACGGTCGTTTTAACGATCATTGGTACTTGAGTCAAAAATAAGCCCTTTATAATTACAAGTTTTTCATGTATCCATTATATCCAGAATGGTATTCAAGATGTAGATATCATATATGTCATATATTTCCATTAAATGGATGCATTTATAATATTATATAATCATTTAGAGTTAAGAAATGTAATGCAGCGTTCATGGAGACAGTAAGCTGTATGTACGCATGAACGCTACTTTCATTTCTATTTCATATTTTATAGAATGGAATCATAATGATATAAAGTTATGTTATAATTACAGTATGATATCATATATAATATCATAGTTCCATCCTTTATACGTCCCACATATGGTATTTAACGAATCAAATCACTTTGAGGGGGCTGTAGTCTGCACTTCCTTAAATGAAGATATCACGTTTACCCATAATGGAAACATAAAGGTATGCCCAAAATGAAAAATAAAGAAGCTTAAGGAAAACATAAAAATATTATATATCATATATAAATATAGTGACATCTTAATGGCCCCCATTGAAGGTGTTAACATAATGTTGAACAATCATCGTTTCGGGAGGCATAAATTCACTATCCACGGAAACAGTATTCCCTTTAACCCTTAGATGTAGGTGTGTGTAATTGTAACTCGAATCCTTCTTATAAAAACATCCTAGTATATTTAAGATACTGTATTTGTTACAAAATAAATGAATAAAAATATTTTAGGGGGTTGGAGATGCAAAATAATACAAAAGGACTCGAGTGAAGACATTACCTTAAAATCGGGTAACTCCCTTTGGTTTGAGATCAAAGGCTTCCTTGGGAAGACTTCTGCCCAATGTGAGGATTCAACGAGTAAGAGAGGGATGTGTATGGACAAAATGGGTAGGGTTTGGTCGAGCCAAAGGCTTTTGGAGTGTGGGTAAGGAGGTAGATCTGGGGGCCTTTTATAAGAGGAGTGGAGGGGCACTCTTGGAATGGAAAGAAATGTTACTTTATTTTAAAATTAGTTTCGGATTAAAAAGGTCCCACATTGATATAATTCGAGGGTAAGGTGATAAGGGTTCGAAATACACACATCAAATAGGTTTTGGACATGTGCAGTTCATATATTTTACATTATCATTTCATTTTATTTAAATCCTTTATTAACGAGGTAATCGCTGCATCATCATGATGTCATAAATAACTTAATTTATTTAATGTCTAAAAATTCTATAAAAAAACTATGATGTAGGAAATCTTTTTATATTTCCAATTACTATTTATAATCAAAAATATGAATTGTATAACCCCATGTAAAAATTTTATTAGTAAAACAACTCTTGTTTGTGTCATTTTTACATTAACATTAAATAAAAAGTTATTTATGTCATTTCCCAACCAAAGTGGCTCCATGGGGTCCCCAAGTAGACCCATGGATTTTCTTGGTCGTCCATGACACATAAAATGAGTGTAGGACATGTTTCAAGATCATCTCATATTATTAAAACATTATTTTTACCTTAAACTTCACCAATTACAACTAATCACGATTAAGAACTTAAAAGATACTATTCAGAAAAAAAATTATTTTAATATCATTGAACCACATTTTAATTATTAATGACAACCATGTATGTCAGTTTTTTGAAAATCAAATCACAGAAGTGTCAAAGTTTCATTTAAATGAAAAATCGGTTTCATTAACTACCACTTAGTGGTGTCACTGTTCATCAAAAATTGAAGTTTCTCAGAAAGATACAAAAACTTCACCCTAATCTATATTTGATATTCCGAATTCAAAAATTATGTCTATTTTAAAAAATTCAAAACATTTATGTTGCATTAATTAATTTAATAACTAATTCCCGCTGTCATGACAAATAGTATGTTTTTATGAAACAATAAGTATCAAAAGATTGACACTAGTTTAAGTCCAATTTCAAAGTGAAATTGATTCCAATGACAACCATTGGATAAAATGGAAAAAATATATTCTAATTTCACTTCATAACCAATTCAAAAGATAATCTTATCATATAAATAAATTATATTAAAAAGAGGTTTTGAATTAAAATACAACATTTCACAGTATTCATTAAAAAATGAACTTTATCGGAAAAATACAAAAAATTCACACAAAGTAAATTTTGATAAACCAATCATAAATAATAAGTTTATTTTGACATACATAGCTTATAAAATTGTCAAGAGATAGGTTTAAAAAGGGTTTTCTATCAAAAGCCAGTAAAACAATCTTTTAAGAATATTAGTGTATTCCATGCATAAGATTATATTTATTATCATTTTAAGCCTCTAAAACACTATCTTAATCATTAATAGACATAGATAAAAATATAAATTATTCATTACTTACTTGGGATGTTACAAATACATTAGTTAAACATGGATAACTCATGAGATAATTATATTATACATGAAACATATTTCATCTTCACATGTTTATACAAGGACCTAAATTCATGTCTATTTGTTTATATGTAGACCTAGTTTCATGTTCATAATTTTTTATGGGCCTAGTTTCATTTATATAAGTTTGTATTGAAACAAAATTGTATGTGCTTAATATAATGAGAGAACTGGTTAAAATTTGTACAAGTTTGTAATGTTATAAGCATATATTTTTTATACTTTATATTTTTATTATATGATCTCATAGAACATTATTTCATATTTGTGATTATTACTATTATTAATTTTGCGATCTGTTATGAAATAGAATTATTCTATAAAACATGTTAAATGTTATTTGACTTATTAGGTATAATTATTGTATAATTTGATCACGTTCTCATACTGATATTATTAACTTATAATTTCAAATGATTATTAATTAATATCTCCTATGATTATCGATATTGAGCATATGAGATCACCCTTTATTATATTCCATTTATCCATTGTTTATATATAAATTTATTATGTTAGAAATGTCTAATAAGGGTAAAATGAGATAAATTCCATGTGGGGGATGACGTACATATTTTATATAACTATTTTTTGTGCTCTATGTTTCCAAAGAAACTAATCAATTATGATTTTGTATTGGATCAAAATGAAAAGTATAGAATATTTAACTAACAAGATGTGGAATTTATGTATAAAAATCATTGATATTTATAGTCAGTTTTAGTGTAGGGTTTAGTAAATATTTAGATATTATAGTAAATAAAATTTATGAAAACCCTACAGATATGTCTAAGTATAGGATACAATCATGATACTTAGGTAAATTAGATATTGTGAGGTCTCCCTAGATAATACCACCCTGTCTTGATACTAAACAGTGGATTCAACTATGGAACAGATTAACATAGGGGTAAAAAATATAAATGGGGAGGGATTTTTGTTGACTCTATCACCATAGGTGCAATATCAATGGGCTTAAGATAAAATAGATATCTAGACACTCCTGAGGGATATGCATGGGATAATTCACATATTTTTTTAAACCATTATGAATGAATTTTATACATAATGACTATAGATGGAATTGGATATTCCTATGGTTTAGTTGAGTGAAAATATGTTTTCTTGATTTATAAATATTATTTTTTTTCCTTATTTATCACAATTAATATTTTCATTCACACAATGGTTTAAGGTTATAGTCAATTTCTATATCCCAGAGTAATCATGTTAACAGTGAATGTGATAGACAATGGAATGATTTTTCTCATGAGACACCATGAGAATCATGAGATTAAATGTGAAACCATATAATCCTTTCAAATTAAATGTATCATTTTTTGATTAAATATATCACCATGGGTATGTTTCCTGACACACCTAATAAGAGAAAAATAGAGTTTCATTAAGTCCATGGAGGGATGAAGATTTAGCATTGATCTTGTAATGAATATAGGAAGAATAACTATGTAATCTTCTCAGATGTATGGGAATATGATTTATGTATTGAAAATAATTAAATAGAGAATATAATTACTAAATAAAGATTAAGTGTTTCATAGAGGGTTATGATGTTCATACGAAGGTACCATTTTAGTTCAATGTATTATGTGTGGGGAACTTGGGAATGATCTAAGTGAATTCCCTAATACAAGGGAAATTACCAATCCAAAGAAGGTACTATGTTATAGAAATCATTGAAGAGGAATTATTGATTTTTTTAATTATTGGGTTTTGAGAATTATATTTTAAATGTTTTTTATAATTGAGATACTAGTTATATGAATCGTGCAATACCTCAATATTATTCTATAGTGGTATTACATTATATACTTAGAAGAAAATGATGAATTTTACTAACATCCAAGAAAACACATTTAGTGTTAAGGTTATATTTTTTGTAAAAACCTAGATGGATTAATCAATAACCCTTAATACATTCATGATTTTGATTTAAAAATGATTATTTGGGATAAAGATATTATTGATATATAAAAAATAAATTGGATAGTATTGATGTATGTGGAATGGATTAACTATTTGATGATAATGTGGTTTATGTTATCTTTAATTAAATTTACAATATTGTTGGATTTGTGTAATATATTTTATAGTCTATGAAATTTTAAGGAATAATTATAGGGTTATATTTGTAGGAATTTATGTATTTATTATAGTTTTATGTTGATTTGGGTTATTTTAAGAATATATTAGCATGTTTTAGGAGAATATAATATATTTGTATTCATGTTTTTGGTGAAGGAAATTATTAGTTAATTTGTATTTTATGGGTTTAAATTTTATGTTAATTTTTTAAATTTAGTGACCTTCTTTATAAAATTTTAGGTTTTTTAATTTTTTCAGTCATATTTTTGATGATTTGTACGGTTAACTACTTTTTTAATATTTTTTGTTGATCTTTGGCTGTTATTGTTAAGGTGTTAGAGATTAATAAATTATTTCATCATATGAATATTTAACCATATTGGGTAACATATTTTATCCATTTTGGTTTTAATAAATTTCTATAGATAAGAGGCTTTACATCCCAAAATCCGCACTCCTGCATCCAATGATGAAATTGTAAACATTAAATTCATGACATTTATACAAATAATTATGTCACAATTTTTATCATCTAAATATTAAAAAAATTAAAAATTATATCGCTTAAATCCTTAGGGATCATATAGGTTTAGAGTTTTATAGAATTTGGGAAAACTCCGATGTAAATAATCCACATACATTTAAATGATCATTTCTCCCACTTAACCCATATTTTTTTCACATTAATACATCATCATGATACATATGAAATCCCATATAGAGATAACACATTAAACATCATTCTTTAAAAATTTGGGGAAAGCAAACATAATAAGGGTGATCTAAAATTCTCAATAAGGGAATAAATAAGCATAATAAAATGGATTCATCGATCAACATAAGAAGAGAAAAAGATTATAATTACTTAATCAATGTTTATGAGTATAACATTAAGATTTTAATACCAATTATTTCCAAGATCATTAAAAATGTAAACATGTATTAAGGAATTAAAAAAGGAAAAAATTATAAAAAAAATAATAATGTGCCAATTGATATCAATATTTATCAAATGAAACATCATAAAACTATAGAAATCAATGATAAAACATATTGGTATCTTGGAACATCAAATCACAGAACCGTTGTGGACCCTTACAGAACCCTTATAAATTCAGATAACCATACAAAAAACATATAATATAATAATATAGATAACATAACCATTATGAAATACATTGGATCACAATATGGGATCACCCATTGTGAAATACATAATTGGATCACCTAGTTATATCTAGGAATATCTATCATTTATATTTTCCATGAACTGAATAATGAATAAATCTAAAAGAAAATTATTTTCATGATAACCAGTGAAAAAAATTATTCTATTCAGAACATGATGAACCTATGGAAAGGAAAAGAGATCCATAAAAATAAAAACTAATCATGGTTAACCCATTGAAAAGAAATTATTTATGAAATAACATCATTAAAACATGGTTCACTTGTTAAAAAGAAATAGGTTACATAAAAATCTTTTTGAAACAATATTAAAAACACCAAAGAAATAATGATGATGATATCATTACAAAATATCACCATTTTAGAAAAATTATCATTAAGGATTTTTTACTTTTATAAATGGAATTAACATTAAAATATAGTTAGAATCATTTTTAAGGAAAATAATCTTTTCATTTTTAAAACCACAATTTAAAACCTAATTTTTTGAGAATACTTTTAAAATAATATTAAGTTTAATGATTATAAATTACTATTTTAAAAATAATTAAAAAAATTTGTTAATGAAAAAATTCTTACATTTTTGAAAAAAACTTTTTAAAACATTATTAAAAACATTTTTATAAAACATGGTATTAGAAGATAATATATTTGTCAACCGAAAAGATGATTAGTCATAAAAAAATTCATTTCAACTATTGAGTATGTAAATAAATGAAAAATCATGGGAAAACATGTATTATAATAACATAAACATAGTAAAATAAAAATAAACCTAATTAATTATAGTTTTATCATAATATTCAAATGTTAGATATTTGAACACAAATAATCCTGATAAAGGATGAGATTGTAAGAAGAAACACTTTCCACTTTGGTTACATTGAATCACAATACCCATGAAATAATAAAAATAAATTAATATAATAATATCATTAAAAATGGTATTAATGATATAAAATTTAAATGCCTTAGTATAAACACCACATAGACTAAGATAGGTGTACAACATAACAAATATCTCAAAGAAGAAATTTTTTGACAAAAATCCATTACTGCTTTGGTAACATAGAAACTATAAACCCCATTATTGTGTAATCATAAAATAGATTTTTGAATAAATTTATATGTAATTATTATGATAGTAAAATAAATTAATTTTTATTATATACATTACACACAAAACTATTTTGTGATTATGGCATATTTGTCACAAAAATAGAAGATAAACTTGAAAATCTGCACCTCACACTTCCTTTTGGTTGAACATACATTGTACTAATGTATAGTTTTTTAAACATGTTATTTAATTATTTTAGAACCATATTAATATTTTGAATATCATATATTATTTCCTTATGACCCTATATTACACATTTATTAATAATTCCATTTTAGTGTTATGTTTCAGGTAATAACTGCTTTGTTTTTTTGTATATGTTTTGACAGTTTATTTTTTTGTACTCATAATTTGATCATAATTTGATAATATATATATTTTAAAAAATTACATAAATATCATATATATTCATTTTATAAATATTTATAGTAAACCATAAAATTTAGTGATAGGAAATTCATTGCACAGTTGGTAGAGATTGTAGGTCGTACCTACAAATGAACGTTGAATACATTTTCTTGTCATATTAAAAGAATGAAACCTAAATGATATATAATTATATAATAATTACACTATAAATTTTACATCCTATATGTCAGATATGTTTATTAAAACCATCCTAAATAAATTCCATTAAAAGTGAGAATAAATCACATCACTTCATGATGCGGTAGTCCACCGTACACATGAATGCTATTATAATATTGTCGAAAATTGAAAAGAATAAAGGTATGTGAGATATAATAATTAAAGAATCATATTAAAATAATAAATATCATACATGTCATATATAAATAGTATATACATCAATATTACCAAACTGAAGAGCTGGTAATGTAAAAATGATCGACATCTGTTCGCAAGGTGGTAGTCCACCATACACATGGATGATGATTTAGTAACCTATTTAATGGATGTGTGTGTAGTTTTAGATCATAAAATTAGAATAAAAACATATATATATATATTATAATTTTGATATTATTTAATTGTGATATTAATGTAGTTGAAGCTATTTTAGGAAGAAATAAAAAAAATGTTCATTAAAAAATGTTACATCTTCATCATGAAACATCTTTATGTTTTAGACAAAATCCTTCATAGTTTTGATTTAAAAAAATTGAGGAATATATGATGATATTGGGGAATTTATAAATTTTATTTGGATATATTTGGATGAGACCAAATTATTAGCAGGTGTGAATAAGTGAGGATTGTGAGTTCGGTTTTATAGTTGAGGAGTGGAATTCCAAAAAAAAAACTCAAATGTATTCACTATTGTGAGGTATAAAATACCAATTATTACTAAAATAATTAATAATAACGGATGTTAGGGGTTATTTATTTATAAAAAACCTCTAAAAACTAAATATATACATTTTTAATCATTTTTTCTTTAACTCCTAAGTCTCATTTTCATCATTTCAATATTTAATTAAGGTGACTAGTCTCCCAAATAAAGCAATACTTCAATTAAGAATTAATTAAAGTTGTAATTATTATAAAAATTATACTGAATGATTCCAAATATTAAATCCAAATTATAAAATAAAAATCTAATGTGTGTGTAAAATTAATTTTAACAAAAGTGCATGTAGCGCCCAAAAACAACGCTTTAACCTTAACTGCACCAATTTTTTTTTTTAATTTTAGTAGTCATTATAATAATTTTAAAAATAATATTGGACTATTAATGGAAAATATTTTATATTTATTAAAATCTAAAAAAATAGGGGGAGTATTTGGTTTTTATTAAATTTATATTATTTAATAAAATATCATTTATTTAAAAAACAACATTAATATAAATTTGGACATTATTTATATAATTTAAATATAAAAATATCATGATAATTATGCTATTTGAATATATTAATTTCAAAACATTATAACCTAAAATTATCATCAATAAATTTAAACTAAGACAACAATAAATTCAATTTACATTATATTTAATATTTTTAGTATCATTTATTTTAGCTAATTATTAACTAAATAATTGTCACTTTGGAATTTAATAAGAATATTAATTTACTATTTATTCTTTTAAATTATATATAAATTATTATGATGATAAAAATTCAATTATTATTCCAAATAATATGTATAAACAAACCAATATCGTTTTCCATATCCCAAGGAATTATATATATTAAAACCAAGTATGGTTCCATTATCTTGTTTTTTTACATAATATACCATATATGTCAATTTCATGGAATAATATTCAAAATAACTCATAAAAATATTTTATAATGTAAAAAGGGTATAAATATGTCCACCCAATTGATTTTGGACAATTTTATAGGCCATCTTTCATCTTACGATTAATGTTTAATACCTAGGTAAACTCATTTTTACCATCATCGATGTAATTAGTTTAAATTGTTTCCACTGGTCATTATGGAAAAAAATTATTCTTATGTTTTTATTCCAAATTTTTAATTAATTTTTACATATTCAATTCACATTTGTGTCAAAATATATTTTAACATTACTATCGTAGACGCGGCAAGACTACAGTTTTTTGAACAGAGTAATTTTTTTGAAAAATATTATTCTATATTAACTCTATGAGTAAAATTAGTCATTGTATGAAACATAATATATATTTTATGGTATAAAATATATACATTTAATTTAAAAAATTCCCCATTAGGGATGTTTTTAATTATTTAAAATGGTTAAACATTATGAATTGTAAATTAGTTTAAATAACCCATTTTTAACCGAAAAACAAACATATTTGAAAAAAAAATATAAAGATGTTTCATATGTAATTAAATATATAAAATGAAAAATTATATTACTTGAAAAAAATTCACAAAATATTGTTATTTTTTATAATTAATTTATTGAAAAGTAAATTCATTTGACAAAAAAATAGTATTTTCCACTATTCCATGAAAAATCATTATTTTCAAAAAATACCAATATTTAATTAAAAGTAACTATTAATATTAATTTTCAAAAAGTGAAGTACATTTTATCAAATAACATTTCTAAAAGTTCCAAAATATTATTATAATTTTTTTAATGTTAATAAGAATAATTTTTAAAGAAAACACATTTTTGAACAATAAAGTCACATTACTATAAATTGATTGATAATTTACTAAATGATAATAAATAATTTATTTTCATTAATACATAAATATATATTTATTTATTTCATAAATTATTTAATATTATTCATACCCACCAATTTAATGGTTATATTATAATGGTAATATATATATATATCATGGGTTGTCTATGTTCGGTGTTGTGTGATGAATACGCTATCAAATATAAAAATAATTGGATTATCTGTAACACATGATAGATTGAGTATATCATGTATCACGAGATAAAAATATTTTAGTGTTTTATTTATACTATGAAATATAATTTTCTTCAATAAAATATTGTTGTTTTACTTGACCCCCTTTTAAAAAATTGCGTCCACACAATTTGAATATTAGCTTTTTAATCAAAGGATAGAAATATGAAGAAAAACATTGTTTTAAAACCACATCATATAAACGTTTAGGAAATAATAATTTTAATAATAATTAAAGGTAAGTATGTGGGTTATCTAGAATAACACATACCAGGTTTCCAAATAGTAGAACATAGGTGGGATTTAAATATTTATTTGTGGAAGAAATACAAAATATGGATATAAAGTGATATATAATATCGACTAATACAAAGTGGAAGATCAACAAGATTTTGAAAATCACAATAAGATAAACCAAATAGGTGCAAAAAATGTCATTTATATCATCAAAGATAATGGAAATTGGATAAAATTTTGTTTTAGGATCCTTTTTTTAGAGTTAACGAATTCTATTACCATATAGACTAATAGAATATAAATATATGAATATTTGATTAGTATAATATCATCCATTAATATCATATATATTTTTTCAAAAAATGAGTATTCAAGATGGATTATTCATTTCTGACACACAAAAATGAACCTCCAAAGACCATGTTACAATAAAAGGGGTTAAAATCTATTCCTTCTTTTTTGGACATTATCCAAAATAAAAATGGACAGAACATGGTAAAATAATTACCAAAATGAATAATCCTTCAAATTATAAAATAATATTCAAAATTAAACATTAATTCCAATTGATTAAACTAACATCTTCCATAAATAAGTTTACTAATATTTATTCAAACATTTACTAACTATTTTCAAAACCAAATGATTATAAGGATTTTATTATATTCTTTTCTAAGACAATTCACCAATTATTCCTAAAATAAAATCCCTTATATTTATCAAATAAACATAATCATACCAAAAAAAAATCCATACTAACTAGGAAATTACATAGCCTATTGGTAGACTTTAAACCATTGTCATCTTTTGGTAAGGGGTTCATGACCCAATGCCTTGTCAGAAGCGACAGTTTGTCACCCATAATACATGTTTTCCATTTTTTCATTAAATAGGAAAACTAATTCCTCAATAAATAAAAAGTAATCTGAATCCTATGGTTTACAAATAATTATAACAAAAAACCCCCAAATTGTTAACAATAACCACAAAATTTTTACTACTGAAAATCAAAAAATGGGTTTTCTATGACTATAACACATGATAAAACTATTATGGTATTTATAACACATAGGATATCCTCACATGGAAACATCAAAATATCCAAAACTATATACAATTTTCTTTTGATACCAACTATAATGGCCCATATCCAACACTCCGTGATCCTATTCTGAATTCGTAAACTTTACATTTTCTGCTTTGATTCTAATAATTGTGAACAATTGTTTTCATCTAAACCATACAACATAAAAATGAAAATTTTGATCAATTTTAAAATTGAGGACCATTTAGGATTATAGTTTTAGATAATTATTTAAACATAATACAGATAAAATTCACTTGAATCTAATGATCATTTATCCCACATAACATTACTTTTCTTTTTCACATTAAAACATAATCATCATCTATATGAAACACCATACATATTCATATTGTTCAAAAAAATTAATTAAAACCAATGGAAAATAAAACATAATATCAGTGATATAAAATTATAAATAAGGGAAAAAACATAAGTACAGACCAATGAATGTAATTAGTGAGAGTAAGAAGAGAGTAAGGGTATGATGACATAATCAAATTGCATGAGTATAACAAACTAATATTCATTCCCTTCAATACATGAAACATCGAACATAGAAACATCGAATAATGCATTTATAAAAGAAAAATTCATAAGAATCAAGAGTCAAATCCCAGGTGATACCAATATTGTTAAAATAAAACATCATAAACCCATAGAAATAATAGATAAAACATATTGGTATCATAGAACATCATCTTATTGAACTTGTATAGAACACTTACATAACCTATATGGTACCATTATAGAAACATAGAAAATTAAAATATCCATTCGATCAACTTCCATCATAATTATTTTGTAATCATAATCCATACCTAATGCATTAGAGAAATGTCTGGGATCACCCTTCTAATAAGTTATAATGAGATCACCCAACTTAATATGGGAACACTAATCATTTATATTGTCCATGAACCAAATAATTAATAAATAAGATAGTGAATTTTTTTCATCATAACTCATTTAAACTTCCATTATTATTTTCATAAGATGATTAACCAATGTATAGGAAATGATTTTCCTAAAAATATCATTAAAACATGGTTAAACCATGGAAAATAAATGGGTTTCATAATAATCTCTTTCGAACATGGATAAACTTTGTAAATGAAACGGTTTTCATAACAATATCATTAAAACAATATTAATACACACAGAGAACGAATGGAGATTATATCATTAAAAAAATTATCCATTGTATCATAATTAAAATCTATTGTTATTTCCATTTATGAATGTAAATACCATTAAAATATCATTAAAACAATTTTTAGGGAAAACCCCTTTCTATTTGAAAAACACTTTTTAAAAACATAATATATTTGAAAATCATTTTATATGAAATTACAAATGAATGATTATAATTTAAGATTATTGAAAAAACTTAAAAGATTTATTAACGAAAATATCATTCCTTATTTGAAAAAAAACTATTAATTTTTTAAAAAACATATTTTGAAAACATGGTAATGGAAGAAAACATAATTTTCGACAAAGAGACGATTATCCGTAAAAACATTATTTCGAACTGTAGAGTTCATAAAAAGATAAAACATAAGAGAAAAAATCTTTTATAATCATGTAAAAATATGAGAATAAAATTAATGATTATTATTTATAGGTGTATCCAATTATTTGAAAATCAGCTACTTAATAAAAAATAGTCCCGATAAACAATGATATTTAACATGGAACTCTTACCACTTTGTAAACATTGAATCGTAAACCCCATGAAATATTAACATTAAATAAAAATTATAAAATCATTAAAATAAAAATATTCATGAAATAACATGACATAGGGAAAATATATACCACTCATAAAACAAGATAGGTGTATAACATGACAAATGTCTCAATGTAGGAAAATTTAGACAAAAATTACTTACTGCTTTGGTAACATAAAAAATGTGAATCCCATGAAATAGATGTACTAAAATGGATAGATAAATAAAGATAATTTTTTTAATAATTATAAAATACATTAATGTTAAATATATACACCACAAAAAAAATAAGTGGTGAATATAGCATATATCTCACAAGAATAAAAGTGAGATTCGAAAAACACTTACCCCACACTTCCTTTTTGGTCAAACCCAATTTAAAATCATTTAGACTTTCTTAAAACATGTTATTAAATTATTATAAAACATATTAATATTTTTTATGTCATATATTATTTATTTAAATTTTATTATTTGTTTTTTAACAATTCAAATTTAAATTTACGATTCGAGTAATAACCACATTGTTATTTTTATATGTTATGACTTTCTATTTATTTTTTCACTAAATATTTGAAGAATTAATAATATTAATAATTTTTAAAATGAAATAAATAACACATATATTCCGTATATACTTATTTATAGTAATCCATTATATTTAGTGATGAAAAATTAAATGCATCTTTCATAGAGAAGTTATGTTGTACATACGCATGAATGATGTTTCAATTTTCATGTCATATTTAATATATAAAAAGTAAATCATATATATATGTATTATCATTATAGTATATATATATTTCATTTATATGACATATTTTATTTTGAAATCCTCCTTATCAAATTCCATGTAAAATATGAACGAATCGCATCGTTTCGTTAGGTGGTAGTCCTCCGTATACAAGAACAATGTAATCATATTCCAAAAAAATAGAAAACAAGAAAGTATGTGAGATATAAAAATTATATAATATTAATAACATCCAATATATCCAAAATATAATATATAAAAATTATTTTCATCATTATTCTCATCCATTAAATTTGGTAAGGGAAAAATGAACGACATCAGTTCGTGAGGTGGTAGTTCACCATACAAAAGAATAATGATTTTGTAATACATTTGATAGAAGTGTGTGTGGTTATAGGTTTTAACATTATCATAACAACATATATGTATATATATTATACATATGTTATTATATAATAATTATATAAGAATAAATTTAATGGGATTGAAAAATAAATTAAACAAAAACATTCGTTGATGATCATTACCTCTTTTTCGGTATGTCCTTTGTTTTGAACCAAATCCTTACTAGGATAGATTTCATCACAGAGATATGATTCTAGGATGAGTGGATGGAAGCTTGAAAGTGATTTTTGTATAATTTTGACTATCCAAATTTCATGAGATATGTAAGGATGTATGGATAATGATTTCCTTTTTATAGTTGAGGAGGTCTGACATTCCTATTAACACTCAAATGTATTTTAAATTGGGAGGTCTCCCTTACTTCATGTTCCTAAAACACTGAATAAAATTTTATTTTAGTGATTATTTTGTCTTTAATAACAACTAAAACACAAAATAAATACAAATTTTAAACACTTTGTTCCTTTAATCTTATGTTTCTTAATTTTTTTCATTTCAGTTTTTCATTAAGGTAACTAGGATTCTAACCTATGTAATTTATCCTTCAAGAATAAATTAAAGATATAATTATAAGAAAAAATAGACCAAATGATTCATTATATTAAATACTAATTATAAAATAAATCACCCTTGTGGGTGTAAAATATATTTTAACGAAATCACTTGTAATGTGCAAAAACACCCTTTTAGCCTTAACGATGCTAATATTTTATTTTTTTAGGAGTCATTATAATAATTATAAAATAATAATTTTGTTAATTAATGGAATATATTATATTTTTATTAAATTTTATAAATAATTTGAAAAATATTATTCTTTTTTCATTTTATATTATTTAATAAAATATCATTTATTATTAAAATAACATTAATGTTAATTTTGACATTACCTATTTATTTTAAATTTAAAATCATCAATAAATGCTATAATTTGAAGATATTATTATAAAACATGTGTAACATGATATATTCATCTATAAAATTATGTTAATATAAAAATTCCTTCTATATAATTGAATTTTAATTTTTAATGTTATGTTTATTTTAGGTAATTATGTACTAAATAATAATTGTGTGAGAATTTCTTATGCGTTTAATGTAACTAATTATTCTCTAAAAATTAAATATAAATTATTATGATGAGAAAAACTAATTTATCAATTAAAATAATATATAAAACCAAACCTATATGGGTTTTCCATTTCCCAATGTATTATAGTCATTAAAATCAAGGAAAGTACCTTTTTTATTTTTTTACATATCATATTATACAAGTCACTTTCATTGAATAATGATATATATAACTGATGAAAATATATCCTAATGTCATAATGGTCTAAATAGTTCCACCCAATTGGTTTTTTATAAGTTTCTACGTCATTTTCCCTTATGTTTAATCCCTGAGTATACTCATTTTTACATTAATTGTTGTAATTAATTTAATTGTTTTCAATAATAATTAATGTAAAAAATTATTGTGACATTATTAGATAATTTAAATTACTATGATTATAAATACTGAATTTATATATCCAAATAAAATTTAGAGAAGTGAAAATTTTCATTTAATATTAATCCCACAGATGCATCCAGAAAGCATGTTTTTAAGAATATAACTTTTTTATTGGAATAGATGATTCAATATTTACTCTATGAATAATAATAATAATTTTTTAAAAATAAATTAATATATATTATTATATTATTTATAAATGTAATTTAAGAAATAAAAAATTTAATTTAATTATATTTAATTAAATTGGAAAAACAATGTTCATCTTAAATCAGAGGTTAGAGAAAACAACTTTTTATTCCCAAAAACAAACATATATTAAAACCCATTATAATATAGATTGAAAGGTAATTAAATAGAACTAAATAATACTAGGTAACATTAAAACATATTAAAAACACAATAGGAACTTTACATTGAATATTTTATGGAAACTAAAATAATTTTTACAAAAATCAATATTTTTCACAATTCACCAAAAATTCTATATTTTTTGGAAAAATCCAAAAATTTCACCCAATATAAATTTTGATATTTCAAGGAAAAAATTGAAGTAAGTTTTATCAAATACATTTTATAAAAGTTTTAAAATTTTATTATAATATTTTTTTCCTGAAAATAAAAAATAACAATTTTTTAAGAGAATATATTTTTGAAGAATAAAATCACTTTAATAAAAAATTATTGATTACTTACTAAAAAATAATCGTTAATTTATATTGAGTATGAATAATATATATATTTATATATTTCATAAATTAGTTAATACTATTCATACCCACCAATTTAATGGCTTGGTTATTATGGTGATATATATATCGTTGGTTGTTTAAGTTCAATGTTGTGTGTTGAATATACATCCAAACCTAAAAATCATCGGGTTTCATGTCATACATGATAAACTGAGTGTCTCTTGTAAAAAATGATAAACACAAAGTATCATTTTCTTTATGCAATCAAATATTATTTTCATCTTTTAATATATCTATGTGTTATAGCAAGAAAGAATTCTCATTATTTTATATATATTATAATAAATTAAATGATAATTTTAGTGCGTACAACATGAAAAATTCATCTTGAATGATCGTTTTTTATAGTAAGTGGTGATATTGAAGTTCGTATTTATCAAAGCACAACAATAATATTAAATTTTCTTGTTGAAAAATAAATAAATATAATCACATTATTTTCCAATATTATATAAATTTTTAGAAAATTAGTCCATCAACATTAGGAAAAGGATCTGGGATAAATATTTTTATTTTACCATAATTTTTGATTAATTGATTGACTTTTTGACCATCGTTGTTTTATGATTTTGTGGTCATTAAGTATTGTTGACGCTGCATTACAGATAAGGCCAGAATAAGGGTAATAATGATAAGAAAGTGTATCTCTAAATTGAAGAGAATATTTTGAGACCCCAGAGGCAGGTTCACATATGATTCAAGGGATGTGCGCAAAAGGCCCTCCAGCACACAAAATATTTTTCGCCCAATGCGGTGTCATGGGTAGGCCTTCAAGGAATACCCTCTTAAATTCACAAAGGCAATGGCGTGCATGGATGTGGTGTTTCCTACAACACTCTACCTAGCACGCAAAGGCTTGCTCACCCAATGCGATGTTAATGGGGCCCTTGTGCACCAACACACTCGATAATCCATTCCAGACCAAGCTTGAATGCCCCCTCTAGTGCACAAAATTGGGTGCGCCCAAAACGACGTTAAAGTAAGGCTTTGTGAAAACCCCCTAGAAACCACTATTGGGGGTGGAGCTTAAATGTCTGTAAGGCATGCCAACTTTCCTCTAGCACACAAATTCTTATGCTCCCAATGAGATGTTAAGCGTGGTATTTTCAACTAGTGCCCCTTATCCACAATATTTTTTGAATTTTCATATAAATGGAAGCATACACCTTCCATTTGGTGATGTTGACTAAAGACAAAGTGATTCTATGATGCGCTAAAGACACCACTTATGCGACCGCGAAAAAACACATGGCTTCAACAAATTGGATCTTGCACGACAGGTCCCCTAAGGGCCCTCCATCAAGTGGGCACTCTTAGGAGTGATCCTTATCGATTTCCTTTTACCCCAAGTCCTTTGTGCACTAATTATCCCTCAAACACACATGATTTTACCTACATAGGACCTCTATTGTGTGCATCTGTTCCGACCTATGTGCATTCTCTCATTTCTTTCACCCATCCTTCCGAGATGGGTGTAGCGATTCCATTTTTTCACGCAAACAAGTCATCTTGCAGATGACCCTCCTTATGTACTCCATGTGTCATCCTTACCATAAGGAACCGTGTCTGAGACCCTCTTATTTGAAACAAACACATGTCCTGCACCCCTTTCCTGTGCGACCATCCAGGATTGCACAGAGTAATTTCAATATCCCTTGGGCGATGCTTCCCATTGTGTTCCTTCACCTCAATATTCTTCTCATAGGCACACTAATGAATATTGAATCTACACATAGACACGATAATGAGAGACCCTTAATTGATCACTCCATAACAACCCTCATTATGGCGTTGCGGATGCCATCCCATCTCCAAGGGTGGGTGGGTATCGATAATGTAAGTCTTATGGGTGCGGAGAGAACCCGCCTCATCCGAGCTACATGAATTTAAACTGCCAAGTATAATCATCCATAGCACGTGATGTAAAACTGTAGCCCTTCCCCATGCATCATACATTGGGTTCCCCATCACTGAAATTCTCTACGCCCACTGGTCTCCACGTGAGTGAGATCATTCCTCATATGGAATGAAATACCCTTTATAGGAGAGGCATTTATCTATGGGGAAATAGCAGTGAGCATGGTGTAATCCCCATTCCATTCCTACGGGATGCTTCATCCATACTACTCCTTTATTCATTGGTCCAAAAGACACAGTATGGGTGGATGGGTACCAGTGTTCTCCTCTCTTCCGTTCCAAATCCCTCTCTTGTTGGGCTTTGTCACCATCAGGCCTCATCCTTGGAGTAAGTCCCAATCTCTATCTCCATGGGCTGAAGACCATGTGTATGCTTCAGTTACCATTTGGGGAAACTAACTACTTGACATCCCCTTTCCACTACCACAAACACACCTTTCGTGATGTTATTTTCAGGTCTTAGTTGCATCATTTTTCTCACACTGAGAATGAATAATGTGGTTTTAGAGCAATCACCAACCACGAAATCCTATTTATCCTTCCTAGAGTGTAAACCCCACACCATTCCGAACTACGTGGACCTTGATCCTTGATAAGTAATGGAATGTAAGAAGACTCCCTAAGGTTCAATCCAAACACCCCTTAATCCAGAAGAATTTTTTTTGGCTCACCAACACAATTCTAAAATACATGGACATTGATCCTTACCAAGGAAAGGTACATAGGAATCCTCCCTAAGGTTCAACCCCAAACCCCATTTTTTCCGACCACTTTATGCCGTTCAAACCCCATCCTTCATGATGTTAAAATTATTTCCCCTTTTCGTCCCTCACACAGTTAAATGATACCCGCTCAAACTACGTGATCTTTGATTCCTGTCTCTTAGACCGTGTATGTAGGAAGCCTCTATGAGGGTCAACCCCATCTGGCATTATGCCATTGTAACCCCATCCGGAGGTAAGCCATTGTGACCCCATCTTATGGTATGCAGTTATGACCCCATCTGGCGGTAAGCTGTTGTGACCCTAGCCTGCAGTAAGCCATAGTGACCCCATCTGGAGGTAATCCATTGTGACCCCATCCAACGGTAAGCCATTGTGACCCCATCCAGTGGTAAGACATTATGACCCCATCTAACAGTATGTCATTGTGACCCCATATTATGGTATGTCATTGTGACCCCAACAGGCGGAAGCCATTTTGACCCCATCCACCAGTAAGCCGTTGTGACCCCATCAACCGGAAATCCATATTGACCCCATACAATGGCAATCCATTGTATTCCACTCCATTTGGATCCACATTTCTATTCTACCCCTCTGGTGTTAGACAAACTATCGGGCCGCTAATCACGCGTATCCCCAAGATTGTCATTGGGTTTCTCTCCTCCATTCAACCCCCAATTTCATTCCCCAATGTAGAGGGTCCACTTCCTCTGAGACCTCTACATATGGGTCACCAACTTAGGTGTACCATTGACTCATTTAATTATGTAGAACATGATTCCATGCCACTGGGATACGTAGTTTGTCTCTTCTAGACTCAAGCTCAACCTCACTGTCACCCTCACGTCAGTTCCCTTCCATTCTTCATCAACTCTCATCCCTCTATCATACATCCTGATTCTTATCCAAGACACCACATACTAGTGGGATCATGACACCTCATTTCCCATTCCCATTAACAATAATCGGCCGACTAACCACAGATTATCCGCAATACCAGTGTTTCTTCCAGGGGCCACACCAATCTGATCCACCCTAGTCAGCATTCCGATCAGTCAGACCAGTCTCCGTTGGAAGTTAAACACCTAGAATACTTAATGTTAAACATGAGAAGATGATGAAAACCTCATTGAAATTCCTATTTCATATAATTCCCATCATTCAATGTGGGATGCCTCAGGTTTCCACCCGTGATAAGACCTATAATAATGTTTAGAAATCATGATGCGCTAGTGTTCTAGCATCCATACATTCCAATGATGTCCAATATGACTACTCCCCCGACCGATGGTTGCTTCCTTGGTCAGACCCCATGGAATGAACCATCAAAAGTAGTGTAATTAACTGGCGTCCATGAGGTTATGGCACTGGGAAGAGTTTCACGAACAACATCTTAACTCTCTATGGGAGACACATACATAGATACTATTTATAAGGAGGAATCCATGGAACGAAGAACCAACATCCCACTATCCTATTTCAAAAATTGAGAAACCATCCTTGATTAAGTTGCGGATTCTTCCCACCTCGGGAAAGTTTGAATTCACGGCAACAGTCACCGAGTCTTCTTCATTCTCTAGCAGAAAGGTGCATACGCCTTAGAGAAATCATCATAAATAGAAATGGTGAATCCAATGTGATTTTCATCTCCTCAATGTGAATATTAGTAGAGTTAAAGACATTAGTGGGCTATAATGTCACCACAATCAGTTATCCGCCACTGGGTCTTTCCATGCAAACAACTGTCCTAACATGAAACTCACAAGAATTTGGGGTAGTCGAATGTTGGACATCTCGGTCTTCGATGTTTTCAGCATGGATCCATCTTTCCATCCCTAGAAGAAGAAATAGAACTAGGGAACCAGACTCCAATTTATTTTACTCAACACTAATGGTTTAATATCAATAATTTTCAGAAACTATGCTACTGCATCAAGAATCTGATCGCCACACATGCACCGACATTGGGGTAGAGGCAATGTCAATGTGGTAGTCTTGCGTGGCTCCACTACTTTTGAATCAGTCTACACAACCACAGCTTCTGGGTGCCCACGCCCCATCTCCCATTATGAATTCGTTCAATAAAGGGTATTAAATAACCTCATACACCGATATGAGTAGGAGGGTATTATCCCAACTCGGGATATGAACCACTAAGATTTAGAGGAATCTCTGGTTCAAAGCCACCACCACCCCCATGGGCCACTCAGGGAACCACTGCTCCCCACCCCAATATAGAATCATTTTGGGAGCCTCTCCTCTGAATGCATTGATGACACCCTCCCCAAATCAGATGATGTATGTGATTTTTGGACTAGACCGGCTGGGATCCCGCTTCAAGGGCCCCCAAGGATTTCCCCCACTAGGCTGAACCACCACCTCTGCCTAGTCCCACAGGATGAAGAGTAGGTAAGCTATGTACCAGAACCACTGGCCCTAATCAGGCTAACTCGATGCCCGCATCAGTCACAAGGTGAGGAGGAAACCTGCCAATTGGCATCAACATCGATAACTACTGTGGACCAAGCCACCGCCGACATATATCATCTGCCCCTTGTATATGCTGAGAAAGGTCACTTATATACCGAACCCAGATCAAGGCCCCTACCACCCCATGAGAAGGTTGGGTCAGCTCTCTTAGTCGTTGGCATAGGTAGTGGACGCTGCATACTGACTCGCAACAATTACAGTCAATACAGAGGTCCTACCCATACTTCCACAATTCAAAACATGGGTCCTCCCCATTTCCAAGATCAGAATGGTGGTCTTCCCCATGCTACATTTAATACGAACGAGGGTTCCCCCATGGTAGAGACACTCAGTACAGAAGCCTCTCCCATTCTAAATACATCAGGCATGTGGTCATTCTTCCTGTTACATTTTGTCGTTGTGGGGACATTGCACATCTTGTCAATATATAACATAGGGTACCTCCCCATGTTATTACAACACTAGGAAAATTTCCTCTTCGTTTTAGCAATCAGAGGGTTGAAGGTCATCTTCGCTTCACCGGACATAGGATGGGGGTCCTACCTGTGCTCATGTCTGCTCCAACGGATGTCCTACCCGCTCCACCACATTCCACAGAGATTAATTCCTCACATCAGTCATGGGGAATGATAGTACTCCCAATGTTCCATTTCAAATCATCCCAGGTGCTCCTATCAGCCCAAATCACTCAGGTAAAAATCATCTCTACCCCAGCACCAGTATAGCCAGAGGTCCTCCTAGCATAGGAAATATACCCTATCCCAAACAACCAAACCAAGGATGTAGGGTGGGTCACTATGACCATCATGAGAATACCGAGAATATTTAGACCGATATTAAACTAGTCTTCTTCATAGATTCTGAGGTGGAAAATGACTCAGAAATAGATCCATCGCATAGATCCTCTATGTCAAGGGTCGGGGGAAGAACAATTTTCATTATCCTTATACATAAAGAATGTGAGGTCCATCAGATTCCCACCTCCCTCCCTAGGTATATCTAGGAGAATGATCATTTGGAAACTCCACAGGTTCTGTCCATGAAATAGCCTCCATCATGACCCGAATTACTCTCTACCTTGACTAGAGATCACGATGGTCTATACTAGGGACCAACGGCAGACAAGAAGTAGTGTGGTCCATCTCCAATATCCATAGTCCATGTGCAGAAACGACGGTCGTCATCCCGTATTTCCATGAGGCGGTGGCTAAGTCACTACACACTTTGGAGGATAGCCTAAGATGTATCTTCTTGTGAGCTCATTCACTGTATTTTCCACCGGCTAGCCTGCCATCTTAGTGGTCTGCTTTAGTACCACTACCGGCTCACTAGAAGCCTCCGGTTGACGAGTGTGTAAATTAAGGGTTAGACCTTGAATCTACACCAAGTATGTTGAGGGATATTCATGCAGCAAACCATTTTTCAATGATTTTTTGGCCAATTATTGCACCATATTTTTGGGCGCCAAATGTACTCACCCATTAGAAGGTTGGATGCTTTATCCAGGCCTTCTGAGTGACTCATTTCTATCTTCTTCATCGACGAGGGGCCTCACCCATAATTCAGTCACATTTTGAAGACATCATAAAACAATTCTATTTGGTTGGTTTAGCCGAACTCCTAATGGCCCATTGACTTGAGTCACCAAGTCACCATAGGACCCTCCAAAAACAATGAATCTAGACATTTAAGGTGCTCTGTGGGATAATAAAGAAGGATTATCCCCAAGTCAAAATACATGGTTGGGAGTAGTACGCGGCCCTCCATTTCATTTGTATCCGGTGATAGCCTGATTTGACGGGCGATATAGAGGATATGCCTCTAGGTAGGGATACATTTAACATTGTCGACCTACTGGGGGCTAAGAATGAGATAGAGATTCTTGGATAGGACCAACACCATGATGGAGTATCACACCTATTGGATCCATTTGGGAGGATTCGTCATCAATAAATGAATCTACTAGGGCTTCCCATGCACACTGAGGAATTGGCCTTTTTCCAAAATCCCAACAAGGGTATGGAGAACCTCAGAGCAATCAAACACTACAACCCGTCTGCCTTAGTGCAGAAGGAGGATGATAATCACGAAAAATCCATGTTGCATCCGCATCTCGCCAAACACATGACGATGGTTGATTTCCTATAAACTGAATGAACTCTGGAGTGACGAACAGACTATAGTGATCATTGGCCATGATAGTAGGGGCAGGCACAACATCCCCTCGGTGAATTGCCTCGAGGTGACCCTAAACATCCTTCCCACGCAAACGGGATTTTTTCGGGTCTTATGGAAAGAAGGTGTGGTATGTGTCGCCAAATCCTCATGAATGGAGTGACAATCCTTAAGACCTAGATAAATTTCCCCCAACTACACCATAGGTCATTCCACCAGCTGCTACATGATCCATTGGTCCTGCTTATCATGTTGAAGAGCCCTCCATCCCACTGGTGGTCATGGATCCCCGTCAAGACATGGACCCCCACCCAGATTATCCAATGTCAGCAGTAATTGCTCGTCTTGTGGCATTAGAGGCATGACAGGTTGAAATACCCCTTTATGGAAATCCTTATCTGACATGGGTGGATGATATACCAGTACCACCATGTTTTGGAAATCCAAATTTTTTCCTATTCAATGGGACTGCAGACACACCACATCACCTAGCCCACTTCACCAAAAGTTGTGGGCCCATTTTGGGAACTCCATCGCAGTTGGAGGCTGCCAAACTCTGGTTCTTTTTTCAAGCATTGTAGGGGTCAGTGTTCTTCTACTACAACTAGAAACCCATCAGATCAGTAGCTAGTTGTGAAGTCCCCCACAGGCAATTTCTCTACTAGTTTAGTTCCACAACATGGAAGAAGAGTATTGTGGACCTCCTCAAGTACAAGAAGAGGCCTCATGATTGTTTTTTACTCTTTTTAACCTGGTGGAAACGGCTCACATACTCCCTTGACAAGCCACTGACTCATGAGAAACTACTGACAATGTGTGTATAGAATGTGAAGACAGAACTAGTCTGCACATTGATCACCTAGAACTACCCTGGGATAATTCAATACTTCCATGAAATGGATCAAAGCCTAGAAGAAGCCTTGAATCACGACTCACAGTCATGCTCGTGGCCTCTTTCAATCCCCACAAGATGGGCATCTAGTGATGATCCCACCGCAATTGCTCAAATAGAGGCCCCCGGAAAACTAGAGTTGTTTCTAGCAGAGCCGCTTCCACAAACTCACAAAATCCCTCCACCTCAGGAATAACTTCTAACCTATAAGTGCCAATGTCAGAATCGACAGATTCCCCCGCGCAATGAACTGCCACCATTGAGGTGAGATAATCAGGATCCTCCTCTTTGACATGCTCCTCCATCCCCTTGTCGGGGTTAGGCTCCAAGGGCCCACTTCCCATATAAGAGGAACCAAACCTACTCGTTCAATGAGGATCAAGTCCCTGATTATTTCCAAATTTTCTTGAATAAGGGGATTTTATGTTTTCCTAAATGCAGTAGGCTAGAAGTGATGATCCTCACTGATCACCATAATTACTACCCATATCACATGATCCTGGAGCACACCCTAAAATAGTGCTATGTGTTTAAAGACTAGATTCAAGACTAGGTGGATAAAAACATTGTCCGGCTAGGCCCAGCTCTTGTATAGGTGTAACATGTCATCATGAAGCCATACAATTGCAGTGATAGTGAAGGAGAGTGCCATCATGTTTCTCCCCACAGATCCCAGAAGTATGACAGTTGGATAGCTTGTAAGATAATCGCCAGTGGCCCTGTTGTTATCTGGGCACAACTGAAATGATCTGAACCATCAAAAGAATCCATGACACTCACCGCTATTACTTTTGTATCAACGACACAGCCATCCTTTTCCAGAAGAGAATGAACCCACATCACAAGGGAAAAAAATATCTCTACTGATGCCATCATTATACCACATTCTCAGTGACTTCATTGCCCCAAAGATGGATATTCCGATCAAAATATTCCTAGTAGTTGATGATGTTTCAAGTCATAATAAAGGGTACAAATCAGTTAATACCATAGATCCTGAAATCCCCAAAATAATTATTGATGAGGAGGAGTGACAAGAATATCCTCCCAACGTACCCAGCCATCATCAACCTTGATGGAGACATGACAATATAGGTCGTTGGAGTGCTTTAGTCGGTATATCCATCTAGTATATGCATGATACCGACACTAGGCCGTATGCCTAGCATTGAGCTCAGTATGCGCAACCTTATCATATGGTGTCATCAGGTCCACCTTTCCCATCATTCATGTTATTGGATAATGCAGAGCCGACTCAACTGCGTCATGATCAGCCGTTTATCCCTCAATCTGTATTCACTCTATAGGATTCAACTACTGAGCAGTGGGATATTCCTAGTACCAGTCATCCACTAGTCGAGTCAGGAGGGCCCACCACACCTCTTATCTTAGAGTAACCTCTTGTAAGAAGAAGTTCATGTCTGGGATGGAAATATAATTTCCTCAAGAATCATGATAGAATACTATAAAATATCTCTATCCTTGAGGATTTTTCCCTGTTACTGGATATGATTGAGGACCTTTCCGAGGATTTTAGAAGCCCCTCCAGTTTGAGACAGATGTATCGGGTGCAGAAGCCTTCCATGCTAAGGTGATCGAGCATGATAAATGACGTAGAATCATCTTGTTATCAGGAGACGATGAAGGCTCCCCCATAAAGGGGAACATTACCCCATTGTAAATAACTATTACATTTAATTTCCTGGAGGTTCAGATATATCTTATCGACACAGGATCTGGACTCAACTTAATCACGACTCGGACACTGTGAATACTATGATTGTCCAAATATGATCTGAGTCCCTCTAACATAAAAATCCAAGAATATGACCGGACAAAATAGACATTTGTCAGCAGGATACACCTGATGAATTAGTTCGTTGGTCGGTAGCCAGCACCGAGTTCATGGTTGTATTCCAAGACATAGCCTACAATGCGCTGATGGGAAGTCCAGGGCTCCACCTGCATGCAATGGTAACTTTATCATATCACCAATGCCTTATGTACTCCCTCAATAGTCGATAGGGTGTGCTCCATGGTGATGCATCTCCCATTGACACATGTGATGCCTTCTATCTAGATGTCGACTATTAAAATAGCAAAGACAATCATATTCAGGCTAACGAGGTTGAGCATGATATGGCTACAACTGACCCCTGGATAGATCTAGATGATGACTAAATCATTCCAACCAACCAATTAGAGGATAAAACCCTAGACATGGGCCATTTATTTTTTGTGTCTATAAATAGGGAGAACAAATTCCCAAGTCTACGTGATGCCAAGAGGTCACCTCAAACTCTTACGCAATCAGGCTCAGGTGATCCCGGAGCCTCCTCCACCATAAGGTATCGAGATATCATCCCCCTAAAAACGGAGATATGTCACACTTTACAGTTTTTTCAGGATGTCATAAATTGAATCAAGCCCATGCACCACTATTTATTTGATATCATCAAGTGTGTCCCCTTGGGATGAAGACCAAATGGGATTGAATCAACACCCTTCATCGCTATGGTTTCGACAACACATGAGTTCCCCGATGTAGTGTCCACTGACACTTAGGCTGGTACCAGCCTCCCATTGGCATCTGTCAACTCCGAGAAAAATCCTCTTCCTAATGATCCCACCTCCATAAGTGAAGAAGATGATTTAGGGGATCCTTCCCTACCTTTGAAGAGGGAATCACTGCCACAATTGATGAATTGGAATAGGTGAACCTTGGTAGCATGGTAGACATGAAACCCACAATGATCAGTGCCAGCATGCCCCTTGAGGAGAAACAACAGTACATAGACTTCAATAAACAGCACCCAAATGTTTATTCCTAGTGATATGATGAGATTTCATGACTCGACCCACATGTAGCCATCCACCACCTCTTTCTCCTGGAAAATCATCGCGTATTCAAGAACACTCTCAGAAAGATGCACCATTATCATACTCCTCTGGTTGAGGCAGAAGTTCATAAGCACATCAGAGAAAATTTTGATAAGGGGGTCCAGCACCACAAATGGATGGCCAACATTGTGATAGTCATGAAAAATGACAAACATATCAGAGTCTGCATCAACATCAAGGATCTCAACTTTCACTGTATGAAAGATGAAATTACCCTTCCGGTGATGGAATTATTGATTGATTCCACAACTGGGTTCAACGCCCTCTCATTCATGGATGGTTATTCTGGGTATAACACGATACAAATGGCTACTGAGGATGAGGAGTCTACAACCTTTAGGGAACTGAATGGTAATTTTTCTTACCATGTCAAGCCTTTCAGTTTAATGAATTCGGTTGCCAGCTATCAGAAATGATGGGATACGTCAGCTTACTCATCATAGAGGTCCTGTCTGGGAGTAGGAATGATCCCTGATCAAACTGTATTTTCCACCTAATATGTTTACACCATGTTTTTGTAATTTCAAGAGAGTTGGACCCCATTAGAATGACCCCTCACTCCACACCCAATGCTTTGTGTGCCCTTTATTAGGACCCTTTTCCTCTATCACATCTAAAAGAACCCCATGACAGAATGGATTCTCGGCCTATGGCTCACCTACTATCCTAGGCCAACATTTTGAAAGATTGATGGGTGGCTTTTGGAGTTATGCACTATGTTTCAAACATGGTCAGCTGTCGGCCCTCATTTGTTATCCCCATTTCAGGCTAACACAATGGGGATGTTCTGTTTTGAACACAGTAAATAGTTATCCTCCATTTTCATTCCACCAATAAAATGTTCCAAATCTTGGCTATCATGATCCACACCATACACTCCCTTATGGTCAAATTAATCTCAACTCCTCTAGTGTAACCCCACTCATGCACAAGAGTACATTTTGAAGGTAATAATTTGACTGTTTTGAGAGCATCATTCCTTGTCCAGGCCTCCCCCATTCTTCTCAAATGCTCCGATGGGTCGTTTATACCCAAGATGCACAAAAATTTCATGGAATTAACACAGTAAAACAAGGTGATGATTCAACCACTATTTGTTTCTCACATCAGGCAAGACCCACATGAGCTATGGGATGGATTTCTAACTACTTCACAATTGTGGAAGGAAAAAATTAAACTGAAAAAATTGTTGATAATCTATTAATACATGATGTTCAATACAATAAATTGTAATGAAAAATAAATTTAATGGGTTTGGAATATACATGGCCCTTAATGATCGACGTTTTGGATAGACTTTTCCAACGGTTCCCCCTTTCAACTTGTGGCCTCCATCCTCACATTCCATATCATGATATTATTCTCTTATTTAATAGTGGTAGGGAAAAATTCATTATCCCTGGATTGTGCCTAGGATTATTCAGTTTGGAGCTCAATCATCTAGAGATTCTCCTGCACTATATGCTCCTGAGCATCCTCTAGCTGGCGCCTCAACCCTTCATTGAGCTAAGATTGGCTGGTAATGAATACCTCCATTTCTTCCAATTGTAATTCAAGGAGTCATACCTCTTTCCCCATCTCTAGGAATGCATGTGTATTCTCTGGCCCTTGTTGGAATTGGAAAATTTATGAAAATCACTTAACCACCAGTATCGTCTCTGCCACGTAATCACGAGTCATTATGTGAGGATGGCGAGCATCTACCCCTCCAGTGTAGAGAGAGCATATCTAGGTATCTAACGAACCCATCTGCATTATCCATTATACCTATGGAGGGATGATAAAACTTTTAATGCACTTCCATGCCTTGTGTCATGTCATATGGCTCTCCTCAGCAGCATCTGAGTCAGGATCGTCTATTTCCTCAGGGTTCGTTGGCTTGTATTCGGGGAAAGAGGCAAAAAGTTCAGAAGTAGGGCCTTCCTCAGAAACTCCTTCGTCCGAAACTTCACCCTCATTATGATATAACCTCACCCCAGAAGGATTTCCACTTGTTATACCAACCTCTGACTCATCATGTACATGGGAAGGGCCACTTAGAATAGTTTCTTCTACATGAGCCGATGTGGTTATTGGGACGACACATACTGATGTTCCAGACCTGATGGTTTTCTGATCCTCCAACATTGTGATCACTGCATCGAGAATCTTTATCTTGGTTAGGTGAATTCCCTTGAAATGTTGAGATCCAATGAAAATAGACTTATGAGAGCCAAGCGTGGCAGTTTCTAGTACCCGTGCCATACTGGGAGCTATAGTCACAGGAGATCCGTTAACACTTTTCAACTCGATCCCAGGAACTGGCTCCTCTTGAATAGTGTTAATGGTGGGGGACATAGAGGATGTTTCCTTGTCTCTTCCTTCTGTCTCATTGTCATCTATTCTATCTGTAACCAACACCCCACTATGCTCGGTACCAACGATAGGCTCTAGAGAATACTCCACAACCTCAATAGGCACATCTCCATCCCCTGTGGGGAAGGATTCCTGGGAACCCTCACCCATGTGATCCTAAATAGGATAATGATAGGTTGAATGATTGGGATTTTGAAAAGATAAAGGCCAGTGGAGGTATGAATTATTCTTACCTCAAGCTTCCCTGCGAGTTCTACATTGGGGCCAATGATTTCACCGCTCTCCCGAGAGCTTCACCAGTGAGTGGGAGCTTCTTAAGGACACTCAACACCATGACCATCATCATAGTCCTCATATTCTTCATAATATTCACCTTATTCACCATCTTCATATTATTCATATTCTTTGGCTTGTTTACCTTATTCCTCTATACATTATTCCTTGGAAGACAGCATTTCTGGGACTACTTTCTAGCCAAGAATCACTTTCACCAGGATATGTGGTTCTTAATACCACCCTCGTTGTCATGCGTACATGTCCATAGCCATCAGGTATGCATGCCCGCAATGAATGTTTACCATATCATTCATATGGATTCGTCGTATGTCTGGAAAATCAATCCTAGAGTATACCAACCAATGCAACAATTCATCAGTGAACATAGACAACCTAAGTTTTCACAAAGTAGACCACACATATGGGAAGATGGAATTGAAAGTTATATTTAGGAGTTACCTAAGTTTCTTTTATGGATGTTATCGAGCTGGCCCAGGAGGCCTCACGCGGGACCACCCTTACTCGGAATTTGGAAGCACGTTCTTGGATTGTGATGCTCCTACCAATGAAGTATCGGCATGTGCCATTGTAGGCAATTGAACCATTCTTTTCCTCACCTCTCCCATGGCACCACGTCAACCTCCCTTCTCTTCAGGCTCTGCACTAGCCGCGTTGATTTTCCGGAAGCATTTCCAAATAATTGCCTTAGTATATGTTTTTCTCCAGGGTTCGGCCTACTCTGTTGACCGGACTGCAATGACTTCGGTGGGGGGAAGAGTGATGATTTTTCCCAAGGATGTGGTCATGAACATGAGCCACAGTTAGAGGAGAATACAAGGATTCCTTTCTTTGAGAACCTCTATGTATACAATATTTGATATCCATTGCATTCACCCGAACAGCATGTAAAACCTGGTCCTCAGTTATGGTTCGAAAAATATTTTACCGTCAATCCGGGCTACTAGAAGGCCACACCAAATGCATTACAGGTACTCCCTTAGCACTAATGGACCCACCACCATCTACCATTTAATCGACACGGGATCGAAATGGGTGGATGACCTAGTGGGTATGGCTACCAATATTGAGCTTGAACCCCTCTTCTCTAAGCATCATTGGGTGGATTTAATAAATGTTCAAGAGGGATACCTGCATACTATTACAATGGGAAAATGGAATTCGAGAAGTCATACCCACCATAGAGGGATACGACCCCACCATGAAGAATATGGAACATATTTCATATCCTCCTAGGCGTCTCCCCCTCAAAATATTCCCCAAAAAACTATTCGTGTTTGATAACACTGGCACCCCAAGGCTGACCTTTTTCTTGTCCACTATTATACCATCCATCACTAGCGTCCTTGGGAAGACCCCCATCCTAGTGTCCCTCACTGGCTGTAGCCATCCAGTCAAGAATGCACCAAGAAACCCATCATATCATACATTTGTGTCATGTCTCTCATTTATGCCAATGCCCCACGATCAGTACTCTCCAACCACCAGGATCCTACAATATGATCCTACCTTTCCCCTATGTGACGTTTTCAGGTAGTTATTCCCTAGGAATGGAATTTTTAATTCCTTGTTCATTATTAGTAAATGACTAAACAACCATGAATAGGAAATTTCCTTTAGCATATATTTTATTTTAAACTCATCTTTAGCCAGCTCTAGCAGGTTCCATGATATGATTGGGTTACATTTCCTATCCCCCAAAAATTCCCAGTCTGGAGGAACTCATCGTACAGGAACCCCTCCAAGGTGATTCCCCCGATGCAGTGGAAGCCCCACAAATAGATACCCACCTCCCCATGGTGGAGGTGGAAGCTGTTGGTATCAGGGGACCAGCGAGTGAATAACTTTGCTACCTGTTCCATCTTTTGGTAGAAGTGTCATTGGGATGTTCAAATGGATTAAAAGAGAAAGACATACTGCATCTTCGTCCTGAAATCCTCACATGTTTTTCATACCCAGTATGCACATGCCTATTCATTGGTGATGTTTCCCCCAGATCAGAAATACCATTGCTGCCAACCCTTTGTCTCATTTGTGATACTATTCATGAAAGTACTTTCATAATGAAAGATAGATTACTCAAGAACCTGATCGTTTCCCATAACCGTCCTGGTCTTTGGATTTAGGACATATATTTATGTGTTATTTGTTTTCCAAGAAGGATGGCCATTGTTTTTAATATGGAATTGTGCAGGACTGTCCTTGTGCATCACCCATGACCACGGTGTATCCGTCTCGAAACCGGGATTAGAACCTCTACAAAAGGGTGATGTTCCATAATGGTAGGCTATTTCTCATGAAATAATATGTTTAGGCTTGAATAAGCATTCCAAGAAGCATATGGTTATCATATAAAACCATCTTCACAAGAAGAATTTGGGAGTTCCTAATCATCTGAGTCCTTCTTGTTGCTATTTTGACCTCTCTCTCAACATCAGTCTGTTGAGCATCCATTGGTGAAATTCCAAGGGATGGGAGCGAATAAAAGAATATTTTTCATGAAAAACATTGATGATGTGCACAAGAGATGTGGATGTTTGCAATAATGTCAGTTTTACCTACAAATGATGGATAGTGTGCAAAAACAGTAGTTGGATGCGAAAACATACATGATGATCAAGACCTTTTATGTACATGAGAACAAAGCACCTATCGTGTGTAAAAAGTCTATGTAGGGGCCTCTGTGTGGGCCCTCAGTCTATTTGAGGTGTATACATGTATTCTGGTCAAGTGAATGATGGTTTCACGCCAAAATTGCATTTTTGTTCCCACCAAACAGGAACTTCCCTACTTTTTGGTGTGACCCTCAAATTCCGACCTTTGGGTCCCCTATCAGCTATGATTCTATATGGGAGGGGAATTTAATGATTCCAAATTTCAGATAAGGCTAGAATTATGGTAATAATGAGTAGAAAAAGTATTCGGAATAGGAGGAGAATATTCAGCGACCCAGAGATAGGTGCATGTAAGATTCCTGTGATGCACGCACAAGGTCCTCGATCACGCAAAATCTTGGGCAACAAATGCGCCATCATGGGTAGGCTTCCAAAAAATTCCATTCAAAACTACCAAATGAAATCATTCTAATGGATGGGGGGTTGCGTGAAACACTCCTCCTAGAGCGCAATGGAATGCTCGCCCAATGTTATGTCAAAGGGGCCCTTGCGTGTCGGTTCTCTCCAGAATCCATTCAGGCATGAGCACAAAGGCCCCCACCAGTGCAAAAAATCTTGCACTCCCAATACGATGTCAATGGAAGGCTTTTTTAGTGACCCCCTAAAAACCACCAATAGAGCTAGCACACATAAGTCCAGATGGAGCACCAAATTGCCTATGATGCACAAATACTGGCGTACCCAGTGCAACATCAAGCGAGGGATTTTCAAGCAGTGCCCCTTGCGCATAGCCTCCTAGTACATTGGAAATAAAAAAATTATACCCTATCCATTTTGGGATGGTGAATGAAGAAAATTTGACACAATGATGTGAAAAAGACACCTCTTCTACGCCCAATCAAAAAACACTATGGTATCAAGGTATTGGATCTTAGGTGACAGGTCCTCTAAGTTTCCTACTTCGAGTGGGCCCTCTTGGGAATGATTGTATTCCATTTCCTTATACCCAAAGTCTTGTGAGAACAAAAATTCCCATCATAATGACAGATTCTCCCTGCATCAGACCTCTTTTGTGAGAATCCATTCCAACATGCACGCAACATCTCATTTCATAGTTATATCCTTCTGGTTTGCACACAGCCATTTATTTTTTTCATGCAAACCACTCATCTTGCATGCGTCTCTTCTTGTGTCCTCCTAGTGACATTATAACCATAAGGAACAATGTTTGATCCACTCTTATGTGGAAAAAACCAATTCTGTGCACTATTTTCCTGTGCGTCCCTCGGGGATTGCATAGAGTAATTTCAAATTCCATTGGGCAGTGCTTCCCGTTGTGCTTCTTTGCCTCATGATTTATTTCATAGTAACACTAATGGATCTTAATTCTATGAAAACCCATGGTAATGTGATCCCCTCAATAGATCACTAAATAACACACCCTCACCACAGTGTTTCTAATGTCTTCCCTTCCCCAAGGGTGGGTGGGTATCAGTTTGTAAGTCCTATGGGTGTAGAGAGATCTCTCCTTGTCTAAGCTGTAGGATGTTAAACTTACAAGAACCATCATCCTTAGATCATGATGTTAAACTATATCAATGAACCATGAATCATACACAAGGTGCCCTATCTCGGACATTATCAACTCACATAGGTCTACATAGGACTGAGATCATTCCTCACATGGAATGATAACCTCTTTATCGTTGTGTTGTCTGTCCCTAGGGAAAGGGCAACAACCTTGGTGTAAGACCTTAAAATATCTTGCGGGAGGTAGAATCCCGTCTCCTCCTTTCACCTTCAGTACCAATGTTCAGAGAGGGGGGATGCTAACCAAAGTACTCCTCTCTTCCATGCCAAATACCCCCCTTTGGGCTATGTCGTCAATTGGCCTTCACCTTGGAGTAAGTACCAATATTCATCTCTGTGGGTTGTAGACCACACATAAGCCTTGATTCCATTTTGGGCCACTATCTACGTGTCAGCCCTATTCCACTTCAACAGACACACCTTTCACGATGTGATCATAGTTTCATTGTTGCCTCCTGTTTCTCACATCCATAATGACTCGTATGATCTTAGAGCGAGCATCAACCATGAAATCCTATCTGGGTATCCTATAGTGTAATCTCCACACCATTCCAGACTACTTGCACTTAGATCCTTTCCGAGTAAAGGTACGTAGGAAGTCTCACTGAGGTTTATCCCCAACACTCATCAGTCCAGACCACTTTACGTATTCTCACTGACACCATTACAAACTAAATAGACTTTGATCCTTTCCATGGAAAGGTACGAAGGAAGACTCCCTGAGGTTCAATCCCAACACCCATCGGTCCCGAACACTTCACGTTGGGCCACACCTGTCATGCATGGCATTAAACTGCATGCCCCTTTTCATCCCACACAACGTTAAATGATACCCTCTCGAACTGTGTGGGATTAGATAGGTATCTCCTAGACATGGTACATAGGAAGCCTCTATGAGGATCAACCCCATCCGGGGGTAAGCTAATGTGAAGCCATCAAGTAGTAAACCGTTCTGAACCCATCTCGCATTATGCTATTGTGACCCCATCTGGCGGAAAGCCGTTGTGACCCCATCTGACTGTAATCTGTTGTGACCACATTGTAACGACCCGTAAAATTGAAGGGAAATTTTTTTTTCTTAATTTTCATAAGAATTTTACAAGAGCGCGGTTTCTGACGGCACCTGATTCGGAGGCCCGGAGTGCCCAGAATCAATTTCCGAAGTTTGGCTCGGGTACGTTCAGTGAACGAACGAGCGGGATTTCCTAACTTTTGATCCGGTGCTCAGAATTGAAATCCGAGGGCACCGATGAACTCGCAGCACCGATTTTCGCTTAAAGAGACCCTTTCGGAAGTTGCGTTTGTTGCGGGTTGAAAGTTAGTTTTTGGGAGATTTATAAAAAGTTGAATAAAAAAAATGTGGATTATTTTTATTTCACTTTTTTAGGTTAACTCCACTCAAAAGGAGTTAGGGGTGGGACCCACACCCACTTAACCTCCCTTGAGAGGATTAAGTGTGGTGGGACTCACACGAACCTAAACCTCTCAACTTCCCCCTTAAACTCCCCTCCCTCCCTCTTAAATGTTTGTAAACTTAACATCTAATTAATTACACATGACATGTTAATTAATTAAGTGTTATGTTTTTGTATTTGAAGTTTTGAATTCCTTGTATTGGTAAATAAAATAAGGAGGGTCCTTATTTTATTTTGTTAGCCAACTTGTGTGGATTTAGTTTTGAGAGATCCTCCTCCATCTTCGTCATCTTGACGAAGAACGCTCATCTTGACGAAGAACGCTCAAGCTACGACGAAGAACGCCGCTCCACTCTTCTTCGTCTTCCGTGTCAACGAGAGGGAACGCCGCTTCCTCCTCGGATTCCCTTCGTCGACATAAGGGGTTTCGCCAACGACGTATCACATCGGACGCATCTCGTCGTCAACGAAATTGACGAACGACTACCGCGACGCCGATCTCCGCGACGTCGACTTCCGCGGACATAGACAAATCCTCGAACGTATACCCAAGGTAGGGGTTGTTATTTATTGTTTAATAATTCTATTCTTTCTCATGGTTCGCATGACTATCGTGAGGAATTTGAATATTTTAAATTGAGTTATTATTTTTAACGTGAGGGGGCCGGACCACACGAACACGGTCGAACCCCCCTCCATCGTTCTTGTTGAATTGCTTGCGGGTGGATGAATCAAGGTGGCGTGGTGCCGTCGCACCACGCGGATATTCGCCAATGCTTATTGCGCGACGCTGTCACGCCGCGCCATGGAAGAAACATCAGGAACGCGACGTCGTCGCGCCTTGTTGAAGAAATCAAGGTGCGGCGAAGGGGCGCGGTGTCGTCGCACCGCGCCGGATGACGAAAACCGCGGCCGGTTCCGGGCCGCGGCGGAAGAGATGACCGGCGGCCGGGCCGTCGGCGTCGGAAGCCGAAGGCGGGACCGGAATTTCCGGTCCCGTTGGAGAAAACCTGCCGGCCAGCTGGCCGGCCGGATGGCATTTAAACCGGGGGAATTAATCCCCCGGCCAGCACTTAAAAACCCCCCTCTTTATGAGGGGGGGCGTTTTTCTTGGGGGGGGGGGGGGGGGGGGCAGCCGGCCCCTCGGTTCCGCACAAACAGGCCCCCCACATGGGGGGGGGGGGGCGTTTTAAAAATTAAAGGGTGCGCGGCATATAGCCGCCGCCGCCCTTCCCAGGAAGCGGGGGCTTAGCCCCCCGCGTGCAGCCACCATGCGGCGACAAGCCGCCGCGGCCCCCGCGCCGCCGCGCCGCCATGCCGCCGGCCGGCCGGCCGGCCGGGCCGGGTTGGACCCGGGTCTGGTCGACCCGGTTTGGGTCGACCCGGTTCGGGCCGACCCAGGGGGGGGGGGGGGGGGGCGGGTCGGGTCAACCCGGACCCGGACCCCCCGTTTCGAATCTTTTACGGTCTTTTGGCCATAACATGATCCTCGGACCTCCGATTGACGAACCGTCTGCGGCAACACGATCCTTGGATCGAGTCGGTCGTTTCGGTATATGGCACTCAAGGTTTCGGATTACTTTGAGTTTGGCCGGGTCGGTTCGTTCACGAAACCAACCGGGCCTTCGGAGCAGAAACGCTCATATCTTGAGCTACGGACGTCCGATTGACGTGCCGTCAGCCGTGTTGTGTTCCTCTTAATGAGACGGATCTTTTGGCATACTCCGCCCGAGGTTTGGATGCATGTGGAGTACGGTCGGGTTGGTTTTGTCTTAAAAACCAACCGGGCCCCGGAGACGAAAATGCCAATAACTCTCAGACCGGGCGTCCGATCGACGCGCCGTCTGTTGGGATGAGTTCCTGTTGACGATACGGATCTTTTGGATACATCAACTCTGGTCTTCGTGACAGTTGATGTATCAGCCTCTCGGCTCGTGGAGCGGACCCTCCGAACGAGCTTTTTGTGTGCGGGAACCCTAGTGCTGGCTGCGACTGTTACTGCTACTGCTACTACTGCTACTGTGACAGCGACGACGACAGTACAGAGATCCTGTGTGGATTCGACGACGACGACTTCAGCACTCAGCGATCCTACGTGGATCAGTGCTACAGGTCCTGTGTGGGCCCGATCCTGTGTGGGTCCGATCCTGTGTGGGTCCTTGCGCTCAGCGGTCCTGTGTGAACCAGCGCCTACAGGTCCTGTGTGGGCCCGATCCTGTGTGGGTCTTTGCGGGGGTTAGTTACCTATCGATCCTTCTTAGGTCCGACGACATAGATGGATTAGTGATCATCTTTATCGTCCTTTGAAGAAGTATACCTGTGTGAGCTGAATCCTTTTGCTTTCCTGTGTGGATTGTGTTGTGCAATCCTGTGTGGATTACGTTCTGCTTTCCTGTGTGGAATACGTATACTTTCCTGTGTAGACTGAGTTGTACTTGGGCTCGGAGGTTGGAGCGTATTTGAAATTGATGACTTAGGTATATGTATGGGCATATACCTAAGCAGTGTCGGTTGTTACTTCGTGATTGTACCTTTCTTCGTGGTTTATCCTTTGTGGATTTGAGAGACCTTTAGGGGTCTCGGGGTCCCTACTGAGTAACTTATACTCACCCCTGCACGGGCTATGCCCGCACTACGTTGTGTTGGTTGAAAACGACAGACAACGTTGGCCTTAGCTGAGGCTTGCAGAGCGGGACGGTACCCGGAGGTGGACCACTGGGCGGGACGTGCACGGAGCAGACGACGGGACCTGGGGAGAAGAGGAGCTATCTGTACCCACCCTTCAAGTGGGATTTCCAGTGGACAGCTCGGTGTAGCGACATTTACTTTTCAGTTGTTGTTTTCCCCTTTCGAGTTGTACTTTACTTTCAGTTTGGGTTTGTATTCTGGCCCATTTACTTTTCCGCACTTTCAGTTGTACTCTGCTTTTGTTTAGTGTTTACTTTTCGCTTGCTTACTCTGTGGTGTTTGTTTACTTTACAAAGGAAATGCCTTCCCTTTTTACCGGGATTTACGCCTTGGTGCTAGTCGCCAGCCCCTGGCCTATGGAAGGCGGGCTTGGGGTAGTCACGGCACGGACCCCGAGGGTGGGTCGTGACAAATTGGTATCAGAGGAGTTCGGTTCTACCGCAAACTCTGATCTTTTCTATGTGAAGAAATAATGTTTAGCGTATTGAGTGTGGTTATCAGTCCAGGGAGTCCAGTGTTGGTGCGGCGGCCGACGTATCCGTACACCAGGACCCTGACTTCTGATTTCCAACTTAATGCATGAAAACATTGATTGTGTGTGTGTTTCAAAGTTTTCTTTGTGATTACTTATATCAGCTCACCAGGTATACTGTTCTGACCGTGGCGCACCTGTTTCCTTTTCAGGATGTCCCCACGACGGCAGCCAGTTAGGGTTCCGAGAGTCGAGCGTGACGACAGCCCACCGAGCGACGAGGCCTCGGTGCAGGGACCTTTGTCAGTAGTGGTACCGGCGGTAACTCTACCTGCCGAGCCCCCGATGCTTCCAGTAGCAGCCGCTGACGATGCACGTCGCCTCAGCGCACTCCATGAGTTTCAGCGCCAGCGACCGCCCAGGTTTCGCGGGGAGACGGATCCCCAGGCAGCAGAGGACTGGCTGGAGGTTGTAGTACGAGTGTTTAGGCTAGTGAGGACACCAGCAGACCTCATGGTGATCCTCGCTGCGAACCTACTACACGCAGCAGCAGGACGATGGTGGATCCTAATGCTCCAGGTGCACGATGAGGCATCTCTACTTTGGACGGACATTGAGAGCCTCTTCCGCTCGGAGTTCGTCCCAGCCACCCTTCGTGCGGTGCGTATCCAGGAGCTTCTTCAGCTGCGGCAGGGCAGCATGACGGTCGCTCAGTACTCGGCGAGATTTACCGATCTCTCGCGCTACTCGACCGACATGGTACGGGACCCATTCTTCCGGGCCCGGACCTTCGAGCAGGGTTTGAGACACGAGATCAGGGCATCGCTGATCTCCCTCAGCATACCGACTCAGACAGGAGTACTGGAGCGGGCCCTTCTGATAGAGAGCATCCTTGCTGAGTCTACACCAGCACAGAGACCCACCGCAGGGCGGCACGTGGCAGAATCATCTACAGCAGGCAGTCGAAGGATGACACAGGGGTCCAGACAGACCAGACCTTCAGGCAGACGATCTCAGGGCACTGGCTCAGTAGTGCGGGGCACACAACGCGGAGCCGGTCTTACGAGAGGCAGACAATGCTACTCGTGCGGCGGGCAGGGCCACATGGCTCGTGACTTCCCGACCCGCCGTGCCGAGGAGCAGCAGACAGTTGATGGACCACCGAGGCAAAGGCAGAGGGTCGACCGTGGCTGTCCGCAGGGAGGAGGCGGACGAGGCAGAGGAGCTGGACGAGCAGCCGGTGGTGGCCGACACTTTGAGGCTCTACCACCACCACCACCAGGAGGTCCACCCCGACCACAGGGAGCTGGCGGGCAGCGACAGGCACAGCTCTAGGCAGCAGAGGCCTATGACCACGGCGCACCCGAGATGATTCGAGGTACTATCTGTGTCTATTCCACCCTTGCTGCAGTTCTTATAGACACAGGAGAGAGTCACTCTTTCATAGCCGCTGCCCTTGTTCGGAGCTCGGAGATTCCGACAGAGCCGTTGGCTCGATCCTTACGGCTAGAGACTCCTACGGGAGCAGACTCGACGATTACGCACTGCTGCCGGTAGTGTGAGCTTACTCTTGGAGGCGAGAGCTTCGGCGGGGATCTTCTTGTAGCAGCGTCGAGGCCTTACGACGTCATCTTGGGCATGGATTGGCTATCTACGGTCCATGCACAGATTAAATGTTTTAGGCGCAATGTGCGATGTGTACGCACCGACGGGAGCAAGTTCACCTTCACCGGCGAGAAGGGAGACTTAGCAGCATAGGATGGACTTCCGCGGAGGAGAGGACAGCCCATTACTCATCAGTTGGCTAGCCTTATCCTTGGAGTAGTTGACGTGCGGGGTCCTAGATTTCCTGCAGTGGTGGATCAGTTTGCGGACGTTTTTCCCGACGACGTTCCAGGGCTACCTCCTCGCAGAGAGGTAGACTTTTATATTGACTTGTACCCCGGGACAGCCCCGATATCCACTCCAGCATATCGGATGGCCCCCGCCGAGCTTCGAGAGCTACGGGTACAGTTGGAGGACTTGTAGGGCAAGGGGTTCATCGGACCCAGTGTTTCACCCTGGGCTTCCCTGATTTTATTCGCCAAGAAGGCGGACAGGTGCTTGCGACTTTGTGTTGACTATCGTCGCCTGAACCAGGTGACAGTGAGGAACAAGTATCCGCTACCGAGGATTGATGACCTCTTTGACCAACTCAAGGGAGCACAGTGGTTCTCGATGATAGACCTCAGGTCAGGCTATCATCAGCTCAGACTCAGAGACGAGGATGTGCAGAATACGGCCTTCAGATGTCGGTATGGCCACTATGAGTTCTTGGTTATGCCTTTCGGTGTAACCAATGCTCTAGCAGTGGTCATGGCTCTCATGAACAGGATCTTTCAGCCATACCTCGATCGGTTTGTCGTGGTCTTCATCGACGACATTCTGATTTACTCTACGACAGAGGAGGAGCACGCCTATCACTTGTGAGTTGTACTAGACACACTCCGAGAGCACCAGCTTTATGGTAAGCTCTCGAAGTGCCAGTTCTGGATACGTGAGGTCCACTTCTTAGGTCATGTTATCTCTGAGGTGGGAGTTGCAGTGGATCCCACGAAGATTGAGGCAGTGTTAGCTTGGGAGCCACCCAGGAGCGTGACTGAGGTTCGGAGTTTCTTGGGACTAGCTGGATACTATCGGAGATTCGTGCCAGATTTTTCTAGAGTTGCGGAATCACTCACAGCTTTGACGAAGAAGGGGAAACCCTTCGTGTGGTCTGACAGATGTCAGCAGAGCTATCAGGAGCTGAGACAGAGATTGACTAGCGCACCTATCTTGAGGTTGCATGAGGAGGGAGTAGGTTACGTAGTCTACTACGATGCATTAGGGACCAGACTCTGATGTGTTCTGATGCAGGAGTGGGCCTTGATCGCCTATGGATCACGTCAGTTGAGGCCGAAGGAGCAGAACTACGCTACCCATGACCTGGAGCTAGCAGCAGTGGTCTTCGCTCTGAAGACATGGCGACACTATCTGATGGGCGAGCGCTTTACAGTATTTTATGATCATCAGAGTCTCTGGTATATCTTCTCTCAGAAGGACCTGAACCTGAGATAGCGACGATGGCTAGAGTTCATCCAGGACTATGACTTTGAGATAGTCTATACTCCTGGGAAGGGGAACATAGAAGCCGATGCCCTCAGCAGGAGGACGGGCATTCAGCTACTTGAGGAGGCGACGGAGCAGCTAGCCTCTTTGCAGATATCCTTCGTGGATAGAGATGGAGCAGCCTTCCTCCAGTCTCTCACAGTCACCCCTCCACTACTGCAACGAGTCAGGGAGGCACAGCGTGGGGATGCTGACTGTGAGACACGGCGTGCACAGATATCCTCGGGACATGCACCTGATTGTTTCTCCCATGGAGCAGAGCACGACATCCTTTTCAGAGGACGTACCATGGTACCAGTCGCTTTGCTAGAGGAAGTGCTGAGGGAGTTTCACACTTCTCCTTTGGCAGTACATCCTGGAGTGGCGAAGATGTACCAGGACCTCAGACGACAACACTGGTGGCCGGGCATGAAGAAGGCTGTAGCAGAGTTCGTTTCTCGATGCCTCACCTGTCAGCAGGTAAAGGCAGAGCATCAGGTACCAGCGGGCTTGGTACAGCCCTTGGAGGTTCCGGAGTGGAAGTGGGATGACATATCTATGGATTTCGTGACTGGACTTCCACGCACTTCCAGAGGTCACGACTCCATCTGGGTGATTGTTGACCGACTCACCAAGTCGGCACACTTCTTACCCATCAGAGAGCAGGGTTCAGTGGAGAGCTTGGGACGTCTCTACGTTCAGGAGATTGTGCGGCTCCACGGCGTTCCATCATCTATCGTCTCCGATCGAGATGCTCGCTTAACTTCCCGGCTTTGGAAGGGGTTACCGGAGGCGTTCGGGACGCAGCTACGTCTGAGCACAACCTTTCATCCTCAGACGGATGGTCAGTCAGAGAGGACCATTCAGACACTCGAGGACATGCTCCGCGCATGTGTCCTCGACTTTGGTCGTAGCTGGGAGGACCACCTACCCATGGTGGAGTTTGCGTACAACAACAGCTACCACTCCACCATCGGGATGGCACCGTACGAGGCGTTGTACGGCCGACCTTGTAGATCTCCTTTGTGCTGGATAGACCCCGGAGAGTCAGCACTGGTGGGACCAGAGATGGTCCAGGCCACGACAGAGAAGGTCCAGGTCATCCAGGAGCGGATGAGGATAGCTCAGAGCCGGCAATGGTCATATGCTGACAGGAGGCAGAGGCCACTAGAGTTCGAGGATTGCGACCACGTCTTCTTTCGGGTCTCACCTCGACGTGGTATTCGGAGATCTGGCCGAGGCGGCAAGTTATCTCCGCGCTTCATCGGACCCTTCCAGATTCTCAGCAGGATTGGTGAGGTGGCTTATCGCCTGGCTCTACCACCTCAGTTGCACCGGGTGCACGACGTCTTCCACGTATCTCAGCTGAGGAGATACGTTCACGACCCGACGCACATCATTGACCATGGGGAGCTTGTCGTTGACGATGGGGCGACTTTTACGGAGGTCCTGGTGGAGATAGAGGATCGACAGGAGCGGGTCCTGTGTGGGCGATCGATTCCTCTTGTGCGCATCAGATGGCAGCACGGGAATCTCCAGGAGAGCACATGGGAGCGGGAGGCTCAGATGCGTGCTCAGTACCCTCATTTGTTTCCCTAGATTTTGATGTATCTTTACGGGGACGTAAAGCCCTGAGGTGGGAGTAATGTAAAGACCCGTAAAATTCAAGGGAAATTTTTTTTTTATTTTTTTTCTTAATTTTCTTAAGAATTTTACAAGAGCGCGGTTTCTGACGGCACCTGATTCTGAGGCCCGGAGTGCCCGGAATCAATTTCCGAAGTTTGGCTCAGGTACGTTCAGTGAACGAACGAGCGGGATTTCCTATCTTTTGATCCGTTGCTCGGAATTGAAATCTGAGGGCACCGATGAACTCGCAACACCGATTTTCGCTTAAAGAGACCCTTTCGGAAGTTGCGTTTGTTGCGGGTTGAAAGTTAGTTTTTGGGAGATTTATAAAAAGTTGAATAAAAAAATGTGGATTCTTTTTATTTCACTTTTGTAGGTTAACTCCTCTCAAAAGGAGTTAGGGGTGGGACCCACACCCACTTAACCTCCCTTGAGAGGATTAAGTGTGGTGGGACCCACACAAACCTAAACCTCTCAACTTCCCCCTTAAACTCCCCTCTCTCCCTCTTAAATGTTTGTAAACTTAACATCTAATTAATTACACATGACATGTTAATTAATTAAGTGTTATGTTTTTGAATTTGAAGTTTTGAATTCCTTGGCTTGGTAAATAAAATAAGGAGGGACCTTATTTTATTTTGTTAGCCAACTTGTGTGGATTTCGTTTTGAGAGCTCCTCCTCCATCTTCTTCATCTTGACGAAGAACGCTCATCTTGACGAAGAACGCTCAAGCTCCGACGAAGAACGCCGCTCCGCTCTTCTTCGTCTTCCGTGTCAACGAGAGGGAACACCGCTTCCTCGTCGGATTCCCTTCGTCGACATAAGAGGTTTCGCCAACGACGTATCACATCAGACGCATATCTTCGTCAACGGAATTGACGAACGACTACCGCGACGCCGATCTCCGCAACGTCGACTTCCGCGGACATAGACAAATCCTCGAACGTATACCCAAGGTAGGGGTTGTTATTTATTGTTTAATTATTATATTCTTGCTCATGGTTCGCATGACTATCGTGAGGAATTTGAATATTTTAAATTGAGTTATTATTTTTAACGTGAGGGGGCCGGACCGCACGAACATGGCCGAACCCCCCTCCATCGTTCTTGTTGGATTGCTTGCGGGTGGATGAATCATGGTGGCATGGTGCCGTCGCAGCACACGGATATTCTCCAATCCTTATTGTGCGACGCCGTCGCGCCGCGCCATGGAAGAAACATCAGGAACGCGACGTCGTCGCGCCGCGTTGAAGAAATCAAGGTGCGGCGGAGGGGCGCGGTGCCGTCGCACCGCGCCAGATGACGAAAACCGAGGCCGGTTCCGGGCTGCGGCGGAAGAGAAGACCGGCGGCCGGGCTGCCAGCGTCGGAAGCCGAAGGCGGGACCGGAATTTCCGGTCCCGTTGGAGAAAACCGTCTGGCCAACTGGCAGGCCGGATGGCATTTAAACCGGGGGAATTAATCCCCCGGCCAGCACTTAAAAACCCCCCTCTTTATGAGGGGGGCGTTTTTCTTGAGGGGGGGGGGGGGGGCAGCCGGCCCCCCGGTTCCGCACAAACAGGCCCCCCACGTGGGGGGGGGGGGGGGGGCGTTTTAAAAATTAAAGGGGGCGCGGCATATAGCCGCCGCCGCCCTTCCCAGGAAGCGGGGGCTTAGCCCCCCGCGTGCAGCCACCATGCGGCGACAAGCCGCTGCGGCCCCCGTGTCGCCGCGCCGCCGCGGCCCCCGCGCCGCTGGCCGGCCGGCCGGCCGGGCCGGGTCGGACCCAGGTCGGGTCGACCCGGTTCGGGGCGACCCGGTTCGGGCCGACCCGGGGGGGGGGGGGGGGGGCGGGTCGGGTCGGCCCGGACCCGGACCCCCCGTTTCGAATCTTTTACGGTGTTTTGGCCATAACTTGAGCCTCGGACCTCCGATTGAAGAACCGTCTGTGGCAACACGATCCTTGGATCGAGGCGGTCGTTTCGGTATATCGCACTCAAGGTTTCGGATTACTTTGAGTTTGGCCGGGTCGGTTCGTTCACGAAACCAACCGGGCCTTCGGAGCGGAAACACTCATATCTTGAGCTACGGACGTCCGATTGACGTGCCGTCAGCCGTGTTGTGTTCCTCTTAATGAGACGGATCTTTTGGCATACTCCGCCCGAGGTTTGGACGCAGGTGGAGTACGGTCGGGTTGGTTTTGCCTTAAAAACCAACCGGGCCCCGGAGACGAAAATGCCAATAACTCTCAGACCGGGCGTCCGATCGACGCGCCGTCTGTTGCGATGAGTTCCTGTTGACGATACGGAACATTTGGATACATCAACTCTGGTCTTCGTTAAAGTTGATGTATCAGCCTCTCTGCTCGTGGAGCGGACCCTCCGAACGAGCTTGCTGTGTGCGGGAACCCTAGTGCTGGCTGCGACTGTTACTGCTACTGCTACTACTGCTACTGTGACAGCGACGACGACAGTACAGAGATCCTGTGTGGATTCGACGACGACGACTTCATCACTCAGCGATCCTACGTGGATCTGTGCTACAGGTCCTGTGTGGGCCCGATCTTGTGTGGTTCTGATCCTGTGTGGGTCCTTGCGCTCAGCGGTCCTGTATGAACCAGCGCCTACAGGTCCTGTGTGGGCCCGATCCTGTGTGGGTCTTTGCGGGGGTTAGTTACCTATCGATCCTTCGTGGGTCCGACGACTTAGATGGATCAGTGATCATATTTATCATCCTTTGAAGAAGTATACCTATGTGAGCTGAATCCTTTTGCTTTCCTGTGTGGATTGTGTTGTGCAATCCTGTGTGGATTACGTTTTGCTTTCCTGTGTGGAATACGTATACTTTCCTGTGTGGACTGAGTTGTACTTGGGCTCGGAGGTTGGAGCGTATTTGAAATTGATGACTTAGGTATATGTATGGGCATATACCTAAGCAGTGTCGGTTGTTACTTCGTGATTGTACCTTTCTTCGTGGTTTATCCTTTGTGGATTTGAGAGACCTTCAGGGGTCTCGGGATCCCTACTGAGTAACTTATACTCACCCCTGCACGGGCTATGCCTGCACTACATTGTGTTGGTTGCAGACGACGGACAGCGTTGACCTTAGCTGAGGCTTGCAGAGCGGGACGGTACCCGGAGGTGGACCACTGGGCGGGACGTGCACGGAGCAGACGACGTGACCTGTGGAGCAGAGGAGCTATCTGTACCCACCCTTCAGGTGGGATTTCCAGTGGACAGCTCGGTGTAGCGGCATTTACTTTTCAGTTGTTGTTTTCCCCTTTCAAGTTTTACTTTACTTTCAGTTTGGGTTTGTATTCTGGCCCATTTACTTTTCCGCACTTTCAGTTGTACTCTGCTTTTGTTTAGTGTTTACTTTCCGCTTGCTTACTCTGTGGTGTTTGTTTACTTTACAAAGGAAATGCCTTCCCTTTTTACCGGGATTTACACCTTGGTGCTAGTCGCCAGCCCCTGGCCTATGGAAGGCGGGCATGGGGTAGTCACGGCACGGACCCCGAGGGCGGGTCGTGACACACATCTAGTGGTTAGTCGTTTTCCGCCATACGGTGGTAATCCATTGTTACACCATTCGGCGGTAAGCCGTTGTTACCCCATTAATCAGTAATACATTGTGACACCATTCGACGGTAAGCCATTGTGACCCAATCCGGTGGATATCCATTGTGACCTTATCTAGTGGTAATACATTTTGAACCCATCCTACGATACGTCGTTGTAGTCCCCTCCATTGGGACCCACATTTTTTGACTTCCCCTCTTTCATCAGACCAACTCTCGGGTAGGTAATCACTAGTAATCCCCAGAATGTCATTGGGTCATTATCATCAGCATGCACCCCAATTTAAGGCCCCTACCTGGAGGTTCCACTATCTATGGGACCTATTTATATTTTCTACCTCCTTAGGTGTCACATCACCCCACCAAACTACACTGAAATTGATTCTCTACCATGGGGATACAAAGGATGTCTTTTTGAGACTCATTCCCAACCTAACTATCACCCTCACATTGGTTCCATTTCATTCTTCATCAACTCTCAGCCCTCCAACATCCATAATTATTCTTATACAATCCACCACATTCTTGCGTGATCATGAAACATCATTTATTGTCCCCTGTAACAAAAATCAGAAAACAAACCATGTGTTAGCCTTAATACTAGTATTTCCTCTAGGGGCTACACCCAAATGATCCCCTCTAGTCAATGTTCGGATCCATCCAATCTGTATATTCTTGACGTTAAACTCACGACATACCCTGTGTTAAAAATAAGAAGGTGAGGAAAACTGTAGAAACATGTCTTCAAATTTAATTCCCTGCATTCAACGTGGGATGCCTCAGGTTTCATATCCCTTGAGAAGACCTATAAGAAGGGGAGGAAACCCAAACATTCTAGTGTTCAAGTGTCCAGACATAACAGTGACATTCAACAAGACTACTCCCCCGACCGATGGGTTCTCCCCTGGCCGGACCCCTTTGAATGTCCTAATAAAATCAGATTAATTACCTGGATTCCATGAAGATATGGCACTTGAAGAGTTTCATGAACAACATCTTATATCTTTAAAGGAGACTCATACTAGGTGACAATTTATGAAGAGGAATCCACAGAAGGAGGAACTGGCATCCCATCATCCATTTTCAATCTAGGAGCTATTGTCTCTAAATAAGAAACAAATTCCACCACCTATGAAAAGTACGAATATGGGGAAACAGTCAGTGATTCTTCGTCGTCCTCAAGCAGATGGATTTTCACGTCATGGTGAAAGTGTCATAAAAAAATATATAATTAAAATCTTCTATAAAACTCTCTATTAGTTATTGGATACTATTTTTCTCCACTATGTTTATATTTTAACAACCCTTCAATGTTCTCTTTATATGGTAACTCTAATATGTAATATTTTTGGTATCCAACGTGTTTACCACTTCCCCATTTAAAGGGACATTTTATTATTACATTGTATGATATGGGTTTTAAATAAATGAATTTTAAAATATTAAACCTTTGATGACCGATATAAATTTCGGAGGAGAAAATTTATTTATCGAGGGGATAATGTAAATATCCCAGATTTTAGAATATATTTTTTATTATAGTGTGTCATGTAGATTGTTTGACAAATAACACTCAGCATAAAAGGAACTACTATATATGATAACCTTACAATTAAATAGATTTTATCATTATAAATAACCACATTATAAAAATATATTTATCAATATTTTATATAATTAAAATATATTGATTAATGTGTCATAAATAATTTCTCTAATTTCAGTAATGCCATTAGATGCTTGAAAATTATGTTTTATTAAAAAATTCTTTTTATCATATTATCTATAAAAAATATAATTTACTATACCATTTTAAGGGATTGAATTTTAGTAAAGGAGTAAAATGTTTTATATAATCATATAAAAATTATATTATGGTGATTTTTTGGGATTTTTCTAGACAGATTTATTTTTCCGTAAATAAAGAAAAATACCATCTTTTTTTAAAACATTAATTTCAATGAAATTAAAACACCTATTATGTTTTCAATTTTATATTATATTAATTAATTTCTCATTTAATTAAAAATTATAATATTAATTACATAAGAATTATAATTATTCATGATTTTGGTATAAGTTCATTCTTCTTGTATAAAAACACATTTTAAAAAAATAGTGTTTTTGTGAATAATGTAATTTTATCTTAATAAAACAAAGTAATCTTTTTACGACATTTAGAATAACATTTTTTTATAATATATAATATAAAATATTATAAATTAAATTAATAGTTTTTAAGTAGAACCTAATGAAGGTAAACTCAATTTTATGTTTAAAAAGCATTTGCCTATAACTGATTTTGTTGTGTTTTGAAGAGTTATTTTGAAATTTATTTTAGGAAATTTTATAAATTAAATATATTCAAATTAATAACAGATTTTTATTCCGCCTAATTAATATTATTTAATTATGTAAACATAATATATTTTCACAAGGAATAATACTAATATTAAAAATTATTCACCATAGTAAAAGGATAAACCGTGTTAAACTAGTTTTAGACCAATTTTTAAGGCCAAAAAATTGCATAATAAATCATAATATATGATTTTTTTGGAAACTTATAATCAAGGGACCAAGGTTTTTTCATGAGTGAATATTCCACTAAAATTACTTAATTTTATGTATTCCCTTAAAATAATATAGTCTTGTCTTTCCCCCACTTATAAAAGGACACCCCTATATCTTTTATTTAAACATTCATTGGAAAAAAAATTCTCAATTATATTCTCAAATTCCATACCAATTAATTTGATATTCATACCTTCTTAAAAAATTTCAAATGGTTCTTAAAGATGAATCTAAAGGGGGATTGTAAAAGAAGAGGTAATCAACTACCCAACCCTTTACAATTTATTTCATCTTTTACCACCTATATATATAAGTTATTAATCACAAAAAAATTAGCAACCTAAATATTCAAAAATAGATTATTTCTAGATTATGATATTTTTCCACCAACTTTTGGAAAAAATTATAAATGAAAAAATTGTTCGTGCATACGTGTAAATTCCCACCTCCACGTGACGACAACATTATTTTTTAATCACTATAACACATGGATGGTTTTTATGATGAATATAATATTTAAATATTATATTTATGACATAAATTTTTTTCAATAATTATAATTTTATATATACTATCTTATTTTTCCATCTGCTGGAAGATGATAACATCACTTGTGTATATGTGTGGACTACTACATCCACTAATCGATGTGATTATTTTTTCATTTTTATTTTACATGTATAGTTATAAATATAGATTTAATAAAAATATAGTATATTTATAAAAAAATAATCATCCTCTAATGGTGAATTTTTATTGAACTTTATTTCTTTTCAACCCTTAAAAAGTGGAAACATCACTCTTGTGTTTGTAAACATTACCATATCCACAATATGATGTAATTGATTTTTCAACTGAACTATTTATAATAATAATTTAAAAAAGTATATAGGAAGAATAAATATGATACTTATTTAATGATTAATATTTCATAGATTAGGTAACTATGAACAATGTTCAGTTACCAGAACATTCAAACTAAAACATGCATAGAAAATGGAGTAGTTTTTCCGGAATGTCTGTTTCATGGATGAATTGTAAAAAAGAGAAAAATTGAATATTATAATGGAATGACACGTAGTAGTTTATTTATAGATATATTTCTTTAATATATTAATAATAAAATTATATTAACTATATAGGACAGTTTGATGCGTGTGTAGAAACACATAACATGAGGTAAGGGTTTATAATCTCAAAATGTATTCTTTGGGAAATTTGTTTTGATATACACCTATCTTATTTAATGAGTTTTATTTATTGAAAATTATATTTTTTCCATTATTAATATCATTCTTTTTAGGGTATTTAATTTTTTTAATATTTTTCTTTCATGGGGGTTATGATTCAAATGATACCAAATTGGTAAGGGATCTATGTTTATATATTATTTTAATCAATATTGTGTATTCATGAATATCCTATAAGGGAAATTATATTTATACTATCCATTATAACTAATTTTTTTTATTATAATATGTTTGTTTTTTTTCTATGTATTAGTTTCATTTTATTCTCTTTGGTACATAAATTATTGATAAAATATTTTCAATGAAATGATGTCATTATTTCCTCTATAATTGATAATATTTTTCTTCCATATCCATAGTCATCAAATTTTTTTATGAATGTTATTACCTATAAATGAAATGATTTAAGAAGTTATTATTCACTACCGTAGAGTTTTTATAAAGGTTTAAATGTTAATAATTTTATATAATTTTTTTTCAAAATATGTATTTTTTTTCATTATAAAATGGTTTGAAAGGAATGATTTCTTTTAACATGCACGAAATTAATGGATTTTCACATAATCTTGAGCATTAGTTTATTTAAAGCTAACATTACAATTTGACATTGTTATTTGTAATGAAATTAACTTCCTTAAAATTTTATAAAATCTTATAGTTTAATTAATTTATTTCAAAATAAAAGGTATATTTTCTCTATAATATTATTCATGTAATCTTTTATAGGAACATTTTATTTATTATAACTAAATTTTATGTTACTTTTTATTCACATGGGATATGAGATACCAACCTTATTCATTCTCTACAAATTTTATGGTTTTGAATATTTAATATTGTTAAAATAGTTTTATTTTCCCTGAGTTGGGATATGAATAAATTCTTGTGGAATCCATATATATGGACTATGATTATGTGATAGGTTGGTACATTATAGCTCCCCAGTTCGTTGGGAAATTATGGATAACTCATGAGATAATTATGTTATGTGTGATCCTAATTCAACGTTCGAAATTTTTTTCATGGATTTTGCTTCATGTTTATATGATTATGCATGTACACTATTTCATGTCCATAAGTTTATAGATGACCTGCATCCAAGTCCATTAGTTTATATGAGGACATGATTTTATGTCCTTAACTTAATTAGAGAACATGTTATTGTTTAATCAAGTTGAAAATGTTATAGGATTATTTTTTATTCACATTTCTATATTTATGTTTTGCTTTCATGACTCATGATTAATTATTTATGATTCTACACTATTAGGAATATTGATTTTTTTTTATGAAAAAACCTTTTTCCATGATTCATTCTTAATGAATTTTGATAGATTATGTAGGATTGTTATAAGTTATTATCATGATCCCATTCCTGCATTCTTATATCATTCTTGTATATAATCATGAATTGATATCACTTTTTTTGAAGAATATTAAGAACATGATCTCACCATTTCATATGTTTCCTTATTCCCCAGGATGTGAATTAAGGTATTAAGTAAGAAATGATTAGGAAGGGCATCATGAGAGAAGAACATTGAGTAACATGACATAAATCTATTATGTGAGAGTTTTTTTTGTATCCAGCATTCCAATGAGACTAAACCTTTATTGTGTCATGAATTAGAATGTAATGTATTGAATATTTATCAAATAATATGTAATATTGATGTATGAAATTAGTGGGTCACTATAATGAAACAAAAAATAAATAAATTCTAATGAAAAAATGTGTCGGTAATTCATTATGAGGTATCATCAGACAAAAATATTATATTTCACAATATATTTTTAAATGAGGTATTCATTATTATGACTAAAATTCATCCCCCTAGGGGTCTTATGTGGTTTTCAGAATCTACTCTTGGTTTGTAAGTGTTATTAAATGATATCGAGATAATGGATGAGAGGGAAAGACAAAAATAATTTTCAAAATATTTTTTAATTATAATAAATTATAGTTTAGGACAAGATGGGGCCCATAGGGGGGGGGTCCATGATATGATCTAGTTTAAGATATTACACTAAATAAATAAATTTTGTATTATTTTAGTTTAGAATAATATGTGTTCAATTTATTTACTCATGTTATTATCACATTTTAATTCAATGTGATGAAAATATATTTCACGAATTAAAATATTTTATTAAATGATTTTATATTATATATAGGATTATCAAGACCATTAATTATCTCTAATTTTATCACATATCATATGTTCAATGATAGAAGTTTTAAATAAATTATAAATGAAATATATAAAACAAATAGTTCGTTTCTAAATTCATTTGTACTAATATTGGTTGATAATTATATTTGGGTTCCTAAGTGTAATTAATAATACTTAAGACTAAATATATAAGATTGAATATGCCCACATACTAGCTAATAATGTGTAGCTAAAATTTGGGAGATTTTAATTTAAAAATATGGGAGAGATTAGAGAACACCCTATCCAAGAACTCCCTCCAAGAATAAAGAATCATTTATCCCACAAATTTGTCGATGTTGAATGAGACATCGTATATCTCTTATATTTCTCGAATGTCAAGAATAAACATCATATTAAGATTATGTAATGTCTCTAGATAATCTTGAGGGTTCCTAATTTTGATATAATATAAATTGACTTCAAAAATTGAATGAAATGTTTTTTTTTGTAAAAAATAAACAATTTATTGGTTTGATTTAATGATTTGATGTTAATTAAAATTTATAAGTGACCCTCTAGAGGTTACCACAGTTACAATTACACTTTAAATAATTTCATGTTGTCGATTGCAACAAAAGTTTTTTTAAATCGTTATATATTGGGCTTCCAATATGCACCAAGTACCTAAATTATCTTCTTATTAATATAAATAAAAATGAGTAGTCTTAATTCCATTGAGATAAATGAAAGTATATAATCAATGATATCTAGTGGTTATCTTCTACGAGATTTTTATAGTCTTCCTCATTTAAGAGGTTCTATACTTTCTTTCTCTTTTATTTTTCCAAAAAAATTTATATGTGTGAATAAAATTTAATGGATTGGAATATGATCAAACCAATGTGTTTCTTATTAATATTAATAGTGTATAACGACGTATTTTCAAATTCATCTATTAAATTTGGATCAAAATATTCTAAACGTGTATAAAAGGTTTTGTAACACCCCCAAATCCTAATATAAGAACATTTTATTCAATAGAATATCTGATATTTGAAAAAAACATAGAATAAAATATAATAACTGGATAATTTATGATAAATTTATTTTTAAATAAATTAAATCTATTCAATATAACGTGTTACATGCAACCCTATGATTAGAATTCATTACACCCAATAATGAGTTTAAATGAAATGTGAAATATTATTAATTTTTTTTATTTAATATAATATTTATAACCTATACATTAAATTGGTTGGTATGAATAGTAATAACGAAATTAATAAAATTATGGTTATATATTGATTATTACTAAAATAGGAATAATTTAAAAGAAGAATAAATATTTATTGAAAAACTGTTTTTTTCTCCAAAAGATGGTTTAATCAGTCATTGCACAGATAATATAAAATTTATTTTTGACACGGATTGAAAATAAATTTGATAAAATAAAATTTAACTTTTAAATTTTAATAAAATAATAATGATATGGTGGATTTTTGATATTTTTATGTAAGTTTTTATTTTTCGATGAATAATGAAAAATGTTGTATTTTAATTTAAAACTATTTTTGAATTTAAATTATTTATAAGGATAAATTATATTTTTAGTTGGTTTAAAATTAAAATTATTTAAATTATATATCACTTAATAAAATATATATTACTGTTATAATTTTCATATTAAATTGTTATGTAAATACATGCTAATGTTTGGATGATTTTTGATATAAAAACCCACTTTATAATCATGCTAGGGGGATTAATTTTATATTAAAATTTTCTATTTATTTTAATTAAACCAAGAAAAATTGATTCCATATTTTAAATAAGAATAATTTATAATTTAATATTAGTTCAACTAAATTTTTTTCCAAAAAATAGTCAAAACATTGAAGATTAATTACCATAGTTAATGTAAAAAAATTGATTTACGTAGGGGTTAAACGAAGAAGATGAGGGTTAAAAATGAAAAAAAGTAAAAACCCCATTTTGTGAATATATTTTGACCTTAAATATTCTATTATCTTTAGTCGACTATATACAAAAGATTTTTTTTTATGAAAACATGGGTATGATTGAATGCATTAGAAAAACTACAAGTGTTCCACATTCCTCACTTATGAAATGTCACCAACTATCCTCTCTTCTAAAAAAAATTAAAAACTATTTGTTTCAGAAAATTACTAATAAAATAACTTCCTAAATTCTCTAAAATAATACTAGATTAATTATTTTCATATTAAATCCAACCTCTGAAGGAATTAGTGCAAACCGAAGGAGGATACCCGAAGAAGAGGTAATGTTCTTCAACAAGCATCATTATTTTATTTATTTCTCCGCCTCCTTATATTATTATGAAACCATGATTATATAGTAAACATTGTATATTAAATACACATGGATATTTTTATAATAAAATATTGTATTACATATATAACCACTTCCATAAAATGGGTTACAAAATCATTATTCATGTGTACGGCAGACTACCACATCGTGAACCGATGCCATCCATTCTTCCATTATCAACTTTCAAATATGTGAATGATGATGGATATAATGTATATATATTATATTTTTAAAATATTTATAACTTTTAATTAATTATTTCATATATATCCTTACATACCATTCCATAAGGGATATGATAACATTGATCATCTGTACAATGGACCACCGCCTCACGAGGTGATGTTTTCCATCTTTCACTAACAATTCACATGGAAGGTGATAACAATAAATTTAATTATTTATATATCAAATAAATTAAATATTAATTATATTAATGACATATATACCTTTCTTTAAACATAATATATCAATTTCTTTCTTATTAGTTCACTCACATCAAGATGATAACATCGTTCTTGCACGTGTGGACTACCACCTTCATGAAGCAATGTGGCTCTATTTTCATCACCACACCACATGGATGACATATAAAAGTATATAATATTGTATATATTATATAATTATCTTTTTGGAAATAATATTTATTGCTGAACTTCTTTCCAAAATGATTATTATACAATGAAAATGTTTCTCATGAGTACGTACAACCTATTATCTCCATTTCTGTAACATACATCATTTTTATTACTACATTTAATGATTTGTTTTAAATGAACAATTTATGTAAAAATATTATAGTTACATCATGATTATTGTTCTTGGGATGATTAAAATATGTAATATTACAAATAATTTGATATTTAATGACAAAACACATATATGAAAATCATGTAGTTAAGACCCGAAACAGTGAAAATAATGAATGAATAAAAATGAAAGTATTATAAAGTGTTATAAAAGGATCATATATTATATTAAAAATATTAATATGGTAATTTTTTTATTAATAACATGTTTAAAATCACTATGTAGGGGGTTTAAATAACATTCAATAAAAATGAAGTGTGAGGTCAGGGATTTCATAATTCATTTTCACCTAATTTGGTTAAACATCTATGTTTTTGATTATTTCGTGATAATATTATGTGTGTAATTAATTTTGATCATATTGTATTTTACGTAAAATTATTTTAGGTTTATTTATATTAGATACACATAATTGGTTCATTGATTAATTCTCACTTCAACATTGTGCTCATTTTAAGGTTTGAGTACACAATATCATTCTAGTCAAGATTGTTTTTTGTTGAATAAAAGTTAATGAAGATTACTTTAAAATATACAAATAAACATGATTAATTTTTTTTACAATGGTAATAATATATATTTTCAATTAATCATGACAATGTTTCCTTATTGATACTTAAATTAATCGAGAATATGTTTTTTTAATAAAATCTAAATGCATTTCACTGTTTGGTCAAAAATATGTTTTTCTTTGAAATACATTTTTTCTAAAAATGATTTCAATTTTTTGTTAATCATTAAATATATTTATTAAATATATTTTTAACAATTTTGACTTTTTATAAAGAATTAAAATGGATCTTATGTCATATTCAAACAATTTCCATTTTTATTTTAATCAAATGCGAAAGGAATATTTGTATTAACATGTAAAAAATGTCCTAAATTATCCACCATCATGAAATAAAAATGTTTTAAACATTAAATCAATATGTTTTAATGTTTATTTCCAAATAAAAGTTATAATATTTTTTTTTGATTTAAAAACTAATTTTTAAAATGAAAAGGATATTTTTTTTAAAATAATGATTGGATGATCTTTTTATTTTATTTATATTAATAAATAACATCAAACCATTATTGTACTTATTATCTATGAGTAAATTTTGTATTAATATCATAATTATAATTTATTTGGATGGTATATTATTTATTTGACTATGGATGTTCTATTTTGATACCATTATCTATATTAATATAGATGGATTTTAGTTAGGATTACTGATTGGGGAAAGTATTAAAATTACATATTCTAGTTTTCCAATATGAATGATTATGATTTTTTTGTTTCTTCACTCAATATAATGAATTAAATGGAATTAGTGTGCGATGAGTAGGTCCTAGACATTATATATCCCCTCAATGCATCGAAAGGTCTCATGATACAAATCAGAGGGAAAAATTAGGTTGGTTTCTACCCATATATTGAAGTTATCTCAAGGATGGATCATGAGACTATCTATCTTGAGAATAGATATTGATAGTTAAAATATTTGGAATTATGAATACAATCATTATGAATTATGTTATTTATATTCCATGTGAGTATTTATTTATTTATAATATCAATGGATACATTTTAAATCTCATGTGATTATTTATATGGAGTTACTTGATCATAATTTATTATTATTATATTATAGGAATGTTATTTATTAAATGACATGTGTTTAAGTTACGTACCCTTCTGTATTGATTATTCTTACATTTTTATGATAGCATTTTTTGTACTTAAAACTTACTGAGAATTTTAGATAACCCATATTTTTTTCCTTTCCCAAGGCACCCATGAAGTGTAATATGATTTATAAGAAATTATATTCTAAAGGGAATAATTTTATTTGGAAAAAATTAGTGATATAATTTTTGTTTTCAAATATAATTTACAAATAAAGTATATATCTAGTTTTCAAAGACTACCAAATGATTTAGTACTTAGAATTAAATTATTTATATCTTATGCCAATTGAATTAAGTACGCATCGACTCTGGGATATCATTGTTAGGGTCGTTATTGATGGTATCAATAGATATTTAGTAAAAACCTTGGGACCTTGATTTAGGAAAGACGCGTGTTTGGGATCAAAACAAAATAGTATAAATTCAGGATAATTAAAGAATATCATCCAAATGTTTTTATAATGTGTATATTATGTGGGTTTTCATTGAAATAAAACATATTATTAATACAAAAAGATGTCATGTTTCTAGAATATATGTTCCTACTCGTAATAACTTCGAAAAGGTTTCATTGGGATTGACCTGATCATCACTTGCTGTAAGAAAGTGGGCCTTAATGTATATATCTAGTTTAACACTGCTAGGGGATATCATTAGGATAATTTACATTTTATTTACAAACCATTGTGATGGATTTGAATATAAATATATTCCTAATGAAACCATGTTTATTTTTATGAGATTATATACACATAAATTTTTCAATTTATGTTACGAAGATTACTATTTTTGGTATTATATATCATTTTTCACAATGGTATAATCTAATATAGTTTATTGAATCAGATAGAAATTAAATATAGAAAAGTAATGTGAACTTCATCGATTCACATCATCTATAGTGAGACAATGATCATTTCATGGATGAGTTAAAGCCAATTATTCACCGGTAACTAGTCAACCAAAAATTGTAATCATATGATTACATAGTGTCTTGTGATAATAAGAAAATGAATTTATTTCATAATTTTTATGGATTATAAATAATGAAAGAGATTAATAGGATGAAAGTGAAAAATATAGATAAAAGGGAGAATGAATATAAGGGTTTTCCAACATGGTTTTTTTGGAAGAAAAATATTTCTATATTCATAAGAGGAAAAAGAGTTTTCTTTTTGTTTTGGGATAAATGATCTGATGCTCTTGATTTCATTTGAAATATATAATTTCATAGTGTTCAATTATCCAATAATATGTTTACAGTTAATTATGAAAATGAATGCCCAAAGTATCAAGGGAATATAACTCAGAAGAAGCAAAGAGATGAAGGTGAAGCTTATGTTATTACCAAAGAATAACTGGGATTATAAATGGGATGGTTATAATAATTATGAAGCATATAAGTATTTTACTAAAGTACTATGTCATTAAGGATTTGAAATAATGTGTTGATAGGTACCATGAATATATATTAAATAAAAATTATACTTTCATGGATAATATATAATTTTGGTAAAGATAACACTTAATACATTTCTTCTTTTAAGATAATGATTTTCAGATAATGAGAGAACTTGTATGGATAATGTAAATTAGATAATACTAAATAGCTTCAAAAAAACATAATTATTCTTTAAAAAATTTGTTTATTTGATAATTGATGGAGTTAACAACATTTTTATATTTAATGAATATATACAACAATATGTGTTTTATTAAAATATTTTTTAAGAAATAATGTTCTCAATAATGTTTAATATTTTATCAGGTTATTATTTAGTTTCAGAAGAATACATGATGAAGGTATTCACATGATTGTTTGGTGACATTTAATATAAACATCATCATATTTGGGGGATTAATGTTAATTTTATTTTTTAAATTTATTTACCCTCTTTTTATTGATTTGGTTGTTAATGTTTTGGAAGGTTCAAAATGTTAACCATTTATTAAATGCTTTAATATTAACATTATATGTGATCATAAATATTAATTTATTACTTTAACATATAATTATTTATTCATATTGGATAACTTTTACTAATCATATTGGTTTTGGAAAATATTTTGAGATAGATGAAATGAACTTTTACAGATTTATGGAACTCAAGATCCGTTAAAATTTAGTTTTAGTGTATTATGAAAAAATTAATTTTTGGATATTCATTTCATAGAGTAAGGTATGAATTGAAATTTATTTAAGAAATAACCAAAGGAATATATTTTTCTTATGAAATGAACAGAAATCTAGAAATTATATCTTCTTATGAAGGTTTATCATCTTTTTGAAAAGGATATTGAAATAAAAATTTTTCATATTGACATCATTTATGATGAAATCAATGTAACTTTTTTCACACCTGTGTGGTTATCATTTTTTAGTCATTGATCATTTATATTTCACTGAAATTGTTTGGATCAATGATATGTATCACTCTCTATTAGTCAATTAACATTAGTGTTTTATTCCATTTCCATGTTTTCATTTACCAACTATGTTCTCAAAATTGGAAACATATTTATGTGATTATTTCAGATGAAATTTATACTTCCCATTCTCACATATTAAGATGATGTTTTATTGTAACATCCTATTACTATTTTTAGGTATTCATAAACCCCTATTTTTGAACTTTATTTGGGTCGGTTTCATTTTGGGTTGAATCTGGTGATATTCTGAAATTTTTGGAAAATTATTTCTTATTGCATCATTGGCATATAGTTTTCCAAACCAGGAATCATGCTATAGAATATTGGAAAAATGGGATGATGGGTTTTTCATGGATTTCAAACCATATTATAAATTTTGCCACATTTTGAGGAAACCATGAAGCCTATATAAATCATGTGCATAGCTTATGCACAGTATGAAAAAAACAGGTTTATGTATTGTGAATTGTGTGACTAAACCTTTTTTATGAGATCCTTACCTTCACACCGGAGATAGTATCTAATGATAGTATAATGGATTACTAGTTGGAGTTGGGACTTCATTAAGATATTTGTTATTAGGATTTATTACTAGATATTACTTATAATGTAGATTTTCTGGATATATCACTACTTTTTGAGATGTACATGGATGGTAGGTCAGGGTTATTGGGAGTTTAATTCACTCCTATTGGCAGTGTGCATTCCTCTAAGTGAAATAGAATTTGGGGTGATTCTTGTGGTGGATCTCGATGCTAGGGTTATTATAAACAAATTACCATGCCTGGAAGAGTTCCTTCTATTTGATACTAGTCTGGAATTTTGGGGAACTGAAAAAGTGTTTTCACTAAGTCACCCATGAAATGTGGATCATACTTATTATTGGGTAACTTGTAGAGACTTTTCCATGTTAATTCCACTCCACATAGTGGCATGGGATCATCTGTACCTTCTAAAAATGTGTTGCAATAAGATTATTCATTTGTAAAAGGGTTCCAACCACCTGAATCTATAATGATGATTCATCTTGTAGTGTAAGAGTCTTTAGAGGATGTGTATACATGTCCAATGATCGTGAGAGGCACTATTACTATATATTTATCATTATTGACTTATCCATTTGATACTAGTGAATCTCATTATTTGATTTCAACCCATGTTATTAATATGATTAATCATAAAATGGATATTTTATTCTATGTAATGGGTATTACAACACACAGTCATATGAAGAGACAATAGGGTCTCTAAAGTCCCTCTTGTGTTTCCTCTCACTCTTATGTTGATCTTACTTGGAGTTTTATGATTTTAGAAATAAAATCTATTGACATATTGTTATCATTCATAATAAATCACATATTGATTGTTATCTTCGACGATTATCCTTTACTACAACTTGTGGTGTGTTCCATGACATACAAGGACAATGTGACCCATGGGTGAGAATAGATTCACATTCATATCCAATGTTGTGGAAGTTGATATCTATTATTTCATCTAGAGTGAATATTTTTGAGCAGTGATCTTCCCAAGTTGTCATTGAGTTTTCCAATGTGTTTACTCCTGGATTCTCTAGTTTACCACAGGTAAGGGATGTTTAGTTTTCCATTAACATAATTTCAAGTACACAACCAACATATATCCCTTATTCCAATATCGAACAAACTAATCTGAAGGATATTAATTACTAGCTTGATGATCTTCTGGATAAATGATATATACACCCGAGTGTATCTCCTTGGGTGGAACGTGGTCTCTTTTCTAAGAATAATTATGGTTCACTTTTCCTATGCACATATTACTGAATGATGAATCGAGTTATGGTGAAGAAATAATATATGTTTCCACGAATTGATGATCTGTTTGACAAATTGAAAATGGATAAGTGGTTCTCGAAGTTAGATCATTGATCTGGTTACCATTAATTGAGGATAAAATAATCAAACATTAAAAAATTTCCATTTAAAGAATGCCCATTAATTTTGAGTACCTTGATATACCCTTGTGTCAAAAAAGGATCATGTAGTTTTTAGGGATTTAATTATCATGTTTTTCAATGAGCATATTTATACTTTTATGTTAGTTTTTTGGGATTATATTCTTGTTAACTATATATCTATGTAGAATCACATGCTTCATCTACTAAACGTTCTGAGTTTTATAAGAAATCATAGACATTATTCCGTGATTTCAAAATGTGATTTCTAGATTTGGGAATTGAATTTATTGGGGCATGTTGTCTCAGAAAATGAAATATAAATCAATCTGGAGAAGTTGAGGGTTATTATGACATGGGAGATACAATGAAATTTCATTGATATTCAACGATTCATGGGAATATCTGGATATTATCTCTGGTTCAATAGAGACATATCAAAGTTGGATTATCGAATGACTAATATCACTTAGAAGGAAGTAAATATATATTGGGATAAAGAATTTCATAATTATTTGGATGAGATGAAATGTATTTTGACTACTGCACTTGTGTTGAATCTTCCATAGGCCAGACATTTCTATGTGGACTTTTGTGATGCATCATGTTTAGTCTTGGTATGTGTTCTTATGTAGGGTGGTCATTTCGTTGCTTGTGGTTTGCATAATCATTTGAGACATTATAATAATTATCTATCCCATTAACATGAAAATGTTGCTGTAATGCAAAAATTTATGATTTGGTGGAATTAACTTTATTGAGAATGGTTTACCATGATTTCAAAATATTAGAGCATGAGTTATATCTTCTCTAAAAAATATATGAATCTCCACCAGAGGTATTGGGTAGAATACCTTTAGTCTTTCAAAATTTAAATGAACTATACCCTAATGAGAGGTAATTTCATTTCAAATACTTTGTGATGGAAATTTATGATTATAGCACTGAAATAAACTTTGTAAGAGTGGAATTTGATATCTCTATTAGCATTGTTTCATATTCGAGTTCAAGAAAAAGAGACCGAGGTTTCCCAAGACAGTGTTCAGTTAATGAATGATGTTTTTGAATTTGTTTATTAGTATCATAAAATTGATGATGAGTTCTATAGCATTATAGATTGTCTTTATTGTGGGGAAACAGTTTCCTAGTGGTAGTTCTCCCAAGGGGTCATTCTATGATATAAGAATTGTTTTGTGGTACCATATTTGGTATGGAAGGTTGTGATGGAGGATTTTCATAATTCCAAGTGGGTAGGGCATCAATTAACCAAAAATATGTTTTATGACATGCATTGGTTGTTCTGGTTTCTATGTTTGAGACGATTCATTTCATATCTTTTCTCTTGATGTTTTACATGATAGTAGGTTAAGGCCAAGCACCAGAAACAAGAGGGTTTTCATCATACACTTCTAGTTAATACATTTAAGTGGGATGATATCTCTTTAGAATTTTTGGTTGGATTGACTCATACCCAATGAATGAAGAATTAGATATGATATGTGATAATTCACCTGATGAAATCATCTCACTTTTTACCCATTTAGGATAAAACCAATGTTGAAGTGTTTGGAAATCTATATGTGAAGGAGATTATTCAGTTGCATGATTTCCCTAATACAAAAGTTTCTGATAGGGATCCTCATTTATCATCTCTATTTTGGAAAGTCCTTTAGGATTTACTAGGATCTCGCATGAATTTGAGTATGAAATACCATCCACAGTTGGATGTCCATACAAAATGAGATATACATATTATTAAGGATATGTTTTGAACTTGTGTTTTTGACTTTGATTTGTCTTGGGATGATCATTTGGGGATGGTTGAGTATAATTATAAATATTGTTACTAGTCCAAGATCAGGATTATGTTGATACACCACATGTTTCATGTATCTTAGCTTTGAATGTATTTATATCATCCATCTCATGTTCTGAGTTTCAGTGATCTTGAGGTTTATCTTGATTTATCTGTGACAGAAGGACTCATCCAGATAGTTGATTTTGAGTACAATGTACATCATGGAAGGATGTTACATTTGGATCATTTTATATGGAAGTATGATTCTGATTCTCAAGAGATGTGTGATAGGGAGGCCCTGATGAGAGATATGTGGCCCCATCTTTTTGACATGGAAGCTCCACCTTAGGATTTCTGGGTAGATAATGTTCCTATGGTGGGGAGGTTGTAAAATCTTGTTAGTTTTTTCAAGTTTTCCAAATCCCATATTTTTGATATTTAATTGGTTGGGATTCATTTGATGTTGAATCAAGTGAAATTATGAAAATTTTGGATGTTTCTAGGATAATGTACAATTGGCAAACAGTTTTCCAAACCATTCACCCTACTAAATCAAATTGGAAAATTTGGAATGTGGAATTCGAAGAGCTACTGTACAGTTTTACAAACCATCCAACACTTTCGAGGAATCTTTGTGACACATATACAATTGGTTCATGAATTGAAATAGTTTGACTGAATCATGCGTCTCTTCCTAAGAAACAATGAAAACAAGTTTTTCCTTAATCTGAATTTTTAACAAAAATTCACAAACCATTCATTTATTTCATTGAAGGAAATCCTTTGACCCAAAATACTTTCCCCCTTAGATCTACCAAGAATAATTTTTATTGCCTCGAATGCCTCTCTATAGTGATTTTATGTTTTAGCAATGACCTTCTGTCTTCTCATGGTTAGTTTTCTTTTTCTGTTATCATTCTCCAGCAGTCTCTCTTACCCTCCCTAGTGTTCCATGAATCCCAATGTTAGCTTTTGGATATAATACCCAATATTAGGGATCCAAAACTAGGTTTTTTTTTCATATATCCTTATTGTATACACTTCTACTATATCTAATACTTTTCACAATAATAATACACATTAAATAAGAAATTAGTTAATTTTGGATAAAAATATTCTTGAATTATTCCATTATATTACTCTTCCTTGTACCCTATTAAAACATTTCAAAACATGGGATGAGTGTTAAAATCATAGTAAGGGATATAAAATAAGGAAATAAAACAATAGTCCATAAAGACATACAAAATAATGAAATCTTACTTTTTACTAATAAAACATAAGCTCTTTAACATACATCATTAAATCATATGATTTATGAATAACTCATAGAAATCATAAATCATATAGGTAAATTATGGAATCTACAAGATACATACATTTTACCATGCACAACTACATAGGGAGTAACCTTCATGATTATATTTGGAATACCTATCACAATATATTTCCTAAATCTATTAGGAGGAACATTGACATTTACCTTCCTCATGTCACCTAATGAATCCGAGAGCTATCTCAGGCTCACCCTCCCTCAGATTATCAAGACGCAGCTCGTATACATAAACAATTCCCAAGAACCATAACATAATCACAATATATAAAACAATCATAAAGTAAATATAACATTTCCACTTTGCAATCAAAAGATATAATTTCGAGATACTGAAATAGTCAATTCTTTATATAATCAATTTTCAATACGAAAACACATTAAGAGGTTATATGGTATTTATTTCCAATTTAAAAACATTATAAGAAGTTAAGGAAGCCAAATATAAAATAATGCTCACGATGGAGGAATGGTTATTGTCACTGTGTACATTAAAAAGAAACATTGCTTTTGTATTTTTTTAAAACTCTTCATAAAAAAGAGATTCATTTTGAAAAACATTGAATTAAATGAAAATAAAAAGGGTATAATTATACACCATAAAAAATAATGTCATGTATAAACCAAAATTTTTCTCAACGAAAGGAGATTGAGATGAAGTCCCTTACCCGAGTCAAAATCATCACATATGTTGCTTGTTATTCCTGAATAAAAAAAATATGTTTATTTATACCTGTTTAAGTACCTTTTTCTATTCTATAATTCCATTTAAATCACATATTTCCTCTTTATAACAATTACATAATTATTTGTGGTCATATTGGTCGTTTTGTGGACATTTGGTACATGAGTAGAAAATGAACATGTTTTGATTCAAAATATACATGTGGTCATAAGTCCATTATCTCCATAAATAAATTAATGATTCAATTATCATAAATATATAATATATATTTATATATTTATAATATTCCTTAATATTTTGAGATAAGAAATGAAATGCATTGTTCATGGAGACGGTAGGCTGTTTGTACACATGAACGCTAATTTCATTTCTTTGTCATATTAATGGAATGAAAACTAAATGATGCATAAGTATATTGTAATTATATTTTAATATATATGTTATATATATTACATAATTTAATTAATGGAATCTTTTAAACATTCTATGTATGGAATGAACGTGTCATTTCACATTGAGGGGGTGGCCATCCACACTTCCGCAAATGAAATTATCATATTTACACATTATTGATAGCATAATGGTTTGATGGTAATAAATAATTCATAAGAATAGAGAAAATATAAATAAAATATATATCATATATAATTATAGTTCTATCATAATGGCCACTATGAGTGGTGGTATGAAAAAACTGAATAATCATCGTTTCGTGTGGATATTGGTTACTCTGCACAGAAACAATATGTTTGTATCCATTAGATAGAGGTGTGTGTAATTTTATCTCAAATAGTTATCATAAAAAAATACTAGTATATTTAGGATACTATATTTGTTATATAATCAAAAAATAATAAGTGTATATGGACTGAAAAATGACAATAAAGGAAATGAACTTTAGAGAAGACACTACATCTAAAATATGTAACTCCATTTGATTTGAACCAAAAGGCTTTCTTGAATTTATTTATGACAATTTTGAGGATTTTAAGAAGAATATAGTGATTTTGGGAGATTATTTGATCATAATTTGGATGATCCATGTTTCTTGAGAGGTGGGATTATGAGTGTATAGGCGGTGGCCTTTTATAAGAGGGAGGATGGGCACTTTATGAATGTCTTGAAACATTAATTTATTATAAAATGAATTCATAATTATAATGGTTAAAATGTGATATAATTCTATTATAATATGATTATTGGTCAAAATAATCTCAACCAATATGTTTTATACAATTTAGTTCAGAAAATTAACCTTAACTTTTAGCATTAACCCTTATTTAAAAACATTAACTCTTACTATGTCTTTTTGTGTTTTCATGATATGTAGTTACAATAGTTACTATAAAATTCCAAGATAAATAAAAGTGGATATTTAATAAATTTTTAAGAGTTATATAAGATAATTTTTTGAATCATATATTTTTTGAACTTTTATTTCATTTATTAAAATAGTATTTTTTTAAATACCCGTTTATGACAATTTTGACACAATTTTGTAATTGATTTTTTTAAAGTCATAAAACATTATTTAATCAAAAAAGAAATTAAATGAAATATAATATGTAAATATCATCCTATAATTCTTGTATGGAATCAAAATTGTCAAATTATTTTTATTTTAATATTTATAATATCATTTATTCAAATCATTTTTTAATAAAGTAATCCATTGTTCATCATTGTGTCATAAATAAAATAATTTATTTAATACCTAAAAATAAAAAAAAAATATAATTATATAGGAAATATTTTTATATTTATAATTATTATTTACAGTTTATGATATCTCTTATGTATCCCCATAAAAACATTTTTTTAGTAAGAACATTCATGTTTATGTTATTTTTCTCTTTTCTCTAAATTAATTATTATAATATGTCATTGTCACTCCCATGTGAATCCATTGGGTCCTAAAGAAGACCAAAGGATTCCAATGGTCATACATATGTCATATAATAGGATTTGGACTTGTTTCAGAGTAGTATTATATTATTATAATAATATTTTTTTCGTTATTTACCTGATTTACCATTTAACCATGGTAAATAAAAACAAAAAATAAAGTTACTATTAAAAATGTCCAAAAATAAAAGATAACTATTTATAAAATTTGTACCTCTTTATTTCAAATATGGAAGAAATTTTTAGAAATTTAAAATAAATAATTGGTAAAAATTATTTTAAAATTAATTCATGTTGTGAAATTTAAAAAATGGTTTTTTGGAAGTAAATTTTTTCAAAAGACTGACATGTGTTTGTGTACAATTTAATTGTCAAAATAACTCCAATGAAATTAAATTGGTTAAATGATAAAAAAATAATCTAATTACACTTTAAAACAAATTAAAACGAAAATCTAACTATATAAATAAATTATATTAAATGTCAATTTTGAATTAAAATGAAGTTTTTTCCCTATTCAATAAAATATGAATTATCTAAGAAAAATAGAAAAATTTCTACGAATGTAAATTATGATGTACCAATTAAAAATAAGAAGTTTATTTAATCAAATAGAATATATAAATGTTTCAATAACTATATTTAAAAAATGTTTTCCATCAAAATATGGTAAATCGACCTTTTAAATATATTAGAGTATTTTATGATTATAATAATATTAATTCTAATTTTAAGCCTCTTAAATTTATTAGATAAATGTAAAAACTATTAAAAAAATGTATAATAATATTGTATTTTGTAATATTCAGTACCTCATGTACAATGACAAGGCATTAACTACCATTAAAAATAATAATATTATTAAATTATTTTATAGTATAACTCAATGTTGTGTGAAATGTATGATTTCAAACAAACTCATTTTTTTGTTGAGTATTCTATTAGAATAAAAATGCCTTTTATCATAAAAATAATATCTTATTCTTAAATATTAATGGAATGGAAAAAATATAGTATTCTATAAATACCTGGAATCCTATAATATTCCCCCCTTTTGGAAATTTCAACCTTGTAATTTTAATTATATTTCAAATAAGAGGGGGTGTTTATCCCTCGTAGAGTTTTCATATTCCCACATGATCTCTTCAACCATATGGATTTTCCATAAATCCTTAACATGATGAATTACCTTATTGTGAAACACATTCTCTTTGTGGTCAAGAATCTGGACTATTTGTTCCTCATACAAAAGATTCTCTTCCCATTGAACTAACTCTAGACCCAAAACATTATATGGATCCAACATATATTTTCTCAACATTGAAACATAAAAAACATTTTGTACCTATGATAAAATAGAAGGTGAATCCACTCAGTAGAAAACTGATCCAACCTTATCCGAGATTTCATATATTCCAATGAACCACAGACTCAACTTTCATTTCTTACAACAATATATAACACATTTTTATGGAGAACCATTGAGAAAGACATGATCGCCTACCTCAAAAGAAATATCATTTCTCCTATTTTCCGAATAACTTTGTATGCCTGCTATGAGAGGTTCTTATGTGATTTCGAATCAATTGAACATTTTCATCCACCTCTTTTACTAATTCTAGTGCCATCAACTTCCTTCCACCTACTTTATCCCAAAAATCCTGAGTTCGACAACACATTCCATATAATGCATCAAATGGATCTATATTTATACTTGAACGAAAACTGTTATTATAGGAAAAGTCAACCAAATAAATATGTTGGTCACAAATTACATTCGAATACATTGAATAATAATTTATAATATCTTACATGGTCTGAAATATTTTTTTTGACTACCCATCTGACAGCGGATGAAAAGTTTCAATGATATTTAATTCAGTACCCAAAAACTTTTGAAGGACCTTATAAAAGTTAGATGTGATCTTGGGATCTCAATAAGATAAAATTGATAAGGAAACTCCATGTAACCTTAATATCTCATTAATATAAAATAAATAAATTTTATATTGAGACAATGATACTTTAATATATATAAAATGTGTAGATTTATTCAATCGACAAACAATAACATAGATTTCATTGTTACCTTGAGAAGTATTTTGTAATCCAACTACGAAATCAATCTATATATTTTCCTATTTTCACTCTGATACAAGAAAAGGATGAAGCATACCTTTCAGTAACATTCATTCTACATTATCCTATTTACAAGTCAAAAAATTCATAGTAAAGTCAGTAATATATCTTTTCATTACATCGCACATGTAATACTCCCAAAGATATATATAAATCATAGTACTTCCATGATTAAATGAAAAAGGAGAACTATGAGCTCCACATAACAACTCTTTATTCTATTGTGAATCACAATGCACACATAATCTCATTCCAAACATCAAAACACAATCTTTATCAATGTAAAATTCAGGCAACTTACCCTTTTGAGCCAATTCTACATTTTTCTGTAACTACCTATCTTATTTCTATGTTTACATAATTATGTCTAATGGAGATGATTTCACTACCACCTAATAAAAAATAGATGAATTACCAGCACCAAAATCGACCAATATAAAATTTATAAAAATCGGAAAATGAAGGATCTCTTTCCAAATGTAGAATCGTTAATATAACATAACTCTTTTGACTCAATGCCTCAGCCACCTTATTTTCCTTTCCTGGATGTTAATGAATCAGGAAATCATAATCCTTAATTAATTAATGCCATCTCATCTGTCTCATGTTTAATTATTTCAGAGTGAATATATACTTTAAAATATTCTGATCAGTATATATTTCACACTTTATGTTATACCAATGATGCCACCAAATTTTTGAATAAAAAACAATAGTTGATAATTCCAAATATTGTTTATGGTAACTTAACTTAGTAATTTTCAAATGATGTGACGTATAAGCAATTACCTGATCATTCTATATTAGGATAAAACAATTTCCTTTAAACAAATAATCACTATAGGATAATAACTTCACCATTTCTATAAGATAGGCCCAAAATTGGATCATTAATCACTCTTCTTTTCGTTTTCTTATACAATTCATCAGATTCTTGTGTCCCAATTAACATTATAGCTTTTTGAGTTAAATTAATCAGTGGGCTAGATAATAGTTAATATTTTTATCAAAATCACTTGTAATAACCAGCTAAACCATGAAAACTATAAATCTAAGTTATATTTTTGGGTCTTGGCCATTCATCCACAACATTTAGTTTAGAAGGATAAAAAACTATGCCATATTTATAAACAATGTGCCCAATGAATGAATTTTTCTGTAAACAAAATTCACTCATTCTGAATTTCACAAATAGTTTATTTTATTTTAAGGTTTCAGGAAATCCCATAAATTACTTTTATACTCCTCTAAACTTTTATAATTTAAAAAATATAATGAATAAAAACAACCAAAAACTTATATATGAACTCATGGAAAATTATAATATCCATGAATTAAACAGGTGAATTGGTCAACCCAAAAGGCATAACTCCAAATTTATAATGTCCATATCTAGTACGAAACACTGTCATTAGAATGAATACTTCCTTTACATTAAACATATGTTTCCCCAACCACATGTCAATCTTTGAAAAATACATTTCTCCCTAAGGATGATCAAACAAATCATAAATATTAGGAAAATGATAATTATTCATAATAGTGATGTTATTCAAGGCTCTATAATCAATGAAAAGTCTCATTGAACCTTATTTATTTATTAATAAATTAGGAGCACCCCATGGTGCTGTGATAGGTCTTATGAAAATTTTATCTAATAAGTCCTGAAATTTCTTCTTTAAATGTAGAATATCAATTTGATCCATTTGATATGGGGGTTTTGAAATAGTTTTGAAATTGTCTTAGAATTAAGAACCAAGTCAACAGAAAATTCAACATCCCAATTTGGAATTATAAAATAAAATAAATCCCTAAAAACATCAAGATACACATTTACAACTGACAGATCATTAGATTGAATAGTTCATTTTTTTCAACATTATGTACATAGTAACATTCATTTCTATCTTTTACTAGTTTCTCAACATCATGATATATTATCAAAATAAAGGGTTCATTCTTGTACACAAACTGAAATTATTTATGAAAATACACCACTTTATCTCTATAGTCAATCACAACCTGATAAACAGAAATACAATATATACCAAATATAACATCAAACTATAATAGATGCAAAACAATTAGGTTTGTAGGTAGATTCATTCTTCACAGAAGGAAAGGAAGTTTCTTAAAATTTCTTTTTTCCTCAATATTTCCCGTAGGTGTTTTTACCAGAAGTTCAAGATTCATATATTGAGATGGAATACCCAATTTACTATAAAATTTCTCATAAATGATAGAATGTGTATACATGAAATCAAACAACACATTATAATAATCTGAATAAACTAGAAATGTTCCCGATACTACTTAATTTGATGGACTGACATATGTTGAATTAGTTTAAACAGATTTCACCACCTTATTTGTTCTTGTAGTCTGACAGCTTTACATCATTTGAGTTCTTCATTAGACCCTCATTTTTATAATGACCTATTTCATTGCACTTAAAATGATTCATTGACTAAAAATAATATTTTGTCTTACTTCCACCCTAATGTTTTCAAGTGCAATTACAATCTTTATTTAACAATTTTCCACATCATTAGAACATACAACAATTCATAATTAATTCCCCACTGTGTTTTTTACCACAATTTTAAAAAATTATAAACGTACGTTTCATACCATAAGACATTTTTGAAGGGTTCTTCCATTTTTTCAACCACCTCGACCACTTATATTTATATTTTCAAATAACACTTGCTCATAGAAAAAACACTTTTTCCACCTTCTCGGGACATCAAACATGTTTTTCAACACTTGTTAACTCACAAGAAGCTAATTAAATTAGATAATTTAAATTTAATCCTGAGTAAAAACAATTTATTTTACTATCATGATCATGTATGAAATTTGTATATTACCTTCCAGGATGAGTGTATTTAGTTTCATAAAAATCCATAGAGTCATCCTACAACCTCAATTATATGAATTTCTTTCCATCCTAATTCTATCTTCACTAGAAATATATTTCTAAAGAAACATATAATTGAATTCATCTAAATTAATAGAATCAATCTCCTCCCTAGCCATAATATTTTTAACCATCGTCCACAACTGATCATCTTTACCTTCAAATTGGTAAAAAAGACTCTCCTTTTGATGATCTGAACAGCCCATGACATATAAAATATTTTCTTCTGATTTAATCCACCCTTATAAAGGAACATGGTTAGATGGATCTCTGAATAATGGGGGATATTATCTTATTAAATGATCCACTATGGAAATGATCCATTTTGGTTGATCTGGATGATCTCAATCATGGATATCGCTACCATTTATATCCTGGGTCAATTGTGCCATCACGACATCAAACTGCCTAGTTCTGATTCCGACAATTTTCGGTTGCGGATTTCGTATGATGTTTTACTTTTGTTGTCATCCAATCATAGATGACCTCTTTCCTCTAGAGAAAATCATTATTAACACAGACATATCATAGGTGAAGAAGCATGGAAATATTAAAATCTATATCATTTCAAACTTATGATAATGTAAAAATATTTTAGGTATATTCATTTAACAATATCCTAACTCCAAAAGTTATCTAAACCAACCTATGATAAAAAATATAAGGCCTCATCCATAAACATTACATAATAATTATTTATGTATATAATTCACATTGAGAATCATTTCAGGTATATAGTTGTAGAGAATTAAGCCATAAATATTACATAATATCTCAAATATTACAAATTAGACACTTCCACTCTATTCGATTTTTTTCACAATAATAAAACTACTCAAATAAATCTAGAATTATTTTCTTGATAAAAATATTCCTGAATTCTTCCATTCTATTACCCTTCCTTATTCCCTATAAAAAACATTTCATAAACATGGTATGAGAATAATATTATTATTAAGGAATATTCAATAAGTAAAGAAAAAATTAGTATATAAATACATAAAATTCAATGAAATCATACTTTTTACTCCTAAAACATAAGATAATTAACATAGCTCATAACATCATAAGATTAATGAATAGATAATAGAAAATATAAATCATAAAAATAACTTGTGGAATCCATAACATACTTATGTAGTAGATTTCATAACTACATAGGGGGTATCCTTCATGCTTAAATTTGAAATACCCATAAATGTATAGTCCCCAAATCTCATAAGATAATCCTTAATGTTTACCACCATCATGTTACCAAATGAATTGGAGATCTATATTGGGCTTACCCTCCCTCGGTTCATCATGGAACCACCTACATACGTAAACAATTCCCAAGAACCATAACCTAATCATAACACATAAAATAACCATAATGGATAGATAACATTATCAAATTAAAATCAAAATATATCATTTCAATATATTTACATAGTTATTTATTTATCAAAACCATTTTAAATACCACATTACATAAATATGTTTTATGGTATTTATTTTCCATTTAAAAAAATTGCATCATGTTATGGAAGCTAAATATCAAATGATACTCACTATGATAGAAAGGTCATTGTCACTACGTACATTAGAAAGAAACATTCCATTTGTTATTTAGGAAATTTCTTCGTAAAAAATATTCCTTTTGAAATCCTTTGAATTAAATTAAATTAATAATGGTATAATTATACATTGTATAAAATAATGTCTTGTATATAATAAAATATGCCATAATAAAAGGATATTGAGAGATATTCCCTTACATTGATTCCAAATCGTCACATATGTTTCTTATTCATCCTGAATAAAAAAAGTAAGGAAATTTATACTATTTATGAAAATCATTAATGTTTGTTATTACTTTTATATTACTTATTACTGTGTTATAAAAATTAAATATTTATTTATGTTTATATTGGTTGTTTTGTCGATATTTGATACTTCAGTAGAAAATAAACATATTGTGATTTAAAATATCCACACGGTCATAAGTCTATTATCTATATATTGATATTAATTATTAAAATATCATATATATGTAGTATATATATGTATTTTATTATACTCCATAACATTTGGATATATGATATGAAATTCACTGTTAACGGAGACAGTAGGTCGTATATACGCATGAATGCTACATTCATTTCTTTTTCATAATAAAGGAAAGAAAAATAAATTATAAAATGGTATATTATAATTGAATTATAATGTCAATGTTATATATGTTACCCAATTTCATTAACTCTATCCGTTATATGTTCCATTTATGGAATAAGTATGTTACATTACTTTGAGGGGGCGACAGTCTGCAAGTCTTCAAATGAAATTATCGTATTTACATATTATGGAGTGAATAAAGGTATGATATAAATAAAAAATATTTAATCATATAGAACATATAAATATTGTTCCATGATTATGTCTACCATGAGAGGTGGTAGGATAAACTGGAAAAATCTTCCATTCATGAGGCTGTAGTTCGACGTATATAGAAACAATTTGTCTGTGTCCATTACATAGAGGTGTGTGTAAGTGTAGTTAAAATAATCATCATAAAAAACTCTATTTATATTTTCAATACTATATTTATTATGTAATACTAAAATAATAATAACATAGGGATTGAATAAGGAAAATAATTGAAATGAACTTCAGTGAAGACGCTACATATAAAATGGGTGACTCTTTTTGATTTGAGACAAAGGGTTTTGTTGAATTTCCTTCTTCTAAGATAAGTCTTCTAGATGGAAAGGGAGATGTTGGGATACTATTTGAGTAGAATTTGGATGAACCAAGGTTCATTATAGGTTAGAATAAGTGGGTAGAGGTGGTGGCCTTTTATAAGAGGGAGGAGGGACACTTTAAGAAAGTCTTGAAATATTATTTTATTTTAAAATTACTTTTGAATTATAATTCTTATAAATTGATATTATTTGAGGATAAGATGTATTTGGATTAAAATACTCTAAAAAATAGGTTTTATGAATGTTTAGGTCACAAAAGTAACCTTACCTTTTAGCTTTAACAATTACTTAAAATAATTAACTCTTACCATGTCTTCTTGTTTTTTCATAATATATAGTTACTATATTTACTATAAAATTATAAGTGAACCAATAGTGGATAATTCCTGAAATGTTTAAAATTATATAATATAATTTTCCAAATATTATATTTTTAGGACTATTATATCATTTATTGAAATTTTATTTAAAAAAAACTCATTTATGTTAATATTTACACTATTTTATTAATTGATATTTGTTAAAGTTATAACAACATTATTTATTTGAAAAAAATAAATTAACACAAATATAATTTTTAAATAAAATCTTATTTTCTTTGATGATATAAAAATAATCAAATTACAAATAATTTAATATTTATAATATCATTTATTTGAATCTTTCATTAATAATGTAATCATAGCTTCATCATTTTCTCATAAATAAAATAATTTTTTTAACGTATAAAAATTATTAATTATATATCATGATTTATGAAAATATTTTTATATTTATGATGACTAGTTTTAGTATAATATATCACTTATATATTCCCATATAAAAATTGTTTAGTAAGATGATACCTGTTTTTCATATTTTTTCTCTTTACTTTAAATTAATTCTTATAACATGCCATTATCACTCCCAAGTGGATCCATGTGGTTTTAAAATTAACCAAAAGATTATTATAGATGGAAATATGTCACAAAATAGGATAAGGACTCGTATTAGTGTATTTTTATGTTATTATAATATTATTTTTTACCCTTTTTTACCTGATTTACCTTTTAAACATGGTAAATAAAAATAATTACTCAAGTTACTATTCATAATGTTCAAAAAATAAAAGGTCCAAATTTTCACAATTTGGACATCCTGATTCGAAATATAGAATCCATATGTCCAAATTCTCAAAACCTAATTGGAAGAAATTAATAAAAAATTAATTCCTATTGTCAAAACCAAAAACGAGTTTTTAAGAATAAAAATAAATCAAAAGAACGACACGTGTTTAAATCCAATTAAAATGTGAAAGTACTTCAATGACCATAATTGGGTTAAATGATAAAAACGTAATATAATTATACATTAAAACGAAATAATTGGACAAGTTAACTATATAAATAAATTAGATGAAAAGATATTTTTGAATTAAAATACCGTACTTATCTATATTCATTAAAATATTAATTTCATCAGAAAAATTCAAAAATTTCATTGAAGGTAAAATTTTATGTATTTATTTCAAACAAGAAGTTTATTTTTTAAAATAGAACATATAAAACTGATGAAAAATCATATTTAAAAAGGGTTATCTATCAAAAGGTGGTAAACCAACCTTTTAAAAATATTAGAGTATTTTATTATTAAAATTTTATTCATTTTCATTTTAAGACTCTAAAATTTATTTGATAAATTAAAAATCAATTTCAAAACATGTATAATCATATTTTAATTATTTATATTCACTCCTTACAGTATAATTTCTAGTAATTAGCTACCATTTATAATAATAATATTATTATGTGGTTTTAGGATATAACTCAATGTTGTGTACAATGTAATATTTCAAAGAAACATGTTTTTACGTGATGAGTACACTATCAAAAAATTCATCCGTTTTAGTATAAAAATAATATGTTATTTATAAATATAAATATATATATATAGAATTATTATTCAATATATACATGGGATCTTATATAATGAATTATTTATAAAGTATTTCCATCATTTGAAATGTAAATCATGATTTTTATAAATATTTTTTTGATTTAAAAAACATGTTTGTTTTAAAAAATGAAATATTTTTTTGGGTTAACTTGATATTGGAATATTAGTTTAGAATATTTCGGTGAAATACTACTGATATTTGTCTCACTCCCCACTTATTCCTTTAGGTGCATGTAGAATTTATCCTTCCAGGTTCGTGCATGGGTAATGCATCTCTTGGAGTTGTTTCTATTGGTTGATTGTGGACATGGTGACATATATCCTTTGGGACGTGGGATGATTGTCATTGAGTTTTTCTAGTTTTATATTACTTGGTTTTAGTACATTGGATTGTTTATGTCTGTTTAATTTCTGGTACATTACACCCAATGAAGTTTATTTTCATATGCATATTGAATTATTTCATTTTAATTTAAAATTTTTTGGGGAAAAATAATTCCCAAATTAGTTTTAATGATGCCTTGTTCTATTCGCTAAACCCTGATGATTATGAATTCCCTTGAGGCTATGTTAAGGCCAACTCAGTTATATCGTTTCCAGGGTACCCATGCTAGTTTGTGAAATTAATTATCCTTTTTATCATGTGGGATTTACAACCCTGTTAATTTCAAATTTAAAACACATGGATAAAATAACAATTTAAAATTGGTAGGATGAAATTTAATTAACGTTGTGAGAATGTAATTCCCTGAAATCATAAAATATGAACATTGTATTCGATAGCTTATGTGACACATGTCACCAAGATTAAACGAAAATATTACACTCCAATACCTTAATATATATTTATTTTTGAATAAATTCAATCTATTTAATATCTTATGTTACAAGAAAAAATATTTTTTTCTTTCATTATAGGAAACAGTCAATTTAACTTTTGTAATATGCAAAAATGAGTTTAAATAAAAAGAAAAATATTATAAGATTATTATTATTTAATATAATAGTTATAAACAGACTGTTAAATTGGTGGGTATGAATAGTATGAACTAAATTGGGAAAATTGTGGTTATTTATAGATTATGAATAAAATAATAATATTTTAAAACAAAAATAAATGTTTAATGAAAAAATTGTTTTTTTCTAAAAAAATGTTAAATCATGCCTTAGAAACATAATTTAAAATTAGTTTTTATTAATTTTAAAATATTATTTGAAAAAATAAACATTATTAATTAATTGTAATAACATAATTATCTTAGGGTGAATTGTTTTAAATTTTTTGGAAGGATTTAAGTTTCGATAAATAGTCAAAAATAATGAATTTTAATTGAAAACTATTTTTTCATTTAAATTATTAATAATGTTAAATTATATTTTGATTTAATTTTAATGTAGAATTAGTTAAATTATATATATATATATATATTAATACAATTTAATCATTTAGAATCTTTTTAATATTGAAATTTGATTTAAAAACATTGTCATCTTTTGAAGAGTTCATCTTTAAAAACCAATATTCTTGTCACGTTGGTGGAATTAACTTGTATAATTGAATTCGGAGAAAATGATTCTATATTTTTTATCATAATAAATTATAATTTTTTATAGTTTCAACATATTTTTATACAAACATTAATAAATAAAATAGAAAATTTTATCACTATAATTATGGTAAAATGGATTTAATTAGGGGTTAAACGAATAAAATAAATGTTTAAAATGAACTAAATACATTTAAAAAAACCAATTTTATGGAAATATTATATCCTTATCTCTGATAGGTTATATAATGGTCTTATTTGGAATCTTTTTTCATGATAAACTTTTTTTATGGTTGATTCTTTTCAAACAACATCATGTTTAACACTCACCTCACTTATAAGAGTTCCTCTTATCCACCTTTACCCACATATTAAATACTCATTTGATCATAAAATCAGTCCAAAAATCACATTTAAACATCCATCCTCACATCTTATATTCCTTAGTCTGGTCATAAATACAATCTGTGAAGGCTTTAGGGAAAATCATTGGTCGATATCCAACGAAGAGGTAATGCTCTTTAATGAGCATCTGGATTTTCATTCCTTATCCACCTCATTAAATTATTATAACACAATAATTATATAATAAAAAAATTATCTTAAATATAATGGGAATTTATTATAAAAATTTCATTAACTAACACCATATAAAATTCTATAAAATGGTATACAAAATCATTGTTCGTTTGTATTGTGGACTACCGCCTTGTGAATTGATACCATTCATTCTTCCATTACGACCTTTTATGGTTGGATATGAAGATTTATATAACGTATATATATTATATTTATCTAATATTTATACCTCTACAGTACTTAAATTTTATATATCTCTTTACCTTCCTTTCCATTGGAGATATGATAATGTCACTCGTGTGTACGAAGGACTACCGCTTCATGAAGTGATGTGATTCGTCATTAATTTACACATCACATGGAAGTTGATAAGGATTAAGTTAATTTTTATATGTGACATAAATGAAATAATTATGATATTAATGATATATGTATCCTTCTATTATTATGAAATGTAATTTTTTTTCTTAAAATTTTACCCAGTTAAAGTTGATAACATTGTTCTTATTTGTGTGGAGTACCACATTCATGAAGCAGTGTGACTCATTTTTCATCAGCAAACCAAATAGATGATATATATACGTATATAAATACATATATATGATATTTTATTATTATTTAGAGATTATATAACATTTACCTTCCTACAATAATGGTCATAGGAAAAATGGAAACATTACACATCCATACTTATGACCTTCCATTTCCATCATCGTAACATACTTGACTTTTCAAAACCATATTAAATTATTGGAATATAAGTATAATTATGTTTAAAATATGATTAATAATTTATGATTACGGTTATGTATTTTAATAAATAATGTAATATGTGGAGTAATCAGATCATTAATGAAAAAACAAACATAATAAAACAAGGAAATTAACACAAAAAATGAAATAATGAAAGATTAATAAGGAATGTTTGATAATATTTCATAAAAGGATCATATATGATATTATAAATATTAATATGGATTTTTTTAATGTTTATAAAAATTTTAAAATCACTATACATGGGGTTAAAGAACATTAAATCAATAAAAAGAATTATGTAAGGGGTTTCTTAATTCAATTTCCACTTTGGGGTTTAAAATTTTACACTGATGATTATGTTATGAAAATATTATGTGTGTGATGATTTTTTGATTATATAGGTTTTATTTAAACGTTATTTATGCTTATTTAGAGTTTATATACATAATATATTAAATTATTAATTCTCACTTCAATGTTATTATCATTTTATAGGATTATTTCACAATTGAATTCTAATAAATATTTTGTATTATTGAATATTAGTTAAAGTAAATTTCATTAAAAATCTTAATAAAACCATTTAATTTTCTTCTCATATATTTATACTTGATATTTTCAAGTATTAATACCATTTTCTCACCCTTTTGTACATAAATTATTTTACAAAATTTTTGTTATGAAAATTAACATTCATTAATCTGTTCGTTCAGAAATATATTTTTCATCCAAAAACATGTTTTTTAAAAATATTTCCAAAATTATATTTAACCATAAAATATTTTTTATTAAAATAATTTTTACATATTTTTGGTTTTTAAACAATTATTTGCATCTAATCTTATGTCTTTTTAAAAATAATTCAAATTTGTATTTTCCCCAAAATGTGAAATGAATCTTCATTTAAACATTTACGAAATCATTAAAATTTTCCACATTCATGAAATAACAATCTATTAAATATTAATTTATAATAATTAATTTATATTTAGAAATAAAATTATTTGTAAAATTTATTATTTTTAAAAATTTATTCTCAAAAAGAAAAATATATTTTACCCAAAAATGTTTTTAAAATTCTATTTCTGGTATTTCTATTCATCATTAACGTCAAACCATTATTCTACTTATGATTTAAAGGATAAATATTGTATTAATATCATAATTATTTGTTATTTGGATGGTTTATGATTATTTTGACTATGGATGTTCTATTTTTATGTCATTCTCTATATTATTCTAGATAGTTTATGCTCTTTTTTGTTGATTGTAGAATGTATTCAAATTTCCTTTGCAAGTTTTTCAGCATGATTTTTTATTCTGTGTATGTTTAACAGATTCATATGAATAATGTGATAGAATTAATATGTGGTATATGTGGCCTAGTATTTATATATATAATTGATGTATCAATAGTTCTGTTATGAGAAACTAGTTGAAAAAATCAGATGGGTTTCTACCTATATATTTTAACTATATTTGGGATAGAAGTTAACAGAAATTGTATCAAGGATGGATCTTGAATGTACAATTTTTTAGAATTATGAATTTCCCCCTTATGAATTTTTTCATTCACATTCCATGTTATTATTCAATTAGATAGAATATCCATGGTTAATTTTCCAAGATCATGTGATTATTTATTTGGAATTATAAAATCATCCTTTATTCCTGCCGTATTATGTTCATGTTATTAATTACATGCAATTTTTCACTGCTAACCTTACCATGTGGATTATGATTGTTTATTTATGATATATTATTTCATACTAAACTCTTACCCTGAATTTGACTTCATGCTTATTTTGTTTCCTCTCCTCAAGAACACATGAAGTGTAATATGTTTGATATGAAATGACATTACAGAAGGAATAATGTTAATATAATAAAAGTATGCTATAATTTATGTTTTTAGATGTAATATAATAATCTGGTATGTACCTACATTACATAGAATATTATACTAACATATCTCATGGGATTCGATTCCTTATATCTTATGACAATGTATTAAATCCTGAACAATATCAGGTATACCGAAGATGAGATATTTATATGCATTTTTATATTAATAGATTTTTATTATGATTTTAAATTGTATTCTATAATCTTGTTTTGGTTTTATAATTTCTTCAATGATGTTACAAGTGTTTTTAATATGATTAAAACCTTGAATTAGTATCTTAACAAAGGTTAATAATATATCCACATTATATAAACTCTTATGAATGAACCTAAGATAAAGTGTACATCATTACTTAGGAACATCATTATTAAATCAATAAGTCTCATTGAAAAATATTTTAGACAAATAGTGTTAATTTATAGGTTCATATGGCTTATACATTAAATGTATTCAGAGGAAGGATTTTATCGCACTATTAATACAATAGTATCAATCCACACTTGATAATTGAAAAATTCCCAAAATAAATGTTGGTATGTTAGAATAATTTATATTCACATCATGTAAAATTCTTTTTAAGTCTCACATGAATCATTAATGTAATGTTTGATGAATCCATTAGTCCCCTTAAAGGGTAATTCTTTGTAGTGGGTTATGAATTCACCTCTAGTTGAAATATCACATGTCATGTGCTCTAGTCCACTCATCCACTTCAGTATATTAGATATCATGCAAACTACGAATCAATGTGGATACATTGAATTATTAAAAGAATGTCATTAAATATATGATCATTTATAAATGATACAAAAGTAAATGAATTTTTATAACTAATATTCATGAGATGAAATGAGTATATTTGGTATATATTCTATTTTATTTCATTGAATATAATCATAAAGGTTATATATATGATAAAAAAAAATATAAATGGTGGGACTAGATATAAAATAAATCATTAAATCTAAATGTTATAGATTTATTTTAATAATAATTAAATTCATAAAGACCATGATCAATCAACAAGTTGGACATTCATAGCTAATCAAGAATAGTCTATATTGTGTTAGAAAAAAATGGATAATAGATAACCTTATGTGAATATTCATAGAAATAATATATTGCAACTCAATAAGATTGAAACCTACAGGAATGCTATTTGCAATATTCATGAGACGAATTTGAAAAGATGTTTTTTCACACAATAATACATGTGTTGTAATAGATACAATTATAATGAAATCTTTAACATAATATATATTTATTAAGATACAAGATTAGTTGAGTTAATATATGTATAAAAATGGATCATGGAATAATAAAAGTATAAAATAAAAGACTCTTATTTTAGTTTGATTATTTAAAATAAAAGACCACATTGAATGTTAAGAAAAATTATACTAATAAAGATATAATATTATTATATATTTATTTCATAAAAATAAAACTGAAATTTATCAATGATATTTTTCCTTGAGATGGAATATTTTAATGTTAATAATTACATTAAATAGTATCATAAGTTGAGAATTTCTGTAAAATAAGAGGAAAAATTATATATCTTTGAGAAACTCACACCATATGTGAAATTTTCATATACCAGAAAGGAGGGTGAATATTCTTATGAAAATTATTAGTAGGATACCTATGATGTAACATGTATTCTAGGAGCATACATTGTTTCCACAATTTATAAGCTATATTATAATAAAACACTGAAAATTTACCCTGAACCTAAGATAACATTCTATTAAACTCATGAGGTGTCTTAAGATGTAAATTCTTCAATTATACATCAAATACATGATTTAAATAATACATCTCACAAGTATTTTCATAATACATGGAGCGAAAGGTTCAGTTTTATTGAGATTAGACATATAAAAATAATATTTTAAATACTTGTGTTCATATTTTATAATTTCACACCTCTTGAACCCCTTTTACACACATCATATGATATAATAATCCTTTTAACATGGAGAATGAAAAAATAACAAAGGGGTGCGATTAGAAACTTCATTAGGGGATCTTATTAATTCATCATCATGTCTAGACCATAAGCATGTTGGAAACATGAAAAAAAGAGAAATATATGTTAAAATGATCATTGGAACCTAATACCAAAAAATATGTTATAAAAGAGTAATAATAATAATGTATCTTAGAATCGTAAGACAATAATCCTAAATCATGGGAGTATAATACCTTGTATTGAATATTTTAGAAATAAAGTATAATAATGGTATATAATAGAGTATAAAAATAAAATAATCATAGATAGGTAAAATAATCGTATGTCTAAGAAAAAAAGGTGACTAAGCTATTTATTACCAGGCCATTATGAATAAACGCATTATAACCTTTCATTAAATTTTTTCAATATGATTATGCCCATGATTTTGTAAAAAATATCAATTTTTCCACAAATTAATATGTGAGAAAACTCATTATTCCAATTGATTTTTTTAAAAAAACTCATTATGCCTACCCATTATTATATAGTATAGTATAAAATGAAATTAATTCATTAGAAAGTGATATAGGACCCCATCCATCATAATCCATACTTTTGTGTTTCATAAAAAAATAAATCATCATAATATAATAAAGAAGTCATGGAATGTGAATGGGGTCCATAAAATTTTAAGAAAAATATATAACATAAACTTATGAAATCATTGGCTACCAAATATATCAATTACTTGGGGAATTATATCATAAAAAATAGAAATGGTTACAAAACCATTGATTAATGAGTGAGAAACCATGAAAAATGTATTGGAATAAATTGGAAGGTGTTCTAAAAAACCATTTCAATATGTAATTTAAATAAATATATATTAATTTCATTCAAAATATATTTGTTGAGGAAAAATATGACTTTCAAAAACGTTATTATAAGGGTTAAAAATATTGGATCCTTGAAAATAAAAAATTTAATGTTAATTAATTAAATGTTGAAATTATTATTTTACACCTAAAAAGAAAGGAATTTTTTGAAACATTATGGGTCTTTAAAAAACCCACACTGGAGAAATGTTATACAATATTATTTTAATAACATTTAAAATGATATTAAAAAAACAAAAAAAAAACAAAAAAAAGTTTATTACATTAAAGTGATTAAATTAAATTGGAAAAAACATTGAAATGACCGATAAATATCTATTGATAAGGATTAGATTTATTCTCATCTATTTTTCACATTTGATGATGAATATAATGTTGGGAGTTGAACAAGAAGAACACTCACAGTGACTATTTCAAAAGAAAATAATTTTGAATACCAATTATTTAAAATCCTTCAACACCCCTGGATTTCTAATTCTATTTCTAGGAAAAACCAAAACAAAATCACTACATGAAATCATTTATACACTAAATCATATAAAAAATGTAAACTTTTGCAGCACAATTAAGAATTATGTGGGTTTGATGAAATTTCTATGTCCATGGAAGGAAACTATAATAATTATAATAAATGATAGAATACAAGACAACCAAAAAACTATCCTAGTATAATTTATTCACTTCAATAAAATATTCACCACTGTTTTTATGTGGAATTAATCAACCATTGATACATTGTAACACATTTTGATTGACCTCTCATAACTGGTGAACATTCATGACTTCCATATGTGAATTCTATAATTTTGATACGTTCAACAAAACATTAGAATAAAATGAATTATAAAAACTTATTCTATAAATTATGAGGTCTATATCCTCAATCCAAATCCTCATTCATAAAAATATCATTCATGTTAAATATTTCTATCACACCATATATTGATGTGTGTTTTTTTGATATTTGGAATCGTTCCATCTACGTTCGGGATATTTCATTTAGTGTTGGTGGAATTTTAATGGATTTTGGTAAATTTTAAATTCAAAATGATATATAATACATAATGTCCCAATAATTGTTTCTCTAGGGTAGGGCCTATACACCATGGGTAGAGTCACCATGCCAAATGTTGGGAATTGTCTTGGGTGTAGCACATTGGCGGCCTCCGTATATAAAAAACTAGTAAGTTCCCTCCTAGATTTGTGGGACATTATTTAAGGTACAAAATAGATAGTTTTTCATAGAATCATTATTTTTGGTTGGTGTGTCTATCATCGAGGGAATTTTGTGATCATGACCGCCAAGACCACAGTTGGTGTTTTACCACAATGGTTATGGTGTTTTATAAATTTTATATGGAAAAACTAGCCACATGATATTATGTGAAGTTACACCCCTCAATTATTATGGAGTTCATTCAACATTGATGATTTTTTAATGTGATATTTAATTAGTTTTATCATATTTTATGGATTTATTATTCATTCCTATAATCGGGTTTGGAAATAGATGATTTTGGGATGATCATAATGCATATGTTCTACATTTGGTTTATGACCATGGGTTATCTATTTACTCTTACTATTGATAATCCATCATCCTTGAATCTATTCCTATTATTATTAGTGTGTGACTAGTCAAAGGTGTTTGGTTGTTCTTACCCACCAGTTTTTGAGAATTATTTTTGGAATATTATCCCTCCCATATTTTTTCCCTCAAATTGGAATATTCTAGTTTCATGGATCTTTTTCTTAGGTCCTTGTATTTATATTGTAAAATCTATCATTCTCTTAATGTAGTTAGATAATTCATCCAAGTTCTCTATAAAATATTTCTGTTTTATTAGAGAGTTCCATGTGTTTCAAATGTTGGTGGTTCCATTAAAAAACATTATATTATGGACTTTTTATACTTTTATTTATTATAAAGGTTTTATAAAAGGGTTTGAATTTTTTTATAGATGTACATTGGTAAATAGTTTTAAAATGATCTCATAAACGCATGAATCATGATGGTTTATGAAATGTTAATTGAAATATAATTTCCACATGAACTTGTTCTGTAAATTGTATTCAAAACAACATTGGTTTGGATACGGTAAATTATTTCAAAAAATGTTGAATTTGATGAAATGTTATCTCCAAGAATGATTTATTTGATGAAACATGACTTAATATATGATATGTGAATTGAAATGTTTTTTATTTTCAATAAATGATTGACATTAGATTAGATATATCACATGGGACATATTGGTACATAGGATGGGGTTTTGTGTTAAAACTTGTCAATAATTTTGGGATAATTGTATATATATTTTAGTGTATTTTTTCCTAATACTATATTATTATTGGACTCTTTCCTCTCTTTTGGAATAATGATATTTGTTATCGAATATTCCATATTTTTATAATTCTTATTTTATCCTGGGATAAACAATTCCCAAAGAAAGTTCATGAGGCCAAGTAAAATTTCATCAACCCATGGGGATTGATAATGTCATTAGGGCCTTTCCATGAGCTAGCTCAAGAGATTGGTTTACGGATGATCTGATTATAGTTATGAGATATACCTATCTTTTCTGAGATTTTTCTCTAGTATTAATTTCTTGTGATGTTTATTACATATGAGATATGATTTTAATTACTTGATGTGTAGGATTTGGGTTAGTACAAGAAAATATATCATTATAATGGGCCTGATGTCATAATGTGATGTTGGGATGCATGTCCTATGTGTTGATTTTTGACCTAGATCATAGTTTATTATTACATTTTGTTTAAAAATATAAAATTTATATTACTCTAATGTCATTTTCCTTCATTAAATGTTTAAAAGAATAATGAATCTATGATGAAATTATAGAATTCCTCAATAATGTGTAGTGATAATTAATCCTCATTGTAATCCTCCAATTGATCAGAACCTCATCATGGTTTATTTACTTGATGTTCATAATGTGGACCAGATTGTGACTCCATTTTAGACCCAGGCTAGAGAGGTTCAATAAATAGTTATAGAAGTCAATTATTGAATGTAATATTTACATTACAAGAATACACCATACTCTGTGTGGATTATTGATTCACATGTTCCAGATGACCCACTTGAAAATATTGAACATATCCTTAGATTCATGGAGACATCAAAGTAAATTAGTGAGAATCTTCCTCCTTTAACCTTGAGGGTTCTATTAATAACTAGTGGGATGTTATGATTTATGATAACTGTAATGTGGAGTTGGAGTGTAAGAACAATATGAACATCTTTATTTTAGTAATTATACCCTAAATACATGAACTTGGGGAATCCTTGGAGATTCTGAATTTTTACAATGGGGAAAATTAAGTGATATAAAATGATAATAACTATACTAATATGATCGACTTTTTTCCAGAGGCCATGAAAAAATGAAAAGTTTAATTATCAGAGGATCCAAATGGGTTTGTGTCTAGACATTTTTTCTCTGGTATTTTTGCTGAAGCATGTATCTTATGCCAATATATTTGAAAGAGCACTGAGGGAAAAGGTGGATTTGGTGTGGATATAATGTTTTTTTTGGAAATTCCTCTTTTCAAAATGGCAGTTTCAGAAGCTCACTGGAAAAGAATTGAATGTGGAAGGAGATCCATAGAGGTGGTGTTGGTGGTTCTCAGCATCGGCCCCCCTATACACAATCAATTGTATCCAATAGTTTTATGTTGAATTTATACTAGTGTGGAATGATATGGAAAACATATCATTTTTACCCAGAAATATAATATCATTAATTCATGAGTATGTCCTGGTCATCTGCAAATATTTCTCTTGGATCTTTCTAATCCTTATTATGGTTCGGTTTCATTAAATCCAATTGGAACTACTGTATAGTTAGATGCTTCACAAACAATAATAATCCATCCATAATCCTCTAAAATTAAGTAGATAAATGCTATGTAAGAGTTATTAGTGGAATTATATTTGGGTAAAACTACCTTGAACTACCCCATACTTATCAAATATTACATTTAAGCGTATCTATTTGATATGGGTAACTCCTAAAATGTAATATCTACCTATTTTTGAGTCTTTTTAAAAAAATGATGGAACTAATTCCATTTATTATGGTGATTGATATTCCATTTGAAAGATTATTTAGTTGGGGTTTTGATGCCATTTTTTTTATTTATTGATATCTAATGCTTAGTTATTATTTTATTTTCTGGTTCTTGATCTAGACCTTTTTTGAAAGTATCATTATTATAGACTTGAATGTTTTCCATAGCGATAATATTTATGGTTATCATTGGAATGAGTATTTATTTTCCCTAATGGGAGCTCCTAGGAATTTAATGGAGAGTGGGATCTGAGCTCCAATCATGCATGAATTTTTTTTGGGGCATATGAATCTAATATCTTATTGTGCACTCATGTTTTGTGATGCGTCATCCATCTCCAACCTTCCTTTATTTGTATGATATTTTCATATGTTTTTCCTAGAATATATTTCACAACTTTCTATATAACCGAAGGTAGAATTTTCAGTCAAATTTTTGATTGATATGAAATAATACCAGTTCATTCCTATCATACAACACCTAATAATTAGAAGGGACTTCTGATTTAGTGTGAATATCTTTCATTGAAATTTATCATTCATCATTTTTTATTGTCTTGGGTTTCCGTTATTCTATTTACTAATAAATTGGATGGATAAATTCATCTCTATTTAGATAATCGAATCATGAATCATGTTACAGTTAGGAATAATAATTGGTTCCTCATACCAATGAATGGTTTGATCAATTAAAAGGGAAAAATTTGGTTTTCTATGATTGGCCTCTGATTTTGTTATCATTATCTCAATTTTACTGATTCAACAATCCCAAATACTAATTTTCTGAGTAGCCATGGAAATACCGAATATATGATGATTATGATTTTCGTAACTAATGCTCATAAAGTTATTATGGCTTTGATGAAATAGACATTCTTCAAGTATATCAACTATATCATTGAAATTTTCTTGGATTATATCTGGGAATACTCTAAATGTGATGAAGAGAATTTGTATCATCTGGTATTAAATTTTTGGGCTATGAAGGATCACCACCATTATACTATTTTATCAAAATGTGACTTATGGATATAAGAAGTGAAATTATGGGGTAATGTTATTTCAGAACACAACATCTCTGTTGTTCCCATGAAGGTGATTGTTTTTTATAATGGATAGAACAATATAATTTCTATTGGATATGAAGATACTTACCTTTGGTTGAATATAATTATTTTTTAAAGAATGATTTCTCAATGATTTCCTTACATTTCTATACTGTTAATACTAAAGTTGTAAATTTTTTATAAAATTAAATGTTCAATAATTCAATTGATGAGTTGAAATATATTATGATATAAACCCCTATCTTGATCATTCCAGAAGATATTAAGGGATATATGGTTTAATTTCATTCTTCAGGTGTTGTTCTGGGTTGTTTTCTAATGTAGGGTGTCCATGTAGTAGTGTATTCCTTTTGTCTAATTTTTCGTCATGATATTAACTATCCCACTCAGGAAAATATATTCATAGCTATCATATATCCTCTTATATATTGGTGACACTACCTTCTTAGGGATAGATTAACTTTCAATTCAGATTAAGATATATTATGTTATATATTCTCTTATATGGATATAAACTGTAAGAATAGGTATTTGTTATATTACAATCATGTTTTTTACTTTTTTCATCATATACACCACTATAAAGGGTAGTGTTGTTTCAAGTTATCACATTATGATGTATCCCTATCAGAAACTATTGGAATATAAATATGAGTGTTATCCCATAAGACTCTTCCCACATCTCAACCTATATATGAGGTAGGATAACTCAGGTTTGGTTCACACTAGGTCTCAGTTGGTATCATCTATCCTTGAATTGATTCTTTAAGAACAAAAAATGATGGTGAGTTTTTAGTGATAAAGGATTATCATAGTTCATCATGGATTAAATGTATGCCTATAGTAGGATGCAGAAAAAGAAAATTTATTTTTCTAATGTTGAACATAGGCTTATCATAGTCATCTCACAATTTGATCTTTCTCAATAGTTTCCTTAATTAACTTAATCCAATTAATAAACATATATTTGTTTGTTACTATTTATTCTATTAAAGTACTATAATTTTAGAAAATAATTTAATTTCTAAAATTTAATCTAACATTAAATGATAGATTGTGATCAGAAAATAATGAAATTTTCCTTTATGTTCTAGTTTATGAGTTCCATCGCTATCCTTGTTTGTGTTTAAATTTACATCGATAATTAAAAATTGAGATCCCATTAATGAATTAAAATTTTAATTTTGTAGTTTTATGGAATCTTGAATGCCTTTAGAAATTATAATTCCACCATTTCATGTAATCAAGGTTGATGACACACTATAATCACGAATGATTTACCATCTAGGACCGAAATGAAGCATTTGTTGTTTCACCCTATAAATAGAACATCTATATCACATGAATGTATTTTTTTATGTGTAATGGAAGGAAAAAATATAAACTAAAAATAGAAATGTGTTTTAGATTACTATCATTATGGTAAATCATGACACTATTTAACTTCACTCTTTATAACCAAAAACATAATCAAACTTCTGAATTTAAATAAAAATAAAATGAAAAAACCACTTACCTCCCTTTATCCTTTCCTAGAGTTAGTCCCTAATTTTTATGTTAAGTTGTTTCAGTGATTATATTAGAAGATAATAAGAAGTGAATATAAGAGAAAATAAAATAAAAAAAAGATAAGGAAGAGAAATACAGAAAATAATAATAATAAATAGATGAATAAAACACATAAAACACTAAAAAATTGAAAAATAAGATAATAAAGAAAAAAAATAATGGGTGGATAAAACACAAATGTATAATGAATTAAAAAGTATGAATTAATTTAATAAAATAAAATTGAGAATAAAAAAAACTAAAAAGAAAAAATAAATGAAAATTAGAATGATGAGAAAATGAACATCAGTAGAATCTGTTGGTCTTTTACCTTAGTGTGGTTTAAACTCCCGAGACAATGTATTAGGTATTTCATTCATAGGAAATGAAGAAACGAGTCTTGTAATTCTCCTCCTTCATGGATACCAAGAGAACGAATATATGGTTTCATTGAAAATATATGATTTTTATCCCCTATAACATGTTAAGAATAACTAATTAATATATTGGATATACTTTTTTTAGGGAAGCTTCAACCTTAATTTATGCATACATTCAGTGAATATGGAATTCATAGACTCACATGAGGATGTGGAAACATCTGTTATAGCAAGGTTGTGGTTCATTAGGGGTGATTAGAGTGGTAGTGATGAGTAGTGTGTGTCTCCTCTTCCTTAACCCCTCAATACATAGTATTGGGTAGAGGGAGATCATTGTTGTTGGATAGTGGTATTGAGTTGATTTGTGGATGTTTAGAGGTGAAAAAATGTAGATGAGTCAAGATGGAGCATTGGGTGGTAGGTCTCTAGTGATTACAATGGTTGAGATGTCAAAGATGAATTTGATGAGAGGTCGAGGATGGGGGTGTGCTATCACATGAGTTTCTAAGGAGGTAGAGAGGGATTTAATATCGGATGAATAATAACATATAATACCCATCCCTCATCAAACCAGTTGTTGGGGGCCTACTGGATTATAATTAGTAGCATGGAAAAACAATACATATTATATACAGGGGGTATGAGATAATTCATACCACACATACACACCTACATATAGGACATACCACATGAGGACCATTTTAGACTTTAGTGCCCTTATTCCCCTAATGCCTCTCGCTGTTGGCCTGGTTTTTGCGGCTGGTATACATGGTCTGTCTCATTACCCTGATTGGATATCCACCCCTTTAGGAAAGTCTCTGTGGGTATGAGTGTTGTGTTTGAGTTCATTCCTTGTTTTTCACCTTCATTTTGAACACATAAAAACAAGAGTTTCAAATTCTTAAATTTAAATTCACCATATTACATAATTAAATTTTATTCCAAAATATAACTCCTTTATTCACTTAAATGATATTCTGATTCCATATTCATAGTTTGCCACAATTTACTAAAACAATGTATTATATGGTAATATCCATTAAAATTCAACAAATAATCATTGAAAATTGATTATAAGTATGCACAAAAAATCAGTGTGTCAAATACACCCACACATAAACTATTCATGTCCTCAATAATAAAATATCAACATTAAGAAACAAAGTTCCCCAATGTTATCATCATTAAAATTCAAAAGGAATAAAATTAAACAAATATAAATTTAATTAAAATATTCAAATTGAAAATAAAATATCAACTCAATTTCACAATTTTCAAGGAAATAATCAACTCAAGTGTTTTCCTTTTCAACATTTTAAAATAATGTAAATTCTTATTTCATCTATTAATGATACTCAATTAATTATCATTAAAAATCATGAATCCTTATTTACATCAATTTATAATATATTCAATCATCTCTCTTGATTCAATTAAAAAGTAGTTATGCTCATATAATTAGAACTTTCTTCTTATCAATAATATTTTAATGGGAAATCATTATCTACATTTTATTGAAAAAGGTCACATAAAATCATGATATATTTCCATAAAGGTTCAAATGAATATTATCCTTATGGTATGTTAGAATTTATGTTAAAAATCTAGTTCATAAATAGGCATTTTATCTATAATATACAATGAAATATATTAAAATTTAATGCATGATGAAATTATTCCCTTAAAATTAAAACAAATCCATGTTTCCGAAAAAAAAATTTATGGTCATGATCAATGTAAAGAATATTGAATTATTTTTTCACCTTCAGGATTTTTTAACAACTTTTATATAATTTTTTCAAAGAACATATTTTTAGTTTTTAAGATATAATATTAAAATAAACCTCGCATCCAACACACAACCACATATGATAAAAATAATTGGTCCATTGATGGTGATTTTTTATTATTATAAATCAAAACCCATTAATTTTTTTAATCTATTTTCTTTAATTGAAAAAATTTAAATTACAATATTAGAATCATTATAACTTTGAAATTAACCATAATTATCACCCCATAATTTATCCTTCTAATCAATTTTATCAATTCCATCACTAATCCATTAAACCTCACTCTTCAAAATTAAAATATTATGAAAATAGAATGAGTAGGGTATGAATGGATAAAAATTGATTGAAACATGGTTCATTCCTAATAAGTGATATTCATGGTCTCTGTTGTTTAAAAAATTATTTGATGTAAATATGGACTCAAGGATAATGTATTTTTAAAAATATTCATCAACCATTTTAAATATTTTTATTGTAAAACCTTTGAAAAGTTTAAATAAATTTTCTAATAGGTGGAACGTCACATGGTCACCCATGAACATGATTATTAATAAAAAGAAATTACATGGTATATAAATTATATAATCAATATAACATTTAATATTGGATAATAAATATATGACTTACTAATTATAAAATATCAATTCAAATGAATTTTAGAAATTCAATTTATAAAAAATGATTGGGAGAAATATATTTACCTGAATACACTAATTCCTTCAAATCATGAGTCCTCATTTTAATATCCATGCCTAAATTTAATCATGTAATTCTCAATATAACTTAATCAATATGATTAACATTAAAATCTAAAACATTTCATCATGATATTACTAAGAAACTCTTTTCTCCTAAATAAGTAAAATAAATAATAAAATCAAGCATGGGCATATAATTTCTAGTTGAAAGCACAATATACGTTCTTGGACAAAAATGAAGAGATTTTTAACATTAATATTAAAGTACAATCCCATTACGATAATGATTATTTCTTTTGTTCTAATTTTTGGGGGATATATTCTACCATTAAGACCCAATAAAATTAAATTAATCAATTATCCAAAAAGATCATGTAATTTAATCTGAAATATATTAGAGGGAGTGAGATTCATACAAAAATATTTTCGATGACATAAATTGAAAGTAAAAGAAATAATATAAAGGGTTATGCACATATATGATCCCCCAAATGGCCCATATATTTTTCTAACTCCATAGGGATGTTATAGTTATTATCCAAACTTTGTTGGTGGATGGAGATTCTTAGACTCGAACCACCAGATGTTGATTTTCCCAGTTTTTGCATATTTTTTGTGTCTTGATTTATAATCAATGGATATAGTATATGATATCCCCCTTTCACAGTTAAGTAAATATTTCATGTAGCGGGTATGATGAAGCATGACTCATCCTCATTTCTTGTTTGTACTTATGAAACATCCTTTTTTAATTCATGAACTATCTCAAGATGGGTAGCATGAATTGAATGAGAAAAGGGAAATCAAGAAGGTATTTTTAATTGAATAAAATTTTAAAATAAAAAATTACAAATATTTACCCTTTCATAAATGTAATATTCTGTTATGATTTCCACGGGCTTAGCCACTTGGACATCATCATAGTCTTCCTCAAATTCATGTTCAATATTGTTAGGTAGCTCCATGTGTTCCACCACAAGTGTATGTTTAGTTGCTTCATATTCCACTATGACAATATATGGATTGAAAAATATGAAAATTCAATGATTTTATAAGTGATACTCTAATAATATTGAATAAAATCATAAAATAAAGAGTTAAAAATAAGATCATCTCCAAGAGTTGGTTTTTGTTCAAACACTTATTTTGTGGTTTGTATCTCTTGAAGTTAGATCATAGTGGATGGAGGTTGGTAGTCATACTGCACCATATTTTCTTTATATTAAACCACATGGTTGGTTTCCAGCCCTTCCATAGAACGAAATAGGTAGTCAGGTAATCATTCTTCAGTCTTGTAGATAGGAAGATGTCATTGAACATCATCTTCTTCCAAATAACTCAAAAATGGATTTGAATCTTTTCCCATATTCATATCAGCATGCGAGTATTTATAGTTACATTATATCTCTTCATGTTTTTCTTAAATTTGGTTCTTATAGTGGTTAGACTATTGATATACCTTGAATTTGTCCTCAACATGCAACACGATGATATTTATTGAAATATTTTTTAAAAAAATTAATTTAATATTTTGATATTTTGAATTTCAAGCCAACTTGAATATAGTTTTTTACATTAAATCAGTAATGAAAAATCATTTAAAACATAACTAACTTGACCTTCACAGCATGCAATACTGAATTGACATATATTACATGCAACACTGAGATTCAACAAAACAATATTTTATTGTTATAATTATTTAAATATGAAAATTGAATCCCAAATGATAAAATTAGTAATATAAAAAGTGGCAACTACATTTAAAATATTTTTTATAATGGTTTTATAAAAATTAAAAACAATAATAATAAAATATAAAATTTTTGGAAAGTTTCTTATATGTTTTAAAATGAAATTTTTCCAAACAAAATTATTTTCATATCATTATTCAGAAAATAATAAAAATAATTTTATAAAATTTTAGAAATTAAAATTGATAAAATAAACATCATTTTTTAATATATAATTTTAAAATGATTTTTTGTAATTTATGGGTTTTTCAAAGAAACTTTATTTTTGGATAAATAATGAAAATATATGATTTTAATTAAAAATATTATTTTTATCTTATTTATTTAAAAGGATAAATTATATATTAATATGTATTCTAAATTTAGTTATATATTTTTTATAAATTAATAAAATTTAGATAATTGGAGTAAATTTAATTTGAAATTGTATATTAAAAAATATAAAACTTTTAGATGTTTTTACATTAAAAACCCACAGTGTCATCCCGTCAGTGGGATTAATTTTAAATTTATTTTTACCGATTCTCAGATAATAATTTGGAACAATCGATTCAATATTTGGAATATTCATAATTTATAATTTCTAATAAGGTGAACATTGTTTTTGACAAATAATATTAGTGAATTTTATTAAAATAAATTACAATGGTTATGAGATAAATTTGGTTAATAATGTAGTAAACCTCAAATTTTATACCAAAAGGACATATAAACCAATCCAAACCCCATTTTTTGGGTATTATTCGGCAATTAATATTTAATTGTTGATATTTTTTTGTTTTTTATGAATTATTTAGTTACTAACATGGATTCACCTAACTTGTTTTAAAAAATGCCAAGTGTGTCCATTCCCTTCCCATTAAAAAGATACCAACTCTCCATCTTCTTCAATCTTCTCAAACCACAATGGTTTGAACAATATCTACCAAATAAAATTACCAAATTACCTCCTCTACTCCATTATGCCTCCCTTTGATCATAAATAAATCCATGAAATCCTTTTGGCAGAAACCAAAATGTATTACCAGATTAAGAGGTAACGTCTTCTTTCAAGCTCATTTATTTTATTTTCATTCTCCAACCCCTCAAATATATTTATTCCATGATATTATAAAAACAATAGATTGTTAAATATACTGATTTTTTGTTATGATATGGTTTTTTCCAACACTTACCCACATCTCTAATTAATAGGTAACAAACATACTGTTTCCATGTACGGTGAAATACCACCTCACAAAATGATGTTCGTTAATTGTTTACATTACCACCTATCATTGTGTAAATTTTGATGTAAAATCTATTTATATATATTATATATTATATTAATCATGTATTTAATATTATTAAATCATTTTTAAACAAATATCTTTATACTTTCCACTTGGTGTAAATATGATAATTTTGTTTGATGAAGTGTGCACTACCGCCCCCTCAAAGCGATGTGATGTATTCAAACACTACATGGAATGTATTAAGGATGAATTTAGTGAATTTATATTATATATATGAAATAATAATTTTAATATAATTATAATATATATATATATATGTAATTTTCATTATTTCATTCAATACATAAATATAAACCGAAATAACATTCATGTGTACGAACGGCTTACCATCTCCATGAATGATGTATTCCATTTGAAAATTATATTTTCAATATATTATTATATTATACATATAAAAAATATAAATAATATTTATATAATTTTTTACATTTTGTAATTAAATATGTAACTATAAGGACCAAAGATATAACTAACTAAGACACACGCGAATAGTCATACAAATATTACACAACACGAATCCATAGTATAGGATTGTTAATAAGGGGGTAATAAATGGTCCTCATAAAACCAGATATGGTATTAGATATAATAATATAGTTATTTAAAATATTTATAGTAAATTTATATTTATTATATTGGAGATTTTTATGATTATCAATAGAGTCAAAACACAATGTAAGGGGATTTCATCTCAGTTTTTATTTCCCAAAGATGCATGCGTTATTCACCACTCATTCCATTTATGTGGTCAGTAAACCGACCATGGATGTGTTATATTATTATTATACATAAAAATATTTTTATTTAAATATCCATTATATGGTATTAATTTCATGGTTTTTTGTTTCATAAGTTACAAAATATTTAAGATAGTTTTGTATCAATTAACCTTCTCTGAGACACATGCCATGGTATGCCCTGATATTTTTATATGATGTGTACATACTGAAATTTAAATTTTATTAAATGAATCTACTTCCTGTCATGATACTATATGCTTCACGAAATTTTAGTTTCTTTCATGTGATTATGGTTCAGTGTTACTATGTTTTAAGAGTTTATTGAATCAATCGCATCACTATTCAAGATTGTTTATGAGTATGCATACCATGTTGAAATAATATAATCCATATATCAATAAATTTCATGAATTTTCTTCTTATATGATTATTACTTATAAATAAATGTATTACTGATATTGGTATCACTTTTTGGTACATAATATAGTTAAGAAAGTTTTTTTTAAAAATCCCAACATTACCTTCTATTCGATCAGAAATATGTGTTCCTTCCAAACCATGTATTCTAAAAAGGGGGTCCAAGAATACTGTACTATTCTCCTATAATATCTAAAATAAATGTTTTCTTATTTTTTCTTTTACCAATGTTTTTAATGAAATTTTATCTTCGCTTTCCAAATAATGTATTTTTATCCTTTTTTCATGCAAAAGGAATGTTCTTCGTACCTTGTAGAACATGTAGAATTTAAACATTGTCATTTCAATGCAAATTCCTTTTCATGTTTAAATGGATAATTTTTAATAATTTTTTTTTAAAATAATTTTCATTGAAATGAATTTAAAATAGTTTGAAATATTTCATTATAAATTTTCAATGTTTTTTAAGGAAAGTTCCTTTCATAATGTTTCTATAATTATTTTATAAATTTTTATTTAAAATTGTTTTCAAAAATGTCTTCAAATATTTATTTAAAAGTTCTCATGTTAATTTTTTTTTCAAAACTATTTCAATATTCATTTATATGTTTTCAAATTAAATAGTTTTCAAAATTATTTCTAGACTTATTTATAAGTATGCATTGTATTTTAAATGAAATGGTTTTTCAAACATTCTCAAGATCCTTTTATAAGCTTTAAAGGAAAATGGGTTTGGACTATTTTTTAATGATATATATATATATATTAAAATAAAAAGGTTTCCATAAGGTTTTAAAATCATGCATTATAATATTTAAAATTTATTTTCAAAAAAAATTGTTTTCACAATGTTTTTAAATTTTAAATATCATTTTTTTATGAAGAAGGGATGATTCCATTATGAAAAGTTTTTAAGATACCTTTAAAAGTTATTTTATCATCAAGGATGACCTCTATTGGTGTTACTCATTCCATTCTAGTATAATATCCCAATCAACCATTCATATTATCTCCAAAATTGTTTATGTTTTGATGGAATGTTTTTTATAACAACTATTTCTCTTCCATGAGTTATATTATTTTGAAACATACTTTCGTACAAGGGTTATGATTTGATGAAATGATTACAAACTATATATTTTTTCATAGTTTAAGATTTGAAAACATGTCAATGACACACATATCATTTTATGGGTAATTATGAGAATTTTAGTGAATTTATGACACGTGTGTGTATGATTTATTTATTTTATGTGTGGGACATATATATCTCTCCAATGCATTGGGTAATTATTTATATCTCATGATATATACATGGATGGAATGAAATATGATCTCATTTCAGTATTATAGTGCTGGAATGAGAAATTAATTCAGTTCAGTGATAAATAACTGGAATGAGTAGTAAACGTAGTTTAGTAATACAGGGTTGGAAAAAGGTGTGAAAACGATTTAGTAAAATACTTTTTCCACTAATATGGCCTTAGAAACAATGCCATGACTTCTATGAAAATAATTATATATGATTATGTGTATTCCACAGTTGCATGTTTTATTCCTATGTTATGATTTCAAGTAATATGTTCTTTATTTCCATTAGATTCATGTATTATTAACTACCTAGATTTATTCCATGTTTCATGATTATAATCATATGATATTAATTGTATTATCATCTAATTAAATGATCATGTAATCATACCCCTATGATCAGGTTTATTCTTATATGTATCCCTTGATTACCCTTACTGATCATCTTTGCAGAACCATTTTTATGTTTCTTTCTATAGTTTGTAAAGATATGTATTAAGATTGATTTGTTTAATAAGGGTAATAGTCATAGATAACCGAGTGGGAGATAATTTAATTCACTTATGTACAAGTGTTTATGATTCCAAATGTCAGAAGGCACGTAACTAATACGATCATTGGGAGCCTATTTTAATATTGTTTTGATTATTCCGCAAAAGTGATGTAATATCAATGAATGGAAAGACTAGGTTGTTATTGTTCATATTAGAGAAAAGGTTTACGGAAAATTTATAATATATGATGAGAAAACATTAGTGTGATCCCTAGGTATATTTGTAATGATATGTCTAGGGATGTCTCTCAGGATAAGTATAAGGATGATCTAACATTTACAAAAATTTCATATAATTTTGGTAAGGGATAGAGTGAGTGGTTTCCTAGAAATACATACCTTACTGGATACTACATGTGGATTCACATCTGGGACATATGTACCTAAGGGTTAAAAATATCACAATATTTTCCAAGCCTGACTTAGGGTAATCAAGTACACAACAACAGGCCTTGATGCACACCTTGTTTGAAACACCATGTGGATATGATTTGGGAATTCATGAAAATATTCATGAATAATATTAATGTATTTAAATATAAGGTGGATATTATTAACCTTGGATGAACGTACAATGTCATAGATTAAGAAAGGTGTCATGATTTAGACATTCTATAAGCAATTATTTTCGTTACACTATGGATCTCTACTAATATAAGTATTTTCGCCACTATGATTTTGGTTTTAGTTAATAGTGGGAACATGAAGGAAATAGATTAAAATAGAATGTGATGGATGATTTTATAATGACAATTAATGTGCGATGATAAATGGAGTGAAATATGTTGTGATCGTGCCTAATCATTTTTCAAGGAATGTGATTTAAAATTAGTACCTTATCTAACTCTCAAACACACCACGGAAAATAAGGAAGGAGTTTTCTAAATGATCGGGTAATGGAGACCATCTAGGAAAGAAGATTCAATTTTATTTATGTCATGAATGATTAAATAATAACCTATGTGATGTTATTAGAGGAACAAGGATATGTTTTTATTTTGGAAAATAATGAAGCAAAGATAGTTAATGTAATGGAAGAAGAAGAGATTAGTTAAGAAAATCGATTAGAATATTAGACACTCTAAGGAATCATTAAAGGTTAAGTTTTTAATGTGTGGAAGAAATGTTCAATATTCAATTCAATATCCCTATAGGACATCTATTAAATAGAATAAGAAAGGTTGTGTAAGTAGCATTTATATTGCAGATGATGATAACAGTACAAATATAATTTGAAAGGAATGTGGTATTAAGTAATAAGATGAGGTATAATTCTCATGAATTATATATGAAATGGAATATTCATATTTTTTATGTATTTGGTAATCGGGAATTATATTATATGATTGGTGAAATAAACTAGTATTTTATATTTAATGTTTTTCGATACAGATTTAAATAATTATCATGAATGTTTATGATGGTCTAGAAAAGTGATTTAATGAAAATGTGATATTTTGACTAAGGAAGATAACCCACAATATATTACTTATGTTAATATATTTTTGTTTGGATAAAGAGATGTGGGATATGAATATGTAAATTAGACTTTACTGATTACCTTTTAAGTAATTAAGGAATTATTAAAAAGTATTTTATGATATCATGAATGATGTTTACAACTTCTTGGATTTATGAATTATATGTAGAAATATATGGTATAAGAATGTATAAATGTTTTGAAAAAAAATTTTGGTAATGTATCTCGTTACCATGATCCAATTTAATTTACCTTGAGGTTACTTACATGTTTCGAATGTGACAACCATTAGATAATTTTTAATATATATATGGGATCAATGTTAAGATTATTTCATGAATTTATTTCTAATGTTTTGTATTTTAATCTTCTTTAAGGGTTATAAGGTCATCCATTATTGAAAAGATTATGTTAACCATCAAAGGCATTATTTATGTATTAATTTTTTTTAAAAACATTATTTAAATGGATCTTTAGTGATTAATCTTATTTTCAGGATTTCCATAATATTTGTTATGGAAATTAAACTAGTGTGGTTTAAAAAAGGACTTCATGAATATTGGGTGAAAATCAATCAAGTCTAGTAAGGCCCCAGGTTATGAACCCATGATTGATGGATGATAAGGGTTTCAAAACTACCACCAGACTCTGTGATGTCATAGTTAATGTGTAATCATTATTGATGAATAATTATTTATGATAAAACATTAGTCTTACATTATATTTTAAGATATTAATTTATGACACATAAATATATTTATGAATATTTATAGATTAATATAATTACTTTTCAATATTTTATGGGCCTCGATATCTGATAAAAGTTTATTTTAGTGCATCAGGCATCAATGTTAATTTCTAGACATCCATTTATTGATATAATGGATGAATTAAAAATATCTAAATTCAAAACATAAAACTGAATTTCTTTATAGAAATATATAAAGTCAAAATATTTCTTTATATTCTAGGTCAATAAAAGACTTTCTCAAAGATAGGATAATAAAAAATGTTGTCCTAATAACTTATTTTTTGTAGAACTGATGGAATTATAAATCATCTAATATTTATGAACTTGATACCCTCAAAATATCATTGATAATTAATGTTGTTTGATTGATGACCTCAATCACCCCTATAAGTATTTACAATTTTCCTCTATGTCTAATATTCACTACTAACCTGTGTTCTAATATGTAGAAACCTATTTATATGTTACTTTGGTTAATTGTTATGGTTAAAACCTTCCCTTTTTTAAGGAATATTTAATATTTAGCATTAAAATGTATGTTCCTATTAAATTAACATTCATGTCTTAAACCTTTGATAACCTAGATAAATTTTGAGGGTGAAATTCATTTTATGGTGGGTAGAATGGAAGAACTTGAAATTTTTTTAAATATATTTTTTCAAATTAATTTAATATTTCGTTATTTTTATTTCATGCAAAAAAATTAGTTATTTTATATTAAATCACTAATTCAAACTTTGATTTTATATGGAACTTACACGGCTTGTGCTACTTGCAAAACCAATATAGCGTATGTTACACGCAACACCGACTTTCTATGAAGCATCATTTTATTATTATTATTATTATTTAAATAAGATAATTGAAACCTAGAGATTAAAAATAGTAATATTAAAAGTAATATATAATTTTAAAATATTATTTATAATTATTTTATAGAAAAAATAGTAATTATAATAAAAGATAATTTTTTTGGTAATGTCCTTATATGTTTAAAAAAACTATTATCTCAAAACGAACTAGTTTTCATGTCCTTTGATGGATAATTAAAAAAATTAATCAAATGTATTAATTTAATTTTATAAAATAAAATTGATTTTTGAATTTATAATTAAAAAATAATTAAGTTGAATTTTTGGGATTCTTCTGAGAAAACATAGTTTTTGGATGAATAGTGAAAATATCGGATTTTAAATCAAAACTAAATTTTCATTTAATTTATTTATAAGGATAAATTATTTTTTTATTTGGTTTCATGGTTTAAATAGATAATATTTTTATAAATTATTTAAATTTAGGTCATTGAAATCAATTTCACATAGAATTTGGGTATAAAAACATAGTGATCATTATGAAATTTTTACTTTAAAAACACGCAGTGTCGTCCCATCTGTAGGATAAATTTTAAATTAATTTATACAAATTTTGTTATTATAATTTGGAAAAATGGATTAAATATTTCTAATAATAAGAATATATAATTTATAAAAATTTAACATTGGTTTTTGACAAAAAATATTTGTGAATGTGATTATAATTAATTACAATAGTTAAGAGAAAAATTTGGTTAATAATGTACTAATACTTAAATTTAATAACCATATCAACCTAGAAACTATTCCAAAACCCATTTAATAAAACTTTTAGTGCATTAATCCTAAATTTTTGAGTTTTTAGGTCATTTTTAAATAAAACAGTGGGTACACCAATCTTGTTTTAAAAAAATTCAAGTACATAATTTCCCTTCCCTATAAAAGGCCACCACATCTCCCTCTTCTCCACACCTCTCAACCCACTTAGGATCAGACATGATACGACCAATAAACTTCCCAAATACCTCACATACTAAATTAATCATCGATTTAGGTAGAAATCAATCCATGGATACCTTTTGAAACAAACAAAAAGGAGTTAAACGATTAAGAGGTAATGTGTTCTCTCAAGATCCATTATTTTATATTCATTCTCAACCCCTTCAATATATATATATTCCATTATTGTATAAAAAATCAGTATCATAAAATAACTGTATATTTTTATGCTATTTCTTTTACCAATGCTTACACGAACCTCCATCTAATTGGTAATGAACACATTGTTTATGTGTATAGTGAACTATCATCTCACTTAAATGAGGATTGTTCATTTTTTCCATTACCACATCTGATGGTGGAAATTACGATGGAAAATATATTAATATATTTTGTATATTATATTTAATATGTATTTATTCCTTTATGATCCTTTTTAATCAATGATATTTTTACGTTCCTCTTTTTGAAAATATGATAATTTTATTTGAGTAAATGTGGACTACCATGCCCTCAAAATGATGTGATCTATTCAAAAAAAAATGTAATGTATTAATAATTATTTAATTTAAATTATATGATATATATGAAATAATTATTCCAATATAATTATATTATATTATATATATATATATCATTTTATTTATTTCAATCATATATGAAAATAATAATTGAAACAACTTTCATGCATACGTACGACTTACCATCTCCATAAACTGTGTATTCCATTTGATACATATGTATTATATAGATTATAATATTACAAATATACCTAATATAAATGATATTTATATCATTTTTTACATTCTGGAAATCATTATATAAGTATAAAGACCAAATATATAAAAAATTAAGACACATGTGATGAATAAAGTGAATATGACTAGAAGTAAAACCTTAACATAGGATTTCTAGCTAGAAGGTAATATAAGGTCATACTAAAACCAAAAATGGTATTATATTTAAGAATATAGTTATTTAAAATATTTATAATAAATTTATAGTTATTAAACTTGTTTTTTATGAGTACTAAGAGTGTCAAGACACTAGATAAGGGGATTTCATATCAGTTTTTATTTCTCTGAGATACATGCTTTATTCACTACCCATTTATTTTCTCTGGTGTGAATAATACCCATGGTTATATTCTCTGATTTATGTACTTAAAATTATTTTTATTTACATATCCATTCTATGATATTCATTTTAGGGGTTTTATGTTACATAAGATACAATAACAAAAAGATAGTTTTGTATCATTTGACCTTCATTGTGACAAAAACCATGTTCTGAACTTATACTTTTTATATTAGGTGTATATAATTCCATTTACAGGTTATATAATGAATATAATTCCATTAATTATATTTTATTATTCATTTAACTTCACTTTCATACATAGTTAGTATGTTTCATAGTTACCATGTTATAAGAGTTTATTGAAATAATCACATTTCATTTCAAGAATACTTATGATTAGTCTCCCCTTGTTGAAATATTATAATACATCTCTCAAGAACATTTGTTAATTTTAATCTCCTATGATTATTCATGAAATATTAAGTCATCATTACCATTTTTTCACTCCATGGAACATAACATAGTTAATAAATCATTTTTTAGAAATCCTGAATTTACCCTCTACTCAGTTAGAAATTTGTGTTCCTTCAAAACCATGTTTTTAAAAAGGGTTTCCATGAATATTAAAATATTATCTTATAATATTTAAAAGATATTTTTCCCTTTTTTGTTTTTTAACAGTTGTTTCAATGGATTCTTCTTACTGTACTTCATGTAAGAAATTTTTCTAACATTTTACCATTCTAAAGGAATATTTTTAATAACCAATACAACATTTATGGATTTAACAACTTTAATTTCAATATATAATAATTTTGATTTTTAAATGGTTAATTTTTATAAAAATGTGTTTTAATTATTTTCAAATAAATGGTTTTCAAAACGTTTTAATTATTTATTTATATATTTTCAAAATATTTTTCAAGGAAATTGTCTTTGAAAAGGGTTTTATGATTATTTTGTAAGCTATTAAGGAGATTTGTTATAAAAATTTATTCAAATATTCCTTTATATTTTTTCATGAAATTTTTTTTCTAAATAATTTTAAGCTTCTTTTATAAAATTTCATCGAAAATGGTTTTCAAAATGATTTCAAGTCTTATTTATATGTATGTAAAGTATTACCAAAGAAATATTTTTCAAAATGTTTTCAATAAACATATATTTTCTTCCATGAAAAAAGGATTTCAAATTTTTTTCATAATATATTTATACGTTTTCAAAGAAACTGCTTACAATTGGAATTAAAATCTTTATTTATAAAATTTCAAGTTTATTTTCTAGAAAATTGATTTCAAAAGGTTTTTATGTTTTAATGATCCCTTTTCAAATAATAATGCACAATTTCCTTAACTAATGATTCCAAAATATATTTCAAATTTATTTTTCATCTTTGATGACCTTTGTGGACGTTAATCATGAACTTCTAGAAAAAAGTCCAATGGTTCCATTCATATTGTTTCATAAATGGTTTATGTTTTCTGGAACGATACTTATGAAACCTGTTTTTTTTTTCTCTGAGTTATATGATTTTGAAACATTCTTCCATTCATGGGTTATGATTTGATGGAATGATTATGAAACCTTTTTTTGGGGTCACAAACTCCCCGCAAATCAAATCATTACATCCACATATATCACATTATAACACTATTTATGGCCAAAACATGAGCCAAAAAATTCCAATCCAAGAGGTCCCATTGAACTTATGGGACAAAGTTTGGTACCATGCAATTTTTAGAACAAAAAATACCAATACACCGATCACAACAGTATGAATATTTATTATGGTGGCTATCACACCAACTTGAAGTAAATAATGATCTCTAAATGGTATAGCAAGAATACATGGAATTAAATTTCTAATAAGTACCTATTAGAAGCAAGATATGGAATACCCACATATCACAAGGTTTCAATAAAATATAACAACAATGATATTAATAATAACATAACAATACATGTTAGCTGCCCAGTAGTGAAATCGAATCAACTATAAAAACTAAAAATCCAAAAATAAAAATTCTACCAAGGTAGTTTCACTTTTCCATGTATGTGAGGTAGCTAATCCTGGGCATATGTTATTACTATCATTTATTTAGTACCTATACCTATCACATTTTACCAAACTGTAAGGAGAATAAAAAAGAACCTCCTTTGAAGACAACTTTGCAAATTCCCAGATCAGGATGCCATTTTATGGTTCCCACTACCCAGTTGGCCACATGGACTCAAGTGCCTTTCCCAAAATACCAGAGGATAATAAATAGAAGAAAGGGAATCTATGTGATATTGGGGAAATTATTACCTCATTGGGATAGTTTATGATATCAAGAGATAATAACAATTCAAATGTGGATGTAGTAATACAATAATAGTATTAAATAGTGAAAACTGATAATAAAAAAACACTACATAAAATTTAGGCTATAGCCACGGACCTATAGCCACGGTTTTATAGGTCTATGTCAATAGCTAGTTTGTAGCCACAGTGTAATTAAAAAACCATGGCTAAAATTTGATGTATGCTTTTTTTTTAAAATCCATCAGGCCCATCTTCCATTCTCCCCTGATCCATGAACCTCTGTGCCATCCTCCTCCATCTTCCCCCAATCCCTGACACTATGCACTCGATCTCTCTCTCATAGACACACCCATCATCCTTCATCCTCCCTTGATCTACAACCCACCACCATCGAAGTCTCTTACGGCAGTGCCATCTTCCTCCAACCTCCCCCGATCATTGACCATTTTCCCTCTACTTATCTCACAGCGATGCCCTCTTCTCAGATACCTTCGGCCCATGACCCTCCAACCCCTATGGTACCCATCGTGACCTCTCTCCCCATTTCTTTGTAGTTTTTCTATATCCATTACATGAGGTATTTTATCTAATTTGAGTAATAATGTCGATTAAATCGGTATATCCCTCAATATCAGACGGAGAGGCTCATAAAACAATGTGGTAATTGATCTCTATGTTTCATATTCAGTTTATATGACTTTTATGTTCTTTAGGATGTGCAAGTCTTGACATTCATGTAGAAATTTATTGAGATTAAACCAGATTGCATTTCTTCATGTTTAACAATTGAAATAAGAATTTTAGGGTTGTGAGAGGTCATTTAGGTGATGTGTTTTACTACATGGACATATAAAACAATATACATAATGTAAAACATTAATTAATTAAGTATTGATAACTTAATAGGGGTTTCCATTGATATAATTGACTTAATAGCCCTTGTTAGGATCCCTTTAGTTCCCCTTGTGGATGGGGAGCTCTTATATGTGAGAGGTTAACATGGGTCTTACCTCATGGAAGGATTTTTCTTATGATCGATCAATAGATCAATCAATTGTTTATATCTTGTGACAAATTATGGTTTTATTATGTTTGGTGCTTCAATTTTTTTAACAAAAGTACATGTATTGATTTTTTTATTCCATAACTGATTTTTGAGTCTTATTTATAATGTATTTTTAATATCATGTATAATGTTTTCGAGAGTTGTAATTTTTAAAAAGAAATTGAGAAATGATTAAAAATAAAAATTCATTTGATGATGTGTTTTAATTTTAAGCCTTTTTAGTGATTAATTTCAAAATGGGACTATTGGATGATTCATATTAAGAAAATAAGTTTTCTGATTTGATTTGACATTCACATGATGCTTTGAAAGCGTTTGAACAAATTATATAATTTGGGAAATTATTTAAAAAGAAATGGGTTTTTATGGAATTTTTTGGACTTATGTTAATATTTAAAAGGTTTTTTGAAAAAATATGAGACCTTTATGATGTTTTAGTGGGATTTTATTTTAAATATGTTCATGATTATCAAATCTGGTGTTAAATTGTTTTAAAATTCTATACTTGGGAAGTCATATTTTTACCCTGTGAAACAGATTTTTTATTTTTTAAAGACGTGCAAATATTTTAAATGTTATTTTTTAAAATTAGTTGTATTACTTATTTTTAGAATTTGGGGATTTATTAGAATTATATTTTTACAGATTGTACTTATTTAATTGATTTTAGTTAATAACATAGTTCTAAAAAAGATTGTTGTTTTTCGAGTTATAAATAATATATGGTTTAGAACCATGGATTGTAATATTTAAATTAATACTCCCATAAAGGTAATAGTAGAAATTATAGAGTGACTCTCTTTCTATGGCCATGATGATGTTTCTTCTCATCATTGTGTGTATTTAATCTAGTTCTAAAATATGCCCAAACATTGAAGGGAGTGGTAAAGTTGAACTGTTCCCTATTTTTGGGTTTCTTGAATCATTGTCCCCTATTTCATGGTGATAGAGGTTTAATGTAGATGAATGAGTAGTATGAATCTGACTAGACATATTGAAAGGTGATTTCCTCGAGCTTTCCTTTTTTATGGTCATCAATATTTGAGTGATCAACTATGTTAGGTCCCATTACGATCATAACATTAGATATTACCTGAGGGGGGGGATTAGGGTATGCTAGTCAAAACTAATTTAAACACTATACCTTAAATATCTCCCCACCTTATTTGGAACATGGCTCATTAATATTAAGGATCATTTTCTTATCTTTTGATTAAATTGATCAAATTATCGATTCACTCGACCCCTTATTACTATATATTCATTATGGTTTCATTACTAAATCTGGATGTGCCTGAAGTGGACTATGTTTTTCAAGGATGCCTATGGGGATACTTCTCAACGACAATATTTCGAAAGTAGGGGAGGAATGTGACATATAAATTATATGTTATGAACCATTATATATTTTACATAGCCTTGGATCATGTTTATGACATAATATTGGAGAGTTATAGGTTCATGAGTATCCGGAATTGTATGGTGGGTAGTGGAGAAAGGGGGTGTGGGGGGGAGCGAGTGGAAGTGGGTGAAAGGGATGGGGGAAATAGGGAAGTGGGCAGGGGGTGACCATGGTGGGGGTGCAAGGGGATGAGGGGAACATGTGCGGGGGAAGGGGGTGTGCAGTGATGAGGGGGCATGGGAGGGGGTGTGTTGGGTGAGGGGGGAGGGGTGTGCATGGGAAGGGGTGTGTAGTGGGGAGGGGGTAGTGGGGGGGCTTCAAGGTGCATATGGGGGGTTCAAGTTTGGTTGGGGGTGTTTTAGTGGAAGGGGGTGAAATAGGGACAGGGGTACTGGTATAGGGGGAGGGGTGAATGATCTTCTTGATAAAAAAACATCATGAGTTTTAACGAATAATATAGATATTGTTGATTCAATGTTTTAGATAACCATCAAAACAGAAATCATTGTGATTTGAGCTGAATGAGTGATGTTTGAAAAATAAAGAGCTTTATTAATGATCATGTTACTTAGCATTTGGATTTACATATCCATCTGAATATTATTTGTTCATTATTTATTATGGATTCATGTATCATTTATCATCTTTAGTTGAATAACTGATCACATATATATCAGAATTCATTATTTCTCATTTCTTTTCCCACTATTCTCTTATAGTTGGATTCTTATGGTGGGGTAGGTTCACTCCACCAACATATAAGATAGTGAGTTCAACATTGGATTTTTGTAAGGTTTATTTTGTTTTTATTCATTGGTCCAATTTTATTTTCAGCATTTATTATTTTAGGGTTCCTTTTATTTTTGTAGTGCATTTTGGGTTTCATTGAGGTGTATTCTAGTCTCCATTTAAGAAGGCTTAAATGTGTATGCATAGGTAGACATATACATATATAAGTTCTCCTTTTAAATATATTCACTCATGGAAGTATGAATATATATATTAGGGATAGGTATGCTTATATATAGATATGAAAAATGTTTACATGTGTGTCTGTAAAAGGGTATATGGACATATAAACATATATCTAAGGACCCCCTTGTGTCTATTTGTCTATGAAAATATAAACATAGGGTCTATGGGTCCTTATATATATATATGAAGTTGCATATGAATTCAAGTGGAAAAAAGGATGATTTGAGTTGTTTTCATCCAAAGCAAACACAACATGAGGTCAAGGAAGGTTCCCTCTTTCTAAATCATTAATTTGAATTATATAATTGCGTGATTGTATTGAAAACATGTTTCCATAATTACATTATTTTTTTATAATACATATCTAAAAACCACTATCTTTTTCAAGGATGAATATAAATATAGCCCCTTAACTTATTTATAGTTCGTGTTCAATGAAGTTTACAAATGCTAGTATTTTCTAGATACTAGAACAAGTGTTCTAAAAACCATACATTGATCATACTTAGTGAAATTCATGATCTCATTCATCATCCCATTAAATTCATCCTAAAATACAACTAATGAATTTAAGGATCTATTAGTTAAAATACCATGTTTCCTGACATCTTCTCTGGTATCATGGAAGTAATCCATAATAATATTCTTGAAATCTTTCATAAGGAATGGTGTGAACATTTCAAACTATTGGGACTAAATATGTAAGGATAAAAAATTCAATTTTGAGAAAAAATTATCAACTCCACAATTAAAAATTGAATCAACATAAGGATTTTAGGGGAATGTTATATAGGGTTGAAACATTTTAATGAACTCTTACTATCTTAATACAACACATTATAATGTGTGCAAGATTCCCTTCATTTCAGTCCTGAAAGACATAAACTCATCAAGAAAATCATGAGACAATTCTAATTGCACTATTGGAAGATTTTAAAACATGTTCCATTGAGATAAAACCATATAACAGAGATCATTGAACTCATACTTGGTAGTATAAACATGAGGTTAGTCGTAACTTGTGTTATACAACGCCTCTAGCAGAATTGAAGATACATGCCAGAAGGAGTAGTAGAAGATCCAAGTGTGAAAGAGGTGTAATATTTATGGGAGTATGAACCCCTTGAATATCTAATGTATTTAATTGAAAATGATAAATATTTTTTAGAATTAAATTTAGGTGAAATGATATTTTTCACAAAAACCCTACTACACATTGTTTTTTCACACGATTCAAAAATTATGTGAAAACCATTATAAATGGATATTTCCCCCATCAGAAATAGTCCAAATGGGTGTTCACCTAATCTTGCATGCTTTCAGACAAACTATGTGTAATTTTAGGTTCCCCAATATACAGTCGCATTGTTTAAACAAACCATACTGCTTGGGTCACATAGATTCCACTAATCGTTCTAGCCAAAACCCTCTCAATCAAAGAGGGGTACCACAGAAAGTTATGATCTCATGTTTTATTTTGTAATATCACACTCCCACTCAATGTGAGGTCATATAGATTATCTAATAACACATCCCACTCACTACGATTTACTTCACATAAACCCTGTCAAATGAAAACCATCTCACTTTGGGTGAGGTCTTGTATCTTATATTATACCACAAAAATTTCACTCAAGGTGAGTTATTTCTTCTCATCTCATTATATCATCCACTCATATTGGTTGAGTTCTCATGTATCATCTCATATCACCATTCTATTATTTAGTATAGGTCCAATATAATATCATGGACCATGACTATCTCATGCATGACATGTCATCCATGAATATAGAAAGGGAGTATGAAATACATAGTGAACACCACCACAAACCAAGCACATGGCTATCCAGTAAGCCATAACTAGTTCCCCAGAAAATTATACCCCAATATAAACTCATAATTAACAATTTTTTTCGTTATTAGGCTTGGTACCTTGTGTACCTAGACATAGTAATGGACGGGTCTTAAAAATAAGTGGAATGGAATAAAAACTCTCTAACTTCTACATGATTATCACATGAACCCCCTGGACACCTAGATAGGCATCAAAACTCTTAAAGAGACATCCAAACACTCAAATTATTATTCTAAATACCACTTCTGGAAACAGTCACTATGTGGTGATTAAAAATTCATTTTTTTTGAATTCTCTGACTCATAAAAATATAAGTAATTATAAAATCACCAAAAAATGGATACAACTCCTTGGAATGTATTCTAGATCCTCCAAAAAATCAATATTTATTATTAAAAATGGAAACAACTACTAATTCCAAATTATTGATTGGATTTATAGAAATCATCCATATCCTGATTTTGGTGAAAATATGTGTTTTTTGAAAAAAACATCACGAATAATACTTTATTCACATATTTGATTAAGTGGATGAAGTAGAATGACATGTGGAGGGTGGAATGGGGGTGCATGGGGTGGGTCAGGGGTGTGGGGTGGGTAGGGGAGGGCAGGGGAGGGGTAGGGGTCTTTGTTTGGGGCAAGGGGATGGGGTGTGCATGTATGGGGTAAGGGGTGGTGCTGGGGGAAGGTTGTGTTGGTGGGGGCTATAGGGGGTGTACAGGTGGGTGTAGGGGGCTGGGGGTGTTCTGGGGGAAGGGGTAGGTGGAGTTATGGTGGGGGGTTAGGGGGTGTTCTAGGGGTAGGGGAGGGGGTATGTAGGTTGTGGGGGTTTTGGGGGTAGGGGGTGTGCCGGGGGAAGAGGGAGAGGGTGTACGTGTGGGGGGAAGGAGGAGGGGGTGTGACCTAGACAACCATACCTCTTTGTGTCCGGCACCGTATGTCTTTGAATCTTATTTTAAATTTCTAGTTTTTTATCATGTTGATGTTTCTTCATCATTTTATACTATAATTGATTCTTATTTTTAAATTATTAAAATAATTGTGCCTTTGTGGTGTTATTGATGTGCATGTAGGGTCATAATGGAATGAATGACATAAATTATTTGTTCCTTACTTCTTTCATTAAATTATGGCATATTTAATATTTAGATTCTTCTTTATTAGATAACTAATCTCAAAGCCCCATATTGGTCATTAGGTGTTTGTATGCTATTACTTTTTGACTTTTCACCCTTACCCCTCACAATGTTGTATCAGATCCGAACTTATTTTCATTTTTCATCAAACTCATTTCTATTTTCAATAACTGATTTTCTGTATTTCTACATCATGATCACTTCATAAATTGCCCCTATTTATCTAATATATTTGATAAGAGGCAAGTTTATATTCATAATTCCCCTGCATTTGAATTCTATTATGATAAAAAAATTTATTCTATGGATTGCTCATATTTTAGGGGTGTACACTTAGCCTTGTATGCAATAAATAGACATATAATCATCTTGTAAACTATTCAAAAACATGGTTCGAAATCCAAAAATTTGATTATGATAATGACATTATCATTTGAATAAAATTTGATGACATCCCATCTAGTTCATCAGAGTTTAATTGATTCCATATTTAGGCCCATGAAACATATTATTACTAGAAATAAAACTAGAAATGTATAGCAAAACTAGCATGGATTAAGTTCAATCTACATTTCCTTATTAGTTAGATTAATTGGGTTAAGATTATTATATCAATAAAAAATCCATGTTCATGTTTGATTCATCATTATTCATGTGACCACCCTTGAATATATAGTAATTAATATTCTTATGCTTCATAGACTTCTTTTTCTATGTTTTATTTTTTGTATGTGGGTTTTTCTTCTTCATGTACTCTATAAAGGAACATTCATACTTATTTTCTTTTTCATCCAACCTCATTGATTACTCAAATTTTTCTATATATAAATCCATGAAAACCTTCTGAATATGTTTATTTTTCTTCATAAATTTTTATATGTCATTCCCTGTAACCTTTATATCTTATTCGAAATGAATTTTAATTATTTATCAGTTCCTCATACTTAGGTAATCTTGTTGTTAAAATTTTAGTGTGTGTTTAACATCCTTAAATCATCCAAAATTTTTATTTTCTTCCATAATGTTACCCAAAAGTGGGGTGCAAGGGGGGTCTACAGGGCAGTGGGGAGGGTGCAGGAGGGGTGCAAGGGGGTAGTGGGGTTTGGAAAACTGGAAGGGGAGGGGGTAGGGGGTCTCTAGGGAAGTTGGGAGGGTGTAGGTGGAGTGCAAGGTGGGAGGGGGCATGGCATGGTGGTGTAATGTGGGGTGGGTTATAGGTTAATGATGAATCCATGAATGAATAACCTTTAGATATTCACCCAATAAATTATAGTGTTCCCCCTATGTAAAAATTTTTCATTTATTTTTTTATGAATTAAAATAATTTCCCCCTTTCATGAAATCCATACATGAATGTACATATAAAATAATAAAATCATTAAATATATATTATTTAATATTTTAATAATATCCAAACATTATTACACTATCATTCTTATTTTATTTTATTTAGACCATAAGGCTCTTACTATTGATCTATATTCTAACATTTTTTCCTATTTATGATCAATTTTTTGTTCATGAATCATCATTCAAAATAATATTTCAATATTTTCATTAATTATATGTGTTATAATTTGTATGAATTATGTTTATCATGGTTTTTTATTATTAACATAATGATATTATAGGAATCACAATATAAAAATTGAATGTTTTCATTAATTAAATGTGTTCTCATTTGTATGAATTTTCTTTATCAGGATTCGTTGCTCCTTCCCTGATTTAGGTGCATAAACCAATGCATATTTCAATCATCATGATGAAGGTGTTGGTGGTGGAGGTGGTGTTTTGAAAAGAGGTGATACTGATATTAGTGTTTCAATAGGAGATGATGAGGGTCATGATGGTTCAGGTGATGTTGATATTGAGGTATATTTCATATGTAAATTTTATTATTGGTTTACAAATTTTATTTTATCAAATAGTTATTTTTATTATGATGATATTGATATTGATTTTTTACATTGTTTATAGAAGATGTGAGTACTACAATAAGGTGAAAGTATTATGGAATCATTTAGTGATTAAGTATAGAATAGTAGGAATAAAATTACATTGTTATTAAGTATGGAAGTAATGTATAATTTCCATGGTTTGGAATGTGTAATTAGTGTCCATGATCCATGGTTTAACCAACGGTGTTGTATGGGTGGGGAGATAGGAAGCGGGAGGGGCATGAGGGTGCATGGGGAATGGGGGGTCTGTATAGGGTCTTCAAGGGTTTTCTACGGTCTAGGGGGTGACATGGGTCTGTCCGGGGGGGGGGGGGGCTGTCCAGGGGAGTGTAGGATTTGGTCTATCCTAGGGGGTTGTCCATGGTATGGGGGCATGGCATGTCCAGGGTCTGTCTATGAGGGGGGTCTATATAGGGGAGTAGAGGTCTGGGTATATCCTGGGGGGAGGTCTGTCCAGGGTCTGTCTGGGGTGTGTCTAGGGTATGCGGGTGAGGAGGTGTCCATGGACTAACCTAGGGGGGACGATCTATATAGGGTGTATCTGGGGGTTGTCCAGGGGCTCAGAGGGCATAGTACGTTTCCATTTGAATAATATTTTACCTTCTATTGTATGCAACTTCGATTTCAATCACACCGCAACCAATCAAACTAGCTAATATGAATAGTAATACCCACTTTTTTGAAATTTTATAAATATTATCTTCCAAAATGGACTTCTTTTTTGGATTCGAAATATCAAAATTCGCTTAGGGTGAATTTTTGTTATTTTTCAAAAAACATTCAATTTTTTGATGAATACTAAAAAAAACTCTGTGTTATTGGTTAAAAACGATTTTTTATTTAAAAAATTAGTTATTTTATTTTAAATTATTTTTGGTCAAAATGGATACAAAATATCAATATATATTTTCAACTGAATTCATTGGATTCATTTTATAATATTTTAAGATATATAAAATTTTCTCGTACTTTTTACCCTCTTTTACCAACCACCAAGGAGCATTTCCAAATTTGTATAAAACATAATTTTACCGCTATTGTGAGTTGAATTTAAAAAATCCAAGAGGCAAAGTAAAAATCATTAATTATAAAGTGGTTCAATAAGAAGAAAATAATTTTTTGTGAATAGTATCTTTTAACTCTTATTTTCCACGGTTAAAAATAAATAGGATAATTTAGGGTAAAAATGATATCATAATTACCTAACACGTGTCTTAATTCTATTGTATAAGTATAATACGACCATAAAGTACCTTAGGAATAAAATATGATCCCATTTTTTCCACATGGATTAGATTTGGACATTTATTATTATTTTATTCTTTAACAAAATCATTTTTAATATTAGGTTATACATAATATAAATTCGACTATAAATAATTATTATAAAGATAATAATATTTATTAAATAATAATATTTTTTTATAATTTTCAGATATTAAATAATTTAATTTATTTATGGCACAATGATGAAGCCGTAACTACCTTAATAAAAAAATATTAAAATAACTGATATAATAAATATAAAAATAAATTTAATTTTAAAATTTTGATGAATTATACTAATTTTCTAGGTTAACAAGGCATGTTTTTATTGAACATATGAATTTAGTTCGATATAAAAATGTTGTTAGGAAATTAACAAAAATCATTTATTAAATAGTGTCAAAATTGACATAATTGGGTTTTTAACAAATTATATATTATTTGATGATATAATTTTTCTAAAAATCTATTGTTCATAAATTGGGCCTTAATGATATTATGTATGTCATTAATGAACCTATTTAGGCTCTCTTGATAGGTTATAGTAGTTTTATTAACTATATAGTATAAAAATACAAAGAGACATGGTAAATTTCAAACTGTTTAACTAAGAGATAAATCTAAAAGATAATGTTAATATGGTGACCCATACCTATCAAAAACCTACTTTTTGAGAGTTTTTCGACCAATCCCCACCATATCCATTAAATAAATAAATTTCTAGAAATAAAAAACTGAATAAGATTTAATTATAAAATAATATTTCAAACTTTTCCAAAAGTGACCATCACCTATCTTATAAAAGGGCACATCCCCTACACTCAAATTCAAACCATCTAAGCCATTTGGCTTAGACAAAACATGCCCAAATGTCCTCTCAACTATACTAACTTCATCTTAGAGACATTTATATATTCTGAAATCCAACCTAACGAGCCCTTTTAATCAAATTAAAAAGAAGAACCCGAAGAAGAGATAAATATTTCATCACCTCTTCATAGATCATTTCTTCTTCCACTTCCACTTTCTATGTTGTTTCCATTATAAATTAATAACTACAGTATCTTCTATATATTGTGATGTTATTATAAAAATGTAACAGCCCTATTCATTCTTCTATCCATCCTATAAATGACAATGTCACCATAAGTGCATACGTACGGATTACTATCTCCATGTCGTGGTGTAGTTTGTTATACAAACACTTCATCATGTGGATTGGTATAATAATGAGTATAAATGATGTAAATAATAAATATAATAGTATAATTATTTTTTATATACAATACATCATCCAATTATATATTATTTTAACATATAAAGAATGATATTGTCTCTCGTGCGTACGTACAAATTACCGTCCCCACAAACATGATGAGATTCATTCCCCATGGTATCCATTCAAGACTAATTTTAATTAGATGACTACAAATAATGTTTAAAGACTTAATATCATTCTAAATATTAATTATATACTTATTATCCATAAAACATTACTTACTTAACAAATCATATAATGGAAAATGATTTAGTTAACACCTGAAACGATGATACTACTGAAATATCATTAACGAAGCAATTTTAAAAGATCATATATGATATCATAATAATTCATATAGTAATTGTATAGTTTAATAACATTGATTTCACCATAATAAAATAGTTTATCCTACCCTCGACCAAGGAAATGTACAAGGTAATGGTTAATTTCACAATCTCTTTATTATCCAAGGTTGTTTTTATGTAAGTATCTATTGTGACCTCTTTATCATCCACATCAATGATTCCTAAAAATGTTTTCCAACACATTTTTACTATTTACTAGACTATGTTTTAAATTCATTTATAACATATTTTGACAATTTATTAATTTTTTTGAAAGGAATATTTCCATCATTTTCCATAAATTTAAATTATGACCTTTGCAACAAAATTATGGTAAGAATGATTTTTTAACATACATAGTGGGTGTAGCTGTAATCCACTGTTATAAGAACTTCAAATCATCACGTACAAGCTTATAAGAATTTCCTATAAATAAATATTTTCTTTTATAATAATATGAATTTTAAATAATTTAATAATAGAAAGAGATATTTCTAATAAAATGTTTTAATGTAATCTATGTCAACATCCATTGATGGATTTTAAGCTTATTTAATGTTGAGTTATTATGACACAAAGAATCCATATTGTATTGATGGTTTTGTGATACATTTTACTATGGATGTGTTATTTTTATACCATTACTGGTTTATGTATTATGTATTAACATTTATTATATTAGTTTTAATATGAATGTTTATGTTATGTTTTAAACTTTTCATATGTGGAATGCATTTGACATAGTAATTAATGGGTGGAGCCTACTATAGAATCTTTAAGCATTAGATGGTCTCATGAGAAAAACTAGTTTCTTGGTACAAGGCCTTGCGAAAATATATTTTTTAGTCTCGGGACAAGGCTTTGACTATGCAGTTAAGAAGTCTAGAATTATGCATTCCTTCGTTATTAAAGTGGCTATTGATATTACATGTGATTATTCAGCTAGTATAATATACATGGGAATAAGTTAATGAAATTATTTTATTTTATATTTTCCATATAATGATTATGTTAAAGTTTAAAATGATTTTGATTTAGAGTTATATATTTCTTTAATTGTTTATGCTTATTTATGAATGTTTACCCTATATTGTTATCCTTACTGATCATTTAAGCTCAACCATTTCTATATTTTATTTTTCCCATGATGCGCAAAGGTATATTATGACTAACATGCATGCATAGTCAAAGGGATACACTGGTGTCCAATGGATACTATGTTGTTGTACCGTTTCATTTTATAATGTAATGTCAAATTTATGAATGTATCATGTATTTCCATGGGTACTAAAATAATCGGTCTTTCAGGACATGATTCCTTGTATCAAGACAATGTTATGTAATAATGCACCGAATCCTGGTAACTAGGGTCAGGGCATTATAGTTAGTATCAGAGAAGGATTAGTACAATCCTTGGATGTTAGATTTAGAAAAACTCAGATTACATATCATTTCTCTATGACAGAATTTGAGGATTATTATAGAAAACAATTATAGGATTTTGGTACAGAAGATATTTAGGGAGATTTCCATGAAATACATCAATGTTCGGATACAAGCAGGTAGAGGTGGATCAGGCATAGATGTACCTAGGGGTAAAACATGAAAAAATAATTTTGAGCTAGACTCTAATGGGAACTGGTGAACGAAAATGGGCCTTACTGCACTCATGGTTTTGATACTCCCGGGGGATATGCTTCAGATAATTCTAATTTTCATTAAAAACCATTATAAATGGTTTATATTTATATACATCCATAACGAAAACATTTTTTTGAATATGTATTATATCCATAAACTGTTCAATTTTTGTTAACTCTTCTATATGTTGGAATTATATATTTTGATTGGTAAACTAATCTAGTGTATTCCATTGTTTAGAAATTGATCCTAGTGGAAGGAAAAAAAACCATATCAATTCATGTAATCCATTTTTGGATTTCCCTCCTGCTCATGATAATTATAGTGGTGCTGGTGAACCAACTTGTGCTGATTGGCTTATCACCATACTGGGAAAACTCACTAATGTTATTAATAATAACCTTACACATATAGGGCACCCTGATCCACTACTCAGAGGATCGATGTTAGAATTATTCATGAGGAAACAACCACAAACATTAAATGGGTGTAAAAAACCATTACTAGTTTAGAAATGGATAAATTTCATAAAAAATATTTCAATCTTAGGAGAGTAGTGAAAGGGAAAAAGTTGTCTTGGCAGTTTATCACCTCACTGGATATGATGATCAATAGTGTTCATTGATTAAAAACTCAAAAGAATATGATGAAGTATAAAATATGGAATAGAGGGATTTTAATGTTATTTTATTAGAGAAATAATTTCCTCATGACCATCAAGCCGATATGGAAAAACAATTTCTAGGTCTAATGTAAAAGGAGGATGTGGATGTCACAATGTAAGAGGATATCTTTACAAGTATAGAAAGGAATGCTGATAATTATATACAGAACCAAATAAGTAAAAATTATCATTTATTTGATGGGTTAAAACCATTTCTCTTTCAAGAATTATTCTCACATTCCTTCACGTCGTACGGAGATATTGTCTCATCTGCTACCAAGATAGAAAATGAATTCTCTATGTATTACGATATTAAATCAATGAAAGTGAAGAAGTGATCTGTTGAAGACTCTGTAAACTAAAATATGGGGAATAAGGTAATAGTTAAATATCCATCCTACATTAAATTTGGGAAGAAAGACCCTGGTATATGCCTGAAGGTAATGAGAGTCTGTTACAAGTGTGGTGAAAAAGGGCACCAAGCTCGTGATTAAAAGGGGACGAAAGTGGCTGTCAATATTTCATGATAAAATTGTACAGAAAGGGGGCACCATGCAAATTAATGTCCTATGTTCCAAGGAAATATACCTTAGAAAATGACCAAGGATAAATGAAAAGATTATGTTATCACTATTGTTGAGGATGATTCTCTGAAAGATGCGGTGGTAGGCAATTTAATGGTTTTCAGTTTAGAAAATGTTATATTTGATTTTGGATCATCGCATTGTGTAATATCATCCCAGTTTCCTAAAAAAATTAGATATTTCCAAATTTATATAACAAGAGAGTTTTCAATAAAAACTCTTATGGTAAGTACCATTGAAATAATTTTTTATGAATTTGGTCCCATTTAGGAATATAAAAATTATTTATCTGCTAATATCATTTCCATATCCATGTTTATATTTGATATAATCCCCATTATTGATTGTGTTTTGGGCCATGATGTGAAAATTAATTTTATGAAGAAGGATGTTACAATTTTTTGATGATGATAAGGAGTACCTTAAATTTAGAGAAGAAACTTCACCATCTAATTCCAATCTAGATTCGCCCCCAATAACATAATTAAATTAAATTATTAGGGAGGAAGTGAATGAAATAACTGTGGGTGAGGAAAGGAATATTCCAATAGAGGATGAACATATTGTACAAGAATATGATGATGTGTTTCCAGAAGATTTTCCTGGACATCCTCTAGAATGAGAAATTGATTTTTTTCATTGATTTAATTTATATTTCAAGGCACATATTGAAGACCCCTTATAGAATGGCCACTGTGGAATTAGTGTAACTAAAGATGCAATTAGAGGAATTGAGTACCAAGGGATTTATTCACCCTAGTGTTTCTCTATGGGCATCCCATGTCGTTTTTATTAAATTTAAAGACGGATCTATGAGGTTTTGTATTGACTAGAGGGATATCAATTCTAAAATAATAAGGAAAAAGTATCCACTACCTCACATTTATGATTTATTCAACCTACTTCATGGAGATCAATATTATTCAAAGGTTTAACTTCGATCTGGATATCATCAGTTGTTTGTGAAGAAGTAAGACATTCCGAAAACAACATTTCAAACTAGGTACTGGAATTATGAGTATACAGTAATGCCTAGTGAGAATTCTAATTCACCCTCTCAGTTCATGGATCTAATGAACATTTTTTTTGAGGAATATTTGGATGAATAAGTAGTGGGATTTATTGATGATATCCTTTAATACTCCAAAATCTATGAAGATCAGTAAAATCACTTTCACACCATTCTGAAAATCCGCGGATGAAATGAATTATACAGGATGTTTAGAAAGTGTGAATTCTCGCATCATGATATTTCTATTCTTGGCCATATTGTCTCTAAGGAAAGAATATTTATTGATCCTTTAAAGAAAAAGGCAATCCATGAATGTCCACCACCTATGATTATAACTAAGGGATGCAGTTTTATTGGTTTATGAGGTTATTATTGGCATTTTGTCCAATATGTTTCCCGATTGGAGAACCCCATAACCAATATCACATGTAAAGGGGTTAAATTTTTTTGGAGAAAAGAGTGTGAAGAATTTTTTGAAGAATTTATTAGTAGATTAATTATTACTCCAATATTGACTCTAGCATCAGGAACGATCAGTTATTTATTTAAAGTGATGCTTCAATGAAAGGTCTAGGTTGGTTATTTATGAAGAATGATAGATTTATTGCCTATGTATCACAACATCTAAAAATTCATGAGTAAAACTAACCTACTCATGATCTTGAGTTAGCATATGTAATCTTGATATGAAAATAACTAGACACTATCTTTATGGTGAACAATATGAGATTTATACTGATCGCAAGAGTTTGAAGTATATTTTCTCACAAAAAGAACTCAACATGATGCAAAGGAGAAGTATTAAACTACTAAAGGATTATGATTTCAAAATACCCAACCGCTCGGGGAAGGCATATAAGGTGGAAGATGCTTTGAGAAGAAATGACCATAGAGTTTCGAACACGATGAGAATTCAAAGGGATACTATTATCATGGATCTAGTGAAAATGTATTTCAGAATAATCAGGGAAGTTGAAACATCAATACTTTTTTAAATAGTAGCCAAACCAACTTTACTAGGAAGGATAAACATTTTTCAAGGTGATGATGAGGAGTCCCAAAAGGGGATTAAAGCTGTTAATTATGGGAGATTGAGTGACTTTAAATATAAAGATGGAATTTTAAAATTTGGGAAGAGACATTGTGTTCTTGATATACCTGATCTAAAAAGACAATTATTGGATGATTCTCATAGCTCCAATTTATATATATACCCTAGTATCACTATGATGTTTAGATATTTAAATGAACATTTTTGGAAAGACTATATAAAGAGTGATATTGCTGATTTTGTGTCATGGTTTTTTATTTTTCAACAAGTGAAATCTAGAAGGAAACTACCAGAATGAGTATTGGAACCTCTTCCCATACCTGAGTGGAAATGGAATAATATTATGATTGAAATTGTCATGGGTCCATAAAAGACTCATAGAAGGAATGATGAAATATGGTTTATTTTTTATCATCTAACCATGTCATAACATTTTCATACTACAAGAGAAGATTTACCACTTGAACGTATGAATGGACTATATATTAATGACCTTTTAAGACCTCATTAAGTATACTTATCGATTTTTTCTGATCCTGATCCTCATTTCACGTCAAGATTATAGATAAGTCTTCAGAATTCCCTAGATACCAGTGTTTGTTTGAGAAATTCCTATCACCCTCAAACTGATGGAAAATCAAAATATACCATTCAAACCTTACAAGAAATATTGAGATCTTCCTCAGATGACATTAAAGGTTTGTGGGATCAGTATTTACCTCTGGTAGAATTTTCCTATAACAATAGAATTCATTCAATTGTTCCAATGAAACCATATGAAGAATTTTATGGAAAGGGATGTTGCACACCAACATGTTGGGATGATGTTGGTGAAAGAAAAATCGTAGACCCATAACACATTGAGGAAACGATGGAAAAGTTGAATGTAATTCAAAACAACATCAATGAAGCTCAACGTAAGGAGAAGAGTTATTCTGATTATCGAACGTATGATTTGGAGTTTCTGGTATGAGATAATTTTTTATAAAGGTATCTCCATAGAAGGGAATTATAAGATTCTGTATGTAAGGTAAATTGAGTCTCAGGTACATTGGAAATTTCGAAATTCTAGAATGAGTTGGGGTTGTAGAAAACCATTTGGATATGCTACCAAGTCTCTTCAAAGTTCATGACGTGTCCCACGTATCATTATTGGGAAAATACATGTCTGACCCAACACATGTACTCACATATGAGGAATTAGAACTGGAACCTGATCTGTCTTATTGCAAAGTGCATGTCAAGATTCTTTATACAAGAGAACAAGTGTCGAGAAACATGACGACTCGTCTGGTAAATGTTAATTGGTGATACCATAAAATGGAAGAGGCAACATGGGAACCTGGGGAACATATGATGAAGAACCACCCAAATAATTATATGTAGAAAATATCAAAAAAAATTGAGGGTAATTTTATTTTAAGTAATGTAGAATGTAACACCTCAAGCTTCCACTATACGTTTCCCTTTGAATAATTCAATACCTTGTGTTGTACACAACATCAAGTTTAAACACACTTCAACCAATCAAATTAGCCATTATGAATATTAATACTGAATATTTGAAATTTTATAAATTTTATATTTCAAAATAGACTTCATTTTTTTGATTCTGAATATCGAAATTATCATAGGGTGAATTTTTGTTATTTTTCTGAAAATATTAAATTTATGATCAATAGTGAAAACACTATGTTACTGGTTTAAACCGACTTTTTATTTAAATAATTAGTTATATTATTTTAATTTTTTGTAGTTCAAAATGGATACATGATACATATATATGTTCAAATTAATTCATTGTAGTCATCTTATAATAACTTTTGATATATAAAATTTTATCCCACTTTTTACTGTCATTTACCCATCTCCTAGGAGCATTTCTAAATTTTATAAAACATAATTTTACCACTTATATGAGTTTAATTTCAAAAAAATGAGATACATGGTTATTCACAGTAAGTAAAATATGGTAAAATAAGATGAAAATAATTTTTGGTGAATACTAACTTTTGACTTTTATTTGCTGCGGCTAAAAGTAAATAGGGTAATTAAGCGTAAAAACGATATCATAATTACCTTAACACATGTCCTAATTCTATTGGATAAGTATAATTCGACCAAGAAGAGCCTTAAGAATAAAATATGATCCCATTTGTCCACATAGATTAGATTAGAACATTTATTATTTTTTTATTTAAAGAAGAGTTAAAATAGTTAAAATCATATTTTAATAAGTAACCCATTTTAAATATAGGGATACAAATAAGATAAATTAGACTATAAATATATATTTTAAATACAAAAATATTTCCCAAAAATTGATATTTTATTTATAATTTTTATAAATTAAATAATAAAATTTATTTATGACACAAAGATGACACAATAATTTCCTTAATAATGAAAAACTGAAATATTTGATATCATTAATATCAAAATAAATGTAATTTGAGACTAATGATGAATTAAATTAATTTTAAAGGTTATTATGACAATTTATTAATGAAAATATGAATTTATTTCGAATTAATATAGTTTTTTGGACTTTTAAAAAATAATTAATTAAAATTTTCAAAATATCCATAATTGTGTTTTTTAAACAAATACTATATTATTGGTCAATATAATTTTTCAAAAAATCTAAGTATAGACTAAAGAGAATTAATAATATTATATATGACATTAATGAACCTATTGCCCTTATCTTGGTAGTTTATTTTATGTTTATTAACAATATAATATAAAAATAGAAAGAGACATGGTAAATGCCAAACAATTTAACTAAGAGTAAAATGTAAAATATAAGGTTAATATGGTGACCCAACCCTATCTAAAAAATATTTTTTGAGATTTTTTGGACCCATCCCCACCATTGTCTTTTAAATAATTCATTTGGGATCTATTATAATACAAAATTAATTTTATTATGAAATAATATTTCAATATTTTCCTAAAGTGACCCTCCCTCAATTATAAAAGGGCTACTCCCCTCCTCTCAAATTCAAAATTTCAAAGCCCTTTTGCCCCAAAAACCCCTACCAAAATATACTCTCAACACTCCTCCATTAATATTATAGGGCTTCCATTAGTCAGAAATCCAACATTGGGAGCCTTTTTGATCAAATCAAAAGGATGGACCAAAAAAGGAGGTAAATATTTCATCACCTCTTTAAAGTTCTTTTCATCTTCCACTTCCTCTTTCTTTGTTGTTTAAATTATAAAATAATAACTCCAGTATATTCTATATACTATGATATTATTATAATAATGGTAAAACCTTATTCATTATTCTATCCATCCAATAATTGAAAAAGTCTGCATATGGGTGTACGTAAGGATTACCATCTCCATGTAGTGGTGTGGTTTGTCATTCAAAACAATTCATCATTTAGATGCGTATAATAGTGCGTATAAATGATTTCAATAATAAATATAACATGATAATTTATCTGTATATATCATATAAAATACAATCATATATTATTTTAATATCAAAATAATCATATTGTCACTCATGCGTACATACGGATTAAATATTCTATGTGCTCGACTACTACAATTATTGTTCAATAATTGCTTCAACATAACACCAATACCAATATCAAAAGGCTTTGACTTTTGATTACTCAAGTGGTTAAGGACACCACAAACAACACTTATAATTTAAACTATTATATGGCTTTAACAGTAATACACTCATATGGGAAATACATATGAAAATAAACGCACATAAATCACAATATTTAATGGTTTTAAAAAATAGTTACTCACAATTAAAAAAATTATATAATAATCATATAATGTAATATAAACCATTAAAAGTCCTTAACATAACCAAACTCATATGTGAAGTTTCATAATTACATCAAAACATTCCAACCATTATTAAATAATCATATGAATAAACATGGGTCAAGGGGAAATCCATCTATCCCATACACTAATTTAATTTAATACCTTTTAACAATAGGGAAACTTCATTATTAATTAATATAAAATTTAAATAACCTACAAATGGGAAGTAATGAATTCCACTCAGTCATCTAACTCTAAATGGTCATAATCAATAATTCAAAGGAAACACACTCATGGGGTGGCCCAAATTCATTGTAAAAAACTTATTTTAGGATCTAAATCACTTAACCAATTACCTATAAAACAATATGAAAGAACATGGGTTAATTATTAAGCAATGGAAAAATGAAAAATGGTTATGTGGAACTCCATAACATATAATCAACTTGACAATTAGAAAAAGGAACAAGACCACCAACCTCGTACTTGTACGACTCTCCTCATCCATCGTCATCTTCAATTCAACCTAGAATGAGGTAGATATACATAATGATCCTAAAATCTACGAATTTTATATCTACGTCGAGAGAAAAAATCATGAAGAATGGATGAAGAGATATCAAAATCTTACTGATTAGGTTCGATCACCTCTGACGGTGATCAATTTCGAGTTCAGATGGATATTCAGGAGGAAAACTAGGTCTTGTGATGCTGGTTCATGAACACAACGAGCCCTAATATCCAAATTACAAATGATGAGGATACTCTCCCTTTTATCTAAAAAAAGATACTAATCAATGTTTACAAATAAGATACAAACAATGTATATATTAAAACTATACCCTTAAATAGAATTCCCTTACACACCATATACATCCATTACATGGGAGAATTATATTGAGAAAGTGTTGTTTTAAACAAAACTCCATTTTATTAAAGGGAGATCATTGCGAATTAAACTATATCTCTTTTTGATGATTTTGTTGTTTATAAATAATTGTATTTGTTATTCTAATGATTTTACATTGAGTATATTTAAAGAAATTATTATTATTTATTTCTCTATTTTGGAATAATATTAAAGAGTTTAATCCATGTGAAAAATTTGACAATGTGTTCCGAAATCGTTTTAGTTTGTTCTAGAAACAGTGTTCATGCTCTACATGTTACGAAATAAATTTCATGTTTTTTGAAAACACCATTCATACCCTACACTGGGTAGCATAACATAAGGATAGAATCTTATGTTTACAATATGGAATATCAGAAAATTATGGTTTAAAAACCATATGTTATAGACAATAGTATAGAAGAAGAACCCTACATTTGGAAGGAACATTATGTTTGAGCTATCAAAAAATTATTAAAGAAGAACCCAACAATAGTATGGAATGTTATGTTTTTTTCTTAAATGTATGGTTCATAAAACATACTTTTGAAAATAAACTTACGTTTTATCCAAAAGTATCAATCATATAGCTAGTGTTTGAAAGCTAATAAAATTATGGATTATCAACATTACTTTTATAATGACCCTCAGGGATCATATATCTTATGCTTTTCTAAAAATAAATGTATGGATATTGTATCATACATCTGTGAGTTGATGTGAAAAGTATGGTTGATCAACCTTATGTTGTGAACCTTATGTTAGAAACCATACATTGTAACCCTTATATTTAGAGAATGTATGCTATGCAGTTCAACCCTATGTTTGGTGTCAGATATTTAAATTATTATCTTTTTTGAGTAAGGGTATTTTTGTAGACTATTAGGCTAATTAAATGAAAAATTCAATGCCCAATTTTAATGAATGAATTTGACTAAAACAAAGAAATTTATTTATGATTCAAATGATCGATTTTAGAGGATGATTTCATGCTGAATGTTCAATGGAGTTATGACTGCTATCTTATTCAATCATTTGAATATCGTGATTCTAAAGGAGAATTTTATGGATCAATATTTTTAAGGGAAACAAAATTCATTATTTTATATATATCTGTGATATTTTTTATTAAAAAATAAGGGAGAATCATCATTAATATATATATCATGATCTTGAGTTTTTCACGTCTACAGTTTTATAGAGACATTCGAGATTTACATACCTATTGTTACCAAGATCTATCAAACTCTGTTTTTATGAAAAAGAAGTATCACATTGAAGATTCATCATTTCTACTTTAAATATCGTTCGTGAATGAATTTTTGTTCGAGTTTCTGAATTTATTTTTATATCTATTGCAACTGGATCAACAAAGAACTGTCCTTATCTGAAGAACATCTTTTCTGAAGAAAAATATCTATCTACTATTAGTTGCATGTTGATGAAATTGTATGATAAACATGAATTTTTTTAAAGACAAATACACTTTTTTATTTGGATTAACTAACTTCTCATACATAGTTGGGTGTTATGTTTTGTGCAGGAACAAGAAGGCTATGTTTTTAGCATTTACTTGTAATGGTGTAAACTAGCAGTATTCAGTTGGCGAAGGTCAACTGATAAGAGGAAAAAATATTGAATGTTGCCAATCTCTTGGAGTAGAGAATTGGTGGAGTAGACTAGGGGCCTTATGTTCTCCAAACCACAATACATCCTTTAATCCTTTAACATTTTATTTCCTACTGTATTAACAATATGATAAATATAAAAGGACAGACTCAGACACCATCTTCATTCGTGAAGAATTAGTAAAATTCACACTTCACCCCCCTCTTGTCCATATTTAGTATAACCTGATCCATCATTTGGTATCAGGGGAGGATATTTTTTCAATCCTATAACAAGCAGACCATTTTTGGATTATACAGAGCATGAGGGATGATACACGAGAGGTTATGTCAATGGTTCGAGCTACCAACATCCATGGTCAAAATTATTGATGTTGGAAATCAAGGATGATAATTTACTTGAAGAACCTTGGATTCAAATTATACTCGAAAAATATAACTCTCTAAGTGATCCTAGAGAAACATGAAACATGGAGTACTAAAAAAGAAGCAGAGTAAAACATAAACTCAAAAGCTATTAATGCAATAATATGTGGTCCTAGACCAGATTAATTCAACAGAATATCTCAGTGCTCGTATGCTTATGGAATGTGGCAGACAATTTCAATTTCTTATGAACAAACTGAAAATTTTAGCAAGATGAGGTATGCCACAACTAAATTGAAATTCGACACATTTTGAATGTTTCATGGAGAAAGAATCACCGAGATGAATGACATGCTTAATGAAATTGTTAATAAGATCACTACCTTGAGAGATCCTATTAAACCACTAGATCATGACCTAAAAGTATTGAGAGTACTTACACCTAGATTGAATGGGACACTAGCATCCATTAGAAAATCATCAATAGTCAAATATCATAGAATGATAGATTTAATAGCAACTCTTATTATGTATTAAGTTGATATGACAGACAAATAAAATCAACATTATGTCTTGATCAATAGATAAAATACTACTTTTAAACATATCAATAGAAGAGCAGAAAGATGAAGAAAATAATAAAAATTAAATTAGAGAATTTTGATGATGCTATGAATATAAGAATATGGGTAACATTAGACCCAACTGTCCTCAATTAAATGAATAAAATAAAAATATGTTTTTCAAAAATATGTTTATGAAAAGAAATGAAAAAGGGAAATGAAATCTACTTGGATTGTTTCTAAAGAAACTAACAACTCATTAATGTATGGATAAAAAAAATAAGAATCAATAATAAAAGAAAATATGTACTTTATGAATGAAGCTGATGAGGTTCATTCTTATTACCCATCTCATTCTAATTTTAGTTCTAATTTCTCAAATAATAAACGTCTATCCTACTGAAACGTGAAGGAAGAAAAATATGATCCCTTATTTAAGAAACATAAATCACTGAAAAATATACACAGTTCTGTTTTAGGAGAAATAGACACTCTGTTAAAAAAACATCATGACATAATTGAAAAATATAACTCATCAAACATAAACTGTACAGATAATGAAACAAAATTAATTTTTTTAAAATAAGTAAAAACATAAAAAAGTTCATCTGTTCTATTTACTAAAGAATAAAATTCACTAAAATAAATTCATGTAAATAATGTGATTAAAAAGTAATGATATGGAATATGTCATAATGGTGAGATACTGAAACTATATAAGTACTATTTTGTCCCAAGTACAAAAGGTAAAATTTTCAACTACTATTGAACAAAATGTCACATATCTAAAGAATCTTATTTAAGGAAACCAAAAATAAGTGGGATTAAGAAATCCGTTATTTCATGAACAATGTATGATTCATTTTATAATAGAAAAACCAATTAAGTCTGGATTCCCAGGTATTTGTGGACTAAAACTATTGGATCCAAAAAAATATGTGTACCAAAACTAAACATTGTTTAAATTCCATTGTAGGAAGTATGTCACATAAAATGAACTGAAATATGGTATATTGACAGTGGTTGCTCTATGAATAATAGTGGAATTCATCAAATTTTAAAACATTAACTCAAAAGGATGGACGATTAGTCACATTTTCTGACAATGATAAATATAAAAATATTGGCATTGGAATAGTTGGAGATCTAGAAGATGTCTCAATTAATAATGTACTCTATATACAAGGATATAAACCCAACCTTATATGTATCAGTCAATTTTTTGATGATGGTTATTTAGTTTATTTTTCTAAAAACTATTGTTTTTTTTGAAAGATAAATTTCTTAAATTTAGATCACCCAGAAATTATAATATTTATACTCTATACATAAAATCCATATGTAAACAAAATGTATAATACATAACTGATAAGATAAATGAATCGTGGATCTGGAATAGATGACATGGACCATTCAAATTATATTATTTTCATTTGTTAGCTATAAAACAATTAGTTTCAGATTTTGTTAGTCTCAAAATTGAAAATGATAGATTCTATGATGCATGTCAACTAGGAAAGAAACAAAAATCATTCTTCAAATCTGTTAACAAAGTTTAAACATCTAAAACCCTAAAACGTATCCATATATATTTTTTGGACCTTCATCAATTTCATGCTTTGATGGTAAATTATATGTAAATGTTTTAGTTTATGACTATTCCAGATTTACTTGGATTTATTTTATAAAATATAAAAACAAATATTTTACTATATTTGAATGTTTTTTCAAAGCTTTCCATAATGAAAAAGGTTTTAAAATAATTTCATTAATATTTGATCATCGTGGAGAATTTTAGAATCTTGAATATAATTCACTTTGCTCAAATATAGGTATTAAACCAACCTTTTCTACACTAATAACACCTCATCCAAAGGAATTCTTGAATGATGAAATAGGATTATTCGAGAAATGGATAGGAATATGCTAAATGAATACAGCCATCCTACCTATTTCTGGGCAGAAGATGAATGTATAGCCTACTATATAATGAATTGAGTTCTAATCAGACTATTTTTAAAAAAACACCCTATTAACTCTGGAATAATAGAATACATAAAGTAAATTACATTAATGTTTTTGGATAAAAGATTTACACCTTATACAGTAAGGAAAATCTTTTTATGTTTGATCCAAAAACTGATGAAGGAATTATCTTAGGATATTCTGTCACTTCCAATGATTATTGAGTTTATAATAAAAATTCAAGGATTATTGAAGAATCATTTAATGTGAAATTTGATTAATCTGATCCCTTTGAGAAAAGGATAGGCCAAAATAATGTATCTAGAACTAATGACAACATGATATATGATATCTTGAAAGATTATTTTGAAAATGATTTAAATGAAATTCAGCCCTGTTTTGAAGAACATGAAATTGAATAACCTAAAAGTCTACTACCTAGACAATCTAGAACCATAAAGAATAATATTTTAAAAACAATTATAGGAGACCTAGACAGTAGAATAAAAACTATAAGAAATATAGGAAATCATATTGAATTATATTAATTTCTATCCCAATTATAACCTAAGACATTAGAAGAAGCCTTAGTTGATGAAATTTAAATGAAAGCAGTGCCAGAAGAACTAAAACCATTCAAGAAAAATGACGTTTAAAAATTTGTTGAATGACCTTAGAACTATTTTTTTATAGAATATGAATCGGTCTTTATAAATAAACATGTTTATAAAGGAATAATAAATACAAATAAATCAAGACAAGTAGCTAAAAGACATAATCAGGAAGAAGGTATAGATTATGATGAGACTTATTCACTTGTAGCTAGATTAGAAGCTATAATATTCCTTTTAGACTATTCATCTAATATAAAAGTTAAATTATCTCATATGGATGATAATTATACTTTTTTAAATGGTTACATATTTAAGGAAGGTTATGTTTTGAAACCTACAACATTTGAAAATTCAAAAAAACCAGATTTTGTTTTAATACATAATAAATCTTCTTATGGACTTAAATAAGCACCTAGAGCTCTGTATAAAAGATTATGTTTTTTAAATTGAAAATTTATTTTACTATTGGGATTTAAGATCCCAAATTGTTTAAGAAAATAGATAACTCTAATATTTTATAGGTTCAAAATTACATAGATGATGTTTATTTTGGTTAAAAAACAAAAAACATTGTCATGAGTTTTCAAATGTAATGAAAAAATAATTTTAAATGATATTATATGAGAATTGAATTTCTTTTTAAGACATCATATTTTTAAAAACAAGTTTGTAAATGTTTTATATCAAAATAAATACATTATAGATTTAATAGGTAAATATGGACATGAAAACAACAATACATATGGAACTCTTATGTGTCAAAATATAAAACATTTTTTGGATGAAACTATAAAATCAGTTGACAAAAAGTTATATAGATGAATGATTTTTAGTTTATTATATCTTAATAATATCAGCCCAAATATAATATATTAATTATTACTTTGTATAGATATCAATCTGATCCTAAAGAATCTCACTTAAGTGATGTCAAAAGAATTTTTAGATATTTAAACGGAACTGTTTTTCAATCTCTTATCTCTAAAAAATATTCTAATTTTATTTTAATCTTATAATTAGATGATGAATTTTGACATTGTAAATTTGATAGAAAAATCACCTCAGGGACTGTTCTCTATATTGTAAAATCATTAGTGTCATGTTCTAGTGAGAAACAACACTCAATTTCCCTGTCATCAGCTAAGGCAGACTATGTATATAGAGGCAGTTGTTGTACACATGTTTTGTGGATGAAAAACCCTCTTATTGACTTTGGAATAAATTTTAATAACACACCTATTTTATGTGGTAATACAAGAGATATAAATATTTCAAAAAAACTCTCGTAATCGTTCTATAACTAAACATATTGATAAAAAGACAACTTTTTCTAAGAGATTATGTCCATAAAAATGATATATTTTTAGAATTTATAAGCACTGAAATTCAATTATCTAATATTTTTAATAAACCACATCCCTCTATAATGATTTATTTTATTAAGGGTGAGATAGGTTTTTTAACTTTAAATGAAATATTAAATTGCATTTTTTGGTGTTTTTTATCTTCACTATAATAAATAATTTAATTAATATTTTTAGAATAATTTACAATTTCATATGTTTTTTTGAAACCTACATTTTATTTTATTTAAATAATGTAATGATTATTATGTATGTAAATGACATGAGAATCAAGGTTGTTAGAAATAGTTTCAAATTCTAAACCCATTCATTTTCTCAAAACCATTCAAAACACCAAAAAACCCTTATAAACTTAATCTAAATATGGCTAATCCATCGAAACCCTACATTTTCAAACCATAATAACTATGAAATAGAAATTTCCAAGACATAGAGAGTCGAGGAAGGAGAATCTATTAATGCCAAGTGTCAACACACTGCATGAAGAAAGATTATACATGGAAAATTAATCAATCAGGAATGGTTTTATCAAAGGGATCTGAAACTTCGGCAATACCTCGATTTTTAAAATCACAAGCAGAATTTCAATGGGGAAAATAAAGAGTTTCTATATGCAGTAGAGAATTTTCAATTTTTCAAATCCATTCCGTTTAGTTTTAGAGATATAGAGGACACCATAGTTGCAAAAAAGGATTATAGGTATTTTTCAATATCATCTTTAAAAATAACTACAATCATAAGCTACCCTCATGAGGTAGTTTTTTATTTATACGTAAAGAAAATTGGAGATGATGAACATAAGTCAGAGGACATTATGTCATTATTATTTCGGTCTACAAGTATAAGAAAAATTCTCATGATAGGGCGGAAACCATATTAGAAGATTCTTGTTATGTTTGTGCAAAAAGGGATTAAACCTAGGGTGTTAGAAATGGAGATGATTTAGTTTCCTCATATGTGTTTAATGTTTTTTATTATTAGTCAAGTAAAATAAAATTTTCCAAGATATATGGTAAGAAATATCAACTACTTCTGTCAACCAAATTCTATAATTTACTTCTATCACTATGGAACGTTCATTTAAAAATTAGTGATTAGGTATGATATGATAAGATTACATGATTCTAGAGTAAGATGCCATCACAACAATATTTTAAATGAAGTCACTCTAAGGTATATTGGAATCTTATGGAGTACTGTGAAAGGAAAGCTTGGGCCTATTGGAGCTAAGGAAGACAGGGACTCAGCTTAGGGGGTGCATCCTTCTATGTTTATGGAAGGCATGGATGAATCCAGATCATGTTGAACCTCAATAATATTGAGATTTAAAGTAGTTGATCCATATTCTAATGAGTAAAGTTGATAAGGAATTCATAGGAAAAGATATTGAGAGGCTCTAACTAGTGAGGAGCCTATTCATGAAACTTATGATTAAACTAATCCTATTCTGATATATAGATTTATTTGAGAACCAGTAGTATAGAAAATTGAACAACCAACAGTTTCCTAGATTGAGGTGACTCCTCAAGTGGATGATGAAATTGTGCCTCAAACTGTTGAATAGCCTAGAGAAGCTGAAGTGGCTAGACCTGAGATTATTTATGAGGAATTAGCCTAATTGGAACTAATTTTAGAGGATCTAGAATTGGATGAACTCGATGAAGAATATTCTTAGGAAGAGAGACATTTTATATATGAGAATTTAGAAGATAATCCTTCTAAAATTCAAACTGAAGTTATTAATGATGATTTTTCTGTGGATGAGTCAGGGAAGAAATCGATGGAATGATTAGTTGAGAATATAGTACACAGAGAAGATGAAGAGAAATCAGATGTTGAATCTCAACCTATAGTGTTGTTAAAACAAGTGGAATCTTAAACTAAGAATCAAGCACATGGTGCCACTTATTCTATGAATGTAGAAGATGAGGAGTTTTATATAAATTTAACCATATTTGTAAAATAAAATGCTATTATTTAAAGAGAATTTCAAAATGAAAATCCTATATTTCAGAAATTGAAAGCCAATTCTTTTTCAAAAAATGAATTTGATGTTTTTAATAAGGATTTGTTGAATGAAGTTGAAAATTTGAAAAATGAGATGGCAAGGAAGTATAATTTGGAAGATTTTATGATTTTCATTTAGCAATAATTTTAAACTATTAGGAACAATAATCTAGGAACCTCAGGTACCTCACCTAATCTGATAAGTAGATTTTGTCCCTTTACATCAGTAATGATTAATATGAATGAAAAATTGTTGGACCTTCAGTGTAACAGTTCTCCATTATCCGTTCTTCTGGATACTCAAAATCATCTTATTGGCTGTCTTACCTCAGAATAACCTGGGGTTATATCTCTATTTAACAGATTGAAATAGAATTAATATCATTATATAGGGAAGTAAGAGAGGTTACATGAGTTTTTTAGATTCAATTTTATTGAAGATATCAATATAACTCATGAATGATGTGATCTCATAGTCTAGTTAGGTGATGGATTGATGAAAAGGTTAGGAATGCATATGTCAGAGATCAAGGAAGTCATTTAGAGGTGCTAAAACCTATTTCCAAACCTTTCTAGACCAACCATGATTGTCATTATCATTACAGTCCATGTAATTATATTTTCAATAAAATATAAATGAATCTAATTTTCATATGTTTTGATTTGTTTTATTGTACTGACTTCTTTAAAATTCTAGTAATCCAGTTTCAAAAATTGATAAACATTTTATCATAACATTTACTTAAGTTCAGTGGAACATTAAAATGTGTTATATTCCTTATTCTATAATTCATTTTGATATAAAAAATGATAGAAAAATGTTAATAAACACAACATATTTCATTGGGTAGAAATATTGATAAACACAAAAAATTTATATATAAATATTTTACTCATTGGGAGAAATGAAAAATTTTTATTTTAATGGGAGACATTTCTGAAAGTTATTTTAATTGAGGAAATTTTGGGATTTTATTTTCTTTATTTATACAGGATGAGATATTATTTTACTTTATAATGGGGGAGAAAATGTAAAAATTAGGAAATAATTTTGATAAAATAAAATATTGTATTTATATTTTCAAAATTCTAAACTATATATTATTAATTTTTAAGATAATTTAATTGGTTATTTCATGGGATTTGGGATCATCAAATAGGGGGAGATTTTTTACAATGTTTTTTTTTCAAAAACACATTATTTTATTAAGGGGAGATTATTGAGAACAATAATCTATATCAGTATGATGATTTTGATGTTCAGAAATACACTTATTTTTTATTCTAATGAATTTACATTGAGTGTATTTCAAGAAATAAATATTATTTATTTCCGTATTTTGGAATAATATTAATGCATTTTATCCTCGTGGAATATTTGAAAATTTTTTCCAAAATCATTTTATCATGTTCTGGAAACACAGTTCATGCTCTATGGGTTCAGAAATGACTTTTGTATGTTCTGGAAGCACTGTTCATTCCCTATGTTGAGGATCATAGTGTGAGGATGGAATCCATTGTTTACATTACAACATATCAGAAAAGTATTGTTAAGAAAAAATACATTATAGACAAAAGTATAGAATAATAACCCTACGTTTGGAAGCAACCTTACGTTTGAGATATCAGAAAAGTATAGAAGAAGAACACTACGTAACTATGGAATATAACGTTTTTTTATTAAAGGTATGGTTCATCAACCATACCTTTGAAAACAACATTACGTTTTATCAAAATGTTTGGGTCATATACCTTACATTTTGAAGCTGATAAAATTATGGATCATCAACCTTACTTTTATAATGAACCTTACGGATCATGTAACTTATTTTTTGCTAAAAATGAAAGTATGGATATCATACCTTATTTCTGAGATATGAAGAGAAAATTATGGTTGATAAACCTTATGTTGTGAAACATACAATATAAACATTACATTATGATACTATCATTTAAAGAATGTTTGTTATGCAGTTCAACCCTATGTTCGGTTTTGGAGATTTAAATTGCACATTTGTTGAGAAAGAATATTTATGCAGATTATTACGCTGATTTGAAGAAAAATTAAAAACCCGATTTTAAAACACGTCTTTGATTGATTCAAATCTGTTTACTTTTTATTAAAATGGTCTATTTTAGAGGAAATTTTTAGGTAGAATATTCTGAGGAGTTATGACTACTCTATTATTCAAAATGATTAGTATCACGATTCTACATGTGACTATTTTGGATCTAAATTTTTACGAAAATAACAATTAGTTATTCTATAATTATATATGATATTGTTTATTAAAAAATAACTATAAATTATCAATAAAATATATTACATGATCTTTAGTTCTTCAAAGCTACATTTTTGCATATTCATTCGAGATTTACAAATCTCCTTCTACAACTATTAATCAATATCTGTTTTTCTGAAGAAAAAGAAGATGAAGAAAAATGTTGAAGATTCATCATTTCTACATCGAAGATATATTGTGAATACATTGTGGTTAGAGTTGCAGAATTTATTTCTATATCTATTTCAACATGATTGACAGAGAATTTATTTTATATGAAGAACATATTTTTTGAATATGTTGATCCATCTACTGTCAGTTGCGTGTTGTATAATCAATGAAGATCAACCGGAAAGTATTTCAAAAAAAATACTCTTTTTATTTTGAGTTAACAAATTCTCATAATAAGATGTATATTTGGATCGTTGTTTGAATCAGAAGGCTCTAATTTAAACATTATTTTTTAAAGGTGTCAACTTCATGCACTTAGTTCTGAACGGTCTATTGATAAGAGGACTAGATAGTGAAAATCACTAAGCTAAAAGAGTAGAGCATTGGAGGAGTGGACTAGGGGCCTACTGTTCCCTAAACCACTATACATCATTACATTCTTTAACTATTTATTTTCTTCTGCATGAACAATCTGATAAAGTTTAAAGGACAGAATCGTTCATCATCTTCATTCAAGAATAATTTTTAAAAGTCACAATTCCCCCGCTCTTGTGCGTATTTGGTATAAACCGATCCAACAAGTTACATGATATGTAATAGTAAGAACACGTCTTGTAACTAAAAAAACTAGTTGTGTAAGTCCAGGAGACTAAATTTAACTTTTTTTACTAATTTTCATCCAAAAAAAACTGAATAGAAAAAATTCATACTTCGAAAGAAGAACTGGTTTCCTACAAACCATAAAAAATACAATGAGGCTGACTGTGTCCAATTCTGAGTTTGAAAGGAGACTCAAGAGAATAAAATATGGATTGAGATTAAATGGATATCCCCCAAGGTGATATAATGTTGAATGGAGGAAAAATGAATGGGATTATGTTTTAATAGATTTTAAGTGAAAAAAGATAATTACCCTAAGAAATTTGTGGCTACATAGTTTGGCGGCATGGTTAGAAAAAATGTGCACCAACCTAATTCCCTTCCCTACTTGTGGGGAACCTCACATGGTTTTTTCAATTTTTTTAGAAAACTCGTAATAAATAGTGTATCATGATCGATAAAATGATTTAGAGAACCTTATATGGGATTATGCATGAGGTGGAATGATTTTGTCAAACTTTGAGACCTCCTCCACCCCTTTGTATAGACCCTGTATAGATAATATAACCATGGATCCCACCCCACACACTTTCTATTAGTAGTGTGACCTGAGTTGTTTTTATAATGAAAATTGGTTTTAGAATCCAAAAGGCCTCAAACTCCCTCTATAAACCCATGGCCTCAATGGGTACTCACATCTGTCCTTAAATATCATTTATACCCAAAAAAATATATTTGCACCTCATAGGAAAACAATACTTCTTAGAATCTCACCCCTTATATTAATTCATCCAAGAACTAACCTTCCATGGATGTTCAAGATTATGATGAGAATATCTCATACCACTGAGGATATACATGGGTCTCACACTCCCATGTCTCATCCTATGAATGACAATGTATTTATAACATTCGTATAAGGTGAACTGATAGGACTTGAAAACCCATTGTTCTCCAGTCTATGATATGAATAGGAATATACTCATAGAACACTTATTATTGTAAATTAACCTCCTCGTGTTGAAAATAATGAGATAGGTATGAATGATAATAGTGAAGATGATATATATGGGTGATGTTGTGCCTAACCCAATACCACTTAGGTAACTGTAACTGATCAGCTACTTACTTGACTATACCCAGAATCTCGAATGACCAAACATATCATGATGAAAGATTACCATATCTCCTAACCCTTCTATATCCCATCTTTAGTGAGGCATGTAATTGAACCTATCCCATTACATAAACTCCATAGGTCATAAATGACAATTCCCCAATGATTTCTGTCGATACTAAGCTATATCCATTTTCTTTTTGACTAACTATAGCATCTATAAAGCCTCAGATATGAGACATAGTCCCTGTAAACCTGGATCACCTTCCTCTAACCATCAAAATTGTGATTGAAATATCCTAATGTATGAATAATTATATGTTTCTATCTAAATAGTATTTTCATAACTATTATTGTTTTAGAACTCAAACAGGGTTATATGCCTCTTCCAAAAGATTTTAAAATCTAGGACGGACGATCACCACTTGTCCTCAGGCTCCAGAATAGAATGCTCTGACTATCCATCAGTCTGAGGGTGGTATTCCATGCCGAAATGTTAATTTTTACCCAACACCATCTATAAACTATACTAGAAAGTATATATAAACAAAAAATCACTATATGATACAATGGTATAAGGAACTCCAGGAGTCCATTCTATCTCAAAATTTAAAACCTACTAATATCATATAAAATTAAGGTCTCCCTAATTGGTAGAAAATGAGAAACCATCTTGAATCAGCCAACAACAACCCAAATGAAATCACTACCTCATGGTGACCTCTGAAAACTAGTCATGAAATCAATCATAATATTATAACATTTCAACTCATTAATTGTTAAAATTAGAAAAATTCATAATTTATTCTGATGTTCTACCTTCACCAACTAATAATTGTAAATCCTTAGCAAAAAACAATCTTCCTCCTATTTTATCACCAACCACCAATACTGGTGATGTAAATGACGATACAACTTTGTAACACTATAATGTACTACCCAAACTGAGGAATGAAACTCATGAATCAACACCCAAATATGTCTACTGGGACCCAAACATGAACAAGTATACATATAAATTCATCTGTATCCATAGTCCAACTTGGAGGTGATTCCTCACCTACAACACTCTCCTCTATGAATAAGACCTCATCATCTGAAATTTTTCTTATTCTGATTCTATCCAAAAGGGTCAATGAAATAGTTAAGGAAAAAATAAAGATATATCCATAATATTTTGGTACCACCATTTGAATATATTAAGAAAAATACATAAGAAACCAGTCTCTACTAGATTCTTGAATTTTTAGTATCTGAGTCATCCTACTCAGTACAGTGGCTAATGCATTTCCCTTTCTAGACATATATGAATGATTGATTTGAAAAGACTATTAGTACTCATCTAACTTTCAATATTTCAAATTAAATACATGATATGTATATATATACATGAGGATATATTGGTCAGCATAAACCATAAATTGATCTCTAAGTAATAAATGTCTTTAACAATGAAATGTGTCAACAATTTAATCATTCTTGAGAGGATGCATCGATTAATTACTCTCATGTTGCATCAACTAAAAAAACATGTAGGCCATGAATCTTAGCCACTACATCATAAATGATCCTAGCCTGATACCTGATGCATATCAATACAAATTGTAGATCATTCCAAACTCCAGAATAATCTACAATGGTACTGAATTCAGTCTCCCTTTCAGCTCCAAAATGTCTCTCTTATAGGTTTATGTCAATAAAAACTTCACCCCCCTCATATTGATGACTTAAAAAGATGCTTATAAGAATGATAATTCATTTATGAAATGATTTTAATATCTAAATATCCCAAATAAGAAATATATGTAAAATAATTTATTAGGATTTTCCCAAGAAACTACAACTCTCTCCTTCGGGTAAACTGATACTACTGTCTCTAAGATAATGTTACACAATATGGGAATCTCATCTATCTGTAAGTGGATCATTGTGATCATAGAATATAATTGATTTTGTATTAGTGTATAAACTATGGTATCAATATTTTAATCATGGTCATGTCTATTATGAGAATACAACCAGATATCTTCCATTAAAACTACGACAAAAGAACCTAGATAAGGATGGAAAACTCAGTTCATTAGACCCATGAAAACTGATAGCTCATTCGTGAGACTAAATTAAATAACCACGGAATTATATAGACTGTAAAGAATGTGAATATATGTAATACTTGTGTTGAAATGGAAAACATATACCAGAAAAATAAATGATCTGAATTCATATTTTGAGAACACCCAATATCCTCAAAGATTATAAAAATAGTTGTTTATCCATGGAAAATGACACCAATTCTTAACCATCAACTGGTTCAATTTCTACTAATCCCCACAAATCCTAAAGGAATTATCTACCTTTTTTGAAAAAATTGCCCATGAAACCCATTGAAAATTTCATTATACATACTTGATAGATAACACCACCTATCTCTTAGGACTTGAACCAAAAAAATCATCTAGGAAAAAATCCATAAAATGATAAACCACTAGATGTAAATATTCCTTATACAATCTATGAAAATCCATATATAAAATATAAATTATGGATGTCATTATTCCCCACCCACAATGATCATGTCCAGCACTACCATCCTGGACATCCCATTCACCCTTGTGAATGAAAACTAACACTATGTTGAAGTGAAGGTCACCCTCAATGATAGAAATCAATATTGGATTTACAAAAAACATTACAGTCCATCCAATGTCTCGAATCAATCACTATTATATCAATTACAAGTTATCATATACAATGTGACAACCACGAACCTCAAGGGGGATCCCCCAGAACTGGTGTAAACTCTCCAATATGATTTCCAATAGAGTATAGAAGGATATAATTCCATCATGAAACTAAAAAATGATCCCAAGTCTCTCCACAAATGGTTCATATAAGAAACCATGTGATGCACATGAATCAATAAACAAAATAATATCATATAGGATACTAAGATCTTACCTCTCACCATAAGTGGAGTGTAACTCTTATCCTCGGGTGTAGGCTCTATAGAATATATAATTCTTAAAACGAGACCTTGTTAAAAAACACCACTATATATATCATGGACACTAATTTTTCTAGGTACAACTGGTTCATTGATACCTCAACCATGACCACCACCTTGACCTGACCGACTAGTACTTCTGTAGCTCTAAGACTAACTCTGAGATATAAATCCTACTCCTGAACCTAGATTCAGTGTTGAACCCTTCCAATAACTACTGGAGTAAAGGTATTCAAAAAAATTACATGTAACATCCTTCCATAATCATGGCACTTAACTGTGTCTTGATCAGAATGTTTCCTCATATTCCACAATCACCCTCACAGGTGAAAAAATAAAACATTACCAACACTCAAATATTTGTTGGTAGTCATCCTATGAGGGGCCTCAAAATTATTCATCTTGTTTGACGTAACTGAACTATTGGTTCAATAGGTTGAATTACCCCAATCAATACCCACAACATCCCTTAGATTATACTAAATAATAATTGTCTGATTCTTTGTCTTAATTTTTTTTAACAAAAACATATAAACACGAGATCGAATGGAATATATAGTACTTTCTATGAAGTGTCTCTCCCTCACTATCTCCTCCCAGGAAAACACTATCAATTTTTGAATAATCCTGAATACTCCATAAAATTCATCATTCCATAAAAAATATGTACCAAATCAATGGCCTGCTCTTCTCATAGATTATTAGGAAAAAAATATTCATAAAAACTAGTTTTTATATACCTTAAAATGACATCTCGGAGATAAATATCCTAGTTCAAATCATTCCACCATTGCATATATTCTCCATGAATCATATAATTCATGAGTTTGATTGTCATATCAGGAGGTTTCTCTATATGCATAAAGATCAACAACATAGACTCAAGTCATATCTCATCAGCCGGTGGACCTCCACCACCTAAAATGTGGGAGGATGAAACTGGTAGAACACATGCATAATTTCTTACATAGATGATGATGGCCATGGTGATCCCTTAATAGACAAAAAATAGTGAATAAAACCCTCATGTAATTGTACTTTAGTACATATGTCTCGTTAAACCATTGGTGAAAAATTGGTACTGTAGGGGTATTTATTAGTATTTCTTGGCCCATTGCCTCTATAGTATTTTCTTCTTGACCCTACATGAACACGAATAATGGTCATCATAGTGTAATATCTATAAAATAAAAATAATACACCTAAAAAATATTTCATAACTAGAAGATCATAGTTCAAAAAGGTAGGAAAAGTCAAAACCTTATGATAAATAATACACACTCATCTTCCCACTCCAAATGGAAAGACTGGTAAAAAAAGATATAGTTGTAACATCATTAGATAAACTGCACACTGCCCACTATAAGGTTGGGTCTTGGTCAAAATATCTCTTTTAACCTATTAAATATAATTTTTATGATTACCATTAATTTATAAAATTAAATTAAATTCTTATCAAAATGGTTCACCACCTATGATTCATAAGGGCCCATACACGTCCTTAAATGAAGTATGGTGTCCACTCAATTAATACCATAGCACAGTCACATCTATTCAACAAAAATTTATGCTTGAACAAGCCATAGTTTACTTTTAGGTTATCCATTATATCCTAATCAAGAAAATAATATTATGGTTATGACATGAACTCTATGTACCAATTATGTTTCACAAATTCCCTATAGAAATCATATATCAGTAGAACACACATAAATCATGTAACATATGATAATGTCATTCAGTCAAGTAAGGCATCCTATGTAAAATTACATAATGCATGGAATGTGAATTCTAGAAGGTGATTAAAATTATAAATGAGATGTAATAGCATAATATCATTGTATTTAAATCTAATAGAACCCTCAATCATATAAATACTAACACAACAATTCCAATGAATCACCAAATGTGGGAATCAAATCAAATATAATACTCAAAATCTAGAAAATAGAAATTTCTATTCATGGGATGTTTTTTTATCTTATAAAGGGGTTAGAGACACCTAGGAAAAACTCATTACCAAATTGAAAAACATTTCTAATTCCTAGTATATTGTCATCAAATAGTAATGAAGAAATTATAAAACTACTAATGCCATTTTGCAACATCTAGACCCAGATGACACAATCTGGTTCCTTGATACGGTGGATAACATGGGCTCATGAATGATTCCCTATATGAATTATCCTTCTTAATTGTAGTGAAAATATAGTGTGTCTCTATGGGGAAACAATTTCCTCATTGTAGCGTGTAACACAACAGTAGTAATCATTCATTTTAATAGCGTAAGTTATAAATCAGCCAAAAAGAAGATAATAACCAAGATAGGTAAAAAATGAACATTTATTGAAGTAATATCATATAAATATGATGATTATTTCATGTCTCTATAAATAATACAAAATATGTATACATATAATAGTACAACACATGTTTCAAAATACCAAAATGTCCAAAAAGGACTATTCCTGCTAGCATTACGAGCCTAGCATGGCCTTATGATCTACGTTTCCTAAGTAACAAGACATTCAGTCATCTTATTGCATAAAATCACCTTGTTACTTACCCAAATACTAAACTTCTATCCATGTACCCAAAAGTGGCACAAATAGGGTGTGAGATAACACTCAATAGGCCATCATCTATGATGTCTATAACAAATACAGTATGTTTATATAGCTAATATAGTGTGCATTATATAACATAAGAATTAAAATACTTAAGGTAATGTGAATAAATTCATGTGGTAAAATCATCCAACCAAGGAACCCTGTAAACAATGTCAATCTCTCATAATAAGTGTAGACATAAATCATACAAGAATGTGTAATACTATCATAGTAATATATGTTTCATCCACCATGTCAATCATAATATTTCATTAATATAATACAATTTTACATACATAAAGATTTTTATAGATGAACATGTTCTATAATACCACATTTTGGGATCTATACCTTATGAAAACTCACAATGACTGTTCTAGAAGAATGTATTTATGAATACCTACCGTCAGAAATCCTTCACATCCCCTTCATTTCTATTTTTGAACAAGAAAGAAAAATAACACAATTACCACAAAAAATCATCCTCAGACGCACAAATATTGAATAAAAGGAAACAATGACACACAAACATGAATTTTGTGGTTCATAAAAACAATTATTCCAGTGTGAGAAAAATACAGTCACTATGTTAAATTAAAGTAAAAAAGATAGAAAAAATACATACACTATACCAAATCCCACTCGGTATAATTATCCTTCTTTTATCTTCTAATAATATATCATTAATAATATCTTTTCTGATAGTCCCAATTCATTTTAATATAGGTATTTTCCAAGTATTTAGGTTCCATTTCCATACAAGATTCATTTATTTATTTTCGTTGATCAAGGAATCCTTTTATTCATGATTTCAATTAAATATTGACCCTTAATAACAATTGAACATGTGTGATACTAATGTATAAAAACTCTCCTTAAGATATATTCCACAGAACAATAAATACCATTACTTATATATTTTTATTTTGATGGTTCAAAGGTTCAAATCACTGTCATAAACTACATTCTGAAGAACCGCGTTTCATAAATGTTTTTCATAAAAATATGTTCTGAAAAAATTGAAAAGGATTTAAAAAAATAGTCTACTGACTTAAAATGATATTATCAATGATGAAAATTAGTTTACCCAAATAAAAGATATAATATTACCATTTTTAATAGGTGAAACATAAAATCAAATAATCATCGAATATAAAATTAATTATGAGACTATAACCCAATGCGAAAAAATTTGATCTGATTAAACCCTTACCATGAGTTCCAACACATTAAAATTCACATTAAACTCATGAATAAAAAAATAACTATCATAATAACATATTAAATAACCATATTTATTTGTTATAACATTTTATAACTATATTATCAATTAATCTCTATATTTTTTTTAGTCAGTTATTATCTATTTGAAATATTACATGTGAGTAATCATGATTCTTTTGAACTAGTTTTGTAACATCAATGTTGGTCTTAATTATTACCCCAAAGAGCATCATCTGAAAATAATTAATGCAAGAATATTTTTTTAATTATTACTTATGTCCCATTTCATTATGTAAAATATATGTATATTGTTTTTTAAAAAGGATCTTATGATAAACTGGTTCTGACATTTCTGATGATTGAAAGGTGATATATTAATAAATATATTCAATATTAGAAACAAAATTAGAAAATTTTTAAGGCATATTAAATACATTATTATTAAATAATATTACGATTATATAAAATTTCATAATATATAATTATTTAAACAATATAACAGTGTTCACATAGCTTCTAAAAACGGATACCCAGAAGACCATGTCATTATGATTTTATGAATTAGGAAATGTTTGTATATAATGTTAAAATAATGATCATATAAGAATAAATTTATTATAAATACAATTTATCTTTAATGGGTTCATGTTTGGAACCATCCACGCAGGTTGGGGACACAATTAAAATTTATCAATCATAGAGGTGGTAGTACAAACATATGCATGATTAACAATTCCATTTCTCAATAAATGAGATGATAAAATGTATAAGATAAAATATAATTTTAGAATTATGTTATCAAAATATTCAAAATAATAATTCATCAAAAATATATTTATTGATAACCATGAGTGGGTGAAAAAATGAATGACATCACTTAGAGGTGGCGCTAGACTGCAAGTATACATGATCAATGTTTTTTTTGTCATCATATAAAAAGAATTAAATAATTCATGATTAATTAATATAATAATATTTCAGCATACTAATAATATTATATTCATTATATATATTTGGATAGATGTTATTTGTATGTGGAATATTGAGAATAAATAATAAGGAGTAACAAATACTCATGTTGAAAATTTGTGATTTCTCATAGAAATGGAGGCCTAATGAAAAACTAAAGGAAACCATGGAATTATGAAAATGAGAAAGGATTATAGGTGATTAAAACTAGAAAATATTTAGTATAAAATTCTACACTATAAATGAAATATAAAGTGGTTTATGTGATCCATGTAATGTTCGGGAATTTAGAATGAATTGTTTCCTAGTTTTGTGTGTTATTTTACTTTTTACTCAAAAAATCTTTATTCATTAATTAATGATGTGAGTATATTTAAATTGATATTTTTTGGATTAGACTGTTATACGACCGTTGGACAATATGACCACTGGAAACTAAATGCTGTTATTTTTTTCTCTAAATACAAGTGATCTTGGTTAATTAATATAGAAACATGATTTGATGGCCTCATTCAGTAGTCTCGGGCCTATCAAATCCCATCTGACGAAACATGGGAAGGAGGTATCACCACTGGGTATTTCTCTGGACAAAAACCAAGATGAAATTCATCATCTAAAGCTAGAGCGGAATATCCTTCGGGGGAAGTTCAGGCTAATAGAAATAACTACTCTGGGAATGTTAGCCGAGCCACCCTCAGATTCTCTCACCATATCACACCTTACACTTAGGCCCTATGCTGGGGTTATAAGGGGCTATGTAACGAGACCGTAGAAACTATATATAATCCTTTGAGATAAATAATTTTTTTTTCTCCCTATAGTGAAGTTTGAGTTTTTTTAGATGTTCGAATTAATATAGGATGTATACTGATGAATTTTGGAAAAAGGGATATTTTAAATTATTTATGTAAACATTAAATAATTAATGATGTGTAATTATTTTAACAAAATGGTCTTCTGGAAATGTGATCAGTACGAAATTTAGAATTTAATAAGATCAACCTAATTTTTTGTTAATAGTAAATTATCAATAGTGATTTTACGCTAAGGATGAGTAATGGGATGAGAAGGATTAGTAATCTAACTTAAACAAAGTATTAATATAATTTAGGCCCCTTGATTATGTAATGTGATTAAATAAAATAAGTAAATAACTGTTTTAGAAATTATTAGTCAAGTATTAGTTTTTTCCGGGTGAATATTTTTTTTAAATAAAAATAAAAAAAAATATTTAGAAAAATATTTTTATAAAATGGAGTTCAATTTTGTATTTAGAGCATCAATATTATGTTAAGGTGATTTTTGGGGATTTTTCTGAAAAAATTGAATTTTATGTGAATAGTGAAAATACAGTTTTTAGTTTCGCGTGTTTAATGACATCATTAAAGATATAATAATTATGTAATATTTCAGGTCGACTTATTAATAGTAAGATAATGTATGAGGCGTCCTATGTGGCCAATAACCTTGCCAAATACCATGGGAAAACCCATGGTTTTTTCAATACCACCGATGAGGTGTCCCTTGGCCATTAATGACTAGTCCTCTCACTTATCCTATAAATACCAAGCCATTTCCTCATTCTATTCATTTCCAAATACTCCTCAATGATTTTGGGTCTCCATAACTCCCATAGAGTCATACCAAGGTTCTCTCAATCCTCCCAAGGTCCCATCCTTCATGCTTTCAAAGTTACTCTTCAAGGTATGGCATTCTTTCACCCTCCTATTTTAAGTCATGACTTCCTTTATGTTGTGTCTTATATTTCCAATAAATTTAGGTAGATGGTATGTTCTTATATGTTCTTATTACAGTCCATTTCATGTCCAAATTATGAGAGACCCTTTATTCTCTCATCAATTTGTTTTCTGAATTTTTGTGTGACGTCGTTTGGCTGTCGAATTTCTCTTAAAAGAAATCACATCCTCTTTTTTCTATGATATTCCTTTTCGTGTGATATGCCTTTCAAATATTCATACGACAATCATAGTCAGTATCCATACTGTATTATGAATGATTTACGAGTGGGTGACCCTTGTCCCCTCTATTTTCAATGTTTTCTTAATCCATGTTATATTTTCGTTATGCTGCAAATATTTCTTCTCAAAATTTATATCTCTTTCTCTCAAGAAATTCCCTTGTTTATTTATGTGAATACCCAGACCTAATTTGTTTCTATGGGTGTTAATAATTATATTAATATTATATATTTTCTTCTGTAATGGACATACATTCAACCCTCACTCCATTTCCATGGGTTATAAATGATATAATGATCTTATTTTTATGAGCTTTTGTAACGTCATGATTTTGAAATGAAACCCATTTATTTTACCATCTATGGGTTATTAATGAAATGTTAGAATATTATGTATGTGGCTAACATGTAATTAATGTCATATTATGTGTGAAACCCAATATCACTTTAATTCATTTGGTAAATATTTAATCTCTAGAGATGACATGTTTCACGTTACCTTGGTGAAGAACCTTGGTAATTTGTATGACACCTTGGGATGGACCATAGTGATATGTTCATAAATATATTAATAAATTTTTATAGTCACTTATTCAATTAATCATTCATTTTCTTGTCATTTTAAAATAATTATACTTCTATATCTCATATCATTATGTGGTTATAAAAGTTCTTAATGACATCACAAGTACACTGATTCCATTGTATAACCTTAAAGGGCCTTCTGCTCACCCTTTCCTTTGATGTTTTTGTCCAGGATATGAAAGGCAATAATTGTGCTTGGGATGATATTATGATGAATCCTTACTAGTGGATTAGAAGAATCTTTTATGTTGAATTCATGTTTTATTGTTCTGGATTTCAAAGACACTATACTTTAATGATCTACTGTATGGAAAATGTAATGAAAAGTTATGTTTTAAAATGGCGGGATGCCACAGTTGGTATCAAAGGATTATTTAGTTATTTAAGAAAATTAGTATATGAAAACATTAGGAAGAACCCTATAGAAATTTTTAAATATAGGGAAAATTTCCTAGAATTTTGGTGAATATTTAGTTAGTGGTTTATCAAACAAATACATCCCTGTCTGGATTCGAGCAGGTAGAAGTGGCTCTGGAACAGAAGTACATAGGGGTAAAATCTCAAAACACCGCATTGATCTAGACTCGAACAGGAACTAGTGCATGACAACATGCCTTTATAAACTCTTGGTTATGACACTCACATGGGATATGTTTGGTTAATATCATGTTTTTTTATGAATCATGATGATGGGATTATAGATAAATATAATTGCTTAAGCATGAAGTTTTATGATATAGAATCCGTTATAGTTAAAAGATTCGTAAATGAAACTTGTTTCTCACTATGATATTTTTTCATTTAGAAAATTGCGGGAAACTAGAGCAACCATGTAAATGGTGTCCGTAATGGACCATGTGCTGATGGCACTCCGATGGAAGCCGGAATGGAAACATTCATGCGAATGATGAAGCAACTGACTCAGGTTATGAGTAATAACTTATATCAAGCTGAGAGTCTGATCTCACCACATAGGGAATGATATTTTATTGAGTCTTTTATGCACCAATGACAACCAACCTTCAGTGGATTGATGGACACATTGATATCTGATCAATTGATCAGCTCTATAAATATGATCTTTTCTAAGATACGTTGTTCAATGCCAGAGATGGTCACCCTGTAAGTCTATCGCTATGTGGGAGAAGTTTATCGATGGTGGGAACTGTTCAAAATCATGAGGAAAAGAGTGGAAGATGAAGATATGGAGTGGGAAGTGTTCTGAGGGATCTTTTTCAGTAAGTATTTCCCTCGTTCCATGAGAATAAGAAAAGAGAAGGAGTTTCCTGAACTAAATAATATGTAGTATTAATCTGAGGGAATCTAAGGGATGAACTTCAAAAGGCATTCATGATATACCTATAACTTTTTAATGGATCCAAACTATAAGGTTGATAGATTTTTTGTTGGACTGAGACCTCATCGGGAGAAGAATCTAGCCAACCGAGTTTATGATAGCAATGAGGAGATCGTGCGTAGTGCGATGAATATCGAACTAGAGTTTGGTGCGATGTAGTGGTCTCATAAATCCAATGAAAAGAAGAGATCAGTGGATCCCAGCTTAGGGGGGGATTTTGTTCAGGGAAGAGGATGAAAAAAAGATTATCTTACCACATGTAGTAAATTTGGGAAGAAACAATCAGGGAGCTGCCTTCTACGGAGTGGGAAGTGCTACAAGTGTGGTATTGATGGCCACATTGCGGGGAATTGTCACGGTGTGGTGAAAACATATATTCTAAACACCAACGACAAGGAGTAAATGGAGCATGCCCTACCATATGTATAGTTCTCCGAGTGTGGACAAAGTGGGAACTTTTCCAATCACTGTCCAAATTTGAGGGTAGTGGAGGGGAACCACCATCAACCTATGAAAAGACCAAGTGATCAAACCTATTATTTTCTATCACGATAGCTGAAGTTTATGCTCTGAATGATGTGGTAGAAGGTACTCTTTTTGTCCTCTCAATGCTATCAATTACTATTTCTGATTCTGGTTCTACTCATTCCGTTATATCCTCAAATTTTGCCATGAATATTTAATCAACCACCAAATTTCTAAAAGTACAGTTGTTAGTCAAGAACCCTGATGGGCCTATCCAAGCATTATTAGTGTTTAGAAATGAATGTTTTTACTTTATTGAGCATAATATTATCTCAAATCCAGTAGTCATTCCCATGATGGAATTTGACATTATACTAGTTATAGACTGGATCTCAATGTATAATGCTATGATCAATTGTAGAAGCAAGGAATTATTAGAAGTCTTGAATGAAAAAACTAAAGTTATCTACCAAGGAGATATATCTCAACCTCATATTTTTCTAAATTAACCCCCTATATCCTTCTTTATGGAGATGATTTGTGAAGAAGAAGAATGAGATTTGAGATTTATGATATAAAACGTCCCCATCGTCCAAGAATATGTTGATTTATTTCAGAAGGAGTTTCCTGAACCTCCACCAGAAATTGAGGTAGAATTCTCCATCGAACTCATACCCAGATCTCATCAGATATGAAAGACCCAGTATAGGATAAAAAAATTGGAGTTTCAAGAATTAAAGAAACAACTAAAATATCTTGTGGAGAATGGGTTTATCCGACCAAGTGTGTCTCCATGGAAAGAACTTGTTATATTTGTAAAGAAGAAGATGGATCGAAGCGGCTATGCAATGATTATAGAGAATTGAATGGGATCACATTGGAGAAAAATACCATTTCCAAAGAATTGATGAATTATTTTACCAACATTGTGGGGATCAATTCTTCTATAAGATTGATCTATGATTTGGTTATCCTGAATTGAGGGTGAAGAAATAATATATTCCAAAATCATCCATCCGATCAAGATTTGGTATTTATGAGCTTGTTGTTATGACCTTAGGACTGACTAATGCACCTTCTATTTTTATGGATTTGATGAATAGAGTCTTTAAGGACCACCTTGGTAACATTTTGGTAGTTTTTATTAATGATATTCTGAATTATTCCAAGAGTCGCGATTAGAATGTAGATCATATAAGGGTTATTTTGAAAAATCTGTGGAATGAGAGACTTTTGGGAAAGTTTGATAAATGGGATTTTTGGTTTGAACAAGTCTCTTTCATGGGGAACATTGTAACAAAAGAAGGAACCACAGTTGACCCTACAATGACAAATGTTTTAGAGGAGTGGCCTCAAACAATAAAAATAACTGAGAATAATAGATTTCATGGATTAGCAGGATATTATAGGATGATTTTGAAAAACATTTCACGACTTTCTAATCCATTGACCATGTTAACTCAATAAGGGGACAAGATATTCGAGACAAAAGAGTGTGAGTATTGTTTCCAACTATTGAACAAGAAAATTTGTTATTTCAGCTGCATTAACTCTACCCTCAAGTGGAAAAATATTCATTATTTTTAGTAATTCATCTCTAAATGTTCTTGTGTGCATCCTCATGTAGAATGACATGGTTATTACTTATGCATATCAACAGTTGATGATTCTTGAGAAGAATTATCCTACGCATGATCTGGAGCTGGCTGTGGTCATTTTTGCATTGAATATATGGAGGCACTATATTTATGGGGATAAATGTGATATACACACGGACCATAAATGGTGGATGTATATTTTCACAAAAATGGAATTAAATGTGAGACAAAATAGATGGTTAGATCTTTAAAAAGACTATGATTGGTGAACTAATTATCACCATGGAAGTGAAAACAATGTTGCTGATGCATTAAGTATAAATAAACCTGTAGTTCTTACATGATTAAAATTTAAAAATAACATTTGATCAATGAACTAGGGAAGTTGGGCATGGGAATTATAAAAAAGGGGCATCATCAACCCTATACCAAATGATTTATCAACCATATTTACTAGAGAAGATCATGATGGCTCAGAAAGAAGATCCTTTATTACAAGAGAAGATTTAGGCTGTAAAGGATGGAATGCTTCTTGAGTTATTATATTGATCTAGAAAGTGTACTGAGATTTCATACTAGACTATGTGTTCCATCTATTCCAGAAATAAAGAAGGAGCTTATGGATGAATCTCATCGCTCTAATTTCTCTATACATCATAGAAGGGCGAAAATGTATAGGGAGCATTGTGATCATTATTGGTGGGATAATATGAACAGTAAGATTGATGACTACACTTTAAGGTGCCTAGTATGTCGGCAAGTGAAGGCAGAGCAACAAATTACTAATGGGGTATTGCAACAACTACCCATACAAAAATGGAACTGGGAATATATCCCTATAGACTTCATCACTGGTCTTTTGAGAACTTTCAAAGGAAACAATGCGATATGGGTTATTGTGTAATGTCGCACCCAGAATAAATTTTTTATCTATATCTGGAAATATTTCTCTCTTGATCAACATTCTAGGATTTTTGTGAAGGAAGTTGTGAGCGTACATGGACATCCACTTTTTATCATATCTGATCGTGATCCAAAGTTCACATCAAAATTCTAGAGATGTATTCAACAAGCTCTAAACAGTAAATTGAATTTCAGTACGGCCTATCACCCCCAAATTTATTTCCAATCTAAAAGGACTATTTAATCACTCGAGGACATGCTGAGAACGTGCACAATGGAATTTAAGGGTGGATGGGATCAACATCTCCCATTAGTTGAGTTCTCTTACAACAACATATTCCACTTGAGCATTCAAATGGATCCCTATGAATATCTATATGGGAAGCGATGTAGGACTCCTACTTGTTGTGATTAAGCTGGTGAGTGAAATATTTCTGGGCCTGATCTTGTGCAAGAGATGACAGAAAAAGTCATTTCCATCCAGCAACACATTAAGGTTGGTCAGAGTTGGACAAAGAGCTATGTCGACAACCGTCGAAGGGACGTGGAGTTTGATGTTGATGAAAGGGTTTCTATGAATTTCATCTTGGAAGAGAGTCATGAGGTTTGGGAAGAAAGGGAAGCTCTACCCTTGGTACATTGGCCCATATGAAATATTTGATCTCTTGGGAGCAGTGGCCTATCGGCTTGCACTTCCTCAAAATCTATCACAATTACATGATTTCTTACACGTATTACTCTTGATGAAGTACATACCTGACCCTTCACATGTACTAAACCTAGAGGTTGTACAACAAGAACTTGACCTCTCTTATGAGGTGTAGCTGGTGGAGATATTGGATCATAGAGACAAGGTTCTACGCATCCGGAACCCACCATTTAAGGTATTATGGAGAAACCAAAAACATAATTATGCCATGTGGGGACCAGAGGAGTCTATGAGGAATAAGTACCCACACATTTTAATTTCATAGTATATTAGTTAAAATTTCGTGGTTGAAATTTCTTATGTGGGGAAGAATGTAACGACCCGAAATTTTGAATGAATTTTTGTTTCCTAATTTTTGTGTTATTTTAGTTTATACTCAACAAAACTATATAATATAAATAATGATGTGATTATAATTAAAATGAGATCGTTGGTTTTCAATTGTTATATGATCGTTGTTCAATATGACCGTTGGAAAATATAAGTTACAAATGTTGTCTAAAAATAAATGTGGTCTTCGTTAATTAATACAAAAAGAAGATTTAATGGCCTCATCCAGATATCTCGGGCTGATCGTAGCCCATTTTACGAAACATGGGAAGGAGGTATCACTAATTGTCATTACACCGGACCCATCCCCAGATGATGTTCATCGAGTAAAGATGGAGCAAAGTCGCTTTTAGGAGAAGTTCAATCTTATATAAATCACTACACAAGTAATGGTGGCCGAACCACCCTCCGATTTTATCAATGTAGCATACCTTACACTTAGTTCCTATACTGGGGTTATAAGGGTCTATGTAACGAGACCATAGCTGCTTTGTGTAATCCTTTGAGATAAATAAAATTGTGATTTCCTCCTATAGTGATTTTTGTGTTTTATTTAGATGATCGTATAAATATTGGATATATACTGATGAATTTTGGAAAAAGGGGATATTTTAAAATATTTATGTAATCCTTAAATAATTAATTATGTGTAATGATTTTAAAAAAATGGTTTTCTGGAAACGTTTTTAGTAAAAAAAATTAGAATCTAATAATATCAACATAATTTTTTGTGAATAGTAAATTAGGAATAGTGATTTTATGCTTAATATTAGTAATTTGGCCAAATGGATTAGTAATCTAAATTAAAGAAAGTAATAATATAATAAAGGAACCTTGATTAATTATTTTTATTAAATAAATTCGGTAAATAACTATTTCAGAAATTATTAGTCGAGTATTAGTTTTTTCATGTGAATGATGTTCTTTAATAAAAAATTCAACTAAAAAAATTTAGAAAATTATCTTTATAAACGAGAGTTTATTTTTGAATTTCAGAGCATCGATATTATGTTAATGTGATTTTGGGGTATTTTTATGAAAAAATGAATTTTCGGTGCATAGTGAAAATATAGTTTTTAATTTCGGGTGTTTAATGACATCATTAAGGATGTAATAATTATGTAATCATTCTGGTCAACTTATTAATAGTATTATAATGTATTAGGTGTCCCAAGTTGCCTATAACATGGGAAAATACCATTGGCAAGAACATGCCAATACCACCGATGAGGTGTCCCTTGGTCGTTAATGACTTGTCCCCTCAATTATCCTATATGTAACAAGACTTTCCCTCATTATTTTCATTTCCAAATCCTCATAAACTATGTTATGGTCTCCTTACCTCCCATGAAGTCCTCCTAAGGTTCCCCCAAGCCTCTGATGGTCCCAACCATCACGCTTTCTATAAGGCCCCAGACTTAAATCTTACTTAATCTTGAGTTATTACAAGATTACACATTGAGGATCTTTTCGGGTTTAGAGTTTTAGAGAATTAGATCATAAAACATGCATTACATTCCACATATAAACAAAGTGGTTACATAAAGATAGTATTCATCTTTCCCATTAATGAAATCATATTTAAAATAAAACATGGATTCTTTCTTGACACTTCTTTGACACTATCATCATATCATGTACCATTCCCTTGACCTGTGAAAAACATTTCAAAAAAACATGGGATGAGCATAAAAATCTCAGTATGGGATATAAAAATATGGAATGGAATCATGGGTACATATATACATATGAATGAAATCATTCTTTACCAATAAAACATAATCACTTTAACATACCCCATCAAATCATGAATAAATCATAGAAATCATAAGACATAAAGGTTACTTGAGGCATTCATAACATTCTTACGTAGGGAGTAACCCTCTTGGTTACGTTTGGAAAACCCATCACAGTATATTCCCTATATCTCTTCCGAGAAACCTTAACGTTTCACTCCTTCGCGTTACCCAATGCATTGGGGAGCTATATCGGGCTCACTTGCCCTTAGTCTATAACGGAAACACCCGTCTTCATAATAATGCCCAAGAACCTCAACATAATCGTATCACATAAAACATGCATAAAGGAAACATAACATTTACACCTTCCAACCACAAGATATCAATACAACACATTGATATAAAAAAATTTTGAAAACAATTTTCAATACCAAAATAAATGAAAAGTAAAACATGGTATTTATTTTTCTTTTTAAAAAAAATGTATGGCTTGTAGAGGAAGCCGAAACTCAAATAATGGTCACGGCGGCGGAGAAGTCGTTGTCACCGCATACGTACGACAAAAACATTCCCTTTTGTAGTTTAGTAAATGATTTGTATAAAAAAGGTTCCTTTTGAATAAACGTAAAAGTCAAAGGGGTTTATACACCGTATAAAAGAAGGTTGTGTATAAAACAAAATATGCCTCAATGAAAGGATATTGAGACGAAGTCCCATACCTCGGGTCCGACATGAATCAGTAATTCTTTAATCTCTTTAATAATAAACTTGAGTTAATTTCTACTTGTTTATGAACCTTTTTCTAGTTCATTATTTCTTTTATATCACTTATTTCCATGTCATGAACACTATGTAATTATTTAAGTTAATAACGGTCGTTTTAAGGATCATTGGTACTTGATTAAAAAATAATCCCTTTATAATTACAAGTTGTTCATGTATCCATTATATACAGAATTTTATTCATGATGTAGATATCATATATGTCATATATATCCAGTACATTCATGCATTTATAATATTACACAATCATTTAGATGTAAGAAATGAAATGCACCGTTCATAGAGACGGTAAGCCGTACGTACGCATGAACGCTACTTTCATTTCTGTTTCATATTTTATAGAATTGAATCATAATTATACAAAGGTATATTATAATTACATAATAATATCATATATAATATCATAGTTCCATGCTTTATACGTCCCACATATGGTATTTAACGAATCAAATCACTTTGAGAGGGTGGTAGTCCGCACTTCGTTAAATGAAGATATCGTTTTTACCCATAATGGAAACCATAAAGGAATGCCCAAAATGAAAAATACAGAAGCTTAAGGAAAACATAAACATATTATATATCATATATAAATATATTGACATCTTAATGGACACCTTTGAAGGTGTTAAAAGAATGTTCAAGAATCATCGTTTCGGGAGGCATAAATTCACCATCAACAGAAACAGAATGTTCTTTAACCATTAGATGTAGGAGTGTGTAAGTGTAGCTCTAATAATTCTTATAAAAACATCCTAGTATATTTAATATACTGGAGTTGTTACTAAAGATATGAATAAAAATAGTTTAGGGGGTTGGAGAACCAAAATAAAACAAAAGGACTCAAGTGAAGACATTACCTTAAAATCGGGAAACTCCCTTTGGTTTGAGCTCAAAGGCTTCCTTTGGAAGACTTCTGCCCAATGTGAGGCTTTAATGAGTAATAGAGGGATGTGTAGAGACAAAATGGGCAGGGGTTGTCCGAGCCAAATTCTTTGGAAGTGTGGGTAAGTAGGTAGAGGTGGGGGCCTTTTATAAGAGGAGAGGAGGGGCACTCTTGGAAAGTAAAGAAATGTTACTTTATTTTAAAATGGTATTCGGATTTAAGAGGTCCCAAATTGATATAATTCGAGGATAAGGAGATAGGAGTTCGAAGTCCACCCATTAAATAGGTTTTGGACATGTGTAGGTCATAGATTTTACATTAACATTCCATTTTATTTAAATCCATTATTAATGAGGTAATCTCCGCATCATCATGATGTCATAAATAATTTAAAATATTTAATGTCCAAAAATTATAAAAAAAAATCATGATGTAGGAAATATTTCTAGATTTCCAATGACTATTTATAATCAAATATCTGACTTTTATAACCCCATGTAAAAATTGTTTTAGTAAAACATCTATTGTTTGTGTCATTTTTACTTTAACATTAAATAAAAATTTATTTATGTCATTTCCCAACCAATGTGGCTCCATGGGGTCCCCAAGTTGACCCATGGATTTTCTTGGTCTTCCATGACACATCCAATGAGGGTAGGACATGTTTCAAGCTCATCTCATATTATTAAAACATTATTTTTACCTTAAACTACACTAATTACCACTAATCGTGATTAAGAACATAAAAGTTACTATTCACCAAAAGATATATTAATTTCATTGAACCACATTTTACTTCTTAATGACAACCATGTATGTCGGATTTTTGAAAATCAAATCACAGAAGTGGAAAAGTTTCATTTAAACGAAAAATCAGTTTCTTTAACTACCACTTAGTGGTTTCACTATTCATAAAAAATTGATGTTTTTCAGAGAGATACCAAAACTTCACCCTAAGCTATATTTGATATTCCGAATTCAAAAATGATGTATATTTTAAAAAATTCAAAACATGTAAGTTGAATTAATTAATTTAATAACCAATTCCCACTGTCATGACAAATAACGTGTTTTTATGAAACAATACGTATCAAAAGATTGACAGTAGTTTAAGTCCAATTTCAAAGTAAAATTGATTACAATGACAACCATTGGATAAAATGGTAAAAATATATTCTAATTTCACTTAAAAACCAATTCAAAAGATAATATAATCATATAAATAAATTAGATTAAAAAAGAGGTTTTGAATTAAAATACAACATTTTCACTATTCATTAAAAAATGAACATTATCGGAAAAATACCAAAAATTCACACAAAGTAAATTTTGATGTCCCAATAATAAATAATAAGTTTATTTTGATAGTCATAGCTTATAAAATTGTCAAAAGATATATTTAAAAAGGGTTTGCCATCAAAAGGCAGTAAAACAATCTTTTAAGAATATTAGTGTATTCCATGCATAAGATTGTATTTATTTTCATTTTAAGCCTCTAAAACTCTATCTTAATCATTAATAGTCATAGATAAAAATATCTATTATTCATTAATTACTTGGGATGTTACATCCTTCCCCCCTTTAGAAAATTGTGTCCCCGCAATTTATTTACATATCGAATAAATGGGGGTTCTTATCCCTCATTGCATTTTCAGATTCCCAGGTTCCCTCTTCCGTCATGTGGTTTTTCCACAAAACCATTACCTGATTAATCACCTTATTCCGTAACACTTGCTCCCTGTGGTCAAGAATCTGGACTGGTTGTTCCTCATAAGATAGGTTCTCTTCCAGCTGACCTACGTCTGGACTCAAAACATTAAATGGATCTGGCATATACTTTCTCAACATCGAAACGTGAAAAACATTGTGTACTGAGATAAACTCGAAGGTAAAGCCACTCGGTAAGCAATAGATCCAACTCTCTGTAGAATTTCATATGGTCCAGTGAACCATGGACTCAGCTTTCCTTTATTACCAAATGGAATCACACTTTTCCATGGTGATACTTTGAGAAAAACATGATCACCTACCTCAAAAGAGAGATCTTTCCTCCTGTTGTCCGCATAATTCTTCTTCCTACTCTAAGATGTTCTCATGTATTTCTATATCAGCTGAACTTTTTCAGCCAACTCTTCTACCAATTCTGGTCCCATCAACTTCCTTTCACCCACTTCATCCCAGAAAGCTGGAGTTCGACACCGCTTCCCATATAATACCTGAAATTGTGCCATCTGTATACTAGACTAAAAACTGTTATTATATGAAAATTCAACCAAAGAAAGATGTTGGTCCCAACTTCCATGATAATCCATCGAACAAGCTCGTAGAATATCCTCCAAAGTCTGAATTGTTCGTTCTGACTGCCCATCTGATTGAGGATGAAAAGTTGTACTAAAATTTAATTCAGTACCCAACGACTTTTGAAGGCCTTTCCAAAAGTTATAAGTGAACCTGTGATCATGGTCAGATACAATGGAGAGGGGAAAACCATGTAACTTGACTACCTCTTTATGTTACAAACAGGAATGTTGATCTAGGGAAAAATTATCTCGTATAGCAAGGAAATGAGCAGATTTAGTCACGCGATCAACAATAACCCAGATTGCATTATTACCTGGAGATTTTTTCGGTAATCCCACAACAAAGTCCATGGATATATTCTCCCATTTCCACTATGGCACTGGTAAAGGAAGAAGAATCCCTTTCAGTAACTACTGCTCTACTTTAACCTTTTGACAAGTCAAACACTTCACAGTAAAATCAGCAATATCTCTTTTCATTCCATCCCACCAGTAATACTCCCGCAGATCTCTGTACATCTTAGTACTGCCAGGATGAACTAAAAATGTATAACTGTGAGCTTCACATAACAACTCTCTCTTCAACTGTGAATCCCAAGGCACACACAATCACTTCCCAAATCTCAAAACACAATCACTATCAATGTTGAATATGGGCAACTTACCATTCTGAACCAACTCTACTTTTTTCTGCAACTCACTATCTTGCTTCTATGCTTGCTCGATTCTATCTGATAGAGATGATCTCACTGATACCTGAAACAAAACAGAAGAACATCCTATGCCAAAAAAAATCTATGCCAAAGTTCATCAAATACTTAACCAGAGGATCACGTTCCAAACGCAACATTTTTAATGAAGCATTACTTTTTCGACTCAAAGCATCAGCCACTTTATTTTCTTTTCCCAGATGGTAATGAATTGTACAATCATAATCCTTGATTAATTCCAGCAATCTCCTCTGTCTCATGTTAAACTCTTTCTAAGTGAATATATACCTTAAACTTTTGTGATCAGTATATATTTCACACTTTACTCCATACAAATGATGTCTCTAAATTTTTAAAGCGAAAACAATAGAAGCTAATTCCAAATTATGTGTAGGGTAATTTACCTCATGAGTTTTCAACAGTCGTGAAGTATACGCAATTACCAGATCATTATGCATTAGGACGCAACCAAGTCCTTTCAATGAAGCATCACTGTAGATAACAAACTCGCCATTCCTGGAAGGTAGTGCCAAAACTAGAGCTTTCACCAATATTCTTTTCAATTCCTGAAAACAATCATCACATTCTTTTGTCCCGATAAACTTAACACCCTTCCGAGTTAGCTTAGTCATTGGAATAGATAACCGTGAAAAATTTCTAACAATCCTTTGGTAATAGCCTGCCAAACCAAGGAAGCTATGAATCTCAGTAACATTTGTGGGTCTTGGCCAGTCTTCCACAATTTTTTTTTGCAGGATCAACAGTTATCCCATATTTAGAAACAATGTGACCAAGGCATGAAATTTTTTGCAGCCAAAACTCCCAATTTATGAATTTCCCATACGATTTATTTTCTTTTAAGGTTTTCAAGATAACCCTTAAATGTATTTCATGCTCCTCTTTACTTTTAGAAAACACCAAAACATCATCAATGAATACCACAACAAACTTATCCAAGAACTCATGGAAAATTCTATTCATTAAGTCAATGAATACAGCAGGTGCATTGGATATCCCAAAAGGCATTACTACAAATTAATAATGGCCATATCTTGTACGAAACACAGTCCTCAGAATGTCTGCTTCCTTTACCTTCAGCTGATGGTACCCCGATATCAAGTCAATCTTTGAAAAATACTGAGCTCCCAGGAGCTGATCAAACAAATCATCGATATGAGGCAAATGATATTTGTTACTAAAAGTGATGTTATTAAAGGATTTATAATCAATTCAAAGTATCATTGAACCCTCTTTCTTTTTAACAAATAAAACAGGAGCACCCCATGGTCATTTTCTAGGTCGAATGAAACCTTTCTCTAATAAATCTTGCAATTGCTCCTTCAACTCTAAAAGTTCAATTTGAGCCATTCGATAAGGGGTTTTGAAATTGGATTAGCATCAGGAACTAAGTCAACGGTAATCTCAACTTCCCGATCTGGTATTATTCCTGGCAACTCATCAGGAAAAACATTAGGATACTCATTTACCACTGGCACATCATTAATCTGAACAGTTCCTTTATTTTCAATGATGTGTGCAAGGTAACATTCATTTCCATATTTTACAAGTTTCTCGACCTCTTGATAAGTTATCAACAGTAAGGGTTCATTCTTGTACACAAACTAAAAGTCTTTCTGAAAAGATAATTCTATAACTCTACATTCAATCTTAGCATGGTAAATAGAGATCCAATCCATATCAAGGATAACATCAAACTATACTAGAGGTAGAACAATAAGGTTTGCAAGTAGGTTCTTTCAACATATAATGATTGGAAGATTCTTATAAATTCTTTTTTCCTCAACATTTCCATCAGATGTTTTTACCAAAAGTTCAGGAGTCATTTCTTGAGATGGTATTCCCGTTTTTCTAGAAAAGTTTTCAGAGATGAATGAATGTGTAGACCCCGAATCAAACAACACACTGGCATAATCTGAAAAAACAAAAAAGTACCCGATACAACTTCATTTGATGGACTGACATCTGTTGAAGTAGTTGCAAAGGATCTCACCACCCCTTTCTTCTTGTAGTCTAACTGCTTCCCATCACTCAAGCTCTTTGTCGGACACTCGTTTGCATAGTGACCCATCTCATTGCACTTATAACATTTCACTAACTATAAATCAAATTTTCTCATACCTTCACCTTTAACCTCTTCAGTGAAATCACCAGCCTTATATCCCATCTTACCAAATCGGTATAACTTTCCAGAATTCAGAAGACATTCCCCAGCATGCCTTTTGGCACATTTATCACAAACTGGAAACTTAGTTTTCTTACCATCAGACTTTTTTGAAGAGTTCTTACCTCTCTCCTGCCACCTCGGTCTCTTCTTCTGTTGGTTGTTATAGAACAGTTGATCATCAGAAAACTCCATTTCCTCCTTCTCAGCACATCGAAGAAATCTTTTCATAACATTTAAACTCACGAGAAGCTAATTCCCTTCGATAATTTCGCATTAATCCTGAGTAAAAATGATTGATTTTACTATCAAGGTCTCGGATAAAATTTGGAGCATACCTTGCCAATCAAGTGATCCTTTCTTCATAGGTAGTCACTGAGTCTTCCTATTACACCAATTCCAAGAATTTCTTTTCCATCCAAAGTCGAAATACCTTAGGAAAATACATCCCAAGAAACATACCTTTGAATTCATCCCAGTCGAGAGCATCAATCTCATCAGCGTCCCTGATATTTTTAACCATCGACCACCACTGATCTGCTTCACCCTCCAAACGTTAAATAGCAAGAATATCCTTTTGATTGTCTGAACACCCCATGACATAAAAAATCTTCTCCAGTGCTTTAATCCACCGTTCAGCTAGCACATGGTTAGATGATCCTCTAAATGATGGGGGATGTTGCCTCTTGAAATGTTCCACCACTGACATGTTCCTCTACGGTTGATCTAGCTAATCTCGTGCATGGATACCACCACCATTTATCACTTGATTCAACTGTGCCATTACTGCAACAAACTGTTCAATTCCAATTCCAATCATCTCAGGATGCTGATTCCGAAGGTTATTTCCTCCTACATTCCTTCTTAGCACTAAACATGGATTCTTTCTTGACAATTCCTTGAAACTATCATCATATCATGTACCTTTCCATTGACCTGTGAAAAACATTTCAAAAAAACATGGGATGAGCATAAAAAGCTCAGTAAGGGATAAAAAAATATGGAAAGGAAACATGGGTACATATATACATAAGAATGAAATCATACTTTACCAATAAACCATAATCACTTTAACATACCTCATAAAATCATGAATAATTCATAGAAATCATAATACATAAAGGTAACTCGAGGCATTCATAACTTTCTTACGTAAGGAGTAAACCTCTTGGTTACGTTTGGAATACCCATCATAGTATATTCCCTAAATCACTTCGTAGAAACCTTAAAGTTTCACTCCTTCGCGTTACCCAATGCATTAGAGAGCTATATCGGGCTCACCCGCCCATAGTCTATCTCGGAACCACCCGTCTTCGTAATAATGCCCAAGAACCCCAACATAATCGTATCACATAAAACATGCATACAGGAAACATAACATTTACACCATTCAATCACAAGATATCAATAAAACACATTGATATGAAAACATTATGAAAACAATTTTCAATACCAAAATAAAAGAAAAGTAAAACATGGTATTTATTTTTCTTTTTTTAAAAAGGTATGGCTTGTAGAGAAATCCGAAACTCAAATAATGGTCACGGCAGCGGAGAAGTCGTTGTCGCCGCATTCATAAGAAAAAAAAATTCCCTTTTTTCATTTATTAAATGCTTCGTATAAAAAACATTCCTTTTGAATAAACGTAAAATTCAAAGGGGTTTATACACCGTATAAAATAAGGTTGTGTATGTAACAAAATATGCCTCAACAAAAGGAGATTGAGACGAAGTCCCATACCTCGGGTCCGACTTGACTCGGTCGTTCTTTAATCTCCTGAATAATAAACATGAGTTAATTTCTACTTGTTTAAGAACCATTTTCAAGTTTATTATTTCTTTTAAATCACTTATTTCCATGTCATGAACACTATGTAATTATTTAAGTTAATAACGGTCGTTTTAACGATCATTGGTACTCGAGTCAAAAATAAGCCCTTTATAATTACAAGTTGTTCATGTATCAATTATATCCAGAATGGTATTCATGATTTAGATATCATATATTTCATATATATCCAGTACATGCATGCATTTATAATATTACATAATCATTTAGAGGTAATAAATGAAATGCACCATTCATGGAGACGGTAAGCCGTACGTACGCATGAACGCTACTTTCATTTCTATTTCGCATTTTATAGAATGGAATCATAATGATATAAATGTATATTTTAATTCCAGTATAATATCATATATAATATCATAGTTCCAACCTTTATACGTCGCACATATGGTATTTAACGAATCAAATCACTTTGAGGGGGCGGTAGTCCACATTTCCTTAAATGAAGATATCGCGTTTACCCATAATGGAAACCATAAAGGTATTCCCAAGATGAAAAATACACAAGCTTAATGAATACATAAACATATTATATATCATATATAAATATAGTGACATCTTAATGGACTCCTTTGAAGGTGTTAAAAGAATATTGAAAAATCATCGTTTCGGGAGGCATAATTTCACCATCCACGGAAACATTATGTCCATTAACCATTAGATGTAGGTGTGTGTAAGTGTATCTCGAATCCATATTATAACAACATCCTAGTATATTTAAGATACTGGAGTTTTCACAAAAAAAATTAATAAAAAGAGTTTAGGGGGTTGGAGAAGAAAAATAATACAAAAGGACTCAAGTGAAGACATTACCTTAAAATCGGGTAACTCCCTTTGGTTTGAGCTCAAAGGCTTCCTCGGGAAGACATCTTCCCAATGTGATGCTTCAAGGAGTAATAGAGGGATGTGGAGAGACAAAATGGGCAGGGGTTGGCCGATCCAAAGGCATTGGAAGTGTGTGTAAGGAGGTAGAGGTGGGGGCCTTTTATAAGAGGAGAGAAGGGGCACTCTTGGAAAATAATGAAATGTTACTTTATTTTAAAATGGTATTCGGATTTAAGAGGGCCCAAATTTATATAATTCGAGGATAAGGTGATAAGGGTTCGAAATCCACCCATCCAATAGGTTTTTTACATTTGTAGGTCATATATTTTACATTATCTTTCCATTTTATTTAAATCCTTTATTAATGAGGTAATCCATGCATCATCATGATGTCATATATAATTTAAAATATTTAATGTCTAAAAATTATAAAACAAATATCATGATGTAGGAAAGATTTTTAGATTTCCAATGAATATTTATAATAAAAAATATGACTTTTATAACCCCATGTTAAAATTGTTTTAGTAAAACATCTCTTGTTTGTGTCATTTTTACTTTAACATTAAATAAAACGTTATTTATGTCATTTCACACCCAAAGTGGCTCCATGGGTTCCCCAAGTTGACCCATGGATTGTCTTGGTCGGCCATGACACATCCAATGAGGCTAGAAAATGTTTCAAGCTCATCTCATATTATTAAAACATTATTTTTACCTTAAACTACACTAAATATCACTAATCGCGATTAAGAACTTAAAAGTTACTATTCACCAAAAAATTATTTTAATCTCATTGAACAACATTTTACTTCTTAATGAAAACCATGTATGTCGGATTTTTGAATATCAAATCACAGAAGTGGCATAGTTTCATTTATAGGAAAAATCAGTTTCTTTAACTACCACTTTGTTGTTTCACTATTCATCAAAAATTGATGTTTTCAGAAAGATGGCAAAACATCACCCTAAGCTCTATTTGATATTCCGAATTCAAAAATGAAGTATATTTGACAAAATTCAAAACATGTAAGTTTCATTAATGAATTTATTAACTAATTCCCGCTGTCATGACAAATAGCGTGTTTTTATGAAATAATACGCATCAAAAGATTGACACTAGTTTAAGTCCAACTTCAAAGTGAAATTGATTCCAATGACCACCATTGGATAAAATGGTAACAATATATTCTAATTTAACTTCAAAAAAAATTAAAAAGATAATATAATCATATAAATAAATTATATTTAAAAGAGGTTTTGAATTAAAATACAACATTTTTCACTATTCATTAAAAAATGAACTTTATCGGAAAAGTACCAAAAATTCACACAAAGTAAATTTTGATGTCCAATAATAAATAATAAGTTTATTTTGACAAACATAGCTTATAAAATTGTCAAAAGAATGATTTAAAAAGGGTTTTCCATCAAAAGGCAGAAAAACAATCTTTTAAGAATATTAGTGTATTCGATGCATAAGATTGTATTTATTTTCATTTTAATCCTCTAAAACACTATCTTAATAATTAATAGACATAGATAAAAATATCTATTATTCATTATATACATGGGATGTTACACTTTCTATGTAACTCTTTATGGTAAGGGATTCTTTTACATCTTCTTTTATGTCATGACTTCCTTTGTGTTGAGTCTTATATTTTCCATATATATATTTTGAGGTTATGTTCATATATTTTCTTATTACTGTCCATTTAATTTCCAAATTTTGAGAGACCAATTATTCTCTCATTAATTTGTTTTCCGAGTTTTTTTGTGATGTCGTTAGGCTACCAAAATTCTCATAAAAGAAATCACATCTTCTCTTTTAATTCATGCTTCCTTTTCATGTGGCATGTCATTAAAATATCCATACCATGATCTTATTTAGTACCCATATTGTATTATGAATTATTTCTGAGTGGGTTACCCCTGTCCCCTATCTATTCAATGTATTCTAAAACCATGTCATATTGAGGATATGCTGCAGAAATTTCGCCACACAATTTTTATCTCTTTCTCTCATGAAATTACCTTGTTTATTTATGTGAATACCCATACCTATTTTGTTTATATGGGTGATAATAAATATATAAATATGATATATTTGGTTTTTGAATGGACTTATATATAACCCTAACTCAGTTTCCAATGGTTAAAAATAATATAATGATCTTATTTTTAAGATATTTTAAAACGTCATGATTTTGAAATGAAACTCATTTATTTTATTCCATAAGGGTTATTTATGAAATGTTTGAATATGATATATGTGGATCACATGTAAGTACATACATATTAAGGGTGTGCCCTGATAGCGCTCCAATGCATTGGCTATATATTTAATCTCTACAGATTTCATGTTTCATTATACCTTTGTGAAAAACCTTGGTTATTTTTATGACACCTTGGGGATGGACCTTTGTGATATGCTCATGATTGTTTAAATGAAATTTTTAGCCACATATTCAAGTTATGTTTCATGTTATTTTCATTATTATATGCCTATACATCCATTTCACATATATATATTTTTTTATTCATGTTCTTATTGATATCACAAGTACATTAATTCCCTTGTTTACCCTTACTGGGCCTTCTCCTCACCCATTCCTTTGATGTATGTCTCTTGGATATGAAAGGCAATTATTGTACATAGAATGATATTATGATGAAGCCTTACAAGTGGATTATAATAATGTTTTATGTTGTATTCATGTTTTATTGTTCTTGATTTCCAAGAAACTATACTTCAAAGATCCTCTATTTGTAAAATGTAACGAGAAGTTATGTATCAAAATGGCGGGATGCCAAAATCGCTTTTTACATGAATAGAATGGAAATCTCGGTAGTGCTCAATATATTTCAACAATGTTATGTCACTATTCATCAGACAAAGGATACAAAATATTAAAATAATGTTGTATAGGAGGGTAGCATGATCCACATATCATTTATACATTTTAGTCATGTTTTAAATATTTTTAAGTCTTTTGAATTTAGTGAATCATTTTTTATCTTTTTTACTTTTACCATGGTAACTCATGTTTTTAAACTTGTTGATTTTATAGACTTAAAAAAATTAAAATTTGAATAACTGTATAATTTTAAAATTATTATTTAAAATATTAAAATAATTTTATCAAATAAAATATCATTGGTTTATAAAATTTAATTTCACAATTAATCCACATGATGCATAAAATCAAAACTTTGAAATGGTTTTTTTAAGAATAACGAGTATTAATATTTTAAAAAGTATAAATTTTATTAATTATCATGACATAAATTAGTTTATTACATAGTAAATGATATTTTATTTTATTCCGTGAAATCAAAAACAAAATTTTACAATAATGTTTTCTAAATAAAAGATAATACTTTTTTGTTTTAATTATGAATAAAATGTTACTATTGTTCTAAAAAATTATACATTGGATTTATATGTTCATGATATATATAAAATTAATAATATTAACCCTTAAAATTAATATATATTAAAATAAATATAAGTCTGTCATATAAATTCATAAATTGAATAGTAATTCTAAAAATGGTATTTTCAATATTCACATAAAAATTATTTATTTCTAAAAAATCACAAAAACTGAAACAAAGATAAAATTTGAATTATAAAGTAAAATTTGATGTTAAATTTTAAAAACTAAAATTCAAAAATTTATCAATTTAGTTTTTAATATAACAATTAAAAAATATAAATAAATACTATATTTATTTAAAAAATGAATGGTTTAAGCATAATGTGTTCTTAATATTAATTTTTTATGAATTTTTAATTCATTATAATATTATTATCTAATATACATTTTATTTATTTTATGTTTCTATTATATATTATTTATCATATCATTGTAATTCAGTATTTCATGTGAAACATGCTTATAGATATGATATTTATTTAAGAATAAATATTATCTATAAACAAAGGTCATTATATTCTACCCCCAAAATATCATTAAATCAATGAAATTTGATTACATGTAGGATAAAAAGATAGTGTAATTTTCTCTAACTATATCCCTATTATCCAATATATCACCATCGAAACTTATGATTATGACACATAACAATAATTGGATTGGTTTTCTTATTCCCAAATACATTATCTCTTTGTTCCAAGATCTCCATAATTTTCTCATCATATGGGTGGCCATGTTCCAATTGTATATATTTCAAGATAATTATATGTGACAGATCTTTCTTATAATTGTTATAATGTGATACATAGAACAAATCACACACTTTAAAGAGGTATGGAGGGAGATCTAAGTGATAGGATATTACTTTGAAATCACCAAATATCTGAAAGGGACCAATTTATCAAGGGATTAGTTTTTCTTTCTTCTAAATTTTATAATATGCATCAATGGATATATATTAAGGAATACATTTTTAGAATCATTACAATCAAGATCTTATTGATTATATCTACAAAAATCTTATATAAATTTTTTTTAATTCAAATTCCATTGATTGGTATGAACATTATCATTAATTTCATGGAAAAAATAATGACTTATCAGTTTCCTCTCACTTATATTATTCCACCATATATGTAACACGCATAGATTTTGAGAATTATTTTTTTCAGAATTAATTTATCATTTTGATATTTTTTATTTCATACAACACTAAAGATAGTTTATTTTATTAAATCACTATGTTTGTCTTGTGTTATGTGAAACACTCATTTAATCGTTCTTTACATGAAACACAAACTTTGGATATAACTACATGTTACACCTATTTTGTGTATGATGCCCGAAACACTGAGTTTCTATGAATTTTTTTATATCATAATTTAAATTAGAGAATTATTAGATAGCCATTAATCTTAGTTATTGTAATTTTAATAACAAAATTTCAATTATTTTTAATATTTTTTTATATAAATTAAACTTATGGAAAATAAATGATACAATTTTTGAAATAGTCCTTTTATATTAAAATGTCATTTTCATAAATAAAGAACTTTTAATAATGAATATAACTTAGAAAAATTTATAAATATATTTTTATAAAATAAAAATATTTTTTGAATTCATAATATCAAAATTACCATATGAAAATTTTTGGTATTTTTTTTAAAATGATTTGATTTTTTATTAATAAAGAAAAATATAGCATTTTAGTTAAAAACCAACAATTTCGTTTAAATAATTATTTTAATTTAGATTTATTTTAAATTCAAAATTGATAAATAATATATATATTAATCCATTTTGGTCATTGGAACCAACTTTAAAATATAATCATAAAAAATTGAGCTTTTGAACATCTCTTTTACCGTCCTTCTAGCCACAATTAAGTGGTTAACATTAAAAATAATTTTGCTACTTATGTGAACTGAATTTATAAAAAAAAATATTGGATTTAAATTGTTTGAAATATTGGGTATAGTAGGATCAATGTTTTTTGGTGAAATGTAACTTTTGAATTTTATTTACTACGATTAAATGGAAATCGGCTAATCGAAGGTAAAAATAATATTATAATAATATTATATTACCATAATACAGGTCTAAATTTCTTTGGAAAAATATTTTTGGACATAGAAAAACCATATATCAAAAATATGACACATTTTCTTCCAATTGTGTTACATTTGGACATTTATTAGATTTTATTTATAAAAAGGTTAAAAATTTTATATTAAAATTTTGATAGATAAATAATTTTTAATATAGGGGAATACATCAGAAAAATTAAAATATAAAAATTATTTCTAAATATATGAAATATATTTTCTACATGATAACTTAAATTTAGTTTTTAGTGAATAAATAATTTAATTAAAGGCCTTTATAATAATGATGCATCAATTGGTTTGTTAATTGAGATATCAAATAAATGATATTGAAATATCAAAAATTAATATAATTTTACATAATTAATGATATCGATGAATTATATATATAAATTTTAAATGTTAGTGACATATTTGAGTTATTGGATAGAAGTTATCATGTTGGATTGATATTTTTAAAAATAAAAATATCGAATAGTGTCACAATTGACAAAAATGATACTTTAATATAAATAATATTTTATTAGATGTTATAAAATCCAAAAATATTTATAATTTATCTAAATAACTAGTATAATGTTAAATATTTCATTAATGATCCAATTGGGGTTATTTTTTCAATTTATTGAAACAATATTAAGTCTATTGTGTAAAAAAGAAAAGTTGTCATAGTAAGTGCTATATTGATTAACTAAGGGATAAAATAAAAAGATAAGGTTAATTTTGTGACATAAACAGTTCCCAAAATAATTTTATGAGTGTATTTAAACCCATAAATATATAAATTAATAAATAAATCACTTTTTAACTATCTGAAATTGAAAATCAAGTTAAAATAAATTAATAGTTTTGAAATTTCATAAAGGGCCCTCCTCCCACTTATAATAGGGCACCTTTCCTTCCCTTTTATTCCAACCCATAAATCCTTTTGGATCGGAAAAAACCATCCCATTTATCCTCCCAAATTCCCTATCTTCATCTTATAAGTCTTCAATTGGGCAGAAGGCAAATCAATGAAACCTTTTGGCACAAACCAAAAGGAGTTGCCCAATTAAGAGTTAAGGTCTTCTCTCCAAATCCTTTCATTTATTTTCCTTATCCACCCCTACTGTAACTTTATTTCATCATTTTATAACAAAAAATTGTCCAAAATATAATATTATGTTGTTATTAGACGTTTTTGGACAACACATACTTGCACCTCCATATAAAGGATATTGAACATATTTCATATGTGTACGGAAAACTACTACATCACGAAACAATGATTGTTCATTTTTTCCATTTCCCAAAACCATGGTGTCCAATATGATTCATAATATATCTATATATGTTATATAAAATAGTTGTTATGTATTTATTCTTATGTATTACTTTTTACAACACATTCTTTTTTTTACATTCCATTTGGTGTTAATACAATTATCTCGTTTGAAGATGTGTGGACTACCGCCCCCTCAAAGCGATGTAATTCGTTCAAACACCACATGGAATGTACTAAGGATGGATTTAGTGAAATTATATGATATATATGATATAATAATGAAAATGGAATAACATTATATATATTTATATAAATATATATATATATACATATGTCATTTATATAATTTATTTCAATACGATAATTAAAATAGAAACAACTTTCATGTGTATGTACAGATTACCATCTCCATGAACGGTGTATTCAATTTCATACTTATTTATACTATATATTATTTTGATTAAATATACTAGATATGAATGATATTTATATAAATATTTTCATTCTATAATCATGATATTAGTATAATGACCAATGATATAACAAGTTAAGACACATATGAAGAACAAATAACATATTATCTGAAGTGAATCATTAACATAGGATCATTAACAAGCGGGAATATAAGATCATAATCAAAACATATGTGTAATTTTATATTAGAGTATTATACTTTAAAATATATATAATAAAATAATATTTATTATACTGTAATATTCTTCATGTATGAAGAGAGACAAGACACAAGCTAATGGATTTATTTCTCACCATAAATTTTTTGTGAAACATGTCTTTTACACTACTTATTTATTCTAAGTAGGGTATATACTACCCATGAATGTATTTTATGAGTCATAAATAGAAGATTAATATATTTCCATATTCATATATTTTATTTTTACATGGGGCATACAATCGTATTGATTATAAAGTGATGAGTGTTGATATCATAATCTCTTCCATATTTTGGATTGTTTATTTTTATGTCTCAATTGGATAATATTTATCTTCCCTGTCCCAATTTTCTAAAAATATTTTCATAGAATGTTTAATTATTATACTGTGTATTTTTACTGTAATTTGTACTTATTTTTTATATTTAGTAAAAAAAAATAACGGAATGTTTCATTAATTTTTCAAAAGATGTATTATTTGACATTTCAAGAAAAATTGTGAGAAGAATGGTTTTTTTAAATTATATGGAATGAGAATATTTTTAAACTTTTGTAATGAATTATTAATTTTATGTTTACCCAACATGATTACATGGTTATTTTCAAATAAAATGCTTAATTATTAATTTTTGTGGTATTTTAGTAAAATAAAACTATTTCAACAATGAAAGGTTATATTCCAAAATAACTATTTTAAATTAGTATCATGATTCCTTTATATATTTTCAATGTAGTTGAAAAAAAATATAATTAAAAATGTTTTATGTTTTCATGTTCAATGTGATATTTAAAAATCCATCCCCACCTTGATAACATACTTTGTTATAGTCCAAGAATACCATTCATATAATTTATTTTAATGATTTATGTTTCAATGGAATGATGTTTAAGAAACACCCTTCTTTTCCCTTGATATTATTTTGATGAAATGATTATGAAACCTATCTTTTTTTTCACAGGTTATTACATTCTTACATGTTTATGAAACCCATTCCATTTTATAGGTTTTGATATTTTTGATTATGATCTTGTCGAACATGAATGAATGATTTCATTATAAAATTGGTGATATGTATATCTCCCGTAATGCATTGGGTAATGATGGAAAACCCATGAGGTATATATGTTATTTGTGAACCTGATTTCATATTCACAATTCTATGCATGGGCCTGGTTTTCATGTCCAGAATTTTATGAGTGGACCTGGTTTCCATGTCCATATATTTATGCAAGGGCCATATTTCATGTCCTAAATGAGTGAATCTATTAATATTTATACATGATCTCAATGTTACATGTTGATGTGTATTCCAAAATGTCATACCTTATTTCAATTTTATGATCTATTAGATTATGTTCTTTTATTACCTTAGGATATAAGTATACGTTTGATATGAAGGGTATGCTATTCTAATGTTATAATCACATTATACTACCATTTATGCTCATGTTTATGTATATATATCACACATGTTTACTTTTACTCAGTATCTTAGTTCAACCATTCTTATGTTTCCCTTCTCCAGGTTATAAATAAAAATATTAGGTAGAATTACTAAATGTGGAGATCTTTACGGGTGATTTTGAAGATATTCCAATAGGATAGATGATTTTATTTCCATGATTCCAAAGACACTAAGTAGTTATAGTCCTAGGTAATATATTATTTTCATGTACTTAATATTCAACTAAAATGATATAATATTCATGTATTCTAATCCTAGGTCACTATAGTATTAGAGACATATATCTCTTCATAGAAAGTTCCTCAGCTGGTTCAATATAAATAATAGAATGAAATTTATTATTATTTATGAAATCAATTAGGGGGTAGGTGTTGTTCGTAAAATCCATGGAAATCCAACAAACTAGATCTCATTAAATCCCCAATATTTATAATGGTCCTCTATGTTTAACCCTCTATCATCGGATGATATGTTATACTAAAATGAAGCTCAACCATCAATTATTTCTAAAGAATTATATAGACTCTCGAGGAAATCCTTGAATCCTAATCTGAAACAATAGAGAGTAGTAATGCATGAATTATAACCACTTACCTTATGTATAGATTATTGATTTTTTCAATAGATAATTATAAATTAATTTTAATAATATGTGATGATTTCATAAGGTGATGAATACATCTGAAATAGTATTTTGACCATAATCATTTTAGGGAAACCTATAATGAAATCCAGGTATATCATTTCCCATGTCTAAATTAATATGGGTAATTTTTGGGTCATACCATTAATCTATTTTTGTTCTTCATTATCTTTCGGTCATACCAAGAACTAAGATATATATTCATCAATTCATCACATCATGTTATACCACAATTAGTTTTTTTACATCTATATACATATTTTTAATTTATGGACAGAAACATAATAATGGTAAATGGGAATCAATCAAAAATTTACTTATAAATTCAGGTATTTATGGGATAAATATTTAGGTTCTAAAACTAATGACTACATATTTATCAAATTTGAACATTGAAATATTTTCTAACTTATTTTTTAGCTCCTGATCATCATTCGTGGCTACTTTGATATTCATATTGATGAATGGTAGATAATTAGTTAATAAAATATAGTATTTATCCCCTTATCTTATGACATAACGATTCATTCTTTTCAAATCCATCAGCATTATGTCTCTTTAAATCATTACAATGGATATAGTGGCATGATATTTATTTTTCATAGAATCAACCACATTATTTTCATTACCTTGGTGGTAATTTATGGTTCATTTCTAGTAATTAATCATCCCCAACAATTTTATTTTTCTCATATTCAATCCATTCTAGGTTATTCTAAATTTTAAACTCTTTTAATCCACATATATATATCACAATTGTCATTATATAGACAATTTCTCCAAATCACTAACACGATGAACACTTCTTCCAAATCCAAATCATGCATTAGTTAATATTTCTCATGAGTTTTAATTATTGTGAGATATAATAACTTAACGCAACATTTTACATGTGGTTGTAACCCAATAATTTTTAAGAATAATTATATATAGAAATCCATTCCCCACTAAAGGCTGATATAAGTATAGATGCCGGGAAGAATATCCTTTTTAGTTCCTTGAAATATTTTCCTCATTCCGTCATCAAATAGAAAATATCTCCCATCCATGTTAACTTGGTTAGTGGATTTCATAGATGACACAAGTTTCTTACAAATAATTATTAATATCATAATAATCTAATAAAATTAAAGATCAGGTTTACAATAGTTAGTCTTGGACATTTCTTGATAATATATTTCATTGATGGATCTAATGAGATTCCCATTACTGTTACTATATAACACATGAATGACACTATCTACAACCAAAATTCACAATTTATAAATTTGAATACAGTATATCCTTTCTCAATGTATCTAAAAAATTCCAAAAAAATAATATGGATCTTCCTTTATCATTGATTATATTAGAATACTATCAATAACATTGATTTTTTTTTCAACTTAGTATTTAATAAATCTATTCATTATATATTATGAATATAGAAAGACAATTAGTGTTTAGAAAATGCACCATTATAAATTCATAGTGTACATACCTCATTCGGAATGCTATGGTGTAAATTTCCTCTATTTTAGCCATTAATTGATGATATCAATTTCAAAGGTCAATTTATGAAATGTACTGAGATTCTATGAGTTGATTAAATAGATTTTTATAAAGTGTATATAATACTTTTAATTGATCACACTTTTTACAGATCTCATTAACCAATGAAAAGATGCATTGATCCATACTTATTGTTTGACATGGAGGACTAGTGTACCCCCCAGGGAAGCACTAGGGAATATAAATCCGTTGTTCAGATTATCTTGTTGTTTCTTCTTAAATTTATCAATTTAAATGTGATAAATTACATAAAAAATCTCTGAGATATAAATGGATCATGTAATGAGATCAATTTAAAACTCAACCCCATCTTTCGAGGGAAGAAAATAACTTCATCTGAATATATATAATTATATTCTGATAACATATGTACGTAATCAATGTTGAATTCAACCCTACTAATTTGACTAAATTTCGCATTATTAATTTGTATCACAACCTATATTATGTAATTTTCATCCATAAGTAGTTCATAATCACCTCTTCACTAATAATTGAATAAAAATATGATATGGTATTTGAAATGATATTAAATTATTTTGATTATTGATAAGTGATCAATGTAAAAGAGGTAATACACACATTATATTACATCACCATATATAAATAGTTGTATAACTAGATTCTCAAGGAGTATCTTAAAAAAATATTTATTATCTAAGTGTTATATATCATAGAAGAAATTACCATGCCACTAGAAGTTTTCATCGATATTTAAATAACCAATATTTTATTATTTTAATTAATATTCATAGAAAAAATTTATAATATTAAATAATCTGAATAACTAGAATCAATTAATGAATTAAAATCATTAGATTAATTTATTAGTGTCTCTTTCACTACTTCATTAATGTGATCTACCATAGTAGTGGTTATTTTTCATGAACTCCCTTATTCCCATTTTTTGGAGGCTTCTATGGTCTAATCTCTTTATTTTATCTAGGGTTATTACAGTGAATCATGTGATGACCATACTCCATGAATATGAAGAAATAATTGTTGGCGGTTCTTTAGTAGTCATATTCTTCATCTTCAATGTTTTAATTGGCCTCTTATCAACACATTTTATGTTTTGTGGGTTGTGTATAACATTACACAACTAAATAATATCCTTATACCATTTAGTAAATTACTCAGGTTCTTCTTCCCACATTTTTTTCATATATGTAGTTGAATATTCATTCAACCAATGAGAATTTTCATAAAATATTCCATGATACACTACATTATTATTCATTTTTCTATAATTAATATATTACCTATATTTTATTTCCATATTATGAACACATTAAATAATTCCTTCATAATTACAAAAGTTACCAATTGATATAAAATTTACAATTCTAGGATTTGAGAGAGTAAATAAATAATTTATTATCCTTTCAAAATTTAATATAAAAGAATAGTCATATAGTGGGATAATTATTAAGTTTTATTTATAATTTACCAATTATTCATACTCATTTGGTTTCAACTATATTAATTAATTATTTGTCATTGTGTGAAGAGTTAAATGAAAAAAATTGATGAAGAGACATTCTAGAATTCCTCCCATTCTATAAATCCAGATTCATACTTTTTAATTATATTGTTTATGTCATTCAATCATTGTTCAAACATTACTTCTAATAATAAACAAATAAAACAAAATTCTCATGTTCTAAGAACTGTAGAATTAAAAATATATTTTCCATTACAATGATCAATTTCTAGGAAATAAGTGGACATAGATACATAATAAATTATTTTAGAAATCTACAAAAAAATTAATCAATATCATGTTTCTCCTTCCTCGGTGAAATCACGATATCTACAAGGTGAAAATAATTAATCATATATTATGAGAGTTGAGTATGTTTGGCCACTAGATTTTTCCCTTTGATTCATATCCCATTGGGTGGTTTATTATGGAAATAACCATATTTTACATCACACACAATATTATCTAGTTCATTATAGATCTAGAAATTAATAAAAATAATTATAACAAAATTGATTATCAATTAACATCACAATGTAATTATCGTAAATAGACAAATAAAAATTTTACAGTGAGAAAGTATCTCATTCCTTAATAAAAAAATGTTTCACCAAGGTTCTCTAAATTAACCCTAAATCACTCTTAGTTCAATATGGGTTATCCAATTTCAATTATTAGTAGGAAATATATCCAACATATATAAAAATATATCACAATGGTTCATAAATATTATATGAATTACCAAATTATATTTCATGTGAGTGTTGAACCATGTGTGTAGTGTGGCTCTTTTCATATGTACCAAAGAGTTGATTTATTAATAAGCAGAAATCCTATTATTTGGTTCCTCAAACCTAGGATTTTCTGTGACATTCATGTATTAAATTTTAGTATCTAGATAGGGATAAAAGTACATAGAAAAAATATATAACCTCTAATTTTTGAAATCATTATGATGTTTCCAAATTTTTAAAAATATAAATAGGTTTTTCACTATTTTTTGTAGTCTTATATCCTAAATAACTAAAATAATCATTAAAAATAATTAAATTCTTATTTAATAAAAATTGTGGTGATACAGATTAACATTCATTAGTAATACACAAAATCATTGTTTTAAATTAAAGATAACACAAATTATTACACAACTCATGGGCATAAATGTTTAGTGTCTTTTAGATTAGATACATAAACATAATATTTTATTATACATTTAAACATCATATATAACCAGTAACTATATTCCATATTCTATAAATCTCATATCATATAATTATCTACGTAATTGGTTGAATGAAAATTTATTAAAAGGGTGATCTCAGATACTTAATAATGGTATCAAATCACTTCATCATAATTATTAGAAAATAAAAATATGAGAAACATGAATGGGATATAAATATATAATAAAAATATCCATGGAATAAAAGACCAAAATAAATCTATCAAATATGAATAATATTAATAACTTTTATTAAAAGCGTGAAATAATAATCCCGAAACATGGGTGCATAACATGAATGTTTTAAATATCTTATAAAAGAGACATAAACATTGAATTTTGCTTAAACCTATAATAAAATTGATAAATAAAGGTGGAAAAATAATAATCATTGGGAAAACCTTATGAGAAAAATATTTTACTCACATTCTTATGTGAGGAAACTCATTATGTCCATGCATTTAAATGTGAGAAAACTCATTATGGCCATAAATTTCTAGAAAAATTCATTCCATAAACACATCACAAAACCCTAAGTTATATAAAATAACCAATTCATTGGAAGGTGATATATTTTCCCACCAATCATCTAAATTACATATGTATCCAAAAACAATTAATCATATTTATATCACAATGAAACAATGGAAAAACTAATGGGTTTCAAAAACTCTATAAAAAACACATAATGTATTATAGAGAAATTATAGGAAATCAAAAGTCTCATTTTCAAAAGGAATAATATCATAATATATTGTAAACGGTGTTAAAAATATTGCTTCATTAGATAAAAGTCTTCTAGTATAATAATTGTCAGAATAAGAAATTATTCTCAAAAACATTTTAAAAATTATCATTAAATATATGAGATAAAAATTTCAATAAAAATATTTTTGAAGAGAAATAAATATACATTTGAAGAGTCTTAATATAAGAGTTTCAAATATTTTATCCTTGAGAAGAAACAGTGTACAAACTAACAAATTTAGAGCCGAAAATATTATTTTAAACATGAAAAATATATTTCTTAAACTTTAGTGATTTATTTAAAGAACCCACCATCATAGAAAAGATAATGAATTTTCAATCCATAAGAGTAATTTTGAAATAATTGAAAATGAATATATAATACATATATTTATTCTATTAAATAAAATATATTATTTATTAAAAACATTGATATGAGTAGGAAGGATGGTTGGTAATTACATGGGTTATTCGTACAAATGTCACACATTCTTTAGAATATATTTCATTTAAATAATTTTTATCAATTATTTCATATACTTTGAAAAAGTAAAAAATAAATAATATTACCATATTGAATAGGTGGAAGGTAAAATCAAACAAAACATGAAGAGCACAATAAATTGGGAAATACAATGACATGATGAGTAGGAAATTTTGTTGATGAAACCCTTACCTTGAATTTGATCCAATTTTAACATTATATAACATCATATATAAAAAATATCTATATTAACCACATATTTCATAACCTTATTTATTTCTATAATATTTTATAAGCAAGATTGATAATTTTTCTGGACATTTATATTTGTTAGTTATTATAAATTTTCAATAACGTGCGTGAGAAATATTGATCGTTTTGAAATAATTTCATAATAAATGTATCATTCTTAAATTTTCTCTTATATTTAATTATACCCTGGATATTAAAGATATAATATTTTTTTTTTCATTGATTAATTATGTACCATTTCATTAGGTGAAACATATGTACATGGTTTGTGAAAAAGGAAGTTGTGATGAACTGGTTTTGATATGTCTAACAATTGAAATGAGATATATTAATAAATATATTAACTATAAATCACCCCTTGGTAGAATAAAAAAAATAATTATTACATTGTAAATAAATTTTACTTTTATTATTTAAAATTCATTAATTAATCGATATTTTATAATTATAGAACTCTCTACATAGGTGGTAAAAACTGACCCAAATGATAGAGTCTAATAATGATTTTATGAGTAAGGAAATATATTTATATATGGTTAATATAAATATTATTTAAATATAATAATGTTATAAATACACTCCACATTTCATAAATTCATCCTTATAACCATATATAAAGGATTGTGATGAGAAATTAAATTTATCATTCTTGGTGGTCGTAGTCCACATGAACACATGATTAACTATTCCATTTATCAATGAAATTGATAGAATTAAGTTATAATATAAATTATCATTTAAAAATTATAATCATAAAACATTAAAAACATTCAATTCTCTAATTTATGTTTTTAAAAATAATTAAAGTTAGTGATGAAAACTTAACCACATCTCTTGGTGTAGGTGGTTTTCCACACATACATAAATTCAATGATGTTTTTTATAGTGCCTGGATAGGATTGAATTTTGTATTATTCATTCATACAATAACATTATTTTATATTAAACATACAAATTTATTTATATTATTATGGCTATATGATGATTTTAAAAATAGTATTAAGAAGAAAAAATGATTAATAAATACTCACTTTCAGAACTTAAGATATCTATAAAAAATCTCCTTTCAAATTGAGGAATTAGGATAACTAATTGAGACTAAATATTTATTAAAATGAAATAATTATAAATTGGGTAAAAATTTAATAGTTTTGAAATAATAATTTTAGAGTTATGTGTATCATGATGTTGTTGAAGTGGTCCCCTTTTATAAGTGAAGATAGGTGTAATTTTGAAAGTATACACTAAATTTCAATAATTTTGTGAAACTATTCATAGTTGAGAAGACAAAGTAGTGTATAATAATAGATATCATGAATTTAGGATGAGAAAAATCACATCCATGTAATTGGAGAAACTTTTTTTTTCGAAAAAGTATATTTTATTTTTCACTTAAATAAATTGTTTTTTCCATTTTTACTTTTAATGTAGTAACTAAAGTTTTTAACCCCTGTTATTAAATTTAATTACTGAAATTAAAATTTTCATTACTTTAAAATTTTAAGTGAATAATTTAACATATTAAAATATTTTTATCAAATGTATTATATATTGTCTAGAGAAGTTAATTTCATAATTAATGAGAATGAAATTAATAATAGTTGTTTTAGAGAAACAATGTTTTTAATCATCAAATATATTTTTAGGTTAAAAAATAACAATGTGATTAATTTAAAAGACATTATTTTTTTATTAAAGAACAAATAAATGTTTTTTTTATTTCAATGAAAACCATAGAAAATAATTATATCATTATTTCATCAAAAAGAATTACTAAAAAATATTTCTCATTCGGAATAAAATGTTACTTATGTTCTAAAAATAAATAATATGTTTTCTATTTTATTCCTTCTAATGTCAGGAACTTTATTTGTCACGAACCAAATCCGGTCGCCGCCAAAATCGACACCAAACCAAGCCCATGACAAGGCCCGAAGGGAGTTCCCGATCCCCACGGGCTGGCACAAGTGCCCAGGTATCATATAATGATAATTGGGAACGATTTACCCGATTCTATAAACATTAAACAACAAAAAAAACTCAATAAAACAAATCTGGATTTTTCAACTAAAACCATCTTTTACAAAATTTCAGAACTGAATTACATAAGTTAAAACTACATTTAAAGACCATTACAAAGGTAAAAAAACAAATAAGGACAGCCCAAGAACCCTTTTGTCAAGGGGCACCACCCTTATGCTATCTCCACAAGACTTCACTACCAAGGACCTGCTAGAAACCCGAACCACTGGAACAAAAAAAACTGTACCCAACCTGCGACAACAAAAATAACCAAGTCTACTTACACCCAAGGGTGTAAGTAGGGTGTGAGCCAAATCCCAATAGGATACCACCACTAATAGATTCCATGTGATAAACATTTAATGGCGAAAATCATGCATGTTTTCAAAGACACGAGATGCTAGTTAAAATTTCTAAAAGATGCAACATTAAATAAAAACAGTTTTTAGGTGGGATAATTTAAAGAATAAAAAAATTTAAAATAAATACCATAGCTACTGAATTTTCCAGCATCTCATACCATATACCGACGGTAATAACAAAGTATCCAGTGAGCACAAGCAATGGGAAATAACCCCTAGGCACTAGCTAGCTGTGGGTCCCAGGTACCTCGTATCTCGGTGAAGGTAACCATCACAAATATCCATTCTCGTGCACGAGCCACTAGTAGGGAACATACCCATAACCTAGTGGTCCCCAATAATCATCATCATAGTTTAGTTAGAGTTGTAAGCGTCAATCTTGCTATGTGAAACTGAGGCCAAACCTCACAGATTCACTAGCATACTAGTACACGTCCACCCACCTAGATACCCGGGTTTTCCCTTTGTGCTCAAACAAGTTCAGCAATCCAAGAAGTATAGTTTTCACATGAAAATATCACTTCCACATCACAAATTAACCAAACAGCCCCATGTACATCACACAAGTCAAAAATTCCACTTTCATTCAAATGAATTTTGAAATCAAACTCACTCCAAATTGCCTACAACACTTTTCAAATTTCATTAACACTTCCACAAATCCATTAAACAATTTTATAAAACCATTACAAGATATTCAACTCACATAACAGCCCACACACATGTCACACAATACCATTCTCACCTTCACAATTCATTTTATAAATAAACTCACATGAAATATCCCACACCCGTGTTTCGCACACAAAACACAATTTAGTAAAACATTTCGACAATTTATAAAAAAAAAATTATAAAAATGTTCAACATCTCAAATCACCACTTTACCATTCAAAAACCCACATTAGGTGAACACACTCACCCAAACAGTACATATACACCCTTTCCCAACTTTTTGTAACTAAATAAAACATTGGAAATTTTTATAAAACAAACCCAAGAGGTATAACCATTGTTTGCACACTAAACCCGTTTCAAAACCCTCATTTAAAAGCAAAATCATACCAATACCAATCCAAAACAGAATTTTTCAGCCCTAAAACAATTATTAAACCACCCCCAAATGTTATAAAAATACATCAAATAATACCACAAAGATACACATGAAAAACACACGTTTTCATAAATCACCTTCAAGAAGTAAAACATGTTTTTACTCCTTAAACTCATTAAAAAAACCTACATTCAAGGCCAACATGACAATAAGTAATTAACAAACCATAATTGGAATCCCCTTTCAAGACTAATAAATCACTTTCATATGTTATAAACTAAACCCAAACATTACCCCAAGAGTCACACATGAAAAGTACCCAATTTCAAGCTATAATGCAACTAAAAATTAAATGTTCAACCAAATCCATCAAAACTGTTTTCACAACACATAAAACAGATTATAAAAATGCTAAATTAATAATCCATGCAAGCTAACTCATCATAAAATGGCTACACATGGAATCACATACCTTTTGAGTCGAAATCCTCAAAACTTGGTTCGAAACCTTAAGCGCACCACCGCCGCACCACAAAGAATATAAGTACATACCTAGACCACCAAAAATTGACCCAAAAGATACCAAATCAGACCTTATGATCGAACCCTAACTTCTGGACATTTTATAATATAATGAAAGAGGGAGGAAACCCTAAGGAGAATGAAAAATTGAAGAGAGAAACACTTACTCAAAACAATCATGAATAAAACGACCCAAAATCCACCAGATTCTGAATCTGAAAACATCCAACCATTCAAGGTATGTTCTAACAAGGATTATGAGACCATGTAGGAATTTGAATGGGGAAAAAGGAGTGATAATTGAAGGATTTATGAAGGAAACAAATTACCTTTATTAATCTGCCCGAAATGTGAGTGCTTCAGAAGTTTCGACCTAAACCGCGATGAAACGGAGCTTTAAAGAGGGTGGGAGGATATGGGACGCGCGGATGGGTTCAAAGGGAGTGTTTGGGGCTTGGAATCACCGAAAAAGCCTTAATATTGTATACGTTATTAATTAAACAAAATTTATTTTTAAAACTGGAATTGGGCTTTCGGGCAGGCCCAATCCCTTAAATAAAAACCCATATACAACTTGTTTATGGTTTTCTAAAGGCTCCAAACTACAATGGTGGTGTTTCTATATCAGGGTAGACCATTTAGGAACTTGAATGGGTGAAAAATATTAAAAATTGAAAAAGTTATAAAAGAAACAAAATTTATTTTTAAATCTGGAATTGGGCTCACGGTTTGGCCCAATTAATGAAAACTAACCCATTCCACCATAAAAGCTTGACAAACCCCAAAAACAAATCATAAATGAAAAATAAATGAAATTTAACTTTAAAATAAGTCATGTATGTGACAATTCTCCCCACCATGAAAACTTTTCGTCCCCGAAAAGTGACCACAAGGCCAGATACCAAAACCATGCCCAACCGATAAACTAAGATGTAATTCTTTGCCAAGCTTTGCCCACAAGGGTCAAAACACCTCCAGTGATCAATTAAGGAATGATTAATCTCACAACCCAAACTTACACCACATTACTGAAATGATCAATCACATTCATACATTATCCCAAAATGAAACTCCTCGAACGCTATCCGAACAAGACTCAAGCAATTCACCCAAACGAACAACAACTTCAAACAAGGTTACACATACCTTGCTACAACTAAACCATTGGGCACTCTCCAATCTCAATGTTTACCCAAAGAAGATTTAGGTAGCTTGATAGATCTGAATGAGACTACCTACCAACAATCCTTGACCTTGGATAAGACTAAGTTATTGGTACGGGGAAAAAAAATAGGCTCCCCACCATAAGAACCAATAATCTTAATCGACCAGCATGGGCCGGTACAGAAAGACCCCAAAATATAAAGTGTTGGGATGACCACATGGTGAGTCTTCACGGTTTGGGAAACCATGAACCAACAGTGGAGATTCTTCTATCTACATGGTTTTTTTTTGTTCATGGTTAGAACTAACCATGTGAAAACCGCGTGCCCAACTTTTCAAGCCAAATTTCCAACCATTCTTCAAAGACTCAATGGAAACCAAATGGGGAGGGAATAACATTGTGTGATGACATGGGTACAAAACCCTCCACCTATTTCCACAGAACGGGAACAACAGAAGAAATATGATGACACCATAGTTTTAAACTCTTCCTATCTTTCATACTGAGGATAGGACTTTGTACAAGGGTTTAAACGACACTGGGGTTTCCCCTGACTACGCGCCAGCTTCTCTCCGGGACCTATGGCTGGAGCTCAAAATATTGAAGCATCTTCGGCCACGCAGTTTGGCTGTGAAACAACAGAAGGGCAGTACACGTATAAACATTGTCCTCTAAGGTAGAGGATTTGATGTTTTTCCCAAGGGATACATACTCCCAACATAACATAGAACCTAAGAGGATAGTGTGACCTTGACCTTTATAGTCAAAAGAGCACACAACATCACAATGCATCACCGAACATGACCCTTGTGATTGATAGAAGCAATACATGGAACAGGACCATATTCCAAGTCCCTAAACAACAGAAAAGTCCAAAAAGTGGACACAATATCCTATCAGGACCAAAATCTCAAAATTGGTGGTTTAATAATAACTCTTGCTTCAAGGAAACTATGAAGAACCCAAAGGACCTCTTAGACACCATCATGACACTCATCCACACTAACAACCAAAGAACACTTCCACCATCGATGAATCAAGAAACTTAAGAAACCAAGGCCTCTTTCAACCTTCCACAAGAACTATCCCACTACAAGAGGATCTACAAATAAACTAAATGAATGGTTGTAGACTCAATCAACAATGATCTATAAAATATTCCTTATATTGATCAACTGGAGGATTTTCCAATGGAGAAACAATACGGGTTGCACTTCAGTTCTGCACTAACCCTAAATGGGGGCATAACTTATCCAATGGGAGAACCCAAGGAACCAACCAAGATGGTTCATTGGTCAAAATATACCACAAACCAGATCCAAACACATGAAGGGAACCATCATAAAGGCGCCCCAAAACATTTTTCAAAAGAGACCACTAATTGTCCCTATAAAACAACTTACTGCCCAAACCCAAACCCAAAACACAGTTCAAACAGGAGGGGTTCTTGGACTCAAAACATCCCACAACATCAACATTTTCCAAAAACACATAATATAAACCATTCCATACAATTCATCAAGTCTTCATGTTTCTATTTAAAAACAGTTCTTAAAAAACAAATGGTTCAGCGGTTAGCACATCCACCAATGGTACCCCATGGGCCTTACACATGCATGTTTCTGTGCCACACTGGGCACCCTCCTCGTATCCATCTCGACACTCATCCAGTCATTTCATCAACCATCCATCTTCCCATATAACCCCATGCATGTGGTTGCTCACGAAAATACCAAAGGTTAAAACAAAAATTTGTTCCACTTTTCAAAACCAAAACGGTCAAACAACACATCCTTTTTCCTCAAAACCGCTAACCACGAGATCAAAATCCCAACTCACATCTTAAAAAAATTTCAGAAAGTCACAACCATTTAGAAAATAAATCACTTTCAAGATATTCACATCAATTTCAAAACATCTCATCCCATTAAAGCACACTCTGATTGTTTAGAAAACTCTATTGGAAACACTTTTCAAAACCAACTTCAATATAGTTCCCGCATTCAAAGAGGTGTGAGCACACCATTTTATATTTCAAAACAATTCTGAAAATTCAGTTCTGCCATTTCATAAACCCAACCATTCCCTCTTTATTTTAAAATCATTTCATTAAAACTTTACGCTTCTTAAAACCAAGTCACCTTAAAACCAAAATGCCAAGATTTCAAAACTAAAGAACACCAGACAATGCAAGAGGAAACTAGTTTCAGTGGGTGACTTGGACATATGGTTGGCAGCCATATTCCAATCACTTCACTGTCACAGAGAGTGTTCTAGGGAATATCCCCGGCTCCACATGGCTTGCCAGACCCTGCGAGCTCATTGAGACCATTAACCCAACTCTCTTTTCATTTCCCCAAATCATCATCAAACCAAGAAAACCCAAAGACATAGACAAATCCCAACTTCCCCTGGCGACTTGAATCCTGAAATGAGGTGTGGTGATCAAGAACACTACCCATAACCAGAATTCCATGTCCCAACAATCATAACTCTATACTATGTTGACTATTTCCCAAATAACATGACTCAAATGGAGCGAACCTCCTTTGATACCATTTTGTCACGAACCAAATCCGGTCGCCGCCAAAATCGACACCAAACCAAGCCCATGACAAGGCCCGAAGGGCGTTCCCGATCCCCACGGGCTGGCACAAGTGCCCTGGTATCATATAATGATAATTGGGAACGATTTACCCGATTCTATAAACATTAAACAACAAAAAAACTCAATAAAACAAATCTGGATTTTTCAACTAAAACCATCTTTTACAAAATTTCAGAACTGAATTACATAAGTTAAAACTACATTTAAAGACCATTACAAAGGTAAAAAACAAATAAGGACAGCCCAAGAACCATTTTTTCAAGGGGCACCACCCTTATGCTATCTCCACAAGACTTCACTACCAAGGACCTGCTAGAAACCTGAACCACTGGAACAAAAAAAACTGTACCCAACCTGCGACAACAAAAATAACCAAGTCTACTTACACCAAAGGGTGTAAGTAGGGTGTGAGCCAATGCCCAATAGGATACCACCACTAATATATTCCATGTGATAAACATTTAATGGCGAAAAGCATGCATGTTTTCAAAGACACAAGATGCTAGTTAAAATTTCTAAAAGATGCAACATTAACTAAAAACAGTTTTTAGGTGGGAAAATTTAAAGAATAAAAAAATTTAAAATAAATACCATAGCTACTGAATTTTCCAGCCTCTCATACCGTATACCGACGGTAATAACAAAGTATCCATTGAGCACAAGCAATGGGAAATAACCCCTAGGCACTAGCTAGTTGTGGGTCCCAGGTACCTCGTATCTCGGTGAAGGTAACCATCACAAATATCCATTCTCGTGCACGAGCCACTAGTAGGGAACATACCCATAACCTAGTGGTCCCCAATAATCATCATCATAGTTTAGTTAGAGTTGTAAGCGTCAATCTTGTTAAGTGAAACTGAGGCCAAACCTCACAGATTCACTAGCATACTAGTACACGTCCACCCACCTAGATACCCGGGTTTTCCCTTTGTGCTCAAACAAGTTCAACAATCCAAGAAGTATAGTTTTCACATGAAAATATCACTTCCACATCACAAATTAACCAAACATCCCCATGTACATCACACAAGTCAAAAATTCCACTTTCATTCAAATGAATTTTGAAATCAAACTCACTCCAAATTGCCTACAACACTTTTCAAATTTCATTTACACTTCCACAAATCCATTAAACAATTTTATAAAACCATTACAAGATATTCAACTCACATAACAGCCCACACACATGTCACACAATACCATTCTCACCTTCACAATTCATTTTATAAATAAACTCACATGAAATATCCCACACCCGTGTTTCGCACACAAAACACAATTTAGTAAAACATTTCGACAATTTAAAAAAAAAATTATAAAAATGTTCAACATCTCAAATCACCACTTTACCATCCAAAAACCCACATTAGGTGAACACACTGACCCAAACAGTACATATACCCCCTTTCCCAACTTTTTGTAACCAAATAAAACATTGGAAGTTTTTATAAAACAAACCCAAGAGGTATAACCATTGTTTGCACACTAAACCCATTTCAAAACCCTCATTTAAAAGCAAAATCATACCAATACCAATCCAAAACAGAATTGTTCAGCCCTAAAACAATTATTAAACCACCCCCCAAATGTTATAAAAATACATCAAATAATACCACAAAGATACACATGAAAAACACACGTTTTCATAAATCACCTTCAAGAAGTACAACATGTTTTTACTCCTTAAACTCATTAAAAAAAACCTACATTCAAGGCCAACATGACAATAAGGAATTAACAAACCAGAATTGGAATCCGCTTTCAAGACTAATAAATCACTTTCATATGTTATAAACTAAACCCAAACATTACCCCAAGAGTCACACATGAAAAGTACCCAATTTCAAGCTATAATGCAACTAAAAATTAAATGTTCAACCAAATCCATCAAAACTGTTTTCACAACACATAAAACAGATTATAAAAATGCTAAATTAATAATCCATGCAAGCTAACTCATCATAAAATGGCTACACATGGAATCACCTACCTTTTGAGTCGAAATCCTCAAAACTTGGTGCGAAACCTTAAGCGCACCACCGCCGCACCACAAAGAATATAAGTACATACCTAGACCACCAAAAATTGACCCAAAAGATACCAAATAAGACCTTAGGATCGAACCCTAACTTCTGGATATTTTAGAATATAATGAAAGAGGGAGGAAACCCTAAGGAGAATGAAAAATTGAAGAGAGAAACACTTACTCAAAACAATCATGAATAAAACGACCCAAAATCCACCAGATTCTGAATCTGAAAACATCCAACCATTCAAGGGATGTTCTAAAAAGGATTATGAGACCATGTAGGAATTTGAATGGGAAAAAAGAGTGAGAATTGAAGGATTTATGAAGGAAACAAATTACCTTTATTAATCTGCCCGAAATGTGAGTGCTTCAGAAGTTTCGACCTAAACCGCGATGAAACGGAGCTTTAAAGAGGGTGGGAGGATATGGGACGCGCGGATGGGTTCAAAGGGAGTGTTTGGGGCTTGGAATCACTGAAAAAGCCTTAATATTGTATACGTTATTAATTAAACAAAATTTATTTTTAAAACTGGAATTGGGCTTTCGGGCAGGCCCAATCCCTTAAATAAAAACCCATATACAACTTGTTTATGGTTTTCTAAAGGCTCCAAACTACAATGGTGGTGTTTCTATATCAGGGTAGACCATTTAGGAACTTTAATGGGTGAAAAATATTAAAAATTGAAAAAGTTATAAAAGAAACAAAATTTATTTTTAAATCTGGAATTGGGCTCACGGTTTGGCCCAATTAATGAAAACTAACCCATTCCACCATAAAATCTTGACAAACCCCAAAAACAAATCATAAATGAAAAATAAATGAAATTTAACTTTAAAATAAGTCATGTATGTGACAATTCTCCCCACCATGAAAACTTTTCGTCCCCGAAAAGTGACCACAAGGCCAGATACCAAAACCATGCCCAACCGATAAACTAAGATGTAATTCTTTGCCAAGCTTTGCCCACAAGGGTCAAAACACCTCCAGTGATCAATTAAGGAATGATTAATCTCACAACCCAAACTTACACCACATTACTGAAATGATCAATCACATTCATACATTATCCCAAAATGAAACTCCTCGAACGCTATCCGAACAAGACTCAAGCAATTCACCCAAACGAACAACAACTTCAAACAAGGTTACACATACCTTGCTACAACTAAACCATTGGGCACTCTCCAATCTCAATGGTTACCCAAAGAAGATTTAGGTAGCTTGATAGATCTGAATGAGACTACCTACCAACAATCCTTGACCTTGGATAAGACTAAGTTATTGGTACGAGGAAAAAAAATAGGCTCCCCACCATAAGAACCAATAATCTTAATCGACCAGCATGGGCCGGTACAGAAAGACCCCAAAATATAAAGTGTTGGGATGACCACATGGTGAGTCTTCACGGTTTGGGAAACCATGAACCAACAGTGGAGATTCTTCTATCTACATGGTTTTTTTTTTGTTCATGGTTAGAACTAACCATGTGAAAACCGCGTGCTCAACTTTTCAAGCCAAATTTCCAACCATTCTTCAAAGACTCAATGGAAACCAAATGGGGAGGGAATAACATTGTGTGATGACATGGGTACAAAACCCTCCACCTATTTCCACAGAACGGGAATAACAGAAGAAATATGATGACACCATAGTTTTAAACTCTTCCTATCTTTCATACTGAGGATAGGACTTTGTACAAGGGTTTAAACGACACTGGGGTTTCCCCTGACTACGCGCCAGCTTCTCTCCGGGACCTATGGCTGGAGCTCAAAATATTGAAGCATCTTCGGCCACGCAGTTTGGCTGTGAAACAACAGAAGGGCAGTACACGTATAAACATTGTCCTATAAGGTAGAGGATTTGATGTTTTTCCCAAGGGATACATACTCCCAACATAACATAGAACCTAAGAGGATAGTGTGACCTTGACCTTTATAGTCAAAAGAGCACACAACATCACAATGCATCACCGAACATGACCCTTGTGATTGATAGAAACAATACATGGAACATGACCATATTCCAAGTCCCTAAACAACAGAAAAGTCCAAAAAGTGGACACAATATCCTATCAGGACCAAAATCTCAAAATTGGTGGTTTAATAATAACTCTTGCTTCAAGGAAACTATGAAGAACCCAAAGGACCTCTTAGACACCATCATGACACTCATCCACACTAACAACCAAAGAACACTTCCACCATCGATGAATCAAGAAACTTAAGAAACCAAGGCCTCTTTCAACCTTCCACAAGAACTATCCCACTACAAGAGGATCTACAAATCAACTAAATGAATGGTTGTAGACTCAATCAACAATGATCTATAAAATATTCCTTATATTGATCAACTGGAGGATTTTCCAATGGAGAAACAATACGGGTTGCACTTCAGTTCTGCACTAACCCTAAACGGGGGCATACCTTATCCAATGGGAGAACCCAAGGAACCAACCAAGATGGTTCATTGGTCAAAATATACCACAAACCATATCCAAACACATGAAGGGAACCATCATAAAGGCGCCCCAAAACATTTTTCAAAAGAGACCACTAATTGTCCCTATAAAACAACTTACTGCCCAAACCCAAACCCAAAACACAGTTCAAACAGGAGGGGTTCTTGGACTCAAAACATCCCACAACATCAACATTTTCCAAAAACACATAATATAAACCATTCCATACAATTCATCAAGTCTTCATGTTTCTATTTAAAAACAGTTCTTAAAAAACAAATGGTTCAGCGGTTAGCACATCCACCAATGGTACCCCATGGGCCTTACACATGCATGTTTCTGTGCCACACTGGGCACCCTCCTCGTATCCATCTCGACACTCATCCAGTCATTTCATCAACCATCCATCTTCCCATATAACCCCATGCATGTGGTTGCTCACGAAAATACCAAAGGTTAAAACAAAAATTTGTTCACTTTTCAAAACCAAAACGGTCAAACAACACATCCTTTTTCCTCAAAACCGCTAACCACGAGATCAAAATCCCAACTCACATCTTAAAAAAATTTCAGAAAGTCACAACCATTTAGAAAATAAATCACTTTCAAGATATTCACATCAATTTCAAAACATCTCATCCCATTAAAGCACACTCTTATTGTTTAGAAAACTCTATTGGAAACACTTTTCAAAACCAACTTCAATATAGTTCCCGCTTTCAAAGAGGTGTGAGCACACCATTTTATATTTCAAAACAATTCTGAAAATTCAGTTCTGCCATTTCATAAACCCAACCATTCCCTCTTTATTTTAAAATCATTTCATTAAAACTTTACGCTTCATAAAACCAAGTCACCTTAAAACCAAAATGCCAAGATTTCAAAACTAAAGAACACGAGACAATGCAAGAGGAAACTAGTTTCAGTGGGTGACTTGGACATATGGTTGGCAGCCATATTCCAATCACTTCACTGTCACAGAGAGTGTTCTAGGGAATATCCCCGGCTCCACATGGCTTGCCAGACCCTGCGAGCTCATTGAGACCATTAACCCAACTCTCTTTTCATTTCCCCTAATCATCATCAAACCAAGAAAACCCAAAGACATAGACAAATCCCAACTTCCCCTGGCGACTTGAATCCTGAAATGAGGTGTGGTGATCAAGAACACTACCCATAACCAGAATTCCATGTCCCAACAATCATAACTCTAGACTATGTTGACTATTTCCCAAATAACATGACTCAAATGGAGCGAACCTCCTTTGATACCATTTTGTCACGAACCAAATCCGGTCGCCGCCAAAATCGACACCAAACCAAGCCCATGACAAGGCCCGAAGGGCGTTCCCGATCCCCACGGGCTGGCACAAGTGCCCTGGTATCATATAATGATAATTGGGAACGATTTACCCGATTCTATAAACATTAAACAACAAAAAAACTCAATAAAACAAATCTGGATTTTTCAACTAAAACCATCTTTTACAAAATTTCAGAACTGAATTACATAAGTTAAAACTACATTTAAAGACCATTACAAAGGTAAAAAAACAAATAAGGACAGCCCAAGAACCATTTTTTCAAGGGGCACCACCCTTATGCTATCTCCACAAGACTTCACTACCAAGGACCTGCTAGAAACCTGAACCACTGGAACAAAAAAAACTGTACCCAACCTGCGACAACAAAAATAACCAAGTCTACTTACACCCAAGGGTGTAAGTAGGGTGTGAGCCAAAGCCCAATAGGATACCACCACTAATAGATTCCATGTGATAAACATTTAATGGCGAAAATCATGCATGTTTTCAAAGACACAAGATGCTAGTTAAAATTTCTAAAAGATGCAACATTAACTAAAAACAGTTTTTAGGTGGGATAATTTAAAGAATAAAAAAATTTAAAATAAATACCATAGCTACTGAATTTTCCAGCCTCTCATACCGTATACCGACGGTAATAACAAAGTATCCAGTGAGCACAAGCAATGGGAAATAACCCCTAGGCACTAGCTAGTTGTGGGTCCCAGGTACCTCGTATCTCGGTGAAGGTAACCATCACAAATATCCATTCTCGTGCACGAGCCACTAGTAGGGAACATACCCATAACCTAGTGGTCCCCAATAATCATCATCATAGTTTAGTTAGAGTTGTAAGCGTCAATCTTGCTAAGTGAAACTGAGGCCAAACCTCACAGATTCACTAGCATACTAGTACACGTCCACCCACCTAGATTCCCGGGTTTTCCCTTTGTGCTCAAACAAGTTCAGCAATCCAAGAAGTATAGTTTTCACATGAAAATATCACTTCCACATCACAAATTAACCAAACATCCCCATGTACATCACACAAGTCAAAAATTCCACTTTCATTCAAATGAATTTTGAAATCAAACTCACTCCAAATTGCCTACAACACTTTTCAAATTTCATTAACACTTCCACAAATCCATTAAACAATTTTATAAAACCATTACAAGATATTCAACTCACATAACAGCCCACACACATGTCACACAATACCATTCTCACCTTCACAATTCATTTTATAAATAAACTCACATGAAATATCCCACACCCGTGTTTCGCACACAAAACACAATTTAGTAAAACATTTCTACAATTTATAAAAAAAAATTATAAAAATGTTCAACATCTCAAATCACCACTTTACCATTCAAAAACCCACATTAGGTGAACACACTCACCCAAACAGTACATATACCCCCTTTCCCAACTTTTTGTAACCAAATAAAACATTGGAAATTTTTATAAAACAAACCCAAGAGGTATAACCATTGTTTGCACACTAAACCCATTTCAAAACCCTCATTTAAAAGCAAAATCATACCAATACCAATCCAAAACATAATTGTTCAGCCCTAAAACAATTATTAAACCACCCCCCAAATGATATAAAAATACATCAAATAATACCACAAAGATACACATGAAAAACACACGTTTTCATAAATCACCTTCAAGAAGTACAACATGTTTTTACTCCTTAAACTAATTAAAAAAACCTACATTCAAGGCCAACATGACAATAAGGAATTAACAAACCAGAATTGTAATCCCCTTTCAAGACTAATAAATCACTTTCATATGTTATAAACTAAACCCAAACATTACCCCAAGAGTCACACATGAAAAGTACCCAATTTCAAGCTATAATGCAACTAAAAATTAAATGTTCAACCAAATCCATCAAAACTGTTTTCACAACACATAAAACAGATTATAAAAATGCTAAATTAATAATCCATGCAAGCTAACTCATCATAAAATGGCTACACATGGAATCACCTACCTTTTGAGTCGAAATCCTCAAAACTTGGTGCGAAACCTTAAGCGCACCACCGCCGCACCACAAAGAATATAAGTACATACCTAGACCACCAAAAATTGACCCAAAAGATACCAAATAAGACCTTAGGATCGAACCCTAACTTCTGGATATTTTAGAATATAATGAAAGAGGGAGGAAACCCTAAGGAGAATGCAAAATTGAAGAGAGAAACACTTACTCAAAACAATCATGAATAAAACGACCCAAAATCCACCAGATTCTGAATCTGAAAACATCCAACCATTCAAGGGATGTTCTAACAAGGATTATGAGACCATGTAGGAATTTTAATGGGGAAAAAAGAGTGAGAATTGAAGGATTTATGAAGGAAACAAATTACCTTTATTAATCTGCCCGAAATGTGAGTGCTTCAGAAGTTTCGACCTAAACCGCGATGAAACGGAGCTTCAAAGAGGGTGGGATGATATGGGACGCGCGGATGGGTTCAAGGGGAGTGTTTGGGGCTTGGAAGCACCGAAAAATCCTTAATATTGTATAAGTTATTAATTAAACAAAATTTATTTTTAAAACTGGAATTGGGCTTTCGGGCAGGCCCAATCCCTTAAATAAAAACCCATATACAACTTGTTTATGGTTTTCTAAAGGCTCCAAACTACAATGGTGATGTTTCTATATCAGGGTAGACCATTTAGGAACTTGAATGGGTGAAAAATATTAAAAATTGAAAAAGTTATAAAAGAAACAAAATTTATTTTTAAATCTGGAATTGGGCTCACGGTTTGGCCCAATTAATGAAAACTCACCCATTCCACCATAAAAGCTTGACAAACCCCAAAAACAAATCATAAATGAAAAATATATGAAATTTAACTTTAAAATAAGTCATGTATGTGACATTATTGTTTTTATGACAACCCTTATACTTATTAAAAATTAATTCATTATTTTTACATAAAGGTACAAAAAATACATCCATGAATATTGATAATTTTAGTGTTTATTTATAATTGGTTACATAAAATATAAATTTTAATAAGGGGGAACATCAAGATTACTAAAAACATCATTAACATACTCATAATATTCCATCTTAATTAAAAAAACATGGTATATCCTAAAAGAGTACATAAAAAGGGTGAGATATAAATTCCAGTAAGGGAATAAGAAATTAATAACATGAATAAGGTAATACATTTTAAAGAATATGAATAACAATGGGATTTAAAAAGGGTTATGGATCATAAACATGAACCAATATTCTTCATATAGAATCATAACATAATAGAAACCTGAGAATTTGGAAACATAATTAAATATGAAATCGTAAAAAAATTCAAGGATAACCGCAAAGATAAAATAACATAATGTTGTCAGTATAACCTACCTCATACCATACAGGGAGTCTCATGAGACAAAAACATTACCCAATGCCTGGAGTGCAATCTGGGCACAACAATCATAATCATATCATGTAAAGGCCTAAGTGTACTACATAAATCATATACATAGGAACATATTTAATCATGTATAATCCTATGATAATGTAGTTTTGTGATAAACATATATGTCCCAAATATTTTTTTAATATTTGAATTTTCACTTTTAATATAATAATTGACATTTATTAATAAGTCCTGGTTTTTTTTCAAAATAGTTGTTTTTAAAATCTTATAAAATTATTATTGACAGATAAAAATTATATTATTAACAACAATTAATAATTATGAATTAATATTTATATTTTAATAAATATAATTTACATAAAAATTCATTAATTCATCAAATGGAATTGGGTAATTTAAACTACATTTTACCCAAAAATATATATTTTTGTTTATCGAATCAAAATACAAATCATTTATAAATTAACTATAATAATAAATAAATATGAACATTATTCTATTCTAAATAAAATATAAATGTTATCATTATTAAGGGATCGATACATATCATTTTATTACACTAGAATATACAAATAGGTTAATGTCCATGATGGTGATACGTTGATGGGGTAGTTTGGCATACATGATTAAGGTCATGTTCTCGATGAGCTTGATCATATCCATTAAATAATTTAAATATGTTTTTAGTTTTTGGACCTCAGTTTAGTCTTAGTTAAGGGAAAATCTTGGGGATTCTATCACAATTGGATGCTATGATAAATTGAATTCATAAGGTATGATCATATTGGTTGAGGTCCTCAGTTCCTTTGTCCGTGTAAATTGGATTTTTCAATAACCCTTATTTCTACTAATAATGTGATGACTATTAAATGATTATATTATCAATGATTATAATGCTTAAAGAACCTATAAATATGATAGGATATAATAAAATAAATTAATTTCCTGTGTTTTTAGTAACCATAATATATAATATAACATTTATTCATATTAAAAATAGAATATTATTTATACACGTTAAAGTTGTTATAATGATTCCACCTTAAGAAATTTATCCCTTCAAATATTCTTTTCACACACTATAACTGTTTAGGGTAATTATATTTGATCATCTCCTACAGTTCTAACATCGATTTTTTAATCTTTTGGGTTCTCCATATAAAATTAAACATGTGCATTGTCTTATTTATTAGAACTTTTTCTCTATGACCTAATATCTTCACTGACTACACCTAATATAAAAGATCATTCTCCAGTGGTACCACCAATGGATTTAGTACATATAAGAGGTATAGTGTGTACTTCTTCATGGTTGATACAAATAACACATAATATACATGTGATAGGATAGATGGTTGGGCTAATTGATAGGATAATACTCCTAGGAGATAGAGGATCTCAAATATCTTGAACTAAGATTTCACTTCTTCCCAAATCTCATGAATTTTTTAAAAGGAGATATTAATTGGAATAATTATCTTCAAAAACAATCTCATGGTCGTGTTGATGGTTATTAGTGCAACTATTTTATAAACTCTTATCATATATGAGGTGATACCAAATAGTCTTGACCATTTCCACCATCTCATCAACTATTTCAGGACCTTGTAGTTTGTGTTACCCAACATCATCCCAGCATGCAGGTATTTTCCACTATTCCCAAAAAAATATTTATAGGGACTCATTTGGATTCTTGAGTGGAAAATATTATTTTATTAGTAATTAACTAGTGGAATATGTACATATTATACTCCTTTTAAATCAATTGAGAGTGATCTCAATAATTCCTCGAGTGTATGGATTGTTTTCTTTGGATAGAAATCATTTTGAGAGTGATAAGTCATGCAAAAATAAAAATGGTATTTAAATAATATTGGAGACTCTTCTAGAACATAAAGTTAAATCTTCGATCTCATCCTAATGCAATAAATTTTTTTCCATGTAGCCTCATGGTTTCTCTAATGTGTATCCTTGCATGTTGATCAAATGAGAAGTCCTCTCAGATTTTAATGAACTGAGAATACTTTTTTAGAAGAATGCCCACAATCCCTATAACATTATTTAATTATTATATTTTGGGAATACTAGTGAAAATGTATATGGTTATGTTTTCCCATTACCATGTAGACATGATTAATGGTTTCATAAAACCCTTGAATTTATTCCTTTCATACTTCACTTGATGACATAATAGAAAACATGATGTATATTTTATGATATCATTCATTATATTTTACCCCCAATAGTTATCTAAGATATCTCGATAAATCTTTGTGCTTCCATGATTGATGGAGATGGTCAACTGATTTGAATCATGATAAAAATAATTCTTTAACATTACATTTTTTGGTACACATAGTAGTTACCAAAATCTTACAAATCCATGCACATTATTATTGATCACCATAGACTTCCCTTTTTATAATATCTTCCTTATTCTTTTAAAATCTCACATAGTCTTTCTGAGCAATAGTTATCTTCATTATAAGGGATCATTTAGAAATCATTTTTGAATGGATTTATTATTTTCCATCCTTAATGATTTCCATGTCCATCCTTGTCATGTATAAGATGATCACATCCTTTTAAATTATCATTAATGTTATGATTATAAGATCTTTTACTATAAGAGTGTATTCCACATTAGATCCATTCACATGATGATTTTGGATTGATAATTCATAGTCCTTCATCTTCTCTAACCCTATTCATTAGCACATATTAATCTCTTTCTATGTGAATATATACATTAAGATCTAATGAACCACCTATATTTTAATCTTCCTTGAAGAGATAATTCAACCATTTTATCAATGAAAATATCACTATAGAAAACTCCACATCATAAATTGTGTAGTAATATTCATTACCATTAAATTACCTTTTTAAATATCCTATCACATTTTTCTTTATTCATTAACACACAACCCAAGTACTTTGAATATTTAATGTATACAATGAAAACGTCCCCACCTGTTAGTAGTATAAGTATGTTTTAATTGATAATCGTTTTATTGAACTCCATGACACTATCATGACATTAATTATTCCAAGAAAACATGAATCCCTTCCATGTTATCTTAGTATGAGGGTTTCGTAATCAGGAGAAATTTCACACAAATAAACGTTAATACCCAACTAACCCATGGATATGATTGATTTGTATCTTGTATATTGTCCTCAACCATCCTTTACTTTCATATTTTTTTTATGGGTTCTCATATATCACATTTCTTGTGATAATATTCCCCAATAATTATATTTACTATAACCATAACTCATATTTTTGTAACTATCATAAATATTATCGTTTCTTATGGTCTTTATAATTGTTATAAGATTCTCTCATTCTACTACATTCTATTTGAGAATATTATTATATAACCCATAAGCACTACCAATATTTTTATGTAATCTATATATAATATATTCATAAACACCATAAATATTTCTGGAGCATTAGTGAGTCTAAATTTCATTACTATGAATTCATAGAGCCTGTACCATATACATAAATCAAATTTAGGAATATCATCCTTCTTCACCCTTGTTGGATAATACCTTGACAAAATATCAACCTTGGAGATGTATTGGCCTCTATGTAGCTGATCAAATAATACATTAATCCACAGAAGTGGATACTCGTTCTTCATCATGATCATGTTTTACTGACAATAATTAATGCAATGGCACATTGACCCATTCTTCTTCATGGTGATGAGGACTAGTGAACCCCATGGTGATTATATTGGGTATATGAAACCATCATATATATTCTCATATATTTTTTTCATCAGCTCATAAACTTCCACAAAAACTATTCTATATAGAGTCTTGGATAATTTAAATTCTCCAAGAGTAATCCTGATTGATAATTAAACCTCTCTACTATGAGGAAGTACTTGAAATTCATCAAGAAACACATTAGTAGATTACCAAACAATGTTAATGTCTTCAGGGATGATATTTTCCTTAGAATCAATCATTTTTAATACAAATTTTCTCGTGGGACAATAATATAAATTCTTGAACTGTTGTTTCTAATTAAGATTCATCCATCTCCATGCACAGGTATAGAATTATACGAAGTTTAACATTATAGAGAGTGGTTTCCTTCTCATGGAAATTTATTTTGGCCGAATATAAGTAATTCCAATGCATACCCAGAATTGAAAGAAATACTAATAAAGGGAGTATCATAAGGATACCTAGAAATATCAAACCACACATTTTTACATGGGAGGAGTTATATACTTGGGATATAAAAATTTCTCCATTTCGTATTTTCATAGATATCACTACTTATATATGTTCTGTTCTTGTTTGAATATTTCTACTAAACTTGCGTTATTTTATGGAACACATAGAATAATGGGAGATTAACCAACCATTCACTTTTTTATTCTAGTTATATCCATTTTCTTCATCCAAAATAGAGTAACGGATGATAACATTAAATCAATGAAATACATAAATTGGAAACCAAACAAAATAAAGGGGTAAGTTATTAATAACATATATTTCATTAACTTATCAATTTCATGGCATTAATATATATTATCCATGATCTATTTTCTAGCAAAGAAACTTATGGGCAATTCTCCAAAAAAAATGTTTCATAATGATATTTTTAATTTACCAAAGCATATCCACAATGTGTTCCAATGTAGGTCAGTAGAATTGCCCATTTTCATACACGAATCCATGATGGATCCAAGATAAATGCGATGTTTTTGGGTTTTACCCCTAGGTAAATTTTATCCATAGCGACAGATGCATATAGTATACCAACAAGGATTCATTTTTCGTGGAACCACTTACTATATACTTCACAAAATATAGGTATGCATTATTATTATTAGTATGATAAATATATATTTTTATATATTTTTATAATCCTAATACAAAAAATAACTAATATTTTTTTTGATACCATCTATAAAACCCTTGTCTTTATTAAAAATTAATTCATGAATTATTACATAATGTTACACACAATAAAACCTGGAAGATAAATAATTGTAGTTTAATTGGGAAATTATTTACATTACAGAACAACATAAAATCGGGGGTATTTCTTCATTATTGAAAACATCCTTAACAATATCATAATATTCCATCACACCTAAAACTACATGGGATAACTGGGGTACACAAATAATAAATGAGAGATCTATAAAACCCAGTATGGAAATAATCAAAATAATATCATGAAGAAGATATGAATTTTCTTAAATATGTATATCCGTGGTGTATTAAAAGGGTTATCATCATAAAAAAGATTAATGTGGCATGGTATAACATGATAACATAATGTAAACATGGGAATGTGGAAAAACATTAAATAAGATATCATAAAAACAAGTCAAGGTTAACAACTAACAAAACATGACATAATGTGCATAGGATAAACTACTATTCACCATACATAGAATCTAATGAGACTAAAAAAATACACAATGAATTGGATAACTATATGGGCTTACCCATCATAATCATTTCATTTACATTCATATGTGGGCCACATATATCATATATACGAGAACATACTTTATCACATTTAATATCATGATAATTTAGTGTGGATTAAATAAGATTATTTAACCAATAAAATAATTATATGTGTATAAATCCAAACAACCTACATAAGAAATTAGTATGGGTATTCACTATACAATTCTTTGGAATGTAAAATTGTAATGAATTTCGAACAGCATAATGGGGGACCATTAATTTTCATGGAAGGTATTATTGAGAGTAAAAAGGGTATATAATCATTTATAAATCATAAGGTAATTAATGGGAATATAAAATAACATATATCATCATTTGTAACTGAAGATAAAAGGCATAAGATAATGGATATTATTGAATAAAGTGATCAATAGGATCTCTTAACTTGAGAGGGTGGTTTCAAAATCATGGGTGGATATTTTTGAGAGATTTGGGAATCATTGGAAAGAATATAGAGTGGAGAGGGAATCATAAGAAAATTATCCATGGTTTTTTAGTGAATAGCAATGGGATCTTGTGTTGGGTTATATAGGGAATGAGAGGGGAGTTCTTCAATATTTTCTAAACATTGGTTTCCGAATGTATATAATAAAATAATCTAAACCACAAACCATACCATTTTTTTCATTGGTTTCTTCCAAATATGTTTGGTTTTAATAATTCTATATGTCCAATGGGATATATTATTAAAATATTACTCTTTTAGATGTGGAAACAAGCCAGGTTCATAAAGATTAATTTTAAAATAGTAAAATATAATATAGGTATTGGAGGATTCATAATGTCTTTAAAAAACAAATAAAATAACCTTAAAAACACATTAATTTAATGGGTAATCATATATTGGTCATTATACCATTAATTTAATTTATTACATCAAATTTTGGGTCATTATGATTTTATAATAAACACTGTATATTTATATCATATTTATATTTACTAAAAAATTAAACTAACTCGTAAAATTAAAAAAAATCACCATTATAAAATTTTGAAATTATTATTCAAAAAATAATATTTATTTTATCAAAATAATTTTATAAAAATATGAGTTTAATCTATTAATAAAAAAATTAATATATGTTTAAAAATTATGAGTTTTAGTGTAATTATAAATTTTTGGACCCTTATAAAAATTATTTTTCTGTTTAAAAAATTCTATTATTACATTTTATTAATAAATTTTATTTTTGATTATTATTTTATTAAAATTTATTTTATTCTAAAAATTGATTAATTCATCAAAAATAGTGCCTTAATTTAAATTAAATATTTCCCAAAAATATAATTTGTGTCTTATCAAATCAAAATCAAAATCATTTATAATGTAAATATAATAATATGTAAATATAACAATTATTATATTGAGAATGGAATAGAAATATTTATATTATTATGGTATTGAAACATATCCTTTAGTTACACTAGAAAATTCCATGAGGGTGAGGTGTACGATTGTGATTTTTTCATGGGGTTTTTTGACGTACATAGATTGGGTCACGATCATGGTGAGCATGAACTAGTCCCATAAATGGTTTTAGTTGATGCATTATTTTTTGGATGTAATATTTGATTTAGACAAGTTAAAATACTAGTAATTCTATCTCTTTTAGAATCTCCGATAAATGAGATTCATGGAGTATGATCTTACCGGTTGAGGTAATGAATTCCATTATACATGTCAGTTGGATTTTTCAAAATCCTTTATTTATACTCATTATATGATCATTGTTCAATTGTTATACCAACAGTTATGATGCATAATGTTTTATTATATCTGATAGGATATAATAAATCCTAGTAAGTGGTCATGTTTTATATAACCCTAATATAGAATATGAAATTGAATTCAATGTCATATGGAATTTTATTTATGAATTTTCTTGCCGTTATGGTTTTGATAAAAACTATTTTCATCACTGCATAACAATAAATTAATTCTACTAAAAAATTAGAAAACATTATCCTAAGATAAATATAGCATTAAAATTCTAAAATGTGATTTATTTTATGATATTAAAATTCTATTATTTATAAACATAATTTTAAAAAACATATATATAATGAAAAATTTATTTTATAAAAAAAATTAACTGCTTAAGATTTACAAGTCCTTAATATTATTTAACATTTATTTCTATTTTTTTTATCTACAATAGGAATTATTTTTTCAAAAAAATTATTATATAATTTATGGTTGATCATTTTTTTATGTTTGAAAAAATATTTAGACAATGTGATTAATTAAAAACATATTTACTAAAAATACGGTCAATAGTACCTTAGGTGTGATACCCCTTTTCACTGGAAGTTGTCGTGAAGAATGACATAAAAGTATAGGATATTTATTTTCGATGAAAACCGATAATCCATATATTTTATTTCCATGGTAAAATAAGAAAAAAATTAAACATATATTTACATGAGATTGTTAAATGTCTTTTATCAATAATAGATACATCTAATATAAGTTCGTATAAAGAAAAGTATAATTAAATTAATTATCATGGAATAAATGGAAAATGAACCACATGGTCAAATAATGTACCATCTATGATTCCATAGTGGGAAAGGTTCCCATCAATGACCAAGACTATGAACTATATCAATGCATTACACGACGGAAAATAGGAATACATATATAAATATGCATCTGAGTGTATATATAGAGGGGGGTATACACATGCCCTTCTATAATTACCCTAAATAATTCTATAACAATTATATATGAATATAAACTAATGATTATAGTTTGATAAATGAATTATAAAGAATATGTTATATTTTTATTAATAAATATAGAAAAATGATTGTAAAATTATAATAATTTCAATATGGTATATTAAATTTTAAAATAAAAATTAAAAAATGGAATAAAAATATCTCAATTGTTTTTAAATGATATATTAATAATTATATATTCAATAACGGGGGAATTCCTATGATCTTATGGTGAGGGGGCCTAGGAAACCTCTTGGTTAACCATATCCTCAGGGTTTCATTTATAAATGTGTCCTATGTCCCATAATTTTATTTTTAATATATAACCGTATTCCATTGTTTGATTTATTTGGAGCATATTGTCCCAAATATAGAAACACTATATCTCATTTTTTTACTAGTCTTAGATTCCTAGAAATTTACCTAAATGTTATGATAATTATTTTTCACAAATATCAAATTTTGTTTAATTAGATGATAATATATTTCATAATATAATTTATTATTTTCATTGCATCATGATTATTCAATAAATATTTTGTTATATTTATAAAAATATAATCGTGAACCAAATTTTGTGAGAAATATCATCAAAGGACAATAAACCACGAAAAGTATTACTTTCCATTAAGGAAATCCATTTAACAATTAAAATATATTTAAAAAGACATTAATAATTAATTATAAAAAAAATATTCTTGTGAAACAATTCCACTTATTCAATTGTAAAACCCTATTAAAATTTCAATCAAAAACTTTTATAAACCATTAATTCAAGTGTATAATTGGATTATTTTATTCGATATTTACTCTATGTCTTGGAATAAATAGTTTAATAACACTAAGGATTTCCAAAAAATCATAATATATATTATATATAACATTAATATAATAAAAAATTAATTTAAATGATCACGAGTCAATGGAAATATTAATTTATGGAATATGTATCGAACCTGTAACTCTTTACACCAGATTTACGAAAATCATAAGAATTAGTAACATATAATCCGACAATTAAACCTAATAAACCAAAAAATATCAAGACCATAATTTATTCAAGGAATGATAATGGGTTTTCAAGGATATTGTGTTTCCATACTCTACATTAACCAAACCTGTGATTCCATGAATTTGGTCCCTCTACTATGAAATTATTTGTTTCATAATCCCATGGATAAAACTCAAATATGATTCGTAGGAGTTATATAATTTTTACATAACGAAACCAGAAGGAATAAAAAAAAGAATAGAAAGTGTAAAAAGGTGAATTTTTTTCCTCTATTTTACTGTGACACTATAAGGACAATGATATAAGATAGAAGGGATGATAATAAATAAGGACAAGAGGAATATCGGGAGATGTGAAGACCATATAATCATGCACCAAAAAGAAGGAGTAATGTATTTTCCAAACCATACCCTAACATTAGATGAATAATAATAATAATAATAATAGACAAAAAATTATACCATTAATATAAAATAAATGTTTTTTAATAATAATTATAACACACAAATATATATATTTTTTCATTAAAATTATATGTTAAAATAAATTTAACATTTTTAATAACGTTTAAAAACTAAATTTTAGTCATTAAAATAATTTTCAACTTATGAAAATAATTTAAAAACCATTCAAAAGTAAAATATTAATCCTCAAAAAATATTTAGAATATATAACTAATTCATATTAAAAAATATTATTAAAATATATTACATATATATTTATTAAAATGTGGGTGTTATTATTTTCCCCATTGTAAAAAATCTATTTCTAGAAATCCATAGGAATATCATTACAAAACCCATTTAGGGAACTTATTTCAAAATCCATATAATTAATGAATGTAAAACCAAATAATTAAAATATATTTATGAATTCAATAATTATAGAAAATTATTTAATACTATTATAAAACACCATTAAATTTTAAATCCTCATTTAGAATCCAATTTAAAAAATATATAGATTAATTATTGAAATTTATCTCTAATGATTTATATTGTATCTATATCTACTCGAATCTGTTTCTAATAAATACTTGTACAATCAATTAATCACCCCATTAAATAAAATATACCCCGTATAGGAAATTTAATGAATACTACTGGTATACCGTGAATATAATGCCCCAAACCCATACAGCTGGATCTTGTGCAAATAAAATACTATTATAACATTAGATTTTATTCTAAAACAATAAACCCAATAATAATATTATATTTTTACAATATAATTAAAAATACCAAATCACTAACATACCTGATACCATTCATGTTTAAGAGCATTAGAAAAACATAAATGTAAATTTACACAAAAAACCCTTGTCATTATCATCAAATCAATATTACCCCCTTATACCTAGAACATATTATTTCACAATAAGTCTTCAACTTACCCCATATAATTCTCCACACGTGATAAAATTTGCATAAATAACTTAATTAATACCTTGATTCAAAGCCTAAAAAAATATAAATATAATAAAGGGTGCGCTCAAATAATGATTATGTGGAAAAATGAGAGTTATCAATTTATTATCATAATTGAGTGTAACATAAGAATAAGGTCATGATATGATGATATTTACTTATAAAAACATAAAAAATTCCTAAACCATAAATCATTATTCATTTAAAATGTATTTCTTATAAAAAATGAGAACAGTCGTAGAATTACTGAATCACTGTAAATCAATAATTATCAATGAGAGAAGATCAAAAGAAAAAATAATAAGTTATTGTAATAAATTGATACTTAAAAAACATTAAATTGTGAACATAATGATTTTAAATCATTTCCATCAAAAACCATGTAAACATTTCTACCTATTAAATAACCATACACTTACATATGATCATAACAAACAAATATCATTTCCATGAACAAACATGTGACCATAACTATCAACGGTATTTTCCATATAAAAAACACATTTCCTCATGAGATATAAATATTTACTTAATTTATTGGAGATATATAATTGTACCACCCATCATATAATGTGAAATTTTATATATGAATTCCACTAGATAATATCATTTACCTTTCCTTTATAGATTAATTAACCATCAGGAAGGAAACAAGTTTCATGAAATTTTGATTAAAAATTCATCATCGTAATCCATAAATATAAAAAGAATATATTTAATCAGAGTATAATATATCTAATGAAGACTAAAAATCATAAAATTCTAGTGACATAAATTAAAAATAATATTTTAAATGTTTTAGAATGATTATTTTAAAAACTGGAAATATAATTTTATTTTTAAAAAATTATAAACTAAATAATAATAATAAAAATGGATTTTTATTTAATTCAGAAACCACTAAAACATTTAAATTAATATTTTTGAATATGAAATGAAATAATTAGAGAAAAATATATTCATTCCATAATCATTTAAAAATAATCATTTACACTTTTGAAAAGGTTGTCAAAATAGACATGTTCAAAAAATGAAAAGGATATTCCAATAAAATATTCATAAACTAAGTAAAATAGATTATAAAAGTAACATTAAAATACTTTTACAATTATATAAAAACTTCTATAAAAAATTTCTAATAACATGGATATGGATGAGAAATATTCCAACACAATATTAAAAAACATGATCAAATTTTATCAAAAATGATATATTCATATTTTTTTAGTAACAAAAGGTAGGAAATTTATATAACATATGAAATACCTTCAAATAATAAGATTTTAATTAAATATATTTCTCAAAATATAAAAAACATCCAATTCCCCCAATGGTAATTTTAATATAGACTATCTCGATAAAGCTGATAATATATCATAAACATTTATAGTATTGGTAAGAAAATAAGAAAAACCTCATGAAATTGATTCCATTTTTTGGATTCATAAATTCCCATTTTTTAAATTTATCATAAAAATAATTCAGCGGTATTATATACAATAGATGAAAATAACTAATTCAGTTAATATTGAATATTTATTTATGAAGGGATATTTTAATAAGAAAACCCTTACCCCATCTCTTGAATTTATTAGTATGAACTATGAAACCCTGTATTTTCATTTTTATTTATTATAAATCTCTAAATGAACTATATTATTATATTTATATATATCATTACATCATAATTTTAAAATACTCATTTATAAATAATTATTCATTAAAATCAATACTCTGGTGTCAACTATTCTTTTTCCACACAATTTTTGGTTCTATGATGTCAAGACCTGAATCATAGTTGTCCAATGTAGGTGCCTTATTTTATTACATTGTGATACAAATAAGAAAGTCATATACCATTGAAATTAATAGTTTCGTATCTTTGGAAAAGAAGATTAATCCATAAGTTCAAAATTACAACTTCAAATGAAATTCAACATTTCAACTTCTTTTGAATCACACATAAAGTCCTATATTATTCCTATAGGTCATTCATAATACACATATTAGAAACCGTGGATGAAATCATAATAATTAGGTGAGATCATATTCCCAATAAGGGTATTTAATAAAAAAAACTAAAAATATAAATCAGGTGAATAACTAATTTTAATAATACCATTTAAATATAACATTTTTCATTAAATGAAATGCGTTAAAAATTGATAATTCCAAAAGAAAACATATCCCTGTATATTATAATAGTAAAATAATCACATGTAAAACCAATTACTATATTCTTAATGAGGTAATGAATAATTCCATTCATCATAATCATATTATCATGTCCTCAACCAATACACCATACATAATGGGTAAAACACAATCTAGTTTGCTTCCTGATACCTACTAATTCATTGAGGGGATATAGTGGTCCCTACCCATCACATAATAATTCCAATTAATTCCAAAATATTAAATGGTAGAATCACAATCAACAGATACATTCATATTGATACTATCAAATGAAATGTAAATAATTTTCCCAAATCAGTAAACATAAACACTAATCATTTAGAGAAATATATTTGATGGTTTCTAGGTGGAACATCAAAAATCAAACTAATAATAAACCATTTAATGAAATATAATAGATTATATCATAAAATATTGATCCTAATTAAACATAAAAATCAACATGAGTGTTGAAATAGATGGAAAAAAAATTATAAAATCATGGAGTAATAATTGAGAGAAATAATCTTTTACTTTGAATAGAGGAGTTCTGTTTAAAAACCAATTGTATAAAACTAGAAGTGAAAAAATTTAGTTTTTTCCTAATAAAATTAGTGGTTTGAAAATATGATTCATTCATAAAATATATTATATATTTCACTTGAAAATAATTAAGAATTAGAGATGTTCCTTTGAACGAGGTTTACTTATTGGGAATAATTTTAAAAAGATAATTTTAAAACATTTTAAATAACCACAAAATAAATAATTATTCTAATTCGTAAATATATATAGAAAATTAAAAAATAAATTATTTTTAGTAAATAATAATAAATAATTATTTCATTGGTGTGAAGGGAGAAAAAGGGTAACTTGAATGAAATATGAGGTTTGGCTATAAAAACCTTACCTTATGTATGAATGTGTTCTGCACCGGACCATAAGGTCCTATATAACAAAATTAAATCCACTAATTAATTAATTCATAAAATCTTATACATGTAGTTTATTTATTTTAATTTTGTTATCTTCATTTATTGAATTTATTATGAGTTATAGGATGTGATTTTATTTATCAAGAGCATTCGATTCCTTTGTTTTCAAGATTGGTATACTTGAATATGAGTAATGATGTTCAAGTTAAATGGGTATAATTATTCATAATTGGAATTAAATGTTATTAATGAACTACTATAAGTGAAATTGTTATTATTTGATTCCATATATAATGATAAATCATTAGATAACATGTTTATGATAATAATTTATCTTAATTTTAGAAGTTTTTTGATCATAATGATCTTGTTTGGTTCTATTATTTAATATCACTATATATAATGGACCCAAAATTATACAGAATACAAAAAAAATATTTTAGAATATTATTGAAACCGAAAAATGGTTTCATGAATATTTTTAAAAGAAAAATTAATGAATGAATGTGCACTGACCACAAAGGTTATAAATTGGCACCTCTCAGAAGATGACTTCGTTTAAAAAAAATAGAGAGAGAGGGTGTGGAGATTGATAAAGGATATTCAATTTACAAGATATAATTCTAGTATATCAATGATACTAGATATTTCATGATTATTGGGAAAGACTATATTTGGAGATGATATGAAATGAAAAAAATTGAAATGAAATTAATAGAAAAAGGAAGAGGGTTTACCTCTTGAATTGTCCTCATTGAGAACCACCTTTCAAGAAGGGGTTTTGGACATTTGGTAATGAAATGATCTCCCAGGTGTGAGGAAGATACTAGGGTAGGGGATTTTTGTAGATGTTTGACATGATTCATGGTTTATAGTTTCAAGGAGAAGTGGGGGTGAGTGATGGTATTTATAGTGGAAGTGGGGTGATTTCTCATTATTTTATTCATTATTTGTTTATTTTTCTCAAGAAAATGAATAGTGATTATTATTGTGAAAAAATACATTAATAAGATCATGTGAGTTCAAACCCACTTTTCTAACATCATCAATGACATATGTAATAGTGTATTTAGCTTATAATTTATTTATACTCTAAATTACCATATTTTACTATTAAAAAAATCAAGTATTTCTGAAAAATAAAAAAAATTCACCCAATCCATTTTCCAAAATGTATAATTAATAAATGAACTCCATTTTATGAAAATAAAATTATAACTATTATACATTTTATTTTTAATTAAAATCATTATTTACTTGAAAAATACAATGATAAATTTATAACTGAATTTATAACACCTTTAAATATTAACTATTGGGTCATAAAATTATCTTAAAAACATATGAAAACAAAATATTAAATTATGAATAATTATTATAAAAACTAATTTTCTTTTAAATCATTTAATTAATTATAATATAATGATTTATTATTTATGACTAACAAAAATGCCAGCACTGAAATATTAATTTTTAAAATATTCATTTACTTACAATATAATATAATTATATTGTAATGTCATTTATAATATGGATATTATTTATTTATTGTTTCACTATTGAGGTTACTATTCTATGACCAATTTACAATGCATAAGGTCCACATTACTATTTCTAAGGGAATGTTACTATTTCATCGTCACATGATCCTTAATTTCTAGAAATACCTCTTATTTCATTCATTCTTCCTTTATGATGATTGTATTGTGTTATATATGTAATTTTTAATGATAAATACTATATGAAATAATCATAAGAAGGGAAATTTCAATGATTACGTTCTTGTTCGATACATTCTCTACTCCATCAAAAATTTCATCCTCAAAATTTCTGGATTTTCCACACATAAAAACATTAGGGTTGTTATTCACTATAAGATCCTTTGGATCCCTTGTTTCCTCTTCAATTTTATGATTTTTTCAAATAACCTATACTTGCTGAGTCTTCTGATTCCTCAGCACTTATTCTTTAGGGTCCAAAATCTGGATTGGATCTTCATAGTAATATATGTTATGCTCCAATTCTGTACATTTAGAAGTGAGTAAAAGTGTTTGGTCTGGCATGTACATCCTTAACAATGAGACATGGAAGATATTTTGTAGATTATAAAGGCTAGGTGACATTACACAATAATATGACAAAACTCAACTTCTCTCCAGAATTTCAAATGTGTCATTGTACCTGGGGCACAATTTCTATTTCTTACCAAATATTATAACACCCTTTCATGGATATACTTTATTGAAATTGTGATCTCCCACATGAAATTCAAAATAATTCTTTCGCTTATTGGTGTATACATTTTTCATAATTTTAGATGATTTGATATGGGTTTGAATTTCTCTTACATTTACTATTGTTTCCATGACATGATCTAGGCCTACAAGATTCATAAACAAAATCCCCATATGTTGGGGTATGATATCACTTTCTAGACAGTGCTTCATATGGTACTATTTGAATGCTTGAATGGAAACAGTTATTTTTGGAAATCACTACCAAAGGTAAAAACTAATCACTTATATCTTTTAAAACAAATGAGAATGAATTGAACATTTCTTCTAATGTTTAGATCATCCTTTTTTACTGGCCATCGATTTGAGGTTAATAAGTAGTACTCTAATGAATATCACTATCTAAAAGTTTATGAATAGTTTCCCGTACTACAAATGTAAATCATAGATCTTGATCAGCTACAATTTATAGAGGATCACCATGAAGTCTTACAAATTCATTGATATAGAGTTGTTCTAGGAACTATAGGTGAAAATCTTCCCATATAGCAAGGAAATGTACATATTTGGTAATTCCATAATCAATTACCCATATTGTATCAGTATTTCATGGAGTTCTGGGTAATCTAGTGAAAAAATCCATAGTGAATTCATCCCATTTCCATGAAGGAATATGAAGAGGCCATAATACTCCACTAGGATATTTTATTTCAACATTCACCTTTTAGAAGACTAAATATCTTGATACATAATGAAAAATTTCCTACTTCATATTATACCACTCTAAATGTTCCTTCATATCTAAATAAATATTAGTGCTACCAGGTTGTATCGAAAAAATTGAGTTTTGTTAATCATCTAATGAATACCATTTTAGCTTAGGGATAGAGGGAACACATGGGTTACTCCAAAATTTCAGAATTATGTATTCATACACGATGTCTTCTGACATAACATCATTCACAACTTTAATTTTTATTTTAATATTATCATCATCATCCTGATAACACTTAATCCTTTATAATAAAGATGAGTGGTCATCCTATTGAGAAAGTTGAGATGTTTAAACTGAGTTTGATAACATCTTTATCAATCCTCATTTGATCAAAATACATATGATCCTTAACACTTCTCATTTTTTCAGAACACTAATATCCTTCCTTTTCAATGCATAAACTACCATATTTTCCTTTCCTGTGTGATAGTGTATTAAAAAATCCTAATACTTACGAAACTTGGGCCATTAAATTTTTATAATGAAAAGTTAGTGCTATGAGAAGATATATATCAAGCACTTGTGATAATTATATATCTCATTTCAATCACCATAGAGATAATGTCTCTATATCTTCAGATTAATGATTTCAACTGCTAACTCAATATCATGGGTTTGATTGTTCTGTTCATGAATTATTAACTACCTTGAAGAATATGTTATAATTCTATCATTTTGAATAAGGACACAACCAATTCCTTTCTTTGATGCATCAATTTAAATATAAAATCCAAAATTTTCCAATATTAATGAAAATATTGTAGAATTCAATAACCACATATTAAATTCTTCTATAAATTCATAAAATTCTTTTTTCCATATAACATAACCCTTTAAGAGTACGATTGGTTAAAGTGATAGCTAATTGGGTGAAGTTCTAAACAAAATGCTGATAATAACCTTATAATCCAATACAAATACATATGTCAGTTATGTTCATTGGTTTAGGGAATTCTAGAAATTCTTTTTTCTTCATATGACCAACTAAGATTCCACCAAAAGAGACAGTATTCCCATGAAAATATATTTTTGGAATTCAGAATTCACACTTTCAAAACATCACATATAACTTCTTACATTTAGGAGTCTTCATAACAATGAACAAGTTATTCTCATGATATTTATATAATTTTAATCTACCAATATATCATCAATAAATAACACAGAAATATTAATAATGATATCCCTTGAAATCCCTATTTATTATATCAATGAAAATAGTGGGTTCTTTTTTTTCCTGAAAGGCATTACTACAAATTCGTAATACCTATAACTGGTTCAAAATAATGTCTTTAGAATATCATCCTGCCTCATATGAAATTATTGGTATCCATATCGAAGAAAAATATTCCAAAAGTATTGGTCTCCATGAATTTGGTCAAATAAATCTTCAATGTGAGGTATGGGACACTAGATCATTATAATAATATTAATGATTTATATATAATCCATGCACAACCTCATGGATTTGTCATTTTTTCTTAACATAGTGAACATGGGCTCCCCATGGAGAATGAAAAGGGAGAATAAATCATTTATCACTCAATTATTCTAGTTGTTTCTTTAGTTCTACTAATTCCATAGTGTCCATTCTATAAGGGGTTGTTTATTTTAGTCTATTACTATCAATTAAATCAATATACAACTCAAAATATGACTGTAGAGTATGTCTAGGTAAATCCCCTAGAAATACATCAAAATATTGTTGAGAAATAGGTACATACTCAATTGGAAAACACCCATCCTCACCCATTGATATTCTATTCCCATCCTCCCCAATAATTTCATTCAGTAGTGATACAGGGTGGAGATCGAGATAAGAATCAAATGACTAGGATTCTACTAAAGCTAATGGATTATAAATTATTCTCATGAATTGTAATCTCATTCTTTGTGAAATATATTTTCTTATAATAATTTGGAAAACAATCCATAGCACGTATTATATAAAAATTAATCATAGGTATGATGATAAAGTGGACAACTAAATAACATTTATGTGTCATAAAGGGGACAGATCGACACACCATTATTGCATAGATTCTTCCCTTAACTGTTCTGACTGAAAAGTCATTTATTAAATCCAACGGGATATGTATAATTTTCTTGGAAAAATTGAAATATATAAATTAATTTTATCATCCATAATAAAATAATGTGTTTTCTATGTATTAGGAAAAGATTAAAGTACCTTCGGCCACATCATTACAAACTACAACCTCAATAAGTGAGACCGTATAAGCTTGGCCTAACTCATTTAGCCTTATTTGGGGAATGTTTCCTTGATGCTTATAAAAATAATTGTAATAATGTACCATATATTTGAAATTGAATCACTGGATATTAGTAGATTCATTATTTCTCTTACAATAACAGGTTTTGTGGCATTTTCCTCCACACTTGTAACAAACACCCATACACTTCACGAAAGTATTATGGTGTTTCTTATAAAAATTATCATAGGATGGAAAATAAATTCATCCCTTCTTATAAATTTCCTTATTTAATTTTATATATTGTTTAAAAACCCTCTTCTTGTTTTTCATTCTTTTAAGTCATTAAATATTGATAATTCTTTTTTCTGTATTGATAGCACATGAGACTATATCTTCTTATGATGTGAAATTTAGTGAGACCAGTTCCCTTTAGAGGAATGGTTTTAAACCATAAAAGAATCAATCAACCATTCACCTTTGATTAAATATCTAGTCCATAACATGACTTTCATTTCATGTATTGGTGTCTTCATACATGGAAACATTTTCATCATATTTCCATCTTTGACAAATTAATTGCCTCTGTAGATCCTCTCTTTAATTGTGGGGAAACTATTTTTCTAGAAAATTTCCTTAAAATCCATCCATTCCATAATTTTAATTTATTCCTCCTCATTTATGTCTTTTATTAGTGACATCAATTTGTTGGTATCTCCTCATAGATGATAAAACTCCATGAGAACATTCTCGATTTCATTACATTACATAGCGACAAATATCATCTCTAATTAAATTATACATTGATCAATTAACAAATTGGTTTTTATTCTATTTAATTAATGGGTGTTATTATTTTATAAAGTGGTCAGACATTTCTCATCTACATTCTTAATCCGGATTCTCCATAGGGGTTATACTATTTTTTATAACCTGATTAAGTTTTCCGAGTATAGTTATATGTTTATCAACACCAATCACACCTCCAGAACCGATATCATTATCTTGAATAGTAAGTAAATCCTTATATGGGAAACACTCATCCATGAAATTAACAATCCTTACACTATGAACCATTTATAGGTAATTTAATACACTAGATTAGATTATGAATCATAATGTATAATCTCAAAACAATCAAAATACATAATATGAATTGAAATTATATTCCAATTTATTATGAGAATCATAAACATAGTTTCTTTGGGGAAATCATTACATTTAAATACATCATAATGTTTTTTAAAGTAAAAATGAATCATCTTGATCATGTCCCTTAAGAGTGTCAAAATAGGTCTGTAGTGTGGCCTTTTTCAGGAATGAGTTTAATTAAGATATGACTGTAACACCTTGTCATCGTTGTTACTCCTAGGTACATCTTTGATATAATCCCTACCACATATAGTATCCAGAGAGGGATTTATTGCAAGGAAGATCCATATAATATATTCCTTACAAAAATTATAGGAATTTCTTATATTCTTATACTCAATGTCTATCTTTGGGTTATGTTCCAAAATCTATTATTTATAAATCTATTTTAGAATGTTTCTACTAAAATAGCTCTAATATCAACTATAAAGACCCATATCCAATTTTCCCAGATCCAGTGCCTTATTTTATTTAATTTTCATATAAAAAAGGAATTAATATCCCAATGAAATGAACACTTTAGTATCTTTTGAAACTAATATACATACATACGATCAACATTACAATATGAAATGAAATACACCAAATCATCTTCTTTTGAATCACTCCAAAAATCCTAGATTATCCCTACAGGTCATTCATAATACACATCATCACATCCTAAGGAAAAAATAAAACATATTAAAGGGGTGAGTTCAGATGATCAGAAAGGTTAATTAATATAGAAAAAGCGAAAATATAAATCATGGTGAATAACTAAAAGTACCCATTCAATTAAAAAAATTAATATTTAGTATAAAATGATGAGAATTAAAAAATGAAATTTCCAAAATAAAAAATTACCCTGGGTATTCTACTAGTAGAATATTCACATGAAAAAAATCCCAAGGTTCATAATGATGTAATGAATAATTTAAAACATCATAATCATAATATTAATGCCTTAGCCAATACATTAAACAAAATGGGTAAAACCCCAAGCTAGTTTGTCCCATGAGACCTGCTGATGCATCAAGGGGCTGTAGTGGACACCACCAATCACCTACTAGGTCATATGAATTAATCATAAGAAATGGTAGAAACATAACTAACATATACATTCATATTGAAACTAACATATTAAATTCATATAACGTTCCCCAATAATTAGACATAGACACTATCAATTCAAAGTAATATGGTGAATGGTATAATGATTGAACATCCATAGTCAAACTATTCAAAAACCATTGAAAGAAATATTTTATTTGATATTTTAAAATATTAATACTAATTAACAATTTTAATGAATGAGATTTTTGAATTATATGTAAATACTCTAATAAAATCATCGAGTAATACTTGAGAGAAAAACTATTTTACTTTGAAAAGAAGGGTTCTTTTGGAAATAACTTTTTATAAAACCAGAAGTGAAATAATATAATTTTCTGATACTAAAATTGGTTATTTTATAAAAATAATGGTGTCTTAAAACATATTATATTGTGAACATGAAAATAGGTTAGAATTTGAGAAGTTCCCTCAAATTAAGATTATTTACAAAGAATAATTTGAGAAAGATCCTTTTAAAACAAGTAAATCACTATAAAATAAATAATGACTATGATTGGGAAATATATATATTACATTCAAAAATAATGTATAAGGATTTAATAAGAATAATATTGTATTTAATTTCAGTAAAGAGGGAAAAATAGTAACCTGAAATAAATTGAATGTTTGTGCAAAAAACCATTGCCTTGTTTCCGAATGAGTTTAGAAAATGACCTTAATGACCTGGAAAATAAAAATAAATCCATTAATTAATTAATTCATAACCTCATATATATTTATTTGATTTATATAAATTTATTTATTTCATTTATTGCTCGGGATCTTTTGATTCCTGGATTTTCATGATTGGTATAGTTGTATATGAGTAATGAAGTTCATGTAGAATGGGTATAATTCTTAAGAATTGTGATTAAATTTTATTAATGAAAAAACCCAATTTAATTTGTATTATTTATTATTATTATTCCATATATGATTATTAGTCATTAGATAAAATGTTAATGATAATCTTGTAGCCTAATTTTAGCATTTTTTATCAAAATGAACTAGTTTTGTTCTATAATTTAATATAATGTATATAAAATTTTTAAACAACTTTAATAAATATATAATAACCATTTTTAAATATTTTTAAACCATAAAAATTGTTTCAAGACTATCCAAGAAGGATAAATTAATTAACAAAATTTCACCGTCCATGAATGTTGTAAATTGGCACCTCCTAGACGATGATATAATTTTTTAAAGAAAACATAGATATTATAAGGAGATTAATAATGGATATTCCCTTAAGAAGTTATCATTAATGTATATAAATTATACTAGAGATATCATTATAAATTTTAAATATTTTATTAAGAAATAATAATAAAATACATTTAAATGAATTTAAAATAAGAAGGAATAGGGTTTACATCTTGAATTATCCTCCTTGAGAACATCCATAGAGAAGGGGGTTTTGGTCTTTTGGTAAAGAAAATATAACATAATAATGGGGTAGAATAAATGGAATTGTACTTGGGATGAATTTTGATAATCCTACAGTCATATATTTGTGAGGAGAAGAGGGGGTGAGTGGTGGTATTTATTGTGGATAAGTGAGGTGATTTCTCGTTATTTTATTCATTATAATATTTATTTATTTACTAAAGACAAGAAATAGTGTTGATTGTTGTCACTAAATACATTAATAACTTCATGTGAGTTCTAAAAAAGATTTATTACATATTCCATATCCCACAGAATATTTTATTTAGATGAAATTGTATTTATAATATAAATTAAAATATTTGACTATTCATTAAAAATTCATTTTTTTAAAATTCCTAGAATTCTCCCTAACCGTTTTCTCACATAAGAATTAAAAAATGAACTCGATTTTTTAGAATAATTTTCCAAGTATTGTAAATTTAATTTTTTATGTATAATCAATATTTAATAAAAAAAAATTAAATATATATCTAATTTTATTACAAATTCAAAAATTAACATAGGAAATAATATTATTATTCTAAAATCATATGACAAAAAATATTTATTGATGACTTATTTTTAGGAAAATTAAATTTCATTTAAATAATTTAATAAGTTATAATATCGTAATTAAATATTTATGACATACAAAAATGAAGACAGTTAAATATTAATTTTTAAAATATTCATTTACTAACACTATTATATAATTATATCATAATTTGGTTTATAGGATGGAAAAATTTTACATATACTTTCATTGGTGAGGTTCTTATTTTATTGGCTGGTTTACTATCCATATGGGCCACATTAAAATTTCTGAGGGAATATTACTACTTCATCATTATATATTTCTTATCATCTAGAAATAACTCTTATTTCATTCATTTTTAATTTATGATATTTTTATTGTGTAATATATGTGATTTTATTTTATTTATACTATATGAAATAAACATAAGAAGGGATGTTTCAGTGATAGAGTTATGGGTCGTTACATACGATCACAACAGATAAATATTAGTCATGTTTTAATAGTATATTTAATATTAATATTTTATTAAATTTAATATTATATTTTAAATATAGATTTTACCATCATGTAAGGCTATGATGAAAATTTTAATCACATCACTTTTTTGTAGGATATTTTAAACACGAGTTGTGTTTTCCTTTTTCTAATGGGTGGTAGGGTAAGAAATAAGATAATATTTTATCATTAACTAATAACAATTATTCCATTAACAATATCCATTAACCATTTCACTATAATCATCATTGTGAGGTGTTGATGAAAACAGAAACACATATCTTTGTGTAGGTGATATTCCCCATGTACGCATTAGCGAAATTTTAATTTCCCATAGGTTGATAAAGAAGTAGATATATTTTTTACATTAATATTATAAAATTTTACTATAGTAATGAAACTGATTTCATTATATTTTTATGGTTAATATATATATATTAAGGACGTATAAGAAGAAATAAAATTGAATGTATATAGTTAATACATGTATCTTATCTAGGGATATCTTATTTTAGATTACACAATAATTCTTCTAGGATGGTTCTTTTGGTGACAGAAAAAACACTAAGTTGTGGGAATGGAATTTGGGGTGGTATTTTTGTTTATATATACTTATATAGTACGATATATTTATTTAGGTAAGTGAATATATGTGGTTCCCATTAAATAATTTATTGGAGTGGAACCCTTGAAAATATTAAGAAAATTAAAATATAATTAATATATTACTCATGGAATGTGGCTCCTATATAGTTAAACTAGAATGTTATGAAAATTTATGGTCAAAATATAATTATAAAATGGTATTTACTCAATTTATAGAGATATTATAATACATAACTCTTAATTAACATCCACTCATTAACCCTTTCATCCATTACCATAATTCACAACATTTACGATGATAAATTATAAATATGATTAAAATGAAATTTAACTAATTTAACAAATGTTAAATTTATTATTAATATAATTTCATCATATTATGTGGTTTAATTTTATTAATTAGTGAAAATATATTTTAATTTATGTTCACAGAATACAATGAGAACCTATCTTTAGAAAAAATAATTTAAGAATATAATTGATTTTAAACAAAAAAAGTATAATTATGGATGCTATGGAATTAAATTAATTATGTTAAATCAAAGGATAATTATTTTCATTCTAATAAAAAAAACCTTAATGAACATTCTACAAACATTATTTAAATGTATAAACAAATATAGTTTTTATTTGAATAAAAACATTATTTAGCTTTCCAGAATATCAAACATATATTTTGTAGTCCAATTTTTTTTTAAAATGAATTATATTACATTATAATTAAATATTTGTTTTATAAAATAGTTTTCATTAATATTAAATTGATTTATATATCATTATATTATAATAAAAAATAAATTATTTCTCATATCTGTATTTTTCACTATTTAATAAAAACTATCTATTTAAAAAAACATTTAAATTATACTTAAGATAATTTTGAAACGATGATTTAAAAAATTATCTATTAAATTAATTAAAATTATAAAATTATAAAATTAATCTATTAAATGAAAATAAAAAAATAACTAGAAATGTCTTTATAGAAAAATGACTATTTGAAACATTCTTCATTCACTAATTACATATCATTTACCAATGAGTTTTTATTTATTCGGTTTCATGCTCTATATTCATATAGAATTTGTTTTTACCATTATTTTTAATAATTTATTATTAAATTTAGTTTAGGTTTTCATATCACATGCTATTCATATAGATGTTTATTTATGTAAGACATACTGAATTCTCAGAGTGTTATATTAAGCCCAACCTATCTAAAATTAGTACTCACAATTTGATTTTCATGTTTTATAGAAAAGGTTTTATGATTTATATTTTCAATCAATTCAAATAATTATAATAGAACATCAAAAACAATTTATTTGTAAGGACACCCAAAAATTGATCCTTGAAATAGTGGGAATGGGAAATAATTTTTAGAGGATGATATATATATATATATATAGTGAAACATTTTATTCCTTATAATTAACATTTATCTTTGAAAATAACATTAATTTATATGTTTAGAATAAGAAACATATCAATTCAAAATTATTTATTAAATCATGTATTTTATATTATGAGTATCGTAATTGTGGATATGTTTCATAATGTATACCTTTATATGTTAGTGATATTTTCCTTCTGATAATTAAAATATTTATTATCCTCTTACTTGAGTATAAGGAATTATTTTTCCATCAAGATAAATAATAAATGAAACCATAATAACATGATTTAATTCTATACCATAATAATAATTTCATCATTTTATTGTACGTCAATCAATTTTACATATTAATTTCACCATATATTTGTAATGTTAAATAACCATGAGTAATTTATCATGCCTAAAGATCTCATGTTTTCTTTTAATAGATCATATTATCCACAAAAGAAATGTTAAGATATGCATCATTTTTTTGACAATTAAGAAAAAAAATTATAATCACATGCTATTATGAAATCCAATATGAATAAAAAATCACACAATGAAAATATAAATTAATCATAAAAACGTTAACAATTAAACCAAAATTCATCTTAAATCATTCCAAAAATAACTCATTATAAAAGTGTTGAAAATATACTAGAAAATATTTCATACTTAATGATTAGAATTATTTGAAATCATATTATTCCAAAATAAACATAATATTCATCTCCAAATAATTTCAATCACTACAAGTTTCACATACCAAAAATCTATATACCATAATAATATTTTCTCCAAGTTAAACAAATATTTCGAATAAAAAATATTAATCACCATGAGGACACAAAAAATCATATAACCATCCAAAATATAACTTATTGATTATTACTCAACTAAAATCATACAATTTGATATAAAATAAAATAATAAAAAAAGGATCCAATTTATATTGATTGCTATAATGTTCCCAACATGATATCAACTTCATCAAAAATAATGTTAACCACTTAATCACTAAACCAACTTATAATCTATGGGTTATCTATACAATAAATCTTCTAAAAATATATTTTCCCTTTATAGAACAATAAAATAATTATCTCAATAATCAATATCATATTCACTATATATAGTTTTTTATACTTAAATAATTTGGTTTCTTAAACCCCAATAAACATTTCCCAATCTATCATTAATCCCCATTTTATACAAAACATTAACCCTTAAAATTTTAATTATAATTTTGAACATATGACCATCATTAAAACATATCAAAATATAAATTAAATATCAGTACGTCATAACTACTTAATCCTTATATATGGACACATCAATCATTCACATTACTTTATATACCTATTTCTAGTATTTTTCTCCTTATTTTATAATAATTCATTATATAAAAAATTGATAATCATATCTTACGACCCATCTATATCAATCTAATATTGTCTCCAACTTTATACGTAAGAAATTTTCATAAAATAATATTTACCTTTAATATTTTATTAATAGATTCGTCATCTTTAGAATATAATATTGTTTACCATTAGTTGTATGATATTTTTAATCAACTTCACAATATTTACTCCATGGGATTAATTTTCATTATTCCTATACACTATCATCTAAAACATTCAATTAATATATTTTGAATAACATTATTCAAATCCATTGTGTTAACTAATATATTACTTTTTACTGATAAAGTTTCTACATTATTACCCCTTTTACCACACATAAAACAAATTTCTATTCCATTGAGTCATTTTTATGTGTTATATTCCCCCATTCAGGATGTTTAAGATGTTGAATATTTTTACCCTCATGATCATTATCATTTGAACTACAATGAAAATATAATTTTATACTACTTAATATATTATGTTTAATGTATCAGTTCTTCCCCTGTAATGATTTGGAATATATCTAGTAATATTTTAGAACCTAGGATATGAGAGGATGTGAGATTTTGAGGCACAGTTTTCATGGTATTGAGAATATAAAAATATTAAAAATATTAACATAACACATGAGATGTTTTAATAAAATTGTTGAATACACTATAATGGAGGTTCATATTAGAAATATGAGACCTACATTGAGTTAAAAGAATTGGATTTATCATAACCGTGATATAACATTGAATTATGTTAGAATCTATGGTTGAGTACAGTCATGGGGGGATAAATTAATTAATTAATCTAATTATATTTATATATTTGTTATATTTATTGAACTAATCAATAATATATAAATACCAAGTTATCGGTAAATCCTGGGCTTAGTAACATAAGCCTGGAGACCTAGAGTGTAGCTTTGGAATGATAATTCTTAGAGGAATGAAAACCGGATCATGGATCCATGATCAGTATGCAGCTCTGTTCACAGATCCCATCAACGATGATAGTAAAATGTACTTCTCTATCAATAACTAATCCTATCATTATGTAGGATATTTTAATTATGTAGATTTATCCCATTTTTATATCTTTTCTCAGATAAATATCAATTCCACTAATAATAATTTATTTTCAAATTATGGATTGAATTATTTTATTGGAGACATTATGGTTGTTTGATTCCTAATTCATTCCTCATTTTAATGGGAATAAATCAATGACAACACAAAAAATATCTGACGCTCCCTCCCCATTTTATAGTTGGTGATTTTATTCGTCATTTCTTCCCACATGTACCATTATAAATTTAATCATTCCAATAGATTGATTAATAAAATGTAATAGATCATTGTTTGAATGTTTCCAATTTAATAACTCAATACCATTGGTGTGTTTCTATGTTGAGAATGAATTGAAGGCATGAAAATGTTATAGGATGATTGATGGCTGATCAGATCAGTATGTTGATTTTAGTTATTCTCATTTTAATGTATAGTGATAGTAATTCTATTATATATGGTTTTAGGTTTTTTTGGAATGTTGGAATTGGATCAAGTGAAGGAAATTCATAGCCAAACGAGATATAAAATCTTCATGTGATATTGTTGGAAAGTACAGAGGCAATGATAGTGTGAGCATACACATGAAGGACCATGGTTTTATACATATCACATTTTACAGGGTCTATAATTGGGTAATAAACACTGTGTGGGACCCCTGGATGAATTTATAGATGTTACGCATAGTGTTTTGGACTGGACACCAAATTTTCTCTACCATACACTGTGTGACCCAGTGATGGTGGCCAAACATGTATCTCAGAGGATACACGAACATGTGAGAGGACAACATATTTTCATGGTACTCGTATATGCCAATAGCATAAGAAAATAGCCTGATGTACAAGGGGATGACAATATTTACACAAAACTACCCAAATTAGACTAGAAAAATCTAGTTGTTGGACAATACAAGTCTGAACACTACACACTCTCTACCCATCATTTGACGAAACATGTATATAGAGGCTCTCATTCCATATTAGATAGTGATTCATGTGAATACCATTGGTCGAAATGAAATTTCATGTATTGTAGAGTACATTCTGTGTACTCCCCATAAGGATGTTTGGGTAACTTCCTTTCTTTAGTGTAAACTAGATTCAAATTGAGTGAGAACCCTATTCCTTTTCCATGATGGTGTAATGTTGTATTACATCTGTGAAATAGTATTTGTGATCCTATTTATTGGTTCATTGTCATATATAGTTATGTGTATCCCTCTTTTAGAAAATGGTTGTCTGCTATATCATTTATAGGTTGGGTACTTGGTATAAGTGTGACCACCATGATTAGGGCATCAATCACCTATCTAATATACTAATCCATTGGAGTTTTTGGTGTCCCCTAGTGGCCCTGGATGTGATCCACACAATGGATGATGAGATTGTATATGATATAATTACAAAATCATGAAAAAGATAGGTTTGAATGAACTATCATAAGAGTTTCATTGGTGATAGCATGGATGAGGGAGAGATCCCTCATAGATTAGTGTAGACTAGAATCCTCGAGTACAATCGAGTTATTAGAAGTGTTCGTTGAGACACCTTGAGAATCGTTTTCTATTATGAGAATAGAATGGTTCTATTATTTCTATATATCTTATATTTTTGGCATATCATAGGTTGATAGGACTACCATTTATTATTTATGCTTAATTATTTTTGTGTGTCTAAATGAGCTTTGATATACAGTTCTCTATGAATATGATTTAAACCTCTAGCCCGGGTTAGGAAGCCACATCACGATTCTATGTGATCAAAATATACTAGTGTATCATTTTAATATTGAGAATACTCATAAAATGATTCATCATCTAAAAAGAGGTTATTCAAAGTAGAAAAATTTCCATAAAGAGTCTCAATCTAATCCTAAATTTCCTAAAGATCCCACTCACCCTAAATCATATAAGGCCTTTACCATTGGATGATATGAACAACATTAAACATGTGGGTATTTATGTACTAATACCCATGTTATAATACATTTTATTTGGCTGGGTATTCTCACTGCCCAAATAGTTTTAGATCAAGCATCTACTCCACTATTATGGGAAACACCTCCCAATTAGGTCCTTGATCTGAATTCATATCACGCAACAAGTTATTGACTGGATGATTGATCACTATCATGGGTTCAACATCTTCCTTGATCTGAATCCATGATATTTATATATTGGTGTCATCCAATATATCAAAAAATAAACCCCAATTTAACAAACATTTATATAATATTCGAATCATTTAAATCATTAATAAAAATGATACTTACATGTTATATAATGAATTTACAATCCCATTAAATACTCAACCAATACCATAGTGTTCTGAGTTGAATTACCACATATCAGATGTCTTGTGAAATGTTATCTTTTTGAATCTCACTAACCGCTAGGTTCATAGGTCCATTACCCAAAATAAATACCCCATAACACTGTTTATTTAAGTTTATAAAAAAATCCCCTTGATATTATTAACTCTAAACTCCATTAAAATGAGTTAAACTACTATAATATCAGACTAACATGACCTGAATCTCTGTGAAACCACATTGGCTCGAAGTATGTTAAATTTTCCAAATCAAGATTTCATCAAATAAGAAAAGGGTTGTAAAAAAACAACAAAAATGTATATCACACATATGGGTTTCCTTAATATATAAACATTTAAACAACAAAACTTATCTTCCAAATGTTATTTAATAATTAAACCCCCCCCCCCAATATGTAATTTAACTGAATATAGTACAACATGTATGCCACAATAATGAATATTATAAAAAAATAATGTGCAACATAACCATTAAAAAGAAAAATTATAAATCAAAACACAATGATATAAATTAAAATATTTAAAAACATTATTTTGTGGACTCCACATCATGATAAAACCAACATGAATACCACTAATAACGAAAACAAAAATATCTTCTCTATATCGACACCACTACCCCTACACACTCTGGCATAACCAATGAATTGATTAATATCTATAAAAAAATTCAATTTTTGGGCATGGATCCCATGCATCGGTGTGTATAAATAATCCTCAAAAGATTCGTTGCAAATATAAGTGAAAAAATATGTAATGTTATCACAACAGAATAATAAAAATATGATTTTACGGTACTATGAATCCATGTTCAAATAGTTCATTGGTTGTTACAAGTCATCCTGAAAAACTTATAAGAATATATGGAAACTGGAATCACCCTAATAATTAAGAAATAAAAGTTCACTATCTCTCATAATACATAATACACTTCTATATATCAATATTAGGGGAATGAATCTCATTATGAAATGTAAATATCAATCTAGTGAGTAACATACCCATGTGGAAGAGTACGACTGAATGAATTGGGGATTACACATTCAAGGGAAAGGGGACTATTATACGATACACAATGGTGTGTAATAACCATATATCATATGAGAAATCACCCCCATATTGATGACATATCCAAGGGAATACTTGAACACCATGTGTGTAAGACTTCACCATGATAGGTAAGAGAGTACTTGAGATCCATGTATTTTACTATTGGATAGACCCAATGTCTATGAACCACTACCATCCACCATCAATATAATCCCAAGATATAATGAGTTTTTTCTTCAATGTGTCTTCTTGTTTTAATGAGAGATAACATTTTTCTTATGATGTAAATCCAAGTACATTCATGAGACAAAATTAGGTAGTATTTATAACTTCAAGAGTGTATTAAATTACTCTATTTACATTTTAACATATCCTTAGGCCTATCTATAAACCATGTTGTCTTGAAAAAATTGAATGTTTTGATCAATATGATTCTAAAATTCCATACATGTGTTATGTTTTTATACCACAATTTTTTAAAATGGTTTATTCTTATCCAGAAAATCTAAAATTAGTGGATTATATATATTTTTTCTTAAGTATTATCTCAAAATATATGTTGATCAATAATATGGTGAATTATTTTTAGTAATCCCTACCACCACATTTGAATTGTTACTTGTACACAAGTAATTAATTTCAATATAATTTAAAATGGATCCAATTTCCATGAAGTCTTAGTACTGGGACACAGGAACCTATTTAATAATAGATAACATGAATCAATATTCCAAAAATAATTATCCTTAAAAAACCATTTTCCCAATATTATAACCCATATCATAATTTCATTCATTGTAGAAACTTTTTATATGAAATTATTTTAAATAGTCAACTCTTATTTTTTTGAGTTTAGAATTACCAAAATCAAACTCTATCATTGCAAATAATAGAAACTAGTTTAATTTTACCCATACCTAAATATGAATATAACATAATTAAAGAGTACAACATATTTGGATCCTAAATTTCACTTATCTTATTAATGTTTTTACTCACACAGTAAATGCCATTTTTTATTAGGAGAACATTTAGATATGTTTGAATATTCTCATTTTACTATAGTAAATTGAATGTATAAAAATTCTTCTTAGAGAGGATCCCATTGGCGTTACATTTATTTTAGAGAAATGTTACCAAAGATATATTATAAGTTTTTATTGATTTCTTTTCATAATTTTATATACCAGAAGTTTTTTTGTTATTCGTAAATTTATTGGTTCTATAAAAATGATTCATTTTTCCAAATATTATTTCTAGATCTTAAAGTGGTTCATAATTTAGATCTAGTATTTTTTAAAAACACAAAAAACTTATAATAAGAACAAAAAAATCACAAAAGTAAAAACTAATGATAAAAAATTAATAAACTATAAAAGTGTATGATCACCCACACAAACTCTTGATACTAAGAATTGAAATGTTTATGATGTGAATTTCAATGAATAATAGATAGAGTATATGGTGTTTTAAAATCAATAAATATGTAAGATAATGAACTGGTTGAATCATTAAAATGTGTTAGTGAAGAGATCTAACTACTCTTGGAGATCCTTCCAAAAAATATTCATTAAAATTTTTCAGTCAGTGTTCATTAAACATGAAAGGACTCAATGTTTCTCCATATTTAATTTCATGTAAACCAAATAAAAACACACTAGAGATGATTTGAAGAGTAGTCTAGTAGAAATAAATATTATATAAAATTATTTTCAATTACGATGAGAAAAATATAAATTTATCTCATAAGTGGAAACAATTATTTTGAATGGATTTTTCATATGTAGTATTAGTTGCCTCAATAAATTGTTATAAATTTTTTCTTAATCCTCCCTTATTAAATAGTCTTTCATAATCATTTTAAACCTCCAATACTCTCCAACCGTGTTCATCTTTATGATTAAATTTTTTATATCCTACTATTTATCATGCTTTAATTCAATAGGCAAGTAGAAATTCTGAACCTGAACAATTATGTAATGATATTAATTCGGGGGATTAAATGAAGTTCTATATTCTCATGGTGTAGCATCTGATTTCCTACTCTGATATTTCTAGATGGGTTACAGTTTATTCTCCATGGTTAGTTTTACTTAATGATTGCGACCCACAACGTAACTATTTTTTATGTATTATAGGTTGTAGTGGTATTATGGGGAACTACATTTCTTGTTAAGTGAATCCATACATTGTATGAAACTATTATATATTTGAAAACAAATTATTTCCTTGGAAACTCTATATATGAAATAAATATGACCTTATAAAATTTATCACAACCCTATAATCATAAATTTGAGTAGATTGAGGTTTAATCCACTTAAAAATATATCCCTTTACAAATAAGATGAAATTTAATGCAATATAAATATAAAAAGAACCTTATAAATCACTCCTTCGATATCAATAATTTAATAGAAATGTAAATATTTTGTAGAGAATCTCATTGTTTTTAGAAATAGGTCAAGTTACATATTTCATATAATATTAATAAAAGTCATTGGAATATTTATTAATTTTATGCTGAATAATTATAGCCTCTATGATATTTCCAGTAATATGTTGAGTTTCAAAACAAACTCTATATGTATTTTTTTAACAAATAATTTGTATAAAGGGTTCCTCATCATATGTAATGTAGCCCATTGTGACTAAATCACTAAAAATACTCTTTATTTAAAGATCTACCTATAAATTTAATTTCCCTGATAGGATCTAAGAATCACTGGTAGGGGTTGAATTAGGGATATATTTTTATGTGATGTTTCTTTCTTTCTAAAAAACCATGACCTCATGTAAAGGAGTTATTAATTTTGAAAAATCAAAACAATAAAACATCCATTGGAACAAAAGAATTTATAAGGTTTATTACTAAAAAGAGTACCTTCATCTATGGTGTAGATTGAAATAATCCAATACCACATAGTCCACTAGAAATCAATTATTTTGTGTGGATATTATAATTTTGATATTCCATTTAACCCATGTAGCACTATGTTCAATGAAATAGTTCTTATGATTAATGTATCTCGAAATGATTGAATACAAATTTTGTAAAAAGTTAAAAAAAATCACCATTTTATTCAAAATAATTTAATATTCTTCCTTGTCAACATTAAAAAAATATTTTCTTCAACACAATTCTTTTCTTTCGTACCTAATTGAACATAATAACATCTTCTAAATTGTAATTATGCTTAGTCCGATTCTTGCAGTCTGACCAAAAATTTTGATTTCTTAGTGTAATAATGTTACTGTACCAGAATTCCACTGACAGAAATCTGAATTTCTTATACCTCATTCATAAAATCCCAATATGTTTCCCAGTTTGATGATCCATCCTGATAATATGATTAGATAAATATGATCTTTCTATTCATCCTTTTCTATCTGGTAAACTTCATCTGAAAATAATGATCCAGAAACATATTATCTCTAAAACATTCAGCGCTCTGCCTTCAATCTTAAATTGTACCTCTATATTATAAATTACAATGTACTTATTCCATTTTTAGGTGATCCAAATGTTTTTTAGTAGGGATTATGAAAACATTTTCCACTCAACCAAATTTCCCAAGACATATAATTTCCATACATTTAATATATTTTTTTACTTCTTCAATGATTCTCAACTATTATCATTTCATCTCAATCCTTTCCATATCTTCTCATGAGTTCAGTCCACATTAGGATTTATGAATATTATTTTATCATAATTCAATTTTCAATCCAATTTTCTCATTACAATTTATATATAAATTCACTCAAATATTTTTGATCCACATGCATATAAATCATAACTGAAGACTTCTGATTAACATGGTTAGTATAAAAAATATGTATTTGAAAACTATTATAAAAAACATATTTTTAGAATATAAATATTCCACTATATCCCATACAATACCTCATAATCGACTTCAAACTTATTCAAAAAAAATTATTTTTTCTCTTAACACTTCAACATCCCTAATCACTTTTGTGATTTCTTTTAGAAATTATCCCATTTTATAGTTTTATTCACACTGATGATGTTGTATGTAAGGATTTTTATTGGTATTTACCTTTTCTAAAGGATTATTCTATCAGTCACTATGATGTACTAGTGTCAACACTAGTTCGATGATCCTTGACCCAATAGATAAAAAATATATGAGTATATCTATATTACTTATCCCAATAACTCATCTTGATTAACATTGTTGACTATATTTTTTATTTAATTTTGAATTTTTTTTCTTCAGTCCTATATACTTCACCTTCATCTTCATTTGATCAGTTTCAGACTTGTTCAAATGCTTCAGTCCAAAAAATTTTCATTTTACTTTTCATTTATCCCAACAATTATCAAGGAAAAAAATTCTTCCCTTGATAACATCATATGATTATCAGCGTTAGTATTACTCTAATGATCAATGGCACACCACTTATTATAGATTGGTATGAAAATATTTAACTTAAGAGATTTCTAAATTTTATGATTATGAATCACATTAACTTATTTCTAATAATAATTTTATCTTCTAGATTTTTGGTCTGACTGAAAACCAGTATCCTCAGCTTCTTACGATATGATCAAACATCACAGCCTTCAAACAAATCTGACTCATGTAATATCGTATTGATGAACTGAGCTAAAAAAGTCTTGAATTTCTTCTTATAATTACCTTATCATATATCATGACTTCCTCATGACTTTGAATACATTTATGATCGTCATAGAATAATCTGATCTACATTGGGAAGTATTGTGATTCTACACCCTTCGAGTGACTCCAATATTTCCAATCAACATCAATATGATTGGAAACAACTATTATCCCATAAAATTCATACAAATTTCTCCAAATGTTTTCAGAAAACATATGACATTTTTGAAAAAAATAGAAAAGAATCATCATATTTCTATTAATGTCATTCAGACTATGATACTCCTACTTATTATGATAAACATTTATTTCTGAAACCAATGAGAGTCAGATGATCAATTTATTTTAGAAAATTAATACAAAATATAAAAGGATATCATAAACATTTCAAGTAATTTTTTTGAATACGATGGATGGTCTGATTATCATAAGTCTACAGAGTGGATTGATTTGTTTGTTCTGACAACAAAAGAAAACACATTCATCAAAAACATCATCCAAATTATGGTGGGTTTTCTGAACATCTTTTTGATGATCTGGATCTAATAAAACAATTTTGACACGCACCATTATCCTATCGCAATGTCCATTTACTCACATTATACATAATTTCATCAACATACTCAACATATTGTTACCTTGAAAACAACTACAACCATAACACATGTTGTCCATAAAAATATCCCCCTTTGCATTTGTTGCCAATATCCACTTCAAAACAATAACGCTTGTTGTTTAATTTTCTAAACTTTTGTTTTCCACATTCAGTTCCTTATCCACCCTATAACTTATATCTCCTAGTTATTGAAAATCATATACAGTGGGTACACTCATGATACCTTTTCAATATCATGAAACACTTTTTGATGAGAATATAAGTATCCCATTTAGATCTTAACAAGGAGACATTATTTAAAAAACACTAAATCTATTTGGGAAACCCTATATAGAAAGCAATAGTGTATAATTAAGGTTATAATTCTTGTCCATAATATAAATTTCATGTAATACCTTTCAACATTCTCATATTTGGGGAACATTTATGGAGATTTTATAATGAGAAAATTAACAATCACCAATTTTAACTATGAAATCATAAATTTTAGGTCTATAAACACTAATTTCCAAAAACTCATTTTATTAACCACATTAATTTCATTTATAAAAATATTAAGAGACTCAACAAAATCAGATTCGTTATTTCAACTCCTTCAATTACAATCAAGTTAAAATTGTATACAAAAATTATTGGAATAAGTAGGAACCTTATTTTTTCCTTAGAAGTAACAAACAATCAGAGATTCCCCTCTCAGTCTTGATGTTATCTTCTTTTTCTTGGATATTTCATCAGATCGGTTTTCATCCTTATATACATCTATGTTATGTTTTTATCAAGTTTCTTCACATCTGTAGAATCTTATGAAGAGGCTTCCATGTTATCCTTATTTTTAATAAAATATTTTTTACAATGCGTGTGTAATAAATTTTCCATTATGTCATTTTGTTATGTAAAAATATAAAAACAAATTTTTCTAGCATTCAATTTTTTCTCACATCTCTTACATATTCTCGAAATTTTAAAACCATATATATTTAAATATTTTCATCAAAATTTCACACATCTTAAAAAATATTTTCCATCGGATTTTCATCTACTATTTTTTTCTTCTTCTAACTTTATATACTTGTTAAATTGATTAGGAAAAATAACTAAGCACTTTTCCTTTGTGAAAAAGACTTGTTTACCTTTCCTAATTTTTATAACACCCTCCTCAGACTTATCTTTATTTGTGGATTTATCCCCCTCAAACTGTGAGTTCATTAATTTTTGGAAGAGTACTAATGTTTTTCGATAAACCCTCAAATATTTATATTTTGTACAAATCCAACACAATACCAAAAGTACACATATAATTAATATTTACCTTTGTAACATCCATACCATCTGGATGTGTGATCATTATTCCTCGAAACCTGGTTATCAAAACATTATTGACCAAAATCATTTCTATTGTATTCTAATGTATTCTTTTTCACATTAGATTACGTCTTACCCTTATCTGAACTAGACATTGTAGAATATTTTTTAGACTAAGTATTTTTAGAAACAACTATCCCCATTACTTTGTGGGTCTTGGACATATACAAAACATTCCCATATTTTTCATTCTTATAATAAATTTCATGTTTCTTCTAATCATTTGTTGCTAATATTTATTGATACTTCCTAGTTTTACCATCTCAATAAATTTTACCGACATAAAAAATCTATTTCTCTAAATTTATTACCTTCTTCTTAGATTTGGATTTTGTTTATTTGAAATGTTCCTACACTCTGTTGTTAATTTTTTTGATAAAATTATTCTCTTCATCCATCTCATCAATCATATTGGACTCACCTTCACTATATCATTTTTCTTCAAAAAAAAACACATTCTATGATAGAAATAAATCTCTTATTATCATTTGTGATAAACATTTTTTTCATCGAAAATATTTGTAAATTTTTAACTATCATCATCATTAGACAAATTTCTTCTCATTTGGGATTTTGGTAATTTCTTATCTTTCCCAAAGAAATATTATTTTTCTTCATCATATTTTTTCTTCCACTACATTAATTTCAGGTATTTGTTATGAGACAATTTCGACAAATAAATTTCCAAACACAAAATGAACATAGACAACATATTTTTGTGATGAAGGTAGAATTCCATCGCAAATAGTAACTATTTTTGATGGATTTATAATCCGTCGTAGAAATTTTTGGTAGGATTTCCCACCGCCTGGTGAGAAAATCATTCACAAATGGATTTTGTGACATATTATTCAATCTATCACAAATTCTCTGTTATTCAATAGTATTTACGATGAGAATTTAATTCCATTGAAAATATTTTTCATTGAAAACATTATTTATGATAAAATTAATTTTGTATCTATTATATCACCACAAAATGAATCAGGATTTAGTGGGATGTACCACTCCTTTCTTTTTCCTCCTCTTTTCTTATTCCATCAATCTCTCCCATGAAGTCAACATAACCCTTCCATCTGCCCCACTCCAAGTGGCCGCATAAAGGCGATTTTTTCATATTTATGTGTTATTTGACATGAAATATCCATGTATAGACTCTGATTTTGTCATTATTCATCTTTTATGCATATCATTCATTATATTGATAAATTGGAAAAACACCGGTTTAATAACTAACCATATTTGATGATTTATTTGACATGTATGGTTAGATTAAATTTATTATTGTTGATTTGATTATTTTGATTACACATAAATTATTTTAATTTTATTTAAAGTATTTTGAAAAATGTTCTATCATAAAACTATATATACATTTTTCGGTTTTAAGGGTCATTGAAACAATACTATTTTATATTATTTGTAATATGTCTATTATTTAGATATTCTGTATGTTTGTATTTATTTTCAAATATACTGGTTTCTTCAACACTTAGATTTATTTTAATTTTTGTCATGTTTTAGAGTTGCTTGAAATTATTTATAATTTTATCATTTATTTGATGTGTAATGTGTTTTTTGGTTTTATTATTCCTTTCATTTTTTTTCTGATTCCAAATTTTTTAATATACTGGCATGTATGTATGTGTAAATATTTTTATATCTACTTATTTTTATGTTAATTTTTTTTCACAAGCATAATAATAATATTTTTAAATGCATAATATTTGTTTATAATTTCATTTTCATGCAAATAATAATTGTTTTCAAAAATATTATAGTATATAAATATTTTTATAGATTAATTTTTTTGGGGCACCTGATTGTATGTATGTATGTATAAATATTTATATGTCTAAATATAATTGATTTATTCTTATTAATGATTGTAAAATTAATAAAAAGAAATTTTTCTTAATAAAAATTTATTTATAAGAATGATATTTTAAAAAATTTGTTTTAAAAAATTGTTAAATTTAAAAAACTTATAATTTTAAATAAGAAATATTTTGTAAATACATTTATAATAATAATTAGGATACTTTTTATAATATTTTGTTAAAAATCATAACAAAAATAAAGAATTATTATAAATTTGTAAAAATTATTAATTTTTAAAAAAGTCATATTACTTAAAATATTTAGTAAAAATCAATAAATAATTTATAATTTGAAATAATTAATGTATCTCTATTATTAAAAAATATTAAATATAAGTGATAATTATAAAATTATAATAAATTGTAAAATATTTATAATAAAATATAACGGCGTTTAGAAATTCATAATAATTCGTATAAAATGTTGTATTAATCAATTTAATTATTATTAATATTTCATATAAATATTGTAAATGAACTCGACTCCCATAAGAATTACAATACATAGAGGGTAAAATTATCTAATTAACAATTTATTAATTCTAAATAATTATGAATTCATATTAATTATTAATTCAAAAATATGTACTGAATTTTATTTATAAATTATTTATATAAATTATAGATTCAAGGTAATCAAATTATATATATATATATATATGTTTATATAGATTTGATATTTTTATATTTTTTTAAAAATGTGTTAAAATATATTTGATGTATTTATATTAATTAATAAACTAATATATATATATAGTAATTATTATAACTATTATAATATTCTTAATAAATTAATAATAATCATTAGATAAATTATAATAATTTAGATAATTTAACAAATTATAATATTAATAATCATTACATTATAAAATTATAATAATAAAATCATAATAATAATTTAAGAAATTATGATATATATAAATATATATATAATCGTTACACTATTTATAGTAATTTAAATAAATTAATTGTAATCACTATAGAAAAATAAATACATAATTTATCATAATTTATAAAAATTAGAAGCAATCCTTAAATAATTTATAATAATAATCTTTACATAAATAATTATATTTATTACACAATTTATAATTAAATGTTATATATATATATTAAAAATTAATTAATTAATAATCATTTCATATAAATGTTTAATTTGTAAAAATAATTTATATTTATAATTTTTATCAATATTTTAATATTCATTTATGTATAAAAATAAATAATTATGTAAGTAATATTAATAAAATATTAAAAATGATACACCCACATGCAATGTAATGAAACATTTGACGCTAGAAAATGTTACGTCGTGCTTAGGGTAAATCCCTCGTACTGAACCCAACGGTGATCTCCAATTTTTCATAAGATACATATTTGAAAGATTTATTGAATTTTCATAATAATTTATAATTTCATTATTAATGGAATTACTCGAACCTACAATGTAACTACACAACACTCACAAATCTAATATAGTGTCTAGGATGAACCCCATATCCCAGACCCCATAGTGAACTCTAATTTATCATATGTGACATTATTCAAGAGGTATTCTATTATTTACAAAAAATTTCATTTGTCTTATATAATATATATAATATTTTTATTTTTATCTTCACTGAGCCTCTATGGGTCCCATAAACATGTTCTAACCCAGTTCCTCACCCTGCCCATATTTCATGAAATATATCCATATGGTAAAATATAATAATAATATTCAACTATCCAAAATGATCCCTACTAACTATTCTTATTCTTGTTGTTTTTTAAATAAATATTCACTCAAGAAATAGACAAAAGTATTTATTACCTGATCATGATTCGATTAATAATCACAAAAATCCAAAAGGTTTTGGTTTAAATATTTTCTACATTGAATGATTTGAAGCCTTTATATCATTTACATCTTCATATTAATATACTTTTTCTAAAGAAATTATTAAATGTCCATGTCAGAAATGTTGTCTGAGGACATTTGAAGAATTATCAATGATGGACGTCATCTATTGCGGGATGGTTTTTAGAAATATTAAATATTCTGTTATCTACATGGTGAAAATATATTAGTAGAAAAAAAATTTCTTTTGTTCAACATCCATCATTTCAAAATTTAATTCATGATACAGTTACTCCATGTATTCATGAAATTACAAATCAGAATGACATTCCAAATCCTAAATCTGAATCTTCTTAGTTTTACAATTTGTTTTCATCCACTGAATATCCATTATATCTGGGTAGACAAATGAGAGAACATGAAGCTGTTATAAAATTTATAGATATCAAATAAGACTTTAGAATGTCTAATAGTTATTTTGATCAGATTAATTATTTGGTTAAGTTGTGGTTTCGAAACATAGGTTCATTACTGGCACGTTTCTATCAATATAATAGGGTGGTTCATAATCTCATTATAAGTTATCAGAAGATCCATGAATATTCAAATGTATGCATCTTATATTATGGTGAATATGAATCTATGGATAATTTTTCAACATGTGGATAATAAAGGTGTAAATATTCACAACAACGAATGTCCATTTTTCCCATAAAACAATTACGATATTTTCTAATTCACCTCATTTATAGTGTTTATTATTTTCTCATAGCACATATGGATTTATGAGAAGTAATAAGTCAATTATTTCTGTCAAAAAAATATTAAATCATCCATGTTATGGTGACTCGTTGATTAGACACAACCTTGTTTTGCAGTTGAACCACATAACATACATCTGGGCCTTTCTACTGATAGTCATTGTCTATTTTGTGCTTACAAAAGTAAATATAATTGTTTTAATGTTTTCATTACTCATTAAAACTTTATTCTGTGGATGTTGAGGATAGATCCATATAAATATTTGACATAGTTAATTTTAGGACATTTAATGAATAAAAATTATGTTTATTTGGAACTACTTATTGATGTGTTAATTTCATTTTGGAACAATGGTGTGACTATATCTCATATAACTACGGATCAGAATTTTATATTGAAGTGTTAATTAATATGGATGATCAGTGACTTTATAGTGTATGTAATGTTACCTGGATGGAGCACACATTTTCAAAAATCATGTCCATACTGCATGGTTCAGAACAAATCATTTATTATTGGTAATGGGAGAAAGGATAAAAATTTCTATTATCATCAGTGGTTTATTCCTACAGATTACCATTTTAGAAGAAACACAATTAGTTTTACAAAATATAAAATTGAAATAGAAACACCTCTAGTAGTGGTATTAGGTAATCAAGTAAAATCTATTGTATCTAAATTTACTCTTGTTACTTTTAGAATTAACTTAAATAAAAGAAGATAAATGGTTTTGGGGGAGATCATAATTGGATAAAGTGGAGTATTTTTTGGGACATTCCATATTGGTTTAATTTTCTTGTTCATCACATGTTTTATGTAATGAATATTGAAAATAATAATTTTTATAAAATATTTTATTCCATGAGGGAAAAACCTGGTATGACCAAAGATAATGTAATGGAACAGTTTGATCATGCGTAGATTTACAAACATCCTAAACGTGAATTATTTGAATATACAAGATCACAAAAATTACTAATTCCAAAAAAAAACATACTCACTTTGTAACAAAAAATGATTAATATTCTATCATTGGTTTAGAGATCTGAGGTAACCAGATGGTTATGCTTTTAATTTTTCTAGTTGCATCAGAAATATGCATATTAGAGGGTTAAAAAGTCATAATTTTCATGTCATAATTGAAATATTTCATTCGGTTGGTCTTAGAGGGTTGTGTAATTATTCAATATGGGAGGTTTTGACCGAAATATCATTTTTTATCTTATTTTTTTTGGAAACATTGGATTATAATGTATTGAATTTACTGAAAATATATATTGTTTTATTTTTATGCAAATTAGTGAAAATTTACCTTCTGAGATTCATTAATTCCATGGAACAATTAAAATTTTATTTTCCATAAGAAGGTAAATTTGGAGGGCTGATCTAATTCTAGTGTACATGTCCATTTTAGAGATGTATGCAAAAAATTAAAGAAGAAAGTACATAACAAAAAATCAATTGAAAGGTCGATTGCAGAAGCATACTTGCTAGAGGAAGTTTCAAATTTCTTCTCTTATTATTCTCCATCGGAATATCCTTCAAAACATAAATGGATGTGTCACAATGACAGAAATGTTATTGATGTCACTTACCATCATTTTTTAGTTTATTATCAGCTAGAGCTTGGTTTTAGTGGTTTTCAACTGAGATGTATTACAAATAATGAACTATGAAAAGCTCATACTTATGTTCAAATGAATTGTGAATAAATGAAATTATTATTTTTAGTATATACTAATTTCTTATTATTTTATTAAATATTTATTAAATATATATTTATTGAAATTTAGTTTTTTAGACTATATGATTACCATATCAAAAATAAATTTCTCAAATTTCATCTACTTCTCTTGAGGAACGTCGAAAACAAAACCATTTATATTCTTTTTGAAGAATCATAAGTGATGTTTTTATGGAATAATAAATAAAATTTTTAATGATATATATTATTATTAATTTTTATTGATTACGAATAACACAACATGAAAATAAAATTGACAGTCGATTATGTGTGCTCAAAAACACACCATCAAAATCGATAAAATCATATAATTGGTATTTGGTTAATAGATTTAGATTTCATTCACACATATACGGTGAGTCATATAAATCAATGAATATTTTTATTCATTTGAAAGGATTACATCATATTGAGAGTGAATTTTACTTTTATGGCATGATAGATGAAAATTTTGATTTATATTATCTAGGAGAAAATTATGTTACAATTTTTAAATGTCATTGGTTTGATACCGATTAGAGTTTGTCAGTTCATCCATGACATGGAGTCATAGAAAATAAATATAGTAGTCTTGTGGCATCAAATAACCCTTTTATGTTGTCACATCAAGAACAGCATGTCTACTATGATAATTACTGTGATGTTTTGAGTTATTTCAAGGGATGGTGGGGTGTGCTAAAAATGAAATGATATGACAACAAGATTATTTAAAATTAAAATGGTTGTGTGGGTGTTCAACATAATGAAATTTTTCGTCAAACAACCCAAAATATATCTCTTACCCAAAGAGATATAAATATTGAGGATGAAACCGCTCAGTTACATGAAGATGATATAGATAATGTAGATGATTTAATTGGGGATGATGACACTGAATGTCATATGTAAGTTGACAATAATGAATATGATGATGAAGAAATCGATGTCAGTGAAAATAGTGATGTAGATGAAAATTGATGTATTATATTCATGTCTTCAGTTATATGTAATTCACATATTCTATTTTTATTATTTTTTTAATTTCAATTTTGAATTATCAATCTTTTATAGGTACCATAATTTTATTCTAGAATTTATTAGTTTTTTATATTTTATATCTATTTTAACATTAGTTAAAGTTTATTATAATATTTGGTTATTAATTATTTTTGTAAATTGCATATTTGGGTTAAGAATCTGTTAAAAGTAACATTATTTTATTCTGAAATTCATTACTTTTTATATTTCATAAGTAAATTAACAATCTTATAGTGGTGTGGTTTTTTATCAACTAGCTACAGATGATCCTCATGTTGATTTATTATATTCTCTCACTGATGTAGGACTTCCTGATGATGATCCCGATTCAGTTCATCCTCGTTATGCTAGTGCACCTCTAAGGAGGGGGTATATTCTTTCTTGATTAATGATTCCAGCTCTTATTCCAGAGAGAAAACCATCAATTAATTTTGATCTTTGTTTACAGTGGTATGATTAATATTTTAATAAGAAATTAATTTTATATTAAACTTTTTAATTTTGGTAATAATTTTCTGAATATATATTTGATTCATTTTGAACAGTTTTTTGTATTTATCCATTGTTAAGGCTCTGGTGATTATATGAAATTATTTTTCCAATCCATGGGAGTCATGGGACCTAGAACCCATCAATGTGTGTGGACAAATGTTCGACCACTGGATTGTACATTATTAAATAATATATAATTTTTTAAAAATTATTTAATTACTAACATGATTTTATAATTATATGGTAGAATTTATTTTATCTAATTTTTAATAGTCATAGAGGTCCCTTTCTAATGAAATTGGATACTTGTATAAGAGGTAAATTTTATAGATTTCTACACAACATCAGAAATCAAGCTATTGATAAATATTGTGCTACCGTCTTAGATCAGTCTTCTACCACCCATTGTCACGACTATATATCATATATTGAATGGGACAGGTTGGGCTCCTTCTGTCTACGAGATACCTTTAATAAGAGAGCAACAGTTGGATTTACGAGATGTGGGAGGCCAGAGGTCACCAATAGGGACGAGAGTCGTACATTGGACATTAATTGATGAAATATGATTATAGGTATTATTTATTCGTGAATACATAGTTTAACTATAAAATGTTTGTTATATTATATAGGTTGACACTGACCCATATTTTACAGAGTTTGATGTTTATAAGAATTTGTAATTATATCGCCCTACAAGAGATGTTATAGGTGAACAACACCGCCATATCGTGGTTAGTGAATTTTTTAAAAAAATTCATCAATATTAATTTTATTATTAAAATTTTATTTCATTATATTTAAAGGCAAAATATGAGGCTATGACTTCTTATTCATGAAGATTCATGATGAGCCGAATGAGATTTCATTGTTGATCCGGGTATCAATGAGTGGATTTGGATTTAGGGGACTTTTAAAGGATTTGAGAAAGGTCAAGTGATTGAAATTGGTTCATGACAAGCACCTATGAGTAATTATGGTACTTTTTAAATGTCATTAGTGTGCATGATAGGATCTCATGGAAAGTCATCATCGACATCGTCTGCACATTATTAAGAGTGGTTGAGTGCATAAGATTAGATGATACAATAAATGATGATGTAGATGGGAGAGGAGCATGATAATATTAGTGTGAGATATAAAGATATGATAGATTGTATTTGGAGACATTGATGTGGTTCTGGTATGGAGATTCCTCCCCCTACTCCATCATGTGATCCTCAGCCACCTAATGCTAGTTGATGGCCTCTGAAGATTTTCAAGACTATTTTGTAATTATTTATTGTTGGACATATTATATTTGATATGATGGATTACATTTTTGTGTGTATTACTTTTCTTAACTATTTTATAATTTTTTAATATAATTTTAAAATTATTTATTTATGAATATTTTCTGTGGTTTTTTTGCGACATACAGTATATCCGTGCAATTTATTTTTTCTACGATGGATAGTATCAAATAATTATATATGTGATACCTTTTCAACAATGGGATATTTTCAATGGGCACTTATCAAAAAACGTAATTTACGACGAGAATCTATCCCAAATGTACCGTCATAATTATAATATATTTCTATTGTGTTCAAATATATTGTTCTCCTTCATTTCTCATTGTCACTTTCTTCTCTAACACATTCTTCATTATCAACAATTTGAGGACAATTGGAAAAAAATTAAAAAATATATTTTCATCCAAAACATTTTAAGGTAATTTTACCATTGTAATTTCATTTACAAATTTTCACATTTTTAGATAATTGGTAGAATATTATTTACAATTTTACATACCTTATTTTAAGAATAAAAATATACATCTTCTTCTTCAAGAGTCTTACTAGGATTTTCCTTCTTTGAAGACATGGAAGAAATTACATGATAAAAGATTATTTTTCCCTTCATAAAATTCAACCTTATAATTTCCTATGTAAAGAGAGATCTATAATAATTTTCCAGAGGTAATTTTTATTAATATCTACCTTCAAATGAGAAAAATTGTGTATTAATGTTTTCCAGAATAATTATCCAGATCATTTAAAAATTTATAGAAGATTCCAAATATTCACCAGGAAATATATGTGTCAATATTATCATTCACCATAGTAAAGAGGTCTAGAAAAGTTTCATACTTTCCCATATTGAGATCCCCATGATCCAATCTCCAAATTTTTAACATTTCCTTTTTTTACTTTTATATTTCCTTCCTAAATGTACTTCAACTTATCACAAATACCATTGGATTAAAAAACTCCATTTACTCAAAGAAAATCACATATAGATAGTGATCATAGTAAGGAATTTTTAGTTATTCCATTGTTCTGTAGTTTATATTTATCAGTAGTTGTAAGAGGAGCACTATCAACATGGTGGGGAAAACCATCTATAGTAGCCTTCAAAACATCATAACCAAGATACACAAGATATAAAATCTTTCCTTATATCAAGATTCGATAATTAATATAATTTAATAATATAATCTTAATATTGTTCACAAAACTTTTATATTACATAACAATTTCTTCTTAAAAAAGAATTGAAAAGAGAAAATTATTGGAAACTTCCCTCGAATACCGCTTCTAATTTCCGAACTGGGATCTAAGTATCCCTAATAAGGGGAGGATATGAATTAGTGATAAATTTTTATTTTATTTTTTTATTATTATGTTATAACCTACATCTAATTTTAATGTGTTATTATATTTTTGAAAAAATTATATATCCACATGTCCATAAGAACACCCAAATTTACAATGTTCACTACACAACAAGAGTAGTTTTTTCCTTGGTAATGTTAAGAAATAATACCATACCATATAATCCACTTGAAAACAATTTGTTTGTGTAGATACAAAAAGAAAGATATTCCATTACACGCTACTATAAATTGGGGCATTTCTAACTGGTCATTTACAATGGGATCTCGTTGTAGAAAACAACATCATAAAAAGTGTTTTTTGGGACGATCTGTCGTAAATAGAAAATATTTTAAAGAGGATGTTCACTCGTCGCAAATAGATTCTTTACGTTTTTTAAATACCTTATTGTGATTTCTCATCACTAATAGTGTTTGTGATGGGAACCATTGAAAATAGTCACAAATACTATTTGTGATGAGCCTGTCAAAAATAATATAAAAAATAAAAAATAAATGACAATAACAAAATAATATTAATATTAATGATATAATAATATTAATATTAGTAAATGAAATTAAATTAAAAAATAATAAAACAATATTTTTATAATAATAATAAAAATAACATTGATAACATTATAATAATATTATTATTAATAATATTATTATTAATATATTAAATATTAATAAAATAATGAAGAGCTAAATATTCATGAAAAATATATTAAAAAATAATTAATAAAAATAAAAATATAATATTAATATTAATAAAATATTAAAAATATTTTTGGTAAATTAAATTAAATTATAAAATAATAATTAAATATTCATATAATAATACTAAAAATAATATTTATAATATGATAATAATATTATTTTTATTAATATTACTAATACAATAAAAATTTATAAAATAATGAAAAGCTCAATAATAGAGAAAAATATAATAAACTACTAAATATAAAATAATAAAAAATACTAATTAATAAAATACAAATAAAAAAATATAAATTATGTAATAAAATAATAAAAAATTATATAAAAAATTAAAATTATAATATTCTAAAAAATATAAATATGCACTATATAAAAATGTAAATTGTTAATATTACAAACAATATTGACATTCAAATGATTGATCAAAAAAAAAATAGATCACAGAGCAGGAAGGTCTTCTAGAGGAAATTGTGGTGAAAAATCCATCTATTAACCACGAGTTAGATGTTCCATGTTCTCCAATGGATTCTTCTCCTTGCTACTGCCACCATCAACACATCTCCTCCAATATCTCCTCCTCCTGTTGTTACTGTCATAGGAACTCTTCATGCTTCTACTACTACCATTGACAAATCTACTCCTACTCCCTATGCATACTCTTCCTATGATCACTCTGAGCTCGCAAATACTCATGATATAGTGTAGTAGATGATGATGACTCTCTACGAGCTCCTCTCAAGCTGGATGCCGACATCGCAAAAGTCCCATAATAATCCACATGTGTCAATTACGAGCTTATACAATGTACATCGAATTTCTCAAAGTCATACTAGGTCGCATGGATCCATGATGTCTCATCAAATCAGTGGGCATTGGTCTGAGCATTACTCTCAATCCTACTCTCAGTCTGTGTAAGAGATTTTGTGGCTTCATTTGACTCCTCCAATTGCAATATAAATGTAAAATAGTTAAAATATTATATATAATTAAATATTAAACTCAAAAGATAATATAATAATCACATTTTGATGCTAATGAGCTCATCTAATCTCTCCATTGGTCGGATCACTATACATCCTCCTATAAAAATCAAAATATAAAATATCAAGCTTTTATAGTGCCTATATGAATATAAAATAATACATTTTAATTTAATGATATATAAAATATTTTAAAAAAATTACATTATATATGATCCATATGTGTACTAATTATACGACTATCGGGTCAATGTGTCACCTCCTAAATCCCCTAGTTTATTCGACCTACCGACAATCTCCCCTAAAAATTATCACCCAACAAGTATGAACATAATCCATACCAAACCTAAGATGAAATATCTTCAGGTCAGTGGGTCCAATAAGACTCATCAAAATCTTCAACTCTTGCTTTCTCCATTACTGTCCACCTCTAATTATGGAAAAACATACTGCAACGCTGAGGCATAGTCCCCTACCATGCCTTCCAGATAGCCCAACCCATTATCACATCAATGGGATATCAAAAAACCTAAAAATAATTTATAATATTAAGTTATTAATTAAATTATTTTCAAAATAAATATTTTATTTACGTACCATCTAATAATCGAACATGTGGTGCTACACTTCAACTAGATTCTAATCCTATGAGACCCATGCTTCATAAAAATAATTGCCCAGTACAGATCTCCCCTATCCAATAGCTATATGTGTAATGTTGTCAATAAAAGAACAAATAATAATACAATTAGTATATAAATAAATTATTCAAAACTAACTAAAATACATAGGTTTACATACCTCTCCTCACATTGATTAAAGCTAATATGTGGGAGTCCCTTAGAGATCTAGTCAAGAATCATCAGTCATTTAAGACCACACCAACTCCAAGACCCCCCCCCCCCTAAACATCAAGTAGTCTGAGGGTCAGATAACCCATCATCTTCCTCATCCAAAGATAGCTCATCTTCCTGCAACAGACGATAATGAACCTCATCCATCTAAAACATGAAATTATTTTTGTTAGAAAAAATAGAAAACAAATATTATATATATATATTATAATTATAAATAGAATATAACTTTTTCAATGTTCATATTCATCCTCATATTCATATTTTTCATTGTCTATGTCTTTATATTCCTCCTCAGCATCATCAATTTCCATATAACATTCAATTTTATCATCTATTGTCATTTCAAATTCATTGGTAACATAATTAAATACATTGAAAAAATAAAAAATTAACGGTGGGGTGTCATCATTGATATTTATACCTCATCGTAAAAAATTGGATTTAGAGTGGGTTCATGAAAAAATTCAATTCCTTCCACTTAAATGGAACAACATTCATTTTCAGGAAACTAATTTTCCCATGATTTTGTTTTTATTATGCTCCACTAATCACTAAACTCTCATGACATAACATAGTATTTTTAATAATAAATTTGATGTTCAGATGATCCTATAAAAATTATTCATTTTTCTCTAAGAATACTTTCATATTTAATATCAATGATTCTTATGGTCGGATGAACACACAATCTTATCTCAGTATATAACCATTGACATTTAAACATTGTTTTGTAATGTTGTCCCAGATAACACAGTTCAATAATTTCTGTCAGCATACAGTAAAATTCAAACTGACTTTCTCTACAATGGAATCCTCTAATGGAAACAATACTATTCATAATTTTTTTTATTCCTCATATGCACATGTATGAAATCAAAAACAATTCACCACATTTTCACTATTATATTAACCCATTTTATATGGTGGGTGAATAAAATACATGAAATTTAATATAAATATAATAATAATGTTGACATACCTGAATATATATAAAATATTATTTAATATAACAAATAACAAATTTATTTCTTATGTTAAACCAAAAATAAATTAAGTTAGAAAATTTTGAAAGTAGGATGATATTTTTTCTCCAACATTCTTGAAAATCAGCTGCTGTAATTTTTGGAAGTTATTTTGGATATGATTATCATATAACCTACAAATAAAATATGGTTAATTTACTGTAAAAAATAATAGAATAATTGAAAAAATAAATCACTTTAAAAATGGTGTCATTTATTAACATTTGAGCGGAACATATGTTTGATCTTTGCAATGTTCATCATTTAAAAACCATCGTTACTAAATTCCGAAAAATCCATGTTTTGGATGATTTAAATTTAATAATTTATTTCCCATTTCATTTTCATCATTTCCCTTGTAACATCCCATAATATTTTGTTTTTAGGGATATTCAATTTAATTGTAATGAGATCATAAAATAAAAACTCCTTCTTGCAAATAATCTTCTGGAATTATGCCTTCAACTGGTACTTTGTAACATAATTTTGTCTTCAATTAATACATGCATCTATCAAATGGGTACATCCATGGGAAATATACCAGACTTACACATTTTACTTCATTGAGAAAATTTAATATAAAAAGTTTTATTTAGTAAAACAATGATGACAAAAATACTTTTTCTAGTTTACATAAAAAAACAACATCTTCATGTAGGCTGGTTAATTCATCGTATCCAATTTTCTCCTTACAAATGTATTGGAAAAAATATAATATGTTTATTAGAACAACTCGAATCATATAATTAAATATACCTCTTAATATAATTATATGAGTTCTTTCTATTATAACATGATATTCATGACTTTATAATCCCAAAATAAGACCATTTCTGACACATCATCCAAAATTAGAAGCATAACCATCTAGAAATATAAAATATGTAATACACTAAAAAAATAATAATCGTTTATCTTGGATACTGAATAAGATATTCATGTCTTCATTAACAACTGTTATTTAACATTTTTATATAGTTCATGTTCTGGTCATCTGAGAATTTGGGAAAGATCTAATCATGTTGTTATATTATATTTTTTCTAACCTAGTGAATCCAATACAATATGAAATAAATTATCAAAATATTCAATATAGTTCTTCTCAATGATTTTGACATCCAACATGTGAAGAACCAGAAAATCAGACCAATATGGTAGATCCCAAAATAAGCTCGGTTTAACCAAATTTTTATCTTTCCCAAAACCATCAATTTTCTATTGGTTTATTGTTGGTCCATGTTTAATGGGAGTAAATGAATAGAAAATCGATTTTAAATATATATATAATATCATTTTTTGATGTCCATCTCTTGGAATTGTGCCATTTTGAAAATGAAATTTGTTCATCCAATAATGATGACCAGTGGGATGGAATCTGTAATGAAAGTCGACAAAATAAGACTTTTTTTCATTGACAATCATAAATGATTTTATATCTCTCATAAAGTATGAAAATTATTTTCAACCAAGTTTTATATAGCCATATAACATGTCATATGATCGGAAGTCACTAAAATTCCACAGTTTTAGTATGATTTTTTTGCTACAACATCAAATGTATTAACCCCATTACTCCACAATGAATATAACTCATAAATTAATGGTTACATATAAACATAATTATTATTTGTTGTATGTATTTGATTATTTATTGTCATAAATATATATTTTTCGTTTATCAATATCCAAGGAATTAAATTATAAAGATTTATAAAAACACGAAAACATGAATACTGACAACCATATAAACCAAATCTTCAAAATCCATTAGTAGAATTACCAAATTGCATGTTTTGGGCTTTTGAAGAAAAATATTGTTACCCATGGTCAAAATATTTCCATGTATCACCATAATATGGATGATTTAAGGTTTATTAATTAGGAATATTTGTTTTTTCCATGACATTAAGGCCGCTGTGTTATGAGATAAAAATAAACACTACAACATGGGTGTAAACAGGAGATATCTCAATTTTTTATAGAAATAAATCAAGACTTAACTTTTTTAGCCTCTTTAAACATTGATTTTATAAAAGTGGGAAAACAATGAATAAATGCATTTTCACCATAATATAACATGAAATCATGTGAACATGCATGGATACTCTGATAACCAAGACCCATATTATGAACTAGCCTCTAACACTCATAGAAATTTATAATCAACACATTTACTTCTATTAGTAGCATTTTTATCAATGTTAATATCATATCAAAAAAGTTATTTCACATTCAATTTTATGATTTAATAGCCATAAATTTAGAAAATTATTTAAAATTTTTTTTCTTGCAAACCATATATAAGGTATCCTTAGAAAACCAAAAAACTAATAAAAATGAGATGGTTCAAAAACAAGAGTTAACCTAATATCATCCAAATTTTCAGCTTGTGGAAATGAAGGAACTAAAATGTCATTTACTATATTTTAAAACCATGCTAGATCAGGAACCAAATTATTAGTATCTTATTTGGTACTGTGTTCACCATGTTGATAGAAAAAATCATAATCTTCTTTAAAACAAAAACACAATAAATGATCATCAATGTTGTCAATTGTTTCAAATATCCTCAGTGAATATTTTATAAAAACGAATCGTTATTGAACCTTATGAAATAAATTCTTGTTTTGATGATAAAATTGATAAAAAAGCTTCAACACCATCAATATTTATAAAACTTAAAGTAGAACATTTTGTAATTCTACACTGATTTACCCATGAATATTCATCTAATAATTATTTTTTTCAACTTCATTATTTCATATATCTCTAAAAAATTAAAAAATTAATATTTTATATGATATAAAAAACACTATCCAAAAAATGGAAGACAATTAAATTATATTTTGTATCAAATTATAATATGTATACTGTTTAAAAATTATTTATTTTATTTATTTAAAGAATTATAATAATATACAATAAATTTTTAAAATTTCTACTAATTAACACTGATTATAATTAATTAAAACTAATTTTTACTAATACTTGTTAATTTCCAGTGACACAATTTCTAGCTGATTGGATGAATCCCTTTTTCCTGATGACTCATCTCTACTATCTCTGACTAAAATATCTATTAATGATTTTGTTATATGTACGAATATCCATTTATGTAAGTGTGAAGATGGGGAGTATCATGATGAGGCCTCCCTACACTTCATCGTTGTGCTTAAAAAATGGATACATGTAAAACTGCGTAGTTTTTTATTGTGATTTCTGTCAGAGACAATAGAGATGAGTTATCGGAAAAGGTTCCTCTTTTCCTCGATGACTCATCACCATCCAACAATCTTTTACTGAAATAAATATGAAAAATATACTCCAACAGTTTCATATCAATTTTCATTTCCATGATAAATGAGAGAAGGAAGGCCTCACGACATTAGTCACCATTATTGTGCATATGAAAATGAATATCCATACGTGAGGAAAAAATTTTCATAGTGGTTTTAGTTGGAGAAAATTCCAAGGAGATAATGAATTGGAAAAATTGTTGCCTCCAATCCGTTGGAAATTATGCATATTTTTTATAGTTTGTGCCAATTTTTTATAATTTAAATCTATTTATTTTCTTAATTTTCTAAATATTTCTAATTATTACTAATTATTACTAATTATTTCAAATTATTACAAATTATTACTAATTATTAGAATTTTTGACAAATTGTTAAAATTTGTTAAAATCTATTACTAATTATTACTAGTTATTGTAAATAATTAATAATTGTTGCAATTTATTACTAATTATTTCATTTTATTATGATTTTTTGCATTTTATTACTAATTATTGCAATTTATTACTATTTTTTAAAATTTATTACAATTTTATAATATTTTTTTAATTTTTTTTTCAATTTGTTACTAATTTTTACTAATTATTTTAATTTATTTGAAGTTGTTATATTTAATTGCAATTTATTGTAATTTATTACAATTTATTTAAAAATAATAATATTTATTAAAATTTATTACAAATTATTACAAATTATTACAATTTTTTTCTAATTATTATAATTTAGTACTATTTATTTCTATTTATTACTAATTATTACAATTTATTACTAATTATTACAATTTATTAATATTTAATAAAATTTATTACTAATTTTAACTAATTACTACTTGTTAGTTCTAATTTTGTCGATTTATATCTAATTGTTTTAATTTTTAACTAATTGTTCAATTTATTACTAATTGATTCAACTTATTAATAAATATTACCACTATTGATAACATATTACATATTATTACTAATTTTTAATGTTTATTACTAATTATTACTTATTACTAATTATTCTAATTTATTACTAATTATTCAAATTTATTACTAATTATTCGAGTGTAATTAAAATTATTTTAATTTATTACAAATTGTTAAAATTAATTACTAATTATTTATAATTATTTCAATTTATTACTAATTATTTAAATTTAATACTAATTATTAGAAATTATTACTAATTATTTGAATTTGTTACTAATTAGTGTAATTTATTACTAATTTTTACTAATTATTAAAAATTAATATAATTTATTAATAATTATTGCAATTTATTAATAATTATTGCAATTTATTTCTAAATATGACAATTTATTACTAATTATCCAAATTTATAATCAATAATTCGAATTTATTACTAATTATTTTAATTTATTACTAATTATTCGAATTTATAAGAAATTATTTGAATTTGTTACTAATTATTATAATTTATTACAAATTATTAAAATTTATTACTAATAATTACTATTTGTTAGAAATTATTACTAATTATTACAAATTATAAATATTTATTACTAACTATTGCAGTTATTATTAACCATTGAATTTATTACTAACTACTGTAATTTATTACTTGCTATTGTAATTTATTAGTAATTATTAAAATTTATTACTAATTATATCAATTTATTACTAATTATATCAATTTATTTCTAATTTTTGCAATTTATTACTAATTATTGCAATTTATTACTAGTTATTGCAATTAATATCTATTTATTGTATTTCATTACTAATTATTGCAATTTATTACTAATTATTAAAAAGTTTTACCAATTGATACATTTTATTACTAATTATATGAATTTATTACCAATTATTGCAATTTATTACTAATTGTTGCAAATTATTACTAATTATTGCAATTTATTACTAATTGTTGCAATTTAGTTCTAATTAATCAAATTTATAACTAATTATTCAAATTTATTTCTAATTATTTGAAATTATTACTAGTTATTACAAGTTATTAATAATTATTAGAATTTATTATTAATTATTGCAATTTATTACAAATTATTATTATTTATTTCTAATTATAATTTTTTACTAATTATTGGAAATTTTTAATAAATTGAATTTTTTTACTAAATTTTACAATTTATTACTAATTATTCAAATCTATTACTAATTATTTAAATTTATTACAAATTTTTTGCAATTTATTAAAAATTGTTTCAAATTTAAAATATTTCATTTTAATACTTATTTTTGCAATTTAATACTAATTATTACAATTTATTACTAATTATTATAATTTAATAATATATTTTACTAATTAATATAATAACTATTAATTTATATTAACTCATTCTAATCATGCATAATTATTTATAAACATAAACACAAACAACGATAAATAAAGAAATATAATTCTAATTTAATTTAACTATAAGTAATTAATAATAACAATAATATAAATAAAATTATTTAATAAAAAATTATAAAAATACCTATATACTTTAAAACTAATGCTTTCGAAGGGTATAAACTATGAAAAATGCATCCAAATAAAATTTTAAACTATCAAAAATTTTGATGGAAATTTTTTCACTAGAGAGCGAAGGGTAGGGAATGGAATAGAATGAGGAGAAAATAGGTTGGAGAATATATAGTGTAGGATAGTTGTGATGAGGTTATTTGTGACAATTTTCCCATCGCAAATACCCTTTGACTAAAAGTCCTTTACGATTGGTTCCGTTGCAAAAAAGAACGCATGAAAATATACTATTGACGATGTGAAAGATAATGATTCGCAAATACATAAAACGATGATGGGTGTTTGCGATGGGATCCACCTACTCATCGCCAAAGCCTTATTATTTACAATGGGTTGGTCTTCCTGTCACAAAAAAAACTTTTTCTGAAGAACTATTTGCGATTGGATGCTAACCTGTCACAAATAACCCATTTCAATAGCCTGGTTTTTCTGTAGTGACACTCATATATAACTATGTTCAATACAATAGAGCATGTTCTTCAAGTAAATCAAAATTATATAAAACAATTTATGATAAAAGTTATGAAACATTCACCAGTTGCTTCAAAACAAGTTACTATGTTGCCTCGACATCTTTCACAAATATGTTCTTCAAAAAAGTCATTACATTCCTACCTAACTGCTGGAAATAAATTCTTGGACATTATAATGATACTCATTTCAATTTCCTTAGTCTAATCTGCCAGTCTGACTAAGAAGTCTGATAATATAACTCTCCTTGAATACCACTTATGTTTTTTAACTACTCCTACCTCAGTTTTGAAATCCCAATTAGATTCCATGTCAAATGATCCACCATAAAATTATGATAATGCGAATACATTTATCATATTCTTCCTTTTCTATTCAATAAACCTAATTAGGAATGAATGATCTAGAAACACATTATTTATAAAACATTTATTTCCCCTTATCATTTAAAAAAATACATATATGTCAAAATGTACAAAGTACATCCCTATTTTATAGGTTAACCAAAAGTGGTTTAGGTGGGATTCTAAAATTTTTTACCACTTAACATGATTTTATGAAAAAAATTCATATATTTCAAATACTTCTTTGACTTATTCAGTTCTTTTTAACTCTTCTCATTTCTTATTATACTTGCTTGACTCATCTCACAACTTCATATTGATTTAGAATTTACGAGCATTACCTAGTTTGATTTTTCATTTTCACTCCAATTTTGTCATTACACTGGAGATACAAGGTTACTCAAATTTTCTTGACCCACTTGAAAACAGATCATAACAGAATAATTATCATTACAATGCTCAATACCAAAAATAAAATTTTAAAAAAAATTGTGACTATCATTGTAGTAACTTCTAAGGATTCAAGTACTTCCTCGACTACACCTCTACATAAACATATAATTTCATCCAAAAATAACTTCTCTTTTATCATCACACTTCATGATCCCATAAAAAATATTATTATTACTTTAATCAATTGTCCCTTTTCATATTTTATTAACACCAATGATGTTGCGTCTGATGATTTTTATCAGAATCAACCTCTGTTTGATGGATCATACTTTTCTTAACTCTGATGTATCACTGTTAGTGCTAGTCTAATGACTATTGACAAAACTGATAGACAAATATGAGTCAAACTATCGTAGATGGACCAAAAAATTATATTTGTGAAAATAGTTGACTATATTGTTGAAAGAAATCTGATCTGATTTTTGTTTGGTTTTATCAACTTCATCTTCTTCATTGCTTGACCAGTCTATGACATCTTGACACCCATCAACCCCAATAAACTTCATTTTCATTTTTATTTCTCCCAAAAATTGATAAAGAAAAAAATTATTTCTCTGATCACTACAGCTGTTTATCAGACTCATTATTACTCTAATGATTAGTGCCACAACATGTCTTCTAGAACAATATCATCAACATAAAATTTAGAAAAATCTTTCATTTTTTAATTATGAATCACACCATCTTATTTCTCCTAATATTTGTATCTTGTGCCTAATTGGTATGATTGAAAACAAATATCTTCATCTTCTTATGATATGGTCAACATTACCAGCCTTCAAACAAATCTACATCTAGAAATTTCAAATTGATGCACTATGATATGAAATCCTTGAATTTCTTCTCTTAAAAATTTCTCCTTATATCATAAAAACCTAATAACTTTCAATATATTTAGTATATCTCATAACATCATATAACTTACATTCTAATATATTGTGACCCCCCATCCTTGATGTAACTTATTTCATTTTAATCAACCTTAATATGATTTGTAGTTCATGTTCTCCCCTATCAATTTTAAATATGTCATCACAATTTTTAGAGAAATTGTTAGATTGTGAAATAAACAACTTCCAAGAATCGTTATATTTTTATTAGATCAGTTCAGACTCTGATACTCTTTCTCAAAATAATCAATGATAAATTCTGAACACACAGAGTGTCTTATAAGCTTTTTCTTCATGAAATATTCTTCTCAATACCGGTTAATTTCATAAAAAATTTATGTCAATTCATTTGAATATAATGGGCAGTTTTATTATCAAAACATTACAAATATAATTTAATTATATTCATTACCATCCAAAGACAACACCTTCAACAGAAACTTAGTCCATATTACAATGGTGCATCAGATCAACTAGCGGATGGTCTTGATCCAATTGAAAAATTTTCACACACACCATTTTTATATACAAATTCCTTTTACATTCACATCATACATAATTAAATAAATATACTCAATATATTTTTATATCAACAAAAAAACAAAACATGTTCCTAAATATAAATATAACCATAAGTCATATTTCAGATTAAAAACTTTATTTTCACTATTGAAATAATTTTCTTATGATGTGGGGAAATAGTTAACCATACCTATATAACATGATAACTTAGTAGTGATTCCAAAAAAATTATCACAATGGAGTGATTAATTCAATGGTATATCTCATGGAGTTTCAAATTAAATTTTAGAAGAAGATGAAAAATTGACCAATAAAATGTTCTCACATCCATTATATTCTATTATTTCAACATCAAATTTCCATTATAGTAGCATCCACTATAGAATTCATGTTTTTGAGAATATCTTCTTCATCAAGTACCTGATGGTCATATGATTAAATTAAATTGTATCTTTACTACACAATAAATAATGATGGAATTTATTAAGGGAAATAATATGCGCTAAAATCTATTATCAATATTTTTAAATAATATTCTATCACGTTTGGGAATTCATCAATTTATAGGGTCAATTTGACAATATATTTTTGAATGGACGAATCACAAGTATGTTTAATAAGAACATCCCAATATAGAGAAATTATTATTCAAGAAACCCAATATATTTATGTAACTGTGTTTTATTAATTTTGATTATATTTATATGGTTGAAATCAAATGTGAAAATTATTTATTCATTTTTCAATATTTTTATAATCATGAAGTAGATGCCAATTTTCTATTCATTGAATAATTTTCATAAGTTTCTATAGTGGTTGTATCTCAATGAGGTGTTTCTTTAAATAAAGAAACATTAGTTGTGAATATAAAATAGGTTTTATTATTGATGAATTGAATTGAAAATCTCATTAAGATAACGATATCTTAAAGTGATGTTTCTTTAAATAATTCAACAATTATTGTAATAATTTTATGGATGTCATAATGTATAAGACATGAACCTATTTCATTAGGAGAAGAAAAATCATTTTAAAATCATTTTAAAAAAATTATAAAATATTTTGTTGATTTAGTTTATAAAAAATAATTATAGTTGAGTAATTAATTTAGTGGATATTTTTTTATAAAATTTCATTTGGAATTTAAATTAGTAATTTCTATGGACAAAAAAGTGTTGGAATTTACAATATTCAATTGAAAAAATAGTGGTTATTATAATTTTTATTTGAGATTTTGAGTAAATGTTTTTATAATAGATTCCTTGAGATAGATTTTATATGTTTTCATTTACATAGTTTTTATAAATATATTTTTTGGGCCATTATTAAATAATAGGCCAACCATCCAATTTGAGGAGCTAGGTCAATACCATGTGTGTGGGAGGTGGACCCAACCATGTCGGAGATAAAAAAATAGATCATGGTGGAAATAAATTATAGTGATGTACAACATGGTAATGAATTGTGGGAATAGAAGGAAAATACGGTATTCTCATGATGGAAGGATGGGGGATAGGAAGGTGAAACCAACCCATGTATGTGTGTGCAGTGTATTCAGGAACTGAACCTAATTTCTGCTGAAATGGATCTAGAAGTGGAGAGGATTATTGTGGAGTGTGTGACCAAAAAAAGAACCAATATGGGACTTGGAAATCATAGTCACTATACCTCCTTTAAAAGGTTCATGTATAATTCCCATCATCTGATGTGATTTATCTTGGCCACTCGGTAAATGTTGTTTTGTCGTACTCTCTATATTGACAACTGAGATTTTTTCATGCTTACAAGTAACATCATGCCATATAGTTCGAATACCCAACTTATGTTTTCAATTTCCATGAGACTGATTAATGTGATTATTTTAATTAAATGATTGTAGAATCTTGATATTTTATGATATATTAACCAAATTTATTTCTTTGATAGATTTCAATATATACAGAAAAAATTTTAAATGAACCATAATATAGTATAATTTTATAACGTAGATATTAAATTAGAAGGTATGAATAAGAAAAAGTAATTTAAAAAAAATAATCATTCATAACAAATTCATAAGTTATCAATTGATTATAAATTAAAACCTAAATTAATTGGATGTAAAAGAGATTATTTCATAAAAAACTATTTTTATGCACATTGAATTTTTTATTGAATGAAATGAAATTGATCACTATTGGTGAATGATTTTAAGTAAATTTATATATTATACAACCAATCTAAATTTTTAACAATAATCGATATTTTTCAATGAATGAGATAATAATATATATTATGTTTTCAGCTTAATGATTTATTTTTCTAATAAATATATTATACCATATTTTGTGAAATTATTTTAAAAATAAATATTTGATACATATAGAAATTTAATATTGAAATAAAAATTCCATATATTCAATAGGTATTATCAAATTTCATATATAGGTTCCTCTTATTTTTGGTCAATATGATTAGTAACCACAATAAACTCTTTTCATCATTCTAAGTGTAAAATATGTAAATTAGGATTGATATTTTCTAGATAGCCTTAATATTTATATGAAAACTACCTTAATCCAATTTTCTTGGTTTATTTTGTAAATTTTCATCCATTTCATAGATATATGGGAACTTTGTGCTTACATATAAAAAATTAGGATGATTATATTCATATTTAGAATCTAATAAATTCCAAATGTCACTCTCTAGACTTTCATATCACTAATAGTAAAAGATAAGAGTAAAAGTGGTTATGCACTATACTAAATGTTTATTTTAATAACAAGTTAATTATATCTATCACATTAATACTATTTAATTTTTAGTGATTTAAATATTAACTGAAATTCTTACAAGACACTAACATAATATTTGTTCATTTAATAGAAAAAAATTAAATTATTTATAAATATTAAATGTTATATAATTTGGATGAATTATTATTTTACATGATTATTATAAAAAAATATTTCATATTATGTATGTTAGAAAATATTATATTATAATTAAATATCTATCTTGGCGTGTTTAATGTCAAATTAAATTAATTATTTCAAAAATGAAATTAATAATATTCTATGAAGATACTATTTTATTAAATTATTTAAAAATCATAAAAATATTGAAATATGAAAAATTCGATAATATATGGCATAATATTTCATCCCATATAAATTTAATAAGACATTATTACATTATAAGTAATATTATGCCCATTTAAGGGTGAAAAACGTTTCATCGTGGTTAAGGTTAAAATTGGATGACCATGTTGTTAACAAAAAAATAAAAGTTGTGAAATGAGACAAAAAACTATCTTATTTTTAGGATATTTAGACCATATCCTATTCATATTAAAAATATATTTATTTTGAATCATTTTGGATAGATAATGACCTTAATATATTTTATGTTTTTAAGAAATTATAAGAGTTCCTCTCTCCATATTTATTAAAGGATACCCCCAGTTTCACTTATTTACACCAATTTGAGTGATATATACTGGAAAAAACCAATAAAAACTATTCAAATTTTCCATATATGAAAATTATTTGTGATGATAATTTTAAACTACAATTAAAAAGGTTTATTAAGAATGTATATACAGGAGGCCTATAGAAGAATATTTTTTCATCTTACCCAACCAATTTCAATTTATTTCTTCATACGCATCCTCAAAATATAAATTATTAATCATAAAATAATAAACTAAATATCATTAAATATAATTAAATTTCATTAATATTATGAAACCATAGTTATCCACACCCTTTTTCATCAAATGGGAAGTGAAATATCCCTCGTCCATACGTATAGCTTACCGACTCCACATAGTGATACAATTCATTTTCTTTATCCATATTTCATAGATGGTTATATTTAAGGATTTAATATTATATATTATAGTTATAAAAAATTTATACTTATATAATTATTATATTATCTTTACATTATTACCTTTCCATCCATTGGGAAGCGATAATGTCACCAATATGTACCTGTGGACTACAACCTCCACGAAGAGAAGAGATTTTTTTACATGGTTGGTAATAAAGATATATATAATGAATATATATAACATATTTGATATATTAATAATTCTATAAAGTTGATTTATTATTTTTGTTCCTTTCATTCTATCTATCATTAAAATGAAACAATGTACTTGCATACATACAACCTACCGTCTCTATGAACTCTATGATACATTTTTACATCTCTATCCTTTATAAATGACTATAAATATATATAATGACTATATATGATTTTTATATCATTACTAAAATTCTTAAAATTATTTAACTATGATAATATTATAAGGACCGAGAATGCCAAGCTAAAACATGCATGAAAAACGAAGCAATTTTCACTTAGAACATTGAGTTTAAACACATATTGTCAATAAAAGAGTGATTAGATGTCATATGCAAATCAGAAATATTATGATATACCTACGTATGGTTATTAATACATATATAATAAACATGTATTTATTATATAGAAGGTTTTAATGTGTGTGAGGAATGATGAGACTTGAGGTAAAATATTAATGTTTCAATAATATTATAACTAGGATTGTTTACACATGAATTCTCATCAATTAAATTATACAATCCATATCTAATAAATAAATAAATTGTAATTCTACTATATATTTTTCCTTTAATATTTTTTACTTTATGTACTTAATATATCAGATGTTTTTAGGGAAAACTGGCTATGTTTATCTATTCAGTTAAAAATACATTTTCCACTATGTTGATGTTTTCTATAAAATTTTCTCAAATTTTTTTAAAAAATATTATCCTATTATTTTTTAAATTACTTTTTACCCATGTTATACCTTCAATTAAAAAATTTCAATGGAATGTTCGTATTATTTTCCAAAAAGGTACTTTATGAATTTTTAAAAACAGTGTGAAAGGAAAATTTCCCATTAAGATATGCAGAAAGATATATATTTTATATCATCAAGAAAAAAACATCAAATATTACCTTAGTAGTATCTATGTTTATATTTTAATGAATTTTTTTATAATATTTCCGAAATTTTTGGAATTTTTATATGTGATTTATAATGACAAGGGCCATTTTCCTCAAAAATTATTATAGTGATTCATTAAAATTAACTATTATGTAAGATAAAATCATTTTATTTTAATTATATTTTATTGGGTTATTATATAATGATACAATATTTACCCTTTAATTGAATTTTTTAGGATTATGATTACGATATGTTTACAAAATAAATTTATTTTCCCTGGGTTATTTTATGATGATATTATGAAATGTTTATGAAACCCACATAATTTTATTAAGTTATGATATGATGAATGATTAATGATCTTTTTTAATAAATATGTACTGTTTTAAATAGGTTATAGGTGGTCCAAAAATTATATATCACCAATATAAATTAGATAAAGATTTGTAACTCAAAATTTAATTACGATATGAATAAACTTGTTTTTTTGATCAAATTTTTGGATAATTATATAGATTTTATATCCATAAGTTCATGCATAAAACAGGTTTCATTTCCATAAGTTTATACATGTACTAGGTTTCATGTCCATTAGTTTACAAGAGGGGTTAAATTAATAACCTAAATATAAGGAGAGAACCTATTTATTTTTAATTATGTTCACAGTGTTATAAACTTATGTATTTTTCCATATTTATATTCCAATTTTATATTCTCATGGATAATTTTCATTAATTACATTAGGATTCATGTCTTAATGACTACTATGTTTTATTCCATGACTCGTGATTATGATATAAGATATATTATTTATGGATTTTCAAAAGTTATTCTCGTATTATAATAAATTAATGATTATTTTATGGAAATGTGACAATTGATATATCTCGTTTATAACATTATATAGCATATGAGATAAAAAATTCATATATTTTATTTCTCCAGTTTATAAATATATATTTTATGTTGGGTGTTTCTAAGAAAATTAATATGTGGGATGATCCTTATGGGATAATTTAAAGATATTTTATGAAATAAAAATATTGTGTATCTAGTATCCAAGGACACTAAACCTATAAAATTTTGGAATATATTGAAATGTTTTGTATATAATATTCATCAAATAATATGTAATATCTATGATTGAAATATATTGGCAACTATAGTTGATATCAGAGGGAAGGATTGGTCAATATATGAGGATTAGTATTAGAAATCATTTGTGGAAACCATGGGGATAAGTCAATGTATAAGCTAAAATCATAATGTTTTGTTAATGATCGTGGATAACCTTGGTTAAACCAAAAGTTTTGTTGATTGATAAGATTGTGTTATTAGTTTTAGATCCTATGAATGCGATTCTATGATTATTTGATAACATATGTTTATTATTATTATTTAATGATTAAGATTTGATTTTTTATTTTATTAAATACTAAAAACCGGAAGTCATCGTGATAACACATGTGTTGTTGAAAAAGTAATGATATTTTCCTATGTAATTAAATTCTATTGTAGATATAATTTAGAGTCTAGTTTCTCTTATCATTCAATTCTCAGAGGACATGAATTATTTGAAGCTTCCAAATTATCAAAGGAGGGAACAATTTATAATTGAGTCTCCCAAGAGGAAAAATCCACATTATTTTAGTGGGTATTAAAATCCATTAGTTTCTATTAAATGAATTGGTACCATTAAGAATGTATTTTACATTCAATATTGATCAAAAAATGAAGATGTTATTTTTTCATTTATAAATTTATGTAGATTAATGGTGGAATCTTTTCAATAATATGGGATAACGATAGTAAATTGTATCCATAGAATCAGATGAGTTTAAGATATTATTTTTCAATAAGTAGTTTTCTTGTATAATTTCTACAATAATGGAGAACAAATTTCATGTTCTAAAGTCAATAGATGATTAATATTTTGGTATTTATTTGGAAAATTTTACAAGATATGTGAGTTACTATTTTGTTATTATTACAACGATAAAATATGGTTGATCGATTCTTAAATAGCGTAAAATCGTAATTATGAATGGTGTTATCCATAAGGGATATTGTAAGGAATAATGAAATAATTTAAATTGAAATAAATATGGAAATAGAATGCATAAATACTCATCGAAAAGGTGATACGAAAATAAAGATGGTGTTTCATTGAATCTCGAATTGTATGTCACGTGGATGAAAGGGAATGTTTTAAACTCTTACCTAACAAAAATTTTAGAGGTACCCCTCATGTAGATGTATGATAGAATAATGAAGATTTTTATAGTTTGGTATTCTTTTAAATCGAGGAAAATAATGTAATATTGATGTAAAAATTCTAATAATGTAAAAAAATAGAGAGATAAATCAATAAAAAACACCACAAACACTCCAATTATTTAAAAAAAAGGAGTGTATGAATTCAACTAATCAGTGCTCAAATAAGAAGTTTAATAATGATAATATTCATCAGAAATATATTAATCTCAGATTATATGGAAAACCTCGCATGGTCACTATTGCTGATGTGGTGTACGATAACAATGTGTTGAGAGTTAAACTTACTATCCACTCTAGAACTACTAGTGTCTTATTTGATTTTGGATCTACCAACTATTTTGTATTTGTGTAATTTTTAGGGTATCTATATCAATACCCATCAATTGGATGTTGAATTAGTATTGAATACTTCTAATGGTATGATGACCAAATCTCCATTATATTAATTTTCTTTGATTAAAATTTATGGGAATGTGCTTCCTGTAAATATTGTTATTCTCCCCCGAGATGAATTTCATGCTTTTTAAGGTAATAATTGTATTTATTTTGTAACTTCGAAATAAATTTACTTGGAAGGGATTCCACATTTTATATTTAAATCCATTAAATGATCATATATTGGTGTAATGATAAATATGAACATCAAATTGAAATTGCATCCATTTCAAAGGTGTTTATTCTTATCTAATGGTATTTTTATCATATATATATAGGGATAATATTAGCATCTATGTTATTCCAATTCTATCGGTTTTTTTATGATTTCAAATAATAATTTCCTATCCTACGCTAAAATTTGCTTTTGATGTTTTAATATAACATATAACTACTATTATAACTATTTCAACAACTCCTTACAAAATGATCCCGATTTAATTGCATGAATAGAGGAAACACACACTATGATAATCTTGATATGGGATAGATTTGGCCATGTTCATCACCTTTGGGTGTATATATTATTTTTTAAGATAAATATAGATCAATGGTACTCAACATTTCTGATTGGTAATAGAACATGATCATAATCTTAAATAGATATCGTCTAACCTGTATTGCTGATTTTCCAATCAATTTTGAGTATCACAATATTTTTACAATATTTTTATTCGATTTAAATTCTATTAGTTTAGGGTCAAAATATAATAATTACCCAAGGCTTCCTTATGTACGAGGTATAGAAACTATGAATTTATAGTTATTCCATTTATTCGTACTAATTCCCAAACTTGATTCTTGCATTTATGGACTAGCTTCTTTAGGTATTACCTTGATTAGTTTGGGAAATTATTTATAGAAGAAATTCCTATATATTCTTAGAGGAAGGAATATGATGAAAAAATTAGAGGATTTTTATAGTGAATTTTGAAAGAATAAGTTGTATGAAAAATTTTCCATGTGTGAATTTTGTATACAAAAAGTATTAGTTGGATAAAATAATATCTTTCTAGGGTATATCAATGGATATATCATGGAAAAAAGTCATTAAATGTTGGAACATAACCATTGAAATTGTGATCTATAGTTTTCCGGGTTTCGATGGATATTTTTGATTCCTTATCTATAATTTATAATTGATTTATAATCTATGAAACATGTAATTTTTGAACAGATTAATGGTACATTATATAGATGAATGTGATGAAAATATAAAGGAATTAATGATAAGGTTAGGCATTTAACATGGCCGTACACTAAAATGGTGTAGATAATGGTTTGTGATTAATAAAGATGTATCAAATAATAAACATGGAATAATCCTCATGTTGAATGATAAGGTGATATCCTATGCCTAATTATAATTAAAGGTTCATGAGAAAAATTATCTAAATCATTGTATGGAGTTTGATGTGGAAATTTTTGAATTAAATATATAGAGGTGTTAACTTTATAGAGAATGTTTTGGCCTATATACCAATCATCAAAGTTATAAGTATTTCATCACAAAAAATACATTAATATATTGCTTGGATGATTTTTGGAACTAATTAAACATTATTAGTATTCAATACGTTACCACAGATGGAAAGTAAAAAAGGTGGATGATGTTATAAGTCCAGAAGAATATGCTAGTCTATCCATGATGGGGATGGAAAGAGGCCCAGTACATATATATTTTCAAAAGATGGAACTTGAAATCCCTTCGTACGGGTATGGATCATATCTTTCATAGATAAATGTACAACCATCCATACATGTGATGAATAAATTGGTATAAAAGGTATATGTAGAACTACAGTGGAATGTGAAATTCTACTATGTTCAAGAATGAATTCCATGAAATCATAAGGATTAAGAAAAATTTATGTGTCACATATATAACAAGTTTTAAGTAGAATAAATTTTATGGAGCTCTTAGTTCACCCTTTTATATTCAATATTTAAGTAAGTAGATGTTTAGAGATATGAAAAAATATTTTTAGTGGTATTACATGAAGCAGAATATTTTAGAGTATATTTCTCGATGCCTTGAATGTTAACTAATTAGGATATAAAGAAATAAGTCCAAATGGATGTTGCAACCATTAATCCCACCAGAATGTAGATGGTAAAAATTTACCTTGGGTTTCATCATCTATCTCCAAAAAACATCTAAATGAAATTATTCTATTTGGGTTTAGTTAACACCCGTATGAAGTTAGGGCACATCATTTTATTTAGAGAATATTTATATCTTGATAATATTTCTATGTTATATATTCAGGAATCCTTGATATTTAGTGGAGTACCATATCCTAATGTATTTTATAATTATTTTAGGATTGATTTAATTTATTGTATAATAATTCATTATGTTTTGGATTCATGGTTGAGTTTTAGTAAAATATACCACCCTTATAGATATAGTCATTATGAGTTGACTATTCAAACCCTAGAAGATTTATTGAGATATTATTCTATAGAACTAAAATGTTTTAGGGAACAACACCTTCCTATAGACAAGTTTTATTAAAAAAACTACTTCCAATAGAATATTTAAATGGCTCATTAGGACTCCATATAAGGTCAGAATTTAATAACTCCTATATTATGGAATGTTGTTGTAGAAATAAATCTATTGTGACCTGACCTTCCTGTGAAAATGGAAGATAATGTTAGAGATATCATATAGAACATAAGAGAAGTTCATAGACAATTGAAAAGGTATTATGACAATCATTAGTGAGATATGGAGTTCAGAGGTAGTGTAAAGCTACTCCTAAGAATATCACCTTGAATGAAGGTAATGACATTTAGAAAGAAGGGAAAGTTGATCCCTATATATATCACGCCCTTTGAAATTATTAATCATATTATGATGGTAGAGTATCATATAACACTAATACCAAATCTCATTCATGTTAAGTATTTTTTTCATATATTTTTCTTGAGGAAGTACAAACCTGAAACTTCACATGTACTAAACTCAAATTTGAAACCATTGGTGGATTATCTCTCTTATGAGGAACAACTATACTTTAATCTGGACCCTTAAAAAATATACATGAAACAAGTCCACTAACCTGGTAAATGTTTTGTTGTAAAATCACAAATTACATAAATAAATAAAATAAAAAATTAGGCGTAGAATTTATAACCCATAGATTTTATGATATATTAATAAATTTGATTTATTCCAATGTTTACGATATATGTTATCCCAATTCTAAATGAACCATAATATATTATGTGATTTTGACCAATAAATTTTATTTTTGTTTATAAATATGAATTATTAAATTATTGAAATTATTATTTAGAATAAATTCATTGGTTAACAATTTATTAAACATGAAAATAAAATTTATTTGAATGTAAAATATATATTCTCCATAAAAACTGTTTTTATGCAGACAATGTGATTTTATATAAAAAAATTAAAGTGTCATTATTTTTGAATGATTTTATTTAATTTTAAATATTATATATTTAATATAATATTTTAATATTCATCTAATATTTTATTCTATGATGTGGATAACAATATATATAATGTTTTATTATTAAAATGTATTTTTCAAAAAAATAGGTTTCATCATATTTTTTTCCACTAATATTAAAATGAATTTATTTAAATTATAGAAATACGATATTGAAAAATGGGTTCCATATTTGGAATCAGTAGGATCACATTTTTTTAAATTGTCCCTTTTATTTATGATCATTATGAATAGTAATCATGCTTAATTTTTATCACATCGATAAGGGTAAAACTTGTAAAATTGGGTTAATACTCTAGGATATAGATTTAAAACATCTATAAAACATAATGTTGTCATATTTTTGGTGTGTATATATACAATTTCCATCCATTTATCGAATAAATGACCATATTGTAACATTTTATTTTCATAATAATATTATATTAATTAAGGAAAATATTTTATTCAAAATGACACTATTAGGATTATACAATCTCTAATATTTTATCATAAGTTAAAAAGAGGTTAAGTTGGGTTCTAAACAATTATTTTAAATTTAAATTAATTTTATTCATTTAGTATTTTATTTTCTTATTTTTAGTGATTAAAAAAAATTTCTAAAAAAATATTCATTTCCCACAAAATATTTATTAAATTAATAGTAAAATAAATCTAATGATTTAAAAATGATAAAAGTAATATAATTTGATATAATTATTCAGTTTCAATATTCTTTTTGATAAATATGACATATATAGGATGTTTTATTAGATTATATTTTAATTACGTCATTGTCTTTGGGTATTTGACTTCAAATTAATTCAATACTTTCAAAATGAATTTACCTATATTTTATGAAAATAATATTTAATTAAATTATATAAAAATAAAAAAATTAATTTTATATTGTTGAAAATTTTATGTATTTTCCAATTATGATCTAATTTTAACATAAAATTTATATGATTACCATTTAGGATTGAACAATGTTTTACCATGCTTAAGGATAAAATTTGTTAAACAAGGGTTTAATTAGAATAATAATATTTAAAATGGAACAAAGACATGTATAAATTTTATTGGATGATAATATTTATGCCTTAACTTCATTTTAGTCCTATATTAGTCCATTTGGAAGTATTTAGGCTAGATAATAAATTAATATTATTTTAAACATTTTTGATATTCCAAGAGTTCCCTTCTTAAGACACCTAAAATAGAACCCCTCCATTATCTTTTTTAAAACACTTAGACCCAAATAGATTGAAAAAAACAAACCCAAATCTCTTATTAAATTCACAATGTATAAATATTTAGTTCTGGTATTTTTAGAAGATGATTCAATGGGTCATTAAAAATGGATCTAATGGAGGCCTATCGATGAGGATGTAATAGACATTCCTGACCACATTCCATTTTTTTTCTTATTAAATCTCCAATAAATTTCTTTTATTCATCATGAAATAATATATTAAGTATCCTAGATATAATTTTTTTTATTATTATTAATCCACATTTTTCCTACCTCTTTTACATCAAATGGGAAGTGAATGTACCACTCTGGTGTACGTAAAACTTATTGTCTCCACGTAGTGATACAATTAATTTTTCTTCACATTCATTCATGGTTTTGTAAATGACGGATTTATTTTTTATTGTTTATATTTATTAAAAAAATATTCCTATGGAATTATATTTTATTATCTAACTTATTAACTTTTAATTCATTGTAAAATGATGATGATGCTGACACATACATGTAGACTAACACCTCCAGGAAGTGATGTGATTCATTTTTCAATTTATTTTGAAATTAATGAAAATAAGAATATATTTAATTAATATATATTACAGAAATGATATAATAACTATTTTTTAAATTTTATTTATTATTTATGTTTATTGTTTTCCACCCATCAAAAATTGGAGACAATACTCATGCATATTCAAGAACTACTATCTCTATAAACCATCCAATATATTTTTACATATCTACCTTTTCTAGATGACTATAAAAGTGTATAAAATGAAGAAATTGGATATATATATATATATCATTATTAAAATTCTATACTTGATTTAACTATTAAAATTTTTCATGTAATGGTGCTTCCAAAACGAAGCATGAATGAAAAACAAAGTAGTTATCTCCGAGAATAATGATTTTAATAAATAATTACTATTAAATGGGGGGTAATTTATCAAAAATAAAAAATAAATTATATGATATGTATAAAAATATTTTTTTATATAATAAATTTAATATAAATGAAAATTTATTAAAGGTATGTTTTAATATCCATGAATAAATATGATACATGACATAAAGGATTTAAGTTTCAATCATTTTTTAATCGAGATTTTTTATTATAATATTTTGATTTAGAAAATTATAAAAAATTTCCCTAATAAATACATTTAATTTTCTTATAATAATGGTTTTTTAGAATACATATATTTTCATTAATTTTCATCAGTTTTTTACTAAATAGATCACATAATTGATTTTATGGAAAACTGAATATGTTTTACTATTTAGTTGAAATTATTTTTTCTTTTATATCCATGATTTCAAATAAATTTTTCCAAAAATATTTTAATATTATCCTATAGTAGTTCAAATTTATTTTTACACAATATTAAATTTCTATAAAAAATTCTCTATGGAAAATCCTATATTTTATGAAAAACATATATTTTTAATTTTTACAAATGTGTAAAAGTAATGTTTTCTTTTAACATATAAGACAGTAACTAAATTTTACACTGTCATGACAGATCAATGAATTAAATATTCCATTCTTTTTTAGGTGGATAATTTTGAAAAAAAATTAATAATATTTTAGATTTTTTTTTTATTTTAAATAAATAATTTCAAAATGGAAATGGTATTTTCCTGTAGAAATTTACTAGTGATTTTTAAAGGAATTTCCATTGATGATAAAATACTTTAATGTTATTTATGTTTAATTGGGGATATGATACAATGATACCATCCATATTTTTTCTATAGTTGGTTAATTGTTATGATGATGAGATGTTTATGAACCATATTTATTTTTCATGGGTAATGAAATAATGAAATAATGAAATGTAATGATACCCATTTTCATTAAATTGGTTATGAAATGATGAATATTTTATGATATTTTAGAACACATATATATGTTTTTCACTATGATATGGATGGTAATAAAATAACATATCCCTAAAATTCATTTGGAAAATATGGTTAACTTAATATTTAATTATGTTTTCTATGAAAATATATTTATGTTCAAAATTTTATTAATTGACCATTATTTCATGTCGAAGGAATTATGCGTTTTTATTACATAACATTTCATTATTGTATAAAACAAATGGTATTTTATTGTTTGGTGTCTTGAAAAAAGGTAAGTAATAAATGAAAACATAAAACATTCATCTATTCCACATTAACAGATTATTTAATTTTTATCCTAAGTAAATTTATTGAATCTCATAACCCAGTGACATACATCAAATGAATGTGTCAGCATAAGGAATTGTAATGTAAAACAAGGGAAACAATTTACTTGTGATCATGAGGCATATCAATAAAAGCTTGAGGAATTCCATAAATTCATGAGTATGAGGAATTTAATAATAACAAGATTTGAATCATAAATATAAAATGTTGATAAAATATTAATTAATTCATTCATAATAATATAATTACGTTATATCGTCGAGGTGTCTTAAAAATTACTAAGGTTATTCAACAAGTAATCGTAAAACTTATCATCTCTAGATATGAAATTCTTCACCCAATGCATTGGAGATATATCTGGGAGAAACCATAATATGTATTAATTAATGTGAGAAAAAATATATCATAATATAATATTTCTTAAATAACCTGTGGGTAATAAAATAAACTAGTTTCATTTTAAAATCATGGAGTTTTATAGAGTGCTAAAAAAACAAGATCCTTTTCACATTTTAAACCCATAGAAATGAATGAGAGATTTATTATATGTTAATTCCATACATAAATAGGTCATTTACATCAAGGAGCTAAATCAGGCTCTACCCGTCACTTAATATGTCCAATTCCTTCCTCATATAAAAAGTTTTAAACATTACATAAACATTTATATTAAAAATATCATACAAAATCTCAATACTTTATCAATAAACCATGAATGGTATAAAAATAACACATACATAGTCAAACATATCACAAAACCTTCAATAAAATATGAATGTATTTTATCATAATAAATAAATGTCATATAAGCTCAGAATCCATCAATGGATGTTGACATAGATGGAATCAATTTTTTTAGAAATATCTCCTTTAAATTTGAAATTATTTAATATTTATATAATTATAGAACAAAAAATTTATTTTGAAAATATACATATAAGATTTTAAGGTAAATATCGACGATGTTATAATGGTAGAAAATAGTCACACCCTCCAAATAAGGTAAAATCATTCTTACAATAATTTTGTCGAAAAGGTCATAAGGTACCTTGTTTGGAAAATTATAAAAATATTCCTTTCAATCAATTTTATAAAAATTCAAACAAGGGTATAAATGTCTTTTACCTAAAGTATATTAAATATTAAATTTTTTTGAAATCCATTATAAGAAACATGGATGGGGTTGATAAAGAGGCCCCAGTAGATACTTACATAAAAACAACCCCCGATAATAAAGAGATTGTGAAATTTACCCTTACCTTGTACTTTTTCGTGTACTCTGGTTGGTTAACCTCCTGTATAATGGTGATATAATTTTTATTAAATTATTCAATAACCGTATACAATAATATTTTATCATGTATGATCTTCTAATATTTCTTTTTCAATGATAATTTAGTAGTATCATCGTTTCAGGTGTTAACTGATTCGTTTTCCTTTACATGCCTGGTTACGTAAGCCATGTTGGTAATGGATAAGATGTGTTTGATTCATATACCGAATGATATTATTTTCATCAAAATTATTTTTATTATTAAAATGAATATAACTCTATAATGATAATTATGGGAAATGAATCTCATCGCATTCGTGGAGAAGGTAATCCGTACGTACGCAAGAGCGAAAATATCATTATTTTGATATTAAAATAGTATAAATAATCGGATGGTATATCATATATACATAATAACTATCATGTTTTATTTATTATTTACTTAATTTATACTCACTGTTATGCACATCCAGATAATGATGTGTTTGAATAACAAACTACACCAGGACATGGGGACGGAAATCTGTACGTAGGAATGTATGATGACTTTGTCATTTATTGGAAGGATAGAATAATTAATGGTGTTGTACCATTTTTATAATCACATCATTGTATATATAATATTTTGGAGTTATTATTTTTTAAGCGAAAAAACAATAAAAAAGGTAGTGGAAGAAGAAATGAACTTGACAGAAGTGATTAAAATATTTACCTCTTCTTGGGGTTCTTGCTTTTGATTTTTTCAAAAGGGATGCATAGGTTGGATTTAGGAAAAATGTAAGGCCTCTAGGATGAAGGGTATATAGTTTAGAGGATATATGGGAAGTGGTTATCTGATACAAATGGATTATAAGGAGTGAATTTTATAGAAGGGGAAGTTTCACTTTTTAAGAGAGGTATGGGGAACTTTAGGAAAAGCCTGAAATATTATTTTATAATAAAATCATTTTCAGGAATAATGTCTCAAGAATAAAATATTTAAAGGCTGTTGTGGGTTTGCGTTGAAAACCACTCAAAAAATATTGTTTAGACAAGTTTAGGTCATCATATTAACCTTATCTTTTATATTTAACACTTAGTTAAATAGTTTGACATTTACCATGTCTCTTTGTATATTTATATTATATGGTTAATAAACATACTATAAACATCCATGCGAACATAAATTGGTTCATTAATGACATGTATAATTTTATTTATGAACATTGTTCAAACATTATATTTTTATGAATATAATACTAATTAATAATTTAATATTTGTTTTAAAAATACCATTATGTCAATTTTGACACTATTAGGTATTTTGTTTTTGTTAAATTCATAAGGCATTATTACATCAAAAAAAATCATTCAATAAACAATATCATGTCATATTAACCTATAAAATTAATGTTATTCATTAAAAGTCTCATATTAGAATTATATGGATATTTATAATATCAATTATTTAAATATTTCATTAACATGTTTATTATTGTGACATCATTGAGTCAAAAATAAATATTTTTATTAAATGTATAACAATTATTTATAAAATACCATTATGTAGGAATTTTTTTTTGAATTCAAATGAATATTTATTATGGAATATATCTTATGTATAACGAATTATTTAAAATGTTTTATGTATTAATCTTTTATTTTATCCCTTTTAACTATTCTTTAAATAAATTAATAATAAATGTCCTAATCTAATCCAAGTGGACCTAAATGATCATATTATATTTCTAATGTTTTTTTGGTCAAATTACAATTATCCAATTGAATTATTTCATGTTTTAGGGTAATCATGATATCATTTTTCTCTTAATTACCATATTTACTTTTAATCGAGGTAAATATAAGTACAAAATTTACTATTCACCAAAAATGATTTTCATCTTATTGAACAAAATTTTACATACAGATATCAATTGTCTGTCTTGTATTTTTTAAATTCATCTTACCTATGTGTTAAAATCATGTTTTATCAAAATATAGAAATTCTCATACGAGGTGGGTAAAAGGCGGTAAATAGTACGATAAAATATTATATATCTAAAATTATTATAAAATGACACCAATGAATTACATTGAACATATATATTTATTATGTATATATTTACCTAAAATATATTAAAATAAAATAACTAATTATTTAAATAAAAAAGTCAATTTTAACCAATAACGTAGTGTTTGTTAACTATTTTTAAAAATTGAACGTTTTCAGAAAAATATTGATTATTCACCCTAAGATAATTTCAATATTCCGAATCCAAAAAATGGAGTCCATTTTGAATGAATGAATTTACAAAATTTTAAAAATTTGGTATTACTATTCAGAACGACTAGTTTGATTGGTCGCAGTGTGTTAGAATAATGAAGTTGTGTACAATTCAAGCTATTTCATTATTCAAAGGGAAGAGTATCATGGAAACATGGGGTGTAACAATGTTCCATATAAATTTTACAACAACAATAACCTCAAATTCAAGATAACACATATAAAAAGGTAGAGCATACATTGTAATCATAACATGAAAAAACGTCATGAGTACTAATAGAAAAATAAATAAACATTTTTTCATTATCAAACATGAAAAAATAAGCTACAAAATGATACCCATGGAATAAGAAATGATAAATGTATTGAAATTATACACATCCACCCCCATGCGATCACTATCAATCATAGACAACATGTTATTCCAATAAAGATATCAAATCAAGGAAAATGAGTTCACATATAAATAGAGGTCGAAATATCATCATGACTCTTAATAGCTACACATGTGATCCATAATGAGGTTTTATATTAGGATACCTAAAAATACTCATGGTATAATCCAAATTCCTAGTCTCATAACTATACACTCACCATACACATGTGATCTAAGAATCAAGCATGGTATCACTCATTTTAGTTCTTTTTTGGCATATCAACAGACATCAAATATTCATTTGTGATCAAGCCTCAACCGTTGGTGGATAACATCAACCAAATTCCCACGGGTCCATCAGGGCCCTTAGCACCTTTTCCAATTTCATTAAGCATGTTATCATTAATTAATTAATATTAAAGCATCATTAAATAATAAATTATTCTTATTCTTATTAACTCTTTATGAATATATGTTTTTTTCTCCCAATGATGGGGAACAACATACCACATGACAATAAATGTGTATAAATACTATAGTGTGGAGTACATGGTACCACCTCCCTTAATTAGAGATAAATATAATCCTATAAAATCTAAACATCTTTGCTAGGGTCACCAAAGTATTTTAATATTCCATTGATCATGAAATGTTCTAGATCAATACCAACCATTACAAAATTAATTAATTAAAAAAATTATTAATAATTATTTAATTACATGCTCCACTATATTAAATTTGAAATGGAATACATGTTTATGTAATTCATGAAAACATATCATAGTTAGAATAGTGACAACCCATCAATGGAAGGTATGTAACATGATTTAGATAACACTCTATGAAATTATCCTACTGTGTGGAAACATGACATAAAAAATTAGTATAATTAAATTTGAAAATTTTGAATATTTCAACAGGTAATATTACTTCATTAAAAATTTCAACAACGGTATGTGTTCAACCCCATATGAAAACCTCTTTCCATACAGATCCAAGGTCTTGTAATCCTAAAAAAAATCCTTTATTATATGGTTTATTTTACATTTTATTTATATAATCATGATAAATCCATGTTCAATATATAAAAGATACATTAATGAGAATTGGTAAAATATTTAGATCATCATGGAAATAACATATTAAGAGTAATCCATCATAATAAAGCTATATTTTATTAATTAAGGAATAATATTAGAGGACCTCTCAAAAGCCAAAACCTCTCATTCTGCATCATAATTATTAAAACTTACTAAGGGGAATAAAATGTGAGGTTTCTAGAACAATCATTTCTTATTAGAACATATGTCAAACATCTTAGGAGAATATAATAGTGTAAAACAAGGTTTCACATTGATAGATATCATAGAAAATACATTACTATTCCAAGACAACATTTTTCATGACATGAAACTATATGTCACAGAATAATTTCTCATGAATGTCCACTTGAACTAATTTTCACATATTAAAATATTTATAGAGACCTTGTGGACCCACATAAAAATGTGTAAACAATATAGGTGATTTTAATAGGAAAATTTTATACCATTCATATTTCTATGCCACTAAGCCCTCCTACAGTGTCCTCTTAGACCCCTGATTCATCATCCAAGTCTTTAACCCAAACCAAAAACATGATTTTATAAAATTCAAACATTTATAACCTCAAAAAAATTAACATTTATAAAGAATTAATATTAATAAAAATAATTTCTATACATCCATTGGAGATTTAAACACCTAACAGTGTAGGTCATTACAATATCCCCAACACAGATATTCTCATACTTTAGAAGTTGTGGTGACATGAAAACCATGCCTCTTGATCTTTTATGATCATAATTAATATGGAAGTTTAAGAATTAAAATTCAAAACACCATCTCAATTACTGAATAATGTGTTCATTTTAAAAATCAACCACACACTTACTATATAACTCTACATATAGAAACCATGATATGAGATGCATGTTCAATGAAATCTACACGAACACCTTGATGATTCTCAGAACACCAACCTTTACTAGTATTCATAGGGAGAACTACCAGATGTTCATGATTCTTGTGTTGTTTCCACTATAAGACTCCAATATTCAAGGACAATTCACCAACCATGATACACCCCATCATATGAGTCACTTACCAAAATTAAAAAACCAATGGTCAATTGACCTACTTACCATGATCATCACGCTTTTCGAAAAAATAGCTACTACTATTTCCAACATCAAGAAAGAACAATATTTGACATCCGCTAGCTAATGTTTCCCAAAATGATGAGTCACACTACCTATTTATCCTCATACTAAATTCCTGGCTCAAACCCATAATTCCCAAAAATTTACCCATACGGAGAGTCTAAAATTTTCTATAAACTACAACAACCGTTTTATTAGATTTAAATGAATTTTACCCCAAATGAACCTTTACATCATTGATCCAGATGGTTAAACCCCATAAAACATGTGAAAAAAATGTGTTTCTCCCCCAAAACATTTAAAAATGATTTAATCACCTAATTCACCCCAAACACTATTTTATGAAACTGAGATTCACCCCTAAAAATGTCAGTCGGGTCATGGGTGAAATGTCATTAAAAAACTATATCCTTGATCCGAGACCATAGAAAACAAGTTTCACTAAATTATAAAACCTAAAGTAAGCTAACCTTTCATGAACGGTCCCAGGATAATTTAAACTCTGTATAATTTCCCAAAACAAGGATCTCAAGGTAGTTCAGTCCCAATACATTCATGATCACATGGAACACTAGTTGGTAATTTTCCACCCATATAACTTAAAAGGCTCAAAGCCTAAGCAATCAAAAACCAAAAACTTTCGATCATGATGCCTTAATCCATATGAGGTATCCATAAATAATTCCTACATACCTGATGAAGTATAAAAAAAATCTTATGGAATTTATCATTTATTTTCATCATCTTCTACACTATCCATATAAATCCCAATCATCTATAAACACACCAATGATCTGACTCCCTCTATGTTAACACTAATTTTCTACAAAGTCAAATTCCCTAATGTGATTTCCATAAAAATAAATGTCCAAAAGAAGAAAAAATACATTAAAACCATAACCATATTTTATTTAATACCCTAGATATTCTTATCTAGAGTCACCCAATTGTCTAATTGTTCATGTTATATTGAACTCAAACACTTTCAGAAAAGATGCCATTTTCACCGTTAATAGGCTGATGCTCTCCACTATAAGAGAATATTTGTTATCACCTACAACATATGTGTCGGTTTTCATAATCCATGAATATTATTCACCATGAAATATTACTATGTGTGACTACTTATTCAACTGATTCCCAAGAAAAACACCACATAAGATGAAAAACTAGATTACTCACAATGAAATCCACTATATTCAATGATCCATTAATAATGTGAATAATGTTTTCATATATATTATGTGTAGTTTATTAATATTCAACTTTATATTTCATGTTTCACTTTTCAAAAAACTATTTGAAACCAAAAACCCCATTCAAGGGTAACCCTGAGTGGAATTCATTAGTGACCTACAATAACTTTTTCATTTTAAATTATCCATAGAACCATTAACTATCATATCGGTCATCTCACCACCCTAATTACAATGGATCAAAAATTCAAACACAACCACAAAGATAATACTATCATGTTAATTAAATCATAACATCTCATGTAAACACTATAATTTACCACCATCAAGTGATTTTTCTATCATTTCATGAACCTACGTGATGGATTCAAAAACCGTAACAATTGTCCATGCACCACAAGTTTCTATCTCCACCAAAATACTGGACACAAAAGTTTATATTTTATAAAATTAAACAACCTATTATATTTTTTAACAATACAACACCCATCATAGGGGTTTCATCTCATTCTATTATTCATCGAAAACACTGAAAAATTAAACTTTTCATCATGAATACTAGAAATTAGGGTTTTTAATACTCTTGGGTTGAATGGATACTTGAGAATACCCTTATTGGAGTGTTACCTAACATGTAGATAGTGTTTCTATCAATGATAAGTCCCATTTATCATTAATGTTGACTATTCCATCACACTTAGTTTACACCAAATCTATATGAGGCACCAAACATTAAGTAATAAGAGTTTATTTTCTAATTCCTTAATGTATTATAAAATCTTTTATAAGGATTCATGAGAAGTTACAACATAGGAAAAATCATATATTAACATCCACAAATACATTTTATTACATATTAACTATTTTGATAACCACATTAGGAGTTCATATATAAATATATATTGATTTTGATTAAACAATATTATACTGTGTGATATATGTAAAACTCCATATAGAATATATTTTTATCCTTCTTTAACTGAATCAATCAAGTTGTTTCTCACATAAGGATCATCACAAAGGAAACTAATTATTGAAAATGAGAAAATAAGAACATGAAACCTTCATTACATAGAGGAACTATGTCATCAATGCTGTTATTGTTGACATCATCATCATCACCTAGGTAAACCACATCATAGTATTGGATGAACTACTTTTATAAGTATTCAAAAAATAGTCCTGAAAATCACATAAAATAGAATATATTTCATAAGAAACCTATAAGAAAAATATAATGCATATGATTCCTCATTCCTTTTTGAACCAGAGTAAAATACATATGAAATCAAAACCTTAAAATATCATGTGTGACACTTAAGGTGAATGTATACAGAAACAATATAAACCATGACCATCAATCTTATTACCTAGTAACTAGTAATTCCATTGGAAATGTTTTTTGTGATGAAATTTTTTTATTCCCAGAAAAAGATATGACACAGTTTTATGTATGATTTAAAAAAACACCCAAAATCATGAAAAACAAAATACATCCTAGAACTAATTCAATTTTGAATAATCCCTACCTGAATATAATTGGTCTGATATATAATATTACAAGTGACTATAGGTTCACCTATTGGTATTCCAATGGCCACCGACTAGCAGTGAGTGTCTTGAGTGGATCAATGGTAAAAATATAAAATATATTAGATTAAACAATAATGATAAAAAAATATACATATATAAATTTTATATAAAAGTGAATAGATATTATCAATATATAAATAGTATGAATGAATGATGAAGAAACTGACTCAACCTTATTATATGGAACTAATATCCCACTAGGCTGATCTCATATAAAAATAAGAGAAGAACAACCTTCAAGGGGATATTCTCCTACTCTAATACACATATCAACCTAGTTTCCTAAATCATAGTCATCTCATCCAATAGATGATCAACCAAGGCCCTAGAAAAATCTATACCAACAACATGTGATAGATTCTTGGGTACCCAAGTGACATGGTCTCAATTTTTGGGTTTTTTACAACTTTTTTTAAGTACTATCAACATGGTTCACTACCCACCAATTAATATTTTGTGTATGTTCATATGATAAGATCGTAAAAAATTAATAACTAAAAAGTAACTGTACAAGAATAAAGTAAACACCAATGTCACCCAAGTAACAATAACTATATGTCGCGTAGTCATGTACTTAATAGGTCACCTTGAACACCAACTGTACCATATTGAGTTGCATGACTGAAGGGTAAGCATAATAAAAGTTATGATTAACCACGATAGTCAGTAGAAATAAGACACTCGTCTAGTCACACACCTCCTATAGATCTTAATATATCAATTAATATTAGAACACCAAATCAGTCTATCCCATCCCCATCACACATACCAAACTCATTTGAAGACATAAATTGTGATATTGAAACCAAAATATTATTTCTTTTCTCTATTAAGAGTCAGGCCTCCATACTGATGTACCATGTCTGTGCCTTAGGATATTCTCCTAGGCCACTATTCCCATAACACATAAGTCTGTGTTAGGAACCTAACTTCCATGACCCTTACCTATGATCAAGTCAATATTTATCATCATCAAAATCTATGCACACTTCACCTCTATGTGATACAGATCCCATGACAGTCCACCTATATGAAGAGACATGAAAAGACTATCATGTATGAAAACACACATAAGAGGGTAGTGAAAATAAGGAAAAAGTAACCTGGTATAACATATTAAGTATAAGTAGAAAAATATATATACATTTGATCATCATGAGACATGGTATGATAATCTACATTGGAGTACTAATGACATAAAATATTATAAAAAATCTAAATGGGTTCACATTCTACCAAATGCGATCACGATCTAACATGGTCAACAATTTATACTAATAACATTATGGAAAAATAATACACATTCAAACAGATTGTGTAAAATCGTCATGATTTATATTTGTTACACATGTGATCATGGAAAACTATATCTTTTATTATACCTAATAATACTCAGGGTATTATCATCAGGCATGGTATCATAGGTCTATGAAACCCAAAAATATGTTTCTAGGCATCAAAACAATCTCATGGACTCTATGTCTCATGTAGAACACTAGCTCAATTAGTGGTCTCTATGTAGTCTAAGGCACTCATTTGTGATCAATCCTCAACCAATTATATCTAGTACCATGAATGTAAAAAAGGGTATACGAGGTTGTCAGCACTTTTTCCAATTACACATAGCCATGTTATCTTATTTTAGTAATACTCAAACCTCTTTATTTAATTAATAACAATTTTCACTTATAAATTATTTTGAAAATATATGTTATTCATCCAAGGGATTGAACCTCACAAAACATGGAAATAAACAATCATAAATACCAAAATGGTCTAGTAAAAGAGACAACCTACCCTAACGGTAGACAACACCAATATATAAAAATCTATATATCTTTGTATGAGTCACTGAAGTCCATTTCTCTTCAATTTATTTCCAAAGGAACTTGCTCCTAACAAAGAATTAAAAAAATTATTAATTATAACAAAATTAAAATTAATTGATTGATTACAAGTAACGTCATATTATAAACATAATGGTATAAATTTAAAATTAAATACTAAAAAACATCGCATAGTCAGAACAATAACAAACCATCTATTGAAGGTCTCTAAATGACTTCCAAATTCATTATGGGAAAAATCCTTATCGAACAATAACATGACAAACTTTTTTTTATTATAAACAATTATTACATTATTTAAGAATTAAATTGGTGAAAAAAATTCACTAAAACACTAATCAATATCAAAAATTCAGAATACTATTATATCATCTGTTCACATCAATCCAATGTCTAATCATCCTTAGAAAAACCCTTCATGATCTGGAGGGATTTCCACCCAAATTCTTTTAATTGGGGTAAATCCATGATTAGTTGAAGAAAAATATAAAAAAATATAATTGGGAACATATAGGGATAAAATATTGTATGAATTACAATTTGGGATCCATCACAACAAATTGATCATCGATCGTTGATGGATTGATATCAATAGAGCCCTTGGAATCCGAAACCTCCCATTAAAATCCAAATTCCCATAAGGGTTTTGGGGGAATCGAATATGAGGGTTTGAGAACGATCTTAACTCTTTAAAACAAACATAAATTTTCCTATTATTAGTACACACTATAAAACATTGCTTCGTGTCATGGTATTTCAGGTAAGAAGAATTTATCGGGCCTCACAAACATGGGTCAAATCATGACACTATATGTCACAAAGTGATTTCAAAGGTATAGAACACCATCCCAATTTTCACAGATTTTAAAATCTTATGGAAACCCTAATAAAAATTTTTATTTCAAGAATATCATATTTTTGATGTGAATAGGACTGTGCTACTCTATTCAGGAATTTCAGGCCCCATATATTCAAATGGTGTCCACCTAAACCACTAGTTTTCACTCGAGCCCTGAACCTCATCCCAAAACACTCTGTTGAAATCCTAAATAATTCATAAGGTCATTATTATTATTGATTCTCAATGATAACCAATTAATAAATTACATGATAAATTTTCCCTGAAGGATTCTAAAATGTAATAGTTTAGGACATTACACACATCATTGGTGATAATCCATGGAAAAATATATTGTGTTGTGAAAAATTTATTATCTATAATTCTTGTGGTTTGAATTTTTTTAAAGAGGAATGTTCCATTTATTATAAATGTTTGTGATTTTCAAGTAGAAAATTTGTAAAAATAAATGAAAAAAATCCATCAAACATGTGTACACTAATTCAGCCCTATCTGAGCGTATGTGAATGATAAAATGGGAAGATAAATTAGTATCATAGTAAATGTTAAACCACTAATTGGATAAACCACATTATCCTAGTATTTTTTATTATACAATTATGAATGTCAAATTAAAATTTTAAAAACTAATAGAGTTACCTCATATGAAAAATTCAATTCTTATCTTTATTAGTTCTAATAATGTGGATTCTGAAAAATCCTTCATGAATATGAAAATGATATAGGAAAAATATATGAGAAAGATTTTAAAGAAGATATGTGGTATATAAAAAACTAAATATAGAAAGAGTGGAAGTCTATCAAAAATATCTATTAAATTTTTTGATAATTACCCTTTTGATTTGTTTCATGTTATGATAAAGTATAGTTTATTAAATAACTCTGTGTTTTCTATTCATATGTTAATGAATATAAAAAGGATGTTCATATAAAAGTTGTAAGTTATATATTTCCATTTATAATGGGACTATAATGAAAATATGTATTTTTTAGAGGATGATTAGATATGAAGAAATCTTTAGCAATGATTCTTCAAAGATGAAAAAATCCCACACTATATGTTGAATCTATTGAAGAAACTATATTACAATTTAATGAACACCTCTCCCAAGATGATTAATATTTTAAATGAATTTTTCAGGAGAATGTAATGACCATGACAATTTATACTGAGGTGATTCAAACATTGGAAGAACATCATTAAGGTACCCTATGATTTATGGGTTATATATTGGAAATCAAATATAATGAATGATTAAATCTCATAGATGATGATTTATAATGGCATGATTTTGAAAAATATGAGTGATACATGATTTTTAGAATCTATATAGAATCTCAATAAATGTTTAATAATCATAGAAAGAGGTTAAAATGATAATTAAAGGGATACATAATTATTTACTAAATACAAATCAAATTCATTAAGATAATATTCCCAAAAAATAATCATCAATTTGAAAAATAATCAAAATTATTTTAATATGAGAAAATACTCTTATACGTATGTGACATTAATTATAATTATAATAGAATAATCATGAATTTTCATAGTTTGAGACATCCTAATCTTCAGATAATAAAAATTCTACCAAGAGTAATTTTAAAATTATTCTTATTTCTATGAAGAATCATTACTGTGGTAAGAAGGGAATAGGGTATATATATATATATACACACATCACGATCAATAATACAAGTAACCCTTTTCAATAATGTGTATATTTATACAAATACTATTTCATTTTTTAATATATGTTCTAAAAAATTATTTTCAATCATGGGTGAAAAATACTAAATAAAAATACAATATATCATAAAATTCGGATGTAGAAACGAGTTTTGAATATTGTTTCCCACACAATTATCAAATAATGAATCATATTATCCACGAAATTAATATTTCAAATACCAAAAACATTTACCATCGAAGAAGAAATAATATTTTGTCAGATATTTTTTATGTAATTAAAAATTTGGGATCATGTACATTGATTTTTAGAATAATGTTTCAAAATATGAAAACTAAAAAAGCCTCTAATTATTGGGGATAAAAACAAATTTGAAGAGATATCCAAAATAAAAATTTTTAATACACAAATAATAATGCATATATCAACCAAGAATAAATTTGGGAATATTTGGGACAAATGTAATTATTAAAAAACATGTGGTCAAAATTATGATGATTGTTGGCATACACAATCCATTCACTATGAATATATTGAAGATCAAAAATACCACAATAAAGTTAGTAGTTAATACTAAATGAATAAAATCATTCCATGCTGTATTAGTAGAATAATTTAGTCAATAAATATTTGATGTAGACAAAAACCAAGATGAATGTTAAAATCCTTGAAAACTGAAGAAAATGTTCTTGTATAATGGACTAAAATTTCATATCATATAATGATTAAAATTTTGATTAAATTCCAATGTTAGTGGAAACAAGATAACAAATACAAACAAATAAATCATTGAAAAAAATAAAATGTTTGATTTGGTGGGAGAAATTCAAGATGAAAAATTGAAATTTTATGAGATGATTCATAAAATGTATAAACTATTGAATGATGGAGATATTTGTGGAAGGTTAACATTTTCTAGGTTTATTAATGACAAACTGATTACATGGTTTCCAAAACAAAATATAACTATTGAAAAAAATGGGAATGCACAAGTCGATTCTTGTGTGAAAAATTCTATTTTGAATGAGTCTACACACAAGAATGAGTCTGAGAATGTACAAAATGATTTAATATTAATATGAACGGGTAATTTGGAATTATATATAATGTTTGAGAAGAAATTGAAAAATTGAACTTCTTAATAATGTGACGAATCATATTCCATCTAAGATGAATTATGAATATGCTTATGTTTACGATATGTTTACAAAATAAATTTATTTTCCCAGGGTTATTCTATGATGATATAATGAATGGTTTATGAAACCCACTTAATTTTCTTATGTTATTATATGAAGAATGATTTATGATCTTTTTTAATAAATATGTATTGTTTTCGTTATGTTATAGGTGTTCCCTGAATTATATATAACTCTAATGAATTGGATAATGATAGGTAACTCAAAATTTAATTATGATATGAATAAACTTGTTTTCTTGTTCATAATTTTTGTATATTGACATAGATTTCACATCCAAATGTTCATGCATAAAACTGGTTTCTTATCCATATGTGTATACCTGGACTAGGTTTCATGTCCATAACATTACAAGATTGACTCATTTAATTACTATAATTTAATGAGTGAACCTATTTATATTCAATTATGTTCAAAATGTTATAATCTAATGTTTTTCCATATTTATATTCCAATTTTATGTTATCATGGATCATTTTCATTGATTCCATTTGGATTCATGTCTTATTAACAACTATTTTTTATTCCATGATTCATGTTTATGATATATGATATATTTTGTATGGATTTTTAAAATTTATTCTCATGTTCTCATAACTTGATTATCTTTATTAGGTAATGTGACAACTCATATATCCCATTTATAACATTACATAGCATCGGAGATCAAACTTTCTTATGTTTCCTTTCCCTAGTTTATAAATATATATTTTATGTTGGGTGTTTCTATGAAAATAATATTCGGGAAGATCTTTATGGGATAATTTAATGATATTTTATGAAATAAAAATATTTTCTATCTAGTATCCACGGAAATTAAACCTATACAATTTTGGAAGATATTATAATGTTATGAATAAAGTATTAATTAAATAATATTTAATATTTATGATTGAAATTCATTGGCAACTATAGTTGATATCATAGAAGAAGTTTGGTCAATATATGAAGATTAGTATTAAAAATAATTTTTGCAAACAGTGTGGATAACTCTATGTATATGATAAAATCACAATGTTTTGTCAATGACCATGGATAACCTAGTTTAATCCAAAGGTTTCATAGATTGAGAAAATGGTGTCATTATTTTTGGATCCTATGAATGCGATTCAATGATTAATTGATAACAGATTCTGGTTATATTAATTTAATGATAAAAAATTTATTTTTAGTTTCACTAAAAATTTAAAACCTGAAGACATAGGGATAACAAGATTTATTGTTTGAAAAGTAATAAATTTCATCCTAATTAATTAACTACTATGGGATCTAGAATGTAGAGTCTAGTTTCCCTTCTAATTCAATTTTCATAGGTTGTGAATTATTCTAAGCTTCCAAATGATCAAAGGAGGGAACAATTTACAATTGAGTCTCCCATGAGGCAACATCCACATTATTTTAGTTGTTATTATGATCCAGTAGTTTATATTAACGGGATTAGTACCATTGAAAAGTTATTTTACATTCAATAGTGTTCAGAAAATGAAGGAGTTATTTTTTCATTTATAAATGTATGTAGATTAATGGGGGATCTTTTCAAGAATATGAGACAATTAGAGGAAATTGAATCCATATAATGAGATAAGGTTAAGAGATTATTTTTCAATAAGTAATTTTCTTGTTTTCATTGTAAAAAAATGGAGAACAAATTACTTGAGCTAATGTTAATAACTGATGAATATTTTGGTTTTTGTGAGGAAAATTTTACAATATATGTGACTTACTATTATACTATTATCACAATGAGAAAGTAAGGTTGATCGATTCTTCAATGGCCAAAAACTAAATTTTTGAATGGTGTTATCCATAATGGATTTTGAAATCTATACTAAAATACTTGGATTTGAGATCAAAATGGAAATAGAAGTGAGAAACGCTCATGGAACTGGTGATTTGAAAATAATGATTTTGTTTCATGGAAACCTGAATGGTATGTCACATGGAGTGAAGAGAATGTTTAAAACTATTATCTATCAAAAATGATGGATGTACCACTCAAGTAGATGTTTTATAGAGGAATATAGATTTTTATTGTGTGCTAATCTTGGAAATCAAGGAAAATAATGTAAAATTGAACTGAAAAGTCTAATATAGTAAATAAATAGATAGATAAATCAATAAAAAACACCACAAAAACTCCATGGTTTCAAATAATATGAGTGTATGAATTATTATAACTAGTGCTAAAATAGGAAGGTTAATAATGATAATCTATATCAAAAATCTCATAATCTTAGATTCTATGGAAAACCTCAAATGGTCACTATTGCTGATGTGGTGTACGATAACAATGTGGTGAGAGGTAAACTTACTATCGCCTCTATAACTACTAGTGTCATATTTGATTTTGGATCTACCAACTCTTTTATATTCGATTAATTTTCACTAGTATCTAAATATAACCCCATCAATTAGATGTTGAATTAGTAGTGAATAATTTTAATGGTATGATGATCAAATTACCATTATATTAATTATCTATGATTACAATTTTGGGATTGTGCTTCTAGTAAAATGTGTTATTCTCCCCTAGATGAATTTCGTTTTTTATTAGGTATGAATTGTATTTATTTATATAACTTCCAAACAAATTTATTGGGATGGGATTCCACATTTTATATTTAAACCCCAAATATTGTCATCTATTGGTGTGATGATAAATATGAACATAAAATAGAAATTACATCAATTTAATAGCTGCTGATTCATATTTAAATGGTATTCCTTTCATTGATGAAGAGGGATTATATTATCATCTAATATATTCAAATTGTAATGGTGTTTTAAGATGATTTCATAGAATAATTTCCGATCCTTACTCTTATTTTTTTAAATTTTTAAATAGAACTCATAACAAGTGCTATATAGAAATTTTGATAACTCCTTACAGAATGAACCTTGTATAGTTGCATGAATAGAGGAAAAAATTCTAGGATAATCTTGATAGGGTATGGAATTGGCCAAGTTAAAAACATTTGGGTGTAACTATTCTTTTTTGAGATTAATTATAGAACAACGTGACTCAACATTGATGATTGGGAATAGAACAAGATCACAATCCTAAATAGTTATCCTCTTACCTGTATTGTTGATTTTTCAATCAATTTTGAGTATCCTAATATTTTTACAATATTTTTCATTGATTTGTATTATATTATTTTAGGGTCAATATATAATAATTACCCATGGCATCCTTCTATATGAGGTATTACAACAATGAATTTATAGTGATTCCATTTATTCCTACTAATTCCCTAACTTTATTCTTTCACTTATGGAGTAAATTTTTTTGGTATTTACTTGATTAGTTTGGGATAATATTTATAAATGAAATTCATATATATTCATAGAGGAATGAATATAATGAAAAAAATTGAGGATTTTTAAGGATAATTTTGAAAGGAGAAGTTGTATGAAAAATTTTCCAAGTGTGATGCTTGGATACAAAATTACTCATCTGTACATATATTATCATGCGATGTTATATCATTGGATCCATCACGGAAAAAAGTCATTAAATGTTGGACCGTAAACCATGAAATTGAGATCTATAGTTTTAAGGGTTTGGATGTATATTTTTTATTCATATCAATAATTTATCATGCATTTATAATCCATGAACCATGTAATTTTAGAATGGATTAATGTTACTTTATATAGATGAATGTTGTAAAAATATCAAGGAATTAAAGAGAAGGTCAGGCATAGAACATATTCTTAAAATACAATGGTGTGGATAATTTTTTATTATCTATAGAGAAGTATCAAATAATAAACATGGATGAATCCTCATGTGGAATGATAAGGTGATATTCTATGCCTCGTGATAATTGAATGTTTATGAGACAAATTATCTGTATCATGATATGGAGTTTGATATGGAAATTTATGAATTAAAGATATAGAGGCTTTACCTTTATGATGAATAGTTTGACATATACACCGATCAAAGAAGGTATAAGTATGTCATCACAAAAAATATCATAATATATTCTTATGATGATTTTTGTAACTAAAAAATCATTACTATTGTTCAATACATTACCACTATTGGATTGGAAAAAGGTGGATGATATTATGAATCCAGAAGGATATGTTAGTTTATCAATGATGGGGATGGAAAGAGACCCAATACTTATGGATTTTCCGAAGATGGAACTTAAAATCCAGAGGAAATAGTATAGATCTTATCTTTCATAGATAAATGTTCAACCATCCATCCATGTGATGAATGAATAGGAATAAAAGGTAGATGCATAACTGTGATGGAAATTGAAAATTTTACTATATTCAAGAATGAATGAAATGGAATAATAAGGATTAAGAACCATGTATGTGTCCCGTTCATACCATATTTTAATTTAGAACAACAGTATGGAGCTCAAATTTTACCCTTTTATATTCAATATGTATGTACATAGATGTTTAGAGATATGTAAAATATTTTTTGGGGTATATCATGAAGTGGAATATTTTAGAGTATATTTCTCGATGACTATAATGTTAACATATTAAGATAGCAGGAAATAATTCCAAAGGGATGTTGCAACCATTAACCACACCAAAATGTATATGGTAAACAATTACTATTGGATTCATCATCAAGCTCCTAAAAACATCTAAATGTAATATTTCTATTTGGGTTTTAGTTAACCCCCTTATGAGGTCAGGGCACATAATTTTAATTATAGAACATTTATATCTTGATAATATTTCAATTTTTTACATTCTTGAGTCCATATGATTTAGTGAATAATGACATAATAATGTATTTCATCAGTATATGAGGTTTACCTTATTGTTTTGGAGAAGAATTCAGTATGATTTGGATACATGGTTGAGTTTTAATAAGATATACCATCCATAGAAATATAATCGGTATGAGAGGAAAATTCAAACTCTAGAGGATTTATTGATATATTATTCTATAGAACTAAAATGTTTTTGGGATCAACACCTTCCAATAGACATGTTTTATTAAAAAAAATTACTTTTAGTAGACTATTCAAATGGCTCATTAGGACGCCCTATAAGGTAGGAATTGCAGAACGCCTTTATTATGGAATGTTATTGTAGAAAAAAAATATTGGGACCAGACCAACCTGTGAATACGGTAGATAAGGTTAGTGCTATCCTGTAGAACATAAGAGCAACTCATTGAGAATTGAAAAGGTATTTTGACAATAATTGGTGAGATATGCAGTTCAAAGGTATTGTAAAGGTATTCCTAATAATATCACCTTTAATTATGGATAAGAGATCTTGAAATAAGGGAATGTTGATCCCAAGATATATCAAACCCTTTAAACTTATTAATCATATTATGTTTGTAGACTATCATTAAACACTACTACCAAATCTCTTTCATGTTCAGGATTTTTTTCATATATTATTTTTGAAGAATTACAATCCTGAATCATAACATGTATTAAACTCAAAGGTGATACCATTAGATGAAGATCTCTCTTAAGAGGAACAAATACAATGGAATATGGTGCTTTAATAAAAATTTATTTGAAAGAAGTCCACTCACATAGTCAAGGTTTTGTTGTAAAATCACAAATTAGAGAATTAAATAAAATAAAAAATTAGGTGTAGAATTTATCTCTTATAGATTTTATAATATATTGATAAATCTGATTCATTAAAATGTTTATGATACATGTACTCCCAATTCTAAACGATCCATAAAATAGTATGTGATTTTGACCAAGAAATTTAATGTTTGGGAATGAATATGAATTATTAAATTATTAAAATTATTGTTTAGAATAAATTAATTTGTTATCTATTTATTAAAAATTAATATAAAATTTATTTGAATGTAAAATAGATGTTCTCCAGAAAAACAAATTTTCTGCACACAATGTGATTTTATATTAACAAATTAAATTGGTAATTATTTTTGAATTATTTGATTTAAATTTTTATATTATATGTTCAATATAATATTTTAATAATCATCTATTTTTATATTCTATGAAGGAGATAAAAATATATATAATGTTTCATGCATAAAATGAATTTTTTGTAATCATAGGCTTCATCATATTTTTTTTCCAATTATATTAAAATGAATTTTTGTAACATATACAAATATAATATAGAAAAATAGGTTCCATATTTCGAATTAGTAGGATCACATTTTTTGAAATGGTACATTTTATTTTTTGATCAATATGAATAGTAATCATACTAGATTTTTATCACATCCGTAAGGTTAAAACTTATAAAATTGGGTTAATACTCTGGGATATGGATATAAAACATCTACCAATCATACTGTTGTCATATTTTTTGTGTCTATTTGTACCATTTCCATCCATGTATCTAATATATGACCATATTGTACCATTTTATGTTCATAATAAATTTATATTAATTAAATAAAATAATAAACGGAAAATATTACCCTATTGAATATGCAATCTTTAATATGTTATCATAAGTGAAAAATTGGTTATACTTAGTTCAAAATGGTTATTTTAAAGATAAATTAATTTTATTTATTATATTTTTTTAATTTTTTTATTAATAGTGATTAAATCAATTTTCTAAATAATTATGCATTTTCCACATATTATTTATTCAATTATTAGAAAAATCAAATAAATGATTTAAAAATGATAAAAGTAACATAGTTTTTGAGAATTATTAAGTTTCAATAATTTTTTAGTTAAATATGACCTATATAGGATGTTTTATATTATTATATTTTAATTACATCATTGTCTTGGTGTATTTAACATCAAATTAAATCAATAGTTTCATAATGAAAGTAATTATATTTTATTAAAATAATATTATAAAAAATAATATAAAAATAATAAAAATAATTAATTTTATATAGTTGAAAATTTCATCTAATTTTCAATTATGATCCAATTATTACCTTATAAATTATATTATTACCATTTAAGTGTGAACACTATTTTTTCATGGTTAAGGATAAAATTAGTTAAACAATTTTTTAATAAAATATTTATTATTTAAAATGAAACCAATACTTTTATAAACATTATTGGTTGATGGTATTTATTCCTTAACATCATTTTAGTCCAATATTAGTACATTTTGAAGTATTTACTTTAGATAATGAATTAATTTTATTTTAATCATTTTTGAAATTCCATGACTGCCCCTCTCAACACTCCAAAAATGGAACCCATCCTTTATCTTTTTTACAACACTTTGACCCAAATATCTTGAAAAAAAAATACCCAATTATCTTATAAAATTCACTATATATAAATTATTTATTCCAGTATTTTTATAATTTGATTACTTCGGTAATTAAAAATTGATCTAATGGAGGCCTATCAATGAAGATCTAATGGTCATTCCCTACATCTTTCAATTTTTTTCTTATTATACCTCCATTAAATTTATTTTTTTTCAACATGAAATAATATATTATGTATCCTAAATTTACATAAATTTTATTGTTATTATTAAACAACATTTATCCGCCCACTTTTCCATCAAATGGTAAGTGAAGGTACCTCTCCTGTGTACGTACAACATACCATCTTCACGTAGTGATAAAATTAATTTTTATTCACACTGTTTGATTGTTGTTTATAATGATGGATTTAATTTTAAATTATTTTATTTATGAAAAAATATTCAAATGGAATTATACTATATTATCAATATTATTAAATTTCAATTCATTGTAAAATAATAATAATACTCACACATAAATGTGGACTAACACATCCAGGAAGCAATGTGATTCATTTTTCAATTTTTTTTGAAATTAATGGTAATAAGAATATATATAATTATTATATATTATATTCATGATATAATAATTATTTTTTAGATTTTATTTATTATTTAACATAATTTAGTTCCACCCATAAAAAAATGGACACAATAATCATTTGTACGCACAACCAACTATCTCTATAAAAAATGAAATTTATTTTTACATATCTACCTTCTTTAGATGACAAAAAAATTTATATAATGATTAAATTTTATATATATATTATTATTATTAAAATTATTTAGATGATTTAACTTTTAAAAATTTACAAGGAATGGGGCTCTAAACTGAAGAAACAATGAAAAAAAAAGTAGTCATCACCGAGAATAATGATTTTAATAATAAATTTTTAATAAATGGGTGGTAATTTTTCCTAAATAAAAAATAAATTTTATGATATGTATAATAATATTTCTGTATATAATAAATTTAAAATAAATATACATTTATTAAACATAGGTTTTAATATACAAGAATAAATATGATACAAGACTTTATTTATGTTTCAATCCTTTTTAATTGAGATTGTTTATTAATATATTCAAATTCAGAAAATTATAAAATAATTCCCTAATAAATACCTTTAATTTTCTTATTCTAATGTCAGTTTTTTAGAATACAGTTCTCTTCTTTCATTTTCCTCACTTTTTTTACTAAATACTTCACAAAAATGATTTTTAGGAAAACTAAATATGTTTAACTATTTAGTTGAAATTATTTTTTCTTTAATATCTATGTTTTCACAATAATATTTTGGAAAATATTTTAATATAATCCTATGGTTTTTCAAATATATTTTTAGAAAATTTTAAATTTCTATAACAAATTGTCCAAAGAAAATCCAATATTTTCTTAACTATATATTTTTTTTATTTTTACAGAAGTGTAAAAGTAATGGCTTCCTTTAACATATACGAAAATAACTAAATTTTACACTATCCAGAATGATCAATGATTTACATATTCCTTTGTTTTATTACATGGATAATTTAAAAAAATTAATAATATTTTTGATGTTTTTTATTTTAAATAACTGATTTCCAAATGGAAAAGTTATTTTCCTATAATAAATTTCTTGTGATTTTTTAAATTAATTTTCATCGATGGTAATATCCATTCATGTTATTTATTTTTTATTAGGGAAAAGATCCAATGATATCATCCATATTGTTTCAGTAGTTTGTTTATATTTATGAGGATGATATGTTTATGAACCCTATTTATTTTGGATGGGTAATTAAATAATGAAATAATGAAATTTAATGAAACCCATTTTCGTTAAATTGTTTACAATATGATGAATATTTAATGATATATTAGAACACATATGTATAGTTTTCACTTTGTGGTTGATGGTACTAAAATAACATATCCCTAAAATTCATTGGTAATATATAGTTAACTCAATAATTAATTATGTTTTATGTGAAAATATATTTACGTTCAAAATTTTATTAATGGACCATGCATTAATGTCTATGGAATACTTCCATTTTATTATATAAAATTTCATTAGTGTTTAAAATAGTTGGTCTTTTATTGTTTAGTGTCTTGGAAAAATGGCATTTAATAAATGAAAACAGAAAACCTTTTATTCCACTCAAAAGGTTTCTTTGTGTTTCATCATAAGTAAATTTATTGAATCTCATAACATGGTGACATACATCAAAGGAAAGGGTGAGCATAAGTCCTAGAAAGGTAAAACAAAGGAAATAATTTACTTTTGATCATGATGAATAACAATAAGAGCTTGAGAAAATACATAAAATCATGAGTAAGATGAATGTAATAATAAAAATAACATGAATCGTAAATTGAAAATATGGATAAAAATTTTAATTGATTCATTCATAATCATATCATTATGTTATATATTCTAGGTGTCTTAATAATTTATATGGTTATTGGAAGTGGTTTAAATAACCCTTTAAAAATTTATTACTCTTCCTTGACTAGATTACACATGAGGAACCTTATAGTTTAGTCAACAATATCCCTTTTTATATTTTCCAACCAATAATTATCATGAATTTCCCTATATATTTTAATGATTCCATGATATATATATAATTTAGATCATTGGTATTCACACATAAACTTTTTATTTTTTTGGAATAAATGGAATACATATTCTTGTACAAAATTTCAATACACCTTCTTGGTCAATATTAAACTCCGGAAACTACCCATTCATCACAGCCTCTATATTCTTCTACAATAAAGGACAATCTCTTTGAAATTCTTGATCTCCTCTAGTAATGATGGTTGAGAAATTATTTTCGATGTGTTTTATGTCTTCCCTTCCATTATAATTCCCATGTCTAGCTTTACTAGCTCTTTGATCAATGTATCTTCTTAAATCCTGATCATTGCCACCACAATATGGTCTTTCCTACATAAGCAATCTATAACTTTGTTTACACTTCCAGTATGATAATGAATTGAACAATCATATAATTTAAAAATCTCTATCCATGTCCTCTATCTCATGTTCAATTCCTTTTGTGTGAATATATACTACAATATTTGGTGGTTTATGTATATAAAAAATTTCCGACCAAAATGATATTACTTAAATATCTTCAAATAAAAATCTACAACAACTAGTTCCAAATCACATGTAGGATATATATTCTTACGAGACATTAACTTTCAAGATGCATAATCAATAATCCTGTTAATATTCATGAGAAAACACCCAATCCCTTTTAGTGATGCATTACTAAAGACAACTAATCCTTCTTTGATAGAGGATAGAATAAACATTGGTGCAGTAACCAATCTCTTATTAATCTCTTCAAAGAATTACTGACACTATATTATGAAGATGAACATAACCCCTTTTCTAGATAACATTGTTAGTGGATTAAAAATTCGTGAATTTTTTTCCCAAACATCCTATAATATCCTACAAAACCAAGGAAACTATAAATCTTAGTTTCTATTATAGGATGATTCCTCTCATCCACAACCTTTGTCATTGTAGGTTAAACTATGATTCCTTCACTAGATACAATGTGCCCCTAGAGAGAAACATGTTTTAACAGATACTCCCACTTTCTTAACATTCCAAATAACCTCTCATTCCATAGAGTTTGCAATATAACCCTTAGGTGATCTTCACGCTCCTCCTGAATTTTTTAATATATCAGTAGATCGTCAATAAAAACTACAATAATGTTGTCATGGTAGTCCTTAAATTTTTTATAAATAAAATCCATAAAAATAACAAGTGAATTGGTCCATCTAAATGGCATAGCAACAAACTCATAATTCCCATATCTTGATAAGTAAGTGATATTTGGAATATATTCATTCATCTTCCTTAAATGATGATAACATGTTCTAAGACCAATCTTATAGAAGAATTTAGTCCCACAAAGTTTTTCAAATAAATAATAATTTCTTTTAGAGGATAATTGTTCTTCAGTGTGATCATGTAAAGTCCTCTATAATAAATGCATGGTATCATTTATATATCCTTCATATTCACACTGAGAATAATTTTACTATAATAAGAAACACATTGTTGGATAGACACCTTCTCTAAAAGATAATGAATCTATTTCATTAATTCCACCAGCTCCACATTTTCTATTCTATATGGAGTTTTTGATAATGTCTTGGAATAATGATTGAGTTCAATAGAGGACTCTACATTTATTTCTTGGGGAGGTATATGAAACTTCTCAAAAAATAAATTAATTTATTCTTGAATTATGGATGAATGTTCTATTATTCTACTTTAATCTCATTCTTCTTCTTCACCGATCAAATCCATAAATAAGGATATGTGTGGTTCTTCTAGACAATGACCAGGTCAAGAAATATCTCCATAGAAGATAACTATAGGTTTTCCACTCAATACTACTAAGATTTACATGCTTTTTCCTTTGTTATTATCATTATACATTGTGAGATAGTCCATCCCTTGTATAGTGTCAAATTCCATCAAGGGAATGACTAATGGATTGGAGATAACAGTATGTTGTCCAAAGTAAATACGAATGTTTTGTACACAAATGATTCTTTTATAATCCCACTAGGTGTGTTTAATAGAAACTATACATCATGAAGTTCAATAATTTATTCTTTAATCTTTGTAAACTTGTACGAAACAATGGAATTCCTAGATCAAGAATCACACAATGTAATTATAACGACCCATAATTTACATACATTGTTAATACATCAAAATTGAAGCACACTTATTACAAAATATGACAAAACCACAAAGGACCGTATAGGTATAGTGTCTTTAGAAACTGGGAAACATAAACAACTGGTTCATAAATCTTATACAGTGTCTCCCATTTATTTCATCATATATAGGGTCCCTTTTAGCATATTCTACTTAATATCCATCTTCCTGACCTGGGGAAAAGAAAACATAAAAGGGTGAGCTCAAATGCTCAGCAAGGGCAAATAAAGGAAATAAAAATCATATCATATCTTTTTGAAAATCAAAACCTGCAAAAGAGATCATAATATCTTAACATGGAATAAATCATAGAAGTGAAAATGAGATCCCCATAAAACTTGAAACATTGTGGCATGCACACATAATCATGGAAAATCATTTCTTGTTAGTCATGACTCATTGCCAAGACTATCTTAGTGGACAAAGTCCCTTTCTGAACCGAGTTCACTCCTCGTTTCAGTCCTGTATCACTGAACCGAAATAACCTTCCGTTCCAGCCATGTCTATCTCATGAGATATAAAATCTTTACCCAATGCATTGGAGGGAGATATAGGTCCCACCCATCTTATAATGAATCCTTTCTTATGTGTGCCACATAATCATAAAACATACATCATCGCATAACACATGTAACAAAAATGGGATTCTTGAAACATCATGACATTATAAAACAATTCATATAAGATAAAGGAATTCATAAAAATATTTCCATCACAACATAATCAAATCCATGTACTAATAGGGATAAAAACATAACCCTTTTATTATCTTAGATGGAAAATAATTTTGATAAAATACTTGAACTCCATTCTGGAGGAAAATATCCTTTCTACTTCAAAAACACTTTTCCTTTCTTAACATGTCATAAAATTTTAAACTAAAATAAGTTGATTAAAAATAAACTTGAATACTTGTAAAGGAAGCTTCTTGGAAATAATGTTTTAGAAATCCATTCATTCCTTATAAGTTAAAAAAACATTCTTCGTACTTTTGTCGGAAAAGTCAAAAAGTACCTCGTACGGAAAAACGACAAAAGATTCCTTTCATATTCTTTAATAAAAACTCACCTAAGGGTAAAATTGGATTTAAACTATTGCAAGTGGATGGGAACAATATTACATATTGAGGGAACATGGATGTGGATGATAAAATACACCCCAGTAAATACTTACGAATAAACAATCTCGGATAAAAATGAGATTGTGATATTTCCCTTACCTTAGGTCCGATTTGCTTTGTTCATGTCCGAAGCTCCTGTATAATGGTTTAAATAATGTTATTGACTTATTCCAGAATCATACATATTGATATGATATCATATATGGTCATATTATTAGCTTCTTGTTAGTAATATTTCATTGTTACTTGTTACTCGGGTCTTTATAACTTTTTGTTCTTATGCGTGTTTTGTCGAATAAATTCTTATTCTTATCTTTAGGTTATAGATAATTCATTTCCAGAATGGTATTAGTGTAGTATATACCATATTAATTCATTCAATTCATTTATATAATCATTATGAAATGAAGATCATGTAAAACGAGTCGCATCACATCGTGTAGACGGTATTCCGTACGTACGCACGAGTGATGATATCGTTCCTATGATCGTGGAATTGTATTGGAGTATATATATATTATTTCAGTATCAATATTACTTCATAATAATCATATATAGTTACTCATTACACCATTATACCCATCCTTGTAAGGTGATGGTGGAAAATAGATTACACCACGGCGTGGAGACGGTATTCCGTACGTACGCACGCGCGGTGATTTCATTTTTCCGTAGGAGGGATAGAAGGTGAATTAGGGTTGTTTCATATTTATAATAACATATCAGTATGTATGTAATACTGATGTTATTACTTTATCATGAAACAACTAAAGAATAAGAAGTTGAAGAGGAAAGAAATTGAAAAGATCGGTAATGGATATTACCTCTTCTTTGGAACGCCTCTTTGAATCCCCCAATTAAGGAACTAAGATAGGTCTTTGGAGAAGACCAGGACCTCTAGGATTATTCTAGGGAAGTGGAGAGGAGAAAATGGCAGGGGTTGTCCGAGCTTGAGTGCTCAAATTGGTGTGAGGTGGAGGGGGAGGAGGTGCCCTTTTATAAGGGAGGAGAGGGGCACCTTAGGAATATCTCAAAATATTATTTTATATTAAAGTCAAAATCGGTTTATAATGGTTCAAAAGTGTCTTATTTCGAAGATAATGTGGGGATGGGTCGAAATCCTATCAACCAATAGGATTTAGACAAGTTTAGGGTATTATTGTAACCTTATCAATTAGATTTAACTCTAAGTTAATTAATATAACTTTTACCTTGTCTTTTTGTTTTCTTTCACTATATGGTTAATACACTTACTATAACATGCCAAACGAACCCCAAATTGTTTATTATTAATATATATATCCTTATATAAGTCATTTGGCCGAACCTTAGATTTTTAGGAATACAATAACAATTAATAATATAATATTTTATTTAAAAACTATTTTGTGTCAATTTTGACACTATTTGATATATGATTTTTGTGAAAGTCATAACAGAATTATATGTTCAAACCAAGTTGATTAAATCAACATTAATATATCATAGTGACCTAGAAAATAAGTGTAATTCATAAAAAGTCTTAAATTACATTTATTTTTGTATTTATATTAACAATTTTGTCAATATTTCATTAATAAGATAATTACTGCATCATCTTTGTGTCATAAATAAATTAAATTATTTGATGTCTAAAAATTACAAATAAAATATAATAATGTAGGAAATATATTTATCTTTCTAATGAATATTTACAATCGAATTTATCTTATGTATAACCCCATATTAAAAAATGATTTACTTATTAAACTTTGATTTTAACTATTTTAACCCTTCTTTAAATAAATTAATAATAAATGTCCTAATCTAATCCAAGTGGGCCTAAATGGTCATATTTTATTCCTAAGTTTGTTTTTGGTCGAATTACACTTGTCCAATAGAATTAGGACATGTGTTAGGGTAATATTAATATCATATTTACCCTTAGTTACCCTATTTACTATTAACCGCAGTAAAAATAGTAAAAAGTTACTATTCACCAAAAAATTATTTTCATCTCATTGAACCACATTTTAGCCCTTGATATTAACCGTGTCTCTCGGATTTTTGAAATTCCATTCACTGAAGCGGTAAAATTAAGTTTTATGCAAAATTCAGTTTTTAACCTACCACTTAGTGGTTTCACTATTCATCAAAAATTGAAAGTTTTCAGAAAAATACCAAAATTTCACCCTAGGCTAATTTCGATATTCTAAGTCCAAAAATGAAGTCCATTTTGAAAAATAAAATTTATAAAATTTTAAAAAGTGGTTATTACTATTTATAACGGCTAGTTTTAATAGCATATTGTTGTTTAGTGAAACTCGGTATTGCGTACGACGCAAGCTATCGAGGAAGGTCGCGATTGCGTGCAAAGCAAGCCAAGCAAGTGTTGTGTAGAAAAATATTCCTTTGATGGTTTATATAACATAAAAGTCTCGGGTGTTACATTCTACCCCCCTTAAAAAGAATTTCGCCCTCGAAATTCGTCACTTTGTAACAAACAAATGAGGATACTTCTCCCTCATCATATCCTCAAGCTCCCATGTAGCTTCTTCAAGTTGGTGGTTTCTCCATAAAACTTTCACCAAGCGAGTGGTCTTGTTTTGTAGGACTTTTTCTCTACGATCCAGAATCTCTATCGGCTATTCTTCATAAGAAAGATCTTGCTCCAGCGGTACAACTTCTGAGCTGAGTACATGTGAAGGATCTGGTATGTACTTTCTCAGGAGAGATACATGGAACACATCGTGAACTTGAGAGAGATTCGGTGGAAGCGCCAATCGGTAAGCTACCTTCCCAACACGATCCAGTATTTCGAAAGGACCGATATATCTAGGGCTCAACTTCCCCTTCTTTCCAAATATCATAACCCTCTTCCAGGGAGATATTCGTAAGAACACTTTATCACCCACTTCAAACTCTAGGTCTTTTCATTGGTTGTCGGCATAATTTTTCTGTCGACTCTGAGCTTCTCTTATGTGTTGTTGAATAGATCTGACCTTTTCTGCCATTTCATCAACGAGATCAGGTCCTAATAGCTTTCTTTCCCCAACTTCATCCCAGCAAGTTGGAGTCCTGCATTTCTTTCCATAGAGAGCTTCATAAGGAGACATCTGAATACTGGAGTGAAATCTATTATTATAAGAAAATTCCACCAAAGGTAGGCGTTGATCCCAACCTCCTTTGAAATCAATAGAGCAAGCTCTCAACTTATCTTCTAGGGTTTGAATTGTTCTCTCAGACTGACCGTCTGTCTGGGGATGATAAGCAGTGCTGAAACTCAACTCTGTATCCAGAGTATGCTGAAGACTTCGCCAGAACTTCGAGGTAAATCTCGGATCCCGATCAGATATAATAGAAAGTGGTACTCCATGCAATCTTACCACATCCTTTACATATATCCTGGCAAGATGATCTAGAGAGAAATCCTCTCTAATAGGAATGAAGTGTGCAGACTTTGTAAGACGATCAACTATGACCCAGATAGCGTTATTGCCTTTGGATGTTTTAGGAAGTCCTGTGACAAAGTCCATAGTGATGTTTTCCCATTTCCATTCGGGTATGGGTAATGGTTGTAACATCCCCTTAGACTTCTGTCTCTAATCTTTAACTTGTTGACAAACCAAGCATCGAGAGACATATTCAGCAACATCTCTTTTCATGCTATCCCACTAGAAGTAATCTTTCAGGTCCCTATACATCTTCGTGATTCCAGGATGAATAGAGAATGACGAACTATGAGCCTCATCCAGCAGCTCGTTCTTTAATTCGGGGATGGGAGGAACGCAAACCCGATTCCTGAACTTTATTATCCCATCACAATCAAGGTTGATTTCAGGAACATTTCTCACCTTCTTTTGTAACTCGACATCTTCTTTTTGTGCCTCTTTAATCTTCACATGTATAGATGGTTGAACATTCATTTGAGAAAGATAAGATTTTTCCCCTTCCATTATAATTCCAAGATCCATCCTTTGTAAATCCATAAATATTGGATCTTTTGTGATCCTCATCATGGATAAACTAGCATGGTCTTGTCGACTTAATGCATCTGCCACCTTGTTTGCTTTCCCAGGGTGGTAATGGATTGAGCAGTCATAATCCTTAATCAGCTCCAACCATCTTCTTTGACGCATATTCAACTCCTTTTGTGTGAAAATGTACTTTAAACTTTTATGATCAGTATAAATATCACACCTTTCACCATAAAGGTAATGCCTCCAAATCTTTAATGCAAAGATTACCACAGCCAACTCCAAATCATGTGTTGGGTAATTTTGCTCATGGATTTTCAACTGTCGTGAGGCATAAGCTATCACCATATCATTTTGCATAAGAACACACCCCAATCCCTTCTTGGATGCATCACTGTAGATCACAAACCTTTCTCCACTACAAGGCAGTGTGAGCACAGGTGCACTGGAAAACCTTCTTTTCAACTCCTTGAAATTCTCTTCACATTCCTCTGTCCAGACAAACTTAACTCCTTTCCGAGTCAACTTGGTGAGTGGATTAGATAATCGTGAAAAATCTTTTACAACACGTCGATAATAACCAGCCAAACCAAGAAAACTTCGGATCTCAGTTACTGTTGTTGGTCTTGACCATCTTTCGATAACCTCTGTTTTTTCTGGATCCACAGATATCCCCTCTTTTGAGATTATATGACCCAAAAATGCAACTTTTTTAAGCCAAAATTCACACTTGGTAAATTTGGCATAAAGCTTCTCTTTTCTCAGGGTCTTCAATATAATTCTCAAGTGATCTTCATGCTCTTCCTTGCTCTTTGAATAGACAAGAATATCGTCTATAAAGACTACAACAAATTGATCAAGATAGTCTCTAAAGACTCTATTCATTAGATCCATGAAGATAGCAGGGGCATTAGTAAGACCAAATGGCATCACTATAAATTCATAGTGTCCATACCTTGTACGGAAAGCCGTCTTTGGTATATCCTCCCTTTTGACCCTTAATTGATGATACCCTGAACGAAGATCAATCTTGGAAAAGTATTGAGCTCCGCGTAGTTGGTCAAATAAGTCATCAATGCGTGGGAGAGGATATTTGTTCTTGATAGTGATCTTGTTAAGTTCTCGATAATCAATGAAAAGTCTCATTGATCCATCTTTCTTCTTAACAAATAGAACAGGTGCTCCCCAAGGTGATGCACTAGGGCGTATGAATCCCTTATCAAGATTCTCTTGGAGTTGCTTCTTCAATTCCTGCAACTCAATTGGGGCCATTCTATAAGGTGTCTTTGAAATAGGCAAAGCACCCGGTACGAGTTCTATTGAAAACTCAACTTCACGATTTGGTGGAAGACCCGGTAATTCCTCCGGAAAGACATCATCAAACTCACGTACAATGGGCATATTCTTAATCGTGAGTTTCTCACCAACTATTTGAGATAAATAACCTTCATTTAGTGGAATCAATACCCATAAGATGGAAGAAATTTCCACTGGAAGGTTATGTTCATCCTTGCATTGATAGACGATCGTAGATTGATCTGGAATATGAAATGTGACTTCCCTTCTTTGGCAATCGATATGAGCTCCATGTAGAGAAAGCCAATCCATGCCAAGAATCACATCAAATTCCACTAAAGGAAGGATCACAAGATTTGCAGGAAGCACTTTCCCACAAACTTCGATCGGAGAAGAATTATAAACTTTTGATGCGATTGATGTGCCATTAGGTGTTGTCACAGCTAACTCAACATCTAATTGTTGAGGTAATAAGGTGATACCCTTAGAAAAGTCTTCAGAAATAAAAGAGTGGGTGGATCCAGAATCAAATAAAACATTTGCTACTTTTGAGTGGATGGTAAGTGTACCTTTCACCACATCGTTATCGTACTCCACATCGCTGATAGAAATTGCATGTGACTTTCCTTTGTCTTTAGCCTTAAGAGTTTGTTGACGTCGACCATCATCATCAACCCTTGGATTTGGGCATTGATTGGAATAATGCCCCATCTCCTTGCACTTGAAACATTGAAGTGTAGTAGGTTCATTCTGTGTATCCCTTCCTTTGTTTGCGTCATTAGACATCTTCTTCCCATTATCACGGCATTCAAATGCCTGATGACCTTCTTTTCCAAATTTAAAACATTTACTTGTCCCTTTAAGAAAACTCCCTCCATGTTTCTTTCCACACTTTGAGCATAAGGAAAAGCTCATCTTCTTTTCCGTGTGCTCTTTAGATTTTTCATTGAATTCCATCTTCCTCTTCTTATCAAACCCATGTGACTGATGGGTTACTCCAATCTCCATCTCGTCTTTGAGAGCACATCGAATGATTTCCTCGTAGCTATTGAAGTCCCTTATGGCTAACGCCCTTCGAAGACTTGGTTTTAAGCCACTAAAGAATCGATCGATCTTACTCTCAGGTTGGATAATAATACCAGAAGCGTACCTTGCAAGTCTTGTAAAATTTGCTTCATAGGTACTAACAGATTCATCATCCCTTTGCTTCAGTTCAAGGAACTCTTTCTCCATCTTTGTTCGGAGAATACGAGGGAAGTACTTATTGAAAAATAAGTTCTTGAACTCGTCCCATTCCATAGACTCAATTTCATCCCTTTGCCTCGTATTCTTAACAAGATTCCACCATTGATCCGCATCTCCTTCCAAACGATACACTGCTAGGATGACTTTATCATGCTCAGAACATTGAAGAACTGAAAATATCTTTTCAGTAGTACTAATCCATTGTTCAGCAACTAATGGATCAGTAGACCCGCTGAAAGAAGGTGGACGCTGCCTCATTAAGGATTCAACAGAATGTTTCTCTCTCCTTTGCTCGTTTGGAAATCCTGCATGATTCATAGCTTGAGAAAGTTTTGTGAGCATGGCTACAAGATTTTGCATTCCAGCTCCCATATCGTTTGGTTGCTCAGGGGGACAATCATTGCATTGCCCATCGCATTCCGCATTAACACGGTTCCTTCGGGTTCCAGCCATTGACTTAAACCAAGAACAATAGTGTGAGCAACACTAATTACAATAGGAAACCACATAATTCAAGAATAAAATTTTCATGCTTATGGTATTATCCTAGGTTATTCATGGCCATTTCTAAGATTGTGTTCTATGCTTAGACTTATCCTTAGGGTTCTTACTAAGGCTTTCACATCATAGTTTCAAAATGTTGACTATACCTTTCCTCTAATACCAACTATAGCGGTCTAGAATTACTTCCAGTGGACTACAATTGATACCTATCAGGGCACTCCATGGGCGGCTACACCCCCTGGGCGGGACACACCACCATCCCCAGTGGCAGCCATTTCCTCATGAAGCCCTTGGGCAGAGAGCCATGCTTCGTCCAACGCTCACATGTGAGAGTTCCCAAGGATCGGATACATTCCTACCTCCTTTGCCTCTGATACCAACTATAACGACCCATACTTTACATACATTGTTAATACTTCAAAATTGAAGCACACTTATTACAACATATGACAAAACCACAAAGGACCGTATAGGTATAGTGTCTTCAGAAACTGGGAAACATAAACAACTGGTTCATAAATCTTCTACAGTGTCTCCCATTTATTTCATCATATATAGGGTCCCTTTTAGCATATTCTACTTAATATCCATCTTCCTGACCTGGGGAAAAGAAAACATAAAAGGGTGAGCTCAAATGCTCAGCAAGGGCAAATAAAGTAAATAAAAATCATATCATATCTTTTTGAAAATCAAAACCTGCGAAAGAGATCATAATATCTTAACATGGAATAAATCATAGAAGTGAAAATGAGATCCCCATAAAACTTGAAACTTTTTGGCATGCACACATAATCATGGAAAATAATTTCTTGTTAGTCATGACTCATTGCCAAGACTATCTTAGTGGACAAAGTCCCTTTCTGAACCGAGTTCACTCCTCGTTTCAGTCCTGTATCACTGAACCGAAATAACCTTCCGTTCCAGCCATGTCTATCTCATGAGATATAAAATCTTTACCCAATGCATTGGAGGGAGATATAGGTCCCACCCATCTTATAATGAATCCTTTCTTATGTGTGCCACGTAATCATAAAACATACATCATCGCATTACACATGTAACAAAAATGGGATTCTTGAAACATCATGACATCATAAAACAATTCATATAAGATAAAGGAATTCATAAAAATATTTCCATCACAACATAATCAAATCCATGTAATAATAGGGATAAAAACAGAACCCTTTTATTATCTTAGATGGAAAATAATTTTGATAAAATACTTGAACTCCATTCTTGAGGAAAATATCCTTTCTACTTCAAAAACACTTTTCCTTTCTTAACATGTCATAAAATTTTAAACTAAAAGAAGTTGATTAAAAATAAACTTTAATACTTGTAAAGGAAGCTTCTTGGAAATAATGTTTTAGAAATCCATTCATGCCTTATAAGTTAAAAAAAACATTCTTCGTACTTTTGTCGGAAAAGTCAAAAAGTACCTCGTTCGGAAAAACGACAAAAGATTCCTTTCATATTCTTTACTAAAAACTCACCTAAGGGCAAAATTGGATTTAAACTATTTCAAGTGGATGGGAACAATATTACATATTGAGGGAACATGGATGTGGATGATAAAATACACCCCAGTAAATACTTACGAATAAACAATCTCGGATAAAAATGGGATTGTGATATTTCCCTTACCTTAGGTCCGATTTGCTTTGTTCGTGTCCGAAGCTCCTGTATAATGGTTTAAATATTGTTATTGACTTATTCCAGAATCATACATATTGATATGATATCATATATGGTCATATTATTAGCTTCTTGTTAGTAATATTTCATTGTTACTTGTTACTCGGGTCTTTATAACTTTTTGTTCTTATGCGTGTTTTGTCGAATAAATTCTTATTCTTATATTTAGGTTATAGATAATTCATTTCCAGAATGGTATTAGTGTAGTATATACCACATTCATTCATTCAATTCATTTATATAATCATTATGAAATGAAGATCATGTAAAACGAGTCGCATCACATCGTTGAGACGGTATTCCGTACGTACGCACGAGTGATGATATCGTTCCTATGATCGTGGAACTGTATTGGAGTATATATATATTATTTCAGTATCAATATTACTTCATAATAATCATATATAGTTACTCATTACACCATTATACCCATCCTTGTAAGGTGATGGTGGAAAATAGATTACACCACGGCGTGGAGACGGTATTCCGTACGTACGCACGCGCGGTGATTTCATTTTTCCGTAGGATGGATAGAAGGTGAATTAGGGTTGTTTCATATTTATAATAACATATCAGTATGTAAGTAATACTGATGTTATTACTTTATCATGAAACAACTAAAGAATAAGAAGTTGAAGAGGAAAGAAATTGAAAAGATCGGTAATGGATATTACCTCTTCTTTGGAACGCCTCTTTGAATCCCCCACTTAAAGAACTAAGATTGGTCTTTGGAGAAGACCAGGACCTCTAGGATTATTCTAGGGAAGTGGATAGGAGAAAATGGCAGGGGTTGGCCGAGATTGAGTGCTCAAATTGGTGTGAGGAGGAGGGGGAGGAGGTGCCCTTTTATAAGGGAGGAGAGGGGCACCTTAGGAATATCTCAAAATATTATTTTATATTAAAGTCAAAATCGGTTTATAATGGTTCAAAAGGGTCTTATTTCGAAGATAATGTGGGGATGGGTCGAAATCCTATCAACCAATAGGATTTAGACAAGTTTAGGGTATTATTTTAACCTTATCAATTAGATTTAACTCTAAGTTAATTAATTTAACTTTTACCGTGTCTTTTTGTTTTCTTTCATTATATGGTTAATACACTTACTATAACATTCCAAACGAACCCCAAATTGTTTATTATTAATATATATATCCTTATCTAAGTCATTTGGCCGAACCTTAGATTTTTTGGAATACAATAACAATTAATAATATAATATTTGATTTAAAAACTATTTTGTGTCAATTTTGACACTATTTGATATATGATTTTTGTGAAAGTCATAACAGAATTATATGTTCAAACCAAGTTGATTAAATCAACAATAATATATCATAGTGACCTAGAAAATTAGTGTAATTCATAAAAAGTCTTAAATTTCATTTATTTTGGTATTTATATTATCAATTTTTTCAATATTTCATTATTAAGATAATTACTGCATCATCTTTGTGTCATAAATAAATTAAATTATTTGATGTCTAAAAATTACAAATAAAATATAATAATGTAGGAAATCTATTTATCTTTCTAATAAATATTTACAATCGAATTTATCTTATGTATAACCACATATTAAAAAATTATTTACTTATTAAACTTTGATTTTAACTATTTTAACCCTTCTTTAAATAAATTAATAATAAATGTCCTAATCTAATCCAAGTGGGCCTAAATGGTCATATTTTATTCCTAAGTTTGTTTTTGGTAGAATTACACTTGTCCAATAGAATTAGGACATGTGTTAGGGTAATATTAATATCATATTTACCCTTAGTTACCCTATTTACTATTAACCGCGGTAAAAATAGTAAAAAGTTACTATTCACCAAAAAATTATTTCCATCTCATTGAACCACATTTTAGTCCTTGATATTAACCGTGTCTCTTGGATTTTTGAAATTCCATTCACAGAAGCGGTAAAATTATGATTTATGCAAAATTCAGTTTTTAACCTACCACATAGTGGTTTCACTATTCATCAAAAATTGAAAGTTTTCAGAAAAATACCAAAATTTCACCCTAGGCTAATTTCGATATTCTAAGTCCAAAAATGAAGTCCATTTTGAAAAATAAAATTTATAAAATTTTAAAAAGTGGTTATTACTATTTATAACGGCTAGTTTTAATAGCATATTGTTGTTTAGTGAAACTCGGTATTGCGTACGACGCAAGCTATCGAGGAAGGTCACGATTGCGTGCAAAGCAAGCCAAGCAAATGTTGTGTAGAAAAAGATTCCTTTGATGGTTTATATAACATAAAAGTCTCGGGTGTTACGGTAATTTATCTAATTGATAGAATAATGAGAGTACATTATCGTGCATCATTTGGAGCTTCAACTTCGGATTTCATGATATACATTCAAAACATTTCTTAATTATCATATGTTGATGTTTATGGTGATTCCCCTAAAATAACCTTTAATTTTGATAGAGATTGGAAATGTGACCGAGATATCCACACTTGTAGAATTGGAAATCAGGTAGGGCCTTCACCATCTTAACTTTTTTAATTTGTGTAGTGAAGTTGAGGATTTACATCACTTTGATAGTTTTTAGTGATATTTCAATCTATTCCACACGTGTATCCCTTCCCACTCCTGAGTATGATTTTCCATGATTGCTTTATCCCGCATTTGTTGGATGTAGAATGTTTTACTTTCTTTCCTCTTCATCCTTGGACAAATTTCCTCTATAATTTTGGCTCCAATGATCTCTTCATTTTGTTTGATTTGTGAGACCACTTATTCTCACAAATCTCTAGTTCGACAATCACTACACTCTATAAAATTTCCTCATAGATGTCATAGTCTTAGTTGGATAAATTATTATGTAGAAGTGGTATTAGTCCACCAAAGAATATATCAATATTCCAATTAATATCCATGATAATTCAAGAGCTATAATGAGAATGTATTAAGAATTTCATCTCATAGATTCAAATAGATTAATTATCCTTCTTCTTTAGTTTGATTAATTCCTTCTCTATTTTTTTTCTAATTGAATGATGAAAATACTTATTAAATATGATTCCCTTGAACTCTTCCCACTATATAGATTCAATCTCACCTCTTAGCCTCATTTTTTAATGAGTTCCCACCATTTATTAGCTTATCTATCTAAACATTAAATATCCATAGTCAATTCCCCTTATTCTAAAAAAAATTAGAAAAAAGTTCTTTTCTATTGAGATTATACACTCATTATTAATCAGTGGATCTGTAGATCGTCTGAAATATGGTGGTAAATGATGCATAAAGGACACAATTTATAGTTTTCCCTTCAAGTTAAAAACGGTCTGTTAGCTTTATTCATGTTATTACCCATATATTGAGTTAGTTGATTCATCATTATCATAATGGATTCCATTTCATATTTCATCGATGAAAATTCAATCCATGGTCTATTGTGCTCAAAATTTAAATATTTCCTCTTAAGGAAGACAATTTTCTAATATAAGAAATCCTTATAAAGAAACACTTTGAATTTAATTATCTTATATTTCCAATGGTAAATTTATTTCTTTTTAAATCATGCATAAAAATGTTATTCCTTAAAAATGATTAAATTTTCTATAAATCCTTCATAATGATTCATAAAAAGATTATGATTATCCAATCATAACACCCCAAGATTATAAAACTACGTGTAAAGAATTTCATATTGTCATGCACCTGTTACCATTCTAGACTAGCTTAATGAAATGTTTTGAGGTTTTACCCCTAGATACATTTGTGGCAGATCTACATCCCCTTATTTGTATCAAGATTGGGATTAATTTTTTTTGGAAAACACTTAATTAATATTTCTCCAAAATAACATGATGTTTTAATATATTTAAACATTTCCCTATTCTTATTCCTAATGATTTCATATCATATTTTACACAATTAACTAAACCATCCTTTGATTCCAACTGTGGAATCTATCCTTTTTATTACATAACATTCCACTACATTTTACAAACATATAATCATTTAATGTTATGTTTCCTAGAAAATATTTACATAATACATTAATAATATAAAATTTATTATATTCCAATTTAATAGATTATTTAAGGATCATATTAATTACATTTATTGCATCTAATAACACAGGGACAGACATCAAATTAATTGGTGAGCATAAGGCCCATAAAGGGAAAACAAGGGAAACCGTTTACATGTGATCTTGAGGAATATCAATAAGGGATTGAGGAGATACATAAAGGAATAAGTAATAGGTATACAATTACAATAAGAACATGACTCACCACTCATAAATTTGTCTACAATATTTAATTGAGTTATTCATAAACATATCACCAAGGTTTATCAACATGGTGTCTTAAAAATTACCAACGTTATTCACCAAGTTATTGTAAAAAATGTCATCTCTAGAGATTAAATTATTTATCCAATTTAATAGAGTTATATAATGGTGAAACCGTTATATGTATCAATTAATGTGATCCACAAATAACATAATAAAACATTTGATAAATATCCCATGTATAATAAAATAAATGGGTTTCATTTAAAAATCATCATGTTATATAAAGTTCATAAAAAACAAGATCCATTTTTCATTTTAAACCCAAATTAATGGATGAATGGATTCATGTATGTCAATAACAGAATTAATTTTATCTATGTGAAAACCCAGAGATAAGATTGTGATTTTGGTATTCACAAATAATGTTAAAAAGTTTCTTGATTAAAATAGAGAAATTTTTAGATGAAAATCCCGCAGCATAATGGGTATGAAGCATGGTTTCATAAAACATAAAAAAGGGAGGGGACAATAATATCCCTCTCATAAAATAATATTAATATATTAACTCTATGTAATGATATTTAACTAAGTACATAATATATAAATTTTTAAGAAATACCAGATAAAAAGATAACTTTAAAGGAAGAGAAAAGTTGAGAGTCCCCTTACATTGAAGAGTGTTTTTAAAACATAAAGACATAGACATTTGGGACTTATGGACACCTTGGGAATAGTCCAATGGTGGTAAAACTAGAAAATATGTTTTGAGGATAATATTTGAATGAATGGAAACAAAGGAATGAGTGGGTATTTATAGAAAAAATGAGTGAGTTTTTTATTAATTTCCTTGGACACATTGTTTGTGGTATTTGCAAAACCCTAGCCATAAACTTGGTATTGGCCTCTTGGGAAACATATTGAGTCAATTTATCACATAAGAGAATGCCATAATTTTAAATTAATTATTACATCATTATGAATAATCTATGATCTCATTAATCATACAGAAAAACTCATACTATATTTTTTCTATTAAAAAAAATAATGAATTATATAAAATTCTCATTAAATCACCCTATCCTAAATTCAATATTCTGAATTAAAAAATTATATTTTTTTAATAATTAATATATAAATATGATATCTTTATCATTTAACTATAAAAATACTTATGTATTATAAACAACAACGGATAAAAAATTCAATGTAAATTTGTAGAGTGAAATTTCTGATTCATTAAAAACTAAAATTATTTTTTCATTTAAAATTAAAAGGATTTATTTTATAAAATTATATAATTACCATAAAAATTATTAATAATACCCAAGCCTATTATAATAATTATAAATTTCCTAAAATGTTAAATTTCTTTCTAAAAATTAAATTTATAAAAATCAATCTCAATGTCATTATGAAAAACTATTCTAAAAATAGAAAAGATGGAATAATTTTTTTAAAATTCAATGGTTTTAAACATTATCTAACTAATTTCATGAAATATAAGGCCTTATAACACCCATTTATGACCTATGGTAAGGTTTTTGGTGGTGATATAATCATTGGAAGGATCAGATAACATCACTTAAGAGGTAATCTTTACATACTTGAAATTCTCCCATAGGCGATTTCATTCGTGCTTAACATAATGATGCTCATCATGGGAATGGTCAAGATAGAATCCCAAAGATGCTATCTACCTCCAATGTTTTGAAAAATGGGATTCGTATGACATGAATATACTAGATGAGGCCATTGACAGTACTTTCAACTTTAATTAACCATTATCATTTCTATTTATAATACTAATTATTATGTTATAATTATTATTAAGATTACTCCTTCTAATGGTGATATTGACAAATGGTCATATGGATGTTGAATCCCAAATATGTCATTTCAAATATATTCACTTCATTGTTTCGTGGATTTTTGGTTTATTAGGTAGAAAATAATATAACACACATTTTATGAATCATATATCATTTTAAGATTTCAGGTCATTATAATGTCCATAAGATTTTGCATAGACTAGTTTAATGTCCATAGGTTTATTCATGAACTTATTTCTTGTCCATAAGAATATTTGAGAGCTTGATTTCATGTTGTTATTTAAATGAGTGAACCTGTTACTATTTAAACATGGTCAGAATGATAGAAGATTATGTTTTTTCCACATTCATAAAAGAATTTTATACTCTCATAGATTATGTTCATGGATTCCATTATGATTCACATCTAAATAACATCCAATATTTCAACCATGAATTATTTCAATGACCTAATATATACCGGGTATTGTTTTAAAAAATTTAATATCTTGTTATCATGCACATTTTATAATTTTATTCTTAGGTGATCATTTAAATCTACATTATTACCCTTAATGGTCATCTGAGCCAACGATTTATTATGTTTCCTTTCCCCTAGTCATAATGTAAATATCTAATATGGTATGTCTAAGAATAGTTATGTGTAGTGAAATATTACATAACATTTTAAGATCTTATATATAGTATCTAATAAACCTAAACCTAAATGATTCTATAATAGATCGCAATTTTCTGTAAGAATATTCATAAAATAAGATGTAATATCGATGTGTTGAAAATATGGGTCTCTATATTTATATTTCCAAATAAAAAAGTGACTCAATGATAAATCCATCGATCCATCCCATGAACATGTATCAACCAATTGAGGTGATCGCATATCTCAATGGAATCAGATAATGATGAAGGTTGGAAAGATGATCCAACCTAGAACTTCCTCAATCTTATGAGAGATTTTTCCATTGAGCTGTTTCATGATCACTAGGCCATCACGTATTCGAGGAAGAGAAAGTGAGGTGTAAATGAAGTTAATAATAAGAGTTCCAAGTGAGAAATGTATTTGATTCGAAGATCACATGATCAGTATATGATATTCTATAATTACCCCATCACATCACCCATTTTATGAATAATCTTAATGGTAATATAATAGTAGTGTTATTGAAACAGATACTTGATCTTTCTCTATATTCATGTGATTGACCCATGTAGTTATAATTCTTTGAATTCCAATTTATATACAACATCTTCAAGAATAATATTCATTTCATTGTGATATAAAACATTTTATGAATTAAGATTATAAATTCATTCATAGTTTTATAAAAATGACCAGGACAAATGTATTGTTTATTCTGTTTCGTGAGTATCTTGAGAATTATGCATGATATGATATCCACGGATAAATATAGTTTAAAATGCATGAATTTGGGATATTTAATTCAATATAGTGTTTGAAAAGATTATATTTGGAGTATGTCACAAAATCCTTTTTTATATTATGATAATGTGCATAAAAATATATTTTGGATTATGTGAAGGAATAGTGGCATTACACGATACACTCACAATAAGATTAAATATTGTTTTTTCATTACACAACTTGAGGCATAATATTATCATGTTATAAATTTCATGAAGGTTTCTATTTTTTTCTATGTGTAGAATAGGAATGTAATATGAATACATGAGTGATATAAAATGATAACCAATTTGTGTACTATGAAAGAGGATGCAATCATACAATTATTTTTACGTGAAGATTGTTGAGTATATTAATAACATTAACATTAAAATAAGAGTGATATAAAAATAATAAGGAAGTATAAGGTTTTAATGAGAATTTCATGCTTTAAAATATAATTTTCACCCAACGTGTATAAATAATGCACAATATTCAATTGGTTAATGAATAAAAATAAAATAAGACTTATTTTCATGATAATTATTTGTGGAATAATTTAATGTTTTCATTGGAAGATTTTAATTTCCACATAATCATGTAATCAAGGTAGTAGAAAACTTTTAGTATATTGAATAAAATTTACATATCATTTTGATAACTCCAGGAGTTGAAGAAGAAGTGATATATACTATTCAATTAGAAGTACGCTAGCCAATTTTAACATTGTTTTGTTGATTAATTTTAGTATCATTCAAATAATATTAGTATAAGTGTTAATGTGTAGAAATTACATATCACAATGGATGAAAGAGGATTACAATTTTTCTGTTTTACATTCATCTTAGAGATTGTGTTTTCTTACTAATTGGGTTATTATTTTTTACAAAATAGTGGGATAATGGTTTTCATAACAATGGAGGAATACAAGAATAAAGAACACCGGTGGAATGCATGTATAACTTTGGAAGTATTTATTGATCATACCAAACCCAATAAAATTTAATAAATTATTAAAAATGGAGAATCTTTTTTTTTATAACTGGCCTAAACAAACAAAGGTGGTATTTATCCATTGTAACATCTTGAATTTTATCATCAATATCAATCTATAATGCTACATGAAATCATTATTTCCTCCTCATATTCCATATAATGATGAATATTGGATGTAGTATTGAGTTTTACCACATAGATACTTTACCATAACTCATATTAAATAATAACAATAACAACTAAATGTATAAAACTATATAATCAAATTACAAAATTACAAACATCATACCAATAATATCAATAAATGTGAAAACAATAAGATAAAACTAGATTATAGGTCATTGAGCAAACTTAGGTCCAATATCATATAAAAATAATAAATGGAAAAATTAAAAGAGCCTCTTCTCCCACTCTAATCCAAAACTCTACAGAATTTATAGAATCAAAGCAATCTTTCTCATAGTATGATAAACTCGGGCCTCAACAAAACATATTACAACAATAAGTGAGGGGTCGTAAATTAACCAAGTGACATGGTTTACAGAGAAATATTTGATTAAAATTAGCAGGACACTACCAACATAGTCCAATACCCCACCAGTAATAATAAATATAGTTTCATGTGATAAGATATTTATAAAATAATAGAAAAAACATGACTTCCCAAGATCAAAATAAACAACCATCACACACAAGAAACAATAAACATGTGTCATGCAATAATAAACATAATAATCCATAAAAATTCCTATATGTACCTACTTTAGGTCCATTAAATAAGGATACAAATAATAGATGTTATCAGTAACCTTGCTAGGTAGTAATAATTAGATACTAGTCTTGTAACACATACCCTGGTGGTCTAAATGCATCAAGTTGGATCCTACCCCAAGACCGTTGTATCTCATGTCAATCACACATCTCCAAGTGTTATTAAGGAAAAATGTTATATTTGGACATGAAACTGTTGTATCCTAGATCCCTCTTTGGTCAAGAATATAGATCCTCTATCCCAATATATGAATTGAGTTAGGCCCCCATACATTCATACTGAAACACACTATCTCGGGTCAGGCACCAATATCATCATGCCCCTATCGTATTATCAGGTCCACCATTTTCAACATTTTAGTAAATGCACACTCCCCCTATATTGGATACAAATCACATGATGTTCTTAACTCCCCAAACCTAGTTTCCCAGAGTCATTGAATTATTACATAACATTGGCATGATAAAAAAAGATCATGTCTGCAAAGATCAATATGTTTAGTAGCCATGGAAATACATGATACGATCATAAGTTTTACATTACATTATAAAAAAACTAACAAATCATAGTCTCTATAGGCCACACTCATATCACTTATACTATCCGTCCCGGTCAGTTATAATATGCATCTTTGCATCCTAGGAAAAATAATACATAGAAAGGGGTGAGCTCAGATTGTTAGTAAGGATAACAATATAGAGGTAAATTTCAAATATAATCAGAAATAATTATGGAAATGTAATACTAAAATAAAAGTCTTTTATATTTTAACATTAGAATAATATGGAAAATATACATTCATATAGTACCATTTACTTATTCACATGTATATTCAACAAGTCTAATAATAACATTCAATATCAATTGCAACTTTCATAATAATGGAATGAAAAATGTTATAAGGTATAATCACATAGTCAAGGCCTTATTCCATGAATACAAATATGATTTTTTTCAAGGCCTTGTTCCAAGACATGATTTTTTCATATGTGACTTGCCAATGAATTGAGGAGCTATAGCGGGCACAACACATCATATACTAAGTCCAATACATTCCTTATATGAAAATGTTTAAACATAACATAATCAATTGTATTAAAACCAACATATGAAATGTGAATAGTTTATTCAAAAACTATGAATGGTATAAAATTAACACATCTACAGTCAAATATATAACAAAACCTTCAATACAATGTGGATGTCTTTTTATCATAAAAATTCAACATCAAATAATCTCACAATCCATCAAAGGATGTTGACATAGATGAAATCGAATCATTTTTTCGAGAAATATCTCCTTCTATTTTGAAATAATTTAAATTTCATTTAATTATAGAAGAAAAAATTTATTTTTAAAATGTTCTTATAAGCTTGTATGGGAATCTTTGACGATGTTATAACAAAAAAAACCCTCACCAGCTGTATAAGTTACAAAAACCTTCTTATCAAAATTTTTCGAAAAGGACATCACGTAACTTGTTTAGAAAACGATGGGAAGATTCATTTCAAACCATTTTATAAAAATTTAAAAAAGTGTCTAAATTACATTAACCCATAATATAGTAAATAGTCAAAATATTTTGGAAAACAATTTTAGTAAAAATTGATGTTGATGATAAAGAGGTCGTAGTAGATACTTAGGTAAAAATAATCTCGGATAATAAAGAGATTGTGAAATTATCCCTTAAATTGTACTTTCTGAGGTAGTGGGTAGGTTAAACTACTATATAATGGTGAAATAATTATAATTAAATTATACAAAAACCATATATATTAATATGATGTCATATATGATCTTCTTATATTTCATTGTTAATGATATTTAAGTAGTATCATTGTTTTGGTTGTTATCTGATTCGTTTTCCATTATATGCTTGGTTACAGAAGCCATGTTTGTTATGGATAAGATGTCGTTGATTCATGTACCAAATGATATTATGTTCATAAACATTATTTTTAATCAGAAAATGAAAATTATTCTTGAATGATTATAATGGGGAATGAATTTCATCACGTTCATGGAGACAGTAATCCGTATGTACGCACAAGAAACAATATCATTTTTTGGATATTAAAATCACATATAATTGGATGGTATATAATATATACAGAATCATTATAATGTTATATTTAATATTTATATCAATTATACTCATTATTATACCTATCCAAATGATTAAGTGTTTGAACAAAATACTACACCATGACGTGGAGACGGTAATCCGTACGTACACACGTATAATGACATTATCATTTATAGGATGGATCAAATAATGAATAGGTTTGTAACATTTTTATAATAAAATTATATTATATAGAAGATACTGTATTTATTATTTTAGAATGGAAACAACAAAGAAAGTGGAAGTGGAAGAAAAAAAGAACTTGAAGGAGGTGATGAAATATTTAGCTCTTCTTCGGGTTCTTCCTTTTGATATGATCAAAAGGGCTCCCTTGGATATATTTGTGACACAATTAAGGCCACTAATATGAAGGGAGGACATTTTAAAATATATTTGAGCCGGGTTCGTCAGATCCAAATTGATTTGGTTGTGTGAATTTGAGGGATGGAAAAGTTCCCTTTTATAGGAGAGGTGAGGGTCACTTTAGGAAATGTTTGAAATATTATTTTATATCAAATTCAGTTTCTGTTTATTATGGCTACAAAATTAATTATTTAAATTCAATGGTGGGGATGGGACAAGAAAAATTCAACCAATAGGTTTTATACAGGTTTAGATGATTATATAAACCATATATTTTAGATTTAACTCTTAGTTAAATAGTTTGACATTTACCATGTCTCTTTGTATTTTTATATTATGTTGTTAATAAACTTACTATAAACACCAAGAGAACCTAAAGTGGTTTATTAATGACCTATATAATATTATTTAAGACCTTTTTCTGAACCTAATATTTTTAGGAATAGAATACTAAATAACAATATAATATTCGTTTTAATAACTCATTTATGTAAATTTTGACACTATTTGGTGTTTTGTTTTTGTTAAATTCATAAAAGAATTAATACTTTGAAAAATTTCATTTAATCAACCCTATCATGTTATATAAACCTAGAAAATTAATTTAATCAATTAAATGTCTCAAATTATATTTATAATGATATTTATAATAGCAATTATTTTAATCTTTTATTAATAAATTAATTACTACATCATCATTGTGTCAAAAATAAATTAAATAATATAATGTCTAAAAATAAAAAATAAAATACCATTATGTGTGAAATATTTTTATATTTTTAATAAATATTTATTGTTGAATATATTATATGTATTACCCTATATTAAAAATGGTATAGTTATTAATCATTGATTTTAAATCTTTTAACACTTCTTTAAATAAAATAATAATAAATGTTAAAATCAATTCCAAGTGGACCTAAAGGATCATATTTTATTCCAAATGTTGTTTTTAGTTGAGGAACACATATCTAATAGAATTTGGACATGTCTTAGGGTAATTATGATATTATTTTTACCCTTAATTACCCTATTTTCTTTTTACCATGGTAAATAAATGTAAAAAGTTACTATTCAACAACAATTATTTTCATCTTATTGAATCACATTTTACATACTGATATCAATCACGTGTCTTTGATTTTTTAAATTCAACTCACGGAACCGATAAAATTATGGTTTATACAAATTTTAATATGCTCCCAGGAGGTGGATAAAAGAAGGTAAAGAGTTCGAAAAAATAAAAAATATATATAATTATCTAAAAATGACTCCAATGAATTATGTTGAATATATATATGTATTCTGTATATATTTTGACCTAAAAACTTATAATAAAATTAGTAATTATTTTAATCAGAAGTCGTTTTTAACCATCAACTAATTGTTTCTTCACTATTCATCAAAAATTGAATGGTTTCAGAAAAATGAAAAAAATTCGCCATAATATAATTTTGATATTCCAAATCCCAAAATGAAGTCCATTTTGAATTTTAAAATTTATAAAATTTTAAAAAAGTTTTTTTTCAATTCATAATGGCTAGTTTGATTACTCATACTGTGTTAGAATTTCGAATTTGCGTACAATGCAAGCTATTACATTATTCAATGAAAAACATTCCTTGGATGCTCAGGGTGTTACATTTTTCCCTCCTTCAAATAATTTCATCCTCTAAATTTAAATAATAAAACCACATAAAATGATTTGAGTGGTTATTCCTCATATGTTCCCCAGGTTTTCAAGTTTCCTCTTCCATCTTATGATTTATCTATAGAAATTTTACCAGATCGGTCATCTGGTTTATCAAAACTTGTTCTCTAATATCAAGATTTTTAAAGGCTCTTCACAATCAGACAGATCAGGTTCTAGTTAAATTTCATCATAGGTGAGCACATGCATTTTTCCAGGCATATATTTTGTCAACAATGATATGAGGAACACATCAAGAACATTTAAGGGACGTGGCGGAATAGTCAAATGATAAGTTACAACTCCAATTTGATTTCGAATTTCAAAAGGTATGATGTACCTGGGACTCAATTTACCATTCTTACATAAATGCATAACACCCTACCAAGGAGTTACCTTTAATAAATCAATATCTCCTACATTAAATTCCAAATCGTTCCTTCGGTTATCATCATAGCTCATTTTCCAAATTTGGGATACTTTGATGTGGGTTTGGATTACCATAACCTTTTCTATTGTTTCCTCAAAAAGATATGGGCCTACATGTTTCCATTCACCAACATCATCCCATCAAAATGGTGAAAATCATCCATTTCCATATAACACTTCATATGGTTCCATCTGGATACTTTAATGGAAGACTTTGTTATAGGAAAATTATACCAGAGGTAAATATTGATCCCACATTCATTGAAATTAATATCTGCAAGATCTCAACATGTATTTTAAGGTTTTAATAGTCTGTTCTAATTGTCAACAAGTTTGATAGTGGTAGGAAGTTCTCAATCAAGGATTATTATTCAGGGCATTTGGAAGAATTTTCCAAAATCATGATGTAAAATGGGGATCATGATCAGAAAAAATCAATTAGGGTACTCCGTGAAGTTTTACAACATCATTCATATATAGTCTTTCTATATGTTAAAGAGGTAAATATTCTCTTAATGAAAGAAAATTTGTGGACATAGTAAGACGATCAACACCGACCCATATTGAATAATTTCTTATAGGTGTATTTGGTAGTCCAATGAAAAAGTCCTTCATAATATTATACCATTTCCACTCAGCTATTGGAAGCGGTTTCATAACCCCTCCACATTGTTGACTTCCAAATTTCTACTATTGAAATATCATACATCTTGACACCAAATCATAAATATCCTGTAAAGACCCGCAAATTCCAAGGAAATTTTTTTCTTAATTTTATTTGGAAATTTATAAGAGCGCAGCTTCAGACGGCACCTGATTCCGAGGCCCGGTGTGCCCGGAATCAATTTCCGAAGTTTGGCTCGGGTACGTTCAGTGAACGGACGAGCGGGTTTTACTATCTTTTGAACCGGTGCCCGGAATCGAATTCTGAGGGCACCGATGAAATCGTAGCGCCGGTATTTGCTTAGAAACGCCTCTTCCGGAGTTGTGTTTGCTCAGACGTGGTTTTTAAATTTCAGGGCATTAAGTCAGAAATAAAATAAATTTGTGCGACAACTTTATTTTATTTCACTTAAGCTGCTTGGAAGCCACTTGAAGCCACTTAAAGGCGGCTTGAACTGAGTTGAACTGGACATGATTCTATCCAGAAATATCCTACACTCTTGGTAGGATATTTGTGAGGCAGGGCCCGCACGAGCCCCGCCGTTTCTTTCGCTAAGTAACGCACCCGCGAAAACCCGTCAAAGAAACTGAAAAGTCAACCGACGCGTTTTCTTTAAATTCTTAACAGACCATGTAATTGGGCGGTTTATTTCGTGAATTAAATGGGCTGTTTCATTCGTTGAATTAATTCAACGAATTAAATGGGTCGTTACTTATGCGTTTTACGTTTGTTGGCAAAATAATAAAATAGACAAACTTGTCTATTTTGGAGGATTGCTATCGTTGTGCAATTCCTCTGAGCCTCCACCCTCTCCGCGAAGAACGCGAAGAACGCGAAGAACGCGAAGAACGCGAAGGACGCCGGCGACCGGAATTCGACGACGCACACCGAGATCTGCGACGTCGACGAGCCCTACCCGCGACGTTCTTCGGCGACGCCTCTTCTTCCGCGGCCGATCTTCGTTCGGCAACTAAGGTGAGAAATGAATCATTTGATCTCCCTTTTTAATTTCAATAACTACGGATTTAATTAATTAAATCCGTTTGTTCTTGATCCGGAGATTGGCGACGCGATGCCGGATACCGCGACGACGCGACGATCTCCTTCTTCCGCGACGAGCGATTCCGCGACGACCTCTCGTCCGACGACGACGACAAGGTAAGGGATGTTGGTTTATTTTATCTTATTTCCCGTGTTTATTCTTTTAAAATGAAGAAAATGATCTCCGACAATTTTAATTTATTTAAAATTGTTGTTGATTATTCCTCCCGTGGTTTATGACTAACGCGGAGGGTGCAGGTCTAACAAACAAGACCCGGCAACCCTCCGCCGATCTTCCTTTTTTGTGCGGATTTGGCGGGCGATGGCAAAAGCACGACGCAAGGGCCATTTGTTGATTTCGCAGTGAAGGACGCGTCCCGGGAGGAACAACGGCGCAGACGGGAAAGGAATCGGGCCACCGGAGCATCTCCGGCGGCCCGCGGAAGGCGGCGGCGCCCGGCGCGCCGCCGTGGAGGAAGTCCGCCGCGGCTGAAGCCGCAGCGGCGGCGGCGGCCGGTTCCGCGGCCACGCGGAACCGGGAACGGAGGCGGCGGCCCGGCCGCGTCCGCATGGCAGGCGGACCCCCCCGCGGGGCCGCGTTTCGCTTGAGCCGCGGGTCAAGCCCGCGGCGCCCTCCTTCGGCCGCTCGGCCGAAGCCGAGCCGGCCGGTCCGGTCGGCCGGGCTTCGCCCAGGCCGGACCGGACCCGGCCTAGCCGGGTCGGGCCGACCCAGTTCGGCCGACCCCAGGGGGGGGGGGGGGGGGTTTCGGGCCGGGTCGCCCCAGGCCCGGAACCCCCGTTTTGGGCCCTCTTCGGTCTTTCGACCATATCTTGGGCCTGGGACCTCCGATTGACGAACCGTCAGCGGCTATGCGATCCTTGGATAGAGACGGTCGTTTCGATATATTATGCGTAAGGTTTCGGAAAGCATTGGGTTCGGCCGGGTTGGTTCGTACACGAAACCAACCGGGCCCTCGGAGCGGAAACGCTCATAACTTGAGCTACGGACGTCCGATCGACGTACCGTCAGCTGTGGTAGTTTCCTCTAAGTGAGACGGAACTTTTGGCATACTCCGGCCGAGGATCGGATACAGGCGGAGTACGGTCGGGTTGGATTTTCCCTAAAAACCATCCGGGCCCCTGGGACGAAATTGCCAATAACTCTCAGACCGGGCGTCCGATTGACGCGCCGTCTGTCGCGTTGAGATCCTGTTGTCGATACGGAACTTTTGGATACATCAACATCGGACTACGTGTCAGTTGATGTATCAGCCTCTCGGCTCGTGGAGCGGACCCTCCTAAACGAGCTCGCTGTGTGCGGGAACCCTAGCGCTGGCTGTGACTTCGACGACAGAGCAGAGATCCTCCGTGGACTGCGACGACGGCAGAGCAGAGATCCTCCGTGGACTGCGATGACGGCAGAGCAGAGATCCTCCGTGGACTGCGACGATGGCAGAGCAGAGATCCTTCGTGGACTGCGGCGACAACTGTGCAGAGATCCTCAGTGGACTGCGTCGACTACTGCACTCAGCGATCCTACGTGGATCAGTGCTCGATCCTGTGTGGGTCCTACTACCGGTTCTGTGTGAGCCACTGCCTACCGGTTCTGTGTGAGCCATTTCCTACAGGTTCTATGTGAGCCCGATCCTGTGTGGGTCTTTTGCGGGGGTTAGTACCTATCGATCCTTCGTGGGTCCGACGACTTAGATGGATCAGTGATCATCTTTGACGTCATCTGAAAAAGTATACCTGGTTGAGCTGAATCTTATGTTACTCTCCTTTGTGGATTGTGTTGAACTATCCTTTGTGGATTTACTGTTTACTCTCCTTGTGGATTTGAGTCTTGCTTTCCTTTGTTGATTGAGTTGTTCTTGAGCTCGTGAGCAGAGCTAGAAATGGGGACTTATGTATATGTATGGGCATACACCTAAGTCGAGTCAGATGTTACTTCGTGATTGCATCTTTCTTTTGTGCTATATCCTTTGTGGATTTCGGGAGACCTTCGGGGGTCTCGGGGTCCTTACTGTGTAGCTTGTACTCACCCCTGCACGGGCTATGCCCGCACCTTGTTGTGTTGGTTGCAGATGACGGACATCGCTGATCACGGTTGGGGCGTGGAGCAGGACAGTACCTGGAGGTGGACCACTGGGCGGGACGTGCTCGGAGCGGACGTGGGACCCGAGGGACCTGGAGGCTATCTGTACCCACCCTTCAGGTGGGATTGCCAGTGGACGACACGAGGCCGCCGTCTTTTCTTCAGTTGCTGTACTTTACTTTTCAGTTGGGCTTGTATTTCCGGCCCCTTTACTTTTCTGCACTTTACTTTCCGCTTTCTGACTCTGTGTGGTTGTTACTTATAAAGGCAATGCCTTCCCTATTTACTGGGATTTTACGCCTTGGTGCTAGTCGCCAGCCCCTGGCCTATGGAAGGCGGGCTTGGGGTAGTCACGGCACGGGCCCCGAGGTCGGGTCGTGACATATCCCTCTTCATGTTTCCCCACCAATAATATTCCCTCAAATCATTATACATATTAGTGATACCAGTGGGTATGGAGAAATTGGAGATATGAACATCATATAACAATTTCATTTTTAGATCTGGTATATCAGGAACAATATGTCTCTTCCCAAATTTCAAAATCACATATTCATATATGATGTCACTCAATATCCCATCATTCATATCATTAATCTTCATTTGAATCTCCTCATCATCAACCTACGAACTTTTTATCCTTTCATGTAAAAATGGTTTGGAAACTATTGGAAAAAGTATTTATATTTCACCATCAATGATTATTCCCATATCCATTTTCACTAGATCCATGAAAATAAGATCACTTTCAACTCTCATAATGTTCAAAAATCCATGATCTATTCATCTTAATTCATTTTCCACCTTATTTTCCTTCCTTGAGTGGTCGTGTATTGTGAAATCATAATCGTAGAGTAAATCAAGCCATCGACTTTGCCACATATTGAGTTCTTTTTGTGAGAAATTTTATTTCAAACTCTTATGATAAGTATAAATCTCACATTTTTCACCATAGACATAGTGTCTCCATATCATTATAGTAAATATTACAGTATCTAACTTATTATCATGAGTAGGATAGTTTTTCTCAGGAATTTTTAGCTGTCGTGATGCATATGAAATTACTCTATCATTCTCCTAAGGAAAAAACATTGTCCTTTCATTGAGGCATCACTATAAATAACAAACCCATCATTAACTGGTGGTAGAGTCAATAGAGTAGCATTGAATAATATACATTACAATTATTCAAAAAAATAATTACATTGTTTTTTCCAAAAAAATTTAACAACTTTACGTGTGTGCTTGGTTAATGGGTTAGCCAATCTAGAAAAATTCTGGATAAAATGTCGATAATAACCTTCTAAACGAATAAAATTTCATAGCTTAGTTATACTCTCGGTGTTTTACATTCATGGATTTCCTTGTTCATTAAAGGATCAATAGATATTACATCCTTATAAACAATATTTCCAAGAAATGAATTCACATGATGCCAAAATTCACACTTGATAAACTTCCCATATAATTAATTTTATTTAAGGGTTTTGAGAATGGTGTTCATGTGATTTTGATGATCTTTACAGATTTTGGCGTATACCATCATATCATCAATAAATACATATAAAATATCATCATGATATTCCTTGAAAACAATGTTCATTAGATCTAGCAAAACAGGGGGTTCATTAGTTAGGCCGAAAGTCATTACTCTAAACTCGTAATGCCCGCAGTTACTTTGAAATGAAACTTTCAGAATATCTTCCTTCATCACACAGAACTGATGATATTCAGATCAAAGTTCAATCATTGAAAAATATAGATATCCATGACGTTGGTAGAATTAATAATCAATGTGATGTGGGAGATACTTGTACTTTATTATTATAGCATTGATCCCCCTATAGTCAATGCACAACCTCATAGATCTATATTTCTTTTTAACATAAATGATATGGGATCCCTATGGAGAAACACTAGGGAGAATAAATCCATTTTTCCTCAATTCCTATAGTTTTTTATTTAGATCCACTAATACTATTATGTCCATTATATATGAGGTCGTTGATATAGGCCTTGAACCAGAAATTAAATCAATGGAAATCTCAATTTCTCATTCTAGAAGATGTCCATGTAATTATTCTAGAAACAAATCAATATATTCTTTAAAATTAGGTATGTTATATAATTGATCATTCCTTTCCTCACACATAATTATTTCATTCTCTTCCTCCCCAATAATTGAATTTAGTCGAGCTACTGGGGTGGATCTAGATAAGAATCAGATGGTGACGTTTCTGCTCTAAAGATAAGGTACTTTTTATCATCATCGAAAATTGTAACCTCTTTCTTCTTAAAATTAATATTCAAATCATGGACGGAAATTTAATATATACTAAGGATTATATCAAATTCAATAATGGGTATGACTATGAGATAAGATGATAAATAACATTTATATGCCTGAATGTGAACTGATTCAAAAAACATTGTTGCGATTACACATCTATTAGGTTTTTTGATGGACAACTCCCTTGTTAAGTAAAATTGAAAATATCAAATTTTAATAGAAAACTATGAGGATTTTAAACAATTAAATGATCCAGAATAAAATAAAACATTTTCTAAACTCGAAGAAACCAATAAATTTCATAACACCATGTCTTTCGTAGCTTCAACCTCAGTAGTAGTGATCTCATAATCTTGGCCTTGATCAATTATCCTTTTATGAGGTATGATTCCTTGGATCCTAGGAAATTCATTTTCATAATTCCCTCTTTATATAAAATTATAGCATTCTACATTGATAACCTCTTTTGTCCCCTTGAAATCATGAGCTATGTCTCCATTTTCACCACACTTGTAACATACTCTCATTCCCTTCAGTCACATACTGGGGTATTTCATCCCACATTTATTGCAGGATGGATATTCAATGTTTCCATTCATCCCCTTTTTTATTTCTAGAGGGATCAACAGATCTCTTCTTCTCTTTCTTTTCTTTAAAGTCATACGACTTAGAGAAATTTTCTCTATCTTGATAGCACATGAGACAATATCATCGTATGATGAGAAGGATTGTGAGACTAATAATTGATGAAGAAATGGTTTTGACCCATAAAAGTATTGATCAATATTAATGATGGGGTTACGCATATAATCTTTTTCACTCCTTGATAAACTTGTATATTTAACCTCATATTTTTGTGACATTCTCGTCCTCTTTTTGCATCAGACTCAGAAATTGTCTTTCCATATATGCTCGATGGCCATGAGGAATTTTTTTTGAATAAAATATCTTTAAACTCACTCCATTATATATTGGATACTTCATAATATTCCTTTTTGTTTTGAATCAATGACCTCCATTTTTCTACATCTCTCATGAGGCGATAAACTTCCATGACAACTTCTCCACCTTTGCTACTCCCCAAAGCATGAATTATTTTCTCAATGAAATTTATACATTGCTCAACTACTAATGGATCTATACTCTCATTGAATGTTGTTGATTGTTCCTTCATTAAGCAATATAACTTTAATCCTCCGTGTTTTGGGTTAGATTGCTCCATACGGGTAAGGTTATTATTCATAACTTGGGGGAGTTGTCCTAGTATGATGATAAGATGATCAACAACAGTTGCTTCACTAGCTCCACAATAATTATCATGAGTAGGAGGTCAATCCCTACATGGATTACATGAAGTGATATAGTTTCTAATCCTTCTTCTATGAGGCATTTCTAAACAATAGAAAACACTAGATTAGTTTATAAATCGCAATACATAATTCCAATATTGTAAAAGAGTTAACAGAAATTGAACAATTTATGTATGTAATACATAATCATAAAAATGTTTTCTTTTAGAAAGTATATACGCATAATCCCATCAAAATGGTTTGTAATGAAAATTAGAATTATCCTAATCATATATCCCAAGAGTGTCGTAACCAAGAGGGTAGGATGGCCCGTTGTCATGCACCAGTACCCATTCGAGTCTAGTTCAAAGCTGTATTTTTTGGTATTACCCCTAGGTACATCTGTGATGAAGTCGCCTCTACCTGCTCGTATCTAGACATGGATGTATTTTTTAATGAATCACAAAATCTCTACAATACCAAAATTCTAGTGAGTTCATATATACTAATCCTCAACATATATCTTAGGGCAATGTTCTCTAATAAGATTTTTTTTCTAAACATTGGTTAACTGGTTTCTATGAAACTTCCCCTGATACCAACTGTAACGCCCTAACCCTAGTTACCCAGAGTTGATGAATTGTTACATAACATTGGCATGATGACAAAAGATCAGGTCTCGATGGACCGATTAGTTTAGTAGAATTTGAAATAATAGATACATTTATTATTTATACATTACATTATAAAATGAAAAACTATAACATCATAGTCTTCATAGGCCATAGTCTTATCCCTTATAGTATCCCTACAGGTCAATCATCATATACTTCTTTGAATCCTAGTTTTATTGCACCAACCACAGTTTCCCAGTGTCAGTGCATTATTACATAAAATTGGTGTTATAAAAAAAGATCAAGTCATGAAATACCGATTAGTTTAGTTTCCTTGAAAGTACGAGATACATTCCAATGTTTTACGTTACATTATAAAATTAAAATTAGAACAACATAGTCTGCATATTCCACACTCATATCTCTTAAACAATGCCTACATGTCCGTCATAATATACTTTTTCTAATCGTATAAAAATTAAAACATATAATGGGGTGAGCTCAGATGCTAAGTCAAGATATCGTTATAGCGGGAAATTTGATAAATACGCATAATCATATAAAGAGATGTAAGACTAAAATAAAATCCTTTTAAACATGAACATCATCATAATATGGAAAAGAAGAAATCAACTAATTCCCTATAATTATTCACAAGGATATTCTACTAGTTTAATAATATCATGTAATATCCATATCCACTTTCATAATATAGGAATGCATAATGCCAGACTTCATAACCACATAGTCATGGCCTTGTGCTAAGTCAAAAAATAAGATTTTCTCAAGCCCTTGTACCAAGACACTATTTGGTCTTATGAGACATGCCGATGCATCGAGAGCTATAGTGGTCTCCACCTGTCACTTACTAAGTCAAATGCATTCCTCTTATGAAAACGTTTCAACATAACATAATCATTCATATAAAAACTAACATACAAAATTCCAATACATAATCCACATACCATTAATGGTATAAAAATAACACATCCATATTCAAACAAATCAGAAAAACTTAAATACAATACGGATGTTTTGTATCATAATAAATCAACTTTAAATAAGCTCACAATCCATAAAAGGATGTTGACATTGGTGAAATCAGTAGTTTTTTAAAGAAATATCTCCTTGTAATTTGAAATAATATAAAATTCATATAATTATAGAAGGAAAAATTTATTTTAATAATATTCATATAAGAATGTATGAGAAACATCTACAATGTTATAACCACAAAAAATAGATTCACCTATCGTATAAGTTAAAATACATTCTTACCATAATTCTGTCGAAAAGCTCATAAGGTACCTTATTTGGAAAATGACAGAATGATTACTTTCAAACCATTTTATAAAAATTCAAACAATTGTATAAATGAATTTAAAACATATTATTGTAAATATTAAAAATATTTTGGAAAAAATTTTTATGAAACATGGATGTGGATGATAAAGTGGTCCCAGTAGATACTTAGGTAATAACAACCTCAGATAATAAAGATATTGTAATATTAAACCTTACCATGTACTTTTCCTCTGTCGAGGGAAGGTTAAAATCCTATATAATGGTGAAATAATTGTTCTTAAATTATACAAGAACCATATAAATAAATATTTGATCATATAAGATCTTTTAATATTGTATTCTTAATGATATTTTAGTAGTATCATCATTTCATGTGTCAACTGATTCGTTTTCCTTTATATGCTTGGTTACGTAAGCCATGTTTTTTATGGACAGGATGTATCTGATTCATATAACTATTGATATTATTTACATAAAATTTATTTTTAATCAAAAAATGAAAATTATTCTACAATGGTTATGATTGGGAATGAATCTTATCACATTCATGAGGACGGTAATTCGTACGTACGCACAAGGGGAAATATCATTCTTTTTATATTAAAATAGTATATAATCGGATTTTATATCATATATAAATAATAATAATAATGGTATATTTATTATTTACATCATTTATACTCATTATAATACCCATCCAAATGGTGAGGTGTTTGAATAACAAACTACACCAGGATGTGGAGACGGTAATCCGTACGTAGGTACGTATTGTGACATTGTCATTTATAAGATGGATAGAATAGTGAATAAGGTTGAATAATTTTTATAATAACATCACAATATATAGAATATATTTGATTTATTTTTTTGAATCAAAACAACAAAGAAAAAGTAAGTGGATGAAGAAAAGAACTTGATAGAGGTGATTAAAGTATTTAGCTCTTCTTCAGGTTCTTCCTTTTGATTTGATCAAAAGGGACTCACAGGCTTGCTTTATGACTAAAGTAAGGACTCTATGATGATGAGAGGAATGTTTATAGGATATTTGGGAAGGTTTTGGCCGATCCAAATGGATTTTAAGGTGTGAATTTGAGGGAAGGGGACGTTTCCATTTATAAGAAAGGTGAGTGCCGCTTTAGAAAAAACATGAAATATTATTTTATAATAAAATCATTTTCAGTTTATAAATTCTCAAAAATGAAATATTTAAACGATACGGTGGGTATTGGTCAAATACCACTCAAAAAATATGTTTTATACAGGTTTAGGTCATCATATAAACCTTATATTTAGATTTGACTCTTAGTTAAATAATTTTACATTTACCATGTCTCTTTGTATTTTTATATTATATGGTTAATAAACATACTATAAACATCTATGTGAACCTAAATTGGTCCATTAGTGACATATATAATATTATTTAATCATTTTGGAAGAACATTAGATTTTTAGTTATATAATACTAATTAATAATATAATATTTGTTTTAAAAATACTTTTATGACAATTTTTACACTATTTGGTATTTTGTATTTTTTAATTCATAAAGCATTATTACATAACAAAAATCATTTAATAAACCCTAATATGTAATATTAACATATAAAATTAATTGAATTCATTAAATGTCGCAAATTTGATTTATTTTTATATTTATAATATCAATTATTTTAATATTTAATTAACATGTTAATTATTTCATCATCATTGAGTCATAAATAAATTTTATTATTAAATGTCTAAAAATTATGAATAAAACACCATTATGTAGATAATATATTTATATTTCTAATGAATATTTATTGTCAAATTTATCTTATTTATAACCCTATATTAAAAATGCTTTATTTATTAAATGTTGATTTTAATTCTTTTAACTCTTCTTTAAATAAAATAATAATAAATTTTCTAATCTAATCCAAGTGAACCTAAAGGATCATATTTTATTCCTAAGGTTGTTTTTGGTCGAATTACACTTATCCAATATAATTAGGCCATGTGTTAGGGCAATTGGGATATTATTTTTTCCCATAATTACCCTATTTTCTTTTAATCGTTTTAAATATATGTAAAAAGTTATTAATCACCAAAAATTATTTTCTTATTATTGAACAAATTATTACTTACTGATATAAACCATGGGTCTCGGATTTTTGAAATTCAAATCACTGAAACATTAAAATTGTGATTTATACAAATTTACAAATGCTCTTTGGAGGTGGGTAAAAGACAATAAATAGTTCAATAAAATTTTATATATATAATATTATTATAAAATGACTCCAATGAATTAAATTGAACATATATATGTATTATGAATCTATTGTGAAATTAAATAAATTAATAAAAAATTAATTATTTAAATAAAAAATTTTGTTTTAACCAATAACGTAGTGTTTTTTCACTATTAATCAAAAATTGAATGTTTTCAGGAAAATATCGAAAATTCAACCTAATCTAATTTCAATATTCTGAATCCAAAAATGCATTCCATTTTGAATGATAAAATTTATAAAATTTCAAAAATTGGGTATTTCTATTCATAATGTATAGTTTTGTGGGTCACAATGTGTTAGAATCTCGAAGTTGCATACAATGCAAGATATTCCATTATGCAAAGGGAAATGTACCGTAGATGCTTGGTGTGTTACAATGTTCCTCCTAACATATGCACCGAAAATAACCTCAAATGACAGATAACACATATAACATGGTAGATCATATGTTGTAATCATAACATGAGAAGACATCATGAGTATTAGTAAAAAAATATATAAACATTTTTTCATTATCAAACATGGAAAAATAAGCTTTCAAATGATACTCAAGGAATCAAACATGATAAATGGTCTGACATTCTACACATGAACCCCCATGTGATCACTATCAATCATAGTCAACATGTTATTCCAATAAATATATCAAATCACGGAAAAAGAGTTCACATATAAATAGAGGATGAAATATCATCATGAGTCATTATAGATACACATGTGACCAATAATGAGGTTTTATACTTGGATACCTCATAATACTCATGTTAAAATAAAAATTCCAGGTCTCATAACTATATACACACCATACACATGTGATTTTGGAATCAACCATGGTGTCACTCATTTTAGGTCTTTTGTGGCACATCATCACACATCAATGTTTCATTTGTGATCTCGCATCAACCAGTGGTGGCTAGTATCAACCTAATTTCCAAGTGTCCATAGGGGCCTTCAGCACCTTTTCCAATTTCAATATTCATGTTAACAAAAATTAACTAATATTAAAGCATCATTAAATAATATATAATAATAATTCATAACTCACTATGAAAATATGGTTTTCTATCCCATTGGTGGAGAACCGCATACCAGACACCTATAATTGTGTATAAATTCTAATATGTCGAGTACATGTTACCACCAACCTTAATTAGAGATAAATATATTCCTAGAAAATATTAATATCATTCTCAGAGTCACCCAAGTCCACTCATATTCCATTGATCGACAGAGGTTCTAGATCATTCCCAACCATTACAAAATAAAATAATTAACAAAATTATTATTAATTATTTAATTACATGGGCCACTATATAAAATTGGGAATGGAATACATGTTTATGGACTTCAAGAAAACATAACCCAGTTAGAATATGGGAAACCCATCAACAGATTTTATGGAACATGATTCAGACACCACTTTATGAAATAACCCTATAGTGTGGAAACAAGACCTAAAAAAATTTAGTATACTTAAATTAATAAATATAGAATATTTCAACTAGTAAAATTACTTCATCAAAAATACCAAAACCAATATGTGTTTATCCCCATATGAAAATTTCATTCCATACAGATCCAAGGGATTTTCATCCTTAGAAAAATCCATTATTATATGCTTTATTTTTCATTTGATTTATATAATCATGATAAATCCATGATAAATATATGAATGAAACATTAAAGACAATTGGTAAAATATTGGGATCACCATGGAAATAACATATTAAGTGGAATCCATCATAATAAATTTATATTTTATTAATGAAGGAATAATATTAGAGGATCTCTCAAAAGGAAAAACCTCAGATTCTACTTCGAAATTCTTAGAATTTATTAAGGGGAATAAAATGTGAGGTCTCTGGAACAATAATTTATTTTTAAAACATATGTAAAACTTCCCAGGAGAAGATAATAGTGTAAAACAAGGTGTCACATTGATAGATTTCATAGAAAATACATTACTAGGCCAAGAAAACATTTTTCATGACCTGAAACTATATGTCACACAATAATTTCACAATAATAGCCTCCTGAACCAATTTTCACAAATTAAAACATTTATGGAAACCATGTTGACACCCATCAAAATTTGAAAACCCTATTGATGATTTTAAAAGGAAAATATTATACCTTTAATATTTCTATGCCACTGAGAACTCCTCCAGTGGGCTCTTAGACCCCGATTAATCATCCAAGCCTTGAACCACATCTAAAAACATAACTTTTTATTATTAAATCATCTATAACCTCATTTAAAATCACATTTATCAAAAAAGAATATTAAAAAATAATGTTTGAAACATCCATTGGAAATTTCAACCCATAATAGTGTAGGTCGTTACAATATCCGCAACACAGATCTTCTCAAACTCAAGAAGTTGTGGTGGCATTAAAAACATGCCTCTTTATCTTTTATGATGATTATTAATATGTAAATATAAGAGTTCAAATCCAAAACCCATATCACATCCTGAATAATGTGTTAATTTTCAAAATCTACCACACACTTACTAAATTAATCTAGGGATAAATAGCATGATCTGAGATTAATTCTCAATGAAATCCACATGAACACCTTGACGATGCCACAACACACACATTTACTGGTATATAGAGAAAACTACCATTTGTTTTTTAGAATTACGGTGCTTCCACCATAAGACACCACTTTTCAAGGCCAATTCACTAACCATGATACACACCACCATATGAGTCACATACCAAAAAAACAAACCGATGGTCCATTGACCTAATGACCATGATCAACATGACATTTAGAACAAAAATAGCCTCTACTATTTCCAAAATCAAGAAAGAACAATAGTTGGACCTCCACTAGCTAATGTTTCTCAAAATGATGAGTCACACCACCTATTAATCCTCAAAATAAATTCTTGGATCAAACACATAATACCCACTAATTATCCCACATGGAGGGTCTCAGTTTTTTTATAAACATCAACAATATTTTTATATTATTTTAATGTATTTTTTCCCAAAAGAAACATCACATCATTGAACTAGATGGTTAAACACCTAAAACAGGTGAAAAAAATTTGTTTCACCCCCAAAAAATGTAAAAAATTATTTAATAACCTAATTCACCCCCAACACAATGTTATGAAATTGAGTTTTACCCCTAAAAATTTCATTCTAATCGTGGTTTAAATGTTGATACAAATAATAAATCCTTGATCACAGACCATGAAAACAAGTTTCACCAACCTATAATACCTGATGTAATCTATCCTTTCCTAAAAGTTCCAAGATAATTTCATACACTGTATAATTTCCCAAAACAAGGATCTCAATGCAGTTCAGTCCCAATACATTGACGATCACGTGGAACACTATTTGGTAATTTTACACCCATATAACATCAAAGGTTCAATGCCTAAGAAATCTAAAACGACAAACCATCGATCATGAAGCCTTGATCGATATGAGATGTACATAATTTATTCCAACATACCTAATTATGTATAAACATACTCTGAAAAAAAATTTCATGTATTTTCATCATCTTCTTTCACTATCCATACAAAATCTCAATCATCTATAAACACACCAATGATCTGACAACCTCCCAGTTCACACTAATTTTCTACCAAGTCAAATTCATAAATTTGATTTCCATAAAAATATATGTCCAAAACAAACAACATACATTAAAAATATAATAATATTTTATTAATTCCACTACCTATTCTTATCTAGAGTCACACAATTGTCTAATGGATAATATTATATAAACCCCAAACCCTCTCAGATAAGAGTCCATTTTCAAAGTTTATAGGTTGATGCTCTCCATTATAGTAGAATATTAATTATCACTTACAACATATGTGTTGGTTTTCCTAATACATGAATATTAATCACCAAGAAAGATCACTATGTGTGACTTATTATTCAACTAATTCCCAATAAAAACACCACACATGGTGAAAAACTGGATTATGAAAAATGAAATCCACTATATTCAATGATCTATTAATATTGTGACTAATTTTTTCATATAACTTATGTGTAGTTTTTAAACATTAAACTTGATATTTCATTTTTCCTTTTTCAAACAGCTATGTCAAACCAAAAATCTCAACCAAGGGTAACACTGAATGGATTTTATTAGCGACCTACAATAACTTTTCGATTTCAGTTTATCCATAAAACCATTAACAATCATATCTATCAGCTAACCACCCTACCTCCAATGGTTCCAAAATTCTTACACAACCACAAAATTATTACTAACATGTTGTGTAAATCATAAAATCTCATGTAAAAAATAATTATTTACTACCATCTAGTGATTTCTATCATTTCATGAACCTATATGATGGATTAATAAACCATAGAAATTATCCTTGCACCACATGTTTTTATCTCTACCAAACTAGAGCACCCAAAATTCTACATTTTAGAAAATGAAACAACCTATTATCTTGTTTATCCATACAAAACCCAGAATATGGGTTACATCTCATTCAATTATACATCCAAAACTCTCCAAAATTAAACATTTCTTCACGATTACTAAAAATGAGGGTTCTTAATACTCCTGGGATGAATGGAAACTTCAGAATACCCTGTTAGTAGACTTTCCACACATGTAGAGAGTGTTTCTATCAATGAGATGTTCCATTCCTCATTAATTTTTACTATTCCATCGCACTTTGGTTACACCCAAGAAGTATGAGTCACCAAACTTCAAGTAATAATGGATTATTTTCTAATGCCTTAATGTCTTATAAAAATCATCATAAGGATTCATGAGATGTTACAACTTACAAATAATCATATATTAACCTCCAAAAATACATGTTATTACATATTCACTTCTATAATAACCACATCAAGTGTTCTTATATATATATATATTGAGTTTGATTAAACAATATTCTAATAGGTGCTATATGTAAAACTCCTTATAGAATATATTTTTCTCCTTCATTAAGTGAATCCATCAAGTGGTTTCTCACATAAGGATCATCACTAAGGAAATTAAATAATTACAATGAGAAAATAAGAACATTACACCATCATTAAATAGACGAAATATGTATGCAATGGTGTTATTGATGAAAACATCATCCCCACCTTGGTAAACATTATCATAGTATTGTATGAACAACTATTAGAAATATATAAAAAATAGTCAAGAAAATAACATAAAATATAATATATTTCATAAGAAACCTATATGAAAAAGTAAATGAATATGATGAAACTTTCCAATATGAACAAGAGTAAAATACTTATGAAATCACATCCTTAAAATATCATGTATGTCACATGAGGTGAATGTATATAGAAACAATATAATCCATAACCTTCAATCTTATGCCCTGGTAACAAGTAATACCTTGTGAAAAGATTTTTGTGATGAAATTTGTTGATTCCCATCAAAAGATAAGAAACATATTTATGTATGACTTATACGAACTCCCAAAAACTAGAAATACAATATACATAATGGCACTAATACCATTTTGTATCATCACTACAATAATCAAATAGGTCTCATCCAAAATTACCTGTGTCCTTGGCTGAACATACTTGTAATCCAAAGGCCACTGACTAGTAGTGAGCGTCATGACTGGAACAATGTTAAGACTATACCACCTATTAGATTAAACAATAATGATAATATATATATATATATATATATTAATATCAATGTTAGTAGATAATAACAATATATAAATAGTATGAAAGAATGAAGAAATAACTGACTAAATCTAACTATAAGGAACTAGTATCCCATTAGGCTGATCACAAATACAAATAAGTGAAGAACAATATTTAAGGGGATCTTCTCCCACTCTAATTCACATATCAACCAAGTGTCATGACTCATAGTGAGATCTCCCACAAGATTATCAACATAGTCCCTAGCCCAATCTATACCTACAACATGTGAGAGCATCATGGGTACCCAAGTTACATGGTCTCATTTAGAGTTTTCTTACAAAATAGTTGAGAACCATCAACATGATTCACTACCCACCGATTAATATTTATTGTATGTTCATATGATAATATCCTAAAAAATAAATAAGTAAAACATAATTGCATAAGACTACTGTAAACACCAATGTCACACAAGTAATAATAATTATTTGTCGAGCAGTAATGTACTTAACAGGACACCCTGAACCCCAACTGTACCATATAGAGTTACATTTCGGAAGGGTAATCATAATACATGTTATGATTAACCCTGATAGTGAGTAGAAATAGGACACTAGGCTAGTCACACACCTCCAAGAGATCATAAGACATCTACTAAGATCAGAACACCAAATCATTATATCCCATCTCCATCACACATACCCCAGCCATATCAAGACATAAAGTGAGATATATAACCCAAATTATATTTTATTGGCTCTATCATGAGTCAGGACTCCATAATGATGTACCATGTCTATGCCTTAGGTTAGTATTATGGGCCGTTATGCCCATAATACATAGTAAGGGTTAGGCCCTCTAACCATCATGACCCTTACATATCATCATGTCTATCTTTATAATCATCATAATTCATGTGCACTTCACCTCTATGGGTTATAGAACACATGACAGTTCACCTATATGAAGAGCCACGAAAAAACTGTAGTGTATGAAAAAACACATAACATGGTAGTGGAAATAAGGCAAGAGTAACCTGGTATAACATCATATGTATTAGTAGAAAAATACAGATGCATTTTGTCATCATGATAAAGGGTATGATAATCTAAATTAGATACTAATGACATAAAACATTATAAAAATCCCAATGGGTACACATTCTACCACATGAGATTGCTATCAAACAGGGTCAACAATTTATGATAATCACAATATAGAAAAAGAATACACATTCACAATTTTTGTGGAAAATAATTATGATTAATAGTTGTTACACATGTGATCAATGAAAACACTATCGTTTATTATAACTCAGAATATTCTACGTATTATCATCAGGCATGGTCTCATAGGTCGACAAAACCATCAAATATGTGTTATAGGCATTAAAAAAATCTTATGGGCTTTATGTCACACGTAGAACATTAGAACAATTATAGGTCTCTATGGAGTCTAAGGCACTCATATGTGATCAATAATCAATAACTTCTATCAAGTTCCAAGAATTTTAAAAAGGGTATACCAAGGTTCTCATCACTTTTTCCAATTACACTAAGCCTAGTTCTCTTATTTTAATATGGGTCAAACCACATTACTTAATTAAGAACACTTTATTCTTATAAATTTTTATGAAAATATATGTTATTTAACCAAGCGATAAAACCTCTAAAACATGGAAATAGAAATTCATAACTACCAAAATGTTATATTAAAAGGGACCACCTACTGTAAAGGTATACAAATCCAAGATATGAAAATCGTAATAGATTTGAACGAGTCACACAAGTCCATTCCTCCTCAATTTATTGCCAAAGGTTCTTTCTCTCGCCCAAGAATTTAATTTTCTGTAATTATAACCAAATTAAAATTATTTAATTAATTTAAAGTAACCTCATATTCTAAATCTAAAGGTATACATACTTAATGAAATACTGAAGAAATCACATAGTCGGAACAATAACCATCAATCCACGGAAGGTCTATAACTGATATCCAACTTCATTATGGAAAAAATCCCTATCGAACAATAACATGGAATTATTATTCTAAATATAAATATTTTTTATTGTTTTTAAGATTTAAATTGTTGAAAAAAATTCAATAAAACAGAAATCAACATAAAAAATTCATCATACTATTATATCCTCTTTTCACATCGATCCAATGTCTAATCATCCATATAAAAACCCTTCATGATCTTGTTGGATTTCCACCCAATTTCCCTAATTGGGGTCAATAAATGATCAGTAGAAGAATAATATTCAAAAAGAAAATTGGTATCATATAGGGATAAAAGATTGTATGATTTACAATGTGGGATCCATTACAACAATTGGATCATCGATCGTTGATGGAATGAGATCAATGGAGCTCCAGGAATCGAAAACCTCCCATTTAAATCAAAATTCCCATACGGTATTTGGGGGAACAGAATAAGAAGATTTGAGAGATATATTATCTCTTGAAAAAAAAAATACATTTACCAGTGAGTATTTCATACTTTAAATCATTACTTCAGGTCATGGGATTTCGGGTAAGAAGAATTTATCGGGCCACACCAACACGGGACAAAGCATGACACTATATATCACAGTGTGATTTTGAAGGTATAGAACCCCATCCTAATTTTCACAGATTTTAAAATATTTTGGGAACCCTAAGAAGACACATTATTTCACTAATATCATATATTTGATGTGAATAGGATTATGCTACTCCTTTCATGAATCTCGGGCCCCATATATTCAACTGATGTCCACCCAAACGACTAGTTTGTTAGCCGAGCCTTGAACCCCATACGAAAACACACTATAGAAATCATAAATCATTCATAAGGCCATTATTATTACTGTTTCACAATGATAACCAATTAATAAATTAAAGTATAAATTTTCCATGAAGGATTATAATACGTAATAGAGTAGGCCTTTACTTCCATCTTTGGTGACAAACCATGTAAAATATATTGTGTTATGTATAATTTAGTATCTATAATTCTTGTGGTTTGATTGTGTTTGAATAGGAATGAACCATTTATCATAAAAGGTGATGGTTTTCAAATATAAAATGTGTAAAAATAAATAAATAAAATCCATAAAACATTTTTACACTGATTTATCCCCCTCTTAATATAATTACAAGATCCAATGGGAACTTCAATTACTATCATAGTAAATGTTACACCCATAATTGGATCAACCACATTATACTTGTAGTTTTTATTATATATTTATGAATGGTAAATATAAATTTTAATAACTAATAGAGTTACATAAGATTAAAAATTATGTTCTTTTATTAATTAGTTATAATAAAGTGGATTCTAAGAATTCCTAATGAATAGAAAAAAGATATAGGCAAAATATCTGAGAAAAAAATTAAATAATAAATAGGGTAAATAAAAAACTAAATGTAGTAAGAGTGGGAGTCTATCAAAAATATCAATTATATTAGTTGATAATTACCCTTTTGATATGTTTCCGGTAATAATGAGGTTTATTGTATTCAATCACTTTGTGTTTTTTATTCATATGTTAATGAATATACAATGAAAGTTCATATAAAAGTGGTAATTTATATATTTCAATTTATAATGGGACTATATAATGAAAATCTATAGTTTTGGGAGGATTATTAGCATATGAAGAAATCTTTAACAATGGATCTTCTAAGATGAAAACATCCCACACTAATTTTTTAATCTAAAGACGACACAATATTACATTTTAATGAACAAATACCCCAAGATGAGGAAGATTTGAAATGAAAATTTAATTATAATGTAATGTCCATGACAATTCACACTGAGGTGATTCATACACTTGAAGACCATAATTAAGGTATCCTATGTTTTAAGAAATTTATATTGGAAATAAAATATAATTAACGATTAAATCTCATTGAAGATGATTCATAATGATCTATTTTTGAAAAAGATAAGTGATACATGAATTTGAGAACCATATATAACCTCTATAAATGATTAATTATCCGAGCTAGATATTAAAAAAATGATAATTAATGGGATGAATAATTATTTACTAGATACAATACAAATTCCTTAAGTTATTCATCCAAAAATTAAGCGTAAATGTGAAAAATAATCAAAATTAGTTTATGATGAGAATATACTCTTATCCTTATTTAAAATTAATTATAATTCAAATTTAATAATCATGAATTTCCATAATTTGAGACATATTAAGCTTCAGATAACCCAAATAATACAAAGTGTATTTTTAAAAATATACTTATTTCGGTCTAGAATCAATCAAGTGGTAATAAGGGAGTGAGGTATCTATATATATATATACATAAAGATCATTAATACAAGTAACCCTTTTCCCTAATGTTTATATTTATTAAAATGCTATTTCATTTTATAATATAGGTTCCAAAAAAAATTATTTTCAAACATGGGTGGAAAAATTATGAGGAAAAATCCACTATATAATCAACTTTGGATGTATAAAAAAGTATTAATTATTGTTTCATACATAATTATAAAAAAATGTATCAGATTTTCCAAAACATTATTATGTCAAATACCAAAAACATTTACAATAGAAGAAGATATCATGTTTTGTCCGATCATTTTTATGCGATTGGAAATTTGGGAACATGTACAATGATTTTTAGAATAATGAGTCAAAATATGAAAACTAAAAAAAACCTTGTTTTAGTTGGGATAAGAAAATTTTAAGAGATATCCTGAAAGAAATTTATAATACATAAATAATCATGAATATATAAAACAATAATGGATTTGATTGTATTTGGGACTTCTGTAATTATTAAAAAAGCAGTGGTCACAATTATGATGACTGTGGGCATGTACCATCCATTCACTATGCATATATTAAAGAGAATAAAATACCACAATAAAGGAAAAGGTGGATAATAAAAGAATAAAATCATTACATGTTGTATTAGTAGAAGAATTCAGACAATAAAAATATAAATCCGACAATAACCAAGAAGAAAGTTAAAATCCTTGTCACACCAAAGAAAATATTCTTCTCTAATGGATGAACATTTCATATCATTAATCTTTTAAAATAGTGAATAAATTCCAATGTTAGTGGAAATAAGATAAAAAATAAAAACAAATAAATCATTGAAAAATAATTAAATGTTTGATTTGGTGGGTGAAATTAAAGATGCAAAATTTAATTTTCACGAGAGGTTTCAAAAAATGGATAAACTATAGAATGATGTAGATACATAGGAATGGTTAATAATGTCTGGGTTTATTACTGACAAATTTATAACAAGGATTCTGATACATTATATTACTATTGAATCAAGTGGGAATAAAGAAGTTTATTCTTGTTTGAAAGATTCTATTGTGAAGGAGTATAAAAAAAGAATAAGTCTGTGAATGTACTAAATGAATTCCTTATAATATGAAAGGATCCTTTTTAATTGTCTATACTGTTTGAGAATACAACGAAAAAGTTCACTTCTTAATATTGTGAAGAAGCCTATTCCATCTAATATTAATTATGAATACATAATGAAGTCCATGTTGTTTATAAATTAAAAACTATTTAATGTCAAAGATAGAGAAAGAAGGAAAGGTTTTCATTTATCTTGAGCTGTTTTGAAAGAATTTTTTGTGTTGAGAAATAAATCTCATTCTTTCTATTCTAACTAAAAAGAATAAAACAACCACTTTATTCCCATGTATATTTTTTATTACCATTATGTAGGGGATTTAAGGTCAACTATTTATTTTGGTGAAGTCCTGAAGAAATTAATACAATGAAAAACAAATTATACAGTATCCAAGAATATATCCATCATAGAGAACATTCTTTCAATTGGTGACATTTTTTATCTTGACATCTCATTAATTTATATAATAATTTTTCTTGTAATTATTTTTTTCAAAAAACATCCATGATGATTTAGATATGTGAAGTTCATCTATCTTGGATGAGTGAATATGAACATAGGGAAAATTAGAATACGTCAACTAGTATCATATAATCAATTGATGTTCTGGTAAGTGTTATATATATTTATTTCAATTGTTTATATTTTGTAAAAAACTTATCATTGAAAAGTTAGGTTCTCCTATCTTTTTGTTCAACATTAATTCTGAAATTGAAATTTTGAAAAAAAAATATACCAAAAAAATAAAAAAGGTTTGAAAATGTGTGAGATAATATTTTACTTGAATATTTTTATTCTATTTATTTATTTATTTGAATTTAAGAATATATTTGAAATTTATTTTGAATAACCCCTAAAATAATTTTTTAGAGTTTGCATCACACACAAAAAAAATTATTGACAACATTTCTATCTAGATTTTTCATAGTTTTATTCTACACCATGTTATCCCATTTATAGATAGATATTATTAATTTATGACTTATTTCATTAGTAAAAATAGAAAAATACTTCACTTAAAAATATCAATTTGAATGTTGCATTTGGTGAAATATTTTATGGAATGGGGAGTTCAATGAAGAGAAGATTAAATGTTCATTTGTTGTAGAATGTGATTATTTAAATTCCTTTATTCGTACAACTTTACATTTTTTGTTTATATGGGGGAGAGGGAAACAAAGTCATTATTATTAAATTTTGTATTTAAAAAATTCAATGGGGAAATTGAAGAACCCAAATAGATTGAAATATTTATGTTATATTTTTTCTCAACAATTTCTTTATGATGGAATTTCAATTTAAAAATGATTGAATCAATTTTAAATACTCTTATAATCATTAAGTGGTTACCAAATTATTATTCATTAAAAAAATATTCATATGTTATAAATTTTGTTGATAATTGAATAGGTGTTGTTTTAAATAAAATAACATTAATTTTGAAAATTCCATAGCTTTTCATAATGTCCAAGATACGTGCTAAATTATTTTGGAGGATAAAACCATGATGAGTTTTTACATTAAATAATGAAACATTTATTATGATAATTAGAGACCTAGTATAGATGTCACATACATATTCTAATTTCATAAAGATAGTTGAATTTGATTAGAACACTTGAAAAAACATTGTGATGATGTTGTTTTTAAATCATCATTATTTTATGGAATTAATGAAGTGGAGATGATATGAAGATGTGTGGATTTGAAATTTAAATTACTATAATCCATGGTTAAATCTGTTGTGGAATTTATGTGATTCAATAAAAAAATTAATGATAAAATTTTAATATTATGTTGATAATTTGTTTAAATTTTTGGATAGTGGAATCCTTATGATTTATATTATATGTTGGAACATACATAGTTTTAATTAAGTATATGTGTAGGGGCTTTATTAAAAATAATCCAAACATCCACGTTATGGAGTAAGCTCAATCATTCACATGTGATGTAATGACCCAAAACTAATCATACAAAAATACTATCTCTAAATAGATGAATACTAATTATATAATTTAACAATACCCTCTATAATTTTTAGGTCTACTGTCTTTTGAAATTTATATACCTAAATAAATGGTCTACAATTGATCTAGAACATATTCTACTATTTTATATATAATAAGCACCATTGTTAAGAATATCAAACATAATACTATTCACCATAACATATGGAAGTGAAACATAATAAATGGTGATATCATATTCTCAGTAAGGGTAAACAAGGTGGATATCAATATATAATGAGAATAAGTGCATGAGTACCTATGAATGAAAATATAAAACTATTATCTCAAATAGATTCAATACCTAAAGGGGGAGAGAATCAGGGTATGATAGGGTAAAATAATTTCCCCATAGGATCTTATTTCATCATGAAACAAAATAGTATATTGTCCCTTTCCAATAAAAATCTGTGAGTAGAATTGAAATCCTTAACAAGATACATAAATATTAATTGGTTCACCATCACTAGGAAACATCCAAGAAGAATACAAATGCAATGTTCCTACATACAAAATCCATTAAAGTTCACTAATAATTCAAATTTTACAGTGGAATCACTATCCCCCTTGGTTTACAAATAATCACAGTTTGAAAGATAACTTCTCTCTAAAAGAAAGTGTTATCATTTATCCTTCATGTTTTATACATTTTGACCATTTGAATCCACATTTTATGTACCTCATTTGGTGTATCATAATATTCCACTTTCATCCACTTGATTAATACAGTCTAACAAAATATTTACTAATAAATACATTCTCAATATCATCACAATGCTCCCTGATTTCTCAAATATCACACAACCTCCTCAAAATAGGCCAATTCTACCCATGAATTTTCTTATGTCATGAACTACACAAATTTCACAATGCTTATAGAATTCATTAAACTCATTCCTTTAGTAAATGTTAATTAGGATTCATGAAGCTCCTTCCTTCCACAAATATCAATTATCCTTCACGAAGATCCTTTCATAAAATATCACTTTATATTTACGAATTTCATTACATTCATGAAGCACCAAAAATTTGGTTAGCTTACAAAACCATGTATAACATCCGTTTATTCGTTTTTTTTAAATAATAACCTTCCCAAATAACCTGTGTGAATTCAGAACCATTGAATTTTCATTTACCCTTTCACTACTCAAATTAGGGGGTTAATGGAAAATTTATAGGCATTGAATCCCTTTCTCAAAGATTTCATGATCACCACTGTCACGACCCGCCTTCACCAAAAGGAGGGAAGGGTCAGCAGATTGCCAGGCTCTTCCTTCTTTAAGTTGAAGGAGAGATAATGACCCCCGAAACCCGCCTTCAATAGGTCCCGGAGTGGCGACTAGCACCAAGGGTATAGAAAATTCTCCCAATGGAAGGAATTACCCTTTGTATTTTATAGGATCAAAAGATAAGGAGAAGAAAACCCAACAACACCAAGGTAGAAAGAAAAATAAAGCTAAAAGTAAACCATTCCCACATGCATGTTTCAAAAGTGGAAGCCACAATGTGAAAAAAGGTGACTACAAGGTAAGTACCAAAAAGAAAAAGAGAAACAACTGCAACTGCTCCAAAAGTCCGAGCTAGTAAGGTCTTGCGTGATCCCCGAAGTCCTCCTGGAAACCTGAAAGCAGTTTTATATACGTAGGGTGAGTATACAAGTACACTCAGTAGGTAAAACCAAGAATCTCGTGAACAAGTAGGGGAACGTACTAAAGTCCCGTGAGAAAAAGAGTAAACTAAACACCTAACAAGGCAAACTATCCATCCCAGGCCTCACCAAGGCTCACTCCCCAAATAACGCAAGTCAAGTAATATATGTAATAAGAGAACATCTATGTTTGGGTACCCTGCGCCACTTTCCCACTGGTTATTGAGACATCCTACGCATCAGACCAATCCCGCCATTCTCACCGCAGTCCCACTGCCACACCCACCCGCACACACCTGGGCCACAACCACACGCAGTCCCACTTCCGAAATCCCGCCCGCACACACCTGGGCCTCAACCGCACGCAGTCCCACTGCTGAATCCCGCCTGAACACACCTGGGCCACAACTGTCACATGTAACCATGCCTGCAAACACCTAGGCCAGAACAACCACCACCACGCCCGAAGACACCTGCGCCTCATCCCGAAGACACTTGGGAAACCACCTGCCGCACACACCTGGCCAACCACCACAACACCCCGCCCGATGGTTCTTGGGCTAATAATGGACTTCAGGCCATCACAGCCTTCCCGAAGGTACTTGGGCTATCCGTGAAAGGGTGCAGAAAAGGAGCTAATAACCAGCCACTAAGGATAGTGTTGGGAAAAACACCCTTCCCCCATAAATGGGGGTTGTTCGGCACTAGGTGCTCAACTTGGGTGGGGCACGAATAAGAAACAAAAAGCTACAAGTATAGATATAGGTAACAAACACTCACCCAAATCTTAGGTTTTCCTAGCCAACCTATAGAACACAACACCACTGCGTCCGAGTCACAGTTCACGACCCTTGACCACAAAACCCATTTGTCCCATTCTTGTTTCACGTTCAGTTAAAAATGTTCAATTGATTTTAAGCACTACTGGGCAACTACCATAAGCATAACCAAAGAAAGTGTCAAAGCATGGATCAACCAAAACACTCACACCCAGTTCTGCCAACAGAGGATCTCTCCCCAATTTGTGATAAAAACTCACAACCACCGAAACCATACCAACAGGGAATCCCATCCCCAAATTCACACAACCACCAAGAGTTTAAAATAACAGGGGATCCCATCCCCTCCCACATTTCCAGCAATCGGCCCGAAAGGAAAACAACCAACTACCACTACCAACACTAGTCAGGGATTTTCAGATTTAAACGGCTTAACACACTCCATTATTTCAAATTCCGTGTGTTCTAGGAGTTATCACAGAAGGGTTGATCCTGGTGCTTTCAACTTATTCAGCCGGGCATACGTGATTAACCAATTTCACAGCAGGAGTTCAAAATTTCAGAAACCCATTTAACACATCACGAGGGGATTCATCAATTCACATACAACGACCACCAACGACCTCAATTTTCAGAAAAAATGAACCATCACAACTAAAAAGGATGATCACAAGATAAAGCATAACAACGATCACAACTCCTTCCCCTTCTTTCTTTAGAACTTCGTTTATTATCTTCATTAAGGTTCGGTTCAACAAATTCCATAGGAACAAAATAACTCCCACCCCGCATGATACATCAAGGTGAGAGATGAGAGAAATTCCCTACTTGTTGATAGATGATCGACGTTTAGGCCGGGGGCACGGAACATTACGGATAACGATGTGGTGGTCCCTATGCACCAGAAGAGCCACGATCGAAGAAGGGGGAAACCACGGCCTAACCCTTAATTTATAAGAGCCGGGGACGGTTGAGGTGAAAACGCGAAACCACGTAAGACGTGGAAGTTGTGGGTTGACCATGCGGCTTGACTCATCATTAATGGTGGTGGGTGGTTTAAACCGACTCATGAGTCGATTCAGTATCTAATTAAAACTTTTGTGCGCGTTTCGGGTCTTTAAGACATTTTCTTTTCTTTTAAACGAGGCAGAATAGGGTTTAAAACCCTATTTGCGGAAAAGGAGCATTACTGGAACACTTGGCAAGGTCGGGTGACGTCGGCCGGTTCCGCCGATCGGTCACACCGATCGGTCTCACCGATCGGCACCCCTTAAGGATCCGGATTTTGGCAAAGGAAGGGACCAAGGGGGGTCTGGGTCATCACATCAGATACCTCTTAAACGATTCTCGTCCTCGAGAATCACAAAAAACCAGAAGGAAAGAGAGGTTCCGAACAACCATCTTCGAACGATACCTCTTAGGAGTGAACCTCTGCTAACTAAAAACACTCCCCTATCCAGAACCAAGCAACATACCATGCCAAACCGCCCGGTCATGTGGGTTTGGGGAGTTTCCCTCCCCCATGTCAAGATATTATCTGCTTTGGGTGGCACTGACTCGCCCGCACGGGTTTAATCGCATCCACCTTAATGCGTCTTGATTAGGGGTTGGGTTCCCTCTTCCCTTTAGTCGGGGCTTTTCACACACAACAGAGGAAATAAACTAATACATTTCATAGCCAAAATTCAAACGTTCTACCACAACAGGTACAAAAGGAACAAAGCTCAAAACAACCCGGGGTATTGGGCACGCATCTGTGCTTCCCTCTCCCACATGCTCTCTTCTAGCCTGCCATGTCTCCACAACACATGAACCAAGGGAATGGCTCTCCCTAGAAGCACCTTCTCCTTGCGATCCTCGATCATCATTGGTTTTTCCACAAAGGTTAAGCCGTCCTCGATGTCCAGTTCACCCCAATCAAGGACGTGTGAATCATCATGCAGATAACGACGGAGCTGGGATACTTGAAAGACATCATGTATCCTTAGCAACGGCGGAGGTAACGCTAGCTGATAATCCATTTCGCCGACCCTCCGCAACACTTCGAAGGGTCCGACGAATCTAGGGGAAAGCGTACCCCCCTTGCCGAACCTCTGTTGCCCACACCGCGCGGAGACCTTCAAGAACACGTGGCCCCCAACCTCAAACTCCAAGGGCCATCTCCTGGTATCAGCATATGACTTCTGTCGGTCCTGGGCCACCTTCATCCTTTCCCGTATGAGCTGAATCTTCTCTTTCGTGTTCTGCACCACCTCCGGGCCAAGGATGCCTGCCTCTACTACTTCGGTCCACACACAGGTGAACGACATGGCCTCCCGTACAAAGCCTCAAACGGGGCCATACCGATGGTAGAGTGGTAGCTATTATTGTAGGAAAACTCTACTAGAGGCAAGTATCGCACCCATGACACTCCTGAGTCCCGAACACATGCCCGTACCATATCCTCCAAGGTCTGGACGGTTCGCTCCGTTGTCGCAAGTTCAAATCCCGCTGGGAGAAGATATACTTTAAGCTTTTGTGATCTGTGAAGACCACAAAGCATTCCTCGATGAGGTAGTGCCACCATAACTTTATCGCAAAAAACGACCGCTGCAAGCTCCAGGTCATGGGTGGCGTAGTTACGCTCATGGGGGCGTAGCTGCCTGGACCCGTAAGAGATCACCCCTTGTTGCTGCATCAACACGCATCCCAGGCCCTGTCCTGAAGCATCACAAAATATCTCATAAGACATCCCTTCTTCTGGTAATCTCAACACTGGGGCACTAACCACCTTTTCTTTTAGGTAGCTGAAGGACGACTCGCATTGCTCGCTCCACACGAAAACCTGGTCCTTCTTGGTCAAATCCGTCAAAGGGGCTGCTACTCGGGAGAAGTTGGGTACAAATCTCCGGTAGTAACCTGCCAGTCCGAGGAAACTCCGGACTTCCGCCACATTCTTGGGTGCTTCCCATGAAAAAACTGCCTCAACCTTTGATGGGTCGACTGCTACCCCCTGCTCAGACACTACGTGCCCGAGGAAGTGCACTTCTCGTGTCCAGAACTTGCACTTTGACAACTTCCCGTAGAGCTGGTGTTGTCGGAGGACTTCCAAAACTGTCCTCAGGTGCTCTGCATGGTCCTCTTCTGACCTTGAATAGATCAGGATATCGTCGATGAATACCACCACAAACCGATCTAGGTACTCCCTAAAGATGGAGTTCATAAGCCCCATGAACACGGCCGGGGCGTTCGTAACACCAAAGGGCATGACCACGAACTCGAAGTGCCCATACCTTCACCTGAACGCCGTCTTCGGGAAGTCGCTATCCTTCACCCTCAGCTGGTCGTATCCGGACCGCAGGTCGATCATCGAGAGCCATCCTGCCCCTTTCAGTTGGTCAAAAAGATCATCTATCCTTGGGAGAGGGTAGCGATTCTTGATCGTCACCTGATTCAACCTCCTGTAGTCGATGCATAGCCTAAAACCTCCATCTGACTTCTTTGCAAACAAGACCGGAGCACCCCACAGTGACGCACTTGGACGAACATAACCCCTCTTCATCAGATCGGAAATCTGTATCCGCAACTCCCGTAGCTCCAAAGGTGACATCCGGTAAGGAGCCATCAAGATTGGTCGAGATCCGGGCTGTAGGTCTATCCCGAACTCGATATCACGTCGAGGGGATAGAGTCGTCACCTCCTCAGGAAAGACGTCCATAAACTCACGGACGACCTCTGGAACTTCCACCATTTCCGCATCTATTGACTCTACCGTCAGTTCGGTCAACAAGGAGAGGAGAGGTTCCTCCATCCTGTTTCCCTTCGGACAGCTCCGCTCTCCGATGAAGGTAACACGCTGGCCGTCCAAACCGGAGAACAACACCCTTCTTTGGAAACAGTCAATGACGGATCACACTGAAAATAGCATGTCGATGCCTAGGATGACATCGTACGGCTGAATCTGTAGCAGAAGGAGATCCCCAACCGACTGATGTGGCCCTAACATTAGTCTACATCCCCGACAAACGAACAGCAAGTCGGTCTGACCTCCAACTGGTGTGCTCAACACCAGGGGCACTGGAAGTCTCTCGGCATCTAGACCCAAGGCACGGGCTAGACTGGGTGCAACAAAGGAGTGCGAAGCTCCTGTATCGAACAAAGCATAAGAAAGAGTGCTAAACACATTGATCGTACCTCGAACAACATATGGCCCTGTTGGAACTGTTGCCTTTACGGTGTGTAACTGTCCACGCCCAGCTCCCCTTCCCCTCGGTTGTCGGCCACCTCCTCGACCACGCCCTGGTCGAGGTCCCTGGGGAGCGCCCTGAGGTCGGCCTCCTCCTCCTATGTCTGCCTGTGGAGGAGCGGGAGCTCGCTGTCCCTGCTGCTGCTGCCGGAAGGGTCTGGCTGGAAACTGCTGTTGCGGCAGATGCTGGGGATGACTGCCACTATTGTACTACACCCGATCGGGGCACTGACTCCGAAGATGTCCAGGGATCCCGCAGATGAAGCACCGTGGTCCCGAGCCTGAAGGGAAAGAACGTGGGCAAGGGGATCGAAACTGAAACTGTTGCGGTCTGCTCCCTGTGGGTCGGAACCTGGAGGGTCCCGATGCTGGAGGCCTGGTGCTGACGGCCTTCCCCTTCGATGGTCCCAGATGGATCCCTTCTCATGACACTCCGCCCAGAACATGAATCCTTTCCACCACTTCGGCCTTCTTCTGGACCTCTAAGTATGTCGAAAGGGTAAAGGGGGTAACAGCATACTGGAGGGAGGGTCGGAGCGCCTCCTCCAAACGTCTAGCCCGAGACTCCTCATCGGGAAAGAGGTCCGGAGCAAAACGTAGGAGGTCCTGGAACTTGATTCCATGTTCCCTCACGGACATGCTCCCCTGCTGGAGGGAGAGTAGCTCCTGCCTCTTCTCCGCCTTCATTGTCGAGGAGAGGAACTCCACCCAGAACTCCTTCTCGAAATCAGCCCAAGCAACCTCAGACTCTTTCCTATTCCCCAGGTGAATCATCCACCACTGACGTGCCGCTCCTCGCATCTGGCTAACAGCCAGAGGAACCCAGTACTCGGTCTGGGCCCGAATCAGGCCGAAGACTATAACTAGATCCTCTAGCCAGCCTTCCGTCTTCATATCGGAGGTGCTGCCCTCATACTTCTCGAGGGTCTGTCGCTGGACGGCTCGATGAGTCTTCTGCCACTGGTCGTCCTCTTCCTCTCGATCAGCTCTCTGGCGATTGGCCAAAGTATTCTCAGGGGCCTCGATCACCTGTACCTCACGTGGTCGCCTCCCAGGTGCCATAGCTGCAAGGTAAACAAGGAATGCCTAAGCCAAAGTAGTGCAGAATATCGTTCTTAAAACTTATTATGATTTAATTTATTCTTAATTCCCAAGACATCCCAGAAACACAAGAACACAAGTCATCATGCTGCATGTACCATTCCTAGGGTCTCTACCCTGCAATCAGTGTGGCCTCACTTGGTCGTTCGGTAGGTCCAGAGTCCTTGCATCGGATCACGGGGGGCCCTAAAATCCCGTGTCCTAGCCGGTCTTCCCTGGCCTAATTCATGCTCCAAGGTCACCCAACACCGTTGAATTACCATCCCATGCAATCCTCACTATTCCTAACTCCAGAATCCATCCTATCTCTCAACCATCACCTCTGATACCATTCTGTCATGACCCGCCTTCACCAAAAGGAGGGAAGGGTCAGCAGATTGCCAGGCCCTTCCACTTTAAGTTGAAGGAGATATAATGACCCCCGAAACCCGCCTTCAATAGGTCCTGGAGTGGCGACTAGCACCAAGGGTATAGAAAATTCTCGCAATGGAAGGCATTACCCTTTGTATTTTATAGGATCGAAAGATAAGGAGAAAAAAACCCAACAACACCAAGGTAGAAAGAAAAGTAAAGCCAAAAGTAAACCATTCCCACATGCATGTTTCAAAAGTGGAAGCCACAAAGTGCAAAAAGGTGACTACAGGGTAAGTACCAAAAAGGAAAACAGAAACAACGACAACTGCTCCAAAAGTCCGAGCTAGTAAGGCCCTGCGTGATCCCCGAAGTCCTCCTGGATACCTAAAAGAAGTTTTATATACGTAGGGTGAGTATACAAGTACACTCAGTAGGGAAAACCAAGACTCTCGTGCACAATTAGGGGAACATACTAATGTCCTGTGAGAAAAAGAGTAAACCAAACACCTAACAAGGCAAACTATCCATCCCAGGCCTCACCAAGGCTCACTCCCCAAATAACGCAATTCAAGTAATATATGTAATAAGATCACATCAATGTTTGGGTACCCTGCGCCACTTTCCCACTGGTTATTGAGACATCCTACGCATCGGAACAATCCCGCCATTCTCACCGCAGTCCCACTGCCACACCCGCCCGAACACACCTGGGCCACAACCACAAGCAGTCCCACTTCTGAAATCTCACCCGCACACACCTGGGCCTCAACCGCACGCAGTCCCACTACTGAATCCCGCCCGCACACACCTGGGCCACAACTGTCACATGTACCCACGCCTGCAAACACCTAGGCCAGAACAACCACCGCCACGCCCGAAGACACCTGGGCCTCATCCCGAAGACACATGTGAAACCACCTGCCGCACACACCTGGCCAACCACCACAACACCCCGCCCGATGGTTCTTGGGCTAATAATGGACTTCAGGCCATCACAGCCTGCCTGAAGGTACTTGGGCTATCCGGGAAAGGGAGCAGAAAAGGAGCTAATAACCAGCCACTTAGGATAGTGTTGGGAAAAACACCCTTCCCCCATAAATGGGGGTGTTCAGCACTAGGTGCTCAACTTGGGTGGGGCGCGAATAAGAAACACAAATCTACAAGTATAGATATAGGTAATAAACACTCACCCAAAGCTTAGGTTTTCCTAGCCAACCTACAGGACACAACACCACTGCGTCCAAGTCACAGTTCACAACCCTTTCCCACAAAACCCATTTGTCCCATTCTTGTTTCACGTTCCGTTAAAAATGTTCAATTGATTTTAAGCACTACTGGGAAACTACCATAGGCATAACCAAAGAAAGCATCAATAGCATGGATCAACCAAAACACTCACACCCGGTTCTGCCAACAGAGGATCTCTCCCCAATTTGTGATAAAAACTCACAGCCACCGAAACCATACCAACAGGGAATCCCATCCCCAAATTCACACAACCACCGAGAGTATAAAAGAACAGGGGATCCCATCCCCTCACACATTTCCGGCAATCGGCCCGAAAGGAAAACAACCAACTACCACTGCCAACACAAGTCAGGGATTTTCAAATTTAAACGGCTTAACACACTCCATGATTTAAAATTACGTGTGTTCTAGGAGTTATCATAGAAGGGTTGATCCTGGTGCTTTCAACTTATTCAGCCGGGCATACGTGATTAACCAATTTCACAGCAGGAGTTCACAATTTCAGCAACCCATTTAAAACATCACGAGGGGATTCATCAGTTCACATACAACGACCACCAACGGCCTCAATATTCAGAAAACATGAACCAGCACAACTAAAAAGGATGATCACAAGATAAATCATAACAACGATCACAACCCCTTCCCCTTGTTTCTTTAGAACTTTGTTTATTATCTTCATTAAGGTTCGGTTCAACCAATTCCATAGGAAAAAAATAACGCCCACCCCGCATGATACACAAAGGTGAGAGACGAGAGAAATTCCCTACTTGTTGATAGATGATCGACGTTTAGGCCGGGGGCGCGGAACATTACGGATAACGATGTGGTGGTCCCGATGCACCAGAAGAGCCATGATCGAAGGAGGGGGAAACCACGGCCTAACCCTTAATTTATAAGAGCCGAGGACGGTTGAGGTGAAAACGTGAAACCGCGTAAGACGTGGAAGTCGTGGGTTGACCATGCGGCTTGACTCATCATTAAAGGTGATGGGTGGTTTAAACCGACTCATGAGTCGATTCAGTATCTTATTAAAACTTTTGTGCGTGTTTCGCATCTTTAAGACATTTTCTTTTCTTTTAAACGAGGCAGAATAGGGTTTACAACCCTATTTGCGAAAAAGGAGCGTTACTGGAACACTTGGCAAGGTCGGGTGACGTCGGCCGGTTCCGATGATCTGTCACACCGATCGGTCTCACCGATCGGTCTCACCGATCAGCACCCCTTAAGGATCCGGATTTTGGCAAAGGAAGGGACCAAGGGGGGTCTGGGTCATCACAACCACCATAATTTTTCAATTCTCTTTGAACATACTCATGAACCTCCATATCGTCTAAAAGAAAAAGGGATATTTTCCATTAAAAAATCTTCTCGTAGTCATGGATATTAACCATCATGCCATAATGTATTTTTGAAAATTCAAACCTTTACAACACCAGCAACCATCACATTGATCAATAACATTGCAAAAATCCTATCTTATTGAAATTAATTCAATTGAAATATAATTATTCCAAATTCATGGAAATAAAACCATATCGAATATTAAGTTATCCTCCAAATTTTGGACCCAAAAGTTTTGGGTAACATTAGGAAATAAGTCCACCTTGTATACACAATATTTAATAACTCTTCTAGAGCATTCATTCCCTTTTTTGGACCTTTGTAAACATACCCCGTCTAAAATCAAATCAATATTCACAATTGACCTTGGTAAATCACTTTTTTAACAAACATAGTAATCCAAAAAACATTATAATGTTACATTGAGGGATTATTTCCATACAAAAACTAGAACCATAAAATTATAAATCATAAACCTGAGTCATGGAATAAATCATGGATTTTTATAACAATGTAATCATAATTTAACGAATGAAAATGATCCTTGAGAACATATAATTGGAATAAAAAATAGATATATGGAATACACATGAGAATATAACATTTTGATGATGTATAATTTCAAATAGGTTCACTCAATAAGTTAAGCTCCTGAAATAATTCCCTTGTATATAATCATGTTTGTGAAACCATATCCATGAATAGCCTTGTGGACCTTGTTAGGTCCACTCGGTCGAATACCTTGAGATGGGGTTGGGTGAATCAGGGTATGAAAGATTAAAATTTATTCCCCTTTGGATCTTGTTTCTTCATTAAATAAAACTCTATTCTCTCTCATTCACATTGAAACGTATGAAGGTAATTTAAGTCATGCACAAGACACAAATTTTTTTACGTGGTTCACCCTCGATGAGATGCATCCAAGGAGCATACAATGGTGGTGTGATGATAGACCAAATTCATTACGGATCACTAATAATAATAAATACTATTCTTTGTCAAGATCATCTATACCAAGGATCACTTACATTACAAGATTTAGGGTTCTCACTTTATTACTATGGGTCACCCTGTATGCCTCTTTCTGAGGCTCACATATGATCGAAGGGGTTACAATCTTACATTTACATTTCTAACTACTCTTGGAAAGGAATCCACTCATAGATTATAGAATTGTAGGACAAACAAAACTTATGGACATGTAGGTCCATTAATTTTCATGAATTCAATTATCATAAACACTACGTTGATGTTCTGTTGAAGTTCTTTTTTCACCAACAGATGATTTCCCCCTCCCCTATATTATTAGATACCATGAAATACTTTTATAAATTGATTTTATGTTTTTTGAATCATGATTGAGTGTTCCACGAACCACCTTCTCCTCCCATGCCTTGTGTACCTGGTATTGTACGTGGAACAACTCCTTTGTGTACCACTGTTGGTTCAACAAACCACCCGTCAAACTAGAAATTTTCTACCTTCATTTTAGCTTAATACCTCTACATACATATAGAAACCCTTCCATTTATTTCATTACTATTAAATTATTTTACTGACAAACAATATAATATTATTAAAAATATATGATCCAATGGTTTAGTGTCTTGGGAAAACTAGGACTATACATAACAATTACAAAATCAAGCATAAACATTTATTTAATTTCTTCTTCTCTATCTTCTTATTGGCACATGTCCTCTCCTTAGTACATGTAGACACTTGAGAATATTATTAAAAATGGGTGATCTAAAATCCTAGTAATAGGATAGATAAAAAGAATATATAATAGGGTGAGCATATTTATGACATAGGAAAAACATCATGATCATGAGATGAAGCATAAATATAAGACATGAAATGTGGAAATGCATTAAAAAATTAAACATCATGTCTTAGTGGTTAAATACCACACATACTTGAGAATAAAGCCAGAATATCGTTCACACATCATTTCACATTTACTCATGAGATTCAGTACTGTACCCAATGCATTGGAGCTCTGTTTAATTCAGGGCGCACCATCACATTCAAATATTCATATTACGCTATATAATTTCGGGCGCACCTATCACATCAAAAAATTATCATTATCATGCTTACCAGATATAACATATATCAAATGTAAACATAACTAACCCATGGAAAGAAATTTGTTACATCTCATAAGAACACATGCATAGAAATTGGGTTCCCAAAAGAATGTGGGAATAACAGACATGTTACAAGAACCATCAACTTTGAGAGAGAAACAAAAGGTTGGTTCTTAAAAGAATATTTAATTTGGAAAATATTTTGTTTGACACAAAAACCAGTGAAAAACATATATATCCTAGAAAATGGAATAAAAAATTTGAACTAATTATTTTTATGGAGAAAGAATATTGAAAAAATGGAGTTAAAGAGGGAGATCCCAAAGGATGAATGTTGGGTTTGAGAATCTCCCCTTACATGGTATCTGAAATATTCATTCTCTTTAATGTCTTGTATAATGAAATTATATTCATTAATTAGAAATACAAATCCTTTTGTACATTAATATGGTTAATTACTGTTTTTTTAAGTGATTTTATATGACTTTGGATGAGTTATAGAGTTTAAAAAACATAGTTCGGGAATGATTGTTTTTATGGTTTTCATGTGTGGTTCACATGTATTCATAAATTGATTTTCAGGTAGAACATGGGTAATCATAAAGAACTGATATTAAAAGTTATTAAAGATATTAAAGAAGTTTTAAAGATATTATAATGATTTATATTATATCCATGTGGAATAATCATTTGATAAGAAATAAATGAAGATTGTTTGATTAATTTGAGCGATTTTTAGATCATAATGTACTTGTTTTATTTTATCTCTATAAATATGATAATAAGTTATTTACATTACATTAAATAGGATATAATAAGTATAAAATATTATGTATCAACAGTAAAAATGGTTTTATGACCATATATGAAGGTAAAAATGGAAGAAGAAAAGATGACATTTTTTAAGGTGATAAATTAACACCTCACACACAATGTTCCCTTTAATAAAATAAAAGGATGAGGGAAAGTGGGTTGGATCAAATAATATTCAATTAGCATCATAAAAATTAATTAAATATATAATTGTGGAGTTATAATACCATTTGGATGAATATAGTTCGGGAGAGATCATGAAATGAACATGAACTTGAAAGGAAATTAAATGAGAAGATGAACAGAAATTACCTCTTAAATCCTGCTCTGGAGATCCTCCTTAATGAAGATAGGCTTGGTCTTTTGATGAGACCAGAAGATCTTGAACATATGAGAGGGGATATGGAGGATGTTTGGGAACTGTTTAAAAAAATCTTGTAGCTTGAGAGGTGTGAGGAAATGTGGGTGTCAGTGGTGGTTTTTATAGTGGAGGGGAGAGGGGTTTCCTTAATATAAAATTCATTAGTTTATTAATTTCCCCTAATACAAGGAATAGTCAGTCATACATGTCCAAGAATAGTAAATAATTCATGTTAGTTCGGGATTTTTGTGCTTACATCACTTTTTATGTCAGGAATAGTGGGTTTTATTTATAATGTATTTATACGGTAAATTAATGTATTTTAATATTCACCCAAAATTCAACTATTTTCAAAAAATCCAAAAAATTAACCCAAACCTTTATTCGACAAGTAAAATCTAAAAATAAATTCCATTTTTAAAAATAGTTTTCTATATATTATTATTTTAATATTTAATTAAAATCATAATTTATATTAAAAAAAGGTTTAAAAAATAAAACTGATTTTATAGTGATTTCAAAAATTATGAAGGGTCTTATAAAATTATCTAAAAACTATAAGAAATTGATTTCTAAAATTATGATCACATTTTAGGAAAATAAAATTTCTTTTAAATTAATTAATTAATTATAATTAATTATTTATGACTTACAAAATACCATAACTTTTACTATGTTCAAATTGTCTCTTTATAAGAAGTCTAAATATTATTTAATTATTCAAGTGTAAGGTTACTCTTACGCTAGATGATTTACTATTCATAATGTTCATATTACTATTAATAATGGTATGTTTCTATTAACAAGGGTACGTTAATATTAACCGAAATTGTTTTCTTTTTGATTAGTCCCCAAAAATCATCTTGAACACAACCGTGTCTGTTAGATTTTCAAAATTCAAAACACAGAAGTGACATACATTTGTTTAATGTTCACTTATCACTTAGTAGTCCAAAATTATGTGTTTACATGTGATTTTAGGACATATTTATATGAAATGAATTTTCATGGAAAAAATTTACGTCATTACATTCTTCCCCCTTAAGAAATTTCACCCCTGAAATTTCACTTTACACAAACAGGTGAGGGTACTTCCTTTCATTACATCTTCTGGTTCCAAAGTTACTTCATCAAACTTATGGTTCCTCCATAAAAATTTAACAAGATGCGTTAACATTTTTTGTAGAACCATATCTCTACGATCTATGATCCCTACTTACAACTCATCATAATAGAGAACTTCTTCCAGCTGTACCGCCTCTGAGTTTAGTACATGTGAGTGCCCCGGTATGTACTTCATTAAGAGTGATATCTGAAATACTTGATGAACTTGTGCCATATTCAGTGGGTGTTCAAGTCTATAGGTTAGAGCTCTTATGTGGTCAAGGATCTCAAAGGGGCCAATGTACCTTGGGCTTAGCTTCCCATTCTTCCCCAATTGCATGAGTCTATTCCATAGAGATATTCGTACGAAGACATTATCTCCAACGTCGAACTCCAAGTCCCTTCGACAATTGTTAGGATAGCTCTTTTGTCGAATCTGAGCAGCATTGATGTGTTTTTGGATGACAAAAACCTACTCTGTCATCTCTTGAACAAGATCAGGTCCAAGTAGATTTCTTTCTCCAACTTAATCTCAATAGGTTGGAGTTCTACATCACATTCCATACAGAGCTTCATATGGAGGCATCTGAATAATCAAGTAGAAGCTATTGTTGTATGAGAACTCATCCAACATTGAATTATAGAGAGCACAGTCTTAGCATATCTCCAAGCAGCTGAATAATCCTTTCAGACTAGCCATCAGTTTTGGGGTGATACACCGTGCTGAAATTTAATTCAGTACACTAAGAATGTTGAAGGCTCCTCCAAAAATTAAATGTGAATCTTGGATAATGGTTAGAGACAATTGACAGTGGAACACTGTGCAGTCACACATCATCTTTTACATATATCTTTTCAAGATGTACAAGCGAGAGATCTTCCCAAATAGCGATAAAATCGGTAGTCTTGGTGAGTCGATCAAACACAACCCATATCACATTATTTCACATTGATTTCTTCGGGAAACCCGTGACAAAGTCCATAGTAACATTTTCCCATTTCCCCTGGGGATAGGCAGTGGCTGCATCATACCATTGGAAATTTTTCTATCATATTTAACTTGCTTACATACCAAACACCATGATATATATTCTGAAATCTTTTTCTCCATGTTATCCCACCCGAAGTGTTCTCGGAAATCACGTTACATCTTGGTACTCCCAGAATGGATAAAGAATGTTGAGCTATGGGAATTTCGCAATATATCCTTCTTTATCTTGGGTGATGAAGGCACACAAAGCCTCGTTCCAAACCAAATCAAACCATCATCATCGATATGGAAATCTTACAACTTCACTACCTATACTGCATTCACCCTCTTTTGTATCTCCACCCCATCCCTTTGTTCTTACATAATCTTTTTCTGAATGGTTGGTTGCACAAAAATTTGGGCAAGGTAGGATGTATCCCCCACCCTTATGATCTCCAAATACATTTTTTGCATATCCAAGAAGATAGGGTCATTCTATATTTTCAACATGGATAGAGTAGCAGGTTTTTTATGCATAAAGCATCAGAAAACTTTTTTGCCTTTCCAGGATGATATTGAATAGAGAAATCACAATAATTTATTATCTCTATCCATCTAATTTGACTCATGTTGAGATCATTTTGTTTAAATATATACTTTAGGTTGTTGTGGTCGGTGAATATGTCACACTTCTGCCCATAAATGTAGTGCCTCTATATTTACAAGCCAAAAAAACATGGGAGCCGGCACTAGATCATGCATCAGGTAGTTCTGCTCATGGATCTTCAACTATTGTGCAGTGTATGCTATCACATTACCATTTTTCCTTAGTAGGCAACCCAAGACATTGTTTTAAGAATAATTGAATTTCACAAAACATTATCCACTTTTTGGTAGTGTGAGTACATGTCCAGTGACCAACCTTCTCTTTATCTCCATGATGTTTCCCTCACATTCATCCATCCAGACATACTTTTCCCCTTTCCTTGTTCACTTAGTTAGCGGGCTTGACAATAGATAGAAGTATCTCAGAAAACATCGGTAGTACCCAGCTAATCAAGAAAACTACGATTTTTCATGGCACTAGAGGTCATGGTCCATTCCTCAGTCACCTTTTTTAAGGATCCATAGTAAATCCCTCAATTATGATCACATTTCCCACGAATATCACATGCTTCATCCAAAAGTCACACATGATGAACTTGGTTTACAAATTATCCTTTATTAATGTCACTAAAACAAGACGTAGATGTTCTTCATGTTCCTTATTTCTATTGGTGTAGATGAGAATATCATCAATAAACACTACCACAAATTTGTCAAGGTAATGTATAAAGTCTCTATTCATCAAATCACTGATGATTTCTGGGTAATTAGTAAGTCTGATTGGCATCACCCAAAATACATAGTTCCCATTCCTTGTTCGGAAGGCATTGTTCTAAATATCTTCCTTATTCTCTTTTACATGATGATATCCTGAACGAAGATCAACCTTTGAGATGTATTGAGAACCTATTAAATGATCAAAGAAGTCATCAATCCTTGGGATATGATAATTTTTCTTTCTGTTGATCTTGTTGAGTACCAGATAATCGATACACAACCACATTGTTACATCCTTCTTCTTCACAAAGAGCACTGACGCACCCCAAGGTGATGCACTAGGGTGTATTAACCCTTTTCCTAGATGCTCTTGCAGGTTCTTAATAAACTCCTTCAGTACTATAGGAGCCATCATATAGGGACACTTTGCAATAGGAGTATCTCTGGGTATGAGTTCAGTTAAGATCTCTGCCTCATGATCAGGGGGAATTCCAGTTAACTCGTCAATAAATACATTGTTGAATTACGTCATGATGGGAATATACTCAAGGTTGACACTTTCCTTCAACTCAACCATTTTGGCAAGGTATGCTTCTTCATAGGGAATCAACAACCACACAATTAAATAATTTTTAAAAGGAGATTCATGATCTCCCTTTCATTTTTAGAGAAGCATGGGATGGTTCAGAATATGAATAGTTGTTTCTTTTCCAAAGAGTTGATATGTGCTCTATATAACAAGAGGCAATACATTCCCATTATAGTGTCTAATTCCACCAATGGAAATATTATGAGATTCGCAGGAAGATTCTTCCCACATACTCCAATAGGGATAGGAGTCAAACACAAGGGTTGGTATGATTGCACAACTCTATTTTTTACATATATCTCTATGTCATGGTTTTGGGGCTTCGATTCTATAGTTCTTGCAAACACGCAATATAGAAAGGAATGTGTAGAACCTGAATCAAATAAGACTTTTTCCATTCTTGAGTAAATAGGAATTGTAACTTGTAAGAAATCATTATCATGGTCCACATCTGCAGTAGTGATGGCATAATCCATCCCTTGTTCCTTTTTCTTTGGTGTCTGCTGATGCTGATTACCCTCGTGAACTCGAAGATTAGTGCTCTAGTTTTCATAGCTCCTTAGCTCTCAATAGTTGTAGCATTGAACCATGAGTGGTTCTCTATTTTCATTAGCTATATTTTCCTTCATTTTTGTGTCTTTTCCACACTCTTGAGCATGGTGTCCCTCTTTATCAAACATGAATCATTTCCCCATCCCTTTGAAGTAGTTCAAATGGTGGATCATTACACATTTTTTTCATGGTGTTCATTGAGTTTTCCTCCCAAATTTATTATTAGATCCACCATCTTGAAACTCCATCCTTCATTTCATATCACCATAGCTATGGGACCATTCTACAAACTCCATCTCCGCTTTAAGAGAACAACGAACAACTTATTCATAACTCCTAAATTCTCGAATAGAAAGAGCCTTTCGGAGGTGTGGTTTTAAACAACTAATGAATATATCAATTTTTTTATAATTGTTGATAAGAAAAACCGAAGAGTACCTTTCAAGCCCTTTTAAATTTAAATCATAGGTTGTGACAGATTCTCGTTATTTTTTTATGGAGCTCTATGAATTTTCTCCCCATCATTGTGTGAATCATACTTGGGAAATATTTGTTAAGAATCATCATATTAATGTCTTCCCATTCCATCTCTTCTATCTCCTACCATCTTTTGGTATTCTTAATCAATGCCCACCATTGATCAGCTTCATTATCTGGACGATAAATGGCTAGGGTCACCTTTTTCATCTCAGAAAAATGAAGAACAGAAAAGATCATCTCCATGGAGTTGACCTAATGTTCCATAGCTATAGAATCAGAAGAACCACTAAATGTCAGTGGTCATTGACTCGTAAAACATTAGATAACCAATTTCTCCCTCTTTGTTGAAGGAGGATGTTCCCAATTATTAAGGTTATTTTTCATAACATGAGAGAATTGGTTAATAATTTCCATGATTTTATGAACTCCACCTCCCAAATCAATGGGGATGCCGTTTGGGAAATCATTTCATTGGCCCTCCCATGATTTGGTAGACTGGTTTCTCCTAGTTCCCACCATTTTCTAAAATAGAAAAGGTTAGAACAAAACATAAGTAAACATTTCCTAAATAAATAACATATTTATTTTGATAATTTATACAAAAATCATAACATATGGGATCCCTTTGTAATGATTCTGGTGTGCTTATTTATACATAGTCTCACTCTTGAGGTTTTCTCTAGGGTTTATTAATCCTAATTCCCAAATTTACTAAGCCTTTCCTCTGATACCAACTATAACGACCCTTCCTTTTATTAAATTACTATAACATAATTTTATAGATAGACAACATAATAGTATTACAAATATTGGATAAAAAGGTTTAGTGACTTGGGAAAACATGGACCATACATAACAATTACAACATCAAGAATAAAGATTGATTTAATTTCATCAATTCTATCTTCTTATTGGCACTTGTTATCTTCTTAGTACATGCATCCACCTGAGGATATACATCAAAAGGGGTGATCTAAAATCTCAGTAAGAGTATAGATATTTAGAATATAGCATGGGGTGAGCATAATCATGACATAAGCAAAAGATCATGAACATGAGTGGAAGCATAAATATATGAGTTCCAATGTGGAAATGCATAAAAAAATATAACATAGTGTCATAGTGGTCAAATACCACACATACTTGTGAAAAAAGATTGCATCTTGTTCAAACATCATTTCACATTTACTAATGATTTTAATAACTTCACCCAATGAATTATAGAACTTTATAAATTCGTGAAAAATCATCACATTCAAACATTCATATTGTGCTATATAATTCCAGGCACACCCATCACATCAGAACATTATCATTATAATGGTTGCCACATGGAACATATACCGAAAGTAAAAATAACTAACCCATGGAAAGGAATGGGTTAAATCTTATAATAAGGCATTCATAATCATTGGGTTCCCAAAATAAATATGGAATAACAAATATGTTACAAGAACCGTCCACTTTGAGAGAGAAGCAAAAGTTTTGTTCCCAAAAGAAGAGTAATTTTGGAAAACATTTTGCTTGACACGAAAGCCAGTGAAATACTTGTATATCCTAGAAAAGGGATTAAAGTGATGAAAAAATTTATATTTAATGAGTAACCATGTTTAAAAAATGGATTGAATATGGGAGAACCTGAAAGATGAAAGTTGGGTTCAAGAATGTCCCCTTACATTTTATCTAAATGCTTCATTATCATTAATGTCATGTATAATGATATTATATTCCTTAATTAGAAATCCAGAACCTTGTGTAAATTAATATGTATTATTATTATTTTATTTAGTGATTTTATATTCCTTTTGATGAGTTATATTGTTTTGAAATCATTTTGGGGAATGTTTGTTATTATGGTTTTATTGAGTGGTACACTTGTATTCTTAAATTGAAGTTCGGGTAGAACACGGGTAAACTTATAGAACTGATATTAAACGTTTTTAATGATATTACAGGAGATTGAATGATTTTATAATGAATTATACTAGATCTATGTGGATGAATCATTAGATAAGAACTAAATGATGATTTTTTTGGTTAATTTGAGCGATTTTGTGATCATAATGAACTTGTTTTAATTTTTCACTAGAAATATGGTCATAATTTATTTCCTTAACATGAAATTGGATATAATACATATAACATATTTTGTTTCAACAATAAAAATGGTATCATGAATAGATGTGATGGTATAAATGGAATAAGAAAACATGCCATTTTTGAAGGTGATAAATTAACAGCTCATGAACAATGTTCCCTTTAATAAAATAAAAAGAAGTGGGAAAGTTGGTTAGATCATATAATATCCCATTAGAATCATAAAATATCAGTAAATTTATTATAATGTAGTTTAAAATACTTTAGTAAGAAGATAATTTGGAAGAGATCAATAAATGAACTTGAACATGAAATGAAATGAAAGGAGAAGTTGGAGAGAAATTACCTCTTAAATCCTCCAATTGTGATCCTCCTCAAGAAAGATAGGATTGGTCATTTGATGAGATCAGAATCTAAAAAATGCGGTATAGGGGCTATAGAGGATTATTTTATAGAGTTTAGATATGTCTTGTATCATGATAGGTGTGAGGAAATGAGGGTGTGAGGGGTGGTTTTTATAGTGGAGGGGAGATGGGTTTCCTTAATATAATATACATTAGTTTATTATTTTCCCCTAAACAATGAATAGTGAGTCATACATGACCATGAATAGTAAATAAGTAATTTGAGTTCCGGATTTGGGTGCTTACATCACTTGGGATGTAAGGAATAGTGGGTTTTAATTATAATGTATTTATACAGTAAATTAATTTATTTTACTATTCACAAAAAATTAACGAATTTTAGAAAATTCCCAAACATTCAACCCAACAATTTTTTTATGTGTTGAATCCAAAAATAATGTTCATTTTTCATTGATAATTTTATAAATACTATTAATTTAATATTAAATTAAAATCAAAATTTACATAAAAATAGTTTTTAAATTTAAAACTAATTTTATTGTGGTTTCAAAAATTACGTATGATCTTATAAAATTATCTAAAAACTATAATACATTGACTGGTTAATTTATGAACACATTTTGAGAAACTAATTTTTTTAAATTAGATTATTAATTATAAATAATTATTTATGAATTACAAAATACCAAAACGTTTACTAAAGTCAAATTGTCATTTTCTAAGATGTCTAAATTTTATTTAATTATTCAAGTGTATGGTTACTGATGACTTGGATGATTTAATATTCATAAGGATCATATTAATATTCAAAATGGTAGGTTTATATTGACAAGGGTACATTACGATTCCGCAAAAATTAATTTTGTTTCAGTAGACCCCAAAAGTCATCTTGAACACAACCGTGTATGTCGGATTTTCAAAATTTAGAACACTGAAGTGAGAAACAATTGTTTAAATGTCATTTTACATTTAGTCATTCATTATGTAGTGTTTTCATGTTATTTTATTAAATATTTATAAGAAGTGAATTTTCATTGAAAAACTATGGGTCATTATAGTACCGACTATGTGATCCACTTCTATGATCTACCATCGTTCCAAAAACATTTCATTGTTCGTGGAAAACCATCACTTCTGCATCCTAGAACTCCCACTCCACGTACTACATTATTCAAACATAGTCATTTTTTTCTATTTGAACTAGAAAATCTGTCAATAAAACATTCTCAAAACTATTCTCTGAACTTCATTATCTTTTCTATAATTGCTTCCCACAAACAACTTTCAGACTTCATCAACTTCACGGAGCAAAGAGATGTACTCTAATGATATTAACTCTCACTTATAATCAATGGGATTAACAATAATTATATAGAAATTTATATTTGAAAAATTCTATAATCCAATATTTTCCTAATCATTGATTTGGTACATCCTCCAGTTCATATAGATTCTCTTACCAGAAACCACACCCATTCCACAAACAATTTTTTCACAGTGGCCAACGTACTACCTTTGGTCCTATGTGGTACCATTCTCTTATACCATCCCTTGAACCATCATGAATTACGAATACCTCATTCCCTTAATTTAAAACCATTTCCTCAAACTATTTTTTTTCCATGAACAACTCTGGCATACCGTACCTGCTGCTTGGTACACGACCACAGACCCATCCTAGATATGGTACATGGTCCTTGTCCCTAGCTCCATGTTTCACTTACATTACAAATTTTGTTCTCTATCCATCATGACATTCAATACTATGAAGAAAACCATACATTCACGACCATAAATTTCAAATATCGAGGCCCAAAATTAAGAAAACACAAGAAAACAATGCCACCTTAAAAACATTTATTCAGCAAACTCCAACCAAAACTCATTCGCGGTCATCTGGCATTCTCAAGAAACAAAATCACACCAAAAACATATCTATAGGAAACAATGATAGTTTTTTCCCAAAATAACTAAAATATAGGTCCATGTATAAAAATATGAAAAAATATTTTTGTTCAAACATAAAATTGAAAACATGTAATTAGGTGCATGCATACCATATTTACTCATGATTTATCCATATTTACATAATAAATTATAAGGAGATATAGGTCCCACCCATCACATAATTAAATTAATATATATGTGTTCTATGAGGTCATAAAATATTCAACATAATAGAACCCATGTATATGAATGGGTTTCATAAAAATTTCATCATAACATAAAATTTTGAATTTCTTTTCATAATCATATAATCACTTCATTAACACATAATCCATTAAAGAAGAAGTATGTACCCCAATTTTTTTTCTTGGTATAACTTGTGGATTAGAAATTAGTTTCATATAAATTTTTTCATCATTAAAATAAAATATCTATGGAAATAATAAATTTGGTATCATTGGACCATATCCCCAGAAATGATTATGTAACATTAAATGATGTCATCTTATATGGAAAATGATTTTGAAAAATCACTTGATAAATTTATTTAGGAAAATATCCATTCAACTATTATTTATTTAAATTTTTTTTTGAATAAACATATTTGAATATAAAATTTGAAACTAATAATTGATGTTTTAAAACATTAAGTGTTCATGATGGAGAAAAATGAATTACACATTATAAAAATGACTCCTTCAACATTTTTTTGTAAAATCATGATTGAAATTGTTTATAAATTTCAAGAAGATTCATTTATATTTTTTAAATATTAAAACAATGATATAAATATATTAAAAACCCATTTGGATAATTTTAAAAACATTTTTGTCACATTTTTAGAAAAAATGAGTTTGGAAGAAAAAGGATTTTCAACTGAACGGAGAAAGAAAGTGATTTTTTTAAACAAATCTATTATATTAATGATTATATAAAGTGATAAAAATGAATAGAAAATATGATTTAAAATTAATTAAACACTGTAGCAGAAAATTCCAAAATTTATTTTGATATGGATTATAACATTTCAACATTGGTTGTATAAACATAAAAAATCCTCATAAACAATGAGATTGTAATGACAAAACATTATGAGTTTTATATTTTTTGAATCATAAGACCCATTAAAGATAAAATAAAATAAAATAGAGAATATCCTAAATGAAATTATATCGATGGTATAAAATTTCAAATGGGTATTATATACACCACACAATAGAAATAAGTGATGATTCTGACATTTGTCTCTCATAGATTAGAGAGTTACTAGAAATCTATTGACTTAAGTATGTAATTCCTTAGTACATGTTAAAACATCATGAGTATTAAATAAAAGTTTATTTTAAATATATTATATAATAATAATTATATATATAATAAAATATATTATTTACTTATGACTATTTAGTACTTTTTTATTAACTATTCTATGTTAAAATTACCTTTTAGATAATAATCATTTTTTTCTATCTATGTTTTAATTTGTAATTTTTTCTCCAATTAATATTTTATGGATAAATTATATCCATAATTTTGAAATTGATAAAAATATGATATATATTCGGTATATATGTATTTATATTAATCCATAAACACAGTGAATGAAAATGAAATACATCATTCATGGAGACGGTATGTCATACATATGCACAAACAATAGTTCCATTTTGTCAATGTATTAAATGGAATAAAGATAAATAATATAATAATATTTTAGAATTTTTTTTTCATATATATAACATATTTTTATTTAATACTATCATTATTAACTTCCATGTAAAGTGTTTTTGACGAATAAATCACATTACTTCCAAAGGTGTTAGTCCACCATACCCACGATTGACATTATCATATTCCCATAGAATGGAATGTAAGAAGGTATATGTGATATAATAAATATATAGTTTTAAATATTTTACCACTTACATATATATTTATTAAATCAATTCTTATTACCATCTTTGAAGAATTAAAATTAAAAACACATCGCATTGGTTTGCGAAGCAGTAGTTCGTAGTAGACACAAGTGAAGTTATTGTCTTCCAACAGGTATGGATGAATGAATATATATATGATATTATAATTGAATTGATTTTATAATATTATAAATATAATATATGAACATTAAATCCATAATTATATCAAACTTTTAGTGGTGGTGGCAAAAAATAAATAACATCAGTTCGCGAGGCAGTAGTTATTCATACACATGAATGATGGTTTATATACCGTTTAATGGAATAGGAGAAGGACTTATTTCATTCCATTAAAATAATGATATAAAATTAAATTTAGGATAATTATTTTATTATATAATATTTATTTAACAATAATTAAAATAGGAATAAGAATAAAGAAAATAAAATGATAGGTTATGGATGATACCTCTACTTCAAAAAACATATATAGGTTTATAACAAAAGGATTCTTGTCAAGGATTTATCACGAAAATAATGATTCTAGGATAGTATTATGGAATTAAGGATCTTTTTATTGTATTTATGGGCTTAATAAATGGGTTCTTCTGTTTTAATAGGATATGATAGTGTGTGGTTTTTTATAAGTGAGGTCAGTGGCACATTTATAATTTTTTAAAAGAAAATGGTGTACCCATAATTTTCACGATAAAAAAGGAAAAAAATATGAGATATTATATAACCATATAGGTTAAATTTTCAATATATATACATAAAATAATTTATGTACAATTTTCAGGGTCATTTAACACTATATCATATCTATTTTTCCCCTAGTAAAACCATTTTCACATAGAAGTATTTAATTATTTTTCAATGATCTTACAATTCATAATGGTCCAAAATTAATTAGAAGTTATTAGAAAATATGAAATATTATTATTAAATACATTTTACCTTTTCTTGAAAATTGAATTCATAGAAGTGAAAATCTTTTACTTAAAATTAATACAACAGTCTTAATAAAAAATCCATTTTCTAAAAATAAAACATTCAAATGTTTGAATGGTTTTTAATAAAATTTGTATATTTAATTCATTAAAACGAAAATAAATTTGATTTATGGATATAAGTTAAGTTATTTCACTTTTTATACCATTTATAAGAAAAATATAACCTTAAATTTTATTTATACAAAATAATAGTTTTAAATTAGAACAGTTGTTTTTCAATATTCATTGATATATTATTCATTTCTGAAAAATTCATAAAATTCCCCCTCAGTCAATTTTACATGATGTTTTATTATTTTTTATAAAATAATTTTTTAAATTCTTAAAAAATTATTTTTATTATAATTGTGGAAGAGGGGAAAACATGTTTTTTAAGAGAAATATTTTTTTATATTTAAAATATGTTTTGTTCTAATCACTTTACTAGAAAAAAATTAAGATGAATTTTAACTATTTGATTGAATATATAAAAATATATATTTTATTAAAATCATTCACCAAAATTTATTTGTTTAATTTTGTAGAGGTAAAACATGTATTCTTCATAAAAATAATTTATTTCAAAAATGGATTTTCAATCTTTTAAAATGTTTTATTACATTCATTTATAATTAATAGGTCATCAAATAATTAATTTTATGTACATGTGTAATGATTATATTTTCATAATTTATTCACTCTTATTCATAACCTCCATTCTAATGTATATTTGATAACTATAATATCAAATTATAATGTTTTTTACATAGTAACATTTCTTATAAACTTTATGTTGTGTATAACCTATGCTACACTCGGTGTTTCTTATAATACAAGATGAAAAATGTTTTGGATTTAATTAAAGTCAAAAATGAAATTGAATATAATAAAAAATATAAAAAATATTAAATTTATAAGAAAAAATAATTAAAAAAAATCTATTGGCATTAATATTTACCCCTTATATAAATAGCATCCTTACAATTTTAACTTTTTATTAGTAAAAAATGGTATAAAATTTGGAAATAAATTTTGGGAGACACACATCATCAAAAGTGCTAATAAAAAATCTGCATGAAAATGGATAACTTTATTTATGATGATTATATAGAAGAAGACCAATTGGGTTTCCAAATAGGAGAACATTGTGGGGATGTGAATATTTTTTATGGAAGAAAAAAATAATATCAAAATATTAAGGGAGTGTGAAAAAGATAATTGATAAAAATAAAGTGAATTATCATGTGTAAATCAATAAACATCAAAAAATACACCAAACATGTTTTAAAAAATTATTTTTATAATTTTAAAAGACAGTATTGGGTTAAAATTTCATTTCATGATATTATTTCTCAAGTTGGGGAATTTTCATATGAATATATACTTACTTGATTGTAGCCCATTTTCTAAGAATTATCTCTTCAATTTTTTGTTCATTGATCATGTTCAACATTATCTCATTCGTTAACAAATAATGATTATTTTTTTCCTGATATATGATTGGATCATAAGATCATTAAAATAATTATAATCAATTCCTTATTCCTCTAGTGATTATAAAAAACATAATTATCAGAACATGTTATTCAATAACATCTAAAATTCAATTTAATTAATTTCATTAATAGTTATACTTAAGGCTCCCCCATGTTAAACCAAAATTTGAATCGAAAAATTCAAAAATAAGTTAATTAAATTTCAAATTTCAAATTTTCATTAATCCCCTAAATATCATAAAATATCTGTTAATTTTATGACACGAAATATGTTAATAACATATTTATATTTTCAATTAAAACTTATTAATAGTGATAATTACCATAAAACCCTATTAAAAATACACATGATTACTCATTCCTTAAGTTAATAATATACTATTTCATATTTTCCTTAAATCCAAAAATTGATTTAAAGTACATCAATGATATCATAAACCACTTTTTCAATTAATCATAAATATATTACAAGGTTATCAGTACTATCCAATTTAATTTATCCATATCAATAATATATTTTTCCCAAAATCATTATTTAAGTATCAAGAACATATTATGGGTTATCCTCCATTAATCATGTGTATTACATAAAATGTCACCTTCCCATTAAATTTTTTTTCTAGGTTTTTAGAACCACTCAACACATTATTGGAAAAAAAATAATAAATTTTGTTGACTAATCAATACTCCTATATTTCATATTTTTTTATTTCTAAATACTAAACTCTTCAATAATTAAACATTATTCTTAAATCATAAATTATTCATTATAATATTAGTCCCAAATAACAGCTTCCAATCACACAAAATTTTTAATCTTTTCACCTTGAAAGTAAAACCTTCACTTGTACCAAATTTTTGATCATCTTCACAATAATTCCAACAAGATCAATTATTTTCCTAATTTATGTACATTCCACATCTAAAATATTCATCAGTTGATAATTCCTTAGGGGGAAAAATATTCGCATCAATTTTATTTACTAAATTTTTAATTTTTCATTAAAAATTACATTCCATGTTACCTTCTTATCAACAAATAAAATATAACACTATTTATTAGAGTGATTATCTTTAGATTGTATTACTATATTCCTGAACTATAGGAACCAAATACTTATTTCCACTATGGTCTCCACCACCCAAACTCTTGGGGAACTCTATCCTTCTCTTCATTGGTGAGTCGAAAAGTTGGTTGAGGTGAATGTTGTTAATCATATATCATGGTAACCGATTATTAAGGATTATAATATTATTATATCTAATCATAATCCTATTTTCTGATCATTGTCATTAAATTATCCCTCATTTTTACTATAAAAAATATTCCTTCTAGTTCAACAAATTTACTAAAACCAAAAAACATAGTGTGAGAAATAGTAATCAGAGTGGAATCCCACATAATAACAAAAATTAATCAATATGATGTATAAATCATGAATCCTCTTTTAAATATATGACGCCTTAGGATTAACATTGGTCATTCATGGCTATTATTTAAAACTGTTATGAGGGTTTGAAAACAGATTGTGAATTTCCAAATCATATCCCCTAGAAGTGTGATAATATTTTGGTATACAGACCTGAAGGCGTTCACTAGGTGATGATTTCGTGTAAATTAATTCTCCCTTTTTTATTGTTTTTACAAAAAGGTACCTATATAATAGATCCAAACCCATTTTTAGTATCCAGAATGAGATATAATTTCTTTAAAAATAATCTCTATATCCTTTAAAAAACATCAAGAAAGTTTTCTATACATTGTCTTATCCTTATAATTATCCTTTGACATATCCCTTGAAATATCCTTATAATATACCTAGGGATCTCACTAATGATTTTTCATCCTATATTTCAAATGTAATATAAAACATGATCTGATACCAACTATAATGACACAAATCTACACATACATAAAATTTACATCTTAATAGATGATAATTTATTTTATAAAATAATTATGCAATCTAGATTCATTTATTTCTATTGACTTTATTATCATGGACACATAAAAATCTCGTCCATAAGTGATTTAAATCATCTCCTACTATATTAATCATAACTATAACCCATCCAAAAAATATCATACATAATACCTTTCATCATAATATAAGCAAAGGAAATATAAGGAAGGGAGACATTATGTTTCAAAATTGGTAAAAACGGTGACATTAATATATCATGAAAAAAGTGCCTGATAACATGATAATAACATTTGAAAACCCCACCATACATATCAATGATCATAAACATGATTCCTCATATTAATCATGGTTCTTCAATAGACATGAATCATAATGGAATAAAAGAACATGAAACATGAGAATATAAAAATTTTCATTCGGAATATATTTTGGTTATACACATAATATTATTACATCTTGAACTTTTATAATTATAAAAAGGTACCCTCATAATGTTATAGACATGAAATCAGGCCCTCACATAAACATATGGGCATGTAATCAGGACCATTTATTACATTATAAACCTAAAAATCAGGTCCACACATAATATTGTGAACATGTAATCAAGTTCATTCATAACATTATGAAGATATAATTAAACTAATGTATACCCTATTTAATCTGTATTTATCCATCGTAACCTAGTTTATTAGTTGGATATATTAGACTCACCCATCACTTAATTAAAATAATACATATTTGTTCTAAAAGATAAAAAAATTAATAATATAGGATATTATCAAAATAATAGGGTTTCATAAACATTTCATTGAATCATTAACCATTTAAGACTAATAATATTGATAATAATTTCTAAATTTTACCAAATAATAACCCTTAAGAAAATATGTGAGCCTTGTAAGAATTTTATAATTGTATAACCCATGGAAGTGAAATGGATTTCATAAAAATATTTTCATAATGAACATAAATTATCAATATAAAAAATAAATATGATTTCTTTAGATCATATCACCATTAAATATTACGTAACATAAAAGGATGCCATATTAATAAGAAAATAATCCGGAAAAATTATTTTGTGTATCTCATTTACAAAATATAATTTTAAAATAGAAATAAAAATTAACAGATAAAATAATTTTAAAAATAATTTTCATTGAAAATAACCTTTTATAATTATAATGGAATCTTTAAAACATTAAATTTTTATAATGGAGGATAATGTTATACATGTTAGAATATATATTAATTTAACATTTCCAGTAAAATCCAAATGATCATTATTTGAAAATAGATTTAAAGGTTCCTTTCAAAAAAATATAAAATATTAAAACTTGGGTTAAAATTAATTTAATAAATATTTTGGATTATTTTATTAAAAATTTAAAATATTTTTTGAAATGATAATTTTTGATGGAAATTGATATTTGATCGATGGGAGATATAAATATAGTTCCATTAAAAAATAATACTTTAAAATTTTGAATATATAAAGAGGTGAAATTAACTATAAGACATGGATTATAGTGAAATATCTATATGATAATTAAAATATTGTGTTTCATTAGAGTTTTACAATAATCATTCTTTATCAGAATAATTAACATAAACAATACTGAAAAACAATAAGATCGTAACATCAAACCTTTACCTCTTTGGTATATTTTTACTTGTAGGACCCATTTAAGAGTAACATAAAATGAATCTTTTGATTTCGTTAAATGAATAACATGCATGAAATAAAACATCAAGATGATATCATATACACCACTCAATAGAACTGACTGGTGATTATAGCATATGTCTCCCAAAAATAAAATAGAGACTAGATGTCCATTACCTTAACAATCGAATTCATTCATAAAATATCAAACCAATTATATAATAAGTATAAGTTTTTATTAAAAAATTATATAACCATAATTATATATATCATAAAATATATCATTTACTATGAACATTTATTATCAATTTATCAATAATTCCATGTTAAAATTACCTTTCAGATAATAACCACTTTGTTTTTCATGTATGTTTTGATATTTAATTTTCATTCCTCTTAATTAGATCAGGGATCCATCATATCGTTAATATTAACCATTATATAAATATCATATTTTTTCAATATATGTGTATTTTTAATAATCCATATATGATAGATATGGAATATGGAAAACACAATTTCTTTGAGATTGTTGGTTATATATACACATGAATGAGTTTTCATTTTCTCAATGGATTGAAATAATGAAAATTAAAAAATATGTCAAAAATAGTAATTTTAATTTCATATATAGAAAATATTTTTTAGTAATTCCCTTATCACCTTATATGTCAATCTTACATGAAGAATGAATCACATCTCTTCGTAAGACGATAATGTGCGGTATACATGATAAAAATTATCATTTTCTCATAAAATTAAAAGTAATGGGTATTTCTGATTTCAAAATTTCATAAGTATAAATATTTTAAAATTTATATATATATATATATATGATCTATATTTTTTACTATTTAATTATAATATTAACGAAAAAACTTAACATCATTTCTTTAGGTGGTAGTCGACCTTACATAGAAATGTTGTTATTGTTTTCCACTGGGTCATGATGTAAGAATGTAGATTATGTATTAAAATGAAATAGATATTATAGTATAATTAATTTATTATATTAAAATTAAATCAATTTTTTAAATGTGCTTATGGAAAACCAATAACTTCAGTTCGTGAGTTGGCAGACCACCATACACACAAATGATGATTTTGTATGCCATTTCATAGAATTGGGGGAAGGGTTTGTATTATTAAATTAAAATTATAAAACAGAAGTTTATTTAAGATATAAATTTTATTATATTAGTATCATATAATAATAATATAAGGAGATGGATGATGAAAAAAAACACAATTCTTGGTTAGGGATGGTATATCTTCTTCAGAGAGCTTATTCATGTTTGTTAAAAAATGATTCATAGGATGGATTTAGGACCAAAATAAGGATTAAATGGTGATATTGGGGAAATAATGAAGTTATATAGAATGTTATATGTAGAAAAAATGGTTTTTGAAGTGTTAATAGGTTCAGATATGGGGTTTACCTTTTAAAGAGATGTGAGTGGAACACATGTTATTTTCGAAAGGAAAAAAGGAACAACCACATTTTTCAAGTTCCATAAGGATATAAAATCGTCAATCATTAAAACAAAAGTTATAAGCTATATATATGGTCATATAGTTTGTTTTCAAATGGTTTTAGGTCATTTTAACCCTTATCGTTTTATTTTATCCTAAAATAAACCAAATTTCACCTTAATAACAGTAATTTATTTTTATTTATTTGACTATTCATAATAGTAAATGATTAATCATAACATTTTATAAAAAATAAATAATTCATATTCAATATATTGAATAAAATTTTACAAATTCCATTCTTATATGTGAAAAAATTTAATTTAAAATTAATCCAACACGTGTAACAAAAAAGTGGTGGCATAGAGGGAAAAATATCAAAAGATTGAATATATATAACATAAATATTGAATATTAAATTAATTCCATTGACCTAAATTGGTTTAATTGATATATAATTCAACAAATATTACTTTTTAATCCATATTGTAAAAAAAATATGCTTATAAATTCATTAATTGAAATGGTTCTTTTAAATAAATTCCACTATTTTTCACTATTCATTAAAAAATTAATATTTTTTGAAAAATCCTAATAATCCATATTATGAAAAATATGCAAATTTTAGTTTAATTTTTTTTATTTTGGAAATTATATTTTCTAAAAGTGGAAAAAAATAAATTTTATTATATTTATGCAGAAGGTGGAAAAACTATTTTTTTGAAAAATATAGTTTAATGTATATAATTGTTTTAATATTATATCTTCTCTAGAAAACATATAAAATTAATGTTAAATTTTTTATTGAATATTTAATTTATAAATTTTAATAATATCATTCGCATAAAGTTAATTTTATTATTTTTTGAGGTAAAAACTATTTTCATGCATAAAAATACTTCAGAAAAATATTTCTTTTACTTTAAAATAATTTTTATTTTCATCTATAAATATTTGGTCACCAATGATATAAAATTTTATACTTGTTTAAAAAATATATTTTCGTAATTTATCTAACACAATTTGTACCCTCTATTCTAATATCTTGGAGATAAATATTATATTGAATAATGTTATTTTAATAGTGTGTCAAGTTTTTTTAAAAAGCTATATTTCAGGTAACACAAGTAACACACAGTGTTTCATGTAACATAATAAAAACATAGTTTTTTGATAACAAAATATATATTTGGTGTTTCTTGTAATGAATAATATTGATAAGATTAAATTTATTTGTAAAAAATATTTGATAAAGTCTCGAGGTGTTACATGTGAGAGGTGGCCTAATCCATGTGGGGAGCCATTTCAACTAGATTAGTGGATATAGAGTATTGTGGAGGCATATACGATAACGAAATGTAGAAAGTTATAATGATCATGGTATACATATATTGTCAAGTATGGGTAGGTAGGTGTACACACCCCATGTATGTGTATAATGTGTATTCATGTGCTGACCTTGGTGCTATTTTAAATTTCTATAGAAGAAAAAAGGATTATTAAGAAGAGTGGGATTTAATTAAGAACTGATGTGGGACTTGGAAAGTGCAGTTACTATAGATACAATATCATAAATGATTCTAGGTATGTCCATCATCCGATGTGACTTATCTAGTTCATTAAACCAATGATGTGAAGTCATCTACTACCTCTGTACAAATGAGGGTTTCACATGCTTCTGAATATATTCATTTTATATGGTTTCAAGATCCATTCAAGGATTAAAATTCCCATTAGGTTGATACATGTTATTATTTAGTTTTTATGATGATGAGGAATTCAAAAAAAACTACAATGAGTTCTCTATTGAACCATCACAAGAACAATTTTCATCCATGAGAGGTGATTATACATCTCTATAGAATCATGTAAAGATGAACATATATAGAGGATTGCACCTTTTAAAACCTTAGTGATTTGAATGTTGTGTCCACCAATCTATCACATGTTCAATGAGCTATTATGAACCACAAGACTGATCAAGTGAGGTGGTGAGTATGTTAATTAGACTCAGTCGAATGGATTATATTGAATTCTTTTCAGAGAAAAATGTTAGTGGATCTTCATATATAAATACCATTACCCTCCCCCATTTTTAATGAAATATATTAACAAGAATAAATTATTACTCAGACTGATACATGGACTCAATCATTCTCTACATTCTATATTTGGATTCATTTAGTGTTCATTATATTCATGATAAAACACATACATCATCTGTATGAATAATATTATGTTTAGTGTGTTATGACCAACATGACGAAAGGGGAAAATACATACCAGACCAACATCATATGATGGTTTAAGACATATGCATAATGTATTCTATTACGTGATGAAGTTAAAAATCATACATGAAATGATATACATGCTTGAATGTAGTTTCACATTGCAGAGTTTGAGAGACAATTTAGAGATCTAGGGTTTCAAAAATAGTATTTGAGGATAAGATTAAATATACTTTTGTTATGAGATGATATAGCCTATAGGAAATATATTTAGTGTTACATGAATAAAAATTTGACATCTCATGATACACTCACGTGAAGAAGAAATATCGTTATATTAATTCAAGAAGTAATAACTGATATTTTCATGTGATATATTTTCAGGAAGAGAGCTGAAATTATACTACATAAACTATATACAAGAAATATTAAACCACGACTGACATACATTAATCCCCCTATGTGTTTTTTAAAATAGGAGGAAACCATTCCATTATGGTTACATGTTTTCTGAGTCTTTGAAAATAATTTACCTTACACATGTAGTTATATTAAAACTATAAGGAGGTTTAATGATTTAATTTTAATTCCATGAATGAAAATATAATTTACACCCTACATGCATTAAGGAGACACAATGTTCAATTTTGAAATGACCTAAAATAATATATACATTATTTTCATGACTTGTATTCAAATAATAATTTAATGTGTTTATTGGGAAGTTGTTAATTCCATATAATAAATTGTTGAGGAACATGAAAACTTGTATTATATTAAAGACCCACTAGATGATTGTTATAATAATTCAGTTAGATGAAATAGTAGTGATACCTTCTAATTAATCAATAGAATAGTGAGATGAAATGAACACAATGTTGTTTATTACATTAAATGGCTGTCATATACTTTCAATACTAGTGAGAAAGTGAATAATTAGCTTATTATTGTGCCACAAATATGTAGATCAATTATTTGATTTTTGGTGGTAGCATGGATCTTGTGTGATCTTACTCATTATCGTTTAAATGTGTTTGAATAAACTAGTGGGATTACAATATAAAAAGCACTCATGGGACAATAGTATAATGTACAATGGATATATTTCAATATATTGTTGGAAGTAGTTGTAGAACTTTACTAACACTATTTTATTGATTGATATATAATTAATGGATAATCCATCTCTTAGACATAACCTGAACAAAGAAAAAACATAATCACCCATATTTTGGGAATAACCTAGTAAATATACCATGTGTTTTTCATCATTTAATTTCATTATTTCTTGTGTCGTGATTGGGTTAAAAAATGAAATATCTATTAATCCTAATAGGTAAAGAGGTTTAAATTTAAACGATGTAAAAATTAAAGAAAAATATTTTTGTAAAACTTGTCTTCACTAATTCAACCACTATCTATGTGTACCTGCACGATCTAATAAGAACTTTAATGATGATATCTATTTTAAATACCTATTTCTGTTCAGAAAAATCCTCCATGCATGTTTCATCATACAAAAATTCAATATCCTTATTAAGAATATTAGTCAAAGTAAATAAAATTTTTAAAAAATTTCTTATTTATTTTCAATAGAACACCACCTACCATAAAAATGATTTAATTTATTTAATAGTGATATGGTTGGAAAAGTAATATATAATATTAATTATATCATTATATACTTTTTTCCCTTATTTAGAAATTATATGTCCCAAAACTATTTATTTTTACACCATAAAATATATTTTCTCAAATTTCAAAACCGAATTATTTTCTACGGTTAAATTTTAAAATATTTTATAAATTTTCAAGAAATATTTCTAATTATATTTCTTATTCCATAATGTTGACAAATAATACCACTAGTTTACATTAAATGAAATATAAAATGATACATATCATGAAATTTCTGAATGTTCCTGTATAATTTTCCAAACCGAAAGTTATAATTTGTTATGAAAACATACCTTGGGACATGTAAAAAATGTATTAACAATATTTTAATATGAATTGGGTACCTATGAATAATAATATACCAAATAAATTAAATATTATTTTATCATTATAGATAGTCTCTTGAAAATATGGTTAATAAATGGAACGTGAAAGTGGTTTTTATGGTTACATGATTATCATTTGTGTAGTAAATTCAAAAAATTTAACTATTTTTTATATAATTAGTTAAAATTAAATTCCTATGATTCATCAAAAGGTTAATTATAGAATTTTTTAATAACAATTCGAAATTAATTACCAATTATGAATAAAAATGTGTTTGATTATTCCTAATTCCAAAAACATTTTAGCTAGTTTATCAACACCTTCTATTAATGTTAGATTCAACCATCATTCGAATTGTCTATCTCATTTTATGTCTTTTCCAAGAAATATTATTTCAATGAAAACATTTAGGAGTAGTAAATTTATATAAAAATTTTTCTATCCTATTTACCAAGAATTTTTTTTACAAGTATTAAATAATACTTTTTGCTGATTTAGTGTCAAATTATTTTAAATTTTTATAAGAAACATATCTCTATCTATGATATAATAATATTTATGTTTATAATTTAATATATTTAATTTCAACTAGAGGGTGTTTTAAAAATATTATAAGCTTTGTTTCTCCCAAAAATATGATTTATATTCGAGTGAAATAGGATTCATTTTTTCAAAACACCATTAAATAGATATGAAAACTGTCAGAAAAATACTCTACCAAAATATCATTAAATAGATACAAACACACATTTAGTATAATGTAAAAAAATATTAAATAAAATTCATTCCAAAGGTATTCATGAAATTATAGTTGTTACTATGTTTTATATCTCTTTTAAATAAATAATATATTAACTTGATTATGAACGGGATTTCAAATGAAATAGTTTTAATAAATAATATTCTTCATGGGAATATTTAATAAACTATTTAATGTTGAAAAATATATTATCCCCAGAAAACACAATAGAAATTTAATCATTCTGATCATTTATTATGGTTCATGTTGTTTTTATGAATTAATATTTTAAAATAATTACGAAATGAGTTGTATGTTTTTCTCTATACATTATTAGAAAATTTAAATATACAGTAAATAATAAACCATTCACAATCACCAAATCATTTCATGAAACACCAATATGGTTGTAAATAAATCAATTTTATAGTATTATGACCACTCAAGTTAGTTGGAGTTTCTTATCCAATTAGTATGAATATATCTAGTGATAGATAACATTGATTGATGCACCTAAGTCACACAAGGATTTACTGAATGAAAAATTCAATAAAAAATAATGAAAAATGAAGGTATAAGGATCTTAGAATTTAATGGGTATCTATGGTGTAATCAGAGTAGAAAATTCCATATTAAATGTAGTATTTCATCCATAAGATTCATTATCCAATTATGAAAGAAGTTTTTGATTAATTATTTAAACTGTGAAAAAAAGTATTGCATCATGTATAGAGATGCCTTTTTAAATGTGTCAAAATATTATTTCAATATAGATCCTTAAATGGATTCCTTCGGTGGAATCATCTTTGATTGGAGTGGTGGTGATGGTTTAATAGGTTCTTCTATCATTGATTTTCTAGTGTCATCATTCATTGGTTATGACATCATCTGTATGTCCACATGTTCATTTATAGGTTCTTATAATTCAATTTGTTTTTTCATTTTAACATGAACATGAGTATTATCATATTTTTGATCATACCAACCACTTCTCATAGACTATGTACTTAAATTTATATATTTATAAACAATATTTTAAGATATTTTTTTACCCTACCCATTTTAAACTAATGTTTTTAATGTTCTAATGATTTTTTAAAATTGATTTTTATATTCATTATGATCTTAACCATGGTTTCAAAACCTATTCTATTCATTACCCCGATACTCCAACAACCATTCGAAAAATTCATTCGTTGATGGATTATTAACATACCCTTGATTATAGTAACTTATTTATGGTTGATAATTATTCCTCACTAATAGAAATAATGGAAGTTTCTATGTATGTAGGAATGATGGAATTTTTGATTGTTTCACGAAAAATCTATAATTTATCATGAAATACCACTTTAATCAATGAATTATCACTTGATATTGCAATTTTCAACATGGTACATAGAATAATAACTTCATATATATTTCACATTGGGAAAAAATCTATATAATTATCGAATGAAATAACAACTCAATATAATTGAGGGTTATTTGATTGTGATTCACCAACTCATTAAAAATCATTATCTCATAGAAGAGAATTGGTCTCCTCAATAATAGATTTATGAAAATGGTAATTGGATGTCTTTACCTTCTTAACTCCACTAAGTGGTTGAATCTATTGTAATAATTTTTCTGATTTTTTTTAAATTTTATTAATCAAACAATTATATTCAGTTGGATATTTATTATTATGGGATATTTAGAAAGATAATTCCAATAGGTTTCAATCATTTCATAATATTACTTTACAGATGGAAAACCATGATTGGTTCTCCTATATGAGTTCATGTAGACAACATGCACATTTTGTCCTGATTATTTCATAGTATGTTAGGAGATAATTCCAATTGGTATGCCTTATAACCAATATTTTGTTTATTATTGAAATAATTCATTACATAGAGAATAAATATTAAAGTAATACTATATTTTTCTCATCCCAAATTATCACCTATCACAGTTTCAATTAATATAACCATTATTTCACTGCACCTTAAAGAGAGAATGTAAATTCTCTCCACTTTATTTGAGAATCACGAACCCCGCATATGTAAAGGTTTATGTACACAATTTTAAACTCATTAATGTTTTCTTCATTGTATTCATTTTCTAATCTATGATGTTTTTTATAATTTCAATTAGACCGTGATTCTATTCAAAATGATCATGCCTCTTTGGGATCTTAATGTAGTTATTTTGAAAGATGAATATTACTTAACATATGTCTATAATATTTAAATTAAAATATGTTATGTTATCTTCAATGTTATAGAAAATGAATGTATTTTGGGAAGTAGTAGAATATTTTTTTCAAGAATATATTAATGAAATATTAACAAACTTCTATTCTGTGAGATTTGTGATTAAGAAATTACATTCTACATTCAAAAAAATTATTTCAACCTATAGATCGAAACAAATTGAGTGATTAGAATTTTTTTAATACATTAACATAATGAAAAACCAAATATATTGGAATGTATTACTAGTAGTGACATAATATTCACGATGTAAATATTATGATATGATCATGATTATAAGTAAGAACCTGAGATAAATAATGTGTAACAATGTACGTTAGCTTATCTCACGAAGATGCACTCATTATAACTTTAAATGTTTTTGTAAATTTTTGGGAAGAGATATTATTTTGATTGATAATAGTAACCAATGGAACTATTTTGTTTCTGGGAATTGAATCATGTAATGACCAAATAAATTGATTGGGAAGAAATATCCAAATCATGAATATTTCACCAATGAATCAATTTATCATAATTCCTCAATGTCAGTTAAAATCATGATTACCCATTCACTCAAAATTAATTATATTAATTACTTATTGGTCAGTATAAACCATGTTTTAATGTGATCTAAAATGATTTTTCCTTAGAGAATTATATCTAATAGTGATTATACAATCATGGGTAATTATCTTATATTGGAGTAAAGATGAAGAGTTTAATCATGACTTACTTTGGATTCTAGACTATTAAATTCATTATTTACCAACAATAATTTGTTATAAATCTCAATTATTTATTGATATCACACATTCATCTTCTTATTTGGTAGGATACGAAATAGTGAGTCATAGTTTGTCCAGTCATAAGATTGTGCACCATATTATACATTGTTTCAACCTCAACCACATTGAAATTTTAATGTCACAACCTATATAAATAGGTCCTAATAAAAAACTATCCAAAACCTTTATTAAATATGGATGGTTATAGAAACTCATGGTAAGAATTCATATAACACATATCAGAGGAATTAGCCTAATGTACCTGTACGCATGCATAAATCTCCTAGCTCATAAAATGATGAAATATAAAACAACTGATTACAATGCCTGAATATATATATATATATATATTATACAGAAAGAATACAATATAAATTACTGGAACATATGAATATGGGAAAAATACATGCCAACCCAAAACAAGAAAATAAATAATGACCTACTCAGAATAAGGGGTCTGCTATAAAATGCAATTGCAGTACACACCTTGGTCTATATAGCACAACTAAGCTCCACATTCTCATAAACAACCATAGAAACCATAAAAATTTATATATTCTTCAAAATATGTGAAATTTTTGTGCAGAGTGTAATAGCCCATGAATTTTATAATATATTTATCAATATATATTTTCATTTCGTCGATAGATAGTGTTGTACACAACATTGAGTTTAAATGAGAAATAATATAATATTAAAATACTGTTATTCTATTCACAGCCACTATAGTCTAGTCATTTAGTTGGAGGGTATGAATACGAATATCCATATTATGAAATATATATATTAATAGGAAATAATCACATAATTGTTTAATAAATATATTTTATTCTTTTAAAATATGATTTTTATAAAATGATTTTATTATTGTTTATAAGAAAGTAAATATAATTAATTTTTACACATAAAAAAAATATTTTTGACAATAAAATATATATTTGAATTCAAAATGTAAAAATTATATTATATTATTTTCATATAATTTTATGATTATTTCAAATTTTCAATGAAAAGTGAAAATTTTGATTTTTTATTAAAAAAATAATTATTTTTTAAATTTAGTAAATTGAAATTAATTTTTCTAATTTTTTTAGAAACATTTACTTAGGGAAATTTTATAATGTAAATTTTTTTTTGGATTTAATATATTTATTTAGTATAAAAATATTTTTTATACGAAAAATGGAATTTTTCAAAATTTATGATTTCTGTTTTTTTTTCATTTTAAATTTTAATAAAATTTTCAAAATATATATTATTAATATTTGAAATATTAATTCCATTTTTGGAACCACTGGTTCCAAATTTATTAAATATCACCCTTTTAATAGTTTTCAATAAGAATTTTAACCTTTGAGATTTTTTCATACCACATATAAGGGAAAATTAGGTAATTAAGGGTAAAATTTGTTATAGAATATAATATTACCCTAAATGTTATAAATATTTTATTATTTTGTTATTTTTAGATTATAATCATCCAGGGGTCAAATTTATAACCTTTTGGAGCCACATGGTCGACATTTAGACCCTTATAGTATTTTATATAATGAAAAGTCAATGTTGTCACACTATTGATTTTAATAAGTAAAACATTATTTATGTGTTTTTATCTATAATACATGAGTGAAAAAATAGTATTTTTAAATATAAAATAATTATATAAATCATGGTAATTAATTTATTATTTTTATTGACGATATAATTACCTTAAATTCATACACAACAAATATAATTTAATTATTAAATCAATGAAATAATGAAATAATTGATTTTAGAAATATTAAAATAAATATATTTTGAGATATTTAATTTTATTCGTTAATTATATTTGTGTCAATGAAATTTCTTATATATAAAAAAGTAGAATCATTGAATTCGACTAATTTATTTGATGTTCATATAGTTAATGTAGTGAATTGTACCAATTTAACAATAATGATATTCCATGAATATAATAATTTAATAAATTAATTAAAAATGAAAAAAACTATTATTTTAATATAAAGGAGTGAATATACACTTTAAAATTTTATCCCATATACCTTTATTGTCCATCTGGTTTTATTTTTTGATAGAACCTGTATTTTCGTTTCACGTACGCCATTCTTTTTTTTGGAGTTTATGAGAAAAATAATGTTTCTGGAAATTTTTGAAGTACACACCGTATACTTTCTTGAGTACACGCCCTGTACTATATTCCCGCTCGAAGCCGCGTACTCTCCATGTCCGGGCCACATGCATGGTGTGTAGGGGTGACGTGGAGGCCGATTTTGGCGGAGTACGGAAAGACCTAGTACACGCCATGTACTCTAAAAGTACACACTATGTACTTTTTTCACTAAACAGACCGGGGTCATGCCAGATGCACAGAATCATCTTCTTCTATGTTCTGTTCCTCCGAGAGTGCCGAGGATCTTCGAATCTTCGACGAGATCCCGCCTCTCTGCCCATTCTCTGATTCGATCACCATTGGTTGCGTTGGAATCGCAGTGGTAAGTGTGTCCTTCAGCTTGAGCTTTGTTTTCCAATTCATCCTCCTTCTCAAGAAATTGTGCATTGAACGTTTTGGGAATTTTCTCATTTCTACGACATTCGGGGGAGAATCATTCATCATGGTTCAAGTATATCGATCTCCTAGGATCGAGGTAGGTGTTTTGTGCCTTTCTGTATAATTTCATTGAGTATTTTGTGAAAATTCCACCAATACCCTTAAACATGGTATTGCACGTTTCTTGTTTTTCCTTCTTGTTTGCCTGATTTTCTTGATTGATTATGTAGAGGTGATTTATTGTGAATTTGGATAATTTATACTGTGTTCCCATGCCTTGCCTTGCATGTTTTTATATTAGGCGTTTCCCAGTTTCCATGGTGGGTTGTAGGATGGTGTAACTGTTTCTTTGTTATGCTTTTGTGCCTTAGAATGATAGCCATGTAGTTTTGAGGTTTACTTGGATGACACACGTGAGCTGAGCATGTTTATTTTTCACACAGGACTGCGAGAACCTAGTGTAGTAGACCATAGGGAGAATGGGTGTAAGGGCTTCTCCAGAGTTTCTTTTAATACGACGTGAGACCACATAGGGAAATGACGATGAGTGCTTTCTCAGAGAGTATTTAGCTCCTCGACACATGCCACATAGGGAATGAGGCGTTGAGTGCTTCACCAGAGATCCTTTAGCACGATACGAAACTATAGGGGGAATTGACAGTGAGTGCTTCCTCAAAAAGTCTACTCTTAGATGAACCACTGTGGTGAGACTGTGTATGCCTCCTAGAGGGATGCTAGTACTTGTAGGTTGAACCATATGGGTTCGGATGTGAGATCTACCAAGAGGGTTACCTATTTTTCTTCTTGTTTTTTGTTGTTTACTTGTGTACTTTATATGCTTGAACTGTGGATTGTAGTTGTTATGTGATTTTCTGTTTACTGCTTCCTGCACTCTTACTTTACTTGTATTCATTGATGGTTAGGAACAAATCATTGGGTGATTTCCTATTGGGATTGTATCTCACACCCTATTTGGGTCATGCTTTTGGCCCCAGGCAGACTTTGTTGTTGCCGGTATAGATAAGGGAAAGAACCCTTCGAATTCTGGTGCTTTATTTCTTGGAGCTAGAGATCAAGGTACCAAGCTTAGGCTTTCGGTGGTGTAGGAGTTGCTATTATTTTAGTACATTGTTTTTACTTGTATTCCGGCATGTTGTTGTTTTTTCTGCTTTCCTTAAGAATCATTTACCTTCTACATCATTATCATCATTACTATATATTCATTTCTTCCACTGTTTGATTTCAGTTGTTGCGTATTGTTTACTGCTTCTGCTATATTCTGTTAGTTTTTTTCTTTTATACCTTATCAAATGAAGGCATAGTTTCCCCAATAACTTACCAATGCCATCACTATTAGTCGGCAAGCTCAGGAGTTTGGGGAAATGCGCTTGAGGTATTGTGGCGAACCGGGCACGGGGCACCTCTGTGTGGCTTCCGAAACTGGGATATTACAAAGTGGTATCAAAGGGAGTTTCTTTTCTATTGCTTTAATTTTTGGATACTTTATCTAGGGATAAGAAGGATTCAGTAAATGGTATTAATCTTTGATCGGGAGTAGCTAACCTGTGTACTGGGAAAATCCATACTACCTCGTTATTTTTAGTTTGATGGTTTTGATATTTTACGGTTGATATGATTTCACCTAGATTTATTCACATACTTTGTGTTGTTATTTCATTGACAATTGTGGTTCTATTTCGGTTGCAACCCTATGAGAAAAGGGTATTCCATTTCATTCATCATATAGGCAGTTGTATAAATCACACGCCATGCATTCTTGGCATGCATATAGGGTGCATTAGCGATTGAATGTTGTTGTGATAAACTTTGTGTAGATTATGCATGTTGTTGTGATAGAAGCTTGATAGAATCTATGCTTCTTTGTTAGAGGATTGTTTGTTTCCTACTTTGCTTAAATTAACACGAAATATTAATTCTTGAGGTGTTATGGGCCCTCACAAATCTGAATTACGCACCTCCTTAAATTGTTTTCGGTGTTTTCTGGGCTTCTGTGCAGTTTCTGAGCTACGGCCTAGAAAAACCCAGAATACACAACGTGTACTTTTGACTACATGCCGTGTAGTTTATAGACCGAGTTACTGACCGTGTGAGCAGGCACACACTGTTGTGGAAGTAACTTCTGGAAAACTCCATGTATGGTTGGTACACGTCGTTTAGTTCGGCGCCATGTACCTAGTCGTGTCACTAACAACACAGGTCGGGGAATATCTAGTAGAACACACCATGTAGTAAAAGAACACACAGTGTAGTCCCATCCAGGTACCCAACCATGTCACGAACAACACGGGTTGGCATTACCTTCCCTTAGACATGCCATGTTGTTTAGGAACACATCTTGTAGTATTGTTCAGGTACTCGGCCGTCTCACGAACAATAATGGATGGTGTCAAATTCACATATACACACTGTCTTTGTTCGGAACACTCCATGTAAGGTTCATCCATGTAGAGGACCGTGTGTTTAACAACATGGGCTGCCGAAGCATTGTCTAGTACACGCCGTGTGGGTTCAGAACACACCATGTAGTATCGGGTTAAGTCGGACTGTGTGGGTTAGCTGAGTAAATAGACTCGGGTAGGGGAGTAGTTTTCATGTACACTCCGTGTGTGGGGTCATCACAACGTGTAGTTTGAGGTGTTACACGACCTGTAGGGTAGGGTTATATGCCCATTTCAGTGGCTTAAGAAGACACTCCATGTAGTTTTTATACACGCTGTATAGTAATGTTTTATAAACTTTTGAGTTTTTGTTCCCCTATTCCCATTTGTACACTTGTGTTCTCTGTCTTTTTTTCTGATCTAAGGTGTGCTTTTGATATTTCAGATCTATGCCTCTGATACGTCCTCTGGTTGTACGTCTGTCATTAGGTAGTGATCAGACGCCAGATATGGCTGATCAGGTACTTCATGCTGATCCTACGATCGGGCCATCATTGGCACGGTCTATCATACAAGTTGTAGGAGCTGATGCGAAGTTCAGGGATGGTTTTATGAGGATGATGCAGACCTTATAGGAAGCACCACCTCCTTCCTCGACTATGGCCGACATGACGCATGTTTTCCAGCACCATAACTTTCCCACTTTTTCGGGGGAAGGAGGACCTTAAGCTACAGAGTCATGTCTGGAAGCCATGCTGGCCATATTTGAGCATCTGGAGACGCCTCCAGATAGGCGAGTCAAGCTCGCTAACTATATTCTATTAGACTCCGCCAAGAGGTGGTGTGACGAGATCTCATAGGCGTTTCATTATTAGGTTATGGCTTGGGAGTAGTTTCAGCGCGACTTTTATGACTACTTCTACCTGGAGACCCTGAGGTCCAACTGAGCCTGAGAGTTCATGATCTTAGAGAATGGTACTCTTTCTGTCATGGAGTATTTCTATCGTTTCACTGATCTATAGAGTTTCACACCCCTCTGCGATGGGAGTGGGGTGTTTTTAGTAAGAAATTTCGAGGATGGTCTCAGGCGGGAGATCTGCTCGCAAGTCAATATCTTCATGTTGACTTCCATCACCTCCATCGTCAACCAGGCACTGATTGCGGAGCACAATCTGAGAGACTCCGGAGCTGTGATCCAGGGCGGTTCTGCTTCAAGAGCTAGTTTTCCTCCATATGACAACAAGGTGATATTCTACCTGTGTGGTCGGTCAGGGCACATGAGGCCGCAGTGCCAGATGGACCCCGTGGAGTGCCGATCATGTGGCAAGATGGGTCACCTTCAGCGTTTCTGCTAGGTTTTCTCACCAGCAGCTGGTGACCATGGTTCTTCCATGACTCCTCGTTCAGGAGCACCACCACCAGTTTATCACTAGTTTGGGAACTGGAGTTTTTCTGGACATTCGGGTCAAGGTGGAGGTCGAGGCTGTGGTAGTCAGCCACCAGTCCCACAGCACCAGCGAGGTGGATCAGCTCAGATTGGTCAGCCAGGGGCACAGTGACGTGGTGCATGCCCGTATTTCGCCGTAGAGTAGACCTATCTGGAGAAGGACCCCAGACCTTCTAAAGTTCAAGGTACAATTTTAGTAGCCTATGTTTTAACTTCATCTCTCTTCGATACTGGTGTTAACATAGCTTTATCTATGTTTCTATTGTGGAGAGCCATGGTCTCTGTGTCTTTTCTTCTGTCGACTCATTGACACCAGACACACCATTGGGGACAAGGAAATCTCTTGTACGTCAGTGTACAGAGTGCCCTCTCGAGGTTGTAGGGTGTCGTTTCTTATGGGATCGCTACGTCCTCGAGACGACAGGCTATGATGTCATTCCCATGATGGATTGGTTGGTTCCCTTCCAGGCATTCTTCAGCTGTTATAATCGTAGGGTGAGTTCAATTTCACTAAACTGTGTATCTTTCCTTCATAGAGGTGAATGGGATGTTCAAGTGAGTCGTGTAGGACTTGAGCCTCATGGGATAGGAAGGGTGACAACCCAGATTTCTATTCTCTATCTAGATGATCAAGGGACTTCTCAGTTGGACTTTCCTCCTGTGATGGATCTCTTCCGGGACGTCTTTCTATAAGACATTTCGGGTTTTCCTCCAGAGCGTGATGCAGACTTTTCTATTGAGCTCATCCCAGTAGATGCACGGGTTCCCATTCCTCCTAATAGGTTGGATGCACCTGAGTTGCAGGAACTCAAGAAGTAGTTGGAGGAGTTGCAAGCAAATGGTTCCATACAACCTAGTACTTATCCTTGGGGTTCTCTTGTCCTATTTGTGATGAAGGAATACGGTACCCTTCTACTTTGTTTGGATTATCGGAAGATGAACCAGTTGATGGTCAAGAACGGATATCCCTTAACGAAGATTGATGGACTCTTTGATTAGCTTCGAGGAGACCAGGTGTTCTCGATGATCGACATGAGGTCTGATTATCAAAAATTGGACGTTAGACCATCAGATATATCTCTGACAGCCATCAAGAGCAGGTATGGTCTATACGAGTATACAGTAATGTCGTTCGGTCTCACTAACACCGCTTCTGTTTTCATGGCTCTGATGAATCGAGTGTTCCATCCTGACGTGGAATCCTTCGCCGTGGTATTCGTGGATGATATATTGGTGTAATCTCACACTCGACATGACCATGCCACACATCGTGAGATCATTCTGAGTACATTGAGAGAGCATTGGATTTACCTTAAACACTTGAAGTGCCACTTTTGGATGGATCAGATTCACTTGTTGGGTCACGTCATCTCATAGGTAATAGTATATGTGGACTTAGATAATGTGAGAGTTGTAATCTCCTAAGAGCTACTTATGAACTTTTTTGAGGTACGAATTTTCCTAGGGATGGATGGATACTAAAGACGCTTCATTCAGGACATTTCACGCCTAGCAGCGCCTTCGATAGGTCTGACCAAGATTGGGATGATGGTCTAATGGTCACATTTTTTTGTGTCAGCCTTTAAAGAGCTGATGGGGAGGTTGACTTCGGAACTGATACAAGTCTTTCCATAGACAGGGAAGAGCTACACTGTTTATTGTGATGCTTCTGTTTTCGGGCTCGGAGTTGTGCTTATGCAAGGAGATGGAGTCGTCGCGTACGGGTCTCGGTAGTTGAGGCCACATGAGAGGAACTAACCGACGCACAATCTGAAGATGGAGGTTGTGGTTCATGCCTTACGTTTTTGGAGACACATTCTTCTGGGAGAGAAATTTTTTGTCTTTACTAACCACAAGAGACTCGAGTATATCTTCACTCAGTGGGATCTGAATTTGAGACAATGCATGGGGTCGAGTATCTTTAGTCATTTTATTTCGAGCTTGCCTTTACTTTTGGAAAGGGAAACGCAGTGACAGATGCGTTGAGCAGGGGAACATAGATTCGGGAGGTTCTGGAAGCCAGTAGTGAGTGGAAGCTTATGGCTCTGTTCTCTGAGATGCATCTGGAGGTGCAATACAGACAGGGACATACTTTCTCTCTTCTATAGCTTTTACCTCTAAATTACATGATCGGGTACGGATGAGGCACCTATCAGACTCAGAAGTCTTACTCCTACGAGAGAGCGTATTAGGAGAAGACCCTCTTCTTGGATGGACAGTGGGCGATGATGATATCTTGCACTTCTAGGGACGTGTATGGGTGCTGACAAATATATGCGAGGAGCTGATGTGGGATTTTCATTCCTCAGTTTGGGCAGTTAATCCTGGCGTCACCAAGATGTATTAAGATCTTTATCATCACTATTGGTGGCCAGGTATAGAGATTGATATTTCTGGTTGCGTCATGAGATGTTCTACTTGTCAAAAGGTGATGGTGGAGGATCAACGATGAGCATACCTTTTACAAATGTTACCCATTCTGGAGTGGAAGTGGAATGATGTCATGATGGAATTCATGACATGGTTTCCAATGTCGCCCTGAGCTAACGATGTTGTTTGGGTTATCGTCGATAGGCTTACGAAGGTTTCAAACATCTTTCTTATCACAGAGACCTTATGTTTTGATGATATGGGAAAATTTTACATCTGAGAGATTGTACGTCTGCATGGAGTTCCACACTCTATTGTTTCAGACGGGGTTGTGCGCTTTACCTCTCTATTCTGGTAGGGACTTCAGAAGTCCTTGGGTACACAAGTACTTTTGAGTACAACATACCATCCCCAGATAGATGGCCAGTCCGAGCAGACGATGTAGGTGCTGGAGGATATTCTAAGAGCTTGCATTCTGGTCTTTGCCAGTTATTGGGAGAAGCATATCCCTCTGGTGGAGTTCTCCAACAACAACATTTTTCGGGTGACTATTCTGATGGCACCTTATGAGGCTTTGTACTGTAGTCCATGCAGATCACCGTTTTTCTGGCTGGAGGCAGGAGAGGCAGCTTTGCTGGGACCTCGTATTGTTCAGGAGACTTCAGAGAAGATAGAACAGATTCGGAAGAGGATGTCTACAACACATCCTTGGTAGATGACTTATGCTGATCAGCGGAGATGACCACTTGAGTTTTAAGTAGAGTATCAGGTTTTCCAACATATCACACCAAGGTTGGGACACAAAAGGATTCAGAGACAGGGTAAGCTTTCACCACAACACATTGGGCCCTTTGAGGTTTTTTGAGAGAGTTGGACTGGTCACCTATCAGTTGTAGCTACCCTAGAGGTACATGGCCATGCACGATGTCTTCCACGTCTCTCAGCTTCGATGTTACTTTTCAGACCCGTCTCAGGTCATTCATCTCGAGGAAGTTGAGATCGAAGCGGATGCATCATTTGAGGAGCATCCCATCCGGTTTGTCGATCGCAGGGATAAGGTTCCCCATGGGTGGTATGTCCCTCTTATATGGGTTCTATTGAAGCATGGGCTAGTACAGGACGAGACCTGGGAGAGGAAGGACGATGTACGATGGTAGTGGCCGGAGCTGTTTGGGGTTTCTTCTTCTATGCCTCTATAGGGAAATTCGGGGATATATTTCTTTATGGGGGGAAGTTTGTAATATCCAGGTTTTTCATTTCGGGTATGCCATTCTTTTTACTAGAGTTTTTGAGAGAAATAATGTTTCAGGAAATTTTTGAAGTACACACCGTGTACTTTCTGAGTACACGCCGTGGACTCTTTTCCCGCTCGAAGCCATGTACTGGCCGTGTTCGGGCCACACACATGGTGTGTAGGGGTTATGTGGTGGCTGATATTGGCAAAGTACGGAAAGACCATGTACACTCCATGTAGTCAAAAAGTAAACGCCGTGTTATTTTTAGTCACTAAACAGACTGGGGTCATGCCTGATTCATAGAAACGTCTTCTTCTAGGTTTCGTTCATTTGAGAGGACCGATGATCCACAAACCTATGATGAGCTCCCAACTCTCTGTCCGTTCTATGATTTGAGAATCATTGATGGTGTTGGAATCACAACGGAATGTTCTTCCTTCGACTTGAGCCTCATTTTAATATTCCTCCTCCTTCTCAAGAAATCATGGGTCGAACGTTTTGGACGTTTTATCAGATCTACAACGTTTGGGGTAGAATCAGTCGTTATGGTTCAAGTATATCGATCTCCTAGGATCGAGGTATGTGATTTGTGCATTTCCGTAAAATTTCTTTCAGTATTTTGTGCAAATTCCACCAATACCCTTAAACGGGGTATTTTGTGTTTCGATTTTTCCCTGTTGTTTTCCTTTTTTCTTGATTTCTTAAATAGAGGTAATTGCTTGTGAATTTGGATAATTTATGATGTGTTCGCGTGCCTTGTCTTGCATGTTTTTATTATTAGGAATTTTCTAGTTTCCATGCCTAGTTGTTGGATAGTTTCACTGTTTCTTTGTTATGTTGTTTTTCCATAGAATGATAGCCAAGTAGTTGTGAGGTTTACATGGACGATACATGCGCACTGAGCATGTTTATTTTCACGCAGGACTACAAGAACCTAATGTAGTAGACCATACAGAGAATGAACGTAAGGTATTTTCCAAAGTGTCTTTTAATACAATGTAGGACCACAGGGGGACTTTATGATGAGTACTTAATCAGAGATTTTGTAGTTTCTCGACGCAGGATGCAAGGGGAATGAGATGTTGAGTTCTTTACTAGAGAGACTTTAGCATGATTGGAGAATATAAGGGGGAATTGATGGTGACTGATTCCTCAGAAAGTATACTCTTAGCTGAACCAGAGGGGTAAGACTGTGTGTGCCTCCTAGATGGTTGCTAGTACTTGTATGTTGAACCATATGGGTTAGGTTGTGAGAGCTACCCAGTGGGTTACCTTTTTTTATTCTAGTTGTTGGTTGTTTACATGTGTACTTTATCTTCTAGAACTATGGATTGTAGCTATTATGTTTATTTCTGTTTACTGCTTCCTGTACTCTTTCTTTCCATGTTTTCATTGACGGTTAGGCACAAATAATTGGGTGATTGCCTACTGGGATTATATCTGACACCCTATTTGGGCCTAAGCAGACTTTTTTGTTGCATGAATAGATAAGGGAAAGCTCCCTTTGACTTATTATGCTTGATTTCTTGGAGATGGAGAGCAAGGGACCAAGCATAGGCTTGTGATGCTGTAGGAGATGCTATTATTTTAGTACTTTGTTTTTACTTATATTCTAGTATGTTGTTCTGTCTTCTTCTTTCTGTAGAAACTTGTACCTGCTGCATCATTATCATCATTACTATATATTCATTTCATCCACTTTTTGATTTCAGTTCTTGCTTATTGTTTACTTCTTCCTCTATTTACTATTAGTTTTTTTACTCTTATACCATACCAAATGAGGGCGTAGTTTCTCCAATAACTTACTAAGGACATCGCTGCTAGTCGTTAGCTTCTAGAGTTTGGGAAAATGCACTAGAGGTCAGGTGGCTAACCGGGAATGGGTCACCTCTGGGTGGCTTCCAAAATCGGGACGTTACATTTTTCTCTAGAATAGTGTTGTTATATATTAATATTTTGAAAAATTATGGAAAACCCTTATCATCCCCTTATAAATACCACCCCTTAAAAACTATTCTACTCACACCTTTGAAGCCTTGAATATTTAAAAATTACTAAAAAATAATCTCCAACACACTCTCCACACATCCATGTTATTCTGGTCACACCAAAAGTTCAATTTCAGGTTTTTTTAATGGATTCTTTAAAGAGGTGATATTCAAGTGGTAACATTCTTAAACCACCTCTGTTAATTTCATTTATTTTTATACCTTATCCTCACCCCTTTTACCAATCAAATAATAAAAACACTAGAATCACCAATAAATCATAATTTTTTAATTATAATTGAATATTTTATATCTGTCCCTTTTTCTCATATACTCTTATTCAAATAAATGACAGTATTGTCCAAATTTGGGTGGTTAACAGTCTATGTGGATAATGAGTTCACATTTTTAGTTATAGTATTCAAGTATCGTCATAAAACTATTTTATGGTTATTTCACATTTTTATAATTATATTATAACTTACTTCATGTTTTTTAACTAATATATTGATATAATATTAAATTAAATTAAACATTTGTGTGATGATAAAAAAACCAAAAAAATAAACAAAAAACATTTCACTAACATTTCATCAAATGAATTATCATCGTTTTATATAAAATAAAAATATGGGACAATTTAAAAATCTATAAGTGTATGAATAAAATTGAATTTCACTGTTTTAATATTATTCTAATTCAAAATGAACATCCATAATAATATAAAGGTAAACCAACAATGAAACCATGAAATAAATTCTCCCATAATGAGAAAAATTGAACATTGCATCTCATTGAAAAGGAAATAACCGAACATAAGAAAATTATAATAAATCAAAAAAAAGTGACAGAGGTTACAAATTATGAAATTAATGAATATAATTTGATTATAAATGTATTAACCTGTGCTTTCCAATGAGGTAAAAATAATTTTTTTTTTCAGTTTTACTAATTGGTTTTGAAATGACACATTTGAATTTTGAAATAAATGGAGTTTCTAGGGTTTCTATGTCTTGTTTAGAGCTGAGATCCCACATTTTTTGGAAACTTATCCATGGTCGCATAGATAATATAAACTTTGTGAGAAATTCCCCATGATTTGAGAAATAATTTGAGGTTGGATAAGGGGATTTTGTAGTCCATACAGTTTGAGTAAACGATATCGCTTTTGGCACACTCCCATGTGTGGGGATCTGAAACTCTTAGCTGAGGGTGATGCACAGTTTTCACATAGTTTGGTAAAGTGTGTGTTGGTAACTATGTTTGGTTCCACTTGATATAGTTATGGTTGTATGGTGGGTTCATTGTTTTCCCGACTGTGTGGAAAAAACTTTTGACCAATGAAATTTTCGTGAAATTATGATTTTTCCATTATAATGTTTTAAGACCAATAAATCGTTTCCTTTTTCATCTGTTAGACAAAAACTATGATTTTGTATCTCTCCTTTGATGTCTACTATAGTCATAGCCACTGATAATCCATCCGAACTCAAATTCGAACAACATTTTTATTATTGGATACACACTTGAATTCTCTATGTTAATCCTTTGAAATTTTCTGGTTTTCATCGTATTGATGGAGTTATTTAGGTGATATATAATATTCTCTATTTATTGGATTTTCAACAATCCCAACTTTTTCTATCGATATTAAAAATTCTTATATTGATACTAAATATGTTTTATATTACAAACCAACAATAGGTGGTCTATACTTTTCCATAATTGTATGGTTTTTTATAAACCACAATAACATTATGATACAGGTAAAACTTTTCAGTTGTTCCCCTTTAATTAATTGGATTATTTAATTGAATTAATTATTACCTATTTGATATGACCACTAGTACCTTGAGATTGGTATATGTGATTATCCCCAACCTAGCCCACCCATGGGGCGTGCCTTAGTATCTTCATATTTTTATACCACATTGGGTTTCGTGTGTGGTATCCATGTTAGAGGGGGACCTATTTTGAACTAAAAGGAAATTTAAATGAAGTTAAAGATATAGTGAATGCCTCTTTTTTACATGAGATATCGTGATATATATTATTTTAATTGTTTAAATTAAAATTATTACAAGAGTTATAATAACTCAAGGAATTTGATTAATTATGGAATGATGAATGTAATGAGATAGTGATTGATTATGGTAGTGGATTACTACAATGGTGTTCCTTGGATACTGATTCCATAGGATGAAATGTAAATTTATTCTTCAAGTGTTTTGATTATGGTAGTGGATTCATTATACCTATTTAGTCCTTGGATCCTAATTATGTTGGATTCCATGGGCCTTTCTACCCTATGGATCTAGTATTCTTTGACTCACATTGGATATGAAATAATTATATGATCAATGGAATCCAACGTGGCTGTTACTGAGTTTCTGTAGAGATGCTCTTGGGGCACAACATGGATGAATTGGACTTATTTACCTTGGATCATTCTGATAATGGTTTGACAAAATTGGTTACATGGGTTGAACATTGTGGATGTTACATATCATTATACTTTTTGACAATAAAGGATCCTACACACTAGGTTAAATGGTATATACATGGTAGGTATTACACTTTTATACATGGAAAGGTCATTGGGTGTTGTTATTTGTGAATACATGTATCCCTGGTATGGGTATGTCATGTGAGTGGTTCGACTAGATAGTTATCACACAATCTTTAATTAAGCTTCACAACTTCATTGTTATATGATCATGAGAATTGTTTATAGGGATCCATTCATGGAAAGACAAGATCCAACATTACTTTTAGTACTTCATTATGTGTGATATATTACACTCTCCTACTATTTATATCATGCATATTGGATATGTTATATACACCATTGTTTGTTGCGTATAGAATGAAATCTCACACCATTTTTAGGTTTTCGTTGTGCACCTGAATTGAATTCTTGGATGTAAGTAGGGACAGAGGAAATCACCCATTGTACGATGCTTGAGTTTCTTCATTCATAAGAGGAGGTCAGTACATGAACGAGATATGATCACAATTCTAGATGGGATATTCCCTTTGGAATTATTTATATTTTTATTCATGTATTGTATTTTATTTATGTATATATGTTTTCCTAGTAAATAAAGACATGAAGTGACACGTCATTTTGTGTATGGATATACATTTGGTATTGTATATTTATTCATGTCTTGGATATTTATCTTGTTTCTTGACGATATACTAATTCCTCTATTAAATCTTATGTTCAATAATAATATTATAAATTGTTAATTGTGAAAATTTTCTACCCATATACACACCATTTTTTCTTACTACAAGTTTTCAATCTCTAGAATACGGGGAGTCACGCTTGAGAACATGTGACCCATCGACTATGGCACTATTTAGTGGAATTCAGGTTGGGACGTTACAATGTGGTATGAGAGACATTTTTTTTCTAACTTAATATTTTTTAATAATATAAAATTGATTAGGAATGTTTTGTATGTCTTTAACAATATGTGCTTGAGAGTAGCTAAGACGTGTATATGAAAAAGACAAATTTCCATGAATGAAAATTGAGTTTTTCTAGATTTTTTCTATTCTAATTTAATTGATTCTACCATTGGTTGATTAAAATTAATTGTGATTGAATTAATTATATGATTGGGGATTTCATTTATCATTTATTAATGAGGTGAGGATATGCATATCATGCATCATTTTATGAATCTGATATGATTCACATTCCATGAATTATTCCATTCTATAAAAGATGCATTGCATGATTTCATGGCATTATGATAGGTGCATTTTTTGAAATGGTTGTTTTACTTATAGTTTTTTTATGTAATTAAGAATCATAATTATTATATAGAGTTACAAATATATTCTAAAAAATCGTACTTAGCCTACAGTAGAAACCCTTAGATGTCAAATATGGAACGGCGATTCCAGGAACATTAGTTATGTGGAATTAATTGTGTCATGCTATTTATTATATTGATGTCATTATTCAGTTCCTGATGTTTTTGGTCCCCTATGAATCATATGTTGGGACCTATTTGATTCCACTAATGAAAGATAATTGTGATATAAATATGAAATTAAAATGGAATGGAATTTATGAAAACAAATAACTAGACCTTGTCCATGATTTAGAGTAGATAGTAGGTGGTGTATCCAGTAATGTTTCTGAATGATTCTTTTTATGAAATTCTATATTTAGGGGCAGGAAAAGGGGTGTGACATGTTTATAGGAAGGACTATACCAGTCCTATGATTTTGAAAAATGATGTTTCAGATATCAATATTTTTTCTGCTACATTATTTTGATTGTAATTATATTCCACCAAGATGAACACTAGATGTGCGGCAGGGGGAGGTAAATACAATTCGATGGTTGAGGTCGTCCATGTAAGACCTATATATACTCTTGTATTTATAGTTGTGTCAATAGTAGTTGTACAAGATACATTTGTTTAGGGTCAATTTGATAAGGGGTTTGTATAATATATACATAATTTTTCTGATCACTTTAGAAAACCATGTTTATGGAAGATCAAACACATGTGTTCTAGCAGAAACATCTTTCCATGTTTCTAGGGGATAGAAGTCTAGAGGATTTTGAGTTGTGTATTACGAATACATTTTCAATCATTGACTATCTGGAGAAACCTCTTGATATGAGAGTGAAGTTTACAACATATATGCTTCTGAGAGAATCTATACACGGGTGGGATGTTTTGAACTAAGCTAATGTGCAATGAGATATGGTTTGGAGGTTATTCCAATCTATATTTTTTGAATACATTTTTCTTATAACCATAAAAAGAGAAACGGTCCTTGAGTTTATGAGTATGAAGTAGTTTGTGATGAATGTTATGTATTATTTTTAATTCTTTACAGAGATTCAATATTTTGTACCTATTTACCATGATGGTGAAGCATCAAAGGAGGAACACTTTTAGAAAGGTCTCAAACATCCTATATGGTGATTGTTAAATGTTTATAGGTTAAAGAGTATTATTAATATAGTGAATCAGTAGTTTATTACAGAGTGAACCCCAAGGGATGCTAGGGGAATAGAGTAGGGAAGTTTAGCCTCTTGACCCACTAGTTTAGTAACTTCCATCAGGAAGCTTCATTTTGATGTTTCTCAAAAAGGTAGTACCTTCCAAGCTGCTAGTAATGGTAGCTCTATTTTCTAGAATCCGTTTGGGATATTGGAAAATATGATTAATTAGTGTGATCAAGACCCAATCAAATGTCAAAATTGCGTAATTATTGGCCATGTATAATGTTTTTACAATGCCTTCCCACTAGAAGTCGGTGGAAGGGGATAAACTCCAAATCCTTGTTTAGGATAAGGATTAATAGCTTCATGTCAAGCTAGGAAATTGAGTAGTACCGTTCATTCGGCCCGAGGTGGTGGTTATAGAAATGTTATACATGAATTATTTTTAACTAGAAAGCAGAGTGGGCTTACTCTAGGTAGTGAGGTTATGTCATAGGGTCACAGTTCATGATAGATATATTCTTTAAAGATTACACAAATGGATAAGAACACTAGACCATCATTGGTGAGGGGTACTATCATAGTATCCTCTATGATGTTATATGCACATTTTGATGTAGGTGCATCACATAGTTTTAAATATATACATATGGTAGATATCCTTGGGCTCATTATGGAGTTTAATGATGGTGTTATGACCATAAATACTCCTTTAGGAATAAAAAAGTTTGTTTATTCATGTTCAAGGAGTGGAACCTTGAGATTTTGGGGGGTTACTCTAGAGGGTATATTTTTGACCATGAGAAGATAAGATTTCATGTCATACTTAGGATGGAATAACTAGTTTCTTATTGATACAATATTGATCACTCACACCAGATGGTGAATTTTACATCACTAGAGGGTGGATATTTATTCACTAGGTTTAATGTGATATATCATAATTAGAGGCTAGAAAAAACCATCATGGTTTGGGAAGGATGATAACTCGGATTTATAATTTGTGTTTAAATTATTAAGGATTATTTTATGTAGATTTCCCTCTAGTGGTTGATCATTTCCAGGATGTTTTCCTTGATGAATTTTATAGTTTACCTCCTGAGATAGAGGTTAATTTCTTGATTTATTTAGTTCCATGAGTGGAAATTGTATCCATTACTCTTTAGATGATCGATACTATGGAGTATTAGGACCTTAAGAAGCTGCTAGTGGACTTAGAGGAAAAGGGAATCATATGACCCAATACTTATCTGTGGGGTTAGTAATTACTTTTTTGTTAAAAAAGGTGAATGGTTCCCTTAGGCTATGTATGAAATACAAATAATTGAACTAGTTTACAATTAAGAACCAGTATCCATTTCCAGGGATATATAAACATTTTTAACATCATTGAGGAGCTTGGGTTTTCACAACAATTAATTTGAGGTCAGGATATCAACTAGGGATTGTTTGAACTATAGACATACCTTATACCAAAGTTCATATTAAGAATAATTTATATAAATATTTGGTTATTTTATTAGGTATCAGGAATGTACTAGAAATTTTTATTTCAGTAATAAACTTTGCTTTTCAACTTTATATGGATTCAACTATGGTTCTTTTCGCGGATGACGCCTTGGTGTATTCTAAAATTCTACATTACCATGAAAAATATATTGAAATTTTATTTGATATACTATGATAAAACCAGTTATATCCTAATCTCACAACGTACCACCTCTATATAGAAAGGATTCCATTATTGGGTTATATTTTTTGAGAGATAAGATTATCAATTATCTTAGAGATAGGGAATGTTGTTGTTTCCTATGATCAACCCAATAATATCTTTGATATAAGAAGTTTATTTGGAATACCTGGATATTAAGGAAATATCATAATGGAATTCCTACTATGAGAATCATCGTTTTATGTCAACACTAATAAGGGTCTTATGTTTGTATAGAATGTTACCTACAATGAAACCATTCAAATGCTGAATGCGATAATGTATTCAAGGACGGTACTCATTGTTCTATATCTTTGTATGAGCTACAATATTTATTTTCATGCATCATTTATTGTTCTAGGATTAATTTAGATGCATGGGGATATATTTTCGGCATATGGGTCCTTTCAGTTGAGGACAAAAAAGAGTAATTTCCCGATGCATGATCTCAAGTTAGTTACAGTTGTTCATGATTTGATCTATTAGAAAAACTATTTAAATGGAGTGAATTTTGTATTGTGAATATACTAGAAAGACCTAAAGTATTTATTTTTACAGAATGATATGAATTTGATTTAATGATGCTGATTTTATTACCAATATTATTTTCACATCGGTTCTGACTACATGATTGGAAGAGGCACTGTCGTAGCTGAGGCCCTGAATAGGAGGACTGAAATACATGCAATTTAAAAGGCCAGTAGCTAGTGGGTACTCTAGCCTTGATTTCTATGATGCACATGTAGTTGAAGGATGGTGACAACAAGACATTTCATTCTTCTTTAGATGTGAAGCCTACCATTTTGGATAGAGTGAGGATGAGTCATGTGACAAATTCAAAAGGCATGGTCATATAGAAGTGTGTGGAGTTTAAATACTCACCTCCTAGTTGAACTGTGGGATTTGATGAAATCCTCCATATTCGTGGTCGTGTATGGGTTATTGAAGATAAGAATGATGAAATAATTTTGGAATTTCATTCCATTGTTTGGGAAGTAAATCTTGGATTTACAATGATGTATTGCGATTTATGTCATCAATATTGTGGTTGGGGATGAATCATGTAGTGGTTATTTTTTTCCTGAGGTTTCCACCAGTTAGAAGGTGATAGAAAAATATCAATGGTCAAACAATATTTTACAATATTTACTGATTCATGGGTAGAGATGGGGAGATTTTATGAAGGATTTCAGGAATATGTTTCTTAGGATTACATGAGGTAGATATTATATATGGGTTATTGGATACAAGATCATGAATATTTATCATTTCTTGTTGACCAAGGATACCTTCTTATTGAATGAACTTGGGAGGTTGTTAATCCTTGATATAGTGTGACATAATTGGGTTCCTCAAACCATTGAATCATATAGGGAAGGAAATTTTACTTTACATTTTATACAGCTTTTGGATACGGAGTAGGGTAGATAGGTTCTAGTAATCATAACATACCACCCTCCGACTGACGAACAAGAAAAGTGCACGATAAATGTGCTTCAGGACATTTTGAGATAATTATTCCTAGATTTTAGGGGTTCTTTTTTAGAGGCATATATTCGTAGTTGAGTTTAACTATAATAATAACTATTTGGGGGCTATATAGATAGAAAAATTGAATATTTGTATAGTACTCCATGTTTATCACCCCTATGCTTGTTATATTTTGGTGTGGAAGCATTTCTTTGACCACATATCAAACTGGTGGATTCAGATTTGTTCTAGTTGATTTGGAAATCGATGACTACTTCATAGTGAAGGTAAAAATCTTACAATGATTTATATCAATGACTTATAGATTTTGAGGTTCAGCATTAGGTATTTTTATGTATCTCAATGATCATGAGACATAGAAATATTTGGATATTGGATACGCTTCTACTTTGATATGTCTAGCCATTCATGATTTTGGAGAGAGTCAAGATGGTATCCAATTTGTTATAGTTTCCTCAGAGGTACTGATCCATGCATGTCATCTTCCATGTATCTCAGCTGTTAGATTGTCACCTAGACTCATATCACACTCCTAATATAGATGAAATTAATATATAGGTAGATGTAACTATTGATTAGATTCTTATTAAAGATATTGACAGGATCATAATTCTTCTTATTGCCTCATCAATTCAACTAGTACATGTTCTATAATAGCACAATATTTTATATAAATAGACTTTGGATCAGGATGATAACATACACGGTCAGTGGAAAAAGTTGTTATCAAGTCATTCTTGACCTCCCTTAGAAGGTAATTTTAGAATGAATTTATTTAAGGGGGGGATATTGTGTGATATTGAGTTTTCTTTTTTAGGTAAATATATATTTTTAGTTTATATCCTATTTTTGGATATAACATGAGTAATTTTCTTATAACACAAGACCTTTATGGGTGTATAGAGATCATTAAGAGGCTAAATCTGATCTTTTTTGAAAATTAATCAACGAAAAATGGTGTTTAGAAACCATGTGCGACAAACAATATGGATTGAGAATTAAAGTGAGGGTTAGACTGAGGTTATCTAGAGAACACATAGTATGAGAAAACTATGCCAATTAATTGTCACGACCCGCCCTCGGGGTCCGTGTCGTGACTACCCCACGCCCACCTTCCATAGGCCAGGGGCTGGCGACTAGAACCATGGCGTAATTCCCTGTAAAAAGGGAAGGCATTTCCTTTGTAAAGTAAACAAACACCACAGAGTAAGCAAGCAGAAAGTAAACACTAAGTAAAAACAGAGTACAACTGAAAGTGCGGAAAAGTAAATGGGCCAGTTTACAAACCCAAACTGAAAGTAAAGTACAACTCGAAAGGGAAAACAACAACTGAAAAGTAAAAGCCGCTACACCGAGCTGTCCACTGGAAATCCCACCTGAAGGGTGGGTACAGATAGCTCCACTGCTCCTCGGGTCCCGTCGTCCGCTCCGAGCACGTCCCGCCCAGTGGTCCACGTCCAGGTACCATCCTGCTCTGTAAGCCTCATCCAAGATCAACGTTGTCTGTCGTCTGCAACCAACACAATGTAGTGCGGCCATACCCCGTGCAGGGGTGAGTATAAACTACTCAGTAGGGACCCCGAGACCCCCGAAGGTCTCCCAAAATCCACAAAGGATAAACCACAAAGGAAGATACAATCACGAAATAACAACCGACACTGCTTAGGTATATGCCAATACATATAACTAAGTCATCAATTTCAATACGCTCCAACCTCCGAGCCCAAGTACAACTCAGTCCACACAGGAAAGTAAACGTATTCCACACAGGAAAGAAAAACGAAATCCACACAGGATAACACAACACAATCCACACAGGAAAGCAACAGGATTCAGCTCACACAGGAATACTTCTTCAAAGGACGATAAAGATGATCTCTGATCCATCTAAGTCGTCGGACCCACGAAGGATCGATAGGTAGCTATCCCCCGCAATGACCGACACATGATCGGGCCCACACAGGACCTGTAGGCGCTGGTTCACACAGGACCGCTGAGTGAAAAGACCCACACAGAATCGGGCCCACATAAGACCTGTAGCACTGATCCAAGTAGGATCGCTGAGTGCTGTAGTCGTCGTCGAATTCACACAGGATCTCTGTACTGTCGTCGTCGCAGTCACAGTAGCAGAAGCAGTAGCAATCACAGTCGCAGCCAGCACTAGGGTTCCCGCACACAGCATGCTCATTCAGGAGGGTCCGCTCCACGAGCCGAGAGGCTGATACATCAAATGTCACAATGTCCAGAGATGATGTATCCAAAAGTTCCTTATCATCAACAGGAACTCAACGCAACAGACGGCGCGTCGATCCGACGCCCGGTCTGAGAGTTATTGGCTTTTTCATCCCAGGGGCCCGATTGGTTTTTAAGGCAAAACCAACCCGACCGTACTCCAACTGCGTCCAACCCTCGGGCGGAGTAAGCCAAGAGATCCACCTCACTAATAGGAACACAACAAAGCTGACGGCACGTCAATCGGACGTCCGTAGCTCATGATATGAGTGTTTCCTCTCCGAAGGCCCGGTTGGTTTCGTGAACGAACCAACCCGGCCGAACTCAAAGTATTCCGAAACTTTGATTGCGATATACCGAAACGACCGTCCCGATCCAAGGATCACATTGTCTCTGATGGTTTGTCAATCGGAGGTCTGTGGCTCAATATATGGCCAAAAGACCGAAGTTGTTTCGAAAACGGGGGGTCCGGGTCCGGGGTGACCCGGCCCGACCCCCCCTTGGGTCGGCCCGAACCGGGTCGACCCGACCAGGGTCCGACCCAGCCCGGCCGACGGCGCGGTCCGGCATGGTGGCGCGGCCTGGCGCCGCTCGGTGCCACGCGTGGGGGGAAAGGCCCCCGCTTCTTATTTGCTGGCAGCGCGGCTTTTAGCCGCGCCTTTGGAGAAACCGGCCCCCCTCGTGGGGGCCTGCCTTGAGGGAAACGGGGGGGCCGCCTTCCCCCCTTTATGAAACTAGCCCCCCCTCATAATGGGAGGGAAATTATCATGGACGGGGGAATTTAATTCCCCCGGTCCTTCCCCTTCCGGCCGGCCCGACCTGGCCGACCAGTTCTTCTTCAACGGACCGGCAAAGTCGGTCCCCTTCCGGCTTCCGACACCGGCGGCCCGGCGAGCCGTCGGACCTCTCGTCCCGCCGCGGCCCGGAACCGGCCGCAGTGTTCGTCGTCTGGCGCGGTGCGAGGGAACCGCACCCCTCCGCCGCGCCTTTGGATTTCTTCGACGCGGCACGACAGCGTCGCGTTCATGATGATCCTTCCACGGCACGGCACGACGGCGTCGCGCAATATATCCGTGCGAATTTCCGCGTGGTGCGACAACACCACGCCATCTCGTTCATCCACAAGAAAATCATAGTCAAGAACAATGGAGGGGGAATTCGGCTGTGTTTGTGCGGTCCGACCCCCCTCTCATTAGACGATAACACATAAATAATTATCCTCACGTTTGTCGTGCTAGAACCAAGAACGAGAATAAATAAATAATCAACAACAACCCCTACCTTGGTTTCAAGATCAATGATCGTCAACGGCCCGCGGAAGACAACGTCACGTAGGTCGTGTGTTGTGGTAATCGTTCGTCAAATCCGTTGACGAAGAGGTATGTCCGAAGAGGTACTTCATTGGCGAATCTTCGTAAGCCGACGAAGGAAGTCCAAGGAGGAAGTGGCGTTCCCATTCGTTGACACGGAAGACGTCATCGATCTTCGGAAACAACCGGCTACGAAGAAGAGAGGAGCGGCGTTCTTCGTCGGAGCTCGAAGGTTCTTCACGTTCTTTATCAAAGTTGAAGAAGAAGAAGGAGAACCCAAATTCTCTCAAGAAGTCTAGAGAAATCTAACCAAGTAAAATAAGCTAGAGTCTTATTTTATTCACACATTTAACAAATTGAATTTCAAAGGTTGGAAATTCAAATAAAATAACTCCAAAATAATTAAGAAGTTGTCATGTCATTTAAAGAGGGGTTAAAGGGAGTTTTGAGAGAAGATGAAAAGTTGGGGTTCGTGTGGGCCCCACCACACTTAATCCTCCTAAGGGAGGTTAAGTGGATGTGGGTCCCACCTTTAACTCCCTTTGGTAGAATTTAACCAAGAAACTAAAAATAAAAAGTGTTTCCACATTTTTATTTAACTTCTTATAAAATCTCCCAAAACTAACTTTCGTCTCGCATAAAACGCAACCTTGGAAAAGGTATCCTTAAGAGAATATCGGCACTGCGAGTTCATCGGTGTCCTCAGATTTCAATTCCGAGCACCGGGTCAAAAGTTAGAAATTCCCGCTCGTTCGTTCACTGAACGTACCCGAGCCAAACTTCGGAAATTGATTCCAGTCACTCCGGGCCTCGGAATCAGGTGCCGTCAGAAACCTCGTTCTTGTAAAATTCCAAAGAAAATTAAGATAAAATTTACATTGAATTTTAAGGGTCTTTACATTACTCCCACCTCAGGGCTTTACGTCCCCGTAAAGATACATCAAAAAATAGGGAAACAAATGAGGGTACTGAGCACGCATCTGAGCCTCCCGCTCCCAAGTGCTCTTCTGGAGATTCCCGTGCTGCCATCTGATGTACACTAGAGGTATCGATCGTCCACGTAGGACCCGATCCTGTCGATCCTCGCTCTCCACCGGAATCTCCGTAAAAGCCTCCCCATCGTCAACGTCAAGCTCCCCATGGTCAATGATGTACGTCGGGTCGTGCACGTATCTCCTCAGCTGAGATACGTGGAAGACGTCGTGCACCCGGTGCAACTGAGGTGGTAGAGCCAGGCGATAAGCCACCTCGCCAATCCTGCTGAGGATCTGGAAGGGTCCGATGAAGCGCGGAGATAACTTGCCACCTCGGCCAAATCATCGAATACCACGTCGAGGTGAGACCCGCAAGAAGACGTGGTCGCCATCCTCGAACTCCAGTGGCCTCCGCCTCCTGTCAGCGTATGACTTCTGCCGGCTCTGAGCTATCCTCATCCGCTCCTGGATGACCTGGACCTTCTATGTCGTGGCCTGGACCATCTCTGGTCCCACAAGTGCTGACTCCCCAGGGTCCGTCCAGCACAAAGGTGATCTACAAGGTCGGCCGTACAATGCCTCATACGGTGCCATCCCAATGGTGGAGTGGTAGCTTTTGTTGTACGCAAACTCCACCGACGGTAGGTGGTCCTCCCAGCTACGACCAAAGTCGAGGACACATGCACAGAGCATGTCCTCGAGAGTCTGAATGGTCCTCTCCGTCTGACCATCCGTCTGAGGGTGAAAGGCTGTGCTCAGACGTAGATGCGTCTCGAACGCCTCTTGTAACCCCTTCCAAAGCCGGGAAGTAAAGCGAGCATCTTGATCGGAGACGATAAATGATGGCACACCGTGGAGCCGCACAATCTCCTGAACGTAGAGGCATCCCAAGCTCTCCACTGAGCCCTGCTCTCTGATGGGTAAGAAGTGTGCCAACATGGTGAGTCGGTCAACAATCACCCAGATGGAGTCGTGACCTCTGGAAGTGCGCGGAAGTCCAATCACGAAGTCCATAGATATGCCGTCCCACTTCCACTCCAGGACCTCCAAGGGTTGTACCAAGCTTGCTGGTACCTGATGCTCTGCCTTCACCTGCTGGCAGGTGAGGCATCAAGAAACGAACTCTGCTACTGCCTTCTTCATGATCGGCCACCAGTGCTGTTGTCTGAGGTCCTGGTACATCTTCTCCACTCCAGGATGTACCGCCAAATGAGAAGTGTGAAACTCTCTCAGCACATCCTCTCGCAAAGCGACTGGTACCATGGTACGTCCTCTGAAAAGGATGTCGTTCTCTGCTCCAAGGGAGAAACCATCAGGTTCCTGTCCCGAGGATATCTGTGCACGCCGTTTCTCACAGTCAGCGTCCTCACGCTGTGCCCCTCTGACCCGTTGCAGTAGTGGAGGGGTGACTATGAGAGACTGAAGTAAGGCTGATTCATCTCTATCCATGGAGGATATCTGCAAAGAGGCTAGCTGCTCTGTTGCCTCCTCAAGTAGTTGAATGCCCATCCTCCTGCTAAGGGCATCGGCTACCACGTTCCCCTTCCCAGGTGTATAGACTATCTCAAAGTCAAAGTCCTGGAGGAACTCGAGCCATCGTCGCTGTCTCAGGTTCAGGTCCTTTTGCGAGAAGATATACCTGAGACTCTGATGATCATAATAGACTGTAAAGCGTTCGCCCATTAGGTAATGTCGCCATGTCTTCAGAGCGAAGACCAATGCTGCTAACTCCAGGTCATGGGTAGAGTAGTTCTGCTCATGCGGCCTCAACTAAAGGTATACATAGGCGATCACTGCTCGCTCCTGCATTAGAACACATTCAATTCCGGTCCCTGATGCATCGCAGTAGACTACGTACCCTACTCCCTCCTCAGGCAACCTCAAGATAGGTGCGCTGGTCAATCTCTATCTCAGCTCCTAGAAGCTCTGCTGACATCTTTCTGACCACACGAAGGGTTTCCCCTTCTTCGTCAAAGCTGTGAGTGGTGCCTCAACTCTAGAGAAGTCTGGCACGAATCTCCGATAGTATCCAGCTAGTCCCATGAAACTCCGAACCTCAGTCACGCTCCTGGGTGGCTCCCATGCTAACACAGCCTTGATTTTCGCATGATCCACTGCAACTCCTACCTCAGAGATAACGTGTCCCAAGAAGTGGACCTCACGTATCCAGAACTGGAACTTCGAGAGCTTAACATAATGCTGGTGCTCTCAGAGTGTGTCTAGTACAACTCGCAAGTGATAGGCGTGCTCCTCCTCAGTCGTAGAGTAAATCATAATGTCGTCGATGAAGACCACGATCAACTGATCAAGGTATGGCTGAAAGATCCTGTTCATGAGATCCATGAACACTGCTGGAGAATTGGTTACGCCGAAAGGCATAACCAAGAACTCATAGTGGCCATTCCGACATCTGAAGGTCGTCTTTTGCGCATCCTCGTCTCTGACTCTGAGTTGATGATAGCCTGACCTGAGGTCTATATTCGAGAACCACCTTGATCCCTTGAGCTGATCAAAGAGGTCATCAATCCTCGGTAGCGGATACTTGTTCCTCATCGTCACTGGTTCAGGCGACGATAGTCAACAAAAAGACTCAAGATCCTGTCCGCCTTCTTGGTGAACAATATCGGGGAAGCCCAGGGTGAAACACTGGGTCGAATGAACCCCTTTCCCTGCAAGTCCTCCAACTGTACCCATAGCTCTCAAAGCTCGGCGGGGGCCATCCGATATGATGGAGTGGATATCGGGTATGTCCCGGGGTACAAGTCAATATAAAAGTCTACCTCTCTGCGAGGAGGTATCCCTGGAACGTCGTCGGGAAAAACATCCGCAAACTGATCCACCACTGCAGGAAAACCAGGACTCCGCACGTCAACTGCTCCAAGGATGAGGCTAGCCAACTGATGAGTGATGGGCTGTCCTCTCCTCCGCGGAAGTCCATCCTGTGCTGCAAAGGCTCCCTTATCACCGGTGAAGGTGAACCTGCTCCCGTCGGTGCGTACACATCGCACCATTCGCCTAAAACAGTCCATATGTGCATGGACCGTAGATAGCCAATCCATGCCCAAGATGACGTCGTAAGGCCTCAACGCTGCTACAAGAAGATCCCAGCTGAAGCTCTCGCCTCCTAGAGTAAGCTCACACTGCCGGCACCAGTGCGTAATCGTCGAGTCTGCTCTCATAGGAGTCTCTAGCCGTAAGGATCGAGCCAACGGCTCTGTCGGAATCTCCGAGCTCCGAACAAGGGCAGCGGCTATGAAAGAGTGACTCGCTCCTGTGTCTAAAAGTACTGCAGAAAGGGTGAAATAGACACAGATAGTACCTCGAATCATCTCGGGTGCATCGTGGTCATAGGCCTCTGCTGCCTGGAGTTGTGCCTGTCTCTGCCCGCCTGCTCCCTGTGGTCGGGGTGGACCTCCTGGTGGTGGTGGTGGTAGAGCCTCAAAGCACCTCCCACCACCGGCTACTCGTCCTGCTCCTCTGCCTCGTCTGCCTCCTCCCTGCAGACCGCCACGGTCGACCCTCTACCTCTGCCTCGGTGGTCCCTCAACTGTCTGCTGCTCCTCGGCATGGTGGGTCGGGCACTCACGAGCCATGTGGCCCTGCCCGCCGCACGAGTAGCACTGCCTGCCTCTCAAAAGACTGGCTCCTCGCTGTGTGCCCCGCACTGCTGAGCCAGTGTCCTGAGGTCGTCTGCCTGAAGGTCTAGTCTGCCTGAACCCCAGAGTCATCCGTCGACTACCTGCTGCAGATGACTCTGCCACGTGCTGCCCTGCGGCAGGTCTCGGCGCTGGTGTAGACTCAGCAAGGAAGCTCTCGATCAAAAGGGCCCACTCCAGTACTCCTGTCTGAGTTGGTATGCTGAGGGAGATCAGTGATGCCCTGATCTCGTATCTCAACCCCTGCTCAAAGGTCCGAGCCTGGAAGAATGAGTCTCGTACCATGTCGGTCGAGTAGCGCGAGAGAACAGTAAATCTCGCTGAGTACTGAGCGACCGTCATGCTGCCCTGCCGCAGCTGAAGAAGCTCCTGGATACGCACCACACGAAGGGTGTCTGGGACGAACTCCGAGCGGAAGAGGCTCTCAAAGTACGTCCATAGAAGAGATGCCTCATTGTGCACCTGGAGCATCAAGTTCCACCATCGTCCTACTGCTGCGTGTAGTAGGCTCGCAGCGAGGATCACCATGAGGTCTGCTGGTGTCCTCACTAGCCTAAACACACGTACCACTGCCTCCAGCCAGTCCTCGGCTTCCTGGGGATATGTCTCCCCGCGAAACCTGGGTGGTTGCTGGCGCTGAAACTCATGTAGTGCGCTGAGGCGACGTGCATCGTCTGCGGCTGGTGCTGCAAGTATCGGTGGCTCGCCGAGCTGTCGTCACACTCGACTCTCGGAACCCTAACTGGCTGTCGTCGTGGGGCCATCCTGAAAAGGAAACAGGTGCGCCATGGTCAGAACAGTATACCTGGTGAGCTGATATAAAGTAATCACAAAGAAAACTTTGAAACACACACACAATCAATGTTTTCATGCATTAAGTCGGAAATCAGTAGTCAGGGTCCTGGTGTATGGATACGTCGGACGCCGCACCAACACTGGACTCCCTGGAATGATAACCACACTCAATACGATAAACATTATTGCTTCACATAGAAAAGATCAGAGTTCGCGGTAGAACCGAACTCCTCTGATTCCAATTTGTCACGACTCGCCCTCGGGGTCCGTGCCGTGACTACCCCAAGCCCGCCTTCCATAGGCCAGGGGCTGGAAACTAGCACCAAGGCGTAATTCCCGGTAAAAAGGGAAGGCATTGCCTTTATAATGTAAACAAACACCACAGAGTAAGAAAGCAGAAAGTAAACACTAAGTAAAAACAGAATAGAACTGAAAGTGCGGAAAAGTAAATGAGCCAGTATACAAACCCAAACTGAAAGTAAAGTACAACTCGAAAGGGAAAACAGCAACTGAAAAGTAAAAGCTGCTACACCGAGTTGTCCACTGGAAATCCCACCTGAAGGGTGGGTACAGATAGCTCCCCTGCTCATCGGGTCCCGTCATCCGCTCCGAGCACATCCCGCCCAGTGGTCCACCTCCATGTACCGTCCTGCTCTACAAGCCTCAGCCAAGATCAACGCTGTCTGTCGTCTGCAACCAACACAACGTAGTGCGGGCATAGCCCATGCAGGGGTGAGTATAAACTACTAAGTAGGGACCCCGAGACCCCCGAAGGTCTCCCAAAATCCACAAAGGATAAACCACAAAGTAAGATACAATAATGAAATAACAACCGACACTGCTTAGGTATATTCCCATACATATACCTAAGTCATCAATTCCAATACGCTCCAACCTCCGAGCCCAAGTACAACTCAGTCCACACAGGAAAGCAAACGTATTCCACACAGGAAAGAAAAACGAAATCCACACAGGATAGCACAACACAATCCACACAGGAAAGCAACAGGATTCATCTCACACAGGAATACTTCTTCAAAGGATGATAATGATGATCTATGATCCATCTAAGTCGTCGGACCCACGAAAGATCGATAGGTAACTTACCCCCGCAAAGACCCACACAGGATCGGGCCCACACAGGACCTGTAGGCGCTGGTTCACACAGGACCGCTGAGCGCAAAGACCGACACAGGATCGGGACCACACAGGACCTGTAGCACTGATCCACGTAGGATCGCTGAGTGTTGTAGTCGTCGTCGAATCCACATAGGATCTTTGTACTATCGTCGTCGCAATCACAGTAGCAGTAGCAGTAGCAGTCACAGTCGCAGCCAGCACTAGGGTTCCCGCACACAGCATGCTCGTTCAGGAGGGTCTGCTCCACGAGCCGAGAGGCTGATACATCAACTGTCACAATTTCCAGAGTTGATGTATCCAAAAGTTCCGTATATTCAACAGGAACTCAACGCAACAGACGGCGCGTCGATCGGACGCCCGGTCTGAGAGTTATTGGCTTTTTCATCCTAGGGGCCCGGTTCGTTTTTAAGGCAAAACCAACCTGACCATACTCCACCTGCATCCAAACCTTGGGCGGAGTATGCCAAAAGATCCGTATCACTAAGAGGAACACAACATAGCTGACGACACATCAATCGGACGTCCGTAGCTCAAGATATGAGCGTTTCCGCTCCGAAGGCCCGGTTGGTTTCGTTAACGAACCAACACGGCCGAACTCAAAGTATTCCGAAACATTGAGTGCAATATACCGAAACGACCGTCGCAATCCAAGGATCGCATTTCTGCTGACGGTTCGTCAATCGGAGGTCAGTGGCTCAATATATGGCCAAAAGACCGAAGTTGTTTTGAAAACGGGGGGTCCGGGGTGACCCGGCCCGACCCCCCCGGGTCGGCCCGAACCGGGTCCGACCCGGCCCGGCCGGCGGCACGGCGGCGCGGTCCGGCACGGCGGCGCGGCCCGGCCGGCGGCGGCGTGGCCTGGCGCCGCTCGGTGCCCCGCGCGGGGGGCAAGGCCCCCGCTTCTTATTTGCTGGCGGCGCGGCTTTTAGCCGCGCCTTTGGAGAATCCGTCCCCCCTCATGGGGGCCTGCCTTGAGGGAAACGGGGGGGCCGCCTGCCCCCTTTATGAAACCATCCCCCCCTCATAATGAGGGGGGGGGAAATTATCCTGGCTGGGGGAATTTAATTCCCCCGGTCTTTCCCCTTCCGGCCGGCCCGACCTGGCCGGCCGGTTCTTCTTCAACGGACCGGCAAATCCGGTCCCCTTCCGGCTTCCGACATCGGCGGCCCGGCGAGCCGCCGGTCCTCTCGTCCCGCAGAGGCCCGGAACCGGCCGTGGTTTTCATCGTCTGGCGCGGTGCGACGGCACCGCACCCCCTCCGCCGCACCTTTGGTTTTCTTCGACGCGGCGCGACGGCGTCGCGTTCATGATGATCCTTCCATGGCGCGGTGCGACGGCGTCGCGCAATATAACCGTGCGAATTTCCGCGTGGTGCGACGGCACCACGCCATCTCGTTCATCCACAAGAAAATCATAATCAAGAACAAAGGAGGGGGAATTCGGCCATGTTTGTGCAGTCCGACCCCCCTCTTGTTAGACAATAACACATAAATAATTATCCTCACGTTTGTCATGCTAGAACTAAGAACGAGAATAAATAAATAATCAACAACAACCCCTACCTTGGTTTCAAGATCGATGATCGTCAACGGCCCGCCGAAGACAATGTCGCGGTGGTCGGGTGTCACGGTAATCGTTCGTCAAATCCTTTGATGAAGAGGTACGTCCGAAGAGGTACGTCGTTGGAGAATCTTCGTAAGCCGACGAAGGAAGTCTGAGGAGGAAGCGGTGTTCTCTTTTGTTGACATGGAAGACGTCGTCGATCATCGGATACAACCGGCTACAAATAATAGAGGAGCGGCGTTCTTCGTCGGAGCTCGAAGGTTCTTCGCGTTCTTCGTCAAAGTTGAAGAAGAAGAAGGAGAAACCAAATTCTCTCAAGAAGGCTAGAGAAATCTAACCAAATAAAATAAGCTTGAGTCTTATTTTATTCACACATTTAACAAATTGAATTTCAATGGTTTGAAATTCATATAAAATGACTCCAAAATAATTAACAAGTTGTCATGTCATTTAAAGAGGGGTTAAAGGGAGTTTTGAGAGAAGATGAAAAGTTGGGGTTCGTGTGGGCCCCACCACACAAAATCCTTCCAAGGGAGGTTAAGTTTATGTGGGTCCCACCATTAACTCCCTTTGGGAGAAGTTAACCAACAAAATAAAAATAAAAAGTGTTTCCACATTTTTATTTAACTTCTTATAAAATCTCCCAAAACTAACTTTCGTCTCGCATAAAACGCAACCTCATAAAAGGTCTCCTTAAGAGAATATCGGCGCTGCGAGTTCATCGGTGTCCTCAGATTTCAATTCCGAGCACCGGGTCAAATTTTAGGAATTCCCGCTCGTTCATTCACTGAACGTACCCGAGTCAAACTTCGGAAATTGATTCCGGGCACTCCGGGCCTCGGAATCAGGTGCCGTCAGAAACCGCGTTCTTGTAAAATTCCAAAGAAAATTAAGAAAAAATTTCCATTGAATTTTACGGGTCTTTACATTAATGTTCACTCTAATACAAAGGGCTCTAAAAATATTATTAGATGATGTTTTATGATTTGTGAAAGGTTAGTCAAATTGTGTGTATAAATCTGTGGGAGGTTTCCATTGATATAGTTAAGGGATCACGATTGGTGAATAATTTTTCTAATAGTACGACGAAGACATGCGACCATTTAAATTTTTGGGAAATTACCATTTGTCTATTAAAATGGTAAAACCTAAAATAACATCCAATTTTACTCTTTTGGATATAAGAATTCATTTTTTAGCTCACCTTTGAATCCTAATCATGACTTGGCTAGATATTATCCATCCATTCTCAGATTTACACACCATTTATTTAGTTGGATATGCACCAGTGATGTCTAAATTCTCCTTCTGACATTATTCTTTTGTCTTTGCATTGAGTAAGTATTTAGTGGAGATTTAATATTCCCTATTTACATGATTTTGGTATATTATTCATTTATCTCTTTACTTGTACCAAATCAAAGATCAATAGTAGATGAGTGATCTACTACGAATCTTTGGTATGTGATCTATACCTTTTCCCCTATGAGTTTCTGTTTTATAAAGTATATTTCCATAATATTTCATTCCTGACATCCTTATGTCCCCTTTAATTAATTTTATAATTTAATTGAATGAGTTGTGACCATTCATGGATTCCCACTAGTGAAATGTGATTATTGGAGGTTGTTTGCCCCATCCTAGGCCACCCATGGGGTGTTTCATTGTATCTATATATTTTTATACCACAAGTGCGGTGCATGTGATCTCACATAGTTAGAGGGATCTCGTTTCTGAACTAAATTGAAACTGTATTTAATATTAAAAAAATATTTGAGGAATCCTTTTCTATTTTATATCATGATGTGATTTTATTTAATTATTTAAATGGAAATTTCAATATGGGTTAGAAGAAGCTCTGGAAAGTGGATAATTATGGGATGCTTAATTTAATGAGATGATGATTGATTATCGTATTGTATTCATTGCTTGGTATTCCATGGATCCTGATTCCATAGGATGCCACAAACATATATACTCCATGGGTTTTGATTATCGATGTGGAATCCTTGGACCTTTTTACTCATGGGATTCTAATTCCAAAGGTATATAAGGATCTTGATAACCCTTGGATTCATCTTTCTTAGACTCACATAGGATATGGTATGTTAACATACTCGAAGGAATCCACCCTGATCATTATTGAGATTCTATTGAGATTATAATGGGCCTCGACAAGGATGCCTTGGTCATCTATACCTTGGATCTATAACTTCATGGTCTACCAATTCTGGATACATGGAACAACCATTGTGGATAATACATTTAAATATAGGGAATGATCATTATGGATATTATACACTTGGTTATATGGAATGTACATGGTGGGGATTAGACTTTTATAAATAGTGATGTTGTTGTAAATATTTTTCTATGATTAAAGGTAGAGATTATATGTGTATCTGATGTCATTTGATATAATGGATACTTATCAAAAAAATTTACTTATTATATATATCTACCATTTTAACGGTGCATGAGACATGATTATAGGGAGAAATGTTTGGATGGATTGGATCACACTATAAATTCAGAACATTTATACCTATGATATATTGCACATTTCTATTGTTTAATTTTGATAGACAACAATTGTTATTTTTATCATTGGAGGTGGAAATATGAGTGATATCTTATACCATGTTCGGATTGTCATTGTGTACCAGAATAGGCTTCTTGGACACATATAGGGACTAATGTTAGCTCCCAATGTAGATTCTTGATTTTCATGTTTCATAGGACTAAGAGAGAATATGACCGATCTAGGAATGTGATGGTAGTTAGAATAGTTAGTTTATTCTTTTTGGTATTTTTATTCATGTATATTACACAAGATATATAGTATATTTTCCTTCTTTTTAGAGACGTGAAATGACACATTATTTTGTATATGATTATAACATTGAAATTTTTTATTTATTCATATCATGGATATTTATTGTCTTTATGTATTATGTACTTCTTCTACTATTTATTTTTATATTTACTACTCATGTGGTACACTCTGACTTGGGGGAATAGTATCTCTATAGACAAACACTAGGCCCTCATTTCTAGTAAAAAAATTTGGCATAATGGGAGGAATTCAAGAGTCCATGTGACCCACAAGAATATATAACTATTTAGTGGTATCTAAGTCAATAAATTAATATCTAGTATATTAATTTTAAGTGATAAATTCGTTCATACATAATATAGTTGATCTATCCAAACCACTATTTTTCTATTGGGTAGTTTTTTTATTACTTATTCCAATTTATATCTTTATCCTTCGATAATAATTATTATATATTCAATGTTTATATACCACACTTATGTATCTATCCTAATTCATATTTGGTTTATGGGGAAATGTATGATTTAAAAGGATCCCCTCTCAATTATTATCAATAAGAAAACCCGATTAATTATAAATTCTCAATTTATTAGCCCTTTTTATGTACACTCTATAAAATTTTGAATGACACCCATATTTTTTATAATCAATCACTTTATCCGGAAAAAATAATTTTTAGTGTAGTTCTAGTTTTATAATCATTATAATGAATATAATACATTTTTTGAGAATTTTTATTCTTTTCCTCAAAATTGTGTTTAAGTATAACATTTCAAAAGATTATTATCCAATATTTATAATGATTTCACATTTGTTAGACTAGGATATTCATTATATATTCTTATCATTTTTTTATTAATGTTAAAGAATTATTTAAATAAGTTATTCCTAGGATACCTTTTTTATATGCCCTTTTAATGCCTTTTGTAATGATTACCAACCCCATTTATTTCTATGGGTAACCCTTATTTTAATTCCTTATGTTTGAATTTTTATGTGTAAATAATATGCATGATTCTGTTATGAGGGTTTTCCCAAGATAGAACTCTAATATATAAGTAATGTTTTAGTCTCATGAGACAATATATATGGGAACAAGGAGTAATCCTAATCTATTATGGGACTCTATACACCATGTGATATAGTCATGGTAGTTATCATTAGCTCATGTTTATGTCATGTTATATGTTTTGGCCACACTCATATGTTTTTTTTGATCATATGATTCCCTTATCTATATTTTTCTCTTCCATATATTTATTCATGGGCCATTCCTTTTTTGTTATCATGTTATGCCTTGTAACTCAAGTTTTATTCTTTAATCCCATGTCTATTCTCTTATTATGTGTTTTATCTCAACCAATTTTTTAATATATTCCCATGGTTATCCAATTTAGATGTAGTACCTCAATGTTAGTTCAAATTCCAATATAGACATAAATGCAATTATTTTTTATTTTAGTTTTACCATTTCAAATTATATACCTAATATTACAAAGACACTAAATTTTTTTCAGCATGGTTTGTATTTAATTGATAATTATACATAAAAGCAAGTAATAATATTGGTAAAAGTGCTTTGTTTCTATAGTTAGTATCCACACACTTTCCAGTTTTTTTTGGATTAAGACTGGATTAATTTATTAAGAACTTTGTGATAATTCATTCACCATTGATAACTGGATGTAAACATTGGTAATCATAAGTTTGATATAATATTCATTTATAATTTTTTCCTCATATGTTAATAGTTTCCTTTTAATATTCCCATTTTCTATGTATTCATTCCCACTGAATATTATTTTTCTTTTTTGTTAAAGGGATGAAAATAAAATAACCCATTCTAACAACCAATGTGATAGACAATGTGATAATTACCCAAATGTGATTCCAAAATTGATCAGAATGATAGATTACGACATCATTAATGTAATGCCTCAATTATATCAGGTTATTAATAATATAATGAATCGTATAGAAATAAATACTCATCCTAAGAATGACCAAGTTAAGATAGCATCATTTATGTGAAACGACCTCAAATATTCAGTTGTTCTCTTGATACTATTGTTATAGAGGGTTTCTTCTTTATGTGATTAACGCTGAGTCAATAAAAATCCTAATAAATTCAAGACATTGATAACTATTAATATATTTTCCTCTGTGAAAATAATGTTGTGATGGAAATTATTGAAATCTTAGTGGTGTTATGGTATTAGAGATAAAAATAGAAAGATAGAGTTTAATACATAAGGATTAGTAGATAAATTCCATGGAGGAAAGAAATAAAATATCTTACTTGTTAATAGTGTGTGAAAAACATCTTGGGAACTATCATTAGGGAAACAAGAGATGCTCTTAATGATGAAAATAGTGGAATATGTGTAATTATTATGGAATGGATTCAAAGAATCAGAAAAATTATGTAGAGTAAATGAATGTTTAGAATAAAAATCAGCCTAAAGTATAGTTCTTCCACTACAATGAATATTGCAATTATGAAATAAAATTCCCTAATCCATGTTTTGTTATAGAAAATCAATGGATACAACCTACATGGAAACAATTAATGGAATATGTTTTCACTAATTCTAAAAGGGAACCTAGAAATAATGTGGGGATATGTACACTGGTTATTTTTTTATGAATAGAGAATGTTATATTTGACTATGGTCTAATGAATTCTTTCATACATTGAATATTTATTTTAAATTTTATAACACAACCTCAGAATAGGTATTTTGTGTTATCTGTGAGAATAGTAAATGGGGAAATTATATCATCTAATTTACATAACTCCAACATGGTCGAAGTTTGTTGACTGAACCTCCAAAAAATAACAATTTTATTCCAATAATAGAGTTATATGCTATATTTTACATAGATTGGATATAATTATACATATAAAAAATAAACTATTTGGAGTGGGAGATCACTCTTCATATCCTATGTCGTCCTCCAATTTTGTAAATGTGTGAGGTAATGGATGGATCTGATTTAGAATCATCAACTAAACTGTTGATATGATTGCATTATGATCAAGGATATCTATCACACACGACTAATATAAATGAGAGGATTATTATTTAATGAATATTGGTCATAACAAATACACATTGTAAGGGACTTCAAAGATGTGTTCCCTAAATAATTACAAATCTTCCTCCTGCTCAAGAGGTTGTTTTCTGAATTTAACGTATACCTAGATCTACCTATATGATATAATCCTTTCATATTGGCCACCATTTAGTTATAAGAACTGAAAAAGTAGTTACATGATTATCTATAAAAGGGTTTCATACTACTATGTGCTTAAACATTGGGAGCGATGGTCCGCTTTGTGAAGAAGTAGAATGGATCAATGCTCTTATGCATTGATTGTCATGATCTTAAAAAAATCATGATAATGAAAAATTAAAACCATTAACGGATTTATGAATTGATCGATCAAATATTTGGGGAAATGTATTTCAATATGTTGTAAAATTTGTTATGACATCACCAATTAATGGAGGATAAGGATGATAATATAGAGGCTTCCTTTTTAGTTAGGTATGTGCACTATGAGTTCATTATTATGCACTTTAGACTCACTAATGCTGCCAAAATTTCAATGTATATTATTAATAGTGTCATTATAGAATAAATTGAAAAAATTAATATTCCTTTTAAATGATAATATATTATAATTCAAGAGCATGGAGGGTCTTGAGGAAAATTTGAATACAGTTCTAAGGGAAATTTGAAGGAAAAATTATATAAAAAGTACAATAAATATGAGTAACTTTTTTCTAGGATAGTTAATGTTAAGACATATTAAAAGAGATGAAAAAGGGGTTTATCACTACACCAGTACTTACACTACCTGAACGTGGTGAACTATTTGTGATATAAAATAATGCATAAAAAAATTTATTTGTATGTGTACCAATGAAAATTGATAAATTAATATCCTACGCTTCAATGAAGTTAAATGGTCATTTGTAATAATATCCCACCCATGATCCATAGTTGGTAATTATGATCTTCATGATGAAAATATAGCAACATTATCTCTATGGGAATAAGTGTCAGATATATAATGAACATAAGAGCCATAAATATATATTCACCCAAAATGAGATTAATATTCTATAGTGATGATGGTTGGATCTCATCAAGGATTATAACATATCAATACACTACCATAACACTAAATAATATAAATTAGCAGATACTCGATGTAAAAAGGATCCTTAAACAATATAAATAATGAAAATCGAGAAGGATCCAATCTTATTATACTTACAAAGGATGGAAATGGGAATCATTAGGGAAGAAACATAACCTTTCCTTTCTGAAAGGATTAATCATCCATCACGTATGGGGAATATAAATGATGCTCTTAAAAATGAGGTGTAATTTTTGAAGATGGTGGAATTTATAGGAAATAGGAAATCAGAAGAGTTCATAATTAATGAGGAAGAAGTCATGATATTTTGTTCATTACTCTGTTTACTATCAAGTCTTCAGAGAAAGAGGGAGATTTTAAATAATTCATGTCGTACGACATTCTCCATCAAGCCAACTAGAAAAAAGATATATAAAGATCACTAAGAGTAATATGGGTAGGACAATATGAAGAAGGAGATCGATGATTATATATCAATGTTCCCTGTATGTTAGAAACTAATGGTTGAAAGGCATAAGTCTAATGGAATGATGAAACCATTCCCTATACCAACATGGAAATGGTAAACTATTACCATGGACTTTGTCACCGAAATTATGAAGACATCTAATGTAAATAATTATTTTTTCATAATTAGGGATTTTCTTACAAGGAAATATCACTTTTCTGAAATAAAAGAGGACCACTCACTCAGTCATATATCATGGATATACATAAATGGATTGGTGAGACTACATGGAGTACTATTATATATTTTTTTGGATTGAGATCCTGGTTTTACCTCCATGTTCTTGAAAAGTCTTCCACATGATATAAACACTTAGGTGAAAATTGTCAAAGCATATTACCGTAAAACTCATGGAAACAATTAGTGGAAAATATAGCTTCTGGAAGACATGTTGATAGTATACTTATTGACATAAAAGGAGGATGTGATCTCCATATTCCACTAGCTGAGTCCCCTTAAAAAATGATTTCCACCTCATGGTTAAAAACCGATTCATATGAATCCCATTATGGGAAGTTATGTAAAAAAATCTTGGCTAGGATGAATTTAGATAATATATTCCAATAGGGCCTAAAATGTTGAAGGAAATAGTAAAAAGGTAAATATCATTTAGTAGCACATCAGGGATACCCCAAGTTGGTAGAAGTTCCATAGAAAAAATAATTTATGAGACTATGAAATTGAAGTTGGAGTTATGGGATTCTTATACATATATCTATTGAAGAGTGTCATGATATTTGGGAGGAAAATAATTTTTAGTCCTAGGTACATTAGACCCTTTCAGATATTTGATAACATCAGGGATGTGGCATATCGACTAACACTTCCCTCAACCATGTCTCAATTACATGATGTATTTTATATGTCCCTCATTTAGAATTAAATACAAGATCACTAACATATAATGAATTTTGTGATGGTATACATGGAAAATGATACCACTTACAAGGTGTATCTGATGATGATATTGGATAGTTGGGATAAATTTTTATGTAACAATACCACTCACGTGATTAAATTACTTTTGCGGAACCATTGATATGAACATGCAACCAAGGAACCAGAAGAAGCGATGAAGGAGAAATAACCTTACCTACTTTCACCTTAGGATATAAAATAAAATTTAATGGGTGAAATTTTATGAGGGCGTGAATGTAACACCAAAACATTTTTATGAAATATTTCTATTTAATTTTTTTTATTTCTCCGGTATCTTATCTTTCACACAACAAAATGATTAAACGAACCACATTATGCTATTATATTATTATTTTTATTATTATCATAAAAAATATTATATCATATATACTTATATTGTTTGTATGATTATTAATAACGCTATTATTAAATATAATAATGAATAGGATATAAAATTTATTTTTTTTAGTAAATATATTTTATTCTTGAAAAATAAGTTTTCTTTAAAAAAATGTCATTATTGCTTTCTACTAAAAAACAAATATAATTATTTTTTACAGTTTTAGAAAATTTATTTTAAAAAATAAAATAAAATTTTGAATTCCTCATATCCAAATTATATTAGGATGATTTTTTGAGAATATTAGGAAAATATTTATTTTTCATGGAATATTGAAAATACAAAATTATTATTGAGAATTTAATTTTATATTTTAAATGTTTGATATGGTAAAAATTATGATTTTTATTATTTTTAAATTTTAATTAGATAAATTTGATTTTAAATAATCAAATTTTGGTTTTTAAAAAAATTTAATACTTCAATATATTATAACAACATTAAATATTCAAAAAACATTTTTATGAGAAAATATTTTTCATTATGTCTTTATAATATAAATTTAAAATAAATTATGCAACATAATTTTTATGAATTTTTATGAAATTAAATCCATATTTTGAATACTTGGGTTGAAATTTAGTAATTATGTCCCTTTTTTGTTAAAATGAACAGTAACATTGGTAATATTTATTTCCATGAATATGGGTCAATCGAATAATTAAGGGTAAAAATAATATTATAAGGATGATAAGATTATCATAAAATATATCTAAATGTTATTATAGGATTATTTTAGATCATAATAAACAATTTTTCAATTTTATTACCATTTTGAGTAACATGGTCGACATTAAATCCCTTGTAGTATTTTAATTTATGGAATATAAAAAATGTAACACTATTGGTTTTAAAAAGTATAACATTTTTAATATGTGGTTATCCAAAAGGTATGTTCAAAAATAAATTGTATTTGGAGATAGAAAATAATTATCTACATGATGGTAATTTATTTTTAGTTTTTAGTGACTATATAATTAACATAAATTCATAGACTAATATGTTGATCTTATTATTAAATAAATAGAAAATTCAAATAAATGATATTAGAAATATAAAAATAAATAAAATAAGAGATATAAAAGAATATCCAAGAATTATATATAATACCATGACATTATAATGATATAATAAAATATTTTTTATAATTTGAATAATTTTTTGATCTTTTTATATTGAAATCAATTAATTATAACAAATTTTTCAATAATGATATTTCATGAATATAATATTTTAATAAATTATTTAAAAATGTTAAAATTATTATCTAAACACAAATGGAATAATATAAGGGATAAAATTTCATATATTTTAAATTTAAAGGCCATTTCAATGTATTTAGATCTCAAATAGTATTATTATATTTTTATATTTTTAGAAATTTCCAAAAACATAGTTGTCATAACCTTATATATACCACCCACCACAGACCCTTCGCCTCACAACTATCAATCCTTGAAGAATTAAAAGTATTTTCAAAATAATCTCATTCCAAATCTCCCCACATCCTAGTAATTTTGGTATCATTAATAGGCTAGTATAACATTCCTTAGGGGATCCCTCCAAGAGGTGATATTGGAGAGGTAACTTTATTAAACTTCTTCTGTTAATTTATTTTCTTCTTATACCTTATCCTAACCTAATTCATCCATCAATACATAATTACTCTCTTATAATGTAAATTATGTAATATTATAATTGTATTGGAATATTTTCTAATGGATCCTTTTTTATATCCCCCAATTCAAAAAAATAAATCCATTCTCCAAAATATAGTGGTTGACCATCTCACTGGATAATGAGTTTTCATATTAGATTACTATCTTTAAGGATTTCCATAAAATAATTATTACAATTATATTTTATTGAAATAAGTAAGTTATATCTTATTTCATTTTATATAACTAATAAATAGACATAATATTAATTAAAATTATAGTAATGCAAGATTGTTGAAAATACCACCCAAATAAATGAAACATTTATCATTAACATTTTATCTAATGATTCTCCCTCATGTCTGGAAGAAAGATATATTGGACCATTTAAAATTATATAAGTTTATTATTTCCATTTTATTTCACTTTTATATTATCATTCTAATTCAATAACAACAACCATAATTAAATACCAGTAAACCAACCATGAAACCATGAAACAAATGCCCTCAGAATGTTGAGGGTGAATCTTATAACTCATTGAAATTATAATAAATTGACATAATAAAATTATTATAAATAAAATAAATGTGTAATAAGATATTAATTGTGAAAAAATGAATCAAATTTTATTATAAAATATATTTAAGTTCAAATGATGAACACATTCACATAGAAGTTAACATATCTCTCTAATCATTCACTTTTTCATTTAGGTTATCCTTTCTCTCCCTATACCAAATTTTATTTCATCATTATTTTTTTGTACATCACCTATTTTAAGTCTTTGTTTTCCAAAAATACATATAATTCACAATTAATCATTAATTTATGGGGGAAGCAATTGTTTTAAAAGGTTCCCTTCATAATTCATCTCGATATGCAAACCCGATTAAAGAGTAATTTTTTGTTAATATACCCTTTTACAGTAGACTACATAAAATGTTTTATGACACCCATAATTTATCAAATAAATCATTTTACCATAAAACCCTATTTTTAGTAGACGCGCCATTTTATGGGAATTATTATGCTCTTACCCTCTTTTGAAAGACTCTTTTTAATTTTCTATAAACCTATGATGATGTGGAGAATTTATGATGTTACATAACCACTCTTTTCTTGTGTTAACATTAGTTTTAATAAATTATTTATGATATATTCTTATCATTACTTTATGAATACCAAAGAATTATGTAGATCAATTTATTATGGGACATCATTATGAAACATTCTTTGGTTATTCATTATGTCATGATTATAAAACCCATTTCTATCTATGGGTAACCCTTATGTTTATTCTTTATGATTGATTTTTTATATGGGACCCTTTTTCATGAACATGTTATGATTGTAGTGAGTAGATATGATTCCAATGTATTGGTTAATTTTTTAGCCTCTTGAGATGTTATGTATTATATTAAGGAGTAAAACTTATCAATTATGGGTCTCTGTCCACCAAGATATATATTCCTGTGAGTTAGCCTCGACTCATGTTTATTCCAAGTTACATGTTTGTACCACTTTTATATGATTCCATGATCATATTTTTACATGTTCTATATTTTGTGATTTCATATGATTATTCTTTATCCTTGACATTTATGTAGTCATGTAATGCCTTTTAACTCATGTTCTGCGCTTAAATTCCATGTCTATTCCCATAATGATATTTTTAGCCTACCCCATTTGTCAATGTATTCCCTAAAGTTCTCATATGTAGTTATAGGATATAAAAGTTATTTTGGGGCTCATTATGTAAGTAAATAAAAAAATTATTTTATTTTTATTATTTCTAATTACATACCAAATATTCAAAATAATTTATAATTTTTAATCCTTGGTTAATATTTAATAAAATATATATTCCAAAATTCATGTTATAATAAGTGTAAAATTCATGGTTCATTATATATATCACATGATGTGGTGAGAAAAGAAATATGTAGTAGGACACCCCATAATCACCGGACATATATAATCAAGAGTAGTCACATCATAATAAGATATTCTAAAATATTTGATACATACAATAAAACTTCCAAATAAACTCATAATAGACACACAATATCATAGTATGGTCCCAAACAATTTCCCACATCGAATTTTTTCTCAAAGCTTCCATACAACACTCATTTGGGAGAAAAAACTCCATGATATATACTGATAATTTCATCAGACATCCCAATTGTGTCATAAACCAGGTCTATCTAAGAAGAAGAATTAAGTCTAATGAGATCAATACACAAATAATTATCGCACATAGGGACATAGGGTATACAAGAAATTAAATCTGTATTAAAATAATAATTAGGGAACTAAAACACGGATAGTGTTTTTCATGAATATTCTAATAACCCCACATATGTAAAATGATGATGATAGTGGATCTCACTATGGAACTCATGACAGAATTCCAACAACTCTTTTCATGCCCAATGTTCCACACTAGGGATCTATATCCTCTACACAAGAAACAATTCCATAGATAAACATTAGGTAAACGATCATGGGAATGCACCCAAATGACATTGGTCTATGTATGTTCATAGATGTTCCCCATAAAGAATAACAAAAGATAAATATGAATCAAAACTATGTTCAAATAATTAAATGACATGTCCCAAGGGTACATGGAATTTATCACTAGGCCCAACATTGCATGTGTCTCATGATCACAAAACATCCATTTTCCACAATACACAATCTATCAAAAAGGTAAAAGACATATAGATGTCTTCATTGAACTTGGGATAACGTTTTCTGAAGAAAATGTACATTTATAAGTACACATAATTTATCCCTTGACACATGTCATGTGGGGCCACAAGATATCCTGGGATTGTACTCCCCATATATTTTGATCCACCTTCTAATATGAAAATGACATATGGAATTTCCCACATGGTGTGTAACGCCACATGAACTCCTAGGCTTGTACTACATTTATACACTGAGAAATCCATATAGGGTACACCCGACATGTGGTAGGGACAATATATACATAGTCTTAACATACCTAGAGATTACAACATTTTAGATGAATAATCAACACATTACAAAATTACGTTCTCAAGGATAGTAATATTTTAGTTTCTTTTGAAAATTGGGGGAAAATATTAAGGTTAAAGATCTTCAAAATATCCCATAATGATATTCCACATTATTAATCCTACTTATAACATTTCTTAATATCCTAGGAAATGGAAACATATGAAATGAGTCTTCTTAGAAGATCATAAAGGGTAATAAATATATGAGATAATTAATAATAACATAAGCATAAGGGCATGCCAACATAATCAGAGAAAGGAATATAATACCCTGCATATCTTAGAACATAGAAATGAGTCATGGAATAAATATAGGTAGTTCATAAGACATGAATCATAAGAGCATCAAGAGAATAATCAATGAAATCATAAGATAAGAATAATTAATGTGACTGTGGAAGACACACAGACATATAAAATGATTTCTATATTAGTCAATTAATTGCTTCCATAGTAATATTAGTGGTGAGGGTTCACCCCCCAAACCATAAAGGTAGTAAAAATTCACTTCCAAAACCATATTAGTACAAAAAGTCCATTAATCATCAAAACTAACTCCCCATTACATAATTGTATTACTAAACAAGGTTCACTAATATCATACCCTGCATATCAAAGAACATATAAATGAGTCATGGAATAAATATAGGCAGTTCATAAGACATGAATCATAAGATAATCAAGAGAATAATAAATGAAATCATAATATAAGAACAATGAATAGGACTATGGAAGACACACAAACATATAAAATGGTTTCTATATTAGTCAATGCATTGCTTCCATGGTAATCGTAGTGGTAAGGGTTCACCCCCAAACCATCATGGTTGTAAAAGTTCACACCCAAAACCATATTAGTAAGAAAATTCAATTAATGATCAAAATTAACTACCCATTCCATATTTGTATTACTAAACCAGGTTCGCTTATCCTTCCAGCCTTACATTACTAAACTGATTTCATTCCTCATTCCAAACCTATCATACTTAACCAAGTTTCTCCTTATTCCTTCCCTGCCATACTGAAACATGTTCACATCTCATTCCACCCCTGTCATATTGAACTAGGTTCACTATTTGTTCTATCCCTGTCACACTGAACAATTTTCACTTCCTATTATATCCCTAACATACTAAATCATGTTTACTCCTCAATCCCATCCTGTCAAACTAAACAGATTTCACTTCTCATTCCGGATCTGTCATACATAACAAAGTTATCTTCTCATATCATGCATGTCCAACTAAATCAATATCAGTTATCATTATAACCCATTCATGATTAACCTAGTTCACTCCCCATTCCATCCCAGGAATACATATTCGAGTTCACTTCTCATTCCAACCATTCTGTGCTAAACCGAGTTCACTCTTTGTTCTATTCTTGTCATTCTAAACCGAGTTCCAATCTCATTTCATCCATGTCATACTGAATCGAGTTCAACTGTTGTTAAATCCCTATCATACTCATGATATATATTTTTTTACCTAATTCATTAGGGGGGAGATGTAGGTCTGATATATAACACAATTATATCATACCACAATGCACCACTAAATAATGCAACATTCATCACATCATGACCCATATAAAGATATAGGTTTCGTAAATATCAAATCATAACTTATGAAGACAAAATAGATATTATAAAAAATTAATCATATCATAACCTTCATAAAATAGGCATGATTCTCAATAATTTCATCATATAATAACCCATGAATATATGTGGGTTTCATAAGAAATTTATCATGGTATACCCATGGAAGAGAAATGGGATTAATAATAAAATTATCATTATAATCACAATCCATTCAATAAAATAAAATTTATGGTTTATTTGGATCCTATACACATTCTATAAAAAACTATATCAATGTGTTTCACCTTATATGGAAAATAATTTTCAAAGGATATTTTAAAACACTTCTTGAGGAAAATAATCTTGAATCATTTCAATGTGCCCCATGCCACTTTGAAACATTTAAGTCACAATACCCATGAAAAAATAAAATTACCTGAATCTAATATTATAATGAATGAATTATATTTATGATACATGTAAAATTCCAGTATATACACATTTTAGAAGAATATGGTTTCATAACATGTAATGTGTCTCAATAAAGGAAAATAGAGACAAAATTACTTAACCAATTCGATAAATTTTGATCCATACTCCCCATAAAATAGACATAATACAATTGATATTTAAATACACATAAAATATAGAATAGTAATAATTTAATATATTATGGGATATTATATAAACCACACAAAATAAATGAGTGGTGAATATGGAATTATTTTCACATAAAAAAAGTAAGACTAAAAATCCATGTACTAGATGAGTAGATATTAAATATTGACCCCTATGAAAGAATAAAACTAATTAAAACAATAAATACAATTAAATAAATTAAATTCATGATATAACATGTATTAGGTCATTATAAACACCAGATAACAAGAATAATTCTTGATTATAAAAGATAACACATAGAAATAAAAGTGAGGTGAGAAAACCCTTACCTTAAGTATTGTATTTATTTGTATGCAATCCGAAATCCATTATTATTAATATATGTTTATCAGAAGTCTACCATAGAAGCATATTATTATACATAATTCCATATATTATTTTATTTTAAATTTATATTACACATTTATAATCATTTCGATGTTAATGTTATATTCCTGGTAATATCTACTTTGTATATCATATATGTTTTGCCTTTTCATTCTTGATACTATTACTTTTATCTTTATTTTGATATTTAAATAATTAAAAACATTAAGTAATATCATATATATTCAGTTTATAAATATTTATAATCCTCTATAAAATATATAAATATGGAATGGAATAAATAGTTCATGGAGATGGTAGGCTGCACGTATACATGAACGTTGTTTCTGTTTTGTCATCAAATTTAAAGAATAAAAGGAAAATAAATATATGTATAAATATATTAATTATATTATAATTATTATTTAATATATATCACCTAATTTTAGTAAACCAATTCACAATACATCACATGATGATTGTGAACGAATCACATCGCTTTGAGGAGGCGGTAGTCCATACGTCCACAAACGAAGTTATTGTTTTTACAAAAAAAATTGAATGAATGAAGGGATGTGTTATATAATTATTAAAGATGCATAAATAAATCCTAAATATCTTATATATAATAAAAAAATATATTTTACATAATAATTCCCAACCATGAGAGGTGGTAAAGATGAAACGAACAACATCATTTCATTAGGTTGTAGTTCACCGTGCACAAGAATGGTATGTTTGTAACACATTTGATTGAAGTGTGTGTAGGTGTAGGTAGAAACCATAAAATAAAATCACATAATTATATTTGTTATACGGAATTGATTATATAATAATATAATAATGAGTGTTTATTTGGGGTTGATAATGAAAATAAAACATTGTAGCTCGAGGAAGGATGTAACCACTAATTTGGTTAACTTTTTTGGTTTCACCAAAGGGAATCCTTAGAGTACATTATAGACAATTAGATTATTATAGGATGAATATATAGATGTTTGTAGGATATTTTTCAGTATTTATAATCCAAAAATGGATTTAGACATGTAATGATGGGGGTGGAGAGGATTGATTTTATAAGAGGGGAAAATGACACATTGGGAATTCATGAAAAGAATTATGTTCTCCCAATGATTCAAATGTCCACAAAGTGTTTAAAATTGATCATTGTTGATAATTATGGATCCTTATACTATTATTGGTATAAATATGTCAATATTTTAATTTTTATATTGGTATAGGGTGATTTTTCACCTTGTTTTCTATGTTTATTCATTAATTGAGATCATTTTTAGCTTAATCATTGTAATTAATTATAATTACTTTCACTAATATTTTATTTAAAAACTAAGTTGATCATATTATAAATTATATGTTAAGATTATTCAAAATATTTAATCCATTTTGAAAAATTCTAAAATTATATGTGGATAAAATTAAATTAAATCTAATACCACAAATGGGATGATACAATTGAATTTTAATGTGAAATGTCCAAAAGATTGACTTTTTTATATCTAATTTAAATGTAATATTAGCTAAAATTACATAAATTGGATTAATGGATTTAAAATTTATCTTTTTATAGTTTAAAAACATGTTAAAATATATTTTATCTATAATAATAAAATAGACTAAAACTTTTTTTTGAATTAAAATTTAGTATCCTTCACTTTTCATCAAAAAAATATCTCTGAAAAATCCCAAAAACTAACCCAATGTAAAATTCAATAATAAATTTTCAAATATGAAGTTTAAATTTTCAAATAAAAATTATAAAAGTGTAAAATATAGATTTAAAATCGTTTCTCTAATAATGGTGGTAAAATTATTATTTTGAAAAATAAATTTTTTTATTCATAAAACTGGATTTATTATTATATTAAGAAAATAAAATCCATTTAATGTGTGTAAAAAATTTATTAATTATATAATATATTATAAAAAATCTTTAATATAAACTTTTTTAATTTATTTATGTAAAATAGAGTCTTTAAATAGAAAAATAGTTCTCCAATAAAATATTTTCTTTTTCGGATCAAATAGTTCTTAATATTAAATCTAGTTAATTGATAACCTAACTGTTAATTTTATAATCATTTTTAAATTTTATTTTTAAAATTTAGTTAATATTATGATTAAATTTCACGCTAATTGATCATTGAGAAAAATAATAATATTAAACCAATAATATTAATAATACGTAGTAGTTTGTTAAGATTAGTTCATACGTGTAACTCAATATATTGATTTAAATTGGAATTTTTTATAACACAAGAAAAACATAGTGTTTAATATTCTAATATATAATATAAGTGTTTTGTGTAGTGAGAAATTGACTTGGTGTTTCATATAATGAAATAAAAACATGGTTCTTTCATATCACACACAACACATTCAGTACTGTGTGAAATGAAGAATATAGAATAGTGTATAATAATAAGAAAAAAATGATTCAAAAAATCATTTTGTAATATATTATACCTCCCTTATAATTAATTTATCCCTGAAAATTTATTCGGGGTTTGGAATGTTTTCTACATGAATGTCCCATCCATAGAAACCCGTAATGTAAAAATGAATACTATAACGTCATTTAAAAAGTGCGTGTTGGAACCATAAAAGTTACCCAAAGTAACTCGTACTTAGGAGAACGTAGGTGGGAATTAAAAACATGGAAATTGAGGAAATGAATATAGAATTATGAGGATTTAAAAAGTTTAGTGATCTCAATAATTTTGGTGATCCATATCTTGTTAACAATCACCAAACCATAAACTAAAGAAATATGGAAGTGGTTAAATGTATCATAAAAAATGTTGATAAGTTGACATCATTTTATTTCATGTCCCCTTTTCCTAAAGTTGAATAATTGTCATGATAAGATATACATACATTATTTATGAAATACCCCACCATTTTTTCCTAGATCAATAATTACATCATTTCTTATTATATGAAATGATGTTGAATTTGTCATTCCTAGTGAGTTAATAGATCTTGTGATCAATCAATAGAATGATTGGTCATTATATTTATCCTTTTCAAGAAATAAATGATTAGAAAATGCTTTCAAATATGCATAAAATATCATGTGGAAAGATAATAATTGAACCTCTAAAACCTCTTCTGATGTTTAACATAAACAATTCCACAAATTTTTAACCTTTTAACAATTTCAAAAGAAGAAATTCAAAAATGAGGTCACAAAATTTATCAAAAATGATATTATACTTGATCCCCAATATATCTTAAAGAATATATTGGTTGTCCCAGACCAAACATGTGAATACCTTCACTATGTTTTCAAATGAACCTTAGTAATATCCTGATTTTCCATAAAACATTATTAAAAACATTCATTTTTTATTATTCCAAATATTATAGGATATGTTCCTTGAATCACAAAAAAATTGTAAAATTCATCCCTGATAACATAGGAGATATTTTAAAAAATCATTTTTTCCATTATAAGGTATTCAATTCTATCAAATTTAAATTATCCAAATCGATAAACTCTTTATCCATGATAAAAACATATTTCATAACATCCTAAAAACATTAATGTTTTCCTTACCATAATCAAAATATCACATTTCAATTTCTATATCACAAATAAACATAACTTTTTTAATCCTTGATGAAAAACCTATATTAAAAATACATAAATATTTCATGATTTGTATAAAAAAATTATTTCCCAAAATATATATTTAAATCATCCAACATTAGTATTAAACTTTTACTGAAGCTTCAAATTCTTATTATTTAATACCCCTTTCAGAAAATATAAAATGAGAATCATGGATTATCATTTATCAAAATAAATTTATAAATTATTATAAAAAATACTATAAGAACATCACATACCGTCCATATATCAGTCATGGTCCCTTCATCATCAATAGTAAACCCATTACATACAACTCCCTACTGACTGTCTTCGTGAAATTTAAACATAGAATATTTATTTTCAAAATTCCCATAATTTACACATCTAATAACATCAATTTTAATGATATTACTTCAAGTTCCTAATATTGAATCAATCTAGAAAGCATAGTGTGAGAAAAAATTATCAAATAAAAAACAACATAATCATTAAAAATTTCTAATAAGAGGTCTAAATCATTATAGCTACGTATTTAATCTCTGAAACCTTATGTTTATATTATGTTATTAATATTAATCTTTTATTTCAATCCTTCATGTTGGTTCATAGTGATTTTTTGAGTTCCCAATGAATATTTACTAAGAGTTTCAAACTAGGTGTGTACCAAGTCCTGTTATAATTCCCCAGTTCCTGATCAAGTTAAGGCCAATATAGTGTTTTTGGGGTTGTTACCCCTATATACTTATATTCATGAGAAACATTCACTTGTAATATACATTTAGGGATATAATTCTAGGAAACAAATCTCGTTATCTTTTACCAATATTCTATGATATTTTCCGAAAAATTAACCCAGACATGGACCAATACTTAGAGACATCTGAAGAGATATCCTTAAAAATATACCTAGGGATCTCAAGAAAGTTTTATAATATTAGTTAATTAATTTTGAATAATCATTACATTTTATACCAAATATAGTGACATAGTCTAAACATACATGTATATAACATAATTTTAGATGAATATTCAATACATTACAAAAATACATGCCCAATGACTGAAATGGTTTAGTTCCCTTGGAAGCACAGAACAAAAAACATCTAACAGGGTGAATGATCTTCAAAAAATACCTTAAATATGTTCTCCATTAGTAATACTACTTCTAACAATTTTTTATAACATGGGGAAATGAAACATAAAAAAGGGTTGAGATTAGATGCACAGTAATAGTAAAAATATAATGCTTATACATAAGTATACATACGATTAGGGGTATGAGAACATAATAATAACTTGGAATATCAGACCTGATATATAAAATAACATCAAAATGAAACCTAGTAGAAATTTTGGATGATCATAGGACATGAAGCATAAGTAAATCAAGATCATAATCAATGAAATAATAACATAAGAATAAGTCATGGGATTGTGGATGATACATAAATATATTTAATAATTCTTATAGTATTCAATACATCACTTCCAAGGTCGTATTAGTGGTAGGAGTTCACTCCTCAAACCATAATTATAGTAATGGTTCTCAATTATGACCATCTTAGTTGAATAATTCCCTTACTAAATCGGGTTCATTCCTCATTCATGCCTTGTATTATTGAACACGGTTCACTTCCTATTCCAGCCCTGTATTATTGAACAAGGTTCACAACTCATTCCAACCCTATCATACTGAACTGAGTTCACTTCTTCCTCTTTTCCAGTCACACTGAACATAGTTCACTACTCAGCCCAACACATTCATACTAAACTGAGTTCACTCCTCATTCCAGTGCATTCATACTAAACCGAGTTTACTTATCATTCCAGCCCTATCATACTAAACTATGTTCACTCCTCATTTTGACTTTGTGTTACTAAAACGAGTTTACATTACATTTTGTCACCGTCATATTGAATGATATTCAGAGATCATTACTGAAGTATCATACTAAACTGATTTCACATCTCATTCCAACCATATAATAACGAACTGATTTCAATCAAATTTTATGTGTTGTTACAATTAATCGAATTTACTTCTAATTCCAACCATCTCATACAAAAGTGAGTTTACTTCTCATTCTAGACCCATCATAATAAACTAGTTTCTCTTATCATTATAGCCCATCCATTATGAAATTAGATCCCTTCTCATTCCTGACATATCATACTCTTGAGATATAAATCCTTAACCAATGCCTTTGAAGGAGATATAGGTCACACCTATAACAAAATAAAATCATAAATCTATGCACCACATAATAATAAAAAATTCACTATATCATAAACCATAAAAAGAAATGGGTTTCATAAATATCATATCATCATAAATTAAATAAAATTGATATTATAATACTTCATCCTAACATAATCCATGGAAATAAATTAGGATTCAAAATAATTCATCATAAAAATCACTAGAAAATAAGTCGGTTTCCAATTAATTTAATAATGCTATTACCCATAGAAGTGAAACATATTTCAAATGAAAATTACTATCATAAAAATATACCATTTTAAAGAAATAATAATAACTGTATCCTTAAAATATTATCCCCAATGATTCAATAAATATTTTCAATGATTTCTTCAAAAATGGAAAATAATTTTGAAACGATCGTTTAAAACATTTCATGAGGAAAATATTATCAAAAACTTTTAAGTGTCCCATAACACTTCGAAAAATTTGAATAATAATTCCCATGAAATAATTACTTTACATGTGGCATAGAATAGTCCAGAAAAAAATATTCCTAATATAACATATCAACGGGAAATATATACAAATCGTATTATAATATCTGGGGAGATCGTGTAATACGTCTCAATGAAGAAAAATTGATAAAAAATTAATTTAATAATATGGTAAAGATAGATAATCAAATTGATATATAAAAAACCATAAATTTTAGAATAAAATTAATATAATAATATAATGGTAATTATATACACCTCCCAAATTAAATTGGTGGTCAAAATTACATAAGTCTCGTAGAAATACAAGTGAGACTAGAACTCCCTTTAATACATAAGTAACTTTTAAATCTTAATCTAAATAAAATAATAACATAAATTAAGTCATTTAACATCATTATATAATTTATATTTTTGATATATCATGTAATAGGTCTGTATATACAAAACACAATACGAATAAGTGGTAAATATAGAATATATCTCACAGAAATAAAAGTTAGATGAGAAAACCCTCACCTGAATTATTGACATTCCTTGTACACATTCAAAAATCCTATATAATAAATAAAAATTTATTATAAATATACCAAGGAACTATATTATTATATATAATAGAATATATTATTTTATTATGACATTATATTACCCGTTTATTAACAATTCAATATTAACATTTTTTTCTGGGTTATATCTGCTTTGTTTTTCATATTTATTTTCTCATGTTATTCTTGATCATCTGAATTTGATAATTATTTAAACATTTAAAGACTGTAAAAACATTATTTATATATTATATAAATTAATTATATAAATATTTATAATAATATATAAAATATATAAATATGAAATGGAAGACACTGTTCATAGACATGGTAGGTCGTATATATGCATGAATGTCGTTTCTATTTTATTGTAATATTGAATCAAAGTAATTGAAATATATATATATAAACCATAAACCTAGTATAATTATTATATAATATATATAATATATGTTTTATAAACCAATCTTAATATTTCCCATGAATAGTGTGAACAAATCACATCGGTTTTAGGATGCAGTTGTCCACACGTCTAAAAACGAAATTATCATATTTACACAAAATATAACCAATCAAGGATCATGTTATATAATAATTCGAGAGCATAAATAAATCATTAATATCATATATATCATATAAAAATATAGTTGTAATCATAATTACCTATCATGAGAGGTCATAAATGACAAATTATTTACATATGTTCTTCTAGTGGTAGTTCTCCATGCACAAGAAATGTGTGTCCACTATCCATTTCAGTGATGTGTGTGTATTTTTAGTTAAAAACATAGAATAAAAAATCTATGTATTTTTTTATACTTACATTATATTATAGTCATGTAGTAATAAGCTTATATTGGGTGCAAAATAAAATAAAAAAAGTAGCTTGAGGAAGGATGTTACCTCTTCTTTGGGTAACTCCTTTTGGTTTCCCCAAAGGGATTCCATTGAGTTATTTATGCACAATGGGAGGATTATAGGATTAAGGGAGGTATTTTTAGAGGATATTGTGGTGGGGTTTTTTTAAAACAAAATGGATTAAGAGGATTAGTGATAATGGGAGGAGATGAGGCCTTTTCTATTAGGTGAAAAGGACACATTGGGTATTGTTGAAAAAAAATTCATGCTCCCTAGATTTTACTTGTCCTGAAGGGATACAATGGAAATTTATATATCATTAAAAGTTTATTTATTTATATATATCTACATAGTAATTTATATTCAATTATAGGATCATTTTTACACCTTATTTTTTATGTTTATTCATTAAATAATCTCATTTTTAACTTAATCTCTATAAATAAATTTAATTATATTAAATAATATTTTTTCATCAAAAAATAATTTTCCATTTTATAAAAAATAAATTATTCAGTCTAAATCTATGGAATAAATTTTTAAAAATATAAACACATTATTGGAAGAAATATAATAAAAACCAATCCCACATATAGGGCAACATGCTGAGTTTTAAAAGTGAAAATTCAAAAAGATCTAAATGTTTTTATATAAAATTTAACTGTTAAATAGGTTTGAATTGCATATATATGGTTAATTGATGTATAATTTATGTCAATAAACAATTAATAAAAAATAAAATTTAATTTATCTATATAAATAAATTACTCTAAAAGGAGGTTTGAACTAAAATTTTGTGTTCTTCAGTATTCATCAAAAAATGAAACATCCCAGAAAAATATCAAAAATTAACCAAAATTAAATTTTGATATTAATTTTTAAAAGATGAATTTTATTTATTAGAATAAAAATAATAAATTTATCATAAATTATATTTCAAATATGTTCTCCATTAAAAGGCTATAAAATTACCATTTTGAAAATATATATGTTTTTATTAATAAAATTTGATTTTTCATTTCTTATGTATTTAATATCTAATTGATGAGTGTAAAAATATTTTATTGAATATAAAATGTTTTTTAAATGTCAATTTAGACATATTTGTTTAATTAATTGAGAACAAAACAATGTTTTTAGATTGAGAAATACTTTTCTTAGAAAATGACATTATTTAAAAAAAAGTGATTACATTAATTTTACCTATTGAAAAAGCCACGAGTTCATTTTATACACCTTTTTAGATATTATTTTCAAAATTTATTATATATTATTTATAACATAAATTCTAATGGATAAGTGACAACTATATTAATATTTTAAAAATATATATTAACAATATATTATAGTTTTTAAAAACTAGGTCTTGCATGTTATACGTGTTATAGAAGGAAATCAACATTGTGTGTAACACATTTCCAAAATAGTGTTGTGTGTACCAAAATATAATATATGTTTTGTGTGTTGAACAAAATTTACATGTTGTTGGAAACAATGAATGAATAATTTGGTGCTTTCATATAACACAGGCTTTATTCATTTTTGTTTGAAATAAAAAATATTGAATAGGTTAAATTAATTCAAAAATATATATTTCATTAAATATCAGGGTGTTATAGGGACCACACAATATGTGAACCTCACCACTATGTGGAATATCTAGCTAATGCTCTTTGGAAAATCCATGGTGTATGTTCTCGATGTATATGTTGTGTATATCAGTATTTTTGATAATCAATGATATGGTTCATGCATCTTCTCCCATAACATTGACCTATAATATATCTATGAATAATATTGGTAATTGTTTCAATTGTCAAGGATATGGGTTTTATTGAACCTGCTCATCATTATTGGTTAGATTCAAAATTTTTTGACCGTATCTGATTCTTGGGAAACAACATACATCATTACACATCTTTCTTCATTTTGAGACCACCATCTCAAACTATAGATAGATATATAGATCTTTATCAATCATCATATATGAAAAATATAATTTCATACCTGCATCCAAAACCTACAGTAGTTATTCGTTCCATAAAAAACTAATTTCATAACGATCATCATCGTGTACTCATCGAATCCTAGGCCAAAATTTGCAATAATGATCACATGTAGAATGTGGAGATAAATCAAAAAAAATTAATTGTGAGGAACAAACCGATTCCTTAGTTCATTTGTGGACTTTATTCTTTGTCGTATAAAAATTAAATGAAGTGGTATAAAAAACAACCAGCAAACAAAATAATAATTATCGCCAAAACCAGAAAATAATCCCATTCCATAAAAAATTACTAATACATGAATTAATATATATTTTGATGGATTCATGTTCGTTATGGTATAAGAAATTGGGTATAAAATCACAAAAAATACCCTACATTGTTTTGTATCAAACAATGATGAAGAATAGTCCTATGTTGATCTCATCAGCGAGATCATTGACCTCTGATAGTGTAATGATCCTAGATTCATATTTAATTCATTTTTGTCTGCCAATAATTACCCAATAGTTCCTCTCTAAAATATTCTACCAAATATATAGGTTTTTGTGGATAGACAAATGGATTTATTATAACCATATATTAAAATATGATGAATAGTTGTTTCCATTAAAAAAATTAACGAAATAAAAAATTATTTATTAAATTTTTCATTCCAACGATGGAGCTCAAGTGAAACAGAAAATACTGACAAATGTTATGTCCCAAAATTGGAAAACCTCATGCTCAGAAGTCAACATATATAATATATTTATAATTTGAGTCCTCATTCATGAGTTATCCCATGTTTTTAAATAATTCTCATACATATGATATTAATATTTTTAATATATTTAAAATTTCAATTTTGAGATCTTTAGGAATTTGAATCAGATGTTGTATCAGTTACATGATCAATAAATATTCATATAAATATTCCAAATTTGTATAAAATCAAAAATGGGTTGTTTCAATATTCCCCCACAAGGTTTTTCATTCATAAAAACGAATAAACTAGGAAAAAAGTTGGGGATACTGAGCTCCAAACTGGGTCTTCCACGTCCACAAGTTCTCTCAAAGGATTCACATGATATCAAAAATCACACACCCATTAAAAAAGAAATTCCCATGATGGTCATTTTCAATACAAATTCTCAATGCCACTCGTGCCATGAAAAATTAAACTCCACTATCATGTACTAGATTAAACATATTGATGTCTTACAATGGAACATGCTCATACCTCCTCAGCTAGAACATGTGGATAATACCCTGAAACCATAACTAATATGGTAACATGGTTATGTGGAACACAACCTTGATAATACCACCCCAAAACATGAATATAATGTTCCAATGTTCCCTGAATATAGCCTACACTCTAGTTAAGAATCTATATCTCCCATAATCCAAAGGCCTTCATCATTGTGGACTGATTTCACTCCACAAGGCAACATAGTACTCATGGTTCATGACTAAGAAAATCATAGAAGAAAAAAAACCTTACTTAACAAAAATTGATCTCCATTCTAGTTGTGTCTATATCATGAGATATAAATATTTCCCAAATTCATTGGATGGAGATATATTTCCCACCAATATTTCGTCATAATATAACAAACGACGTTTGTAATAACTATACTAGTGGAATATAATAGAAATAATATTTATGTATTCCACAATATCATAAAAAATCTTCATATCAGAACCCACGAAATGAAATATCATTTATTAACATTTATTTATATCATAATATATGAAAATTATTGGTTTAATAATCGTTAAAAAATTTTATCATAGAATATCTAATGAAAAAAAGAGTATTCTATAAATATTTTATAATGGTATATCTTATGGAAGATAAAGGGGTTTGAGAAACACATTATCATCATAAAAATAAACCATTCATATAAATAATCATAATGATATCATTGGTTAATATCACTAAAAATAATAAGTTCCATTAAATTATGTGATTTAATATGGAGAGTGTTTTATAAAGATAAATCACCTGTAATGTTTCTTGATAAAGATAAATTTTCCATCAAAATCACATTTAAAAAAAATAATACTATATTTTTAAATACTTTTAATTAAAATTATAATTTTAAACTATTAAATTAATATTTAAAAATCATTTTATATCATTTCCTAGGGAAAATATCTTTTTCAATTTGAAAAAAATCATTTTAAAACATTTTAAAAATCCATTTTGACATTGAAATCACGTATCTAAAAATTTCCCAATTATTATAGAAAAATATTATTTAAAAAGAAATTTTAAAACATGTAATAAATTCTTTAATTCCTTTCACAGTTACAAAAAAATAAATACTATTCGTTCCATGCATTTAAAAAACATTCTTTTCAAATATTTGTTATAATCCAATTTGGAATTCATTTGAATGAAAAAATAAGATTCCATTCATTTTTTTTAAAAAAATTCAGTCATGGGTGGAAATTTATTTGATAAATTTTTTAAAAAAAATTTAAAATCATTTTTTATTTTGTTAGAGAAATTACTTTTTATGAAATTATATTTCAGACCAATGAGAGAAATAATGTCGTATTTTATTAAGAACGTGTTCTCCCTTATAATTAGTACAAAGAGTAAAAAAATTTAATATTAACTAAAAAAATCATTTATATACATTGTATAAAAAATTAATGAGTTTATTAATATATTTATTATAACATTTTTTTGTCATAAACATAATCATATACAATCTTGAAAAAAGTATGAGATAAAATCATTACCACTTGGTATCATTGAATATTATATACCGTGAAAGAGATATACTCAACTTTATTTGTAAATAGTAATAATTTTTATTATAATAATCATAAAATAAAATCATGGGATTATATAGGCCTCATAAAAGATATAGGTGGTGAATATAACAAGCATGTCATAAAATTAAAAATTCAGATTAAAATCACGTTCTGCTTTAGTAATCATTTGAATCATAATCCACAATAAATAATAATAGAAAATTGAACATTAAATATCATTAATGTTAATATATTAATTATATAACATGTCAATGGGGTTATTATATACCCCACTAATAAATAAATGTTTTGTGAATTTTCATGTCTCTTAAAAATAATAGAGAGAATTGAAATCCAATAACCTGAGTATAAAATTCATTTTTATACATTTTAATCTCTTTATTAACAAAAAACTATTATTACTAATATATAAAATAATCATAATTATATATATCATACCATATATGACATCATTATGACCATTTATTACACACTTATTAACAATTCCATGTAAATGTATTGTTTGGGGTAATAACCGCATTGTTTTTCATATATATTTTGATTTTTTATTCTCATTCCTTTTACATTGGTCCTGGTTTAGTCCTATAGAACATAATAATTTTGAAATTATTTATATTTATACATCAATTATACTTTAAATAGTAATCATGAATTATTATTTTATGAAATGTAGTATGTTATGATTCAGGAGATGGTAGGTCATACATACAAATGAGTAACACTTCCATATTTAAATAATTATTATAGAATTGAGGTAATTAATATTTTATATTTAATGAAGTGTAATAATATCATAAAATAAATTTTAATCAATTAAATATACTAATACATATAATCCATGAAATTTGGTGATAAAAAGAGAGTGTGGCATCACTTTGCAAAGGCATTATTCCACACGTACATGGAAAATGTTATCTTCTTTCAGTGAGTTAAAAAGTAAGACATAAATTGATATATTATAATTTAAAAATGATAAATATGTCTTTAATATCATAATTTCGTTTTCTATATAATATATATTTACTTAAATTATCTTTATTATCTTCAATGTAATGGTTTATGAAAAACGGATTACATCGCTTCACATGGCGGATGTCTTCCATATAAATGAATGATGTCATCATATCCCAAAATAATGGAATGTAAAAATTGTTATATATGATATAATTAATCCATATGTATAATAATGTTATAAATATAATATATATAAATTATATCTGTCATCTTACCCCAATATGAGTGGTGAAAATCTAAACAAAATAATGACATCAGTTCGTGAGGAAATAGTTTCTTGTACACATGAATGTTGACTTCGTAACCAATTTTATTGATATAAGGATATTTTTAAGAAATTAAATTAAAAAAAAATTCTCATAAAAAATAATATACTATGTTTTTTTATCAACAAGGTTTAATAAGAATGTAATGAGGTGGAGGAAGAAATATAACAAAAAATGCTCATTTATGATCACTACCTCTTCTTTGGGTATCCTTTTTAGGTTTTCACCAAAACACCTCCTTCATTGTTTTTTTTTCAAAAATTATTTTTATAATTTTATACTAGGGAAAAATTTTCAGTTATTTGGTCATATTTTACTTGATAAAAATGTTATATAGACATAAATAAATGATGGGAGTGAGTGCCATTTTAAAATCGATGAGTGTTATTTTTATAAATACAAAAAAGTATAAAGTAATGGATGGTCACTCTCGCATAATGTGGAAAAAATTTGATAAATAATAAAGGGGACCTACTATATGTTCGATATATTCCTAAAGACACACTTCTTAATCATTCCATTCCTTAGCCTTTAACATTTACTCACTTTTATCATTTTCATTATCACTATAGTTACTATTTTTTCTATGACCGAGTTAAATTATTCATTTAGAATAAAATAAAATGATAAATATTTAGATATTATTATTAATAATTTTTATAAATATTATTTCCTTATTTTTAAATAGAAATATTTTTTTTGTATAATATTTTTTAATACAAGCTCGAGTAACTTCCAAAACCATATTTGAACCTTAATTGGTGTAATTAAATTTTAACAATTTTCAGAAATAACTATTGTAAAAATTTAAGATTAAATGATTAGATAATATAAATTATTATCATCAAAAATATTTAATACTTTTTTTAAAAACTAAATTTCATTTAGTGGAAATATTTATTTTAAAATTCATAATATAGAGGAAATGAGAAAGATTTTTCTCAATGGAAAAATGTTTCAATGTTTACAAAGATTCTGTATCAAAATTAAATATAGTATTGATTAAAATTCCTTTAACTGGATTAATAAATATATAATTTTACTAATTTTACATTACATTAAATTTAAAATATAAATTATATTTATAAATAACTTTAAAAAAAGTCAATTTTCAATTAAAATCCAGTATTTTTCATTATTTTTAAAAATTTATTACTTTTAGAAAATTCTAAAAAATTTATCCTAAGAAAAATTTGAAATGATATTTTTAAAAATCATTTTTGTCTTTCATAATAATATTCATGAATGGGTAATTTTTTTAATATATATACACTAAAGGCAACATGACTTCATTTTGGAAAAATTTATTTTTTAGTGTAATATTGAATTTTTTATAATCCATATTATATAAAACAAATTAGAAGAATGATAAATAGTTTATTAAATATATAATTTATAAATTTACATATGAAAATTCACAAAAAGTGGTTTTCTTAATTTTATGTGGTGAATATGTTTTCAGAAAAATATTTTCACTATTTTCAAATAGTTTTTATTCTTATTATACTTTATTGGTCACCAATGAAACCATATTATATATATTTGTAAACTATATACTTTCATAATTTAGTTAATCATATTTATAACCAAAATTTTAATGTCAATATGATAAATATCATATAATAATATTTTGTAATATGAAAGGCATTGTTAAAGATCAGTGTTGCATTTAATGCAAGCTAAAGACTGCATTGTGTGTAATGCCAGTCATACTCAGTGTTTAAAGTAACAAAATAGAAACATTGTGTTATGTATATTGAAACATATAGAAAGTATTGTATTTAATTGAAATAAAATTCAAAAATATTTGTTGATTATATTATACCCCCATTAAAATGAATTTCTCCCTTAAAATTAAACGATGTCATGAAGGGATAAAAATAAAAAATCACATCATAAAACCCAAATCATTAAATGGGTTAATAAAAATTAATCTTGAAAAATGGAAGGGGATGTATGAATGTCATATGAAATCAAAAATACTAGGTTTCCAAACCTGAGAGCATAAGTGAGAAGTAAAAAATGTAAATCTAAGAGAAAACTAAAACACAAATACTAATGGAGGGTTATAGAGAACATGGTCTAGAGATAGTTAATGATGAAAAATACATAAAGAAAAGTTGAATGAAAAATTTTATTCATATCATGAAAACAATTTATTTCAAGAATATTTTTCATTATGTTGAGGAATTAATTTTCAATCTATAATGAGAATATAAAAAAATATACATAATTGATATATTATTATTTCATAGGTATAATCTCATCTTCTGGTTGTAAATTGATAAATTTAAACTTCATCTCTTACTATAATAATTTATGTTAAATTTATTAATATTAAAGAACCAATAGATTGTAATATCCATAAATAGAATGATACTTCATTCTATCTATCTTTATTTATCATCACACCCAAAATTTTAACACAGGTTATCCAATATGGATAAATATTCCTTTGGTTAAGTAATAAATTATTCTCTATAATGTCATCCAATCCAAAACGTAATGTATTCTATAAATGGTAAACCTTATAACCCTTCCAAAATTCAGTCATTAAAAATAAAGAAATTATATTTCTCAAAATCAATATTACATTAATCCCCCATATATCATAAAGTTGCTCTTTATTATCAAATATTAAACATGTGAATACCTTCATCTTTTATTCTGTTGAAACATAGTAATAATAATAATTACCATTATAACATATTGAATAAATACATTATTTATAATTACTTACATAAAAATATTATTTTATTTATTCTATAAATCCAAAAATGTTGTAAACTCCATCAATGATAACATAAACAAACTTTTTGACAAAGAGTTTATAATTTCTAAGTTCATAAATACTATATAATGTAATTTATCCATATCAATCATCTATTTATAAAAGTATTCACTATTTTCTCAACTAAGGGACATATTAACAATTATCTTCCAATAATCATGTGTTTTACATAAAATATTACATTTCTATTAAATAAAATTTCTAGGTTATTATTAATATTCTACATTTTCTGTTGTAACCATAATGAACAACATATAATAAAAATTTCTTATATGTTTACTGATTCATATTACATAATACTTGAATTGAAATATATTAATACTCTTATCATTGTCTCTCATCCTCAAACAATAAAGTAGTCATCATCGTATTTTTCCTTAATACACATTTACTTTCATATTTAATTTTCTATCCCTTAATCATCAAAAACAAAACCTTTACTCTTATATCCTTGATAAATATATTCAATATATTTCACCTTTGAAAATTGATTTTCCTATTTCCCATACTATCCACATATAATACATTCAACTGTTGATGATACCTAAGGGTGACCACCATTCTAAACTTTTTCATTAACCAATCATTTCATTTTCCCATAAAATTACATTTTTTATTCCATTTTCCACACTCAAATCATCTTATCATCCTTGTGAGATACCCCCTTATGTGATTCTACTAATCTTCTCCAGAAATAGAAAATAGTTTCATCTTTCATCTATGGTCTCCATTCCCCAAAATCTCAGTGAACTATATCCTTCTCTTATTTGGTGAGTCTGAGAGTCAGTTAATGTGAATTATGTTAATCACGCTTCATAATAAGTGAATTGGCCTAATAAAAATTCTCTTAACTATAGTCAAAATCATATTTTTATACACATCAAAAAATTATCTATCACATTTTATGTTATCACAGTACCTTCTGGAAACCTCCATTGACTAAAACTAAAAATCATAGTGTGATTAACATAATTCATAGTTGAAGAAAAAAAATGATGAAAAAATTATCTTATATTACGTAGAAGTCAGGATAACTAATTTTTTATATATGTAAGCTTAGGATTATCTTAGTTGATTCATAGTAAAATTTGTTTTAAATCCTCCATTATTGTTAATAATTTTTTTTAATTTACAAATCATATTATTCAATAGTGTCAAACAAGGTGTACATGAAGTCTCATTTTCATACACCAGGTGAAGATCATTTCCAGATAAACGTTACCCTTTCAATGTTATTACCCCTTGGTACCTCAATTCCATATCCAAATCCATTTATAGTATCTTTAAAGAGATTTAATTTCATGGAAACCACTTTTTCTATACTTTAAAAATATTTCAATACATTTTAATCTACATAGACTCATCCATATTCTTATCCATAGAGACATACCTAGAAATATCCTTAAAAATTTCCCTAAGGATGTCACTAATGTTTTCTATTTCATGTTTCCAAGGGGGTAACAAAGGGTTTTATTTGATACCAACTTAAGTGACCCATGATTCTCACACATTGATATTATATCATTTTAGATGAATATTCATTACATTACATTAAAAAAATACTATAATAGTTTAGTGTATTTGAAAACATGGAACAAAATAATATAATATATTTAATGGTATTAAATATTCCCCAAAAATATCATGTCATTTAATACACTTCTTAGACATACTAAAAATAAAACTGTTATTCATAACCATTGAAAATGAAACATAAGATATGGTGATCTCATATACTCAATTAGTTTAAAAAAGGTAAAGATATAATCATAACATGGTAATAAGGGTATGAGAATACGAGAATAACTTATGATGAAAATAACATGAATATCAAAGATCAAAATACAATGGTATGGCATTAATATTGGAATTTAATAATACATTGATCATAAATAAATCCAAGAACACGATCCACGAGAGCATAACATTGTAATATGACATATTTGTGGAACATAAATATGTATTGAAAATGAATTTCTTAGTTTTCAAGGATCATTGTGAGGAATTATCAGGGCACTCTAAGGGTGGCAACACGTGCTAGGTGGGATACATTACCATCCCAATTGGTCTCTCGTTCTTTGTAGTGAAATGAGTTCAATCCCCAAAACATCATAGTATTCGAGGTTCAATCCCAATAATACTATCTTAGAAAAATACACTTATGGAACAAGGTTTAATCCACATTCATGTTCAATCGTTCTTATCAAATATAAATATTCACTAATGCAGCCACGACCCGTCCCCCGGGGCATGGGTTGTGACTACCCCAAGCCCATCATCCATAGGCCAGGGGCTGGTGACTAAGACGAAATGTGTAATTCCTTAAAAATGGGAAGGAATTTCATTTATAACCTATAAGCGCACACAACAGAGCACACAACTAGATACAAAACACTAGGTAAACTATATAGAAAAATAGTGTTGAAAATTAAAAGGTGTAGAAAATACAATCCCAACTGTAATGTACAAGGAACATGAAGTACAAGTACAACTGAAAAAAGGTCAAACTGTTGTTGGATTGTCCTCTAAGATTCCTTCCTGATGGGTAGGTACAGATATCCTCCTCAGTACACCACACCTGTTAGTCTCCTCCTTGCACTGACTCTTCATATGCTCTATCTCCGGGTACCATCCAGTCCTGGTAGTCTTATCCTCACCCATCATTTTTCATCGTCTAAATCCAACACAAAGAGGTGTGGGCATATCTCGTATAGGTGAGAGTATAATGATACTCAGTAGAGACCCTAAGACCCCCAAGTTTTCACAAAATCCAAAAACGATAATCCAAAAAGTATGAAATCAATAGATAACCCCACATAGGTATATGCACATACATATACTATGTTATTAGGTAATTCATCTCAATCATGACGAAAACACAAAATTTATTGACTCATCTCAACTAGGATTTTATTCACATTATCTAAACCACACCTAGGGGAGAAATCCTCATCTGTTGATTACAGTGGACCATCCGCAACACCAAGGTGCTTCCAACTATCCTTGGACTGCTGAGGTACTTCTCATGTCATGTATTATGGTTCTGTTATGTCACCAAGGTCCTCCTCACCATAAGTCTGCCACCACAACAAGGCACTCCCCCTAATAGCCTGTATAGGTACTCCTCCTATCGAGTAATGTGATATTTACACCACAACAAGTCATTTCTCTATTGAGGGTTTCCCGCCACAACCAGGTGGTCCCCACTGGGCTAGTCGAGTCACTCTAAGTCAATCAGTCAATAGTCATCAAGTGTCATCCAACTACTTGGTTAATGCACTCTTTTCCCTCATATCTAGAAGGATTCGCACCATGATATACTTTTTGATACACCAACAGTCATGAAGTCCCATGAACAAGTATCTGAAAGATCTGTCACATCATAGAGGTCTCAACGCAATAGACAACGCGTAAGTCGGATGCCCGGTCTATGAGTTATCAGCCTTTTAGTTTCGGGGGGCCCAGTTGGATTCGTGCATGATCCAACCTGACCAAATCACAACTATTCCCCAAACTCTAGTGGGGTATACTCAATGGGACCTTCATGCTCAGCGATTAACAGGGCCACTGTCGGGTCTTCAAATGAAAACCTAGAGAAAAAGAAATGGCCAAAGAGGGTAAAGAGGTAGTAGTGGGCTCGGGTCCGATCTAACCTAGTCGAACCGACCCAGTCCGGGTCGACCAAGACTAATCCGTAGGGTCTGGCCGAAAACATTAGGCAGGCTAGCCCGTTAGGTTCGTCCCGGCCCAATGGGCCCCGCCCAGCAGGGCTCAAGGGGTCACGGAGGGCCACGAGAGGGTGGGCCGGTCACGAGGGAGCGAACCGACCAAAGGTCGGCATGAGGGTGGTTCGGACAGAGGGAACATCGTTGGTGTATCGTCCTAGAGGAAACCGTGAGTGCATGGCTCTGGGAACACAGATGACAGAGCCAAAGGGCACGCGGGGCATGCAGAGACCGACGAGCAGGGTCAGAAAGAAGTAGCGCGGGGCGCACATGGCGAGTGGGGAGTACATGGTGCAAGGAAAGTGGAGCCGCAGGGTTCCTAGGTTTCATGGAGGTCGACTCGGTCATGTCATAAGAGGGAACCGCGAGGGGCACTGGAGTTCACGAGCGAGGGTTGCGCGACCATCATGGGGGGTGCGACTCGACCCGCCACAGCAGAGCGACACAGCGGTGGTGAGGGTCGGCCTGGGGCGGTGGGGCGACAGAGGGGTGGCGCAGGTCGTGGAGGACATGGGTAGATCTTTTTTTCCATTCTTCTCCATCGACTCATATTATGTTTCATTCCACCGTTTTGAAGAACACCACAAAGGAGATCATCGTCGGGGTTGGACCACATTGGTTTGGTCCGCACCCTCCACATTTATGGTGATAGTAATTGGCTCACAAGATTGAATCACAACAACCCTCCCACAAAAGCAAATCAACATTGTTCTTCATTTTGATTGAAAGGAAGAACATGGGATTAAATAATTCTTAAATAATATTTAACCACTAACTATGTTCCTTGTTCATTGATGGAGTCGCGGGGAAGAAGACAAAGTTTTCATCGTTTTTCATGTTCGCCAACCACATTAAATCCTGAGTTCATGCATCGGTTTTTTGCTGATGATGAGGATGGAGGGCTAGTCATCGAAGAAGACCCACATCAATTGCATCTGTATGGTGCTCCCATGGAATAATTCAACGATCCTCTTTTTCGACGTTCATTGTTGGAAGAACGCGTTCTTCGTTGGGAGCCTTCTACCAATATTTCTCCCATGTTCCTCATATCCCAAAAATAAATCCAAAATTAAATAGTATCCAAAATAATTAATTATGATCTATTATGTTCATTGGTGTAAATTTCAATTTGGTGAATTAATTTAGTAGGATCCTCTTAATAAATTCATGAGGATGGTATAATTAAAATTGTGGAGGTGTTGTAGAGGCACCTCCTAAATTATTTTTGGAGTTTAGGGTTTCACCAAAATTAAATTGGGGGTTTAGTCTCGGGTGGCCCCCAAACTATAACCTCTCATGGGAGGTTAGTTTTGGGTGGGCCCGACCACCATAAACTCTCATAAGAGTTTATGGTGTGGTTGATCCTACCTCCAACTTCCACTAGGGTTTTTATAATAGATAAAACAAAATAAAACATGCTTTTATTGTATTTTATTATTTCCCCAAAAAACTGAAAAACTAACTTTTACCCTTGACCAACTTTCGTTGTGGTGAATGTAATATTTTGTGAATATCGGTGTTGTGAGTTCAACGGTGCCCTGTGATTTCATTTCTGAGCACCAGTTCAAAAGATACAAAAACCCACTCATGCATTTATTAAACGTACCTGAAAACACAGTCAGAAAATTATTATCAGCCAGTCATGACCTGTGCCGATTGATGATAGGCTATGCCTATTTGAATCTGTACCCAAAGAACCCAACAGAACTCTTGAATTATCAATCCAAGTTACCATTTAGAGGTTATCAATTTTACAATAAAATAATATTCACGTAATTATTTTATTTGAGGCCAAAAACTAAATTTCTCAACTAGAATGCACCGGCCAAAGTTAGTATCTTCTTAATGAAATCATACCCTAACGATTTCATTTGTGGTCTTAGATTTTTAATCTATGTTTTCACTTGTGATTTATAAGAATGTGAAAAATAAACTAATATATTTTATTATTTTATTTTTGATTATTCCATTTTTGGGTTTTCTAATAGGAGGCACATGCCATCTAATCTTAAGTTGTTCCTAGGTTAAACCCGCCATCCTAAGAATAATGGTTCCCATGGATTTCTAATCCGACTATCTGATCAAGAGATATTACTCTTTTTTTAGGAAAACAACTTATGCTCATTAACTTATTCTTGACAAAACATCGACAGATCATTTCAGGCACTTCGGGCCTCAGAATTGTGAGATGACAGATTTCATGGACATGTAAAATTCTGATTTATTTTAAAATAAATTATATGGAAATTATTGGACACTATATTCTCCTCACCTTAGGCTTTACATCCACGTAATCCATAACTCAACCTATGGGAACAAGTTGAGGTACTGAGCATGCATCTGATCCTCTCTCTCCCATTTTCTCTCGAGGAGGTAATCATGCTGCCAATGAACATTCTCAATAGGTAACCACCATCCACAATGGACCCACTCTTGTAGATCCTCAATCTCTACTGAAACCTCCATAAAAGACGCCCCATCATCGATTTCCATATCTCTGTGGTCGATGATGTGAGAAAAGTCATGCACATATCTCCTCAGCTGGGATACATGGAATAATCCATGCTCTCGGTGTAACTGAGGTGGAAGAGATAGGCAGTAATCCACCTCTACAACTCTACTGAGGACTAGAAAAGGTCCAATTAATCTCAGATATAACATTCCGCCTTATCCAAGTCTCCATAGACCTCTTCAGGGTGATACCAGTAGGAAGACGTGGTCGCCATATTTGAACTCTAGAGGTCTTAATCTCCTATCGGCATATGAATTATGCCTACACTGTGAAGTCTTCATCTACTCCTCGATGATATGTACCTTCTCTGTGGTAGCACATACCATTTCTAGTCCCACTAGTGCTGACTCCCATGGGTCTGTATAGAAAAAAGGTGATCTGCAATGTCCCCCATACAACACCTCGAATTGTTTCATCCCTAGGGGGAGTGATACCTATTATTGTATGAAAATTACACCAAAGGTAAGTGATCCTCCAAGCTATGAACTCAGATGGGGACACAAGTGTGTAGCATTTCCTCATGGTTCTGAATGGTCTGCACAGTCTGACCAGCTGTCTGAGGATGGAAAGAAGTGCGCAAACAATGTTATGTCCCAAAATCCTCCTGAAACCCCTTCGATAGTTGGGAAGTAAAACTCGCTTCATGATCGTAAATGATCATATGTACTCCATGTATCCACACAATCTCATGCACATAGAGTCGTCCCAATCTCTCTACTGAACCCTTCTCTCTGATCGGAAGGAAGTCGGATGACTTGGTGAGTCAGTCAATAATCCCAAAAAATTGATTCATTTACATTGGATGTACGTGGAAGTATTTTCATGATGTTCAGGGATATCTCATCCCCATTCCACTCTGGGGCCCCTAAAAGCAGAACCAAGCCTACTGGTACCTGATGTTCTACCTTCACTTGTTGGAAAGTGAGACACTGAGAGACAAAATCAGCAATTGCATTCTTTATTCATGGCCACCAGTGCTGTCATCAGAGATCTGGGTACATCTTCACCACTCCTGGATGTACCACTATAGAAAAATGTGTTGAAATTTCTCAAAACATCCTCCTGATTGACACTGCTACCATAGTACATCTCCTAAATAGGATGACGTTATCCCCACCTTCATAAAATATATCAGTTGCCTGCCCTGTAGATATCTAAGCATGTCATGTCTTGTAGTAAGTGTCCCCATGTTGTGCCTCCCTGACTCACTAAAGAAGTGTGGGAGTGAATGTAATTGACTGAAGGAAGGCCTCTCTATCTATATACATAAAGGATATCTATTATGCAGCCAGTTACTTTGTCAGCTCACTCAGCAGATGCAGGCCAGACCTCCTACTAATTGTTTCTACAACCATGTTCCCCTTCCCAAGAGTATAGACTATCCCAATGTCAACTTCTATTGGAAAGAGGTTGAGGTTTCCTAACTCCTAAAAGATTTCCTACACCCTCCTATGCACGAGTTTATCATGTGCTTCATGGGTTTCATTTTTCACCAACCAAGGAAAACCCCATCCCAACATTTTAGATAAACCAAAACCTCATTTACTAATACAAACTATCTGTGTTTGAATAGTGGATATCAAGTCCAAACCCAAACTAATGTCATAAGGCCATGAAGCTTCCACAACGAGGTTCAATACTAAACTATCTCCTCAAGGGTAGTGTGATTATCAAGTCTCCTCCCAATGGTATCTCTAGACATGAGGTTCATGTCATGGATTAATCACAAACTATAGGTCTCAGAAAAACTTTTTGGAAGGAAGGAATGATTGGTACCAATGTCAATTGATATAGAATATTGTTATAAACATAGAACATACCTTGAGTCATTCCTAGAGCCCTTAGGTCACATTCCTCGACTGCATGCAAATACTCTTCTCCCCTATCCTCCAGGTACCTGGGACTGGCGAGGTCCACTAAAAAAGGTGGTGGTTGTAACATGTGGAAAAGTACAACAACTTATGCTGCTCTACTACCTCTGCTTCCACATCTAATGCCATGTAGACTCATATGTCCCTAACAATTCTTCTTCCCAAAACATTTTACATTCCCATGTCACTGAGACTGGGGCCAGTTTTCTTGCTTTACCTCTGCTAACATTCACTGGTTGTATCTGCTCAGCTAATGAACATTCAACCACAAAGGTTTTACATATCCCCCTAACATAATTAGGAATGCATATAGGAATAGTTTTAGCTTGGATGTCCTTTAAACACTACTCCCTCAGAATTTCGAGCCCTGAAGCACTAATCATATCATATTCATCATGTACGAGGAATGATAGGTAAGCCTCGATGAATACTCAGCTACCAACATGTCATCCTGTCGAAGCTTTAGAAGTTCTAGAGAACACTCATTCACAACATCCAGCTAGTTCTCAGTAGCATGTGAGTTAGTCTTAGCTCGGAACCTGAGGGTTATATGATGTTGAAACATGTTTAAGGCACTAATCTTACAAGTGTCCTCTACCAGTACCTCTGGTCGAAACAACTGAACAACGAATAGTGATATAGCTACCACACTACCCGAAGTTACTACCTATGCAACAATCAAAATACCAAAGCCTCATCACTATGTGGACCATCCTCATGATCAGTCACTGAAAAAGGATAGTAGATAAGATCATTGAATCCCTATTATCCCACCTGAGTCCCTACTCGATGGTCAGGAGCCTGAAGAATGGGTCTCACACGATTTCGGTGGAGTAGCGTGAGATTTATGTGAACCCCACTGAGTACAGAGCTGCAGTCTTGCTTCCCTGTTGCAAATAATGTATCTCCTGAATACTCATTGGGAAGAGAGTTTCCAGGACATGCTTGGCTTGAAATAGGCTCTCGACATCTGCCCAGAGTTGTGTCATCACGTCATGAACCTGGAGCATATCGCTCAACCTTCTACCCGCTGCTACCTATAGAAGGATGGAAGAAAGAATCACCTGGAGGTTTGTTGGAGTCCTTACAAGTCGTAAAACTCATTCCACAGCCTCCAGCCAATCCTCATCCTCTTGTGGGTTAGTCGCTCCCCTGAAACTGGGTGGCCTCTGGCATTGGAAGTCATGAAATGCGCTCAAGCAGTAGGTACCATCTGCTTTTGGGGCTAGTGGAATCAGTGTTCCAACAGGGATTGGTACCACTGGAGATTCAACTGGAAAAGGGCCCTGCACAGTGGCCCCGTCACTCGGTGGGCTATCAGAGTGTAAAACTCTTGGAACTCTAACCAGCTATCTACTAGGAGGTATCCTGAATGAAACAGATGCGACACGGTCAAAGGGCTATACCTGGTGATCTCACCTAGTTGATATAGCATATGTAAAAACTATTGAAAACACATACGAAATAAATGTTTTCATGCACTGAGATAGAAATAAGAAGTTAGGGTCATGGTGTATGGATATATCAGCCATCGAACCATCACTAGACTCCCTACACTGAAATCTGCAGTCACAACATCTCAAAATATAGCTTCATAGAAAAGAAATATCAGAGTCCTAATTTCTGTAGTAGAACTGACTCCTCTGGTACCAATTTGTCACAACCTGTCCCCCAGGGCCCGTTTCATGACTAAACCAAGCCCACCATTCATAGGACAAGGGCTGGTTGCTAGCACCAATGGCGTAATTCCCAAAAACGTGGAAGCCATTGCCTTTATAACCTCTAACACACACAACCGTGCACACTACATGATACAAAATACTAGGTAAACTGTATAGGAAATGAGTTTTTAAATGTAAAAGGGGCTGGAAATACACGCCCAACTATAAAGTACAAGGAACTGGAAGTACATGTACAACTGAAGAATGGAAAAATAGATTCTAGGTCGTCCTCCAAGATTCCTACCTGAAGGGTAGGTACAGATATCCACCTTAGGACACCATGTCTGTCAATCTCCTCTGTGTACCGACTAGTCATAAGGTCCACCTCTAGGTACCATCCAGTCCTGGTACTCCAAGAAGGATTCAGCACTGACTGTTATCTGCATCCAACACAACGATGTGCGGGCATAGCCCATGTTGGGGTGAGTAGAACAATACTCAGTAAGGACCTCGAGACCCTCAAGGTCTCACAAAAAACCAAAAACTATGAAACAAAAAGTATGAAATCAATAGGTAACCCCACTTAGGTATATTACCATTCACATTCCTAGGTTATGAAGTAATCCATCTCAACCATGAGAAAACAAAAAAGATACTGACTCAGCTCAACCAGGAATTTATTCACTTTTTTGAAACCATGAATGCTAGAGAAATCCTCCTCTGTCGATTGTAGTGGGCTTGTCGTGACACCATGTTTCTTACAACTAACCTTGTACTCCTGAGGTACTCTTCCGGTCAAGTACCATGGGTCTGCGGCATCACAATGGTGCTCTCCACCACGAGTCTATCACCACAACTAGGTGCTCCCCCTAATATCTTGCAGTGGTACTCCTCTTGTTGAGTACCATGGGTAATCCACCACAAATAGGTGATCCTCTTTCATGGGTCTACCACTACAACCAGGTTCTCCCCACTGGTCTAGTCAAGTCAATCCATGTCAATCGATCAACAATCATCAAATCTCATCCAGCTAATAGGTTTATACACTTTGTCTGCTCATCTCTGGAATGATCTACTCCAATAGCTACTAGTAAATACCCCAAATATCACGAAGCCCCATGTGAATATTATCTGAAATATCTGATACATCATAGTGGTCTCAACTCAACAGACCGCGCATCAATCAGACGCCCAGTCTTTGAGTTATTAGCATTTTAGTCCCCAGGGCCCATTGGATTCGTTCACGATCCAACCTGATAATATCTCATCTATAACACAAACCATAGTGGGGTATTCTCAATGGGACCATCATTATCCAAATTTACTGTCCCGATAACAATTCCTCAAATGGACACATGGTGCCAAAGATATGGCCAAATAAGTTAAAGGAGTCGTAGTGGGCCCGGCTCCGGTCTGACCTGGTCAGACCGACCCAGCCTAATGCAGCATGGGCTGACCCGGTTCGGGTATACCTAGCCAGACCCATTGGGTCTGGCCCATTCCATTAGGTGGGCCAACCCATTAGGTTTAGGTTGGCCCGCTGGGCCTTGGCCAGCCAGCCGCGAGGGGTCGCGGATGGCCGTGAGAGTGCAGACCTGTCGCGAGGGCGTGGACCAACCACGGGTCGGCACGAGGGTGGTTCGGTACAGAGGGCACCATGTGGGAATATTGGCCTAAAGTACACCACGAGGGTGTGGCTCAGTTCACACGAGTGGTTGATCAGTGGGGCAAATAGGGCGCACAGAGGCCGGTTGGCCAGTTCGGCCAGCTACGGAGCGGGGCGCGCGGGGTGGCTAGGGTTCCAGGGTTGCGTGGATGGAAAAGTCGTAGGGAGTGCGGGGCACAGGGATGCCACCTCCTCAATGGCTCTATATGGCGCCGTGAGGGGTATGGGAGCATGGCCGGCATAGGCAGAAAGGCCGACGAGGTGGTGAGTAGGAACGACCGATGGGGGAGGTAGGGCCAGCGAGGCGGCACAGACGGTGACGTGGCGTGTCCGGTGAGGGAGGTGTGGCACGACCAGGGGTGGCGGAGCGTCGTAGGGGCGGTACGTCTCAGCCTAGGGAAGCAGATCCTCGAGGGGGTAGCTCAGGTCGTGAAGGACGTGAGTAGCACAACTGTGGCCTCTATTTCATTCGTCGCCTCTGACGTTGCATTCTACCATTTCGAAGAACACAACAATGGTGATCAGTGGAGCGGTCAGACCACGTTGGTTTTGTCTTCACCATCGATGTATAGGGTGATAGAAATTGACTCACAATAATGAAGCACAACAACCCACCAGCAAAAGGAGAACACCGTCTTTATTCATTTTGAATGAGAGGAAAATCATGGGAATAAATTATACATTAAAAAATTAATCCCCTACGTTTTTTCGTAGTTTGTTGACAGATTTGTGGGTAATATGATGGATTTTTTTTCGTTTGTTACATCCTACACACACTTCCTATCTTGAGATCATGCATCGGTTCGTTGCCGATGATGAGGTGTGAGGGTCGGTCGTCGAAGACGTCCCACGTCGATTGCTTCCGCAAGGTGCTTCTGAGGAAGAAGTCGAAGATGCTCCTTGTCGGCGTTCTTTGTTGGAAGAACCTGTTCTTCATTGGGAGATTTCTCCCGATATTTCTTCCAAGTTCCTCCTTTCCCCAAACTCTACCCAAAATGAAACGGTAGACATATTAATAGATTATGATCTATTATGTTCGTTAGAATAAATTCAAATTGGGTAAATTAATTAAGTTTGATCCACTTAATTAAATAATGACATTGGCATAATTAAATTTCTTGATGTGTTGAAGAGGATCCCCCTACATTAGTTTGGTAGTTGAGGGTTTATCCAAAATTAAATTTGGTGTTTACTCCCGAGTGCTCTCCACACCGTAACCTCTCATGGGAGGTTAGTTTCAGGTGGGCCACACTACCATAACCTTTCATTGGAGGTTAAGGTGTGGTTTTCCCCACCTCAAACATCTACATGAGTTGGTATAATTGATAAAATAAAATAAAACATGGTATATTTTATTTTATTATTTTCACAGAAACCCCAAAAACTAACTTTCACCCTCAACCAACTATCGTCAAGATGAAAGTCTTCTTATGCGAATACTGGAAATAAGTGTTCAAATGTGCACTCTAATTTTTATTCCAAGAATCAGTTTAAAATATACAAAACACCTCTCATGAATTTACTGAACGTATCCGAAAGAAAAATATTGGAAAATTATTATCAGTCACCCTCCACCCGCACTGGTTGAGGTTAGGCTCTGCCTAGGTGAAACACGCCCCAAAAAACCCAATTGTAGTCTCTTATTTTCAATCTGAAATACCTTTTTTAAGTTAGTAATTTTACCTTAAAATAATTTTCACTTATTTATTTTATTTGCGGTGAAATGATGACTTTCTCTTGTGGCCCGAACTAGCCAATGTTAGTATCTTCTTAAAGAAGTTATAACCTCAAATGTTCATCGGTGCTCTCAGATTTTTAATTCGAGTTACTGTTTGTGAGTTATAATCATTTTGAAAAATAATAATTTATTTTATTTTTTTATTTACGATTATTCTTTTTTGGGTTTTCGCACAGGAGACCCGCACCGAATAATCATAAGTCGCGCCTAGGGTAAACTCGCCCTCCTGAGCGCAACAATGCACTACGATTTCTGATCCGAGTATCTTTTCAAGAGTTATTGAACTTTTTTCATAAAAACTGCTTACATGCATTAACTAAAGCATAACAATACTACGACGGATCATTCTGTGCACTCCGGGATTCAAAATCATGAGACGTCATATTTCGCGGACTAGTAAAATTCCAATTTATCAGTAAAAAAATTTACATGAAAATTATGGGTCATTATAATTGAATTATATGTAGATATAGTTCTAACCCATTTTTGGTGATAACATAACCAAAAACCTTGGTCATAACATAACCACCATCCATCGTTATAACATAACTATCTTCACATTATGGGAATCATACATATGTGTTCTACAAGATCATAAAAAATTTACCATATCATAAGCCATGAAATAAAATTAGTTTCCTCAACATTTCCTAAATTTTAAACCATATAAAATATATTGGTTTAATATTCAATTAAATATTACATAATATCATATCCCATGAAAATAAGTAGTTTTAATAAATAATTTATCATGGTATTACCCTTGGTAGTGAATCACTTTTCCTAAAACTAATTTCTTCATAAAAATTAACTACTCAAAGAATTAAGAAGAATTTTAACCTTCGTTCATATCCCAAAAAAATCCTAATTTACCAAAAAGGATATCATATTAGATAGATATTTATTTAGAAATATAAATCACATGTAACATTTCTTAAAGAATATATATTTTTCTTTAGAATATCCTTTTTAAAACCCGACAACTCATAAATCATTTTGAATGACATTTTGTTTCAAAATATACATTTAATCATTTAATGTAATCTTTAAAATCATTTAAAACATTTCTTTTAGAAAATAGACTTTCCAAATTTGGAATAATCTTTTTAAAACAATTTCTGAATCCTTTTGTACATTTAAATAATTTATCTAAAAAAATTACCAAATTATAAATAAAAAGTTATCATTGAAAATAATTGGGAAACCCATTGTTGGAAGAATGAAATAATTGTGTATTCAGGATGGTATAAAATAATTTTCAATCCATTAATGTTAAAAATAAATAATCATTTCACATTTTCAATAAAATAATTTTTTTAGAAAGAAATATGAAGCATACCTAAATTTTTTTTATAAAAGTTGAACATTGGTAAAAATTTATTTAGTAATCAATATGAAATTTTAATTCATTATTGAAATATTTTTTGGAAAACATGGTTTTGGAATTAAATGGATTTACAAGCAAAGAGTGAAATGAAGTCATATTTTCATAAAAAACATTTCTCAATTTTTATAAGTAAAAATGTGGAAAATTGAACTATTATTTGAATATTTCATGGATAATCAATGTATAATAAAATTGATGATTTTTTTGTGAGATTGATCATAAAATATTATCACTGGAAACAAAATCAAATATAATCTTGATAAAAAATGAGATAAAATATTTACAACATTGGTGGTGACTTTTAAAATTATGATCCATGAAAGGGATTTCCTTAAATTCAGATGTAAATAAATATAATCTTCAGGAAATTTAATATAAAATACATTAATTAAAATATATACATTATATAAATTATATAGGGGAAGAATGTTGAAAGTTGCTCGCATAAGCATAATGTGATGTTGAAATATGTTACCATATTAGTAATATTTTGAATCATAAGACCCAATAAAGAATAACATATAATGATTATTTTAAATATCATGAAAATAAATAAATTAATGATATAAAAATTCAAATGTTATGTATATACTACATATAAAATAAATGAGTGGTGAATTTTTATATGACTCCCCAAAATAAAAGGGAGACTAAAATCCCTTATTGGTTGTCTCAACATACATCACACATGTTATAACCTCATGTATAAGAAATATATGTTTCTTAAGAAAATATTAAAGAAATATTATTGTATATAGAATGACATATATGATTTACTTATGACCTATTATTAACCATTTATTTATAATTCCATGTTAAAGTTGTGTTTTGGGGAATAACCACTTTGTTTTTCATATATATTTAAAAAAATTATTTTTGATCCTATTACATTTATCATGTTTAAATAATAAAAAATATATTATCCATTAAATAATTATCATATTTGTACATAAATTATAATTTTAATACCATTCATGATGTATGTTTTTGATAAATTATGTATTTTATGATCATGGAGTGGGTAGGTTATACGTACGCATGAGTAACGTTTCAATTTTTAAATAATAATTATGGAAAGGATGTATGTAATATTTTATCATTACATAATGATCATAATATAATAAATAAAATATTATTCAATTAATTATAATTATAAATGTCATAAATGTATTGTGGGGATGACAATATGGAGTCATATCTCTTTGTGATGGATGTATTCCACAGGTACACGATAGATGTTATCTCTTTTAAGTGAGTGAGATGGTAAGATTGAAAATGATATATTATTTTTTAAAAATGATAAATATATCATTAATATAATATTTAAATAATTTATATTCTATATATTTATTAAATTTATACATATTATCTTCCATGTAAGGTGTTAGTGAAAAAGAATCACATCGCTTCATGAGGCGATAGTCCACCATACACACAAACTACGTTATTGTATCTCATATAGAGTGGAATGTTAAAAAAATATTTATGATATAATATCACTATAAGTATATATATATTATTAATATATATATATATACGTTATGTACATCATCATACCCAATAATGATATGTGGTAATGGAATAATGAATTACATATGTCCGCGAGTTATTGTACCATAGTACAAGGAAATGATGGTATCATGACCCATTTGATGTAAGTTTTGATAGTTGTATGAAGTTACCATAACATAAAAACAACTAAGTTTGTCTATTATTTAATATTTATTATATAGAAATTTTAAAATAATAATTTATTGTGTTGGAGGAATAGATAAATAAATAACAGTTGTTGATTAATAATAATGATTTTTCACATATCCTCCTTAGGATAGCACAAAAAAACTTGTTTTTTGAATCTATGTTAAAATATTGGATTCTAAGACAATATCACCAAATTTGGGAAGTGATTTGGGAAATTTTTGGTTGATCCAAATGGCTTGAGTGGCGTGAATTAGTGAGGGGAGTGAGTGCTCATTTAAAAATTACGAGGAGTACCATTTATGTAAATTAAAAAAATTATTCAATAATGGAAAATCACTATCACATAATGTGGCTACAAAATTGGTAAAAATGTATTATTGGGATGATATAGTCGATCTAAAACTCCAAAAAACACAAGTTTCAACCATGTAATTCCTTACTATTAATGTTTTATTCAATTTTTCCATTTTAATTTTCCAAACAAAAAATAGTTTTTTTCAATATAGGTAATTTATAAATTAAGAATTAATTAAAATGATAATTATTATAAAATGTGTCCCTAATGATTCAAAATATTAAATAAAATTACTAAATAATATTCATATGTTTTGGTTAAATTATCATTAACCCAAGAGCATAAAATGGGAAAACCCCATTTTAACTTCAAACCAGGTAATTAATTTTTAACTGTTTTAACCATTAATTGTTATAAAAAAATTATGTTGAAATTATTATATAATATAAATTATTATTTTTAAAAATATTTAATCAATTTTCCCAATAAAATTTAAGTAATTATTAAATAGAAATTTATAATTATTCCCCCAAATGCTATGAGAAAACCCTTTTTCAGTGATAAAATGTTCAAAATATTGCAAAGGTTCTTAATCAAAATTCAAAATGAAAATTTTAATAATGACCTAAATTGTATATGAAGATATATAATTTAAATAATTTTACATTAGAAAATTTTATAATATATTTTAACTTTATAAATAATATAAACGAAAATATGATTTCAATTAATATTCTGAATTTTTTTATTATTCACCCAAAAATTTAAATTTTTAGAAAATTATAAAAAATTCACCAAAAGATAATTTTGACATTCCGAATTAAAAATTGAAATATATAATTTTACATAATTTTTTAAAATTTTCAAATATTTTTTTTTAATTTAACTGTGTAAAAAGGCGTAAAACTACTTTTTAGAAAAATATAGTTTTATGAATAAAATTTTATTCATTACAATCTATTATATTGAAATTAAATAATAAGAATGATAAATAGTTCATTTTATATATTATAAATAAATTTCCTAATAATAATTCCCAAAAGTCAGATGACAATTTTATTGAGGTAACTAGCCTTCCAGAAAAATATTTTCATTATTTTCAATGATTTTTAATTTTTATTATTATTGTTTGGTCAGCAATGAATCTATTTTATATAATTAGTGAACCATATATTTTTATAATTTATAAAAATGGTATTTATCCCCACCATTTCAATCGATATATAATAACTATCATTTAATAATATTTTTATAATATGAAATGTTGCATTAAAACTCGTCACTACTTATAACACAATATATGCTCAGTGTAGTATTTAATGAAAGAAAAAACACATAATATCATGCATCACAAAATAATATCATAATTGATTGTAATAGAAAACATCTAAATGGATACATTTAATTGGATTTTTTTTCAAAAAAATATCAAGATGTAAAACACATGGTATAGAGCACCCTGAATATCCAATGTTCATTGTTTTATTTATTACTTCTAGTGGAATATGGATAGTTGGATCATGGTCTTCCAATACATCTAACCAATCTATACACATCAACTATCCTAATTAATTTTTCATCATTAAAATTGATTATGAGTTTCTTTGGGTCTTTTTTATGATTCATTTTTGTGGAATTAAGGATGATTTTTATAATTAAATACTGTATTCTTATTTGAATATTATGAGATAATATAATTGAATACTGGTTCTTAAATAAGTTGAAATAATTTTATTTAAAATGTTAAATTAAATCCCTAATTAAGTGATTTTTTAAAAAAGGTTGGTTTATTTTTATTATGTATAAGTCTAGTTTTATATTTCATTAACAAAGTTTTAATATTATATAATAATTTAATAGATTAAATTTTTGGTGTTATGGGATTTAATATTGATTTAATGGTAAATGTTAATCTTTCAAATTGATTAAGATGATTTATAATTCATATATTTAATAAATTTTTTTGTATTGAGATTTTATATTAGATTTCAATTGGTGATTTTTTATATTTAATAATGATTTTTAAGTGATGTTTTAGTGATAAAAATGATTTCTTTTCATATAGTAAAAATGATTATATATTTTTTAAATTTGCAAATTTTTTGATAAATAACTCTTATGGAAATATAAAGATTTATAAATGATGATTTAAGGGTTCAAGAATCAAAATTTTGTTTTTTTTGTGAATATTTTAATAGTGAATATTTATTATTTTTATGTGTTTTTTATTTATAATTTTAGTATTTTTTCCTTTGACTCGGTATACAATATTGGATGAGTGTTATTTGTGTTCTGTAAAATCATAATAGTGTCTTCTGATACCTTTTTTATTTAATATATGTCTAAATGTAGAGATTATAGGGTATATTTGGTTCTAGTATATTTTAATTTTTTTCTTAATATTGGATCCTAGGATCCGAGTGTATCTATTATAGTTTTTCCCATCCCATATTATAAATAGAGTGGAGTAAATTAATCTCATATTGGAATTTACAAATTCCCCAAGAGATCCTTGGTTCTCACATATTGAGTAATTAGGCATCTAAATTTCTATTTTGGTGAATCATTAATATTATATAGGGTCTCTAAATTCCTATTCTATTTAATTTTGATAACTATTACTTGAGTGTTTGGATATGTCCTCTTTTGAGGTTTAATGAATTGTTGTCTAGTGGCATCGAATTACCTAGAAGCCAAATGGACCTTATTCATTTTTTCCCGTTCTAATCAAGTGTTAATTTTTTAACATTATTTTTTTATCCTAACATGTTTATAATGTTATTAAAATATATATCATGTCATCCAATGAGGTTATCTATTACCTATATTAATTTTTTGACCTTTGACATTTTTTATATTGAATATTATATATGATTTCATTATTTAGAAAATAAAATATTTGTTATATGATATAAAAGATACACCTATTATAACATGTTTTATTTTGTACCTATATTATTTGAATAAATTATATAAATCATAATTATTATTCATTAATATTCATGTTATACTAATCTAATAAATTATTATAAGCATATATTTTAAGGAGATTAGCTATCATTCCTCATTGTATGCACCATCTCTTTTGAATTATTATTCTCATGTTCTGGTGTTGTTGTTTTTTAAGACAAGTGTATGTTATTGGATTTAGAAACATGAAATTACAATACTAATTTTTTTTAGTTATGGTATTTATTTTGCCTTTGAATTTATCCTAAATATGGTTTTCTCTTGTGGACCATTGTTTAAGAGGGATGTTTAACTCATTATGTGGATATTTCCATATTATAGTCATTACGAGTCATTAATAATTATATATGAGGAGCTGGTGGGAATAATTTATATCAATTCCATTCATTTAGTTCAATTTTATTTTATTGTAAATTAAAATAGGATTTATAGTATTTCTTTGTTCTTCATTTGATAAAAAATGCTTGTGAAATTATTAAATAGTTGTGAGAAAAACAATGGGTACCTATTTCATGATATTTTTATTGAGATTATTTAGTGTGAGTTTTAACTTAGAGATAAATAAGTGTGCGGGGTTCATTGGATTTCTATGGAATATTGATAAGGAGTAAAAACCGACTCATAAATTTTGTTTTGAACTATTTTATTCCTATTCATTTTTCATCGTATTTGGATAATTTCTTGTGGACAAATAATTATAGTAGTGCGAATTTTTACACCATAATATTTTTTCATCCAATTTTAAATTTTTATTATTTTAATATTTTTTGTTGACATTTATGATTAAATTACACTCATTTTGAATGAAAAACACGTTTAAGTACAAGGCACTCAATTTCATAGTTTTTTAAACTCATGTGACTTTACCTTAAAAGACCAACATCAAGTTAGATAGGTGATTCATATGGTTCGTGCACAATTTGAAAAACTATACAATCAAACCATGTAACAATATTATGTGTGTGTAGGGAGGAGATCTTGGTAACACAACTCAAATTTTATCCCTAAATTTATCATCGAATCCAATATCCTTCTCCATAATCCCCATGCACCCCCACTGTCCCAGTCTCTCATGTCAATTCCGATAGAGTTTTTTATGTATATAGGGTAGTTCTCTATGTTAAATTATTCAATATCTCTACCTATCTTTTCCTTATATCCATTCCTCATTATCTCATAAGCTAATAAAGTAATAGAGATAATTTCAAAAGTTAAAAGTTCCTGAATGTTACATAATTTTCATGATAAAAACAATAAATTCCATAAATAACAAAATTATTACCTCAAAGATAGATAGGTTTAACGTTTTTGGATACTAGATATAGAATCATTATATTTTATAATTATTTCTATAATTACCTAACAATTTAACCATAATTCACCGTTATCTCAATTTCTCATTAGAAAATCACATATACGTAATTTAGAGAATGATAACATAAAAAGGGGCTAAGATAAAATGTTGGGTAGGAGATGAATATACATTTCATCAAGGATAATTTCATATGAATAGAAAATATAGGAAAAAGGGAAATAGAATATGATCACGATGGATAATCATAAAACAAATGTGTGATCCAATAGACATATAATAATATATTAAATCCAAAAACGTCAACAAGTAACTATAATAGTCAAAACAAGGCATAAAAGCATTTTACAAAAACATTGATTCGTGATGGAATAAGATCAAAATGAATAACATCATTTAGAAGTGGTATATAAATTAGTATAGGGAAACAATAATACCATGATTCACACATTTGAACCATTAATTATGGTACAACATAATTTTAACCATGTATACACTACCTTTTTATGTCACACAATCGTTCCCATGATTACGAACAATTAAATTATTCACATGTGTTCATTTCTCATGAATTTTAAACATTTAACTAGTGCATTGGAGGTTGATATTAGACCCCAATTTTCAACATCCTTGTTTAATAATTCCTCTTAATAATATTTTACATTCCACGTCATAAATAAACCATGGAAATAAAACTATTTTTCAAAAGTGTTTAAATATAAATAGTTCACCTTTAAAAATGAAACAAAATAATGAATTTTTGTTTTCAAAAATAATAAAAATAAAAATAAATCATGATTAAAATAATAACATGGAATAAATGTTTCTTCATAACATTTCCAAAAGTTATAAAATGACACCACGTATTAAATAAATTAACATGGAATCTTGATACACAAATATAATTACATAAGATTAAAAAATAGAGGCTGATACAAGAAAAATTACCCCATTATTTTAAAAAAATATGTAATATAAATTTGATCATAGAGTCCAGATAACAATATAAAAATATTTAAAAAATTTCAGAATTATCGATGTAAACATCATTGTTATGAGACTCTATTCAAGAAATATGTTTTTTTTTCATAAAAAAATTTAAAAAAAAAATTGAAGGGTATGTTAATTTACAAAAAATATTTCAAAAGATATATTAGGGATAATATTTTAAAAATTAAATTTAACGAATTAAAAAAACAGATGGGAATTAAATTCAATAATAATTCATGTAACTGAATGGAAGACATTTGATTTACAAAATACTTTACCTTTATTGTAAATTTCAATATATGTGATTTAAACTCATATATAACAAAATAATAAAATTAATACCCTATTTCATAACATTATTCATATATATAAAATTTTATAAACATCATTTATAATTATTCATTACATGTATATTAATTAGTTCTTAATAAATATTAATCTCATGTGTGAGTTATCTGGATCATTTTGAACTAGTTTTGTAATAGTGGCAGTGTTCATAAATAATCTACCAAATCTCATCATTACCTGATAGTAAATGATTAATTATTATTATTTTATTTATTATTTTATTTTTCTAATTTCGTTATATATTATGATTGGTTACTATACTAAATGATGAATTTTTGGATGATCATGTTTTGGTGTTTTTAATGAATGGGAATTGTTATCTTAATTAATGAATTTAAAACTAAATTTACCGATTTTGAACAAAAATAATTTTTTTTTGTATTTATAACATATAATATCACTAAATATGTTCTTATATCTATTATTAATATTATTTGATAGTAGTGGTCTAGTTGGTTGTTACACTGACCCAAACAAGATCATACCATAATTATGGATGATTTTGATTTTGAAACATATTATTTTTTGGATAATTTCATCATTATTTAATAATAAAGTTATTATTTATATACTTATATTATTTTGAATAATATTTTAAGATATTTTAATAAATAAGTAGAAAACTAAATGAAAAGTGAAATACATTATTTCATGGAGGATATAGTCAGCACAACACACAGTTAATGTTTTAATTTTTGTAAGAAGTAGGTAAAAAGAATGAAGATTATAATTTTTCACCGTATAATGTTAATAATATTTTATATGTGAAATATATTTTCAAATATAACCATATAAACTTGAAAAATAGTCTTTGCAGAAAAATATATTTTATTGTTTCTGGAAGGCTATAGTTCACACAACATCCGAATGAAAATTTCATTAATTATTATAAGATATGTAGAAAGATTTTTAATAGTTATTTAAATAGAATGATAAAATTATATATTCATTAAATAATTATCTCTTTTATAAGAATTATAAAATTATAATTGGGAAGTGAAGATTTAATGGAAAATAATTTTATGAAATGAAAATACTCCCATTGTGAAATTAGGATTTCCCTAAGAAGACTACATGGAAAGGGAGGTATTAATCTAATTTCATATGAATAGAGTCTCATGTCAATGTAAGAGGTTTATAATGGTTTTTAATGGGTATATTTTGAGGTATAAACCTAATTATTTTTGTGTTTTTAAAGGGGTTTTGATATGCCCCTTTTATATGTGGTGAGAGTGTCATTTTTGTAAATATTTTAACTTAATGTAATTGGAGAACATGTTTCGCATTTTATGTGAATTTAAAAATATAAAATAATTGATTTTAATATGAGATATGTATTATAATTTCACAAAAACTCTATTTTATTCGTTTTTAACACGATTCAATCCATTTACCCAATTATTTATTAGATTTCTTAGATTTTCCACATCAAATTGATTTTACCGGAAATATATTAAATTTATTGCCTTAAAGTAAAATGTTCCTTATACAGATGTTGGTGCTAATAATTATAAATAAGTATAAATATTATCATTTTACATTTTTATTTATAATAAATTTATTTTCTAGATTAATTCACAAAATTATAATTTGAAAAGAAGTGTATTTTTAAGATTAAAATTTAGGTTTAATATAAACAGAAAAATTATTTTTATTTTCATTATAAAAATAATATTTATAAGAGAACTTCTATTTTATTCAATTAAATATAAAAAAATTCCTAAGTTATATTTATTTTAAAAAAGAGAACAAATATATTTTTTTTGGAAATTATTAATTATGTTTTTTTAAATGTTAAACATAGATTTTAGAAATTAAGAGTAGTATTTAAAAACATATTATTTTATTAATTAAACACATATTTCATCAATTAAATTGGTTTATAAATATATTGGTACTTATCACATAATTATTATTTCTTTAATTTTATTGTCTTGATGCAAACAATATTTTCACTAAAAAATCATTTATTTTAGAAAAAATTAATAAACTCATCTTAAACAAATATTTACATTATGAATATAAAATCATGTTTATTCAATAAATTTCAATTTATTAAATTTGATAATTTAAATTCTAAATTAAGAAATAAATAATAAAATGAAAATAGTTTTTATAAGGAAATAATAATTAAAAAAATACATTAATTGTAACACCATAAGATTTCATATTACGTTATCTCATTAATGTAATTTAATTACATGTGATTCACACAACACCCAGATCGAGCGCACTAAAACATACCAATATGGGTGTTTAGAAATAGGTTAAAAATTATGTGAACAGAATTTTAAATATTATATACTCTATATAATTTTAAAATTCATATTATGTGTTTCTTAGGCATAAAATAATAACAAATTCATTTTTTCATATTAAGGTTTCAAAAAATGAAATTTTACCGCATATTAATGGGGAAACCTTTTTAAAAACAATATTTAAAATTTTATATAATAAATATAATGAAATTAAATTCTTGTTTAGAAGTGGGACATAAAAATTCGGTTTGGATAAAATTTTGGAACTTTTCAAATAACTTTTATATTTTGACGAATAGTGAAAATGATATGTTTTAATTGAAAACAACATTTTTAATCAAAATAATTTATAGCGTTAAATTAAGAATTTGAATTGTTTTGATGTAAAATTATATTATATTTTTATCATTGAAGAAAATTTAAGTCATTATAAATAATATTACATTTAAATTTTACATAAACACATTTCAATATTTTAATAGTTTTTACTTTTAAAAAAACCTTTTTTTTTGAAAATGGGAATTAATTTAAAACTATTAAATGAAACAACTATGTTTTTAATGTAGTAAAATATACTTCTTTTATGAATTTTGAAAATAAAAATTAGCATAGTTTGAATTTTTTTTATTTTTCTAAAAACATTCATTTTTTGATGATTAGTGAAAAATGGGCGTTATTATTTAAAAACAAATTTTTATTTAGATAATTATTTATTTAATTTAATTTTTTTAAGTAAAAATTGATATATAATACCTATTTAAATTCAAGGTAATTCATTAGAGTCATTTTATAATAAAATTAGATATATAAAATTTTATTTAACAATTTAACTTCTTTTACCCACTATCTAAACATGTTAGAAAATTTGCATTAAACAAAATTTTATCAATTCTGTGAGTTGAATTTCAAAAATCTGAGAGATACTATTGAAATTAGTTTGTAAAATGTGATTCAAAAAGATGAAAATAATTTTTGATGAATAGTAACTTTTGACTTTTATTTAACCCCATTAAAAGTAAATAGTGTAATTAAAGATAAACATTATTTAACAATTACCAAAACACATGTCATAATTCAATTACATAAGTGTAATTAGACCAAAATAAAGCATAGGAATAATATATGATCCTTTAGGCCGACATGGATTAGATTAGGACATTTATTATTATTTTATTTAATGAACAGTTACAATTGTTAAATTAAAAGTTAATTATCAAACCCATTTTTAATACAGGATTATAAATAAGATAAATTTGACAATAAATATTCATTTGAATGATTAAAACGTTATAAATAATTTTATTTATTTATAATTTTTAGAGATTATATAATTAAATTTATTTATGAAACAATGATGACGTAGAAAATAGGTTCTTAATGAAATATTAAAATAGTTTATATTATTAATATTAAAATAAATATAATTTAGATGTTTTGATGCCATCAATTAATTTTCTAGGTTAATTTGACATGTTAGGGTTGATTATCTAAAAAATTCCGAATTGATAAGGTTGTTTTGAATTTTAGAAAAACAAAATACCAAAATAGTGTCCAAATTTACATAAATTAATATTTAAAACAAATACTATATTATTGGATGATATAATAATCCCAAAAATATATGGTTTGGAAAAGTGATTAAATAATATCACATATGTAATTAATTCACCACATTAGTTTCTCTAAAATGCTTAGAGTATGTTTATTAACCATATAGTGTAAGAATACTAGAAGACACAGTAAAAGTTATAATATTTAACTAAGAGTTAAATCCAAATGATAAGGATAAAATGGAAAACTAAATTTGCCTAAAAACTATTTTTTAGAGGATTTAGAACCATTAGCACCTAAGGCTCTGAATAAATTCATTTGGATACATTATAAACTGTATATGATTTTGTACTAAATTAATATTTCAATCTTTTCCTAAAGTGGCCCCACCCCTCTTATAAAAGGTCACTTCCCTTTCTCTCAAAATCACACCTCCAATTCCATTTGGATCATAAAATCCTGACCCATATATCCACAAAACATACCACACATCATCCTATAGTCCTTAATTTTATCTTAAATTCAACATAATGATCACATTTGATTAACATAAAAGGAAACACCCACAGAAGAGGTAATAATTTCACAACCCTCTTTCTAGTTCATTTATTCTTCCACTTCCTCTTTATTTATTTTTTCTAGGTCAAAATAATAACTCCAGTTCAACCTACATAAATTAATTTTATTATAAATATGGTACAAACATATTCATAAATCTAACCATTCTATAAATGACAAAGTCCCTATAGGTGCATACATACAGCTTACCGTCTCCATGCCGTCGTGTAGTTTGTCATTCAAACACTTCATTATTTCGATGGGTATAATAATTAGTATAACTGATGTAATTAATCACTATAAAATTTATATTATTATGTATATATGTTATACAATCCAATTACATATGATTTTACCATCAATATAATGATATTGTCGCTCGTACGTACGTACAGATTACCGTCTCCCAGACGCAATGAGATTCATTCCCACGTTCACCATTCAACGATGATTATAAAATATTTTTTTTAATAATTATGTAATATATGAAATAATAATTATTCTGCAGATATATATATATATATATATATATATATACTCACATATATCTTATACACTTACTTCTTTTCAATACGATATGAAAAAGGAAACATTGTTTATGCGTACGTATGACCTACCATCTCCATAAAAGATGCCTTCCATTTAATATATCAATCTATTATAAATATTTATATTCTTAATATTCATGATATATAAATCAAGGAATATATTTTTGATGTATTTAAATCGTGATCTGAATTATACAAGATAAAACACGTATGGTAAAGAAAGCGATTATTACCCAAAGAGTTAATTTAACATTGAAATCATTATTAAAGGGGCATTATTAATACCTAAATGAATAATGTATGATATAATAAATATGAATATAGTTCTTGTACAATTTAATAACACACTATGGTCATTATATAAGAGGTTAAATGTTCCCATTACCAAAGGAAAGTGCATGTTAAGGGTTAATTTCACAATCTCTTTATTATCTGAGATTGTTTTTACGTAAGTATCTACTTGGAAATATTTATTAACGTTTTTCATGTTTCATAAAAGAGTTTTGAAAGGGATTATTTTAATGGGAAACTTTTACTAATAATTTATTTAAAATGATTTAATGATTTATTCTTCTAAACCTTTCTCATGAATTTCCATGTCTTTAAAATGTTTATAAGGATTTATTTATATGGAATTGAATATTTTAAAATGTTAATTCCATTCAAAAGATTAAAATTTGTATGTTAAAAGTTGATTAAAAACTATATTTTAAATGAGTTCCATCTATAAATTATTTTACTTTTAAATGATTTCATGAAAATGGGATATTTCCCTCAATGATTTTTACTAACCATTTAAAACTATGTCAACATCCTTTACGAGATATTATTCTTGATCGAGGTTGATTTATTATGTTACAAATATTCCATATTTTTCTGAATGGTTAGTGATATATTTGACTGTGGATGTGTTATTTTTTATACCATTCATGGTTTATGAATAATGTATTTCCATTTAGTATTCTAGTTTTAATACGAGTGTTTGTTTTTTGTTTAAATGTTATCATATGAGGAATGCATTGGACTTAATAAGTGACTAGTGGAGCCCACAATAGCTACTCGATGAATTGGTCAGTGTCGTGGGGAAAGCTACTGTATTGGAACAAGGCCTTGAGAAAATTGTAATTGGATTCTTGGGACGAGGCCTTGACAATGCAGTTATGATGACTGGATTTATGCAATCCATCATTATGTTATTAGATATTACTATTACATGTGATTATTCGACTAGTACAATATACATGTGAGTATGTAATTTGAATTATTTGATTTATATTTGACATATTATGCTGAATTTTACGTTTAAATTTTTTTTTTTAGTTTTACACATTTCCTTAAATGTTTATGCTTATTTATAAAGGTTTCTAATATAATGTTATCCTTACTAGGAATTTGAGATCACCCCATTCTATGTATTATTTTTCATATGATGTGAAGAATTATATTATGACATATCTATAGGGATAATATAAGGGACATGAATGTACGCAAAGGAGACAATGTTGTTGTTGTTTTTCATTTTATAATATAATATAATGTTCATGTATGTATTCTATTTTCTAATACTGCTAAACTGATCGGTTCTTCGATACATGATTCCTTGTAATCATGATAATGTATTAAAATAATGCACCAACTCTGGGTAACTAGGGTCGGGGTGTTACATTAATGATTCATATTCATATTTAATAACAATTAATGATAAAATTGGTGTCATAATATTTTTAATGATGTTGATATAATATATATTTAGTTTCAAATAATAAGTCAAAATAAATTCAATTAAAATTAATTTTTAAGGAATAAAATGATTTTGATAATTATATCAATGAATTAGTAGGTAAACATTTTATTTTATTATGTGTATAAAAGGAAATATCTATAAATGAGAAGTGATAAATAAATTAATATATTTATAATTACTTGATTACATCATTATAATTAAAAATTATATTTCCCCTAAATATATTATCATAAAATCTAAGAATAATGTAAGCTCATGTGGTAGTTGTGGGTAATGATTCAACTATCATAGATCTCATGAAAATTCCAATGAACCTTAATTTCATTCGCATTCATTTTCTCTCACACCATAGTTTTTTAATTATGGATTGTGATTGGTCCTGAGAAATAAATTTTGAAGCCACCTCCATCCAAATCATAAAAAAATAATCTTCATAAGTGATACATCAGCTACCTGATTCCATTTCATTCATTCATATATTTCATAAAATGGTTACATTGTTTTATACATTCTAATTAAAAAACTATATTATAATGTTCAAAATTTATTTTAATAGGCCACATTTTATTTTTGGTTTTTTTCCATATCGAAAAATATATTAAAATACAGTTTTTATATGTAATACATAGGGAAATATCAATTAATTACAATTTAATCCTATGTATTTTCAATTTTCAATTTTTTTCAGTGTTTTCTTGTTTTATGAATCAATATTCTTCATTACAACATTTTATTTCCCAATTAGTATGTTTTAACAACTTAAGTGAGGAAATCAAATATTAGAACATGTTTTTTCTATGCGAATATAATTACCCATAAAACCATAATGTTTTCACTTTTATTTATATGTTTTCTATGTAAAATTATATTATTATGTATGATTTTGGGCTTCTATTCAAATGGTTTTTCATGGAATGTTAATGGGAACAATCCTTCTAAAAAGTGATGAATTTTATTTTTAACTTGACTAGAAACACCGAGTATTCATATAAATTCATTAATTGGATTTAAAAACGATTATATAATATTAAAGAGACGATATAACATTCACTATTTGAGAAATATCTTTACATTGGTATTATATAGTGTTTCTTATAACAACATAAAACATTACATGTTCATTTATCCTTATTTTCTTTAATTATTTTATAGTTCTTAATAGTTATGTTTTCGGTGAGTACGTGATTAGTTTCTGGATAGTTTTGGGATTTTTTGGAAGCGATCGAATGTTTTATGTGTAGTTTTGGGAAGTTTTGGAAGTGGTTTAGAGGGATGTTTATTTTTACATGTATTAGTGAAAATATGATAATTACTAATGTAACCATGAAAAGGGATACCTTGGAAGAATTAGAGTTTTAATTTTTTTTACATTGTTCCCCAAACTGTGCATCCTAATGTTGTCCCCTAACATGTGTTTGGTTAGTGATGTACGTACTTTTGGCGCATACTTGTGTAAACCGTGTAGTAAATCTGTGCATTTGGGATCAAATAATATAAAACATAATATTTTAACACAAAAACTCTATAAATCCATCCTTCTACCTACTATGATTAGGAAACAAGATCCCATAAGCTCTAATGGTTATTTTTACTAAATTATATACCCTAGAGAGAATTTCAATTGGATGTGGAGATGTCATTCCTTGATAATTCAATGAATGCAATCAATATTCCTCTATTTTTCTGTTTATTGTACGATATTCACTTTTCACATTAGTGAATACCCAAAATTTAGGCTATCATGGATATGTATAATAATTAAAATAATATTTAATGTGATTTTTCCAATATTGTTGATGTAATCGGATGTGGAATATAGTTTTTTATTGATTATTCATGGATTAATTTTATCTTTTCATTACATTGGATCTCATTGGGTATGTCTAAACTTATTCTATAAAAGAAAATTTAATTCTTCTTGGATATATTATCTTGAATCCTAAAGTTTTTTAGAGATCAGTTCTAGGGATTTTTGATGTGTGTAATTTATTTGGGTTGTGAATTAGTATACTGGGATTCAATATTCATAAGGTAAAAAGTTCTTTCACATATTATTGAAATTTTATAAAATTATAGGATAATAAATGATTTTGAATGTATATGTACATCATGATAAATTTTTGATATTATGTTCTACTATGTGTGGCTCTCCCACAAGGCCTATCTTAATATGGCATAATTTTGTATTTTTTTATGTCTCATAGACATCAACTATATGATATCTATCTGATAGGTGGAAACATCACGACATATTTGATCTCATAGAGTGGGAATCTTGTGTGATGTGTTTTTTGATTATTATTGCGGGGTCATAAATAATGGATGGTTGGGAATGAATACCCTATTTCCAAACATGAGACTAGAAGTGGGGAATGATAAAATTAAGGATATACATAAGACATTTTTTGGTGAAACACGCTTGTTTTTATGTAATTTCCACTTTTATTTTGTATATTAATGTTATATAATAAGTGGATTTATATTTGGGAGATTCTTCATGGGATTGGAGTGTTATGGAAGGGATTTTAGGGTGAACAGTTAGATAATAGTATGCGGAAACCAATAAATACATCTAGGAAATTGTGTGTTGGTCAGAATGGACACTCAAGAGGGGGGTGAATTGAGTTCCAATTAAAATTTATGTTTAAAATCCTTTACTGAAAATCTCCCAATCTAACATAGTAATTTAATTGTAGTGAATTTTAACTAAAGAAAACAATCCGTTAGGTTCTCAAGGGATTGATTAATTCCTAGTTAATCTAATCAGACGATCAGATTAGCTTTCGAAACTAACCTAATGATTTAAAAATAATGAAAACACTTGCTAATTCATTTATCAGAGTAACATTGAAAAAAACTATAAATCATAAAGCACTTGGAAGCGGAATAAAAGGTGTTAGATAAGTCTAAACAAAGCATAGAAGATATAACCAAGAGGTTCAGTCTCAAGCCAAGACTTAGTCCTCTTAAAAATTTATATAAATTGGATCCACACCCTGGATCGGGGTTCACAAAAGTTGAAAACTGTCAAGGACAAAGACCTCTACCACAGTTCTACGTGGGAAACAAAAACAACAACAAATACAGTTGTCCAGGTCACACACGACCTCTACCACCCTCCACAATGGGAAATAGAATATGTAAGGAGTTTGAAAGAGGATTTACAGATCCTCTAGTTAAGGTTCAGGAGACAGTGTTTGTGTAAATTAAAACTGATGACACAAACTTCTCGTAATGTAAATAATAAATCACTGAGTAAGATATAGAGTTTAGAATGGCTCTAGTGATTTCAGTGTAGCTCCGGAATCATTCAGATTTGATCAAAAATGGTTCTGAGTACTCTTCTGGGTTTTTGCTGAAAAACAGAGTGTCATCTGCTTGATATCTAGGTTCAAAGATAGTGATAATGTAGTCAATGAAGTTCTCCAAAACCCATGTGAATGTAAAGAACTCTTCTTGAGTAAGCGTGAGTGTGTATGAGCTTCTATGTCTTCTTGGTCGTTCGTGAATATATCTATGAGCTATTATTGTGTATTTCAATTCTATTTCACTTATTTATCTCTTGTCTCATTCACACACACTTATTTGCAGCAATAGGGACTTCTTGTATTAATGGAACGAGCTTCGGAAAAAGAGATGAATTCTTTTTTCAGGTACGAGGTACAGTTCCCTAACATCCAACAACCTTTATTAAATAAATTCCAAAGCATTAAAATATACATAATATGACCATTGGTTATATTAAATAATGATAAAGAAATTAAGGAAGTTTCAGATTCTATGGACCGGTATCTTTGGATATCAGTAGCCTTGTGTCACGATAGCTTCTTGTGTAACGGTAGCCTTTCTATTGGTAGACTTCATCTCTGTCGGTAGACTTGATTGGTAGCGGTAGACTTAATGTACCGTTGACCTTTCGTGTAACGACAACCTTTATGTACCGGTAGCTTCCTTAGTGTATCATTCGACTTCCTTGTTGTATCGTTATAATTATATAACAGTGAATGTATATATCGGTGGACTTGATGTATCGGTGGGCTTCACGTAATGGTTGACTTATTGTACCAGTGGAGTTGATGTCTCAGTGACCTTCACGTAACGGTGGACTTGTTGTACTGGTGGACTTGATGTATCGGTGACCTTCACGTAACAGTGGAATTTACAAATCGGCAGCTTTTTTCTATAACGGTGACCACTTGTCTGATTAAGAATTCTATTGACAGAAAGGGTTAAGATAATATATACCCATCAAGTAACTGTATTCTATGAAGATAATGTAAATATTATAATATATGAATATGTACATGGTGTACAGAAATAATGAAATAAGTAATTAATCATTAATCAATATAGTGATTATCAAACTATAATTGAGCATAATTGGGATTATCAAAATATGAGTTCAACTAATTTTCCAGAGGGTTCAACAATCTCCCCCGTTTTTATAATCACAACTTATGCCAAATTATTATGAAAAAATAAAATGGTGTCAGAGAATGAATTTCCCAAAAAAATTTAAAACAAAGTTCTCATTTTTCTTCCCCATTAAATTGCATGCCCAATTCTCATTAGTTTCATTTTCTCCCCCTTTGTGATTAACAAAAAGAAGGGTTGAATCAGAGAAATGTAGAGACTAAAAGAGAATAGATTACTAAGAAACATCGTAATGTGGAGAATGTAAGAGTAAATTTCCATTAAATTACGAAAGGTACAAACTGATAAAGTCATAATCACATAAAAAAGTAAATCCTATCAAAAACATCCAAAATCCCTCAAACTGCCTCTTGAACAGGGGTCCTTCCATTAGGAACAAAAGAGGGTTCAGGGTCAGATTGAGTAGATGGCTTGGAAATAGCTGAAAGAACAACTAGAGGTTCAGCCACTGAAACTATACCGGGACTAAAATATGTGATCCTATGTGGGATCATTGGTGTCATGCTTCTAATAGCCTGAACTGGAGTCAAATAAGGTGTACTCCAAGAGGAAAAGGTATGAAGGGCAGGAGGTACAATCACAGGTCTGGAATCCACATTCAAGAATGGTAACAACAAGTTCCTGAAATCCATAATAATACTACCTCCTTACTCCATTTCTGACACAAAATCAACTCGATTTTCAATGAATTTATCCAAGGCAGGAGTAAGCTCCCAGAGCATACTAACATGTTCTCTGAAATCTTGAGTCACTAGAGGAAAATTCAAGTTCTCCATCAAGAGCATGAAATGGTTGGTCATTTTATGCTTTGTATCAACCTTCTCAAAGTAAGCATCCATTTATTCATAATTGCCTCTTGATAAGCAGTAGCTTCCGTAGGTGATCACGAACAAAATTACTAACTTATCTAGTGGTAGCAAAGATCTAAGTATCTGAGGTACCACTGGTACTGACCATAGCCAACTCTTCCTGGATTATAGTTCTGATCTGGTCAAGGTTCACAGTGAAGCAGGATGCGGGATGGGGTTTAACTGAGAAAGCTATTGTCTCCTTGAAATATTGTTTAAGATTACTAACCACCTTCTGAACATGTTCATCATGACTGTTCAAATGTTCTTTGACTGATTTTTTAAAAGCCTCAAATACATCAACAAACTGCTTGACTACTAATTTGATATAACTGATATTAGTATTCACTTGGGTTTGAGAACTGTTCATGGAAGTCAATGAAGCAATCGATCGTCTTAGAGAAACCACAGCTCCTGTCCAACTCTCAATTTGAGAATGGCATTCTTTAACTTCATCCATCATTATCTTTACTGTACTAGAAACAGCACATCCTAGAGATAGCTCCAAGGATTTCTCCACACTCCTCATTTCATCAGCCATGCTTTTCTTCAAATCTGTCACTGATTCTCTCAGTGCTTCTTTCATTTTAGCCTTTAAGGACTCAAGTTCCTCCTTGGATGCCAAATTTCCAGCCACAACAGGTAGGATAATTGATTCAATTTTTGGCTGGTCTTCCTCATCAGAATCTCCATAATTGATTCCAAGTACCATATATCATGGATATTATGTCCAACCTTCAATGTCATAAAACACAGAAACTGAGCAAAGATGATCGCCCTCACATAGAGCATTATCTTGAGGAATTTCCTCCAACTGTTCTGCTTGAGGTAACTCTACAACCTCCTCTAAAACTTCAGTAGATGAAATACCCATTTTCTTTGGTAGTTCAACAGTAGGGTTAGCTCTATCCTTTTCTGATTCATTAATGACTCTCTCATTAAGGGAAGTAGATGCCACTTCTACTGTCTGATCAGGAACAATCTTGTCTGTATTATAAATCAGAGGGCTCAATCCGAGCTCTTCTTCTTCATTTTCAACATTATATGCTTCACCAGCAGCCTCCTTTTCTCTATTAACAAAATGATTGGATTTGGTTGCTCCATCCTCCTCAGAGGTTTCCTTAACAACATACTGATATGACTCTTCTTCTACTTCTGTGGTCTCAGTATCGTTGTCCTTCAGAATAGTTTCTCTCCATTGTAGATCTTTTGGAGGGATATCTGTTCCATAGGAAATATTTTGATGCACAGGACTAAGAGGTAAATCTGGGTCTCCTCTTTCCTTAACTGATGTCTCTTACTCCTCATCCTCAGCTTCATTATCACTATAGACCGGTTCTGGCTCATCTGGTCCAAGACCAGGATCCCTTACATCCTTTGGTCTAGAAGGATGGTCCACATGAGTGTACTTTTCATAGACTTTACATTCATCATTAACCCATGATTTCCTCCAAGGGTTCTAGCAAACTATCATATACTTAAAAATAGTATTGGTGAGGAAAAATTTATCCTTAACCACAACAGTTTTATCTTGATGTCCAGCTACCTCTATTTCCTTCAACAGAATAGAAATAAACTTCGCAAGAAAAGTGAATTGGACTTAGGCTTCGGTCTAGTCATATCCTCAATCTGAATAAGTAGCAATCTGCACAAGTTCACCATTACTCCCTGATTTAACAGATACAACCAATAAATGTCCTGAAATCTGAGGGTAGAAAAATCTCCTCTCCTTGGACTAATCACATGCTTAATGAAACTGAAATGTAGTTTATACTCCCATTCCATCTCTGCAACAATGATCTTTCTAGGGGTTCCATTTCTTGTCAATTACAACGAGGCATCCTCATATTTGAAAATGTCACTGGAGGTAGGTATGGATTTTGAATAAAATATATAATCACCACTATGAGGAACTCTAAGGTTCTCAGACCATTAAACTGATGAAAATGAAAAAAATTTACCATTCACAAAGGAAATCATCTTATTCCCCTCTTCTGATGTTTCAAAACAGAAAAACTCATAAAACTATTTTACCTGTACTGGATAGTATGGTCCATTGTTGTTCATCAATCACTCAAGCCATTCTTTCTCTTGTATGATCTTTAGAATCAAGGAATTTCATTCCAACATCCATTCCCCACATAGCTCCTTTTCCACTACAATTTCACGTTTCGATAAATGCGGATTCATAGGATTCCATCGAGCAGCACCTCTACTGCATCCACTAGCACCAGCATTGGATACTTTCTTCTTATTTTCTTGCGGCACATCACTACCTTCATCCACCGAGGTTCGCATCACATGGGCCATTTCAGATTCTGATGCTTAGGGTTTTGCGAGCATGAGAGGTTTAGGTAGGAGGGATTCGAACAGACGGGTTCGCGGTGATTGATTGATGTCTAGAGTCGGGTTTAATATCATTTATGATTCACATATAAAATAAATCTCATATTTAAAAAAAATATTTTGGAGTCGCGGCCTTAATATGAAAATTTAAAACAGCATGAGAGATGTACCGGTGAGGTGTCCATAAACGGTGAGGTTTGTCCTAATGGTGAGTTTTATCCTAATAGTGAGGTTTATCCTAATGGTGAGGTTTATCCTAATGGCGTGTTTTATCCTAACGGTGAGGTTTATCCTAACGGTGTGGTTTATCTTAATGGTGAGGTTTATCCTAATATTTAGGTTTATCCAAACAGTTTTAAGATTAAGTTATCATTCCTAATTCTTGTCTAATGAAACTTAATATTTCTAAACATAATGGATTAGTGAAAATATAAGCTAATTGGAGTTCAGTGCCTATAAATTCAAGAGTTATATCACCTCTTTGATTATGATCTCTTATAATGTGGTTTCTAAAATCAATGTATTTGGTTTGTGAGTGAGACACGGGGTTCTTTGAGATGTTGATCGCACTAGTGTTATCATAGTTAATTGAAACATGTTTAAAATCAAATCCGTAGTCCAATAAAGTGTGTTTAATCCACAGAATATGTGCACAACAACTACCATCAGCTATATACTCTTCTTCAGTAGTAGATAACACAACTGAGTTCTGTTTCTTACTACACCATGATAGTAGGGACTTTCCAATTAATTGACATGTTCCAGAAGTGCTCTTTCTGTTTAACTTGCATCCAACTAAGATAGCATCTGAATAACTTATTAAATCAAATGATTGTCCTTTTGGGTAAACAATCCCAAATTAGCATTATATTTATGATATTTGAAAATCCTTTTAACATCATGAAAGTGTGACTCTTTCGGATTATCTTGAAATCTAGCACACATACATACACTAAACATAATATCAGGTTGAATAGCAGTATGATAAAGTAAACTCCCAATCATACCTCTATAATTAGTTTGATCTACTGGTTTCCCAGATTCATCGATATCTAATTTACATGTGGTAGTCATAGGTGTATCACTTCCATTAATACTATCCAAACCAAAACATTTAAATAAATCCTTATTATATTTACTCTGATTCAAAATAATAACATCATTAGTTTGAAAGATTTGAAATTCATGAAAGTACTTAAGCTCTCCCATTATGTTCATTTCAATCTCATTTTTCATAACCTTTGAAAATTCAGTACATAGAGAATTTTTATGAGATCCAAAAATAATTTCATCAACGTAGATTTGTACTATTAAAACATCATTTGAAATTATTTTTATAAAAAGAGTCGGATAAGCAATTCCTTTTTTAAATCCTTTTTAAATAATAAATTTTGTATGTCTTTCATACCAAGCTCTTGGAGCTTGTTTTAAACCATATAAAGCATTAGAAATTTTAAAAACATGATTTTGAAAGTGAGGAAATGAGAAACCAGGTGGTTTTTCTACAAAAAAATATTCAATAATAAAACCATTTAAAAAAGATCTTTTCAAATCCATTTGATATAACATGAAATTCAGATGTGATGCAAAGGCAAGTAAGATCCTAATTTCCTCTAATCTAGCTACATGTGCAAAGGTTTCCTCATAGTCAATTCCTTCTTCTTGATTGTAACCTTGTGCAACTAGTCTATCTTTGTTTCTAATGATGTTTCCAGATTCATCAACTTAGTTTCTAAACACCCATTTTGTGCCTATGGTTAAAGTATCTTTAGGTCTTTCTACTAATTCCCAGACATTATTTCCTTCAAATTGATTTAGTTCTTATTGCATAGACATTACCCAAAATTCATTATTTATAGCATCGTTGATATTTTTAGGTTCTAACTGTGAAAGAAAAGCATGATGTTCATCCTGATTTCTTAGAGAATCTCTAGTCTGTGTTCCTCTATCTAGATTCTCTACAACAACATATAAAGGATGGTTCTTTAGTTTCCTAGTTTGTCTTGAAAATGTAGGGCTAGAGATTTTAGGTTCATCAACAGGTTGGGAATCAACATAAGTACGTTCTGGAATGTTTTCAGAACTGGATGTTTTAACTACAGGTCCACATTCTTTATCATTAAGCTTAAAAACAGAGAGATCATATTCAATATTTTCAAGAGATTTATTAGGTTGATGTGGATCACTTTCATCAAATTTGATGTGAACTGATTCCTCCACAAATTTGGTTCTATTATTGAAAACTCTACAGGCTGTACTAGAAGTAGAGTAACCTAGGAAAATTCTTTCATCACTATTGGATACAAACTTGTCAACATTATCTTTGGTATTAAGAATAAATAATTTGCAACAAAAAACTCTGAAGTAGTTAACCTAAGGTGTCATATGTATCCACAACTCCTAAGGGGTCTTCTTTTGAACATGTATGATCAAGAATCTATTGATAATATAACAAGTTGTATTGACATCATCAGCCCAAAAATAAATAGTTAGTTTATACTCATTGAGCATGGTTCTGGAACTTTCATGAAGGGTTCTATTCCTCTGTTATACTACACCATTTTTCTGAGGTGTCCTAGGGGCAGAGAAATTGTGACTATAGCCATTGTGTGAGAAGTAGGATTCAAACTTATGATTTTGAAACTCACGACCATGATCACTTCTCAAGGTTTTAATATTAATTCCAATACAATTCTCTAGAGACATGGAATATTAAACAAAGTAAGAACAAGATTCACTTTTGTGAGCTAGAATATATAACCAAGTATACCTAGAATAGTCATCTACTAGAACATAGACATAATGATTCCCATTTAAACTAGAAACTCTAGAAGGTCCAAACAAATCCATGTGAACCAACTCGATAGGTTGAGAAGTTTACACTTCTTTATTTTATTTAATATAAACATTATGTTGCTTTCCCTTTTGATAGGGATTACAAACTTTATCTGCTGGGAATTAAAGTTTTGGTAGGTCTCTACCTATGTGTTTCCAAGTATGTTTTCTAAGTGAATGTACATTGCAGTGTCCTAATATTCATTAGGAAATCCAAGACTCTTTATGTAAAGCATTTAAACAAGTAATATTTTGTATTGATAAAGAATATAAATCAACAGCATAGACATTTTAATTTCACAAGGCAGAAAATAGTAATGAATTTTTAGAAAAAACATTACAAGAATCATTTGAAAATTTTACATTAAAACGATCATTACATAACTGAGATATACTTATTAATTTATACTTATGTCCATCAAGAAATAGAACATTAGAAATTAGTACTGAGCCAGTGTTACCAATCTGGCCTAAGCCGATGATTTTCCCTTGAGAATTATCACCAATGGTGACAAAACCTCCATCAAATCTCACTAAGCTTTTAAAGCATGAGAAGTCTCCTAACATATGTCTTGAACATCCACTGTCCAAGTACCAAGTCTTTCTACAAGATCTCTTTAAGCAGGTTCTCTACAAAACATATTTATATAGGTAATGATTTTGGTACCCATATTTTCTTGGGTCCAGACAGGTTAGCCAATCAAACTTTAGGTACCCAAATTTGTCTTATGGGTCTCATAAGATTTGCAAAATCGACATATTTAGACAGATAAAACTTATTAGATCTGTAACTATGAATATAACTAGTTGATGCATATGTACTTCCAGAACTAGAACAATCTACATTCAGTCCAGATTCAGAAATAAATCTTGTTTTGGAAATTATTCTTTTTCCAGGTTGGTATCCTATACCAGTAGAATATCTAGGTGCAGTCTTCTTACCTATCATTTGAGTAAGACTATCTTTTCCATTTTTGAACTTTTCTAAATACTTCCAATGTTGCTCATTTGACAATTTCAGTTTAGTGTTTTCTTTAATCAACTGATCATTCTTTTCCATTTCTATGTTCAGATCAGATTTATGTTTAACAGTTAAAGAATACTATTTCTTTAAACCATTGAATTTGTCATCCATCTCATTTCATGTTTCTTCTAACATATCACAATATTCAAACAGTTCAGATTTTGACATATTTTCTGAATCAGAATCATCACCACAATAATAAGAATTTAAAGCAGGATTTTCATGTGTAACCTTAGAAGTGTTTTTCATAAAACATATGTTTTCCTTCTTTCTGTTTTCAGTCTCAGAAGCGTCATATTCACTGGAGATATCCTCAGAAGCACTCTACATAGACTTCATGTATTTCGTATACTTATTATCTTTATACTCATATTTCTTCCTGTATTTCAGCTTTGGATAGTCTGCTTTTTTATGACCTTTTATTTTGCATTCATAGCAGACAAAATCCTCAGTTTTGTTAGATTTCTTCCAGTCATTTTTTCTGTGTCCCTTATTGTCGTACATACCTTTGTAATTTGATTTTATGAAAAAAAATCTTCTTCCTATAAAACTTCTTAATTATTCTGGCTTTGTGAGCCATTTCTACATCACTATCAGATGCACTTTCAATTTCTTCACAACTTGAGATATCACTTACAGCTTGAAGTTTCTCCTTATCTTTATTCTTTGAAGTAGATGTATTGAAGGAAACCGACATCCTTTTTGGTTCATCATCATCTTATTTGTTTACTTTAAGATCTTCTTTATAAATCATCAACATACCAATAAGTTCATTGACAGGAATTTTACCAATATCACAAGATTCTATGATTGAAACAGAAGTGCCCCTCCATGTTTCAGGAAGGCATCTCAAAAATCTCATGATCTGATCCTTTGATGGAACATCCATTCCCAGTGTGATCATTTTATTGACAATTTCATTAATCCTGAGATACATATCAGAAATGGGTTCATTAGGGTTGATCATAAAATTATCATATTTATTATTATAGGTGTTCAATCTCATTTCCTTAACATTATTTGTTCCTTCATGAGAACACTTAATATATCCCAAATTTCATATGCAGTCTTAAAAGAAGATATTCTATTAAATTCCTCATCTCCTAAAGCACAATACAGAGCATTCATATTTTTTCAATTATTATTGTAAGATATCTTAGTAGCGTCACTCCAAGTCAATCTAACAGTAGAGGGAATTTTATATTCTAACTCTATGGCAGTCCAAATATCAAAACCCATGATTTCTAAATGAATTTTCATCATAATCTTCCACTTAGAATAGTTGTTTCCATTGAAAAAATGGTGTTCTATTAGTAGAAACACCTTCAAGTCTGTTATCCATGATAACTAGGTTAAAACAAAAATTCTAAAGAGATAAATATTTATAAATAATAGAAATTTTATAAACATTAAAATACAACTAAAATCATAGTTGAAAAACATTGTACTTCAGAAAATCATTTAAATCCTTTGATTCCAAATGTCGGTCGGAGTGGACACTCAAGGGGGTGGGTTAATTGAGTTCCAATAAAATTTTTTAATGTCGTTTACTAAAAATACCCCATTTTAACATACTAATTGAATTGTAGTGAATTTGAACTAAAGAAAACATTCAGTTAGGTTCTCAAGGGATTGATTAATTCCCATTTAATCTAATCAGACGATCTGATGAGCTTTTGAAACTAACCTAATGATTTAAAAATAATGAAAACACTTTCTAATTCAATTATCAGAGTAAATTTGAATAACACTTTAAATTTTAAAGCACATGGTAGCAGAATAAAATGTTTTAGATAAGACTAAACAAATCACATAAGATATAACCAAGAGGTTCAGTATCAAGCCAAGACTTAGTCCTCTCAACAATTTATATAAATTGGATCCACACCCTGGATCATAGTTCACAATAGTTTAAAACTGTCTAGGTCAAAGACCTCTACCATAGTTCTACGTGGGAAACAAAAAAAATAGAAAATACAGATTTCCATGACACAAACATCCTCTACCACTATCCACAGTGGGAAATATAATATTTAAGGAGTTTGAATCAAGATTTACAGATCCTCAAGTTAAGGTTTAGGAGACAGTGTGTGTTTAAATTAAAATTGATGACACACACTACTCGCAATGTAAATAATAAATCACGGAGCAGGATATAAAGTTTAGAACGGATCTAGTGATTGTAGTGTAGCTCTGGAATCCTTTGGATTTGTTCAGAATTGGTTCTGAGTCGTCTTCTTGTTTTTGTATGAAAAAAATAGTGTTTTCTTCTTGATATACTGGCTCAGAGACAGTGAGAATGTAGTCGATGAAGTTCTTCAAAACCCTTGTGAATGTAATGAACTCTTCTTGAGTATGCTTGAGTGTTTATGAGCCTTTGTGTCTTCTTGGTCGTGCATGAATATCTCTATGAGATATTCATGTGTATTTAAATTATCTTTCACTTGTGTATCTCTTATATCATTCACACCCACTTATTTGAAGCAACAAGGACTTCATGTATTTATGGCACGAGCTCCGACAAATGAAATGATTTATTTTTGTAGGTATGAGGTACAGTTCCCTGAGATCCAACAACCTTTATTAAATTAATTATAGAGCATTAAAATATACCTAATATGACAATTCGTTAGATTAAATAATGATAAAGAAATTAAGGAAGTGTTGGATTCTCTGGAACGGTATCTTTGGATATCGGTATCCTTGTGTCATGGTAGCTTCTTGTGTAACGGTAGCCTTTCTATCAGTATACTTCATGTCTATCAGTAGACTTGATCAGTAGTGGTAGACTTAAAGTACCGGTGACCTTTCGTGTAATGATAGCCTTTATGTACCGGTAGCTTCTTTAGTGTATCGGTAGACACCTTGGTGTATCGGTAGACTAGTATAACAGTGACTTGTCTTTATCGGTGGACTTCATGTATCAGTGACCTTCACGTAACGGTAGACATGTTGTACAGGTGGACTTGATGTATCAGTGACCTTTACGTAACAGTGGACTTGTTGTACCGGTGGACTTGATGTATTAGTGATCTTCACGTAACGGTGGACTTTACAAATCGGTAGCTTTGTTCTGTAACTGTGACCACTTGTTTGCTGAAGCATTCTATTGGAAGAAACGGTTAAGTTAATAAATATCCATCAATTAACCGAATTCTCTAAAGATAATGTAATTATTATAATATATGAATATGTGCATGATGTACCGAAATACAAAAATAAGTAATAAATCATTATTCAATATAGGGATTATCAAACTATAATTGATCATAATTGGGATTATCAAAATATGAGTTCAACGAATTTTCCATAGGGTTCAACATTGAGAATGGTGACGATATGAGTCATTGGGTAGGTAAAATATTTTTGTAGGGTTTGGAAAAACTATGCACTAAATTGGGTAAACCATGTGAAATAGTAATATTAGGACATCACTATTCAAATTTTGGACATATAGTTTTCCAAACAAAATTCAAAAACAATCAATATATCTAGTTTAGAGACATTTTCAGGTGAATGGTTGAAAAAATTGTTTGATAACCCACATAATGTGAATTAAATGATTTTAAATTTCATGTTTTACTTATATTTTACATCTGAAAGTTGAATTTTTTTCTTATTCAATCCATCTATTGATCTACCGTCATTTTACATGTATTTTTTGTTCATTAATTTGATCTGATGACTAGTTTTAATTAATCAAAGAATTATGGATTTCTTAAAGAAACAATATGTCTATATTTCATCTCATACTATTTAGATATTATCATATCCAATAACATATAATATTAGATATTATCCAATTTAGATAAATATATTACTTTTAATGTGATTTGATAAAATATTCATTGGATATATTAATGTAAATGTGTTACAATGCTAGATTGAGTATCTTATTTGTCCCATTCTTCATTGTCTTCATCATTTAAGAGGTTACATTAAGTCACATATCTAGATATTCTATAACATTATGGATAAGTTTTTACTTGATATTTTTCATTTATATAAAAAAGAAACATTGAATTGTTTCATGGAGGAAACAATTTTTGTTTTTTGATTTATAAATATGGGATTTTGAATGAAATTTATAAATCGATTTTTATTTATAATTTTATATTGTTATTTTAAAAATATCTATTTTTTAAATGTGTGGTTGATATTCAATATAATGTTTTAATATAATTAAATGGTTTATGTTGAATTTCATGATTAGTTACATAGAATTCATGGTTTTTGTGAGTTCATTTTGATTATATGGGACCATGAATAAGGGGTGTGTTTTATTATAGAACCCCAATAGTCCACCATGGGATTAATTACTATATCATTGAGTGAGAACTCAGAATTATGGAACAATAATTTGGAATGCATCTATTCAAGTGTCTGTGAGAGAAATTTATAATGATTATGGAATTCTAACATTAATGGAAAAGTTCTTTTAGTTCAAATGTTATGCTTAAAATTTTTCATATAGATAAATTGGTTTTTGTTAAATTTAAATTGATTTAAATTTAATAATTATTGTTATGTTATACTATTTCCTATAAATTGTATTCATTAACTATTAGATAACTTATTCCATGCATAGTGGTGTGAGTAGAGATGTCTTTCATTGAATAACAATGGGATGTGACTACTCAACCCCAGTATATGAGATTTTGTGATTATATATTTTTTATTATCTAGGAAATAGGTAACAGTGTTGTTTCATCTATCTCTAGTGGAGCATCATGATTCTATTTCTTTAGATTGGGTTTGATGCTTGGTGGTCTTTCTTGATGTCAAGAGTTTGTTGCCAAATCAATGTTAATATGTTTAGTGGAATTCAAGATTTAGTTGGATGTCCGATTACGTACCTTTTGATGCTACTTTTATGTTATATATTTTGGTTTTGATTTCAATGGTATAGTTATTACTCAAGAACTATATAGAATGATTGGTTGCTATTTGTTTCATCATATGATTTTTTGTAATAAATGGAAAACCATCCAACAATGATTTTTTAAGTCATTGGGATTTATTTTTTTTTTGATTTATTGTGAGAGGGATTCCACCTACGGTTAGTGGAACCTCTACCACTTTACAATTCATTTCCGGAAGGGTTGGATTCACAGATGTTGTCTGTATTAGTTGTCTAGTAACCAGTGAATTGAAGCAAAAGGATAGGAATGTTTGAACCTGATATGAATTCCATAAAAATATATAGCTTACCAATTTATACTAAACATCATGTCACACAGTTTGTATTCATATTAAATTATTCTAATGATACTTATAGGTTTTTTCATCACATCATCATTATGTGCTTAGCTGATTAGAGTTATGTAGAATTCCTTAGTCAAATTCATTCAACAAGGATAAAATTAATCTTGCGATATCATTGGTGCTTTGGAAATGGTGACATAAAAACATTATTTTCATACTTGGGTAAGTGTACATAATATAATACCAATATATTCTAAGAAATAGTTTCATGATCATGGTGTGTGTTCTTTCCATTTATGTTGTGTGTTGATTATTATTGGAATTAAATTTTATATAGTACTTTTTTGAGTTTTATAGTCTAATAGAACATGATAGTTTTGTGGAACTAGAAGTGAAATTAGAAATGATATTAATTAAATGTAATCATATACTTGGGAATTTTAATCAATTATATTTTATGATATTATACAAAATTTTAAATTAATTACATAAATATATAATCCAATGTTTAGTATGAAATACATTTTATTCTGAATAATTAATTCTATTTTTGTAATATACAAAAACTTTACACATATTTTAATACTTTGTGTTTGTTTTGATATTTTATTATTATCATGAAATAATATTTTTTCATTTAAATTTATTGATTGGAAATTTCGATAATTATTTAATATGATTAGATAAAAATCTTGTTTTATCTATGATAATATATTCCCTTTGATAATATCAAAATAAGATTAAAATAATATCATGTCATTGTTTTTTAATATTTAATTTGAAATGAGTCACTCATGTCTATAACCATGAATTTCAAAAAAATATAGGGTTGTATTCTCTCATATGTAACATAATATATTATTAATGAATTTTGGAACCCATAATCTTATTATATCATGGTCCATGAATCATTATAAAAACATTAAATATTATTATATTTTGAAAAATATTAGGAAATTTCATTATTCTACTTCCTTGGATTTGTGCTTGATTTTTATGGCCTTCTTTGTTTCTTGGGATTGATTCCACATCATTGTCATTATGTCGTGTTTTCTTCCAATTTTAGAAGGATCTAATGACTTACTTTTTCCTTGATAATCCATTATTAATTTTTAACGTTTTTGAAATTGTTTAAATTAATATTTTAATGTATAAGGCAGCATGTAAAATTTATCATCTGTCAATTTTTTCATTTAGTAACTAAATCAATTATGTTTTATTTTAATTACTTTTTATATAATTTTATATTATTTTAAGGATGGGTATATAAAGAAATTTTTCTTAAGTCAATTTTTTTTATATATTATGTTAATAATAACTTTTGTAACATTTATAATCATATGAAATGACTGGTTCTTATTGTTTCACTTCTTGTATGGTTAACTGATTTAGTTACTTTAGTTGGTGTGATATTAGTTGATGATACATGTTTTGATGAAGAAAATGTTTTTAATACATATATTTGCCTCTAGAAATTATTTTTTTATAATTTTATTAATTTAGAAATGGTTTGATGAAAATTATTTTTGGGAATTATTTTTGAACAATTTTAGTCATTTTTTGTGTTGATAATTTTTTATGAAATAACCTCCATTATGTGGAATTTGGGGAAAAGGGTTTCACAAACAGAAATCAATTAATAATTTTTAATGTAACATATATTTTTTTTAAATGTTTTATTTTTATATATATGGTAATTTTACATCATGGTTTTTAATGAAATAATATTAAACTAATTACGAAATATTTTTTAGGATCTTAATTTTATGAATAAAATAGAATGATTGAATTAAATTTGAATTTTTAGTCCACATTGTTGAATCTTTTGTTTTTTATAATCATTAGAATATTTCATACATTACTTTTGGAAGGTTTTTCTGTTTATAATGATTGGATGGAAACCTTTATGGTGTATTAGAATAGATATTTATTCATTTTTTTTGACTGAAAAATATGTGGTAGGATATTTTCTTTTATGAATGGTGGTTCTATTAATGGTGTCAGTGTTTACATATTATTGTTTTTATATTATGTTGAATTAGTTTTTATGTTGACTTATTTCTTGTTACTCTGCTTCAGATATTTCTTGTGTGTGGTTTCAACTTGTTGGGCTACTTTTTATAAGATATCCTTATATATTTTATAAAAAAAATTCTTATTTATTTGTGATATATATAATTAAAGGAAAAACATAGTAGTTTCATTAAGAACAGATGTCCCATGGGATGGAAATACAACTCATGGGTAATTTGATCACAGATCACCTAAAATTAGTGATCATTCCCTTTTTTCCTTTCTTATCGTATTTATTGGGTAGAATTCACTTTATTTTCTATCTCTTTTTTGAAATACGGTAACACTGTTGTCACTCAAATTCAATGGACTATTATTTTCTCATTTTAGAGTGTTAGTATCACATATTTTAATACATTTATTATCTTTTAATTTAGTTGAATGTATCATTTATTTTTTTGGATTATGTTCTCATTCACATGTTTTTATATAGGCATAACACTCAATTATATAGTCTATAATTCACTATAATTTTTGTGGGGTATGGGTTATTATATGTTCTAATAAATTGGTTTATAAAATTAATGATATTTTCTTCTATGACTCTAGGAATCATAGCCATAGAGATTAGTGGGTTATTCTAGTTTTTTGTTTGTGTTCTCACATAATTGGTATCATTAATAACTAGTTCAAGCACATATATATGTTCATGAGCAATTGGGTAGTGGTTGACCAATATCTCGATTAACTAGAAATTGGGTTATAAAATGGTGGATCATGAATGATTTGTGGAAAAACTAATTGAATTTACCTGGGGAATATGGGAAATGAAGATGTAAAAAAGTGATGTCTTGATAATCTCATTCCCACCCTAGGTTGACCAACTCTATGAAACCTCCTTGGTAGAATGTTCATTTCTTACCATTAGGATAAACTATATGGTGGTGAGTAGTAGTCATCCATTAGATAATGAACTTGTTCTCTATCGTGTATCAGACTAAATTTGGGATTCTCTTTATAGCATGACAACATCAGACATAATATCCATCAATTTTTAGGGATGTTACACATGTTAGGGAATTTCATTCAAAAATTTGTGTGCATTATACAATTATAATGTGAAAATTTAATATATAATATATAAATGGTCCTAGAATTGAAAACTAAATGTATTATAAAACAAGTTTTGATTGATATAAATGTTGTTTAACTTATTATCTTGGTTTTTTTATACGTGTTATGGGAGTCATGTCTCTGAAGTTCAGGTTGTACAGTATGTTCCTGAACTAAAGGCTTTGTATATTGTTCTAATTATCCTTTTATTTTATTGGAAACTAATTATTTTTTGATTTTTTAATTATTTCCCTAGATTTTAATGAATTTTTAATCAATGAATACATGATATCATTATTGATCAAATGTGATAACCATGATAATCCTTAATCTATGGGAACTATATAATGACCATTATAAGTTTATTAAAGTCTCTATTTCCTAGGAAATGATTTTAATGGTTTCTAATTCTCCATGAATTTATCATATGGACCCATTAAGAGCATCATACCAATATATATGTTTCTTTCAAGTTATATACATCATCTTTATTCTATATATCTATTTTTAATCAAGGAATATTTGTTCTTTAAATATTTTAGGTGTTAAAATGTTGTCTTTAGGAAATTTTTGGATGTTAGTTCTCCAATGTGAGGACATATTTTGATATCCAACATCATATTGGTATAATTTTTGTTGGGAAAAGTCATATTCATAATAAAATTTGGGTCACCTAAAATTTATTGTCTTTTTATATTCTATTAGGGAATCTTATTCATGATTAATTTTTTATGTTCTCTTATCATTCATTAATATATTTATCCAAATAATTTTTTCTATCCTCTGTACTGTGGCCTTTTCCTGAAAAACTCATACTGACTAGATGTGTTAATTGTTTTTTCAAAGTTATTCTAGCATAGGTGAATCATATGAAAAAAGTCAGGAGAAAATAATTTTATAATGGAATATCAGTTTTAACTCATGACAATTAACTAAAATCCTTTATTATTTAGGGGATGAAATCCTTTTGCTGGGGGAAATTCAACATCCTTATTTTATGTAAAATACCTTCTATTATGAAAATAAATGTTATATGATACTTTTTTTAAACTTTCATAGCTTCGTATTAATGTCAAAGTTGATTGGAATGGGTTTTAAGGGTTTATGGTGTGACATACTGAGTTTTTAACTGAAAACACAATGTTTTATAGCGTATATGATATGACAGATCAAGATTAAGTGAACAACAAAATATTACTATTTAAATCTTACCATTATAACAATTCTTTTAGAATAGAATTAACTGAATTATTAGAATATAGTTTACACATGTATATTTGGTTAATAATTTTGTGATAAATTAATTATAAATGAAAATAAAACCCTTCTATAAATAAAAGATATTGTTTTTCTGGAAAACAATATAATAGTGTACAATAGTGTTTTACACCAATAAATAAATAAATCACCCATGATGGATTATTTAAATTAAATATACATATAAAATATATTCAATATAATTTTTAAATTAATTTTATTTATTAAGACATTATATAAGAAAAAATCCAATTTTTTTAATAAATGATGTAATTTTCTAAAAATGATGGTTTACTGCCTTTTGATGGAATACTTATTCTAAATATTGTTTTTAACAAATTTATAAATTAAATTTGTTATTATAATATTATTATTTGAAATACTGATGTCAAAATATACCATTGTTTAATTTTTGATATTTTTTGACAACATTCATTTTTTGTTTTATTGTGAAAAATACTGCATTTTAATTTAAAGCTCATTTTTCATTAAAGTTATTTACACTTTTAAATTATTTTTTTGAATCAGTTAACATTATAAAGAGATCAATTTTTTATCATTTAGTCTGATTAACTTAATTTAAATCAATTTATCATTTAATTTTGATATAAAAACATGCCAATATTTTGAAGGTTTTTAATTTAAAAAATTGTATTCTCATTCTATCAATGGGATTAATTATAAATTAATTTTTTTTATTTTTGATAAATTAATTAAATATTTGAAATAATAAGTAACAAATTTAAAAAATAGGTTTCTTTTATTTTTGGACATTGCGAATTGTAACTTCACTAATTTTTTATAAATATGGTTAATTATAAATCAAATAATTAAGGTTACAAATAATATTATTAATTTTAAAAAATTATACACACCCTTGTCCAAATTTTATTGGATGAGTGTGTATCAACTAAAATCAGCCATGGCCTGAAATTATAACATTTGGGAGCCATTTGTATGAGATTATTCCATTTTTAATATTTTATTTAATGAAAAGTAAATGATCTCATACTAATTTTTTTCATAAATATGACATATTTAATATGAGTTTATATAGGGGATATGTTAGACTATAAAAAGTAATTTAATATATAATTTTTTTATCTTTATCATGGTATTTTATTTTTTTAATTTTAGTAATAATTTTATTTTCTTAAAGGCGTATACAATAATGATTCAATAATTTTTTAATTAATAGAAATATAAAAATTTGGAATTGAAAGTATTAACATAAATTAAATTTTACATAATTAATGTCATAAAAAAATTTATAATATACATTGAATTTTTATTGATTAATTAAAATATTTATTTCTATGATATAATATTTATATGATATTTTAAAAAAGTAATTTAACGAATAGTGTCAAAATTGAAATTAATGATATTTCAAATCAAATAATATTTTATTATATCTTATAAAATTCAAAAAAGTATAATTTTTTTCTAAATAAATATGATATGTCTGAAAATATTATCAATGTATCAATTATTGGTTGGTTGTAATTTAATAGTAATTATATTAACCATGACTGTGTAAATTACATGATTTCGCGGTAAGAATTATAAAGGATAAAAAGGGTTAAAACTCCCAAGATAATGATTAAAAAACAGTTAAAATATATGTAATTTTCATTTGATGAAGGTATTTAGAGTCATAGTTATCCTATATTCTATCTAAATCACTTTGGATCCATTTTGAATTGAAAATTAATTTATATTAATTTAATATTTTAATGAATTATAAGAATTACCATGTCACCAACTATATAAGGGATACCATTATTCAATTATATTTACACTTAAATAACTATGTTTTCATCAAATATATGCCCAAATACATTTATAAAATTCCTACCCACATTCTATCAGCCTTATTTGTTTAATAACCCCTTCTTTAGAGTTGTTAAGGTGATAATCAAAGGAGATCATCTGTAGATGAGGTTTCATTTCTAATCAAGTGTTTCTATATTATTTATTATTACACATAAAAACATCTTCAACTATTATTTAATAATAAATCTTTTATACTTAATATTTTGAGTTGTTATTATTATTAAATCATTATAACAACAAGTATCTTTATTACACCTTAATTCATGATTTATTACGTAAAAGTTTATATAATAAAACCAATAAGTGTGGGATGTCTATTGTATTTGGAAATTGGGTACATGAAAAAACATATTTATAATTAGATGAATAAAAATTATTAAAAACATTCTTAACATTCTGCTAAAATTTTATTTTTTTAGAAATATAGAGGATGACTTAGTGTCATACATATGAAATGGGTGACCTATATAGCTTGGTAAGAGAAAAAACATGGCATAAGGTAATACATGTTAGGAAATAGGCATATCAATGTGGAATATAATTATTGAGAATCATAAAAATGAATAATAAGTCATGATAAAGCATTAAAATATTAAATGAATAATATGAAATGTTTGAATAAATTAAAACACTTCTTTATAAACATTTGTCCAAGAAAACGAAAAAGGAATCATGATAAAAAAAGTCACATAAATGAATTAGGTTCACTCACTGTCCCACTATGAAGTCTCATGAGACTAAGAATTATCTATTTCATTGAGTTCAAGATAATTCTGGGTGCACCCATCACCTTTATTTCATTATAATGATTATGTCTTCCACATTTATAATAGAACATGGATTCATTCATAATGTTATTTTATTCCATCATTAAAGAGTTTGGAATACATATATGTAACTCCTCTATAAGTTAAGTATTAGTATATATGTTTCAACACACATGAGGGAAAATGGGAATGGTAGTCAGTAAATAATTATTTTGGCATGAAAAATTATAGTGAAATTTAGAGTGCATAATGACATCACATAAAATTTCATAAAATGGGTATATGGGAGATAAAGGGGTCTTGAATCATTTGTAAATAAAATTTAAATTAATAGGAATATGTAAAGACGTATCCCAAAATTAGTAATTAGCAATATAAGGAATAAGATAATAATGAAACTTGAATAAATAAGATAAGGTGATGACAAATAACTAGAGTGTGTGACTAGAAATTCTTGGTAGGATCATCTTGAGAGGTTGGGGGAGCATTGAGATGACATTAGAGAGTGTTGGTAATAATAAGGCTATTCTCCAAAGACTTTTAGTGATGATAATTGGGAGATTTTATGAGTCTTTAAAGGAAATTAGTGGGGAATTGTTTATCATTTCTCAAAATTATGGTTTTTACTCAATATAAATAAATAAACCAAAACACAAAACTTCTCATATTTTTCTGATGGTTTAATACAAATGGGTGTGGTTTTAATTATTTTTTGATGTCAAGGTCCAAACATAAAAAATTAATACAAATAGGTGGATGTGAGTCACACTCTTAAATAAATGATATTAAAACCATAAAATACATTAATTGTTTTGGAGGATACAACATTGATGAATAAAATTAATCAAAAATACATAAAATAACATAATTTTAATGTTAAAACATATATTTAGTCTTGGATACATTTTATTTTATATATTACATTAGTTTTGGGTCATTATGATGTCATATTACACAAAACATATTTATATAGTGTTTAATTTTTGACATAATATTTGAATGTCTTAGAAAATTATAAAAAATTCCCCATTAGATAATTTATATATTTTTTCCCGAAAATAACATCCATTTTATAAAAATAATTTTATGAATATGTTTATTTTAACATTTAAATTAATATTAGATAATTATTGACAAATTTTGGGTTTTTTTCCAAATTACTATTTTCCAACAAAGATAAAAATTAAAATTGACTTCATAAAAATTTTATGATCATTGAAATTTATTAAAAATTATTTACTAATTTTATTTTATTTAAATAATATTATTTTAAAAAACCATTAATTCAAAAAAATTAATTCCTTATTGAATTTCAACAACAACTAAAAAACTATCGGTGTTTAACTATAGAAAAGTCAATTATAAAGTAAAAATTAAAATATAAAAATATATTAATTTTTATATACTAAATAATCTATATACTCATATCGATATGTTATTGATACATATCACTTTAATACACCGAAATACACTCTGAAAGTAAGGTGTAATGTGGTGAAACATTCGTGTGGGAATTCGTTGTAAATGGTTTTGGTTGTGATTTAAATGAGATTGAGACTTTCTAGTAAACAATTTTTATTATGATTATGTTATTGGATCTCATCATGGAATTTGTTAAGGGAAATTCCATTAGATGTTATATCATTTAGAATCTATGATAAATGTTCTTCATTGGGTATGATCCTAATAGTTGAGGCTATCAATTCCTTTTTCTATGTTAGTTGGACATTATCAGACTATATATTTTTAATATCAATATGATAACTAATAAATTATAATATTATCATTATTAATGATTAATAATCATCTTTTAAATTAGATATGATATAATAAATCCAAATAAGTTCATGTGTTTTTTATAATCATAATACAGAAAGAGATAATTAATTAAGCACATGGGGAAATTTTTTTATAATAGTTAATATCAATATATTCTTCCCCCATAAATTAATTCCTCCTTCAATATTTTCATTTCCAACAATAAAAAAATTGAGGGTAATTTTGTTTCATCCCTTCCTTTGTTTCCCACCTTGCTTCTTCAAAGATGTGGCTTCTCTACAACACTTTGACATGGTGAATTTTATTATTCATTAGAAAATTCTCTCTATGATATAATATATTAACTAGGTGGTCTTTGTAGGAATTTTCATTATCAAATTGTAACACCATGGGATTGATTACATGTGAGATGTCTTATATTCACTTCCTCATGAGTGATACATGGAATAAATATTGTACTTGAGATAGTTTAGGTGGGAGTTCTAGTCGTTATGCTACCTCTTCAATGTGATCAACTATTTCAAAGGAACCAACGTATCTTGGACCCAGATTTCTAATATTTCCAAATCTCATGACCTTCTTCAATATGTATATGTGGAGGAAGACCATGTATACAATATCAAACTCTAGGCCTCATCAATTATTGTTAGTATATCTTTTTTATCGACTTTTAGATCCCACGATGTGCTTCTGAATAGTCTTAAAATTTTCCATAATTTCCTCAATGATTTTTGGAATTAGAATTTTTCATTACCCAACTTCATCCCATTTTGAATTTTTTATTCACATATTCCAAAAAAGTGCCTCACAGGGTCCCATTTATATGCTTTTGTGGAAATTATAATTTTATGGAATCTCAACCAGACAAATATGCTGGACCCATCATCATTTGAATTCAATTGAGAATTCTCTCGACATGTCCTCATTTGTTTGGATAGTCCTCTTAAATTGAATATCAATTTTAGGGTGATGATTTTGATGAAGTTCAACATACTGTTTAGAGAAATTTCATGAATTTTCATAAACATTAAAGTAAATCTCTAATCTTAATCAAATTTAATCAATAGTGGTACATAATTCTTCCTCAACACTTCTTTGATTTATATCCATACAAGTTGATCCAATGGGATGTCTTATAAAATTTCAATTAAATGTGTGCAGTCTTTGTAAAACTACCCACTACAACCCAAATTGCATTATTTCCTCAGAATGTTTTTTGAAGTCTAGTGATAAAGTATATGGTGATGTTTTCCAATTTCCATATTGGTATCGGTAATGGTTTCATAATAACTTTATATTTTTTCCTTTATACCTCCTCTTATCGACATACAATACATCTTTATGTATATTCCACAATTTATTTTATTATAATATCCCACCAATGATGTTTTAAGAGATCTCGATAGATATTTGTTCTTCTAGGATGGATAGAGAAGGTTGATCTATGTATATCAACCAATAACTCGTTCTTTATCTCAAGATTTGATGGTAAACATAATATGGACCAAATTGTCACAACACCTTCTTCACTAACATTGAATTCCAAGGATTCCCTTTTCCCATAGCTTCCTATTTAAACTAAATTCACACCTTAATTATTTGATCACCCTTTATCATATCCATATGAGACTGTTGGGAAGTAATTTTTGTATGGATTGATGTCATTCATTCATTTATGATTACCATGTTCATACACTTCATGTCTAAGAATATAATATCCTTAAAAAAAATTATCATTTATATAATTGATATCCTTTCAACATAAATCATATTCCACTTTTTTCTGTTTCCTAGGATGCTAGTGAATTCATCAATCCTGGTCCATGATCATATCTAACCATGCTCATTGGCCCATATTCATCTCATTCTATATGAATATATAATTTAAACTTTTCTGATTCATATATATTTCATATGTCACCATAAAGAGACAATGCCTCAATATTTTAAAACAGATGATCCATACAACCAACTCCAAATCATTCATTGGGTAGTTATATTCAATAAATTACAACTACATTGAAGCATATGATATAACACTGTCATTATTCATTAACACACTACCCACTCCCTTCATAGAGTAATCTCAGAATACCATGAAATGATTTTCAGTTGTGGGTAGTGGGATAACATGTGTAGTGATAAGACAATATTTAACTTATTTAAGATATATTCAAATTCCAAATTCCATGAAAACATTATTTCCTCCTGATTTAACAAGGTAAAAAGTTTTGATAATGATTGTAAATTTCTCACAAATCAATAATAGCAACCAGCTAATCCCTGGAAACTATGGATAGTTGTCGTAAATTTTTCACTCATCTATCCTTCAATTTCATTTCTCTTTTAAAGGTATAAAAATATATTATTTCTTGTGATGATTTTTTCCATGAAAGATACATCCTTCCACTAGAACTCACGTTTGTTCTACTTGGAATAAGGATTCAATTTTCATAGGGTCATTACCAAAGTTCTCATATTCTCATCATGATAATACTTACTTTTAGAGAATATTATAAGATCATTTATAAATACTAAAGAAAATTTTTATGGTAATATATAAATAATATACTCATAATTCCATTAATATATATATATATATCATTAGTGTGTCTGAATGGAATTATTATGAACTCATAGTACCTGTACCTTTTAGGAACGATTGTCATGGGTATTTCCTCATTCTTCACCCTAACATGGTAATATAATGACCATAGATCATCCTTGGATAAGTATAATGCTCCATGTTTCTGATCTAACAAGTAATAAATCCATGGTAGGGTCTACTTGTTCTTTATCATTATCTTGATGATCTCAATATAATCAATGAAAAGGTGAATTGACCCAAACTTATTATTTACAACGTGCACTAGTTCACCCCATGGTGAAGCACCTAGGTGTATGAAACCTTTATCTTGATTATCCTATAGTTGATTATTTACATCCTCAGGAAGCACATTTTATATTCTCTATATATGTATTATTCGATAAAGATAATTCACCATGTATAAGATAGATTCAAAATTCAACCACTTATATTTTAGGTTGACTAGGTAATTCCTTGATAAACACAATAGCATATTCCCTCACAATGGGCATGTCTTCTAGACGATTATTTCCTTAAACTAAATTATTTGATCCATATACACATACTCATTGAGAAGTAATATCAATTCTAAACATGTTAGTGATAATGAATATTGATACCCCACCTGGAACTTGTACAGAACCAGTCTTCTATTATCATTATAGAGAGTGATTTCCTTTTCCTAGTAATACATTTTGGCTATATATTAGGAAATCCAATCAATTACCATAATTTCATCAAATTCCAAAAAAGGGAGTATAAATATGATGGATGATAATTGTATCCAACAAATTTTTATACGGGACGAGATTTAAACATTGGATGGAATAATTTCACCTTTTTTGGTTTTCACTGACAACTCTATTTAGAGGCTTTATTGTGGTTTTTAAATAGTTCAAGTAAAATTTAATGAAATGAATGAATACATAGAACCTAAATAAAAAATTTCACTATTGTTGAATGTATAACAAGTGTAACAATCATCACATTTCTCAAAAAGTCTACCTAAATAGTTCTACTGGTAAAAATCTCCATTTCTTCCTTCAAGGTTTTTGGTTGCCTTTGAAAATCCTTGGCTTGTTGTATTGGTTTGAAAAGTTATAGAGTTCCATGTAGTTGAAGGAATGAACAATGAATGGGTGTGTAATTTACTATTTATTATATCCATCGCATTTGTGGGGTTCTCTTATTATAAATTTCTAGCTAGGTCCCCTTCCATCCTACAAAGAAATCATCTCCTCATCCCAATTATGAAATTTCATCAGTACTTCTTTTCTCAAATTTGAAAAGTGAGATGTTGAAATTTCCTAGCACTGTTATATTTCTCATTATGACTACCATAATTGAACTCCAATTTATTCTTACTACCCCTATGATACCATTTAGATTTTTTATTCACTATTTTTTACTTTGAGGGAACATCCGACAATTTCCTCACATCAATCAAAGTCTCAGATCTATAGGGATTTTCCTAGATAACTTTATAGCACATCAGAGATGAAGTCATCCTTACATTTGTAGGAAATGATAATGATAAAGTCATATCAAACAATTCTTCTTAGTATTCCCCCGGACTCTACAATATATTCATCATGTATCTACTTGTGGGAAATGAAATATAGTTTCATTTTATTTTATAGAGTGGAAGGAAAATATTTATTGCAAAACATTTTCTGAATTTACATCCAAACCATTGATTCCATATCTTCTTATACATTCACATTTTTTATCAATGTAAATCATATATCATATCCTCCATCCACATGATAAACACATAGTATAATAATGTATTGTTCATAACATTGTTGGATGGAGATGGTCTTATCAATGGAGTAGATCAATTGTTCCATGATTAATGATCAAATAATGTGTTGATAGATAGTGGTATTTGTTGCATAAAGGTCACAATCACATCATGTTATTTATAAATGGGATTTGGATTCTTATCTTATTATTTATTTCCATTGATAACCTGATCATATGAAAGGGTATAATAAATATGTTCTTGATTCCCTCACTCGTGTGGATTGGCATATTGTTGGGGTTGTCGTCACATTTCCCTTCACATTTATTGATTACCACATTCATCATATTTTATGAAATTTTCATGAATGAAAGGAAAATAAGGATGATTTTTTTATAATATTAAACACATAGAGGGGTAATATAATGACATTAAATAGATAACTTATAAATTACATTTATTTATTAACTTGTGAATTTCTAGTCTTCAATTTATTATATCCATGATCTATTTCATAAAAAATAATAAAATGGGAATTTTTTTCCCATAATAATGGATTATAAGGATCTTATAAAAATTACAAATCATATCGCCTAATATTTTCAAACACGGTATGAAACAAGGACCATTTTTGTGAATAGGTTTTTAGTCAACTCATGTTCAACACAAATTTTTTGAGTTTTTTCCCTACGTATGTCTCTTCTAGAGCCACATCCACTTGAAGTGTCCATACATAGATTTATTGTCTTGATAAAAAACATAATCTATATTATCCAAATAATTAAATATTTTTTATTATGATAATCCTTATCCAGAAGACATTCAATAGTTTTTTCTAATCCTAATCCCAAAAATAACTAAACATTTCTGTTGATACCACCTATAACAACCATTGTATTTATTTCACATTAATTCATGATTTTTTACAAAAACATTGTATATATTGACTCCTATAAGTTATATAAGTATAATGTATTTGGTAATTAGAAACATAAAATAACATCATGAATATAAGACACAAAAAAATTATTGATATTATCCGTAATATATTCTAAAATTCCAAGGATTTTACAAATGCATGGGATAACCTAGAGACACATATAAGAATTGGGTGAGATATAAATCTCAGTAAGGCAATAAACATGGAATATGGAAATAAATTTAATTAAATAGTCATATTAGTGTGTAATAAGAGGGTTTTGAATCATAAACATGAATAATAAGGCATAATATAGGGTGATACAAATAAAGGAAAAATGGGAAATGAGGAAGAAACATAAAACAGTAAATCATAATCATATTTCAAGGATAATTGTAATAAAATCAAGTTGAAAATATTTACATAATAAAATAAGGTTCAATGCATGTCCCAACATTACATATCATGAGACTAAGCATTGCCCAATTCATTAGAGTGCTATATAATTATGGTTACACCAATCAATTTCATTATATTCTCATACATAAGTGTGACACATAGATATTATAACATGGATCCATTCATCATTATATTTTTTTATGATCAATATTTGTGGAATAAATAAATTTATTTCATAATTAGAGTAATTATATCTATATAAATGTGAAAAACTATGATAGGAAATGGTTATGGTATTCACAACAAAATGTTTTGGCAATGAAAATGATGATGAAATTTTGGCAGCATAATGACATCACATTAGTAAATCATAAAATGGTTTGATGAGAGATAAAGGGTTATATGATATTTTTGAATTAAAATGAAAAATAATGGGGACTTTTAAATTCATATCCCAACAATATTAATTGAAAATAAAAGGAATAATATAATAAATAAACTGAAATAAAGAAGATTAGGTGATGATACCTTAAATGATTGATTGGATCCAAATGCTTGGGAAGAGATTATTGATAGATTGGGGGTTCCTTGTGGATACTCTAGAGAGGTTAGGGAAGAAAAAATTAATTTCAAAAATGATTTTTATTGAAGATTAATTGGATATTGGTTAGGATTATATATCAAATGAGTGGGGAATTTTTTATCATTTCTGAAACATTGGTTTTCGACTATATATAATTAAATACCTAAAACACAACAAATTACCAGTGTTTTTCCCATGGTTTATAAAAAATGGTATTGGTTTTATTAATTTTTTATGGAAAAGGGAGTATCTTAGTAAAAAATTGCCCATTAATATGTGAATGTAAATCATACAATTAATGAAATGATTTTTAATAATAAAATATATTAATCATTTTGGGGGACTCATAATGTATTTATAATATTTATAAAATAAACTCAAAAATCACATTTTTTAAAGAAAAAAATTATATTTGGTCATTTATACCTTTTATTGTAATTATCAAATCACTTTTGGGTCATTATGATGTCAAATTAAACACCATATATTTATACGGTAATTAATTTTTAATGCCAAATTTGATTTTCTATGAAAATTATGATAACCCCTACTATTGGATAGTTTAAAAAAATTGGAAAATATAATATTCCATTTATCAAAATAATTTTATAATTATTTCTATTTTATCATTTAAAATAATTATATATTTTCATTGAGAAATAGTTGGTTTTTATTCTCAATAACATTATTCGATCATTTTTAAAAATTAAATATGACATTATATAGTATTTATGATCATTAATATTTAATAATTTTTTTGTAATAATATTTTATTAAAATGTTATCTATTTCAAAAATCAATTAAATAATAAAAATAAATTTTTAATTGAATTTGAATATTAACCAAAAATACTATTTGTAAGATCCCATTTTCATTATAAGGAATGTTTTTTTTATGTTTCATTTTAAGTCCATTATTTTTGGCTAAAAAACAATTTACCATGTTCATGTGAAGGTCCATAGGTGTTCCTAGGGAATTTTATAGGAAATAGGTAAAAAAATAAATTTATGGGTATGTTACATGGATTGTGCACGGTTAGTGAAAACACTTTAGAGCACCCTAGATTACAGTTCAGTCATCGAAAAAGGATTACACACGGTTGGAACATGGATAAGTAAAATGTGTGGAATTCCTATAAAAAATTGTGCATGGGGTGATTTTCGGGTAGTATCTTTCACATGGAATGTTCACGGTTTGGAAAACCGTGCAGGTAAACCGTGAGGCCCAGAAAAGTTGGGAAATTTGCAAAATTACCACTCCGGGTTTTAATCCAGAAATTGGGATTGCCCTCTATTTCACACTAGAAAACCTAGTGATGATCTTGGATGTCCCAATCTTCCTATAAGTGCTTCTTCTTCTTCAGTTCTTGGCCATTTGGAGAGTAGTTGGTTGAAGATCGAAGCCTCGGGTAAGACTATTTTCCTCCTTGTATCCTTCACTCGATTTGGGTTATCATATTTCACTTATCCCTTTATGAATCTCTAAAACCCTCCCTTTTTGGTTGTATCTAGGTTGTTTCTTATAGGGGTGTTTGAATTTGGATCAAATTCCACGATTAAGAGTGATTTCATTGCCGGATTCTAGGTAGGTGGTCTATAAGTATTATCCAATAGCTTTATTTTGGATTTGTGCATGGATAATTTTGTTCTTCTTTTCCAGAATAGTGTTATTGGTTACATTGGACAGTTTGATGAAAAAGGGGAAATTTAATGACCAATGAAATCCCTCATGAACCTCATGGGATTCATTGACGATGACTTGACCATTTAGGGCCACCCGTGGGGTGCGCCGGTAAACTCGAACCTAGTGAGTGTTAGGGTTAAGTGATGGTTTCCCGACTAACGTGTGAAGCCCATGTATAATGTGTTTTAATGGTATATTGTGTTGTAAATGGAATTATAATATATATTCATGGAGTTATAAGGTGTATGAGGTTTTTTATTATGGCATGAAAATGAGAAAATTGTGACAAATGTGATTAAAAATATTATTAATGAGATTCATTTAGAAATACCAATGGGGGTTAGTAATATCAAATTGATTACTTATAATGGAGTGATGAAACGGAAAGTGGGGAATATATTTATGGGATTTAATAAATAAATGGTAGAATTATTGGAATTGGTTAATACATAGGAATTTTAGTGCACCAAATGGTTGAATGCAATAAGTGATTGTGTTACGATATATGGGAAATGAACTTAAAATGATAAATGGGATAAATTGGTAAAAGTATGGCCATTGATAAATATTTATTAAGGCATAGGGGTTTTTAAATAAACTTAAAGGGTTATCTCATGAGAATTAGAATTTGGTTAAATGACTATGAATTGTAATTGACAAATATGTTAACGAGTTATGGCATAGTATTAAATCCATTGTTGTCTGTTATGCATTGAGATTAATATTTCCAATTGAATTGGTTAGTTTATGTATTGTTATTGTATTGTTGTGGTGATTTGATAAATAATCATGTACACATGGCTTCATAGATTGGGGAAATGAACTTATTTTCTCTGCCCACGGGTCGAGTTAGACAGAGGCGCTAAACTCCACCCCAAAATTTAGGTGTTAGGGAAGGGGATAGTGGCTCTATTACCCTACTGGTTGAATTCCACACCAACTGATGCTTTGAGGTTAAGAAATGTTTTTATGTGATATTTTAATCCCTAGTGAGTTATGGATTTTATCTATTTTCCTTATGTATTGTGATTGATTTCCTTAGATCCTTATGTAGATTATAATTATGCCTAACCCATGGAACATCTGATTAAACATGTTAAGTAAATATTTTTGTATAAGGAATGTAATTGGGATAAATCCAATAAATAAAATAAATGAACTTTGTTAACTTATGAAACCTGTACAATCACTTTTTTACATAAAATTTATTTTTTACATGCATTCACTATCTGTAAGAATGGTTATTTTGTTGACACCTTTGGTGGTGGCTAACTGAGTTTTCTACTCACACCCTATTCGGGTTGTCGTTGAGTACCCAGGAAAATTTCATGGTTGTAGGTGAGAATGAGGGAAAGGGAACTACTCTAAGATATTTATTTGGGCTAGGTATGTATATGGATAAGGATCTAGACATAGTGTTGTAAACCATTTGAATATTTGGCCATTTTTTTGTTTTGGAATTTCCTCACCTTGCACTACTAGTATGGCATGGCATTATGGTATTTGATTTGTGTTTGTACCGCATTTGGGAAGCATTTTCTTTCATTTTATGGTTATTAAAAATGTTTCTGCAATTTATATTGTGTTATATTTTGTATTACGATAGTAAATAGTGTATAGTCTCCCTACGGGACTCATTGGACCCTCCCCGCTAGTTGGAAGCCTCTAGTGTATGGGGATGTGCCCTTGAGGCCATGTGATGACTCTGCCAGGGAAGCACTTTAGTATATTATCGGTTGAGGATGTTACAAAGTGGTATAAGAGGATTTCTTTTCACTTTCATAGAATTTGGGGATGGTAGATTGAAGAATAGGATGTGTCGCGCTTTGGTAATGAGCTCGTTCTTAGTATTAGCTGATTCATATATGAGGAAAAACCCACGTCAACCTGGGGGGGATTTTTTTATGTGTTTTGTTATAGTTGAATGACATTTCACCATTGGGTGACACACATGTTGTGTGAATTTATTGATTTGTGATATTTTTATCATTACGGTAATGGAATGAGGTTGGGCATTCATGCATCATTTTTGGAACCTAATGATATAGGCGGCAGACATCTTTATATGCACACACTCAAGATGGGTGTGTGTGGAATAGAGAGTAGAATTCATTTTTATTCCTATATAAAATGTGATGAAAATGATTCCAAATAATGGTAATTCAAGTGGGTTAATAATGATAATTAAAGTGAATAGTTAAGTAATATCTTGTATACAAAAAAGTTATGAATGGTTTATCATTTTAAGTACTGATAAATTGAAAATATTTTTTAGTGTCTAAAAGGGAAATATTTTATAATGATGGTAAAATCATTAATGAATTTTTCCTAATGAATGTTGTAGATGAGTTAAAATGGAGATTCTGACATGTTGTGAAATGGGAAATGATCTAGAGATGAAAATATTTTGTTTTAAATAAATGATTGTTTCGATGAGGTTTTGAAGAAAGACTTGAGATTAAGATAATTTGTTACCTCATGTTGACCATGACCCATGACATGTATGGTAGAGGGTAGTGTTCACTATTTTTTGTTGAGGGTTAAAATAATGTTTGATGAATGGTTTGATTATGGTTGATATCTTGAGAAATTTTCCTCATGTGGTTAAATACGACATGTCCTTCATTGATGTTTCGAGTGAACGATGAGTTTAAAAATAGAATGTTTGAGGTCATGGTAGTATATTTTTGTGTTTTCGGTTTTACCCTTGTTATGTGGGTTGGGATGTGAGATTTCCCTAGTCTAGGACTTCAGATTTGGATTTTTAGTCATTTCAAGGTTATGATATGGCCTTGTTGGTGTGTTTAGGGAACCCCTATTAGGGTTATGGTTTTTGGGTTGTGAGGCGTTTTTCGATAATGCGAGTGTGAAAACTATTGTGGATTGTGACTTTATAGAGGGTGTGTTGGACCCTAAGGATAGTGCGTGTATCTTTTTTGACCTTGTGAGTAGACACCTTACGATTTGTCTTTTGAATCCTACAGATGATAGATGTCTCGTATTGATAACAATTGTGTATACAATTGGTGTGAAACCGTGAGGAAATGGTCACTTGGTGTGTAAGGAAAAGTGTGCATCTAAATGGGGGTGAGCTTGCCATTTTTTGGGAATTTTCGTTTTCATGTCATGATATGTATGGTTTGGAGAAATTTTAATGGTTTTTCTGTTTCTGACTCCAACCTAGTGAGTTGGTATTGTCCAATCCTCAAGGTGAACTATGAGAGATGTTGGACAGTGTCTCTGGTGCTTTTGGGTGTGTCTCAGACATGCAAATGTTTTGGACATTGATACTATAAATGAGAGTGTTGTATGGTGTGGGATTGACCAAATGGGATATGTGGGAAGGTTTATGGTTGGTGGTGCTACTCTAGTTGTGGTTACACAAAGATAGTCTTTGAAAACAAAGGGAAACCTCAGGGGAGGATTGACTAGTGATGAAAGTACCTTGGAATATGAAATATGGAAGATGTTTCATCGGTATCATCCATGCATACTTAGTACCCCAAGTTTTAGTGAATGGTATAGTTGTGTCTGGATCCTTCTTAAGGGAACCCTAGTGTTTCTGATATGAGTTAAGGTGTGTTTCAAAGGGTTTTATAGTATCGATTCTGGAATCACCTATTTGGAGGATGATTGACGGTTGTCTCGAAGTTTTTTTTCATTAGAATGGACAAGGTTTGATGTTGTGTGGTTATAAGTTTTCCCTTGATGATGACAGTCAGGGTGAGAGTGGGATTATGGATAAACATGTTTGTATGAAGGGTTTCAGTTGTTGGGTGAGATTTAGAGACCACCTAGGGTCTTAAGAGGCTGACAAACCACGATACATGATGAGGTATGTAGGCGATCGATGGGATACAAATCTGAGGGACTGATGGTTTGTTGGTGTGATAGACTATTGCGTTTCAGTTTTTATCTTGAAGGGATGCATCAAAAGAACTCTAGTGGTGTGGTGGATGTAGTTACACATAAAATATTGGTTCACAGCTATTTTACAGTTCGGTCATGGAGTGATGGTTAAACTTGGTTGGAAATCACAACTAATTGGTGTTAGTGTTTAGCAAAAACTTCTTAGAATACCTCATCAATTGACAAGCATGACCAACATCTTGACATCGTCCAATGTATGTTGAGTGGCTCTCCCTCATGCCAAGAGACATGATGGTGTTTGTCTAGATGAGGGATATTATGGAGTTTAAAGGCATGGAATAGAAAACATGGATATTGATTAGGGTATGTTCACCCTTGATGGGTTTGGATAAGGTCCTCAGGATGAACCGTGTGCCGAAAAACTCCATGCATTCTATTCAAAGATGTTGATAATGAGTACTGGTTGACTATCATTATCCTATATTGGGTAAAATCATGATATCCAGGACTATGTTTTGGTGTTCATCTACTAATAGAGTTTATTAAATTGTAGTTGGAATCCCTCATGATAGTAGTGGTAACAACTCTCTTAACGTGGGGAGTGATGAGTCAACACTGGATGTGGAGAAGAGAACATCTAGCCGATGTATTTTCATCGGGATTCCAATGAGGAACTTGTGAGGTGAATGTTAGGTTCCTCAGAGTGGCATTATTGGACTTGGATGTGGTAACTTATTAGCCATGTTTTGTCTTCGAGCTTAGGGTAGTTCCTTGCGATGCTTTTGATGTCTATGTTGAAGTCGTAGACGAGCGTTGTTAGAAATAAAAACAGGTTTTCTACATAGAGGTTTGGTTCTATAAATCCAATGAAGATCTAGGTTTTAATTGTTTAGTTTTTTCTTGGGTGATTTATGAACAAATTGATGCTGATGTACACTTGTCCATGTAATTTGGTGCCATACTAAGGGTGAAGCCCGATGATGACCTTGAGGGAGATAACACTGTGATGATGGAATTCTACCAGAACTCATTGAGCGACCTATATTGGTTCATAGGATGTTAATGATAGGCTTCAAGTAAAAAGACACATTGTTATGGTGAGAAGGGGTTATTTTTACCTCAGTAGAGAGTGGGTCCTCTGGGGTATGCTATTTGGGGTGGTATGATGGGAAATGGTAAACTTGAGTGAGTATGGTGAGAGTGACCCAACTTCAGGTTGATGTTGTGGTAGAAAGTGCCTTCTTGGAAATGAATTGTAACCAAGTGAGGTCATATTGATCTTAGTCCATGATTGGATAGAGTAGTAATTCCCTTCTAAATGGTTTTTACTGTGTGGATGGATTCCAAAGAAGGGTAATCCTCTAATTGATGTTGTAGAGTAGTTAGTTGGGAGAATTCAGGAGATGTGAAAGTCACATAGAGGTTCGAGTGGTATTTTGTCGAATGTGGATGTTCCATGTAACCAAAAATGGTGGAAAGAATGATACAAGATATATTTTTTGATGATAATGTGACCAATGTTTTCGGTGGGAATTACTCGAGTAGTCACCATTCGAGTGAGTTATCCCTGATAAGGAGAATTGGCACGATCTTAGTTGGTCGAGTATAAGAGGGTTTTGTGTTATGTTTTTTTTACAATTGAGGAGTGAAGTCTTCAAGAAATTTGGTTGGAATTATCATGCGTGTTCTATCATATGATACCAGGATTCTTCACCATTATAGCCGAGAGAACAAGAAAAATTATTCCAAATGATTTGGGTCATGAGTTGTATAAATGTTCGGGAAGATGATGTGTTGAATGGTTCCTCCATGATGATGTGATATTGTGTTTTATATTTCCATGTGTTGTGAGATTTGTGTTAACACCATTGTTTTCACCTTGAAGTTATAATGGTTGGGTATGGTTAATGTTGGTTCATCCTTGAAGAGTTTTCTATTAGTTTTGTGGTTGTGGGGATGATGGCTGGTGGGGAATGTCTGTACCCTTGATCTATCTTTATGATGTTCATCCATAAACATGGAATTTTTCAATGAATAGGTGGTCCTTGTGTCTTGATCTCCTATTATGTAATTTTTGTGATTCTTGGAAGAGCGGATCAAGGATGATCCTTTATAACATGGGGATTCTTTAAGATCCTGATTTCTCCATAAAGTGTGTTCTTGTTTATGTTTCAGTTTAAGTCCCTTATTTTGGGATAAATAATAGTTTCCCATGTTTATGTGAAGGTCTGGGATGTTCTGGCTGATCGAGATGTGAAAGAGGAAGAATATTAAATTTTTTGGCATGTTGCATGATTTTCGCACGGTTAGTGAAAATCGTGCGGGGAATCCTAGGGGATTGTTCCACCATGGACAGAATCATATGCATGGTTTTCACATTGATAAGAAAAACATTTTTAATTACTAGAAATCCATTATAAGGGGTGTCTTTCGGGAAGTATCTACCGCTTGTATTGTGCACATTTTAGAAAACATTTTGAGTAAACTGTGTGGCCCAAAAAAGATATAAAACATACAAAATTTCCACTCTGGGTTTTTAAACCCAAAATCATGTGTCTCTTCCATTTCACCCCATTCAACCCTAGGGAATAGCTTGGTTGACCCAAGCATCCAAGAGGTGGGTTTCCATCAATTATTATCCATTTGGAGTGTTTTTGGTTGCAGATCGAAGACAGGGGTAATTCTAATCTCATCCTCGCTTCCTTCATTCAATCAGGGTGTTCATCTTTCTCCCATATCATTCCAAATCACTAAAACCCATCATTAATTGTGGGATCTAGGTTTGGGATTCAAGTGTTATATGAATCTGGATTAATGTCCATGATTAAGAGTGTGTTCATCGTCAAAATTGACATAGATGGTCTAGAAGTACTATACCATAGTTAAAGTTTGGATTTGTGAATAGACTTTGGTGTTCTTAATTTCTGTAATTGTGTTTTGGGTTCTATTGGAGTTATTTATATAAATGATAATCTCAATGTCCAATTGATACCCACATGATCCTCATGGGATGAGTAGAGTATGACTTGACCATTTAGGGCCACTTGTGGGGTGTGCTGGAATACCAGTACCTAGTGAGTGATAGGGTTATGTTTGGGATTATCGAGAAAAGTCAAATGGCCTTGTAGAATGTGTTTTAATTGACTATTTAAGTTAAAATGTAATTATAATAGAGATTCATGGGGTGATAATGCATAAGGAGTTGTTTGGAATGACATGAAAATAGGAAAATTGGGTCGAATGGGATTCTATCAATTGTTAATGCGATTTGGTAAGATATTCCAAAGATGGATAGTGTATATTAAATAGGGATATTATAATTAGACAATGAAATTGGAATTGGGGAATATGTTAATGGGATGTAATAAGGAAATGGTTGAATATGATTAATGAGTTAATACATGGGAATTTTCATGCCCCAAATGGTTTAATGTAATATTAATTGATTGTGTTATGAGATATAAGAAATGTACCTGAAAAGATAAATGAGATAAATGGGTTAATTTATTTCCATTGATGAATATTGAATAAGGATGTGGGTTTGTTGAATAAAAAAAATTGTTTAAGGCATGAGAATGGGAATTTGGCTAAATATATGGGAATTTTAATTAATAAATGTGTTAATTGGTAATAGCATTGTATTCATTCCAATATTGTTTGTTATGCATTGTTATTGATGATTTCCAATGGAATTAGGTATGTTATGTGGTGTTATGATATGTTTGTGGTCTTTTGATAAATAATAATATACACATTACTTGTTAGAGTGGGGAATGGAGTTAAATTTCTACGCCCATATGTCGAGTTAGACTGAGGCTCTAAACTCCACCCGAAATTACAAGGGTTAGGGAAGGGGACAGAGGCTCAATTCCCCTAACGGTTACATTCCCCCCGGACCGATGATTCATGGTGATGATATTTTTTAATGTGATATTTGTATCTCTAGTGAGATAGGGACTTTAATTATTTCCCCTATGCATTGTGATTGATTTCCATAGAACCTTATATATATGATATTTATGCCTAACCAGTGAACATGTGATTAAATATGTTATGTAAGGAAGATGGTAAATGTACTGTAATTTGTACAAATGAAAATAATAAATTAAATGAACTTTGATAACTTATGTAAATAGAAATTCCCCTTTTTTACTTACAATTTATTTTTTAATTTCATGCACTATTTATTAGACTAGATTTTTTGAAGACACCGTTGGTAGTGGCCTACTGTGTATTGTATTCACACACTGATCAGGCCGCAGTTGGGTAACCGAGAACATGTCTTGGTCGCATGTGAGGAAAATGGAAAGGGACCTACTATTGGATTTTCATTTGGGCTCAATAGGTACATGGAAAAGGATCTAGATTTAAATTCAGGACCCGTTTGGAGATTTATCCATTTGTTTTATTTCTGGATTTCTTCGCCTCACAATACTAGTATGTAATGGCATTGTTGTATTTGATTTGTGTTTATACACCATTTTGGAAATGTTAGGTCATGTGTGTTTGTTGGTTTTTCTTATTGTTTATTATATTCATATTTTTTTTCTATGGCTTAATCTGGTAAAGAGAGTATAGCCTCCCAATGAGACTCATTAAACCCCCTCTTCTAGATGGAAACCACTGGCATATGGGGAGGACCATTTGATGTCATGTGAGGGATCGGCTTGGGCACCGGTTTAGTGTATTCTAGGTCAGGGATATTACACTCTTTGGATTTTATTTTATAAATATAATTTATTAACTAACAATAATAGGATGAAAATATATTCATTATTCTATATAATATTTTTTACATACTCATATCTATAGGTCATGGATACATATCCCTTTAATAAAAGGGAAAACAACCTAAATGTATGGTGTGAAACTATGATACATTATGGGGGTGGTTCAACATACATGGTTTGGCCCATGATATATATGTTCTTTAACTTCATTGGTAGACGATTTCACTCATACTTATATTGAATGATCTCAACTTGGGCTTGGTCAATGGAAAATCCATGAGGTTCTATCACCCTCACATGCTTCAAAAAATGGGGTTCATAGGGTACGTTCCTATTGGTTGAGGCCATCACATTCTTTTTCTGCATCAATTTTATATGTTAAAACCCTATATTTATACTAATAATATGATCATTTTTCAATGACAATATTATCAATGGTAATGATTCTTAACTTTATTTAAAATATGATAGGATAAAGTAAGACCAAATAAGTGAATGTGATTTTTATGACCAAAATACATAATAAGTTGTTATATTAAAAAAGGAGGGAAAATTTTATTTATAACATTTTGGGTCTTTAAAATCATAACATATATCCATATCCTTTCTCCATCAAATGTAATGAGAATGCATCGATCGTGTGTAGGATAGACTACCACCTCACAAACCAATGAAATTATTTTTCAATACCTGTCTCTCAATACTAGTTATAATTATAAAAATAAGGATTATATATGATATTCACTAAATATTTATCATTTTAAAATATAAATATATTATTTATTTTCTTACATTTCCATTCATATTAAAATGATAACGTCATTCGAGTGTAAGTGTGAACTATAACCTCCATGAAGTGATGTGGTTTGTTTTTCATAACCGAATCTCATGGGTGATATATATAAGTATATTTTAATTATTAATATTATTTTAATTATAATAAAATCATTACTTAAAGATAAATTAATACATACCATCTTTCCATAATGTTCACTAAAAAATGGAAACGTTACTCGCATACATATGTCTTACCGTCTCCATGATTATAAAATACTTAATTTTTCTTGTACATTTGTAATTAATGGATTAAATTGTAAAAGTGATGTATAAATATGATTATTATTTCATGAATATTATTCTATAGATTATGGACTAATAAACACTTTAACTATTGACATCATAAAAAAGTCATTTTTTGACTCAAGTACCGAATATCTTCTAAACATCTGACATGAACATTAATAATTAAGAAAATGTTATGACATAAAAAATAAATAATATAAAAGTAATAATAAAATTTAATATGGTTCTCAAGAAAGTAAATAATGATTTAATTTTTATTATCTATGAATATAAGAATTGTATATGACGAGTATGACTCATGTAAATGGACTTTGTAACTGTATCCTTTCACTAAAGCATATCATAATGTTATACACCCACCACATTTAATGTTGTGTGTATAAAACCCCTTTTGATATATCATATCATTAATACCTTTATTCTGATGTTAGTTAATGTTTTGTAAAATTTTATTCATTCACAGGTCTAATTATTCCAATATTTCATGGTTATAAGAGACAATTTGATTTAAAAATATCATTATTTTTCTCTATATCAATAATATCAATTTTAATTTACATATTTATTAATATGGATATAAAAGGAATAAAAATTAAATTTTATAGATTCCCCAATATACCTTTTTTATGAAACACCTCATTTCCTTTTCTGGATATTTTGTAATGGAAAATTGATTTTAAAAATGGATTATTTATTTTTATAACATGAAATTGTTTCTTATGAGTGAAAATTAATTATTAAGAGTTAAATGTTGAGAATGGAAATAATTTTTGTGTTATGATTATATAATGGTAATTTTAATTTTGATCTGTGTTAACATGATAAAATAAAAATGGGTGGTCCCATGATAAACCAATGATGAATGGTAATGTTATAATCATTAATATATTGGGTGTGGAAGTCGATAGTACAATTATTCAATTTGTAAAATTTAATGTATGGATGTCAACAACATGGTTATTAAAATTGAGTATAATTATATCCCAATTTAATTACTTATAATTTCTATTAGTACTTATGAGTTTTCATGAATATCAAATAATTTTTAAATGTATGATATTGATCATATTAAAATGATGATCCATTTTTTAGGGAAAAAACATATGTTTTTGAGGAATTATTTTATGGTGTTTTAGTAAACTAATGGTTTCTTTTATTTAAAGTCACATAATGAGCTGCTTTTCTCATCCCATTATTTATCAATTTTTTTATTGTGTTAAATTTATAATTGGAACAAGTATGAGTTCAACATATTTTTTTGAAAAAATATCTACATAAGAAATCATGTTTTATTATAATGATTTTAGATTTATGGAAAAAACTGACACTGAACAATTGATTCCAATTATAATGTATGGGTTTACTATTTAAGAGCATGTAATAATTAAGTAAAACTTTAATCCAAATTTATATTTTGGAAAATAAAGAGATTTATAGTTTTAAAAATAATTACAATATCTTATGTTTAAGGCCACGTCCATACTGTGGGTATCATTAGATGATTTACAAAATTATTGAGGTTAGGATGATTTCATAAGAATTATGGATTTCATAATGGGATTATTATTTTGTGTTTTAACATATGTTCAGTGTCTCTTAAACCATTTTTGAGGCCTTATGTTATGAAATTTTAAGGTGACTAATAGTATTTTTCATACATTTCTTTTTCGAGGTAATTGTGGGTTATTTTGTTTTGGGATGAAAAATTAACAGAATGAGATAAAAATTGCGGATACAATTTTTTCTCTAATTTTGATATTATTATTCTAATAATTATATATTTTTATAAAATAGGGGAAACCTCTGGTATGGGTGATAACCTATGATATCTTAAAAGGATAAGGTAATCGAACTAACAATTGAAATGTGATAATGGTGCATCGCCTACCACTACCCTACATGAAGTACCATTATGTATGTATGTTTATTTATATTTAATTTATTTAATGGTTTAAGGATATTTTATTTTTAATACATATCTATTTTCTTATAGATTACAATGAGATTGGAAAATAAATTTGTGATTTAGAGATTAATATTATATAAAAAGACGTTAAATATTATGGGAACAAAATATAATAAATGTAAAAAATAATGGTATGGGATTTTATTTGATATTTAAATGTTGAATTATATTTTCAAATAATATATGATTTTATTGTGGAATTTTGGTGATTTAGTGTAACGACCCAAGGTTTTTCAATGGAAAATTCCCTTCTTATATCTATGTCATAAAAACACAAAATAATGAACTACTAAGTGATAAGTGACATTTAAACATAATTTTTTCACCCCTATGTTTGGAATTTTAAAAATCCAACATTCACGGTTTTGTTCAAGATAGTTTTTGGAGTCCAATGAAACAAAAATAATTTTTGGTGAATAGTAACCTACCCTTATGAATAGCAACCTACCCTTATGAATAGTAATATGAACCTTATGAATAGTAAATAAGAGTAACATTACCTATGAATAAAAAATAAAATTTAGACATCATAGAAAGTGATAATTTGACCTTAGTAAACGTTTTTGGTATTTTATAAGTCATAAATAATTAATTATAATTAATTAATTAATTTAAAATAATATTTATTTTCCTGAAATATATTCATAAATTATTGAATCAATGTATAATAGTTTTTAGATAATTTTATAAGACCCTAAGTAATTTTTGAAAGAACTGCAAAATCAGTTTTAATTTTAAAAACTGTTTTTTTTATTAAATTATGATTTTAATTAAATATTAAATATTTAAAAAATTATTTTTGAAAAATGGACTTCATTTTAGGATTCTACATGTCGAAAAATGGTTGGGGTAAATTTTTCGGATTTTTCTAAGATACTTTAATTTTTGATGAATAGTACAATACATTAATTTATCATATAAATACATTTTAATTAAAACCCACTATTCCTGACATCACAAGTGATGTAAGCACCCATGTCCCAAATTCACAAGTCATGTTTACTATTCTTATTCATCCATGACTCACTATTCCTTGTCTTAGGTTAAATTAATAAACTAATCAATTTTATATTAAGGAAACCCCTCTCCCCTCCACTATAAAAGCCACCCTTCACTCCCTCTTTTCCTCACACCTCTCAATCTCCAAGGCTTCTCAAAATTCTGCCCAGACACCTTCCCTAGCTCATCCCCCACGTCCAAAAGCTTCTGGTCTCAACAAAATACCAATCCTAGCTTCCTTAAAGAGGATCTCAAGAGTAGGATTCTAATGGTAATTTCTCTCTCCCTTCTCCATTAATTTCCTTTCATGTTCAAGTTCCTTTCTTGATCTCTCCCTACTTATCTTCATCAAAACAGTTTTGTAAATCCATTATTATACATATACATTAATCTTATGATTATAATGTTATATTATATCACCCCACACCCTTTCCCACTTCCTTTTATTTTATTAAAGAGAATGTTGTTCATGTGGTGATAATTTATCACCTTAAAAAACAACATGCTCTCTTCTTCCATTTCTACCTTCAATCTGTTCATGAAACCATTTTTATGGTTGAACCAGAATATTTTATATGTATTATGTTCTATTTTATGTTCGTGAAATAACCTATGGCCATACTACTAAGTGAAAATTTTAAAATGAGTTGGTTGTGATGCAAAAACCGCTCAAATTAACCCAAATAATCTTCATTTAATTCGTATCTAATGATTCGTCCACATGGATCTAATATAACTCATTATAAAATCATTAAAGCTTCTGTAATATCATTAATTAAATGTAATATCAGTTCGATATGTTTACCCATGATCTACCCAAACATCAATTTAAGAATACAAGTGGACCGTTCAAGAAAACCATAAAAACAAACATCCCTGAACAAAGTTTTTAAACTCTATAAGTCATCCAAAGGAACATAATATGAAATAATAAAACCTGAATGAACCCTATTAGTTTATAAAAGGTTCTGTAATTTCTAATTAATTAATATAACTTAATTATACAGGACATTAAAGAGAAGGAGGCATTCGAGTACAAGGTAAGAGGAAATCTCGAACCCAATTTTCTTCCTTCGGGTTCTCCATCTTTCACTCCATTTTTGATATGGTTACTCCTCAAAGATAAGTTTTTCATCATTTCCTTTACTTTTCTAGGATATAAATGTTTTTCATTGGTTTTTATGTTCATCAAAATGTTTTCCAAAATAACTCTTCTTTCAAGATCTCACCTTTTACCTCTCATTCAAGGTTGATGGTTCTTATATCAAGTATGGTGTTCCCTCTTTCTTTTGGGAACCCAAAGCTTATGAATGTGTTATTATGAGATGAAACTGATTCCTTTCCATGGGTTATTTATGTACATGTTCGATATGTGTTCTATGTGGCAAGCATGATAATGATAATGTTATGATGTGACGGGTGCACCTGGAATTATATAGCGCAATATGAATGTTTAAAGGTGACGGGTGCGCCCGGAATTATATAGTGCTCCAATGCATTGGGTAAAGTGATGAATCTCATGAGTAAATGTGAAATGATGTGTGAACATTATGCTACATTTGTTCACAAGTATGTGTGGTAGTTAACCACTAAGACATGATGTTTCATTTTTATGCATTGCCACATTTCTAGTTTATTGTTTATACTCCTCTCATGTTCAATATCTTCTTCCTATGTCATGATTATGCTCACCCCATGCTATTTTGTTATTATCTATCCTCTTACTGGGCTATTAGCTCACCCCTTTTGATGTATATCCTCAGGTGGCTACATGTACTAAGGAGAGGACAAGTGCTACTAAGAAGGTATAGAAGAAGAGATTAAATGAATTTTTTTTATTCTTGTTGTTGTACTTGTTATGTGTAGTCCTAGTTTTCCCAAGACACTAAACCTTTGGATCCTCCATGTGTAATACTATTATGTTGTTTATCTTTGAAATGATGTAATAGTAATGTATGAAAATTCCGGGTCACTATAGTTGGTATCAGAGGAAAGGTTTAGTTAATTTGGGAATTATGATTAGTGAACCCTAAAGAAACCCTCTAGCATGAGACTAAGTACAAATATGCACACAAGGATATTTACCTAGGGATCCCATATGATATGTTTTGGTATAATTGTTTAAAAGGATAAGTTATTCATGACTTTTTTACTTATGTTTTGTTCTGAACTTTTCTATTTTAGAAAATGGTGGGAACCAGGAGAAATCAGGCCAACAAAACATACGAAGGCCAATGAAATGATTGCCCAAATGACATCCCCAATGATTTTGGAGATGGAGTTCAAAACATCATGGCGATGCTTACCCAATTATCCCGGGTTATGAATAATAACCATAATAATGGGGAACGTCCTCCTTCAGCAAAGAGGGAGAAGCTAACTATCGAATGTTTTATGAGGCAACGACCACCGACGTTTTGTGGATCTTCTGATCCACTAGTAGCGGAACAATGGGTCAACTCCATGGAGAATATCTTTTCTGTTCTTCACTGTTCCGAAATGGAGAAGGTGACTCTAGCCGTTTATCCTCTAGATGGAGAAGCTGATCAATGGTGGGCTTTGATTAAGAACACCAAGCCAAGGGAGGAAATTGATGAGATGGAATGGGAAGACTTTAAGATAATGTTTCTTAATAAGTACTTCCCACGAACTCTTCGCACGAAGATGGAGAGAGAATTCATAGAGCTCAAGAAAAAAGAAGGAAAATCTGTCACAACCTATGAAGAAAATTTCACAAGGCTCGCAAGGTATGCTTCAGGTTTTGTTATCAACAATGATAGAAAAATTGAAATATTCTTTAGTGGATTAAAACCACATCTTCGAAAGGCTCTTGTAATTCGAGACATTGGGAGTTATGAAGAAGTTGTTCGGTGTGCTCTCAAAGTGGAGATGGATTTTGGAGAATGGTTCAATGGCTATGGTGATAAGAAAAGAAAGATGATGTTTCAAGCTAGTGGATCTAGTGATAAAGATGGGAAAAAACACAATGACCCACATGAAAAAAATGTGGGAAGTTGCAAAATGGGAACTGCCCCAAAGGGACGGGGAAATTATTCAAGTGTGGGAAAGAAGGACACCCTGCTCATGAGTGCCGAAAAGACATGAAAAGGAAGGATAATGTAGGCGATGAAAGGAGAGAACCACTCGTGGTTCAATGCTACAACTGTAAGGAGCTAGGTCACTATTCAAACCACTGCACTAAACCTCGAGAATTCGAGGGTAATCAGTGACAACAACCACCAAAGCCAAAGGAACAAGGGAAGACTTATGCCATCACTACTGCGGAGGTGGAACATGATAATGATGTCGTACAAGGTACACTTACTATTCACTCAAGAATGGCAAAAGTCTTATTTGATTCTAGTTCTACGCATTCCTTTATATCTTGCAAGTTTGCTAGAACAATAAATTGAAGCCCCGAATCCTAGAAGTAGAGATATCTGTAAAAACACCAAGTGGTGCAATCATTGCAGCCCAAGTGTTTGATTCTTCTCTTATTGACGTATGTGGGAAGATTCTTCTTGTAAATCTCGTAATACATCCCTTGGTGGAACTCGACGCTATAATGGGAATGGATTGTCTCTAGTTATATAGAGCACATATCAACTGTTTGGAAAAGGAAATATATTTTCATATTCCGAACCATCCCATGATCCTCTACAAATGCATGTAAGATCATGAATCTCCTTTGAGAAATCCTTCAATGGTGTGGGTGATGATTCCCTATGAAGAAGCATACCTCGCCCAAATGTTTGAGTCGAAGGAAAGATCCAACCTTGAGGAAATGCCCATCGAAAGGGAATACGACGATGTATTTCCCTAAGAGTTACCCGGAATTACCCCAGATCATGAGGTAGAGTTCTCAATTGAACTCATACACGGAGCTACTCCTATCTCAATGTGCCCATATTGGATGGCTCCTATCGAACTGGAGGAGTTAATGAAGTAGCTGCAAGAGCATCTGGACAAAGGGTTCATACACCCTAGTGCATCACCTTGGGGTGCGCCAGCGCTCTTTGTGAAGAAGAAGGATGGAACCATGTGACTGTGTATCGATTATCGGGAACTCAACAAGATCACCATAAAGAACAAGTATCCTCTCCCAAGGATTGATGACTTGTTAGATCAGTTAAGATGAGCTCAATACTTCTCAAAGGTGGATCTTTGTTCTGGATATCATCAAGTAAAGGTGAAGAAGGAAGATATTCAGAAGGCTGTCTTCCGTAAAAAGTATGGGCACTATGAGTTTTTGGTGATTCCCTTCGGACATACTAATTCCCCTGCAATCTTCATGGATTTGATTAATAGAGTCTTTAGACATTACCTCGACAAATTTTTGGTAGTTTTTATTGATGATATTCTCATTTACTCCAAGAGTAAGGAGGAACATGAAGAACATCTAAGACTTGTGTTGGTGACATTGAGAAAGGAGAAGTTGTATGCTAAGTTCAGAAAGTGTAACTTTTGGATGAATCATGTCACATTCTTGGGACATGTAATCACAAGCGAGGGAATTTCTGTGGACCCTTAAAAGACAAAGGTGATTGAGGAATGGCCCAGGCCCTCTAGTGTCACAGAAATCCGTAGTTTTCAGGGATTAGCTGGGTACTATCGACGTTTTGTGAGAAACTTCTAACGATTGTCATGCCCGCTAACTAAGTTAACAAGGAAAGGGGTAAAGTTTGTCTGGACGGATGAATGTGAGGGAATCTTCAAGGAGCTAAAGAGAAGGCAAATCACTGCACCTGTACTCACAATACCGAAAAGTGGAGAAATTATTGAGATATACAGTGTTGCTTCAATGAATGGCTTGGGTTGTGTACTCATGAAAAATGATAATGTGATAGCCTACGCCTCACGACAGTTGAAGATCCATGAGCAGAACTACCCGACGCATGATCTTGAGCTGGCAGCCGTGATTTTTTCCTTGAAAATCTGGAGACATTACCTTTATGGTGAGAAGTGTGACATATACACTGACCACAAGAGCCTAAAGTATATATTCACAAAAAAGGAGCTCAACATGCGTCAAAGGAGATGGTTAGAGCTAATCAAGGATTACGATTGCTCTATTCACTATCATCCTGGAAAGGCGAACAAGGTAGCTGATGCTCTAAGCAGGAAAGAACCTGTTACTCTATCCATGTTGAGAATTGAGAAAGAACCTATCTTCTTGGATATGAAAAGGATGGATTTGGGAATCGTAAGGGCAGGGGATACATCCTACCTTTCCCAAATGATTGCGCAACCATCCATCTAACAGAATATTAAGGAAGCACAAGGGGATGATGTAGAGATACAAAAGAGGGTGAATGCAGTAAAAGAAGGGAAGATGTAAGAGTTACATGTCGACGATGATGGTGTGATTTGGTTTGGAACGCGGCTTTGTGTGCCTTCATCACCCGGAATAAAGAAGGAGCTATTTGATAATGAACATAGCTCATCTTTCTCTATTCATCCTGGAAGTACCAAGATGTATCGTGATCTCCGAGAACACTTCTGGTGGGATAACATGAAGAAGGAGATTGCGGAATATATTACAAGGTGCTTGGTATGTCAGCAAGGTAAATCTGAGCTGCAAAAGTCCAAAGGAATGATGTAGCCATTGCCAATACCCATGTGGAAATGGGAAAATGTCACTATGGACATTGTCATGGGTCTCCCGAAAATGTCAAGAGGAAATAATGCGATATGAGTTTTGGTTGACCGACTCACCAAGACTGCCCATTTTATCGCTATTTGGGAAGACATCTCACTTGAACAACATGCAAGGATATATGTGAAGGAATTAGTGAGATTTCATGGTGTTCCACTCTCGATTGTCTCTGACCGTGATCCAAGGTTCACTTCTAAATTCTGGAGGAGCCTTCATCATGCTTTGAGTACTGAATTAAATTTCAGCACGACCTATCACCCCCAAACTGATGGACAGTCTGAAAGGACTATTCAGACACTTGAGAATATTCTAAGATCATGCTCCCTTGAATTCAAAGTTGGATGGGATCATCACCTTCCATTGGTTGAGTTCTCATACAATAATAGCTTCCACTCAAGTATTCAGATGGCTCCGTATGAAGCTCTTTATGGGAAGCGATGTATAACTCCAACCTGTTGGGATGAAGTTGGAGAACGAAAACTACTTGGTCCCAATCTTGTTCAAGAGAAGACAGAGAAGGTTCAAGTCATCCAGAAACATATCAAAGCTGCTCAAAGTCGGAAAAAGTGCTATGAAGACAATCGTCGAAGGGACTTGGAGTTCGACGTTGGAGATAAAGTCTTCCTTCTAATATCTCCATGGAAGAGAGTCATGCAATTCCGGAAGAAAGGGAAGCTAAGCCCAAGGTACATTGGCCCCTTTGAAATCCTTGATCGTATAGGAGCCGTGGACTATCGTTTAGAACTTCCACCAAATATGGCTCAAGTTCATGACGTGTTTCATGTATCACTACTAAGGAAGTACATTCCAAACCCATCACATGTACTAAACTCAGAGGTGGTACAGTTGGAAGATGATCTCTCATATGAGGAGCAGCCGGTAAAAATTCTGGACCGAAGTGATAAGGTTATACGCAACAAGACAACCCGCCTTGTCAAAGTTTTGTGGAGGAACCAAAAGTTTAAGGAAGCAACTTGGGAACCGGAAGAGGCAATGAAAGAGAAGTACCCTCACCTGTTTGTGTAAAGTGAAATTTCGGGGGCGAAATTTCTTAAGGGGGAAGAATGTAACGACCCAACGTTTTTCAATGGAAAATTCCCTTCTTATATCTATGTCATAAAAATAAAAAATAATGAACTACTAAGTGATAAGTGACCTTTAAACATAATTTTTTCACCCCTATGTTTGGAATTTTAAAAATCCAACATTCACGGTTGAGTTCAAGATAGATTTTGGAGTCCAATGAAACAAAAATAATTTTTGGTGAATAGAAACCTACCCTTATGAATAGTAACCTACCCTTATGAATAGTAATATGAACCTTATGGATAGTAAATAAGAGTAACATTACCTATGAATAATAAAATAAAATTTAGACATCATAGAAAGTGATAATTTGACCTTAGTAAACGTTTTTGGTATTTTATAAGTCATAAATAATTAATTATAATTAATTAATTAATTTAAAAGAATATTTATTTTCCTGAAATATATTCATAAATTATTGAATCAATGTCTAATATTTTTTAGATAATTTTATAAGACCCTAAGTAATTTTTGAAAGAACTGCAAAATCAGTTTTAATTTTAAAAACTGTTTTTTTGGTAAATTATGATTTTAATAAAATATTAAATATTTAAAAAATTATTTTTGAAAAATGGACTTTATTTTTGGATTCTAAACATCGAAAAATAGTTGGAGTAAAATTTTCGGATTTTTCTAAGATACTTGAATTTTTTATTAGTAGTAAAATACATTAATTTATCATAAAAATACATTTTAATTAAAACCCACTATTCCTGACATAACAAGTGATGTAAGAACCCAAATCGGGAATTCACAAGTCAAATTTACTATTCTTAGTCATCCAAGAATCACTATTCCTTGTCTTGGGTGAAATTAATAAACTAATCAATTTTATATTAAGGAAACCCCTCTCCCATCCACTATAAAAGCCACCCTTCACTCACTCTTTTCCTCACACCTCTCAAGCTCCAAGCCTTCTCTCAATTCTGCCCAACACCTTACCTAGCTCATCCCCCACGTCCAAAAGCTTCTGGTCTCATCAAAAGACCAATCCTAGGTACCTTACAGAGGATCTCAAGAGAAGGATTCTTGAGGTAATTTCTCTCAATCTTCTCCTTTAATTTTCTTTCATGTTCTAGTTCCTTTCTTTATCTCTCCCTACTTATCTTCATCCAAAATGTTTTGTAAATCCAGTATTATTCATATAATGTAATCTTATAATTCTAATGTTATATTATATCACCCCACACCCTTTCCCTCTACCTTTTATTTTATTAAAGAGAATGTTGTTCATGTGGTGATAATTTATCACCTTCAAAAACAACATGCTCTCTTCTTCCATTTCTACCTTTTATCTGGTCATGAAACCATTTTTATGGTTGAACCAGAATCTTTTATATGTATTATGTTCTATTTTATGTTCTGGAAATAACCTATGGCCATACTACTAAGTGAAAAGTTAAAATGAGTTGGTTGTGATCCAAAAACCGCTCAAATTAACCCAAATAATCTTCATGTAATTCGTATCTAATGATTCTTCCACATGGATCTAATATAACTCATTATAAAATAATTAAAGCTTCTATAATATCATTAATTAAATTTAATATCAGTTCTGGATGTTTACCCATGATCTACCCAAACATCAATTTAAGAATACAAGTGGACCGTTCAAGAAAACCATAAAAACGAACATCCCCCAACAATGTTTTTAAACTCTATAAGTCATCCAAAGGAACATAATATGAAATAATGAAACCTGAATGAACCATATTAGTGTATAAAAGGTTCTTGAATTTCTTATTAATTAATATAATGTCATTATAAAGTACATTAAAGAGAAGGAGGCATTCGAGTACAAGGTAAGGGGAAATCTCGAACCCAATTTTATTCCTTCGGGTTCTCCCTCTTTCACTCCATTTTTGATATGGTTACTCCTCAAAGATCATTTCTTCATCATTTACATTAATTTTATGGGATATAAATGTTTGTAATTGGTTCTTATGTTCATCAAAATGTTTTCCAAAATAACTCTTCTTTCAAGATCTCACATTTACCTCTCATTCAATGTTGATGGTTCTTACATCAAGTATGTTGTTCCCTCTTTTTTTTGGGAACCCAAAGATTATGAATGTGTTATTATGAGATGAAACCCATTACTTTCCATGGGTTATTTATGTACATGTTTGATATGTGTTCTATGTGGAAAGCATGATAATGATAATGTTATGATTTGACGGGTGCGTCCGGAATTATATAGCGCAATATAAATGTTTAAATGTGACGGGTGCGCCCGGAATTATATAGCGCTCCAATGCATTGGGTAAAGTGATGAATCTAATTAGTAAATGTGAAATGATGCGTGAACATTATGCTAGATTTTTTCACATGAATGTGTGGTAGTTAACCACTAAGACATGATGTTTCGTTTTTATGCTTTGACACATTTCAAGATTTTTGTTTATGCTCCTCACATGTTCAAGATCTTCTTCCTATGTCATGATTATGCTCACCCCATGCTATGTTGTTCATATCTATCCTCTTACTGGACTTTTAGCTCACCCCTTTTGATGTATATCCTCAGGTGGCTACATGTACTAAGGAGAGGAATAGTGCTACTAAGAAGCTATAGAAGAAGAGATTAAATGATTTTTTTTATACTTGTTGTTGTACTTGTTATGTGTAGTCCTAGTGTTCCCATGACACTAAACCTTTGTATCCTCCATGTGTAATACTATTATGTTTTTTATCATTGAAATGATGTAATAGTAATTTATGAAAAGGTCGGGTCGCTATATTTAGTTTTTTTAATGAAATAATTATAATTTCCTGGAGATTAGGTGATTTAAATTACTTTTTTGGTGTGAGACATTTATAGTTATTTATATCATTTGTTGATAAAAAAATTCTCGTGGAAGACTATCTTATCAAATACATATAAATTTTGGGTTTCATTATTTGTTTGTAATATTTTTTTTAATTTTATGGGTAAATAATTTTTGAATGGTCTATGTTGAACTGTGGATATTACTATTGAATTTTTCAGATTAAAAGTAGTTTTTCATCAAATAATGTTTTATTATCATTGAATAATTTTCATATCGTATACTAACCATTTTGGTTTGGGTTAATGTTTATTGATATGGTAAATATAGTTTAATTATTTTATGGATCACGTGATTTTTATCAGTTGATTTCAGTGGTTCAGGCATGAAAAATTCATATTAAATTCTCATAGTGTGAAGAAAAAGATGATTTTCTGGTTTATGTTGATTAAATCATGATAAATATTTCTCATGTATGTATATTTCCTTATGTACATAATTTAGGTGGTAACACAATTCCTTAATTGAAAGAAAATAATACTGAAATAAAAAATTTATCAGTTTAAATCTCTTACTAAGGAATCAATTACCTTTTATACCATCACATATTTATGATTTTATTATTATCACCTACTCATGACCATTTATTGTATAACTCTTCATTAGTACATGATAGTTTTTTCACATACATGTTTATGTTTTCCTATATTGAACGATAATATGTATTATTTCAGGTTACCATCTTACTTCCCTTATTATATTTTAAAGTGGAAATCTCATTAATCATTTTTCTGATTTGGGATCTCAATAAATGTATTTTTTAACAATCAAAACTCAATTATAGAGTTTGAATTCAAAATTGTGAGGAAAACAATTCCAATGGGGGGATGTATCATCTTGATTTTTTAAAAGGAAACATTGTGTACAATTGTGTACATGCTACACCACAGCGAACTTAAGGAAACAACTAAATAATAATATTTAAATGTTATGATTATAACAATTACATTAGAATGGAGGGAATATAAAATATCAAAATAATTATAAAAAATTTTTACACATGTATACATAATTAATTCATTAGATTCCAATTAATTATAAATTAAAATAAAACCCTTATTAAACTAATTTTAATATTTTTCTGAAAAACTATTTAAATGTACACAAGATTGTTTTATATAAATAAATACCCAATTCCCTCATATAAGATTGTAGAAATGAAATATATATATATATATATATAAGAAATTAAATCTATTTTCTAAATTTATTTTATTCAATTTATATACTTTATGTAAGAATAAATCAAATTTTACACATAAAAGAAGTATTTTTATTAAAAGGTGGGTTTTAAACATTTTGATGAGACACTTTTATTAAATATTTTTTTTAAAACAAATATAAATTATATTTGATATAATAAAAGTTTTCATTTATATTGGAATATAAAAAATTATATTGGTTGAATTTACGGTAGTTTTTTTCTAATTTTCATTTTTTAGTGAATAGTGAAAAATACTACATTTTAATTGAAATCAACTTTTTCATCAAATTTATTTATAGTTATATATTATATTATTACATTGTTTAAAATTATAATTATTTAATTTTATTGTAATTTTATTTAATTTAGTCTATTGAAATCTATATCACATTGAATTGGTATGTAAAAATATTTCAATCTTTTGAATATTTTTACTTTAAAACCAAATTTTTACATGTTGTCAATAAGATTAATTATTATTTACTTTTTGAATCTTATTTGTTTTGAATACATAAAAATAAATTCCATATATTTAATTATGATATTAATTTTCTTTAAATATATCCCTTTTATTTTTGAACATTAAAAATATTTACTTGATTAACTGTTTATTAAAATAGATAAAGGTAAATCGGGCAATTAAGGTTAAGAATAATATTATAAATATTTTGAAATTACCATAATAAAATTATTAGTGTCATTGGATTAATTGGTATTGACCAAAATCACACATGGTGTTGAATTATAAACTTTTTTATCCACATGGACGAGAGTATGATATTTATTATATTTTATTTAAAGAGAAGTCAAATATGTCATTGTCATGTTTTTCATAAGCAAACATTTTTTAATATGGGAGATATACAGAGGCTATTTATGACTATGAATAGTTCTTACAAATATAAAATTATTACTTTCATCAAGGTAATTATTATGAACTTTTAGGAAATATATATTTACCTTAAAATCATTCAGAATGATAATGAAATAATTGTTTAATTAATGGAAATATCAAATAAATGATATTGAACATATGAAAATAAATATAATTTGATATAATTAATTTTATATCAACTACTCATTCATGGGTCTTTTTTAATTTTATAATAATTATATAAACCATCAAAGTGTAAATTAGATGATATCACGTTAATAATTGAAGAGGTTAAATAATATATATAAAAAATAGATGAAAAATAGTCAAAACATGTATAATATTCATTAGATGGTTTATTTAGAACCCTAAACATCCTAAATCAAAACAAAATCATATTGGATCTATTTGAAAATAATTAATTTATATTAATTTAATATTTTGTATAATTACAAGAATGTGCATCTCCTCTACAATAAAATTGAAACCATTAATCTCTTTTATTCAAACATATAGAAAATTTTGTTTTTAAAAAATTTATACCCAGTAAACTTCATAAAATACATCCTTTAATTATAGAGGATGTATTTTAGACACAATTTCCTCCTTATTGGTGTTATGGTGTTAACCAAAGGAGTTCATCCGAAGGAGATGTATCATTTTTAATTAGGTGTTTCTATTTTATTTCTTCATGAAAAACATCAATCCATCTTCATAACTGATGGAATAATAAATATAATATCCTTTATATATTGATATGTTACTATATTAATATAATCACCTATATAAATCCCTTATCCATAAATGGGAAGTGAATTCATCGACCATGTGTTTGACGAACTACCGCATCTCAAAACCATGAAACTCATTTTCCATCACTATATTTAAATAATGGTTATAAAGATGTAATAAAATTTTATATATAATATTAAGGATATTTTTACAATTATAATATAACATTATATTATTTACAGACTTATCATTCCATGCACATCAAAATGATAATATCGTTCGTGGATATCTGTATACTATCACATCCACGAAGCGATGCGATTAATTTTTCATCACCACATAACATGTATGATATATATAAGTATATTTAAAGATTAATATTATATAAATTATATTTCGATCATTTTTAAATATAAAATAATACTCACCTTCTTTAAATTATTATAATTGGAAAATGGAAATGTTACCCAATCGTACGTACGAATTATCGTCTCCATGATTGTAACATAGTTTATTTTTTCAACCATATGTAATAGACAGATTTAAAAGAGTAAATAAAATCAACAATTATTATTATGTAATAAATATTATATAGTAGATGATGGACTAATTACCCCTTTGACTATTCAAACCATAATAATTTCATTTTTCACTCATTTACCAAATATCATTAAAACTTATATCATGAACTAGAATAATTAATTAAATATTATAAAATAAAAACAAGAGATATAAAAGGAATCAGATAATTTAATATTGTTATGAATAATTTTTATAATTAAACTACATTTATCATTATTTTATACAATGATTTTATGTTATGATTCAAACTTAAGGTAAGGTTATTTATCTCAATCTCCTTTTTTGAGGCATATTTTGATGTTTTACACCCACCTTATTTTATGTTGTGTATATATTTGTACATTGAAATGTAATATCATGAATTTATTTATTCTCACAATATTAAATGTTTTATTAAATTTTATTCCTTTATGGGGCCTATGATTCAAATATTTCTAAGTGGTATGGGACACTTTTATTTAAGAATTTATTTATTTTCTTCAACGTAAACATTATTGATATTATATTACATAATTTTTGATATGGGTGAGAAATGATTTTAAATAAAATTTTACGCATTCATTTATAAGTATTAAGGTTTTTTTATGAATATCCTCTTTTAATTTTATGTGTATTTTGTAATTGAAACATGGTTTTAAAAAGGGATTTATTATTTATATAATATAAAATAATTTCATATTTGTGTAAATGAAATATTAAGAGTGATATGTTAAAAATTGATATATTTAATATGTTTTAATTATATAATTGTACATGGATATTTTATCTGTGGTTATGTGATAAACCATGGTTTGGTGGTCACATTATAAACAAATGATGGGTGGTTCTATGATAAAGCAAGGATGGGTAGTCGTGTTATAACATCTAATGAATATGGTATAAAAGTAAATCATATGGTCATTCAATTTTTTATATTGACAAGTATTTATGTATAACCTAAGGTTATTCCATTTGAGTAAAATTATGTTCCATGATACCTATTTATATAATTTTTTTTCATAAAATTGTTTTTTTTAAACATAAGATTATATTATTTCTAAAATAATGATCCCTCTTTCATGGTAAAAGCTATTTTCATAAGGAATTTTTTTGTTGTTATTAACTATACTAATTGTTTCCATTATTTTTACATAACTTAATGAGCTCTATTTATCATGTAATGTTTTTAATAAATTCACAGTGTTTAATGAAAAATTGGAACAATGATGAGATCAAACAGAAAATGTGAAGATATATCTTTATAAAAAACAAAGATTTTTTTAAAACATTTTTTATATATGTGATAATAGATTATGAGTATAATTTCCCACTTCTAATTCATTATTTTACTATGTAATAGTTTTTCTTAATTCTCAAAAACTCAAAACCTGAAATCTATTTGGTTAAATAAAGTGATTTATAGTTTTAAAAATATGTATAATTTGTAATGATTAAGGCTAGTTACTTACCCATGAATTGATAAGGGTTTGTGGAAACCATGAACTATCCCAAAGAAATAATTAAAGGAGATGTTTTGTTTTATTGGGGAGGTAGAGGGCTCTTGCATAGTTTGGAAAAACTATGTGGGTTAATAGGGGAAAACATCAGAAATAGGAGTATCTAGAAATTACCACGCACATGATTAGAATATAGTTCACCATAGTGGGTGGAAAAACCATGAGACAATCTTCTTTAGATATATAATCACATTAATGGTTAGAACATGGGTTGAAAAACCATGCTTCCAAACTATTTTATGTGATGAAAATGATATGAAAATCATAGTCAAACTCATATTTTACCTCTAAAACTCTCATTTTTTCCTCAATATCTTGGGATCTTGAAATGATATTCCTTAATTTGTGTTCATGTTGGTTCCCATTAATCTGGTGACTATTTTTGATGAATCATAATGTGTTATATAATTGTAATAAATATAATGTATTTGTTTCCTCTTGTTCTCTTTAGATCATTTCATGTCCTATCACCAAAAAGGTTAGATCATATATATTATTGATTGATCTATGATCCTTGATTTGTTTTTATGATATATTAATTTAATATGTTGACAAAAATTATTTTGATCTAATATCTAGTTGTTTATTTGGGTCATTATTCAATAACATCATCAATTTGGGGGTATGTTACTTCTATCACTTCTCTACGTTTTTTAAACATGATGTATTGGATTTTATATTTTGATTTTGTTTTATTTTATAACCATACCTTTATTATTTCTTAATGGAAATCATTTTTTAGGATTCATTATTATTGTATTTTTAATTAAATTTATAACAAATAATTTATTTATAGTTTTGAATATTTATTTTTTAATTATATAATTTCATTGTCAGAAGTAAAATGTCCAACAAAATTTTTATGAAATCATTTATGTGGAATGATATGATATTGGACATGTAATCAATGGTTTCTGTGAGATTATTTAAATGGGTTGTGACTTGAAAAGGGTAATATTTTATTAGGGAACTAGAATATTTATCACCTTGTAATGAATAAGTGGATCAATGAGTTACTGTTCATGTGTATAGAAATACAATTATGAATGCGTATTTGTACTCTTCAATAAGATCCAAAAATAATCACCTCCAAAAACCATATTATCTCCATGGGTTTTTAATAATTTAAATTATATAATCAATGAAAAATTTCTTCCCTATATACATTATTTGGGGTATTGTTCCTGCTTGAATTCAGATAATAATTTGTATTTAGAATTATATTTTTTTGAATTGAGATTAATATTTTAACCCCAACATATTGAGTAACACAAGGACCATGTTTTTTATTATTTTTGGGAAAACCCTATATCATTGGATCATGAAATACCTTCCACCAAAGAAGAAATAAATATTATAACACTTTTAATTCAACTTAAATAGATTCATTTGGAAATAGAAATAAAAATTATATTCTCCCTCCCCAACCCTTGTGTTCAACAACAATATTGAATTTCAATTCTATAGATATATGGAGTTGGACAAATGTATTTTAACATGGCTTACTAACAATGCATTTCATTGCTACCAGGGGATTATTAATATTCATATTAAAAGGATGGAAAAAAATTAGAGTTTTATGTAGAAAGGGTTTTCAAATTTGTTTCTCAATCATACATGACACATTCTATGAACTCTAACATATATACAAAAAAAAAATTGGATCAAAATTTCTAATGAATATTAATAAAAATATAAATGTAAAGAATGTTTTAAAAAGATTTATAAACCTCTCAGGTTGGGCGTTATTTTTAATTCAGATAGTACTAGTGCAAAATTGTTTAACAATTAATAAAACTTTCGCTAATGAAAATAATTTAAATGAAAAAAAAATAAATACATTTAGAAATCATTTAGATCCTCAAATATTCAAATCAATAAAATTTCAAAAAACAATAATATGGTATTAATTTTACAAATATTCTATTTAGATCAAGATTCATAAAATAGATCTAAAAATAAAAACAAGGAACATTTAGAATGATACATGAAAAATAAAATAAAGGAGCACAAAAAATTCCTAAAAATTGATTGACACACCTCCCCCACTTATTCAATTTTCAACTCTATTTTCTGTTCAAATTAGATCAATAAATATATCCATAAAAAATTACTTGGGTAGAAAATAAATTAATAATGGAATTTCACAACATGAGTTATTTCTACGTGAAATACTTGAGTTATACTCATAGTTGACACTAATAAAAACAACATGAAATCATGGAATAAACATAAAAAATAATGAAAAATATAGATAAAGGGGACACAAAATTTATAATGATTTTTAAATCCCCAAGTGGGTTCTATATTTTTACTTTCTCTAGTAATGAATTTGTATTGGATATTTCATAATCAGAAGTTATATGTGGTTACTTATATATGAACCACCACATGTGAATTTTTTTAATTTCCTTGAGTAGAAACCACTAATGGATAACCCTAGTGAATATTTTAACATTTCCAAACCTCTTGAATTATGGACGTTATAATTTGTGGTCCATAGAGGGATGGAATCGAAATTTTGTTTCCTCATTGTTGACTTTCATAGTGTCCTCATCCATATTATATAAATGTTGTTTCAGAGTAGGTAGTCACATCACCACAGGCTTCTCAATCTCATTTATTTAATCACTGCCAATTAGGTGGAATCTTCCCTAAAATACAAGGTATGCTATATTTATTGATTTTTATAAATTTCATAAAGGGATAAGTCAAAAAACTAATCACCTTGAATAAGATAAAAAATGAAGATTCAATAATGAAATCCCCCCTTTCATAAAAGTCAACTTGAAAATTGATCTCTTATAGTAGGGCCATTTGGAAATCAATATCAATATATTAAGCTTCATTATTATATTAAAAAGGAATATATTGGTACAATGGTTTTGATTTTTAATTATTATGGACGTGAAGAGGATGTTTCAGGATATCTTCGAAAACATGATACAAGGATTATTCCAGAAATTTGTTTTCTCCTATAAGTATATAATTTAAAATGGTTTATTTAAATAACTTATTGATAAATGGTTGAGTGCATGATGATGTTACCGATTCATATAATAAATTCTTACTAACTTACTCAATTTCAATAATTAAAAAGTTATTTTATAAATCTATTCTACCACATGTTATAGTTTTATTTTTAGATCAAGTTCTAGTTTCCCTTGAAATGCAAGTATATATTCTGCAATCCAATATATATTTCTCTCTAGGTTCTTCATTTCATCATTAATCCTTTTCATCTGATCTTTTACATCCTTGTGAACATCTTCCTTCACCATATATTATTTATTCCATGCATAATATTCTAAAGTTGAATATATCATAGATAAAGAGTTTATTTAGATTTTGAAATTAAATATTTTTTTTTGTTTTTTAGAAAAATTATTTTCTAAAATGTCACATCCATAAAAATATTTCCAATTTTATCACGTTTAACAATGCATTATCTAAAAATATTAATGATTTTTAATAATCATGACATAGGGGTTGTCCTAGTTCATTCTCATGAAGAACTATTGCGGTCAGTCACTCACAATATATAATTTAATTTTTTTAATATTTTTATATATTTGAAAAATGTAAAAAAAATGAGGGAGTGAAAATTATGAATGAAATACTAAAATTAACGATGCTGGTGTATTTTTAATCCCAATGAATTTTAATAGATCAATGTGAGATGGAATGAATATATTCCCGAGAGAATCACAAATATTTAACCTTAAATGTAATATTATTAGTTCCAAATTAACTTTATAATCACACTATATCATATATGTAGAAATAAGCCTCTAACAATGTTTGTCAAAATATTTTTCATAGAAAAATCTATGAGGGATTTCGCATCCACCTCCCCAATCATGGAAAATTATTTCCGATGTGAAAGGTAAATCTTCGGTGTAAAATTATATTCACAGAGGAACCTTACCACAAATATCCCCATCATAATAAATCTATGAAAATAAGAAAAAGTAATAAATAATGTTCAAATAAATGGGTTATCAAAGTATTTCTCCAATATGAACTTCGTTGGGACAACTACTCCTGACCATGAATATAATAGTTCATAGTGAAGAATAAAATGGTGAGTTAAAATGAATGATAGATGGAATAAGAGAGAAAATATAACCCTAATATTTAAAAATGAAATACAATTAAAAAATAAAAGGAAAATAAAACATTATAATAATATATAGATTTTCTTTTGAGAAATATTCAGTATATTTATTGATCCCTTGAATGGTTATGTAATTACAAATTTATCGTGAGGGGAGAAATATTTTGGTTCCAAAATCATTCTCATCAAGATTATGTGTGTTAAACATGTCTAAATGCTGAATTGGGAAATATTTTTCTTCTAAAAAGTTTTGAAATCATTTATTTTTTATATTTCCACCAAAGGTTATATTCCTTGGACATGTTTAAAAAATGGTTCATCAAATTTAATCTAAAAATTTATTATTTCTTGGATAATTTTTTGTGTACAAAATCTCTAGTTAACATAGAAATTCTGTCTTTAAAAGTAAATAAATAGTGTATGTCCACAGTAATGTATGTTTTTACTCTGGATTTCCTCTTTCTCCATGTGAAATTCATATGATGATATTTTCATATAAAAATATAAAACAATTAGAATACAATTTTCTAAAAAAAGAATAAAATAATTTAATATTGTTTATAAAAAGATACATCTGAAATTCAAAAGAATTTAAAAACAATTAAAATCCAAAATTTAGTCACATTTCTTATTATTCTCAAAAGTGATTCAAAAACCAGAAAATGTTCCAATTTGTTTTGTAATAAAACACCTAAGGGGTTAATAATGATATTAAAAGGATAATATTTGAAAATATTTTATATCTCATGCAGGATGAAAATTCATTTGACAATCTACCTATTAATATACTTTTTTTATTATATAAACATTAATATAAATTATAAACTTAAATAAGGGACATAGTGGTGATTTTTTATTGAGTTTATACTGACAACTAAAATTGAAATATTAGTGCCCATGATTTATTTTTTTTTAATCATCTAATCAATGGATAAATCTCTATATCGAGTAGAAATTATGGGGGGTATGATATTTGAGAGAAGTCATAGTAGAATCTGAGTTACTTATTATAGAATCCTTTATTGTATTCCATATTTATTTTTTGATGTTCCAACGTTATATTTTGTTGGTACATTGGGTTTTTTGTATGAATAATTAATACAAAATGATTTCTTATTGTTTAATTTGATTATATATTTTTCTTATATTATATTATTTAATCTAGTGTTTGTGTTGGATGAATATATATATACTAAAGTTATACTCTCTCTATGTTCCAGTTTAGATGCACATTACTAATTGGATACCTCTTTTATATGGGTAGGTACATGTGAGGTCATCTGAAACACTATCATGAACCAAGATATTAGTATTATTATGATAGAAAATGGTATTAGAGGAATTTCTCCTTAATATATGATTTGGGTGTATAATAAAGAGGATATAAGAAAGATGTAACTTGGGTAGGTATGTTATGAATTCTCCTAGACATCTCGCGTACGATGTTCCTATACATAACTAGGTAAAATGGGATTACTATTGTTTATTATTTAATTATAACATACTGATGATCTTTATTATTACTGTGTCACTACAATATTTGGGATTTGGTTGAGTTCCTACATCATGATATGGAATATTGGATCACATTTCATGTGAATTTTTCATGCCATTGATTGAGGTTTAATTTATTATGTACCCATTATAGTCTATTTTTAGTGCTGCTTAGATGTAATACAGCTAGACTTTAATTATTTGAGAATAATAAAAAAAAAATTATATTATATACATGAATATGATAAATTTATAGATATTGAGACCTATGATTTTTTATTTTCTAATGTATGGGGTTCTGTAATTTTATATTCGGTATCCTCTTGGGATGAGTCTCTATGTACTAGTTCTTATATTTATTCATATAAAACTCATTGGAGTTAATAATTTTTAATCTTCTAATGGTATTTCAATGTTCTCATTATGAAATTTCAGGTATTCATCCTCAATTATGCTTTATAGTAAAACAAGTTGAATCATTTCAATATGATCTCATAGACACACAAATGGTCCAGGTAGTAGAACTGAATTAGTTTGGATTCTTTTGGGTTGAACCTATTTATGGTGGAGGATCCCATGAGGGAACATTAACCATGGTTGATTTCAATTCATATTTCTAGTTAAAACATCCCCCAATGTTTCCTTGTATTGGTAGCCCCTGGGATTCAATGGAAGGGATTGATCATCAATGATGTTTATTATTTAGTAGAAAATCCATATAAGGGGTGAGTAAACATTCCAAAAAATAAGAATTAGGGACCCACTAGGAGATGGTGGAGAATTATAGACATGGAATTGAATAATTAGGGTTTATATTTGTTATCCTTAAAGGGAATTTCCTTGAGAACCATAAAATCGTAAATCTTGAAATGACTGTTGGGCTAGTCCATGGAGTAGGTAGGGGGTCTATAGGGTATTTATATACTCTATATGGTTATCATAATCATGAGAAATATGGATTTTTGGGATAATTCAACGGATATGTTGTGGTTAGTGTATATTAAGTTGATCAAATTCTAACTAATGGTGGAGAGGGGCCATCAATAGTCTAACAAGTAGTATTTATTACTACTATGATTTATACAACCTTATATGATACAAGAACATCCCATTATTTTATATTTGATCAAGTAGTATTTGGGTAATATTTTCTGTTAAATTATTCCCTTGAATTGGTATGTCATGATACACTACTCCAGGAGTGTATAGAGCATAGTCATTGATGTCTAGAATAACCTATAGTGGTTATAGAATATAAAATTATATGAGGTTTTCAGGTTTAACATATGTCTAATTATGATGTGATATTTGGAATGGACTAGTTGATTTTTCTAAACATGTATCAATTTTTATTGAAAATGGTCTACCATTTCCAACATCTAGGGAGAGAATTGTTCTAACAAGGTAATGGGATCAAGGAACATTTTTGTGTGGGGATAAGTTGTAGTCTTGTAGAGACCATTATAGATATTGTGGAAGGTATGTAAATTTTATCATATCAAGTAATGGAACCAAAAAAAATTCCTCATATGGTGGAACTTTTATAACATATATTTCTAGATTATTTTAAAATAATTCTTCCCCATAGAGGTGTTGAGTTTGAGATTGAACACATTCTAGGATTTCATTCTATAATGAACCCTCTAAAATAGATGTCACGGGTTTGAGGTGAAGGATTTGAAGATGGAACATTGAGATCTCGAGGGAGACAAGATTATTTGGATGAAAAATTATCCTTATGGCTGTCCAAAATTATTTTCCAAGAAGGATGGTAGACTATTGATATAAATGACTTAACATAAATTGAATGAAGTCACAATATAAAACTAATATTCAATTCATAAGATCAAGGATTTTTCTGATTAGTTGAGCGGAGCACTATGATTATCCAAAATCGATCTATGATTGGTATATCACCATCGTTGGTTAATATAAGAATATATACCAAATTTTAGGATATATAGTAAATATGGGTGATATGAGTTCCTTATTATGACTTTTGGGAGGGTTAAATCTCTACGAGTGTTAGAGGACCACATTGACATTTTCTTCACAAATAAATGGATTTTATCATCATGGTATTTTTTAGTGAAGTAATTGTATACTCATAGATCATTGATTTTAATTCAAGACAATTTTATATAGTGTTTATTATCATTCCAAAACATATAATTTATTCCATGAATTTTTACTATTACTATTACATTCAAAAGTTGCACATTCATAGTAATTATATTTGCAGTACTAGTATTTTTATTGATATGGATAAGGTTGAATCATTTACATCTTTTTGTGGTATTATAACTATCTTTAGATTAAAATATTCATTATATTTTCTTGGTACTATAGGTTGTTTTTGTAGGACCTCTAGTGTTTGGGGTCAAACATAATCATACATACTAAGAAGGGTTTCATGTTCAAGTGCACTGACCTATGTATGGATGTCTGCCTAGATTGTAAAATATGCTTAATATATTCTTAAATTATGGTTATACTATAAAATATGATTTTTTATCTAGTATATTTTAATAAAAATAGAGTATTTTTGGGTGATTTATTGATGTGGAATGACTGGATAGTTGCTTATGGGTCCCAATGTATATAAACCCTTGAGGGGTAACCCTACTCATGACCTAGATTTAGCTATTTTGGTCCATAACATAATTTTTTTCCTTCATTATCTCTTCAATAAGAAATTTTATTTCTATAATCTCTACCAAAGATTACAATATATTTTATCCCAGTGATACCTAAATCTACGACAACGATGTTTGGTTGAGTATCTATAGACATTTGATTTTGAGATGATATATACTCTTATAAAATTGATTTTTGTTTTTAAATAACTTAATTGGATGGTGAAAATGTTGAGATCATATAAATCAAAATAAGTTTGTATGTTTATATGTTTAATAAAAATTTACAACAATAATGTATATTTGGAGAATGATTTAATATATTATGAACCCATGGTAAAAACCTATTCGTTAGTTATTCAGTTCATTGTTAGTAAAGAGACTGATCTGGAATGTCTAGAAATATGAAAGGGGAAAACAAGGGATTATATTATACCATAATGTTCCTTAGACAATAATTATATGATTCATGTCCATGGTAGAGTGGAAATTCATAATTATATATGAATTTAATTGGTGAAGGAATAATACACAAAAAATTGGTGTTATATGTAGGATCTACTGAGATGTATCATGACATATAAAATCATTTTAGGTGGATAAGAATGAAATGGTACAGATCATGGTCTATCATTAATTTCTATCTATTGGATCAAAGTGGAAGATCAATGACATCGTGTCTTACATTCCTATAGTTATAAAGAAGTTGTAGGAGGTGGTGATAGATATTCTCATGGGCTTCATAAGACATGGAGTTTTTGGAATAAAACAAGTATTTTCATTGATTAGATATAAAATTATTCAAATTTAATTTCCAATTGAGAAAATAAATCAGTGGTTGAGTTGGGAAGGTTGTATGTTTAGGAGATTGGGTGGCTACACAGATTTCATATGTGTATCTTTTCAGAATTATATGCCCACATTATATCATGATTTTATAGAGGACATCATAATTTTTGTTTTTATAGCTGAAGACAAGTATGAAATATCAGCCTAAGGTATACAAATTGTATAATAAGAGTATCTATATTTTAGATTACATGATTAGTGAAAGTGTGCTAGGATTTGTCATATGATGGGATGACCATCTAGATTTCACATAGTTTTTATAGAATAATAGTTTATAGTCATAAATAAATATAAATTTTTTTAGGATATTTATGGATGAGCATATCTCTATCCATTATATTGGCATGAATCAATCACATCAGCATTAATCTGGATGATTTTAGTGCATGAAACCTTTGAGAGGGTGCATTTAATCCAAAAGTGACTGGTTACTGATCAATGTGGGTATAATTCTTATGTAGACTAGTGATGATTACCTTTGGATTTCACCATATATGACTGAGTTTACATTAGAATATTATATCAATTAGGGATCCCAAAATGAAATATGTAGGTTAAATTAACACCATGATTTATGTGACCTTTTGAGATTGTTATATAGATTAGGAATGTTACTTACCGATTAGACATTACTTTATAATGTGAATTTATAGATAATGTGTCCCATGTTTCTTATATTAGGAAGCATTTTATTTTTTCTTTTCATGTGCTCTATTGTAAGGATCGTGATTTAGAGGTATATGTTTTTTTATGGAATGTCTGATAAATATTCTTGATCAAAGAAAAAATATATTCAGATAGAAGATAATACCTCTATTTTCAGATATATAGAAGCATAAAAAAATCAATCAAAAAAATGGGATTCATAATTATATGTGTGGGATGATTGGCCCATGTATTTTTTGTAGGAATTATAGATACACATCTTGAAAATGAGAATTCCTTATAACATGATATTGTATTACCTCCGACTTATTTGTTGTAACATGACTTATTATCACAAACTATTTAAATATGTTTGACTTATTTTTTATTAATGAAGTCTTTAGTGTATTCATCGTAGATTTTGGATGTTTTTATAGAATACTTTATTTTAAATAAGTAACATTTAATTTAATTTTAAAAAAGAGGATCTTTAATGTTTAGTGTCTTGGAAAAAATGTAAAAAATATAAGAAAAAACATAAAATTATTTTAATCCTTATAAAATAATTTTTCAAATGTTATTCCAAAGAAAAATTACTTCATCTCATAACTAGGGAACATACATCAATGTAAAGGGTGAGTATAAGGCCCAGTAATGGAAAATATATAAAACAGTTTAATTGTGAACTTGAGAGAATACAATATAAACCCGAGAAAACATAATAAATGAATGTGAAGAGACATATCATTATAAAAATAACATGGATAATATATTGAAATTTTTAATACAACATTTAATTTATACATTCATAAGAATATCACTAGGGTCCATCCTCATGGTGTCATAAATATTACCATGTTCATTCCCCATGGTATCATAAAACGTGTCATATATATATATTAATTCCTCTACCCAATGTATTTGAGTGATGTCAAGTCACACCCTTAATATTTTTTTTTATTTTCATGTAAGCCACATATATCACAATAAAAAAATCTTGAAATAACCGAAATAGAATACAAAAAATGAGTTTCCTTCCAAAATCGTGATGTTTTAAATAGTTCATAAAATCATGATCACTATATCATTCATAACCCACTAAATGGGAATGATGGAATTTTTTATGAAAATTGTTGAATATAATAAATCTATTTTTTGTGATAAATACAGCTGGAAATGAAAGAGTTTTGTGTATTCATATAGTAAAAATGAAATAATTTCTTGTCAAAAAAGGGATAGATATTGAGATGAAATTTCTACAGCATAACAACAATGCCACATGGTTATAGAAATCATTAAAATGAAAGGATACAAGGGTAAAAGATTCATAAAAGACTAATAATATAGTATAGGGACATAATAAAATGAAAATAAGAACATCATATGAAAAATTAAAAGACATACCACATAGAAGAGAACATGAATTGAAAAAAGTGCAGTTGAGAATTTCATTACGAAAAATCGGCACGCTAACAACATCACATAAAAATTGATAAAATGCATTTATGAGAGTGGAAAGGGTCTCTAATTATTTTTATATTAGATTAAAATAAATAAGGATAAAAATTAACATACCACAACAAAAGAAAATAGAAATTGAAATACCTAATATAAAATAAGTCTCGACTAAAAGAGGTGGGTGATAGGTTCCATTACGTTGAAGAGTAACTTCAATAACTCGGTGGTTTGGATCTTTGGGTCTTTATATAAAATTTAGATATCACCTTGGGAGGTAAAAACGACAAAACATCATTGAAGGAGAATTTGGAATGAACTGAATGAAGGAAATGGTTGGTATTTATACCCAAAGTGAGGGAATATTTTATTAATTTCCATGGGACACCACATTATGGGTATTTGAAAATTCATGGGATTTACCGTGGTATTTTCCCACGGTTTTGGCCACATGGGACACATTTTATAATATTTTAATCCAAATGAGTCGACTAGAATTTATAATTAAATATTACATCAGTATGATCTCATAAAAAAACCAAAAACTAAAAAACAGTATTTTTACTATTAACTGAATTATTTTTAAAAAATTATCATAAATTGACACTATCCTAATATCTATTTTCCAAATTAAAAAATTACCACCATTTTCTGAAGATAATTTTCTAAATATAAGAAATATAATTTTCTTGTAAAATCAGTTTTTACGAGAAAAAATTCAAATATATAAATAATAATTTCTAAAATTGTTATTTACTTATTCAATTATATCATATTACCATTCAGGATGCCTAAATTATATTTATACCAACTAATTTTTGGTTACTATCCATTGGTCATACTAATATTCATAAGGGTAATATTACTATTCATAATTTATTATTCAACAAAAATTATGTTGATATTATTACACTCTAAATTTATTACTTATCATAGCCTTATATGTACAATTTTTTAAAATCATTTTACATTACTTATTAATTTAACGATAAAAAATATTTTAAAATACTCTTTTTTCAATATTAATCAATAATCAAAATCATCTAAAAACATTGTCCTGTATTTATTTTGACAATTGAAATTCAAATATCATACTATAATAAGAAATATAAATTTTATTTGTATAAAAGGATTACACAAAGTAACTATGGACTCATTACATAGACCCTTATAACACCTACATTTTACCTATGAGTATGGTGTGAAATGGTGATAGAATCATAGGGAAGCTCGAACAACATTTTTGGAGTGGGGATTTCTATCAGCTTGAACTTCTCCCAAATGAGATTACGTTAAATCTTATCATGTTGATGCTCAGTTTTTCCTTGGTCTAGAGAAAATGCAAGTGACGCTACCTCCTTCCTAACCTCCAACAGATGAGATTTGTATGGCTTGAGTATACAGGATGATACCATCAACTATTCTTTTTGCATTAATTGTCCCTTACTATTTATAATTTAGAAAACAACTATATTGAAAAAAATTATAATTATTCCCAACGGTTATATTGACAAATGGTCATATAACGGTGAAAACCCAATTGCCGCATTTCATTTTTTCTTATATATTTTTTATCGATTATGAAATTATATGAAAAAAAATTTAGAGAATAAATATTATTCAAAGGTTCAGGTTATTATATTTTTTATTAGTTTATAGGGTTCATGGTTTGGGGAAACCCTAAAAATTTCAAAGGTAACAATAAATCATGAGTCATTTGAGATAGTTTAATTCACATATTTGGTGAGTGGTATAAAAATCCATGTGTCCTAACCATGATACCATACCTAACTTTTTATAGTGGATTTCAAATGGTTAGCCTAGGGTTTGGTATAGATTAAATAAACCAAATATTATTTTTTAACCTAAAATATCACTAAAACCACTAATTATTCCGCTAATAGATATGGATCTCAATCAAATGGACATTATTGGTTGTTAATGTAAAATTTATTCTTCGTATAAAGAAATTATATTTTATTTTGAGATTTCAGTCCAATGGAATTCATGGAATGCAATTTTATTCACGGAATAATTCTTTTTCTTATTGGATCATCTTCCTTCTCCGTATCAAAGATCATAAATCCTGATTATTATAGACAGATAAAATAATTCCAACATGGTATAATATGAATCCATCTAAATTTTTGAGGAAACAGAATGTGAAATTCATTTTTTATTGATTATTTATGGATTAATCAAGACTAATTCATTATATTGGATCTTTCTATGAAATTCCCAACTGATCATATCCCTTGATATATTAACATTCAAGGATCTTCTCCCTTGAATCCTCATGTGGTGATTTTGTGATGGGTATATGGATTGTTGTTGTTTGAGCATGATTTTTGAGATAAACCTAATGATGATCCATGATATTCTGAAGGTATAATTTTATATACCATTGTAAACCAATTTTATTATAATACATGATTTCAATATCTTATTTATATGTTTGTGGAATATGGTACCTCTCTTGATATGAATTTCTTGTGTGTGTGTTTGTATGGGGTCTGTGAGACCACTCATTATATAAAAAAATTTATATATGTTAGTGGAACTTTTATTTATATTATATCGTCCCAATGTGAAAACTGGAACCATCATGAATATTTTTTTCAGTTTTAGGGGTATGTGTGTATAAAATGATACATGATGAATATGGTGGGGGTCTTGAATTATAAATAATATGGAATAACAGACTTTGGTCCTCACGTGGGACTAGTTCTAGGGAATTACAACTATGTGGCCTAAATGAGATAGTTAGCAGGGTATGATAACACTGTGGCCTAAACTGAGGTATACATGGACAATGGAATTTTCTGAAACATACATTGACCGTATGTATTTTTTTAGATTCAAGGAAACAATAAATAACTTCTCCTTTATAAGAGATATGAAATAATTTATTTGAGGGTTTGTGGCCTCTTGGATAGCACATGATGAAATGGAATGCTATTTTCTAGTTCTGGATTAACATTCTTCTCACTAAATACACATTTATATAAATGTTTCAATTACGTTGAATATGAATTGCCAGTTTACTATTGGGATTATTCTCCCAACATATGAGTGAATATCTTCTTTTGTATTGAAATTATTATCATGGAGCATGCTAAGTAAAAGTGAACTGTGTTTACCAGCTAAGATGGATGGGAAGGTCACATGAGTGGAGTTATGTTGAACATCAAGTTACGTGCAATATCATCTCTTGTAATCTTTTATTTTTCCTTTTCTACATAACTTCCAATTTACTATTATTTGGTTGGTTTTTTTTGATATATTGAATCAAAATGGTTCCATTTTGATTACATAAAATATATATATCCAATATTATTAGTTTTATTATTATATATACTGCATGAATATATGTTGGTTTAGTATCTATATAGAGGTCATTGTATCCCAATGTTCTGGTTAAGGCCATTACCACTAGGTGGACACATCTTGCATATATGGAGGAGCACATTAGGTCATGTGAAACCCATTATAATACTTTATTGTGTCTCCGAATTTCTATGTAATTTTTTTTCTTTTAATATGGAATTATTTTGAGACCGTGAAATTCAACGGAATGTGATTCAGTGGTCCGACGAGCCCCGAACGGAATTTTGAACTTTTTTTATTGTGCGCTTAATAATCGCGTGAGTGCGGTTTTCATTCTTTTGAACCATCACTCAGATAGAAAATCATAGGGCATCGTTTAATTCAGAACATCGGTATTCTTCTAAAATGACTTAACTTCGGCCGACAACGGCTGATAGGAAAGGTAATTTTTCATATTTTTTCGAGAAAAACGATAAAACAATTTAATAGAATTGATTTATTTTCATTCTCACTTTTGAGTGGTGGATGGAGATTCTATTTGGTTGAGATAGGGTGACGATGAAATGAAACAATGAGGATCGTTAATGGCTTGTTAAACATGCAGTGTAATAATGAATTAATGACGTGTAACAGTGACACAGTTTATTAATTAAAATGCATAACGAACAGACATCACATCACAATGGGAATGGTGTGACGTGATCCTATTTATAGTTCAACACACTGGGAAAATATGGATTTAAAATTTGCAGGATTATCTAGAGAACCTCTGATGGACTTCCACCCCAACGAAGAATAAAGTACATTGGCGGAGCTATATATACTTCATGATACCTTTTGAATATTGGATCCAATCTATGACACCAACATCTTAACCCCTTGAGGATAAATGTGTTGCAAAGAAGTTAAAATATGTTGGGGTTTTGGAATAGTTGTTCTTCCCTGTATATTTTCTAAAAATGATAAACACGGATCATCCCATGAACAGGATGACATGTGATTCATGCGTTTAGGTAGGAGGGTGTTTCATTCTCAAGTATTTATTTTTGGGGTTCAAATATTTTCATGTAACGATTGAAAGGAGACTCCCCTAACCACCCACAATTTAATCCTTCTAAAATGGAGGGTGCAGGTCGACACAAAGAAAGGCCCAGACCCCTTCGTTTGTGCACACATGTTGAATGACTTTTTTATAGTGATGACAAGTGGGATCTGAAGGCTTTGCGGTGAAGTGGGTGCTCCCCAAATGTTGTGGGCACAGGTGGCATGAAGAACATACCACTAGAACAGGCACGGTGGTCCACCGAAGGATCTACCAGTGCACCAGTTCTGGCAGTGGAAACTCGCATTGGCAGCAATGGCACACACCAAACGTGTGTCAGATGGTAGGAACATGCTATCATCCAAGCCAACTATTAGGTGGATATGTGTGTCAGAGCGACGGATTCCACGAATGGTCAGGCCATTACGCTGGAACCTGGGCCGACATTTTTATTTCATTTCACATATATTAATTATCTAAAATTTTTATGTAATGGTTCACTAAATTTTTATTGTTTCACGAAATGAAATGGATTAGCCACCATGGGTTCCGACCAACTGGGATTTTATCTCAATCCCTACTCAGGTGTCAAGGACACCTGAGTAGATTACATGCTTGTAGTTATTGACAAGGGGAAGCATTCTGCTACTGATGCTTGATTTTTATTCACTACATAGGATGGATACAGGGGTATAGGACCGAGCCTTTCTCATGATGCATTTGTTTCTTTGTGACTTTTCTTTTAGTTGACTATGTCTTTCAGTTCTGTTTTCTGTACATCCAGTTTAGAAATCAATCATGTCATGAAATATTTTTGTGAACATCCACACTTGATTATTATTCTACAGTAGGATTATTGATATTTATTCTGATATAGTTTATTAATTCACATGATTTCACTATTTATTATTTGTGATTGTTTACTTCTTCTATGATGTTATCTATTACCTATTAGGGAATTGTCTCACGAGGGACACAAAACACCGCTCTCCGCTAATCGGTACCCTCTAGAATTCCGGGAGATGTGCTTGCGGTTATGTGACCTATCAGTCTGTCCATCGGCTTAGAGGTTAGCCAGGTCAAGACATTACAAAGTGGTATCCGAGAAAGGGTTTTTCCTTTTGACTTATTGTTTTTGCTATATAGGAAACTAGGATATAGGTACTTGGGATGTACTCCATGCTTTGACATAGCTAACCCATGTACAGGGGAAAACTCAAATTCATGGGATGGGATTGAGGTTATTGATTATTGCTGTTACTATTGATATGATTTCACCGTTGGGTGACTCACTTTGAGTACATTATAATTGTGTTGGTATTATTGAAGTAAGGGGTTTACAATTGCAGCCTGATGATATGAGGGAAATGCATTACATGCATCATAATAGGCACCATAGGATTTAAATTCCATGAATATTTCCATGCCATATCTACTTTCAAAGTTCATTTTCCTAATTTCATGTGAGTGTTGTTGTGCCTATTGGTATATTTTGTAAATGATGGTTTTTTAACATAAAGTTGTGATATCCAATTAGATGATAGCGTAACATAACCTAGGAGTAGACTATAGTACTTTTTTTGTAATCTTTTTGAGTCATCATTTCCTTATCGAAACCCATCTCTTGAAGTGTGTTTTCTGTTTTTTAGTGCTCATTGGCAGGCTATGTACCTAACCAACATTGCACCTTACTTGTTTTTATCACCTTATTTACTCCTTATATAAATGTGTGTGTTTGGATATTTTAGAAAAATGATTCCTCAACGTCTTTGTGTCATGCCTCAAGAGAGTGGTAATGAGCACATTCCAGAGATGGTGGGTTCTAAGACACTAGTGTTACCCCTCGTAGAGCCTCCTATGGATCTACCTACTTTTGATCTTATGAGGGACCCTGGAGCTTAGTTTAAAGATAGTCTCCTCTAGTTTATGTAGTCAGTTTAGAATATCCCAAGTCTTCCCCCGTCTATAGAAGACCTAACGATGTACATTCTACAACAACACCCTCCCCCATTCCTGTGGATTGTTGTCCCTCATGTTGTAGAGTCATGGATAGAAGCTATACGGTCTATCTTCAACCACCTAAATATGAATATAGAGTGAAGGGTCAATCTTGTAGTCTACATGCTCCGTGACTCCACCAAGTGCTGGTTGAACGTTGTTTCTCAGGCTGAGCGGAACAGTTACATGGCTTGGGCCAACTTCCAAGAATCCTTCTACGATCACTTTTTCCAACGACACTATGTGATGATCATTCATGAGAGTTCCTACATCTTCAAAAGGGATATATGACTATTTTATGTTATTCTACTGATTTCTCAAGAACTTCAACATTTTCCCCTTCTCTGACTCATGACACGCAAACTACTACGAGGCGTTTTGAGGACAGACTTTAGTATACTATCCCCTCAAAACTGAACTTCTTCTATTTGACCACATTCACAGTGATCGTAATACTGTATCTGATCTTAGGGAAAATTTCAGGGAAGCTAAACAATTGAACAAAGGTGGTTCTGTTCTGAGACAGGTAGATGGATCTTCAGGCAGTAGGAAACTCCATTGGGAATGTTCACATGGGAGAAATCCTATCCAAACATCACATCTTGATATCTCTATCCCATTTGATCAGTGCAACATAGATGGTAAATAGAATCCATAGTACATGAGAGATCTGATAGAGTACCAAGAATGTGGCTGGAAGGGTCACCTTTGGCATTTCAACCATCCCTTCTCTTCAACATTTTATGGTAGAGGATCCACACCAGCACCTCCATCATGTATGGGTTCTATGACTATAGAGTAGGTTGGAAGATCATTTTCCATCGTCCGATCTCAAAGAAGAAATAGTGAAGGTCGTGTTCGAGGAAATCAAGATCCAGGCTATCAGTGTTAGCATAGTGGGCCTGCACTAGCCAACCTGGTTGTGTATTAGGTTTGTGGCTCAGGTATCAGGACCGTAGTGCAATCAGAACCATAGGATTAGAGTGAAAGACCATCTACAGTGAGAGGTACTAATCTAGTAGCATGTACCTAAGTTTCTTCCCATTTTTGATATCATAACATCAAACTCTTTTTTATCTATATCTTCTGTTGAAAGTCATTGTTTTCCAATTGACTTCCATTCCGGTATAATGTCTCTCAACACTCTGCATGTGCTCAGGATAGAGGGAATACGCCCGTTCTATGAGTTCCCCCTCAAGATAGGTGGGTACCATTTTTTTTTGGAATTTCATTATCCTCAACATGTATGGCATTGAGTTCATTCTCAGTATGAAATGGCTTTCTCCTTATCGTGCACAAGTGGATTTCTATCACCGTAAGGTGTCCTTCACATCCCACAAGGGCGATGCATATCTTCATAAAGTATAATGGGATATTTTCAGGCATACCAAGCTAATAATAAATATGTTGGGTTTGGAAGAGTGATATCTATGTTGGGAAGTCTCTTCATGAGCAACCAGGGAATGCTTCTAGTTGAATTCCCTCTAGTGGTATATCTTTCAGGTATGTCTTCCACGAATAGTTCTCTATATTACCTCCTCTGAGATATGTGGAGCTCATAATCGAGCTTGTTCCTGGTGATGCACCCATGTCTTTTCCACATTATAGGATGACACCAACAAAGTTATAGTAACTCAAAAATCATATTGATGACCTTGAGGCTAAGGGTTTCATCGGACTTATAGAATCTTCATGGGGTTTACATGTCCTTTTTTCCAATAAGGAAAATGGTACCCTCAGTTTATATGTGTATTATATTCAACTCAACCAACTCAAGGAAAAGAATCGATATCCATTGTCTATATAGATGATCTCTTTGACCAGCTCAGGGGAGTAACTAATTTATACAAGATTGATATGATTTCGGGATATCACCAGGTGTGTGTGTGACCAGCTGACATACCACGTACGACATTACGATGTAGGTATAGATTTTACGAGTATCTGGTTATTCTATTTGGCCCCATGAATGAACCATAAGACTTCAAGGATCTTATGAAACCTTTTTTTCACCTGTATCCTGATTCCTTTGTGGTAGTCTTCGTGGATGACATCTTAGTGTATTCGCCTTCCAAACACGACTAGGAAACCCATCTTGGGATCTTGCTGAGTACACTAAGGTTGCACCAGATATATGCTATGCTCAGTAAATGCCACTTCTGGTTTGATAAGGTACACTTCTTATGTCATATTATATCTAAAGGAGGGTATCAGTTGACCCAAAAAAGGTTAGTGTCATTGTTTGATGGAAGAATCCCAAGAGTGTATTCAACATCCACAGTTTCATGGGGCTAACTTTCTAATAGAAGCATTTAATCAATGATTTCTCTCACTTAGCAGTTCCTCTTACATCCTTAACTAAGAATGGTGTATAGTTCATCTTTGTCAGGAGCTTGTGAAAATTTGTTTCAGGAGTTAAAATAAAGACTAACCTCAACCTCGATCCTAATTCCGCCTAAACCTGGCATTAACTGTACCATTTATTGTAATGCTTAATGAATCAGTATGGGTGTAGTCTTGATACAGGTTGATCGGTTCGTTGCTTACAGATCCAACTACCTGAGATCTCACGAGGCGAATTGTCCTACACATGACATTGAGTTGGAAGATTTGGTACAAGGTCCACGCTGTTTGGAACACAATTTTTTGGGTGAGAGAATCGTTGTTTACACAGACCAGAAAACCTTGAAATTTATCTCCACTCAATGATACATGAACTTATGGAAATTCAGGTGGGTTGAATACATACAATCGTTCGATTTTGAACTTTTTTATACCCCAAGTAATGGAAATTTTGTGGTGGAGGTTTTAAGCTACAAGACACAGAGTAATGTCGTGTAGGTATCCAGCAATGAGTGGAAGATGATGGACGTGTTTTCAGAGATTCAAATAAAGGTTCTGGAGCATAGCAGACAACCATTTCTAGAAGCACTTAGAGTGACATCCTCCTTCTTGAGAAAGTATATAGGAAACTGTTGACAGATCCTAAGGGTCTCATTTTTTGGGTAACAGTTGCAAGAGATAAGACACCTCCTAATTGGGTTGTTGATAGTAGTGAAACTCTCCATTACTGTGTTTGGTTATTGGCACCTTCAGTCATACTGGAAGAGATGATGAAGGAATCCCACACCTCTATTTGTGATGTTCTTCCTAGGTTGACCAAGATATACAGAGAAATTTGTATACAACATTGGTGGCTTGGTATGAATAAGATGATTGCAGGTTACATCACTAAGTGCTCCACCTGCCAAAAGGTGAAGTTAGAGCACCAACAACCTGCTGGACTCCTACAGCCTCTATCCAGTCATGAATGTAAATGGAATGATATCACCATGGATCTTGTTACAGGCATGCCAAGATCTCCTAGAGTCAGGAAAGCATATTGGGTGGTTGTCGATAGGTCGACCAAGCTTTCGCACTTCTGGCATATCCGAGAGACCATTACTATTGATGAGTTGGGATGGTTTTATATATGGAAGATTGTAAGACTTAATGTTGTACCATGTTCTATTTTATTGAATAAGGATTCCCACTTTACATCATGGTTCAAGAAAGGGTTGAAAGAGGCGCTGGGATCCTAGGTACATCTGAGTACTGCTTATGACCATCAGACCGATGGATAGTCCGAGAGAACTATATGAGTGTTAGTGGATATATCACGGGCCTGTATAATTGATTTTGGAGGTTATTGGGAGAATAATTTACCTCCTGTTGAGTTTAACTATAATAAAAACTTCCAGATGACAATTCAAATGGCTCCACATGTGTCCCTCTATGGTAGATCATGTTGTTCACCATTATGATTGCTCGAAGTAGGTCAAACAACATTGTTGGGTCCCCATCTCATTCAGGAGGCTTCTGATCATGTTAAGCTTATTCAAGAGAATATGACTACAACTCAGTCATGAAAATAGTTTTATACCAATTTTAGCTGCATTCCTCAAGAATTCAAGGTGGGACATCGAGTCTTTCTGTCTGTTTCTCCAAATTTGGGTCACAGGCAAATCAGGAGACAAGGGAAGTTGTCAGTGAGATATGGCTGGTCGTTTGATATAGTTAAGAGAGTTTGGTCGGAAGAATATCAGTTACTACTATCTCAGAGGTATCGTTCCATTCATGATGTTTTCCATGTTTGTCATCTCGGACAATATCATCTAGACTCATCTCATTATTTTGGCTCTGATGACATTGAGCTGTATGCTGATGCATCCTTTGTGGAGTGTCTTACTTGGATTGTTGACCATAGCATAAATGTCCACTATGGAAAGTCAATCCCTATTTTCTGAGATTTTTTGCAACACAGAATCATTTAAGACGAGACCTGGGAGAGAGAGATAGATGTATGTGCACATTGGCTATAACTTTTCTCTAGTGGCGTTCCATACCCTCGAATGGGAAAATCGGGGATGAGTTGTCATCAGGATGGGAGGTCGAATTATCCTGGACAAAATCAGTCATGGACCATTTTTATTTATTGCTATCTAATTCTTTAAGTGACCCAGTTCATGCATTTGCAAACTTTGATCAAGGTCTCGGGTAGATTTTTTATTATTTTAAATAACTGTTATCTCTTTATTAAAAATTCCATGCCGCGCTCTAGCATGGTGTTAGGAATTGAAATAATTAATTAATGTTTGAAAAAGAGTAATAAATGATGTAATGAAGATTTAAAAGAATGAATGAAATGATAAAAAAGAAAATTTTAAATAAAATAGAAGGGGTGTTATAGGTAAAATATAAATAATTAAAATAGGATATTTCCATTCTTTATTATTTGAATCAATTTTATTTTCCATCATATTATATTTTATTTCTTCATATAGTTTCACTTTTATTTTATTTTATCTCTTATTTTTATATTCTTTTCATTTAATTTATTTTCATTCTTTTTTTCTTCTTCTCACATCCTCTACCCTCTTCACACTACACCGCCTCACCCTTAAGTGGCACACCTCTCTCCTCCTCCTTCGGTAGACTGTAGCTCCTCCATCAATTGTCTGATTTCCTCATCATAAAGAGTGTAGTAAACCTTAGGGAAATGCTAACCTTGCACTAGTGGAATTGTACGATTTCTTTGAGTAATCTGTCTACAGATCATCGTTGAATATTTTTTCTATATTTTGGGGGTTTTCCAAAATCCAATATTTTCATCCATTTTATGCCAAATAAAATCCTACAGTAGATCATATAGTTATCTAAAACTACAAGGTTGGGTTCCTACTCAATTTCCCACCATTTCAATGTGGTTTATAAAAATTCCTTGTTGTTCCGTTAGTCTGTGCCTTTTATCTTTGTGAAAATTCACACAATTTTATTACATTATTTGTTTTGAAAATTGTTTTAGCCATAATTATCTTGAATTATATTGATTAAATTATTTAAAAAAGGTCGTACAACCATTTTGGTGTGCCGACATTATTGGTGTATTTTTTCCATTAGTCGGTATTGTAGTTTGATTAATTGTCAGGGTTGTAAATCCCTTTTTATTTTAATTATATTAAATATATATTTTTCCTTGAACATGAACTTGAATTATTGAAGCATTGATACTTGTTTTTCTAAACTGTTTTTTATTTAAAAAGTGCATTATCTACTGATGTTGATCAGGTATATTTCCTTATTAAGTTTCGATGTTGTAATGTAAAATTTATACCTTGTGATGCACAATTATATCTGGTTAGTTTTCAAGATACGATGTTTTATGATGATTATGTCATATCTACTACTGTTAAAACGTTAATTAAATTTAGGACGGGGAAAAGAGGTGGGCCCCGTATTAAGGGCCACATTTAGACCCTCTGTTCCTAACTATTACCAATACGCATCTGGGGGCGATACCTTTCACTATGGGAAAAACAATTTTTGTGATGGGTTATTTATGAAGGGAATAAATCCAGTGACAAATAGTCCATCTAAGAGGTTATTTGTGACAGGATAATCAACCTATTGAAAAAGATCACTTTTTATTGACGGGAGTAGGTGCCTCGTCACAAAAACATACACACAGATTGGTGTGATTTGCATGCCAAACCACATGAAATGGTATTATCGGGTGGTAGGCACCTCCCGTCAAAATATAGGGAGATGGTAGAACTAATTGCGAATGGGAATACCCCTTCAAAAATAACTGTCGATGACAAAAACCTATTAGCGATGAGATGTTGTCACATCCCAAAAAGTGTGTCGGCAGGTTACCTTTTAGGACGTGACCCATCACAAATAATTTTTATCCACCAATAATAATTAGTGTGGCCGATGTTATTTGTGACTGGCCCCTTTTCTAAAAGTACTATTGACAATGGGATTCTCGTCACAAATAGTACCATCACTACTAATATAACCTATATATACCCCATATCCATTTTTTCTTCTCTCCTCCTGAATTCCTTCCTCGTGTGCTTCTGAAAACACTAATTTTAATGTGAATGTTTTTTAGAGTTAGTTTTTTAAAGGTTGTTTAGTAACCAACTATTATAAGAGATCTGGTTTAAACGTATTTATGTTTTATTTAATTAAGTATTTATTTCATTTATTTATACAAATTTTAATTAATGTTGATTAGTTGTATTTATGTTAGATTTAAATTGTTTTGTCATCAGTATTTTTTTGTATAAATTAAATTAAATTATTATTAGTAATTATTAGTAATTTGTAATAATTAATAATTATTAATGATAATTAGTAATGTATATAAATAATTATCAGTAGTTAGTAATTAGTAGTTGTATTTTGTAGTAATTACTACTAATTAATATAAATTAGTAATAATTAGAAATAAATAGTAATATTTTGACATAAATAGTAATAATCAGATAAAAATAGTAATAAATATTTACAATTAGTGATAAATAGTATTAGTTTGTAATAATTAGTAATAAATACTAATAAATAGTAATAAATACTAAAAATCAGTAATAAATACTTATAAATAGTAATAAATACTAATAAATAGTAATAAATATTAATAAATAGTAATAAATACTAAAATATAGTATTAAAAACTAATAAATAGTAATAAATAATAAAAAAATAGTAATAAATACTTAAAAATATTATTAAATCCTTTTAAATAGTAATAAATTCTAATAATTAGTAATAATTAGTAATAAATACTAATAATTAGTATCAAATTCTGGTAATTAGTAATAAATACTAACAAATAGTAATAAATACTAATAAATATAAATAAATACAAATAAATTGTAATAAATACTAATAATTATTGATAAATAATAATAAATATTAATAATTAGTAATAAATAGTAATAATTAGTACTATATACTAACAATTATTAATAAACACTAATAATAAATAATAAATACTATTAATTAGTAACAAATACTAATTATTAGTTATAAATTCTAATTATTAGTAATAAAGACAAATAATTAGTAATAAATACTAATAGTTACTAATAAATAGTAATAAAAAGAAATAAATTCTCATATATAGTAATAAATTGTAGTAAATATTAATAATGAGTAATAAATAGTAATGAATTGTAGTAAATATTAAAAATTAATAAATATTAGTATTAATTAGTAGTAATTGGTAATAATTATTCATAATTAGTAATATATAGTACTAATTAGTACTAATTAGTAATTATTGGTAATAATTAATTATAATTCAGAATAATTAGTAATAATTAGAAATAATTAGGAATAATTATGAATAATTATTTATAATTAATAATAATTTGAAATATATATCTATAATTAGCAACAATTAGCAATAATTTTCAATATTAAACAATAATTATTAATAATTTTTAATAATTTGGAATAATTTACAATAATTTGCAATAATTAGTAAGAATTAGAAATAAATAGAAAATAATTGCGATAATTTCCAATACTTTTATTCTGAAGGAGTCACATGATGCCTCAAACTCTCAAACATGGGCTGAGAGTCTAGCCTAGAAGAATGATGAGACAAGTTCCCTATGTTTCTATGAGACGACATGGATGTTGGCAACCCAGTATTCCTTCAAGAAGCGTCAAGTAGTTGGTATCGACTCTCTTTTGACTCCTGGGACATATTATTGAACTGCTGCGATGTCGACTCCTAGTTCGAGAGAAGCTCAATGAAATGCATCATCTTATGGATCATATTATCTGGATATGTTTCAAGTTCAAACGAAGCTTATACAATATTTGTAGATGTAGCTGGAAGAGCTGCGTCAGCAGCATGAAGAGGACATGCATTGATGCCAGCAGCAGCAGCCGAAGTAGATGAAGTACATCCACAGTCTGACTCGTAGTTTAGGGATTAAGTTTCCCCCACCATCTCCTCGAGCTCTTTTAGCTCTTCCAGAAGACTATCCCCCCAATTATTTTTTTGTTTTGTTAAAAAAATTTGAATTGAACATATTTTGTAATACGAACTATATATAGTTTTTTTCTGTTATATTTGGTGCGAATAATACATAATTTATTTTTTTCTTTATTGTTTTTAATATTTTTATATTTTTATTTTAATATTAGTATTATATTTTTTAAATATTTTTATTTTACTACTAATAATAATAACAATATTTTATGACATTTATTTGGATAATATTGATAATTTTAATAATTTTTTATTATATTTATTATTTTCATAATATTAATATTATTTTTTCACTATCACAATTGTATTATTTTTTGATTTTATCAAGTATTTGTGATGAGGCCTTTTCCAACGGGGTGCTGTCATAAATATGTTATATATATATATATATATAAATGTTTTTGAGAAGGGTGACTATACAGTCGCAAAAACATTTTTTGCAACGGGCCCATCACAACATGTTTATAACATAAAGCTATTTGTGATGGTCACGTCGTAAATTACTTTCATGATAGGCCTTTCGCAATAGGTTCTTGTATACATAATGTATTTAATCAGAGAGATATTTTTAATGGGACCGCTTCCTGTCACAAGTCATTTTTCTGCGATGGTTCTATTGCAAAAAATATTAGTTGCAATGCTATTTTCTACAACGGGCTATTTTCGATGGGACCCCGTCTCAAAATAGTTATTGCGACGTGATCCCTTTGAAAATAGACTATCTTAAATTACCAAAATTCCAGTAGTATTTGGATTTTACGGACCAAGAATTCCCTAGGCTTTTAATACTCTACGTGAAACATGTTGTAAAAGCTCACATCGAGACTGATCTATTAGAAATGTGGCTAATCAATCCTCGAATGACACTCGACCCATTTTTGTAAGAACGGGACAGACTCGGGGTAAATCCATGTCTCAAGCGATATTTAGTCTTTCAAAATATTTCCTTGTATGAGCTCACTGGTATTGGATAAATTAACGGATGTTTTGTAGTGATACCTTCGGGACGGGATCAGACTCCAACTCTCAACATGAACCATAATAATGATGCACATAAGGTTTATATTATTTCCATTTTAGTCTCTTAAGATTTGAAATGCTCTTTTGATATGTTTAGGTGCACCTGATTGACTTTTGACTTAGACCCCATGTTAATGAACAAGCTTGGGGTATACCTCTTCCTTGTATTACCTTGGTTTCCTAGTTTTTATGTATACATGTATTTGAATTCTTCTAACAGGTATCCATTCAGAATACCGGCTTAGGCTGAAGCAGGTGATTATGTACGAGTATCGTTTGGAAACTAAGTCAAATTATTTATTTCATAACACTTAAATTAATTATCTGAAATCGTTATGTAATGGCACACTGCATTTTTGTTGTTGAATGAAATGGAAGGGTTTAGACACTGTTGGTTCCTGATTACTGGGATTTTATCTCTCTCCCTAATTGTGCATCGTTGACACTAGAGTTGATTACATGCTCTCAGGTATTGACAAGGTGATGTGTGCTTCTTCTGATGAATGATTGTTCATTATTTCATAGGATTAATACTCGGGTAGAGGACCGAGCCATGATCGTGAAGCAATTTTTTTATTTATGAATTTTCTTTTAGTTGGGTATTTGTTTGAGTACTTTTTTTTGTACATACTGTTTAGACATAGATCATGGAATGACAACTTTTTGTGATCTTCAACACATGATTATTACAATCCATTTGGATTATTCATATTAATTCGGATGTAGTTTATTCATTCACATGATTTATCCTATTTATTATATGTTGTTGTTTACTTTGGCTATGATCTTATCTATTATATATAAATTCATAGTCTCCCCACATACACCAAAAGAGACCTCATTGCTAGTCAGCAGCCTCTGGCATTCTGGGAGATGCGCTTGAGGTTATGTGACCTACCGATCGGGCCACTAACATCGTGGTGAGTCGGGTCTGGACATTACAAAGTGGTATTAGAGACAGGTTTTTTCCTTTGACTTCTTTTTTGGGCTATAGAGGAGAATAGGATATAGGGATTTGGGATGTACTCTATGCTTGGATGTAGATAAACCATGTACTGGGGAAAACTCAAATTCCTAGGTTGGGATTGCAGTTATTGATTATGCCAGTAAATGATTATTTAACACCCTGGTATTTTATGAGAATTATTATTTTTAATTTATTTCATATATTTTTTGTACGCTTCACCAATATTATCTTGTTCTAAACACAACAACGTATTATCTTTTAGTATACGCCACACTATTCTTGGCTTGTAATGCACAAAATTTCAAGATAATTTGAATAAAATTCATTTAACACAAAACCAAGTATAGATTTTGATCAATGAATAACTAAAATATATTATGAGTATGTTATACGCAACACCAAATTATGCTTTCTCTACAAAAAACTCGGACATGGCTTACAATACACGCAAGATCGGCCTTCCTCAATAACGTGTGTTGTACGCAATACCGAGTTTCACTAAACAATGATATATTATTATAATATTATGAAAAGGCCCTTATGAATAGTATTAACTGCATTTTTAATTTTATAACATTTTAATTTATCATAAACATTATCTATAATGAGATATGAAATCAATATCAATTTTTCGATAAAAGAAGTATTTTTAAAAAAATGCAGATTTACAGCCTTTTTAGGGCACACCCATTTTAAGTATAATTTTTAAAATATTATAAGTTCAATTTTAAAAAATGATCATCATCTATTGAATCAGGATTTAAAACATTACATTGGATAATATTTTGATATTTTTCTAACAACGTTCTTATTTTGATGAATAGTAAAAAGATGCTAAATTTTACTTAAAAACAACTTTTTTCATCGAGATAATTTATATGGTTATATTATAATTTTAATTTGTTTCAAAATATAAATAGAATATATTTTTAAAATTTAATATAATATATGTCATTAGAATCAATTTTACTTTTAATTTATAGGTAAAAACATTTCAATATTTGACAATGATTTATTATTAAAACATGTTTTATTGACAATAGGATTAATTTTAAATTAGTTACTAAATATTATTTGTATAGAATATTGAAAAATGGATTCCATATTTGGATTCAATGGGTCCAGATTATGTTAATAGGTTACTTTTATTTTTTGGATGTTATGAATAGTAACTACAGTAATTTTCATTTACTACAGGTAAAGATAAATTGGGTAATTAAGGGTAAAATTTAGATAATAAAATTATACTAAGACCTAAAAAAAATAATTGGATGATTTAAAGTCGACCCATATAACATAATGGTTTAAATATATCCATTCCATGGAATTTTGACCTTGAAAATGATATAAATATTATTAAAACCAATGAAAGTTACAGCTTTTCACTCTCTTATATATTATAAGTGTAACAATTTAATTTACTAATAAACATAATAAAACGTCGAATATAAATAGCCTCTAGAAAGGTAATAAAATTAGCTACATCATGGGAATTATTTATAATTTTTAGTAATTACATAATTATCATTAATGGTGACACATTAGTGATGTAGAAATTTCATATTTTGTGAAAAATCAATAATACAATTTTTTATAAAACTAATAGTAACCATAAAAGGCACAAACAACTAACCAAAACATATTGTTCGTGTATATGTAAACCATAATCATACCATGGGTGAATATTTGACCATTCATAGCATTATAAAATTGATTAATAAACTTATCATATTTTATTTTAAATGATGTCAAAGTTGTCATCTTCATAATTTAATAAATATAACAATTTATATGTTTTTATTTGAAGATGATAAATTCGATTAAAAATATTATTATGGAATATATTTTCTTATTAGAAGAATTTTATTTTATTTTATATTTTTATGCAAAAATATGTATATTAAATAATTATAGAAAAATGTTGTATTAATTATTTTATTAAGAAAAATATCAAATCAAGGGTTTTAAAAATATTAAAATAAATGTTATATGAAAAAATTAATGTGCTCCATGAATTTTTTAGATGGATATGACAATTTAGGAATCAATTAAATATTTTGGTTCAAATATATCTTCTCATTGGATTTAATTTATAGTCAAATAATTGAATAGTGTCAAAATTGACACTATTGATATTTTATAAAAATAACAAATTATTAAATTGTTTAAAAATTAGAAAAATATTTAAAAATTACAAATTGAAAATTAAATGTTCAAAAATGTAATAATGTATCTAATTATTAAAATTTTCAAAATATAAGTAATTATTTATAACAATTTATAATTTATAATATTATTACAACAAATAAAAATAAATAGATTAAATAAGGATAAATGAAGTAGATAAGGTTTAAATTAAATTCCCAAAATTTCTAAATTTTATTGGCTGATGAGATTACAACCATATATCATCTCAAAATCGAATGTGATTCATTTTGTAATTTTTTATGTGGGGTTAGAGTTTATTATAAATTAATACTTTATAGGTTTCCAAAAGTGACCCTCTCCTCTCTTATAAAAGTGAACCTCCTACCTCGCCTTCTCACACCACTTAGAGCCTTCATTATTGACCAACCCCTACCCATTTCACTCCTCCACTTCCCTAAAAACATACCAGAGGACTTGGTATTCTTCAAAGACCATATTTAGTGCCCTAAGAGGTGGTTTAGAAGAGGCGTTCCGAAGAAGTGGAGTTTCAGACACGTATGGAATAAATTGGACATGAGGTAAGGGATAATTATTCCAATCTCGTTCTTATTCGGGATTGTTTCTTCATATGTACATACTAGGGTTATATTTATCATACATGTCCATGGTTTATATGAATTTTTTTCATAAATTTATTACTATTATTACATGTATATATAATGTCGTGTATACCTCTTTTTTTGACATTTACTGTGTGGTATGGAAGGAATATTTCATTTGGTAACCATATGAGGTACATTTTGGCTTTTCCAAAAAAAAGTATGAGAATATTGATTTTTCTATCTTATACATCATGAACGGTTTTTTACTATTTTACATTGCATTATTTTCATGATGCTTAATCTACATGATTTAATGATTATTTTCAAAAAAACCATTACCTTTAAAATGGCATGGCATTCTGTTAAAAAAAGTAATTATGAATAAGAAAGGATATTTTTCTCAAGAATTAAATTCAAGTTTTTTATGAAGATTATTATCCATTGAAGAGGACATTATTTAGTATGATTATGTTTCAAGTATAATTTCTCTCTTATTTATATGGTTTGATTTTTCTTATGATTAAATGATATCCATTTTTTATATGTATTATGTTATGATGAGATGATGTTTATGAAACCCATTTTATTCTTTGGGTTATGATTAATTATTTCTTTTTATTTTGTTGTAGACATAAAAATGTTTTCATTATAAGATAGGTGGGACCTATATCTACCTCTAATGAATTCGAAAATGACTTCTATCATATGAGATAGTCATGGCTAGAATAGCAAGTAATATTTGGTTCAGTAATACAGGGCTGGAAAAGAAAGTAAACTTGGTTCAGTAATGGAATTTGTCCACTATGATGGTTTTGGAAGGAATGCCTTGGAGACTATGGAAATAATATCATTTTCTTAATGGTTCTCCACAATTTCACATTTTATTTTATCATGATTAATGTTCTTTTATGATTATTCCTTTTGAACTACCAATATTTATTTCATTGCTCACGATTTTGATGTTTTATGTTCATGTTTTTATGTTCAATGTTTATGGATTGTTTTTAAGTTATCCATGATTACCCTTACTGAGAAAATTAGCTCAGACTTTTTATGTTTCCTTTTCCCTAGGATATAAATAAATCATTTAGGTAAGAAAAAAAGGGGAATATCATTATGGGAGCTATTGATGATCTTTCACTACGATTAGAAGATTATGTTTCGAGTTTCCAAAGACACTAAACTAATACGGTCATTGGGTGTCTGTTTTTGTCATGTATTAATTTTAAGACAAAAGTAATGTAATTTCCATGTATGTCAATCTTGGGTCACTATAGTTGGTATCAGAGGGAAGGTTTATTTAACATTTGGAAACTAGGATGCGAAAACTTTAGTGAGATCCCTAGAGATATTTCTGAGATATGTCTAGGGATGTCCCTATGGTTTAGTATAACTATAATTTAAAGTCCATGAATTATGTTGTTGATCATGAATAACCTATTGTGAACCTAATGTGTCATGGATTAATGAATGTGTGATTATTTAGACTTCTTATAATTATATGGTTCCTCGTTATTTTAACTGTTTCTTACACCATGGTTTTTGGTTTTTGTCAATGGAGGGAACCGGAATGAATGAGGTCAATATTGAATCCTATGGACAAATTGGTGACTATGAGAAATGAAATTGTGTAATGACTAGAATGATAGATATAATGATTATTCCGAATTAGTCATCGTGATATATTATTAAGAAGGTGAACATTAGTGGCATTCCTAATTCATCAAATTAGAGGAAGATGTACTTTTATGAATTTTCTCATGGTGAGGAGCATAGATTAAGGAAGATTTGTATTAATAAATAAGGGAAGAATAACCATGAAGAATACATTAAATGGAGGGGAAGATGTTATCTGTGTGGGGAGAATGGTCTTAGGGTGACAGACTATTATGGAGTTCAATGTAATATCTATGGAGAACATGGGCATTACCGAACTCAATGCCCTGACCATAGGGGTTAATTTTAAATCAAGGATGGACTTATTCCATGACAATCATTGATGAGGATGGATTGATGTTTTTATGTATAGGTATTCAATTATAATGTCATTGAGGAACTTTTATGGTATATTGGAATATCTTTGTATTTTTCCTTTGTGGTTTTCCATAAGAATCTGGTACTGTTATCCATGAAATGTGATTGAATTATTTTCGGAAAGAAGATGATATGTACAAAATGAAGTGATAAAGAGAAAATAATATGTACGACAATATTAATGAGCTCATGACTGATATAAGGACAAAGTGACATCATGGTTTCAGTATATAGAAATTTTGGGATTTTGGTATGTGGAAAGAGTGAACTATTGATATCATTAATGTTTTCACTACAGTTATATTGTAATTAATGTTTCATGAAAATACATGATTAAGGTATTCACATTTTTGTAATGAGACCAACAAGATATATCTTATGATATATGAGGGATAAATGATGGTATTCACATGCTTAGTAGATTACATTTCTAGTAATCATTTTCTTTTTACTATGAGATTAAACATACGTATTTTAGATAATCCTAAAGGATGGAATGGATTAAGTTGGACATTATATATTATTATGTATATCTAAAACGTTTTTATAGAATGTTATAATAGTTTATATTTAAAAAAAGGAAAACATGTAGGATGAATGACAACTCGTCGCGTCAGACAAAGTTGCAGGATTCGAAACCACAACTGATGTCTGACAGGCCTTTATCACTTACCACTGGGCTACCAGAAGTCCCTAGTTAGTATAGACTATTATTATTTTATTAAGAGGTATGATAGATGAAGTATAACTCAAATTTTGGAACCATATAAAATTTATCTCACCATTAGATGGACTTATGTATATAACATATGCTAAACTTATGTTTCAGACACACGGAATGATCTATCATTCTATCACATGATTTGTTAACACTTCATGTAAGATAAATTCAACATCATTTCTTTATGAGATTAAGTGGAAATTGGTTAAGCCACAAACAACATTGAGATTTTACAAAAATCAAGTATGTATTTCTTTTAATTAAAAAATTCTTCAACATTAGGTAAATGTTCTTGAAAACCAAAAATTTTGTCCTAGGGCCTTCATATTTGATGAATCACATAGTACCTTTAATCCTCATAAATTTATGGCTTTTTGATTTTTGTCTTTTTCATAGCCATGTTCTCTACCAATCTTCATCAAAACATTATGGTTAGATTTATATTCCATATCTATATTTTCATCTATATTCTCCGATGTGGAAACCTGATGATGAGTTATTTGGGTATCCATTATTTTTATAACATTTCATTATAAAATTATGTTTTAGTATTCCTTTTTAGGATGTGGGTTTCATTGAAAGAAACTTTCATATATATAACTATTTATAACCTCGATAAATATCGAGGGCGAAATCCATTTTAAGTGGTGTAGAATGTAGCACCATGATATTTTCTAAGAAATATTCCATTTAATTTCATTTATGTCTTTTGTTGTAAGCTTAACCAAGATCAGCTTGCACTATACGCAACACTGTATTAGCATTTAGTATACGTCACACTATTCTTGGCTTCTAATGCACACAATTTCATGTTCCTTCAAATAAAATTCATTTTACACTACACCAGGTATAGATTTTGATCAATGATTAAATGAACTATATTTTGAGTATGTTATACGCAACACCAAAGGAAGAATTCTCTACACACATCCCTGACATGGATTGTATTACACACTAGAGAAACCATCCTCAATAACATGTGTTGTATGCAACAACGAGTTTCACTAAACAATGCTATATTATTATAATATTATGTACTAACCCTTATGAATATTATTAACCAAATTATGAATTTTATAACATTATAATTTTTCTTAAAAATTTTCTAGAATGATATATGAAATCAAAATTATTTATTTTATAAAATATGTATTTTTCAAAAAAATAATTTTTAAAGCCTTTTGATGGAACAACCATTTTAAATATAATTTTTTACCAGTTTATAAGTTCAAATTTAAAAACTAAACATCTAATTTTTAGTCATTATATAATTATTTACATTGGATAACATTTTTATATTTTTCTAAAAGCGTTATAATTTTGATGAATTGTAAAAAGATGCTAAATTTTAATTAAAAAAATCTTCTTTCATCATGATAATTTATTTGGTTAAATTAAAATAGTGAACTATTTTAATATATAAATATAATATATTTTTACAATTTAATATAATGTATTTCTTTATGATTAATTTTAAATTTAATTCATCGGTAAAAACATTTCAATATTTGACAATGATTTAAATTTTAAAACCCGTTTTATTAAAAATGAGATTAATTTAAAATTAATTTATTAAAATTATTTTTTTAGAATTTTAGAAAATGGATTCCATATTTCAATTCCGTGGGTTGAAATTATTTTAATTGGTTACTTTTTTTTGATATTATGAATAGTAACTTTGGTAATTTTTATTTACTATAATTTAATCTAAATAGGGTAATTAAGGCTAAAATTAATATTATAATATTATCCTATGTTCTGCCAACATTTTATTGGATGAATAAAAGTTGACCCATACCACTTAAGGGTCAGAATATTTTTATTTCATGGACTTTGGACCATGAAAATGAGATAATTATTATTAAAAGCAATGAAAGTGACAACATGTCACTCTCTTATATCTTATAAGTGTAATAATTTTAATTTAGTGATAATACTCAAAAAACATCAAATATATATAGTCTATATAAAGATAATAAAATTATCTACATCAATAGAATTTATTTATAATTTTTAAGGATTAAATAATAATCATTATTGGTTACATAGTAGTGATGAAAAAAAAATTATTTAGTGACAAATCAATAATATAGTTTTTATTTAACTAATAGTGACCATAAAAGGGACAGACACTTGAACAAAACATATTGGTCATGTACATGTAAACTATAAGAATCCAATGGTCTAATATTTTACTATTTGGAGCCTTATAAAAGCGATTATGAAACTTCTCTTATTTTATTTTAAATGATGTGAAGGTTGTTAGCTTCATAATTTAATAAATAAAACAATTTAAATGTTTTTATTTTAAGATGATAAATTCGATTAAAAGTATAATTATGGAAGATATTAGTTTTATTAGAATCAAAGTATTTTATTTTAAATTTTTATGCAAAAAGATTTATATTAAATAATTTTACAAAAATGTACTAGTAATTATTTTATTAAGAAAAATATCTAATAAATGGTTTTAAAAATATTAGAATTAATTTTATATGAAGAAATTAATTTGTTACATTAAATTTTTAGATTAATATGACAAGTAATGAATCTATTAACTATTTAGGTTCGAACATATCTTTTGTGTCGATTTAATTTAAATTCAAATAATTGAATAGTGTCAAAATTGACACTATATATATTTTATAAAAATAACTTGTTATTAAATTGTTTAATTTTCCCAAAAAAATTTAAAAATTACAAATTGTAAATTATATGGTCTAAAATGTAATAATGTATCGTATTATGGAAAATTTCCAAGACATAAGTAATTATTTATAACAATTTAAATTTTATAATATTATTACCACAATTAAAATTAAATTGATTAAATAAGGATAAGTCATGTTGATAAGGTTTAAAATAAATTCCCAACATGTCTAAATTTTATTGTCAGATGATATTACAACCCTATCTCATATCATCTTTGAATTTGAGTAATTTTGGAAATTTTTATGTGGGGTTTGAGTTTATTATGAATTAATATTTTAGCATTTTAAAAATGTGCCCCTATCCTCTCTTATAAAAGGGCACCTCCACCCTCTACATCTCACACCACATTGAGCCTTCATGCTCATCCAACCCTTACCCATTACTCTCCTCCACTTCTCTAGAAACATAATAGAGGTCATGGTCTTCATCAAAGACCATATTTAGTTCTCAATGAGGAGGTTTAGATGAGGCGTGTCGAAGAAGAGGAGTTTCAGACAGATTTGGAAGAAATTGGACATAATGTAAGGGATAATTATTCCAATCTCATTATTGTTTGTGATTTTTTATTCATAATTACATACTGGGGTCATATTCACCATCCATACCCATGTTTTATAAAAAAAATCAAAATGTTATTACTCTTTTTCTATATATGTTTAATGTCATGTTTACCTATTTTTTCAATTTTACTATGTGGTGTGGATAGAATATTTAATTTTTTAACCATATGTTGTACTTTTTAACATTTTCAAAAAAAGTATGAGAAAATTGATTTTTATAACTCATACGGCATGAATTTTTTTTACAGTTTTATAGCGCCTTATTTTTATTATGATTACTCTGCAATATTTCATGTTTATTTTCAAAAAAATCATTATAATTTAAAATTTCATTGCATTTTGGAAATATAACGTAATTTTTAAGAAGAAAGGATATTTTCCTCAATAATTTATTTCAAGTGTTTTATCAAGACTATTATCCATCTAAGATGACATTATTTAGTATGTTTATGTTTCAAGTATAATGCCTCTATTATTTACATGGTTTGATTTTTCTTATGAAGAAATGAAATCCATTTGTTTTATATGTATTATGTTATTATGGGATGATGTTTATAATACCCATTTTATACATTGGTTTGTGATGAATGATTTCTTTTTATTTTGTGGAACATGTAAGAATGATTTCATTATGATATGGGTGGGACCTATATCTCCCTCCAATGCATTGGGTAATAATTTATATCTCATGAGATAAACATGGCTGGAACGACAAGTAAAATCCAGTTCATTAATACAGGGCTAGAACGAAAAGTAATCCTTGTTTAGTAATGGACATTGTCCAGTATGATGGTCTTGGTAGCAATGCCTCCACTACTATAGAAATCATATCATGTGCTTAATGGTTTTCCAAAATTATATGTTTATTTTACCATGATTAATGTTCCTTTATGATCTATGCCTTATGTACCACCAAGATTTATGTCATTGCTCCTGATTTTGATATTTTATATTCATATATTTAAGTTCAATGTTTATGTATTAATTTTTATGTTCTCCATGTTTCACTTTACTGTGAATTTGTGGTCACCCTTTTTATTTTTTCTTTTCCCCATGATATAAATAAATATTCCAGGTATGATAATAAAAAGGGGATGATCTTAATGGGAGATGTGGAATATATTTCACTATGACTAGAAGATTATGTTCTGAGTTTCCAAAGAAACTAAACTAATACGGTCTTTGGGTGTCTGTTTTTGTCATTAATTTTTTTATTAAAAATTAATGTAATTTCCTTGTATGTCAAGCTTTGTTATATACAGTTCATAAGATTTCACTGTTAGATGACATAATTTTATTGCATTGTTATTTTTTTGGCATTGTTGAAATAATGGGTTTACCATTGCACCCTGATGATACTAGGTCAATAAATTCCATGAATCATAATAGGAACTATAGGATTTTAATTCCATGAATATTCCCATTCAATACCTACTTTTAATGTGCATTGGCATGTTTTCAAGTGAGTGTTGTTGTGCCTAGTGGTAAAATTTTGAAATGAAACTTGATTGAATATAATGTTGTCATAGCTTGTTAGATTTTATCCTGACATAACCGAGGATTGGACTATAGAAATCATTTATTAATCATTTCAAGTTATCATTTCCAAATCCAAACCTAGCTCTATAAGTGGGTTTTTGGGTTGTCTTGTGATCATATGCTGGCTATGTACCTATCCAATTTTTTACCATACTTTTTTTCTTAACATCATTATTCCTTTTCAAATGGTGTGTGTTTGGATTTTTTAGAAATATTCCACCATGACATCATTATGTTGTGCCTCAGGAGAGTGGCAATGAGCACATTCCAGAGATGGTGGGTCCGGAATCACTAGTGGTACCTCTCATAGATCCTCATGTGGATCAACCTCCTATTGATCTTAAGAGGGACAATAGTGCTTAGTTCAGGGATAGTCTCATTAGGTTTATGTAGTTAGTTTAGAATATCCCCAGATCTGCCCCGTCTTTGTAAGACCTCATGTGGGACTGTCGATAGCAACATACTCCCACATTCTCGGGGACTGGTGGCCCTCCTGTTTTATAGTCCTTGATAGAAGCTATACCATCTATCTTTGATAACCTCAAGAGGCTTTCAGAGCGAAGGGTCAATATTACAGTATACAAGCTCCATGACTACGCCAAGAACTGGTGGGACATTGTTTCTCAGGATGAGCAGACCAGTGACATGCCTTTGAATGACTTCCAAGCAGCCTTCTACAATCACACCTTCCCCTAGATGCTGATAGATGATCATGTGTGGGAGTTTCTACATCTTCAGTAGGGATATATGACTGTGTTAGAGTATTCTACTTGTTTCGTAGATAATCAACATTTTCCCCATCTTTGAGTGGAAACGTGATGACTACTGTGAGGTATTTTCTGGAAGGACTTGAGTACACTATACACTCGTAGGTCAATGCCTTCCGTTTGAACTCTATCAAAGATATCATAAATCAGGCTCTGATTAAAGATAGAAATGCCTGGGAATCAATACCAGTGAGCCAGGGTGGTTCAGTTCGAGACATGGTGATGGATCATCTGGTAGAAGGAAAAAATATTTTGAAAGTGCACATGGTGTAAATCCTTGACAAACTGCTCATCTTGATAGGTTTTTCACATGTTATTATTGACACAGAGATGGTCACAAGAATCCACAGTGCATAAGAGATCCAATGTAGTCACAGACTTGAGGCAAGATGGGTCACTTCCGGTGTTTCTTCCATTCCTTCTCTTCAGCATCTAGTGGTATAGGATCGGTACTACACCTCCATCATGTATGGGATCTATCACTCCACAGCAGGCTGAATGTTCTTTTACCACCAGAAAATCAGGTCGGGGATATAGTGGAGGTCTTTGTTGAGAAAATCTAGTTCTAGACTGTCATCATTAGTAGAGTGGGACTACTCATGCCATCCAGGAAGTGTATCAGGTTCGTTGATCATGTCTCCTATACACAGTGCAATCGGTACTGAAGAAACAAAGTTAGGACCATCAACAGTGAGAGTTACTATTCCAGTATCATCTACCTTAGTTTCACTACTTTTTGATACTGGTGCATCACACTCCATCATATATGCTGCTATTGTTGAATGTCATGGTTTTCAAATTGAGTACCATTATGGAGACAAGTATCGCGAAAGTCCTATTGGAATCATTTCAGAGGGAATATTCCAGTGCCAGGAGTACCCCTCCAAGATAGGTGGGTTCCATTTTGATTTAAATTTCTTTATCATCGACATTTCTAGAATTGAGGTCATTCTTAGTATGAACTGGATTGCTCCTTATCATGCTCAAGTAGATTTCTATCACTATCGGGTGTCATTCACATCTCCTTCGGTTGAAAAATATCTGTACAATGGAAAATGGGATATGCGGACAGACCAAGCTAAGCGTAAATATGCAGGGTTGGGCAGAGTGACAGTTTAGATTGCATGTTAATTCATGAGTGACTAGGGAACACAGCAAGTGGAATTCACTCCAGTGGTGGATCATTTCTGGGATGTTTTCCCAAAATATTTCTCTGAAATACATCCTATGAGGGACGTGGAGTTCATAATCGAGCTCATAGATGGTACGAAACCAGTGTCGATTCATCCTTATAGGATGGAACCAACAGAGCTACATGAACTAAAAAAGTAGCTTGAAGCCCTTGAGGATAAGGGTTTCATCAGACCTAGTACATTGTTGTGGGGTTCAATTATCCTTTTTTCCACGAAGTTAAAAAATACCCTTAGGTTATGCGTGAATTTTTGTCAACTCCACCTACTCATGGAAATGAATCGATATACATTTCCTTGTACAAATGTTCTTTTTTACTAGTTTTGGGGAGAAAATATTTTCACAACGATGGATAGATGGTCAGGATATCACCATGTTTGTGTGTGGCAATATGACAAACCACGTACAGAATTATGAAGATGTTATGGCTTGTACGAGTATCTGGTTATGCCATTCGTCCTCACAAATGATTTGGAAGTCCTCATGGCTCTGATGAACCTGGTTTTTAATCCATATCTTGAATCCATTGTAGTATCCTTTGTTGATGAATCCTTAGGGTATATGTGTTCCAGACACGACCGTGAAAACCATCTTGAGAACGTGCTGAGTACACTGAGAGAGAACCAGCTATACACTATGCTCAGTAAATTCCACTTCTGGATTGATAAGGTACACATCTTGGGTCATATTAAATCTGAATCAGGGGTATCAATTTTCCTAGAAACGTTGAGAGATGTGGATTAATGTGAGGATTCCCGGACTGTCTTCAACATCCGTAATTTCGTGGGGATTTATAGCTATTAGAGGCATTTCATCCAGGATTTATCCCACTTAGTAGAGCCTCTTACGACACTAATTAAGAAATATGTACAGTTTATCTGGTCATAAGCATGTGAAAAAATAATTTTTGGGGTTAAAAAGAAGACTAAACTCAGCCCAATCCAGATTCTACCGAATATTAGTAAGAGCTATACAGTTTATTATGATTCTATAGGAATCAGACTACGTGTAGTTTTAATACAGGGTGATTGAGTCGTGGCATATGAATCCCACCAGCTGAGAACATACGAGAAGAACAATCATAAACATGTCCATGAGTATCGAGATGTGGTTCACTCTCTACGTGGCTAAAGAAACTATTTGTTGGGTGTGAGATTAATTGTTTACACAGATCATAAATGCTGGAAATATAGCTCCACTCAGCGAGACATTAACTTAAGGAATCATATTTGGGTTGAATACTTATAGTCATTAGATTTTGAGCTTGCTTATACCCATGGTAATGGAAATGTTTTGGTAGATGCTTTATGTCGTAAGACAGAGAAACATGATGTATAGGTAGCCAGCAATGAGTGGTAGATGATGACTTGTTTTCAGAGATGCATCTAGAGGTTCAGGAGGAGAGTAGACAACTAGTTCAAGCATAAATTATAGTGACGTCCCCTATTCTAGAGATAGTCCACAAGGAACAATTGACTAGTCCTAAGGGGCTCATTTTGAGGGAAAGAATTGGAGGATAGAACACACCTCCTAGTTGGGTTGTTGATAGTAGTGAAACTCCCATTTATCGTGTTCATGTAAGGGTACCATCAAGTATACGAGAAGAAATGATAAAAGAATTTCACACCTCCATCTGGGCAGTTCATCTTGGGCTGACGAAGATGTACAGATACATGTGTTGATTGTATAGGTGTCCTGGAATGAAAAAGAACATAGAAGGTTTTAATCACTCTGTGCTAAACCTAGAAACATGGGAAGGCAGAGCACCAACGATCTCTTGGACTTGTAGAACCTCTATCCATTCCGGAATGGAAATGGAATGACATCACTGTGGATTTTGTTACAGGCTCTCCATGAACTCCTCGAGGTAGTGAAGCAGTATGGTTGGTTGTAGATAGGTCGACCAAGGTTGCCCACTTCTGGAATATATAAGAGACCTTTACGATTGATGAGTTCAGAAGGCTATATATCTGGCAATTGTGTTACTTCATAGTGTACCTCATCCTATTTTCTCAGACATGAATGCCTGATTTACATCATGGTTCTAGAATGTGTTGAAAAAGGAAATGGGTTCACAGGTACTTCTATTTATTGCAAATCACCCTCAGACCGATGGACAGTCTGAGAGAACTATATGAGTATTAGAAGATATGTTACGGGCATGTATCCTTGATTTTGGATGTTCCTTGGATAATATTTTACCTCTTGTTGTGTTTACCTATAATAACTGCTTCCGGGTGACAATTTAAATAGCCCTTTATGAGGCCATCTATTGTTGACCACGTCATTCACCATTACGTGGGATCGAAGTAGGTGAAACAACCCTATTGGGTCCTCATCTTGTTCAATAGAATTATAAGCAAGATCAGCTGATTCTGAAGCATATGACTATAGCTCTATCCAAATAGAAGTCTTATACCAATTGTGGTCGCAGACCTCTGGAGTTCGAGGTGGGATAATTTTTATTTCTCTATGTTTCTCCAAGCATGCGTCACAGGAGGATCAGGAGATAGGGAAATTTGCCACCGAGATACGTCGAGTCATTCGAGGTAGTAGAGAGAGTATTCCCAGTAGCCTATCATTTACTGCTCCCTCAGAGGTACCATTCCATGTACGATATTTTCAATGTATCTTACCTCCTAAAATATTATACATACCTGTCTCATTATTTTTACCCTGACAACATCGAGCTTGACGCTGATGTAACTTTTGCGGAGCACCCGATATGGATTGTGGACCGTAGCATGAAGGTCCTTCGGGGAAAATCATTCCCTAAGTTATGGGTGTTGTGGAAAAATAGATTCATTTAGGATGGGACCTGGGAGTGAGAGATGGATGTAAATGATTAGTGGATGGAACTTTTCTCTGGAAACATTCAAATACCCTTGGAAGGGCTACTCGAGGATAAGTTTTCTTAAGGAGGGGAAGTTATAACATTCCCACCATAATCTGGTACGAAATGTTTTTATTTATTAATATTGAATTCAATAAATGACCCAGGGCATTCATTTGTACACCTGGATGTGGGTCCCGTGAATATTTTTAATTAATTTAAATAACTACAGACTTTTTATGAAAAATGTCATGTCGTGCTTCATCATGGTGTTCAGGATTGAAATAATTAACCAATGGATAAAAAATTATAATAAGAGATTTAAAAAATATTTAAAAGAAATCAATAATGGATAGGAAAATAAATTTTGAAATAAAACAAAAAGGGAATTACGGGATAAATAAAAATAACTAAAATTGGATATTTTCCTTTGTAATAATTTTTTTTTGTTTTTCTTTTCCATCCTATTATCCTATTTTATTTTTTATTTTATTTTCACGTTTCCTTTTGTTTTATTTTTCCCTAATTTTTTTCTTTTCTTTTTCATTTTATTTATTTCTTTTTTTTCCGCTACTCTCTTCCTCTCCCCTCTTCATGTTGCACCCCCACTCCTCCTAGGTGGCACACCCCTCTCCTACTCATCGGAAAAACGTAGCTCCTACGTCCATTGTCTAATTCCATCATCATCAAAAGCACAGAAAACATTAGGGAAATGATAACCTTGAACAAGTATAATCATACAATTTTTTTGAGTGATCTATGCGCAGTTCATCGTGGAATATTTTTACACAATTTTGGGGTTTTTCTAAAATCCTCAGTTTTCATTTGTTTTAGGTCAAATGAAATCCTACCATGGATATTAAAGTCATTTATGACTTCAATGTAGGGTGCCTACTCACTTTCCCTCAGTTTCTTTTCAGTTTATAAAAACACATCGTTGTGTCGTTAGGCGATGCATACCAGCATTGTTAAAATTCACCCAATTTAATTACTTTAATTATTTTTCCTATTTGTTTCACCCTTAATTATCTTACGTTAAATTGTTTGAATTGTTGCAACATGGTCGGAAACCCCTTTGGGCATTCTAACATGGTCTATGTATTTTTTTGATTAGTGGGTTTATAGTTTGATTAATTGAAGGTCTCATGAATCCCCTTTTTATTGTAATTAAATTTAATAAATAGTTTTACGTCAACATGAACATGAATTGTTGGATCATTGGTAATTGTTTTTCTATACTGATAATTTATTTAAAATATTTCATTATCTATTGATGTTGATACGGTATATTGCCTTATTATGTTGTCATGTTCTCATGTTTAATTTATACCTTTTGATTCATAGATTTATGTAGTTAGTTTCCAAGTTGTGATTTTATATGCTAATTAGGTCATAACTACTACTGTTAAAATGATAATTAAATTTAGGGTGGGGAGAGGAGGTGGGTCCCTTATTAAGTTATACACTTAGACCCTTTGTTCCTGACTGTTACCATTACGCACCGGGGGGTTGTGACTTTCACTATTGGAAAACCCTTTTTGCGACGGGTTATTTGCGACGGAAATAAATCCCCTCCCAAATAGTACATCTAATAGGTTATTTGCGACGAGGAAATCTACCTGTCACAAATAACCACTTATTTGAGACAGGAATATGTTACCCATCCCAAAAACGTACGCACAGATTGGCGTGGTTTGTGTGAAAAACCATACGAATGGGTATTTGGGGACAGGTAGGCACTGTGCGTTGCAAATAACCGGCGGTGGTAGAAACCTATTTTCGATGAGATGCTATCTGGTCACAAATAGTGGGTTGGCAGGTTTCCTTTTGTGACGTGACCCGTCACAAATAATCTTTTCACTACCGACCATAATTAATGCGACCGAAGATATCTGGGATGAGCCCCGTCGCTAAAATTACTATTTTCAATGGGATTACCATCACAAATTGTCATGACGAAACTAATCTTACTTATATATACACCTATCCATTTTTTCTTCTCTCCTCCTAAATTCCATTCTCCTCTTATTCTGTAAACTCTAATTTTTGAGTGAAACTTTTTGTGAGTTATTTTTTTACGATGAAGTTGTGAAGCCACCTACAATTATAAGAGATCAAGTTTAAAGGTATTTATGTTTTATTTAATTTAGTATTTATTTCATTTCATTCTATTATTTTTAATTATTGTGGATTAGTTGTAATTATGTTTGATTTAAATTGATTTTTAATCAGTATTTATTTGTAATAATAAAATTAAATAATTAGTACTAATTCTTAGTAATTAGTTACAATTTATAATTATTAACGATAATTAGTAATGTATATAAATAATTATCAGTAATTAGTAATTAGTAGTTGTATTTTGAAATAATTAATAGTAATTACCAAAAATTTGTAATAATTAGAAATAAATAGTAATAATTAGGAAACAAATATTACTAAATATTTACAATTATTAATAAATAGTGATAATTAGTAATAATAAGTAATAAATAATTATAAATAATAATAAATACTAATAAATAGAAATAAATACTGATAAATACTAATAAATTTTAATAAATACTAATAAATAATAATAATTACTTTTAAATAGTAAAAAAATACTAATAAATAGTAATAAATACTAATAAATACTAATAATTAGTAATTAATACTAAAAATTTTCATAAATACTAATAATTAGTATTAAATACAAATAAATAGTAATAAACACGAATAAATTGAAATAAGTACTAAACAATTGTAATAAATACTAATAAATAGAAATAAATATAAATATATACAAATAATTAGTAAAAAATAGTAAAAATTTGAAATAAATATTAATAACTAGTAATAAATACTACTACTTTGTAATAAGTAACAATAAATAGTAATAACTACTAATAAATTGTATTAAATACTAATAAATAGTAATTATTACAAATAAATAATAACAAATACAAATATATAGTAATAATTATTAATAAATAGTAATAATTAGAAACAAATACTAATAATTAGTAATTAATTATAATAATTAGTAATATATACTAATAATTAGTAATAAATTCAAATAATTATTAATTAATACTAATATATATTAATAAATACTACTAATTACTAAAAATAGTAATAAAAAGTAATAAATACTAATATATAGTAATATCTAGTAATAAGTAGTAATAAATAGAAATAAATAGTCATGAATAGTAATAAATAGTAATGCATATTAATAAGTACTAAAAATTAATAATAATTAGTACTAATTAGTAATAATTAGTGATAATTAGTAATAATTAGTGATAATTAGTAATAATTAGAAATAATTATTAATAATTAGTAATAATTAGTAATAATTATTAATAATTAGAAATAATTAGTAATAAATATCAATAATTACCAATAATTAGAAATAATTAGCAATAATTAACATTAATTAGAAATATTTAGAAATAATTACCAGTAAATAGAAATATTTTGTTATAATTTGCAATAATTCACAATAATTAGAATTAATTAGAGTTAATTAGCAATAATTAGAAATAATTTGAAATAATTTAAAATAATTTGAAATAATTTTCAATAATTAGAAATAATTTGAAATAATTTAAAATAATTTGAAATAATTTTCAATAATTTGAAATTGAATGCTTCATATGAGGCCACGACCTCTCAGACACTGTCTAAGAGTCAGGCCGATACGGTTGATGACACTAGTGCCCACTATTTTATTTGAGGTGGCATGGATGCAGGAGACCAGGTATACCTTAAAGAAGGGCTGAGTAGTTGGCATCAGCTCTTATTTTACTCCTAAGACATATTATAGTACTACTACGATGTCGGTGTTCAGGTCGAGAGGAGTTCATGGAGAGGCATCATCTTCTTTATCAAAATATATGGAGTAGTTTTTAGCTCAAACATATCTTATAGAGTGTTTTCATAAGAAGAAGGATGAGACGCTTCAGTAGCATGAGGAGGAAATGCATCGATGGCAGCTACAGCAGCACGAGCAGATGGAGTAAATGCACCGTCTAACTTGTAGTTTAGGGGTGATGTTTTCTCCAGCATCTCTTCTAGCTCTTCCAGCTCATCCAAAAGACCATCCCTCGAGTAATTGTTCTTTTATTCTGTTAAAAACATTTTAATTGAACAGTTTTTGTAATATGAACTATTTATAGTTTTTGCCTTTTATATTGGTGTGAATATTGAATAAATTATTTTTTTATTTATTATTTTTAATATTATTTTATTTATTATTAGTATTATATTTTTTAATGTTTGTTTATTATACTAATAATAATAATAATATTTTATTAATTTTTTATTCATCTTTTATGAATATTGAGAATTTTAATATATATATAAATTATTTATTTTTTAATAACAATATTTTTTTATAATTCATAACTATATTATTATTTTCATTAATAATTTGTGATGGGGCCTTTTGCGACGGGGTCCCCTCGCATATAGGTTATATATATTTTTAAATGTTTTTGAGATTTGTGAGTTTACCTTTGAAAAAAAATTTCGGGAAAATCACATCACAACAGGATTATATCATAATTCTATTTGTGACGGTACATCCTCCTGTCTCAAATACTTTTTGTGACGGGCTCATCACAACATGATCTTGTATATATAATTTATTTAATCAGAGAGCTATTTGTGATGAGATTTCTTCCCCTTCTATATAGTATTTTTTTAAAAGGGGCCCATCTTTAACGCCTAGACCCTATTTTCCCAAAGTTGGTGCATTAATACATAAATTTGAATGATCACAAATGATCATGTCTCGAAAGCCCAATTACTTTAGTGGCCTTGTAAATACTAGATACATTAATATGTTTTACATTACATTATATAATGAAAAATTACAACAACATAGTCTCCAAATTCCATACTCATATCCTATATAATATCCCTGAAGTTCAATCATAATATACTTATTCACATCATGGGAAAAAACATATAATGTTTTGAGCTCGGATGCTCAGTGAGGATATTAATATAGCATAAACATTCATAAATAAGAATAAAAATTTAAGGAAATGTAAGAATTAAACACAAGACTTTTAAACATGAACATCAGCATAATATGGGAAAGGTAAAATGAAATAATTCAAATTACTTATTCACATGTATAGTATACTAGTTGAATAATAACATGAAATATAAATCTCCACTTTCATAATGATTGAATTCATAATTCCAGACTTCATAACCACATATTTATGGCCTTGTGTGAATACTTCAAATAAGATTTTTTCAAGGCCTAGTTTCGAGACACAACTTTGTATCATCAGACGTACTGATGCATCGATAAACTATGGTGAGCTCCACCCCTAACATACTTAGTCTGATGAATTCCTAATATGAAAAGGTATAAAAATAACATAAACATTCGTTCTAAATCTAACATACAAAATGTCAATACATTATCCATTAAACATAAATGGTATAAAAATAAAACATCCTTAGTCAAATGTATAAGAATATTGTTAATACAATATAAAAGATTTGTATCATAATAAATCAACATAAAATAAGCTTAAAATTAATGAAATGATGTTGACCTAGGTGAAATCAAAACTATTTTTAGAGAAATTCCACATTCTATTTTGAAATCATTTAAAAGTCATATGATTATAAAAGAAAACATTTATTTTGAAGATATTATTATAATCTTGTAAGGGATGATTCGACGATGTTATAACCGTGGAAAATAGTTGCACCTGCCATATAAGATAAAAAACATTCTTACATTAATTTTTTCCAAAAGTTCATTTGGTACATTATTTGTAAAATGATGGGAGGATTCCATTAAATCCATTTTATATAATGTCAAACAAGGGTATAAATGACTTTTACCCATATTATAGTAAATTGTAAAAACGTTTTGGAATACACTTTTATGAAACATGGATGTGGATGATAAAGAGTTCCTAGTAGATACTTATGTAAAAACAACCTCTTATAATAAAGATATTTTGTAATTAACCCTTACCTTGTACTTTTCCTTGGTCGAGGTTAGGTTAACCACATTTTTAAGGGTGAAATAATTGTTGTAAATTTATTGAAGAACCATATACATTAATATGATATCATATATGATATTCTAATATTTATTTGTTAGTGATATTTTAGTATTATCATCGCTTCAAATGTCCACTTATTCGTTTTCCATCATATGATTGGTTACGTAAGCCATGTTTGTTATGGATAAGATGTATTTGATTCATATATAGAATAATATTATGTTCATAAACATTAGTTTTAAACATAAAATTAAATTTATTCTTGAATGATTATGATGTTCAATGAATCTCAGCACATTCGTGGAGACGATAATATGTACGTACGCACGATCAACAATATCATTCTTTTGATATTAAATTTGAATATAAGTGGATGTCATATCATATATAATGAATAATTAGCATTTTCAATTTATTATTTATCTCATTTATACTCATTATTATTCTTATACAAATGATGAATCATTTGAATAATAAACTTCACCCTTACGTGGAGACGGTAATCCATATGTACGCATGTATGGTGACTTTATCATTTATATGATGGATAGAACAATGAATATGGTTGTAAAATTTTAATAATAACATTATAATATATATAATATATTGGATTTATTATTTTAAAATGAAAACAACAAATAACGAGGAAGAGGAAGAAGAAAAGAACATGAAAGAGGTGATGAAATATTTTACACTTCTTCAGGTTCTTCCATTGGATTTGATCACAAGGGATCCAAAGAATGGCTTTCTAACTAACATAATTACACTAGGATGAAGGGAGGATATTTGAGAGTATATTTGGGTAGTTTGTGTCCATGAAAAATGTCTTTTATGGTGTGAATGTGAGAAAAGGGGGAAGTTCCCTTTTAAAAGAGGGTTGAGGGGAAACTTAGAAAAATGAAGAAATATTATTTTATAATAAAATAATTCTCGGTTTATAATGGACCAATAATGAATTATTTAAAGAATAAGGTGGGTATGGGTCAAAATCCTTACAGAAAATATGTTTTATATCGGTTTGGGTAACCATATTAACCATATCATCTATATTTAACTCTTAGTTAAATAATTTGATGTTTACCATATCACTATGTATTTTTATAATTTATAGTTAATAAACATACAATAAACTTCCAAGAGAACCCCAATAAGTTCATTAAGGACATATATAATATTATTAATTCCCTTTGTCCAAGCATTTGATAACTAGGAATATTATATCAACCAACAATATAGTATTTTTTTTAAACACTCAATTATGTCAATTTGGACATAATTTAATAAATGATTTTATTTAAAGTCCTTAAAAAATTATTAATTCTAACTAAATTAATATATTAAATCATTTCATGTCATATTTTCCTATAAAATTAGTTTAATTCATCAAAAGTCTCAAATTACATTTGTTTGGATATTTATAATATTAATTATTTTAATGTTTCATTATTATGGTAATTACTATGTCTTCATTTTGTCATAAATAAATTAAATTATTTAATGTCTAAAAATTATAAATAAAATATAATTATGTAGGAAATATTTTTATCTCTCTAATTATTATTTATAGTCGAATTTTTATTATGTATAACCCTATATAGAAAATGGTTTAGTTATTAAACATTGAATTTAACTCTTTTAACTCTTCATTAAATAAGATAATAATAAATGTCTTAATCTAATTCATGTGGACCAAAGAGAATCATATTTTTTTTCTTGAGGTTGTTTTTGGTCGAATTATACTTATTCAATAGAATTAGTTCATGTGTTAGGGTGATAATAATAACATTTTTACCCTTAATTACCCTATTTACTTTTAACTGTGGTATATAAAAGTAAAATGTTAGTATTCACCAAAAATTTTTTCATCTTATTGAGCCACATTTTTCACACTAATATCAACATTGTCTTTCGAATTTTTTAAATTAAACTCACAGAAGTGGTAAAATTATGATTTATGAGAATTTTCAAATGCTTATAGGAGGTGGGTAAAAGACATTAAACAGTTCAATAAAATTGTATATATCTAACTTATTATAAAATGACTCCAATGAAATGCATTAAAAATATATATGTTTTATGTTTCAATTTTAAACTAAACTAAAATAAAATAAAATTTAATATTATTTAAATAAAAAGTCAGTTTTATCCAATAACGTAGTGTATTTTCACTATTCATCAAAAATTGAATGCTTTTAGAAAAATACCAAAAATTCTCCCTAAACTAATTATGTTATTCCAAATCCCAAAATGAAGTCTATTTTGAAATATAAAATTTATGAAATTTCAAAATTTGGATATTACTATTCATAATGGCTTGTTTTATTGGTAGCATTTTGTTAGACCCTTGATGTTGTGTAAAATGCAAGATAGTGCATTATTCAAAGGGAAATGCGTCATGGATGCTTGGGGTGTTACATTAATCCCTCCTTAAAATATCATTAGACTCAAAATTTCTAAAATACATAGTGTTTATTCATCATAAGTTCTTTGGAATCCCATGTTGCCTCTTCCTTCTTATGGTTTCCCGAAATAACTTTTACCAGACGAGTCATCCAGTTTCTCAGCACTTGTTCTCTTGTATAAAGAATTTTGACAGGAACATCACAATAAGAAAGACCATGTTCTAGTTCAATTTCGTCATATGTGAGTATATGTGTTGGGTCATACATGTATTTTCTCAATAGTGATATGAGGAACACATCATGAAAATTGGAGAGACTTGGAGGCATTGCACAACGATAAGCTACAACTCCAATTTGTTCTAGAAATTCAAAAGGTCTAACGTAATTGGGACGCAATTTACCTTTCTTACTGAAACGTATAACACCCTTCCATGGAGATACCTTCATGAAAACATGGTCTCCTACTAGAAATTCCAAATCCATCATTCGATTATCAACATATCACTTTTGCATACTTTGGGCTACATTATTGTGGGTTTTGATAACCTTAACCTTTCCCATTGTTTCCTAAAAAGTTCTGGGCCTATGAGTTTTCTGTCACCAACATAATTAAAAAATGTTGGTGTGCGATATCTCTTTCCATATAATGATTCTTATGGTTCCATATGAATATTAAAATGAATGCTTTTATTATATGATGGTTCTACCAGAGGAAATTATTCATCCCACATAACTTTAATATAATGTGAGCATGATCTCACCAAGTCATCAATGGTTTGAATAGTCTATTCTGATTGTCCATCAGTTTGAGGGTGGTAGGCTGTGCTAAAATTATGATCTTTATCTAGGTATTTCTGAATACTTTTCCAGAATCTTGATGTGAAATTGGGATCACGATAAAAAAATTGATAAGGGTACTCCATGAAGTCTTAAAAGTTCATTAATATATAGTCTTTCTAGATGTTCAAGTGGTAAATCATCTCTTGTAATAAGAAATTGTGTTGAATTAGTAGAACGATCAATAATGAACCATATTGCATCATTCCATCTAGGAGTCATTGATAGCCCTATGACATAGTACATCATATTATTATCCCATTTCCACTCAGGTATGGGAAGAGGTTTCATGACTCCTCTAAGCTTCTTACTTATAGATTTCACTTGTTGAAAAACCATAAATCATGAAAAAAAATTAGAAATCTCTCTCTTCATGTTGTCCAATAAAAAAACGTTCCTTTAAATCTCTATACATATTAGTGCTACCAGGGTGTATAGAGAAATTGGAGCCATGATCATCATCCAATAATTCCCTTTTTAGACCAGGTTTATCGAAAACACATAGTCTCTTCCCAAATTTCAAAATTCCATCATTATATATGAAGTCACTCAATTTCCCATCATTATATGCTTTAATCTTCTTTTGAAGAACCCCTTCATAAGACTAAAATTTTTTTATCCCTTCTAGTATTGATGGTTTCGTAACCATTTAAAAAAGTATTGATCTTTCACCATCCAAGATTGTTCCCATTCCATTTTCATTAGATCTATGAAAATTGGATCCCTTTCAACATTCATCTTGTTCAAAACTGCACGATCCATTCTTCTCAAAGAATAATCGACCTTATTTTCCATCCTAGAGTGGTATTGTATTGTGAAATCATAATCTTTGGGTAGTTGAAGCCATCTCCTTAGCCTCATGTTGAGTTCTTTTTGTTAGAAAATAAACCTTAAACTCTTGTGATCGGTATATATCTCAAATTTTTCACCGTATAGATAATGTATCCATATCTTCAATGAAATTATTTCAGCTTCTAACTCATCATCGTGGGTAGGATAGTTTTTCTCATGAATTTTTTTCTTTTTTGATGCATATTAAATAACTCTAAAATTCAGAAAAAGGACACAACTGAATCATTTCTTTGATACATCACTATAAATATCAATCCTATAATTTGTCAATGGTAGAGTATATATTCAAGAATTGACTAATCTTCTATCATATTATTCCAAAAATTTGTCACTCTCTTTTTTCAAAAACATTTAACCCATTTATATGTGATCCTGGTTAATCAGTTAGCCAATCAGGGAAAATTCTGGACAAAAATATGATAATAACATGCTAATCCAATGAAATTGTGAACCTCAATTATACTTGTCAGTGTTGTCCATTCATATATTGCCTTGGTCTTTAAAGGATAAACATATATTCCATCCATAGAAACAATATTGCCAATAAAAGAAATATCTTGAAGCATGAATTCACACTATCTAAACATCCTGTATAATTCATTTCTTCTGAGGGTTTTCAGAATGGTGCACTAGTGATTTTCATGATATTCATTGATTTTGGAGTATACTAGGATATCATCAATAAATACCATTAAAAAGTCATCAAGATATTCCATGAAGACTTTGTTAAATAGATTCATGAAAACAGAGGGTGTGTTAGTCATCCCAAAAGGCATTAATGTAAACTCGTAATGCCCATACCTGGTTCGAAATGCTGTTTTCATAATGTCTTGCTTCTTCACATATAAATGATGATATCCAAATCAAAGGAAAATATTTGAAAAATATTTAGCTTCATGAAGTCAGACGAATAAATAATCAAAGTGAGGTAGGGGATACTTGTTCATTATTGTTATAACATTGATCTCCCTATATTTAATGAACATCCTCATAGATCTATATTTTTTTAACAAAAAGTTAAGGGGAACCCCATTTAGAAGCACTAGGGAAAATAAGTCCTGTGTTACTAAATTCCTCTATTTGATTATTTTGTTCCACTCATTCTACAGTGGAAATTATATAAGGGGCCTATTATATGAGCCTTGAACCATGAATTAAATCAATAGAAAACTCAATTTCCCGTTCTGGAGGATTTCCAGGTAAATCCTCTAGAAACACGTCAATATATTCTTGCACAATAGGTAACTCCTTTATTCAAACATTATTTTTCATGTCCCAAATGTTTTTCATTCTCATCCTCCTCAATAACTGAATTTATTAGAGATACAAGGGGTGTATCTTGATAAGAATAAGGTGGTGATGTTTCTAATAAAAAGATATGGTACTCCTTATCATCATAGAAAATTGTAACGTCCTTCTTCTTAAAATAAATTGTCACATCCTGGTCCAAAATCCAATACCTGCCTAAGATTATATCAAATTAAATAATAGGTATGATGATGAGATCAACCAATAAAAAACATTTATATGCCATAATGGGAACTGATTCACAAAACAATGTTGTGATGATACTTCCCTTAGGAGTTCTGAAAGACACCTCCCTTGCTAAGACAAAATTAAAATATCTAAATTTCTTAGAAAACTGTGAAGATATGAAATAATGCGATGATCGAGAATCAAATAATGTTTTTTAGAAACATTAGGAAACTATTAAAGTACCAACCAACACATATTTCATATCTTCAACCTCAGCAGTAGTGATAGCATAAGCATAACCTTGATTTCTTGGCCTTTTCTGAGGTATGTTTTAATTGCGCTTAGGATATTCATTTAGATAATGTCCCCATTATCGACAATTGTATAATTAAACATTTATAGCCACTTTATTTCCCTTTAAATCACAATCTTAGTGTCCTTTTTCACCACAATTTTAAGAGACTCCCATTCCTTTCATGAAGTACAAGAGAATTCTTTCCAAATTTACTATATTATGGATATTCAACCTTTCCCACCATCACCTTATTTCTATTTCCAGAGTGTTCTATAGATATCTTCTTATCTTTCTTTTCTTTAATGTCATAAGGCTTAGAGAATTATTTTTCTGTCTTCATAGCACATGAGACAATATCTGCGTATGTTGTGAAGGATTTTGAGAGTAATTCATGAAAATGAAATGGTTTTAACCCATGAAATAATCGATCAATATAACTTATTTGGTTACGTATATAATCTTCAACATGGCTTTATAACCTGGTAATATGAGCCCCATACTTTATGACATTCTCATCCTCTTTTTTCCTCAAACTCAGAAATTGTCTTTCCATATCCGCTCGATAGTCATGAGGAAACTATTTTTCTACAAAATTATCTTTAAACTCCCTATATTCAATATTTGATACTTCATCATCTTCCTTTTTCTTTTGAATCAATGACCACCATTGATATGCATCTCCTGTGAGCGATAAACTGCCATGAAATTGTTTTCCCTTTCGCTACTACCTAAATCCTGAAATAATTTATCTAAAGAATTTATCCATTGCTCCACTACTAATAGATTTGTACTCCCATTTAATGTTAGTGGTTTATGCCTCATGAAGTAGCCTATCATTGATCCTTGGCGTTGTGGATCAGGGTGCTCCAAACGGGTAAGGTTATTATTCATAACCTGAGTGACGTGTCTCATTATGGTGATAAGTAGATCCACACCAGTTGCTTCACCTGATCCTCTATAATTATCTTCAGTAGGATGGAAATCCATACATGGATTACATGGATTGATAGAGTTTCCATTCCTTCCACTCTTCTCCATTTCTAAACAATGGAATACACCATATTAGTTTATGAATTGCAATACATAATTGCAAACTTGTAAAACAGTTAACATAAATTGACCAGTTTATGTATATAATCCACAAATATAAACATGTATTCATTGAAAATGTATATACTCATAAACCCTTCAAAATGGTCTATAATGAAAATGATAATTATCCTAAGGATATCCCTTGGAGGCCATAACCAAAAGTGTCACAAGGCATGTTGTCATGCACCAGTTCCCATTTGTGTATAGCACAAAGTGGAGAATTTTGGTTTTACCCCTACGTACATCTGTTCCAGAGCCACCTCTACCTGCTCATATCCAAATAGGGATGTATTTTTTTGGAAGAGTCACAAAATATCTATAGTACCAAAATTCTCGGAATTTCACCTATACTAAACTTAAAATTCTATCTTTTGGTAATGTTCTCTAATCAGAGTTCTTCAAAATATAGCTTCAATGATTTGTAATAAACATCCATTGATACCAAATACAACACTCGGACCCTATATTCCTAGAGTCAGTGCATTATTACACAACATTTTCATGATCACCAAAGATCATGTCACAACATACCGATTAGTTTAGTAGCATCATTGTGTATTCATGTTCTAGACATGACCATGCAAACCATCTTGATATCATTATGAGTACACTAAGGTATCACCACTTATATGTTAAGCTCAGTAAATGACACTTTTATATTGATAAGGTACACTTCCTGGGTCATATTATATCTGAAGCAGGGGTATCAATTGGCCCAGAAAAGGTGAGCATCGTGATTTCATGGGAGAAGTCAATGAGTGTCTACGACATCTGCAGCTTCTCTGGGATTTCTGGCTATTATAGGTTTTTCATCCATGATTTCTCATTCGTAGAAACTCCATTAACGGCCCCAACAATGAAAGGTGTATAGTTAATCTGGTCAGAATCATGTGAACAAACTTTTCAGGATTTAAAAGGATGTCTAGACTCTAACTCGATCAAACATTTTCTGAAAACTAGTAACAGATATACAGTTTATTATGTTGCTTCAGGAATCCGACTCGATACAGTTTTGATACAGGGTGCTCGAGTCGTGGCTTGTGGATCCTGCTAGCGGAGACCTCATGAGTGGAACTATCTTACACACGACCTTGAGTTCATAGCTATTGTTAATGATATATGGTGATGGAGATACTATTTTTTGGGTGAGAGATTAGTAGTTTACATGTATCATAAAAGCTTTAAATATATATCCACTCAACAAGAATTGAATATAACGAAACACAGGTGGGTAAAATACATAAAATCATTAGATTTTGTGATTTATTATATACTTATAAATGGAAATTCTATGGCGGTTGATTTAAAATGATAGACATAAACACAGACCGTGTAGGTAGCTAGTAGTGAGTGGCAGATGACAGACTTGTTTTCAGAGATGCATCTGGATGATCAAATGCAGAGCAGACAACCAGTTTTAGCAGCTCATATATTGATGTCCTCTCTTCTAGAGCAAGTCCACATTCAACATTTGACTGATCTTGTGGGGTTCGTTTTGAGGGAATGTGTTGTAGGAGATAACCTACCTCCTGTTTGGGTGGTGGGTAGTAGTGAATCTCTCCTTTACCGTTATCGTTTATGGGTACCTTCAGGTATATGGGAAGAGCTGATGATGGAAAATCACACCTATATTTGGGATGTTCATCCTAGGCTGACCAAGATGTGTACAGACACAGTTCGACAGTATTTGTGGCCTGGAATGAATAAGCAGTTAGCAGGTTTCATCACTCGGTGCTCCACCTACAAATAGGTGAAGGTAGAGCACCAACGACCTACTGGAATCATACAACCCCTATCCATTCTTGAATAGAAATGGAATGAAATCCCCTGGATTTCATTATAGGAAAGACATGATCTCCTCAAGGCATTAATGAAGTATGGGTGGATGTTGATAGGTTGGCCCAGGTTACACACTTCTTGCCTATCTGAGTGACCTTTACGATTGATGCGTTGAGAAGGCTATATATCTGGGAGATTGGAAAACATCATGGTATAACTTGTTCTATTGTCTTGGAAAGGGATTCCCACTTTAAATCATGGTTTTAGAAATGGATTCTAAAGGTGTTGGGTTCATAGGTACTTTTGAGTACAACCTATCACCCTTAGACCTATGGACAGTCTAGTGATTGGGCGACGGCTGACGTATCCATAAACTAGAAAGTTGAATTTTTTTATGCTAAATACATGAAAACACTGGTTGCATAAGTGTATCTTTATTTTGGAATATGAGTCATCTCACCAGGTATAACCTTATAACCGTAGTACATCATAATCTATCTTAGGATTCCTCTATGTGGACGACCATACATGATCTCGATACGATGTCATTAGGACATCCCACGTAGGGGCGAAGTGTCCATTGAGGGACTGTTCAAGAAATGGTCCCACCATGTGATTCATTAGTGCTACCACCACCAGATGGTTATCATATACTATTAGAAGTTCCGGCATAGGATGTTCGTAGGCTCATTTCCCTACATGAGTTTCTAAGACAGAGACCTCCTAGGTTCAGGGGAGAGACAGATCGTCAGGTCATTGAGGACTGGTTGGACGTTGTGTCGTGGGTCTTCCACTTAGTAAAGACACTGCTAAACAAGATGGATATCATAGGGGTGATCCTTATGTCAGGCTCAATAGAGTGATGGTGGATCTTGACCATCTATACTCATGATGAGCTGAACCTCACATGGGTTGACTTAGAGAGGATTTTCCAAGATGAGTTTTTCCCCGTGTTGTTGTTCTATGTCCGCATTCATGAGCTTCTTCACATACAATAGGAAACATGGTTGTGGACAAGTAATCATATTGGTTCATAGAGATTTCCTGCTACTCTAGAGACATGGTGTGAGACCCTTTCTTCAGGGTTCGAGCTTTTGAGCTGTGACTCAGGCGGTAGATTAGGGATCAATGTTTTCTCTTAGCATCCCTACCTAGGCAGGATTGCTGGAGGGATCCCTCCTTGTGGAGTTCTTATTGGCATAGTTGGGGCCGACAGCAAGAGCTGCTTGCAGATCCTAGCTGGAAGTGTCTTAATCGTGTTGAAAATAGTAGACACATGGGTCCAAGTGGGCCAGGTCATTCAGTGGATGACCCTAGGACTTAGGGTCAGTGGTGCGGGGCACCAAGCTTAGAGGGAGTTGGATGGGAGCCCGGAAGTGCTAAATTTGTGGTGGAAAACGACAGATGTCATGTGAATGTCTGACCCACTATACAGATGATCAGAAGACGATCAGCGGTCCACAGAGGCATCGACATCGGTTTGAGTGAGGAGGTCAGCATGGCGGTGGATGTGGTAGGGGATTTGGTCGAGTGGTAGGTAGTGGGATATGGTTTGAGATATTACCACCACCACCCCATTTGGTCCATCCTGGCCTTAGGGAGTAGGTGGATAAGTGTTAGATTATATCCAGGAAGTAGAAGCTTATGAAGACGATGCACCAGAGATGGTCTAAGGTATGATGTGTGTCTTCTCCACCCATGCTACAGTACTTATAAACATAGGTTCTAGTCACTCCTTCCATTCCATGTCTCTTGTTTTGAGCTCGAAGATTTTGGTGGAGTCGTTAGCTCAACACTTAAGGATAGAGACTCCTAAGGGAGACAATTCGACGATTACACACTAGTGACAGTCGTGTTAGCTTACTCTACAAGGTGACAGCTTCAGCTAAGATCTCTTAGTTGTAGTGTCGAGGCCATACGATGTAATATTGGGTATAAAATGGTTATCCAGATCCCATGTTCATATTGAATATTTTAGGCATACGTTGCTGCTTGTCCACATTGATGGGACCAGGTTTTACTTCACCAGAAAAAATGAAACCCATGCAGCGTAGGATAGACTCTCTTGGAAAAGGGTGCAGCTGATCACTCACAATTTGGCTAGCCTCATCCTTAGTGTAGTATTGGAGATTATTCCAAGTTTTCCTATAGTGGTGGATGATTATGAGTATTTTTTTCGTGATGAGGTTCCCAGACTACCTCCTCATTCATAAGTAGACTTATGTAACGACCTGTACCCTATGATAACACTGATATCCACACCATCCTATGGAATGGAACCCACAAAGCTTCGTGAGATGACGGTACGGCTGGAGGTCTTATAAGTTAAGGGTTTTGTATGACCCAGTGTTACATGGTGGGTAGCCCCGATGCCTTTATCCAAGAAGGTAGATGGGTTTTGAGGTTGTGTGTGGACTTCTGGCACCTGAACCAGGGAACTGTGAAGAAAAAGAAACCACTTCCATGAAATGATGACCTCTTCGACCAGGTGAAGGGGGATAAGTGGTCCCCAAAGATAGACCACAGATTAAGCTAACACCAACATTGGGTAAGGGAATAGGATGTTCAAAATATGACCTTCAAGTGACGTTATGGCCATTATGATTTCATGGTGATGCCTTTTGGCATTAAAAACACCCTAGTAGTTTTCATGGGGCTCATGATTTGGATTTTCCAGCCCTACCTTGACTAGTTGTTCATGGTGTTCAACAAAGTCATCTTGGTGTATTCAGTGTCGTAGGAGAAACATGCTATACATCTGTGGAAAGTACTGGATAAACACTGAGAGAACCAAATTTATAGAAATATCTCAAAGTTTCATTTCTGGATATGGGAGATCCATATTTTGGTGCACGACATCTCAAAGGTTGGAATTGATGTAGATCCTCAGAAGATAGAGGAAGTGCTTTCTTGGGAGACTCCAAGGAGCATGACTGATGTGTGAAGCTTCTTGGGGATGGATATTTACAATTAGAGGTTCATGCCTAACTTCTCCAGAATAGAATAACCCTTGAAAACTTTGATATGGATGGAAAAATCCTTCACGAGGACAGAGAAATTCACAAATAGTTTCAAGGAGATGAGGTGGAGACTGACTAGTGACCACACCTTGAGACTACCTGAAGAGGGCATGAAGTTTGATGTTTACTGCTACGCATCAGGGATCAGACTGAATTATGTCCTAATGATGGAGGGAGAGGTTTTTTCCTACGACTCATGACAGTTGAGGCAGAATTATATGAAATATTTGACCCATGAATTGGAGTTATCATTTGTGGTCTTTTCTTTGAAGATGTGGCAGAACCACTAGACGGTTTAGCGGTTCACCGTTTACTTCGACCACAAGAGTCAAAAGTATAAATTCTATCAGATTGACCTAAACATGAGACATCAGTGATGGATAGAGTTCCTCAAGGACTATGATTTTGAGATAGTCTATACTATTAGAAAGGGGAACGTGTTGGAAGATGGGCTCAGTAATAGAACCATGTTGCAGCTGCTGAGTGAGGTGACAAAATAGTTAGTCGTGATAGTGATATCCATCATGGAGGAAGGTGAAGCGTTTTACCTGCAGTCGATGGTTATTACTCCCCCACTCATACAACGAGCCTAGGAGGCATAACTGGGGGATGTTGACTACGATGCTAGAAATTCTCATATACCCTCAGGATGGGTGCCTAATGGATTTTTGAAAAGTGTGGAGCATGTCATTCTTTTCAGAAGGAGAACATTAGTTGCAGTGGTGTTTTAGGAGGAGGTGTTGAGGGAGTTCCATAATTCCTATTTAGTAGTATATCCAAGAGTGGAAAAGATGAACCAGGACCTTCGACGTCAGTACTGGTTTCTAGGGATGAAGAAAGTAGTGGCTAGGTTCTTTTCACGATGCCACCCTTGTCAGCAAGTGAAGGCGAAGCACTAAGTTCCGGAAGGCTTTACACATCCACTCAAATTACTTGAGTGGAAATGTGATGGTATCTCTATGGAAATTTTTATGGGGTTACCATATATGTCTATAGGTCATGATTCTATTTGGGTGATCATTGACCGACTCCCAAGTCGGATCACTTTCTACCCATCCGGGTGTGGTGAATTATAGAGGGCTTGGGACGCCTCTACATCCAAGAGATAGTGTAGCTTCATGGTATTTCATCAATGATAATCTTAGATAGTGATGTCCATGTTACTTCCCGGTTTTGGAAAGGATTACATGAGGCATTTGGGATGTAGTAGTGTTTGAGCACATCCTTTTATCCCTAATATGATTGTCATACAGAGCAAACCATACATTCCTTTGATGACATGCTTCATGCTTGCCTCTTAGAATTTGTTTCTAGTTGGGAGGATCAACTTCCATTTTTGGAGTTTTTATACAAAAATATGTATCACTCCACCATTGGAAAGTCTCCATTTTGGGCCTTCTACGGGCGGCCATACAGATCACCCATTTTCTAGAAAAACCCTTGGGAGTTGGCAATCGTGGGACCAGATATGGTATGTGCTACAACTGAGAAGGTCCATATCATGAAAGAGTGTATGAGGACTACCTATAGTAGACATATGTCTTATTTCAACAAGATACATAGACCTATGAGTTCAAGGAGGGAGATCATGTTTTCCTTCAGATCTCACCTCAAAAAAGATTACAGAGATTTGGCCCGGACGGCATGTTATCTCTATGGTAAATTGGTCATTTTAAAATCCTATGTATATTTTGAGAGGTGGCGTACTACCTAGCTCTTCCTCCATAGATGCAGCAGGTGCATTATGATTTCCATGTTTCATAGTTGAGGTAGTACATTCATGGTCCATCGCATGTCATTGACTGGGTAGAGTTGGACATTGATGATGGGGCGTTGTTTGTAGAGCTCCCTGTGGATTCAGTGGATTGATAGAAGGGGTATGAGGTAGATATTGGATTACTCTATTGCATGTCTAATGGCAGAACATGAATCTCATGGAGAAAACATGGGAGTGGGTGTCTCAGATTTATGCATAGTACCCCATCTTCTTGTTTAGTTATTGTTTTGGAATTTAGGGATATAAATCCTTACGGTGGGGAGAATGTAAAGTCTTACAATTTCTGTGATATTTTTTCAATATATAAGAAATTAATTCAGGATCAAAAAATTTGACGGCCCATGATTAGGAAGTCCTGTTATCCAAGAATGTAATGTTGCTCTTTTTTAAGGTACATTCAGTAAATGTGCAAGCAGTATTTTCTATCATTTGAACATCGCGTGGATCGAAAATCTGAGAGTACTATTTAATTCCAAACACTATGATTCAAAAATAAATGGTATAAATTCATCTGATAAGGGCCAACCGGTAAAGTTAATTTCGCTAATTTTTTGAGAAAAATAATAATATAATTTAATAGAATTATTTTATTATCATTCTAACTTTTTAGTGGAAGAGAGTGATACATCAGGGTGTCGATAGGGCGGCAGAGATGTGAACCAATGTGGCACATTAATGGATCATTAAACTCAGAGTGTAATGATGCTTCAATGATGTGTATCAGTGACTTTGTTTCTTTAAAAAATAACATAACGACACGACATCGCATAAAAATGGAAACACTGCTACATGATCCTATTTATAGTTCGACACACTAGGGAAAATATAGATTTAAAATTTGGAGTATTCTATAGTGAACCTCTGAAGGACATCTACCCTAGAAAAGAATGAAATAATATCGGAGAAACTACATCTTCTTTGTCACACCTTTCGATGATCTGAGATGAGAAGCGACACCAGCATCTTAACAAATTGAGGTTGAACGTATGCCAACAAACATCAAAGAGGTAGGGTATTTTTAATTCCTGTTCTTCCCCATCATTTTCTAGAAATGACTAACATAGGTCAACCCATGAATAGGTTGAACCTTGATTCATGTGTTTATCCTGGAGGGTGTTTCATTCTCGAGGATTTATTATCGGGGTTCAAATCATGGAATTTAATGATTGAAAGGAGACACCCCAAACCTCCCCCATATTTAATATGTCATACATAGAGGGTGAAGGATGACATGATCAAAGGCCAATACCACACCATTTCTGTGTACATGGTGGACAATTTTTCTGAAGCAACAAAAAGGTGACTATGAAGGAATCATAGTAAAGATGATGCTCCCTGTAGGCCGTGAGCGCAAGGGGAACGAAGAATGATTCACCTAAGATCATCTAGTGATTTTTGAAGGATCTTATGGAACACTGGTGCCGATAGTGGAAGCATGTGGGGGTGGCATTGGAAAATTCCAACCGCCTTCATGACCGTAGGAACAGACTGCCCACCGGGCATGCCGTCAGGTGGAGCGGCGGGCCCTGGGGCAGTGGAAGCTGCTTCGGAAGCCATAGCTGATCAAGACGCGGTGCTAGAGACCCATGACACCAGCATGATGATCTGTTGACTAAGGTAATCTTGAAAACTATGTAAGTTGTTGACATGGAGGGGGGCCAACCATCACTGGCCACAAGAGTGTGAAAAAGCGGCCCACTCCGTGCGGGCTACGCTTGGACAGGGAGGGGTGCGACAGTCCACCGCTTCCCTGGCGCACCCACTGGCCACTAATGTGTCTGATATTATGACCAGCAGATTACACACCCCCCAGCGGGCTGCACCCCCATCAGGACAGGCCTATCTCACTACCCAACGGGCCGTACTAGAACAGGTCGTCAGGAGACCCGGGGTGCTGGACCCTCGGCCTAATCGGGTCAGTTCCAGTATGGCCTATTTGGCCTGCCCTAATGCCCAAGACGAACCAGATTGACCTCGACCCATAACATGTCATGCTGAGTTTGTCATATTGAACTGGTGTATGTGGAACCCTCGGGCCGGGTTGGTTGGATTGATCCAACCAGGTCAGACTAGGCTCCATCACAAAAGACCCATGTTTACTAAAATGCTCATATCATGAGAACCATGCATCTGATTGACGGGATTTATGCTCAATTAGGACACTTAGAAAGAGGTAGATTGTTTGGTATGATTTGTGGTTAATTTAATGGATGTATATAGTTGAAAAATGGATTGAGGAGTGGTTCTACCATGTAAACTACATATAGAACCCTGCATTTGTATGAGACATGAAGACTACTCAACAACAGCCCAGTGGTAAGAAGATATATATGACCCGATATTACCATAGTAGGGGATTGCTCTGTGTGACCCGATAGACCCATGGTACTCGATATGAGAAGTACCTCACTTCGATCATGGTGGGAAGAGACTCGGTGTGACCCAGGAGGCCCATAGTGGGGAGAATCTATGTTTGACCCAGCAAACCCACGATACTGATCAGTGATGAGTACTATAGTTGTCTACGGTATGTTGGATGTGGCTCTGTGTGACCCCGAAGGACCAATGTACTCGATGGAGGATAAGTTCTCCAACGTCTGAGGAGTTCAACGTTTGTGACTGACGATTCTACTATTACTACATTAGAATACACCTGGTGTGAAATGTCGTGTTTTTTGGTGATTTACATTGATGAATTATTGTGTAGTATTTCCTTTTGGTTTTGGGGTCCCTACTGAGTATTGTGTTACATACCCCTACATTGGCTTCCCCCATAAGTGTTCTCTCTGGGGAAGGAAAACGACATTTCAACATGAATTTTCTGGGAGATGGGACTGATGGACGATTCTATGGTGGACATGGTGGTCTAGGACCAAGCATGGACTAGTTGGACCGGACTGAAAGGTCATACTTATTTGGAATCCAGTAACTTCACTACTCTCGTGATCAGTTTGGATATGGCCATCAGATTTTTCTTTTTGTATTTGCTTTTTTCAGTTTTTTGTTGAGTTTTTTTATGGTCAAATTACCTTCCATTGTACATGTACTCATATTTGTTTTAGTGGTACTTGTTTCTCCCTTTTTAGTGTGATGGGATGGGGTTGGGTGTGTGTGTCTGTGAATACAGTTTCTTAGGCAAATGCCTCCAACTTTTCATATATTTCACTAATTATATTTTTGAGATGCAGTTTTCTTATATGTTTTATAACTCTGTTTCTAAAAATATATTTTGAAATACTAGTTAGATCATTAAATGGAAATATTTTTAATTAAAATATTCACATGAAATGTAACACTTATGTTATTTTTTAATTTTCATAAATCAATAATTGATATAATAAATTATTATATGTGAATATCTATAATTGAAGGGGATATGTTTGGGAGGGGTGTTCATAGGTGAGAGTGTGATTATTATTATTGTGTTTTATATAATAGTGGTTTTTTATGTATTCCTCTAAATTAAATCTACTTTAAATATCATTGGGAAGCATGAGTATCCAATGGGATATCCGATTACACATTATGAACTGGATTATGATATGTTTCGACTAGTGTGACTTCGTATGGATCTCTCCATAAATTTGGAATTATCCCATATGTTAAATAGTATAGTTAAATAATGAGTGTTAGGAAGTTAGATTATGCCATTTTTTCTAATATCATGAATCTTGTTTTTATATTTTTTTGTATATCCTTTTCAACTCTTAAATATTCCCATCATCACTGGTTTTTTAGCTGTGTCATGAGTTGTTCTGTTTCATATATTATTTTGTATTAATTATATATTATGTACTTTATATTCATTTATATTACTATTTCTGTAATTTTTTTAATTCAAAAAATAATTATTCATATTTTAGTTTTTAAATGAATAATATGATTTACATTCACTAAAAAAAATTAATATTTTTTTGATATTTCTCCGACTATTATTACACATTATATTTCAAAATGAAAATTAAAAACTATTAATCATAAAAAATAATTATCACTTTTCTAAAAATCTTATTAGAATACGTTTTCATTGTAGTTTAAAAACACCATGTTTTTATATTGAATGGATTAAAATGGGAAGAGTATGTTTTTAGGTTTTTAATGAAGAATAAATTCTTATATTAATTTCATTATTTGAAACTATGAAGATTGGATTTATTTTTAATTATAATGAGTTGGGTATGGGGAGGATACCTATAGATATTATATAATTATGAATATATTAACTTTTAATGTATTTTTCATATTTTTCATGGTGTAGTGTGTGTTGTGTGGTTCAGATGAGTGAAGTATGTGATATTTTTTTACATATAACATGTAGCTGATATAAATTTTTTAATTTTTATTCTAATATTTGAATTCACTGTGTATTAATCTACATAAAATCTCTTTTATTGTAGTAACCATTTTATAGGTTCATATTATATCATATGATGGATTAATTATATCGTTATGGGTTATCATTTATGATTCAAACTTTCACTCACATTCCCTGTTTTGTTCTATTTGAGTAGTGAATTACTTAAATTATAATACATGAAACTCCTACATAATGAAATTTCATTCGAAAAATACAGGGTGTATTTCCATGTTCATTAGTATTTATTTGGGAAATCATTCCCATTATGTATAATGTGATGATCTAACACTAGTTTCTAACCCATGGAATAAGAGCCTCAGCCTAGTTGGTAAGGACACGACAAGTGTATCCAAGAGATTAGAGTTCATAACATGTTAGAGACATATTTATGGGGTACTGTAGCAGTAATGTAGTAGTAATGTAGATGAAACTTTAGTAGTACTGTAACAGGCACATTTGGTACTGTAGCAGTTGTGACTTTTCATCTGTTTGGGCTTCCAGGCCACCAGTTTGGGCCTCGGGTCCCTTAAGGCTTTAGGACCAACCAAGGTCTTCTGGCCAGTAAAACTTCCAGGCCTCCTCGAGGCGTTCAAGCCACCCCAAGTATTTTGAGCCCTCTCCATGCCTTCAGGATACATGAAATGGTGATTTAATGATCATACCAACTCTACAAGGAGCAGCCTCCAGATAGGGAGTTAGAGCAGGCACATTCACTAGAGCAGAAGCTATGATGATTTTAGGAAAGAGAGGGAAAGTCATTGCCATTGGGACCAGCCTGTTATTTCATGGGACGCATATCCGAATATACATGTGAAGGTGGAGAGTTGATATCGCGATAAAGATGCTGGAAGGAGGAGTTCTATGTATATTATGTATATTTCTTAAGACCAACGGGTCAGGTAATCTCTGAGCCTACTGGCCTTGTAAGGGTTACCCCTTATCCCATGAAAGGGGGATTACGAAAAATCAATAAAAAATATGTCCATCGAGCCATTGGGGATCTAACCCATGGAAGATGCTAATGCCCATTGGACCATACCAGGGTCCATATTAGGTTCCTAAATGAGGGGTGGCCTCGGTTAGTTCTTGATAACCCAAACCACCACACTATGTATGAGGAATATGTGCACTTTTATTAAATATCCTTATGATTATTTATTTGGATTGAAACTCATCATAGAATAAAATATTGTGTTATCCCAAGAAATATTTTTCTAATAGGGATTAAATAAAATTCACCCTTGTTTCCCTAGGATAATAATGAAAATGATATATTTACCATATTTAGGTCTTGACTTATATAGATTCCTACATTTTATATATTCATTAGAACAAAAAAGAGTTAGGTAATGCATTTTCAGATTATACACAGTCTATATCTCACGTGGGTTATTTTTGAAAAATAATTTATAACTCAATATATTATAAAGAGAACAATTTATAGAGAATAAACCCAAAAGAATGGAGGAAATTTAGCATCAATATAATTGATTTATCCATATCCAATAATGTTTTAATTATATATTTATACACACCAATACATTATGGTGTTCTTATTGGGGTGATTTTTTATATATTAATATATTATTGAGAAGGTCATGAAACTCATGGATTAAGCATTTTTCTCCTTGATATTATCAAATATGTTCAATACACTTGTTGATTATGAACCATACATCATTTTTAATTACACTATATTTCTCATAGGATTCATACTTGTGTCTCATAAAAATAAAATACCCATATCGATTATAATTATTAGAAATGGGTTTTATGTATTTATAACCCCCACAATAATATAAATTTAGGGGAACACATATATAAAAATTCTTATGGTCTAATAATTATTTCTCTCTCCTCCTTTTTATAAAAAAATGATTTATAGTAATAATACATTTAAAAAAGAATAATATATATTTGATGATTCCAAATCAAATAACTTTATGAGACTACACACATGGAGTCTTAAACGGAAATTGTAATTAATGCGATCTAGTAAATAAAACTCATCATATGAATGGATAAAATCCTATTCTTTAACACACATCATATACATGTTATAAAATATAATATAAGTTATTAATAAACATAGATGATTTATCAAATTATCACAACCATAATAAATTACAATTTAAAAATTACAATAGATTTTCTTTTTAAATAAAAAAGGAAAATGCCCTATTATTAATACCATATATATAAAATAGTTTTTATTTTTTTATTCTATAAAATTATAATTCTCTAATTTGAGAACACAACCAATAAAGTGAGATATATTTTAAATCCATATATAATTGGATAAAAATTCTTCGATATTCCCAAACTGGAGATACATTTATCCAATCTCAAGATCGTGATTACTTCACAAATATGGAAAATTCCCAAAATAGTGAGGATTATAACTTCTTTCCAAAATGTGTGAATTCATTTCAGTATGATTGAATAATATAATTAAAATAATTCATTTATAATCCATTTTACAATTACTATTCTCAAGATATTCCTAAATTTTTTTGAATCCCTATTATAGTTTGATATCATTCAATAAGGAAAGAAATTTTTTTATAAGGATATTTCAGCAAAATGATTTAGAGAATAAGAAGAATGGTTATGACTACATCATTATTTCTTCTTCTCATATTTTCATATAATATACCATTTATATATATCAATTATATATTTAGGATGTGACCACTATAATTTCACTTCAATAGTCCTTATGAATATATGAATATTTGTGAGTGCATTGTTTATTTCCTTAATTTTTTTAATATTAAATTATTTAAAGAATCTAGAAAATACCATAGTATTTTCTTACAATTAATTCAATTTGTAGTGGGAAACATATTCCCATTATATTTTCAAAATATGAAATCATTTTATCGATTTGAAATTAAATTGGTATAGTATTATCCATTATATAGTAAAATAGTTCCATATATATTTTATGGATCCCCCTGTCAGAATTACTATTGATGAAGCTACTTTAACTGGTCAGTCATATTTAACACATCAACAAATTTATGATATTTTTATATTGTAATATAGTGATATAAATCTTGATACATGAGATATCACTAGAATCATCATAATTAATATTATAATAACCACACTCAAATCTATTAGTGGTGGTTACATGTTTGTTAGTGATTTATTTCAGAACAACATAATGATTCTTCCCATGATTATGGAATATCCTCATATTTCAATACCAATCAATGAATTTGGGTTCATTTAATTTTTTACTTTCAAGGAATGACTTTTCAGATGGGATTGAGTTTATTTTATTAGATACTTTTTTTTAACCCACGATGAAATAAAATTTATTAATATCATTTCTTAAATAGTATTAAAGATGAAAATTTATTTAAAATATTTCACATACAGAAACCTGATTGTATATGTTGGAAAAAATCAATAAATCATTATTATTTTTTAGTTACTGTATTTCTCCCCAATAAAGATAATATTGGTAGGAACTAAATTAATATTATTAATCAATGTTAGGATTATTTTATTGGTTTATGTATCATTTTATATATAAATTAAAACCCTGGATTTACACTATACTTAGCCTCTATATTTATATAGTCATCAAGAACCCAGTAATGTGAGTCCCTCATGCCCATGTGAGAGAGTTTACTATATCCCCCACTTAAAAAATATAGTTAATTTATTCGTGGCTTCAGCCCAACCCATTATATTTGATCAATAATAGTCTCGAGGAATGTAATAATTTAATGGATTTCATTTTTAATTTGTTTTAGGGTCTCTTAGTAATTTATTTTTCATTTTTAATTATTATAACTTGAATGAAATAATTCGTTGAATTATATTAATCAATGTATTAAATTTGAATATATTAAAATCTTTTATATGAATCTTGAGAAGATTAATATAAATTGAATGTATATCATTATTACAAATGGAATCCATATTAGTATTTTAATATTATACACCCAATAATTTCATTAGAATCATGATAGAGTGAATATAAGAAATTAAATGATGAGGTTAAATATACTAATAAAAATCCATATTATCTAGTGTATTATTCTATGTAAGATTTATTATAATGGAAACAAAAAAATATCATTAGTAATTTATAAACAGGAATATTTTTAAAATAAATAATTTATTTTATAGATATATTACAGTTTAAACATTGATTAATTTTAATTAATCAATTAATTTTGTATTTGTTTCATAATATCCATATTGAAACAAATATTAATCGGACTGTTAAAAATCCCTATAACTCTATATAATTTAAATTTTACAGAGATTTTCAAATTTCAATAAAAAAATTAATTAACATAATGTCCTTAAATGTAAATAATAAATAAAAATAAATTATTATTAGAATTAATTTAGTTCATATTTACATTTGGCTACCATTTTCGACAATATTTATTTATTTATGGTATATATTTAAATTTAAATACATTTATAATTTTTTTATTAAATTATAGAAAAATATTACTACTAGATATATTAAATTTATTGAAAGGGTTTCCACATGGATTATTATGTCCATATAACATTATGAATAACAAATAATAAATTAAAATATATTCCATTGACATCGAAGTGTTAAATCATAAGAAAATCTATATAAAATAATTCATCTTCGAATGGAAGTTATATAAAATTATGAAAAATTGTTAATTATTTCCATTCAAAATATAATCATTAAAATTTATCATTTTTAATTATTAGAATAAATATTTGAAATTAAATTAAAGGTAAATTCGTTATAAATATCTAATTTTATTAGATTAAAAATAAACTGTTTTCTTAATTACATTGACCCTTGGTCATCTAAATAATAAAAAATTAATAAAAAATAATTATATTAATTCCATTTACCAAATGTAAAAAAATAATTATTGATATTTTTATTATATTAAAATAAGAATTACATTAAATAAATGGACCCAAAATACATTAAAATAATTATTAAAGTAATATAATTAGATAAAAAACATCCAAGGTAATATTTTGTAATAAATATTGTATCCAACCATTGACCCCAAATTAAAATAAAAATTTTATTGTTGTAAATTTTTTCCAACATATATTGTTTAAAACAAAACTTTTAATTTGAAATCCTTCATTAAAAAAAATATATATATAAACTAATATTTTTTAAATCTTGAATGACTCGGATTCTAATGGTTGGATTCCATATGGGCGTTGTATACTACTTTGAATTTATAGAAATGTTAATACAATTTTATAAAAAAATATCAACTGGAATTTTATGACCAAAACAACAAATCAAAACATAAAAATGATAGAATAATGAATTTTTATCATTTAAATGTGAACTTAATCATTTTTAATTCGATAATTATGATTTTTTATTTACATAAAATTAAACATTTTTTTATTCTTTTTCTAATACTTTCGATGTGAAGAATATCTTGATATTAGTGGAGGATAAAAACTTTTCTCAAGGATTGATAGAATTATAGGTATCATGTATTTCATCTTTAGGGATGTGTTATAATAATATCCTTATAACTTATTTTATAAGCATCATGATACCTAAATTTTTGTCATCTCAATTATTACAATTAATTATAATAGTCAAGACTATTAAAATATTCTATTATGATAAACGAATCTCATCTTTCCATTTAGCAATGACTCATTAGAAGAAATATATAATATAATGTAATAATTAAAATTCTTAATATATTTTTATATATCATGTATATATAAACAAATATAAAATTGGATTTATGATATCGATTTTTAATTACATATATATAATAAAATATTAAAATATATTAAACATTAAATTTTAATATATATATCCTATATATTTATTGAATAATAACTATTACTATTTAAAATATATTATCGTCCCTCAAACGTTTTTTTAAAAAATAAACCTGTTGAATATATAAAACCATTGGATTAAAAATTCCATTGAAAAATTTATTTGTGACTCATTATATCCTTTTAATTTTTTAACATAAATTAATAATCTAATTCATTTAATTAATATACAATGTTCATATAATCCCTGAAATCAGGCATGATAATAAGATATGATTTATGATAAACATATATCACTAAAATTTAATATATATCATATCTCAATGAATTCACTGAACATATTAATATTTCAAATATAGTTCTTATAGACAAACACATTGCTGGTTTTATCAAAAAATTATTATTATTTCAAACCAAAACCATGAGCTAAAAATCCCCTATAAAATCTGATGAAATGTCCCACCCATGACTAGTAAAATTCACACCATCCATCATTTTAGCTCAAAATATAAAAATTCGTAGGATATAATATTTTTTTAATAATATTATCATTGAAGCATTTCCATGAAACAAAATGTTAAAGGGGATATGAATATTATCCCACTATTGATACACTAAATACATAAATGGTACAATCCATGTAGCGTTTATCAATATTGAAAATATCAAATTCATCTTTTTTGACCTATGTGAGAACTATTTTTATCTTAATATATATTTTCCCTATTCTCATTAACCGAACTTTTGAATCAATATATTTTTGATGGTTCTCCCCTAGGGATAAATCCTATACCATAATTATTAAGATTGTTATTAAAATTAATAATGTGATTAATGAAACATAACATAAAATAATAATAATATAATAAGGAAATTATTTATTTAATAAATCCACAAATGATACAAAAAATATCATAAACAATCATCCCACGATTGGTCTATAGGAAAAAATTTAATATATATGTCCTCGATAAATAAAATTTCATAATTCTGTGAAAAGAGGTTTCAGAATATAACCCCTTATCCAAAAGGTATATCATTAATGTAACTCTATTATTTTTCTATTATTCTATGTTAATTTATATTAGAAATTGTTATTTTAGGTCTCATTAGTTTAATGTATTGGAATTATGAAAATTTAATGGTTTTAGGATTTTCACAGTTAACCCAAATATTTAGGTAAACTATGTAGTACTCAACAACGAATTTTGAAATTTTTAATTGTGTTATTTTTAAAGGTTGGTACATATTTATTCAAACCATGTGGGATCCCTGGTGTAAATCATTTAATGATTATTGGGTTTCGAATTTGGGTTTCATGGTTACTGTACGATCTAGTAATCCTTTTAGGATTAACCTGAGACTTTTATATGAGTTTAAATTTTTTGAAATTCCATTTTATTCAGTACATATTTTAAAATCACTAAAATACATATTTAACAATTCTCACATGACACACCATGGATTGGACATCTACTCACATGAACTACACCTAGTATTTTTTTTTCTAATCTAGGGTGATTCCAAGTGGGTTGTTCATGATTTAAAGCTGAATCTATGTGGTGGGAACTCCTATTCCCTCCCTTATTCCTCTAATATTATTTTCATTATTTCTATCAATGATTTATAATTTAATTGAACCACAAGGTTTCATACTTCCTCAGTCTAAATGATTTTGATACATCAAAGTTGGGTAATATTTCCTTTGGGTATTTTAATCCATTATTCAAATAATCATTCCCCTTACATTATATATGAGGTCATTTTTATGATTCCCCTACATTTAATTATATTAATATTAATTACATGAGACTAAATTCCATTTATTATTTTAAAATGAGAGTATTTGTTCTCTTTATTAAAATTATATTTTGAAAAAATATTTTTCTCTTAATTTCTGTTTGAAGAAAACAATATTCATACATTAAAGGACATATCAAATATGATTTCACTTCACCTATACACCATATGTTTCTAAATTTCCTAAATTATATTTGAAATAATATTTGAATTTTATAAATCTATTTTCGGTTTTTGAAGTGATTTTTCAGAAAAATTACAATGAATATCAGTTGATATATCAAAATCATAAAATATTAAAATATTCCAGTAGTTTTTTTAAAACAATTAGAGGATTAAAAATGACATGTCCACATGTGGTCCATGAAATATATTTAAGGGTTCTTTTTTGGACCCTTGGTGGTTTAGATGAATGTTTGTTGATTCATTAAAATAATTTCATTATGTTGTTAAGTGGGTTCTTTTATTTTATTGAAATAATTTGAAGGCTGATCCTTAATGATTTTTTAGAAACAATATTTTGAAATTAAATTTTAAACCATGAAAATAAATATCATAGCACCCATGGTAGTTTTTTGTGAAAGTACACTTAAAAGTTTTCTAAAAATTTATAATCCATGTGGTGAAGAAATCATATTCCTCTTTTGTTTATCTTTTATATTTTATGGTTTTTTTATTATTATGTAATTATTTTAACCATGTCTTGGATATCATATATTTATTTATAGTTCAATTATGTAAAAAGTGGTTGTTTCATTTGATGGAGTCTGAGGTGAGATGATATTCATTTGAATATGTGTTATAAATCTTGTGATTCTCTATTAGCAATAATATCCACACATGCACTTTTAATAGGTTATGGGAACAAAAATTAACTATTTGGAGGCCTTGATTTTTTTCTACACTATTTAGCCCACACTCTAGCCAGTGATCCCTTGTTTTTTTGTTTCTTAGGATAGGGGAGTTCCCATAGGAGTATTGTGTGGGTAATTTAAAGAATCCAATGTATTTTTTAGGAAAATTTTTTATTAGTCTTGTGATTTTTGGTAAATTCTATGACCAACTCACAATTGAACCTGGGATGTGACCCATCGATTATATCCTTTATTTATTGATATATATATGAGTTTTTGTGGATTTTTATTTTTTCCCTTATTATTTCATTGTATTTGGAATCTCTATTTTATTTATTTTGTTTTACCACCTATATTAGTGGTTCCTATTGTATTATATTTCTTTTTCCCTTTTTTACATTCGATTTAAAAATTAATTTTGTTGTTTGATTCATAAAGGGTCGGTTTGTCTCCATTAAATGGATTATATTATATTTTGAGAAACAAATTTTTATTTCAAATTATAAATTTACATTTTAATATTATTTCAAAAAATACTTCTAAAGGTATTTTGAAGTGGATTTTAAATATTTGGGTTGGAATTGTAGGCTTTGTCTAGTGAATATTCTTTCAATTGTTTTTTTTAATTTAACTCAAATAATTAAAGGGTATCTTAAAAAAATTTATGTCTGATTAGGTTATTTGATATATAGTATTATGAGAATATAGTTTATTATATATTTCAAACTAGTTTTAAATTTGATCAGTAATTAATATCATGTAATGTAGTAGGGTTAGTGGTGGACCAATGATGAATTTTTTGTTCCTAAATATGTTATATTTGACATTTCGGATTTATATTAGCTCATGATTTCCCATGGGTAAGGTAAAATATTTTTATTAGTTAGTGTGACTTGTGAGGTCGCATAAATGTTATTATTTATTCTATTTTATTTTGTTTTCTTACTACAATAGCCAAATATGTTATTTTGTTATATTTTCATTTCTTTAATCGGTGATCCCTTATTTATCTACTGTGATGGATATATGATAACATTTTTTTTTATTCTAGGGATATGGATCTTGGAAGATGGATTTATTTATATAATTTTATAAATATTTCATATTTCCTATATTAGGATTATTTATTTAACATTGGGTGTTTTTTAATGAATGAGTTAGATTTATTTTTTTAAATAAAAATCTTGTATATTATATCTTTATAAAGGGTAAAATCATTCCCAAGAGTATTCTTTGGTTCCATTAAACAGGTTTATTAACATTGGGGTTTGGTAATTCCTTATGGACCTTAGGTTGTTTGTGAAAAGTCTCGTATTTGGTGGAAGACATTGAAGGTTATTTACAAATGTAATCAAAACCTATTTACTTAAGTGGTTACATAGGATCATGAAATTCCCTAAAATTATTTTGGGGGTGTCAAGATAAGATGGAAATTACGATTATTTGGGACTTGAATAAATTATTGGTCACCAAATATCATGAAAAAAAAATTAGATTACTGGGGAAGATGGGGTTTTACTTATGACTTAATTTTCATTTGATCATTTATAGATCAATGAAATCTAATAGGATGTTTTGAGATTATTTAAATATTGGTGGTTTAAATGAAAGGATAACTAATGTTTTTTGGGTGGAACACATTGTATGGAAAATTATGTGGATCACATAAAAACATGGTTTCATGATTTTCAATGGGACCAAAAAACATTGAGAACATGGTTACCCAAACCATATAAGCAAACCATTCATGGATCTACATTTATATGTAAATTTTTTTCACATATTGGATATAAAAAGTGTTGGTCAGAGTGGTTTACTCAAGAGGGGGGTGAATTGAGTACCAATTAAAATTTCTGTATTTAAAAACAGTGTCTTAAAGACCCCCAAATAAAATAATAAATTAAACTGTAGTGAATTTATATTAAAGTAGAGGTTCTGTCAGATTCTCAAGGGATTGATTAATTCCCAGTTAATCAACACAGGAGTGTGTGATTATCTTTTGAAACTAACTTACTAATCTACAGTTAACATAAAAACTTGCTAATTTAATTATCAAAGTAACTTTAAAATAGTATTGGTTTTAAAGTGATCAGCAGCGGAATAAATCTTTGAAAGAGATGGCACAACAATGTAACCAAGAGGTTCAGTCTCAAGCCGAGACTTAGTCCTCTGAAAAGTTTATATAAAAATGATCCACACCCTGGATCAGGGTTCAACAGTTTACAACTGTCTAGGTCCAAGACCTCTACCACTGTTCTTCGTGGGAAATAGTACAACAGCAATCAGCTGTCCAGGTCACACACGACCTCTACCACTGTTATTCGTGGGAAAGAAAGAATGAAAGAGTTTGGTAAATATTTAAAAATCCTTCAGTTTGAGTACAGGAGACAGTGTATGTGTTAGATACAGCAGTTAACACACACTGCTCGAAATGAATGATAATAAATCACAGAACAAGAGATGTAGAGTTTAGAAGTGGTTCTGGTGATTTCAGTGTAGCTCTGGACTTCTTTGGATTCGATCAGAAGTGAGTTTGAGTCCTCTTCTTGTTTCTGTTTGAGAAACAGAGTGTCGTATGCTCCAGGTTAGTAGGTAGTGAGATGTAGTCGATGAAGCTCTTCGATATTCTTTTGAATGCACAGAACTCTTCTTGAGTAGGCTTGATTGTATATATGATTCTGTCTTGCTTGGTTCTTCTTGTATGCACAGAGCTTTTCTTGAGTATGTCGTATGTCTTCCTTGTCTCTGTGTGTGTTGTCTCACTCTTCTCTTCAGCAGAGTCTTCTTGTATTTATGTCACGTGCAACAGGAGACAGAAACGATTTCCTTTCTGCAGGTACGAGGTACGGGTTCCTGACATCCGACAACCTTTATCAGATATTTGACAAATCATTAAAATGTACATGATATGCCCGTTGGATAGATTAAATATAGGAAATAAAGAAATTCAAACAGTGCGTCGAGTGATCGGTAGGTGATCAGAATCGGTATCTTGAACATCGGTAGCTTGAACATCTGTAGCTTGAACATCGGTAGCTTGATGTCATTAGTCTCTTTGACTCTATCGGTGGCTCTATGCGTCGGTTGGTACATGCTTGTATCGGTGACTTTGTTTATCGGTAGCTCCATGCGTCAGTAGGTACATGTATCGGTGACATGGTTTATCGGTAGCTCCATGCGTCGGTGGCTCCATGCATCGGTAGCTCCATGTATTGGTAGCTCCATGCATCGGTAGCTCCATGCATTGGTATCGGTAGCTGTGAGTCTGTCAGTAGCTTCGTCCATTGGTGACTCTTATTACAACGGTAGCTATTTATACTTACATCAGTAGCTCTATGTTTGTATCGGTAGCTGTCTGTAAGTCAGTAGCTTACATTTATAAGCACATCGGTAGCTCTGTGTTGAGTCTATCGGTAGCTCTCTGTCGGTAGACTAAGCCTATCGGTAGACTGGTTAACGGTAGCTCTTTATCAGTAGCTATAGGCAGATTACTTATCTGTTTTATGCAGAACACATCCGATTGGGTTAGAAGCAATTTATAACTTGTATGAACATGGATAAATGAGGATTAACATATTTCAAAGACTATTTTAAAAATTATTATTGGTTTGATCATAGATTTGAAAGAATTAAAGTATAGATCAATGATACTAAACAATATCATATAGAATGAAAACATAATTGGGATTTTCAACACATATGAATACATGATTGAGATTATCAAAATAAATGAGGTCAACAAAAAGTGTTTGGGTGCCGTCCATTATAAATTTAATGTGAATCAATGGGATTTTTTCATGCTTTTTTTATAATGGGTTTGGATTTGATGGATGACTTTATTATAAATTATTTATGTGGTCACTAAAAAGAATGTATTAGAGAAATGAGGAAAGGTTTAATGATTTGTTTGATTCAAATTATTGTTTTATGAGTTGTTTTGGGATTTTATGAATTGATTTAAAATAAATTTGGGTATTCATATATGTAAATTAATTATTATTATTATTTTTGGATTTATTTAAATATGTTTGTATAATTTTTTATTCAATGTTAGGAAATTATGAAATCACGTGTTTGTTATAATGGTAGAGTGTTGTTATAAATAAATATAGTGGGGATTTTTTATTAATGGGTTGTTATATATAAATTACAGAATTTGTTAACCATTTTTTCATACATTTTGATTGTTATTTATATCTTTGAAATATTTTACGAAGTGGGATGATTAGAGTTTGTTTTATCCAAGATGGTGTATTCATTCAAGAGATTACTTAAATAAAATTAGTAAGTCCATTCAATAGGATGGTCCATAAGGTTACTCTTCAACTTATATATATGTGGGTTATTATTTTCTCAACTATACCTAGGATAAAATTTGGTAATTAAAGTCTGATTACTTTAAGAACATTTTTTGTCCAGATTTCCCCAAGTTTATTTTTGGTATTGTGATGATTGAGTTAGCTGAGGTATTTTGTATAATCATTATGTTATTTTGATTCCTTAGAGAAGATTTTATTGGTGTGAAAACATCGTCTATCACCTATGGTTCTATTCAAAATTACCTTTGTGTAGGACACCGTATAAGTGGTTTTATAGTTCAGGGTGCTCTTTTTCATTTACATTTTTTTTTCGAAATATCGGACAATTGATCTTTTGGAATTTTGGTTTCCTTCAATGGGGTTTTCAAGATAATATTTTCTATATAGTGATGATATTTTTTTGTGAGTGTTTGCTTCATTTAATTATATATTTATTTTTATAGAGAAGAATTTTTTTCTACTGCTGGTTCAGGTGTGTTTTGGTAAAGTGTCTTCCTTTTGGATTTTAGTTTCTTATTATTTGGATTTTTTGTGTGCTTATGGTTTAATGATTTTTTGGTTTAATGGAATTTTATTCTTCTTTTATATTTTATGATTTTTTGTTAATTATTTTAGAGGTTAGTTTCTTAGTGAATTAGTATTTGGAGAAATATGGATCATCAATCAGGTAGCTAGCACCGACAAAACTTCAATAAGTACCAGAGGGTGATGGTTTTCTGTTTTAGGTTATGTGATATGGTGCCCACTGTTGTGGTCTAAATATGTTTTTTTAAGCATGGTGAGCCATGTAATGAACCAATGACTGTTTTTAGGATTTTGGAATGTTGGATGAGTTTATTTTTTGGTCGATGTTTTTGTTTTTCGATAGATGTTGAGATTTATGATTGTTTATGGATTCTCAAGTTCATGGTTGGATATTGATTCTTTCTGTTGTTTTGTCTTATGATTCATGTCATGTTTGTTTTTAGGTAAATTATAAATTCTGGGGATAAATACGATATTCCATCATTTCAAATAATACTAATCTTAATAGATGTGGTAGTATATTAGGATACATGGTTATCCTTTTGTATACTTCATCTGATTTATTTTCGTGATAGTGCCTTCTTGAACCAATGTATTGTTTTGTGTCAAATGTTGTAATTATTATGAAAATATAAAACATAATGTCATGTTATATTGTTAGTTTATTTTAATTTATTTTAATTTTGGGAATTTTAATGTTTCCTTAAAAAATTTTCTTATAATATTCAAATTTTATTGGTTTTTATGGGTCATGTGCTTAGACCATTCGACATAAAAAACCATGTTGTTCCCTTGTGAGGGTGTTATAATTATCCAATGGGTCATTTGAAATGCTTTTCATATAGTTTTTAAACCCATTAATGGTCTCCATGTAAAATTTAAATTGATTTATTGGGTGTATAGTGTGGGACATATGATTTCTTCATGATCTGTAAATCATTTGGTTTAACCAAGTGAGTTTCCCAGGATTTAACTATTTACAAAATTATCAAATATCCCCATATATTATTAAATACTTAAAATACCTATTTTCCTCACCCTTTCCAATGCGACACTCCCAAACAGAACACCCATATAATTATACCACATCATTGATATCCCTCATCTTATCTAGTTATTCAAAGTGTTTTATTGCTGATTTGAGACTGAATATCTGATTAAAGAACACATCTTCCCTATTTTCTATCTCTCTTCTAAATATCATACTCTTCATAAAAAAATTCTATTTCAGATGAACTCTAATATGTCGATATTTATTGGTATTCATTATTTTCTAATATCTAGTATTTTTCATCCATCCTTCGGGACACACTTATCCCATATTTTAAGAATTGGAAAATTCGTTATTGATTCAATGTAGATATTCCCATTCCATAACCCTTAATTATATGATTTTTGATTTTATGTGTTTTTAATTAATTTTTAATTTATATATTATATAGTATTATATAGTATTTTGTGTTTATATAAATTTTACGATGATAACATGGTTTTGTCTTGGCTTCCATAGAAACTAAAAAGTTTGCATATTTTAATGGATGGTTCAAATCTGATTTCACTTGAAGAGCACACTAAATGATTGAAAAATTTATAGAATGGAATTAAAAACTATATTTGAAATGTATAAGAATGTTTTGGGGTTTCAATTTGATTTTTCAATGGCTATAATTTGAATTTAAAATTATTATTGAAATTGAAAATATGGGGAAATGGTTTAAATAAATTTTTTAAACAAAATGTTATGATTAAAAATGCTTTCACCCCATTTGGGCCATGAAAATAGTGGAAGGTTGGAGTTTTTTAACCTTGTAGTTTTTTAATAAAATCATTTTTATTAATTAAATTAAATTATCACTTGTTCTATGTTTGTTTTATTATTAAAATGTTGTAAAATTACTTTAAGAGTGAAACATGATTTATTTTTTAGAAATAATATTTTAGAATGAAATTTTGAACCATTAAAAGAGATAGTTTGGAAATAAAAGTCTATCTTAGTGAATGAAATATTTGGAATCTTTTTAATATTCCAATTATGAGTTATGAAACCCTCATATATTCATTATGTTTCTCATTATCTTTTTAGGGGTTTTTGATTATTATATCACTATTTTCATTCCATTTTTGTGATTTTATATATTTATGTGATGGTTTTATGATGTAAAAAGTGGATGTTTTTTGTGAGGGTCTTAGAGGTGAGTCAGATCTACTTTCTTATGTGTTTGAATGCTTTTGATACTATTTGATTGGATTTCTTCTTCCTTCTTGGGATCCTATGCAAATAAGATTAACACCTTGATTTATGTCATACTAGTTGATTCACACTCTAGATAGTAGCCATTATTAATTGAGTTTTATCTAGCTAGGTGTATTCTAAAGATGGGATGGTGTGGGTTAGATTTGTTATCTAATATATATATTTAGGATGACACATATGTTGGTAGTTGGTAAAATGATTTAGGAAATATGTAAGATAATATAACTATAGAACCCAATATGTGGCCTAGGATATGTATCCTTTATTTGGTGATTTATATTGGGTATTACATTTATTGTTGAATATCCTCCCATATCCTTGAATTTATTTTGATACCACCATTTTATTACTTTATTTGTACATCCTATCATTTTGGCTTATAATGTTTTATTTTAAAATATCTAATGATTAGGTTTTGTTTCAAAATGAATTTTTATATTTGTTTACAGGTTTGATGACATGCTTCTTAAAAATTGATTGATAGTTATTTAGGAAAAATCATTTTGAATTAAAAAAAATCATTAAAAGTTTAAATTTGATTTCAAAATGGATGTATCTAAATGGATTTTAATGTGGATTTTGAATGGGTATGTCTAAAAAGTGGTTGGGGTTGGGGATTTTTCTATCACATGATTGTTTTAATTTATCAAAAATAAATTAATAATTCCATAAAATAATTTATATGTGTGAATAGTTTTTTTAGAGTATTATGGTACAATGTTTTCTAATATAATTTAAAATAACTTGTACATAGATATTTAATTTTTAATGCATGACACTAAAAATTGTGGGTGGTGGCTCACTATGAACATTTATGGTTAAGAAAATATTATATTCTTACTTTGGGTTTCATTTCAACTATTTATTTCCCATGGAGAAAGCATAAAATTGTGTTAGGACCAATATGTCGATGTAGGAGACTGTTTTCAGATTTTACCTTTTGCTATAATGAAATTTATAGAAATAAGAAATGATTTTTTAGAAGAAAATAAAATCACCCCACGTTTAATTTTAATCGAACTGACCATCGTATTTGGGAAATACGACTCACAATGATTGAAATGGTCAGTCATTTATTGGAATAATCTCACTTAAATTAAATGGTCATCAGATTCGCTCTAGATCTGGTAAGGAGGGTTTAATCGTATTAGATGAGAAATATATTCTCCATTTATAGGATTTAAATTGGGTGATGCATTTATAATCATGTAGTTAACATAAGTAACTATTATAGTGAAAATATATGACTAAAAACTTGATGAATTAATGGGGGAGTGATTAAGAGGATTCCATTCGTATTTAAGAAGAGTTAGAAAAAGATGGTTGATCGAGTTTTGGAATGTTTAAATACAATATAATACAAGAGTAATGATGATGATGCTACTCTAAAATGTATTCAATATAATTAAGGAATTCATGGTAAAAGAACATGTTTACGATTGAAGGAAGTTGACAAATCCAAATCTTCTAAAACTGGTCCAATGTATTCATTACACCATAAAATTTATCAATTGAAACATTATCATTAAATTTTGATGGTAAATGAATTGAGTTGAAGCCGATGACAAAATTAATTTCAGATACTGACCAACAATATAGTCACCCATTTAGAATGGACGAATAGGTTTTCAAAAGAAAATATTTAATATTGAATGATTGAAGGATTTGTAGAAAATGTGAGAAAACAAAGGTACTGGTTTTTAGTCCAACAAAAACTAAAAAAAATTAAATCTATAGACAATGTAGCTGATGGGTATCTTATTAAGAAGAGGAATAAAAAAATTATTTTTTTCAAACTTTTCATTAATTGGGTTCTAATCCATAATATTGGGGTTGATACCAATTCATCTAATTGATTGTAATGATAAAATCAATATAGGAATTGAAATTAGATTTGTATGTCAAAAGAAATTCAAAAGATATCTGAAGAAGGTATATGTGTTGTCAGGATACTATGGTATTGATTGATTCAGGGTTCAAGCCTCAAGTTGTGGTCCTCTATCTCGATTGTTTTAGATCGTGTTCCTTGGGGCCCATTGCAGATCAGGTGGTGGTACTTCCAGCCATGAGAGGTGTTGTATCGTCCTCTATTTCCTTGTGGTGACCGGATTCTTCGTCTAGCTCCCCTGGAGTATGTGTGGGGGATTATTGCCTATGAAAGGTGTTTCATTTAATTTTGGTTTTTTGTATTCGTTTCCGTCCTTGGTCCTCCTGAGGGTGGTTCCCTCTTGTTGTTCGTGATGGTTCAACAATAGTAGATGAAGTTTACTGATGTTTTTATTGTTTCTTTGTTTGAAGTTGTGCCCATTTTCTTTTAGTGTTTTGGTTGTTCCATTGATAACGAGGTCGATGCTAATGGTGGTGGTTCGTTTCATTCTGGCATTGGTTGATGAAATTGTTTGTATTTGTTTTCAGTGTTGGTTCAGTTCGATGATGAAATTGGCATAACAAGAATTTTTTTTGTGATATTGTTCGGTGTTTTCTACTAGGATTATTCCTCCCCAAAATCTTGTTCCTCATAATATTATGCTGCTTTAACCCTCCTCTATCCATAAGTTCAATTTCTCCTCTCTAGGTCGGTCGAGAGCAATGGTTCATCAGAGATTTGGAAGGCGGTGTTCAGGCCATTCTTGGTTCTCCAGGGAATGAGCTCATAGTTAGTTTTTTTAGTAAAGGTAAATAATGGATGATGGGGTATCTATGTTTTTGTTCAGTCCAGTTTTTAGCTCCAGTGATAATAGGGCAACAACTATGTCTAAGTTTCATTCTCGATGATTTGATTAATATGGTGATCAGTCATGATGTATGATGCTGATGTTGACGAAGGTGAAGCAATGTTGACGGTGATGATAATAGGTTGACAGTTTGATTATGGAGGCTAGGTGGTGGTGATAGGATGGCAATGCGATGATACAGTTTCTCAGTATGATGTTTTTTTTTCAAATTTGAAATTTAAATTGTGTATCAAGAACGGTGGTTTTTAACATATTGTTTTTTTTGAATTTTTGAATGACGTGTGAAGTGGTCTAAGGTTATGTTGTATTTTCTTGTAATATTGTCTTATGTATGGTTCCCACTTATAAAAAAGTGTCTTTTTAAATATGAATAAAAAAATCGATTGTGGTAACGAATAAATTGAACTCAGCTAATCATTGTGGGAATTTTAATTGGGCTATTGATTGATAAAAAAGATTGAAGGAGAACTGAAGTCATGATGAATACTCATGAATAATTAATAAACATCGATTAATTTAAAGATGTATCTAAAATTAATGGAATAATTAAAATTTGAGTAAATTTGTTGAGTGGGAATGTTTTTTGGATTCTCACCAAAACCAATTTTTTGGTCACATATAAAAGGGAATAGTAATTTATAGATCATTTGATAGAAGAATATTTCATTGTTAGGGAGAGAAGGTTAAAATTTCATAGGAGAGAAGAATTTTTTCATATTGTGTTATGTTGAAGAAGTTTCAATGGAGAGAAGTGAAAGGAGAAGATACAATTTTATATCATTATGACGATGATCATTGTATTCAGTGGTCATCGTATTCAGTGATGATTGTATTTAGATGTTTATTATATTCTATTTGTCATTGTATTCAGTTGGTTATCCTATCAAGTTGGATAATCATTTTATTAAATTTGTTATTGGGATTTTCAGACTGAAGAAGAAGATATTCTAAATTTTCTTAATTGTGGTCTTTGAGAGTTATATCCATCGTATTTTGCAACCAAATTTGATATAGGATTAGGAAAATTGTATTGCGAAATATGACTGAATTTTATTACAAATTCAAACAGGTTATTAGTAGCTTTTAGATAATAAATTAAATAATACTTTAAAATGAATTAAATTTTGAATGTTTAATAGAAGAAAAGGTAACATGTGTTGTTAAATAGACATTGTTTTTCCCTATTTTTTCTAAGAGGGCGCACATACACTATTCTATTTTATACATAATGCTACATGAGTGAAAGATTATATCATAATCATTGTATTCCATATCAAAGGATTTATTTCTAGTGGATTTTTTATCCTTATATCATTCTAAAACCATATGAAGGAAGTAGACGTTCTTATTGAATAGTGATCCCTGTAAAAATTCATATTAATGTTGTAGTGGGTTTAAATTTTTTTCATTAATGAATAAAATCATTAATAAGAGGTGAATGATGTTTCATTTTCAATGAAATATAAAATAAAAAGTATCACTGATTCACCCCTCTCCCTCTCAGAGATACAATTATTCTGTTTGAGAAATTTCAACTTGTATCATATCATATATTCCCTTTTATTATCATTTACGGATGGGGAATTTGAATTGTGTGAATAGTAATGGTATTCCAGTTTTTGATGGAAATAATTATAATATATAGAAATAAATAATTTTTCTTTATATTAGGTTTTTTGGATATGATGTTCATGAAGATGCAACAGGTGGGTTTCCTCTTATTAATTATTAAGTCCCTTTTACATCTATTTCAATGATGTATCATGGGAATTATAGAAGCGCCAGGAATGAATTATTATTATCATTTTTTTAAAGTGAATTCCTATGGTTGAACGTTTCCTCCAGAGCCAAATCGATATGAATCCAATTGAGAAACATATGCAAAGGTATTACAATAGTCCAGAAAGAAAAAATAAAAATTTGTATATTTAAGTATAAACATTTCAATATGGGTGAATATGAATCTCTTGTGGAATTATTTACCATGGTTAATGAAATTTTGAACACTATAACATGTCTTGGTGAAAAGTTGTAAGATTATATAGTTATTGAAAGGATCTTGATAATTCTTCTCCAATAGTTTCTTACAAAAGTTTATTCATCGGAAGACTTAGAGATTGAATCATTGTCTTTATATAGATTAAATAACACCCTCATCACTTATGAAATGATAAGGCGGAATGATATTAAATAAAAAAGAAAATTGATATAGAAATGTATTTTAGGGTTTCTATGAAATATAATCGAAGGATGTTTCTTATTTAAGATAAAGCTATGTATTATGATTCTGAAAATGAGGTATGTAATTTTTTTGGATATTTTATCATTTTTTTTCTAAAACAGTAAAAATAGGTACATAAAAAAATTGAAATATCCCTTGAAATGTATTTATTGTGGAGACATTGGTTGTTTTTTTGATAAATATTCTCAATGAATGAAAGAGGATGGGAATTATGAATATCGAAGAAGGCCAAGAAGGTAATGGAAAAAATGGGGACATAGTGGAAAATAATATTCAACATGTAAAGAAAAAAACTCATCAAATAAAAAATAATAAGTGTTATGTAATGATGAACATGAAGAAGGTTGTGATATTGAATCTGAAAAATATTTTTTGAATGGAATTGAGAATAATTTTATTAAAATATTGAATTATTAAGAATTTTGAAGCATTAGTTATGAAGAAGTAGAAAATCAACATTTATTTCATTTAAAAGATGATATGAAAGAATGAATGACAATGATCAAAATGAATGAAAAAAAAAACAAAATATTGAAGGATGAATTTTACCCAACAATAAATCAACAATTTTTTTTAATGATAAGGATAAGTTAATGAATCAATTTGATGATATGAATTAATCTATCGAGGAATAAAATAAGAGTAATGATAATCAATAGGTCATGTTTAAGGCAAAAGAATAATATTTTGAACATAGATAACAAAATATTCAAAGTTGAATAGTGAAATACAAGTTTTAAAAACTATATATTGGATGTTTATAAGAGTTCTGGGAAGGAGAAACATAATAAGCATAAAAAAGTTATCTTCAAAGGCTGAGAAGAAATATGGAATGTTTCTAAAGAGAAGAAATCTTGGAAAGCTATATATGTGGCCAAAAAAACAAATTTTAGAATTTAGAAGTTACAAAATACCATGTGTATGAAAATATTTCCCAACTATATGGATTCAAAAAAATTTCTAATAATTATTATTTTAATAAGGCTTAAAAGAAAAATATGATTCTGATTTACAATATAATGGTTGGAAGCTAAAAAAATAAATGCAACAAGGCCTTTGAGAAAAGTATTCACAATTCCAATTAGAATGGATGTTACATTGAAAAATTCTATATCTATAGCTACTACTAGTATCACAGTGGATTAAACAATATAGAATACATGTGTTGGTTCAACTAAAAACATTACCTTTATTCCATAGGATTTTAAAATCAATGTTTGTGGGGGATTGAATTTCCTATAAATAAGATGTATGAGATGATTTTTTTAAAGAAACCTGAGAAGGATGGAGTATGAATTGGAAATAGATTCCATCCTTTAGAATCCATTTTTAAAAAATGTGAACAAACATGAAACAATTCAAAATTATTTCTTTTTTTACAAGTACAACAAAAGTATTATTATAATTTTCATAGGATGGAAGTGAATAAAAAAGAAGAAGAAAAATGTTGTACTGGTGTTACCACCCTGAATGCTACAAATAGAGAAATAATATGGATTCTTTATAGTGTATGTTCTTATAATATAAAATTATATTTGATGATGTTTATGAATTTTAATGATTTTAAATATGGAATACTGATATTTAGAAATGATGAATCTCAATGAATCAAATGTGTTGGGTCATCCATAAATGGGAATAAAAGTTGAAATCCACGAAATAAATGTTTTTTATGGTATGAAACACAATATGATAAGGGTTTCATAATTTTTTGATGAGGGAAAAATTCTATATATAAAATATGTATTTTATTAATGTGACGAATGTTGAATGATAGTTATAAGAGTCCAATGTACTTGGGGGAATTTGATTCAAGTTGGTGAAATACAAAACTCTATTTATTTTATTATGGTGGAAGAGAATAAATTGTGAAATAAAATGAATGGTCACATGTTTCAGAGAAACATGAGAATATTCGAAAAGCAAGATATTCATAGAGACATTTTTAATTTTCCTAGAAGAAAATATTGGATTTTTTCTATATTTCATAAAGGAAAGATTACAGATGTTCTCCATAAAAATGTTGAGATTTGTTCAAAACAACCCCTCGTGATTATTCATTCTTATATCTGTATACCACTGAGAAAACAATAAATTAATAGAGATATGTTATTAATTACTTTAATTGAGGATTTTAATCATATTACTTATCTTATGTATATGAAACATTATTACGATTCTTTTAAAATCAAAAAAAATTAAAAAGGAAAGCTGCGAAGGAATGTGATTATTCATTAAAGAAATTGAGATCAAGTCACGGTGGTTTTTACAGAAGTGAATAATTTGAAATTTATCTGCAGAACCATTTAATTTTTCATGAATATATTTCTCCATATACTCCCCAAAAAAGGTGTTGAAAAATAAATGAATTGTTGTTTGGTGGAAATGATGAGAAATATGTTACATGAACATAGTATTTATCATTAATATTAGAGGAAATCCATGAGTACTGTTGTGTATATTCAAAATTGATGTTTCTATAGAACAAGCACACAAATGACTCCATTTGAATTTATTATTGAAAAATCCATTTTTGAAACACTTAAGTGTTTTTGAGAGTCGACACATTACAAAGAAGAAAGGTGGAAACTTTTGAAAGATTGACCATAAATATCAATATGGAATCATGATTGGATATGATCAAGATGGAATATGATATATATGATTTAGAAAATAAATAGAAAGAATTGATGATTTAATGAATGTGAAATTCATTTAAAGATCCCAAGAAATAAAACATATTCAAACTGATAGGAAGTTGAGAAGTAAACGTTTAATAATAATTCCAATGTGGATATAGAAAATCTTTATCCAACAAAATAAGAATCAGTCTCATCTATTTATAGTAAAGGGGATGATACTCGATAATCTCATCCTAGTGTGAGAAAACTAGTGGATTCTAAGAATATAATCTGGGAATGACATCAAAAGGTTTAAACAAGAATAAAAACCAATTCTATTACGTATAATTATTTTAATTAAATAGTGTAGAAGAATGATGTGAGGGAAGCCTTTGAGTATTCGGAATGGGTTCCAACCATGAATAAACAACATGATTAGATTGAAAAGAATATTACCTGGGAAGTCATACCCAAATCAAACAAGAAAAACCTTATTGATAAAAAGTGGGTATTCTGAATATATATATATATATATATATATAAGAATAAAGAATGTGAATTGATAAGTAACGAAGAATGATTAATCTGAAAAGAGTATTAACAAATTGAATGTATTGATTTTTATGTAACCTCTACTCTATATGCTGGACAGGAAGCAATCAGAATTTTGTTTCTGTTACTTCACAAATATATTACCAGATCATTCAAATGGATATTAAAACTGAATTACTGAATGATGATCTTGATTAATACGTTTAAATTTAATAAACATGTGGAATTTTTGATGGTAAAGATGAATGTTATGTGGGTAGATTAAAGATGGATTTTTATTGTCTAAAACAATATCCAAGAGAATGGTATTCCAAATATGATACTTGATTAAGGAAGATGAGTTTTATTAAAGTAATATCTGATAGTAATCTTTATAAAATGTAAAGTATATAGTATTACCTCCTCATAATTGTTTATATTGATGATATTATCTTCTTTCGTAATGATGAAAGATGTTGCGAATGATTTTAGGAAGAAATTAAAAAAGGAAATTGAAATTTCTATGCTGGGGGGAATAAAAAACTTTCTTGGGTTAAAAATTTTATCAATGGGAGAAATTCATTTTTCATAATCATGAAAATTTTTCTACGGAACTTCTTAGGAGGTTTGTCATGGAAAACTAAAAACATATCTACCCACTGATTTGAGTGGGAAAAAAGATGAAAAAATATGGAGAAGGAATAAAAGTTGATCATAATTAATTAAATAACATGATTTGATGTTTTTTGTATTTAACTGACTCATGGTACAACATTGTTATGATGTTACCTTATGTTCTAGATTTTGGAGTGCTCCAAAAGAATAACATTTAATTATTGGAAAAAAACTTCTATGATACATCATAGGATCAAATGGTTTCAAAATCATATATTATAGCTCAGAAAGTATTGATTTGTTTGGGTATTTAGATGATGATTGGGAATCAAATGTTGTTGATAAATGATCCATATCTAGTGTAGTATTCTTTCTTGGAAATAATAGTTTGAGTTGGAATTCATAGAATCAAAATTATGTAACTATCAGTATCGTTTAAGAAGATTATGTTGCTTCCACGTGTAACACCCCAACCCTAGTTACCCAAAGTTAGTTTATTATTTCATAAAATAGGAATGATCACAAGAGATCAAGAACCAAATGACCTATTAGTTTAGTATCCATGTATTACTAGATACAAAAATAAGTTCTACATTACATCATGAAACAAAAAAAATAACATTGTGTCTCCTTTGAAGACAGTCAAACCCTTTGTCTTATCCCTATAGGTTAATTATAATATACAACTTCACATCCTATGAAAAATAAATCATAAGATCATGGTGAGATCAGATACTCAGTATGGATAAAAATATAGCAGTAAATATCATATGTAAGCATAAACATTTAATGAAATTTATATGACTAAAACACAATCCTTTTAAACTTAAACATCAGCATAATATAGCAAAGATAAATCATATAATTTCATTTACTTATTAACATAAATATTTTACTAGTCGAATAGTCACAGCTAATATGAATAGCTAATTTAATAATGATGGAATTCATAATGTCATACAACATAACCCCATAGTCAAGCCTCGCGCCAAGACTAAAATTAAGATTTTATTAAGGCCTTCTTCTAAGACACTAGATTGTATAATGAGACCTAATGATTCCTCGAGGAGCTATAGAAGGCTCCACCCGTAACATACTATGTCAAATTCATTCGTCAAACGAAAAGGATGAAACAAAGCATAATCATTCGTATTAAAACTAGCATAAAAAATGTTAATACATTAACCATAATCCATGAATGCAATAAAAATAAAACATAAATATTCTAACATATCATAAAATATTCAATACATTATGGAAGATTTTGTCATAAAAAATCAAGTTCAAACATGTGTAAAATCCATAAAAAAAGTTGAAATAGATGAAATCATAACTATTTGAGAGAAATATCTCATTATATATTTTGAATAATTCCAAAGCCACATAATTAATAAATAAAACATTTATTTTGAAAATATTCTTATAATTTGTAAGGTAAGCCCTAAATGTGTTATAACAACTAAAAATAGTTCCACTCTCTGTATAAGTAAAAAAACATTCTTACATTAATCTGTCGAAAAGGTCATAATGTACCCTGTTTTGAAAATAATGGAAATATTAATTTATTTATTTTATAAAAATTATAAAATGGGTATAAATTATATTATCGCATATTCTTGTAAATAGAAAAAATATTTTGATATACATTTTTATGAAACACGTACGAGGATGATAATGAATTCCCAGTAGATGCTTAGGTATAAACAACCTCGGATAATAAAGAGATTGTAAAATTACCCCGACCTTATACTTTTCCTTATTCGAGGGTACGTTAACCGACTGTATAATAGTTAAATAATATTTTTTAAATTTTACCAGAACCATATACATAAATTTGATATCATATACGATCTTCTAATATTGGATTTTTGATAATATTTTAGTAGTATCATTTTTTTTGGTGTTAACCGATTCGTTTTCCGTTAAATTTTTTGTTATGTAAATCATTTTTTTATAAGTAGAATGTATTTGATTCATATAAATAATTATATTTTGTTGATAAACATTATTTTAATTCATAAAATGAAAATTATTCTTGAATGGTTATGATGGGGAATGAATCTCATCGTGTTCGTGGAGACGGTAGTCCATACATATGTACGAAGTAAAATATCATTCTATTGATAGTGAAATTTTTTGTAATTGGATGATATATTTTATATACAGAATCATAAACATGTTATAAATTTTATTTACATCCTATATACTCATTATAATACCCATCCAAATAATGATGTGTTGAATAACAAACTACACCATGATGTGGAGATGGTAAGCCATACATAGGCAGGTATGGTGACTATGTCATCCATAGGATGGATAAAATAATGAATATGGTTGTATCATATTTATAATAACATTGAATAATGTATAAGGTGATAGATTTATTATTTTAATATGTAATCATCATAGATAGGGGAAGTGGAAGAAGAAAAGAACATTGAAAGAGATGATGATAGTATTACCTCTTCTACGGGTTCTTCCTTTTGATTTGATCAAAAGAGCTCCATAGGATGGATTTATGATGAAATTAAGGACTCTTGGTTGATTTGAGTGTAGTGTGGAAGGTATTTGTGGAGTTTTCATCCGAGGAAAATATTTTTTGCGTTTTGATTTCGAGAGATGGTGAATTACACTTTTATAAGAGAGGTGAGGGACAGTTTAGGAAAAGCTTGAAATATTATTTTATTATAAAATAATTTTGGGATTATAATTACTGAAAATGGATTTATATCTATGATAAGGAAGATATAGGCCGAAATCGACTCAACCAATAGGTTGTAGACATGTTTTTCTCACCATATTCACCATATCTTATTGATTTAACTCTTAGTTAAATAGTTTAATTTTTACAATAACTTCTTGTAGTTTTATATTACATGGTTAATAAACCTACTCGAAAATTTCCAGAGAAACTCAAGTGCTTAATTAATGAGTTATCTATCATTATATAAGTATTATGGAAGACCATTTTATTTTTACAAAATATTATATCATTTAACAATATTGTATTTGATTTACAAAATAATTTATATCTATTTTGACACAATTTATATTTGGTTTTTTGGAAGTAAAAAAAACATTATTACTTCCAAAAAAACATTTCATAAATAATAAAATGACACATTAACCTAAAAAATTACTGTAATGCATCATAAGTCAAAATTTAAATTTATTTGGATATTTATAATATCAATTATTTTAACCCTTCATTAATAAGGTACTTACTACATCATAGTTTTCTCATAAATATGGGTAATTATATAATGTATAAAAATTATAAATAAAATACCATGATTTAGTAAATATAATTATCTTTTTAATGATTATATATAGTTGAATTTATCTTATGTATAACCCTATATTAAAAAAATTAGCCATTAAATTTTTAATTATGAAAATTAACTATTTTTTAAATAAAATATTTATAAATGTCCTAATCTAATCCATGTGGTTCAAAAAGGATCAAATTTTATTCATAAGGTTTATTTTGGTCAAAAAATACTACTCCAATATAATTAGGACATGTGTTAGGGTAATTATAATATCATATTTACCTTTAATTACACTATTTACATTTAACTATGGTAAATAAAATTCAAAAGTTATTATTCACCAAAAACTATTTTCATCCTACTGAACCACATTTTACTTACTAATGTCAATTGTGTGTCTCGGATTTTGTAAATTCAATTCATAGAAGAAATAAAATTATGTTTTATACAATTATTGAAATATGCCTATAAGGTGGGTAAAATGCATTAAATTAATTCAATAAAATTTTATATATCTAATATAATAATAAGATGAATCAAATGAATCAAATTGGGCTAATATATGTATTATGTATATATATTTACATTATGATAGTTTCAATTAAAAATAATGATTATTTAAATAAAATATCTGTTTTTATTTACAATGTACTATTTTCAGTATTCATAAAAAATTGAACGTTTTTTGAACAATTCAAAAATTTACCCAAAGCTAATTTCGATATTCCAAATACAAAAGTGTAGAATATTTTACCAAATTAAAATTTTAGGATTTTCTAATATTTATTATATTGTTGTTCACCAAATGACATGAAAAGTATATTTTTTAAGAAAATAGTTTTCCAAAATATAGAACTATTTTAACAAAACATATAAATTTCATTATAAATATGTTTTATTTATGTGAACAAATTATAAATAAAAATATAAATTGATATTTAACTTTTTATATCATATTATTTAACTGATAACAAAATATATCATTTAAATAGTTATAATCCTAAAAAGTTATTTCGTAGAATCTCAATCTTGCATATAATGGAAGCCAAGTTGGTGTTTTGTGCAGTATAAGATATTGAATTACATTAAGGAAATAAATTACTATGAAATATTGGGGTGTCAAATTATCCCCTCTAATAAATTTCATCCACTCAATTTGAAATTGGTCTTCAAAAATAAAAGGTTAAAAATAGAAAATACCTTTGTGGAAAACCAACATCAGATATGGGGTTAAAAAAATTTATTCTTAATAAGTGGGAAATGGAAATTAAAAACTAAACACCAAATTAGGATTTCGAATAGGAGAACATTGGTGGAAATTCGAGACACATAATTGGAGGAAAATGTAAATGGTTATATGTAGTGATTGTGGTCACCAATCACAAACAATTTACTAATAAATAGAAAAATTAGGGCCTCAAAACCATAAATATATGATGAATTATAATATCATTTTTTAATCAAAACATAATCTATTAAGAGAACACATTTTTGGTTTTATGATCCATTCCTAAAAATTAATAATTAATTTATTCATGGAAAAAATAAAAAATTACTTGACAAGTACAGTCCCACCCTTTATCTAATTTCTAACACATACTCATCTTTCACTCCCAAATATAATAGAACTGAAATTTTTTTTATTTATCCTAATTTTATGGGGATTCCAAAAAATAAATTTATAATTATTCTATCAGTTAATTTAAATAACAACATTATAAAATCAAGGACATCACGTGGGCTAGTTGTAGGTGATGCACCATTGTCGCCCATCAGTTGTGGTTTCGTGTCTCACGAACTTGTTGGACGCGATGAGTTATCGCCTGACTTTCAGGTTGTGTTTTTTTATAAAAAATTATAAAATAATCTTAACAATTGTTTTAACCATAAACCATAGTATCCAATTTCCAAAATAACCCATTCAAATCTATAGAATTATCCAAAATACTTTTGTCCAAACTCATTGTCCAAAAAATTATAAGGAAGTTCATCAAAACATAATGATGATCTATATTTTTTCACATAATAATATGTGAATAGCACAATTATATATTCTATTAAAACATGGTAACACCATAAATTACTATAAAACCTTATTGATTACATTAACTATCCCATATTCCTTATATAATACTAGATATATTAGTTATATCCAATAATCTTGAATACTCCAACAATGAAGGAATAAACACACCATTAATCAGTTCTAATGTAATCATGAATATCCAATATAATTAATCCTAATCAACCATTTCTTATTCCAAAAATAATTACATTAGAATCGATACCATATTAAGGTTTATATTTCCATTAATAATATATATTCCAAAAAATTTAACTTGTTGTTGAGCCACTTTTCTTAGTACTATATAATCTCAAATGCTCGGTTAAATAGTACTATTGTAAAATCCTTATTGGTTTCCATAATTAAAATAAACATTAAATTGTTGGCATAACACTCAAATTACGTGATTCATTAAAAAAATATATTAACACTAATTATTCCACTTCATTTGCGGTAGTTTCATATCATGGTTATTATCCAATAGCATCATTTGAGGTATTCTTAGAAGATTAGGACATTAATTCACATAGTGTCCCAACTCCTTGAAGATGAAGCATATTACATTTATAACCTTATTTCTAACCCTTAAAATCACAGACTTGGTGTCCTTTTTCCCCATATTTATAACAAAATACCATTCCCTTCATGAATCTTCCAATGTTATTCTTTCCACGGTTATCACATATTGTAAAATCCTTATTTCCCTTCTCCCCTATATACATCTTTCTCTCTACCATCCTTTTTGAAGTGCCCAGATCAGTGTGAATCACTGAAAGGGGGAGGGGGTGAATCAGTGATCCCTTAAAACTTTTTTACTAATTGATTCTTAATCAATTAAACCTCTATGTCTTGTTAAGGCCTCTATCCACTCTTCTTATGTCTCTCAACCTTTCCCGGATAATGCAGTAATGAAAAGGCACAGGACACAAGGATTTACAAGGTTCGGCACCAAAGGCCTACATCCTTGCCATGCTCTCCCAACATGGATTCTCCCATTATAATCTGTTAGTATTACAATGGTCGATACAGCTTCCCACCGTATCTCTCCTGTGTCCCACAGGAGGGTCTTTATACTGCTTCACACAGTGTTACCAGAGTCCCACTGGCCTGCTCCAGAATCCCACTGAAGACTTCTTCTCCCTGAGTCCCACAGGGTCTTCTCTTGGCTCCTCGAGTCACACGAGTAACTCTTCTTCACTTTAAGATTCTTCAAGTATCTTCAGCAGTCTGGGATAAAGACTGCTGGCCTTTCTCTTTACCTCTGATCACTTGTGATGATCAGGTCTTCTCGTCTTGCTCAGGCTTTATCACCTTCTTCTAAGGATTACCTGGCTTCTCTCCAACTACTGAATACTCAGACAAATGATGTCTTTAACTTCAGTCTGGTCCAGTCTCAGTTCACTTCAACTTCATGCACTGAGTGCATGGCAGCTCTTCATCCTCATGCACTGATAGCATGGCCTTCTCAATACTTCAAGAACCTCCTGGTCTTGGACTCCTCAAATGCACACAAGCTGGTTTGGCTTTTTTCACGTGTGCATGTGCATGCATGCATGCATGCACTTCCCTGTTCTTCTTCTAGGTGCAGTAAACCCTCAAAGGGTGTAATTCTTTTAAGCACACACCTTCACTGAAATTCACACACTTTATCTAATTTGTTTACACACTTAAATTGTGTGTTCTACTTGAGTGTGGGTCTTGTTCTTCTTCAAAGTGTGCACAATGTTTTTGCACACACTAAGGTTCAGCCTATTTGTCTTTTTGCACACAAACTTTGTTTTTCACTTTTGCACACACTTGAGCTTGGCCTTTCTCTTCTTCTTGCATACACACAAAGTGTTCATTAATTTGTTCTTTCAATGTGTGCACCCATATAAGGGCTACGACCTTCCTCTCCCTTTTTGCACACAAGGCACAAAGGCCTCGGGTTCTCCTCAACTTTGCTCACCCACTGCCCGAGGTGCTCTTCCTTCACTTGGCACACAAGAAAAAGGGTCTCGGCCTCCACTTGTCTTCAACAACCATGCAAGGCTTGGGTTCACAAGGTAAGGGCCGCGCAAGGTGCATGAGAACTGCAGGCGCGCAAGTGAAAACCGTGCAGGGTATAACACCGCGGGTGCGCAAGTGTGTCAAGGACACCTTGGCCGCACTAGTGCAAACCGTGCAGGAGGCACGGTGCACAGAGGGGGCGCGCAACTTTGTGCTGCCCAACCTCCACTTCTTGTCGCGCAAAGGGGTTGCGCGCAAGGGACTCCAGCCACGCAAGGTACTTGCGTGGGGCTTCTACTTCGCGAGGCAGAGGCACACGCGGGACTCGAAGTTTTCAATAAAAACTTCAGCACATCAGCAAGAATCTCCAATGACTCGGGCTCTCCTTATATAGGCAGAGGCATCTCGTTCAATCCGCGTGGATATAAATTCAAACTCTCGAGATTTTCGGTTCTTCAAGATTCTGCAAAATCTTGTTTTTCTTTCGCTGTTTCACGCGACTTCTTTCAATATTTTTCGCTCTTTCATTCCTCCTTGTGCATGCGATTTAGAACGCATGCACGACCTCTGTTTTGGACATCCCATGCAAAACACGAACACCCGATGCCTCGGCAACGTCGTTTGCCTCGGCCTTCTTCGGATTCTTCCAAACATTACATGCATGGTCATTTTTAGGCATGATCGTGTTCGGTGTGGCCAGAAGAACCTCAAGGACACTTCGGCTTCGTCAGAGGTGGCCGGATACTCAAAAACATAACTCGGGAGGCGCCTGGTTCGAAGGTGGCTGCGGGAATGCTCGGGGAGGCCTCAGCCGAGCTCGATGATGAAGACGAGCTATCGGCCGTCGGATGCGATGTTTAACGGCTAGGATTAGATCATCGCCACGGAGATGGATCGTGCGGCGTGGATAAAGCACGCGATGGCTCGGACGACTGAGATTTGCTCCCGGGGAAATTTCCGCGTCCCACATCGAATCGGCGAGAGGAATTGCCGCGCCTTATCAACCTCGCGCTGCCTCAACCCCGCAATTGAATCTCCTCCCTCCACGGTGCCGCCCCGCACCGTGTTCTCCCTGCGGGCGCGCTCTGCGCCCACTCTGTTCCCTGTGGGCGCGCTCCTAGCGCCCACTATGCACACTCACGGGCGCGCTCCTCGCGCTCACGCTGCGCGGGCTTCATCACCGCGTGGCCTCGGGGCTTATACACGGCCCCTGCCTTGCCTGAGGGAGCGCCTTGGCCTTGAGGGTTCCCCATGGGCGTGGCGCCTTAGGCCCAAATGTGCCTTGGGTGATCCCTCGGCTGGCCTCCTTGGTGGCACATTTTTTGGCTAAGTCTTGAATAAGACTTTGTCAAAAAAACAAAGTCCTCCATGAAATCAAGCCATATCAAGAGAACCACTTCAAGCCTTTCTTCTCCTTCATCTTCTTCTTAAGAATTCAAGTATTAATCTTCTTCATTAGAATTCCTCCATTTTTCTTCAACATATAATCATCATTTAAGAATGGAATTCCCGAAGGTTTCTTCATCTTCAACCGAGCTCCTGAATCAAATATTTCTTCAATAAACTTCATTGATCTAGTCAGAGATCAATTGGAACATCTTCTGATTCACATGCACTAAGTGATAGTGCATGGACTTCATTAAACCACTTCATCCACTTAGAAGTAGTGAATGGATAATCTTGCTTCTTCATCTCCTCATGTATTGTCACTACAATGCATGGTCTTCTAATCATGTTGTGACATTGTATCATCAGGATACAAGTTCTTTGAACATAAAGATCAGCTCATCAATCGTCTGATGTGCATGGAGAATGTTTCAACCACAATTTCCAATATCACTTAGTGAATCTCCTAAGTGACATGCATCTTAGTACCATGGCCATTCTCTCTTCACCACCAACACCATCACAACCTTTGGCATTCACATCTTGACAATTCTTGACATCCATTCATTCTACGACAACAACATGTATCATTGACAACAAATGCAACACAGTGCACTTCAATCTCCCCCTTTGTATTTGTTGTCAATACACCACTTCAGCACATATGAATGGGTCAATATGTGTGCCAATATTTTCTCCCCCTTATTGGCAATCAAATGCAAAGGTGTTGTGTGGTTCTCTTTCAATAAAATCTCTTCCTCCCTTCGAATAACATCTTCTTTAAAAATCACTAAGAGAGGGATGATGCCACATGTTCTCTTTAGCAAAGAACCTTTAGTAAATCAACTCTAAGTCTACTTGGGCTAACCCGGTGTAGAAAACAAGAGTGATATAACCAAGATTTTTCAATGTTGTCCACATTTCACTATACATGTGAGATCATGCTTCAGGGGTTTGAAATTTTTCAGATATAACAATGAATTGCTAAATCCTTCACTTTTATCAAGAAGATATTAATCTCAAGAACATCATCTTCTTCAGATTTGCTCCCCCTCAAGGGGTGCACTCCATTCTGTCCAAACCATCCTCCAGTTGAGAATGATCATCATCTTCAATTCCCTGCAATGTCAGCACATGTAAATACCAGATGTATAAGGGAATAAGATGAAACCTCCTTGGTTCATCAATGTGAACAACAAGGTTGAGAAGATTCTCTCAACCAAGATGTCCCATTTTCACCATTCTTCACACTTGCACATTTGATCTTCAATGATGTTGGTGCTGGTGTGGATCTCAATACATCTTCATGTGAAATATTTTGTTTCCTTTTTGCCTTAGCAATTTCCAGTGCTTCATCTTCATCTCTTTGAAGTTCTTTGGCAAGTTGCAACTGATTTGGCCATATGAATAGTAAATCATTTGGAAGAGTGGCCTCAGTTTTGGAAGTTCCACATGGTTATTTGGATGCTGCTAAGCTACCTCTCTTAGGCAACTTATTTTCAATCAATCCCTTCTTCTTCTGGATTGATTGTCTTTTGGAGTTCAGTCTGCTTCTATTTAGTTTCATGGCTTCTTTACAAAGGTCCATGATGTGTCATTTCTTTCAACAGTAGAAGCATGTTTTCTTGGTGGCTCTTCTTGATGCATCACCCTTCTTGGATTTGAATTCCAAGGACTTCTCTTCCTTTTTCATAATCTTCTTGGGAGAGTCTTCCACATTCTTATGCTTTCTTCCCAAGGATTCTTTCTGAGCCAGGTTATGTGATCTTTTCTTCTTTCCAGCTTTGGATACAGCTGGAGATTGACATGTATCATTCTTTTGACCACTTTTGCAACCATCCCAGATGTTGTCAAGTAATCCAAATCTGTTAGCAGTAAACAGATGTCTCTGGACCTGTGGATGCTGCTTCTTTTCTTCTGGCTTGCTCCCCCTTGGCATGGGCTTCCTCTGTGCTTTGGCATTCAGTGGATTGTACCAACAATCCTTTGCACAATGCCCATACTTGTTACAACACCAGCATTGTCCCACGAATCTTGACCTCTTCAGTCCTTCTGATTGTAGGGTACTTTTCTTGACCTGTTGTGCGGTTTCAGGAGAGCTCTGCTTCTTTACTGTCTTCATTCATATTTGTTTGGAATTATTCTTCCATCCTGCACTTTTTGTGGAAACACAATTAGAAGCATCAGTACAAGATGGTATGGATGGTACCTTCTTTCTAGAAGATGTTGCACTTTTATTAGAGGATGTCTTTCTCTTAGAATCATCCTGCTCAAAGCATACTTGAGTAGCAACATGTCTTCTTCCAGCTGACTGGGAGGATTCAGCCTTAGGTGATTGAAGATGTTTCAATATCACCTCCAGTTCTAAGTATTTCATGTTGAGGGAGTTCTTCTCATCCTCAACAGTTCTTAGCTTTCATTCCCAATTCTCCACCAGTTGTTTCATCTGGTCTTCATGCACCTTCTTTAATACTTGCAATGAATTGTCAAGCTCCTTCACCATTTTGACATTGTCTTCGAGTTGAGCATTTCTGACATTCATTGAAACTTTGTGCCACTTTTCCAGTGCATGGTAAACATCTTTGATTATTACTTTAAAGAATTCTTTCTCAGAAATACTTCTTTGCAATTCTTCAGTAGTGTCTTCATATCTTTCATTGCAAAGGGAAACGGTTTCATCTTTAGCCTTCACCAGCTTTCTGAGAGTGTTGGTTATGCCAACCCTTTTTGACAATTGATCTTCCATCGCATTGGCTTCTTCTTCTAACTATGATTTTTCTTCATGAAGATCATGAATGCCTCTAGCTATACACTTTTCCACTTCCATGGGAACTGTGTTCTGAAGATATTTGAGTGCACTCTGAAGATCATTCATTGTTTCAACTTCATCACAGCTAGGACAGGCTTTCTTCATCTTCTTGGCCTGTTTCTTCTTTCTATTTTTCTGAGTCTTGGCAGATATCTCCATTTGAGGCTGGTCGCTCGTTTCCTCAAATCTGAACTTCATAAAGACTCCCTTGGATCTTTTAGAGGCAACCTCCCTTTGATACCAATTGAAGTGCCCAGATCAGTGTGAATCACTGAGAGGGGGAGGGGTGAATCAGTGATCCCTTAAAACTTTTTTACTAATTGATTCTTAATCAATTAAACCTCTATGGCTTGTTAAGGCCTCGATCCACTCTTCTTATGTCTCTCAACCTTTCCCGGATAATGCAGTAATGAAAAGGCACAGGACACAAGGATTTACAAGGTTCGGCACCAAAGGCCTACATCCTTGCCATGCTCTCCCATCATGGATTCTCCCATTATAATCTGTTAGTATTACAATGGTCGATACAGCTTCCCACCGTATCTCTCCTGAGTCCCACAGGAGGGTCTTTATACTGATTCACATAGTGTTACCAGAGTCCCACTGGCCTTCTCCAGAATCCCACTGAAGACTTCTTCTCCCTGAGTACCACAGGGTCTTCTCTTGGCTCATCGAGTCACATGAGTAGCTCTTCTTCACTTTAAGATTTTTCAAGTATCTTCAGCAGTCTGGGATAAAGACTGCTGGCCTTGCTCTTTACCTCTGATCACTTATGATGATCAGGTCTTCTCGTATTGCTCAGGCTTTATCACCTTCTTCTAAGGATGACCTGGCTTTTCTCCAACTACTGAATACTCAGACAAATGATGTCTTTAACTTCAGTCTGGTCCAGTCTCAGTTCACTTCAACTTCATGCACTGAGTGCATGGCAGCTCTTCATCCCCATGCACTGATAGCATGGCCTTCTCAATACTTCATGAACCTCCTGGTCTTGGACTCCTCAAATACACACAAGCTGGTTTGGCTTTTTTCACGTGTGCATGTGCATGCATGCATGCACTTCCCTGTTCTCCTTCTAGGTGCAGTAAACCCTCAAAGGGTGTAATTCTTTTAAGCACACACCTTCACTGAACTTCACACACTTTATTAATTTGTTTACACACTTAAATTGTGTGTTCTACTTGAGTGTGGGTCTTGTTCTTCTTCAAAGTGTGCACAATGTTTTTGCACACACTAAGGTTCAGCCTATTTGTCTTTTTGCACACAAACTTTGTTTTTCACTTTTGCACACACTTGAGCTTGGCCTTTCACTTCTTCTTGAATACACACAAAGTGTTCTTTAATTTGTTCTTTCAATGTGTGCACCCATATAAGGGCTACGACCTTCCTCTCCCTTTTTGCACACAAGGCACAAAGGCCTCGGGTTCTCCTCAACTTTGCTCACCCACTGCCCGAGGTGCTCTTACTTCACTTGGCACACAAGCAAAAGGGTCTCGGCCTCCACTTGTCTTCAACAGCCATGCAAGGCTTGGGTGCACAAGGTAAGGGCCGCGCAAGGTGCATGAGCACTGCAGGTGCTCAAGTGCAAACCGCGCAGGGTATAACACCGCGGGTGCGCAAGTGTGTCAAGGACACCTTGGCCGCACTTGTGCAAACCGTGCAGGAGGCACGGTGCACAGAGGGGGCGCGCAACTTTGTGCTGCCCAACCTCCACTTCTTGTCGCGCAAAGGGGTTGCACGCAAGGGACTCCAGCCACGCAAGGTACTTGCGTGGGGCTTCTACATCGCGAGGCAGAGGCACACGCGGGACTCCAAGTTTTCAATAAAAACTTCAGCACATCAGCAAGCATCTCCAATGCCTCGGGCTCTCCTTATATAGGCAGAGGCATCTTGTTCAATCCGCGTGGATATAAATTCAAACTCCCGAGATTTTCGGTTCTACAAGATTCTGCAAAATCTTGTTTTTCTTTCGCTGTTTCACGCAGCTTCTTTCCATATTTTTCTCTCTTTCATTCCTCCTCGTGCATGCGATTTAAAACGCATGCAAGGCCTCTGTTTTGGACATCCCATGAAAAACACGAACACCCGATGCCTCGGCAACGGCGTTTGCCTCGGGCTTCTTCGGATTCTTCCCAACATTACATGCATGGTCATTTTTATGCATGATCGTGTTCGGTGTGGCCAGACGAACCTCAAGGACACTTCGGCTTCATCAGAGGTGGTCGGATACTCAAAAACATCAATCGGGAGGCGCCTGGTTCGAAGGTGGCTGCGGGAATGCTCGGGGAGGCCTCAGCCGAGCTCGATGATGAAGACGAGCTCTCGGCCGTCGGATGCGATGTTTAACGGCCAGGATTAGATCATCGCCGCAGAGATGGATCGTGCGTCGTGGATAAAGCGTGCGATGGCTCGGACGGCTGAGGTTTGCTCCTGGGGAAATTTCCGCGTCCCACATCGAATCGGCGAGAGGAATTGCCGCGCCTTATCAACCTCGCGCTGCCTCAACCCCGCAATTGAATCTCCTCCCTCCACGGTGCCGCCCCGCACCGTGTTCTCCTTGCGGGTGCGCTCTGCGCCCACTCTGTTCCCTGTGGGCGCGCTCCTAGCGCCCACTATGCACACTCACGGGCGCGCTCCTCGCGCTCACGCTGCGCGGGCTTCATCACCGCGTGGCCTCGGGGCTTATACACGGCCCCTGCCTTGCCTCAGGGAGCGCCTTGGCCTTGAGGGTTCCCCATGGGCATGGCGCCTTAAGCCCATATGTGCCTTGGGTGATCCCTCGGCTGGCCTCCTTGGTGGCACATTTTTTGGCTAAGTCTTGAATAAGACTTTGTCAAAAAACCAAGTCCTCCATGAAATCAAGCCATATCAAGAGAACCACTCCAAGCCTTTCTTATCCTTCATCTTCTTCTTAAGAATTCAAGTATTAATCTTCTTCATTAGAATTCCTCCATTTTTCTTCAACATATAATCAACATTTAAGAATGGAATTCCCGAAGGTTTCTTCATCTTCAACCGAGCTCCTGAATCAAATATTTCTTCAATAAACTTCATTGATCTAGTCAGAGATCAATTGGAACATCTTCTGATTCACATGCACTAAGTGATAGTGCATGGACTTCATTAAACCACTTCATCCACTTAGAAGTAGTGAATGGATCATCTTGCTTCTTCAACTCCTCATGCATTGTCACTACAATGCGTGGTCTTCTAATCATGTTGTGACATTGTATCATCAGGATACAAGTTCTTTGAACTTAAAGATCAGCTCATCAATCGTCTGATGTGCATGGAGAATGTTTCAACCACAATTTCCAATATCACTTAGTGAATCTCCTAAGTGACATGCATCTTAGTACCATGGCCATTCTCTCTTCACCACCAACACCATCACAACCTTTGGCATTCACATCTTGACAATTTTGACATCCATTCATTCTAAGACAACAACATGTCTCACTGACAACAAATGCAACACAGTGCACTTCACTTTTCTTCTCTAGACTCCCTTCAATGCCATAGGACTCAGAGAATTATTTACTTATATTATTAACACATGATACTTTTTCGCAATATGATCTGAATACATGGGAGAGTATTTCCATTATAAATGTTGTCTTAAGACAATGAAATATATGTTACTTCTTACTCTTAGGATCATGTATATTTATGGAGTTCTCATTCCTTCTACTGGGCACCATTTCTAATCAGTTAATAACAGTATGTGAGTTTATGAATCAAAATGCATAATTTAAAACTTGTAAAATACATGAAGTAAATTGAAATGTTTATGAATATAATCAATAATAAAAATGTAATCATTGAGAAAGTATTTAATCATAAATACTTCATTATGGTTTGTAAAGAAGATGTGAATTAATCAGAAGAATATCCCTTAGGATATCCAATAATAAGAGTGAAACTAGGCCTGTTGTCGTGTACCAGGATACCCTGGGTCAGGCCCGAAACTCGTTGTCGGAGTTTTTACTCCTAGGTACATCTATTACAGATCCACCTCTATATGTTTGTATCCATACATGTATGTATTTTATTAGAAAACCAACAATAATTTTACACTATTTTTTTAGATGTTCTTCTCTACTAATCCTCAACATTAATCTTACGGTAACATTCAATAATATGAGTTTTTCTAAATATAGTTTCCCATGATTGTACTAAACATCCTATGATACCAACTGTAACCCCCCAACACTAGTTAACAAGAGTCTGTGCATTATTACATAACTTTGGAATGATCACAAGAGATCATGCCTCAAAAGAACGATTAGTTTAGTATCCTTGGAAGTACTAGATACATAAATATGTTTTACATTTAACCATGAAATAAAAAACAACATTGTGTCTCCTTTGAACACACTCATATCCTTTTTCCTATCCCTATAGGTTAATCATAATATTCTTCTTCAAATCATAATAAAAAGAAAACACAAGAAAGGAGAGATCAATAGTACTGTAGCAGCAGTGGTACTGTTGATCGGCGGGTACTGTTGTGGCAGCAGGGAACTGTAGCGTCGGAGGTACTGTGCGGGTACTGTAGCAGTCGGGTTACTATTCCTAGAATAGGAATTTGGGCAAAAATTTGGGCCTACAGACTATGTTATGCGATACTAGCCCACTGGGCCTTCGGGCTATGTAATAGGTCACCCTCTACCTAGTTATAAGAGGTATTTGCTTTGCATTATTAATGAAAATGAGCCTTCTTCCCCAACCTTTAAAAAAATGAATAAACATTTAAGGCAATGTATAAGAATAAAACACAATACTTTTAAACTAAATCTTCATCCTAATATGATAAAGATAAATAAAATAATTTCATATACTTATTCGCATGGATATTATACTAGTATAATAATCACATGTAATACTAATAGCTAATTTTATAATGATGTAATGCATAATCCCAAACATCATAACCACATAATCAAGACCCTGTTCAAAGACTAAAAAGAAGATTTTGTCATGGACATGTTCCAAGACACTAGTTTGTCTCATGAGGCCTACTGATGCATTGCCGATCTAGAATGGGTTCCAATCGTTACATACTATGTCCAATGCATTACTCATATGAAAAGGATGAAACATAACATAACAATTCATATTTATAATAGCATAAAAATGTAAATAAATTAACAATAAACCATGAATGTTATAAAAATAAAACATCTACTTTCAAACATAACACAAAAACTTCAATAAAATATGGAAGATTGTATCATAAAAAATTCAACTTCAGACAAGTGTAAAATCCCTCAATGGATGTTGACATAGTTGAAATCAAAAAATATTTGTGTTAAATATATTTTTATATTATGAAAACATTTAAAAGTCACATAACTATAAAAGAAAACATTTATTTTGATAAAATTCATATAGTCTTGTAAGGGATGCTTCGAATGTGTTATAATAGTAGAAAACAGTTGCACCCACCATATAAGGAAAAAAAGACATCCTTACCTAAATTTGTCAAAAAGGTCATAAGGTACCTTGATTGAAAAACAATAGAATGATTCATTATAAATAATTTTATAAAAAGAGAAAATGGTATAAATTACCTTAAAACATATTCTAGAAAATAGTACAATATTTTAAAATACATTTCTAAGAAACACATATGAGGATGAATAATAATTCCTAATAGATGCTTACGTATAAACAACCTCAAATAATAAAATTTTTGAAAAATTTACTCTTACCTTATAATCTTCCTTAGTCGAGGGTATGTTTACCTCATATATAATAGTTAAATTTATTTTATTAAATTAAAAAAGAACCACATTCATAAATATGATATCATATATGACCTTATAAAATTTCTTTGTTAATTATATTTTAGTAGTATCATTGTATAGGGATTTAACTAATTAGTTTTAATTTATATGTTTTCATACGTAAATAATTTTTTTATTGATAAAATGATTTTTATTCATATACAGAATGATGTTAGGTTCTAAAAAATTATTTTAAATCATATAATGAAAATTATTCTTGAATGGTTATAATGAGGAATGAATCTCATAGAGTTCGTGGAGAAGGTAATCTGTACATACACACATGTGAAAATATCATTCAATAGATGGTTAAATAATTGGTAATTGTACGATATTTTATATATAAAGAATCATTAAAATTTTATATTTGTTATTTCTATCAGTTATACTCATTATTATACTCATCCAAATAATGAAGTGTTGAATAACAAACTACACCACGACATGGATATGGTAAGCCGTATGTACGCCCATATGTTGAAATTTTTATTCATAGGATGGATATGATAATGAATATGGTTGTACGATATTTATAATAACAAAATTATATATATAACGTAATAGATTTATTATTTCGGTATGGAATCAACCAAGATAGAGGAAGTGGAAGAATAAAAGATCTTTGAATTAGGTGATGACATTATGACCTCTTCTTTGGGTCCGTCATTTTGATTTGATCAGAAGGGCCCATTAAATTAGATTTATGATAAAATTAAGGACTCTATGATTAATTGAGGGCAGTTGGGAAGATATTTGATCATGTTTTGGTAGATCAAAATTGATTTGGAAGTGTGATGTTGAGACAAGGTGTAGTACCCTTTTATAAGAGTGGTGAGGGTCACTTTAGAGAAAGCTGGAAATATTATTCTATTATAAAATAATTTTTAGTTTATAATGGATATAAATAGATTTATTTAGATTCTAATTTGGGAATGGTTATAAATAAACTCATCTAATATCATTTAGACATGTTTATGTCACTATATTAACCTTATCATTTAGTTTTAACTCTTAGTTAAATAGTTTAAATTTCACAATGTCTACTTGTAATTTTTTATTACATTGTTAATAAACATACTATAAAATGACAATAGAATATAAAGTGGTTAATTAATGAGAAATATTGTATTATATAAGTCCTTTGTCTGATCTTATATTGTTATGAATATTATATCTTTAATAATATAGTATTGTTTTTAAAAACTCATTTATGTCTATTTTGACACTATTTCGTATTTGGTTTTTATGAAAGTCAGAGAACATGATTACATCAAAAAAATACATTATATCAATCCTAACATGTCATAATAACCTGAAATTTAGTGGAATGCATCAAAAGTCTCAATTTACTTTTATTCGGATTTTTATATTATCAATTATTTTAATCTTTCATTAATAAGGTAATTACTGAATCATCATTATCTCATAAATAATTTTTCTTATTCAATGTATAAAATTTATAAATAAAATATCATGATATAGTAAATTAAATTTTCATTTTAATTATTATTTATAGGTGAAATTATCATATATATAACCCCATATTAAAAATTGTCTTGTTATTAAAATTTTAATTTAACAATTTTAACTCTTCTTTAAATTAAATAATAATAAATCTCCTAATATAATAAATGTGGACAAAAAGGTCATATATTATTCCTAATTATTATTTTGGTTGAAAAAAACTTATCTAATAGAATTTTTACATGTCTTAGGGTAATTATAATATCAATTTTAAATTTAATTTCTCTATTTACTTTTAACCGTTGTAAATAAAATACAAAAGTTACTATTCACCAAAAATTCATTTCATCCTATTGAAAGAAATTTTAATTGTTAACGTAAACTGTGTATCTTGGATTTTTTAAATTAAATTAACTTATGTGGAAAAAGTAAGTTTTAAGAAAAATTTCAAATATTCCTAGAAGTTGGGTAAAAGGCATTAAAAATTTTCAAAAAATTTTTTTATATACAATTTTCTTATAAAATGACCCCAATTAATTACATTGGAATAATATAGGTATTTTGTATCTATTTTTAAATTAAAATATATTCAAATAAAAAATATAATTATTTATGTAAAAATTTGGTTTTTATGTACTATGTAGTATTTTTCTCTATTCAAAAAAATTCAATGTTTTTAGAAAAAAACCAAAAATTTACCCAGAGATAATTTTGATGTTCTGAATCCTAAATTGTATTATATTTTACCAAAATATGTTTTTTAAGAGTGTCTAATATTAATTTTATATTTTTTCACAAAACAAAATAAAAAGTAGTTATTTTAAAAAACATTTTCTAAATATATAATTATTTTAACAAAACATATAAATTTCATTATAAATAAGTTTTATTCATGTGAAAAAATTATATATAATAAAAAAATTTATTTATTACTATTCATATCGCATTATTTTATAGATAAATAAATATATAATTTAAAACATTATAATACTAATTTTTTGTTACACAATAACTCAATATTGCGTACAACGCAAGACAAGTCGGTGTTGCATGTAGTATAATCACATAACGTACATTAAATATATTAAATACTATAAAATATTGGGGTGTCACACCACACAAGGTGAAACTTAACTTATGTGGATGAAAAATCAATTAGAATATTTACTTGTTAAATTGATGTTACCCTTGCTCTTAGGTCGTGATAATATAAGAAAAATCAATCTCACTAGGAATCTAGTACAAAATTTTGATTCCAAACATATTGAAATAAAATATAATTTTAACATAGGGAATATAGAGAATAATTATCTGATGTTGTTGTATGTTACTACATTGGAAAAAATTTGCTGACATTTCCAAAATGCCTCTACTGAAGGAATACTTTCCTAAATATATGTTATCCATGGGCATCCAACCACTTTATCATCAAGGTTGAGGTGTGAATTTTTATTCCCTCCCTCAAATAACCATGGGCTATTGTTTTCATGGGGGATATATAAATTGTTTAATTAATCTATCATTTTGAATGCATGTTTAAAGAAGGAGTTGTGGGTATTCTATGAATCAATCATTATATGTGTGTGTTGTTTTCTGACTATTTGTTGGATTGGTTTTAGGAAACATAATTTCATTATTGGACTGTTGAAAATGTGAGGAATAAAATACTTAGATGAAAAATATAAAAGGTTTTATTAATCACAACTTTAAGAAAATATGGTTTTGATGTCAATAATTCTTTTTTCCTATAAAGATTTTGCTAATGTAGACTTAGAATTGTTAATAATTAAACAATAGTTTAATTTTGAAATGTTTAGTGATTTATGATAATTGGTTGAAAAAAAAACCCAAAGGGTGATATTATTTATGAAAATTTAATGATGAAGGTGATTGTTTACAGATGTTGTCTTTTTTCATCATTACGGATTAATAATGAATAATAGAGGTTTGAGAAGAAATAAAAATCACCACACATTGAATTTGAATATAACTAACCTTCGTATTTGGGAAATCATAATTATAATGTGTTAAAAGATAAATTGTATTGGGGATGAATCTTGCTAAAATTAAATCGTCAATAGATTCACTCTCTATCTAATATGAAAGGATTTATTTTGTTGGAGGATAATCCATGTTGGAATGACTATGATTTAAATATGTTTTCTATTTTCTAATCTTGAAGTTCTCGATAATCATGAATATGTGAAAAAATTGTTATGAAATATTCATAAAATAAATGGTAAGTGAGAGATTGTATACCAATCATATTTATGTGGAGTTGGAAAGAAATATGGTTGTTGGAGTTTTGGGAAGCTGTAATACATTCCATTACAAGACTAATTTTTTTGAATCTATTCTAAATTGTATTAAAATTCCTGAAGAAATTAATGATAAAAGTAAAAGTTTTTGATGGAAGGAAATTTATAATGTCAAATCTGCTGAAACTAGTCCATTATATTTAGAATACCGTCATATTCATGAATTGTAGAACTGCATTTAAAGACTGATGGTAAATTAATTGAGATGCAGATAATTTAAAATCTAATAACAGAGACTGATCAATAATTTATTTTACCATTTAAGATGGGTGAATGTGTTGAATTCATATCATGAATCTTGATGACATGGATGATTTGTAGAAAATGTGAGATACCAATGTTTCTGGTTTTTTTACACTGAAAGGAAAAAGATATAAATCATCATAGAATGTATCTAATGGGAATAATATTAAGAAGTGAATTAAATGATTTGATATTTTTTCATAGGATTTCATCATTTGGGTCAAGATACATCATATGGGAGTTGATAATGATTCATCATATTGATTTTAATGTCAAAATCGGCAATGAAATTGAAATTATATTTGAGTTTGTGAAGAAAGTCGGAAGAGAGATGAAGGAGGTAGTTGTGTTGTCTAGGGGGAGTTTTAAATTCAGAGAATATGTTTTGATTTTGTAATAATTAGAGAAAAAGTTAATGAATATTTTTATGGAAATTATGATTAAGAATTAAGATTGAGTTTGAGAAAAATATTAATGTTGAATTCTTCATACAAATATTTTTAATAGGTTTGGATCATTATAATGAAGAAATTTGCATGAGCTAATGAGTATGGGAATCAGAATCAGACTGGTGATTGGAAATAAAGTATTATGGGGAACCAAAATCATTTAGATTATTAGAGAAGAATCTAGAAGTAATAAAGAAGTCTTAGGTGCACTCAAAATTCAAGGAATCCTGAAAATTCATGTAATTTGGTTGAGCAGTAATGTTTTTGGGATTCCCTCAAAAAAAACATTTTGGGTTGCCTAAAAATGGAAATAGTACATTGTAATTTTTTGATAGATCTATTGTTAATTGGATGGGTGAGAAGCTCCAAATTTATATAGAGTGAATACATTTTGAGTATTGGGCTAACCTGAAGATGCTTTAAGAACAATAAGTGAAAGAAGAAGAGAATAAATTACAACATTATTGAACTGATCATAATATTTGGTGATCAACATATTCAAATGTTTATTGTATTATTCTTTTCATTATATTAAGCTAGAAATTATATTAGGATGGATAATTAGATCAAGATTTTTGTATTGGGATTTTTAGAATGAGGAAGAAAGTGTTCAGAATTTAATCAAATATATTCTACTACATATTTATCCATTGTATTGGGAAATTGGATTTGAAGATCAGATTGGGAAAATTGTTTTGGTCAATCAGATTGGGTTTTCATAATGATGTCTATGATATTCTTATCAGCTTCTAGGTAATGAAATTTTTTATTTTTTTCAAAATAATACAATTTTTAAAGATAAAATTAATCAATGGTAACATGTATTTTTACACAAACAAATTTTTAACCTATTTTTGCTAAGAGTGTGCACAATAATTATTAGATTTTATTCATAATTCAACATGGGTGAATGGGTATATCCTACTTATAGTATTCTCCATAAAAGGATTTTTTTTCAAGTGGACTAGGTTGTATTAGATCATTTACAGACCATACCAAGAACATAACTATACTTACTGAATTGTGAACCTTGTAAATAGTCATGTTCCTGTGGATGTGTGTTTTAATTTACTTCAGTAAGGAATACAATAATCAATATTAGGTGAACGTTTTTTCATTTTCAAGGAATCATAAAAGAAAAAGTATCGCTGATTCACCGCGCCCCTGTCACTTATATAATTATCCTGGTAGGGCACATTCATAGTGGTATTAGTATGTGAAAATTGTGAATTGTGAATAGAAAAGGATGTTAGTTTTTATTTTTCATTATTTAGATTCAATTATCAACTTAAAAAAAATTTATTTTTCATTCATTTATATGGGGTGAATTATATCAATGATATTAAAGATATTAAATTATACATATTGTTGCGTGAGATGGATTTAGTGGAGAGAAGAGTGATTTTTTAAAAAAAATCATTAAATTGTTGATAATACATTTGTTCTACATAATTTTTTGTCTTGGATGTATGACTTATTTACGGGCCAAACATGATTTTATAGTAAAAGAATATTTTAATTTTGACTATGATTAAATGGATAAATAATTCCCACAAATGTTATATGATTCTAAGGTACTCGTTTCTTGCAAATGTGGATCTACAATGTCCATTAGGATAGTAGTGGGACAAGAATATTGCCGGTTTAGGGGGTATCTTATACTTATTCATTACAACAATATAAAAAATAAACACTTCTGACACCTGTAAAAAATTTAATGGATAAATAATTTAAAAATATTAGATTCGTGGGATTTTCTACCATTAATTGTATATTGATGATGTATTTATTATTAAATGAATCACATACCAAATATTAATAACATTATTATAGTATTACTAAATATATATAAGAAATATAAAATTGATTTTTCTAAATAGAAATAAATAAATATTATCATATTCACAAATAATAAAAATCATAAATTACAAACATGAAAAAAAATTCCAAAAATAAATATTTATAACATTTAAAAAGAAAATTGTCTTCCATTTAATTTACTCATATGAGATAGAAATTAATATAATCCTATAAATCATATATCAATAGATATAGTCTCACATCCCAAGAAAAAAAATTATTGTCTTCAATAAAAACTACCCATGGGAAATGAATTTTGTCAAACTCAATTACTCATATAAGGTAGTGTTCACTCAGCTAGATGTTTTATATCTAAAAAATGTAACATATAGTGTTTATTACCATTAATAATTATATTATGTAATATTATTACAAAAAATCACCCCTTATTAGATTGTATCTCATATTAAAAGAAGAATGAATCAATGATTTACCAAAATTATCTAATACTGAGGAGGGTATCATAAACAATTGATCAAGTAATTTAATATCTAGATCAATCATCTCGATGTTAGATCTTATAAGCTCCTGACCTGGAATACATTATATTGAATGTAAAATAATGAATATATTAAAAAATATATATCATTATTGTTAATTAATCGATCTAGTATGCTTTCAACATAAAGAATTAGTATCTTTCACTTCAAATCATATATACACTATCATAAATAATTAGTTCATAACACCTATCATCGAATACGTTCATATCAATTCCATGAAGATTATATACCCTTAAATGTGAAATTATTTATTCATCTACATTCAATGAAATTAAAAAAATATCCTAGATTTTTATTATAAATGAAACATTAACACAATCTGATTATCTAATGAATTAGTTGGATTTTTTATACTTTTTCTCATTTTTTAAAATTATTCTATCTAATTACAAAGGAATCAAAAAAAATACACAATAAATAAGTCATTCAAAAGACACCGCAATTTTTGTAAAATGTTTTTTTATCTTTATACAAGATTTCACCAATTACTCAATGAACCAATATTTATTCCATAAATAATTAGGATAAAAAATAAAATAAAATAATCATTTTAAATAATAAACATTCATTAAATTAAATTTATTAGAAAATACTACAGTTCATTTTTTTGTTTCCCAGGAAAATAACACTATAATTTCTGTAATTTATTTATATTTAATATACTGAATAATTTATAGTTTTTACTATTGTATACATTTTTTTCATAGATTATTTGTTAATATATTTATTTAATTGTATAGTTATTTATTTTTTACAATAAATGCATATATTGTGTTTAATAACATTTATCAGATTAAATCCATAAATTATTGTATATATACAATTTAACAATTAATTCTAAAACCCGTCATTTTATTTTAATATTCCATAAAATAAAACAATTTTTTAATTAAATTCAATTAGTTTTATTCAAAAAAACACCATGGATTAGGAATAAAAAAATATTTGTAATTAAAATTTTTTAAAATAAAATCATCATTTTCGCAACAAAATTCAAATTTTTTAAAATACATAATTTATAATTTATTTTAAAAATGATATAAATAGAATTTAAAAAAACATATTTTCATTAGTATTTAAAAATTTTAAATGACTTATAATGCCAAAATTTTCAATTTAAATTTTTTTTAATTTTTTTAATGAACACAAAAATATCTTAGTTCTTTATTCCATTGACCAATGCATCATCATTTAAAAAAATAAAAATTAATCATAACAATAAAATACAAATATATCATTAAAATTTAATTTTTCAAAATTATATAATTTAATTTAAAAATAAATTAATTCATGGAGATAATAATTAATATATAAATTCTATAAAATAATATAATAATATCTTGATATTCTTCTGTTTTTCATTTTAAAAAATTAAATAATATTTTATTATATTATCACTTCTGAATTTAATAACATAAATATTAATTATTGAAATATAAATACATATTTTTGCATCATAATTATTTATTCAAACATTGTTATTTGATTTAAAACTTATTGAAATTTTTTAGGATATTTTATAAATATGTCATTACATTATTTTTTAAATACAATAATTTTTTAAAGAATAATTTTAATTTATTAAAAAATGACATCAATAACACCTTTTTATTATATAGAGTTGTGTTTTTTGAGTTTATTTATAGTGTCTCTTATTGTCTTATTTGAGAAAATTATCATTCTTATATTTATTTGAGAACCACTCAACCATTACAATCAATTATATGTTTTTCATGACATAAAAGTATAAAAACATCTTATGCCATGTCACAAATAGACCCTATTTAAGTAAAAATAATATGTTAATATCAATTCATTTATTAAATTAATATAAAAATAATATTAGAATAAAAGATTCCTAATATATAATATTAATGTTTTTTATAAGGTTCGCCCAAAAATTTTAGTCCATTCATTTGTCATGATAATGATATTTCATCCTCAGAATTTAATAATAAATGTATGTAATATCATATAATATATTAAATAATTATAATATTTCATATCAATAGAAAATGTAATGTCCGATTTTTAAATATTAATTTCTCCTCTTCCATATTCCCTTATTCATAATACCATTATCCTTTTTCAATAATATACATAAGTTTCTCAATGTTAATGATAATATAACCCCAATAAAAACCTTATTTATATTTATATCATAGACCTTTTGAAATATTATCATTTCACCCATAATTAAATAATTAATATGAGGAATATCCATAATTAATATGTGAATATGTCACATTAAATAAATATTCTATAATTTCCACCTTAATGATACATATTCGTTCACATCAAAGTCACCTTATAAATAATTTCATTGCTGGATAAGTAAAAAAATATTTTGTCTCACATGGTAAACTAGATTGTCCATTCACTTTCTCACACATGTTATTCATGGATCTAATAATGACCGTTTTTTAAAATTATTGATTTCATTTAATTATCGATAATTTTCATCCACTAGTAATAATCACAGATGATCCTTAAATTTTGATGAAAATTAATTTTATATTGATTTCCTTATTTCATGATTACATATTAATATTTGAAATATAATAAATTTTAATTGAATATTTATTCTTATAGAATAAATAATCAACTACCAAATGAATACAATAATAACTCTATAAACATAATTGTTTTAGATACATTTTTTCATAAAATAATGATTAATTAGAAATAATTATTCATTATCTATATTAATTAATCTTAAATTTCATAATTGTGAAATTTTATTTAATATAATAACCTTTTCAATAAATATAAATAAATTTTTTTCTCTTTATTCAAAATTTTATTTAATGAAAAGAAATTTTATTTAATATTTAAAATATTTTAAGAAGTAAATCCTATAGTATTTTCAATGAATTATAATGTATAATGAAAAAAATATCTCAACTATAATTATTATTTTTAATAAAATATCATGAAATGATATAATTGTTACACATTTTTTGTCTCAAATTCATTTTTTTGGAATGACCCATCTAACGGTTCTTTTTGTACCCACACATCATAGATAATACATTACAAGATCAGAATACCTTGGAGAAAATATATCCAAAGAGACCTTAATAATATAAAAAATAGAGAATAAGAAAATTAAAAAGGATTTGGAAAAAAATTATCTATCATGCCCAACCAAACCAAGATGGTTCTAAAGTGGCTAGATAAATTTTTGAATACTGATATATATGTTTCTGGAATAAAATATGTGGGATATAAAATTGTAATGGAGATGATGAGCTTCATATACTTATAAAATATATGTTGAGAGGTTTTACATGAATCTCTTTTATGTAATGGTTGGTTGGGATGATCTTTATGTTTATGATATATTCTAATGGGGAAACACAATATAATAAATTCGGAATAGATCATTGAGGAATAAATCAATACTAAATAATTATATGAATAATTATTTTCAATAGGGGGTCTATCTAGAGATGTGAGAACAGAAGAGGAAGCCATAGTTTATAAATTAATGAAGAAGAAAATGATAGGTTTGGAGTGATTGATATGCTCTCAGGTTGTTTGGAAGAAGAAAAATTATTATTTTTGGAAATCTTGTATTCATTTATATGTGAATATTTAGAAAAGTAAGGAGTTCTTATGAAAGGATGTTGTTTATATAAGAGATTCAATCAGCATATGGAAGTTCATATATTTATAAGATATATAACGTCATATGATAGATTGATTTCTAAAAAATTAGGCAAATTTTTTAATATAGGAGTGTTTCATATGATATGTTTATATCAAGTAATGCCAAAAAAATAAGATAAGTTACTCACATAAGATTGATTGTGTGTAGGATATATCGAGTTTATATGATTCATGTAGTAATTTTTTAAGATAACATCAATAGATAAGATGTGACAAGTTTCATACGATAACCGGAGATCATAAAAAGTTATTGTTCATGTGACGCATACGTGTATGATAAATGGATACTATAATATATTTGAAGGGAATACAATATAATGTTTCAGAATCTATTTTTAATGTAAAATGATCACAAGTTACTTTCTGAGACCTTGAAAAAACAAATAGTCTATTTCAAATAGAATTAATTTTAGAATATATCCCAAATATTACTCTATAGTGGAACTAAACAAACCTAAATCTTCAAGTGGTATTAGATCTATTCCCAGATTCCCCTAAGATATCTATGAAGCTATTCAGTTTTTATAATAAAAATTATTCAATAATTGTAGTGTTTCTAATATTTAGGGAACAATCTACCATATTTTGAACAATGAGAGGTTTCCCTAGTCACTAAAACTTATACAAGAAGTGATATTTTCAACAACCTTTTGATTCCAAGTCATTCTTGGGAATACTCTTACAGATACATTTTATTGAATAATTATTTAATTTTATATAAAAGATCACATTTCAATTAAGTTATCTATTTAAGAAATGATTTAGGAAAAATTCCCAGGTCTTGAAACTACAAATGATATTTAGGTTAAATTAAAGAAAAGATTTTATAAAAATATTAATGATAATGAAGAAAACATTTATGTTTAGAGAAGTAGGATTGTGGAAAAAATAAGGATTATGATGAGAATATTAATAACTATATTACCATTATTAAGGATATTTTTAGTAATATATGACATATTTTTGAGATTTTAATGATTCTTCAAATATCAATAAATATATTAGGATGGTTTTAGATGTATTTGATTTAAGGGTTTTAGTTTTTTACAATAGGAATGATTTACCTTTTTATATAGTAATTAATATTCTTATCTCATATGAAATGAGAAAATATCACATCATTATGAATATTTTAAAGGATGCGAATGATTTTGAATCCCTATGAATGATTAAAATGAGAGACTAGGATTTTTTACTGTTAGGTGACTCTAATATTGAGGAATATAAGGTGGAAATAAAGAATATTGTTTCTATTGTATCAAAAAAGATCAAATATCAAAGGAATAATGAAAATAAAATGAAACCACCAAGATTATATACCTATAATGGAGAGGAAAACTATTCCATTAATTACCTATGAATAAATTTCATGAATCTGAATAAGGTGAAGAATATGAGAAACCAGAAAAAAAATAATGGTTGAGGTGAAAGTATAAGATTTATAACATTAAGAGAAAAAATGAGATGAAAATGAGGACCATGTATAATCCTCATGATGTAAAAAATATAAAAATGAAGCTAAATTTTTTAGTCATGTGAAAATAGGATTTGAAACCACATGAATTGGTAACAGATAAGAGACATGAAAAGTAGAACACATATTGAAATATGTGTTGGAGGATTATCCTGAGCATAACCCAAAACCATAGAAATTATATATATCAGATGAAAAGAATAATTTTTTTAATGATGAAATTTAATAGTTAATTAAAAAAGGAAGAATTTTAGATTTTAAAAATCAATACAAACAAGATTTGAATAGTTGATTAGAGGAATAGGGTGAGAACCTTGGGGAAAAGGAGGTAGTGAAAGAAGAATAGTGTTTTGAGATATAATCACTATTTCAGGAAGTTAAAATCAGTTCTATAATATTAGAGAAGTATCTACCTTCTCAATTGATGTTAATGCAGAATCTTCCAAATTAGGTCGATGATACGGTCCATAAGGGAAAATATAATACTACACCTAGTCCATATAAATGTAATCCAATTATCTCTATCACTGATGGTGTAAAATAACCCATTCCTATTTATAACTTGAATAGTAGTTAGAATATATATTTTATATTAATGAATGATATAATTTTTTCAAAAATACTACTGGATTCTATGAAAATGAAGGTTCAGTTTTATGATGGAAAACAATATTGAATTTATTGAAATATTTATTATAAAGTGGAAGATAAATGTTCATAATTTTTTTATAGTTATATAGATGTTATGGATAAAAAATTAACTCTTTATAGTCTAACATGTCAATTAAAGTAAAATGGAATGTACACAAGTTGAGATATAGTCAGAATAAAATTATAGATTCTCAGAAAAAGAATTTTTTGTGTATAATTTAATAAAATCATTCAATTAAAATAATTTTATTTTTATTCATAATAAATATGTGGTATATGTGAACAATGTGGTTTTCTAGTGAAATAATGAATAACTTTATAACTGAGATAGGTTTTCTATGGATTGAAATGGAAGGGAGTTGAAATTTTAAAATGGCCAAAGTAACATTCTATTAAGATTTCCAAGAATTAATTTGAAAAATACAAATACTATAATAATTTTAAGAAATAATTCCTAATCAACAGTTCATATTAGTTTTCAATATATAAAAAAGAAAATAGTGAAAAAATTAGTTAAGTTATAATGGAATTTAAGTGGTTCAATATGAAGAGGTTCATGTCTCTGAGATGTTTTAAAAAAATAGAAACATTAATATTAAAATAAATCCATTTTATAGGAGGAATGAAGATAGAAATGGTACGAAGTAATGGTTTACCATCCATTTATCTCAAGATTATTTGTTTAGAAATATTTTACCATCACTGGGAAATGAATTTTAAAGGATTACTGATGTGATTAAAAATGACCCACATTAAGAAATATTTTGAGGGAGGAAAAATTAAATTCAATATTTTTAGTCTCATAAAAAAATATAACCAAAGTGATATCTTCCTAATATTATATTTAAAGGAATGAGAAGTATTTGTTGAGAGTAAATTCTCATCCATTAAATATATTCTATGGATTTAGATGGTCATCTTTATCACCAATTTTCAATTATCTATAGTAACATGAAGTGAATTTAATAATTTTATTTAAGGGATATACGGTGAGTGATATATATAAAATAAAACCCATAATAACTTTTCTTCGGAGTTGAAAATAAAATGAATGAGAGGAATTGACTAAATACCTTGGGTGAGTGAAAACAATAGGTTTATATTTTAGAATATAATAAGACATGTGAAAATGTAAATTATCGATAAATCTATACGTATGGAGAAAGAGGTATGAAAAATAAAATTACATCCATTATTTATGATTATAAAAAATGTTTTCTAATGGGTGAGTGATGGTTAATAGAATGCTAAGATATGGGAAGAGGTTATTTTTCATGCACTAAGACTTTTCTAATGGATCTTTTGACGATTATTATGGGAATAAATGTCTTCTTAAAACTACATGAACATCCCCGGACACGAGTTGGGGTGAGTTAGTAGATCATGTATAACTATTATTGACAGATTTGATCGCATTAGTTATTCAATCCTATTTTTAATCCAATTATAAAATGTAAATGTACATTTAAAAATTGATATAATCATTGTTAAATAATAATATTAATACATAATCATCTCATATCACTAGATCAAAATATGCCTCTAAGTTAAATAAGTGGAGAAAATTTTTATTAAAGATATGTTGAATAATATTAAAGATGATATTTTTATAACCTCGTATTTAGATTAATTTTTTTTATACTCAATCTAATTGTGAAAAAAACACATTGGATTATATTATTTATTTATAATAAATATAATGGTTTATATTGATGTGTCCAAATGGTTTTAAGAATATGGAGTATTATTTTCGGAAAATATAATCTCTATGAAAGTTAGTGTGTGATGGAAAAGATGAAATGATGATTCTTGGAACACCTAGATGGATTTTATGAATGGTTATACCTGTAATATATTGACTAATCATGTAGATACTTATGTTTAAGATAGATACTTGAGTTCAAACACTATCTACAATTGTTTTCATAGATATAGGTAGAAACCAGAGAGTGCTACAAATTTAATTAAATATTTTCATCAATAATGGGTTCTAGATAATGATGTGTGAAGTTTAAATGAAGTTACATTCTCATTAAATATGAATACTAAAATTATTATTTTGGAGTGATTGAGAAGTCACCGATTTGATTAGAATAAAATATACGATATTCAATAAAATATAGAGATCCTGTGTTTGATATGATTTTGACATGTTATATGTTTGTTTTAAAGGATAAGGTTAATATGATTGAAAATGTTGGTGCATAAATATTCAGATTTTCATAACATACCAGACATTGTATGATAGCCAAATTTCATATAAGAGAAGTCAATTTTAAAATATTATTAAGATTTATAATACATTATGAAAATCCATAATAATTCTAGAATAGAGGATCGAGAAATAATATAATGAGGACATTTCAAAATAGATTTTGAGTATATAAGATGCATGTGGTGACTTCATTAGATAACATACATGGAAAATATGTTTCTAGTATAATATGATACCCAATTATCATAATAAATGGGGGTTTTTAGATATTTTTTTAATAAAGAGGTAACATATAAGAAAATTGACATTCATAGGATATGATATTTAATAAGATACGTTTTATCTCAAGAAATTAGATTGTAAGATGTTTCTGAGAATTTACAATGTTAGAGAGGCTAATTATAAAAGAATGTATTTTAATATTTATACCACTTATTCATTACAACTCTTAATGATAGAAACTGAAATATGATCACCAATAATGAACCATAGGAAATGACTTCAATTCCATTGTGTGATGGACTATAGGAATCTCAGGCAAAGTAATTATCACCTCATTTCCCACCGTGTGTCTTCTTTACCTAAACCGACACCCAACTAGAGCCACCACTGTTCGGCATAATATTGTTCCCCCATCATCAAACCATCACATCAAGTTAATAATATTAATTTCCCATATCATTTCAAATGGAATTAAAATAATAATCCATCTACATCAATAATGAATTTTCATCAATAGTAAAAAAATATTCATATTTATTTAATAATATTAATTTCCTATATCATTTTCTGTTAAATTAAATCAATATTTCTACTACATTAAAATCAAAATTTCCTTTTAAAACATTTTAAATTAAAAATAACACTTAAAATATATTTATTACTAACATAAATATCTGGAAATAACGGAATAATTAATAAAATGATCATGTTATGAATATATGAACCATACATTATATAATAATAATAACTATAGGAATATATTATTAAATAATTGGTTAGTATTTCACTGGATATAAATAAATTATAAATATGAATAAATCATTTTTTAAAAGTCTTGTATTTCTTCCATTATAAAATATTTATCAAATTTAATAAACCAAACAACATATCATGAAATATCGGGTTAATAATTCTTTAAATTTAATAAATTATTCAATAATAACCACTCAAAAAAATATCATGAAATAATTGAAAAATGATTTTTAGATGTAATATTTTATTTCAATAATAACAATTTCTAATGATTATCTTATAATAATATAATAATTTCATTATTTCTTACAAAATAACCATCAATAATATAATAATAATTTTTTCTACAATAATAACAAGTTCATATAAAAATATAATTTTGAAAATATTTATGTTTTCAATAGTCTCCAATAATTTAATAAAATTATTTCTTATAAATTTCCATTTTATATTTCTTTTATTTTGCAGAAATTTGAGAAATAATAATCATCTAGATATGATAACTAGTGTAAGATAATAATTTCTCAACCAATAATATCGTATATTTATTTAATTATTTATATATCTATAGGAGAATAATATTTTCCACACTCTCAAAATTATATGGTTACCAATTAAACAATTAAATAATATAAAAAATTTATAAATAGATAATCAATATCTTGAAATATAAATATAGTGGTCCTCATCATCAAATAATCAAATGTGATATTTTATTATAACACAAAAACAAAACATTTATCAAATATTCCATTAATGCAGCACACCCTGTTGATTCCTTACCATAATAGTCAATAGTGTTGTAACCTAGTCACCCAGTTAGCAGAGTTATAAAATTTTCATTATTATTGGGCTCCCATACCCACTAATAGAAAAAATATAAAACCCTAACAAAAAAGGTATTAGATTGAGTGATTGTATTCATTATTGGACTCATGAAAGATATATTTTACTAAGGATGGAATATGGTTATATTCATAACCATTCTAAATACTTGTAATATTGGATAAAATTTGAAAATTTTAAATATATATAATATAGATAATTTATCTCCAAAAACAAATATTATCTACTACTCTATAGGTTACTCCTACAATTTTACGAGGCTACAATCATATATTGAGAAAGTGGATTTCAAAACAATTATATTGGTCTAATTAATTGATTATGGTCTTATAAAACTCATTTTATATGAATTTATAATTATTTTATTTAGGAATTAGAAAATAATTTCAATTCTTTACGTCATGAACTCTACTTATGTAAAAAATAATATAACAATTATATGAATCTATTTACATTATAATTATAAATACATTAAATATTGTTTTATATAATAATAATATATCATTTTTATATCATTTTTTATCAATGTGGTGTAAATTTTTTCAATGATGAATCTCTATATCCTCAATATATGAAATTTAATGTATTACGGATAATACATCATAGGCACACTGTTCTAGAAAATATGAGTTTTGAATTAAAATAAATCGTAGATTAAATTTCATAAAAAAATTAAATTCACTCCATATATAAAACCCCTTAACACACGAATTATACTAGGTAACTTTTAATTTTATAATCCTTGTTTTGATGAAAAATATATTTTAGATATTACGTGTAAAGGAATGATAAAAAATTTATTAATTTTTGTCATGGATAAATATGTTTTGATGAATTTTTTTGTGTAAATAATGAATATAGGGTTATCTAATATTTTTATCAGATTTATTAGGGAGGGACATGTATTTGTTTTCATTATTGAATGATCAGAACAAGTGTAGTACTTTATAGAATCTACATAAAAACATAGTTAATGTGATCTAATAAATATGATGAAATCAACTATATTTAATAATATCTTCATGAATTTTCTTTAATTCAAATAGATCACGCGAATAACACACACGAGGATCATCCCTATAGAAACACATATAGGGTATTAAAAAGAGGTACGTTGTGGGGTAACATTATACCCCTTGGTTAGTAAAATTTATGATAGGAGAATGTGGGTTTTTTGGTGTTCTGTCGCCGAGGTGGTACGTTTATGAGGGGTGTGGAAATTGTTCGATGAGTCTCATCACCCATACCATTTCCTATACAGATTGGTTCTCATCGAATTTAACATTACATTGTTTTGACATGTTCATCATCATTATCCTTTAAATAAGGTTGAATTAACCCTACCGGAACTGTTGGTCCCAGCGGGAGACTATGTGGGGTTCAAGAAATCATGCAATTGGTCCTTCTCGGATATAACTACCTTGGATGGTATCCAATGGGATTATTCATGTATCCAAGAATACACAACAACCCTAGTATCCAAGATTCATGGACCTTCTTTACAAAGGTAGGCACTCGTTGGATGACTAATTGTACAATGACACATAAGGACTTCATTGGTCATGGGGATGGGAGGTAAGGATGACCTCAGCCTTTAGGGGGAGTATTATTTCATATCATGGGACTCTGTTATATATTTAATTTTTTGCCATATGTTATTGAATCATTTGTTCATTCCCAGAGACTATGTCCACGGGATACCCTCAGTTTGCAAAATCATCGTACTCTTGAATATTTTCAATTCTAAAGTGGTGATGCTGACAAGAGCCATATTATAAGGAAATATTGAGTTTATCATAAAACAGAGGGGATAGAAGGTGACTTGGTGATGGTATAGGGCTAGAAGAAAGGGATTCCTATGTATCATCAAGGGGGAATCAGAACCCAGATTGATTGGTTTTGTGTGGGGCTTTTGCGTGGATGTTGTCCATTTGAGAAGACATGATTAGGAGAACCCTTTTGTATGGGAACACTTATCAGCTCTATCCTTCTATTAATAATTCTACATATCCTATTTCGACCAAGAATCATTGATCTCATAGTTTATGTTGTGTGTAGATTTCATATGGGTGCTTCCCATATGATGAGGTATGATCTGGTGGACCCTTTATGGATGGGTATCCTTTTGATAATGGGCCTTTTAGTAGGCTTCTTACAAATACTTAATTGGTCAGGAATCAAATATCTCGTAGTTCACAATCATTTGGATGTTGTAATCCTCACAAACCTCTATGCCCATTACTTTCATGATCATTGTGAGAAACAAGAGGATGTGGAAGATTCCACAATGCATATTCCTCCTCCCCTGTTGGTGGGGAGGGAGAAACCATGATGGAATAGGGCAGGGAGACCAAGGGAGAGGGAACAACGCAATGAACCCTTAAATGTGAAATGTCATTTAAGGTCACATGGCCCCACCCTAGATTATTGGGACCATACATCAGTGGTAGGGACCTGAAATATCAAATGAGGAATACAATAGTTTAATATCATATATCATGGATGATGGAATCATAGTTTAACGTCTTGTGGATAGGACTATTTGGGGTCTTCCAGTTTAGGGTCATGCAATGAGGGAAACATTCTATATAAAAGCTAATTAAATAGAGGAATATAATATTTGGATGTTCAGAAGAGCATCAAACAAGAGATGTGTGGAATGTGTAATTCCTGATTATGGAGGATTTCAAATTGGGAAAAATGATATGGGCAATGGAATATAATGAGACGTACAAAGGAAGGATAGGTCTTTCCTGAGGATGAATTTTTCTCCTTTTGAAATTACATTTTTGTGACTATTATATGCAGAGAAACCAGGGCATGTTGTTCATATTCATTAAATGGTGTCCTCAGGACACTAACCATCCATTTTTGATGGCTGGGGATTTTTATGAAGATCCGAAATCGCCTAGTATACTATAGTTTAAAGTAATAAAGCTTGGATGAGTATTAAATAGAGGATAATTATGTTGGTATGTTCTATCATGCATTGAGGATGAGAGGGGAGGATTGTACAAACTATGATTTTGAGGGAACTTAGATTAGGATAATTGATATGGGGAATGAAATCCATTATGTAGTACAGAGGTAAGAAAGGACTCTCTAATGGAAAAATTTTCCTTTGTTTTATGAATGTTTTGTGGTAAAAATATATAGACCCACTAGGTCAGGATGTTCATAATCAAACTATGATGTCTGCAAGACACTAACCTTCCATTTTTTATGGTCGAGAATGTTTGTGAAGATCCCAAATCACACAATACACTATAGTTTGGAATTTGTCATCAATGTTTAATTCCAAATTTTTGGGAGAAGTACCATGAAATATAATTTCATTTATTGTGGATGATAACTCATAGATTAATGTGATAGAGTTCAGACCATTTGTTATCGAATACATGATTAGATGTAGGAAAATTAGGCTAGGATGTTTTGACAATCCTCAAACATGTGAGAGAATAAATGTGTGAACCATGACTCTATGTATTCTCAGAGAAGAAGAAATGATATGAGGCATGGAATCCATTAAGGCATACAGAGGTAGGAAATACTCTCCTGAGGATGAATTTTCCTTTGGTTTTCGGCCAAAATTAATGCTTTATATGAAGAGCCAACGGGGAATGATGTGCATTGTAAAACAAAGGTGTCTGTAGGACAATGACCCTATACTTCTGATGTCCTTGGAGGTTTATGAGGATATGAGATCACCAAATAAAAATAGTTTGATGGATGGAAATGATGTGTTCTAGAATTTAATAAACAATCAGGATATGATTGCGTATGGTGTTCTGGGTATACCTGGCAATGGAGGCATGTGATAGGGATTTTGGGCATGAACAGTTTCCTACATAGGGAATCCACATAAGACCTAGTTGTGTTAGAGATGTCCAATTTGGATGGTATATAAAAGAGTAGGCCTTTGAGGATGGTATGCAATGGATTTGACCAGATATGATGGTAGATAGAGGAGCTTGCTATGAAATATCATCCATATTGGGGCATTAACGAATTTTCTTCCACATATGTGCGTCCACAAACCATTTATATATATTTTTTATATATTTTATGGTTGGATGTGGAGGGTCATTCGAATATGGATGATGGGGAGAACTTCCATGAACTATTATTGGCATATGGTTCATGAGATATAGTCCCGCGAACTATTTCTGGTGTGGGATAAATTTCCGCCACACCATCAATGTTATTTACCCAGTTTTATCCCATCATAAAGATCTCTCCACCTCCTTATTCCATTACCTTTGTATTCCCCTAGTGGTCCATTTATAATGTTCTGGGGAATATATATATGTTCTACATGAAACACCATATTAGGAATCCCATATAATAAATCTAACCTGCATAAGACTCGGTCAATCTGAGGTCTGTTGATGTGCGGTATGTTGTCAGTATATCCTCATCCACGAACAACTTCGTTCATGGGGATGGAATGTGGGCACACTTCCTTCAGATTCTCTATAGTGAAAAAGTATTGTGTCAGCTTCAGTTTGTGGGAGGAAATTCACCGTGAACAACTTCATTTCTTGGCCAAAGCCTCATGGGCCAGCACACTGTAAGTCATCTGGGGACCGGTGGTTTAGATTTTATGACTTATGTGAACCTTTCCTAGAATTTAGTAAGTGGTCAGGTTGGATTCCATTGAAAAATTTGATTTCTTCTAACTCCTTATCAAATTTTAAATCCATCATTATATATTGTCTTCACCCAAATTGTGGTATTATTTTCCTTCCCTTTACTGAATTTTTGAGACCCTACAAATACCCCCCATCAGAATGGGATATGATTGGGATGAAGAGGAGGATATTCAGATGTACAAGCAGTCTTGACCTTATAGGTAAGATAATACTCTAATTTTATCGTAATACATGGGACTCAATGAGTGTTGTTTGACTATTGATGTGGTTTTATGGAACAAATCAAAAAAAATTATGTCTATTTTATTAGTACCATACTTTTTTTAAGCATGCATGCCACATGATTAGTGGGGATAACTCGACTATTTTTTAATCCACAATTTATGTGTTTTTGACCTAACATGATTTATTCCTTTTATGATGGTTCAAAATTTCCCCCACATTTTATTGATGAACAAATACATGAATGTTTTTCATTTGTGCCCTTTGTTAATTTTTTTCCTCTAGAAAGTATGGATTCATTTTCACTAGTAGTTCACAATCCATCAAAACAAACTTATTAATGCTCTTATCGGATGAAAAACATTGACCAACCATAATGGGGCAAGGACCCATATTCGGGACCTTCAGCCTGGATTGTTCATCTATCATCTCGCATGGATTAAGGATTTTTCTTTATTATTGATTTGTGGATTATGGGCATGAATGAGGCTTGGGAGATGATTTTAGGAATACATAGGTTGGAAAGGGCTCTCTTAGGGACTAATTTTTCTCTTGTTGACAATCCATTTATGTGGGAAACATATGCAGAGCCACTGAGGCATGATGTGAATAGTCAAGTAGCGGTGTCTGCAAGACACAAGACTTCCATCTCAGATGGCCTTGTGGGATTTGAAAAATTTTGAATTTATTTTTGAAATCTAATGCAACAGTGGGTTCTTGGATCGAGTAGTGGGGTTTGAAGACATTTTGGACCTTATTTTTAGCTTTTAGTGGGAAATTGTTCCTGCACATTTTTTACTTGCGTGAGGGAGATGTCGTGAATAGTCAGTTCAGTTAAGAGTCTATTCTATGTAAGGGTCACATACAAATAATTAGGTACATAAGACTTCATGTAGGGGTTATCCAAATCTAGTGGTGTCACAAGACATGGATGTCATGTGAGAGAACAACAGCTAGAGAGGACTCTCCTGGGGCAATTTTTCCTTTGATTGATGGCCATTTTTAGTGTGATGATTGCATAGCCACCGAGGCATGATATGATTAATCAAGAAAAGGGTTTCTGCCGGACAAATGCTTTCCATTTCTGATTTATATTGACGATTATGGAGATTGGGATCTTTTTGAACAAGGTATGTGACCTTCAATGAGTAGTGCACCTGGGCATCAAAAAGGTGGATCTTAACAGATATTATTTGAGGAAACCATGAAACTAGTTTGGGAACTATTATTTTGTATGTTTATCAACTTCAAAAATATGGATGTGATATATTTAGAATCATCCTATGTGATTAGAGGTAGTTTTTCCTTTAATGTTTTGATATATCCATCATATATGTAATGGGGAAAGTGTAAACTATGACATTATGGTCACTAAAATAAGGAGTGATGGGACGAGGTCTTTATGTTTTTGGGAGTAATATGATATGAGGGAATCTCATGGGGTGTATTTTCCTTTGATTGAAGGAAATTTTTATTGGCCACATATGCAGAGCCACTGGGACCTGATACACATAGTCAGGAATATGTATCTTCATGACACTGGCCTTCAATCCCAGATGGCCTTTGAGGGTTATTTAGATTCAAGTTCACATAGGGAACGAAGGTTGAAATATTGAAGGTGTGTATCCTAACATATTGTGGATGTTTGGGCTGTAATTTATTCATGGAATCAGGTGTCACTTATGTAGATCTGACTTTTACGCAGGGTGAGGAATTTGTTCTATCTGTGAGATACCAGGTCATTTAATGTCACATGGCTAGGAAATGGGGTACCTCTGAAGGGAGGGAATCATGACATGCCTTTTAGGGTCATGCTGCTTTGACCTAATTCATGGAATATTTTTTCATATTTCAACAATGGATCTCTCTCTGAAATCACTACGATCACATGGGACATGCATGGTGTGAGAAACAATGTATCATGAGGATTATATGTCATTTATTTGGAATACAAAAATCATAATTGAACGGAATTTTTTGGGATTAATACATTGATATGCAGTTTAAATCTGTAAAACAAGGATGAGTTTGGTCTAGAACTTTAACAACGTACACTGAGGACATGATGTTGTGCAGTTTGGAGTCATGTTGTGAGGACGTGATGCTATGCAGTTTAGAGTCATGCTGTGAGGAAGATTATGTTATCATAAAGATCATCAATAGTTTTAGGTAAATCCAAATCTGGATGTTCTGGCATTCATTTGACATGAGTGATGATAGAAGGTGTAAACCATAGTCTAGGGGGAAACATGAATTATGAGGGATGGAATAGGAATTGGAAGCTATAGGGTATTCTAATATAGAATAGGATTCTCCTGGGGATGAATTTTCCATTTATTAACGACCATTTTTTTGGGAAACAAATGTAGAGCCACCGAGGCATGATGTGTATAGCCAACTAATTTTTTCCGTAGGACATTAGTCTTCTATTTTAAATGGCCTTGATTTATTATGGGGATCCATATTTTCCCAAGGTATGGAGTGTGAAACATGATAAAGATGTGCCTGAGAATGTGATAATACCCTAATAATGATTAACTCTGAACTACTTGGAGATTCCACATAGGTCGGACCCATATGTATTGGGGGAAGCAATATCTTTTGACTTCTCATGATTGAGAGACATGTGTAAAATCTCATAATACTGAGGACTGGTCCACACATCACTCTTGATGAATTTCATGGTTTATTGTCATTGTATAGGAACCTACAATGACTCCATGTAATATTCATACCTACATATGGGGGAAATGGGCATTTTTTTGCTAGTGGTGGGATCGGGATACCAAATCCAGGTGTCCCTATGTATCATATAATTGAAAAAATAATTCCATTTGTAGTTTGGTATTCACCCTAAAAACATTTTCTCGATGTGTAGGGACACATGAAGGAATTTTTGGTTCACTTGATACGGGAGTTGCGAATATCATATTTCCTTATGATTTACATTCATAAGAGAACGTTCATCACTGATCCTAAAATATTGTGAGTTATACTCACTGGGAGAAATAAAGAGTGGTCACGGAGTCTCCTTCTCAAGTGTGGGTAAGTATATATTTTGATGGGGGAATTTCATTTTTCTTTCATGTAGGGGATTTGACATGATCGAGGATTTTGGAACTACTACATTTCCTGAGAGGGTTGGAATCAAGTCATATGTTGTTCTATAAGTACCTTGCACTGATATGGATCGGTCCAAGGGGTAGGAGTATTTTTGTTCTTTCCATAACGGTTTACATATCAACCATGTTACTATATAGTAAGATTTTATATGAGAATCTCTATCAACAGTCATATGATCATGGGAGTCATACACGATTTGAGAACGATATAGTGATAAGGGTTTCTCATACGAATGTGAGTAGATAGGGGGAAGAAGGGAGGAATTTTTTTAAGGTGGTTGGGACGGGATTCCAAATCTATGTGTCACTACGTATCCTACAATGGAAAGAATCAAGTCATATGTAGTTATGTAAGAGATTATAAAAGTTATTATAATGTTTCAAGGATGATTTCATTATTATTTAATGTCATGTGGAATGTTCGATGACTCATATTTTATGGTTTTAGAGTTTGGACCATGTCATTTCAGTTTAACATTGGGTTGAATGGAATAATATCTTACAATTTAATTCCATGTGGCCAGAATGATGACTTATATTTTACAGTCATAGAGTTTGGACAATGGAATTATGGGGATTGTAATAACTCATAGATTAGGGCCATAGATCTTAGACATTATCATTCAGGGCATTTTTATGACTCATAATTTAGGGTTGTAGAGCATGGACCTTAGCATTTGGGGAATTTTTATGACTCGTAGGTAATGTTTGTAGAGCTTGGACCATAGAATTTGGGGAATTTTTACTTATAGAATTTGGTCATAGTGCTCGGACCGTGCCTTCATGGTGTATTGGCATTACTCATATATTAATCTCTTAGAGTTTCAAACCTAACATGGGGGAATTTTAATGACTCATATTTTAGGGTCGTAGAGCATGGAACATTACATTTCTATTACTAGATGTATTTCTTTATGAACATCACATTTGTAGGAGCCATGATGAGTCGTCCATCCATTGATATCATGGAATATAATCAATTGGAATAGACCATATGTATGACATATGGTCTTTACAACATTGTTTCGGGATTTGTGGGATTCATCCCGAGTATCATTGGGGTTCTTAGGACTACCACCATTTCTCCTTCGAGGAATGATCAAAGGTGAACCTTTTTGTTTATGGATTTTGAAATCTGATTTTTGTTGGTTTCCAAATAGAGAAGAGTTTGCAACCTTTTCTCTTCCAGCTTCTCCAATTCCTCAAAATGACTCTACGATGGCTCGTCCTTGGAAGGATCATTGAAAATGTCCACATGAAGTTATGGAACAATGATTTTGATATGTAAAACCACATATTCCCCATATACTAGTGAGTATAGGGTTTCATGAGTGGCAGTGGGGGCCGTAGCCTGGTAAGCCCACAAAGCATGATGGAGATTATCTGGCCCCGATTTCTTATCCATATCAACCATATTTTGAAGTATGTAGGAAAAAACCTTTTTCAAAGCCTCAATCTGACTATTTACCACTCCATGATAATTGGATGAAGAATTTTCATTTATTCCATAGTCCTGGAATAACTTTTCCAATTCAATAGAGTAGAATTTGGTGCCATTTTGGGTTAGGGTAGTAATAGGGAAATTAAATATGGTAATGATGATGTTAATCATAAAGAAGATGATGTTTTTCACCCCAAATTATTTAAGGGTTATGTCTTCATCCCATTTGTAAAAGAATCTAGTTGTTGTGAGTATGAACATGGATTTTCTGGCTGTGGGTGGATTATATGGCCCCAAAACATAAATACCCAAAGTGATGAATAGACAGGAGTACTTATCTATATGTAGTAACTCCAGGGGGGGTCAATGAAATTATAATGAACATGGAAGAAATGGAACATCTAGGTGAATGTGTCACAATAATGTATCATAGTGGGCTAGTAATAACCAAGATATCGGATTTGGTGAGACTTCTTGGTTAAAGACATGGGGGATCTACAAGATCAGGTGTGTACATCTTCCATGATGGATGTTGTTTCTTATCCATCAATGCACCTGAGAAGGACTCCAGCAGGTCCTTTTTTTAGAGGAAATATTCATGGTTTACCGTATTGTATAGGACCAAATTGACTACTCATCTTCAGACATGCTCCCTACCACCTCTATTTGGTGGGAGTTCCACAGTGCAAATGTAATTTTCCAGGGTAATCATATACCTAGTGGTATGACCATAAGGATCTGATATGGGAATAATTTCACTGATTTCCACTATATTGCTCCAGATGAATGACAAGACCATATGTAGAAGAACAATTCTCTTTATTGTTTCATCCTAGTCAGGATCATCCAAGGTTATTGATTCATATACCAAAGCATCAACTTGAGAATTTTGTGACTAGGGGACATAGGTCAACTTTGGTACTGTTTGGAATTCTTCTATATCTGCTCGAAAATGGTTCCTCAATGGAACCATCAATTCTTTATTAATAGCATAGTCACTATTGGACTGTTTGATGTCTAGCACTAAATCACCCTTTATTTTTATGTGTTTGGATCAAACGTGGAGGACCAATTCCAGGCCTACAATGTGGGCCTAATACTCTTTTTCTATGTTTGTGCACCCTTCTGAAAGAAGGAATGAGTAAGGAAAGACGACCTTTTCTGTAGATACAAGTATAACTCCCAGTCCTACATTATTATGCATGGGTTCCACCATCATTTTCCATTGACGGATTAAAGAAGCATAATCGAAGTACAATGCCCACATTTGGGGGTCCTCCTGAATGGAAAACACTTATTTATCAGGATGTTCAGCATCCACCGGTGTTGTTTCATCCGAGGGGTGCTCGATCACGAAGACATAAAAAACCTAGTAATTGATAGCCTTCTTGGGAACATATCATATGTAAAACTATTGTAGGATGACCACAAATTGTGATAGGCTCCCTTTCAGCATAGGAAAATTGAGCATATAGTTGAGCGGGTTGTAGTAAGAGACCAGGTGGACCTCATGGTGCTGCAGGTAATGCCTGAGCTTCGGAACTGTGATGATTAGGGCTAGGATGTTCTTTCCAATTTTAAAAAATCGTGTTTCAAGATAGATCATTATTCGACTGTGGTGGTAGAGGCTGTTATCGCTACCATCACCATTTTTTGTGTATGGAAGTCCCTAATGACCATTCGAGGGATGTTACATATAAAATGAGTGGTCTCCCCTCAACTAGTGGCATGAGCATCGACAGTCTTCAGATACGTCTATTGATATTGTCATATGCTTCTCGTCAATCATTATCACACCCATACATAACTCATCTCTAAATGAGATAGGTGAAAGGTAAACATTTACCTTCTATGTTGGAAATGAAGCACGTAATGTAGTCCTGGTTCCCCTAGAGACATATCATCTCATTGAGGTTGTTGGGTGGGGACATCCAAGAATGTATTTTGTCTTCTCGGGGTTGACCATGTTTCCATAGAAGGCATACAATAAAGATGTGGAATTTTATTTAGGTAAATACAATGGTGTATTTTATGGTATTCATCTTTATGATGTGCTATCACAATTTGTTAAAGAATGACTCATGATCATCCCGGTTGTCTAAAAACTATCATGATTTAACCACTAGGTCATCAAAAAACACTCAATGAATTTTCCCATGAAGGACTTGAAGATACGATTCATTTCACTTTGATATGTTGAACCAAAATTCATTAGAACAGAGGGAATCAGTTATAACATAACACTACATGTGGGTCCCTTAAATTAGAACCTTCTTCATTTCCAAGGGACATCCCGATTTGATTGTATCTAGGATAGCCATCAATGAATTAGAGGGATTCTTATCTGGATGTTGCATCGATCAACAATTCTGTGATCGGGATTGGGAAGTCATCTTTTGGGAAATTACGATTAATATCATTAAATTCAATGTAGATTATAATCTTCCAATTCTCCATCTTGATAAGGACTGTGTTTTACATATATTTTGGATATTGGACCTCCCATATAAAGTTGGATTTTATTCTCTTTTCAGCATCAGCCTCTATTTTGGTAGCATTCATAGGGTTAGTCCATTTGGAAACCTGTTTATCTCCCCTTTGTTTTTTGGTAAGCCTAGATGATGGTTGGAGACCTCATGATTGTGGATTTTAATCTCTCTGTAACTCCATGAAAACACATATGAATTTTTATTTAGGAAGGAGGTGTATAACTCATGCTCCTCAAAAGGCATGGCCTCACTGATCTGAGTGGCCCGCGAGTCGTTTTCGATGCCCGTATTTATTCCCTTATGTTCATCTATTATGGCGGAGACACCTTTTTGATTGGAAATAAGGGGAATAAGGGTATAAATGGAAATATTAAATATCCATCATATGATAAATATGGGAAGAACACCCTGTAAAATTCCTAATTTTAATGGGAGTCTGTAACAAGTGTGGTGAAAAAGGCCACCAAGATTATGATTTCAAGGGAATGAAAGAGGATTTCAATGTTGAATTCTACAATTGATGAAAAATGGGGCATTATACGAAAGAATTTCCTAAGCACCAAGAGAACATACCTCAGAAATGGATAAGGGAGCAAGGCCATGCTTATGCAATCACTAATGCTAAGGTTGATGCTCCAAAAGGTATGATGGCTGGTAATTTAATGGTTTCCTCAAATTTAAACGTTTCATTATTTGATTCTCGATCTTCACATTGTTTCATATCTTCCATGTTTTCTATGAAAATTAGTTATTTTCAGTTTGACTTAACAATAGAGTTTTTAGTCAAAACACATGAGGGATGTACCATCACAAAAATGTTTTGTGAATTATTTCCCATTAGGGAATATAAATGTTCTTTATATGTTGATCTCATTGTCATAACCATGATTGAATCATATATAATACTCATAATTTATTGGCTTTCGGACCATGATGTAAAAAGTTATTGTAAGAAGAAGGAGGATAAGATTTTCGATGATGATAAAAAGTACCATATATATAGAGCAGAAACGTCACCACCTGATTCTTATCTAGTTCTTCCCCCTGTATCTCTACTAAATATAATTATTGGGGAATAAGAGAATGAAATAACTATGGGTGAGGAAAAGAATTCTTGACTAGATGATGTACCTTTTGTGAATGAATATGTGATGTGTTTCTAGATGATTTACCTAGCCATCCTACAGAATGAGATATTGAGTTTTCCATTGATTTATTTCCTGGTTCAAGCCCTATATAGATGACCCCTTATAAAATAGCCAATGAGGAATTAATGTAACTAATGAGAAAACTAGAGGAATTTTGTATCAAGAGATTTATTCACCATAGTGTTTCTCCATGGGGTGTCCCTAATCTATTTTTCAAGATGAAATATTGATCAATGAGGTTGTGCAATGACTATAGGTAGGTCAATGCTATTACAATAATGAACAAGTATCCCCTACCCCGCATTGATGATTTATTCGACCAAAATCATGGAGCTCATTATTTTTCAAATATTTACCTTTGATCTGGATATCATTAGTTGTGTGTGAAGAAGGGAAACATTCTGTAAAAAGCATTTCGAACCACGTATGGGCATTACGTGTTTACAGTAATGCATTTTGGATTGACTAAGTCACCAGTTGTCTTCATGGATCTAATGAATAGTGTTGTCAAGGAATATCTTGATTAATTTTAGTGTTATTTATTGATGATATTTTGGTATACATAAAATTCTATGAAGATCATGAAAATAACATGTACATTATCCAAAGGACACTTAGAAGAAATTATTTATCTTGGAAATTTAGAAAGTGTGAATTCTGGATTTACATGAATTCTTTTCATGGCCATGTTATCTTTATAAATAGATTCTATGTTGGTCCTTTAAATACCAAGGCAACCCATGAATGGACATAACCAACAATTATAAATGAGTTACATAGTTTTATTTGTATAGATGTTTATTATTATCATTTTTTCTATAATTTTTTCGGATCGGCTAACCCATTAACCAATCTCACATTCAAAGGGGATAAAATTTTTTGTAAAAAAGAGTGCGGATAATTTATTGAAGAACTAAATAGAAGATGATTCAATGCTTTTATCATGAATATACCATCAGGGAACGATGGGTTTGTTATTTATAGTGATTCTTCAAATAAAGGACATGGTTGTGTCATTATGAAAAACGATAGAGTTTTTTCCAATGCGTCCTCGACAACTAAAAATTCATGAGAAAAAATATCATATTATTTAGCTTAAGTTAGAATCTATAATAATTTCTTTGAAAATATAATGACAGTACATATATGATGAAAAATATTAGATTTATACAGATCACAAGAGTTTTATGTATATTTTCTCAGAAAAATAACTCAATATGAGGCAAATACGCTGGCTTGAACTACTCAAGGATTATGATTGCACTATAAACATCCACCCAATGAAGGAAAATAAGGTGGAAGAGGCATTTAGAATAAAGGATCATGGAGTTTTGTACATGATTAGAAATGAAAAGGGCATATATACATGGATATAGTAAATATGGATTTGAGAATAACCATGGATGTTGAAACATCAATACTTTTTCATATGGTTGACAAACCATCTTTACTAAAAAGGATAAAAAGTTCTCAGAAATTTTTTTAGGAATTTCAAAATAAAATTAAATCTGTGAACAATGGGGGATCGATCAAATTTGTATATAAAGATGGAATTTTAAAATTTGTAAAGATGCTTTGTGTACCTAACATACCTGATCTAAAAATGGAACTGTTGGATGATGCTCATAGCTCAAATTTCACAATACTACCTAGGAGAACCTATATTTATAGAGATTTTATGGTACATATATTGTGGGACAACATGAAGAAGGAGATTGGGGATTTTCTATCATGATGTATGGTTTTCCAACACGTATAAGTTTGAAGGAAACAACCTAGAGGAGTCGTTCCACCTCTTACCATAACTATGTTGGAATGGGATAATATTATGATGGACATTGTCATTAGGCTACCGAATACTTCAATAGGGAATAATGCAATATTGGTCATTGTTGATCATCTAACCGAGGCTACAAATTTCATGTCTATAAGAGAATATTTACCACTTTAACGAATGGAAATACTATATTTTAATGAAGTTGTAATACATCATGGAGTACCCATAAAGATTTTTTTGATTGTGATCCCCTTTTTACATCAATATTATGGAAATGTCTTCCGATGGACCTTGATACTGAACTTAGTTTGAGCATTACATACCACCCTCAAACCAATGGACAATTATAATGGACTATTCAAGCCTTACAAGACATGTAGGGATCTTTATCACTTGACTTTCTTGGTATGTGGGATCTATATTTACCGCTGGTATAATTTTACTATAACAGTAGATTTTGTTGAATTATTCAGATGGATCCATATGAATCATTATATAGAAAGAGATGTTTCACACCATCATGTTCAGATGATGTTTGTTAATGAAAACCCAATGGCCCTGAACATGTTGAGGAAACTATGTAAAAGGTATAGATTATACAAACCCACATCCAAAGTAGACCAAAGTATGCAAGAAATCTATGCTGATAACTGAAGGAAGGATTTGGAATTTCAAGTAGGATACAATTTTTTATTTAAGGTATTTCCACGTAAGGGTGTTATATGTTTCAGTAATAAGGGTATATTGACTCCCAGGTACATCGTACGTTTCAAAATTTTAGAACGAATTGGTGTTGTAACTTATCTTTTGGAAATACCTCCAAGTCTCTCCAAAGTTCATGATGTGTTCCACATATTAATGTTGATAAAATACATTCCTGGTCCAACATATGAACTCACCTATAAGTAAAATGAACAGGAACCTAATCATTCTTATTATGAAGAGCCTATCATAATTCCTGATACCAGAGAACAAATGCTGATAAAATGGACGACTTGTCTGGTAAAAGTTCTATGGAGAAACCATAAGATAGAAGGGGCAACATGGGAACCCGAGGAACATAGAATGAAGAACCACCTGAATAATTTTTTGTAGTAATATTATAAACAATTTGAGAACAAACTTATTTTATGGATGGGAGAATGTAACACCGCAAGATTCAACAATACATTTCCCTTTGAAAAATGAAGTTTCTTTTGTTGTACACATCATGGAGCTTTAACACTACACGACCAATCAAAGTAGCCATTAAGAATAGTATAACCGAATTTTTGAAATTCAATAAATTTTATTATTCAAAATGAACCTCATTTTTTGATTCATAATATCAAAATTAGATTAGGGGAAATTTTTATTTATTTTTCTAAAATCATTAATTTTTTTTTGAATAGTGAAAAACACTATGATATTTTTTAAAAGTGGATTCTTATTTAAGAAATTAGTTATTTTATTTTAATTTATTTTATTTATAAAAAGATACAAAATACCTATATATGTTCCTTGTAATTTATTGGAGTTATTTTATAATAGGTTTACATATCAATATATATTTTTATAGAATTTGTTACGGTCTTTTACCCACCTTCTAGGAGCATTTAGAAATTTGAAAAAAACATAATTTTACCACTTCTGTGAATTGAACTTCAAAAATAGTAGAGACACAATTGACATCATTAAGTAAAATGTGGTTCAATAAGATGAATTTTTTTGGTGAATAGTAACTTTGGACTTTTATTTACCATGGTCAAAAGTAGATTGTGTATTTAAGTGTAAAAATTACATTATAATTACTATAAAAAGCATCCTAATTATATTTTATAAGTGTATTTAGAACAAAAAGAACATTAGGGAAAAAATATGATCCCCTCCAGTCGACATGGATAAGATTAGGTCATTTATTATTATTTAATTTAAAGAATAGTTAAAAGAGTTAAATTCAACGTTTAATCAATAATTTTTTTAATATATGGTTATACATAATATAAATTAGACTATAAATATTCATTATAAACATAAAAAGATTTAATACATAATAATATTTTATTTATAATTTTTAGAAATTAAATAATTTTATTTATTTATGACACAATGATGATACAGTAATTACCATATTAATGAAATATTAAATTAATTGATATGATAAATATCCAAATAAAAGTAATTTGTGAATTTGTATTAAATAAAATAATTCTATAGGTTAATATTAAATTGTAGGGTGGATTAAATAAATTTTTTTCTAAGTAATCATGATGTTGTGATTTTCACAAAATTCTAATACTAAATAGTGTAAAAATTCACATAATTGATTTATTAAACAAAATACTATATTATTAATTGATATAGTATTCCTAAAAATATATGGTATGACCAAAGGACTTAAAAAGGGATATATATATTAATAATAACCCACTTGGGGATCTCATGGATTGTTATAGTATGTTTATTAACCATATAATATAAAAATACAATGAGACGTGGTAAATGTCAATATTTTTAAATAAGAGTTAAATCTAAAAGATATGGTTAATATGGTGACCAAAACATGTCAAATATATTGGTTTAGAGTATTTAGACCCATCCCAACCTTATCCTCTAAATAAATCATTTTGGTGCCAATAGAAAACAAAGATTATTTTATTATGAAATAATATTTCACGATTTTCCTAAAGTGACCCTCACCTCTATTATAAAATGGAACTTCCCTTATCTTATTATAACACCTCCAAATCCATTTGGATCATCCAAAATCTACCCAAATATCCTCCATACATTCATTCATTCATCCTAGAGGCCTTCTTTTGGTGAGAAATCCAACCAACAAAGCCCTTTCCATCAAATAAAATAGAAGAACCCGAAGAAGAGGTAAATATTTCACCACCTCTTTCAAGTTCATATCTTCTTTGACATCACCTTTCATTGATGATTCCATTATAAAATATTATATCCAATATATTATATATACATTTATGTTATTATAATAATTTTACAACCAGAATCATTATTTTATCCATCATATGAATGAAAAAGTCCCCATATGTGTGTACGTATGACTTACCGTCTCCACGACATGGTGTAGTTTTTTATTCAAAAACTTCTTTATTTGGATGCATATAATTATGATTATAAATAATGTAAATAATTGATATAACATGTTAATGATTCTTTATATATGATATACCATCCAATTACATACAATTTCAACATCAATATATTGATATTGTCGCTAGTTCTTACGTACAGATTACCATCTCCACAAACATGATGGGATTCATTCCCTGTCCTAATTATTCAAGAATAATTATCATTTTATGACTAAAAATAATGTTTATGAACATAAAATAGTTATGTATATGAATCAAATACATCATCTCCATAACAAACATGACTTGTGTAACAATGCTTATAAGGGAAGATGAATCAGTTAACACTTGAAATGATGACAGTACTGAAATATTATTAAAAAAGCAACAATAGAGGATCATATATGATATCATATTTATGTATATATTTTTTGTATCATTTAATAATTATTTTTTAACTATTATACAGGAGGTTAAAATACAATTGACTAATGAAAATTACATTGTAAGGGTTAATTCTACAATCACTTCATTATCTACAGTTGTTTATATGTGAGTATCTTCAGGGACATCTTTATCATCCACAGCCATGATTTTCAAAAAATTGTATTTAATTTTTTAAATATATAATAAACTATGGGTTAAATTAATTTATACACTTTTTTACCTTAATTTTTTTGAATGAAATATTTCTGTTGTTTTCTAAACAAGGTACTTCATGACCTTTTTGACAAATTTAATGTAAGAATGTTTTTTTAACTTATACGGTGGGTGAGGCTATTTTTTACAATTATAACATTTTCAAAGCTTCCCATACAATATTATATGAATATTTTCAGAATAAATATTTTCTTTTATAACAATATGAATTTTAAATGATTTCAAAATAGAAAGAGACTTTTCACAAAGAAAGATATGATTTAATCAATCTCAACACCTTTGATGTATTTTATGTTTGTTTGAAGATGATTTATTATGATAAGAATCTGCCATATTGTACTGATGGCTTTGTAATATTTTTTACTATGATGTGTTATTTTTACATCATTCATAGTTTATTGATAAAGTATTGACAATTCGTCTTCTAGTATTAATTCGAATATTTATGTTTTTTTTAAACCATTTAATATGTGTAATGAAATGGACATATTAATGGATGGGTGGATCCTGCTATAACTCCTCTATTCATCGATGGGTCTCATGAGACAAACTAGTGTCTTGGCACAAGGCCTTGTAAAAATATTATTTTTATTCATGGCACAAGGCCTTGACTATGTGGTTATGATGTCTAGAATTATGCGTTCCATCATTATGAAAGTGGATATTTATATTTATTGTGGTTATTCGAATAGTATAATATCAATGTGAATAAGTAAATAGAATTATATGATTTTATCTTTTTCATTTAATGATTGAGTTTAGGATTAAAGGTTTTTTTTTGTCTTACTATAATGACCAAAAGTTTCATTAATGTAAATCCCTCTTGATCTAATTAAAAGCCTCTTTATGTAAAATTTTTATATAAAATTTCTACTTATTTGGTTGTGTGTTAAGAATTGTGACCGTTTCTTTTATAGCCATTGAATAGTGATCCATGATTAGTATAAATATAGGGCTTTATCAAATCCAACTTACTCAGGGAAAGGAAGCGATGGCCTCATCTAGTAGAATTGCTCCAAACGAATCCCATTTTTCAGAGTTCAGAAAAGAGGTGGTGTCCTTGGGTCCCTCTCTTGACAATCCCAAGCTGAGCTTTATCATTTCATGCTCAAACGAGAAGGTCTACGAGAAAAGTGGGAGTTGATAGAGATTACGACTCGAGCGCTGTTATCTGACTCACCCCAAGAGTCTGTCACAATCGCACACCATACCATCAGGTCTTATGCATCTATTTTAAGGGATTATGTAACAAATCTCTAGTGTTATGTTAATCTACATTTTTTTGTATATAATAATGAATAAACATTCTTGTCATTATTGATGCATTGTAAAATGTTTTTAATGTTCAAATAGTGTTTTTAGTTATTTATTAATTAAGAATTATATTTTATTAAATTAAGGTATTTTTTAATTAAATAATATTTTAATAAAATATTATTATTATTAAATATATTTTTATTAAATATATATTATCTTATAATTTTATTAATGCAATTATAATTTTTATTAATGGTTGGAAGCCGTTTCTGTCAAAACCCGTGAATTTTCGATAAATGTCGGTTTTTATTTTAAAAGTGAAAATTATCATATTTAGAATTTTTTTAAATAAAATAAATTATATTTCAGGAATCAGGATGTCAAAATTATCCAATGGATAATTTTTCATAATTTTTTGAGATAGTCAAATTTTTTGGTAAAAATTTAATACCGTTTAAATATATAATGTGTTTTATGACATCCTAATTTTCCAATAGTGATGTAATAATATACTATAAGCTTTATGTTAGGCCAATATATGTTTTAACATTAAAATAATGTGATTTTTGGTTTGTTTTAATTTCTTTTCAAAGCATTAATGTACCCACATGACTTATTAAACATCTTGTCTTTTTGAATTATTTTACATGGGAGTGTGACTCACCTCCAAATAAGCAACCCATTATTTTAAGAAGTTCGGACTATGGAATAATAAAATATTATTTTCCTCTCCAATTTTCCATAAACCATGGGCAAAAACCATGATCTTATTTTTGGTTTGAATTACATTAATGTAAGTGGTCCCAAACCTAAAAAATAAAGAATTCACTCACCTTTCTTTAATAAACCCAACCAAGCTCCCACTTACTCCTCACTCAATGACTTTTGAGTTCATCCAACCTCTTCCCTAATCTCTCTATAATCCTCCCAAGGTTCCCCAAGCTCCGATGAAGCCTCTCTCAGGCCTCTCTCATGCCTTTGGAAGCACACTTCCAAGTAAGGGTTTTTTTCTTCCTTCCACTTTTTTTGTCCAATTTTCTTAATATTGTTATGCCCTTTTAATTTCAATTAAAAATGCTGGGGTATGGTTTCTATCCTTCCCAATACATCCCTATTATTTTTTTAATGATGTGATACCCCTTTATCTCTCAATAAATGCCTCCCATGTACACCTGTTACTATGCCAAAATTCCAAAAGGAACTTCTCTCTCTCTCTCTCTTCATTTACATTCAAGCAATACTTTTGTATCATGAATCTAAATTATATTACAATTTTTTGGACATGTATATATAAGACCCAATTAATGTAAATTTCATTTAAATATTATTATATACCCCTTTCTCTTTCATCAACTATTTTTATGAATTCATATGTCACGCCGTTATGCTGCCAAAATTGCACAGATTTTCTAAGCCAATGCCTTTGTTTAGTGAATATCATGCCCATTTCTCTATCAAGGGTATTCTCCTTTATGAACATTTACTTATTTATTAGAAGGTTTCATGTATTAATTCCACATTACTTATCATGGAATAAATGATTATGTTTAATGAATCCATGTTTTATGATCCATGTGGCACACTTTGCATGAAATAAAATGGTTAAGAAGGGTGCGCCCTTATAGTGCTCCAATGCATTGGGTAATGTATAGTATCATGATACGACTTGTGAAATGTGTGTTCACTCATTATAATTCATGTGAAAATAGTTTTTACTCGTGCTTCATGTGCAATGATATTTTACTCATGCTCCATGTGCAATGAGCCTTGGCTCATGCTAATTTCATGTTATGTGTTGTTGCAACATTTCCATGTAATGATTATCATTAATTATCATTACTTTATGTTCATGTATCTCTTATGATCTATTGATATTCATATTATCTAACATGTATTTTACTCCTCATGTATTCCATTGTTATTCCCTTACGGGGCTTTGTAGCTCACCCCTTTTCTTTTGCATGTCCTCAGGATATCCCATGCAATGCTAAGTATAAGGTAATGTTGTGGTCATGTAAAGAAAGTTTTCAATAAAGATGTTTTATTTCATGTTTTAAGTCGTTATGTAATGATCCTAAGCCCCAAAAACACTATACCTCTCTATGTTCCATGTTTTATAAAGTGAATATCTTATGTAATAAATAATGTTTATGTTTTTTATAAATGTAGGGTTGTCATAGTTGGTATCAGAGGATATGTTTAGTTATTTTTGGTTATAGGACTATAAAACCCATGTAAAGAATTATAGGAAATACTAGTATAATAAAAACATTCCTATGTTTTGGTAACTACTTAGTCAGTGGTTTATCATGAAAATACATCCCTGTCTGGATACGAGCAGGTAGAGGCGACTCGGGCACATATGTATCCTAGTGGTAAAACCTGAAAACACCACTTTGAGATATACTTGAACGGGAACCGTTGCATGGCAACGGGCCTTGCTGCACTCTTGTTTACGACACTCCTAGGGTATATGTTTTGATAAATCCACATGCTTATTATGATCCCTTATTAAGGGAATTCAAAAAACCCCCTGTGAATATATGTTGGAAAGTAGATCATGAAAAGCCTATATTGAAGCCTATAGACTCATGAGTTAAGGAAATAAAAGTTTTTTATATGCCATAAACTATTTTCTTTGGATTAACCTTTATGTGTTACCCACTAGCATTCCTTTTATTCCAGCCAATGGCCGGAAATATGAGGACTCGACCTAACAACCGATGTGATGATTAGTGTCATGACTGTACTAATGAGATACCCAATCCAATGGGAGCGGGAATCGTGAACATTTTCATAGATCCCTCTCAACTAACTCACGCTTTGAATTGATACACAGGTCAAGAGGAACGTCCAAACACCCCTAAAAAGGAACATGTCGCTATTGAGTGCTTCATGAGACAAAGGCCTCCTACATTTAGTGGATCATCTGATCCCACAATCGCTGAAAAATGGATCAACTTCATTGTAAAGACCTTATCCATCCTTCAATGCTCTGAACAAGGGAAGGTTCTCCACACTGCTTATTGTATAGAGGGTGAAGCTGATCAATGGTGGACCTTGATAAAAAATATGAAGCCTGAGGAGGTGATCGAGGCGTTGGAATGGAAGTATTTCCGGAAGATGGTTTTCGATAAATATTTTCCGCACACCCTATGGATTAAGATGGAAAGGGTATTACTTTCCCTAAAAAAAAATAAGAAGAATATGTTGGATCGTACAAGGAAAAATTCACAAGGCTTGCACAATACACTTCTGGCATTGTCGTTACCCCAGAATGCAAGGTTGGCCTCTTCTTTGGTGGGATGAAGCCTAGCCTACAGAAATCATTAGTGATCCGTGACTTCAACAGCAATGAGGAAATTGTATTATGTGCCCTCAAGGTCAAAATGGAGCTAGGGGAATCACAGGGGTATCATGGAGACAAGAAGCATAAGGTGGACTTCAATGTTGGATTTCCGATTGATACATCCAATGGTGCTAAGAAGATCCCGCACTCCACTTGCCAAAATTGCGGAATGAAGCACCCTGGAAATTTCCTCAAGGGGACGAGAAATGCTTTAGGTGTGGAAGAGAAGGGAACCTAGTTGTTAACTGCCGGCAAGAAAGTCACACGGATATGACAGAGGAGAGGAACGCTTCATTTGAACAACAATGTGTTGATCATTACTACAACTGCAAAAAACTGGGTCATTTCGCAGATCAGTTACCTAAAACAATGGATTTAAGTGGCAAACAACAACCTCAAAGGAAAAAAGGAAGAGATTTTTCCATCACTTCTACCAAAGTGAACCCTGACAACTAAGTGGTGATAGGGATGCTAGTTATTATTAAATAATAGTGAAAATTTATTTTTTATTCAAGTTCTACGCATTATTTTATATCTCAAAAGATTAGAATAACAATCCATGAACCACCACAAATCATGGAAGTGACGATGTCAGTGAGTACAAAAAATGGGGAAATAATTGCATCCCATGAATATAAGACCTCCCCTGTTATAATCTGTGGATTGAATTCCATGGTGAACCTTATCATTCTCTCTCTAGTGGAATTTTGTGGAAATCTTGGCATGGATTGGCTTTCCTTATATAGATCCAACATAAATTCTTGGGAGAGGGAAATCACACTCCATATGGATAATTGACCTCCGATTCATTACAAGTTTAAGGAGGAAGATGAAATCTTTTAGAATAATCATATCTATCGTGGATTTTACTACCCTATGAGCACGCATATCTAGAACTAATGATTGAGTCCAAGGATGAATACAACCTTGATGAAATGCCTATTGTGAGGGAATTTGCGGAAGTGTTTCCCAAGGAACTTCATGGTCTTCCTCCTAAAAGAGACTTTGAATTCTCAAATGAATATATAACTGGGGCGCTACCAATATCCAATACTCCATATAGAGTGGTTTTCATGGAGCTTGAAGAGCTGAAGAAAAAACTACTGGAGAATCTGGATAAAGGGTTTATATACCCAAGTGCTTCCACATGGGGTGCACCAATCCTCTTTGTCAAGAAGAAATATAGGTCTATACAGCTTTGAACAATTATCATGAACTTAACAAAATCACGATAAATAACATGTATCCACTTCCATGGATCAATGAATTGTTCGATTAGCTGTGTGGAGCAAAAAAATTCTCTATGGTAGATTGGCGGTTGGGACATTATCATGTAAGGGTGAAGAAGGAAGATGTCATCAGGACTACTTTTCGTACAATATACGGGTACTTTGAATTCATAGAAATACCTTTCAGACTCACTAATTCTCTAGCATTCATTATGGACTTGATGAATATATTCATTAGAGATTACCTTGACAAATTTGTGGTATTCTTTATAGATGATATTATAATTTACTCCAAAACCAAGGAGGATCATGAGGATAATTTATGAACTATAATAGAGACATTGAGAAAGGTGAATCTCTATGTAATGTACAACAAGTGTGAGTTCTAGTTGAAGAAGGTTGCATTCTTCAACTATATCATCACAAGAAATGGGATATATGTGGTTCCCACCAAAACAGATTCAATTGAGAGATGGCCTAGAACAACATCGGTAATAGATATCCATAGCTTCTTGGGGTTAGCTAGATATTATCGAAAATTTGTGAGAAATTTCTCATGATTTTCAGACCCTCATACAATGATAACTCGAAAGGGAGTAAATTTTTCTTGGAGTGATGAATGTGAAAAAGGAATCAACGAGTTGAAAATGAGGTATATACGCTCGTGGTCACATTACCCTCATGTGGGGAACTTTTTGTGGTATTTAGTGATGCTTTGAAGAAGGGAATATGATGCGTGTTGATGCAGAACGATAAAGTGATATCATATGCCTCAAGAAAGCTAAAAATCCATGATCGAAACTATCCAACGCATGATCTTGAGTTGGCAGCGGTCATCTTTTACATGAAAATTTGGCGGCATTATCTATATGGGGATAAATGTGAGATATATACTGATGAAAAGATTTTCAAATATATATTCACATAGATAGTGATTAATATGAGACAGAGAAGAAGAATAGAGATCATAAAGGATTACTACTATCAATACATTACCACCCTGGGAAAGTGAACAAGGTGGCAGATGCCCTATGTAGAAATGACCCAACGATTCTATCAATGATGTGAATTGAGAAGGATCCAATATTCTTACACTTGATGAAGATGGACATGGGAATCAAAAAGAGGGGAAAATCATCAATCACTTCAATAATTATTGCTCAACCGTCTCTTTTGGAAAGGTTAAAGGATGATCAAAAGGAGATGTGAGAATTCAGGAAAAATTTGAAGCTATCAAAAAAGAGAAATCCTCAGAGTTTAATGTTAATGAAGAAGGAATTGTGCGATTTGGGAAAAGACTATGTGTTCCTTCAAGACAGGAGCTGAAGAAGGAAATTTTGGATGATGCACATAGTTCAAATTTCTCTATTCAACTAGGGAGCACAAAGATGAATCAAGATCACATAGAAAATTTTTGGTGGGATAATATGAAGAAGGAGATCGTTGTATATTCATCAAAGTTCCTGGTGTGCCAGCAAGTGAAGGAGGAGAGGTAAAAGTCTAAGGTGATGAAGCAACCATTTCCCATACCAGAATCAAAATGGAAGAACATCACCATAGGCATTGTCACTAGACTTTTGAGGACATCTAAAGGCAACAATTCCATCTAGGTTGTGGTGGATCGTCTTAGAAAGACTGCACACTTCATTGCTATTCGGGGCGATTTATCATTGGATCAACTGGCACAAATTTAAATCAGGAAAGTGGTAAGGATGCATGGAGTACAATAATATATTGTGAATGACCGATATACAAGATTCACCTTTATGTTTTGGAAGAGTCTTCAACATGATTTGGATACTGAAATGAACTTCAGTATGGCCTATCATCCTCAAACTAATGGCCAATCTGAGCGAACAATCCAAAAAGTTGAGGACATGTTTAGAGTGTGATTGATGGAATTTAAAGGAGTATGGGATCAACATCTTCCTATGGTTGAGTTATCTTATAATAATAGATTCCACTCGAGCATCAATATGGAACCTTATGAAGTCTTGTATGGGAAAAGGTGCAGAACACCGACTTGTTGGGATGAGGTTGGTGAACGTAAGGTGCTTGGACAATAAACGGACGAGGAAATGGTGGAGAAGGTGAAAACCATTCAACATCATATCAAGGCAACCCATAGTCGACAGAAGAGTTATGCAGATAATCCTCGATGAGGCCTTGAGTTTAATGTTAGATACATGGTTTTTCTACACACATCTCTGTGGAATAAGGTCATGAGGTTCGGAAAGAAAGGGAAGTTAAGTCCAAGGTACATCGGCCCCTTCAGGATTCTTGATGGTGTAGAGGCTTTCTCTTATAGAATAGAACATCAAACTACCATGGACAACGTACATTATGTCTTTCATGTATTCCTATTGCTTAATTACATACCAGACCCTTCACATGTACCCTCTTCTGAGGTGGTACAGTTATAGGATCATCATTCTTATGAGGTGAAACCAGTGAAGATCATAGATCATAGAGAAAAAGTTCTACGAAATAAGACAAATCCCCTCATCTTGGTGTTGTGTATAAATCACATGTTTGAAGAAGTGAATTGGGAATCGGAGGAAATGAGGAAGCTGAGTTACCCGCATCTGTTTTAGTGTGGGAAAAGGAAATTTTGATGGAGAAATTTCTTAAGGGGGGAACATTGTAATGACCCAATGTTTCATTAATAGAAATCCATCTTGGTCTAATTAAATGTTTCTTTATGTAAAACTTCTATATAAAATGTCAACTTTGTTGGTTGTAAGTTAACAATTGTGACCTTTTCTTTTATAACTATTGAATAGTGATCACATGATTAGTATAAATATAGGGCTTTAAAAAATCCAACATACTTTGAAAATGGAAGTGATGGCCGCATCCAGTATAATTTTTCCACACAAATCCCATTTTTCAGTTCTTGGAAAAGAGGTGTCAACCATGGGTTTCGCTCATTACCAATCCCAAGCTGAGCTTCATCATGTCAAGCACGAACGGGACCGTCTACGGGAAAAGTGGGAGTTGATATAGATTACCACTTGAGTGATTTTATCCGTGCCACCCCAAGATTCTGTCACCATAGAACACCTTACCCTTAGGTCTTATGCGGCTGTTTTAAGGGGTTATGTAACAAATCTCTAGTACTATGTTCATTTAGACTATTTTTTTATATAGTAATGAATATACTTTCTTGTCATTATTGATACATTGTAAATAGTTTTTAAAGTACAAGTATTGTTTTTAGTTATTATTTAATTACGAATTATATTTTATTAAATTAAGGGAATTTTGTATTAAATAATATTATAATAAAATATTATTATTATTATGATATTATTTTTTATCAAATATAAATGATCTTATAATTTTATGAATGCAATTAAAATTTGTTTATCGTTTGAAATCCATTTCTGTCAAAACCCGTGAATTTTTTATAAATGTAATTTTTTATTTTAAAAGTGAAAATTAACATATTTATAAAATTATTTAAATAAAATAAATGATATTTCTGGAATCAGGACGTCGAAATTATCCAATGATTAATTTTTCATAATTTTCTGAGATAGTCAAATTTTTGGGTAAAAAATAAATATCGTTTAAATATATAATGTGTTTTACGATATCATAGTGACCCAATAGTGATGTAATAAAATACTATAAGCTTTATTTTCTGAAAATATATGTTATACAATTAAAATAATGTTCTTTTGGATTTGTTTTACTTACGTTGAAAAGCATTAATGGACCCCTCAAAAATTTTAAACATCTTGTCTTTTTGAATTATTTTCCATTGGAGTGTGACTCACCTCTATATAAGCAACCCCATTATTTTAAGAAGGTAGGACAATGGCCTTATAAAATATTTTTTTTCCTCTACCATTTTCCAAAAACCATGGGCAAAAACCATGATCAGGTTTGTGGTTTGGATTTGTTTAATGTAAGGGGTCCCAAACCTAAATAATAAACAATTCACTCACCATTCCTATATAAACCCACCAAAAATCCCACTTCCTCATCACTCAAAGCCTTTTTGATTCATCCAAACTCTACCTTACTCTCTCTATAATCTTCTCAAGGTGCTCCGAGATCCCAAGAATCCTCTCTCAAGCCTTTGGAAGCACACTTCCATGTAAGGGTTTTTTTCTTCCTTTCAGTTTTTTGTCCAATTTTCTTAATATTGTTATGACCTTTTAATATCAATTATAAATTATGGGGTATGGTTCACACCACCCCCATATTTCCCTATTATTTTTTAACGATGGGAGACCCCTTTATCTCTAGTTAAATTCCACCCATGTACACCCGTTACTATGCCGAAATTCTGAAAGGAACTTCTCTCTCTTCATTTACATTCAATTAATACTTTTCTGTCATGATTATAAATTTCATTACAATTTTTTGGACATGTATATATATGACCCCATTACTATCCATTTAATGTAAATATGATGAGACACCCATTTATCTCTCATCAACCATTTTTATGAACTCTTATGTCACACCGTTATGCTGCCGAAATTGATCCGATTTTCAAATACAATGCCTTTGTGTAGTGATTACGATTCCCATTTCTCAATCAAGTGTATTAACCTTTATGAAAATTTACTTATTGATTATAATGTCTCATGTATTAATTCTACATTAAATATCTTGGAATAAATGATTATGTTTAATGAATCCATGTTTTATGATCCATGTGGCACAATTATACATGAAATAAATTGTTTAAGAAGGGTGTGCCCTTATAGCGTTCCAATGCATTGGGTAAAGTATAGTATAATGAAACATCATTTGAAATTGGTATTGACCCATGCTTATAAAAGTGTAATGAGGGTTTACTCATTCTTCATGTGAAATGGTAATTTACTCATGCTCATTGTGCAATAAGACTTGGATCATTCTAATACTATGTTAAGTGTTGTTGCCACATTTCCATGTTATGATTATCATGATTTATCATAAATTTATGTTAATGTTTCTCTTGTGCTCTATTGATATTCCTATTGTCTAACATTTACTGTACTCCTCATGTATTCCTTGTTTGTTCCCTTACTGGGCTTTATAGCTCACCCCTTTTCTTATGCATGTCCTCGGGTTATCCCATTCAATGCTAAGTACGAGAGAATGTAGTGGTCATGTAAAGAATGTTTTCAATAAAAATGTTATATTTCATGTTTTAAGTTGTTATGTAAATATATTAATCCCCAAATACACTAGACCTATATATCCTCCATGTTTTATCATTCGAATAGATTATGTAATAAATCATGTTTATGTTTGTAATAAAAGTTGGGATGTCATACTTATACATTGCCTTTAATGATTATTATTATATATGAAATTTTCTACTATATTTTTATCCTCACCGAGAATCTGAAATCACCCATTTCTACGTTTCATTTTAACCAGGACGTGAAGGAGTATTTTATGGTTTACATTCAGGGATAGGCTAAGGGTACTAGTATGTTCAAAAGGGAAAAAATGTTGTTGATGTTTTTATTTCATGATGAAATGTATAACATATGAATGTATCTAGTTCTTCCAAGTCTACTAAACTAACTGGTCATTCGAGACATGATCCCTTGTATCATGTCGATGTTATGTAATAATTTACTAACTCCATGTAACTAGGGTTGTAGAGTTACAAGAAGTACATATCATGAATTTCATGAAACTCCAGATGAAACTAAGAAAAGTGATCCAGTAACTTCTATTAAACACTGGATCCCCCTACATCATGTGTTTCAGTTTTCTATAACAACACATCTGCAACCACATTTCCCTTTCCAAGCCTATTGGATTTCTCAATATTAATGTATTGAAGATATTTGACACATCAACACTATCTAAGGTTAATGTAACAAAATTAAAACATATATTTGAGGTTCTTTTGGATTGTGTACACCAAAACATTCTCACACAGTAGATAATGTCTCCAACACATTTAGGCTTGTACAAGTGCTTCTAGATTAAGGGTGTGCGTTAGGTAGTTCCTATCATGATGCCTCAAATAATGGGCTCTAGACCCAATGACTCCATCATCCTACATCAGGTCTACTCTAAGGAGAATTCTTGATGCATCATAGAAGTATGTATAACTATTTAATGACTCTAGTAGAGTTATAATAGGTTTTGAAACATAGCTCATTTTCATCTCTGAAAAATATTTCGTGCATTTTTATTCCCACATGATCATAAAACCCATCTCTATAAGGCATCTTGCATTTGAAGAGAGGCCTGACATGTCTTGTATTATATTCATTTAATATACATTATTCCCCAATTAACTCTATATATTGGACACATTCATGGGTTTCTCCTAGTAAAATAAAACAATAACATTTTTTGGGTCAACAGATACTCCTCATTCCGATTAGATATGACCCAAAAAGTGAACTTTTTTATCCTGAATTTTCACTTATAAATCATGGATTTATGCTGATGCTCTTTCAGTTTACTCAAAATGATCTCAATATGTTTGACATGGTCGCTACAATTGTAATAATAAACCATGATTTCATACAAAAAGTGTATGAAAAAAAATCATAATTGGGGTGGAAAACCCTATTCATCAGATCCATGAATATTTCGGGCACATTCATAATACAGAACAACAAAAACTGGTACTCATATAGACCAAACCTACTATAGAATGTAATACAAGTTATTTCTAATGTTCTGACTCACACTTGATAATAACGAGACCATAGGCCAAGCCTTGAGAATATTCTTTATCATTATAGATGGTTGAAGATAAAATCTATTAAAGGTAGTGGATATAGGTTCTTTACTGTACGCAAGTTCAACCATTTGTAATCTTCACATATATGTAAGGGTCCATATTTCTCGATGGAGAAAATCTTGGGAGAACCCTAAGAGGATATAATGGGATATATGTAAATTTGGCTTATAAATCCTTTAGCTGGTTATTGAACTCCTAATGCACTGTAGGATCCATCTGATATGGAAGAATCGACACTAGAGATGCTCCCAGAACAAGCTCAATCATTAAATATACAACTATTTGTGGTGGAAAGCTAAACAATTCATAGGTAAATACATACCTAAAACAATTTAATTATATAAGGAAGTAGGAATAATGTAAATCAAGATCCTCCATGAAGATATTAGAGATCTGGGTGGTTACTCTACCTAGACCATGATTAATTGGTCCACCTATACCATCCTAGACAACCCGCTGACCATTATGTATATTACTTTTACCTTTCTATGATATAAATGACTTCATTGGATTATATCATTCTAAAAATGTGTGATACTTAAAGAAACCAATCCATCCTGACAATGAAATTGAAGCATGTCATCTTGAGAGAGAAGTGGTTCCATAAGAAAGGTTAACTACCGACTTCAATGGGATAGTGCCATCATTGGTTTGTTCCCTCTCAGTGCACTCCAAACATTGTATCTAGGGTACTTACACCATTGTAGTACTATATATATAGTACGAGACAATCCAATGCAGATAAGGCGATTAACGATTTTGAATCACATATATAAAATATTGAACATACTACAGTAGATTCAAGGAGAATAGTATGTGATACTGTAGATGGTCCCACAACCTGTTCCTTGGGTATTGGTAGTAGAAAATGAAACTAGAATAATCCACAACCTTGTGTAACAACTGGACTACCATGATCATAAAAGCATTATTGGAACTATAGGTGTTTAGGAGTCTATAAAAATAGTCACAACATCCTCCTCAGCTAGTATTTTGGTTCTATTCCAACTCACTATCCTATATAGCCCTGAAGAACCCACTCTTAAATTTGGAGATGGTGTGGATCGTTTTCCATTCGAAACTGGTGGAATGGTCCCACAAAAACGATGAATATTCCCTATATGAGCACATGACCAACAAAAAATTGGGTCTCTATCACAATGAGGTTTATGGTGCACCTGTTTTCCACACTGATGAAACACATCATATCTATCAAAATTGGTAGTATAATTGTCACTTCCCAAAAAAGAAACCTTATGGTAATGTTTCCTCCGTCCAGAAGAAATGTGGGCCTGATACGACACATATACATTATATCCAGTACTATTTATATCCATTATGTTACAACCATTATGAAGAGTCTGATAGAATATTTCAAAAAATGTAGGCAGGTGGATGTCATTCACATGTGTATGGATGGTGTACTAAATCCCATCCAGAAAAAACCTATCATAGGAAATCTCCTTACCATCTAGAAGTGGTAGAAAGCACTGCATCTCTGTGAAGTGGGTTGAATACTCCATAACTATCAAAGAACCCTTTCTCTAGATGCATGAAATATCTTTCTCCATTAGATCTTAACATCTATGGAAATAACTAATTAGATAATAAAGTCTATAAATCAATCCAAACCATACATGGGTGATTACTGGATAGGGTATTCACATACCAATTTCTTTTGGATGAATCTCAAAAAATAAATGTAGAATGACTGAACCTCCACTCAAGAGTCATTTATAGATGATCAATGATAGATAAGGTGGGATATATCCAAGAATTAGTATCATTTGGACCAACATCCCCAAAGAACGTAGGAGGATGATGCTGATGGAACTTCAGAGTTATATCATCCATCATTGGTACATGCCATGAAGAAATATTCAAAGAGTGTAAAAATATAGAAAATTGTCACAGACCTGGGTTTCAGTGCATAAATCAGGTATACTAGGTGGTTCCTCTCCTAGCACTCCTAGAGGATATATAGGCAGATCAAGACCCACCATATCAGGAGCCTAGTAATCCCCACATTCCTGGCGTATGATATGAGTATGTATTGGTGCCATGGGTCTACAAATTTAAAGCACACATCTCAGAATATTCTTTTAATTTGATAGATATAACCACTAGTAAAATAAGAATAAGGAAAATCTCAATAACCAAGGACTGATATGCGACCTACCTACTTATATGGCTAGGTATAGGAAAGTCCTCAATTGTATGTTTCATTTCATTTTACCATTAATTTCCCTGATCAATCCATTACCATTCATAAACATGACATGGAGGGATAAGGAAATGAAACCATTTCATATAATAATTCATGATTCAATTTATAATGGATAACCATACCCATTCAATTAGTTTCCATAAACATTGTAAATAAAAGTATCACCCAATTATTTGAAGCATAATGGATCGACTTGAAGGACCATAGAACACCCTGATTGGGGAGGGGTGAATCATTATGTCAAATATTTTTTCAAAAGTGAAAGATCTTATTCCAACATTTGTAGGAACTGGTTAAACATATCATATGAAAGTGACTAACATATAAATAATCACATGCATATAGTCATCACAAAACATTACTTGGTTCATGAATAAGGGCATTATTAATGAGCATATTAAAACAGTGTGTTGGTTCTACCAAAATCCATTAAACATCAATTTATGTGGAGTAGAAATGATTATTCACAGTCACTATATTCTGGTAACACTACCTTTACAATAATTTAGGGATTTCTGACTCTTTCCCTTTGAACACTTCCTTTGACTCCCCTAGATCTCTTCCTTGGGAGGGATCAACACAATGTTTCTGGGCTTGTAGGTCCCCTATCATTAATTAATGAATGAGTCCATAACATTATATAGATATTCAATTGAATTCTAAATTTTACCTGTAAATGTAAGGAATGTTTCTATGCAATGATAGTTCTTGAATTGATCCTCCTTGACCTGGACATCTTCCTCTAAAAACTGTGCTTCTCTACCTACCACCTCAGTACACTACATTCACAAAATACATCCATGAAATAATTTTTCTCAATGGACCAAATCTACCTCCATGAAATATCTTCTAAAAAATGTTTTCCATGAACTGTCCCATAATAGCGAACTTTTTTCAATTTTGTGGTACACTTCCCCATAAAAAAACGTTTTGTAAACTGTATCCATGTAACAATTCTCTTTTTTCCTTGTCCCCCTTATTAACCTCTTATCCTTAATGGGTTTGCCTTCCTGAAAACCACTGTAGACTTCAATAATTTCCTATGGTATATCTAATTAAATACACTCTTCATAATGAAGGGATAAGTGAACCTTATATAAAAAAATTGATCTAAAAACCTTTCTAAACCAAATCATCCAAACCATTGATGGAGTGCAATCACCAAAAATTGTGCTCCTTCTATGAAGTGCATTACCTACACGGTCCATGTACAACATATATCCCTTCACAGCTTCAGAAATCACCATCTCCTTTCTAAAAATTATAAGACATCCAATGAATAGTTTTGCATCTGTATACTGAGAACCTTCACATGAACCATAATAGTTTTGTGAACCATTTTTCATTTGTGGACCATGTACCACTCTTCTATATAGAATTCCCATTCCACATACCTCCCTTAGGGGTCCTCGAACAATGTTTCATGGTCTGCGAACCTTGATCTGCGTACTCCTTTTCATAAAACTATCCTTTTCAAAAAAGCTAATCTCCCAATTTTGAGGCCAAAAAATAAGAAAAACATGGGAAAATGACCCCACCTTCAGCACTGTTGTCTGCCGAAAATATAATATCAATAATTATGGAAACTACCTGATCATCAATGTGAGGATTTTCAATAAAAAAACCATACTCAATTTCAGGAAAAGAAAATTCATGGATACAATAATCCCTAATTTGGGTTTGTTGGAAATCAGCTAATAAATTCACTAAAGCATCAACCACTATCAAGAACAAATATAGGAATTGGAATATCATGTATTGGAATGATTACAAATTTCAAAGATAGGCCATTCTGTTTTGTAATAATGTTAAAAACTCATCATTTCATAGAAGCACAAAATGGGTTTCCAAAAAAACATTCAAATACTCTCTCCATCATACATACTCTAGCATCCAGTAAAAAAATCATTCTCCAACACAATTTATCAATTGAATACCATTGAATTTCTTTATCCTCACCCATCGTAAATAAAAAAAAGACTACTATTTTCACATTTTAGAGCTCAAAACATACTCCCCCTATATTTTATATCCCCAATTAACCGGAATCACTTCCATAAACAAATTAAATAAATTCATTCAATTAGGTATAGGGGAACACTCACTACCTCCTCATACACTAGGAGGTTGTTGAACACCATTGTTAAACAAGTTATTATCAAACACATGTGCTCATAATGGATTAGTTAGTATGTTTCCCCCTTGATCATATATTCCACATGATTTATTTTATTCCTAACATTATGTACATTTTCTATGAAAAATTGGTATCTTATATCAATGTGAATCAAACAAGAATTATAAATAGGGTTATTCATCAGTTCAATTTAAATTTTTTCACAAAGAATCACCATCATATGTATCAACTCTTCACCAAAATCAATTAGTTATTGATTCATTCAGATTAGCTAAGTGGAAACCTATGTAGAAGAGATTTAATCATATTTAGTTGTACTACGGGAGGATATTTCCGATTTCCTAATATAACAGACAACATATTTCATTACAATAAAGAGTTGTGAACTACCTGTGGAATTTATATCCCCCACAAATTAATCCCAGTATGCATCAGAGAATTACAACACTTCATTATCTCTTCCTACAAAATATCACAACACATATTTGTGAATACCCTTAATTTATCTCATGATTTTATTAAATTATTCCATATGTTTTTCTGTTAGATTACATTGAAATTGGGCCTATAATAATGTTGCGAAAAAAATATCTAGATATGTGGTAGTTAATAAAATATTTCATTTGATGATTCTACAATACATTATGTGATCTACTGAAGTCCCATCATCATGCTTTTCATGTTTACTACCTACCGAAATCATAGCTGAAATTGTTTATGATTCTTCGATTTAGAATTTCTTCAGTAAATTTCTGGAATAATATTCCTGAGAAAAAAGTGGTGTACATCCTCTGAATTACTTTCAGCCCCAAGAGGCATGCGATTTCACCAATCATATTAATTTAAAATTCATCATTCATTTGATTATAAAATTAATGATTTGATATGTTCCTGCATCTCACAAATATAATATCATTTATGTAAACTACTACCATGAACTAATATTTTTGATAATTATTCACATATAGATTGTGATCTACTCTTCATATTTTATATTTGATCTTATTTATATAAGAATCCAACTGAGAGTACCATGACCATTGTGCCTAGTTCTGAACATATAGAGCCTTCTTTAATCAGCAAACCTTCATTTCATCATTACAAAGCACAAATCCCAATGATTGTTCAATGTAAATTTATTCAAAAAGAGGATCATTCAAGAAATAGGTTTTTACGTCCATTTGATACACTTTATATCATCTTTGAATTACCATGGAATGAAAATGTTTGATTAACTCCAATTTTTATTCTAAAGAATGTGATTCTTAGACAACCCCATCATCAATCATTGAATATCCTATAAAAAATAACCTTCCTAATTTTTGATCACATTACCATGTTCATCGAATTTATTTTGAAAATTCACTTAATACCAATCACATTTAGATTTTTGGGTCTCTTAACAAGAACCCCTATCCAGTTCTAGTCAATCTAACATAACTCTTCCTTGAAGGCATTCACCCATGATTCATCCTTTAAATCATCATCAAATGAGGATGGGTTAAAAATTTACAAAAAAAAATTGTGCATTATTTAACATTCTATTCATCTGTATGGGAATTGTCTAGTCTCTAATGATTTTGGAACGATCAGGTTATGCTCTTTTATTTCTTATGTGAGGTTTTAAATAATTTCCTTCAGACATGGAAACCTCTTATAATTGTTTCTATAAATCAAAATTGAGTTGTGAATTATGAATTTTTTAAACTCCTTCCTTTAATTCCACATTTTAATCGGATCCCTGTCCATTTTCTTCTACATGTCCAATCACATCAATATAAGATTCTATGACAGTTTTTTTCGTCTTATATACAATGATTTTTACATTACTACATTCCACAATTTTTTTGAGATGATTAATGGAACATTTGTTGGATTTTATATTCATTTCATATTGAAGAAACATTCCTTCATTTGCAGAATCAACATACTTTCATTTTTCCTTCTTTTTTTATGAATGAAAAATTACTTTCAAATAAATTAAAATGATTCAAGGTAGTATTTCATCCATGAATCAACTCATATGATGTCTTGGATTCTCCCATATAATGCCCGGTTGAATTTTGAGTATACATTTTATCATGAACAATGTCATTTCAGTAATTGTGTGGGTGATAACTCTCAATTAGCATAGTTCTATCCATACCATTAAACTATAAATTATTGTACTCAACAACTCCATTTTTTCTGTTGGGTTCTCACAATTACCACCACATGTTGTATTCCATGTTTCTGTACGTAATTATTAACATCAATGGATTTATATTACCCTCCTTTGTTAGACTATAGATGGTTATTTTTTGTCATGTATCAATCTTGGATATCCAGTGATACATTTTCAGAGATTTAGGCCCTTGTATATTCTTATTTATAAACATCACAAAATCCATTATACAAAAATCAATTATTAAATGAAAATACTACCTTTCTCCACATGTTCGAACAACATTTATTGGAACACATACATTTGTATGGATGGGTTAAAGAAGATTTGATGCCCTTTAATTCTTTGGCTAAAACGAATTGCAGACTAAATTCCATAAAATATATTCATCCAATATTTTTTTCCATTCATTCATAGAATTGAGAATATCCATGACAAAATTCAACATAGATATATTTTCCAGGAATTTTTTTTAATGTGACACAATATTTCATTCCACAAGATCATTTTTTTCAACTATCAGGTAGAAAGTCCTCTATTTACTATCAGCCAGGTATAAGATTTCATCTACTCAACATCATTTTATAATTGAAATTTATGCCCTTCCACTGATTGTGAACCCATTTGGATTAAAAATAACCATCAATCTGAAGTATAATAGTTGAATCACACTCAAGAGATTGTGATGCAGACTGCCTTTATAGAGGACTTCAATTTTCTTTATCTCACTATTATCTAGTTTAATACCTCAAATACCTTTCATCCTTAAAGAATAATCATTACCAAACATTATTATTCCATGGATTGTTTTCATTACATTATTTAATATTTCTTTATTTAACGTCATATTGGATGAGCATCCAAAGTCATGAATCCATGACTTTTTTATATTTTTATCTTTGGGGGGGTAGTTATGAGGTGTTGGATTTTTCAATTTTAATCTTTTCCTTCAATGAAATATTGGTTTCACAAAAGGATAAATATAGAATTGAAATATATTATCCATTTTATTAGGATCATCATATTCATACTATTATTTGATAGTATAAAAACTATTTTAAATAGGACAACAATTTTTGTGTATCAATTTCTCAGTTTCTATCATTATTTCTTAAACATTCATGATTTTAAATTGTTTGTTCTTATTTTTGGGCAAATCCCTAGTTTTATTCAATCCATATTTTTTTCAAAATCTATTGATGTTTATGAAATACTAGTACTTATTAAAATATTATATGGTCCCTAAGAAATAAAAATTCCTCATCTCATATCTATGTGCATATGATATAGCGGACTTCCTGATCAAATATAGGATTTACCAAAAAAAATATTAAATTTTTAATGATTAAGTTTCATGTGGGACCAATATTTTTAAAACAATGATCATCCCATTGATATTTTCATATAAAAATCCATTGTACCCTAAGTAATTAATTTAATAAAATAACAAAATATGAAATTTTGGATGTAATTTACGTGGTGCCTACATTAAATTTTATCTTGGTAGACAAAATTCATATACACTAGTTTGGTTCCTATGATGATAATGTGTGTTAAATGTAGCAAAGCATTATTATAGGCCAATGTGTATTTGATTTTGGAGGATTGTTTCAATGTATAACCTAATATATTAATACTCATTTGTGAGTTCATAACATGTGAATTACAATCATTGAGAAAATATAATATTGATCCATGAATTGATATGTTCAATGTGATAATAGGATATTGGAGATGGATAACATATTTAGGTTGAAAATTATGAAATTATTATGGAACCTCTAATATAATTGTAAAAAATGATTCAAATATTGAAAATGATTCCAAGGGGTTAAAAATTTCCCTATGGGTCGGCACATTCAAAATACTTCCATGGATGGATGAAAACACCCTTTGGTGATGATACATTATAAATATTTCTTGGGTGTTCCAATACTCTCCCATGGGTTGATATATTAGATTTTCTCTAAGATTTATGTTCAAACTGCAAGGGTTTTTATGTATAATGTGTTGAGGCATTTGAAAATGGCTGATGCAGATATGATATATTCTTGATTTCACCATAGAATAAAAATATCAACAATTATTTATTTAATTTTGTTTTATTATTTTTAGTGAACATCAACATTTACATTATTCAGATAATATTTTCATAGGGACACCATTGGCGATATCCTATTACGTATTACTCACACCCTCCTTAGCTCTCCAGTCGTACGTAAGAATACTTCATCATTACACATATGAAAAAAATATGATCCCAATGTATGGTATTGGACTTTGATACATATGTGGTACTTTGTGGATGGATTCAAGGAAGTGCATAGAAGTAGTATTTTTTATTGGATCTGAATCTACAGATTATACACAAGAGGGGGTGAATTGTTCCTTTTGGAATTTTTCGATACCTCTTTTATTGAACAAGTTCTGTCCTTTATACTTTATCAGATTTGATCATGTAGCGGAAAAAATAAAATCAAGAACACACCAATGTATAGTGGTTCAGGGAACAGAAGGCCCCTAGTCCACTCCACCAACGCTCAACTCCACGAGCTTGGTAATTATCACTATCTGGTCCTCATTTCCACATACTAATTCACAACTGAGTACAGGCAGTTGATACCATTACAATCCAAGGAAAAACAAACCCTTCTGGTTCAAACACGAACCTTCACAACATAGAAAGGGAAGCTGGTTACTCAAGAATAAAAATAACTTCAGAATGAAATTTCCAGTTGATCTTCTCAATTGCAACAGAATGAAATTGACAGCAGATGGATCGAAGTCTCTAGAAATATTCATCTTCAAGATGAAGTAGTTATGAGTTAATCCAGTTTCACTAAATATAGAGATATATTTCACAACCTTAGCAGTAGTAGACCCATAGTAGATATTCGATGTATAACAGATGAATCTTCTATCGAGTTCCTTTTTTTTGAAAAAGAAGAGCTTTGATGCTCCCTTTGAATCAGAAGATCAATCGTGAATAGTTAAAATCTCTTTTTTCAACCTTTTTCAAACAATATATTGATGACATACTCATGTAACTTGTGTTTTAGAGAGAACATATATAATAAAGCACATCTCATGCACATTTATATCCATAAAATTCAACTTCTGGTTCGCGATATTAAAAAATATAAATTTACAGAGAAGTCGTAACTTCCCTTAAGACTCGACAAAAGAAGCTCCTTTTAATTCGATCTCAAATCCATTAATAAAACATCTTTGAATCAGTCAAAGTAATACTTTAAAAATGACATTAAATCCGGCTTGAAATCCTCCCTGAAATCAGAATACTGATCGTTGAACATAAATAATGTCTGTCAAAATTTCTGACGCCAAACATAAGGTTGATGACGTGGCCTCCAAATGTAGGGTAAATAACATAGTCTTCAAACGTAAGTTTAACAACGTAAGGTTGAACACAAACATAGGGTTGACAACGTAAGTTTGAATACAAACGTATGGTTAATCATTCATAATTTTTCTTCAACACTCAAACGTACGGTAAAAGATCCATAATTTTACTTGATCCATACATTTCCAAGAACGAATGGTTGTGTACAAAATTAAGGTTGATGAACCATACTTTTGAGAAACAAACGTATCATATAGAATTCACATACGGTTCTCCTTGTATAGTTTGATGATAATCAAAACATACGGTTCCTTACTAACGTATGGTTCTATTTCCATACTTTGCTGAAAACATATGTTTGTTTAACCATACTTTTCTCTTATCTGAAAATGTATACGCGTTTTTCATTGTTATGTTACGTTTATCCACGTAGGGTATGAATAGTGATTCCAGAATGCACTAATGTAGATTATATGCTATATTTATCTACGTAAGGTATGAACAGTGATTCCAGAATGCGCTTAAAGCATATTTCGAATAAATAATAGGTTAGGGTTTTAGAAGTTCGAAGGTTAGAGTTTCAGGAGAGGAAGTACGATTTTTGGATTTCGAAAGGGTTTCGATAGAAGTGAAAGGGTTTAGAAGTCGAAATGGCTCTGACATCCTTTTTCCCATGTAATCACTAATCATTACATATATTTAAAAACAAATAATTTTTCATATGAAGAAAGAAATAAAAAATTAAATAGTATTCAACAAAATTTACATAAATAAATAAAAGTAAATAAAAATCTAAAAATTATTTAAAATTAATTAAAAATAGCTCCCCCTTAATAAAATCAAACCTTGTAGTGGAAAGTGGTTTAGTAAAAATATCTTCTAAATGAATTTCAGTACTTATAAATTCTAATAATAGAAATTTTTTAATAACATGATCTCTTAGAAAGTGGTGCCTTACATCAATGTGCTTAGTTCTAGAATGACTGATAGAATTTTTTGAAATATTAATTGCACTCGTATTATCACATAAAATATGGGTATTATTAAAATTCAATCCAAAGTCCATAATATTGTTTTTCATCCACAACACTCATGAACAACAACTGCCAGCAGAAACAAATTCTGCCTCAGCTATTGACAGGGCAACTGACAGTTGTTTCTTACTAGACCATGATACTAAGGACTTTCCTAAAAGGTGACATGTACCTGATGGGATTTTTCTAGCTAACATAAAACTTCCAAAGTCAGCATCTGAATATGAAATCAATATAAAATCAGATGTTTTAGGATAAATAAGACATTAAAAATTGTTCCTTTTAAATATCTAAAAATTCTCTTAACAGCAGTTAGATGAGATTCATTAGGTTTTTATTGAAATATAGCACAAAGACATACTGAATACATTATATCTGGCCTTCTATCAGTAAGATATAATAAAATACCAATCATACCTCTATATAACATGTTGTCAACTGATTTTCCAGTTTCATCCAAATCATGTTTTATATTAGTACACATAGGAGTTTTAAATGGAATGTTGTTCTCAATTCCAAATTTCATAAGTGAATAAGTAATGTATTTTCTTTGATTTAAATCATTTCCTAAATATTTTTGAAATATTTGAAGACACAAAACAAAATTTAATTCTCCCATCATACTCATTTCAAATTCATCATGCATTAATTTTGAAAATTCATGACAAAGAGTTTTATTATTTGATCCAAATATTACATCATCAACATAAATTTGAACCAATAAAACATTATTTTTCATAGTTTTCTTAAATAGTAATGGATCTGCCATACCAATAGTAAAATCAATTTTCAAAAGAAATGAACTCAATCTTTCATACCAAGCTCTAGGTGCTTGTTTAAGGCCATAAAGAGCATTAGTAAGTTTAAAAACAAAATCAAGGTTTTGAGAGTTTTCAAAATTAGGAGGTTTCTCAACATAAACTTCCTCCATTAAATAACAATTCAAAAATGTAGATTTGACATCCATCTGAAATAACATAAATTTCATATAATATGCATAGGATAAAAGGATTTTAAAGGATTCTAACCTAGCTACAGGTGCAAAAGTCGCATAATAATCTATTCCTTCTTCTTGATTATATCCTTTAGATACTAATCTTGCTTTATTTATAGTTATTGTACCTTGGTCATCATGTTTATTTCTAAAGACCAATTTGCTTCCTATTACAGGATAATTCTTAAGTCTTTCCACTGATTCCCAAACTTCATTTCTTTTAAACTGGATTAATTCATCTTGCATTACTATTACCCATCTTTCATCATCTAAAGCTTCTTCTATAGTCTTGGGTTTTGTTAAGATAGGATGGTACAGAATTCCACTAGGTTTCCTATGTTTCTTCTAGTTTGAAAACCAGTTTCTAGGTCACCTATTACAGTTTCTAAAGGGTGATTATTTTGCGTTATAGACTGTTTAGGAAATATATTTAAAGGTTCTTCAGTATCATGTTCCTCTGAACTAGACTGAATTTCTTTTATATCATTTTCAAAAGTGTTCATTAAATTCTCAAGTCTCATTTTATCATTAATGTCAAGTCCATCCATTAGTTCTGTACTTTTGTCAAAGGGATCAAATTCATCAAATTTCACATGAACAGATTCTCCAAAAATCCTTAACTTCTTATATTAAACTCTATAATCTTCGGATGTAGTAGAATATCCTAGGAAAATACATTCATCAGATTTTGGATCGAACATACCAATATTATCCGTGGTGTTTAAGATATAAACGTTGCATCCAAAACCTTTAAAGTAATTTCCTTTTGGTTTTCTTTTATTCTATAGTTCAGAGGGTGTCTTTTTCAATATAGGTCTAAATAAAACTCTATTAATTATATAACAAGCTGTATTCACAGCATCTGCCCAGAAATATATATATAGGCTATATTCATTTAACATAGTTCTACCCAATTCTTGAATTGTTCTATTTCTTCTTTCTACAATCCCATTCTGTTGAGGAGTTATGGGTGCAGAAAAGGTATGTTTAATACACATATTTGAGTAAAAGGAATTAAATTCCATATTCTAAAAATTCTCCGCCATGATCACTTGTTAATGAGATAATATTGAAACCTTTTTCATTTTTACCAGATTTACAAAACCATTCAAATAAAGTAAAAGATTCATTTTTTAATTTCAAAAAGAAAATCCATGTAAATCTTGAATAGTCATCAACTAAAACATACACATATAATATACCAGCTAATCATGCTACCCTTGAATGTCCAAACAAATCCAAATAAATAAGTTCTAGAGGTTTAAATGTGGCAACCTTATTAACATATTTGAAGGATGATTTGTGTTTCTTTCCAAGTTGACATGCATCACAAAATATGTAACATTCAATTTTTAGACAACGTAAATCACAAACTAAATGTTTCTTAGATAACATATTTAAAACATATACATTGAAATGACCAAGTCTCTTATACCAGATCCAGGATTCACTTAATTTTGTAGTAAAGCAGTTTACTTGTTGTTTACCCAAGGAATTTAAATCCAAAGTATATACATTTTCAGTTCTTAGTGCTTAAAATTTAAACAATTAACCTTTATAAACAATATAACAATTTTTAGTAAAATCAAAAGTACATCAATCCTTACAAAGTTGAGAGATACTTATCAAATTGTGTATTAGACATTTTACATAAAGTACTTTGTTGATTGAGACTGTTTTTGGATCTCTGACAGTTCCAATGACAATGAGTTTTCCTTTGGCATTGTCACCAAATGTGACAAGTCCTCCTTCCTTTTGAGTGAGTGAAGAAAAATTCAATGAGTTTCCACTCATATTTCTTGAGAAGCCACTGTCCATGTACCATATATCTTTTCTTCTCTGGTGACCTACTACCAACAAAGTCATTCAAACAAGTTGCTTTGGTACCCATATTTTGTGGGGTCCAGGAGTGTCATCTTGCAATGATCTGGGTATCCATAATTGCTTTGTTCTTTTAAAATTAGATGAATCATAAAAGTCTTTTGAAAAAAAGTAATTCTTAATACCACAAATTTTAGGTTGTCTTAAGAAACAGTTTTTAGATATGTGTCCCTTTGTCCCACAAAAATTAAAATTTACCTTTTTAGAGATAGGAACAAAGTAATTTTTATATAGATTTGGTTTTTCTACTTTACTGCCAATTCAAAAGCTCTCCTTTTTAATGATAGTTTTTCCAAGAATTTCATTTAATGAATTCTCTCCTTTTGTAAAAACCAATGCAGCCTATTTGTAAGATTCAACTTCATCCTGTAGTGTTTTTATTCTTGATTCAAAATTAATATAGATAGTGTTAAACAATTTGGATTCATCAGTTATTTTTTAATGTTTTCTCAGCATTGTATCTCTTTCATCTGATACAACATTATGTTTATTTATTAGTGACTTATGTTTCTTAAACAGTGAGTCATATCTTTCTTCATGCATAATGCAGTAGGCTGCAAGTTTTTCATTTGTGTAGCTTGATCCAGAATTTTATTCAGAGGAGTAATATGAGTGTACCTCATCGAATTTGTCCATGAAACACATGTTTGAATTTAGATTGACTTATTCAATATCTGATCTTGATTCAGAGGAGCTACTAGAGTCTTCAGATACACTCCTAGTGGCTTTCATATAATTCTTGTCTTTCCACTCAAAGTCATTTCTTTTGAAGAATTTCTTCTACTTTGCATCCTTCAATTGTGGGAAATCTGGTCTGATATGTCCCATATTTTTTCATTCAGAACATCTTACTATCTTATTATATCCCATAAAGGATTTGTTGAAGCCTCTTTTCTTGTTTTCGAGTTTTCTAAATTTTATGGCTAGTTGAGCCAGTTCTTCATCTGAGATGGATGAGTCAGAGCTTTTTTATTTAGCTTTGTCTTCTTTGCTCTTAATCATTATATTATTTTGTTGTGAAGTTACCTTCAAGGTAGTATCTTCTCTTTTGATATTTAATTTTTGTTCATTATACTCGTCTTTCATTGTATCTTCATACATCATCAGTCTACCAATCATCTCTCTCATAGTTAGATCTTTGACATGTGTTGATTGTATGATTGTAGCAGAGATACCATTCCATCGAGTAGGAAGTACTCTCAGTACATTTAATGATTAATCATCCTGCTTGATAGGTTCTCCTATAGCAGTTATGTAATTGACAATTTCTGTCAATCTCCCATTCATTTGGGTAATTCTCTCACCTTCAACCATTCTAAAAGTATCAAATTTCAGTTTTGCAGTTGCATATCTCATTTTCCTCAAATTTTCTGTTCTTTCATATTCCATAGCTATTGTTTGCCACATCTCATAAGCTGTCGGGCACTAAGATACTCTATTAAATTCATCTGGTCCTAGACCGTAGATAATTGCATTCATAGCCTTCGATTTCATATCGTACTCTGCCTCTATTGCAGAACTCCATGTCTCAGGATTTTTAGGAATTTCATAAGGAGTCAGAATAATTGAATAGACTCTATATAAGAGGTTTCTCAGATATATTATCATGCATATTTCTAGAAACCATAGTTTTCTCCGTTAAAATATGGTGCCCTGACCATCCACATCCCTTTTCTTGTATCAGTCATGATGCTCTGTTGTATAATCCATAAATGCTTCTAACATTATAAGGCTCTATCAGAAGCTCCTCCTCTGATACCAATTGATGGATCTGAATCTACAGATTATACACAAGAGGGGGTAAAATGTGTCTTTTTCAATTTTTCGATAACTCTTTTCTTGAACGAGTTTTTTCCTTTATACTTTATCAGATTTCATCGTGCAGCGGAAAAAGTAAAATAAAAAACACAAAGATGTATAGTGGTTCTGGGAACAGAAGGACCCTAGTCCACTCCACCAACTCTCAACTCCATGAGATTGGTGATTTTCACTATCTGGTCCTCTTTTCCACAGAAGGATTCACAACTAATTACAGGCAATTGATACATTTACAATCCAAGGAAAAACAAAGCCTTCTGGTTCAAACACGAACCTACACAGCATAGAACAAGAAGCTGGTTACTCATGAATAAAAATAATTTCAGAATGAAATTTCCAGTTGATCATCACAATTGCAACAGAATGCAATTGATAGCAGATGGATAGAAGTCTCTAGAAATATTGACCTTTTAGACGAATTAGTTCTATGTTGATCCAATTGCAGTATATATAGAGATATAGTTCATAACCTTAGCACTAGTATATCCACAGTAGATATTCGATGTAGAACAAGTGAATCTTCTATCGAGTTCCTTCTTCTTGAAAAAACAGAGCTTTGACGCTCCTTTTGAATCAGCAGATCAATCGTGAATAGTTGCAATCTCTGTTTTCCACCTTTATCAACAATTGATCTATCACAGACTCATGTACCTGGTGTTTCAAAGTGAACATATATAATAAATCATATCTCCTTCACATTTAGATTATAAAAGTCGCCTTCTGATTCGTGATATTCAAAAATTTGAATTTACAGTGAAGTCGTAACATCCCTTAAGACTCGGCATAAAAAATCTTATTTTAATTCGATCATAAATCCAATAATAAAACGGCTTTGAATCATTCAAAGTTGTACTTTAAAAACGACATTAAATCTGGCTTGAAATCCTCCCGGAAATCAGCTTACTGATCGTTGCACATAAATATCGTCTGTCAAAATTTCTGACGCCAAACGTAAGGTTTATGACGTGGCCTCCAAACGTAGCGTTAATAACATAGTCTTCAAACGTAAGGTTAACAACGTATGGCTGAACACAAACATAGGGTTGACAATGTAAGGTTGATTACAAACATAGGGTTGATCATCCATACTTTTTCATCAACACTCAAATGTATGGTAAATGTTCCATACTTTTCCAAGAACGTATGGTTGTTTACAAATGTAAGGTTGATGAACCATACTTTTGATAAACAAACTTATCACATAGAATTTACGTACGGTTCTCCATCAATACTTTTCTGATAACAAAAAATTATGGTTCCTTCCTAACGTAAGGTTCTCCTTCCATACTTTCCCGAAAACGTATGGTTGTTTAACCATACTTTTCTCTTATCTCAAAAAGTATACATTCTTTTCATCTTTACACTACGTTTATCCACATAGGGTATTAAAAGTGATTCTAGAACACGTGAAAGTAGATTCCGCGCTATATTTATTTTTGTAATGTATGAACAGTGATTCCAAAACGTGATTAAAGAAGATTAAAAATAAGTAATAGATTCTCATTATTTCAAGTGTAAAATAAATTAATAAATTCCTGCAAAATACTAAATAAAATCATTAGAAAATAACTAAGGGTATTTTTGAGCATCAAAATTATCATAAAGAAACAGAGGATTATTTTCAATAATCTCCCCCTTTAAATAATATTAACATGTATTGTTGAAAACAATACATTGCTCAACATTTTTTGTATCATAATTTTTTTTACTTTTGGAAACTTTGAATTTTATTATATTACTAGACATGTGTGATTTAGGTTATGTTTATATGATTTGAATGTTGCATAGAACTATTAATACTGATATAGCTTGGGTTGATATATAAATTTATCGTTATTCTGTGTTGATATATATTTGTTCATGTTTATTTGGATTCTTTTGATTTTTGTTACTTCCACTGTAATTTTTGTTTAACTTATATATGGGAAGTGTATCCAAAGGATATTAGTTTAACCCCCATTACTCCTCGAAATCATAAACAATATGGGGAGTAATACCTGAGGTATTTAAAAATATATTTTTATCTTGGTGATGGTGAACCTAAATGGGATGTTATAGAGATAATCTCAATTGAACTACCGAGTCAAATGTAAAAGTAGGTTTTACCGATAACAAAAAATATTTTCCATTTTATTAATATTATACAATGTTATAATTATAAAATAATGTATACAATAATGTATTAATAATACATAAATTAAATATATAACATAATAAAAACATAAAAAATATTAAAATATATATTACTAATCCTAGAGTGTTTATTTTGGATTGAGTATGTGAAACAATTTTTGAACTAAAATATGTCACATCTAATCTAAAATGATTCACTTTTCACCACACCTACCCCATCATGTTCCAGATTGCACTGAGGTTAATTCCTACACATAAAAAAAGAATCAAAAGTTTTTCTTCTAACATTTCACCACAATATGATAATTTTTTTAGTTTTTCTGTACGTGATACACATTTTGAACAAAAATGTTGGATTCAGAATAAGAATCATATAATTGATCAAATATCACCCTATGAATTAGATTAATGCATGATTAATTTATGAAAAATATATAATTTTATACATTATCACAATAATCATTGTATTGTTACTAATTTTGGAGTATATGATGTGTATTCGGAAATGAAACAATCCTTTTAATAAAAAATAACCATCATTTGACAAACCAACCCCATTATTTTTTGTATTATCTTGAGATTAATTAATAAAATTAACAAATGAATATAGGATGATTTTCATAATTTTTCGTGAAATTCTAGGAGAATATTATATATTTTTATGTATGTGACATATATTTTTAACTAAAAAGTCAATTTTAGATGAAAAATATGCAGATTCTGTCAAAACAAACTTATGGTTTGTAATATTGACAAGATGTTAATTATTATACATATGTAATGACTGATGAGGCGTTTTACTATTTTATGAATATAAAATAAGTACTTTTTCATTGTTTTTATGCTGTTCTTTAATGTTAATTTTAAATTAAAACATACACATTTTTTCGTATGAGCCACACCATTGGTTAGATGGTTATGAATTTATATCATATATTTAATAAATGATTCCCACATAAATTTTACAAAGTATCACAATAATCCTAATATATTTTATTAGTTTAGGATTTGTGAAACATTTTTTGTCGTAAAATTTCACTCATAAAATGAGAACACACACATTCATTCATACTGACCACATCAGAAATCATATTGTGGCCCAGTTAACTGAAATGATCACTAATCAATAAAAAATAATTTTCCAAAAGTATAATTGTAATATGTACATGCTTACACATATTTGAGTATGTAATGTGAATTTTGAGCTAACATGTTAATTTATTGATAATAATTCACATTCATACATAAAATCCCAACAATTTGTTAGATTGGTGTGATTTTCATTTTTATAGGCCATAAATGATCCATAACTAATTTTTCTATGTTTTTATGTCAATATAAGAATGTTATCATTAATTCGATCATATGAAACATGTTTGGATCTAAAATTTCACATTTTAATTAAATAACAAATAAATATTTATATTTGAAACATCATGCTTCATATTTATGTGTGATTAATTAATACAGGTAAAAAATGAACCACATATCATTTTACTAATGATTCATGAAAATATGATAACATTTTATCATTTAATCTATACGATGATTACAATACGATAAAAAATAATTTTTAAATAAAAAAACAAAAAAAACATTGAAATGAAATAAAAAATGGTTCTAAATTTATTTTCATTAATGATTATTGGGACCTGCAAATTGGAAGAATAGTATCATCTTTTTCTAAAACATTATGACTTTAATATAAATAAATAAAATTAAAAAACACAATTCTAAAATTGTCATAAAATTATTACATTAATAATTAAAACAATTGTTTATCATTCCTAAAATATTAATTAGTTAAAGAGATAATAATGTAATCATCATAGTATAAAATTTCGACAACTCTGATTTAATTATTATCAATTATATCTACTACACTAATAAATATGATTTCATTAATGTATTAATATATCAATTTGAATATTAATTACCTATTTTGATGATAATTAATATCAAAATCTGATTTAGTAATACAAAAAATATCTCTATTCAATTGGAGGGATGGATAAAATTGATAAAATTATATGCTACTTATCGAAATTCTAATACTTGTATGATTGGTGTAAACTTTTTTATTCAAAATTATTATTTTATATTTTCTAGGAATTCAATATTTAATTTTATATTACAATAATCTAGTAAAATAGAATTACAATAAATTTGACCAATATGGATATGAAACATCCTCTTACCGATGTTTCTAAAAATTCTGAAACCATATAAGCCACACACTCATTCTAAAAATAATCAATTTCTTATTCATAATAAATGTATTTTCAATTTTCCTAGTTTTATATGATAAATATGGATTAAAATAATTTACTAAATATTTTAAATAAATTTATAATTGGTTTTAGATACAGATCTTCGTTGATGCATGTTTAATTATTTAATATGATATATTTTATACATTTACAAATCTAATAATAATAATTGATTTGTTTTTTTTGTTTCATACATTAAAGAAACCTTTAGAAATATAAGTAATCGAGTTTTAAAATATAAATATTAGAAAATTAAACCTATAATTTATAGAGTAATATAAATTCATAGGATTTTTTTGTGAATTTTCTATCGACATACAATTGATTTTATGATAAATACAAACATCCCCATCATAAATAAGTCATTTTTAAAACAAATGATAGTACATATAAATAGAAGTTAATTTGTAAAATATATATTGAAATTTGTTAAAATTTAATAATTGAAATTATGTGTGTGTGATTTTCTATTGTTCTTGTATTGGATCAAATAAAATATAACATTGAATAATCCAAATTGATCAAAATTGGGATAAAATTATTCAAAAAGAAAAAGAAAAAAAGAATAATTAATTAAAAAAATGAAAAAAATAATAAAATTTGAGTGTAATTTTTTACAAATAAAGTATATGTATTATGTAGTGACTATTATTTATTACTTTATTTTTATAGTATATGTTTATATTGTGTGATTATAGAAAAAATATCTCTTATACCATTTATGTTTTTTTGTAGATGTGACATTATGAATAACAAATATAATATTTTATTCACATGTTTGTCCTTTTAGATTAACATGACATAAAAAACTACATAAAATAAGAATGGTATTAAATTTTAATTACCATAGAAGATAATTATTGGATAAAATAAATTTATAAAATGTAACCCATGTATACATTTATAATTGAGGAACCTATCCACTCATGCATGAGAATTTCATTTACATTTTAAAGACCAATCATATAAGTAATGGACACATAATAAATTTAATATCTATAATCAATGATGGTTGTATTCATATTTCCTAATGGTTAAAATTCTTGAACATGTGAAGATAATTAATATTATAGTACAATTGTTCTGTTAAAGGTGCCCTAGATTAATACATTCAATCTTTTATTTTTTTTCTTCATATTATATTAACTCAATTTCCTGTTTACCTATTATAATAATAGAACATAGTTTAGATATTTTTTAATTAATTCTAAATTATTTTTATTTCAAAAAAATTTATAAATTCCATACCTCATTGTTATCATGTATCTCTGTCAAACTAAACAAAAATACAATAAATGTACCTATAGTTTGTTTAGTCACCAAGGGGAAAAATTATATCATCACATAGCAGGTTATTCCCATGAATCCAAACTCTCAACTAAACTTTTTTTTGTTTTATATTGTATAGGATATCACAATGGATATTGTAATCTATAACTATAAAAATAAGGAAATGAATGAGTAGTTATAGTAATAAATCAGAATTAGTTTCACCATATATAATTTTAGTGAAATAAAAGAATCAAAAGTTATTTTATTCATATATAGTAGAAACTGTTGTAAAATATTATTTTATCTGGGTAAGTAAGTCCTTTGAGGGGAGTGATTATCCTGGAAAATTTTGGTGTATGTCTCAACACACACTGGATTAGGTTGTGTTTACTATTCCCATTGATCCCAATAATGAAATGGTTTTATAACATCATCCCACCAACTTAAATTTTTCTATTAGATTATCTATATTTGCATCTATTTTATTAATTTCATCATATGTAACCCACTATTTTTATTATTTTATTATTAATTCCCATTGAGAAACACCAAAACAAACACCTATACTACAGTCAAACAATTCTAGATTATAAAATTCCAATGAAATTATTAATCCCTCAGCTATAATAAATGAATATTATTGGGTCTAAACTGGATAAAAAATATTATAATGTAAATATTCACAAATATATAGTATTATTTTATAGAAAATAATAATTTTATTATATATTACTTTAACATGATTCCCATACATTTTATGCATTTTTATAGACTATTTTTCACTTTTTATTTACTTGATCTTCTTTAGATAACACAAGATGTTTGATAGAAGAATATTGAATCTTTGATTATAAAATTCATGTATAGGCAAAGGAATCTAATTAAAATATTATTTAATACAAATAAAATTATAATATATTTCAAATAAATTCTATTTTTTATGTGAATCTTAACCCATATAGGATTTACGGTACTTTTATTTTGGTTTTTAGGAACAAAATTGTTTTACACACCCTTAATATTTGATAAATGAATAGGTTTGATGTAATGATATTAATACAAATAATTATAAATAAAAAAACATTAATTACAATTTAAATTTATTATTTTTCATCCTGAAGGGATATTAAAAAATCCTTGGTTTCATTATTTATGATGTGTTGGTATAAAACTTTTGGTTTTCTATTTACTTCATTCATAACATACCTATGATAAATTTTCCTATGATGTATTTAAAATTATTATTAATCATTCTTTGTGACTATTTGATTGAAACTAATAAACAAAATTATAAAATAATTTTATTTTGTATGGAATAATTAGGACTAAATCAATGTTATATTTTTATGGTACAATAGATTATTTTTACGATAATGTTTCACTAATGGCTTTCAAGATTGTTCTATTAAATAGAGGAAAAAAATTAAAATTAATTTTATCAACAAGTACATTCATTTTTGTGGACCCAAATTTAAATAATGAAAATGGAATTATTATGATTAATATGTAGACCAAAAACAATACATTCAACCATTAAATTATTATGTTTATTTAAATCCTTAAAATTTTTTAATGACATTGTTTTAATATGTCATTAATGTATTTAAAAACAATTTTTATTTTTCCTATTTTCTCAATACTAGGTTTTTCCTCACGTCTATAATGCTGTTCAATTCCTTATTTAAATTCGGTTCCATTAAACCACTATATGTATGTACTTCAATTTCCATTACATATATAAATATTTTTATATAAAAGTTTTTATCCTACATGAATAGTGTCGATACATCTGTGTCCACTTTAAATATGATATTTTTTTCAATTAATCGTCACGTCAATGGTTTATTGCAATTAAAATTCTATAGCAAGGACCTAGAGAGATGGTGATAATAATATTAATGTGTTTATATATGGTCCAAATACTCATATTAGCTGGAATATTTGAAGTGTGACAATTAGTTGTTGGGGTCTAATAAGAAATAATATTTCTTCTCCAGATGTCCACACATGTTGACCTCTAGTAAGTTATATCACGAGGGCAATCCCATCAATATGAATTAAACATGTTTTAGGAGTCATTGGTTTCTCCTATTTATGAAAAAGTATATTTGTATTTTTAATTAAGATCATTTTCAATGTGTATCATTTGATCACATTCATTTACGTAAGGAATAACATATGACATTGTTGTGGTGGTGATGTAGCTTGACTTAGGTGAATCTTTAGTACTATGGAAATGGTTGAATGGTCAAGATAGAATTTTTTATTTTCATATTTCTATGTAATATATTGGTCCTAGATTATCAGGATGGTTGTACCTTCACTAAATAAATTTCCATGGTAGAAGAAGGTATGTATGTCCTATAAAATCAATAAATAATAATGAAAAAATGAATGACTAGAAAGTCCATTAATGAAAAACTTATGAGACATCGAGGGATGATGTTATTATAATTCATAGTGTGTGTTCATAGGATGGTTTTAATTGATATGATTACTCCATACCTCTTTAGGGATGATTTTGTTTTTATATAATTAGCTAATAGTCTCTGAAAATTATTCACTACTAATGAAATATGGTCGTAGAGGTTCAAAAACAATAGATAATTATACATTTATCCCTATTATGGTGGATAATAATATTGAACATGGGGTCCCCATAATAAGTCTTAAGAGTTCTTGCTAAATTATTGGTCAATAATGAATAAATAAATAAATTTTTATTTTATTAATGATTAACTTATTTTGAATTTTTTGTTAAAACTAATTAGTAGTTATTATGTGAATAAATTGAAAAATATTGTCCAAAACATTTTTATTAAAATATTGAATTATCATTTTATATTTCATGAATTGTGTGTCCAGTTAAGGATTCAATATTTTCCCATAATATATTAATTATATATTACAATTACCTGATAAAATGGAAATGGTTTTTATGATTTAGTGTGTTTTTTATTGTTATTCATTTATAAATAATTTATTGGATGTTTCTTATATGGGTGTTGAGGAAACCTACCCATGTATATAACAACAATAATATAATATGGGGAGGGGCACACTACCTTAGGATTATTCAATCCAATGGACTCATCTCATCTCTATCCACCATTATCATATAGCAAAAATTGCTCCATCTATGTGATTGATCCAAGTGAACCTTCATTGGTCGAAGCAATGGGTTCATGACGATCATCATGAAATATAAAGATTCATCAATGATTTGTTCTAGCATGATAATTTCATCAATCATCTTAAATGCACAATCATGAAGAATGTGTGGATGATCTGGAGTGGTTTAGCCTCAGATCCTTTGATAATTGACCATTTTTTAAAATGATGAATTCGAATGCATGGATGATACAAATGAGTTATTCATTATATTTTAATTATGTGAATTGATAATTCAGGTGAGATCCTAAATCCTCTATTAGTTCTCATATCACAATAGACAATGATGGTTTGGTGCTACAATGATGAAATTTTTTAAATCTCTTTCCCAGTGGATTCTATTTCCTATCCTGATACATTTTATCAGAATAAAATAAATTTTGTGAATTTTCAATGAAAATAAAACTTATTTTTCACTAAATTTATATAGTGGAGTTTTATTTGGCCCTAATTGAACATACCAGTTTTTAATATGATGCCGGTTTGTAATTTTATATTCCTTATAATGTTGTTAATATGGATTATTTGTTCATTTGTGTGAACTAATGTTAATTATATATATATATATTCATGTTATTTTATATTAAATCCTTATAGTTCCATCCACTTTCTAGCCTGAATAGTATATTCATGTTATACCTATGTTCTATTGGTTAGTGATATTAAAAAAAATTACTATTATTTCAATAAATAAATAAATAAATATATATATATATAATTTTATAATAGTCTATTTTTTAGGCTACTGAAAATGTATAATTAAAATATTTTGGTTACTGGAGGGTTTTGGATAATTCCATACAAAATAAAATAAATTATATCTATATTAGGTTGGGGATGGATTATAAAATAAAAAATTCCATTATAAATGATGAAAAATGGTTCAAAAATACCTTTAAAGAAACAATTTTTTCTTCTATTGTGGAATTCTTGTCATGGAAGGCTTGTAGTGGACACTTCCCTACCTAACACCGCCTTCCTCGATCGGTGTGGTGGGCCATTCATCGCCTCACTACCATCATCTCCTCACTAGATGATACCACCTAACCTAGCTCGCCAATAGTCCACATCTCCCAAAACCTCTCCTCATGAATGTTCAAACACACACCATAGGGACTGATCATGATCACTTTTATTAGATGGCCTTGACATGGATTCCATCGGTCTTAGTCCGCACTGAACCCATCACTACTAGTATTATTTCACCATGACCAATATGTTATGGTTACCTCCATGCCATCAGAGACAACCAAAATCGGTGGTTGAACAACCCTATCTATAGTACCACTTACCTGATCAATATGTAACATGGGCCATGGATCATGATGGACTTGATCAACCCCATAATGGGGCACGGTGGGTAGGCCCAACCCTGAATAGGTTTGGGAGTGTGGAACTAACATAGAATAACCCTGAACAAGGTATAGACAAGTCAAAATGGGCATGTGTGGTTTCAGACCTACCTGCAAGGGGTCTGGTTGTGTTCTTAGTATTGCATAAATATATTAAAATATAAAAATAATAATAAAAAATTTCAATAATTTAAAAATAATAATAACAAATTTATTAATAAAGATATTAATTTAATATTGTTATTTAAATAAATTAATTTTATAAATAATCATAAATAAGGTTTTTTTTGTAATTAATAATTAATTTAATTAAATTAATAACACAAAAAATTATACTTTTCTGATTTATTTTTATCAATATTTTATAATAACTATTTGTAGATCTTGACCAAGGACAAACCAAACGTTTATCTATGATATTATTTAATTAATTATTACCTGAATATGATTTTTCAATATTTAATTAGTATTATTGATGACCTGAACATTATCATTAATTTTCAATATGTATAAGGGAATGAACATCCATTCATATATGTATGTATATTGTGATTCCCAAGACCCCCTCACCAACATGTGAGTATTCATATACTATTGATGATGATGATGTGAGGTGAAAAAAATGCCATGATAAGGTCATACCCTAGGTGAGAATTGAAAAAAATGGATTGGGGAAACAATCATTACGGGACAAGACTATATGCTATTATGATACCCCTATTTCATAGTTGATAAAGTAACTTCAAATGGTTATATGAATATTAAATTATTGAGGATAGTCGGGTAATTAATTTATATTATTAATTGATTATTATTATATGCGTGTGTTTATTTATTAGGGGATGAAATAAAATAACAAATATAAATAATAAATAAATACATGATGAATGTGTATCTTAATGATTTTTCTGTTGTGATCATGAAAAAATTGAATAATCATAATTAATATAAAATGATTTTTCTGTTGTGATATGTGGTTCTCACTAGCTAAAGATGATGATACCTCATACTACCATGAAGCTAATATCATATTGGATGGTGGAATTCTCTAATGATGTTATAAATCGAGTATCACAATCCAGCATAAAATCTCTATAGATTCAAACTATTTATAGAATCTTAGTTACAATTCTTATAATTTGGGAATTTACTAAATAAATCAAGGAAAAATAAATAAATGACTCTGGATGGCCTTGTTGATACCTTTAAATTCCCCAATAAATTGTGTAGAAGAATATTTTAGACTACGAGGGTAAGTTCCAATGATTATTTGAACTACAATACAAAGGAATATAGGAATTCAGAATAATGTAGAGAGTGATATTGGGGTTAAATAAAATAGCTGGGAATATTTATTTATTTAAATAATCATTAATTAATTTCTATAATAGTAGATAAGATAATTTACTAACTGGTATGTTTTATGTTTTAAAAAATAGAAATCACCAACACCACTGGTACATTATCCTTATGCGTTATAACATATAATGAAAATATCATAATCATGCCAAACTTCCTAGAGTACTATAGGCACTTTCATATAGTAAAACACCAAGAGAGGAAAATTTATATTATAGAGTCCCTAATTAAAAATGAGAAAACTTAAAGAGTATTGATGGTGTATAATGACATGTATAAAAAGTATGTAGACAATGCATTAGATGTACAATGGATCATGTTATTATCAATATAGATTAATTTTAAGAAAATGCATGATTAATAACAATCCAAAAATATGTTGAATCATCTCCATGATTAATATTAGGATGGGGAATGATATGAAAGGTATTATAAACCCATTTTACACTATATGGATATAATAGATCATTGGAATTAAGAAGGGACTCTGTACTAAAGGAGATTGGTTACATTAAGAGGCTGGAATACAGTGAGTTTAATATTAACCCTGAAGTCGTGATAGATATCATTATTTCCTTCTCAACACAATTTTTAGGCTTTTTTATTAATTATAACATGAATAATATGAAAACGTCACTCCTAGATTAATTTGATTTAGTTTACAAGAAGATAAGTATTGGAAGAATTCATATTATTCATCCCTTATACAGAAAAAGAAAAATAATAGAATGTCTAAGTGGTATAATTCTATGTCTATTAATAATAAAATTATGCACTATCCATTTGAAGAAACCAATGATATAGAATGATGGATATAAACAACATGAGATAAACTTTTTATATGAAATAAAGTACACTAGAAGATGAATTGTAGATATAGATACTGGAAGCATGGATAAACCTATAATTCATGTTTTTTTCTTTTAATTAAATATTTAATTATCTACAAGATGTTTATTTGATAATAAAATTCTTATAAAACGTTTTTAATCATATATTAGAATGATGTAGATTATATTATATTTCAATGTAAATTGTGGATCTCAGAGCTGAAAGTGGTTTGAGTATAGAATCCAAGGTTGTATAAGATTATTATATGACTTTTCATATTTTTTTTAGGTTATTCCTTGATTAGTATTTATTTAGTTTCATTGGATAATAATAATAAAATCTCAGTGTCACATTTTGAAAATAGTGGATATTTTTTCATGTTTTGAAATAAATGATTTTTTCTTTTATAAGGATTACATTTATTTTGGAATGGAACATATTAAAAATGGATTGAATATACTTGAACTCAAAACCCAATAATCGAAATAAATGAATAAACCACTAAAAATGAATATTATAACACCCTCTTATTAATCTTTGTTCTTGGTTAGTTAAATGAGAAGTGTTATAGAAATTACATCAAGATTTTTATTTATGCATAGATTATATAAATCCCCTTGATTTATTTTGTGATTTTTTATAGTTTAAAATGACCAAATCACCCTTCTATAGGAATAAAGGCATAAACAATCAATTACTCTAAATAATTCATACTGACATATGTGGTACATTTCTTGTATAGTCAATGGGTGTGGTTTAATACTTCATTAATTTAAATAATGACTATAATTGGTAGGGATATTTATACTCAATATGGTATCAGTCATATTACTTTCATATCTTTAAGGAATACCATCAAAAAGTTGAAGACAATCTAGGTATGAATATTAAGGCAGTTTTCTCAAACCGATGTAGTGAGTGTTTTAATAAATCATTCATTGATGACATTTAAAAGTTTTGTATTGTATCCTAAGTCACTCATACTTATACACCATATAGGATTTGTGTCAGTTAAAGGAGGGATCACACATTCCTTAATATGTCCAAATAAATGATGAGTCAGGTAACTCTTTTATTATAATTTATTGGATACACAATGTAGATATTGTAATATACCCTTAAAAAAGTATCAACTAAAGAAAAATATTGCATTCCATATGATTTGAGATGTGGAAGGAAACATAATCTATTAAACATATGTGTATGTGAGGTGGGGATTTTTTCAATACCATACCATGTGAAAAAAATTCATCATGAAGTACAATGTGCTTTTTTATAGGTTATCCTAATGAAAGAAAATTATTTTAATAATATAACTATTTAGATAAAAAATGTATTCTTGAATGAAAAATAATATCTCTAGAAATGGATTACATATCCAATGAAAATATTGCGTGAAAGGGTGTCTCCGATGTTGTTTACTCCACAGATACACAAGATTTTGTATGGGAACTATCTTAAAAAGAGATAGTGGTAGATGATTAATCTCCTGAGATACATGTACTTTGTATATCTAGTCAATAGGATAGATAAAAAGATCATTATGGTTTTGTTATACCTGATTTTGGTGACACGTTATGTCCTAAGAATGATGAACTTCTAACAGACAGGGATGTAGTAGAATACATGGATACTGATAAATAGAAATATACTATACATTCTAAGATATAGTCCATTTTAAAAAACTAGGATGGGATATTGGTAGAAAAGTAATCCATTGAAAACCCCATTGGTTGAAATGGGAATTTATTGAAAATGTTTGAAATGAATATTAAGGTAAATATATATAAGGATATACTAAAAGTGATGGGTTTTAGTAAATGTCAAGCTATAAACTATAGTGACATTTTCTCACCAATAGTGATGGTAAAATCCCTCAGAATATTACTTTTGATAGAATCCTTCCATGATTGTGATATTTGGTAATTTGATTTCAAGACTTATTTTTTATATAAGAAACTTGGGGAAGGGGACTATATGACTCAAACCAATGTGTCTATTAATTCAAATAGTAACAGAAAGTTTGAAAGATGTAGAGATATATTTATTGGTTAAGAAGGAATCGTGATCATGAAATGTTTGTTTTCATGAGTCTATATGTGAATTTTTCTTTTTTCATGAATGAAAAAAATACATGTGTCTATAAAAAGCATAATGGTAATTCTATTATTTTAATATTATTATATAATAATGAAATATTAATTATTAGGAATGATTTGAAAGAGTTATATTCTTTTAAAATTAGATCAATTGATTTGTTCATTATCAAAGACGTAGGTGAAGCATCCAACATTACAGGGCTCAAGATATACCAATATAGATATTAGAGGGTTATTGAGGTAATTCAATATAAATATATTGACATCATACTGAAAAGGTTAAAAATATTACAATACAAGAGAGGGTTGTTTCAAACGTCCCATTTTATAAATCCCTCCATGAAAATGTGTCCAAAAATAGAGGAGGATATTTAAATAATGAGTAGAATACATTATGATTCATTCATGTGAACAATATTATATTCCATCATATATACTAGGTTTGATTATTTCCATTTCATAAATCATAATTGGAATATATATAAATATCTTCCATAAGATATTCGTTGGAAATATTTAACGATAATATTAAGGTACATGATATGTAAAAAGGATATGTATATTAAGTATGGAGGAGATGGGGATATATTAGTGAGAGGAAAAAATAATTCATGACACTAGAAACATCCTTATGATCTTAAATAATATTTAGGGTGTACAGTTTTCATGAATATTGGTTTATTGAGTTAGATAATCTCCAAATATCCTAGGGTAACTAGTTATATAGAAAAAATCATGTATTTTACGACATCCAATGAGTCATGGTAAGATTTAATATTACATAGATTGGTCTAAAAAATAGGTTTTATTCATAGAAAGTCAAAACCAATTCACATTTCTTATGATAATATTGTCGAAGTGGTGATTTCTAAGGATCATAGGTGAAAACATAGAACAAATAATAAAATAATATTTTTGATATCTTGTGGGATTCTACTTACTATTTTGAATTCATGGATAACAATGAATACAAATAGGATAAAATGGTATACCCCTAACTAATTCCTTAGCATAGTAAAACCATGATACTCAAAAGAGATATAGAGGGTTGAGACTTTATAGAAGTTGGATCATGTGCAAGTGGGAGTTTTTTAGGTAGGAACTTTTGACCCAACCTAACAATTTAATTTGATTTCCATTGTATGTATAAATAAATAAATATACATATATTTATTTGTGTATGTGTTCACCTTACTATAATAGTGTTGATAAATTATCATCTAATATATTTTTTGGTAATTAATTTAGTTTCCATGTCATATTAAATGGTTATGGATATACATTGGATATAATTAGGATGTATTAATAACATGGAACTAATCATAATGTTATGTCCAATTGTATGAATACATTATATTGATAGGAAATACATGTTGTGTGAAGATAAGGTGTTTTGGGAAAAAATAATTTATATTTCTTCTCTTGAAAATATGTCTTTGGTGTCTCTTGTATTTGAGATAATTTTGATAGACCTGCCAATAATAACACCACTTGTACCATGTGTCCTTGGTTATTACTATCTATGAACATCTGTATTAGACTCCTGACTTGAGACCATTTTCATTCTATATAATTTTATCGTATACTTGGATTCATGGTTGTAACCATGAAAATGAATTATTGTTGAGGTACCTTATGTTGGGTGGGTCTATGGTGGTGTGGAATTAATTAAATAGTCAAGATAGAATTCATCGATTTTGAGTAGAGGAAGTGATATCATGATCATAGTTGATCAATATTGTAGTACCTTTACCAAATCCATTATAGTTATAGAATATGGTATGCTTGACTAGTGAGGTCAAATAATGATAAAGTAATATTGGATGATGATAAAAGTTATGCATCCTTCTTTTTAAGATACCATGAAAAAAATATTACATTACAATGTGAATGTTTGTAAGATGGTTTTATGTTATATTAATGTTACACATCTCTTTATTGTCCTATATAGGTTTCTCAAATCCAATATTTTTATATAAATATTATTTAATTCGATGAAGATAAATTCCTAGATAGTTAAACATAATAAAATATTGAAGTCTCTTCCATATTTCAGTGAAATTTAATATATGATATGTTGGGACCTCCCATGATATCCAGGAGTCTTCCACATAATATAAATCATGGGTGAATATAAAAAATATTATTATTATTTGATTTAAAAATTATCATGTTGAATTTATTATTGAAAATTATTTATAATGTATTATATGAATACATGGAAAAATATGATGTGAAATAATATCATTTTAATATTCACGGTTCATTTAAAATTGTGGTAATTAAAATCTAGGTTAACTACATAGTTTTACCATGTAAATTATTTATTATATACTATATATAGGTTATAAAACATAAATGATTTATAATGGGTTTTTAGTTCAACGTAATTATTCATTTATTTCTTAATGAGTCGACATTTATTACAATGGTGTCATGGAACCCTATTAGAATATTTAAAATTCACCATATAAGTTTAGAAGTTGAACACATATGTGTGACTAATAATTCCATAGGATTTAAATATTCTATTAGTTTTTGCATCATAATGAGATAAAGGATCCATTCTAGAAATTTATCTATGAAAGAAATCATGGAATGAATGGATGAGATCATGGTGAAGGTCGCATCATTGAAGGAATAATCAAACCTCCACACTAGTACTCAAAATATAGTGATCAATGAACATGAGGATTCATTAATTTTATGTGGATGATCTATAGGATTTGATCATTAGATAATTCAAGAAGTAATTTTCAAAGTTGAGTTACAGTATAATGCACCGATGATATGAATGTGGTATTCATCTGGTTTTAATGATGTTAAAAATAATTCTTGGGAGGACCTAGGATATCTCTCAGAGATCATATTTATATAGACTATGATGTTATTTAAATCGGATGATGAATAATTTTAAAACCTATCCCAAAAACTTTGGTTGCACACCATGGTTCCTTTAGTTGTAATATTTAATTAATTTCGTCATTTATAATATACGGGTCAACAAGATTACAAGTGTGAATATGAGTAGATAATTTATCTAAAAAATAGTGAAAATTAAATATAGATTATGTAAATGTAATTTTGGAAAAACAATAATGAGATAATAATGTTTATATATAAAAAAATCTATATACATTTGAATTATTCATTATAATGTTTTATAGAATTAAAGGATTAATGGAATTAGTCCCTTTATCAAGTATCCAAATCCACGAATTATTGTACCATTTTATAAACATGATATAGTTTATATTAGGACCATAATGAAATTTTTATAAAACCCCAAAAAAGGAAATCCTCATTATTACTTTCATTTTGGACTATAGATTTTTAGTCATCAACAGAATAATTGGCCATTTTATTTTTTTTCAATATCAGAGGCATAAAACATAGGTATTACATTTTACGTCATTATACAGATTTTATTCTGGTAAATTTCCACAAATAATCATTATTGAATCTAAATGTAATGGTTTTAATTTCAATATTTCCAATATCCAATTTCTATAAAAAAAAAATTAATCATTTGGAATTCATATATTAAAACCCTCATATTTAATATTTAATCCAATATTTGAAATATATAGGTTAATTTGGTTTTTGGCCATGGTACCTAACACAGACATAGATTTCAACAAAAGTGTGACTATAATATTTTTCATCACACTTGTCTCATCAGTTCCTATTATGAATATTTTATAACTATAAGTAATATAAAATTTTTATGAAAATTCATGTAAACTTTTTCCAATTTATATCAACTAAGTTCTTTCAGAATTAGAATATTTTGGTTTTTATCTAACTGATTAATATTATTGTTTCAAAACCATAATATAATGTCTTAATTTTTTGATATATATATCTCATCGATAAATTGAATCTGATAACCATGAATTAATTTATGTTATACAGTGGATCACAAGGGGGTGATACACCCTGATGGAGGTGAATAATAGTTTATAAAAAATTAAAATCCCCTCAACTCTCTAACATCTTTATCACCCCTATCTCGATATTTTCACCCTAGTAAAAAAGTATGATACATCATATATTTTATAAAGTCTTTACCATCTTAGGTATCACTAAAAACATCATTTGGTATGTTTATTTAATAACTAATATAATCCTCTAATAATTATCATACGGGAGTCTAGAGTATGTTGGTGATTAAACTCAAACAACTACAAACATCAACAGTTTCGAATCTAGAATCAGTATAATAAAAAATACCGTCATGATGAAATATCATTGATGATTGTAAATGTCTATACATCATCACCTATGAATTATATCCTATTCATCATTAATATATAATAATCTAATTTGAATTCCCTCAATTTTTCTACTTCAATACATTATTGAATTATTTCTCCTTTTCATAATTATCAATAAATTTAAATTCATTATATATCATGTTATTTATATTCACATAATAATTGAATTACAATCATTTACATAGTTGTTATGGAAAAAACTGAGTCTAAATTATAAGGAACAACCCATTGAAATCTCATAAATCCTGCCTTGTTGCATCATTCAGAACATCCTTGAAATTTAGTTCCAGACTCGGTTCATTTTTGAAATATTTTTTTTATTTATATTCTACATAAAATTGAGGATTACTTTTTAAAAAATATATTAATATATCAATGTTATAGGGGTGAATTTATATATCATACTATATTTAGAAACTCATGGCAATGTCCCATAATTTTTATCCTAATGGTATTCTGTGGAATTTTGTTATAATCAAGGTCTTGTTTATTATAATGATTGTTTATCAATGAATTGAATCACACAAGCATAATCAGATTAAAATATCATTTTACCCAAATCATGAAGCATGAATATATATCATTTAATGCTAGTCATCAAAAGGCTCGATTCGGGTTTCCCATGTAAATCATTATATTCTATCTATATAGTTAAAATATCTTTCGAAAAATTCCCCGATCATAAATATCTTATTAGCCTATCTAGTTTCATAAATTTAGTAGGAAATTTTTTTTAGGGTATATATATACCTACAGGATAATATGTAATTACATTTTTAAATTCTCGTTCATTGATTAGTTCTATTGATGGATTGTCATATATTACTCAATAACATCCTATGTGGGTAACCATATAATAATTTATTTTTCTATCCTTATTTGAATAGAGAAATTATCTTATACAGCACCAAAAAATCATATTTGACTCTCACTATAAGATAAATTCCTATATTATATTTTTGGTTTTTCTGTGGACCATCTGGAAATTATTTTATATCTATATTCCAAAGACATATAATTCAATGAATCAATATATATATCTTCCATTTATTATAGTTTTCAATGATATTAAAAACTATCAATAATGTTAATTTTAGGTTAACATTAAACTCCTCAAAAACTATTATATATTATTCTCCAATCTCAAAAACACTCATCATATCTCTAATAAGATAATCCAATCAATCATCACACATAATTGTGTACATCCATAAAATAAAGCATCATCACTGAAGGTTCAATAATAACTTAATTTAGATTTGTATTCAATACCAATCATTATTATCTCAATTATTGATAGTAAAACTAAATATTATCTATTTGGGATCAACATATATTCTCTATATAAAATTATTTAATAATCAACCATCTCTATATCTATGTGTACTATCTATTTATAAAAAATAAGAGTTCTTGGATAAATAATCAATGTTTTCCATAAAAAACCTCTCTTAAAACTACTAAATATTCCCCCTCATTTTAAATAAATAGATATATTTCTTTATAATCATTAAAACATTTCTTCAACAATATCATATAGAGAGTTAGAAATTCTATCAATGAAAAAAAAAATCTATTAAATAATGATCAATAAGAAATAGACGAGTAATTTCATATGATGTAGTGCCTCAATTAGTGATAATGAGATAAACTCCCATTTACTAAATTATATTCCCAAACTATTTATATTTCAAATATTTTTTCATAATATCAAAAACCTGTTCTTTAGAGGGAATATGTTCTAGAATCATGATTACCAATTTTAATTTCAGCATAAGAAAATGGTTATTTTTCTTGACATGAATTAACATGGTGTTCCTAATCACATTTTTTAAAAGTTTATTGGACTCCTATTTTCAAAGTCTATTATTACAGGATAAATTTCCATAAATTTTAAGTCATTCAATTGAGAATTCAACCATATCATATGAATATCATCTTATAATTAAAAAAAATATTAATCTTTATGAGATCATAGTTTCATGTATGATTTCTTCATTAAATAAAAAAAACTTCTTCCAATGAATAATACTCTACTACATTTGGGTTATCAATCATCGACATTTCCTTCTATGTAAATATTAGTAATTACTCTTATATCAAGTTTACATGTCTTCATATACATAAAATTATAATTTAGGATGTTTAAAATATTATGTAAAACCTCTTTATAAATAAATGGCATGTTTGCATAGGATTTTATTGATACAGTTTAAAAATGATTACCATTTATTAAATTTTATGTCTTGCTGCAATTAAGTACATCATACAACCAATAAGTCACCTAAACTAATTCTAATTATTTTTATTTAATTTACCATCCATACTAATGTTTTACCCACATGAATTGGGGTTTTCAAAAGTTTGTTATCATTATTTATATTGATTTTAAATATATTACTTTAATTTGTTTATTTTGTGATAGAAAAATAACCTACAACCGGAAATACCTACATCCATAAGATAATTTTCTTTTCACCCAGTATAGATAACTCAAAACATTCATTCATATTACTTTTAAACTCATCACACCTTAAATCATCATTATTGTAAAAATGATATGATAAAGATATAAAATCACAAATAGTAATGTGGTGTTGGTATTTTCTACGTAATGATTAGTATCCATATATCCATTTTCAAATTTCTTTATTTTTAGATACTCAAAAACAACACTACACCACATTCAATAGAACAATTTTAATCCATTTTGAGTTTTCGTCAAATTACATGCCTTTCTACCATCTAAATATAGTGTGATTAGTTTAGATTAATCCCTGGTCACAACCTCATAAATATATCCATTTAAAAAACATACTTGTCATCTATCTATAATATTTTATATTTTCATTTTATTTGTAAAATATTAAATATTCCAATGAAATCATATATATACACATGGTAAAATGTTTCATCAAACTCATCCCATTCAATTTTTGAGTACCCCATTCATACATGTAATGATTATTATCAGGAAACATACTCATTATCATAGATTTTATCTCTAAGACCCCATTTATATATGATAACATTTTTTGAATGGGTCTAGGAATAACTTCCGATGAATCATTATTTCAATTTGGTCCAATTATCCATTAATGGAATGAACAGATTCCATATGTTTTAAAACTTCTATATCTCTCTGATGTTCAATACCTGATTAATAACTAATATTTCTAGTTATATTGTTATTACTTCTTTAATACACACCCTGATTCTGATCACTTCATCTAAATTTTTTCTCAACATATTATATTTCATGAAATCCCAAACATATACATCTTCATCCCTACAAAATGTATATTGTGTATATATAGTTGGGTTATTTTTTTATCTAAATATTATTCATTCTATATTGACATTGCAATATAATATTTATCATCTCCAATGATGGCATTGATTGTTGATTCCTCAATTTTAATTTCTGTGAGAACATAAATATCAATTATTCTATCATATTTCCTATTATAATAGTTATAAAAAAATTTATTTAATGCTTATCCAAGATATATTACATTTTTTGCAGTATCAATAAATTTTTAATATCCTTTTTCCTTTCTCTTGATCAAATGTGGGCTACCAAACACCAATTTTTTAAACCGTTGGATTTGTTTTAGAAAACTCATAATGAGTAATGTTGGTGTATTAACTAATGAGCCACATATTTAAAAATAATTTTATCAATGTTATGTTATCATTCCTACAATACCAAGATGTTTCATACTATTCTAGAACACCCCTGACCATGTCAAATAGGTTTATATTTCTCTTTTCATACACTCCTTTTTAATCATGTGTATATGTTGAATAAAATTCTAGATTAATTCCATTAATTTTTATAAACTCTTGGATTTTTTATTTTATTAATTAGTTTCATTTTCAACCCTTAATATTTTAATGTGGATCCTTTTTGTTTTCCTGTATGATGTTTGATGAATTTGATGTTGTAGTTGGATAGTGATTTATGTCAAATGAACATAATGGGAATAATCCTTTTAAATCCATATATTCATGAGATAAAATAACATTCCCTACTTTTTGAAATCTCATTTACAGGTCCAAAAATATCATAATGAATCAATTAATGAAACCTTAATGATTGAATTTCAACTATATTATGACTTATCATCACTATTTTTCAGTTTTTTCATGTTTTAGAAAAAATAATAATGTATACATTTAGTCGGGAATGTCTTCCCATAGTTTCAACGTAGACCAATCTCTTCATGTTCTTTTGGACATGTTTACCTAGTATTCAGTTCCATATCTCATTTTTTTATGGTTTCCAAAGAAAGAGACTACATTTTTATCCCCAATTTGTAACATGTTTCATGTTGCCCTCACACCCATTTTAATAATTTCCAAATACTTTGTTACTTTAACTATTAAACCATTATTTAATGAATATATAATCATTTTTAGTATTAAATATTTTTTATACACCCAACATGTTATTTTTTTTATATTTAAAAAACACTTTATAGAATATGATTTGACTGTTCCCAATTTTTTCAATCCTAATACAATTGATCTTAAGAGATATATTATTACCACACCATACATATCATCCTTCATATTTATCAGCAATATTTTATTTTTCTTGATCTCATTTAATGTTAGTTAAACACACACTATCCATAATCCTATTATTTTATAATTTCAAATTAATAAATAAATATTAAATAATATTATTTATTTCCTTCTATTACTTTGATTCTTATCATTTTCCAAAACCTAAAAATTATAAAATTTGTAGAGTTGAATTCTACACATTCAAAAAAATCATTTCATTCTTGATCATATCATTTACATGGTACTTCAAATCATAAAAAACGTTTTTTCACTTTAACATTCATTTTAAAGCATTGGAGTATTGATTGATTTCACACATTTTCTTGTAATCTCCCCTTTAATATAGGATCTCTTATTATAAAAATAAGAAACATATTATAAATATAGTTAAAAACAATATTTCCAAATGTTTCGCAGCACCAGAAGTATATCTAAAATCCTATACTATGAAAATAATCCAAATTTTCTCTACATTATTCTATTTCTCTATTTTAATCCCCTAAATGGGTAAATCTATAAAAACACTATTGTAGAGTTAATCCATTAATATTTTTCAATAATGAGGGTTCTTTTTTTTAATTAAATTTTTTATATATTTGATTAGATTTGATTCTTTTTATTATGTATTATTCTACTCAATATTTCAATAATTAATAAATTTATTTTCTATGAGAAATCAACTTTTGTACAATAACCTGTTTGATATTCATTTTTCAAATATTTACTATTTCTTTATACAGTGTTTTTTATAATTATTTAATCATTATCATATTTCTTCAACATCATTATTCATATCACATAACATTGTTTTAACTATGCTTCATGATTCCATCATTTTTACTCCTTAGATTAACAATTTTAATATCTTCGAAGACGATGTTGAATTTATTATAAACCATATTATTATAATAATTTTTACTGGAATGATTCAACAAATTTATTAATTTTATTTATCGTGTTCTTTTCTAAATTTTCAATTTTATTTAATAATCGTTTTTCATCTTAGTATTATCATCTTCATGAATATTAATTTTTGTTAGAGAAACCATGATAAACATTCTCATGGTGTATTATTTATTGGTCTCCCCTTCCTCCATTTAATGTTCAAAAAAGTATTTTGTTTCTTCTTTTGATGGGTTTTCTCTTCTTCTTAATGTGAAATTATAACCATTAGAGATACATATATAGGAACTTCCTCATCATCTCAATCTATATTGTCAAGAACACCCTCTGTGATAGACAGAATGTTATTTTTAAAGGATCTATTACAAATCATGCAGATTAGCATTCGATGTGTAATTGATTGATCAATATTATTATTTTACCTATATGTTTAATGATTATAATTTTCTAATTCATGAATCTTATTGTTGTTAGTAGATAAATGGAAAACATTCCATTATTAAAACATATAAAATCATTCTTATTTGTATACTTATCTCTTATACAAATAGTGAAGATTCTTTATGTTGAGATGGTATATCTGAGTATGATATACTCTATAATTACAAATGTTGGATGAAATTTATTAAATTAGATACAAATAAACAGGGGGGTGAATTGTATACTTTAAAAATTCCTAAGGAAATTTTTTATAATGAAAAATCACATCATCTCTGAGTGCTAATAACATGCTTGATTCTGGAAAAGTGATTCTAGAAATGAATCATAACAAATGTTTAAAAGAAATAATATTCTTCATTAAAGCGAATAGAATCTAACTAAATTAGAGTACAATTATAAAGAAGTATAAGAAAGTTATACTTTCCTCAACAATACAAATGCAGTGGAAAAACTTGTAACAAATAATGTAACAAGGTAAATCATTTAACCTAAAGAGAAGGGTATAAAACAACCTTGGATAAAGGTTACTTGATATAAAAATTCAAGAAATTATATCTTACCGACACCAGGTTAGGCCCTCTATACAAATATTAGAGTCTGTCTTGTTATCCCCAGAAGCCCTAAACTATCAGGTAGTTGGCACCTCTGTCTTCCTATCCCAAGAAGCACTCGATTGTACACTGTAAAAATCTGAAATGCATGAAGCAAATCATCACGAAGCAGTGTTTGAACAATCCATTCAATCATTATATACAAATCCTGGGATTTTATAAGAGTCTGTCTCTCTAGAAATCACTTCAACAGTATGTAGGCATAGTTGTCAATGTTCAGTGTTGTCCTGAGCTCTTTCAAATGAGCTCTTATTTATAGTAACAACTTCAACTCTCTGATCCCTCCTATAATGGTAATATTTTTTCTTGAAATTAGGATGGACTTATACACGTGTCACTTAAAAAATGGTTATTGAGTAACTGAAATCACAAAATCATTTTATAACTCATCAAGTGTAAGCATAACACAAATCTGATATTCAAAATGTATGTAAATGAATGTTTGGAGACTAACTAAGAATCAATTAGGATTCTATAGTACAAGGATATTCAAATTATGTTTTCTAAGAATTCGGAACCTAAATTCTATTGAATTTCAGAGTTTGAATTTCAAGGAAATTCGGAGTCTGAATTCAGAAGAATTCAGAACCTGATCTTACAATGTTCAGAGTCAGAGTTCAAGAGAATTTGGATTCAAAACACATAAGAATTAAGAGTCTTAATTCAAAAAACTCAGAGTCATAACATAGAGGAGTTTGTAACCCGAATTCATTTTTGGAATTCAGAGTCAGAACTCTGAATTTTTTAACCAGAATTCTGAATCAAAATTCAGAGTCAGAACATAGAAAAGTTCGTAACCATAATTCTGATTCATAATTCAGAGTCAAAACTCAAGAATGTTCGTAACCAAAATTCTGATTCAAAATTCAGATTCAAAACTCAAAAGAGATCATATCTTGAATTCTTAAGTAGTATTCAGAGTTGGAGCTCAGAAGGGTTCGTATCCAAAATTCTGAGAATTCGGATCATAAAATAGAATTATTCATATCTAAGAAACAATTGGATTCCATGGTTTTTCTTTCAAGAGAAATTTTACACTTAGAAAATTTATGATATGAGTGATGAAAATGAGGTAAGGTAAATTTCCTAGGAGATGTAAATTTTCATTATAGAAGTAAAACAAGGTAAAATGAGATTTACCTTGAGATAAGGTATTTGTGATTTTCAAAACAAGAAGGAACAGTAAAGTCAAAAGGAAACATCAAGGACTCCATAATCTCTCCCTTGATAGAAGAAATGGAAAATTCATAAGTAAAACCTTATTCACTCTTCAATATACCCTTTTTTGGAAAGAAAAAACATCATTATGAAAAAGAATATATGTTATTAGGAAAAAAAATCTAGACTTTGAAAATAAAACATATCTCCCCGTAAATATGAACAATGGTGAATATAAATAACCCCCCCTTAGGATTTGGAAAACATAGGATTGTATTATTGATTTGCAGAATAAGAATTCTAATTTGAATGTTGAAATCAAAATATTTAGAACTCCCCCTTAGAACTCCCCATTATATAAACTACCCCTTAGTTAGGGATATATCTTATTTACATATAATCATTTTTCCCTCTCCCCTTTATAATTCGCTTTCCTTATCCCCCATTTTTATTTTCAAAAAGAGTTTGAGGGAAAGGAAGAAAATGGAACCTGAAATATTAGTAAACACATCCAAAGAAAACAAGAATCATCAATTTCATTAAGTATGGAATACATTTTACAAGGAAAAATAGACTCAAAAAATTATTGGATTGGGATTTATTTTACTTCGTTTTCCATGGGAATTAGCTTCTTCACAATAGTCTTCAGCTTTTTCAGCCCCTTGTGATACACCTCTCCTTTCTTTTCAAGAGAATTGATCATGTTTTCATGAGCATTCATAGCCTATTCCTGAGCCATCAACAATTCATCTTTCTTTCTTGAATCTTAATCTGGAGATACATTTTTTTCCAGCTTTGGACAATATAACTCAACTTCCCATTCAGATCTTTTTCATCTTAAATTCGTGAATTTTTTTCAAGATTTAGATTTTCTTGATAGATTTTGTAAGATCCTTGTTATTATTTTCTTTGGTATAAAAATATTCATTGAAATCATCGTGGAATTGATCAATATCTCTCTGATATTCAACAATTTTCATGGACCAACTGGTCATTTTCATGTAAGATTTTTTGTGGGCTTCATAGTTGATAAAGAAAATTTTGTGATTAGACAAAATCTTAAAAAATCTATCCATAACCATGGATATAGAGTCTGAATATTGATTCATGATATGTTGATGCATTTGGAATATAGAATCAATTTCGTGAAATATCGGAATGGTATCCACTGGTTTCTTCAGGTACTGAACATCAAAATCATTACCTAAGGCTGATGACTCCTAATCAGACATTTTACTTGGAGATGATTCTTCCTCTAACTATAACAGCATCCTCTAAGAGGATCCTCCAGCTTCCTTCTATCTCAAAATATATTTGGTTGGAGTATCAACAAACACTTTTTTACCTATAATGATTCTTGGAATTGCTTCTTCATTAGGAGATTCAAGCTCAATCCAAGACAACTGTATAATTTTATCTTCATCAACTATTTCATTCTCAGCTCCAGCCTCAATGTCTTCTAGATAAATAACGTGATGGTGAAAACACTCTTCTTCAGACTGCTTGTTAACTTCCTATTTATCACCCTTCTCATCAGTTTCAGGTGTAGCATGTTTTGAGGATCCGATATGAGAAGTCAAGATTTACCATTTCTCAGAAGTACATTCATTTTCGGGAAATTACTTTACATGCTTTAACAAATCAGCATTCATTTCAGAGAATTGAGCATCCTAATATTCTTCAATATCATCCTTCTCAACATACTTCTCCTTTACATTTTCCGACGAAATGAATTTATTTCCCAGAGTCTCAGTAAATTTTTCAGTAAGTGAAGATTTCGGTATGGGGATCTGTTCAGATGAAACCTCAGAGGCCTTCAAAAGAGATTTCACAATCTCATACTCATAAATTCTCTTCTTATGTTTCTTCTATTGAGATTACTTCTCAAGATCTTCAACAGTTTATTCTCTCAAAGCATTTTCCACACTAGGATCCAAACCTAATTGTGGTTACGCTACTTTTCTATTCTTGGTATCCTCTCTCCATTATACTATAACTAAATCTGGGTAGGATTTCTGCATATTGGGATTAGGAGGTGCTTATTGGACTTCCTATTACATAGGGGTTTTGTATTCTACTTCCACGTCCTTCAATATTCTATTCATTCTGGACTTCTTAGATGGTTCAAACTCTTCTATATTTTTCATAATGGCTTCGCCTTCATCCTCAGGAAGATCATAAAATTCTTTGGACTCCTTGGAGGAACCATCCTTCATTCTCTTGAGGGTGTCATAATAATTCATCACTACATTGCAATTCCTCGGCTTGGAACTGTAAGGGATTTTGAATGATTGAAGGCACCGAACTATCAGTTTTGAATGAAAGGAAGGATACATAATAATATGACCTCTCAGATTCCCATTCTGGATATTCTCATTCTTAATGAGAATATGCATCATCATTTTGACCTTCCTTATATTTACCAAAATTTCCAAGAAATACATATCACATTACTTTATGGAGTCCATGTCCCCATTTCTTGGTACTATGAGTCCTTGAACCCAAAATTTTAGAATCTGATTGTTGGTAGATAGATGGGAAATCGGTGCTGTATTTACATAAGAAATTCCATGTTGTTCTATAGCCTCTACCTTGATGAAACGTCCATGTACATCTGGGATCTCAGGAGAGAAAAATTCGTCTTCTCCTTCATATAACATCCCCACCATGATCTCAACCTTAAATACACTTTTCATCAATTGAGCTTGATGTTCTTGGAGATAATAGAGTCATACATATTGAAGAAGTTTAGAGGATCTAACCTATCCCTATATATTTTCAACTTTGTAATCATCTTGACAGAAGACATATATTGAGATGGAAATTATGAAGACATTCAGAATTGAGAACTTTTGAAACGTTCGGAATGAGATTTTGTAGTGGGGTAGAGCTTCGTCATGAAAATTCATTGAAAACGGATGTGGGAAATCCATTGGGGGTCCCCTTTATATAGGTTTTGAAGTGATTGTTGAACATCCCATTTGAATCCAATGGCTGAGAATTCAATAGATCTGATCAGAAAATTGAAATTATAGCTATAAGGAAAAATTTGGTTGAATCCAATCTTTTGGGGTTTTTAAGGGAAAATATATGGATTTATGAAAATTAGAATCTGAGAAATTTTTAAAAAAAGAAATTAACAGAAAGTAAATGTTAATTACAAATAACATAAGAAATAATTGTACCTTTCATATTGCTAGGAATTTTATTCATATTGTGTAATATTATTTTTGATGATCTTTGAATTGAAAAAAAAACATGAATATGAAAAAAACATCACTAATTATGTTTTCAAATTCAAGAATTTGCATTATAAAAATTTAAGGTCTGAGGATTATCATTACACAAATTTTAGTATTGAATATTTTCATTACTAAATCTTCAGGTCCAGAGATTTTCAATACGAAAAGATCAGGTCTGAGTAATTTCATTAAGAAAACATCAGGTCCTATGATTTTCATTACGAAATATTTAGGTACGAAGAGTTACATTACGAAAATTTCAGGTCCAAATATTTTCATTAAGAAAATATTAGGTCCGAATAATCTCATTATGAAAACATCAGGTCTGAGAATTTTCATTAGTAGAAAAACGAGAAAATCTATAATATGAAAAATTTGAAAAAATTCTTTATGAAAAATATGAAAGACTTCATTAAAAAAATATGATAAGACTTCATTATGAAAAATATGAAAGACGTCATTATGGAAAATATGAAAAACATCAATATGAATAATATAAAAGAAATCATTAAAAAAATATAAAAAAATTCATTACAAAAAATATGAACGACTTAATTACAAAAAATAAGATAGACTTACAATGAAATATACTCCCCCTATGAAAAGGTGTTTATTACTGTAAGGAGATTGGTTCAACAGGAATTTAATGAGGAGGATTACCTTACGATTATCATTCCAAAAATCTGTTTAATGTATTTAAATCCATCAGAGGGTAAAGATTTATTCAAAATATCATCAAGTTGATCTTGAATTCTGATAAATTGAAGAATGGTATCACCTTTTAGTGTGTGATCCCTAAGAAAGTGATGCCTAAAATCATTTCTCTTTTCACGAGAGTGATGTGAAGGGATTTTACTAAGGGAAATGGTAAATGTATTATCACAAAATATTTGTGTTTGTGTAAAACTCATACTATAGTCTGTGAGTGTGTGTTGAATCCACAACACTTGAGCACAACAATATCCAGCTGCTACATATTAATCATCATATGTGGAAAGTGCTACTGAGTTTTGATTTTTTCATGACCATGAAAATAATGAATCTCTTATGGAATTATATGTTTTGGATGTACTCTTTATATTCGTTCTATATCCACTATAGTCAGCATCAGATAAACATTTTAAAACAAAATCATTTCTTGAGGTATAAAAGAGTCCTAAATACATTGATCCCTTTAAGTAGCGAAAAATTATCTTCACTCCATTTAAATGAGATTCCTTAGGATTGGATTGATATCATGCAAAAAAATTACTGAAAAAATTAATTCTAGACTAGTAGTTATTAAGTAAACTAAACTTCATGTCATACCTTTAAAAGATGTTTGATCTACTAGTTTCCCAGCTTCATCAAGATCAAGTGTATTTGAGGTACCGATGGGTGTACTTATACTCATAGTGTTGTCATATCCATACTTTTTAAGAAGATCATTAATATACTTATGTTGAGATATATATATTCCTTTGGGGTCTTGAGAAATTTGAATACTGAGGAAAAAATTTAGTTCACCCATCATACTCAATTCAAACTCAGATTTCATTAGATCAGCAAATGAATCAGCTAAAGATTGATGAGTTTAACCAAATATAATGTCATCAACATAGATTTGAACAATAAAAAAAATTCATATCTTTCTTTATAAAAATGTTTGGATCTTAATTTCCCATAACAAAGATATTTTGATTAATAAATCATGTAAGTCTATCATACCATTCACTTGGGTATTGTTTAAGGACATATAAAGCTTCGTTATGTCTAAAATCATGATCATGATGTTTTGTATCTTCCATGCCTGGATTTTTATCAACACAAACTTCCTCTTGAACACAACCATTATGCAATTCTCATTTCACATCCATTTGAAAATTTTTAGAATTGATGAATGCTGCAAAGGTGAGTAAAATACAAATTGATTAATGTCTAGCAAAATGAGAATATGTTTATTTATATTCTTTTCCATGTTGTTTATTATATCCTTTAGCAACTAATCGATATTTATTTCATACAATGATTACATTTTCATCAAACTTATTTCCAAGGAGACATTTTACTCCAATAACAGAAATTTCCTTAGGTCATCTAAGCAAGGTCCAGGATTTATTCCTTTCGAATTCATTTTGTTCATCTTTCATGGATTTAATCCGATCATTATCACCTAATACTTCATCAGTTCTTTTTTCTAATTGGGAAAGAAATGCTAGATGTTCTAATTAATTTCTTATTGAACTTTTAGTCCTTACAAGTTGATTTACATCAACAATGATGTTATCAATAGGATGATTCTTTAGTAACAATTTATTTTGGTTTTGTAAAAACTTTTCATCAACATTGGGTAGAAAATCTTCAGGGGTAAATGTTTAAGAAGTTTATTCTTGTAAATTTTTCTTATCAGAAGGATATTTAATCAAAGGTTGATAATTAGTTTTTGAAACACATTCGAGGATGTTTGTTAGGGTTGTTTAAAATCAAAAGTATCAGTTTCATAAAATTTGATATGTACTGTTTCTTTAACATTAGAAGTGTTCTTGTTGAAAACTCTATAATCCATAGATATTTTCTGGTAGCATAATAAAATTCCTTCATCCGATTTTGGTGCGAATTTTTATAGATTATCTTTAGTATTCAGAGTGAATACCTTACAACCAAAAACCATTAATTAGGAAAGTATAGGTTTTCTACAATTGTGTAACTCATAAGGAGTTTTATTAAGAAAAATTCTAATCAAAACACAATTTATAGTATAATAAGCAGAACTTACAACTTCATCCCATTAATGGTTGGCTACATAATACTCACTCTACATGGTTCTAGATATCTATTGATGAATTCTATTTATTCTTTCAAGAAGACTATTTTTTTGAGGTGTTTTGGGTGCTGAGAAGTTTTGAGTGATGCCTTTTCTAATACAAAAAGATTCAATATAAGAATTTTTAAATTCTCTTACATGTTCACTATGAATAGTATTCAATGGATGATTTTTATCATTTTTGAACTGGGCTCCAAACCTTTTGAAATAAGTATAAGATTCATAATTCTTTGGTAGAAAATAGCCACATATAAATCTACTGTAATCATTAACCAAGGCAAATAAATAGTAATTTCCCCCAATGCATCCAGTTTGGGTTGGATCTTAAATATCAATTTACACTAGTTGTAATGCATCAGCAGTTTTCACTTTATCAGTTGATTTAAAAAATGATTTATGTTTCATTCCATATTGATAACTGTTACTAACTTTTTAGGAATCTAATCTATGATGTGTTGGATCCTTAACTAATCATTTCCTAGATAGTTTGAATAAGTTCCTAAGATTGCAGTGTCATATCCTTTTATGCCCCAACCGTGAATGATCTTCCATTGCACTATGGCAAGGTAAGTCTTGACTAATACGATCTTATATGATTACTGTGTAAATATTCTATTGCCAAAGGGCATAAAGAATAAACTCTTCCATGGAATTATGTACTAAGCACTTGTCACTCCTAAAATTTACAAGGTAGTCTTCATCACATAATTGTCTTATTTTAATGAGGTTGTGCATAAGAACATTATAAAATAAACCATTTGAAATAAATGTTTTCTAAGAATAAAGGTTTTACCTATACCAATAAATTCTCTTTGAGCATTATCTACAGATATTATGTTTCCTCCATTAAATTTGATAACATTTTAAAAATAGTTTTTTGTTACTATCCATATGCTTGGAACATCCATAATCCATGTACCATGTAGTACTGTTGGTAACTTTCCTATTTTCTTGAAAATAAAAAAAAAATTATATTTTCGGAATCCACACTTTCTTAGATCCGGAATTCATATAAAACAAAATTTTCAACACCCACATCTACATAGAAAAATAGGCCTTTTCGAATCCTAAAGACTACGTTTTGTTTATAGAACAATTATTTTTCCAATGTCCACCACATTGACACTTAGTGAAAAAAGGAGCATATTGAGGAACACAGTAATTATTACTAAAATGAGGTTTAGAACTAGTATAACCAAAACCCAAACTATTCCATAGAGTTCAGATTTGTCAATAATTTTTTTCAAAATTTAATTTTCCTAAGGTAATGTTTGAAAAACACTTCCTCAAGGAAAAGATTTCAAATTTGAGTTTGATTACCAAGTTCTAGTCTTCATTAACATTTGTATTGGAACTAGACCTAGGCTCAAAAATATTTTTCATGGAAATTACGTTCTATATATCATTAAATAGTTGATTCATCTTAGAATTTACTTCCTCATGATTTTTTGAAATACTTTCAAAATCAGATTTTTTCTTAGCAAGATCTTTAAAAATATTTGATATTTCCTAAGTGAGAATAGTATTACTAGAATTTGTCTCATCAAATTTTCATGTGTTTGGAGTTATCAATCTCAAGATGTTTGGAAAACCTAGAAACATATTCATAATAAGGTAATGTATCTTCTTCTTCATAAGAAGATTCTTTATCTGAAGAGTTATAATATTTACTATGATTATTATTTAAAGACACATTGGTCAATGAATCAGCATTGTGTACCTTAGCCATTAATCAATGATTGTATATAGGTAGTCTGGCTATTACACCAAGATTCTTTTGTCCTGAAGATTCATAATCTGAGGATTCATCTAAAGAGTCACCACCACTAGCACTCCAGGTGTCATTAGTTATCAAAACTTTCTTATCTTTATCCTTGTAATAGTTTTTTTTATTTTTCTCAGAATGCCTTTACTTATTTTCTTTTCTCTTAACCATAGGAGAATTGGTTCTGATGTTTCCAGCTATCTTTCATTCATAACAATTGACTTCATAATCAATCTTATATTTCATTTCCTTCTTCTTATATATGAATTAAATGTTCCTCTATCCAGCTATCTTGCTCATACTTCGATGAAGATGTTCTAATTCATTTTCTGAGGATTCACTTCTAATAGATTCAGATTGGATAACAACAATATTATATGTGGATCTGGTAACTATCTCAGGTTTCTTGGCTTTAATATGACTATATGTTGTAGTAAAAGTGACACTACCATTTCCATTCTTCTTATTTACATATTCAGGCTCTCTCATCATTCTATTCTCATGTGGAAGAAGAGTTCCCAAGAGTCCATCAAGCATAATTTGAGTAACCTTTCAGTTCTCATAAATAATAGTTCTCTTTGATACCCACTAATTGGGCATGATTTCTATGATCATATCAACAAGAGATTCATCATCTAATCCTTTCTCACCAATTTATTGTAAACTATACACAATAGTCATGAACCATTGTTGCACCTTACTTATGGGTTCTCTATAAAGAAATTAGAAACCATGATATTTAGCTCTAAGAATGGCTCATCTAGTTTCAAATACTTTGGAAGATCCAATGTGAGTAACTTAATGTTTCATACATATATAATTTTCTACTTTACAAGATGAATTTTTTCTATATATATTTCTAGTCATAGAACAATGTATGGTATTTCGTACCTTATAATTCAGTTGATATTCATGCTTTTCTTGGTTAGTAAAGGTACTAACTTCATTTTCAGGGATTTTATATCCTCCAGTAATCATAAAAAAGTTGATAACACTATTATTGATAATGAAAGTTTTCATTCAATCACTCCAATAATCATTGTCATTTCCATCAAAGATTGGTTGTCTAGTTGGATTGAGATTGTCTATGGAACCAACATTGATTCCTGCCATCTTAATGAAAAGTATTTCCAAAAAAAACATGTTAATAGAAAATGATTTTAAACAAGATATATATTACTAAGAAACAAAAATATATAACAATAGTATCTCTATGAAAAATTGAATCCGAACTATATGAGTCCGAAAAACAGATTCCGAAAAATTATGAATCTGAATGTTCAATTCCGAGAATTTTCTTCTGAATCTAATCATGAGATTAATGCAGGACCATCCTATCCTCTGATACCAATTGTTGAGATGCTATATTTGAGTATGATATACTCTATAATAAGAAATTTAGGATCAAATATGTATAATGAGATACAAATACAAGGGGGTGAACTGTATACATTAAAAACCCTAAGGAAATATTGTATAAACTACATTCACAACACGTTAGTGTTCTAATAACTTTCTTGATTCCAAAAATGAATCTTAACAAAAGTTTTCCAAAAATAAGATTCTACCTTAAATCATATATAATCTAACAAAATCATAGTACAAGTATAATGATGTATAAGAATGTTATACATTCCTCAACAATCCAAATGCAGCGGAAAAACATGTAACAAAACAAGTAACAAGATAAATATTTTAACCCAATTAGAAGGGTATCTAAAAACCATTGATAAAGGTCACATGATTTATACTTTCAAGAAATTGTGTCTTACCCACACTAGGGTAATCCCTCAATAGGAAGTTCAGAGTCTGTTTTTCTATCCCCAAAATCCCTCAACTATCAGGTAGTCAGCTTGTTTATCTTCCAATACCTGGAATCCCTTGATTGAACATAGAACCATTCAGAGTCGTACGATGAAAATATACATTACTAAAAGTTATTTGAATCCATTCAATCTCTCTGCACAAAGCATGAGATATTATAAAAGACAATATCTCTAGAAATCACATCAACATCATGTAGGCACAGTTATCATCGTTAATTTTTTTCCTGAGCTCTTTAAAATGTGATCCTATTTATAGGCACAACTTCAATGGTCAGCTCCATCCTCCAACAGTCATATTTTTCCTTGAATTTTAGAGGGAACTGTACACATGTAACAGAAAAAACAATTAGTGAGTAACTGAAAGAACAAAATCATTTTATGACTCAACAAGTGTAACAATTACCAAAATCTAATATTCATAATGTATGAAAATGAATGATTGGATTATAACCAAGAATTAATTATGAGTCCATAGTACAAGGATATTAGGATTCTATTTTCTCGGAATTCGTAACCTAAATTCTATATAATTTCGGTGTCTGAATATCAAGGAAATTTGGAGGCTGAATTAACATGAATTCGGAACCTGGACTTACAATGTTCGGAGTCTCAGTTCAGGAGAATTCTGAGTCAGAACTCATATGAGATTGAAGTCTGAATTAAAAGAACTCTGAGTCAGAACATAGAGATGATCGTAACCAGAATTTGTATTTGGAAATCGGAGTCAGTACTATGAATGTTCGTAATCAGAATTCTGATTCAGAATTCCGAATCAGAACTCAGAAAAGTCTGTAACTATAATTCTTATTCAGAATTCATAGTTAGAACTCAGAAAAGATCATAACTAGAATTATGATTTAGAATTCGGGTACAAAACACATAAGAGTTCGTATCCAAAATTTGTAATTAGTATTCAGAGACAGAACTCAGATGAGTTTGTATATAAAATTCATAGAATTCGGATCCTAATACAGAATGCTTCAAATATAGGAAACTATAGGATTCCGAGGTTCTGTTTTGAAGTAGAATTTTACACATAGAAAATTTATGATATGAATGTTGAAAACGAGGTACGGTAAATTTCCATGGAGAAGTAAATTTCCCTTAGAGAAGTAAAACACGGTAAAATGAGATTTTACTTTTGATAAGGTGTTTGTGATTTTCAAAACAAGAAGGAACTGTAAAGTCATAAGGAAACCTTAATGACATGAAAATCTCCAAATTGAAAGAAATAATGGAAATCTCATAAGGAAAAACTTATTTACTCAACACTTTATAAGAGTAAATCAATTTCAGTACAATCATATATATGTTATTTCTCATTAATGTAGTTCTATTTTTTCAATCAACAAACTTTTGAATTAAATTATAGAAATTTAATTTTCCAACTAACCTTATTTGTTTATAAAATGTCCTCTTATATTTTCATTCTTAATGAGGATTTTTTTATGTTCATAAATAGTAAATCCATTAAGAACCCTTTCTTCAAGTACTGGGATATTGAAATAATTGTTTTTAAATGAATTATATTTATAATTTTTACAAAGATAGTGTTTTTAGGAGTTTCCTAAATTCCACTAATAATGTTGAAAATCAAATTTAGAATGCTACTTAATTTTTTCAATATTTCATCATCCTACCTTTATTCATCTTAAATAAATTACACTAATTGGAAAAATTATTTCATTCACATTTTTACATTCATGATAAATTATTTGATGTATCATAAAAATAGTGTTATAAATTTTCTAGACAGTGAACAATATCAATATTATTTCATATAGAGATGATAATAAATAATTCCAAACCATCCAAAAATTATCAATTTTCATATTTTTATCCTTTATTGATCATGTGGTGATTTCATCTTGTGAGGTGAATCTATATTGAACAGATTCCTGAACATAAATCCCTTGTGAAATGTAGTAATGTACCATTATACCCTTCCATGAGTGAAATCCATTACCATTTAATAGTGGGATGTATTTTCAATTACCAAAATTAACTTGATCTATATGATAAACATGAGTGATAAAATAATGGTAACATATGCTCTCATAAAAATTATGTATCAAATGAAAGGTGATACACCCTAGTTGGGGGTTTTGGTATGGGGTTAATTAGTCTTAATATAAAATTAAAATTACATCAACTGTCAGTCTTCATCAACACTTCAACCACATGAATCTCTTAAATATATAAAAGAGTGTCCTAATAAAATTCTTAATGATGTTGTCTTATATGTGTTTGACTACATCAAAAGTGTTTCGTGATAATTATCTAATGGGGAAATTCCCCTTTATATTAGAAAAATAAACTGAAGAAAATAAATGGCCAAGAACTCATACAACTTCTTGAATTACGTAGTTAATAACTCACGTAAAAAAAATAACACCTTTATAATACATGATCATAGATGAATGTTATTTCGCCACTAGAAAACCTATGATGTAGATTTTATTCCTATTCCCTATAAAAATTTATTTTTCTTCCTCCCTCTTATCAATTTCATCGATACAATTTCGTATATGTTCACCTTTTAAGAATTATAAAAAAGTATCTTGTATTAATATATCAAATTATTTATATTCACTTGTAAATTGATAGAAAATCACTTCAAATAATGTTATAGTAAAATAATTGTATCTATTTGGAATGTAATGTTTCATTCAACAATTATAAACAATACATCAAAAAATCCTTAAAAACATCGTGGATATTTGTCATAAAACTTTTCCATTCCTATGATTGTTTTTCAATATTCAAATTCTATATGAAATCCAATAAGAATTTTTTTAAATATATTCATATATCTAGTAATCCACAATGACATGGAATTTCGTAATACAATTTGCAACCTGACACAATATCCCCACTATTCCCATATTGTTAGAATTCATTTTAATTAAGAAAGAATCACAATTACATGTTTGATCATGATGTGTGATCCAGGAAGTGTGTAACACAAGATACATCCATTCCAAAAATCCATTTAACATAATATTAATGTTTAAAAATATCTCATGTAAATCTATTATGAAAAAGACTGTTCAAATCCATTATAAATTCAAAAAATAATTTATCATATGCACTCAACTTATTTAATATCATACAAACTATTCATGTAAATAAAATATTTATAGACATGTCAAGTATCATATGTGCTTAACATAAATGAATTTACATCCTCCTATGATCTATATCACTTATGATAAATCCATTTATCAATATTCATTATTGATTTATTTATGTAGATATATTACTATAAATTGATCCAAAACATTATCGGTTGGTTACCTTTTGATAAAGGATTATTATATTTTTACATTCTTAGTAAAATTATTGTATATGAGAAAAGTTCATCTTATAAAAACCATTCCATAAGATAAATTTCGTTTTAATTTATTTCTCATTGACATATAAATTATATATTTTAATCAAATCAATATTGCATGGATGAATAATTGAATAAATTAGAACATTTATCATCCATTTAGGATAATTTTTAATGATATCACAAATATGACTCAATGTTTTTCATAGTATCCACATGTTTAACGTATTCTAAACTATTATATATTGTACTCTCATCTCAATAATATTATTCATATCTTCATTGATATTCTCACATTTGTCCTCAAAATTTAATATATATTTCCAAAAAAATACATCTGCATCACCAAAGGATAATCATTTTTAGAAAAATAAAATAATGTCTATGATATGATATAAAATAAAAATGTAGTATTTGTTTCTCTCTAAAACAGTAAACATGATAACATCTATTATGGCAGTTAAATCACTTATAATGAGGTTATTTTGATGATATTTCGAGAGAATAATTCAATTCACATCGGATATGAAGTCAATATAAAATTCACTTACATAATTTATAATATTTGATTACATAGTCATATTTCAATTACTATGTACACATTAAAACATTGTATGGAGGGGGTGGAACATTTCAAATTCGAAAATTATGAATTAAATTTATTCTTATTTTTTTGGAGCTACATCATGTATTTATCTTTATCACATATATATTTTAAAATTAAGGAAATCATGGTTATTGTGTGTCAGAAATATTGTGGTCAAATGAAATATAAATATCAACTAACTAAAGATGTTTTATATTTTTAGGTAATATCTCTCCCCAGTTTGAATAAACTAATGATCCAAAATACCACAAAGCCTCTTATTTAGTGCATAGTCACAAGAGTCTCATGACTGGAATTGAGGGTATAAGAAACTATATTGCGTGTTATTTTACCTATACTTGTCCATATAATCAAATGAAAAATAATATGAGTCACAAAATAAATCAATAATTAATTAATAAAATTTCAAACTAATAAGATAAAATATTACTCCAACACTCCTAAAAATGTAAAATTATCAAACATGGAAAAATGTTAAGTTTTAAAAATCCAAAAACGTATACAACATAATTACAATAGATGATGAGTGGAATAAAAGATAATGAAATCTTCATGAATTTGTAAGACCAAAAATTAAGATATAAGTTGTCTCTAAAAACCAATTACCTTCTACTGAGGTTTCTTTTCTTTACATGAAATTTCATGCATGTAATTAGTAATAGATAGAGGTGTTTATGAAAAGAATTTGAGAATAAACCCCAATGTAAAATCCACTAACACACTTTATTAGTCAAGGTGTCATCATGTATGTATGTACAAAATAGTTTAATGATAAAATGAATCAGTTACTATAAATTAGTGAATATAAATAAATTGGATGGTTTAACCATGTCAAATGAGAATTCATACTGGAATCAATATTGATCCCCACAAAATGAGTATTAGAAAAATCAAAATCGAAGAAACAGATGATTGTGCCTATTACATTCCATATCAAGGTAATGGAACAAGAGGATAGCTAAGACTCATAGATTTTATGAGCCTCTAAGGGTCTCGCAATCATGTGACTATTTTAGGGTCTAAAGATGTCTCTAAAGCCCTTTTTCTTATCATCCTCAACCACATAGAAGTACTAAATAATATCCATGTCACTCTATAGTTCTCTAAGGACAAACATATGGATTTTCCCAATGAAATTATAGTGCTCCCCCATATGAAACAAATTTATCACGTGACACATCACCAAAAAAGAGAGTATTATAATTTTCAATTACTCATAAAATCTCCAATGACTCTAAGTCATTGTAAAATAAAACAAATAAAATAAAATATGGAGGTGTTGGAAGGTACATTTTGTCATAAAATATTGGTGACTTGCTAGGTAAGTCTATAAAATAGTCCCACTAGACCCCCAGAAAAATAATCTTTTTCTAATGGAATTCCCTGGAAAAGTCACCAAGCATCCCATAGTTTCATTTGATGTGGAACATGGATCTTGTGAAGGCCCTTGAACATGAAAAAAATAAAATAAGGAATTCATTTAACACATCATCATGATAAAATGAGTCCCCATTAATTTTCTATAATCAAATAAAAGGATCATTAATGAATGGAACTCATGACCAATAGAAATAATTGTATTCCCTCATAGCAGTCCATGATAGAGAATCACCAAGCAGCATAGCAGCAGACCCCTACCCCATCTCCAGCATTCACATGCAATAGATTCACTCTATAAATCACCATTCTATGAGGGTGGAGATTCTTATAAATTCCCTACTAAAACAAAAATAATGTTTGGACTCAGTGACTCTAGATTCTTGGACTCTCGATTATTCTAATCTCAACCTCTGTATATTTATTGTAGCATCCAATCACATGACAAGAAACATTCCATTTGGAAATACATTAGAGGACATCCTGATAAATAATTTACCACACATAGGGTTAATCGTGTGATAATCCATAGATCATGCAAAGGAGTACTTTCTTGTCTTCAAAATAAAATATCGTATGTCTTCCAAATAACACGAGAGTCATAGGAACTAGTAATGAACAAATCTAAGGACTTCACAATGAAAGGGTTAGAACTGAGATTAAAAGTTGATGAATTAAGTGAATGAAATTTTCACTAGCCCTCATGTTCTTCCCATGAGTCACCCAAACACACAGGACAACACCAGGAAATGTATCCATGATCTCTTGACACTCCTCCACATGCAATCTCAGACATGCAAAATCATCCAGACATGTTAGAGCAAGCCACATGGTTCTCCTATGGATAACAATTTGTCATCGTGAAACTCTATGGGTCTATATTATTGACATTCAACGTCCTTGGGATATACCACCTAAATCAAAAATCAAAATTCCCTCATATCAGTCATGTCTCATGCATGCATATGGGTATGGAAAAAAATTCATGGGACACCATCTGGGAAAGTCAGTCCAGACTCATGACATCCTATTGACATTTCTACAAGGAAATGCAGTGGGCAATAGAGGAATCCATTTGAATCATCCGATGTCCCCCAATCAAGTTGTTCGGGTCATGCGATGGCCTATAGACAAGCCGGTCAGGCCCAAAGGGAATCCCATGACATGATAACAGTTTTCGTCTTCGGTGTGTAAGCTCCAATCAATATTGATTCCTTAATGTGAATTCCTAGATTTAATGGTAACTAAAACAACATTTATTCCTATCATATTCAGGATTTTTAGGCTACCTCTCCCCTGGTTTCGAGCTCTAAATTGATCATTCAAGGAAATATCAGCATATAAGTAACTTATCTGAATAAAAGGAATTAATCATTTGGTGACAATTTTTTCTCACAATGATCATGTCTCACATGGGATTTGAGAATTTCAATGTTCATGCCACCAACAATATAAACCTCTATAATTGTATAGGTTAGCCTCAGTGTGTAAGCCTCAATATAAAGTGAACAATGACGACTATGATTACTCCATAACCAGGATAAATAAGATGTATGTGTGACACCTGAGGTCAAATATTGGATGTCTTAGTAGCCATACATATTTCCTTTCTTCAGGAAATTAATCTACATAGGTCTTACAAAAAATAAGGGTTTTGATTCCTGAAAAAAAATAGGATATGAAAGACACATCCTAATGGCTCAATCCCCTCTTCAGAATATTAACTCCCTCCTTATATGGCAGCCTGTTCTAAAAAACATGGATATATTTCTTCAGCATATAAGCATCTACTAATTTTTGGAAAATAATGGAGAACTTCATATCCAGATAGATGGATTCACTGAATAAATCCAATTCTATGATATAAAAAGAGAGTTAACCCATTATCATTTGGTTAGGGTAACTTCTTCCAAATCAGGGTTACCAAGAGATTCAAAACATATGTCAAATATATGGGAGAGTCTGAGAGTAAGCAATTATTCCCCCAAAATGGGTGTAATGAGCCCGACCTCCCATCATCTTCACCAATGTGCGTCCCCATGAATCTCTATGCTCAAAATACCGGATGATAACTAGCTTCTAGAATGATGTTTTGTACCCAACTACAGATAGGGGAACCATTGGGAGATTCTATGAAAAGTGAAAATGGTATCCTAAAAACAGAAACACATTCCATGCCAAAAAAATATTACAAATCAAAAATTGTGAACCCAATCTGAATCTCTATAATAAAAGAATGATCAGTAACCATACATCAAGTCTATTTGGATTGCATAACCTATATAAAAAAAGAAGTAAGACCTTCATGATTTTATAGATGGTCCTTGGTAACCAGAGTTTTTATGAAATAAGACCACAATTGTTTTGACATGTCCAAATGATCATAATGGTTCAATCATGGAATATTTGGAAGATTATGTTAACCATCAATATCTGATTCAGCACAATATGCCTTTGATATTTCATAAATTAGAGACCTTGTTACTTTTGGTCACCATGGATGTAGATATTGACAACATCTCGATTTAAGACAACGTCTTCATCATCTAGCATTCGCTCTGGTAAATCATATGCTACTATGACAACCATGAAACATAAAGAAACATCACCTACATGAATACTCCAAGGATATGTGTCAAATACGATGTTTATAGAGTATCACTGACATATTACAAACCTGAACGTGGATGCTTCCCATGAAATTATTCAAACATGGTAGCTGGTGAGTATGTGTTTCCCAATAAAGGATGTGTTTAGGCTATTAGCCCTCTTCGTTACATCCAGCCACTTCGAGAGATTATCCCCATAGCAAGGAAACATGAAACTTCAATATATAATGATATTGTACTAGGAAGATAAATATGAATCCCGTTCAGTTCAGGTGATGCCAAGGAGGTCACTTTTCATGTATCATCACCCACACCCCCAACATAGTACCCATCAATCGCCTGATGATGGTACTATCTGACACATAGCCACCTCAGATTCCCACAAAAAATATACAAGGAATAATAGTCAGAGGATGAATTCTTTGGATATCCAAGAGTGGGATCATATCCCAAATCCTACTAATGATGCATGCTGGAATATTCTGGAAGGAACTAGCAAGAAGGCCCATCAATCTTTTCTAGTAGAAAAGGTCTATGTGAAAATTACCATAGCATTCATAGGGGAGGCTCTTACTCCCATCCCCATTCATGAATCCCTTCAGCATAATATGATGGCACAAGGAGGAATGAATTGGATTCAAATCCTCTATTTTATAGAATATGTCAGCCAATAGACAATGGTGATAGAAAATGATCCGGCCTATATCCCATCGCACACTTTTCTAAAATGGCAATATATTTTAGCAACTACTGAAGATCCCCATTGGAATATTCTATAAATGTTCTAGGTAAAGGTATAACCTGGTACTTCTATCCCTATAGCTCGGAAATCCCAACACTCTGATCATAGCGAACAAGTGACTGTACTAGTGAATGACTACACTCTTGCTCTTGCCTAAAAGTATTATCGGTTTATTCAAATTAAGGGTGAGGAATCAAACTAGGATCATACTACCACTCCAAATGGGGATCAATAGGTGAGAGCAGGACAAGCCTCAGGATAGGGACACATGCCTACCAAAATGTATGTCGGCATATTCCAATGTCCTAGGATCGGGCTCATATCTCTGTTATAGCTGTGGCTCTCCACGTGAGAGTGTCGCAAGCCATGAGATATGGTTATATTCATGTTGGAGAAGTCTAGTAGCCTACTCCAATTGCAGAATATTGGGCATATATCCTCCTTAGTGCTATGAAATACCAAGTTAGAATGGAATACGCCTTGGGTTAGGCTCATATTCCTTTCAGTTATTCTACATATCATGTTCGATCAGATCATAAAATAAGTTCACATATTCCTACTTCCACCGACAAACGACTTCACCAGAATCAGTACAAGGCAATACAGGAGGAGTATAATATTCCATCTCCAAATCCTGACGTTCTTCAGCACATTCTAGTGGGAAATTCATATTCAAACCAGGGTCATATACCTTTTCTAATTAGGGATCATCCTATGATATAAGAACACAACTCTGGGTAGGCTCACAATCCTTCCCAGAAAGATCAGTGGAATATCCTAAGTGCTCATGATCTAGCGCATAATACCTTACAAACTGAGGATCACCGCATGAGAATTACACATTCCTCAGGACAAGACAAAATCCCTATCAATAATGAGAGTGTTTATTTTTCATATTCCAAAAACATTTTAGTAGTCAGATCATACTCACACAACACTAGATGGTTATATTCATGTTTTAGAAACAATCACACAATGTGCACATATCCCTAACAATCACAATTGTTAGGATTTCTTATCCTATTCTGAATGAAAAATGTGTCCCATATTCCAAATATGCTAAATTTTTTTATCCATGGGGCCATTCAAGATAGATTATTAATTCCCCAAGGTTTCATAGAATCATCTATCAAAGCATCAATAGATGGACTCCATTGCCATGATAGCCCCCTTCAAGGTAGTGTGGAGATGTATCATAGGGAATCTAATCCTGACATCCATAGTGGTCAACCACCCCTTGGTGATATATCCCATGTTAAATAAATACTCAATTTTTCTATACACCTTATAATAAATATGTGTACAAAACCCCAACACCTTCATATAGAGAGGTTCTCAAAACATCAGGATCAGTAGTATGTTATTCCCTATCGACATCAGACAACACTCCACTTCCTTCAATAGATTACCATAAGAGTCATATTGTATGGTATTTCCATAAAAAGGCATATATGTTTGATGACGAAGAGGCTTCCATGGACATATGGAGAGAGTTAGCTAGAAAACACCTCCCCACAATGTTATGGCCCCTCATTACATCCAGTAATGAGATCCTATATAAGATAGAAAAGTAGTGCTTTCCTCACCTACGCCTGAATATGTGGTCTAATAATTTGTGACATAAGGATATATATATCCCTTATCCATGAATCGAGTGTCACATTTAGAAAATCATGATACGCAGTTGCCACCTCAAACTAGCTTCAATATCCGTGGTCCAAGATCCAAAACTAGAAAATCACATCAGAAATCTGCAACACACTTGTTGCTTTTTAATTATTAAACTTTAGTTAATGATATCTAAATTCAGGACATGAATTCGTATTTGATGATGGGAAAATATGGATCATTCAACATTGCCTCTCCCTTGGAAAAGATGAACCCCTCATATATGTCTTCCTTTAATGTTAGAGTCTCTGGAAAAATTAGGGGGTAGTGTAATGCATTGGATAGTTGGTCACTATAATAGAATTCCCCTACTTAAATAGTGACTAGAAACCTTTGATGGGGAGAGATGATGCCCAACATGAATTCAAACTGGTACCCTCATGATAATAGATGGACATTCGAGACACAAAAATCCAATTTCTGATCACCATACAAATTCCTGTAAGGATTGGTTATCACCATGGACTGCCATAACATCTAACTCCCACATGAGCATTGTTGTCCCACATCATGCATGCCATACTAGAATATTACATATAATTCATCATGGAGTGGAATCCACCACTTGGGATAAGATAATATCTACCATGGCCTCCAAACCTTGTATAATCAATCCCTGATAAGATTCACGACATACCCTTGGTAGCCACAAGTGAACCCCATCACACTAGCCTGGGGGAATTTATATCTCAATCACCATCACCAAGTTCATCATCCCCTGAGAGGACCCTAGAGACATTAGTGGTGGTTGTAAATCACCCTCAGACCACTAGGATGTTGGCATTTATATCTTCAGGTCTTCTTGGGGAATCATTATGTCCCATAATAGATTCATTAGATCCCAAATGTCAGGACTAATCCATGTCAATGGTGACCCAAAATGTCCCCCACACCATAAGTATGGGGTCATATTCATAATTATCTTCCCCAAATAGGGATTTGGTCATCTCAAGGATGGGAGCGTAAAATAAATGGAATGTGTCTCCCCAATTCCTCATACGTCAAGACAATCCTTTGTTGGTCGGAGTTTTCATCACAACCATGACCAGAAACTCCTTCAAAGTCACTATTCATTGGAACATATGTGAGTACAATATAACAATAGAAATAGGACCCCACAGTGGTTATAATCCAAAATGTACTAACATGGGCAATGGTTAGAATAACAATCCGGATGGTAGCTTTGTATAATTATCTTGATTCATAGAAAGAAATGGAACAACCACCATTTCCTGATATTCCAATATTAATGTTGTCACCATAAACATGGAATACATCATTAAATATCAACATATAGAAGGATTCAACATAAAAAATGTAACCCAGGCAGAGGGTGATTTTGATGCACCAAATGAGGTTACACGCACCTGAAACCAATGAATTCAAAAAAAATTGGCACCACTGAATAATAAGATTCCACATCCTCAGTGGAGTAATGTAAACTTAAATGGAATATATTTTATTAAATCTTAGTTTCCATCCATAGAGGAATAGTTTTCATTATATGAGAGTGAAATAAGAGCACGTCAAGAACTCAATGAGGAGCTCATCAGGTGAAAAATTTCCATCCGGTATCATATCCATCTAGAGATCAATATAATCCCTCCAATTGGTCCACTAGAAATATCAGTATCTGAATATTAGGTTTCCATTGGATCTATATATCTATCATACATAAATGAGAATGTTAAAAAAGATAGTGAATTACCTCTATTGCAGTGGTGACATATTCGTCTATAGGGAAGTAAATCAGTTATTTAACAAATTGTGGATTAGGGGGAGATGAATGTGGGACCACCTCATCAGCCCCCGCTTTCTCCCTATGGTTGGGAGGTGGCACAATCACTTGTTCCACCAAATTTACTCAACACCATTGAATCCGAGGCTACTTTAATTGAATCCATGGAAGTGAGATTCACAATAGTGTATCATAAAATGAAGCCATATCCAGAATTGGTGGATGATAATCCACCTCCACCAATATTTTTCAACAACATATTTTCCAGATTTGATGGTGTCAGAGACGTTGAACAACATCTCACACACTTCATATCATGATGTGGGATGACGATGGGCCCTCATGTTCAATAGGAGGAAATAAAACTACAGAGTTTCATATAGACTCTAGCAGGTCCAATATTTGTTTGGTATAATAGTTTGTCGTCTGATCTATTACATGATGGGAAGAAAAACATTGTCACATACTTTATTATTTTATTTAAACATAGATTAAAGGAATTATCATTGACAAAATGAACTACAAGAAATTTTCAAAAAAGAGGGATTTTGATTTCATAGAATGGTTGAATGTTTTTACATATATATTTAGCATCCCCTTCTTGTAGGGGACACTGATGGAACACTATACTGATTATCTAAAACATTATTTGTAGATTCCCTAAATCCCCATGAAATACCAATGTGGTTTTAGAGAGTTTAATGATATAATAACATCTTGAAGAGGCAATTCAGTGAACCCAATCCAAGCATCGACTCAATCTTACAACATAGGGGAGGTGGATAGGAAAATAAGAAGAAATAGATTTCACTCTCATTCTCTAATTAGTCCACCTCCAAGAACCAAAGTATGTTTTGATCCACCCAGCATCTCCTTCTGAGTGATGGTAACCACATTATCATAGTCGTACAGAAGTACAGAGAAAACAAGGTTTTCCATGATTTGAGGAATCAATGAAAAAAGTATACTCAATCTGAAATAAAAATTTCCCAGTTATATCTTGGAAGCCCTGTTTAATAACATGCTAACAATACCATAGACTTGAAGGATTCATGATGTGATCCTCACCGACCTTCTTGACTACTGCCCTTCCCAAATAATATTGGGACGTTATATCCTAAATTTCTACATCTTCAAGGACATCCATCCAGACATGCTCGAAGCTAGAAAGGCGGAGATAGAAAACTCCATGGAGAAGGTATCTTGCATAAACACCATATGGTCAGATGAAGAGGATGGATGGTGTAACTTTCCATCCATGTGAGTGAAAAAAGTTGACAATTTGATGACTCAAAAAACAGTTTATGGAGATCAAACCGCTCTGAGGTAAGCATTTCTCAAAATCTTGATATCTTTATCACCCATTAATGAAATTCCAAATACTCCTCCCATAGGTGGGTTTGAACTCCAAATGTATAAAGAGTCATATTGTACTACAATTAAATCCATAACTCCTGTAGATTTATTCTATAAAACAACTGTAGTATAAGAAATTCCTCGCCAAACAAAATTCTCATCAGTTGAAAAGTTCATATTTGATCCACATAACATAATACACTTGACAAGACACTTCTCTGATGATGAGAATTCTCTCTAAATATTAATTTCCCACATATATTCATGGAATGGGATCCCATATGGACTAGAGTTGAGGATACATGGGACAAAACAATTGTGGTCCGACTCAATATCTTGATCATATCCCCTTGGAAGAGATACATGTAGTCAAGACTCCTGGGAAAGTGATCAATCATGCTTAAAGGGGAAAATAGGTTCTTTAGATCCCTCCAGTATTTTACCACATCTGATTGTATTTCATCAAGGCATAGTGGGGGTTCAATCTGATTTATCAAGGAAATGATTAATATCTTCATGACCTATGCCACTGGAATCTGATACTCCCTCAACCTTTTCAAAAACTCTAATTACATCAACCTTATATGCTTCAGCTCCTGAACCACATGAATAAGAGTAGAATCATTTCTGGAATCCTCATCATCTGGCACAAATGTATGTTTTTTTAATTATCAAGACACAATCCTCTCAAAAATATCATTCCATGATGCTCTCCTTCATTCAAACTAACTAAGGGATCCACTCGTTTAATCCCTCCAATGTCTAAATGAATTCAATATAGAAGTCAATTCCACTAAGTTCAATCTGGTGGAGACTATCCTTAGGATTTCATGTCACTATCTAATTCAATGATAATGATCAACAAGTGTCCATACATGTTCACATCAGGCCATAATACATTTTGAGGAGACTTAATAATTTCAATGTCCAATGTTATTGCATGATAATGGATCTGGGATCAATATTAACATAGTTTTAGCTCTCCAACATTATAGGTATAACAATGTAGACTTACACCCTAGAAATATGACCATTCATGGATATGATAAGAATGACCAAATACCCCCTTGTAGGATCATTTTCAATGCCCAATTTAGGGATATCACATATGATGTTGAATTCATGGTCATCCTGAAAGGAACTGAATATAATTTCCTACATGCAAGGCCCTCTCTCCATATACGGTTGATGGTACAATCAACATTCCACCAATTTCCAAAGTACCACATCAATGGAATGGTCGAAGTACTAAATGGTGATATCACCACAATCTAGAAATATAGAGCCACATTTGTTGATGTATATTTCTATAAGTAGGATGGTAATAAAGAAACGGCAGAGGATTATATTAACTATGGCACTCCAATGGATTAGGTACATTCCGTTTGATTCCATGGTGCATGATCAATTATTATTATGTGCTCCCCTTAAACAAGATCAATGTAATAGGTCAAATCCCATAGCTCCAATACACTACTGTCCATAGGGGAAATGTAAAATACTATCTGTTTCAGCATAACTCGACAATGACTAAAATATAATGTGTTGGTGATGTGCCTTCTAATAGTCTCCCACACTCTGATACTAATGAAGAGGCCCCCATATTTTTATCTTCACCTAAATATGTAACCAAAAAATTATACATCGAGGGGGTGAGGATGATCTCAGAAAAAACATCCCAACATTCGGGAAAGGTTCTTCCACCACCATTGATGAGATCATGTAAACAAATCTGGGTATATAAGAAGACCATCAGCCTACACTGATTAGTTCCATCATTCCCCTCAATGATCATGTGATGTAAATTTCATTTATAATGTAGAACCAATATGTTTTTTCCTAGAACTATAAAAAATTCCTTGACTGAATATAGATGTGTCTAAAGACCATCTCAGACTATGTGATGAGCATCGATGTTTCAAGAAGGATACCAAGATGATGGACTCCTCTCATACCACTAATGTAGATATAGAAGTTATCTAATAAATTAAATACAGCATTATCTGATAAGTGAAATACCTAAGATGTCTTGCCCACATCATCCTAATCAAGAATAAAAATGGGATGATTAGGTTAGACATTGAATTCAAATACCATAATAAAAATTTCCTAAAGTATGAATTCCTTTTACTAATCATAGATATCTTGATCGATACCACTGTTAGTTTCTAATACATTTACATCATGGATGGGCACTCTGTGTACAACCAGATTAATATGGACCCTGAATATGAAGAAGACACTACCTTCAGAGAACCTCAAAAAATATTCCTCTATTAGTGCATTCCAATTAGATTAATTAATTCTAGTTCAAAATATATGCACACCGTGAATCACATATTTAATCCATTTTTAGTATAGTAGAGGGTTATTATTGAAACCAGGTCATTAAATCTCGAATGTGATGTGCAAATTTCAGGGATCTCATGTAAATATTCTACAAGCTAGGATATCACAGTCTAATGATGCATCTGAAAAAGTGGGAATTTGTGGTAACATTAGGAAAGTCCTTCTGATTTGGGTTATTCTAGCACGACATTGAGGTTGACCCTAAAAATACTAGTACTACTCTAGAAATTTCTCCCCCATAAATCTAAAATAACATAGGGGACTCCAAGGAATAATCGTCTACATCCAGAAATTCATATCCAACTTTTCCTAAAAATATCTCCTCTTTAGAAGGATAATGAAAGATTGGTTAACCCACCAATGTGATGATGAATTTTAAAAATCCTTCAAATGTATCAAGGAGTACCTGCAGCATCAACTGGTTTTATTTCCTTCGGTGGATGTGAGAATTGTCTCTAATAACTCAGCCACAATGGAACACCCATTGCGTTCCCTCCACCATTAAAATAATGATGTATGAAGGGAGAATATTCTATAATACCTCAGATAGAATATGATAGGAATAGAGACTATATATTTTGATTTCAATAATAACCACCTTAAACTTACCTTTGTGGTGAAAAGGATGATGCGTTACTTGTATCTCGTCAAACTCCACCTAGTATCTTTTAGTGACCCACTCAAGTGCATAATTGGACACACAATGATGAGTGGGAAAATGGATTGATGGGTGATCATTCTAAAAAATTATGACCTTCATTTTTTATTATAGAAACCGGTGAAAGGGAATGACCCTGCTGAATTCCTCGCAACACATCCTACCCTATAAAATACACCATAAGACAGAGATATCCCCGTTGAAGAGGTATTTTATGACCTTGTATCCCCCCATACATGGGAAATGTATATTTATGGTGACACTTGTATTTATGTATGAATAATAATAGAAAACAAGATGATCATCAATTTTTTTCTAGGGTTGATATTTTTCTCTTTGGATGAAGTGATTTTTTCCTAATATTTACATTGTTTGATGGATATAAAAATAATGAGGCGAAGTACCAAGCCCTAATTACTAGATTGGAACTAGCCCTAATGCATCACATAGCCCACCTAAAAATCCATGGGGACTCAGAAATTGTGATAAAGAAGAGAAACGGAAAATATGTCATCAAAATGAGGAATTGGAACATCTCACATGCTCTGTTAGGGGATTGATGGGAGAGTTCCCCTTTAATCCCACATTTCATTATTTCCCCTGATCCCAGAATTCTAGTGATGATGAACTAGTTAATATATCCACCATCATGGTCAAACCATATCAATAAGAAGAAAACTTCTATAGAATAGATATAAGACCGGATTCATCAATAATTTAATGGGATATGTAAGAGGTTAATCATGTCAAAACTACCCTAAAGCGTGATGACCCAATTACCACCCCGGGATGGATAGAGCCTATAATCTGCTATCTCTGGGATGGGGATCTCCTGATAGATTATGCTGGAAGTTAACCGATTTGACACCATGCAGCGAAATTCACTCAACATAATGTTCCAAATGACCAGAAAGTACTCTACAAGAGATGATTTGACGGATTTGACCTCATGTGCGTAGTCAAAGAAGAGGCTCTCACCTTTAGTGGTGAAGTCAATGCAGGATCCTATGACGCCCATCAATATGGATCCAAGATTTCCCACTAGATCATGTGGTTGGGATATTATTAGAAAACTATGATATATGAATTTCTGTAATTCCCTATGAAATTTAATGTGATAAAGATTCAAAAAATATTCATCCATCATACCCCATAATTTCTACATGCAACTAAATATTCCTGGCCACATTCCATTTTGGGGATAGATGTTGTGGGGCCATATCCCCTGACCACCGTTAATCAGCTCAATTACATCATTATTACTACCAACTTCTATTTCAAATTGGATTATGAAATACCACTCAAGGATGTCGGGAAGATGAATTTAATCAACTTTTTGAAGTCCCATATCACCACGGAGATCGGAGTCCTATACAAAATATTGATGGAAAACAACAATGACTTCTATTCCACATAGTTTAATATGATTTATTAGAATTGAAACATTTTGCCAATATCTCTTCCCACTATCATGTAGTAGAAAAATAAAATATATAGAACTTTAATAAGCCTTTATTGAATATACTCTAGAATAGGGAGAAGAAGGATAATAAGTCATGTCTAGAAAAACCCATCCATTATTTATGGGTCTACCATACTACCAAGCATACTTCTACACATGGAACAAAGTACTCATTAGTGTAAGATACCATGGAAGTGTCACTCATAGAAGTCTAGTTTCACTCACTCTTAATAGCGATTTGTGGATAACATTATGATGATGAACAATCACAATGTTAGCTGGACTAGTTAGACTTGTAAGATGAGAGGATGTTGGGCACTCTACACAACCTTGAAATTCTCCAGAATTGGATTTCATGAACCTTTAATTAAAATGTTCACCTACATTAATTCCATCAAATAGAACTGTTGTTGTCCTCTAGAACCCCAATTATATTAAGGATGAAGCCCCCAAAATTGGAACACAAATGGGATGGACCGTACATCATACATAAGGTCTATCATTGTGGATCCTATTCACTAGCCACCATGGAAGGGGAGTGTGTCACACCACCAATCAATGTGAGATTTATCAGGAAATACATTTCATAGATTTCATAAATAGGGAATCCACATCATTGTATGTCCCATCATTCATCCTCAGTACATTATATTAAATATCATGGAATATCTCATCTCATCCATAGGATGTTAAATTGTATTTCCTATATCATCTTGACTTCATGGTGTTAAAATGTATAGAGCACATCATATCCATAGGATTTTAAACTCCACAGTTATTCTAGAATTGTGTATGGGATTATTCCTTTCATCAAAGGATATGTAGTGAAACCCATACATTTATTCATGGGCTCAGACATATGATCATTTTTTATTTTATGTAGGTATATCCAATATCCTTACCGCATGACGTACATCTACATGGATCCATTTATTCCCCTTTTACAATGGGTGACCCAATGTTTTTACCCCATTACATAAAACTCTGTGGATCTGTGATGTCTATATCCATTAAGGTCGAGTCACCTACATCCTTTTTGTATGATGTCAAACTACATGGTCCTTTTAGTACTATGTATGGATTGATTATCATTTCTAATGATATACCTATGGATGATTTGATCATATAATTTGGTCTAGTTACTACATGATACAGTATTACCTAGTTGTACCCTCATCTATATCTACATTGTAGGGTGACCTAGTTTGTTCCTTGTTTCTCACACCGAGCATTGATCACGTGACCTTTGGAATTGAGATAGGGAGTTACCCTCACAAGAAAGGAATAATTTAAAAAAATAGGAACATTACAGCCGAGAATGGAATACCATAAAAGGAATTACATGACTCATCTCCACATGAAGATAAATTCTATAGTCTATATCCTTGTCGCATGAAATTAAAATAAATAGTTCTCCATGAACTATGTTTTATTTGATTCTCATACTCATGAGATATGTAGTGACATCCAGACATCCAATGTTAAGCCCAACTACAATGTCCCCACCAATCAACATTGGTCTACCTTAATCATTGCTGTATGATGTTAAACATCATGGAATATCAAGATGTATGTGTGGCTTGATTATCATCATCGTGAGAGACATAGGGATTCCTGGATCTCAAATCTCATGTCCATATACAATAGTTAATGGAAATAATTCCCACCTCTATGTATGCTTTAGACCCACGTATAGTATTTCCCATTCCATAACTACATGTGGCTGGATTATCATCCTTACGATATACATAGTGGCACCCATGCCTCCATCTTTTGGCATGGCAACAACATCTCTACATTTCCACATCTGTTCCCAAATCCTTATGGAATGACATTACACTATATGGAAGTATATCCTTAATGTATGATGATAAATTGCATGTAAGTGTGTCCATACAACATGATGTTAAATTGAACAGAATAACATCTGTACCGAATGATGATAAACTACACAGAAAATTTACATTCAACACAAAATTATAGTATACAGAACAATCTCCCCATTACATGTCAACAAATTGTGCAGATCATCTCCCATTTTTCATTCCATATCAAGGGTCCACAAGAGGCTTACCATGGTCATCCAATTTATGGGGTTCTCCCATCATCTTTTGAAATATCATCAAATCCCTATACCACACTTCATGTCATGTGAATCTCATGTTTTCGTAACCATACATGTTCCTCGTAAAGGGTATTTGACTTCAAGGGACCATTCGAATCTATGAATACATACCCATGGTTGTTACATATAAGCATATTTCCATCAAACAATTGTTTTAACTTGAAAAAGGAAATTCTAATTTTCATGAACCCTGACACTATTGTAACAACACTAAAAACCTCAATGTGTCTGAACTATTCTTGGAATCTCCTTCCCATTTCATTTCTCATGATTCGAGGAATTTTAGCTCTGATATACATCTTTACAACACCTGTTTAGAAGGATATTGGAGTACTCTTCACCCTAGATAACAGAATTAGTGTCTTGGGTATCAACCTCCATATTAGGCCTAGTTGAGTCATGACACTAAACCATTTATACTTTGGTCTAATATGATGGACCTAAAACTCTAGAACTAAATGGTATGAATCGATGGACCTTCAATTTCTAATTAAATATACATAATACTTGTCTATCTAAAAACCTAAAAATGGAGACCGGAGAAAAAATATGAACCACTTCTACCTAAAATCCTAATTCTCAGATATTTGGAAGAAATTAGGGTGTAAACATATATGGATTTTACATCATATGGACTATTTTTATCCCCAGTAAAATCCATGATATGATTTTTGAACCCACTCGATGAAGGAAAAGAGAGAGCAATGTTATATATATATATATATCTCGCAATGAGAACATGTTTTTTAGGTCAAAGAATGTATGCTAGTGTACTTTAACCCTCTATATATTTTAATCCTCCCGAAAATCACATATTATGATCTAGAGTTTTTTGAATCACTATAATATTCAATGGCCTTTATAAAGGATATCCTATTTCCGAGACCCCTTTCATTAATATTCATGCATTCCCATGGCTCGTGCATATTTTCCTATGTCCATCAAACAAATGAACTTCTATGGAAGAAGAACATTCCAATCCTCTTTAGCATTGGAATCATCGTGGAAGAACTCAACACATCAGCATGTATGAACCACTCCCTATATGATTTTCCAATATTATTCACCTAACTTGAGAACTTAGAGATTTAATTTATAATCCTTGTACCAATCTATCCAAGAATATATGATATACTCTACATTACGTCCCCATGTTTTGTGCTATTTATAAGTCTTGAATGCGTCTCAATATTCTAGAACCATTGGTATCCCACACACTGTGATGTGAAGCCACACGTTTTAGGGCTTGAGCTTCAGATTAAGAGATAAATTTCCCAAGGGTTCTATAATTCTTCTTGTATAGCCTCTTTTTTGTTCCCAAATTCATCATTTGGACATTTTATTCATTGAAATTATTTCATATCTCATGGAATGATGTTTATATAATCATTATCCTTTCATGTTATTGATGAATAATGACCTTAAACCTCCATCTAGAGGATTCTCTTCCATGTCAAAAAGGAGTTACAACCCTTCTGAGAATTCGAAACATAATGGAAGAACCTATAATTTTAGAATATCTTAGGAAAAACCCAACATGTATGAACCATACCATATCCAAAAACTAGGGCTTTAGGGTTATAATTTACATCATCCATACTACAACTACCTAGGTGGGCCGAGTATCCCTAGAATTTCAATATCACCAATATTACCTCCATAAATTTGTCATATCCATTAGAAAGGATATCTGGATTCAAGATACCATTCACATGACTATGAATACATGCCAATGGCTCATACATATGCACATACATCCATAAACCAATTGCGTCTCTCACCAAAAGGTCGTTCTGATCATTATGAGTCGTAACAACACCACAATAGAACCCATCACTCAAAACTATTTTAGGACATTACTGGCATGTCTGAAACATATCACATAATAGATCATGAACTAATATAATAGAGGGTCCGAGATAAAATACCATAAACAAAATCATTAGATTATCCAATCATATGGACCCTAAACTAAATCAATAGAAGGTCCGAGATAAAATACCCCAAACTAAAGGAGCATAATTTTAGATCCAAAATGCCATAAAATAAATCAAAATAGTATCCAAAGTAAAATAAAATAATCTAATGTGGTATAGGATCTATGCATAAAGGCCATAACTAAAGAAACATAACGCCCGAGCTAAGAGTCTCTAAACTAATGAAATATAACTCTGAAGGTAAAAGACCCTAAATTAATTCAAATCTGAAACCCGATATATGAGATATTATAAGTTTATCCATATGGTGATACAAGCATAAATATTTTCTCAAAAAGCCTCTCTGATTTGGAATGTAATGGATCACTCATTCATCGGGATACATCATATAATCATTGATCCCGATATAGATCAAGTGATATCATGATAGTTGGAAAATATCACCAATATATAATCTCATGTGGGTGGGAATTCATGAGCCTCTCTAAAATTGAATCTATTAGAATTACATCATTCAATTACACGATGTCAGTTAAAATGGGATGGGAATAATTGATATTTCATATAATATCAATCCAACATGGATTCACACACATCATGAATAGAAGGAAACTGAACAATATTGTATAATGATCTGAAAATTCATCCATTCACCATATAAAAAATAGGGTAATATCTACATTGAAGATTCCCTACAAGGCTTCATGAAAATTAAATAAGTGTAGTGATAAGTTTATTCATTATAAAACATTTCAAGCAGTGCTAGGAATATTAGAATGAGTATTGTGATAAGCATCAATTAAGCATTGGAGTGATTCTTTCCCTGCCACTTCCACTTATTCCCCAAGATAGAGAGTTTTATCCTAAGATGTAAACACTTCAACCATACTAAGAGAAATTTCCTATGAGGTTGATGATGATGACAGGTTGGACCTGAAATAAGAAATCATATCCTCATGTCTCCATACCTATTTCATTCTGGAATCTATCTATGCAGGTAGTTATGATATCAATTGACATCAAAACTCCAATTCCTCAATCATCTAAATCATTTTATTAACACGGGAAGCCTCACTAACTAGATTATGGTGATATTTTTCATTCGTGTCGAAGAATTTTAAATCCACGAAGATTTTCAACATGATCTCATACAAAGGATGTCAATCGTAGCCATCTTTTTCTAGGTCATGTAATAACGAGTGAATACATTCCCATTTCTCATAAAGTACATATAAGGGTGTCCTAGTAATCCATGTGGGAACTCATTCCCAGATCATTTAATGAAGTGACTGAGCCTCTGTAACTAATGGTGTAGACATGATAGAAGGAAAATTGGTTAGTTGTATTAATGATGAAATAGGAGAATAATCCTCATGTTCCCTTCCCTCAATAAACTCACCACTAGAGCAAGTTTTTAAGGATAAACATTCTTGATGGAATCTATTTCACAATATGAGTGGTCATCCCTCGAATGAGGTATCATTCATGAAAACTAACCCTTAATTTTTTTAATTCCATCGACACCACAAATAATGGTGTTTGTGACACAAGAGGCATTTCCACATGACAGACTAGCTTACCAAACACATCATCAGGATAAGTTTTTATCAAATAATGGGTATAATCCTATGTAATATATGTGGAATAATCAGTAGGTATAATCATAATATCAACCCCAATGTCTTCACATGACTATATCCTCCAGAATTGACAAATTATTCCAGGATTTCTTTCTCCCCAGACACTAAAAATTTTAATGGGAGAAACTCTCTAAACGTATCCAAACTAGATATAAAATCTATATAATGTAAAGGGATCGTAGATGACCCACTTGTCTACCATGTTTCTAAGGTCCCCATCCTGATGGGAGGTCATATATGTTCTTTCATCAATATATCTATTTCCACCATCAACAATTAGACAATCAGGTGTATAAAATGTTGGTAAGCCTAAACAACCAGGCTGACACCGTGCACCTTTGATATCAGAAGGGCTAAGGGACATAACCTCAAGCCCATAAATATATATTAATATTAGATAGTATATAGCGTCCATGATCCTAGAGGAATTTTAGTAATCCTAAAAATGTAAGTGATCCCCTATCCATCCAAATAGTAATAGTAGTGGACCACTAATATGGTATGGGGTATTATAATGTTGAATGTGACCAAGGATGTGAAAAAAATGCAAGGACTATTAGTATAATCCTATGACGCCACCCTTCCGTATGTCATGCTCCCTTTAATAGTGTGTTATCATGAATTCATAATCTTGTGTCCCCATCTATTAAAATCCACCCATTCAAAAATATAGCTAGTAATCCTTCCAAAATAATGAATAAATAATGTTATGGGTTCATCTGATACCCCATGATGTGTAATCCCCAGCTTCCAAGATGCACCAACAAGACCCATTAATGGCACTGACATGCTGGGAGGGGAACCTATGAGGGTGAACAGTGAGTTGACCTGGCTCAAATAATACATATTATGATATTTATCCAGACCTTGAAAAAGATTCGAGTGTGAATTGTATTCTCATTTTTCATGATATTCTATAAAATAATAATCATTTTCCACTCCAAAACTGGTTTCTATTAGTGTTCATACCATATATCCTCCTTGGGGATAAATTCATTATACATTTCCCCAAGTGGATGAATTCTTCCCTCCTCATAAATATCACATAGGTTTATTCATAAATCACCATGGGACAATTAAAATTTATTAGTACCAGCTCACCAAAAATTAATCATATCTTGAAGGAGGTCATTTAATAAATAGATGATTAATTGAATGATATATAGCAATTCATGAAGGTGACCCCTATATAAGTCATTATAAACCATTGTGCTGCATTCGCTGACCCAAAAGGTCTACAACCACTCATAAAATAAATTACTTCCAGGATAGAGAAACCATTTTGAATTCCATATGACTTGAAAAATTCCTATAGATGAAAAAAATATTAGAATAGCTCTGAGAAATTGGTTGATGGGTGAAATCATTGTCATCCAAAACCATCAAAGAGTTTTCCAACAAATATGATAAACACTTAGACCGAGATGCTGGCTATCCACAATAATACTTTTTTGAATAGAGTAAAGGGAAAAAAATCCCAGTGGGATGGATGATTGAAATCCAAAGGAGGGATGGTATTAGCTTCATGTAAATTAATCCCATACAAAGGGAGCTGATGAGTCAAAGGGTAGTCCCAAAGTATTTGTGTGTGGAATCCCTTTATACTCACATTATTAGATTGTATGTGATATCATGGATCATTATTAAGATTCCTGGATAACATGTCCATATGATTATCAAGAGTTTATGAACATTGATGATAACTATAATCCATCTGAAAATAAATATGTGGCACATCTTAGAAAAATAAAATCTTGTCAAAAATAAAAAAATATTGACGCATGATTGTTCAAGAAGCATCATGGTCATTATGTGACTCTGTATGGGAGTCAAAAAAAATAAGTATTTCATGGATTTCATGTCCTCTAGAGGACTCACATATTGCTTTACCCATTTAATGTGTCACACGAACTGCATGACCCCCTCCTATAGAAAATAGTCCACTTGACCTGAACATGGTCTTGTGAGTTACCAAGGACCCAGTGATCAATCCTCCAAATACAATGAAACTCTCAAGAAAAAAAATTCTATCATGGAAAAAGTCCAAAATATTACTGAATTACAGTTTTAAACTGGGTCAGATGGATGACATTGTAAGAAATAGCCATCAAAAACAGTTCTGGAAGGATAGACTCATATAAAAGACATGCAAATAGGACTCACTCTCAGGGTTCACGACATGGTCTTGTGATGAAGATAATGGTGAGGGTTCTATGGAGAAGAGTTTTCTAGTGGAATAAATTACTCTCCACCCCCAACCCCCTATAAATATGACATTTTACATGATACCAAATGATATATGGTAGAAAAATTGTCACCTAGTAGACAAAATGTCACCCGAAGCACTGGTTCACAACACTATCTAGGAATCTGGAAACAATTTTCATTCCTACAAATTGATTCTTCGTCCCCAATGATATCACTCAAGAGGGGGACATTTGGTGAAACCTATAAAATGAGAATTAAAAAAACCAAAACGTATGAAACACCTTAATATGGATATTACCTTCCCCATCAATGAAAAGTAAATTGAGGATGGCCGAGAATCATTTATAGCATGATCCTATAAGGGACCCATGATTTCATGACCATTTTAAGTTCACAAGATGGATCAATTCATAATATATAACCCACATAATGTTCTGTAGATCCCCCTCTGATGAACCTTCCTACACTTTCAAAGGCCCTCCAAGCAACTAGGGTTCCTAGTGAATATCAAATTCACAACCCTAGACTACATGGTTTACCATTTAAAATTCACTGAAAAATCCTCCAATATAATTTAAAAATAATTATTTATAATACCCAAAGTTAGAGACCCCCAGTTTTCATAAAGATCATGCACCATATCACTAATGGGAAAGATAAATTTTCATGATAATATCAATGAAAACAAGATAGATCCCACAAATATTATAGGATCAAACAATGGAGATAAATGGGAGGAGGAAAGAGGTGTTTACATTCACTAATGGATAGGTGACATGCCCCTGAGGATCCATAGGACATCGTGACTCCCAGATGACATGACCAACACACCTCATGGATGCCTATAGGCTAGTTAGTCTCACCACATTGAAGTCCTAAGGTATGTCCAGGATAATCCATGACACTCTATGGACAATTGGATTGATTTTTCCAATCAAATTCTTGTGAACCCCCATGTGGAACTAATTGATCATGTGACACATCCCCATAAAATAGGGTAATTTTCAAATAAATTACTCATGAAATTTCACATGACTCCCACCATTTTTAAAATAAAACAATATAAATAACATATGTTGGAGGAGTAAGGTACATGAGGTCATAAAATCCTTTTGAATTTCCAGTTAAGTGAGCTGCACGGTCCTGCGAGACCCCCATACAAGTCATCCTTATCTCACTGAATGAACTATACAAGTCACGAAGCATCTCGCAAACACCTTTCAATATGCACTAGGATATTGTGAAGGCCCTTGGACATGTCAAATTAATAATAATTAAATTCTTTGACAAATAATTATGATCACATGAGTCCACATTAAAATGATATAATACAATTAAAGGAGCCTTGAAAATAGGGGTTCACAAGTTCTAAAAATCAGCAAACACCATTAGATCAGTCAATGCCAAATACTTTCATATCTGCATGATTCTAGGTCCCATTACTGACTCCAGCAAGGACTCATGATAGATACTCCACACGCAACACTAGAAAACTGGGGAGGATATGGATATTACATACCCAATACAACATTAAGAATGGTTGAGCTTTGAGACTATATACTCTTGTACTCTGTATAATTCGACTCTCAAAATTTATAGTTTTCTCGGAGCAACCGATCACCCGATGAGAAATTTTCTATTAGTTACTAAAATTGTGGAAATATAGATCAATAATTTTCCACACATAGGTGCTTCACGTTATTATTAATATATCACATGGAGAAATTCTAGAAATACAAGAAAAGAACATATCACATGTCTTCCAGATGACGTGAAAGTAAAATGAAATGGTAATGAATATAATAAGGCCTTAGTAATGAAAGGTTTATAATAGAGATTAAAAGTGGATGATTTAAGTGAAATACATGCTCACTGGATCTCATGTGCTCTATGTGAGTCACCTAAATACAGATGATTTCCCCAGGACATGTCACTTAGATCTCATGACACATCTCTAGAATGCTATCTGGACATGCGAAATCTCTCAATCATGTCATAGATCGATACACGATCCCCCCCATGGATTCCACTTTGGTCTCATGAAACCCTCTAGTTCTAGAATCTAAGACATACGATGTCCTTCAAGTACACTTGCTGACACATATAATAACATTCACTCATATCAATCTAGTATCGCTGAATCATCAGGATATGACAACCAAATTCATGTGGAACCCTCTCATTATGTCATTGAAGAATCATGAAACCCTATAGACATTCCAACCAAGATCTAATATGGCCTTTGGTGGACCCATCTAGATCTTATGATGTCCCTCAATCATGTCGGGTGGGTCATTCGACACCCTCTAGACAAGAAATCCTGGCAAAAGGGAAACCTATGACTTGATAACATTATATATCTTCAGCATGTAAGCCCTAGTCAATAAGGAATCCTAAGTGTGTAATAACTAATATAAATGTTACTACAACAACTCAGTCATCTCCCATATTCAGGATACATAGGCTACCTCTCCCCATAGATCGATCTCCCTATTGATCATTAAGGGAAATCTCAACATTTATGTCCCTTATCTGAGGTAGAGGAATTGATCATTTTTTGAAAATTGTTTCTCAAAATGAGCCTGGATAACAAGGTATTAGGGAATTATACTAATCATAACACATGTACTATAAACCTATATTATTTTATAGGGAATCCTCAGTGTGTAATCCTTTATATAAACTGAACAATGATGAATCTAATTTATTGCATAACCAGGATACAAAGGACATATCCTATTGACCAGAGATCAAATATTTGGTATCTTAGTACCCACTAATATGTCCTCTCTATAAGTTGTTATACATCATAGTTTTTATGAACTATGATTGTTTTGATTTTTTAAATAAACAGGATACATATGATGCCTCAAAATGGCTCAATCCCCTCTTGGAAATATTAACTGTCACCTTATATGGTATCATGTTCTGAAGAACATTGTTATATGGAATTATCATTTTAGAATCCCCCAGTTACTATAAAATGATGTAGAACCTCTGATACATGTACATGGATTCACTAAATATGCCTCAATCATTATTACATAAAAGAAAATTAAATTATAATCGTTTTGTTAGGGTAACTGGTCACATATCGAGGTTAGGAAGAGGTTAATGAAAGTGTATTATACCTATGAGAGAGTCCTGGAGTAGGAATCAATTCCACCCCACCAATAGGGTTTGATGAGCCTGACCTCCAATCATCTCAAACAACACAAGTCCCCAAGAGTTGTTGGGCCTGAAACCCCAGATGAACACCGACATTTGGAAAGTAGGTTTGTACCCATCTTTAGATGGGGGAACCATTGGGAGTTTTTCGGAAAAATAAAAATGGAAACAGAAAATGAATCCCATTCCACTCCATAAAAACACAAAAAACAATCATCCAATTCTAGTACTTGAGGTTAGATAGGAATTATTGTAGCACATAATCAAATATGGTTCTATCCCAAGGACATCTATGCATATAGAAAGATAACACATGGGTTATCATTACACATAACATCATATGAATATCACTTATCATGTTCTACTACTCCATATATTGGAATAACATATTTTAATACCTTTTGTCGAACTATTTTATATCATGTAATAAAATATATCCACCTTCTCAGGACAATTTTCCATATTACAGAATAACATATATCCATTCCCATATGTAATATTATACCATGAATTGGAATATCACATATAATCATATAAGATGATAATAGAAAGGGAGAACTATCAAGGATCCATATAGAACAATGTGGTTAGTGATTACCATCTCTCGCAGTAACTAAATCAAATCCTAACATATAATTTCTAGCTCACAAGGACTCATTTTTTTATTATGATTCCCTTTCATAACTTGTGAAATCAATATGAATAAATAAATCCACATCCAACATCAATGTTTGTAATTTCCAAATTAATGAGAACATTAAACCCACCAAATGGTCTCATTATATAAAATTTCAATCCAATGTTATTTTCCACTCCATTATTTGATTGATTCATCATTTTAACCTTTTAAATATTCAATTCAGTATTTCTCATACAATTATTCTTTTTGATAGAATATAAAATATATTCCTAAATGAATGGGGGATGTTCTCTAGGAAACTGCTTTACCTTATCTCCCAGCAATACCTCAGTTTCATAAATGATTTTTTTTATTTTAGTAGCTACATGACACTTAAAACACATAATGTGTTTCCAATTTATCTCATATACATAATTAAATTCCTAAAATTTATTTATTTTTTTATAAAATGGTGATAATTTACTAGAATAACTATCCAATTAAAACAGAATTCTTGATGTGTTTAACAATATATAAATCAACATATTATCAACTGTAAAGACCCGTAAAATTCAAGGGAAATTTTTATTTTATTTTCTTTAGAATTTTACAAGAGCGTGGTTTCAGACGGCACCTGATTCCGAGGCCCGGAGTGCCCGGAATTAATTTCCGAAGTTGCCTCGGGTACGTTCAGTGAATGAACGAGCGGGAATTCCTAACATTTTATCCGGTGCTCGGAATTGAAATCCGAGGGCACCGATGAACTCGCAGCGCCGATTTTCGCTTAAAGAGACCTTTTCGGAAGTTGCGTTTGTTGCGGGTTGAAAGTTAGTTTTTGGGTTTTTAGTTTAAGTTAAATAAATTTTGTGAAATACAAAATTTATTTAAATTTGTGGGTTAACTTCTCCCAAAGGAAGTTAGGGGTGGGACCCACACCCACTTAACCTCCTTTGAGAGGATTAAGTGTGGTGGGGCCCACACGAACCCTAAACTTTTCAAGTTCCCTAACTCCCCTCTCTCCCTCTTAAAGTCTTGTCAACTTAACTTCTATTTAATTATATAACTCATGTATATTAAATAAGTGAGTTTAATTTTTTGGAGTTATCCATTTTGAATTTAAAACCATTGAAATTCTTTGTTAAGTTTGTGATTAAATTAAGCTCTTCTCTCTTTTTGTTGGGTTAGAACTCTTTAGCCAACTTGAGAGTTTTTGAGACCTCCTCCTCCTTCTTCTTCAACTTGATGAAGAACGCTCAACTTGACGAAGAACGCTCAAGTTCTAACGAAGAACGCCGTTCGGCTCTTCTTCGTCTTTCGTGTCAACGAGAGGGAACGCCGCTTCCTCCTCGGACTCCCTTCGTCGACTTAAGAAGTTTCACCAACGACGTATCTCTTCGGGCGTATCTCTTTGTCATCGGATTTGACGAACGACGACCGCGACCCCCCGACCTCCGCGACGTTGTCTTCCGCGGGACGTTGTCAAATCTTCGAACCTATACCCGAGGTAGGGGTTGTTGATTCTTGTTTATTTATTTTATTCTTTCTCGTGGTTCGCATGACTAACGTGAGGATTGAATATTTAAGTTGTGTTTTAACGTGAGGGGGCCGGACCGCATGAACACGGCCGAACCCCCTCCTTCGTTCTTGGTGTTTATTTTTGCGGATGAATCAAGGTGGCGTGGTGCCGTCGCACCATGCGGATATTCGCCCAATTCTTATTACGCGACACCGTCACGCCGCGCCATGGAAAAAACATCAAGAACGCAACTCCGTCGCGCCGCGTTGAAGAAATCAAGGTGCGGCGGAGGGGCGCGGTGCCGTCACACCGCGCCGAACGAGGAACACCGCGGCCGGTTCCGGTCCCGTTGGAGAAAACCGGCCGGCCAGCTGGCCGGCCAGATGGTATTTTTCCGGGGGAAATTAATCCCCCGGCCAGCAATTAAAACCCCCCTCATAAAGAGGGGGTCGATTTCCTTGAGGGGGGGGGCAGGAGGCCCCCCGGTTTCCTTCAAGCCGGCCCCCATGTGGGGGTTGTTCTTCACAAGGCGTGGCATTATGCCGCGCCGCCGCCTCCAAGAAAGCGGGGGCTTTGCCCCCTGCGCTGCCTCCGTGCGGCGCCAGGCCGCCGCGGCCGCCGCGCCGCCGCACCGCCGGCCGACCGGCCGGCCGGGCCGGGTCGAAACCAGGTCGGGTCGGACCCGGATCGGGTCGGACCCGGATCGGGTCGGACCCGGTTCGGGTCGACCCGGTTCGGGCCGCCCCAGGGGGGGTCGGGCCAGGTCGGCCCGGACCCGTACCCCCCATTTCGAATCAGTTTCGGTCTTTTGGCCATAACACGAGCCTCGGACGTCCGATTGACGAACCGTCTGCGGCAACGCGATCCTTGGATCGAGACGGTCGTTTCGGTATATCGCACTCAAGGTTTCGGATTACTTTGAATACGGCCGGGATGATTCGTTCACGAAACCAACCGGGCCTTCGGAGCGGAAACGCTCATATCTTGAGCTACGGACGTCCGATTGACGTGCCGTCAGCCGTGTTGTGTTCCTCTTAGTGGGAAGGATCTTTTGGCATACTCCGCTCGAGGTTTGGACGCAGGTGGAGTACGTTCAGGTTGGTTTTTCCTTAAAAACCAACCGGGCCCCGGGGACGAAAATGCCAATAACTCTCAGACTGGGTGTTCGATCGACGCGCCGTCTGTTGCGTTGAGTTCCTGTTGACGATACAGAACTTTTGGATACATCAACTCTGGACTTTGTGTCAGTTGATGTATCAGCCTCTCGGCTCGTGGAGCGGATCCTCCGAACGAGCTTGCTGTGTGCGGGAACCCTAGTGCTGGCTGCGACGGTTACTGTGACTGCTACTGCTACTACTGCTACTGTGACTGCGACGACGACAGTACAGAGATCCTGTGTGGATTTGACGACGACGACTACAACACTCAGCGATCCTACATGGGTCAGTGCTACAGGTCCTGTGTGGGCCCAATCTTGTTTGGGTCTGATCCTGTGTGGGTCCTTGCGCTCAGCGGTCCTGTGTGAACCAGTGCCTACAGATCCTGTGTGGGCCCGATCCTGTGTGGGTCTTTGCGGGGGTTAGTTACCTATCGATCCTTCGTGGGTCCGACGACTTAGATGGATCAGAGATCATCTTTATCGTCCTTTGAAGAAGTATACATGTGTGAGCTGATTCTGTTGCTTTCCTGTGTGGATTGTGTTGTGCAATCCTGTGTGGATTACGTTTTGCTTTCCTGTGTGGAATACGTTTACTTTCCTGTGTGGACTGAGTTGTACTTGGGCTCGGAGGTTGGAGCGTATTTGAATTTGACGACTTAGGTATATGTATGGGCATATACCAAAGCAGTGTTGGTTGTTACTTCGTGTTTGTACCTTTCTTCGTGGTTTATCCTTTGTGGATTTGAGAGACCTTCAGGGGTCTCGGGGTCCCTACTGAGTAGCTTATACTCACCCCTGCATGGGCTTTGCCCGCACTACGTTGTGTTGGTTGCAGACGACGGATAGCGTTGATCTTAGCTGAGGCTTGCAGAGCGGGACAGTACCCGGTGGTGGGCCACTGGGCGGGACGTGCACGGAGCGGACGGCGGGACCCGTGGAGCAGAGGAGCTATCTGTACCCACCCTTCAGGTGGGATTTCCAGTGGATAGCTCCGTGTAGCGGCTTTTACTTTTCAGTTGCTGTTTTCCCTTTCGAGTTGTACTTTACTTTCAGTTTGGGTTTGTATACTGGCCCATTTACTTTTCCTCACTTTCAGTTGTACTCTGATTTTGTTTAGTGTTTACTTTCCGCTTGCTTACTCTGTGGTGTTTGTTTACTTTTCAAAGGCAATGCCTTCCCTTTTTACCGGGATTTACGCCTTGGTGCTAGTCGCCAGCCCCTGGCCTATGGAAGGCGGGCTTGGGGTAGTCACGGCACGGACCCCGAGGGCGGGTCGTGACAAATTGGTATCAGAGGAGTTCGGTTCTACCGCGAACTCTGATCTTTTCTATGTGAAACAATAATGTTTTGCATATTGAGTGTGGTTATCAGTCCAGGGAGTCCAGTGTTGGTGCGGCGGCCGACGTATCCGTACACCAGGACCCTGACTTCTGATTTCCGACTTAATGCACGAAAACATTGATTGCGTGTGTGTTTCAATGTTTTCTTTGTGATTACTTATATCAGCTCACCAGGTATACTGTTCTGACCGTGGCGCACCTGTTTCCTTTTCAGGATGGCCCCACGACGGCAGCCAGCTAGGGTTCCGAGAGTCGAGCGTGACGACAGCCCACCGAGCGACGAGGCCTCGGTGCAGGGCCCTTTGTCAGCAGTGGCACCGGCGGTAGCTCTACCCGCCGAGCCCCCGATGCTTCCAGTAGCAGCCGCTGACGATGCACGTCGCCTCAGCGCACTGCATGAGTTTCAGCGCCAGCGACCGCCCAGGTTTCGCGGGGAGATGGATCCCCAGGCAGCAGAGGACTGGCTGGAGGCAGTGGTCCGAGTATTTAGGATAGTGAGGACACCAGCAGACCTCATGGTGATCCTCGCTGCGAGCCTACTACACGCAGAAGCAGGACGATGGTGGAGTTTGATGCTCCAGGTGCACGATGAGGCATCTCTACTTTGGACGGACTTTGAGAGCCTCTTCCGCTCGGAGTTCGTCCCAGCCACCCTTCGTGCGGTGCGTATCCAGGAGCTTCTACAGCTGCGGCAGGGCAGCATGACGGTCCTCTCAGTACTCGACGAGATTTACTGATCTCTCGCGCTACTCGACCGACATGGTACGGGACCCATTCTTCCGGGCCCGGACCTTCGAGCAGGGTCTGAGACACGATATCAGGGAATCGCTGATCTCCCTCAGCATACCGACTCAGAGAGGAGTACTGGAGTGGGCCCTTCTGATCGAGAGCTTCCTTGCTGAGTCTACACCAGCACAGAGACCCACCGCAGGGCGGCACGTGGCAGAGTCATCTGCAGTAGGGAGTCGACGGATGACTCAGGGGTCCAGGCAGACCAGACCTTCGGGCAGACGACCTCAGGACACTGGCTCAGCAGTGCGGGGCACACAGCGCGGAGCCAGTATTTTGAGAGGCAGACCGTGCTACTCGTGCGGTGGGCAGGGCCACATGGCTCGTGACTGCCCAACCCGCCGTGCCGAGGAGCAGCATACGGTTGAGGGACCACCGAGGCAGAGGCAGAGGGTCGACCGTGGCGGTCCGCAGGGAGGAGGCGGACGAGGTAGAGGAGCTGGACGAGCAGCCGGTGGTGGGAGACGCTTTGAGGTTCTGCCACCACCACCACCAGGAGGTCCACCCCGACCACAGAGAGCTGGCGGGCAGAGACAGGCACAGCTCCATGTAGCAGAGTCCTACAACCACGGCGCACTCGAGATGATTCGAGGTACTATCTGTGTCTATTCCACCCTTGCTGTAGTTCTTATAGACACAGGAGCGAGTCACTCTTTCATAGACACTACCCTTGTTCGGAGCTCGGAGATTCTGACAGAGCCGTTGGCTCGATCCTTACGGCTAGAGACTCCTACGGGAGCAGACTCGACGATTACGCACTGGTGCCGGCAGTGTGAGCTTACTCTAGGAGGCGAGAGCTTCGGATGGGATCTTCTTGTAGCAGCGTCGAGGCCTTACGACGTCATCTTGGGCATGGATTGTCTACCTACGGTCCGTGCACGGATTGACTGTTTTAGGCGCAAGGTGCGATGTGTACGCACCGACGGGAGCAGGTTCACCTTCACCGGCGAGAAGGGAGCCTTAGCAGCACATGATGGACTTCCGAGGAGGAGAGGTCAGCCCATCACTCATTAGTTGGCTAGCCTTATCCTTGGAACAGTTGACGTGCGGAGTCCTGTTTTTCCTGCAGTGGTGGATCAGTTTGCAGACGTTTTTCCCGATGACGTTCCAGGGCTACCTCCTCGTAGAGAGGTAGACTTTTATATTGACTTGTACCCCGGGACAGCCCCGATATCCACTCCAGCATATCGGATGGCCCCCGCCGAGCTTCGAGAGCTACGAGTACAGTTGGAGGACTTGCAGGGCAAGGGGTTCATCCGACCCAGTGTTTCACATTGGGCTTCCCCGATTTTGTTCACCAAGAAGGCGGACGGGAGCTTGCGTCTTTGTGTTGACTATCGTCGCCTGAACCAGGTGACAGTGAGGAACAAGTATCCGCTACCGAGGATTGATGACCTCTTTGATCAGCTCAAGGGAGCACGGTGGTTCTCGAAGATAGACCTCAGGTCAGGCTATCATCAGCTCAGAGTCAGAGACGAGGATGTGCAGAAGACAGCTTTCAGATGTCGGTATGGCCACTATGAGTTCTTGGTTATGCCTTTCGGTGTAACCAATGCTCCAGCAGTGTTCATGGCTCTTATGAACAGGATATTTCAGCCATACCTCGATCGGTTTGTCGTGGTTTTCATCTATGACATTCTGATTTACTCTACGACAGAGGAGGAGCACGCCTATCACTTGCGAGTTGTACTAGACACATTCTGAGAGAACCAGCTTTATGGTAAGCTCTCGAAGTGCCAGTTCTGGATACATGAGGTCCACTTCTTGGGACACGTTATCTCTGAGGCGGGAGTTGCAGTGGATCCCGCGAAGATTGAGGCTGTGTTAGCTTGGGAGCCACCCAGGAGCGTGACTGAGGTTCGGAGTTTCTTGGGACTAGCTGGATACTATCGGAGATTCGTGCCAGACTTCTCTAGAGTTGTGGCCTCACTCACAGCTTTGACGAAGAAGGGGAAACCCTTCATATGGTCAGACAGATGTCAGCAGAGCATCCAGGAGCTGAGACAGAGATTGACCTGTGCACCTATCTAGAGGTTGCCTGAGGAGGGAGTAGGGTATGTAGTTTACTGCGATGCATCAGGAACCGGAATCGGATTTGTTCTGATGCAGGAGCGGGCAGTGATCGCCTATGGATCACGTTAGTTGAGGCCGCATGAGCAAAACTACGCTACCCATGACCTGGAGTTAGCAGCAGTGGTCTTCGATCTGAATACATGGTGACACTATCTGATGGGCGAGCGCTTTACAGTCTTTTCTGATCATCGGAGTCTCAGGTATATCTTCTCTCAGAAGGACCTGAACCTGAGACAGCGGCGATGGCTCGAGTTCCTCCAGGACTATGACTTTGAGATAGTCTATACTTCTGGGAAGGGGAACGTAGTAGCCGATGCCCTTAGCAGGAGGACGGGCATTCAGCTACTTGAGGAGGCGACGGAGCAGCTAGCCTCTTTGCAGATATCCTTCGTGGATAGAGATGCAGCAGCCTTCCTTCAGTCTCTCACAGTCACTCCTCCACTACTGCAGCGAGTCAGGGAGGCACAGCGTGGGGACGCTGACTGTGAGACACGGCGTGCACAGATATCCTCGGGACAGGCATCTGATGGTTTCTCCCTTGGGGCAGAGCACGACATCCTTTTCAGAGGACGTACCATGGTACCAGTCGCTTTGCGAGAGGAAGTGCTGAGAGAGTTTCACACTTCTCCTTTGGCGGTACATCCTGGAGTGGCGAAGATGTACCAGGACCTCAGACGACAGCACTGGTGGCTGGGAATGAAGAAGGCTGTAGCAGAGTTCGTTTCTCGATGCCTCACCTGCCAGCAGGTGAAGGCTGAGCATCAGGTACCAGCGGGCTTGGTACAGCCCTTGGAGGTTCCGGAGTGGAAGTGGGACGGCATATCTATGGATTTCGTGACTGGACTTCCACGCACTTCCAGAGGTCACGACTCCATATGGGTGATTGTTGATCGACTCACCAAGTCGGCACACTTCTTACCCATCAGAGAGCAGGGCTCAGTGGAGAGCTTGTGACGTCTCTACGTTCAGGAGATTGTGCGGCTCCACGGCATGCCATCATCTATCGTCTCCGATCGAGATGCTCGCTTTACTTCCCGGCTTTGGAAGGGGTTACAGGAGGCGTTCGGGACGCAGCTACGTCTGAGCACAACCTTTCACCCTCAGACGGATGGTCAGACGGAGAGGACCATTCGGACTCTCGAGGACATGCTCCGCACATGTGTCCTCGACTTTGGTCGTAGCTGGGAGGACCACCTACCCTTGGTGGAGTTTGCGTACAAGAACAGCTACCACTCCACCATCGGGATGGCACCGTACGAGGCGTTGTACGGCCGACCTTGTAGATCTCCTTTGTGCTGGACAGACCCTGGGGAGTCAGCACTAGTGGGACCGGAGATGGTCCAGGCCATGACAGAGAAGGTCCAGGTCATCCAAGAGCGGATGAGGACAGCTCAGAGCCGGCAGAAGTCATACGCTGACAGGAGGCGGAGGCCACTGGAGTTCGAGGATGGAGACCACGTCTTCTTGCGGGTCTCACCTCGACGTGGTATTCGGAGATTTGGCCGAGGAGGCAAGTTATCTTCGCGCTTCATCGGACCCTTCCAGATTCTCAGCATGATTGGTGAGGTGGATTATCGCCTGGCTCTAACACCTCAGTTGCACCGGGTGCACGACGTCTTCCACGTGTCTCAGCTGAGAAGATACGTGCACGACCCGACGCACATCATTGATCATGGGGAGCTTGACGTTGACGATGGAGCGACTTTTACGGAGGTCCCGGTGGAGATAGAGGATCGACAGGAGCGGGTCCTGCGTGGGCGATCGATTCCACTTGTGCGCATCAGATGGCAGCATGGAAATCTCCAGGAGAGCACATGGGAGCGGGAGGCTCAGATGCGTGCTCAGTACCCTCATTTGTTTCCCTAGTTTTTGATGTATCTTTACGGGGACGTAAAGTCCTGAGGTGGGAGTAATGTAAAGACCTGTAAAATTCAAGGGAAATTTTTTCTTAATTTTCTTTAGAATTTTACAAGAGCGCGGTTTCAGACGGCACCTGATTCCGAGGCCCGGAGTGCCCGGAATTAATTTCCGAAGTTGGCTCGGGTACGTTCAGTGAACGAACGAGCGGGAATTCCTAACATTTGATCCGGTGCTCGGAATTGAAATCTGAGGGCACCGATGAACTCGCAGCGCCGATTTTTGCTTAAAGAGACCTTTTCGGAAGTTGCGTTTGTTGCGGGTTGAAAGTTAGTTTTTGGGTTTTTAGTTTAAGTTAAATAAATTTTGTGAAATACAAAATTTATTTAAATTTGTGGGTTAACTTCTCCCAAAGGAAGTTAGGGGTGGGACCCACACCCACTTAACCTCCTTTGAGAGGATTAAGTGTGGTGGGGCCCACACGAACCCTAAACTTTTCATGTTCCCTAACTCCCCTCTCTCACTCTTAAAGGCTTGTCAACGCAACTTCTATTTAATTATACAACTCATGTATATTAAATAAGTGAGTTTAATTTTTAGGAGTTATCCATTTTGAATTTCAAAACTTTGAAATTCTTTGTTAAGTTTGTGATTAAATTAAGATATTCTATCTTTTTGTTGGGTTAGAACTCTTTAGACAACTTGAGAGTTTTTGAGAGCTCCTCCTCCTTCTTCTTCAACTTGACGAAGAATGCTCAACTTGACGAAGAACGCTCATGTTCTGATGAAGAACGCCGCTCTGCTCTTCTTCATCTTCCGTGTCAACGAGAGGGAACGTCGCTTCCTCCTCGGACTCCCATCGTCGACTTAAGAAGTTTCTCCAATGATGTATCTCTTCGGGCGTATCTCTTCGTCATCGGATTTGACGAACGACGACCGCGACGCCCGACCTCCGCGACGTTGTCTTCCGCGGGATGTTGTCAAATCGTCGAACCAATACCCGAGGTAGGGGTTGTTGATTCTTGTTTATTTATTTTATTATTTCTCGTGGTTCTCATGACTAACGTGAGGATTGAATATTTAAGTTGTGTTTTAACGTGAGGGGGCCGGACCTCATGAACACGGCCGAACCCCCTCCTTAGTTCTTGGTGTTTATTTTTGCGGATGAATCAAGGTGGCGTGGTGTCGTCGCACCACGCGGATATTCGCCCAATTCTTATTACGCGACGCCGTCGCGCCGCGCCATGGAAGAAACATCAAGAACGCGACGCCGTCGCGCCCTGTTGAAGAAATCAAGGTGCGGCGGAGGGGCGCGGTGCCGTCGCACCGCGCCGGACGACGAACACCGCGGCCGGTTCCGGGCTGCGGCGGAACGAGGAGACCGGCGGTCGGGCCGCCGGCGCCGGAAGCCGAAGAGGGGACCGGATTTCCCAGTCCCATTGGAGAAAACCGGCATAAAGAGGGGGGCAGTTTCCTTGAGGGGGGGCAGGAGGCCCCCCGGTTTCCTTCAAGCCGGCCCCCACGTGGGGGCCGTTTTTCACAAGGTGCAGCATTATGTCACGCCGCCGCCTCCAAGAAAGCGGGGGGCTTTGCCCCCCGCGCTGCCTCCGTGCGGCGCCAGGCCGCCGCACTGCCGGCCGTCCGGCCGGCCGGTCCGGGTCGACCCGGTTCGGGCCGACCCCCGGGGGGGGGGGGGGGGGGGTGGGGGTCGGGCCGGGTCGGCCCGGACCCGTACCCCCCGTTTCAAATCAGTTTCGGTCTTTTTGGCCATAACTTGAGCCTCGGACCTCCGATTGACGAAACCGTCTGCGGCAACGCGATCCTTGGATCGAGACGGTCGTTTCAGTATATCGCACTCAAGGTTTCGGATTACTTTGAATACGGCCGGGTTGGTTCGTTCACGAAACCAACCGGGCCTTCGGAGCGGAAACTCTCATATCTTGAGCTACGGACGTCCGATTGACGTGCCGTCAGCCGTGTTGTGTTCCTCTTAGTGAGACAGATCTTTTGGAATACTCCGCCCGAGGTTTGGACGCAGGTGGAGTACGGTCGGGTTGGTTTTTCCTTAAAAACCAACCGGGCCCCGGGGACGAAAATGCCAATAACTCTCAGACCGGGCGTCCGATCGACGCGCCGTCTGTTGCGTTGAGTTCCTGTTGACGATACGGAACTTTTGGATACATCAACTCTGGAATTTTTGTCAGTTGCTGTATCAGCTTCTCGGCTCGTGGAGCGGATCCTCTGAACGAGCTTGCTGTGTGCGGGAACCCTAGTGCTGGCTGCGACGGTTACTGTGACTGCTACTGCTACTACTGCTATTGTGACTGCGATGACGACAGTACAGAGATCCTGTGTGGATTCGACGACGACGACTACAGCACTCAGCGATCCAACGTGGGTCAGTGCTACAGGTCATGTGTGGGCCCGATCCTGTGTGGGTCCGATCCTGTGTGGGTCCTTGCGCTCAGCGGTCCTATGTGAACCAGCGCCTACAGGTCCTGTGTGGGCCCGATCCTGTGTGGGTCTTTGCGGGGGTTAGTTACCTATCGATCCTTCATGGGTATGACGACATAGATGGACCAGAGATCATCTTTATCGTCCTTTGAAGAAGTATACCTGTGTGAGATGATTCTGTTGCTTTCTTGTGTGGATTGTGTTGTGCAATCCTGTGTGGATTACATTTTGCTTTCCTGTGTGGAATGCGTTTACTTTCCTGTGTGGACTGAGTTGTACTTGGGCTCGGAGGTTGGAGCATATTTGAATTTGATGACTTAGGTATATGTATGGGCATATACCTAAGTAGTGTTGGTTGTTACTTCGTGTTTGTAGCTTTCTTCGTGGTTTATCCTTTGTGGATTTGAGAGACCTTCAGGGGTCTCGGGGTCCCTACTGAGTAGCTTATACTCACCCCTGCACGGGCTTTGCCCGCACTACGTTGTGTTGGTTGCAGACGACGGACAGCGTTGATCTTAGCTGAGGCATGCAGAGCGGGACGGTACCCGGAGGTGGGCCACTGGGCGGGACTTGCACAGAGCGGACGGCGGGACCCGTGGAGCAGAGGAGCTATCTGTACCCACCCTTCAGGTGGGATTTACAGTGGATAGCTCGGTGTAGCGGCTTTTACTTTTCAGTTTCTATTTTCCCCTTTCGAGTTGTACTTTACTTTCAGTTTGGGTTTGTATACTGGCCCATTTACTTTTCCGCACTTTCAGTTGTACTCTTCTTTTGTTTAGTGTTTACATTCCGCTTGCTTACTCTATGGTGTTTGTTTACTTTTCAAAGGAAATGCCTTCCCTTTTTACCGGGATTTACGCCTTGGTGCTAGTCGCCAGCCCCTGGCCTATGGAAGGCGGGCTTGGGGTAGTCACGGAACAGACCCCGAGGGCGGGACGTGACATCAACCTTTTAATTCACACAATTTATGTTTTAATTTTAAAAAAATTACATTTAATACTTGGTTAACCACAATTCAGAAATTAAGAAATTAGATTAGGTTCAACTTTATCATTCAATATATCATAGTAAATTTACTTCTAAAAAATAAGAATGTTTTCAAATTCAAGAAACATAAGGGTTAAATTAAGTTACCAAGAAACCCACTGTACAGATTAAAATGAATGCCAAAATATATGCTAAATAATGTTTCCACTAATCACAATAATTTGTATACATCGAACCATGTCAATAACTCTATCAAATCCATAAAATCATGAAATCATGATTCATGTGAACTATAAGAAAGAGAAAATTTTAAAGTGTTACATAGTGGTATAATATCTCAATTAAATTTCAAAAAATGGTATGATTTAAGAAGAATTTATTGATATAGATAAAATAAATCGATCATATAAAAAATTTAATCATTAATGAAGCTAAACTTTTTTTTTTGGATCTAGATAATTATGATATGGATTTAGGTAATGTAAATACATTAAATATTCAACCATATGTTCAAATAATCAGGGATATCTTGAGTTAAGAACCAATTCCAATTAATATAAAAATAAAAAACTTATCCCATTTAAAAATATAGACATTGACTATACAAGGAACCTAGAAAGTACTCACCACTAACCTGATAATCGGTGAAAAAGTCTTATAGTCTTTCGATATATACTAGGGACATGGTACAACAAAAATGGCTCTTCAGTGAAATAAAAACTCTAATTCATATATGTTCCACTAAATTTCCTCCTTTATTTATCACTCAACGAATACCAACCACCAAAACCACCGCCAAATAGATTTAAAAACATAATGAATTGCTCCTATTTTAATAAAAAAACATACCTTACTGAATAGGGTTGTTAGGAAATCTACACGGTATAGAATATTATCACTAAGAAACATCGTCAAGAATTTAAATGGAATGAATACAACTATTTGGACATCAACTAAACTTCTTATTCACAAGATAGTTATAATTAATTTCTATAATACAATTTTATAAGTACAAGTGGTTCATCATTACCTCCCAACATCTTCACGCTATGATAAGAAATATTTTTTATGATCTCAAAAATAAAAGATTCATATTATAATGAAACATCATCAAATTAATAATATAAGAAGGAAATGGTTTGTTCTTCTACTAATAAGTAACATGAAAGACATCATAAAAAATATAATTTTTCAAAGGTAGTAATAATAATAAGGAGAATTATCTAATTATAACAAATACAATAGAAAATATGATATATCACAATTCCAACAATAATTGATTATAATTTTTATGGTGCCCCAATCATGGTAAGACCCAAATAAAAGAATGATCTCCAACCAAATACAAAAATGGATGGAATTTTTGGCCTATATATAGCTTCTTATTACTACGAGAGATAATGAAATTCAGCCCGATGATTTTAAAATGATAAATAGTCTCTTAACAATTATTTTTCTAACAAATGATGATTAATTAGAATCTATCTATCATATGGTATTATGACAATTCCTCATATATAAATACAAAACTAGTTCCATTTGAATAAATGACTAGTTAATATTTTTATAAACAAACTCAAACAATGTATCATATACCTAAGACATTGAAAAAATTACAATGAATCAATTTTAGTGAATTTTCATATGTTCCAGATGTTATTCTAAGACATTCCATACACATATCAATGAAATATTGTATTCAAAATCACATGGGAGACAAAAGATTTTTCATACCCTACTAAATTCAGGATATGAATCAGTTATCACGATTGAAAAATATTATATGTGGTGTCACACATTGTTTTACTACCTATAAAGAAAATAATTTCTATATCCATTAAACCATGTCAGTCTCCGTGATTAGTAGAAAATTTGTATATATCATCATTTGATTAATAACAAAAAATGCCTTTTTATTCCAATTTTTTGACATTGAAAATACTTTCATATGTTCTCTCAAGGAGTCATCATATTTCTATATTAGAATAAAAAGGATGTATCTCACTTGTTAGACTTGATTATCAGATTTTAGAAATTTAAAGCTTAATAACCTCAAAACAAAACATCAATATCACTCTTTGATCCTGTTGTATGAAGTTTCATCGGACACCAATGTATGTCTTTCTTTAACCATGTTTATCTTCCAATTGGGGATTTAGGAAATCTTGCATCACCATCTATTATATAGTAATAGGAAAATAAATTTTCCTAGGGAAATACAAGGAATATACATCTCCAATAACCCTTCCATGAATCTATTCCAAAATATATTGATTTCCACTATAAACATATCATCTGAAATTGGATAACATGATATATTTCACTCCCTCCACTATGAAGATGTTTTTGGAAAATATATTAATAACCATATATCCTCCATTTCAACTAAATAAATATACATATCTTAAAATTGAGTCACGTTTCACTAATCCTATTTCTATAACCGAATAATGAGGGCCATGTAAATACCAAATAAAGAATTAGTGACAGTATTTCCTTTTACATGTTTATATTGAAACTCAATATAAAATGAATATATGTAAAAAAACTTTTTTTTAAATATTTAGACACTATAGAGAAATTTCATACTTCATGTTCTTTTAGTTAGTGAACACCATGATCTTCTCCCTAAAAGATAGTTTCACCAACTTTTATGTGAATATTCAATTGTAGTTAACCCATAATCTTGAGTTTTGTAATCCAGCTCATATGAACAATGGTTCTGAGTAACATTATCCCCTACATGAACCTATTTCATCAAAACACTCCCAAACACCCTATATATGCTTCATTATTTACATCATATAGTCCACCCATGATTTGGAATTGTATGAATATCTATTAACATCACTCTATTATTTAGCTCCTAAAAATATGCCTCCTATATAAAATGAAACAATAACATCACACTATTTACTGTTAATAATATAATAAAATCATATAGGATATATAAGTCCAAAATAAAATAATTGTAGTATCTAATAAGGCTCAAAAAATGGACAAGTGAAAATAATCCTAAATATGTGTTAGGTTGACACAGAAACCGCATTGATAGGATTCATCAGCATACAATATTCAAAAATAATATTCCAATGAAATTTGACCATTCAAAACAAAACATGACTCTTAGACAATTTTCCACTGAAGATATTGGTTCATAAATTATCCATGACAATTGAAATTGTTAGACCATAATCATTATAAGATCGATAATATGTAATAATTTTGTCAGTAAACACATTCTCAGTGGAATATAAATAAGAAAAAAATACACACTTTAATAGATCATTGAAAAATTATTGTGCATTTGACAGAGTTATATACATCATTGAAAATTAATATTATCCATATCACATACAAAATATTGTCTTATTGACATCCTGATATCACACCATTAACTACATACAACCATGTAAAATATCAATTGTATAAATTTATAGATCAAGTAATAAATTATATAATTTTTCATTGATATGAGGTAGTGCATATTAGATATTTATAGTTACCTCATTGAACCATCAATAATAAACATAAAACTATAAAATCTCAATTCATTATTTGTGAAATGCACCACAGAACATGAAAAAGATACGCAATATTGGACTAATTATTTGGACTCAAGATCCTCTAACACTGAAATTAATTCTTAAGGATCTCCTTGAGCCATATGATATGGAAGAATATAAAAAGGCTCAATACCTAGTCAGAATTAAATTACAAGCTCCACCTCCGGCTCTAATGGAATCCCCTAGGATTCCTATTTGAATTGTATTTTGTTACTGATCAATAACGGAAGGAGAAATATATAAAGAGGAACAATAATATATCTATAGATAAATTTATAAAACCTGAGACATAAATTATTATAGGTAACCCAAATCATGAGATTCCCAAAAATCAAGATAGTCCCAATCTAATATAATAATACATGACTCATCACTATAAGGATATAATGTCAAAAATTTCTGGTAATAGTTCACATATAATTGAAAATTTCACAAAAAATTGATGATAAATCTAGCAGAACACATCCTATCAATAAGAATAAAATCCTAGGGATTATCAATATAACCCACATAAATAGTACAATACATGTACCTCTAAATAGACTTTTCCTTCATCTTTAAGGGGTTATCAATGGGTAGAACTCTAGAATGATAGAAAAATCATCCAAATATAGGTCTCAATGAAGAAAAATAAACATAAACTAATGATATTCACCAATATAAACTAGTACAATTTGATTTTTATAGGATACGAACATCGCACCTCTCACTATAGGAGATCCCTCTATAAGAATATAATATTATAGGACAACAAAAAACAACTACATAGAAAGATAACAACACACTTACCCCTAATCCATCATGACCATCTTAACAAAACCACCCTACTTTCCCTCCCTTTTAAGACCACTAATTCCACATTTCACCAATAACCTAGATGACGAATGGATAATAACCAACCATGAAGCGTTATACCATATTTTAAACATCTATGTAGAAGAAATATGATGAGGTTATATCCCATGATAACCCCTATAATAGAACATATGAATATTTCCCATTTTTGACATTATTGAAATTCCTTGTTCCTAGAAAGAAAATGAGACTGATGTTTTCCATTATTTCCACACTTAAAGGAATTATTTCAACCCTTATCTTAGATACAACATATGAGAAGTTCATTTATTTATCCCATAAATATTTATCATAACTCTTCATAATTTATAATAGATCGAACTGGTCACACATATGCCATATTCTTCTTCTCAAGTTCCATATCTTCTATATGATATTTATTTATCAAATAAATGAATTATGTAAAATGAGACAATCATTATAATGGATCTAGACACTCAACTAATACATAATCCAACGGGACATATAAAGCTCATTCCATCCCATAGTAAGAGAAAACTAAGGAATATCCTTAATCATGTAGGAATAATCAATAATCAATGCATACTAAATAACCTTGAAAATAAAAAATATGTTATTTTTAAATGTTTTTGGGTAATGTTTTTTAGAAAATGTTTCCAAAAAACCCTTATATGATAGAATCCATTTCATCATCACTAGATCTGAGATATCAACCAGTGTCGAGTCACCCCCTAAAGAATGATGAACAATAGCTTCACCATATTTCATTTGGATCCAATGATCAAATAAAATATTTATTACACAATATTGAGGAAATATTTTAATCCCTAAGTCCTAGTACCCCCCCACACACTAAATAAGGTAGGTATTGTGATAAAGAAATATAATCAATATATGACACATTAAAATCATCATTAGATGTCAATTTCTTCATGGAAGGGTTTACCGTGAAATTTTTTTTATTGTATTATTTTCTACTTGTGTCACTAGATTAATCATAGTGGGAATATGATCTAGTTCACACTCCATGAATCACTTATTATATTTATCCAATACAACCATTTATTCACAAAGATCATTGACTCAACATGTTGGTTCTATAATTTTTAAAAAAAGATAAACCCACCAATATACGATGGAAATAAGGTGAAATTAAAAAATATTATCAAACTTTAATTTATAAACATACCTAAAATATAATTATACATAAAAATTAATTTTTTAAACAATTATCCACACACACATGTTATTAAAATGGAATGATGAATGAATTTCCCCTTATCCATCTTCAATCATTTGAGAATCAACCAAATATTCAATAGTAAAAAAGTTATAAAATTCACACACAAGGGAAATATTTTCTTGTATTTTGGTAATGTTTTCCAAGAACAAAAAAATATATTTCATACCAAGTATTGAATCCCAATCAATACTCTATAATTATAATTCCATGAAATAAATTCCCTAATTCGATTTTGCGATATCCTATTTTAGTTTGACCTCCCCACTATGGAAAATTTATGCATGGTCATAGGTGAACTCCCCCTACATACCCATATTATCAAATAAATAAATAAATGTCACTAAAACATTGATAAATAGTGGATGAAAACAACATAAACCTAATTAGAGAAAATACTATCTCATATTTTCTATATATTTCATGTAGTCAAACTTGACCCAGTAGTTTTCCATATATAAAAAACTATAAAAAACACATCCAAAAATGATGATAGAAGGAATTGTGGATAACCCAGTTCTTATAAATCTATATTTCCATGAATTAATATCTAATATGTCTCCAAGAAACCAACTCCTAAATCCAGTGGCTCTTTCCCTTTAAGTAAAATATCATGAACATTATATGTATTCATACAAGTCATTTATGTATATGATGTTTGGAAGAAAATATCTATAAAAATGACTATATCCACATTCAATACAAGGTGAAGCAAAGTGAATATATATACATATATATAATAGTGTAATGCTAAAATGGTTCATTTTCTCATAATTTTAGAATTTTGATATCTAAAAAGGAGAAACAACTTCACTTAAGATAGTCATGCCTACTTTGAACAATGTCAGTACCTGGTGATGAATGTAGAGACTCGTGTTTTGGCCCTGTAAGTCTTTGGAATTTTCATATTCATAATTTCAGAGCTAGGCACAAATACGACATGTGAATCTAAGGCCTGGTGTGCCTGGGATTAATTTTATAAACATATTAAGAAATTTTTACTATGCGCGTGGCGAGGTTGTGTTTTCTCCTAAACGGTACCTCAGATCAGAAATCTGAGGACACAGTTGCGTCTGGGGTGTGTCTTTTACCATTGGTAGGGTGTAAAATTCGTGGGCGTGGGTCTGTAGTGGAAAAATCCACCATTAATATTTTTTTAAATAACTGGAGATGTTTCTTTTGGAGCCTCGGCACGAATAACTCATGAATGGAGTCTCATATCAAAATTATGAGATCACGGTTGAGTTCAAAATGCAATGTTTACAAGGGGCGTGACAAAATTTTAGTCGGTACTGGGTGCTGGGATGGTGGCATGTTGGAGGGGAGTAAAAATGATGTTTTTATAAAAATGAAAATAATAATAATCAATCTAATTTTCTCCCCCTTCATTCCTCCTTGGTGAGTACAATGATCCACCCTCCACCCTCCTCCTTCAAAGAATCAAGGTATTGCAGGAACCTTATTTTGGCGATGATCGTTAACTGATCCAGTGTCAATGCATTCTGGGAATCGTTGTACAACCAATGCTTCTACTTTTCTCCAGTGAGGTAGGCAGTTTGTGTTTTAAAATCCTCGATCCCATTTATGCAATGTTTTCTTCAACCCTTTTTAAGGGATTTGAATTTTGGTCCCGAGCATCCCGAAACATTCTACGGATCTGAATTTGATGCATCTGGGTGCTCACGGTGCACCCAAATTTTTCTTGGTGGAAATTACATTCTTCGGCGGTTTCCAAGGTAGATTCCTAAAAGGGCTGCATCGGCACAGTTGATTCTAGGGAGGGCAGTGGCGGCGCGGTAGTTTTCTGTGACCCTGTGGTGGTTCGGGAAGATTTTTTTTGGGGTTATTTAAACCGCTTTACCTCAAAAACCGTAAGTCCAATTTGTGATCCGTTGAAAGAAACACAACCCTTGTGATGAGACAGACCCCTCGAAGATGATTTAGGATTTTTATGAGTCATATTTTTTACCAAGGACCATGAAATGATGAAAATAAAAAAAATATTTGATTATTTTCAATTTCAACCCATCGTATCATTTACATGGAGTGTCTGATTGACATTCCATAAGTGACGTTGTTATCTTGATAGTAAGAATGGACATTACAGATAGTTTTTGGGTGCTGGGATGGAGATCATTATATGGGCCCCATGATCTTGCTTTTGTGCGTTTACAGAGAAACGTGACCTTTTCGTTGGTTGTCCATTTTGGATGAACGAGAAGTCAATTTTGTACATTTATTCAAGGTATCGCAATGGTGTAATCCTTTTGATGAGTTTTTAGATCGATATGTGAGCCCCAATTGGGAAGGATATAGTGAATAGTACCTTTTCACTTGTTTTCCGTTTTGGGTGAGTAAATAGCCTATCACATGTGTTTCTCCACGTAGATTGATGTGGTGGCCTCGGTATAGCCCTAAGAGATGCGGAGTGTGGAGATGTTGTGGGTCACTCAGGTGAGCGATGTTTAGACTAGTACTAGTTGAGTGTACTCCCTTGGTTCCTTCCTAAGAGGCTTTATGTGGCTTTTCTACCCTATTATAGGTTTGTGATCCTTTTGATAGGATTTTTTCCTATTAGAGTTATGGAATCCCTCTAGTGGGTCAGGAGTAGGATCCTCTAGCTTCACATTCCTATATCTAGTTCTTGGTATCTCAATTACCATTAATCCAAATGTATAAATCCCCTATCTATTAGGTTAATCTCATAGGGTTGGAGGCATCATCAGGAATATGATCATCAATGTAGTGGTATGTGCATTGTAGTATTGTGGCATCATCAGGGAGGTCCCCTTTTTCACAACTATGTATGACTACAAATAAGTTAGAGGTAAAAAATCTATGGAAATGTGCATCACATTAATGATTTAGGGAGGTCCCCATTTTCATAACTTGGAGTATTACATTTTAATTCAGATATATTATAAACATGATATTAATTTTTTCTTCCATGTTATATTATATAATTACATTCATAATACTTTTAATATAATTCATACCTATATAGGACCAGTTTCAGGAATATTTTCAATAAATTTGTCAATTAATGGTGATTGAAATTTTATAACTCGTCATCTTACTAAATAATTTGTTTATTGATAATTTTTTTTATATTTATTTTTATTCTTTCATAATATCTAATTTAATATTATTTACCTCTTTTTATTTTAATTTATTTTATCCTCCATCTTATCTTAATGATCATTATCCAGAAGATGATTTAATTACAGTATAGATCATTAGGGTATGGTTGGTGGTAATAATACTAGGTATTATATAGTTTATCCTACCACCATATATCATCGATCCCAAATAGTATATCCATTGATGAATCCATTTCATTATATTACATTCCTGATGATGAGAAAAAATTTTATATATCCCATTCTACCCATTCCCACTCATGATTTTAGTTCCTAGAATCCCATCAATACTTATTACCAATTACCACCATCAATTTTACTTGTCCTATTCCATATACCCCACCACCATATCCATATCCTCCATAATTTTTTAAATTATATTGAGGTGTTTTTTCCCTCTACGATTATATTTTACTTCATTGAATTTATATAGTGGTAGAGATATTGGTATCCCACCTCCATCAATATAAGATACAACCACTAATTATACCCATTACCCATATTTAACACTTCAGTGGATAAAAAATACCACATATTCTTATGTGGGATTAAATATTAAAAAGGTAATTATTGTTAAATTCTTATATAATATTTTGATTTACAATTTACCTATTTTTTATCATCATCTATATCCTCTAATAGTGGATGAGGTTACACAAATGTATGATATATTTATAATTGTTTCACATAGTTTATGGTTCAATATAATGAATATGATGATAAAATTGGTAAATATTGAGTGTAATGATATTGTTTTATGGGTACATATTACATACATAGATACAATATTCCCATTTATGGAATATTTTGGAGAGAAGATAAGGAAAAAATGAAGTTCAATTCATAGGATGTGATTTTGGAATGTAATGTAAATATATATATATATATATATATATTTGATTAATAATATTTTCTGTTGAATATTAGAATTAATTTTCACGGTGGATAGAAATCTAGGGCTATAATATTAATGCAGTTGGGAGAAATTTTGCAACCATGCATGTATGAATTGTATGTTAGTTGGAAAGATATTTTTCCTACAGAGATTAAAGAAGTAATAATATCACTTTATATCCCACTACCATAGTATATGGATACGATCTAATATTTGAAGATTATATAGTTTAAAGTATTTGATAAATTAAAATATAACCATTAATTTATTTTATTATATTTCTTAATGTATAAATTACTAATATTACTAATATTAAAGGAATTGTATAAAATTTTAATTATATGAGAAAATTGACTAAATTAAAATAAATTAATGGTATATGGAATGAATTTACACTTTTAAGTACACTTCTCTCATAGATCAGAACTAAGAATAGGTTATTTAAAAATTAATACTACTAAAATTATTAAATAGTCACATTTATTTCAATGTATTATTTCTCTTTTTTAGTCAAACACATTTCCATAATATATGTTTATTTAACATCATTCCAAGATATTATTAGACTATACTCTTATATTTTTGGAATCGCCCATCAAAAATGAAAATTATTAAAATGATGAGGACATGAATATAATGGTTCTAAACATATCCAAATATTTAAAAAGACAAAATGAACTATAATTATCCAAAATAAACTGAATTTATAAAAATTAAACTTAATATAATAAAAAACAATATATATTAGTATACTGTGTAATTTAGGATTCATGGCCAAGAATTATTTCAAATACAACTTTTAACACCCTGTATAATATAAGAACCCACAATTTCCTAGGTCTCTTTTAAAAGATCATTAGAGAAACCATCAGGCCCATGAAATTTATCAATTCCAATATAGAACATCATTTATTATATTTACACCATGTATTCTTTAATTAGAATCAATAAATCCCTCGTGTTTTAAATAAATGAATGATAAAAAATTTCTATAATTATGTAATTAAATCTAAATAATTAATTAGATGTGGACAAATATCTTCATATCATCTAGATCATCTACAATTTTCCATAATCCTTCATAATTATCATAGTAATTTTCATGGAATTCCTATATTTAATATATGAGTGCTATAATCTATAATTTTAATCCCCCTAAAAATCAAATGAACTTGATAACGTAGTTTTGAATAGAAATTATTAAATGAATATAGTGTGTTAATATTATCCACATGTTCCTCATCCATTATTTATATAATAAAATCCTTGGAGAATATGAATATCATATTGATTAGGAGAAATATTGATTTTAGTTTTATCAATACATAAACTAATGCTATGACGATTTCTCATATAATTAATTATTAGATATATTTTTAATTCTATAAATGAATTAATAATATAATACAGGATAATATTGAATAAAAAAATATGGAAACAATGAATAGTTCTAGTAATCACCTCTTATTACCAAAAAAACAAAAAAAATTAAAATGGATATTTCATTATTGATTTCAGAAAATAATTATATAGGGCTCTTGAATAAGGGAAGATAGGTGTAAAAATTAATACTATAAATCCTCACACATATTTCAATCATTATATTAATATAGATAAGAAAAAAAAATTAATTAAAATACCCATTTGAAATTACAGGGAAAATGATAGAAACTACCTTCAAAATTATGAAATGAGATTTTTTCCATAACAACTGTAATATCTGTGTTAAATAAAATAATAAATAACCTCTCCCAAATCATTTATGATGCATTATTAACAAAACTAATTTTCATACTCTTAATAATATTTTTTGACCTTATTATAATTGATACACGAATCAAATAAATAATAACTTTTTGAATTTCAAATATACTTAATCAAATATTATGTATTCAAACATAACTAACTAAAATCCAGCCTTAATAATTTGATAAAAACCATCCCTACTACAAATTACATGAACCAAATCAATGTGAACTAACCTAACCAAATTTAATGAATCTATAGTTCTTTTGAGAGATATTATATTGTTTTAATTATGTATAATATAAATTGAGATCACATTTAGGAGTTTCAGATCCACTATAGGTGTCATTAACATGATAAAAATATCAGAAGTTGTATATAATAATGAATTTTTTACTTGGAAGTAATCTATTCTAGAATGATTAATAATATATAAATAGATATTGAGTAACCTAACTTGAACATAATAGTTCCCAATCAAATATAATTGAACTAAACTGATATAATTTAAATGTAAATGAAATTAACTATTTTGAACCAACCCAATATAGAAAATCCAAACTATATATGTTTTACATGAAAGGAAATTAAAGATATTGAACAAAATGAAACAAAATCGTATTGAATATGTCAAAACAAAATGAAACCAATATAAAAATTCCCGAAATAGACAATATTCTTTGTAAAAAATTGGATTGTATTGAACTATAAAAAAATATTCTAAAATATTCATACCCATTCTAAAGTTGGAAAGATTTATAATGACCAATGTAATGTGAATCAAGTAGAAACAAACTGAAATTAACTAAATTGGTATAATTTTTCCTAAAACAAAACAATCCTAAATCAAATAATCCAAAAACATTTAAATATAATTGAGTTTAATAGTATTGAATGAAATATGAATTTCTCAAAAAATACATCTTATATTCAGTGGAAATATTTTTAATTCATTAAAGAAAAAAATAAATTATCATACAAAAAACAATGAATTTTTCCAAATAAAATCAATGAAATAAATCAAAGTAGAAAATATTTAAACTAAGTTGACTAGAATTTTATATCCATAAATATATCAGAACTTAGTCAAAATGAATATATATTAACCTTTAATAATGTTACAAAAAAATCAATTACTCATGGGGAAACAAAACACAAACATAATAATATTAGTTTTCAAGACAAATTGATTCAAACTGAATATAAATTTTTGGAATATTATTGAAATAATCCAACTTCAGATGATGAGAATAAACACGAATACATTAAATTGATCAATACTAGTTTCAATATGATGAAAAACAAGAAAATAAAGGTTAAAATTCAAATGAAATAATGAATTAAGTTATGTTTAATTAATACAATTGAAACCTATCCTATTTGAACTAATATACTATACAATATGGGTAGAGAAATATACATCAAAATGAAATGAAAATTCATAATAATTAAAAATATAAATATAAAAAATATATTCTACCATTAGAAAATTATATTAAGATGATAAAACTGGAAGTAAATAAAGAAATGGTATGCCAGAAATATAAATCAAATAAAACTGATCCAGACTAATTTTAATTGAAGTAAAAATTAAAAAAATTAATTAGAAGTTGTAAAACAAATTTTTACCATGTTAAATTTATTAGGAAAAATGTGGGTAAAAAATAAAAAGATAATAAATAAACCAATATATTCTTTTTAGATCAAAACCCCATCAACCCAACACTAATAAATTGATATGAAACAAATTTAACACGAAACATCATTAAATTATCTAAAATCACCAAATATCACCATAAAATAATTATAAAAAATATATTACTACATGTTTCCCTACTACTTCTTCATTATTCCGTATATAGACATATATATTTTTTTGGTTGAAATTTTATTAAAAATTTCATTTATAATGAAATTATATTTTTCAATGATTTTATTTCAAAATTTGTTAAATAAATTTATTTAATTTATTATATATGTTATTATTTATGTTAGTTCATCGATAACTAGTTTTAATATTTTTATTTAAATATATTTTCATTTATTTTTGATATTACATGAAAAATTACGATATGTGGCTTGGTTGATTTTTTTATCAAGATAATTTATATGATTTCACATCATCAATGTTTTTCCCTAGAAAAACACATTGAATATCGATGCTTTTGTCCCTAGATCGTCCATATAATATATAATAAGGAAAAATTGTTATGTAAATGACGTTTATACAATCACGCAAAAATAATTATAAATGTATTTTTAATTAATTTATTTAATAATATTATTTAAATACATTATTTTATAATTATCATTGATGTGATATATTTATTAAAATAATTCAATGGTTGAATGGATGGAAAATGAACATTACAATTTGGGCCCGAAGGACAATTTCAATTTTGTATTAAGAGAGAAAAAATGTCATAGGGTACCCGTGTTTCCGTGGTAGACAATTATATAACATAAATACTTCATATTAAAAAATGATCCTTGAGTATTTTTTTGGTACTCTTAATGTAGCCCAAATAAATTCAATAAATAATTAGAGACATGAAAATTAGGATACCATTTCCAATTGTATAATATAACAAGTGAATAAATCATTAATTCCATGTTTGTTCTTTATTCTTCACTTCTAGAAGATTTTATTGCTGGGATTTATTCTTGTTTGATGATGATGCACTATAATTATGATATTTACTCTACTCCCTTTATTTATATAGGTGCATATGATGATATTTATTCTCACGAGGATTCTAAAAAGGGATAAGTGATAGATAGTTATGATGTTTCCATTGAACATGTTAATAAAGAGCGTGTCAGTGTTGATAGAAGAGGCTTGATAATATTTAATTTATTAATTGAATCATTTTAAATCTAAAAAATTTATGATTTATGATTAATAAATTATTCATTAATATGATATTTTTGACTTAGTATTTTTAGTTTTTTTATTATGATTTAATGTTATGAAATATGAAATACCTATTTTAAAAAATCTGTTGAACATATGTCAATTAGTGTTACCTATTCCAAAAAATGTATATCAATAGTCATTTCCCATGAAAATCAGTATACTAGAATAATTATCACATGATTCTATATTTGAAATTCTAATGTGGATGCTCATGGACGTAAAAATTATATGGTGGGAAGCAATTATGTCTTTTTCTTGACACCTATTAGAACTCCAATAGGATCCACAACAACATTTACCAGTGATATAACATATATCCATTGTTATGGAGGTTATATACAAGGTTTATGATCATGTAATCAGACATGTTTCCAAGTAGTATTATTTAAAATGGAACCACATCACTTTATTTTCCATTATTTCTCTATTTTTATACATAATATTTGATTTTATACTAGAAACACTACATAGTACATGAACAAGTAATTATTATGCTATCATAAATTCACATAAATAATTCATGAACTCATTATATGAATCAATTAATGAAACATTAGTATTTTCCAAAATAATCATCCCATTCCTTCTTAATTCTTGATGTTTTTTTAACAATGTAAAAAAGATCATTATATAATAAATTTAATTTATATGATTCATATTATCTTTTCAAATAGAAATTAATTTTTTAATGGTTAATTTAATACCCTAATATTCATAAAAATTAAATTTATGTTCAATAGTGTATATGACATATAACATCAAGCATAAAAAAACAAAGAAATATATTATTTTTCTTTCACTATTGTTACATATACATTAAATTTGTGTCTATAAATAGGATTATCTGCATTATTATATATATAAATATAATTCCTTTTTAATATTTATATCTTCTTAGTAAATAATGACTTAATTATTTTGTAAGTTTATTTGCTTCATCAAAATTACATTTTCTTAATACGTGGACTTTATTACCATTTATGATAAAGTATTAAAATTAATTTTTATAGATTTTTGATATTATATCGACTAAAAAAATATATAATTATTTAAATCATCATATAGAAAATATCGTATTCATCAGATTTGGTATTTATCTAAAAACTTTGGTATTTTAATGAATATTGAAAAATACTGATTTTGGTTAAAACTTTCTCTGCATTTATATTTTTAACAAAATAATATTATATTTGATATTACTTTTAAAATATAATCTATTATTATTTATTAAATATTATCCAATTATGATTCATAAAATTAATTTTATACAGGAATCTAGTTTAAAATCATTTTTATACATAAATATAATGTTTTAAAAACGCATACTTTGTAGCATTTTGGGAGTTTTATTATAAATTATATTCTGATTTTTTTATTAATTATGTCATGAAAAATCAATTAAATATTTTAGTTCATGGGTTTCATATTTTTAGAAAATACCCTTTTATTTTATGAAATCTTGAATATTAACAATATTAAATATGTATAACTACGGTAGGTGTAAATTATGTTTTTTAGAAAAAATATAATACAATATTGACTAAAATTGACCATTAAAAATTCCATTATCCTATTTTATGATTGTTTTATAGAAATTTCTCTATAAATATCGAATATATTTCCACATGTTACCATATATATTTTTTATTTTAGAGATTATAATATATAATTAAAATATAATGACACAAATGTCACCTTCTTACCATAAAAAAATTGAATATTTCTTTATAGGGATATAAAATATATATATTCAATTATCAAAACACATATAGATTATAAAATATTTGTTTATCTTGATATATTATTTTCAGTTATTTTTAATAAAATAACTACCATACTTTCTAATCCAACAATGACATAGTATTTAGTTAATTAATAGAAAAATAAAATAAATGATTTCAGGTATTTTAAAAGTAATATTAAGTGAATGAATTATTATGTTCGCTTATTTTTTTAGATATATATAAATTTTAATGAAATTATTATATTCCAACACTATGGATTTTTTGTCATTTTTTAAGTCAATGTAAATTAATAGTTCAAAAAATTACATTAATGACACTTTTAGATAAATAATATTTTGTTATATGATTTAAACTTCCATAAAATACCATCTCCAGCCATTTGGATGAGATATTGATTAAAATATCATCCATGTTCCATTTATTTTCAAATTTTCCATTTAGAGTAATTATATTAAAACCTAAATAGTAAAATTTTTTTAATTTGGGTAATTGTCCAAAAGGGTTGTCTGTGATTAAAAAATATATATGGGTAAAAACAAATTATAAAATTGTTTAAAATTTATGGTATTATATTATATATATCCACAATCATCCAATATTAATATTATATATGTTTTGAGTCTCATTTATAGCAACAAAATATATTATATTTTAATACTTCATGAAATTCAAAAAGTGACGCTCCCCTTACATATAAATTTGCACATCTGATCCTCATATCTTCAAAATTCAGAATCAATTTTTTAAAGATAAACACATAACCTTATAAATTTATTACCTTAAATAACAAGTCCATTTTATTTATTAGTAATTCATACTCATAAGTATTTTTTTTTAAAACCTAAAGAGGTGGTCTAAAAAAGATGTATCATTCTTAAATGATCGTTTTGGATTTATTTATTCTCCTAATTCCTTGAATTATTATTTTACTGTAATTATATAATAAAATTAGTATATCCCATATACATTGATGTTAATTTTTTACATTTCATTCGTACTTACATTTTTTTCTACAATGAAATTGGAATTGAAACCATCTTTCAAGTGTATGGAATAATACATCCTCATGGTCAAATTTAATTCATTTTCCATCATCACCTCTAACAGGTATGTTGGACTCCACATGTATTAATCATGTTTTAATGATCAAAAATCCTATTACTGTTAATTAATCTCAATATTAATTGAACATATTGTTAATTCTCTACAATATCAATAATAACTACACATCATGTTTTAATGATAGAAAATCTTATTGATGTTAATTACTCTCTTTTTTATTAACAAATCCTATGCATGATCACAAATCTCACTTTTATTATCAAGACGTTATATTTATGTTTTAACTTCTCTTACTCTCTAATAATTATGCTTCATCCATATTATGTGTATTACTATTTAAGTATAAATATAGATATTTGGAAAAGTACACAGACATTGTTAAGGACACACAGTAACCCAAACACCGTGAAGGATACACCGTGAACCAGACAACGTGAAGGACACACCGTGACCGAGACACCGTGAAGGACACATCGTGACCCAGACACCGTGAAGGACACACCGTGACCCAGACACCCTGAAGGACACACCGTGACCCAAACACCGTGAATGAAACACTGTGGGCCATATACCGTGAACCACATACAATGATGCACATACTTTGAAGGAGAAACATTTTACAGAAAAAATTGTGATTCCAATTCTTAAACTTTTTCTCAATATTATTTAAATATTTTTAACGGTAATATTTGATGTTTTTAATGAAATTAATGTTATTTAATGATAGTTGTTGGAATGTCAGGAAACTCTACCTCGTACTTATTTAAATGTATTCATTCCTATTACCAGGGCTCATGGAATAAAAAGAAGTCTCAGTTGTAGTAAAAATAAAAAGTCTCCTTCGCATAAAATAGTACAATACATGGGAAGTGAACTGTACTGAACCGAAGAATAATCATGAACTCAACTGTGAAGAAGACATTGAACGATCATCAAAGAAGTTCCAACACATGCAATCCTATACTACTGGAGGAACTGAATTCAAGAGTACATCTTCACTCCTGTTGACCAGAAGCTAAACTACGACCCTCTGTTTTTCAACAGAAAAACTAGAGAACGACTCAGAAGCATTTTTGCTAAATCAAATGAGTCTAGAGATGCATTGATAATAACTAGATCTTTCTAAGATCTTATATGTTCTCTCTAAGTGATATTTTTATTTAATTTTGAGTAGTGTGGTGTACTATGTATATCTCTCACACACACACAGCCTCTAGCACTGAACTGGAGGATATCAAAATCCTCACTCCAAAACTCTTAACTCTTTTTTAGCCACGAAAATTGTGGAAGAGGTCCTTTTGTGGCCTTGTATTTGTCTTGTTTCCCACAAAGAACTGTGGTAGAGGTCCGTGCATGACCTGGACAGTTTTTTAAACTATTGTTAACCCTGATCAAGGGTGTGGATCAAATTTATATAAATTTGAGAGGACTATGTCTAGGCTTGAGACTGATCCTCTTGTTATATATGTTATGCTTTTTTAGTTTGAATTTAAATTATACTACATATATCTTTTATATTCTGATGTTTTACTTTGAAATAAAAAAACATTTTAATGTTACTTTGAAAGTTAAATTAACAAGTGTTTACACTTATTGTTAATCAGTAGGTTAGTTTCAAATGTTAGTTTAATCTTGTGGATAAATTAACTGATACTCAATAAATCATTGAGAAGCTAAGTGAAAATTTACAATCTGTATAAATTCACTACAGATTAACTTGTAATATAAATTTGGGTATTTTAATAGACAATATTTTAACAGAAATTTTAATTGGAACACAATTCACCCCCCCCCCTCTTCAGTAACCACTCCGACCAAAAATTGGTATCAAAGGTTGTTTTTGTTAAAGGATTTTTGAAATACTATGTTTTTCAACTCTGACTTTTGTTGCATCGTTAAAGATATTAAATTTCTTTTAGTTCTAAATTTTATCTCTTTAATTTTTAATTATAATATCTAGCTATGGATAATAGACTATAGTGTAATTCTACTAACCGGAAAAATTTCATTAATGGTACCAACTATGCCTAGTGGATGCTTAAAATTAAAATTCATTTGGAATGTATGTGTTTTGATATTTGGACTGCTATAGGGTCTCAATATAACATTCCAGAAACCAAAAGAACAAATTGGGATTAACTCACAAAGACTACTTACAACAATAATTGTAAATCTATTAATGCTATATACTATGCTTTAGGAGATGAGGAATTCAATAGAATATCTGCATGTAAAACTGCTTATGAAATATGGGATACTTTGGGTGTTTCTCATGAGGGAAAAACCAATGTTAAAGAAATGAGATTAAATATATATACTATTACATATGAAAATTTTAAAATGAAACTGATGAACTCATTTCTGATATGCATCTAAGGTTCAATGAGATAGTCAATACAATGAATTCACATAGAAAGTTTGTTCCATCAAAGGAACAAATTATGAGGATATTTAGGTGTCTACCAGACCGACGGAGAGGCACATCTGTTTCAATCAGAATGTCATGTGACATTGGAGCTCTACCTATCAATGAGATGATTGGTAAGATTATGATGTATGAGGAAGAACTCAAGGGGAATAAAGAGGAAGATGATGAACCAAAAAGGATATTAGTGGCTTTCAAGACTACTGGTTCATAGAGAAATGGCACAGTAAACGCTCAAATACAAACTGATAGTTCAACAAGTGAAACTTCAGACTCTAATAGTGATGTTGAAATGGCTCAAACAGCCATAAGGATTAATAAATTTTATAGGAAGAAGAAATTTTCAAGAAAATCAAATTACAAGGGAAAGTATGACAATAATGGACATAAGAATAAGGACTAGAAAAATCAAGATAAAAGTGATAAATTTTCTTTCTACGAGTGAAAAAGAATAGGTCACATTAAAGCAGACTGCCCAAAGCTAAAATTCAAGAAGAAATATTACTATAAGGACAATAAGTACATGAAAGAAAGGAAAGAAATTTGGAGTGCTTTAGAAGATAGCACAAGTGAATCAGAAATGTCTGATTCTGAAAATAAACGCGTCATCATATGTTTCATGAAAAACACATCTGAGGTAACCTTAGATACTCCTACTTTAAATTATTATTATTCTAGAACTGAATCTGATTCAGATTCTGAAAACATGAATAGTAAGAAATTATTTGAATATTGTAATATGCTATAAGATACATGAAATTAACATAAGGATAAATACAAACCATTGACGAAACAACATGCTCTCACTACAACAATTAAAACTGAACTTACCATTGAAAAAGAGAAAAACGCCCAACTGTTAAAAGAAAACACTATACTGAAAATGTCAAATTAACAACTTAGAAAGGACTTATAGATGTCCACAAATGGAAAGAAAACTCTAACTCAAATTCAAGGGATGAATGTGGAACCTAAATACACTACTGGATAGGCTACAATCCTGGACAGATTCAGATTACTAATGTAATGACCCGTAAAATTCAAGGGAAATTTTTTCATAATTTTCTTTAGAATTTTACAAGAGCGCGGTTTCTGACGGCACATGATTCTGAGGCCCGGTGTGCCCGGAATTAATTTCTGATGTTTGGATCAGGTACATTCAGTGAACGAACGAGCGGGAATTTCTAACTATTGAACCGGTGCCCGAAATCGAATTTTGAGGGCACCGATGAACTCGCAACACCAATATTCGCTTAAGGATACCTTTTCCGAGGTTGTGTTTTATGCGGGTTAAGAGTTAGTTTTGGGGAAATTTAAATGAAGTTAAATAAATTCTGGAAACACAATTTATTTTAAAACCATGTTGGTTATATCCGCCCAAAGGGAGTTAGAGGTGGGACCCACATCCACTTAACCTCCCTTGATAGGATTAAGTGTGGTGGGGCCCACACGAACCCTAACTCCTCAAATTCCCTTTAAACTCCCAGTAACTCCACCCAATTTAATTTTGACAACTTGAGTATTAATTGAGATGAGTTATTGTTTTTCAAACATTTTAATTTCAAAGAGGTGAAGTTGTGTAAATAATATAAGGATTAAGCTTATTTTATTTTTGTTAGTTTTCTCTTGACACCTTGAGAGAATTTGGGAAACATTCTCCATCTTCTTCAACCACGAAGAAGAACACGAAGAGCACTTAGGCTCCGACGAAGAACGTCGTCACCATAAGAAGATAAAGACGTGACGTCTCTTCTCTTCTTCGCAGCCGGTGTGTTTCCGAAGATCGAAAACACTGCTTCTTTCGATCTTCTTCCTGTGTCAACGAAAGGAGACACCGCTTCCTCCTTGGACTTTCTTCGTCATCTTATGAAGCTTCTCCAGCGACGATAACTCTTCGGACTCACCTTGACGTCAATGGAATCGACGTTCGATTACCGTGACGCCCGACCTCCTCGGCGCTTGTCTTCCGCGGCTTGTTGGCGTGCTCCTCTCTTGAAACCGAGGTAGGTGAATTTTTTTATTTATTTAATTATTCCATTCTTGATTCTAGAATGTCGAACTTCGTGGATAATCGAATAAATGCTATCACTTAACGAGAGGGGGCCAGACCGCAAAACCACGGCCGAACCCACCCTCCTTTGTTCATGATTGTTTCTTGCGGGTGGAACGAGATGGCGTGGTGCCGTCGCACCACGCGGGTATCCTAGGGAAAGTATTTTGCGGCGCCGTCGCGCCACGCCGTGGAAAGAAATCCAAGAACGTGATGCCATCACGTCGCGTCGAAGGAAGTCGAAGGTTCTGCGGCCGGAGAGAGGCCGTGGCGGAGGGGAGCGGTGTCGTCGCACCGCTCATTACGGCATTGGTCGCAGCCGATTCCGGGCCGTGGCGGAACAAGGTGACCGGCGGCCAGCCGGGCCGCCGGTGTCGGAAGCCGGAAGGGGACCGGCCCTTGCCGGTCCCGTTGAGGAGGAGCCGGCCGGCCGGTTCGGGCCAGCCGGAAATGGGGAATCCGGGGGAATTAAATTCCCCCAGCCAGCACAAAACATCCCTAGATAGTGAGGGGGTGTCGCGATTTCACAAAGGGGGGTAGGCGCCCCCTGTTTTCTCAATCAGCTCGGCCGAAGGCCAAGCTGGCAGCGCGCCCAGCGTGCTGCCTTGAGACGGACCGGCGCCTGGCCGGTCCGCCAGGCCGGGCCGGGCCGACCCTATCAGGGAGGGGTCGACCCAGTTCGAGCCAGCCGGGGGGGTCTCGGGCTGGGTCGGACCGGGCCCGAAACCCCCGATACCGAACTGTTTAGGTTCAAATGACCATAACTCGGGCTACAAGCCTCTAAACAATGAAATGTCAGTGGAGATGCGATCCTTGGATCGAGTCGGTCGTTTCGGTATATTTTACTCAAGGTTTCGGATTATTTTGAGTTCGGCTGGGTTGGTTCGTACACGAAACCAACCGGGCCCTCGGAACGGAAACACTCATATCTTAAGTTACGGGCGTCCGATTGACATGGCGTCAACTTTGTTGAGTTCCTCATAGTGAAGCAGATCTTTTGGCATACTCCGCCCGAGATTTGGACGCAGGTGGAGTACGGTCGGGTTGGTTTTTCCTTAAAAACCAACCGGGATCCTGGAACGAAAAAGTCATTAACTCTCAGACCGGGCGTCTGATTGATGCACCGTCTATTGCGTTGAGTTCCTGTTGACGATACAGAACTTTTTGATACATCAACTCTGGACTATGTGACAGTTGATGTATCATTCTCTCAGCTCGTGGAGTGGACCCTCCCGAACGAGCTAGTTGTGTGCGGGAACCCTAGAGCTGGCTGCGACTGGTACTGTGACTGCGATGACGACTGTGCATAGATCCTTAGTGGATTCGACAACGATGACTACAACACTCAGCGATCCAGTGTGGATCAGTGCTACCGATCCTGTGTGGGTCTGATCCTGTGTGGGTCAGCGCTCAGCGGTCCTGTGTGAACCAGCGCCTACAGATCTTGTGTGGGTCCGATCCTATGGGGGTCTTTGCGAGGTTTAATACCTATCAATCCTTTGTGGGTCTGACAAGTTAGATGGATCAGTGATCATCTCTATCGTCCTCGAAGAAGTATACCTTTGTGAGCTGAATCCTATTTTCATTCATGTGTGGATTGAGTTGTGATATCCTGTGTGGATTACGTTTTGCTTTCTATTGTGGAATACGTATACTTTCCTTTGTGGACTGAGTTGTACTTGGGCTTGAAGGTTGGAGCATATTGAAAAGATGACTTAGGTATATTTATGGGCATATAGCTAAGCAGTGTCGGTTGTTACTTCATGATTGTACCCTTCCTTTGTGGTTTATCCTATGTGGATTTTGGGAGACCTTCGGGGGTCTCGGGGTCCCTACGGAGTAGCTTATAATCACCCCTGCACGGGATATGCACGCACTACATTGTGTTGGTTGCAGACGACTGACAGCGTTGATCGTGGTTGATGCGTGCAGAGCAGGACGGTACCTGGATATGGACCACTGGGCGGGACATACTCGGAGTAGACGGCGGGACCCAAGGAATAGTGGAGCTATCTGTACCCACCCTTCAGGTGGGATTTCCAGTGGACAGCTCGGTTTAGCGGCTTTTAATTTATAGTTTTTTTCCCTTTCTAATTGTACTTTACTTTCAGTTTGGGTTTGTATACTGGCTGATTTACTTTTCCGCACTTTCAGTTGTACTCTGTTTTTAATTAGTGATTACTTTTCCGCTTTCTTACTCTGTGGTGCTTGTTTACATTACAAAGGCAATGACTTCCCTTTTTACCGGGATTTATGCCTTGGTGCTAGTCGCCTGCCCCTGGCCTATGGAAGGTGGGCTAGGGGTAGTCACGACACGGGCCCCGAGGACGGGTCGTGACAAACTGGTATCAGAGGTGTTTGGTTCTACCGCGAACTCTGATCTTTTCTATGTGAAGAAATAATGTTTAGCATATTGAGTGTGGTTATCAGTACAGGGAGTCCAGTGTTGGTGCGGCAGCTGACGTATCCGTACACCAGGACCCTGACTTCTGATTTCCGACTTAATGAACGAAAACATAGATTGCGTGTGTGTTTCATGTTTTCCTTGTGATTACTTTGTATCAGCTCACCAGGTATACTGTTCTGACTGTGGCGCACCTGTTTCCTTTTCAGGATGGTCCCACGACGGCAGCCAGCTAGGGTTCCGAGAGTCGAGCATGATGACAGCCCACCGAGCGATGAGGCCTCGATGCATGGCCCTTTGTCAGCAGTGGAATTGGTGGTAACACTACCCGTTGAGCCACCGATACATCCAGCACCAGCCGCTGACGATGCACGTCGCCTCAACGCACTGCATGAGTTTCAGTGCCAGCGACCACCCAGGTTTCGTGGAGAGACGGACCCCCAGGCAGTTGAGGACTGGCTCGAGGCAGTCGTACGAGTTTTCAGGCTAGTGAGGACACCAGCAGACCTCATGGTGATCCTCGCGGCATGCTTACTGCACGCAACAGCAGGACGATGGTAGATCATGATGCTCCAGGTGCACGATGAGGCATCTCTACTTTGGATGGAATTTGAGAGCCTCTTCCGCTCGGAGTTCGTCCCAGCCACCCTCCATGCGGTGCGCATTCAGGAGCTTCTTCAGCTGCTGCAAGGCAGCACGACGGTCGCTCAGTACTCCGAGAGATTTACAGATATCTCACGCTACTCGACCGACATGGTACGGGACCCATTCTTCTGGGACTGTACCTTTGAGCAGGGTTTGAGACACGAGATTAGGGCATCGCTGATTTCCCTCAGCATACCGACTCAGACAGGAGTACTGGACCAGGCCCTTTTGATCGATAGCTTTCTTGCTGAGTCTACACCAGCGCCGAGACCCACCACAGGGTGGCACGTAGCAGAGTCTTATGCAGCAGGCAGTCGACGGATGACTCAGGGGTCCAGGCAGACCAGACCCTCAGGCAGATGACCTCAGGACATTGGATCAGCAGTGAGGGGCACACAGCGGGGAGCTAGTCTTTTGAGAGGCAGACAGTGCTACTCATGCGGCAGGCAGGGCCACATGGCTCGTGACTGCCCGACCTGCTGTGCTGAGGAGCAGCAGACGGTTGAGGGACCACCGAGGCAGAGGAAGAGGGTCAACCGTGGCGGTCCGCAGGTAGGAGGCGGATGAGGCAGAGGAGATGGCTGAGTAGAAGGTGATGGGAGACGCTTTGAGGCTCTACCACCACCACCACCAGGAGGTCCACCCTGACCACAAGGAGCTGGCGGGCAGAGACAGGCACAGCTCCAGGCAGCAGAGGCCTACAACCACGGCACGCCCGAGATGATTCGAGGTACTATCTTTGTCTATTACACCCTTGCTGCAGTACTTATAGACACATGAGCGAGTCACTCTTTCATAGCCGCTACCCTTGTTCGGAGCTCGGAGATTCCGACAGAGCCGTTGGCTCGATCCTTACGGCTAGAGACTCCTACGAGAGAAGACTCGACGATTACCCACTAGTGCCGGCAGAGTGAGCTTACTCTAGGAGGAAAGAGCTTCGGCTGGGATCTTCTTGTATCAGCGTCAAGGCCTTATGACATCATCTTGAGAATGGATTGGTTGTCTACGGTCCATTCACATATTGACTATTTTAGGCGCATGGTGCGATGTGTATGCAACGACGGGAGCAGGTTCACCTTCACCGGCGAGAAGGGAGCCTTTGCAGCACAGGATGGACTTCCGCAGAGGAGAGGACATCCCATCACTCATCACTTGGCTAGCCTCATCCTAGGAGCAGTTTACATGCGGAGTCCTGGTTTTCCTGCAGTGCTGGAACAGTTTTCTGACGTTATCCCCGACGACATTCTAGGGTTACCTCTTCGCAGAGAGGTAGACTTTTATATTGACCTGTACCCCAAGACAGCCCCAATATCCACTCCAGCATATCTGATGGCCCCCGCTGAGCTTCGAGAGTTACGGGTACAGTTGGAGGACTTGCAGGGCAAGGGATTCATCCGACCCAGTGTTTCACCCTGGGCTTCCCTGATTTTGTTCTCCAAGAAGGCGGACGGGAGCTTATAACTTTGTGTTGACTATTGTCTCCTGAACCAGGTGACAGCGAGGAACAAGTATCCGCTACCAAGGATTGATGACCTCTTTGATCAGCTCAAGGGAGCATGGTGGTTCTCGAAGATAGACCTCAGATCAGGCTATCAACAGCTCAGAGTTCGAGACGAGGACATACAGAAGACGACCTTCAGATGTCGGTATTGCCACTATGAGTTCTTGGTTATGCCCTTCGGCATAACCAATGCTCCAGCAGTGTTCATGGACCTCATGAATAGGATCTTTCAGCCATACCTCGATCGATTTTTCGTGGTCTTCATCGACGAAATTTTTATTTACTCGAGGACTGAGGAGGAGCACGCATACCACTTACGGGTTGTACTAGACACAATCTGAGAGCACTAGCTTTATGGTAACCTCCCGATGTTCCAGTTCTGGATAGGAGTGGTCCACTTCTTGGGACACGTCATCTCTGAGGCGGGTGTTGCAGTGGATCCTGCGAAGATCGAGGAAGATTAGCTTGGGAGCCACCCAGGAGGGTGACGGAGGTTCAGAGTTTCTTGGGACTAGCCGGATAGTATCGGAGATTCGTGCCAGACTTCTCTAGAGTTGCGGCACCACTCTCAGCTTTGAAGAAGAAGGGGAAACCCTTCGTGTGGTCAGACAGATGTCAGCATAGCTTCCAGGAGCTAAGACAGAGATTGACCAGCACCCATATCTTGAGTTTTCCTGAGGAGGGAGTAGGGTACGTTGTCTACTGCGATGCATCAGGGACCGGACATGGATATGTCTTGATGCAGGAGCGGGATGTGATCGCCTATGGATCACATCAGTTGAGGCCGCATGAGAAGAACTACGCTACCCATGAACTGGAGTTAGCAGCAATGATCTTCGCTCTGAAGACATGGAGACACTATCTGATGGGCGAGTGCTTTACAGTCTTTTCTGATAATCAGAGTCTCAGTTATATCTTCTCACAGAAGGACCTGAACCTGAGAAAGCGGTGATGGCTCGAGTTCCTCCAGGACTATGACTTTGAGATAGTCTATACTCCTGGGAAGGGGAACGTAGTAGCCGATGCCCTCAGCAGGAAGACAGGCATTCAGCTACTCGAGGAGGTGACAGAGCAGCTAGCCTTCTTGCAGATATCCTTTGTGGATAGAAATGGAGCATCCTTCCTTCAGTCTCTCGCAGTCACTCCTCCACTACTGCAGCGAGTCATAGAGGCACAACGTGGGGACACTGACTGTGAGACGCAGCGTGCACAAATATCCTCAGGAAAGTAACATGATGGTTTCTTCTTTGGAGAAGAGCACGACATCCTTTTCATAGGACGTACCTTGGTACCAGTTGCTTTACGGGAGGAGGTGCTGAGAGAGTTTCACACTTCACCTTTGGTGGAACATCCTGGAGTGGCGAAGATGTACCAGGACCTCAGACGACAGCACTGGTGGCCGGGCCTGACGAAGGTTGTGGCATAGTTCGTTTCTCGATGTCTCACCTGCCAGTAGGTGATGGCAGAGCACCATGTACCAACAGGCATGGTGCAACGCTCTGAGGTTCTAGAGTGGAAGTGGGACGGCATATCTGTGGACTTCGTGACTGGACTTCCACGCACTTCCAGAGGTCACGACTCCATTTGGGTGATTGTCGACAGACTCACCAAGTCGGCTCACTTCTTACCCATCAGAGAGAAGGGCTCAGTGGAGAGCTTGGGATGACATTACATTCAGGATATTGTATGACTTTACGGTGTGCCATCTTCTATTGTCTCCGATCGAGATGCTCACTTTACTTCCCAGCTTTGGAAGGGGTTTCAGGAGGCGTTCGGGACGTAGCTACATTTGAGAACAACCTTTCACCCTCAGATGGATGGTCAGACGGAGAGGACCATTCAGATTCTCGGGGACATGCTCCGTGCATGTGTCCTCGACTTTGGTCGTAGTTGGGAGTACCACCTACCCTTGGTGGAGTTTGCGTACAACAACAACTACCACTCCACCATCGGGATGGCACCGTACGAGGCATTGTTAGACCGACCTTGTATACCTTCATTGTGCTGGATAGACCCTGGGGAGTCAGCACTTGTGGGACCGGAGATGGTCCAGGCCACGACAGAGAAGGTCCAGGTCATCCAGGAGTAGAGGAGGAAAACTCAGAGCTGGCAGAAGTCATACGCCGACAGGAGGTGGAGGCCACTAGAGTTCGAGGATGGCGACCAAGTATTCTTGCGGGTCTCACGTCGACGTGGTATACAGAGATGTGGCCAAGGAGGCAAGTTATCTCCATGCTTAATCGGACCCTTCCAGGTCCTCAGCAGGATTGGCGAGGTGGCTTATCTCCTAGCTCTACCACCTCATTTGCACCAGGTGCACGACGTCTTCCACGTGTCTCAGCTGAGGAGATATGTGCACGACCCGACACACATCATTGACCATGGGGAGCTTGACGTTGATGATGGGGAGACTTTTACAGAGGTCCCGGTGGAGATCGAGGATCGACAAGAGCGAGTCCTACATGGACAGTCAATTCTTCTAGTGTGCATCAGATGGCAGCATGGGAATCTCCAGGAGAGAACTTGGGAGCGGGAGGCTCAGATGCGTGCTCAGTACCCTCATTTGTTTCCCTAGTTTTGATGTATCTTTACAGGGACGTAATGCCCTGAGGTGGGAGTAATGTAAAGTCCCATAAAATTAAAGGGATATTTTTTCTTAATTTTCATTAGAATTTTACAAGAGCGCGGTTTCTGATGGCACCTGATTCCGAGGCCCGGTGTGCCCAGAATTAATTTCTAAAGTTTGGCTCGGGTACCTTCAGTGAACGAACGAGCGGGAATTTCTAACTTTTGAACCGGTTCCCAGAATCGAATTCTGAGGGCACCGATGAACTCGCATGGCCGATATTCGCTTAAGGAGACCTTTTCTGAGGTTGCGTTTTATGCGGGTTGAGAGTTAGTTTTGGGGGAATTTAAATGTAGTTAAATAAATTGTGGAAACACAATTATTTTTAAAACCATGTTGGTTATATCCACCCAAAGTGTGTTAGAGGTGGGACCCACATCCACATATCCTCCCTTGGGAGGAATAAGTGTTTTGGGGACCACACGAACCCAAACTCCTCAACTTCACATTAAACACCAAATAACTCCACTCAAATTAATTTTGACAACTTGAGTTTTAATTGAGATGAGTTATTGTTTTTCAATCTTTTGAATTTCAAAAAGGTGAAGTTGTGTAAAAAAAATAAGGCTTAAGCTTATTTTATTTTGGTTAGTTTTCTCTTGCCACCATGAGAGACTTTGGGAAACATTCTTCATCTTCTTCAACCACGACGAACAACACGAAGAACACTTAGGCTCCGATGAAGAATTTTTTCACCATAAGAAGAGAAAGATGTGCGGTCTCTTCTCTTATTCGCAGCCGGTGTGTTTCCGAAAATCGACGAAGCCGCTTCTTTCGATCTTCTACCCGTGTCAACAAAAGGAGACGCGGCTTCCTCCTCGGACTTTCTTCGTCACCTTACGAAGCTTCTCCAGCAACGATACCTCTTTGGACGCACCTTGACGTCAACAGAATCAACATTCGATTACCACGACGCCCGACCTCCGCGACGCTTGTCTTCCGCGGCTTGTTGGCGTGCTCCGCTCTTGAAACCGAGGTAGGGGAATTTTGTTATCTATTTAATTATTCCGTTCATGATTCTAGCATGTCGAACTTCATGGATAATCGAATAAATGCTATCATTTAACGAGAGGGGGTCAGACCGCACAAACATGGATGAACCCCCCCCCCCTCCTTTGTTCATGATTGTTTCTTGCGGATGGAACGAGAAGGCATGGTGTCGTCGCACCATGCGGGTATCCTACGACAAGTATTGGGTGGCGCCGTCGTGTCGCACCGTGGAAGGAAATCCATGAACGCGACGTCGTCGCGTCGCGTCGAAGGAAGTAGAAGGCGCCGCGACCGGAGCGGGGAAGTGGCGGAGGGGAGCGGTGTCGTCGCACCACGCCGGACGACATAGGTCGCGGCCGGTTCCGGGCTGCGGCGGAACAAGGTGACCGGCGGCAAGCCGGGCCGCCGGTGTCGGAAGCCGGAAGGGGACCGGCCCTTGCCGGTCCCGTTGAGGAGGAGTCGGCCGGCCTGGTCGGGCCGGACGGAAATGGGGAATTCGGGGGAATTAAATTCCCCCGGCCAGCACAAAACGGCCCCCCATAATGAGGGGGGGGCGCAGTTTCACAAAGGGGGGCAGGCGCCCCCCGTTTTCTCAATCAGCTCGGCCGAAGGCCGAGCTAGCAGCGCGCTGCCTTGAGCCGGACTGGCGCCTGGCCGGGCCGCGGCGGGCCGGGCCGCGGCGGGCCGCGCCGCGCCGTTCCGGGCCGGGCCGACCCTGTCGGGGGCTGGTCGACCCGTTTCGGGCCAGCCGAGGGGGGTCTCGGGCCGGGTCGGCCCGGGCCCGAAACCCCCGATACCGAACTGTTTAGGTTCAAATGCCCATAACACGGGCTACGGACCTCCAAACGACGCGCCGTAAGCGGTGATGCGATCCTTGGATAGAGACGGTCGTTTCGTTATATTGCACTCAAGGTTTCGGATTACTTTGAGTTCGGCCGGGTTTGTTCGTACACGAAACCAACCGGTCCCTCGGAACAGAAACGCTCATATCATGAGTTACGGGCGTCCGATTGACATGCCGTCGACTTTGTTTAGTTCCTCATAGTGAAACGGATCTTTTGGAATACAACACCCGATGTTTGGACGCAGGTGGAGTACGTTCAGGTTGGTTTTTCCTTAAAAACCAACCATGCCCCTGGAACGAAAAAGTCTATAACTCTCAGACCGGGCGTCTGATTGACGCGCTGTCTGTTGCATTGAGTTCTTGTTGACGATACGGAACATTTGGATACATAAACTCTGGACTATGTGATAGTTGATGTATCAGACTCTCGGCTCGTGGAGTGGACCCTCCCGAACGATCTTGTTGTGTGCGGGAACCCAAGAGCTGGTTGCGACTGCTACTGTGACTGCGACGACGACTGTGATGAGATCCTTAGTGGATTCGATGACGAAGACTACAACACTCAACGATCCTGTGTGGATCAGTGATACTGATCCTGTGTGGGTCCGATCCTGTGTGGGTCAGCGCTCAGCGGTCCTGTGTGAACCAGCGCCTACAGATCCTGTGTGGGTCCGATCCTGTGAGGGTCTTTGTGGTGGTTAGTACCCATCGATCCTTTGTGGGTCCGACGACATAGATGGATCAGTGATCATCTCTATCATCCTTGAAGAAGTATACCTGTGTGAGCTGAATCCTCTTTTCTTTCCTGTGTGGATTGAGTTGTGCTATCATGTGTGGATTACATTTTTCTTTCCTGTGTGGAATACGTATACTTTCCTGTGTGGACTGGGTTTTACTTGGGATCGGAGGTTGGAGTGTATTGAAATTATGACTTAGGTATATGTATGGAAAAATACCTAAGAAGTGCCGGTTGTTACTTCATGATTGTACCCTTCATTTTTGTTTTATCCTATGTGGATTTTGGGAGACCTTCGGGGGTCTCGGGGTACCTACTGAGTAGCTTATACTCACCCCTGCACGGGCTATGCCCGCACTACATTGTGTTGGTTGCAGACGATGGACAGCTATGATCGTGGTTGAGGCGTGCAGAGCAAGACGGTACCTGGAGGTGGACCACTGTGCAGGATGTACTCGGAGCGGACGGCGGGACCTGAGGAATAGGGGAGCTATCTGTACCCACCCTTCAGGTGGGATTTCCAGTGGACAGCTCGATGTAGCGGCTTTTACTTTACAGTTTCTTTTCTTCCTTTCGAGTTGTACTTACTTTCAGTTTGGGTTTTTATACTGGCCCTTTTACATTTCTGCACTTTCAGTTGTACTCTGTTTTTACTTAGTGTTTACTTTTCTTCATGCTTACTCTATGGTTCTTGTTTACTTTACAAAGGAAACGCCTTCCCTTTTTGCCGGGATTTACGCCTTGGTGCTAGTCACCAGCCCCTGGCCTATGGATGTCGGGCTTGGGGTAGTCACGGCACGGGCCCCGAGGACGGGACGTGGCAACTAATAATAGATATATTCCTAAATCTGGAATGAATACTGCTAGTTCTAGTTCTGGTCATTCATATGCTTCAATTAGTTATTCACATAGTTATTAATCAAATATACATTATCTCTCAGAAATATTTTGATTTTGTAAATTATATGAGACCCATAAAAAAATTTGGGTACCAAAATCATTGATTGATAACGTGTCTAAACCCAAGAAGATCTGGGTACCAAAATCATATTCGATCTAAAACTGTTTTTTAGGAAACCAGCTTGAAGATTTCCCACAAGAAGACATGGTATTTAGACAGTGGATGTTCAAGAAATATGTCTGGGGATTACTCATGATTCACATGTTTAATAAAGGTTGATGTAGGCTATGTCACCTTTGGTGGAAATTCAAAAGAAAATATCATCAGCCTAGGCCAAATTGGTAACACTAACTCAGTTTTAATATCTAAAGTTTTATATGTTGATGGACTTAAATACAATCTGTTAAGTATTTCCCAATTTTTTGATGATGGTTTTAATTTCATGTTTGAAAATTATTCATGTAATTTTTTTAATACTAAAAATGATTTAGTATTTCCACTTTACGAAATGAGAATTTTTTTTATATTGATTTGAATTATGTAGCTAAACAAAATTTTACTTTTTTAAATGCTTTTCATAATGAGTCTTGGTTATGGCATAGGATATTAGGACACTACAGTATACACTCACTTAGAAAACTGAATAGGAATAACTTAGTTAAAGACTTACCCAAACATGAGTTTCCAAGTGACAAAGTGTGTAATCCCTATCAAAAGGGAAAACAACACCAAATATCTTTCAAATCAAAGAAAGAAGTCTCAAATTCACAACCACTTGATTTGGTTCACATGGACTCTTTTGGACCTTTTAGAGTTTCTAGTTTGAATGGGAAGCCATGTGTCTATGTTCTATTAGATGACTTTTCTAGATGTACTTGGGTATAATTCTTAGATCACAAAAGTGAAGATTGTTATTAATTTCTTAAATACTCCAAGTCTCTAGAAAAACATAGTGGCCTTAAGTTTAAAACTCTAAGAAGTGATCATGTTTGTGAGTTTGAAAACAAGACTTTGAATCTTCTTTTTCACACAATGGCTATAATCAAAACATTTCTGCTCCTAGGAAACCTCAGCAGAACGGTGTAGTAGAAAGAAGGAATAAAAACATGAAATAAATTGCAAGAACTATGCTAAATGAGTATGAACTGCCTATTTACTTTTGGGTTGATGCTGTGAAAACAGCTTGTTACATTATTAATAGAGTGTTAATTAGACCAGTTCTAAAGATGACCCCATATGAACTGTGGAATAACAGAAATCCTATGTAAGTTACTTTAGATTCTTTGGATGCAATGTCTTTATTCTCAATAAAAAGGATAATCTGGACATGTTTTCTTCCATGAGTGATGAAGGAATATTTTTAGGATATTCTATAACTAGTAAAGCCTATAGAGTTTTCAATAAGTGAACCAAGTGTGCGGAACAATCTGTTCACATCAAATTTGATGAAAATGATCCACATGATTCTACAACCACTCTTGAAAATCACGAAGAAGATTTATCTGTTCTGGTCCTTAATGACAAAATCAATGAACCTGTTGTAAAGACAACCAGTTCTGGACATATTCTAGAATCATCTCCTAATGAACCCCAACCTATAGATGAACCTAAAATTTCTAGTCCTACCATTACTATGTCATTTAGAATTCTAATGAATAATCATTTAGATGCTATTATAGGAAACTGAATATAAGGACCCGAACTAGAGCTTATCATAGAAATCAGGTTGAACATCAAGCCTTCTTGTCACATCGTGAACCTAAGAACATTGATGATTCCATTAATGATGAATTTTTGGTAATTATATGCATGAAGAACTCAATCAATTTGAAAGAAATAATTTTTGGAAACTTGTTGAAATACCTAAGGACCCTTTCACCATATGCACTAAATGGGTGTTTATAAATAAAGTTGATGAATCTGAAAACATAGTTAGAATCAATGCTTGGTTAGTTGCACAAGTCGATAGTCAAGAAGAAGGAATTGATTATGAGGATAATTTTTCTCCTGCAGCCAGACTAGAAGCCATTATAACTCTACTTTCTTATGAAGCACATCTAAATTTCAAACTATATCAAATGGATGTCAATAGTGCATTCTTAAATGGATATATTTTTTAGGATGTTTTTGTTGAACAAACAACTGGATTTTCAGACCCTCATTTTCGAAATCATATTTTCATATTATCAAAAGCTTTATAAGGATTAATGAAATCTCCAAGAGCTTGGTATGACATATTATGTACTTTTCTAATTTTAAAAGGATTTACAAAAGGTATAGCAGATCCTACTCTTTTTATAAAACATATTTCTAATGATGTTTTAGTTGTAAAAATTTATGTAGAAGATATTATTTTTGGATCTTAAAGAAATTCCATATGTATTGATTTTTCTAAAATGATGAAAAATGAATTTGAGATGAATTTAATGGGACAACACAAATTTTTCCATGGATTTCAAATTATTCAAAACAATGATGGAATTATTTTAACACAAAATAAATATACTAGATATATTTTAAATGTTTTGGATTGGAAAGAACAAAAAGTATTGACACTCCCATGAGTACCACATGTAAGTTGGATCTTAATGAAGATGATAAATCTGTTGATCACAACACTTCTAGTGGAATTATTGGAAGCCTACTCTACTTGACTATTAGTCATCATAATATTATTTCTAGTGTGTCTAAGTGTTCTCTTTTTCAAGAAAACCTTAAAAAGCCAAATTTAAATTCTATAAAGAGAATTTTCAAATACCTCAAGAATACAACCAATTTAATACTGTTCTATCCAAAAGGTCAATCATTTGAATTAGTTAGTTATTCTAATGATGATTTTGTTGGATGTAAGATAGATAGAAAAAGCACCTTTGGAAAATGTAACCATTTAGGAAAGTCACCAGTATCATGGTCTAGTATGAAACAAATTTAGGTTGAATTATCTAATGCAGATGCTAAATACATAGCTGTTGGAAGTTGCTGTGCACAAATTTTTTGGATGAAACACACATTACTAGACTATGGATATCAATTCAGACATGTCCCAATAAATTGTGATATCACAAGGGATACTAACATTTCTTAGAATATTATTTCACATTATAGGACAAAACATATCAATGTAAGACATCACTTTTTGAGGGATCATTATCAAAAAGGTGATATCACTTTGGAATTCATTGGTACTGAATATCAACTTGCTGATATATCACTAAACCATTAAATTCTTCGAGATTAGACTACATCATAAATGATATTGGTATGATTAATCATAAATAGATATCTTACTGATCTTAATGTTTAATGCTTTAATTTATATTACTTTACAGTTTCATGCTCACTATTTTACAATTACTGTTTCATGCTTACAGTCTCATCGTTAACAGCTTGTGTTCAAGGTTTGTCGCTTAACTGTCTCACCGTGACGGAACAGTTCACTCATTGTCTCACCATTACTACTCAGAATGGTTACTGTCTCACCGTGATGACTGTTTTTCAACAGACTGTAACATCTTCTCACGGTCTCACCATGAAGATTATTTATAACCATATTTTAACCAGTAACATAGTAATTTTTATTTCACCATTATTTGGATTCCCGCGTCTTTGTTTTTATGATGTTTGACATTCCCAAATGATAAAACTTAAGGGTTTCATTCGATTCCTTATCTGAACTCTCTCATGAATCATCTCATTCTTGAAAACCTTCTCCTCTCTCTCCTGAACCTTCAGTGGATGCCAAGGATGAAGCGTCCGTCCTCACCCTCATCTGAGAAGAAACACTCTATGAAATAGAAGCGAATACCGATGATAGAACCTGAAGACCCTTGAACCCCATCCTTGTTAATCGTGATGTAGTTCATGAAAAAGAGGTTTTCCCTATGTGGCTATTGTATAGTAAGTCTTTAATATTGAAAATATTAAGAGAACAAGGATGGTTTGAATGGTTCTCTAGAAAATATAAACTGATTTCTCCAAGGTTGGTATCTCAATTCTACCAATATGTGAAGTTTTCCTTTGATTTTGGAGAAATATTTATGGTGAAATGCTGGATAAATGGACAAAAGTGTTCATTCTCATCGAGGTTGTGGGTTGTATGCCTAAAGATTCCTCATGAGATAGTTTGCGAGGATTACCAGAGAGACCCACATCAATCATATGACATCTTCTATCTGGAAAATGACTTAGAAACCTTAACTGGTAATGGAACCAAGTGAAGGGTTATAGCTACGGAGCTAGATGGAGAAACTAGACTACTATTCATGTTTGTTCAAAATTTGATTAGTCCATGAAAAGGGGATCTTGCTGTGATGAAGTATCAGGATGTGTTCCTGATTCACCTTTTGAAGAATGTCCATAAGATCAGCCTATAAATGTATGTTATAAACCATATCTGTGAGCTGAATAAAGTCACTTCCAAGTCCATATCCTTGTTTTACTCGAGGATGATTTTAGCCATGCTAGTTGAAAAAGGTGTTTTTGGACCGAATTAAGAATAGTTAGAGGACTTTGATTTATGCTTATCCAAGCCTATCATCAGAGGGATGAAAACTAACTGGAAGCCCAGGAAGAAGAAATGGGATGAGGATAATGATAAATTGTATAAGAAGTTTAATCATGTTGATTATTCAAGAAGACCTAAGAACCTAGATGATCCTGGTTTTGAACCAGATGAAGTGGATGAATACTTAGATGCTGAAGAAGAAGAGGAAGTTGAAGTTGATTTAACACTTAGAGAAGAAGCTGAAATACCTTGAATGGAAGTAGGTCCTATTGAGAAAGAAAGGACTGATGTCCCTGCTGATGTTCTTGTTGAAAATCATTCAAGAGAGGAAGTTGTTGTTGTTTTTAGAGAAGAAGAAGTTGTTTCTTCTATTGAGGACGTCAATCCTGAAACTCATCCTAAGTCTGGAAGAATTTTTTCCCTGATTTAGAGTAGCAAGGAATTATGGAGATAGATTCTTTTGTAGAATAACTCCCTGCTGAAAAGCAAGCCAATCTGGAAGCACTTCCTGTGGAACAGTCGGTTCCTGAGGACATACCCTCTGCTGAAGAGAGGATGAAAATTTACTTTCAACTAGCATGACAAGAGTTTGCTGAAGTGATTAGAGATGATCTTATGGATCATGAACCAATTCCTGAGACTCAATAATATGAAATGCAAGCACATTTTGTGGGTGAGGAACCTCAAAACCTTGAGATTGTAGAGGTTGGACATGTTGGAACATCTCAACCTACTGTCACATATTCTGCATACACTCGGTATGAATTTCCAAGTTTTTCTTATGTGAGTGAGTCGCAGCAAGTGACTGCAACTGGTATAGATCTCTCCTCGTCATTTCAACTGAAATTTGTAGCTCATCTAGAACCAGAACCAGAACTGGAGCCTCAATATGAATTAGAATATGAGTCTGAAGATAACTCAAAACCGCAACTAGAACCTTCTCCACAACCTTCACCTGCACTCTTACCCGAGAAACACTCTTTTGTAACTAAGGATGATTTAAAAGTATTTGCAAAAACTTTCTTAGTTGGTGTTTAGAAGATTTTATCCACTCATCCTCATCCTATGACTCAGTTAAGTCAAGAAGATCCCTCAATTACACTGGAAAACATTATTTTGCATATTCAACACAGGATGATCCATGAGATTCAAGAAGACAGGGTTGAAAATAGGTTTCTTAGTGTTGATTTTTCAAATTTGAAAGGTTTGGTGAAAAACCTACAATCAGAACTGTCGTCAAGATCTGAGCCTGTGCCTACTTCTATTTCTACCCCTACACATGTTGTTGCTTCTTCTGAACCAACTAATTCCACCATTGATAGAGATATTGTGTCTCAAGTTCATCCATATCTACTTTCATTTGATGAGAACATTGGAAAAAGACACACAAAACTACTGGAACGTATAAGGGAGCTTGTAGAAAATTTGAATAAGCTCACAGATGAGTACACTAGATGTCTACAGGAATTTTTTAAAAAACTCAATGTTATAACTAAAGCTGTCAAGGATTCTTCTCCCTCTGGTCAGACCTCCACATCTTTTTTGATGCTTCTATGTTTAGATCCATATTAAAGGAAGAAATTAATAATTTTTTTAGTGGTTTAGATCTGTCTCCTATGGATGATGTTTTGAAGAACAGTGATAGAGCACTTGATATTGTCTAGATCCATTCTAAGATAGACAATGATGCTCAACAGAAGATCACCAAGAAGATAGAATTTTATCTTACCCAGATTTTCTCAAAATCTAATATGAAAAATCACTTTATGTATCTTGTGGAAAACCTGAAAATCCCTCTGGTGACATAAGACTTTAATGTCCAAGTTCATAAGTTTACAGAGTTCACCAGATTGTTGGACAAATTCATGGAGAATAATGATGATTTTGAAAAGGATATGAAATATGGTGGAGAAATAATTACTGATTTCATTATTCTTTTGAAGCCATATCTTCAAGTGCAGAGTACTGCTATTGTTGCTCTAGATCATGCACCCCTTAGTCCTGGTATACCTGCCCATGCCTCAACTTCCATGTTGGTCAGTCAAGCTCTTTCTCTGATACGGCTAGTCATTCTTGACCAACAAAAACCTAGATTATTTACTGCACCTAGTTTGGCTCCATCCATTTTTGATGGTCTACCCTTACCCTATTTTTCTACTACATATATAACTTCTTCTACATCATCCCCATCTCTTTCTGCTGATAGATTCAAGGAAAAGGTCAATCCCTAAAGACTCCAGGGACTGTTTTCTTTTTTATGGGATGTCTTTTGTTGTTTCCTTTTTGTATTTCCCCTGTATGTTTTATTCTGAAGCTTTTTAATGAAAAATACAGTATTTCACTTCACATTCTATATGTTTTGAAAATCCCAAATTGGGGAGAAAAAAGTCCAAGTAAAAGTACAAGTATTAGTATTCTCATTGTCGAATCTGTTATATTCTCTAATGTTCCATCTCTTTTCTGTTTTACCAATACATGATTTGTGATCATAAAAAAGGGGGAGATTGTTGGACTCCTCATGAATTAATCATGTTTTAATCATCACAAATCCTATTACTATTAATTAATCTCAGTCTTAATTCAACATCTTGTTAATGCTCTCCAATATCAATAATAACTACACATCATGTTTTAATGATAGCAAATCTTATTGATGTTAATTACTCTTTTTTTAATAACAAGTCTTAAGCATGATAACAAATCTCACCTATATTATCAAGCCTTTATATTTATGTTTTAACTTCACTTAATATCTAATAATTAAGCTTAATACATATTTTTTGTATTACATTTTAAGTCTAAATACATATATTTGGCCAAGTACCCAGACACTGTGAAGGACAGACCGTGACCCAGACACCGTGAAGAACAAACCGTGACCAAGACACCATGAAGGAAACATTGTGACCTAGACACCGTGAAGGACACACCGTGATCCAGACACTGTGAAGGACACACCATGACCCAAACAACGTGAAGGACAAACTGTGGGCCACATACCGCGAGCCACATACTGTGAAGCACATACCGTGAAGGAGACACAGTTTACACAACAAAACGGAGACGTCGTTTCTTAATCTTTTTGTCAATGTTATTTAAAAATTTCTAACAGTCAAATTTTATGTTTTTAATGCAATTAATGTTATTTAATTATAGTTGTTGGCATGTCAGGAAACCGTAACTCATAATTATGGAAAAGGATTCATTCCTTTTTCCGTTTCTCATGGAATAAAAAAAAGTCTCAGTAGCAGTAAAAAAGACAATGTCGCCTCGACATACAATAATACAACACATGCGAAGTGCACTGTACTCAACCGAAAAAAATAATGAGCTCAACTGTGATGAAGAAATTGAACGATCTTCAAAGAAGTTCCATAAAATGAAATCCTACACTACGAGAGGAACTGAAGTCAAGAGAACATATTCACTCCTGTAGACCACAAGATGAACTACGACACTCTGTTTTTCATCAGAAAAACCAGAGAAGGACTCAGAAGCATTTCTGCTGAATCCAACAAGTCCAAAGCTGCATTGATATTCACTATAGCTTTTTAAACTCTTATCTGTTCTTTCTAATTGATTTTTTATTTACATTAGTGCAGTGTGGTGTACTTTGTAAATCCCAGACACAGACATTGGCTCCTGCACTGAACAGGAGGATATCAAAATCATCACTACAAAACTCTTAACTCTTGTTTACCCACGAAAACTGTGGAAGGGGTCCATGTGTGTCCTAGTATTTGTCTTGTTTCCCACAAAGAACTATGGTAGATGTCCCAGCATTGCCTGGATAGTTTTGTAAATTCTTTTTAACCTCGATACAGGGTGTGGATAAATTTTATATAAATTTGAGAGGACTAAGTCTCAGCTTGAGACTGAACCACTTGTTATATCTACTGTGCATTTTTGTATTATGTTTAAAGTATACTACATATATCCTTTATATTCCTCTCCTATTACATTGAAATAAAAAAACCATTTTAATGTTACTTTGACAGTTAAATTAATAATTTTTTACACTTATTGAAAATCAGTAGGTTAGTTTCAAAAGTTAGTTTAATCTTGTGGTTAAATTAACGGAGACTTAATCAATCTTTGAGAAGCTAAGGGAAGATTTACAATCTGTATAAATTCACTAAATTTTAAATTGTTTTATAAATTGGGGGATTTTAATAGACAAAATATTAACAGAAATTTTAATTGGAACTCAATCACCCCCCCCACCACTCTTGAGTATCCACTCCGACCAACAAGATATTTATTATTATGGAATTAACATAAGTAATCATATTTATATATATATGATATTTACGAAATATGTATCATTATATAAAATTAATCTATCATATATTTTATTACCCTTCAATTCATTGATTGATGATAATGTCGTTTGGGCGTACGTGTATATGTCATGAACATGCCTTCCCAGGCCCTGACCCAAGTTATCTAACCCCACGAGTCTCCTATAATACATTTTTTCCATCTCAGAAATAAACATGATATTACACACTATGATCAATTATCATAGTAAAGAATCTCCCCACAGGAAAACACTTGTTCTTTAAGTGTGATTTATCCTAACATAGAAAAAACTTGTGAAACATCCTAGGATGTCACCCATCCTAACGAAAACTCAATGAAAGGTATGCTTAAATATGGATTTCCAATCAGGTTGGACAATAAAAATAAATGTTCATATTATTGAAATGGGTAGTAACATTTATCCTTTTATGTCTTTCTTATATAAGGCTGTTATAATCACCACAACCTTTAATGAACAAGTGCCCCATTGAGGACCCAGTTCATCAAACCCAGGTAGTTCCTCTTTACCTTCAATAAGGTATTCTCCTTAAAATAATTTTTCATGAACCAGCCTTCCCAATTCCATGATCCCATTCATCTAACCCAATGGGTATCCAATAATTCATTAGTTTCCTTCCCAACAAACCAATGATACTACTTATTGTCGATTCTTATCAGACAAATGACAATCCCCTCATTCCAAAAACAATTTAGTGAAATTTTTCCTCAACCACACACCTGAAAAGATACTCAGAAGGAGGTCACCCATTCCTGGACACTACTCTAGGCCATGGAATATTAATTCTCGAGCTCGAATTAGGTAGGAACCAAAAAATAAATCTCCACCTTGTTTGACAAGGGTAGTAACATTTATCCATTTTGAGTCTCACTTTTCTAGGGGTGTTGAAGTGGATTACCTCCTCCCCATGGTAATGTGATCCTTTTTTCATTACCACATCTAATTGATGGTTTAGTAAATGTTATTTAGACTTACTTTAAATTTTTGATATAATGATCATTATGGAATGATAATATTAAACTAACCATCATTCCATCCTAATATTTTCTAACTGAAGATTTTACTCACTCGTACATAGGACCTTCCATCTCAAATATTGTATCATATATTATTTTTCATAATAATAATTCACTTTTGGATTTCAATGTATAGTGTATGAATAAAAATAATAAATATGTCATGATTGTTATTCCAAATATGATGTAATGGTGACATATTTTTCTATAGTCAGATGAATGACATTATTTGACATTTGATCTATATATCATAAAAACATCTAACATCAACATGATTGACAATATATTTGAATTTAACATGACGATAAATAAAATTGTAATGATAATTAGAATGGAAATTTTTATTAATATGGTTAATAAATAATATATATTTATTATTCAAGATGGTAAATAATGTATAGGATGTGTTTTAAGAAATGTAAAGGTATTTCATTTTCAAAAATACCATCTTTCAATGATTCCCTTAAAAAAATTTCTCTTCAATGTTCATGTTATTAAAAATATTTTATTAACGTATTTTTATGGAAATAATGAAATTATAATGGTTACTTTATATTCTATTTGAATAATATTCAATGATTTTCAAATGGAATATTACATTATAATTTATATGGAATGATTTCAAATTATTTTAAAAAAATATAAAAAGGACATTTTTATTTAAAATAATACATTATCAATGCCTTTTCTCTCCACCACAGCAACTATTCGATATTTTTATTTAATTATAATATTATTTTCCCCTTTAAAAAACCTTATTTACCATTTTTATATGTAATTCAATGAATTATTTTAAATCTAATGTATTTTTTTATTTCTAGAAATTTTTTACTTATGGGTGTCAGGGAACTCTATAAACCACATATTTCTTAGGGTTTTGAATATTCTCTCTCCACATAATGTTTTATATCTTATTAATGTAATATAATTATTCTTAATAATATATTAATTTTACCCACATAAATAACTATCATATTATTACGAACATTTATATGATAATAAATTCTTTTGAACCATTTATCAATTATATTCATTAAGAGACATCATTTAATTTTTATATGAGGTCATATTATGAAATACATTTTGTATCCATGTGTAATTTTTATGTTTATTCCTTGTGATTGATTTTATTTTTATAAAACACATTATCATTAACATGTTATGATGGATTCAACAAGATTTCACTCGACTTAATTTGGTGAATGTTTTGTTTTAAGAGATTGTACGTGTGGATGAGGGAGTAAAAAAAATATCTATTGGAATCATTAAACCATGTGATATTGCACTTCTAATTATACTGGAATTATGAAAACATCATTCGTTTTTATTTATCCACATTTCTTATGTTTTCGTTATCCCATTATCTTATGTTTCTTCTGGTATGTTCTAAAGTGATTACTCATGATATTATTTTTAACTGAATATTTATTCTACTTTATAAGGGTGGTATTTAAATATTTTTTGGAAAAAAATTCCATAATATATTCATGATTTTAAAGGAACATTTTGGATTGAAGTTTTTTTCTTTATTATTTCAAATTTAGTATTTACTATAATTCCATAAGAAGAAAATATGATTTCTTTTGTAATAAAATCTATATTTTTTAAACTAATTTTTAATTTCAAAAAAGTGAAATCATGTATTAGTTTTCATAATAAAACATATTTCTGTATTTTATTATATAACACATTATATCATTTTTATGTTCATATCACATTTAATTTTGTTTCATTCGATTTTATGGATGAGTAAGAATAAGGATGCTGTTAATTTAATTATTTTGAAGATATTTTAGGAAAATAAAACATGTTATATACAAAAATTTTTATATTGTTGAAAAAATGGATACAATGTGGAAGTGTCCAATTTGTAATTTAAAATATATTTATGTATGTGTGGTTTTCTAATTCCCTAAAAAACTAAATCGTAAAGATCCTAAAAGGTATGAAAATTAATTCTAGAAAAAAAAACTAATTATTTTTCAATGATTATATCTTGGTCCTTATTATACATATCCAATTAATGAACTATATATCATTGGATAATACAACATTTTCATGTCATGTTAACATAATAGTTATAAATACCATCATTATTTTATAATTTTATGTTTTATCAAAATTTTAACGGAATATATTTCCCTTTCACTCTGTTATGTTATTGGATTTTATTTTTATTACATAAATTTTCGTAGCTATTTTATTGGTTGGAGGTATATATAAACCATAGGATTAACATGAATTATCATTTGAAGATGATGTCCTTGATATTTTGTGGATAAATGCTTAATGTGTTGACAAACATTGTGGTTTATAAGATCAATAATCATTTGGTAATATTGATTTAACATATCATGGGATTATGTTAAAAGGATAACTGTGTGATTGAAATGTGATTTGGCGACAATGTGACTAATGTGAATTTTGATGGATTTCATTATTTTGGGGAACATTATATAATATTTTCATAATAGTGTTTAAATTATATTATAGAAGCGTAAATTATTTTATGGTCATTCATATTACTTATATAAATGATTATAATATCATCGATATTATATGATTTGGGAATGTAAACTTCGGTATGATACTTTAAGAGTAACTGATTTAATTTGGAGAAGAATGTTATGTATATAAATATGTGTTAAAATAAATATAATCAATAAATTTGAATCTTATTTTTGAATATTAAGAATATTTTTATAGTTATTTAAATATAGAATATTCTATGTTGAACTATTGGTGTTATTGTTGAGGCTTCGAGGATTTATGATTAATTTCTTATTTAGATTATTTCTTTTCATTTTGTGAACTATATTGTGTATTCCATTTTCTATTGGGACAATTTCTAATGATATGAGGAATATATTTTTATCATTTATAGGATAATATAATTCAATAAATATTGAGTATAATAATTCATGTATGATAAAATCATCTTGAGTACTCTTTGTTTGGAGGAAAATATTAGATTCTCTTAGAAATTAGTTAATGGATTAAATTATACATAAAGGTGAGAATATGTAATTATTTTTTCATCTATATTGTAAAATAATTACTGGAATCTTGGAAAATTATCATAGATGAAAAAAAAAATCATTTTAAATTTTTCATTGAGGAAACAATGTTATTTTTCACACATAATCAATTTATGGTTTACTTGCCATTTAATTTCTCTTGATCAATAAAATTTGGCACACTCTATAATTTTTTAAACGTCAAATTTTTTTATCCATGAGAATATTTTCACATCCCACTAATGTTTTCATATTTTGAATCCTATTTATGTGATGACCTTCAAATTTAATTTCCCAATGCTACGAGAGGAAGATTTATTTACACATTTTAGAATGTGTAATTTCAAAATATGTATTTTCAAATTGCAATACCTTTTTTACAGATAATATAATAAAATATAATGGATATAAATTTCTAAATATTCATGATGAATCACCTAAATTTTAAAAAAAATTAAAACTATGTCAGATTGTGTATAGAACATGCAACATCAAGCTAAACAAACCATAAAATGTTATTATTTAAATATGCATGTTATAATCTAGCAATTAAATTGGTGAGTTTGAATATGATTAACTACATTAAGAAATATAGATATTATAATTATAAAATATTTACATTTTATTTATAAATAAGAACTAATTTTTTTAAAAGTCAATATATTATATTAAATTTTTTTTTCATTCAAAATTGGTTTTTAATGTTTTTCATGAGAAAATATTATAATTTATTTATGTATAATTTTGAGAATTTTTTCGACAAAAAGTATATTATTTTTCATATGAGAATATAAAAATTATATTATTGTTAAATTTTTATATTTTTCTCTAAGTTTTTAATTTTCAATGAATAAGGGAATATATAAATTTTAATTGGAAATTTTCTTTAATGTGTTAAAAGATTCATTTCTTATTTTAGGTCACTTTAAAATTTCAATTATTTAATTTTTTAGAATATATTTCAAATTTAATCAATTCATGAATTTTATACTTGAATTTGGTATGAAATTATTTGTATAGTTAAAAAGAATCATTTCTGAAAAAAAAATTGTCATGTTTTAGGAAATGAAAATTAAATTTATATTTCCAATATTATCTAAATAAATTGTGATTAAATAATTAAATTATTTGAATCATGATGTCCAAATTTTTTATGTAGTACATTTTTATTTTAATTCATTATGAATAGTTAATATAGTAAATATTCATCCCTATAATAAAATTAAACTGGGTAATTAAGGATATAAATAATATGAAGAGGACTAAAAATGGATTTTATCACGTTGTTAAATATTATTATATGGTTTTAAATATTCTATTTTTATTCAATTCTTGAATATATGGCAACGTGGTGTTATATTTATTTGATAATGTCATTTATAATATTTAAGTAAGAGATATGGATTAATATGTTACTTTGTTTATTTTAATAACTATAATATGTAATTTAAGGGATGAAAAAAATATCTACTATTATAAATATTAATTTATTTTAATTTATTATTAATTATATAAATATCATAATTAATTATGCAATACAAGAACAATATTTATTCAAATAATAGAAAAATGAAATATATATTTTTAAAATATATTTAATGTGACAACAATGGAATAAATTATTTTATGGTAATAAATTTTTATATTAATTTAATATGGAAGTAATTTTTTAATGTATTATATTTAAATTCCTTTTTTGTAATGTTTTTTTTCAAATTCAAAATAATTTATCTTTTATAAAAAATTAAATTAATGAAATTATATAATAAATAATATTTTATAGTAAATAAAATTTTATTAAAATATTCATATTATTAAAAATCATATCACTATAAAATTTATTATTATATATTCAATAATATCATCCTCGGTACATTTATTATACAATTTTTATTTCATATTATATATCTAGACACATAAATAATAAAAATGTTGTTATTAATGATGTTTTTGAAAGGGGTTAAATCTGGTTAAATTAAAGAGAAAAGGGTATAAATAAATTTAGATTTTCCAAATTTTATTGGATGTTAGGTTTTTCAACCTTAATTATACTATATTTTAAATATATAATTTTTAGAATATTTCCCTAAAAAATAATATATAACATTTTTATATTTTAATAAAATTGAATGGTCCCCTACCCCTCACTTATAAAAGGTCGCATCCTATAATTTTTCATCCCAATTAATTTTTTTTTATTAGAGACCTTCAAAAATATATTTCATTAGTACAATAAAATTCTAGTTTTCCTTTGAATCATTAGTAAACCCTTCTAGTATAGATTTGGGGGTAAATGAAACGAAGTTGTCTAAAGAACAAGTATCATTCTAAACCAAGATTTTTTTTTATTTTCTTATTTCACCTCTTTATAATGATATTAAGCCATGACGATATAATTAAACTACTATATAATATATAATTATATATTATTATGTTAAGTTAATAACCAAAATTCATCTCCTTGTCCATAAAATTTGAAACGAAATGATTGTTCTTGTGTACGGTGGACTACAACCTCTTAATCCAATGTAAAAAAATTTTCTTTAATTGAATATCATGGATATTTGTAATGATGTATTTATTGTGTATATATGTTATATTAATAAAATATTATACATTTTTTAAAATAAATATATCATTTTTTTCAACCATTTCCATTAATTAAATGATGATAATTCTGTCCATGTGTACAAGTAGATTAACACCTCTTCAATGTGATGTGATTTTTTTATTGTTACATATCATATATGTCATACATAACTTTATTTAAAATATAATAGTATTTATTTTATAATTATCATTATATAGTGATAAAATAATACTTATCTTTTATCAATCATGATAGTAGAAAAATGAAAAGTTACTCTTATGTATGTATGACTAAACATATCGATTATTGTTACAGATTTTATTTTTTATAACCAAACATCATAAACAATTTTTAAATTATTGCAAATTAATAATAAATATCATTATATAATTATAATTATTCTATTTATTATGGAATAATTAATATTTTATCCAAATTCAATATACCAAAATCAATTTCAACATATGAACCAGATATCTTCAACACATGCAACATAACCATAACTGGATATGTAATTGAATGTAAATTGATAATAAATAAAATAAAAGGGATAATAAAATTTAAAATTTTACTTAATAGCATAAATATTGGAAAAAATTAATATTTTGGATGATTAATAATATACTTAATGATTCAAACTTATGATAATATACTTTCTTTTAAAAAACAATCCTTTTATGTTTCCCTTCAAACTCTTCTTCTCCTACAATATCCATGTTCTTCTAGAGGTTGGAATAATTTTTTTTACAATTAATTGATATATAAATGATATTTTATTTATTATATTTTAAATTACATACAATGATTATATAATGTAATATATCATTCTTTTAGGTATGAGACACTATATTTTAAAGAAATCATTTTAAATATTTTGATGTCATATTTTTTAATTTTTTCTCTTCCATGTCCAAAATCCCAAAATAAATAAATTATTTTATTTATATGGACATTATGTAATTATAATGTACATATTATTTTTCTTTTATACATTCATTTAATTATTTTAAAATGGAATATTTTTATCGATTTTGTTTCATTTTTTTATTTCTTTTAAAAAATATAAAAATAATGTTTTATTATATTGTATATGGGGTTAGTGGACTATATCACATTTTAAAATATTATTTTATATTCAAATCTCATAATAATATTCCTTATTTCATCAAATAAAACAAACTTTTACTTCATATTGTGTATTTTAAAGAGTGTCCTTTATGTTTTAGTTATTTTTATATTAATAAATTCCATTCACAGGTGTTTAAGAGAACTCTATAAACTACTATATTCATTGAGTTAATACCATTTCTTCTTTAACTCGTTATTTATCACTCAATAATTTTATGGAATGCTTCTAAATTCTATATATATTTTACATATTTTTATCATATTATATAGTCCATTAATGATGCAATAAATTCATTATAATCATTTCTCAAATTCCATCTTTTAGAAATATTTATAGATAATGATATGAGGAAATATTATGTAACCAATTTTCTTTCCCATGGTAATTCTTACCATTATTACGTGTAATCTATTTGATTTTTTGGGCACATATTATCATGAAAATTTTATTATGGGTGATCCTATGTAATGATCATATGAATTGGGTAGTGTTTTTTGTCCCGTGAGATGTTCTAAATGGTAATATAGAGTAAACCTAATCCACTATGGGTCTTTTTCCAACATGTGATGTTGTCTTGGAATTCAACCTTGGAATATTCTTACATCATATTTTTTCCATTTAAATTTCCTATATTACCATAGTCATACACATCCATGATCATTATTTTATTATCAAATACCATTAATATTGAGAATATGTCTATGTGAAAATATATGATACCATTTTAGGGTAAAATGTTTATCTATTTTTTAAAAAATAATCATATGTTTTTCATGATTGAGAATGAACATTTAATTTTTTTTAATAATTATTATTATATAACTTGTAAAAATACATTTTTGTTAATATATTATTTATTTGGAAATAAAATGTTATTTTGATCCTTATCTGTAATTTTTAAAATAAAAATATTATACAAGTATTAAAGGAAAAATAGGTTTCACTATTTATCTTTATTTTTTCCTTGTGGATATTTTTTTATCATACCACATTTTTGAATATATATTATAGTGTTATAAGGATGATTAAGGAATTGGTTAGGGTCAATATTTAATATGTAAATATATTTCATGAAAAAAATCATATTATCTCATTAAAGTTTTCGTCTGTAGAAAATATTGATAATATGTAGAAGTGTCCACCTTGTGAAGTAATATTTATTTATGTAACCGCAATGGAATAATTATCTATAATAATAAACATAAAATATCCAAAAAAATACTGACAATATTTCTTGACATATTAATAATTATTTTATAGGGTTTATGAATGGGTCCATACTGTTAACCTCAATTACATCCATAATCCAAAACATTAGGTTCATTTTATTCATTTTATTCATTTCATAAATAATAATAATATAATTTCTATAGCATAAAACAAAATCCCTATTATAGAATAAAATTAATGAATTAGTACTATAGGATTCTAAATATTAAAATATAAACATATTCTAAATGATATGATAATTAATGATAATAAATATAATAATGAAAAAAATGATTCCACCCATGTCAAGGGATTCTAGAACTCTATAAAATATTGAAATATAGACTATATTAGAGTATAAATTATAAAAATTAATTGAAATTACTAAATAAAATATAGTGTCCCATACAATTATTCAGCTAGTATAAATCACAGATCATTTAAATTGATAGATCCAAGGAACATATGAGATCATAAATTATTTCCCTAATGTAGAAAAAATTTAAATTTAATTCTTGATAATGAAGATATGGATTTGGGTCTTAATAATAAAATAAAAATTCCATAAAATTATTGGTAAATTTATAGATTCATGACTTAATAAAGAATTATTATTACTATAATGATATGAAACTATGGTTAAAAAAAATCTACAGTAAACAAGTTACCTAATAATAACACACAGAACACCCCATGCAAGTCCACTAACCATTTAGTGACACATATAGTGGACCTATATCTCTAGTCAATCTCATGGGTATCTGATCTCTAGCCACTAGGTACCTGGTAGAACTATTTTTCTGAATCAATCATGTTCTAAACCTAAATAATATATTCATCATCATTCGAAAACTCTATCCTATTGAAACCATCTGCAAACATATTTCTAATTATAATAATGAAATCATGTTTAAAAACAAGATATACCTTTATTATAGAGTTTTATTACATGGGATATCCTATATGATTTACATGGTTATACATTATTATTTGTAAAAAATATTATTTATTTGTAATAATATAATTTGATTTTATTTATTTTCAATGTAAAATATTATATTTTTGACAGGAGATAAAAACCATAAATAGAATATTTATTTCAATGTGATAAACAATAAGTGATGTAATTATCAAGGTTACTATTTGTGGTTATTTTTTATATATATAATCATATAGAATTTATTTATTTCATATTAATTCCTCATAAAAATATAGGTATATTGAGTAAATCCACATACCTAATTACCAATCTCTATTTGTTTGATGTGTGATAATAATATAAATTTCCATTCTCAAAAGAAATTATTGGTATAATGTGTCAATTTAAATATAATCAGAGGTAATATTATCAAATTATTTCAATATTATATAATTTCAATTAGTGGTTATTCTTATAAAATAATTAGAAATATTATCATGTGTTTTCGTGTAGTGGGTTTTTGTTTAGTAAGTATTGTCGAGGTTTTGATCAGAATTATTTGTATATTTCCAATGATATTAATGTTTATTCATGAGTTATTGGTTAATCATATATTGAATTAGATTTTTATATAAATTTATGTAAATGATGTTTTTTATGTACACTTTGATTACATTGGTTAGGTTTGTGTGTGGATTTTTGGGTTCTTCTAGTGTATTAACCCATAATTTCTGTAGTTGGTGAATGATTCATTTCATTATATTCAAATAGATTCATGGACGTCATGATCAGATCACCTAGTAATAATAACACAAGATGAGAGAATAGTTTATTGAATGTATGCTTATACATTTCAACTTTATTATGTTCAATAGTATGAAAAGGTTATGATTAATTAATTTATTTTCACATTGTGAATTTCTATAGTATTTTATTTTTTATTATAATTATAGATTGAATCTTTTTATGCCTCATATTTATGATGGGTTTATAATTTTCAGGTGATCATTATTCAGTATATAAAAAAATCCAGAAATATACAGAAGAACCATTAATTTATTCAAAATCAAATATATTTGTATAAACGAAATTACATGTTAACATTTCACCACAGATGATTTATAAACCTTAATAATTCATTTTCATGATGTATATTTCTTAGATAAATGCAAATGACCCCTCCTATTCATTTTAACAAAGGGTTGAATCGAATCACTCAAATATCAGGTATGATTCTCCTCACATTTATGGTATTATAGTACATCCTGGTTCAATATATGATGAAAAAAGGGAGTTAAAATGAGTAATTTAACTAGGTAAAGTATTAGTTATAATCCCATATTAATCAAGATTCAACAAATGAAAAGATGATCATTATACCTAACCTCCTCCTGGTTAGCTAATTCTCAAGGATTTTTTAAAAATATTTAACATAGTAAAAAGGTTCTAATTATAGGTATGTCAATATTTTCAGTTTTTAGGATATCTTAATATAATAAATTATGCCTTAGAATACCAATGACATAAAATAGACACTATATAATGTATACATCATGGGTATCATGGTTCATAAAACCAATTGTTCCTCATATACTTAATTTATATATTTATATGACATATCGCCCACTATATCCTTATTTTTTTATCAAACATTTAATATTCCAAAATTAATACCAGTTATGTATATCTCAGTTTCATAAATTGTAGGGTTAACAATCATTTCACATAAAATAATATACTTATTGATTATTAATGTCTCCTAAAGATAATATTTCATTTTATATTATATCATACATTTTATATAATTAAACGATATTTCATTCACATATAAAAATCATACATAATATCCCATATAATCATATTGTATATGAATGACCTCTAGAGAGGCATTGTCGTTTTTTCAATTTTGTAGTGTTTTAAAATTATTACATCTCTAGGTATTTTCTAAAACATCCTTATGTGATTATATGGTAACCTCCCCACTAAAACCCTTTAGTGATTAATATATATGAAGTAAGATATAATGAATAATGGTGTGTCTTGTGAATCCAATTTATAAGGATTGGATTATTAAATGTGTATTAAAACTTATTTCACATCATAAAAAATGATACTATGTTAATAACATAAGTTGTCTATATAGAAATTTTCCAATTAATCATCAGAATCATCATTATTAAAGTCATTCCATTAATAATTTTCCATGAAATATTAAAAAAAATAATGAAACACTTTAAAATAGTCTTTTTTTATAAATTTTATACTATTATTTAATATCATCTGTTGTCAATATAAATGTTTTACTTCTGTAATATTTTATTTCTTATATATAAATTATGAGAGTCAAAAAAATAAAAATAATATCTTTGAATCTAAATACTCTTCTAAAAATCATTCTATGATAAAAAAACTATTTCATTTATGAAATAAACATTATTTCAGTCCATGAAAATAGGTATCAAATAAATCAATTTTCCATATCATATTTGGTATTCCATTTGTTTTGAGAGGTATTTAGAAAATATAAATTTATTCATTGAAATATTTCAAAAATGGATGGTAGATACTCTTTTACTTATATTTTAAAAAATATTATTTAAAAACACAGTATCCTAGACAAAAATATATGTCATATTTTTATTTATATTATAGAATAAAATGAATCAAAAGTTAGTGTTTAAAATAAGATTATTCATAACAATTTGATGTCAAAAAAATTCCATTACCTCATATGAAAAATGGAAAATATACAAATACATAATTTATAACCATTGAGGATTAATAAATATATTTATATGATAATAGATTATTCAAAATCCATTTCATTATCAACCAACTGAAAGCGTAAATATTGATTAAAAAAATTTCATTGATTTTAGACTCTTATATACTAACATCAATCATAAAATAAACATTTTTTATCACATACCATTAAAATTTGAAGAATAGAATTATATAACATCAATGACTAACATAGAACATTCATGGAATTTATGGAATAATTTAGGTATTTTAAAAAAATACATCATATGGAAACAATTTTCATGGTATGAATCATCCTAATGAATCCCATTCCGTGACTCCCCAAGAACACCTCCAATAGTACATTAGATGGTGACTACCACTAAGTAGGAATATCCAAAACATGGGAGGCCTTATTCCTAGTAACTGTACACACACACACACATATCTAATCCCTTACAATGGCGAAATTTAGAAAAACTGAAAAAACCTGCATGAGTTCATCTAAATCTAAAAACCAGAGTACGAAAGGATGTAAATGAAAGTAAATATTGAAAAATAAAATCCCACAATAATGTTTCAGAACACAAATCCAACCTAAAAATAAAAATTTGGTATTGCTATAAATATATCTTTTTGAAACACCTCATTCAATCTGGTCTCACTAATCATCATCTAGTGCAAGTCCATCAATGACTCCTTCAAAAGGTCGATTTTTTTCACAATACATGACACATGCGGGATAAGATGGTGAAGGGGAGAGTTTAAAAATAATCATTAGGACAACCCAAAACCAAAAATTATACAAAATAATAATAACATTTATCCTATCAAATATATATTTCTATAGTACATGTAATAAGAATATCCTGATATACTCAACAAAGACACACAATCTAGAGGTAAAGTCTCAACCATAATACAAACCTAGTATTATATCTTGAAGGTTCCAAATAAAACTCATCCAAGAGAACACAGTATGTGAGTATAACAACATTCAAAACATCGGTCTGAGAGGTAGTGAACATCGAGACATGTAATTAGAAATACATGCTAAATTTTCAAAAAGATATGATACATAGATGACTATCACTACCAAGGAAATTAGGTATACGAACTACATAATCAGGATTAAAAAACTAAGTTGAGGATCAGTGCTATAGTAGCATGTTCATGACAATGCCAATAACCCCATGTAGGGAATAATGATGAATAAGGGGCCTCCATGAGGAATTACAAAAACTCAATCCAAGAATTATTATTTAAGGGATCTATTTCCAATATATAATAGGTGATACCATATGAACCCTTAGGGAATTGATAGGGGGAACACACTCTTACTAAAAGTTTATAATATATAGAGGAATAGAGGTTTAAACCAATATTTTAGGGGTACGCAGTTTTTGGTAGGGTTATATGTCGTGGCCCTTCAACCACAAGTCATTCCAATGAAAACAACTTGTGTCTATGTCTATGTGGAACTATACACCCTATTGTTGGATGTGTACTTCACCATGGGTACTGGTACACTGTTTAAAATGTGTCTGTGTACCCTTTGAGGTACATGATGAGCTCACCAAAGTGGATCACATGAAATTTTACCATGTCACATGTCGTTGGATAATTATATTCTCTTAAAAACAAGAGTCACAGTTGAGAGAGTCCCAAATACAATTTTTCTCCTTCATACACAACATGTAGTGATAAATTTTTGAAAATATCATATCTTGATTTTTAGATCCATTTTTGTGCCTTCAACCATAAATTTGGAAACCACCTTGCTAAAAATTCATGTATTTATGTTAGTATTGCTTCGCTATAGATAATAAACAAATTAAGTCCATCAAATACATTCAAAAAAATATATCGTTATTTATAATTTATTTTGTACTGATGAATATGAAACCGAGAATCCAAAAACATCAGATACGTCACTGATTGTATATTCACACCATCATCCAGTCATGATAATCATGGATCTACTACATCAAATCATTGCACTAAGAAATAGTTCTGTAATGATTGATTCCTTGGGGTATGTTCAACTATGGGCTGAATGAAGAAATTACATGATGAATGAAGAAGAGGGGTAAAAAAAAGAACAATAAAGGGGAATAGACATCAGTAGACGATTGTTTTGACATCTATTATATTCTGTTAGAATGATATGAAAAAATTATAATCATAATTATGTCATCACAAAATAAACCCCCAAATAAACCCATCCCTCAAGACAACTGGGTTATGGAGAAATATTTTAATAAATTGATTCATGCTCTTCAGAGAGATCTTGAATTGGGAAATAATCCAAACACAACAAACATCCTTCATCTATTTGAATCGATCATTAAAAATTGTGTGTTTTTTTCTATTATCATTGGTGAGATACTCTAAATTCATCTCACATGGATCATCGATCTCTAATCTAGTAATTGTCCACAAATGGAATCTCATTTGATGGCCCTCCAATGGTACTCTAGATCTCTATGTTTTTTAAGATAATAATAGGAATTTTCTATAAATTTTTATTTATTAAAGAGTTAAGTTTGTTTTATCAATGAAATAAAATAAAATAATTTATTTGTTTATTTATTTCATTTTTGCCCCATGAAAACATTTATTCAATCCAGCCACACCAACAAAGATTATATCACACCTTGTGTAAAACTAATGTTAGGAAATCTAGAATGACTTCATATTTCTGATCTCAGCCCCTGTTTTGATGATATTAAACTATTTAATAGAAAATGTGTGTGCATGTTATTTAATATATTTAATATCTTCGAAAAATTTATTAGGGGTACACCATGACACAGAAATCACATTTTCTCATAGAACCTAGTGAAAAAAATTATTTATACAATATCCAAAAAAATTAGGTAAAATATTAGTCATTACATTCTCCCCACATTTGGGATTTACATCGATAATATCCAGAAAATGGATACACAATGATATTTGGGTACCGAGAAAAAAAGAAGCATCCATATCCTATATTCTCTCCTACTGATTCATGTAATTAATGTAAATGTGCACTAAAGAAGTTTGTATCCCATTATGGATCCTCTCATGATGATCTTCAATCTCTACTAGGTACACTAAAATGGTAGCTCTATCCACGATGTCCATCTCGCCCGAGTAGATAACATGTAATGGTTCAGGAACATACCACTTAATATGTGTCTTGTTGAATACAGTGTGTACATGGTCTAACTAGGGCAATATAGATAAGAGGTATTACACCTTGAATACCCATTGTCGTATAAGGAGATGGACAATTTATCTTAGAGATACATTTTTTCCCCATCCAAATATCCATAATCTTGGTTGATAAAAAACATGTATTAACACATGGTCTCCCTCTTCAACTTCCAAATGCCTCTATTTTCTATCTTCATAGGACTTTTGATTGACTATTTCACTATTAATTTATTATTTAATGATATTCACCTTCTGGATAGTTTATCGAACCTACTTTGTTCCCTTGAGTTCCAACACTCCCAAGTCAATCCAACAAAGTAGTGAACAATAGGGGTGCCCATACAGCTCTTTAAATGGTTCCATTATAATGGTGAAATGGTAGTAATTATTGTATGAAAGCATTACCATTAGTATTTGATCTTCCAAACTGTATCCAAAGTCCAACAAGAAAGATCAAAAAATTTCCTACAAAACATTAATGGTCACCAATCTTTAGATAAAATTTTTGTTGGTGCATCACCATTATTAAGCATAACTGAGTCCCAAAATCCTCCTGAAACCCCTTCCATAATTGAGAGGTTATAAGATTATTATATTCATAAAAAATATTTGTGGGAACTCTATTGAATTATAATATATCTTATATATATAGTTTTCCCAATTTCTCAAATGTTAGAGGTTCTGGTATATCATTATCACACCTATTTGTATCACAAGAATGATGTTTGAAACTATTATAGAACCTCAACTACCATCATTAATAGTATCATTGTTCATCCTATAAATTGAAAGACAAGATTTCCACCATCAGAAAATAAACGAGGGGCATGTCTTGTGGATATATGAGTATGTGGGGTCTCATAGTAGGCATCCCTAAACTATGACTGCCTAAATTACTGCAAGAGTATAGGGCTGAAACCATTGACTAGAGGTAAGCCACTCTATCTTCATCCATAATGGTTAGAAATAATGATGCCAAATATTCTCACACATTATTCAAAAATATTGAACAAGATTTGCTACTATGAACATCATTTACAATGTTTCCCTTTCTAAGAGTATATTCATTATAAATTATATAATACTAGAGAAACTAATCACATAAACCCGATCTCATGTTACAATACTTATGATAAAATATATAGGTGTGACTCTTGTAATACGAATATATGATAAAATGCTCACCCATCAAGTAGTGTCTCCAAATATTTATTATTATGACTACCCACACTAAATCAAGATTGTGGGTTATGTAGGTTTTCTGAATTGGTATATAATAACATGAACCATAATCCATAAATTATTTCCTATATATATGAGAACATAATGAATCATGGTTCCCAATGAATATAATAACACTACATACTCAAAACCATCCTAAAGAATTTTCACTATGGTAGTGATCGTCAATATATGGCTCAACTGCAGAAAATTGTGATGGAACTGATCATTACACAACCAAGGTCATCTCTTTTATGTCAATTATTTTATTGGAGCTGATATCATAGAAAATTAAGTCATTAAACTTATTTAATAGCCTTTTAACTAAAGGAAAATCCACACCTCCATCACACTCTTGGTTGGCTCCAATGTTATCATTGACTCGACATTGGTTGGGTCCATTGACACTCCATCTACTGAGATAACATGTCCCAAAATGTGTTCCTCATATATCAAAGATTTAGACATTTATTGATTTCACTAAATTTGGTTCCCTCGGTGTATATACAAAAACATCCTTATGTGGAAGATTTTATCCTCATTGGAAAATGAGTAAACAAGGATATCACTGATGAGGACTACCATAAGCTGGTATATAAAAGTCTAAATGGTCGAGTTTATGAGTCCCATAAACACAACTGGGATGTTTTTCACACCAAAGGGAATATCCAAGTGATCATAATGACCAAAAAAACATATTAATTTCATCTATGGTATATCCTCATTCTATACTCATAACTGGTGATAATCTGACCTATGTTCAATCAGTGAGAACCATCATTCCCCACTCAATAGTTCACATAGGTCATTGTTCCTTGGTAGTGGATACATTCTTTATGTTCACCTGGTTAAAACATCATTAGTCCACACATAACCTCAACTTCCAATTTTCCTTCCTGGATATCAAAACATGGGCTACCTAGGGAGAATGTATGAGCTTAGAGATGGAGATATTATGTGGAGTTATGACTCACAACACGCTATTAGGGGTATGATAATATAGTATAGTCAAATGTACATAGTTCCTATTGAGATAGGTGGGTACTATTTATTTTGAAATTGATTTTTCCCAAAAATTACTGGTTTTGAATTACATTAGGGAAGTGACTATATTCATAAGGGAGAATGGGATATCATGGTAATTCATGATAGAACTGATCATCATGTTTGTGGAAGAGTGACAACCCATATGGATAGTCTATTTATAAGTGATATGGGTGTCTATATTTTTAGAATTACCTCATTTGGTGGATTCTTTTATGGATATCTACCATGCCGATTTGTATAGTTTACCTCTGGTAAGAGAGGTGGAGTTCATTGTTGATATAGTTCTAAGTGAATCACCATTTTCCATCCCTCTTTATTGGATAACATCTATTGAGTTCTATAAACTCATGAAGTAGTTGGAAGAAATTGATATAAAGGGTTTTATATGAACAAGTACATTCACATGGGGTCAACCTGTACAATTACCCATGATGGAAGATAGAACCCTCTAGTTGTTCCTGGAATATCAAGGATTGAACTAGCTTATAGTGAAGAATAAATATCCACTACCTTATATAAATTATCATTTGTCCTATCTCTTAGGAGGGATGGTTTTATATAAGATTCATTTAAGGTTGGAATTCCATCAAGTACATTTTAGACCATCATACATATCATGTAAAACACTTTTCCACATGTATTTATTATATGACTAACTACTTATGTCATTTGTTCTTATTAATGAACCTTACATTTTCAAGGATTTGATTAATTTGATGTTCCACCAATAATTTTATTATTTTTTGGTTGTATTTATAGATGATATATTGGTGTATTGTTTCACTAGAAATGACCACAAAAAACATTATTACATAATTCAGAACAAACTAAGAGACTATTGAATGAATCCTAGCCTCATATAATGACACTTTTGGATTGATGACGTACACTTCATGGTTCATATCACTTTTGAGGAATACATATTTATTAATCCAATGATGGTGATTGATTTGGTTCTTGGGAGCAACCAAATGATTTCATTGACATGCATAGTTTTGTAAGGATGGATGGTTATTAAAGGAGATTCACTTAGGTATTATCATGAATGTTGTGACATTAAAATTTTTAGAAGCCTATGAAACATAATTTTTGGAGATTAAAGGGAGACTAAATTCATCACCAATCCTTATTCTTCCAAAGCGGGGAAGAAGATATACTCTTTATCACGATGCTTAAGGAATTTTTCTCGAAGTAGTTCTGATGTAGAGAGATCAGTTTGTATCATATAGTTCCATCTAGATATTTACTTGAAAGAGAAATTACCCTACGCCATACATTGAGCTAGAAGTGGTGGTTCACACTTTACATTGTTGGTGGCATTATCTTTATTTGGGTATTTTTTTGTTTTCACAAATTCGTAAATTCTCAAATACATCTCCACACAACATGAGATGAATCTGAGGCAACATAAGTTAGTAGAATACCTAAAATACATCGATATTGAGCATTAAAATATCCCCAAGAAGGGTAATGTAGTTATTGATTCCCTGATCTAGAAGACTCGGACACATGCCATCTAGGGGACAATAGTGAGTGAAATTGATTGACCCATTTTTTAAGATTCACAAGGATGATATGGAGTGTCAAGGGTAACATTTTATAAAATCATTAGAATTAAACACCTTCCATTTTTAATTGGTGATGACAAAATAGATTTCAAATCCATAGGGAATAATGCTGAGGGATAATGTCTCATGTGAGAAACCACCACAAGGATTGGTTTTTTATTGGAATTAGATTATGATCTGATATGTGTGTGTATGGGTGATTGTAGATATATAGGAATAATTTATGTGTGGAACCTCATGAATTTGTTTTGGAGTTTCCCACCAGAGATACCATGATATAATGGGACATATGTATACAATATTGGTGGATGGTTATAGAGAGGTAGATTGTAAGTTTTATCACATGGTGGTCTTCATTTTCACTAATGAAGGACTAAATTGGTGACATGCTAGACTTCAGAATCTTCTATCTATCCCATAGTACATATATAATGATGTCACCATGGAATTCATGATGGAATTTCTGAGATCCCCTTGAGTTAGTGATGTAATATGTTTTATCGTTGACATCTTTACCAAGGTCACACTATTAGTACATATCCTTGATACATTCATAATTAATGAGATTGGTAATATTTATGTCTATGATATATTGAACCTTCATGGTGTTCCTCGATCTATCATATCGGAACAAAATTCCCAGTTTACATTAGTGTTATAGAAAGGGATGCCCAAGGAACAGGGTTTATAAGTGCTATTTAGTATAATATATCAACCTTAAGCTAATGGGTTGCCTCATAGGATGATAAGGGTGTTTAAATACATGTTGTAGTATTGTTCTCATTTTTATAGAGGTTATTAGGAATATAATATAACTCTCCTGGTTTTTTAAAATATCTTATTTAATGAAAGGATTGGAATGGCACCCAATGAGGCACTTTATGGGATCATAGGACTGAGCCTATTCTCATGATTCTATTACCGTAGTTTTGGACTATTTTGTATTATTTATAACATGTCGTATATTCATGTTTCCCCTGTTACCCCAGTGCCTCATTTTTTATAGCTACATAACATGATCTTCATTATCAGTTTGTTTCAATTTATTATTCAACTTCATCGATTCTATTTTTCTTATATGTTTACTCTTTATTATTTGTCTACATTTCAGGTTGTAAATAATAATTTTCATAATCTCTGAATCGATTATAATGGATAATAAGTGATGTTAGTATCAAGAATGAAAAACAATAAGGGGAAAATGTGTAAAAAACATCGATAATGAGGTAATTTATTTTATGGTCATGTTATTGTTCACACTGATATGTTTATAAATGTAAACTTAAACCCACATAGATGGTCGGTTGTTCACAAGAAGTATGCATCATGCAAAAAAACAAGTTTCATATAGAATGATATTATCCAATCTAATTTTCACTTTAAATATTAGTTATATAGAATTTTATGTTAGTAATATTTCCATACTGTAGTTTTAGTATACAGTTTGGGCCCTTCCATTTATATGTAATTAAAATGAAATAGAAATAAGCATTACACATCACAATTAAATCATGAATAATTCAAAATTCGATGCCCATAAGAATGCCATGTTATACATAAAATATCCTCATTTTATTACACCTTCTTGTTAGATAACACAATTCAACTCAAAGTTGATTTTATTATTAAATAAGGGAATGATTATCATACGATTTTATTGAATAAAATTTATACATTTCCAATATTCGGGATAATTAAAGACACACAAAAAGATGATGGATACTTATGAAAAAAAATTATTCATATGAACATAAAAAACATACATATGAGTGCGGATTAATTCCATAGACAATGTTTATAGGTTAAGGAATATATGTTATTCTCCGAAAAAGAATTAGTTCATGTATTGGTATATAAACTCCATTTATGAAATTATATTCATACAGTTTAAAAAATATATGATATTAGCATTATAGAAATTTATTTCTCATTTTGGAAGTGATTCATGGAAAATATAGGACGTGGCACAATAGCATTATTTAAAAAAATTACAGACATTAAGGTAAATTCTATATAACAACTAAAATAATGTTAATATTATTCACTCATCATATATTGGGATTTTATTTTAGTTTTAATTAAATAAAATAGAAGAGTATATAAATTTCATGAAAATATTGAATATGTGTGTGCATTGAAATTTTATTCAATAGAGAAATATAAATAGTGAATGGATAAAAAGGGATTGATATAATAATCATGGGTGATCAAACGTGACTTATGAACCTCTATTATGAGTCTAAAAAAGGATATATCACCAGTCTAAGGTGGAGGGTAAGCAACATCTACACATGAGGGATCATTTATTCACGAGTAGGAAGAATAAATAGAGTAGTAATGTTAAACAAAAATATGGTTAGAAAGATAATTTGAACAATTTAATGAGGCACACATTTTGAATATATGGTTTAGCTAAATTGTGATCAAACCATGAGGTTCTGTTGGCTAGTTTTCACAATCAATGTGGTCTTGGCACAAGGTTTTGGGAAAACATGTGTAGAGAGTGTGGCCCCTCTACATTTTCTCTACATCTCCTCGCACAGCCTTAGATAATCCTATTATTGTGTAAAACTAACATAAACCATATCTTTTGAGACATCATTATTGAGCTTCATGGATTCAAATAACCTTGATCTATTGATTGTTTCTCAAGAAAATCATAGCATTATTCTATAAACAAGACCAAGATTCTCCCAAAAAACAACTAAACACATGATTCAGATCTCAAACCGTAGAAACCTTTCTAAAAAATAAATTCTATGTGTTCTAATTCATATATTTACATTATGAAGCATAGATTTAAATTTATACTATCCAAAAAATAGAATCACTGAATTTTCATCATAAATTTCAACAAATCAAAACAAGATACCATTCAATGTCAACACTATAGAAATTATCATCCCTGAGAATAATTTGTGAACACCGAAACATCAACCAACCTACCTGGGATTTATAATTTCAACTAAAATATCTACAATACATTTTAAATTCCCCAAATGCCTTTGAGAACCATATTTAATAAATATTATGCATGAAAATTATTCTTGATCCAAATATCATATTGAAAAATAAAACACTAATATTGATCTGTCATGATCTCATAAAAATGGAGATGCAATAACATCATTATCTATTTTACAAATCATTGTGTGGTGTTCCCAACCTTACGATAAATTTTAATGGCCAATAATAAGAAATTATACTCCCCATCATCATAATTTACCAAACAAAAAATCCCATTTTCATTCTAAGGATGCACTCAACACACATTCAGAACATAATAAAATCGACGATTCTTAATCAAGTTCATTGGTACTAGTCGATCCAAGAAATGATCATCTGACATTGCATTGTACTCACCTTATCCTGATGATTTTTCAGAGGTTTTTACTCACTAACACCATTAAAACCAACTAGATAAAAGCATTTCTGTATAGTACTAGTAAAAATATCTATAACAAAATTCGCTGTTAAAAGATGATTCAACCAAAACCTAATTCAAATGAATTTATTCCAAGGAATCTCAATGATACTCCATGAAAGATCAATAATACCTATAACAATATTATTTTGATGTCTCTATCTAATACATTCATTAAATTTTTCATGTCATAACATGAAAATTGATGTATACTCAATACTACACCCTTGGATCATCACATATTATTTATTTTAAACAAATCTGTCTGTAAGTCTATTTTGACCACGAAATAAACTAATGGTGTCCATGGATCGTATTCATGGTATTCTATATTCTGTATTTTATTAGTAATATTTTGGAATACGAATGATAAATCCATATATAATGCGAACTAATAGTTCCCAACAATGATATCTCACCCAGTGATCATGTTAAGGAATTAGATGGAATTTGGGTTTATTTATTGGGCCATTGTACATTATAACCATAGTATCACTCAACATTATAAATTCCTCTATTATAATATATTATTTTATATCTCATATCTAAAACAGTCTATTTATCATGCCATAAGGTGTTCAAATTTCTTTACTTATCTCTGAATTTAATTGATACTCTCCCAATGTACCACATACGAAGACAATATATGGTAATTACCAACAATATTCCAAGTGTTCTCTCATATTATTTCAATTATTACAAAAAAAAAACAAGACACTCCCATCATATTCAAGATGAAGTTATAAACATGTTTTCAAACCAACCAGACCCAATGTTGGATATGATATAATTGTCAAACAACCTTTAGACATTATCATTAAAAAGATATCAAACACACAAGACAACACATCCCCACTAACCATCCTTAATGTCCACGATATTAAGGAATTATAAGGTATTTTCAAAAAAAACATCACAGTTGTCCAACCACAACTCACAATGTCCTCAATGGAATCATGCACATACAACCATTTTATTGTTGTGCCATCATAAAATCATTAAAATACCATTGTAGAATAATATTATCCTTTTCGCTCATGCACTATAAGTAAAAATCCAGAATACAAACATGATCCCAACCCATTACTAGAAATCATATCAAGTACGATTTCAAGGACTAGAACATTATATTACTTTAATATTGGGATTCCCAAACATGTTCTGATAAATTAAAAATGTCTCTTCTTATATAGACTCCGTCGATTTGGAAGGATATGATAAAAGATTCTCGATATTATATTATACATCATGGAAGTTTCCTAGTCATAATTTATTGATAATAGGAAGTCATCCCATGAAACATGATCCATCCACCACCAAACATTGGTTACAAAGGTATCCAAAAAGATTTTACCAAGAACCCAAACAAAATGGGAAGAAAAAAACCATTTCAATGTGAACTAGATCAAATTAAGACTAGATATACATATTAATTTTTCTTAATCAATTCATACAAAATTAATTAGTATTATATATTGAATAAAAAAATTATATCGATTAGAAATTTTACAACACCAAATCCATTTAGAACATGCTCTTGACTTCTCGGAGAATGTAATTTTTCCTAATTCATAGGTCACTATACTCTAAATATTACCCATGAAGGTGTAATATAATCAAAAAAAAATTAATTATTTTCTTAAAAAATTTAGTACACTACATCATTTTGAAATATTCATTGGTAAGATGTGTTCCAATTCTTACTAAATTGATATTTCCCCACTATAATGGAACATCATTGAAAATCATTCATATTACAATCTTCCAAATAAATCCATGGATATAATGTCATGTATTAAAGTTATATTTCATATTCATTGTATATAATATTAATTTAAATCTAGGTCATAACCACCGGATTCATCCATCATTAAAGAAGAAAAAGTGTAACATGACCTACTAAGAGGACTACCATTCATTAAGAATGTCTATCCCACTAAAAATGAACATTATATAATCCACATGACATTAAACTAGGTCAACATACTAAATGACCAACCATCTACATTGGAGTATAGTTTCACAAATAAGGGTTCAACTTAGGATAAAATTTAAAAAAATGACATGTCATGTATGAAACTCTTAATAATCATTTTGTGAGGTATTAATTTAGTAGGGAATACTATCCCCCAATATATCCCCCTATTAAATAAAAAATCATTGATCCTAAAAATAGTTCACACAACAATTTTCACAAGTCATACCATCCTAACTTAAAAAATCTCATTAAAAGAGAATGGTCACTAGTGACTTATTGGTGACGTACCTAATCATATCAGTGGAATAACAATAGTAAATATTTAAACTACCCATTCATGTGGGTTGAAACTAATAACACCACATTTTGGATCCATTCAAGTTTTTTTCATTGGATCAAAATTACTTTTATAAATTTAAATATTTATTAGTTATGAAATTGTATGTACTAGTTATTAAAAAACAATACAATGAAATTTATCTATCTAGCAGCACAAGGAAACACATTTATGATACATAAATATTACTTTCATGAATTATATATTAAGCTAAAATAAAGACATGGTTTTGGAAATTTATCTTATAAATTTTTTTAATACATTTTATTTATCCAAAATGATTCTCATAACTAGATTAGTTATAGAAAATTCCAATTAATATCTATAGTGTAATACACAATTTGGGTTTTAATTGAAATTTCATTTAAATAAAATCATATAAAATAATGGTCCAAAGAAGAAAACAACATCCTTATCATTTCTAGATAATTTATTCACTGATATTACACCAAAAATTTATACGTAATTCCATATATGTATTTGTCGCTGCTGAAAAATAAAAAAAAAATATACCTATAGATTATGAGTATACCCACAAGTAATTATTTAACAATGAACTAAAGAATAAAAAACCAATGTCATCGCCATAAATTATTAAAGATTGATTACAACATTAGTGGGTTTTACTCATATAAAGAATGACCTAAATAACCTAATTGGGTCTGGTTTTTCATTTAGGAATTTTTTCATATGGGTCATCATGCCCATTTCATAGATGTATAATCTTATATAATCAAACATAAAAAAAAATTTTGTAGAAAAAATATAATTTTTATCTATTACAATTCATCATGCATGCATAAACATAATGGTTTAGTTATATGAACCCCCAACCCCATGTAATAAATGTACATTCCCTTATAAGTAAAAATTCCCATTCATTTGTCTATAAATTGGATTTAATGTTGTATTTGAAAATATAACATTTTATTTTATGAATATTGATCTTTATCGGTCACCCATTTTCATGTTATAAATACCCTTAAACTTTATAAATTTAATAAATTCCCTTGTTTAATAAAAACCACTAAATATTCATCCCATGAAACCAACGGTTCATGACAAAAACATTTCATGATTGGTTATTTAAGGTTCCACCATCAAAATTTACTAGATAACACTATTTAAGTTGATTAAGAAACATTAATAACAAATAATATATCAATATTATAACATATAATTAAATTACATAGATGTAATGATTAAATATACATAATTAGTTAACCACAGTAGCATGATATATTGGAAAAATATGATAAATTATCAACTAATAATTTTATATATTTAAGGATAATGTTAAATCACACGTGGAACATCGATCCTGTATCATGAAGTTCAAAAACTATAATCCTCATGGAATGTAATATTCATTACTTTTGAATCAACACATTCCGTTAATGATTCATGTAATTATTTTTCCTTTCTTTATTGGGACAATGGTAAAATACCATAAATCCCAAAAATCAGCAAGTATCTCAATGTAAATCAATCACTGAAGGTGAAATAATAAAATATAATATCAAACGTCATGAACATAAATCCAATCTCTAGAAACATATCACATTCTCTAGGTGTCCTTTGATCACTCCAAAACATGGAAATTTACAATTTTTGCCACATTTATATTCTCTCTTCTACCAACCCAAGTAGTAAGATGATGAAAAAATAAATCTATGATTCCACCTTGTAATGTATCGGCCCATGATCAACTAAATTGTGCCTCGATCTGTTTGGTCATAGGTCCTCTAGGGTACAGGGAGGCATGCTAGAGTATGTGTGGTTGAATGGATCAATGTACCATTTAGTGTCATTGATGATGGAAATTGACACACTCCTTCATCACTATGAAAATTTTGTTAACATATGTTTATGATATTATTTATTATTATTAATTTTTTTAAATATTTATTATGTTTATTATTATTTTATTCTCTTATTTTATTTTATAATATATATAAATAAAATTATTTCATGTTATGCTACATATATTTACACATAAATATTTGAAGCCTACTTTTACAAATAGAATATTTCATATGAATATCCCTCATGATTTATTATATTACTATTTTGACATAGATGAATCTAATTTTATATATGTCATGAATCCTAAACATATAGTTGATGTTTTTATAATTAATCTTATTTTTTAGAGTCTTTCTGTGTGACTAATTTTATTTTATAATTATACACATTTATGTGTTGAATATTTACACATATGATTCAATATTTCATAATTTATATTATATTTATGAATTTTATTTGGGATATATATTTTATTTTATATGTGATTAATTTTTAAATTTTTATAATTTATTTTACTCATATTTTTATTTTACTTTTTTGTATTCATTGGTTACATTAATATATCAATTATTTAAAAATTATTGACTCTTATATACATATAGAGGTGTATTTAGATGAATATTATTTTTTTTACTCTGAATATTACATTTGAATAATTTTTTATTTTTTCCATCTCAATAATTATTTAAATGATTAAAATACAAAATATTATATGTTGAATTGGGTAGTCTTTTACAGTGATGCATTAACTATTTATAAATTTTTTTATCGAAGATTTCAATTGACATAATTGATAGAGATTATTTTGAATCATTATTCAATAGAAATAAAAGACCTAATGTTATGATGATTTTGAATGAATAGTTTCCATAAATTTAAGCAGTTCATTATTTTCAAAATAATATCTCTTAATGATACTCTATTAAATGAATAATTCAATTAATGAAATTAATAAAGTTGTTATTTTATGTATATATCATTATAAATATTTTATTGAAAAAATTAAACCAATAGATAACCAAATATTGTGAAATTATCTTCTAATTATATATGATAAGGAAATTTTTACACTCCAAATAATGACAATTATTGTACAAAACCACATTATTTATTTGATTTAGCTACTAAAACTCTTTTAATTTCATCTATCAATTAGATATTTTTTGTTTTGTATTGTATTTTTATTTTATAATGTGTTTGTATTGTTGTTTATTTGTGATATTACAAAAAAAATGAAACAACTATTCAGAAATATCTCTAAAAAATTATCTAGTTGTAAGTGGGCTATGAATCCCCTTATAAATTTATTTTATGTTTTAATTTGTCCCTCCAATAGAAACCCAATTTTTTATTTGGGTTGTATCTCCCAATGAATAAACATGTTTTAAGTGTATTTCATACCTCCCATGGAGTATAGTTGTGGGAAGAGTAGACATTGGATACTTATCATCTGAAATGCTATTAAATATCTTATGTTTATATTTATTTTTTAACATTTTATTTTAAATTTTGTTGTTTTAAAAATCTATCAATTCCCCCAACATCTCAGCCTCTTGAAAATTTTTAATTTGGGAAAAAAATTAGTATAAGATCAATCCCCTTCTATATATTTAGGAATATTGTTACTTTTACAGAAAACAAATTTTAAAAAAGAATGACATTTTATTTATAGTACTTATATTATATTACTAACTTTTTCCAAGGATAATTATTCTAATAAAAAGATCATTTGAGATGGAATTTAAAAATTGAAAATATGGATGGAAACCCTAGTGGAAATTTTTTTAATGGAAATGATAATTGTTTCTATAAATATATTTTTAAATCATATGTCATGAATTATTAAATTGGTAATTGGTATATGATAGTAAAATATGTTAAATAGGTAAGAGTAATTACAATATTATAATTTTTAAAGATATAATTAATTATGATTTAAATTATAATGTTATTAAAATTGTTTATTTTGAAATTATTGGAAAATAATTTATTCATGTGTATATTTGAAAAAAATATTCTCAAATATGGGATACTTTTTACTATAACTCATTATAGTAAAAATATATTGAGTATAAATAATATATATATTTTTTGGTCTGAGTTTAAAGAATTCAAAATTAAATAATATGATAATATAAATAAAATTTTGCTTAGATTTAGAAGAAATGTGAATGAAATGACTGAAATTGATGAATCCTTAAATAAACTTTTCATGGTTGAACTAGTTTATAAATCATTCAAAAATATATTTCATTATAATAATGTATTAATTGATAAAACAAATTATATCAGAGAATAAAAACTGTTTATTTTTTTGGATCACTATGACTATATTAGTTGGGCATGAATAACATAGTTGATGAAGAGATAACCAAAACAATAGTGAAATATTGAAATATATAAATTTTATTTATTAAAATGAAAATTTTGAGATATATTTAATTGAAAATGATGAATTATATCTTTTGGCGAATGTAATATACATTGATATGAAAATAATGAATGGATTCTCTAGTTAATTTTGAAAATACTATAAAAGAGTTGATCACAAATGAATTACGGATGGAAATTCTAAATCTAATTTTAATTTCTCAGATCCCATATATTATGAATGAATAAATAAATTTTATATCAAATATGGAATCCAATGAATAAACAATTTAATAAATAAAAAAATAAAAAGAAAAAAATAAAACAAATACATGGAGAATTGTTACATTTTCATATAATTTGTAGATTTTAGTGAAGAATCTAGTACTGAGAATGGGTATTACAATATAATCCTCATGGATTGATTAAATTTGGTTAGTTACTCTAGTATTTATATAAATATGATTATTTTTATTTTTTTAACTTTACTATTCAGAATATTAAGGATATTAATGGTAATATTTAATAAATAAAATAAATATGTCATTATTATTTCTATGTTATATGAGGATCTCAAATTATAAGGACTCACCCTTAAAAGTTAAATATCATTGTGATATTAAACTGAAATTTTATTTATACCATTCCAAAGTATCATTTATTTTTATATTTTAAGATAAATAAGACTAACTATTATATATAAATACAATACATTACAAGTGGAAACCAATACACATGGTACATTTTTTCAAGAACCAAAAATTTTATAGTATAACATATTTCATCTTCATTAAAATATTCAGAATTTCCCACTTGATCACAATATTGTCTCTTATCTCTTTTAAATATTGTTATTTAAAAAGATGGAATAATCATAAAATAATAGAAATCGAATAAAATTGTGATTGAATAATATAATATGAGTTAGAAAACAGAAAATGATGACATATAATAATGGCTCATTAATAATCATATGGAATCATAATATACAGAACATAAAATAAAATAATCATAGGAACAATGTCATGTGGAAGTATCATACAACATTACATAAAAATGAATCATGTATAACTTATAAGGATATATTTAATGTTGGATAAAGACTATAATGGATTAATTTTACAATTTAATCCTATACATGACATCTCATGATTCTAAGATATTACCAAATTAATTGAATTGTTTTTGGGGGAACCCATTATAAATTTATCATGAATATGTTTCGAAAATTAATAATTAAATATAGTGAATAATAATTAGGATTAAACATTGAATAGAATTGGTATTGAAATATTTCTATGAGGCATGAACTAGGAAATATAACAATGCAGTCTATGTAGTACATCGACATTCTATATGATCATAAAACATTTAATAAAATATTGAATATGGGATCATATGAAATCAAACAAAACTAATCATAATATTAAAAAAGGATGATGAAATATATGAAAAATAATTTAAATAATAATATGCAAAAAATCATTTGGAAAATACCCATTCCAGCATTGAAAAATACATATGATTAAAATATTGTGGAAATTTAAAAGTGAAAGTTTTTATTGAAGATGAAATTGAAATTTTTTAATGTATTCTTCATCATGGAAATCATATAGATTGTGGAAAAATAATGTCATTCAGTATATGTTAAAAAACATTCCTTTTTTAATTTAGTTGTATAATTCTTAAATCATAATTTCTAGAAAACAAGTCACCATCCAAAACATTTTCAAAAAAGATAGAAATAGTTAAAATGGCATTAAAAAATCATTGGAGATTATTAAAAAAATGAATTATTTTTTTAGAATACCAATGACATGGAAGTGGTAGAGAGTTTTAAGTGATAATTTATAAAGATAATTTTTAAAATAAAGTCCCTTATTAATATTATGTCATCGAAGTTACAATTTATAAAAAGAATAAAATATGAATATTTATTGTAAAGATACAAAAAATAATTAGAAATACAACATAATATATTAAAATTTCATTTAAAAAATAATCTTATTATGACATAATCAAGGAAGTATATGTTTAACCTAATGAAGATCAATTATATTAAGAATTCACATACCACATTGTAATCCACGGAAGCATATGACACATAAATATAAAAATTATAAAATAAAACATTGAATATAATGATCATAATGATATTAATGTTATGATATATAAAATTTTAGTAGATACACCCCAAATAATTAATATCTGTTTAAAAACTTATATATCTCGCAGAATATATGTGAGATGAAAAAACCTTAACTCTTTCTTCCCATTCGTTTTTCATGAATTAAACTCATTTATAATAGTTTAAATTATTTTATAAACTAATTAAATAATTTTATTTATAATCATAATTCCTTATATGAATATTTTATAACATATTTCCTCCTTTTCATAAACAATATATCATTTTTTATTGTTTCAGGTTCATTCGTTTCATGGTTTCATGATATGATCATTTGTTTATAATTAGGAATATTAATTTAGAATTTAAATAAAATAACTTTTTTTAATGAAATGATATTATGTATCTTAAATAAGAATAAATCTATCAATACATTATTTTTCTTTTTTAAATGAGGATGATTCATTTGGTAAAATGTGAATTATAAATGTTTGGTTTAATTGTTATTTTTTCTAATGCTCATGAACCAATTTAATTTTATTTAATATAATTCTTATATATTAGTTAAAAATTTATAAATAGGTTATAATAAAACTACTATATTATTATTTAACCATAATAATAATTTCATGTCTATCCATTAAGGTGGTGATGGAAAATTTAAAATCATTATCCATGTAGATGACTAACATTTATAATTTGGACAACATTTTTGTTTAATTAAAAATGGACTAAAAAAAGTGATTGAAATTTTATATTATATTTTAAATATAAAATTAAAATATATACATTATACTAGATTTAATAATCCTTGATTAATGACATGGGTGAGGAGAAGGTAGTAAAAGAAAAAAAATTAAGAGAGGTACTTTGAGAAAATTACCTCTTAAATATCACCTCCTTGATAAACCAATTGGGGACCATGGAATTGGTATTTTGGTAAGACCAAAAGACCTTGTATGTATTTATATTTATTAGAATAATTTTTGAAAGATATTTTAGGAGATTTAATGCGTTTGATTATAAATGGGGTTGTGAGGAGGAGTATTTATACATGAGGATGGGCGGGATTAAAGCCAACCACATTGAGGTTGATTTAAATTCCTTGAATTTTGATGATAATTAAGGTTGTAATGAATTTTTATGGTCACTAAACACATTAAAAACTATAACTGTTTTAAATTTTTTTGGTATTTTATGTTTTTACAATTTAACATTATCTATATAAGTTATTCTACCAATAATACACTAAATGTTTTTTACATGGTATATTTTTTCGGGAAAAAATGAAAATGAAAATAAAAACTAATTTTTACCTTATTAATTTCAATATTGAATCAATTTTACCAAATTCATTATAAAAATTTGAAAAAAATGGTTTTAAAAGTAATCCCACATATGCAGTGGGAAAGTAGGCATTTAAAGTGAAAATGTTCAAAATATTGATATGTTTTCATGACCTATTTCAATATTAAATAACTTCCAATTAACTAAATTTAATTCAATATATTATAATTTAACTAATAGTAAATTATAACCAATTTAATTAATATTAAACTATATTAAAAATTTAGAAGAAAATGCAGTTTTCAATTAAAATGTAGTATTTTTCAATATTCATTAAAAAATTTAACATCTCTGAAAAATACCAAAATTTCACCCTGAGATAATTTTGATACTATGATTTCATAAATTAATTTTATATTATCAAATTAATTTATAATAGTTTCAAAAAATTGTTTTAAAATAGGTGTTCCTTTACATGGTGGAAAATTTACATTTATAAAATGATATCTTATTATTCTTAAAAATAGATTTATTATCATCCTAATCTAATTAAATTTTTTGGATGATTTTGAAACAAAATTATTTAATATATAAAATATAAATTTTATTAATATCTTTCACTAATGGTTATTTATTTAATTTTTTAAGATAAAATTAAAATTTACGCATAAAATAGTATATTTATAAAATTATATAATTTATTTGAATTAGTTTCTAATTTTATTTATAATTATTTGGTAATCAATTAATTTAATTTATAAACATTTGTAAACTATATTTTTATAATTTATTAGGTCTCATTCATTCTCTCCATTCCATTGGATTGATGAAAAAAATTACATTTAAATAATAATATTTAGTCACTTGTTTAAGCATGATGTGGTGTAGCTTGTATGATGTTATACATAGTGTTTCATTTTAAATTATTCATATATTACATCCTCCACCCCCCAATTAATATTCATCCTCAAAATTTGATATTGGGTTTGAAAAACCAGCGGTCTGATTTTTCAAAATTCCATTTTTGAAATCCAACATCAGAAAAAGGTTCAATAAAATATCCATTTGAAAGGATGTAAATGAAAGTACAATGGTCACTTGAGATAAAAAATACTGGGGTTAAATGTTGGAAAAAATGACATGGAATATATAACTAAATATCAATTTTTGATTGATATTGATAGAGAACATGTTCATTAGATATTTAAAATTGGAAAACCATAAATTTTTCATGGATTAAAAGTCCACTGATTTAAATCATGAAAAGTAATTGGATTATCTCTTTATTTTGAATTATTTTTTATAGATTTCAGTAATTATTTTACTACAAATAATATGAACATAAGGAAATATATTTACATGACAAGTTTAATTCCAACCATGTTTTTATCAAAACAATAAGTAATCAAGATTAATATTTCATACATTGAAGCATCAAAATAAACTTCTGTGGATCATAAAAACCCAAAAAATTTAAACTATATTCTCAATATGTTTTCACTAATTATACAATTAAATTATTTAGTACAACATAATTTAATTCTATAAAAAAAATAAACAATTATATAATGAAAAAATAATTTAATCTTCTAAATTCAACAGTAATACCCAATGTTCGATATACATCATTAAATAAATAAATATCCTTAAAATATCAAAAAATATTTTAGATTAAAAACTGAATCACAAAAATAATAAATATTTGATCCACTGGTCTTAAGAGATTAATTTATTATTTAAAAAAAGTATCATTCAAACCAAAATTATTGTACCAAAATTTAATTTCCCTAATAAATTACTATACAAGATATGTTTAAAATTTCTATAAATAACCTAAATCTCCATAAATACACAATAAAATATTATATTACACTAAAATTCCCTAATATAATGTTTAATTTAATGATATTTGATTCCCAAAATAGTGAATGTCTTCTGAAATAATATTGATCACTCATTCCCAAAACCAATTTCAAATCATGTGGTTATCATAATGATAAATATATTTTCCCAAAATTTACTTGTCCTTTATTTGTTTCATAAAAAAATCATACTAAATAGGAAATCACATAGTCCTCTGGTATGCAATACACCCTTTTCACCATTTCGTTGGGGGTTTGATCCCCACGAACATTCAGGGCATGATTAGTTGTCCTAAAAAAATATAAGTTGTTGTGTTTATAAAATAATATTAATATAATTTTATAAAATTATAGAAATTCAAGAAATATCATAAAAAATAACCTTAATATATCTTAACATCATGGCTTATCTCATAACATACATTTTTCATCGAAAAGTTCATGAACCCATAATTACATCAAATATAGATATAATAGACACGAAAAATATTACCAATGTCTTTGTAAAATATGTCCAAAAAAGGTGACTATGGTGTTCCTATGATAATATTTTTTTCAAATTATAAAATTAAGGGTTATATTCCCATAAAAATTTATCAAAATTTTCAAATTTTAAAAGGAATCAATTACATCTATCATATGATTCCAATTTTGTGGAAAAAAACAACTATAAGAAAAATATTTAGGCATTTCACAAATACCATAATATATTTAAAATTCCACTATTTCATAAATTTTAAAACTCAATACAAAAACAAATCATTCATTGAACTTCCTTTTTAAACCATTAACCTTTATATTCCATCTAATTTCTTAAAAATTTATTTTACTATCAATGATGTGAATTATATCTGTATGATTCTTCAATTTAAACACTAAATCTTATCCATACCATTCAAAATTATTTCCACAAAATGAAAATATAATTCTACCTCAAATTACATTTTTATATGATAAAATTATGCGTTACATATAACTCAAACTCAATTAAATTATCACAACATACTCCCATCATCAAAATTGTTTTTAGATAGTTAAATATTTCATCATTCATAAATCTAACATAAATCATGAATCCATTATATATATACATCTTAATTAATCAGTATTCGTTGCAATCACATAACAATTATTTTCTATCTTATTTTTCAATATTTCTATTGTGTAAACAATAATATGAATCATTTCCTAAGATTAAAAAATTTCTAAGAACTATCTAAGAAATAATTCATACATTTCATATGTTATTTATGGTTTCCTCATATTTAATTAAAATGGAATTAGGTATTTCTAGATAGTTATTTGTATCATCATACATATCTCATTCATGATCATTTTTCCAAGGACCTTTATGATTATAATGAAAATATTCCCCAAATTTAAAACATTAAATTATTTACATAAAGATAAAAAATTTCTCCTTCAAGGAATTAACTAAATTATTTATTTTACCATCATAGTTTATCTCATTAGGACCCCCTTTAAAGCAAATAAAACTTCTTATCTTCCTTTGAAGACATTTTCCAATTTGATTATTTACACATTCCTTCTACATAGTTCATTGAATATTTTGAATTTTATGTTCGTCATTACCCCAAATTCCATAGGGAATCATTTCAGGAATTCATTTTCATTATAATAGACAGAAAGGTTCTTGAGCTTAATCCATTCTCTAGAAAAATGGTTTATAATAACCGCAAGGGTTTACTTTATCGATCCCATTTCATTTGGTGTCTCATTAAGACATCCACTCCATTTTCCATTTCATATATTATTACTTTTGTTCATAATAGATCTAGCCCTTTAGAAATAATAAAATGGTTAGTGATAGTATATTAATAAAATCATAATCTCCCATCATATGTGGAATATAAACACAAAGATATAATTATTCATCTTATCTAATACTCGTTAAATTTCTAACTACGACTCTACCTACCATGCTAAACATATTGGATATATATTAGTTATAACTTATGAATAAATATAATCATGTCATCTAATGTAAATTAAAACCTCCACTAATACTAATTACAAGGAACCAGCCTTAAAAATTAAAAATTATTTTGATTTAAAACTAGAATTTTATATATTTCATTGATAATGATTTTTAAGGTTATATTTTTATTAAATTAGCACTATCAATTACAATTTAACCCCATATATTATATGTGGAATACTATACCAAATATACATATTTTTTATAAAACAAAATTTATTATAATAAAACATGTTTCCACTTTCAGAAAAATACTATCAATTTTCCCCTTAATAGTATCAATGATATTAATCCCCATTAAATATTTTGATTTTTTTAAACTTAGAATAATAATAAAATCTATGTAAAAGAATAAACTTGGGATTGAACCATAGCATCTAATTTGAAATGAATAATATAAATACATATAAGCATGGTGCAGGACTAAACATATGGAATAATAACATATAGTACATTGAATTATATAATTATTGGAAAATTAGAAAGTTGTAGTAACATACAACATACCATAAACATGATATATGTATAATGGACAAGACTATATTTCATGGTGGATATAGTCCCTAATTGGTTACGTTTAATCCTTAATAATAAACATGACATCTCATGAGAAGAATGAATTACCCTAATCATTAGATCACTATCTAGGTTCACCCATTATGACATGTTCATGCATATGTATGCCACATGAAGAATCAAACAAACCGAATAATCATAAGGATTACCAATTTCAAGAACTCGGTATTATAATATTGTCAAGAGGAATGCCCAAGGAATATAACAATTTTATCAGAATAGTACATCCCAAGCTGAATAGATCATAAACCATTTAATAAAATATTGAATAATGTCTCATAAGTTATCATACCTAATAAATCATATGACTCCAAAAATGATGTGGACATATATTAAAATTACATTAAATGAGATTATTAAAAAATTCTTTATTACAACACCCTTTCCCACATTGATAATTAAATATGATTAAAATGATGCACAATTGTAAATGAGAAAAAACTATTTGAATATTATCGTGTAAAATTTTAAATTAAGATTCAATACATTAAGGAACCATGATATAGGGAAAAGACTCTCATTCTGTATATGTTAAAAAAGATATAGGTTAGTATTTCATTCAAAAAAATGTGTTAAAGAACCTTCTTTAGAAAATTAGAAAATATACCTTTAAAAAAATATTTTAAAAAGTAAATAATGTCTAAAATGTACCTTAAAAAATCCTACATTAATAGTAATAAAAATTTCTAGAATAAATTTTAGATACCACAAAAATGGATGAAAATTTGATTTCTATAGGAAACAATAAAATGATAATTTTTAAAAGAAATACACCTATATATATATATATATTAGACCATTAAACGTATCGTTATTATAATGAATTGAATATGTTAATTCATAGTATAAAAAAATAAAAAAATGTGTAATCAAGATAATAAGACATTAAAATGTCATTACACAAATAATCTTGGTATTTCATAATCAACAAAGTATAACTCTAATCCAATGAATGAAAATATTGTTTAGAATTCTCTTAAAACATTACAATTAGTGGAATATTATACCCCATAAATGTAATAATTATCAAATAAAAAATTTATTACAATGAAAATAATGAGATTCATGATATGATATATCAAAGGGTAGTACATACACCACACATAAGAAATAATTTTTGAACAACCTCTATATCTCATAGAAGTAAAACAAATATGAGAATCCCTTACATCTTTCTTCCCTTTAGTTTTGAAAAAAATATACTCATATTTAATGGTTTAAAACAATGAAATTAACCTATTATTGAAAAATATTAACTATTATAATTCCTTATATGATAAATTTATGACATCATTCCACCAATTAATTATTAATTTCACTTTATTTTCATTATTTTAGGCATATTCGTTTCATGGTTTCATGGTTGGTTAATTTTTATATAATTAGGAATTTTCTTTTAAAATGGAAATAAAACTCTAAAGGTGGAACAAAATGATATTAATTAACACACATAATTATAAATAGTCCTATAAATTATTTATAATTCTTTATTGAGGATAATTCATTTGATAAAATTGTAATGATAAACGTCTTGTTTAATTTGGTGATTTTCCCAATCGTCATGAACTAATTTCATTTTATCTAATGTTATTTTTTTATATAAGTTCAAGAATATGAAATATATTATTATATACCCATTAAAATCATTGTAAATAGAATTATAATTTTATTAACACCCATGATGGTGTAAATGTAAAATCAAAAAATCACTAACCATGAAGAAAATTAACTACGATAATTTGGAAAATGACATGGTTTATTTAAAAAGTGGAGGTAATAATTGGAATTGATATAATATATATAAATATAAAAATAAAATAAAATTATATACATGATATTTTATTTATTATAACTTTATGTATGATGGATTTGAGTAATGTATTGAAAAAGAAAAAAAAATTAAAAGTTGTCTGTTGAGAAAAGTTTCTCTTGAATATAACCTCCTTAAGGGATCTCTTGAAGACAATCAATATTGTATATTGGTGATACAAGAATAACTTTTACCAGTTTATATGGGGTAAATGTGTGTTTTTATATATTTTTGGCGATTTAGGGAGTTTGAGAATAAATGAGGTGGCGAGGACTAGTATTTATACATAAGGATTTGTGGGATTATGTGAAGAAATAATGATTATTTTGTCATTAAAGTCAACCAAATTGAGGTGTAACCAATTAACATGAATTGGGATTTTTATTCATTTTTTATTGCTTAGTTACAATAGATTAACACAACAAACAAATATTAAATATTTATTTTTTTATGTATTTTAAGCTTTTACATTTTATCTTTAACATGGTTCATTAGTTTACTGATACTCAATGAATACTTTTTTTACCATGGAAAATTTCATTAGGACTAAAAATTAAATTGAACAAAATAAAAAATTTATAACTTATAATTAAAAATAATAAATGTAAGACCCCAAGATTTCATAGTGTGTTATTTCTTCGAGATAATTCAATAACTTTCACTTCACGCAACACCGAGTTCAAGCGCACCATGACATACCAAATTAGATATTCAAAAGAGGTTATTAATAGTGTTAAATAAATTTTAAACTTTATATAATCCTTATAATTTTATAATCTATATTATGTGTTTCTTAGACATAATGTAAGAACAAATTCATTTGTATTATTGCACTTTTACCAACTTTTAATAGTGAACCCTTTTTAATTCCTATATATTTAACTTTTATATATTCAATTTGACTAAATAATTTTTATTTTTAGAATGGGGAAATAAAAAATTTACAATGAAACTTCCCAAGCTTCTACGGTACGCTTCTCTTTTAATAATTCAATAACTTGTGTTGTACGCAACATTGAGTTCTAACACACACCACAACCGATCAAAATAGCCGTTATGAATAGTAATACATACTTTTTTAAATTTTAGAAATTTTATCTCTAAAAACGGACTTAATTTTTTTGGTTTGGAGTATCTAATTTAGCCTAAGGTGAAATTTTGGAACTTTTCGGATAACATAAAATTTTTTATGAATAGTGAAAATTACTAAATTTATATTAAAAACAACTATTTTAATCAAAATAATTAATTATGATAAATTATTAATTTGAGTGGTTTTAAAGTATATTTAGAATATATGTTTACCATTTAATCTAATGTTGGTCATTGGACATAATTTCACAATTAAACTGGACATAAACAAGTATCAATCTTTTGATAGTTATTATATCTTAAAAACAAGCTTTTTGTTTTGACAGCGGGAATTAATTTTAAATTTTTTTTTGCCACTTCTATGTTTTGAAATTGGAAAAATGGATTCCATATTTGGAATCAAGATTTCCAAATTGTGTATATAGGTAACTTTTATTTTTAAACATTTGGAATAATTACTTCGATAAATATTTTATTTACCATGGTTAAAGGGTAAATCCGGTAAAGAAGGGTTAAACAAAATAATATTATAATAATACTAAATTACCCTAAAAAGTGTTCTAAGCTTATTGGTGGATACATTTCCGACCATGGGAATCTTTTGGTCGATTTTGGGACCCCATGGAGCCACTTGTAGGTGATAGGGACACATTTTTTTTAAGTTAAAATAAATACAAAAATGACATAAGCATATATTTTTTAGAAAAACAATTTTTACATAGGGTTATTTATGTTTTATTTTTTTTATAAACATTAATTAGAAATTTAAAAGTATTTAATACATAATGATATTTTATTTATAATTTTTAGACATTAAAGAATTTAATTTATTTATGACATAATGATGATGCAATAATTACCATAATAGTGAAAAATTAAAATAATTGATATTATAAATACAAAAATAAATATAATTTGAAACTTTTTATTAATTACACTAATTTTATAGGTTAATATGGCATGTTAGGAATGATTTAATTAATTTTTTTAAGATGTAATCATGCTGTTATGATTTTCACAAAAATCAATTTTCCTAATAGTGTCAAAATTGAAATAAAAGAGTTTTCAAAAAAAATATTATATTATTAATTGATATTAAATTTTTAAAAGTCTAAGGATCGGACAAGAGACTTATATCATGATATGTTTTTCATTAATGTACCAATTTGGGGTCTCTTGGAGGTATATACTAGGTTTATTAAATATATAATATAAAAATACAAAGTGACATGGTAAATGTCAAACTAATTAACTAAGAGTTAAAGCTAAATGATAAGGTTAATATACTAACCCAAACATATCTAAATCCTATTGGATGAGAGTATTTCGACATATCCCCACCATATCATTTAAATAATACAATTTTATGCCATTAGAAACCGAATATTAATTTATTATAAAATAATATTTCTACATTTTCCAAAGGTGCCCCTCAACCCTCTTATAAAAGGGCACTCCCACTTCTCATTAATTCACTATGTCAAAGCCTTTTGGTTCGACCAACCCCTGAACAAATACTCTCTCAAATTACCTCACTTTATTATTGATTCCTTACTTCAATCAGAAAGCCAACATAAGAAGCGCTTTTGATCAAATCAAAAGGAAGAACCCGAAAAAGAGATAATGTTTTAACCACCCTCTTTCAAGTTCCTTTCTTCTTCAACTTCTTCTTTCATTTTTATTCATATTATAACATAATAAATCCAGTATATCCTATATACTGTTATGTTATTATAAAGATGGTACATCCATATTCATTATTCTATCCATCCTTTGAATGACATGTCACCATACGTGCGTACGTAAGGCTTACCGTCTCCACATCGTGGTGTAATTGTTATTCAATAAATTATTATTTGAAGGGGTATAATAATGATGTGTATTTGATGTAAATAATAAATATATTATTATAAGGATTATGTGTATATGATATAAAATCCAATTATATATTATTTTAATATCAAAGGAATGATATTTTTGCTCGTGCGTACGTACGGATTACCGTCTCCACGACGCGATGAGATTCATTTCCATGTTCACCATTAATCGACGATTATAAAAATATATATTAATAATAAGTATGTAATATATTACATAATAATGCTACTGGATATATTTATATAAGTATATATGTACTTACATATATCATATTCACTTACTTCCGTTCAATACTATATGAAAACAGAAACAACGTTTATGTGTATGTACAGACTACCATCTCCATAAACGGTGCATTCCATTTCATATATATGTCTATTATACATATTTATATTATAAATACTTATGATATATTTATCATGTTCTGGAATTATCTATGTCAGGATCTAAGTGATACAATCAAGAGTAACAAGTCAAAACACGTACGATAATGAAAGCGATTATTACCCAAAATATTAATTTAACGTGGAAATTATTATTAAATTTGTAGAATAAAGTCATAAATGAATCATTTATGTTATCATAAATATTAATATGGTTCTGGTATAATTTAATATCATACTACGATCTTCATACAGGAGGTTAAATGTACTTTCGACTAAAGGAAAGTGCAAGGTAATGGGTTTTCATCTCACTCCTTATTCCCGTGAGATTCATGCCATATTGCCACTATTACCTTTTGTGTGGTGTATGTACTTCCCATAATTGAACTCGTTGTGTAATACAATTTAAATATTTGTAATTACATATTCATTGTATGATACCTCTTTCATGGGTTGGACGTTTCGTAAGTTACCAAATTGGTAAGGGATAATTTCACAATCTCTTTATTATCTGAGGTTGTTTTTATGTGTGTATCTACTGGGACATATTTATTATCAATGTCCATGTTTTATGAAAGAGTTTAAAAAGGAATTATTTTTAGGAACTTTTTACTAAAACATCATTTGAAATATTTTAAATATTTATTCATCTAAATCATTCTCTTTAATTTCCTTGTCTTCAAAATAGTTTTTAAGGATTTTTTTATATAGACATGAATGTTTTTAAAATGTTAATTATTTTCAAAAGTTTCAAAGTGGTATGCGAAACATTGATTCAAAATATGTATTTAAATTACTTCTTTTCTAAATTGTGTGACTTTTAAATGTTTTCATGAAAAAGTGGTATTTCTTTCAAAGAGTTTTACAAATCATTTTAATCAATGTCAAAATTATTTAATAATTTTTAAACTTGTGATTTGGTTGATTTATCATGATTCAAATCTTTCATATTTTATTGAAGGTTTTGTGATATATTTGACTGTGTATGTGTTATTTTTATACCATTCAAGGATTATGGATGAAGTATTTACATTTAGTATGCTAGTTTTAATACAAATTTTTATGTTATGTTTAAAACTGTTTATAGGAGGAATGCATTAGACATAATATGTGACGGGTGGAGCCCGCTATAGCTCCTCAATGCATTGGTAGGTCTCATTAGACAAACTAGTGTCTTGGCACAAGGCCTTGAAAAAATCTTATTTTTAGTCTTGGCACGAGGCCTTGGCTATGTGGTTATGATATTCTGGCATTATGCATTCCATGATTATGAAAGTGGTTAGTGATATTTAATGTGATTATTCGACTAGTAGAATATCCATGTTAATATGTAAATGGCATTATTTAATTTTATTTTTGGCATATTATGCTTAAGATCATGTTTAAAAGGGTTTTTTTAGTTATACATTGCCTTAAAGGTTTATGCTTATTTATGATAGTTTCTGTTGTATTGCTTACCCTTAATGAGTGTTTGAGCTCACCCCTTTCTATGTTTTAATTTTCCCGGGATTCCAAGAAGTGTATTGTGATTGATATATAGGGTTATGAAAATGGAATAATGGAATTCATAAATGATTATATATGTTTTTTTGTATGTTATTAAGTGTAATGTAAAATTCATGTATGTAATCTATTTTCCAAGACTTCTAAACTGATCGATCCTTCGGGACATGATTCCTTGTAATCATGCCAATGTATTAAAATAATGCACCAACTCTGGGTAACTGGGGTCGGGGTAGTACAGTTGGTGTCAGAGGAAGTTTAGTACAAACATTTGAAGCTATATTTATATAAACACTAATTAGAGCACATATACCTAAGATGGACTTTGAGGATTAGTAAAGAAGAACTTCCTAGAATTTTGGTATTGTAGAGATTTTGTGATTTTTCCGAGAAATACATCCATGTCAGGATACGAGCAGGTAGAGCCAGCTCTGGCAAAGATGTACCTGGGGGTAAAACCCTAAAACACCTCTTTGAGCTATACTTGAATGGGAACTGGTGCACGACAACGAGCCTTGCGGCACACATGGTTACGACACTCTTAGTGGATATGCTTAGGATAATTCTCATCTTCTTTACAAACCATTATGAAGGTTTTATGAATATATACATCTCAACGGAGACATTTTTATGATTATGGATTATATCCATAAACAATTTAATTTATGTTATGTGTTCTACAAGTTTGGGATTAGGTATTGTTATTCATAAACTAATCTATTGTATGAAATTGTTTAGAAATGACGCCCAGTAGAAGAAATGTGAACTCCAGCAATGCACATTATCCAATGAGAAAGAAGGATCATATCTTTCATGGATTTGTGCCAGAATTTATAAGAGAAATAGTCTCCCATGTATTATCATTATATGAAGAAATAATATCATGTGTTGTTAAGATAAGTAAAGAGTTTAATGATTCATATGGCTTTTAAGGGAAGCAAGATAAGAAAAGGATGGAAGAGAGAACGATGGATAAAGGGAAGAGGGAAATGAATTTTTTTTTCATATGTGGCAACTATGGGAAGAAACACCCTGGAACTTGCCTGAAAGGAATGGGAGTTTGTTATAAGTGTGGAGGAAAAGGGCACAAATTACGTGACTGCAAGGGTAAGAAAATGGTTTCAAATGTACAATGCATCATTTGCAAGGACTTTGGACCCAACGCGAACCTATGTCCCGGTCATCAGACTATGATAAAAATGATGCTATTGGATAATAATCATGTTATGATACTTCCACAGATGAAGAGGAATGACTATAGTTCTTATGTTGATTATGTCATTTGAGTGTTGTATCAACAATGTACTTGTTATAATAATTATGGAGTATATAAGTATTGTAATGAAGTACTATTTCAATAAGGACATAAGATTCTGTGGAAAAAAGAAATGTGACTCAATAGAAGGATAAATTTTTGGAAAATATATGGTTGAGAGAATGTTAAACCATAATATGGTTCTAATAAATAGGTAGTGATTTTATAATAATACATGATTGATTTGGATAAATTATATTGGATATTCTTGACTACCTTGAAACTGATTAAGGATTTTTAAATTCCATCATTGTTGGGGTTTACAACTTTTTTGGATTGAAGAAGTATATCTATTATTCTTTAAGGAATAAGGGATCATTAATATATTCATTAAAGTTTTATGGTAATTCAGGATGTTGTAGTATTTTAAAAGAATACACGATGAAGGTTATCACATGTTATTACGTGAAAAAAAGGTTCTTCATTGGGTATAAATTCCTTATAAATTTTGGACTGATGTATTTTGGATATTTCTACTTTGGATTATTTTGGATTGCAATAAGAGGACAAACTGGAGGTCGGGCGGCACCCCGTCGCATCCGGCAACGCCACGAGACATGAACCCACAATCGAAGGGTGACAAGGGTTTATCACCTACCACGGACCCACGTGATGTCCTAGATTTAATAATTTCGTTTTTTAATGGTTCTTCTAGATGAATTATAAATTCATTTTTTAACCCTATAAGAATAGGATAAATAGAATATTATTTTTTAAGATCTATTATCTTTTAGAGTGAAAGATGAGTTTGTGGTAGAACTTAGTTGAAGGATGAGACTCTACTTGTCAAGTATATATTTTTCTTCTTCTCTTATTCAATGAAGAAATCAATTCTTATACTTTATGAAGGGATCTTAAAAAAAATATGTTATCCTAATACCATATGTTTTGCTGAACCGATGGTATTTTAAATCATCATAGATTGATGAATTTATGGACCTCAATTTTACACTTATTTGTGATTGATGACCTCAATAAATACCTATAAATATTTACATTTTTCCTCCAATTATATTTCTCTAATTTCCACCAATGTTCTCCTAATAGAGATCATAATTTTGTTGTGACCCTTTCATTCTTGTTTTCCTTTTAATAAGACTACATTTTATTAACCCAATTTCCGATTTGGGTTTTCCCACAAAGATATTTTCTATATTCAACCTTTTATTTTCGAATATCAATTTCAAATTGCGAGGACACAATTTATTGAAAGAGGGGAAAATGAAACACCCTAATATTTCATAGTGTGTTATTTCTTCAAAATAATTCAATAACTTGAACTACACGCAACACTATGTTCAAGCGCACCATGACTTACCCAAAAAGTCGTTCAAAAGTTGTTATGAACAGTATTAACTAAATTTTAAACATTATATAATGCTTATAATCATAGAATCCATATTATGAGTTCTTAGACACAATTTAAGAACAAATTGATTTTCAGTATTGCACTTTTACCAACTTTTAATAGTGAATCCTTTTTAAATACAATATTTTAAACTATTATATAATCAATTTGACTAAATAAATTTACTTTTTAGAATGGGGAAATCAAAAATTTACAATGAATCATAACAAGCTTCTATGGTATGCTTCTATTTTAAAAATGCAATAGCGTGTGTTGTACACAACATCGAGTTCTAACACACAGAACAACCGATCAAACTAGCTGTTATGAATAATAATACCTACATTTTAAAATTATAAATATTTTATCTCAGAAAATGGACTTCAATATTGGATTTGGAGTATCGAAATTATCCTAAGGTGAAATTTTGGTACATTTCGGATAACTTAAATATTTTGATGAATAGTGAAAATTACTAAATTTTAATTAAAACAACTTTTTTAATCAAAATAATCAATAGTTATAAATTATGAATTTGAGTGGTTTTAAAGTGAATTTAGAATATATTTTTTCCATTTAATAAAATTTTGGTCATCGGACATAATTTCACAATTAAACGGGACATAAACAAGTATCAATCTTTTGATAGTTTTTATATCTTCAAAACACGGTTTTTGTTTTGACAACGGGAATTAATTTTAAATTAATTTCTACCACTTCTGTGTTTTGAATTTGGAAAAATGGATTCCATATTTTGAATCAGTTTCTCCTAATTGTGTAAATAGGTAACTTTTATTTTTAGACATTTTGAATAATTACTTCGGTAAATATTTTATTTACCATGGTTAAAGGGTAAATCCAGTAAATAATGGTTAAACAAAATAATATTATAATAAAACTAAATTACCCTAAAACGTGTCCTAACATTATTAGTGGATACAGTTTAGACCATGGGAATATTTGTGTCGATTTCGGGACCCCATGGAGCCACTTGTAGGTGATATGGACACTTTATTTTAATTAAGTTAAAATAAATACAAAAATGACATAAGCATATATCTTTTAGAAAAACAATTTTTACATAGGGTTATAAATGTTTCATTTTCAATTATAAATATTCATTATAAATATAAAAATATTAACTACATAATGATATTTTATTTATAATTTTTAGACATTAAATAATTTAATTTATTTATGACACAATGATGATGCAATAATTACCATAATAGTGAAAAATTAAAATAATTGATATTATATATAACTAAATAAATATAATTTAAACTTTTAATGAATTAAACGAATTTTATAGTTTAATATGACATGTTTGGAATTATTTAATTAACTTTTTTCGAAGTAATAATTCTGTTATGATTTTCACAAAAATCAATTTTCCAAATAGTGTCAAAATTGACATAAAAGAGTTTTTAAAACAAATATTATATTATTTATTGATATTAAATTCCTAAAATTATAAGGTTAGTCCAAGAGACTTATATCATGATAGGTTAATCATTAATGTACCACTTGGTGGTCGTTTGTAGTTATATAGTAAATTTATTAACTATATAATATAAAAATACAAAGTGACATGGTAAGTGTCAAACAAATTAACTAAGAGTTAAAACTAAACGATAAGGTTTATATAGTAACACAAACCTATCTAAATCATATTGTTTGAGTGTTTTTAGACCTATCCCCACCTTAATATTTAAATAATACAATTTTGAGCCATTAGAAACCGAATATGAATTTTTTATAAAATAATATTTCTAGCTTTTCCAAAGGTTCCCCTAACCCATCTTATAAAAGGGAACTACCCCTTATCATTAATTCACACATTCAAAGGATTTTGGTTCGGCCAAAACCTTCCCAAATACTCTCTCAACTTCCCTAACTTCATCATAGAGGCCTTAATTAAATTATAAAGCCTACCTAAGGAGCCCTTTTGATCAAATCGAAAAGAAGAACCCAAAGAAGAGATAATGTTTTCAACACCCTCTTTCAAGTTCATTTCTTCTTCAACTACTTATTTCATTGTTATTAATATTCTAAAATAATAAATCCAGTATATAACATATATTGTGATGTTATTATAAATATGGTACATCCATATTCATTATTCTATCCATCCTTTAAATGACATGTCACCATATGTGCCTACGTACAGCTTACCGTCTCTACGTCGTGGTGTAATTGTTATTCAATACATTATTATTTGTATGCGTATAATAATGATGTGTATTTGATGTAAATAATAAATATAACATTATAATTATTATGTATATATGATATACCATCCAATTATATATTATTTTAATATCAAAACAATGATATTTTTGCTCGTGCGTACGTACGGATTACCGTCTCCACAATGCGATGAGATTCATTTCCATGTTAACTACTCATCGACGATTATAAAAATATATATTACTAATAAGTATGTAATATATTACATAATAATGTTACTGGAGATATATATATATATATATATGTGTGTGTAAGTATTTATGTACTTACATATATCATATTCACTTACTTCTGTTCAATACTATAGGAAAACAAAAATAGCGTTTATGCGTACGTACGGACTACTGTCTCCATAAAAGGTGTTTCCCATTTCATATATATGTCTATTATAAATATTTATATTCTAAATATTTATGATATATTTATTATGTTCTAGATGTATCTAAATCATGATCTATGTGATACAATCAAGAGTAACAAGTTAAAACATGTAGGAAAAAGAAAGGGATTATTACCTGAAATGTTAATTTAACATGGATATTATTATTAAATGGGCAGTATAATGTAATAAATTAATCATGTATGATATCATAAATATTAATATGGTTATGGTATAGTTTAATAACATACTACGATCTCCTTACATGAGGTTAAATGTACTCTCAACTAAAGGAAAGTGCAAGGTAAGGGGTTTTGATCTCACTCCTTATTCCCGTGAGATTCATGCAATATTTCCACTATTACCTTTTGTGTGGTGTATGTAATACCCATAATTGAATTCTTTGTGTGATACAATTTATGTTCTTTGTAATTACATAATCATTTTATTATACATTTTCATGCGTTGGATATTTCGTAAGTTACCAAATTGGTAACGGTTAATTTCACAATCTCTTTATTATCTGAGGTTGTTTTTATGTAAGTATCTACTGGGACATTTTTATTATCCATGTCGATGTTTTATGAATGTGTTTTCAAATGAATTATTTTTAGGGACTTTTTACTAAAACATCATTTGAAATTTTTTAAATATTGATTCTTCTAAATCTTTCTCTTTAATTTCCATGTCTTCAAAATGGTTTTTAAGGATTTATTTATATGGACATGAATTTTTTGAAAATTATAATTCCTTTAAAAAGATTAAAATTCTTATGGGACACTTTGATTGAAAAATGTATTTAAATTACTTCTTTTCTAAATTGTGTGACTTTTAAATGTTTTCATGAAAAAGGGGTATTCTCTCAAAGAGTTTTACAAATCATTTTCATCTATGTCAAAATTCTTTAATGGATTTTAAACTTGTGTTGAAGTTGATTTATCATGATACAAATCTTCCATATTATATTGAAGGTTTTGTGATATGTTTGACTGTGGATCTGTTATTTTTATACCATTCATGGTTTATGGATGAAGAATTTACATTTTGTATTCTAGTTTTAATACGAATGATTATGTTATGTTTAAACCTGTTCATATGGGGAATGAATAGGACTTAATATATGACAGGTGGAACCCGATATAGCTCCTCGATGAATCAGAAGGTCTCATGAGAAAAACTAGTTTCTTGGAACAAGGCCTTGAAAAAATATTATTTGTATTCTTGGCACGAGGCCTTGGCTATGTGTTTATGATAGACTGACATTATTCATTCCATCATTATGAAAGAGGTTAGTGATATTGCATGTGATTATTCGACTAGTAGTATATCCATGTGAATATGTAAATGGAATTATTTAATTTTATTTTTTCCATATTATGCTTAAGATCAAGTTTAAAAGGATTTTGTTTTAGTAATACATTCCCTTAAATGTTTATGCTTATTTATGAAAGTTTCAGCTATATTTCATACCCTTACTGTGCGTTTAAGCTCACCCCTTTCTATGTTTTATTTTTCTTAGGATTCCAAAAATTGTATTGTGATTGATATAAAGGGTTACGACAAGGTAATAATGGCATTCATAAAGGATTATATATGTTGTTTTGTATGTTATGAAGTGTAATGTAACATTCATGTATGTAATCTATTTTCCAAGACAGCTAAACTGATCGGTCTTTCGACACTTGATTCCTTGTAATCATGGAAATGTATTAAAATAATACACTGACTATGGGTAACTGGGGTCGGGGTGTTACAATAAATCAAATTTATGAAATTTAATTCACCTAATTGGAATAATTATATTTAAAATTAATCCCACAAAAGAAAAAGTATAGTAGGTTTTTAATGTGAAAAACCTCAAACCTTGAAATGATTTCATATCCAATATCAATGTGAAATTGAATCAAATGAAAAAAATTAAATTTATTTATGTATAATTGAACTAATTATTCTTTAAAACCAATTTAAAATATAATTTATCTATATAAAAAATTTTTAAAAAAATTACATTTCAATTAAAATTTAATATTTTTATCGATTCATAAATAAATAAAACTTCTCCATAAAATAAAAATATTTAACCCTATGGTAAATTTTATATTATGATTTAAAAAATTTAATTTTATTTTCACAAATATAATTTATAAATTTTATAAAATTTATTTTTAAAATATTTTCACCATTACAATTTGGAAAAAAAATCTATTTAGAAAAAAACACATAATATGATAAAAAATTAATTGAAACAATATTTAGATAAAAAAATTAATAGATGAATTAAAAATAATTGATTGAGTATGTAAAATATAATTTGTGTTATGATCTATAAATACTATTAATTAATTTATTTCAGTTAGGTAAAATTCCATTGTGGGAATAAAAATTATTCATTTATTTAAACACGTCCTTTATTTCAAATTATTTTCTCTTTTCATTTATAAATAATTCGAATCCAATGAATTAATTTTATAAATATTTGTAAATTTTATTTTCACAATTTAGTAATTTTATTCATTCCCACCATTTGAATGACTAGGTGAAGGCTATCACATTTAAATTATAATATTAAGTCATTTGTTTAAGCTCAACATGTCGTATCTTGTATGAAACTAAAAATAGTTCTTCATTTTAAATTCACATGATTCTACAAAAATAAAGAAAATAAGAGGATTATTGAAGAAACAATTGTCTTAATTAAATGATTTAAATGTTATAAAACACTACTTCGAGTAAAAATATAAAGGATTGTGATGATTTTCAAAAATTAATAATGAAAATATAGAAAATAATATTAAATAATTAATTGAATGTTTACCCAACATTGTTTAAGGAATGTAATTTTTTGATAAATTGAAGTCAATGTAAAATGTGAGAAAAGGACGTTATGTATAGTAATGATTGGTAACTAACTAAAAAATATATAATTATATTTTTTAATGAAATAATTGTAGTAAGTTTTTGTAATGTGTTTTAGAAGTATAATTTATAGAAATAGGGTTCCTAAATATTGACTTATATTTTTACAATCTTTGGAACAAATAAAATAATTAATAAATAATTACCCCTTATAATTTCTATTCATACCATTTGAAATTATTTATATAATTTGAAAATAATTTCTACTAATCTTGCTAGTAATAAAAGTTCTATTGGTGAAAAAAAACTATACTAAATAATATTCTAGAAAATATTCTTCGATTTCACAAAAACAATTAATTGTACATTGGATATGGATTAACTATATATGCGACTAAAAAAACATAAAATTTCATTGTATTCAAAAAATTTAAAGGAGGCACAATAAAATTATAATGAAAATATTAATTGTTTTAGAATAGTTTGTATTTCTCTAAGGAATATATTATTTATGGATTAGACCTTTTAAAATTTATATGTATGTATATATATATATTTATGTGGATTCAAACATCAATTTGGTGTAGTGTTTGAGTGTATCGGGATGGCAAAATCAATATATTTAAAATATTAATAAATTTTAATTCATCTGAAAACACTATTTTGGTTAAATGATTTTACCCATTATTAATGATATCATATGGTAAGTCCCAAAACATGGTTGATTTTAAAAATTGAGTTTTACCCAAATCATGAATATTGGTGTGTCGATCTGGGATGTTCGTTGGGAGGTGACATTTGGTGAGTGTATTTTTTAAAAATAAATAAATATTTTATTAATTTTAATTTAATGGAATAAACTTCCCTAATTTACTATAAATACATTATTATGATGCCTCCCTAGTTTTAGATGCTTATATAATGAATGGTTAGAGGAGCTCATTCAGCATTCACATTGAAAAAAAAGGACATGGACCATTGATCTGATTGGGGAGAATTGAGAGATAGGCAGTGAATATTGTTGATCTTCATCATTGTTGGTGAATATTCTCTTCACCAATGATCAATTAATAAATTAGATTGGTAATTTTATTTGTGGATTTATACTACTTTTGTATGAATAAATTAATATTTATCTACATTCATTTCTAATGTTTTTCATTGTTATATTATCCAAAAAAAATGTAAAATATTTTTTGGATCCAATTATTTTTATTCCTACACAGATTATACCCAATATTATTACATATTCAAGGTTATTAGTTGATATAACATTGTAAAATTATAATTTTATCCTCATTATTGTGCTTTTTTCTACACAATTTATCACGTTATTCATTTTTTGACCACCGGGTCAAGGATAGACATTTAGACGGTGGCTTTGTAGATGATCAAAATAATAGATTAATTGTGGTTGTATGAACAATGTGTTGGTTGGAGATTTAGAAATACATGTTTATGGATTTTGGTTAGTGGGTCAAGACACCATGGATTTTGGATCTGAAGAGATTACACGTGGTGTAGTGCCTCATTATCAAGAAAACAGTTTTTTATATCCATCCATCGGAGGATTGAGATGGTAAAATTAGATTTTGGGAAGTCAATATGTGGTAATTTTTACCGAATTAGTGGATCAGGAAATCATATGAAGAATATTCATTTCTAAATATGAAAAATCAAACTACATGGAGAGTATTCTAGAAGAACACACATCATGTATTCCCCTGGATATAGTGTGTAGGAATTTGGATTGATATTAATAACACAAGCCATGTGGACCCACCACAAGTCATAATACCCATTATTGGATACTTAGCCTAAAATATTAGACTAAATTGAAATTGACACATAAATTATCATAGTAGAATATAATGTACATATTCATGGTCGTGTTCTTATAAATTGCCATTATATCAGTGAATGATTATGTACATCGACATGGGATAACATAAATGGTTATAGGCATAAAGTTCATGGGTAGGGCCCTGGTAGATGAGACCCATCATGTACCACCTATACATTCTATGTGGTATGAAATGGATTCCCATGCCACTTCAAAATGGGAAAACACTTAGGAAATTATGTGACATAAGATTCCCTATTGACCCATATATATTGTTTACTTCTCCAAAAAAAACATATATCTTTTTTATCTCCATCTTCTGTATAAGAATTTTTTTGTGTGAGTATCCTATAATAAGTGTTTATCCATGTAGAATGTTTTGGTATCTTTTTTCATGGAAAATAATATGTGAATTTTTTGAGTTTAGAATTATTATTCACCATGATATTAATAATTATTTTAGATGTTAGTGAATGTTAATTAGTGTAATATCTTGGATAGGACTCCCCCATTGAAATGGGATCTGAGTCCCCCCATACATATTACACCTGCTGAGTTAGTACTCTCACATACTATATAATGTGAATATATTATGTCTGTGGTTTGGTACATCCTCTCCTTATAAATTCAGTATGGATTAGGTCCTCCACTATGGTTATAGAACAATTATATGTATAATGTAGTGGCGATATGCAGGATCATCAACACAAATTATTTCACAATTCGGTGTGATGATGGTAATTAGAGATTGTATTTTGGATCTTTTTGATGACTCGTTGTCAAGGACCCCAGAACACCCTGAGATGGGATGGGTGAATTCGGGTGTCAACTTATTCTTTTTAATGTTTTTGATCTAGTTCCCACATTGGTATAAAATTTTTAAATTTGTAAAAACAAATTAAAGTAGAGATATGACATATCAATTTTACTCGGTTCACCAGAAAATGCTACGTCCAAGGAGTATACGCGGACAGTGTGTTGGTTGTACCAAAATCGACTAATATTTACTAGTTTGAAGATTATATGATTTGGTCAGAGTCACTCTGGTCCAGGAACACTATCTTTACCATGGTTTTTGGATATCCCACTATCAGGAGAGAATTAAAACACAGTTTATCAACTTGAAGGTCTATTTAATATATTTTTCATTTAAGTCTTCATCTTTATTCTGCATGAGACACTACTTACATCGAATTCCTTAATTGATGAACTTAAATCCAATAATCAAAAAAATCTGATTATCCATATCTTATTTGATGCATAACACCACACTTAAGCACAATACCTCAACATTCAAGCTATATTTGGGAATTGTGTCGAAAGGTATCTTTCGGGCAACCCCAACATTCCTTGCAACTCTTATCTTTCAAAAAAGTACCCCATTGGTTAACAAGGTACTTTCAGAATTAAGGAAAACCGTGAGAACTTGTTTATCTTTCTTCCAATGTTTCAGAAAAAAATCATTCATGTGTCCTAGCAGCCATACTTTCGTTGGAAAATTCGTAAGTCATCCATGGAGGTAGCAGCCTATTTATAGGCATCAATGACCCAATGCGCAAGTTTCCGACGAATCATTTTCGGTTCATGTAACATTCTTCATGAGTGTGAAAAACCCTTTTTAATGTTACATTGGGTGCATAATATTCTTCCACGCTACCTAATTATTCACGCATATTAATGTATTTCCCCACATGTATCCTTTTCAATATTTTGACAATCTGATACTGAAAAAATTCTTGCATGCAAGTGCCCAAGACAGTTACAAACACTGGTAAACATCTCCACCTTCAATACTATTGTCCGCTTTAACTGTATGATCCCTTTCCGATAAAACATCCTAAACTTCTAATGAGAATTGAAAACAATCACAAAAAATATTCTATTTTAATCATATAATGTCCATGGTTCCAAAAATCTCCTCCTGTGGTTTTTTTTGGAAATCTCCAGATAAATTCAATACAGCACCAACCATAAGAAAAACATGAATTGAAAGAATGAACTCAGCCAAAATGTTAATATTTATCTAAGAAATTCTCCTTGTACAATACAAGGGGGAGAGCTTGAATTGGGTTCCTGTGTATTTGAATTCATAATGACTTCCATGAAATTATCTTAATCAATTTTCTTACATGGTCACAGAAGCATTACAAGCCCTAAATATATTATTTCTCCTCCTAACACCAAATTCAAAACATGTCACGTAATTATTACATGTTCAATGTATTCCTTATTAAATATGCCCAAGATATTCTCTTACTACGTCACAGAATAATTACATGACCATCACATGTCCTTACATATTTTCATCGAGAGATTACATACCCATCACATGTCCTCACATGTACGGAATTTATTCATTCACCCCCATTGACAATAAACCCAAAGAAAATTATTTTTTCATTGTAATAGTCAAAACACCTCCGGATAGTATCTACCCCATAAACCATCATCACATCCATAAAAAAATAAAAAATATTTAACATAACTACGGATGGGGGGAATTTCGTATCCTACTTTTGAAATGGGAGATGGTTGAACGCTGAGGTTCAACCGATGTTTCTAAAAAACTACTGCTGAGAGTGGTTTGGTCAGGATGTCATCCACATTCTCATGAGTTCCCACATGATCCGTTTTATTCATGCCTTTTTTTTACTTTTTTCATGATAATGTGATATCTGATTTCAATATGTTTTGTTTGAGAAGGATGAAAAAGTTTCTTCAAAAGATCAATTGTGATCTTGTAATCACAATAAATCACCTTTGGTTGTTTCACCTCATCCCAAATATCTATCAGTTGTTTATATATCTATATTAGTGGAGTGAATTCCCTTGTAGAAGTGATATACTCAGCTTCTGCAGAACTAAGCGTAGTACTTTCTTGTTTCTTCTCAAACAGCCAACATATTTCTACCCCATATAGAATGGTTCACTACTGGTGGACATTCGATCCACTATATCTCCAGCCCAGTCAGCATAAAAAAATGCAGATAATTCTTTATACCATCCTATAACAACTTATAACCCATAATTATGAGTACCATGAATGTACCTCATGATTCATTTTACTATTTTCATATGTTCTTCCTTAGGATTACTCTGAAATTAGGCCACAATGCAAGTCTCAAAGACAGTATCAGGTCTTGTTTCCTTTAGATATATTAATATTACAATAATCCTCTTTTATATTTTCTGACATATAGAGGTCCAATCCTCATGCTTTTATTTTTAGTTCCATCCGAAATTAGAGTTAATATTAGTTTTAATCATGCCTATTAAATCTCCTCATCAAATCTCTTTCATACATATCTAGAGAAATGAAGGTGTAATCACTATTTTGAATCTCCAAAAGCCCCTAGAAATATATTATCTCTTCAATAATAGAGATTTAAAATTATGATTTCATGTTATTGGGAAATCCATCCATAGATTTCGGCATGTTTATACCAAATATAATGTCATCAATGTAAACTAGAACCATGAATTGAACTTTTGGAGAATTTTTCATATATAGATAGTGATATACTCTTCCTATTTTTAATTCCTACTTATTAAGATAAAAATACAACTAGGAATATAATGATCATGGTTCCTGCTTCAATCCATATAGATCCATATTTAGTTTACAAATGTTTTTTTCATGAGTACAATGATGAAATCCCACTAGTTTCTTTTGTAGACTTCTTCTTTGAGAACACAATTCCTGAATTCTATCTTGACATCCATTTGAAATAATTTATATCATATTTGGATTTACATGTAACGAAAAATCTTGACTGACTCAAGTCTATCCACTAGAAAAAGGTTTCTTCACCATTGACACCTTTAATCAGTGGATATCATTTACATAACAGCCATTAATTTTTCTAACAACATTTACACTCTCATCAAACTGGTTCTCGAAAATCAAGTTTATACCAATTACAATCGGACCTTTAGGTCTCTTGATTTGATTCCATGTCTAATTCTTGTCAATATAATCTAACTCTTCATTCATTGCATTCACCCATGATTCATCCTTTGTAACTTCTTCAAATGAGGATTGTTCAAAAACTAATAAAAATTCATATTCTGTGTTGTTCATCATTCTCCATGTTTGTGGGGGTTGAGTAAAATCCACAATAATGATGGATTTACCCATTTCTTCTCTTATATTCAACCTTAGAGATGAAACCATATTCTCTTCTTCCAAGGTATAAACAATAGATTCTTATTCTGAGTCTAAATCTTGAAATGACTCCTAATTTTTTTGTACACCTTCCTCTATTTTTGTATATTCATTATTCAACATTCATATTTATCTTCATTTTATATCACATCAAGATATAAAATCCTTGAATCATTTTTTGGTTTTAACTTAAATTGTCTTAACGAAATTTCTTTCCAAAATCCATCACAAACACTTGTTGCAAGACGTGTAGGATTTTATGTTCATTGAGTATAAAAGGAAAATTCCTACATCTACAATGTCACCATACTTCCCTTGATTTAATTCATTGTTTCTGATGAATCATTTACATCCAATAACATTAAAGTACTAAAAATATTGATTCCATCCATGATGAAATCTATATGGTGTCTTTGTCTCACTCATTTAATTCCCATTTCAATTTAGAATATACATTATAGAATGACTGAACTATTTCCAGTAGTGTCATGGAATACTACTATCAATCTGCATTTTTCATTCCATGTTGTTCACCTGTCAATTCCTACTCTCCACAACACATTTTTTCAATGATGATCTCATAGCAGCAACATCATATTGTATCTCATGCTTCTCGAGGTAATTTTTAAATTTAATGGATGTTTATTCCCTTCCATTTTCAGATCACAGTACTTTTATTTTTCATCAACTATCCTTCTCGACAATTTGCAGTTATGTTTCCATGCATTCAATCACTTTAAATTTCTTACATATAACCATTACACCTGAAATTATACTGTAATAATCTATGAAACTGAATAATAACCTTTCCCCATGATTTTTTATGTCATTTATCAGCCCACATACATCTTGATGAATGAGATCAAGAATATGAGACTCCCTTTTCTTATATGGACGATATGAACATCAGACCATCTTCCCCTAAATTCATGTATCCCAATACTTTTTAAATTCATTATTCTGGATGGGAATGTCTATGACAATAATTAGAAATGATATTTTTCCATGTATTATTGATTTATATTCCCCAATATCTATTGTCACAGGTTATTTTCATACTCAATATTCATGTAGAAAATGTTCTCTTTACTATCAACATGATATAGGGTTCCTTCTACTTTACAACCCTTCATAAGTGAATTTCCTATATTTCCATTGATAGTGCATCCTTTCAGATTAATTGTGACTATAACTCTAGAGTCACATTGTTGACTCACGTTGAGGAGATTATAACATAGGCCATGTACATAAAGGACTTCATTTTTATTTATCTCTCCATTAGATAGTTCAGTACTTCTACTACCTTTGATTTTCAGATCTCCATCATTACCAAACTGTACTGTTCCAACAACCCACCTCTTGACATCCAATAACAATAATTCATTACCATTCATATGAGATGAAGAAACATTAACTAGAATCCAGGTGTTGTTTCTTTTAGTATCTTTTAGGGCTACCTCTACAAGGTTAGATTACTCAATTTTTTTTAATTTTTTCCAAGGGACATTGGACTGAGTGTAGAACATGAATGGACTTTCAATTATCTCTTCTATGTAATTTGATTCATCATTGTAACAATCTTCACCAAGAGGAGAAAACTAGTTTGTAATAGAAACATTGTCTTGTTTATGAGCATTGACTTGTCTCAAACTCCATTATAATGTGTCTATGTCTATCCTCTACCTATAATCAGTAGCCATATGACCAATGATAGATCAATAAAAACAATATCCATTTAATGTTTTTCTTCAAAAATAATTAGGATATGAATTTGGCCTATATTTGGAATGTCCATATATTCACCATTCAAATATCTTCTTTCCACATTTCAATAAGGCATGGAATGGCCTAGATATCCACAAAACTAACCCTTCATGAGAGGAAATGTATTTTAACTTATATTTATCCACATTCCTTCTTCCAGGGGACAATCGTTTGAGTGCCTCTTATTCATGGGGTCTCAAGGATAGTATTCTATTATTCATTCAGATTTAATTGGGGTTTCTTTTTCAACACATCATGTGACTTTTATATACGAACCACTTTCATATTGCATTTATCTTGTTCAGCATTATTTGAAATATTTGATGATTGGGCCTCACTACTAATTCCACTATTTCCCATATAAGTAGGAATTTGATCATTTTAAATCATTTCAACTCCCTTATGGACTCAATTTTCTCCCTCTAATAGCTTAGCTTCTGAGAACCATCCAAACTATATATTCTACATTGATTATTTTGATATTGAGACACTCTCAAATTGACTCCTAAGAGTAAAAACATCCTCCTCAAGACCTGCAACTATCTTGGTCATTTACTCTAGTATGGAGGTCAGTTCATTCCCAATCATTTCCTTATATTGAATTCACAACTTCAAATCCACTAAATCATTATTACATTCAAGGATTTTAGACTTTACATTCACAAATTATTATAGTTTTTCAGTTTCAACATTGACGTGATCAACATATTCGAATTATTCTTCTACAATTGATTTCCACTTATTAAAACACTTAAATTTACTTTTAAGTGTACTGATAGAATCCTTAAGTAGCATCTTCTGATTGAACTAGTTGTCAACTAATTTTCTCCGTTGTTATCTTCTATTTCATCAACTATGGCCATCATGGAATAATGGTTTCCAGTTTGAAATTCTAGTTCTTCTTCTTTACAGAATTCCTTATCAAAATCTTACTCGTCATAGAAAAAACTCTTATTTGGAACATTCTTTTAAGATTTGAAGTCTCCATTTTCGAAAAAACTTTTTTGAGTATTCTCTTTGTTTTCAGTGTTCTTATAATTGTCATCGATTTTTCTTAAGCACTAAGAGGCAATGTGCCCAACATTTCCAAAATGAAAACTTCCCCTTGAATATCCCTTTTCCCATTTGGAATTTCTTGAAAATGATAGAATGAATTTATTTTTCCTCATCATCATCAAAACTACTATATTTTGAAATATTCATTTTCTATATGGCATTGAATTTTATTTCCTTACTCACTCGAGTCGTAACATCTTCTGGTTTGACTCTCATTACATATGCCACCAAGCAGCTCAATATATCATCTAGAGAATGTTTGGAAGGATTTCCTTCAATAAGGGCATATTACTTTAAAATGTATGGATATGGAAGTTTTCAAAATATTTTCATTACAATGTCACCATCATTGATTTCTTCTCCTAGTCCCTGAATTGCTCAAACCTCTTTGGTAATTTGATTGGAGAAGGAATCTGCATTATCATCAGGATGCATCTTATGATCATAAAATATATTGTAAATAAATGCTTGTTTCACATCCTTCACTTTTTATCTCCTTCATAAATATTTTCAATCATATCCTGCATAGTCATTGCTGATGTGAAACGCTTCACCGTTAAATAGATCTGATCAGAAAAGGCTGCGGTGAGACCATTACGCACTATAACATTTCCATCTAGAATTTTCTTATCTACATCATTCATAGACAACCCTATTGGATTAGAATCTTGTATACTTTGCATAGTGGAAAATAATAATTCCATTCCATGGGATCGTATATGAGATCTAATTCTATTCTTGAGAATCTGAAAATTACTTCTATCAGAGAGAGGGACACCCATAACATTTGCTGAATTCTACAAGATTGTAAGAGATAAATCAGATACCAATAACCTCCATATGATACAACATTAATGACCCCGTAACACACTGAGATGGGAGGGGTGAATTAGGGTTTCAAATTCTTCTTTTTAATGTTTTGGATCTTCTTCCCACGTTGTTAGGAATTTTTTGAATGTATCAAAGAAATGAAAGCATGGAGATGACATAGAACTTTTACTTGGTTCACTGCAAAGGGATACATCAAAGGATAATACGCAGACAGTGTGTCGGTCGTACCAAAATACATTAATCTTTACTATTTTGAGGATTACATGATTCGTCCGTAGTCAATATATGCCAGGAACACATCCTTTACAAAGGTTCATGGATAGCTCACTGCCATGAGAGAATTCAAACTCGGTTTATCAAGTTAAAGATCTCTAAAATAAATTTTATTTGAATTTTTATTCTTTATTTACATTTAGAAACTTAATTCATTGAAGTCCGAAATTGACGTACTTGAGTCCAATGATCTCACAAATCAGATAAAAAAAATCATGTAAGAAGCATAACACCACACTTGCATGGAATACATAATCTTACGGGCAATATTTGGTAATTTTCATGAAAGATGAATTTTTTACAAACCCTACTTTCCAAAAAAACCCTTATCATTCAAGAAATTACACCAATGGTTTCTTTATGTATTTTCAAACTAAAAGAAAAACATGTGTGTAAGTTTAAATTTCTTCCACGATTTCACAAAAAAATATTTTCCACGACATAGCAGCCAAATTTTTGATGGAAAATTATTATGTCCTCCATGGGGGTAGCCGCTTATTTATAGTCCTAGATGATCCTATGTTCATTCTTCCTAAATGTATTTTTTGGTTCTGAGAAGTTCTTAATGAGCACGCACAACCCATTTTGTCTTCACATTGGTTCATAAGATTCTTCTGCGCAACCTCATCTATCACACACATTAAATGTTTGATTACACATTTTTCATTTTCCATATTTTTACATTTTGTTGCTAAAAATTAATTGCACACAGGTGTCAAAGAATCATATAATCTTGCGTGAAACTTCCTTTTCCAAAACCTCATTTCACCATTTTCCAATTTTACCCTCAAAAATTGGGCAAACACTGTGAAACAGCACCACCTTCAATATTATTGTCTGTATGAACTGTATTATCACATTCCTAGAATACATCCTAAACATTTAATGGGGACTGAAAAAAACAAAAAAAATACTCCATTTCAAACATAGAACAACCATGGTTCTAAAACATTGATATTGGATGGGGTTTAAAGAATGATATACAATTTATTTCTCGCTTGGGATTATTTATAACCTTAAATATATATTGGGTTTTCATTTACATCTAGTTATGAGTTGATATAACATATATTGTATCATTATATTTCCTACATTGAGTTTTTATAGAAGTCTTACTGGATATGTATATAATCACACCTATTTTGGATTGACCCTCACATGATATGTCTTATGTTTATGATAGACTGATCCATTGTGACATTGGTGGCATATATCAGTATAGGGATTCATTAACCACAATTATTGTTCAAACCTAATGATCTGGAGGAGGGATTTCTTGATCATTCCATTTTATATAATTTGATAAGTTTCGAAAATACTTATGGTTGGATGTGTATTTTTCCCCATTACCCATTTTTTATAGTTCTTTTCTCTATTATATTCCAATGAGATTATTTTATGCCTGGTTATATAGTATATGGGGAAGTTTTTTATTATTCCTCTATAAATTTACAATGATATAGTTCATTGTGTTTGTAATAGTACATAGGTTATTGACTTCCATTTTTTTTCCTTACCAACACTATTCACTATCCTCTAGCCTATTTGATGTGTGCATGGGGTGATCAAATCAACCTTAACACTTTTCCTATTCCCCCCAATCAGTCTAGTTGGGATAAAATTGTATCTAGGGAATTAATCCTTAGGTTGGGGTTGGAGTGGTAACCATAGAGATGATTCTATGGGAATTAAAGAAAATAGATTTATTGTGTCTTTAGTGTGGATCATAGGCTAGAGAATATAGTGTTGGAGTAGTGGCTTATGTAACCATTCATCAGTACTATGTGTACCTACATGTCAACTAATCTTTCTGAGGAATCTATGTTAGGGAAAAATTTATACATGCTTCATATAGGATTTATTCTTTATAATAATTTTTTTATTAAACTATCTATAAATACTCTCATCTAACCATGGTATGCATGTATCACTTACACAATGCATATGTGAAGATATCTCTCTAGGATAACAATCAAGGATCTTGTAAATGATATATTGAGTGATGAGGAATCAGTTCCATGGCCATCTTAGGAGGAAAATTCTCATGGAAGGTAGAGAGAATCACACAATATAATTGAGAATTGGATAGTCTATGTATGGAAATATGATAATGCCCAAAGTCGTAGTGTGATGCATGAGATCCTATGATAGTGACCGCTCAGGTTCCACAACATGACAGACCAACATGTGGTGGATGATTGGCTTGATTTAGTGGTGTGAGTCATTAGTATTTGTTTGTCCCTGGATAATTATATATATTTTTTATTTTGGATAACCTTCTTCATGGGGTAGTAAAACAAATATAGAGTTTGATTAAAGATACCCACTATTTTATGACTCTCTTGTATAAAAAATTTCATAATAGATATTATTGTAAATATTTCCCTTCATCATTACACTCTATACAGATTTAAGAGATTCTTGAGCTACTGTAGGGTGAGGTGATGGTTTTTGTGTATGTCGTGTGGTTGAATTGCCTAACATGTTACTCCCTTGACATGGTGAGAGTCAGTTCTTCTAGAAATATTTGTTTAATCATAGTATTTGAAGATATATTCAATGTATCATACTCTCCTTTGACCTTATGACCTATTCTAGAGTATTGGTGTTGGATCTTTTGACTAAGAGAGTCAAAATAGAGTGATGATTTATAGTTGGAGAAAGTGGTGGACATCTTTGGGTGGATTCATTTACATTAGCTCCAAGGAATAATAAAATGAGATATTGATAGAGGAGGTATACTCATTCTCGGACATATATATGTTTAACATTGAATGGATCACTATGGAAGAGGTATCTGAGAAAGGGAATAGACCACCCTAACCCAAAAATGGGAAGTTATTTACATGGATCGAAAAGATTCAATGAGTCTTCTTGGATCCTATGTAGATGTTGACAAGTGCTCCAGTGTTGAGTCCATCATAGGAAAACATAAAATACATAGTGTTTATGATTCCATATGTTTTAGGATTGGATGGATATTGATGCAAATCTGTGAATTGATAAAATATGGGTTGATAAATTTGAGACCCCAATAGTATAAATAAATGTCTAATTTCTCAGAGTTAAAAGTAGTATTATTAAATTTTATGATATCTAGTCTCCATATTATGGGTTATTTTTATGTTTTTTAATCATACTATGAGTGTCCTGGGTATATGTTTACTCAATAATTTCTCAACCTTATATGGATAGAGTAGTTTTAGTTCATTAAGGACTATAGAAAATAAATATTTTATACATATAATATGTAAAATGTGGTGGAAGTTTCCCATAATCATAATTCACTTACTCTATTAGTGGAGGAGGAATCTGAGTATTATGATTTTTGATAGCAAACCCTAGTAAAGGAGATCCATGCCTTTTTCCTTTAGTCAATAGTGGTGAGTCATCCACTTCATCAGTATGTTAGGGAGGATTAGTTAGGAAAAATTGGCAATTAGCTTCTACAAGAATATATATCCTCAGAAGTTTCAATAAATGGATTATCTAAATGAGGGGATATTATCATTTATTTTTTCGATGTATGGTAGTTCTATTCAAGTAGCTAGGGGAGGTCGTGAAGATGTATCACACTTCCCCGTTGAAAATACATCCTAGTGAGTAAAACATTTTCAATGACCATTAATGAAATATTTTTTGGGGTGGAATATGGAATAACATTTCTGAGTTAATTTGTCATTGTCACACATTTCAATACAAAATGAGTTAACACCACGTTCATGATTGATTGGAACATCCTCATGATATCCTTGAGTATAAATCAGATGGAATATCAATAGAATTTGTATTGTGTATACAATAGAATGTGAGGGAAGAAGATGTTTTTTATGGGATTCTTGACTGGAGAATGATGTTAAAACACACATACTCTATATAAGTGATGTGTTTGTTGAAGATTATTTTTTAGTTGTACATGTGATCAATTTTTTGTTTTAAAGGGTTACCCTTCATGATAGTCTCCAACTGTGATGTTCAGTTTACGTCAAAATTGTAGAGAGACATATTGGTGGATTTTGGGAACTATTTGAATATGTGATCAATGTTTCACACCTATATTGTTGGTCAATATGACAAAACTATATTGGTTTAATGGGATATTATTAAGGTATATGTGTTAGACTTCAGTTGGATTTGAGATGATCAATTTCTATTTGTATAGTTTGCTGGTAATAGTAGGTATCATTATACTATCATTTTTGAACCATTTGATCCCTTGTATAGGTGACTATGTAGGAAAACATTATACTAGAATATTATTTGTGAGGTATATGTTGTTTTTTCAATGATAATGCATGTGATGATAAATAAGGTTTATGTGATCCATGAGTGCATGAGGAAAACCTTATGTGTATATAAATCTTACACATATCATCATCATAACCTCTTGGAGTTCGAATAGGGTGACCATGTTATCCATATAGTCTCTCCAAAATGAGGAATACAAATTTTTTTAGTGGGATGAAAACTATTCCATAGGTTCATCCGGACATTTCAGTTCCTAAAAAAGGTTGGAAAAGTAGTTTATTCGAAACAATATCCCTAGTAGATGAATCGAGCAAATAAAATAATCCATGTGTTTCAAACGTGGAGATACATGCCTGATCATACACATTTGATTAAATTTTGAATTTTGGAAATAGAGAATTGATCCGCCTTCATTGAGTACCAAATGGAGTTCATGGATTGAGAGGAGGGGAACCTATTTAGAATGATCATCCCATTGTTTCTTGTGATTTGGAATCTCGAGAGCATGATTGAGAGTTCTTGGGAGCTTGAAAAAAAGATTAAAATTTTCAAAGATCATTTTTTTAATATAATGATATTTTCTAAGAAAAAATCGTGAAAAGGGGGAGAATTTAATTACTCTTATTAGTATGGATTAGTTCTTTTATTATTTCAATTTATATATATGGATTTATCATTGGATATGGAGATATGTTTTTTTCGGTATTAGGATAACATAATTAATATAATTAATATATTAATATAATTTATCATAGATGTGTGCATTATTTTAGTTTATATGGTTTTCCAATTTTTGGAAACCTCATATGGGAAGTCCTAGAAAATATTGGATAATGTATCGTTTTAATTACTCTAGGTTTAATATATGGTTTATTAGCATTGGACATTCCATGGGAGTTGATCGTTTTAGAGTGGTTTTTATAAAATAAATAAATAATTTATTAATTGTTACAGAATTATATAAACTATATTAATCCCTATATATATATTCTGATGATGTTTCCCTAATGTTATATGAATATACCTATGTTTATTATAGAGATCAATTTTCTTTGGCATTAGTAAACCTAAGGATGCAGACCAGTGATCAAATCAGGTGAATCCATAGGCGGGAAAAGATTTCTACAATCTTGTCCATGATGGGTCAACATGCTAAATAAAAATGATCAATCCATAATCAGGGTAAATAAAGTTATTTATGTATTTCAAGCATTTATATTCTAATCAAGCATCAATTATTTATCCTTATTGATTTCAGGAATTTACCTTTCCTGAATGTGCCCAAATGTTTGAAAAATAATTCTTGATATTCTTATTTGTGATTTTTGTATATACTTATATCCCTTGATACCACATAGTCATAGTCCATGTCTGAGACATCATCATCCAATGACAATTCGTACTTCGTTATTAAGTAGTTCTCCCATTTTTTGTCTGGGATTTTACTATTATACCAAGGAGTCATTGTTCTATATTGTGGGGGGTGGGTTCTAGAACGATTGAACCTACAAATTCATGTTGGTTTTTCTTAAAATGTGTGGGATGGTGATTTTTAGTTGTATATAGATGTATTGCAGGTATCAGGTGATTCCTCGATGGATTTGGCATCTAGTAAAGTTAATGTATGTGAGGAGGATCAATGTCGGATGAATGGTTTCCAATTTCTATCCACTAGAGGTTAGAGATCGATGGAAGAAGACAACCCCCATTAATTATAGGAATTCAAATAGTGCAATTTGAATTTGAGTTCATATATTAGGAAAACATGTGAAAAACATGATTAACTACCAATGACAAACCCAAATACACGACATGTATTCTCATCAAATACAAGACATATAGTATCCAAGATGTAGTGGCTACGGTTTCACTTATATATAAATATAAGAATAAGAGTGGACCCAACACAATCAATGAGACCCTACACAATAGTATAGATGTTTAATCTATGAATAGAAAGGCATGTAAATTGATAAGAACATGGTAATGGTAATCATATAAATGAATTATTATGTATTTGGACACAACTAGGATACATGTACATCGTTCTGCTCACGGACGTTGGTCGATGTACAAAGGAATTGGTCGAAAGAGAATAGGTTGGCCCTGAGTGGCTAAGAAAATTCCATTTTCCAACTATAAATATGGTGTGGTAGTTCATGGATTCCCAAGAAAGGATTAGAATATAACTAACCTAGGATATGAGGTGAGGGAACACATCATGTCAACCATCAAACAGGTTTCTTACTTCTCCCAATAATATCTATATTATATATCTCTTTATATAGGAAGGGGTGGTACACCCCCATACAAAATCAGGGTGTGGGTCCTCTATCTATGGAGTGGAACCCTCCCTTCATCGGGCCTTAGTGGGGAGTCATCCCTCCAATATGGATATGAATCCCCAAGCTATGGAGGGTGGCAGTGAGCAAAGGTCCCTGCCTCATAGATTTTTGGAGGTTGTGTGTGACACTTGGAATCTAAGATATAATTTTGGAGATGAAGACATAGTCAATTTTATTAGTTGGGTATAATATGGAGATCCCATTTTCCCCTCACTTGGGATTTGTTTTGAGAATATTGTTGTATTGTGTTTTCATTTACCACAAGCAAGGTGTTATGATGGTTTTTATTAAATCTTTCTATTTACAGCATAGAATTTTTTTGAAATTCTAAAAGGTATTTATATACAAATAGAACTTTTGATTTCCGCATATATTTCACGTCTTATGCATACGAATGGCAGATCTGTGATGACATTAGGGGTGAATAGAAGAACATTGATGTATCGACCACATTTGGATGTCTAAAATAATAACTAAAAACATCTGTTTATAAAATTCTAGGTATTTAATATCACTAGTTAACTATATTTTGTATACCCCTTTTTTAGAACTATAAAAAATTGATAATGTTCCCCCTTTACTAACGGCTTTTTAGCGCTATTAATGAAGGACTTTAACAGTGCTAAAAATGATGAAAAAGACCCCCCCTATCTGTGCTTTTTTACATCAATAAAAAATATAAATATTTCATTAAAAATATATAATAAAATATAAATATTTTTTTGATGTAAATATAATATATATTTTTTTATTATTTTTTAGATTTGTTAAATTATAATTTACACTCCATATAAATGATATTTAGTCAATATGTATTATAAAATAATTTAAAAAATAATAATCATTAATATTATTAGTATTATTGATTAATATTCATTGAATATCACTTGAAAGATAATAAAAATCAAAAAATTTATAATATATCCAAAATAAGTTGAAAACCTTACTCAAATATCAAATGACCAAAATATTTGATCCGGGTGTCCATTTGGCCTCTACCACATATCAAATCGAAACTAGTAACCCTATTTATGCTATTAATGATAGAGGTAAACCTATTTAATGTTTCTTAGAGGATGAAAATGGCCTATAATCCCTCAAAAACTATGTTTTTATTTTGGGTACCCGAATTATTTAACATTTGATGAAATTTTAGACTCGTTTAACGGGGTATTTGTTCCATTTTCATTGGGGAATAAATTTATTTTCAGTAACTACATACATATTGATATTGTGGTATTTACATTTTATCGTTTTTTACAATGTATTTTTATTTATAATTAAATATATGTATATTATTTTATATATAATTATAATAAATTGTTTGTATAAATTCATATATCAACATATTTATGTGGAAATATTTTTTAAAATATATTAAATAAATATTTATTATTCATTTTATTTGATGTAAAAAATACATTTTATTTTGATTATTAATGTGTATTCAAATGTATATATATATTTTATATAAACATATTAGTGTGTTTTAATACACACAGACACGCAGATATATATATATATATATATATATATATATATATATATATATTCTAATGTATATAATTGAATATTAGTACATAATGTATTTAAATAAATTTAATTGTGTCTATATATATATCAAAAATATCAAAATATATTCAAATAAATAAAAATACCATTAAATATACTAAAAAATATACAAGACAAAGTGTTAAGGAATATTCATTCGTGTAAGGGATGTCCTAAGATCAAATCTAGGAATGCATAATTATTTGACATTGTATATTATTGCAGAGAAATTGAGGTGGGGTTAATGATGGAGTATGGGTAGAGTAAAGCACTAATAAAGGTGGTTTTAAGCACTTATAATGGGAGGGGTATGGGAAAAAATATTTTTTTCCCATATTTTTTAACAGCACTTTTTTGGCATTGTTAAAATCCACCCTTTAACTATTCCAAAAAATTAATTGAATATGGGTTATTTTTAATAGTTATTTTTAGCATTGTTAAAGGGTTACATTAATAGAACATTTTTATAACTCATAACCCCCACCCCCATTTATCATCTCTAGAAATATATGTGCTTTCTAACACTAATAAAACCCTTTACTTCTGTTGTTAAAGCTCAAATTTTTAGTAGAGAATGTAGATTTTGAGTTAGGCTCTCATTAAAATTCATTTTCCAAATATTGGTTAGGTTAGGAAAACATTTTTGGTTGGGAATTTATTTATCCCTAATATTCCTTGGATTATACTTTTTTCAGTAATGCCTTAAATAGAGTTTATTTAACTCATGGTTACACTATATTTTTTGGGGTCTTTTATTATTCCTTTACACTTTTTCTTGGTGGTGGGTGTGTGTGTGCATATAAGAATGTAGGATAAGTCCTACAATATCATTTATTCTTTATAAACATTTATTTCATCCCATATCTTATTTTATATGGTCTTGGGGTGGTCACATAGATGTTGTCTCAACAAATGAGGTGCCCAATAGAATGGTTTTTAATAATATGAAATTTAGTTATTATTAGTAATGTTATATATGATTGTATTTTCCAATAAAAATATAATATAATTTATCACTTTTCCGATTATTGAATTTAATTAAAATTTCTAAAGGATAAATATCCAGTTTATAGAAATGAAATTATATTAATTTATGGAAATGAAAAGAATAATATTTATTGTATTAACCCTTACAATGTAGCAGTTCAATATGTAATTTCTATAAAAATACTTTGCATGAAGATATTATTTTATTTCTAAAAAATTTCTTAACTTTAATAAAAATTATTTCACTATTTCTTACATAAATATAAAGATCATATAACCACATAAGATCATTAAGCCTAGTATATTTGGTTAATTAAGAGCATAGGATATAAACATGAAATAGAAATAAAATGTCATAAACCAAAACATCATAACATGATATTAAATTACCTTCATTATTCTAAAACCGCATGAGATAAAATGGGGATGTACATAATAAATGGTTGAGTAAGAAATCCATGTATGTAAATAATTAAAGAACAACATGACAAAAGTCATCAACAAGAGATATTAGGAAAATAGATTTAACAATAGGGGGTGAGAATCGTAATTTGGGAGATCAAATCATGATATATGATGATAACTTAAAGGATGCACAAGAATATGGGAAAACATGACATCATAAAAAAATTTCACGGAAAATGTCATAGATATTAAAACATAGTTTTCTTAGGAAAACCTCTCATAGAACATATATGGTATATCATGATATTAAAATAATACAAAATGCAATAGAGGAAAATATACTTCCACGACCACCTCTCACACTGCTATCATCTACATGATTATGTGTGAAAAAATATCACACGACATTAGAATGAATTTCATCAATTTTAATCACACAATTAAGGAGTAAAAGTTACATACATGGAATTCCCCAATTAATAATGTTTATGTACATATAGGTGAATACGCTTTAGTGGTTACCATGATAGGTATTTACAACACAAAATATTTCTATAGAAATCACATGATAATATGGGTAAAATATGATTCATAGATGAGTTTAATGAGATTAAAAGTGAAATATCAACATATGGTCATCATAAGGATAGTAAGAGTGATGTATCTTAATATATCCTAATATGAAAAAGTAAAAATTAAAATATAGAATATAATGACGGTGCTTGAATAAATATGATAATAATATGATCCCCTACATTGAGTTGTAACTCATAAAAACAAGGTAGGATATTCTTAAGAGAATCGAATCACCTTGGGAGAGAATTAAATAGGAAAAAAATATTAAATTCCTACCCATATGACTTTTAGTGATGATTAATTGGATGTCAGGTTGGTTTTAAAGAAAAATAGTTGGGAAATCATTATTAAACTCAAAAATTATGGTTTAGACTCTACATGATAAATTAATCCAAACAATGAATCATCTCATGGTTCTTCAACATGGTTTATTCCAAGAAGGGTGGGTTTCATTTTTTAATATGGATAATAACCAAACACATTAAAATAATACCATTTCTAATTTTTAATTTTCTCTTGTTTATAAAAAATTGTTCTTAAAACCATAAAATATAAAATATGATTCAGTGGATCTATTTAAAATTAAAAAATAACTAAAAAACAATTTTTTTAAAGGGGAAACATAATTTTTGTCATGGATAATCTATATTATTTATTAAATTTCATTTTAGTTTTTGATGATGTCATAATGTAGACCGTATATTTATATCATATATATTTTTACCCAAAAAAATTTGAATGTCATTAAAAATCATGAAAAATTATCATCTAGATAATTAATAAATGGGGATTTCAAAAATAATATATATTTTACCAAAATAATCTTATAAATATGAAATTATGAACTTTAAATTCAAAAATATCCATTCATTGAAAAATAAATGTTATTGTGATGATAATAGTTTATGACCATAATAAAAAGTATATTTAAATTGAAAAAAATTCTCATTTAAATTTATTTATATATTATTTATTAATAATATTTTATTTAAATCACATCAATTTAATAATTAATTAATTTATAATCATGAGTGTCTTGATTGAGAATATTTATTTTCAAAAAATATATTTTTTATTTCATCACATAAAAATAATATTTTTAGAAACATAATTATTTAATTATTAATATTTTGTAATAAATAATGAAAAATATAGACAATAATATAATAAAAATAAAATATAAAAAATCATACTATTTGGGTCAAGCTAAAAAAACCTCATATGACACTAGTGTATTTCATAAGGGAATGTTGTGTGATGGTGACAATTTCATGGAATTGTTTTGTTAAAATGGATTGTGTCTTGATCTATATAATCATGACCATCCCTCAATAATTATTTTTACCATGATTTATCTGATAAATCTATTCCTAGGATCGGTTATGAGAATTTCCTTACGACATTATATCACTTACAAGATCAAATAAATGAGCTTTATATGGTATGATCATACTCGCTAAGACCATCACTTATTATGTCTATGAAAATTATACAATATCATAACACATAATATAATAATCCTAATGGTCATTTTAAAATGGTTATATTATCAATTGTTATGATTCTTAGTGGTCTTTTATACTCGACATACTATAACTATTGAAATTTTAAAAATTATTACATTCATTTTCTATAACTACATTACATTATTTAATCTTTATTAAGTTAAAATGGTGTTTTATTTATAAATTTTTGGGTTGTTAAATTCTTACTCCAAAATTAACTTCACCATTTAAATTTTCATTTCATTCACTAATATAGATTATGGTATATCTATTTCATTTCCTCTTCTAATTATCATCTTTTTTTCCTCAAGATTTTGGTTCTGCAACAACACCTTTACCAGGTGAGTTGTATTGTTTCATAGAATATTTTGTGTGTATCCAGTGATCATCAATTTATACTCCTCATATAAAATATCATTCTAAAATTATACCACCTATGGATTCAATATATGTGAAGGATCTTTTATGTACACACTCAAGAGGGATTAATGGGACACATCATGTTCATGATATTGATTTTGTGTGAGTGCTAGTCAATTAACCATATTACAAATTAGATCGAGGATATAAAATTTTATGTTGTATGTTGGATTAATAGGTCCCTTTTTCAAAAATCACGTGACATTATTCCATGGGATTATATAAAGTATCACCTTATATCTGACCTCGATCTCTATGTATTAATTAATGTTGTATTCAAATATATTATATTGAATTTTTTTATATTTCCTATAATACTGAATGGTTTTCACAGTATATGTTAACTTATATATATGACCATGTACCAGCATACATGGCTTCCCAACAACATCCCATAATTTTAGATTTTTAAACCTCTTCTAGTTAAGATCCTCATACAGTTCTATTTTAATGTTATATTGGAATCTATTATCATATGATAACTCCAAAAAGGGAAGGATATCATATAAACATAAATTTAATTTCCATGAAGATGATATCATTATATCCCCAAGAGTTTTAGTTATTCTCTTACTTTTACCATTCATCTAAGGGTGATAAGTAGTTCATAAATATGGATCTATATCAAAAAAATTGATGTTTTCACTAGAACCAAAAGATAATTCATAAATATCAATTAGATAAAATATAGTTTTGAACTCCATAAAATCATAAAACATCCCTTATTTATGTTTTGGATAGTTGATCAAAATATAAATTTTCCTTGATAGAAATTATATGCATTTTCATATTCAGGGAATTGACTAAAATCCATATGAATTTTTTTCCTTTACGTGGTCTGGGGAGTCCTCTAATGAAATCCATGGTCATGGATTTCTATTTATATATAGTTATGGGAAATAATTGTATCTTACATTCAGTCTTCTATAATATATCCTATATGTTTTTCATATCAATAATCGATACACAAATTCAACAATATCCCACTTCATGTTACCCTACTATATGTTTTTCTTTATATCAATACACATAATTATGCTTCCTAAATTAATAGAGATGGGTGAGACATGTGAATCATCTAAAAGATCGATATAATCTATTTTTTTGATGATATATATATCGAATTTCTAAAACATATATCTCTATCTATTGAAATGCTATACATTATAATATTATCATCATTTTTCTGTATCACCTCATCATCCTTCTCAGCATCCTTGATAATATCAACAAAATATGGTGTATATGTTATATGATAATTTTAAGATTTTTTTCCTTTTATTAATCCCATTTACATCATTTTCATATCTATTAATATTGGATACATTGAAATCCTCATGATGGTTATGGTTTTTGGGTTCTTTTCACTAATAGAATCGACCCCTTTTTCACCTTCATAGGAATGTAATGGATATTACAATAAAAGTCATTGTCCAACTCTAAGCATAATAATAGGACCATATGTTTCTCCTTTTGTGAGAATATACACATGGGTATTTTATGACCTCAATATTTGTGAAAATCTCCCTATATATTTAATGTTTTCTAATTTTCAATTTAATGATAAATCAGGCCAATTATTGATCATATGTTGGGTAGTTCTACTCATGGATCATTAATTGGTGAGAGGTAGAAGTTATCACTATAAAATTTTGAATGAGAACACAACCCAATAATTTTTAGATTATTTTGTTTAAATAAATGATCCATCCACACTATTGAATATCATGTGTTTCTTGAATTTATTACCCTATAATAAAACATATTAATTCTCTCATTTCATTGATTATTCTAGAAAAACATCACTTCCTTATAAGATAGATTGGTTAGTGGTCTTGAAAGTCATGAGTGGTTTCTCAAGAATCATGGATTGTTCCCTAATAATCCAATAAAACTATGTATTTATTATATATATATTTGTTTGGGACTTAGAAATCTTGAATTTTTTAAGGATCCATTGATGTCACATTTCTAGTGAAAACATTCCCCATAAATGTTACATTATCCATCAAAATCTAACATTTAATTATCTTTTCCGATAACTCTTAAATTCCTAGATTTTAAAGTATAGATTTTAAATTCGTCTTATATACCTCCATGATTTTTTAGTAGAAAATATTATGATCTACAAATAATAATTGATGTTTTTTATGCAATCAATAAATAATCCATTCATCTTTCCCATGAATATTTTTGGAGAATTAGAGTCTCTAAATGGAATATCTATGTAATAATAGTTAACATAGACTATAAAAAATAATCCCCAGGGATACCCAAATTATTCTCCTATACATGATAATATATCAATTAAATATCAATGATAGAGAGGTACTGGTATCCACGTAGTACATGGAACAAGTCCTCAATCCATGGATTTTGATACTTCTTATTTATTGTGATATTCTTATGATGGGATTATTAAGACATCCATCTTATTGATGAAGAGATTTGGCACACCCTTCAGTAATTCACATTGGAATATAAAAACTTTTTCTAGATTCTTCAATATTTTCCAATTTATCTCATTAAGTTAAAGAATAGATATCCTATAAGGATTCATATACATTATTTAATCTCCAGTTACAATCTCAATGGATAACTAAACCTCATGACATTGTGGAAGACCAAAAAACTCATTGAGTAACATGTCAGCATAATATTTTATTATTTTAATATCATCAAGGATGATCATTTCCATATTATAAACCATTTGACCTTGATAATTTTTATTATAAAGTTATAATATCCATTATTGATATGATTATAGAAATGTAGATTTACCCTTTTCATTTCACATGTATAGAGTCAATGGGAGAGTTTGATATATAGAGAGTGCTTATATTTCCTAGATAATTTATATTTTCCCTATATGAGGGAACCTAGTGCATAAATAGTGTGGAATAATATTACAGTAAAGGGGGTTTTATATGGTTTTTTGGGAATATCATCCAAAAAATATGTATAGGAAGATATTTTTAAAAATATGATACAATAATATACACATTTTTTATTTTCACTATTTTATAAACATTCATTTTTTTATTTTGATTGAATAGTTCTAAAAAATTGATTAATATAAATGAATTAATTTATTATGAATAATTTAGATTTATCATTTTCCTTTAAATAATTACTATCATATATGTTACCTTGTCATTTTCAAGTTCCACCTAAATATTTTTGATTTCATAAGCCCACCCTTTCTCTCCAGGTATTGAATGTTGTTTTCGATCTTTGTCAACGAAATCCCTTGCCATAATGTATTAGTTTGAATAGTGTCTTTGTTTGATGAATTTGAAACATTAAACATCATTTTATGGATTGATAGTATCATTTAATTTTTCTATCACATTTGGGGGATTCTCTAAAAAATAGTATCTTGTTAAATAGACTCCCTTACCTAACCTAGGTAATTTTCATATCCCCTTCATGAAATTTTTATCACTCTTATTCCCACACTATTAACATAGAGGGTTTTTGTCGTTCATAGAATTTTATGTTTTCCCCAGCACATTTCAAGTATTAAAACCCATTTTTTCTTATTATATTCAAAAACATGATACCCATGAGACATACCTTTAACCATTTTGATAATGTGGAAAAATATAATTGTTTTATTCAAATTTGATAATTTATAGAATCACAATGTCTTTTCATAGACTCATATTTATCCTTACAAATATGTGGGTGACATTAATTTTCAGTGAAAGAGAAAATATAAAGGTGTATCATGGATGTCTTCTAATTATAACCTTATACACACCTATGGATTTTTCATCCTTTTTCTTAAGTCTATAGAAATCCATATCTACTTTTAGTGGAATATTTTTGGGATAATATTTGTTGACTATCATTTTATATAATTATTTCAACTCAATTTATTTGATATCTTCCACAAAATTATTATTTTTTACCAATTTCCACCATTTAACAGCTTATTACTCTATGTGATAAATATCCATAATGACATTGTCTTTATTGTTTCATTGGGAGATGGATAAAATATTTTCATTGGATTTGATACATTAGTCCACAATTAAGGGATAATATGATCCACTATAATTATTTGGGATTTTTTTTGTATAATTATCTCAATTTATACATTTGATTTCATAGATGGATGTGGGTTTTCAACTAGATTCATGTTGGATTTGAAAATATGAGATACCAGATAATGTATTATCATATATTTCAGTATTCTTTATTGTATCAGGTTGGTTGTCTCTTTTTCAATTTCATTACATTACTCATCGCTTTGGGTGTTTAACTAGTTCCTTACATTCCAATACATTAACTAAAATAAATCATAAATTAGGGATATGAATATTTAATATAAAAAATATATAAATTATAAACTAGAATAAATGAAGGGTTAAATCATAAATTACATATATTCCTTGACAATTAAATATCAATGTTCCAATAAAAGTTATCCATGATCTAGTTTATAATATAAAACCATATGTGATTTCTTACTCACATTTTTTTTAAAGGCCTTTTGAATTTAAGATATAACATCCTCTTGGAGTGTGAAAATAGGTGTGAATAAAGGAATACTTTTCATGAATATTAAGGCAATTTTTTCATATTCAATATAACCAATTCGGGTCATTACCCCAAGGTACAAATATTTTAGAGCCACTTCCCCTTATAGTATCCATATATGAATTTGTTTCCTTTGAAACCAAAAACATTATACATTAACAATGTTTAGGGTTGTTTTAGTATGTATATTACTATTCATATGGTTTTCAATAATTATATACAATAATAATCCAAAAAAATTACAACTTCATGAATATTTGTTCTATAAAGAAAAATAAGGGAAAAATGAAGGATTAAAGTGAAAAATGTTATACATTTGATTAAATATGATTATCATGGTATCATATGTGTGATGATAATCATAACCACAATAATTGAATCATGATATAAGAATTTAACATTTTGGAAATATGGGAATGAACTGAAAAAATAAATCATTACATAATAAACATATTTCAAAAAAACCATTAAATAAACATGCATATTTTGATTAGGATTACCTCACATGAACTATACAATGTATATCATGATATTAAAACATTACTTGAAGCATCAGATTGTTATATAATTATGATACCACCATTCACTTTTTTATATAGTACAAGAATTAGTGTTATATATAGATCATACAACATAAGTTTGACTATAAAAAATTTTAATCAAATGTTTAAGTATTTAATGTTATGGTTTTCTTGGAAAAATTCATGACGTACAATGTTTAAGAGAAAACATTCCTGAAGCATATAATGATTCATTTATCCTATCATCAATGTCTTCATACTCTGTCTTCCATCACAGATTCCATTTATAGGTCTGACTGTTGGGGTGCTGGTATGGGTTCACAATCATTCATTCCAATTTCACCATTTTTATTTCATAGAAATTTTTTATAGAACCCACATCAAAAAAAATGTGCATTCCTACATTCCAAATGTGGGTGGTCAATTGGGGTTTCAGAAACAATGAATCCTAGGTACTGACATTAGTCAAGAGGATGGGTGTTCATGAATATAAAACCCTTATTGGTGGAATTGTTTCATACTTCGGGGCTATCTTATAGTTTTAATAAATGTTCAAGAATATATTTATTATCATGATATGAGACCAATTACCATAACAATATTATGATGTGTTAAATCCTTACATGAATAATGGGGGTTTTATTAATTAGACCATATATATCTATAGGAGGTTCTTTAATTATTTACCATTATTTCATAGAAAAAGGTATCTGCCTATTTATGAGACCATATAAATTTATGTTCATTATTTTCTCTCTTTTCTTATTCTTGGTTTTGTAATGCCTTCATCTTCCGCATTATTCTCAATTATCCTTACCATTGTTGGGTACAAATCTGAGTGATTTAGGGAAGGGTATGTTTTCTGTTTATTTCAATGCTTGAGTTATTGTAATTCATTGAATAAAAAATCTCTCTCTTTTGCAAATTTGTTTTCTAATTATAATAAGATGTTTTATTATCTTATATGACTGTATTTGATTTAATATTAATTTTTTATTATTTACATGGTAAATCATAACTATCTACTTCCACTGGGTTCTGGTCTATATACAATATAATAGATCAGTCTTAGTGGTGATGTACTCGGTGATCATCAGTATGTGTGGTAGGGTTATTGAATATTATTAATTTTTTGGGTTAATAAGACCCGATCAGGAATTTCCTAACTCAATTAAGGGTAATCCCTATATCAGTTATGCACATATGAATGAAATTAGACCATGTTAAGATATTTTGAAGGATTACTCTCACCATCACCATTTACTATGTTATTGATATGAAGTGATCGTGAAATATCACATAATTGACTTAGCAGAAGAGGATTGAATAAAATGGAACAAGGATAGAATATCAAATAGAAAATTGACCTCGACTAGATCACATATCTCATATAATAGTATTTAATCACTTGTGTTGAAAAATTTTCTATAATCTATTTCTTAATTTCTTTCTTTTGTTTCATATTACTCAATTTCAAAATCAAACCAATTCAAAACACACAATTTATCCTATTATTTAAATGTGAAAAACTATTTTTTAGTGCAATCCTCAATGGTAGACTAAATTGGGTTAATCACAAGACTATACATAGGCATTATGTTTTAATATATTGTAGTATAATGGAATCCAACATATACTATGTAAACAATAATTAGATTCTTCTTAGTTCTATTTTAATTTGGGATGTTCCCTGTGCTTGATTACCCAATATGGGGATGTTAAATCATGTACTTGAATGGGTATTACACACTAAGGATACCCTGGTTTTGGGAGATTTATGATGTGAATGATATGATCATTAAGAATCTCTAAGACCATGAGATTCATGGTCGGTGTGAGAAAAAAAAATATGATCAGTTTAATCGCATATTGATTCATGATTTATACCCTCAGGAAGCCCTTATTTGGGTGTTTGATATGGATCATGGTCCATAAGAGGGTAATATTACATATACAATTTATTGATGGAAACAGTTTTCTCATTTTTCATATAACATCTCAATCCAATGATATAATCAGAATAATTGAGTTTCCAAGGGGGATTTTTGGATCTCACAGGTTAGAGTCTTAGGGACATAGAGATACAAGCACCATGGTAGATGACCATTAGATCTATAGAATTAAGAAGGTATCATATCTATCCTTGTTGGAAATGAATCATTTTTCTCGTAGTTATGTTAACTTCTCTATCAAAATATGGATGAGAAATAATGGTGTACCCATGGGGGACTTTTGGATCCCTTAGGATAGAGTATCAGAGACAATGAGGAACATATAGTATGTTTGTTACTCATTGGGGATCAGGATATAATAATGCATCCCATGTATCATGTTTGGACAAGAATCAGAGTTCGCACAGTCTAGTTTAGGGAATGCCTGAATACGTCCACTAAGAATGGTTATCATGTTCAATTACCTCTTCCTAACATTTCCTGATTATCTATCTGACCTGTCTGGGATATTTTTATTACATGTATGAGGATATATGAACATTTCATGGTTTCCTTGTGAACATGTCCAATGAAAATATTGTGAAATAGTTTTCTTGGTTTGAGGATGTCACACTATCTAGATAGTGTGTCTATATGATATTCCATGACATGGATTGCATGTGTTAAGGATTCCACATGACTAGGATGACATTGATATAGGACATAGAAAGATATGGGTGACATGTAAATTGAACTTTTCATGACGTCGGCGACACACCCTAATACTACTACATGACTTGGGAGTCATATCCTGAGGACTTGTCAACACATCTTTGAAAAGTATAGAGGACATCCAAAGACATGGTGGACATTTCCAATGGAAATAAAATGATCTAGTGGTAATGACCTAAGGTTGTTTCAAGACATGTGTGACATATACATAGGGATTCTCAAGAATTGGTTGAAATGTCCAGAGGAATTCAGAATACATAGATGATATGTATTTAATACTTTTCGAGACATGGGTGACATTTCCTATTGTAGTCACATGACCTAGGTAGGTTATGTGAAGTTCCAAGAGATTATAATATCCATATTTGTATAAGACTTATTCCTTTTTAGTATTTTTAGTCCTTATTTCAGATGTTCCTATTGTTTTTAAATAATTTTTTTATATTAGACTAGAATTTCAAGTAAACATGATAAAAAAGCTATGCATAATCTGGATGGCACACTGGAATTAATTTTTTATTATCAATGGGGTGATCAAAAAATAGAATTTATTCATTCAATGTGATCTATTAGGACTTTTCCATGATTTTATCTAGTTAATTACACTCATGATCCCATGAATTTCTACTGAAAATCCATATCTTATGTGCCTTTATAGAAGTTATTATTGGGTGTGATTTTTATGATGGGGGTAGTTTAAAGGATTATCTACCACAGTTATAATCCACCATGCATGGTGTGTATCTCAAATATATGATATGGAGTTGGTGTATGGATTTGTGTATCACCTTCTTCCCATGATCCTTCCATAGTTTTTATAGTTTCCCATGATAACAACAACAACAAGAATTTTCTTCTATCACCGGGATTATTGGATCCCAAATGATCAAATTTATTTATCATAACAAAATTTTCATGTCAAATGGTTTTTTATTATTATTTAGTCATTTCCAAAATCCTTCTCTAGATCTGGAAGACCATGGAAAGGATAACAAGTGATCAGAAAAAAAAATTTTGTTGTACTTCAGGGGACATAGATGACTTTTTAGAGGTTTTTTTCAAGATCATGATTCATTTTTAGGAGCATCTCATGATATCAGTATTCCTTTTTGAAGTATATTCCAGAGACTATGTTAGTTTGTCAATGGGCCTTCACATGATCAATGTCTTACACCAGGGGTGAAGAACCCCATTATATAATGATCAATATATCCTCTCACTATGAGTTGTTTTTTATTTTATATTTTTTTGTCTATCATGGTGTCAAATAATCAATATAGTATCTCAGGATGGAGTTCCAGTTTTTTCATGGTCAATTACTCTTCTTATTTGTGATGCATCACATGCTCAATGATGGATTCCATAATGATATGTGATAATTTTCATGGAACATTCTGTTTCCTCTTTATAGAGTTAAATGTGAATCACGTGACTGAATATACATGTATGATGTCATTTCCATGATGAAGGTGACACATAAAAATTATCATTTTCAAAGACGTAATCATGTCACCAGGGGGCTACACAGGGTCTTTCGAATTGCATAATCACATCACATGAAGGTCAATGTAACTATCCATATCATGATACTTCCACCATTTTCTCATTATCATTATAAAGGACCATTATGATCATTTGGAGTCACATTTTTACATGTATCATGATAGGGGGAACATTTCTAGTATCCCCTTCATGATCATCATTAGTTTTCTGAAAATAATCCCAATGAAACAATACATTCTTTGATGGTTTTTGTGTGGTAATAATCAGATCATGTGCATTGAATGACCCATTAGTTTTTCCTTCGTGAGTCATGTGATCATGTTTCATTATTATGGTTACACAATCCATGTGATTTAACCACTTAGGCATCAGAGCTCACTCCATTAATTTTTTATGAGAGTATAATATCCATTATTCATGAATTTATTTCATTCTACATTTTATGATTCTCTTATAGAGGATATCAAAAAATTACACCCCTCAATTGAGACATCTTCTTGGATAGGTACTCATATCTAAGGAATATAAATTACCACTAGATCCCACGGGTCATCCATTGTTCGATGTCTCATAAAATCATTGGTCTTTTGGGTGTCCTTTTTTTTATGAATAGTATACTCTATATTAGTGGGTGAGGGTAGCCTCATTTATCCAATGAAATAAAAATACATAGTTCTCAAAATTTCTTCATTGATATAACTTCTTCATAAGTCCTCACCACATGATCTATTTTTCAATAAATCTCTATAATAACTGGTCACAAGACAACATCACAAGACTATTTCATGGGAACTCTTTTGGTAGATTAGATCACATGTTCATTCCATGTGACTAATTCATGAAATTAATTTTTTTAAAAAATCACAATCCAAGTCTTGATAATTTTATTTATCCTTGACCCATGTCTTCAAACACATTTCTATATTTTAGGATGTGTACGATCCATTGGATCGGTCACAAGATCAATTAGAAATCATGATATTTTCATGACCATATCAGGGTCACTCAATCAAATATATTATGATAGATCATTTGGTTGTGAGATAAATATTAGTTCATGTTGTTGGATTTGGTGGCCTGTAACCAACTACATTCTAATGATTCGTTGATAAATACCTTTTAAAATCTTGATTTTTTTTCTACGTTACAATGCATATGATAATGACATAAGGAAATCCATTTCCCTAAAGGGTCAAAGTGTATCCTTGCTATGAAGAGGATCATAATGTGCCATAACACTAGTCTTGAATAAATGTTCTATGGTCAGATGATGATATTTGAGGGACATAAGTAATTTAGTCCATTAAGGGTGAGGAATCATAAATATTTGAGGCACCTTCTCATGGTCTTCGGGCAATATAATATCATGGAAGATATTATGAGAACAAGAACCGCCAGGAGAAAATTCACATTTCATAGTGTCATTGGATGTTACTATCTGCCAACGTGTGTATTGGTCCTTTGAATTTAAGATTACTATTAATGAGAATTAAATATTGCACACTTCTATTTGTTGGAAAAAAACTATTCTGACACACTATTCATAGTGTGTTAGGATATATTGGGTGCGTCATGAATAATACTGAATTAATATATAATGAGAGGAATGATTTTTCCCTTTGATTCTATAATAGAAGTTGATATATCAGGACCACTAATGGAATTCATACAACCTAAATAAATCAATGTCCATGGTTTGGGAATGAAATTTTTAATTCTGGGATGTCAAATAATGAATAATAAAGAACATGGGTTCATTTCACTATCATGCAACCCTCTTGAATGGAGATATCGATACAAAACAATTACATTACATGGTAATCATTCGAAGAAGTTGACAAGTCATTGTAGTGTTAACTTATTTCCCTATGGATGTCATGGCATGTTTCTAGAATCTCACCATGGACTTTAGGTAGGCTCCTCCTAATTCCACTTAGAAATAGGCCTAGAGGTTCACAACCTAATTTTGTCCAAGTATCTATTTTAAATATTCTTTTAAAAAGTTTAATAATGATTATTCCTAATTACTGGTTTAATAATAATTCTAGGATGCCTGTAAAAATTTATCTCGAAACTAATCATTCAACCGAATATATTTTTAGTGAAATAATATATTTATTAACTAGTAATTTAGTGATATATATTAACAAAATAAATAGTCATTATTCAATATCTAATAAATGTGGTGGAGGAAATAAAGAAACATTAAAAACAAAAGTACATGTTGTGTTTATTAATATACATTCCATGTATTTTTTCAATGAATTTGGGATAAATAATATTATTTATATAATTAAATAATATTATGTGTAACTCACTGGGTTCATTTCAAATAATTATAATAGTAAACTATTATTATTAGACATGGGGTTTTACTACGAATTAAATGAATTGAATAAATTCTTTCGGGTAATTAATTAATTTTATTATTCTATGTAATAAATTCCTAAATAAATTATTCTCATTACCCTCGCCATTTTTTTGTGGTTGTTCATAATTTTTCTGGAAAATGATCTCAATCCAAGAGAGAATTATTTTCCTCCATGAACGCTCTCAAATTATGAGAGAGATCCTCATCCACCGGATCATGGAGAGCGCTTTAGATGTGGCTCTCAAGGTGATCGATGGTAGACATATAAAGTGAAGTATCTTCCATTCTATAACCAGGATATACCATCCGCGACATCCAGAGATATGTAGAGCACTTGTGGATCACCACTAGAAGAATCCTACACTAGGATTATACGATTGAATGACAGTTCACATCGTATCATGACTGGAAACATCTATGGAGAATGAATTCCATCGATGTAATTCATGTTTTTTAATTAAATTAATTATACACAACATATGATGATCATATCAATGGTTTCTGGACTCCCCACTTTCCTTTCATTCATCTATCTATTTGGAAGATATGGGTTTTTATCATCGTGAAGGATCTCAGATTGATCATCATTAATCACAGATATAAATGTTGGGTACACCCATTCATGCGCTTCCACCGTGCCTGAAATAATTACATCTGATTCATGAGATATCTGGGGTTAATGTGATTCAAAGAACCCATATCATGTCATGTGATCACATATCCCTTCATTGTTCATGCAATCTACAAGATTCTATCGAATCCAGGAACCTTTTTTAATAGTATTTTTTCTCATCTAATATGTGCTTCTTATTTTCATATAGGTGGATTTTTGTTCCTAGAAATATTCTACCATGGCCATCCAGATTGACATGAATTATGGTAATTCAAATGATAAACCTTGGTATTATGTGAGTTCATAAAATTATTCATTATATATTGTTCTCTTTTCTGAACATCAATGTTATCCATTTTCATACCTGCTTCAATTATAAGTATTTAGACTACAATATGATGCTATAATTCACTTTCCTAGTTAATTTATTAAATATTTATAGATATCACACTCCGTTAATTATGTTCAAATGATGCTTTCAAAATGTAGTAAGATGGTATAAGTATCGTACCATGGGTTGTAGTATATGTTGGAGAACTCCCCTCACTGTCAAGATGGATGAGTTTTTTCTTACCAGCCATTTTCTCAAAGTTATTCAAGTATATTTGTCAACTAAATCAATAATATATGAAATTTAAAGATATACAAGTGGGACATATGACATGGTGCTAACAATTCAGATGAATGGGATTGGACATTCTAGGTAAGAAAGTGATACTCATAATTCTTTGACCAACTCAATTCTATAAATAATTATGTGGAATCATGGATTTTGTATTTCATCATGTATTTTTAGTAATAACTTATTAAATTGTGAATTATATTTTCATGTATTATCAGTAACTATTTTCATATTTACCACAGTGAGTTAAGGATCATCCACTAAGACATTTCATGGGTGGGATGGATATCTCCAATTGGGGAGATGTTTGTAGAGTTTATTACAGCCATGGATGTTTGGGATGAGCCGACACAAAAATATGACAATGGAAAAGTGAATGACTACCATTGAGAAGGAGCGTATATTGAATGAGATAAATATAATCTCATTTATTTCCTTTAGGTATTGGATCAATATCTCTCTATATCAAAAAAGAACAAAAGAAACCTCCATATGCCATTATCAGTTCCCTTCTCGGTAGGACTGTGAGAGTGTAGGCTCACATTGGGAATTCCAGGGGGCTAGAGAGTATACCACATGATGATATCAAGTGTGATCATTGTTACCCAATGTATTTTAATTATGGGGGTTTTATCCATGTTTTTTAATTGATGAATATTCCCGGTTGTGGATGCACACATGGGAATTCGAGTAGGCACAATAGTAATGGTGGCTCAATTAGCAAAAGGGCATACTCTTAATCTCAATATACAAAATCATGATCACCACTCCAAACCAATTGTCTATATCCTACAAGGAATCGCCCCTTATAGTATAAGAGTCTCTTTCATGATATTATACGGCTGGATAAATGTGATTTTCCTCTCTAACAAATACAATAACCGAATTGTGCTACCTGATTCTTCATTTTATCCTAGGATTTTGAATATTAGTGTTGTTGAGGTGATGATTATAGATCCTAATGAGGTTACTGACATGATATTATGTCCATATAGTTCCAATGTCATGCCTTGTCCTGCACTATTTGGGATAATTATTGATAATGGTAGTGGATCAATCGATGATCCATCATAAAAACTCTAACTTTATAATGTTGTTATCACAACCTGTATAAAATTGGGGATTATTTATGATCTGTATACCCATATTTGTTCACACACCTATTGGGTTCCATCCAAAGGGACTCTCATCTCCCTTCAGCTGGCAGATGGGGAGAATGAAATCCTATTATTATCCACCAATTGTGGCCTATATGGATGCATAAATAAATAACTACAGAGATTATTCTTCCTAAAATTATCACCAATGAACTCTTGTATTATGATTATACCCAGTCTTGGGTGGAATAAAACCAAGGTGGTGTGATGAATATATTGGTCCAATAGGGGTATAATTCATGTGCTTCACTAACCCCCTTATTATTAGTAATAATTTATTTGATTATGGACATGATTTATCCTATAAATAAGACTCCCAATTTAAGTGAAAAAACCCCATTATAAAGATAATATTTTTTATGTACGATGGTCTATTAAAACTAGTTAAATAAAATTCATCATTTTTGAGAAGAACAAACGAAACAACCTATGATTCTTCTTCGTCGTCTCATCCAACCACTCCCCCTTCTAACATACCTGCCCACGAAATTGTAGAAAAAAATCAATAAAATAGGATAATCTTGTGTTAGATTCAATACATGATCACTAAGGAACTCCTGAAAACATTTTTTGACCATGTGGAATTCCTTCTCAATCTCATTCATAAGTTTTGAATTGGTGGATTTGACCATGAACAATTATATGGAATCATGGGAAAATTTTATTAGACCCAAAATAATTAGATATTCATCACATGGATTTCAATTTTTTGATGATAAAGATTCTTTGAATTAGTCAATGATGGAAGCATTAGAGTTTCCATAATAAAGACATTAGATTATCTCTTATTTTAATGCATAGATGAATGACTTGACCACACATATAGAAAAACATGATGATATCTTTAATTTATTATTGTCTGATCTCTTAGAATAATAATCCTTAATAGACACTACTCAAAAAGTAATTGACGATCTATAATCTTTCATAGAGACTTGACATCCTTTGGAAGAAATTTAATATGTGGGGAAAACTATTCTTGGCTCAATCAATAGTTTTCACTAGACACTGGATCATTTATAAAATTAATCCTATTTATATTTATTATAGAAATATCATATATTCTATTTTGAATGAGTTTTTTGAGAGGGTCTAAAGTAATGATATTCCTCATATTTTTTCAACTTATCAATGAATAATTTCTCCAAATGTTCTATGTCATTTTATATATTTTCATTATACTGGATCTGCATGCAATTTCACTGATATGATGAGTTATGAATAATTAGTGACATATATCCTATTTAAAATACCCAATATACTAAAATAACTATATTTTAATTCCTAAATAAGAATACACTATTCATTATAAATACTCATGAATTCCCACCAACATGTGATTCCCCATTGATGAACCTATTCCATTTTTCTATTGATCAAATGATCTAAAAGGATTGTTTGTGTAAATTATTTTTCTCAATATATAATTTTATAGTTTTTTTCAATGGAATTATAATGTGTATCTTGATTTGTATCAGAAAAAATTATTGTGCAAAAATGATTTATATATTATCATTTATTGTCCCTATCCATTAAATGAGATTCAGTAAAGGGAAATCTCAACCTGTGAGGACATTGTTTTTTCCCAAGATTCCCAATTATGGGGTTTCAAATTTACATGTTTTAGGTATTTTCCTTTTTATAATTGCACACAATTGGTCAGATGATACAAATTTTATGTATGAAGAGCATATATTTTACTTTTTCATGGGGTTAAATTTTTGGATTTTCATCCTGGCAGAATGATTTCACATTTATATGGTTTCTTTATGGTCTTGAAAACTAGACGATTTATGTGCGGTACCTTAAGTTATTATAGCTTGTACCCTACAATACTCATATATATAGTTCAATATGTAATGTTATTCTTTAATTTTAATGTCATATGGTAAGGAAATATTTTTGTATGTTTAGTTTTATTTGGTATGGACATATGTCATGTAGTTTAACATCACATAGAAAGAACATTATTCATGTAGTTTATCAACACGGGGTAAAGACGTGATAAGCTATGAATTTTTATGTCTTTCTTACATGACATAATTGATGAACATATAATTGGATACACATAACATGGAATAAATTAAACACTATATGTTTCTAAGTTCAACCATGGTGCTATCAGGGATCATGAGGATTATAGTTCATTCATGTATAGAGGAGACATGTCTAGTTGGTAGTTTAGAATACCATATAGACGAATAGTTAGGGATTACATTCATTGTCATGTAGGGGTCTGTACAATATTTTCCATTGTCCGTGAATGATTTTGGAGATCGTATTAGTGATTCATCATGTATTATGGAAGCCGAGTCCACCTGTATTGTGTGAGTATGGATGGTGTCATTCATAAAATAATGCTCAAATAATTTAATTTTTAATGAGGAAAATATTTAGGGGATTTACCAAAACACCATATGGTGTTGTGTTCTACCATGGTGTTACTATGGATCATGAGGATTGGCGTTCTTTACTCTTAAGGAGATGATGAATCTAGTTGGTAAGTCATAAGCCCATATGAATGATCCATTGGGGATTAAATGCATGGTGAATTAATGGGTATTCCCTCACTTTTACAAGGGATATAGTATATCTATAAAAACTAAAATGAATAGATGAAGAAGTGGTTTGTGGAGAAAATAAATATCCAAGATGGTTTTTGGTAACCTAGGTTTGTCGAGATTTTATGTGGGAAGCTCATTAATTATTTCAACTGGGTATTATTCATAAGGTGTGGGAAATTATGAAGTTTAGGAATGGAATGTTGATTTAAAATTTTTTATCAAGGGTACAAAACAAGGTGTCATAATGTCATGGAAATTAAATCTTATAAAATAGTCTAGTAACGAGTATTGTAATTCATTGTCTTTTTATTTCCGATTTAACTTGAGGTGGAAATCAGTGGGTATTGGTGCACCATTAGTAATGGATGGAGCCTAAAATGTTCCATCAAGTACATAAAAACACATTTATTTAAGGGGGACTCCATGTATCCAATGGAATGTTTGGATAAACTAGAAAGTATTCCATTTATCTATTGGGAAGAGCCAGGAGATATAAAGACCAAGGACCTTGGAGTTCCAAGAGAAGGATATATGTTGGAGTTAGTGTTGTAGAACCAACTTATATGTACTTTATGATGACTTATATTCATGGTTTTGAATATTAATACAGTTATTAATACATTAATATATTTCCTCTACATAACATAGTATCTGATAATGTCTTAAGTGTTGTTTTCGTACTAAAAGGTTATTTTCGTTCCTCTCTATGATGATAAATCAAAAGTTCTATGAAGTTATTCTTGAATATATGTTCTATAGTCAGATAATATCATTTGATGGATACATATGATATTGGCTATGAGGGGTGGAGAATCATAGGACTTTGAAGCACCTTCTCTTGGTACACACCAACGGTAATATCAATTATAATATTATGAGAACAAGACCTATCAATAGGAAATACACATTTATAGGTGTCATTGGATATTCCTATCTTTAGACTTCTGTATAGGTAATTAGATATTAATATTAAAAATGATGATTATTATGACTCACGCATATAAATATGTTCATGAAAATAGAGATGACAGATAATTACGGTGAAGTAGGATATGTTGGGTGTGTCATTAGTAATATTATTATAATGAATAATGCATAAAAGAATTTTTTATCCTTATTATTATTAATGTAAGATGATATTCTAATAAATTTTATCAAAATGATATAGCCTAAATAATCCCATGGACAATTTGTTCTAAAGGAAAGTTTATTTTTTAGGAATTCAAAGAAAGAAATATCTAGAACATTGGTTGATGGAAAAGTAATGAAACCATTTTTATTTGAGATATCATGATAAAAGGATTATATTACATAGTATTTGTATGTATGAACTAACATTTCATTTTGGCATTTACTTCTTTCTGTATGATTGCCTTTGTGAGTTTCTAGATGCTTACCTTGTACTATAGGTGGCATTTGCCTAATGCCACAAAGAAAGAGGCCTATATGGTCACACCCTATGTGTGTTCATAATATTTATGAAATAATATAATATTATTTATTATTTAATAGGTTGAATAAATATTGTTCATATACATGTTATAATAATTGTAAATGTATGGTTGATTACATATAAATAGTTATTTTTTATTTAGATAGTATAATATTTATGTATTTTATAGAGAATAGTGAAGTGTTATTTATTTAATTTATAAATAGACATATTCAAGGATCAAAAAATATTTTTGAGGAATAGAAGATAAATGTAAATGACCCTGTGAGATGTAATAAATATTTATTATTATATAATTAAATAATATTTAATATTAATTCACACGTTAATTGCAGTTCAGGAAATGATGATATAAATATTATAATTTGACATGGAGTTTTTCTAAGAATAAATAAATATTTATGGGAACATGTGAAACTATTATTTTTTAATCCATGAAATATTAATACACAATTACATTATTTTCTCAACATATCCACTTATATTTTCTTGGTAGTGAATAATGGATTCGAAGAATCATCTCAATCCTAGAGATATCTATTCTCTAAGACTTTTCCCATGAATGGATTCCAATCGTGCTCCATCAGATCAAGGATTGTGCTTTGTAAGCATTTCACAACGTGATCAAAGGTATAATATGAATGAATAATGAGCATCCATGATAGCACATAGAGATTCCATTAGTGAATTATATAGATTTTTAGAACACGTTTTGATCACCGCTAGATGAAATATACTCTTGGTTTATACAACTCAACAATGTTGGACCATTGATCTGCTACTAAATTCAACAAAAAAGAAAGAACTACATAAAGGAAATAATTAATTTAATTAAATATATCATAAATAATGTGTGATGATCCTCTCTCTCTATTTCAGTGTAATTACCCATTATCTATTAATTTAATTCAATTATATTGATAGTTACATTCATTATCACATTGATCTAGAATTGGTCATTGATTATGGTAAAAATCCAATTGGGGAACATCCAATCACACACATACACAATTCCTAGAACTTATATGTGGTATCAGAGTAGTCACATAATAATTTATAATTATTTAATGATCATTGGTGATTTATGCATGTTTAATTTAGTTTTTCAATTCATATTTAACCATTCTTTTAATGTGAATCATGATATATGCTTATTCCTCCTTCATTTATTGTAGATATAATATTGGTGATTGATTTTATGATTATAATAAAATAGAGGAACTCATTTGGAGGTGCCAACGTTTATTGTTGGACAACATAGGTCTAAACATTTTGTAACTAGACTTACATGCAATGTCATCATGTTCAATTCATCATAATTGATTCCGAAATTAATTCCTGATTATGAATTAATTTCATGCTTTAATTTCACCACATGATGTCTAGAATATAATGGCACGTGGTCAGCTAGACTACATTATATGTGGCCCATGTACATTTCTTTTTGTCCCTTAATGTTTAATACGGGCTGTGTATTTCAATACATACCCTACCTGACATGTGACTGTGTAATATGGACATCACAAAGCTTTTATCCCATTAGAAAAATTGTGTACTCCAGTTTCTGAGGTATGATTCACATGTCAAGCCCCTAGGAATGTTCATAAGATAGATGGGGAGGTATGTACATGTCTTGTGTCTCAGCAGCACACACTATGTATTTAATCAATGATACGTAGATTTAATTGTATTTATTTTATAGTGTAAACCATGAGATATGTACTTGTGTGTGTTTATAAAGATAGGCCACACCATGTTAATGGTTTTAATATATATATATATATATAATATCTGAATAATTTTCAGATCTACATATCATGTATGATTTGTATTACAAGTTGTTACTCTATATGCATTATATCATAACAAGTGACCAAAAAATCATGTAATTCGTCTAATTATCCATGAAATAAACATTGTGAAGATATGTGATAAGTAATGTATGTATATGTCACAATTAGAAAATTGTATATGATTATAAAACATGTTGGAAAGAATCAGATGAGTATTCACTATGTTTCCTCCATGGAACATTTATGTACACAATTGATTTTAGGAAAAATTTATTTAATTTGTTTCAAATTATAAAATATGCTAATCTCAATGAAATTATGATGATAATTAAGATAATGTAATTTATTAGTTAAAGATATTAATAAATTGATTAAATAACTATTTATCTTAAATATGAATGATTAAGAATTAAATTCCAATTTTATTAAATGCGTAATTTGTCTCATGATTGTGGATGATCATGAGCATAAAGTAGAAATTTGGTATGTGATTGGTTTCATTTCATTTAATTTATTATTAAATTATAATTTTAACATGCATTCTATCTCTCCTCTTATTAAGAAGGGTCACCATGACCGTTGTTTTTATTATTAAAACTCATTTTCCCTTCACCTACCAGTGAGTAAAAGGCATGTATAATGGATGGAACTCTCAAGCTAGTGAGGTGGTTCAGGTGTGTAGCTGAGGTGAATCCAATCAAAGGAGATACATATTTCAATAGGAGTAAATTTGTAACACGAAACTTAATCAGTTCAAGGTGTTTTTCCCCTAGGTCAGTGCTTAGTTTATCAACTTCTAAATAAACTAATCATTAGTATAATATCATGATCATACCCTTAATTATTTTATTCCTATCAAGTTGCATGGTTATTTCATTATGTATTTCTTTTCTTGATCAGTTAATTATTGAATTAACGAGCATTCAAGATAGATCTAAAATAAATTTTCTTTTACATAAATATTATCTAATACATGGTTAATCACTTAGTTAAACCAATTTAATAATAAGAAGCATGTGATAAAGATAATAATTTTAAATTTTCAAATAAACGAATGAAATTCCTTTATAAAATATTATATTGTTATAGCCTTCTGTTACTTTAGTTAAAATCAATCCAATGTTTAAAGTACTTGACCAACCCAATATGGGGTTCTTTAAATTATTGGGGAATTCTAACTTGACATTTTTGCTTGACATAACATATTTTACCTCAATGGTATACTTCCAAAGAAGGGCTTGGTGTAACTGTTAGGTAAATTTTTAGGAAATCCAATTTAGGATTTCATGATTGGGGAGTCCACTCAGTGGATCAAGGAACTATGAGTTAATGTATATGAAATTGTAATTCCTAACCAAAAACATTATTGTTTCTTGACTAACCAAATATGGGGTAATGGGAAATGGGAATATGAATCTTTTCCACATTAATATCTATATAATGGGATAATTGAAAGCCAATGATAAAGGATATTGGGTTCTGATAAAATAGTGGAAGACTAATAAAAATAATAATTAATTATTTGTCTAAATTTTATTTCATAATGTACTCAAATTTTTCTTTTTTCTTTTTTAGAAACTATAATAAATTGGAAAAAACATACCATTGTGATCTATACATGAAAAAGACATCATTCACACTGAAAAAAATTCCATGAATGGAAATTATATCTATGTGTTATCCATATCCATGAAAGGAAATATTATGTGCTGGAAGAACCTTTTCCAATTGCATCAAGTACTGAGGCAAGTGATTAGAAATTATCTATCTATGAGAATAATCATAATGATGCTACAAATTTCATTTTATCATGCTATCATCCATTTACATTAATAATTTGAAGCAACATGAGGATATGGATTCCTATAGCATGATATATTGCCATTGAGATCCTTATAAAAGAAGGTGAGACAATATAGGTAAGAGATCTCCAATGCTTTTGTTCACAACTAATTATGGAGAGTTTGATCCAACATGGCCTTATTTAGTTATGATTATTGGATATATTAAATGCCTAAACATCTTAGGATTAAATTTCCATATTATTTTCATACATTTCTCAATAATTCATCACTGTCCATTACCATATTTATCTTTATTGTTAATTATTATATGATAAATTATGAGAGGTGTAATTAGGAACTTCATACTTGGATTCTCCATGTAGATAAGGACACGAGGCATGAAAACCCCATAGTCCTTTTGGTGAATAAGAAATGTCAGAATAAGGAAAAGGGGAAAAAGGATTATAAATAGTAAAAATGTTTTGAGAAACATCATTCTAAGAAAAATAATATCTTGAGGTAAGACAAGGAAAAGGAGGTTATATGTTTTTCTTGTGGCAAGTCAGGACACCAGAAGAGTAATTGAATCCAAGTGTAATGGGAATCTAATTTTTTTGTTGTTGTCAAGTGTAATATTTCAATATCAACATATTGAGTATTTGGTATAGCTTGTGGGGATAAAATTTGTATAAAAATTCCGGAACCAAGTATATTTTGAAGTATTTCCAGGGGATAGGTGGATATGAGAGATTCTATTGGTGCAAGGATGGTAGCTCAGTCCATTGGTGACTTCCACCTCTCATTTCCAATGAGAATTCTTTTTGTTTTGAATTAATTTTAGTTTGTACATAAACATACAAAAAACAAAATTTCTATATCATTTATAGATACATAATGGATTAATTTCACATTTCTATATAAATTTTGATTCCTTTATAAAGAAAAAAATATGATATGGTGTAGGTAATTAAAATAATATTATTTATTTGTAAAATTAAAAACCCTAGTGTTGGAAATTGAAAATGAATCATTTTCACAGTTCTCATACAACAACTAGCATTGGAATCACCATCATGGTCATTTAAATGGGAAGTGTTTGAAAAAGATCTGTTAAGATGGATATTTAAACTCCTTTGAGATAAAAACACATGAAGTATTTCATTCTTGTTTAAAAGGAAAAATAACAAATCAACCATTTGGTGAATAGCATGAAATAGAAACTGATCTTCTAGGATTTGTACAGTCTAATGTGTGTGTACCATTTCCATTAAAATATGGAGGTGGATATTATTACATCTTAACATCTACTGATGACTTTAGTAGATTCGTTTATATCTACTTGATGACGTATAAGTCCATGACCATTGTGAAATTCGAATAATTCAAGAATTAAGTAGAGAATAATTTTGGTATGATGTTAAAAATTCTTCGGTTAGATCAAGGTTTTGAAAATCATAACCAGGAGTTAATTTAATTTTTACAAGAGTTTGGGATTCTATCTCAAATAACTCCACCAAAATAATCACAATTTAAATGTGTCAGTGAAAAGATGAACCATAAATTTTTAGACATGGTAAGGTTGATGATGAGTCTTTTAGATCATCAATTATTCTTTTGGGGATATGAATTACAAATTGTGGAATACACATTAAACCGACTTCCAACTAAATATTAAAATGGAATTCCCTTAGAGATATAGATTACAAAGATATTTATTTTTTCACACACACATGTATGGGGTTGCGAGGAATTTGATAAGGCCTTATCAGGAATCAAACAATCACCTCATTCATGGACGTTTTTAATTATAGGGTATCATAAGGAAACAAGGGGATTATGTCTATACAACCCCTCAGACAGGAATGTGAATGTCGCTAGATGAGCTATCTTTCTTGATTGGGGAAACATCCTCAAAATTAATAGTGGAAGAAATATTTAATTCGATTAAGTTGATTATAATGATAAAAAAGGGATAGAATGGGAACAAATTCCATAGTTCCCCATGTAAGAAGCAGTTCATATAACACAAGTACTGCGTAAGAGCATAAGAGAGGTAAGATAACCAGAGAGATATGGTTTTCTAGTCACTGAGGTTTGTGAATTGTTATTAGTTGATAATGATTAACCTTTATCCTACATGTATTAAGTAGAAACATGAGAAGATACAACATTGAAAGAATCCATGAATTTTGAAATTTATTCTATGTATGAGATATAATTTTGGGTTCAGGTCAATGTGCCATTTGATTTAAATCCAATTTAAAAAAAATGGGAATTCAAGAGGAAACTAGAAATATAAGGTAATGTTAATACCTATAAAGAAATGATAGTAGTTAAAGGGTTTAAACGAAACAATGGAATTAACTAAGAAGAAAAAATTTCACCATTTTACATGTTTAAATCCATTATAATTATAATTTTTATAGTCTCTTACCATGACTATGATATTTAGAAGATGGATGTCAAAACTGCCTTCATTAATGGGAACCTTCATGATGATTCCTATATGATACAATAAAATAATTTGGTTTCATTAAGAAATATATTCAGTTGTGTGATTAGAACAGGTTTTGTAAAAGCTAAATAGTTTTCCTAGTAGTATATGTCGATGAAATATAACTTATTGGTAAAGAAATATTAGTATTACAGTCTATTATGGACTAGTTAAACAAGTTTTTTTCTATGAATGTATTTGGGGAAGTATCCAATATTCTAGTTATAAATATTAGTTATGATAGATCCAAGAGGATTTTGTGCCTATGTTAATGTACATATGTTGACTAGAAACTAAATATATTTAGTATAGAACAATCCATGATGGAATTGGTTCCAGTGACACATTGTTTCCATATTTCTATGAATATTTGTCATCAGACCCAACAATAGAAAGAGAAATTGTGTAATATTACATATGCTTTAGATGTTGGATCAATCATTTATTCCATAGATGTACTAGACCTGATGTTTCCTATGTACTATACATGGTAGTTATAAATCATGTAGAAATGGGATAATAACATTAGACTATTGTTTAGTCTATCCTTTAGTATATGAGAAGAACTAAGGATATGATCGTAGTGTACAGAAGATATAACTAGATAGTCATCAATGGTTATTATAAGTCTAGTTATCAAAAAATCATAATTATTTTAAGTCACAATTAGGATATGTTTTATCGAACAACGGAGGAGCTGTGAGTTGGAAGCGTTCAAAGAAACTAGTCATCGTTGATTATATAATAGACTCTGGATATAGTAGCTTCTGATGAATCCATGTAAGCCATGTGGAATCAAGACATTTTGTAACATCATTATAGGGTAATTTTTATTAAATATATCTTCACATATTTTTGGGATAAGTCTACAGTGGTGGATTTTGTAAAATAGACAATGTCACACATAAAGACAATGCATGTACTCTGGAAGTATCACCTCTTAAAGGATTTTTTTAAAAGGGCTGAATTTGTAGTAAGAATAGTATAAATGGAAGAGAACATTGTGGGAACCTTAAATAAAGGCATGTCTTAGAAGAAGCATGAGTATCATGTGGGATTTAGCAAACATAAGGTTCATAGTAGTTGGCTCTAGTGCTTGTGAGAGTCTGTTAGAGTTAGTTCCCTAGAACCAAATTATAGGTTCTTTATGACCACATGTATTAATAGTTTTCAATTTTAATAAAGTATTTATCACAAAATTTTTATTCTTATAAGTAACATAGTATGTGATAGTGTCCTAACAGATGTATTAATTATAAAATGTCATAGTAGTTCCCTTGTATGATGAGAACTCAGAAGGGTTACAAAAATGTTCTTAAATATATGTTATATAATTGAATGATATAATTTTAGGGACCTAAATGTTGTAGGATATCATGAATGGAGACTCATGGGACTTTGATTCACCTTATCATGGTGTACACCCGTGGTAATATCTAGTAGGATATTATAAGAATGAGACCCACCAGTATGAAAGCCACATTTATTAGTTTCATTTGATGTTCTTCACTACATCTGTGTGTTTTTTTCATCACAATAGAAGATAATTATTAATGTGTATTATTAGTCAAACACCTAATTGTATTAAAAAACTATAATTACTGATGTATGTGGTAAAGTATGATATGTTGTGTTCATCTCAATTAATATTGTATTACTGAGTAATGTGAGAAAGGACTTGTCCCTTATGTTTTTAACTGAATTTTATATCTTAGGAACATTGATGGAAATGATATATTCAATATAAATCCATTCCCATCTTGTTATAAAATAAATTTTATTTTTTGGGAAGTTAAAGAATGAGGGATCATGAAAACAGGTTAAATGAACCAATATGCAACCATCTTGATAATTGATATCGTGATAAAGGGATTATATTGCACATTAATCATCTGTAGGAGGTAACATGTCATTTCAGCATTAAATTCATTCTATATTGGTGAATTTGTGTGTTTCTAGATGATAACCATAGACATTAGGATGCTTCTCCTAATTGCACTAAGAAAGTTGCATATATGGTCACACACTACATGTGTCTAGAGTCTCAGATAAATAATATATTAATATTTATTAGTTAACAGGTTGAATGAATTTTATTCCTATATTTTGTTTAATAAGTATTAATGTATAAATGATTTTTTATTTTTTTTATTTTTTATTTATTGAATATAATATTTATTTATTTATTGGAGAATAATTCAGGGATATTTATTTAAAAAATAAATAGTAATTATTCATGGACTGATAAATATTGTAGAGAAATGGAAGACCAAGTATAATGGCGTGGTGAGAAATAATAAATATTGAATATTATTTATTTAAATAATATTTAATTTTAAATCTCATGTTAAGGACATGTGTAGAAATGATATTATTGTTATTTTTAATTGACATATGGGTTTTCTAGGATTTAATAAATAATTAATGGTACATGTAAAATTAATTACTTTTTACGCTAGCCATATAAATAACCAACTATTTTATTTTCTCATGAGATCCAATTAATTTTTCTCGGTTGGGAACTATAGATTTGGAGAATAAAATCAAGCCTAGAGAGCTCCCTTACACATGAATTCTCCCATGAATAGAGAGAAATCCAACTCCATCAGATCAAGGAGAATACTTAAGAAGCAGTTCCTGAAGTGATCAATGGAAGAAAACACAATATAAAGGATATACCAATCATGTACATAGAGATTCCTTGGAAAATATCAAAAGGTTTTCGGAACACAATTGGATCACTAATAGAGGAAATCTGTATTTGGGTTTTACAACACAATGATGGGGGACAATAAATGTTTCACTGGATTCATAAACGAATGAATAATTATAAAAATTTAACTCTTAATTTAATTAAATTAATTTTAAGTAATATGTGATGATGATATCTCTGAATTCTAGTTTAATTAACCATTTTCTTTTTCTTTGATTCAATTTTATTGATCATGGCATTCATAATTACATTGATCTCTGATCGATCATCAGTTATGGAAAAAATACATGTTTGGAATCGCCCATCGCATTCTTCCACTGTTCCTAGAACCTATAATATAAAATCCAGAAACATGTTTAGTTAGCTAGAAATCCATGGAATGAATTTTTTATGAAATTTGTTATATTAATAAATTGTTTGAGAAATATGTTCACGTTGTTAATATTTTATCACGGTGGGGAGTTGTGACAATCCATTAATATATTTTTTCATGGAAAATAGGGTCAAATGAGAATTGATTAACATTTATTAGGGACACAATGAAGTCCCTATGATCTTTAAGCCTCATTTATTTATACTCTAACATTTCCCTAAACTCTGGAGATAACATGTTTAATTAGAGAAGACTTAAATTTTTCTCATGCTTCCCTTTGTGGGTTTCAACCTGAAATGTTTTGTGTATCCTCAACTAGATGTTCAGGGTAATGTGATTGTAACATGAAATTCTATTGTTTTGGATCATAAAGCTATGAAAAATGTGTACATATTTTTTGTTAATGACATACATAGACATGGGATGATGGCAATGTGACACGACAACCTGATTAGGATACCTAGGGTCACGATTATTCGAAGGTACTTTTTTGGGAGATGATAATGTTTTAAGTGATGGTTCTAGATTATCAAGAGATGAATAATGATGTGATAAAATCATTTTGGGATCACTTAGAACACCATATGGTGTTTATTTCTACCATGACGATTTCAGGCTCACAAGGATTAGAAATCACTTACTGTAGGGACAAGATATATCCGGTTGGAAAGCCAAATACCTCATGCATTGATTGCATGGTCAAAAAGAGATATATATATTCCATTCCATGATCCATGGAATATTATAAGATTCCTGAGGCACTAAAATCATGAAGTGTGTTTTAAAGTTTTAGGTTTTTAAAATAATATGGAAATAACCTATTCTCTAGTTGATCATGGTACGATTCTTAAATTCCCCTGATGAGGAATGATGATGTGTTATGGCCAACACATTTTAATTTCTTGTAGTTGAGATGTATCATTCATGCAGTTTAATGTCATGTGACTATGTTTTTATATATTTTGTTTAATTCCATGTAGTATGAATTTTTTCATTACATAGAAGTTTCACATCAGGTTGCAACAACGTGGTAACCATAATGAAAATTTTTCAAGTTATCCCTAGAGAAATATTGCACTGCTTGGGGGAATTTAGATGTTGGGAGTATATTTTATCTGGGCACTGGCTTGTGGGTGGGTCATAATATTTTGTAGCAATTCATGATCATATTTATCAAGAGTAAAAGTGATATTTATATAGATCAACCTCATTTTATGGAAGAAAGAGTTTTTATTTCATGACCATATTTAAATAGTTGTATATGTTTTTTATATTATGGAATGTGTGAATACCATTTTCATGAAATATAATGTCATATGATTAGTACATGTTTCCTGATATGAGGCACAACATGGTTTTATCATCCAATGTGTATTGATAGGATCACTAAGCTCACATTATCCTTGCTCATACTGAGAAATAATGGAAAACTAGGAAGACTATTGATCCACACAAGAGTGGTTCTCGGATGAATCACTATATAATTCAAACCCATATGTTGTTAGAGGTGAAATTTTATCATTTTATATGTTTAATATGGACCTAGGATGTGAGATAATGCTATCAAAACATATCTAGGGATGATCTGAATTATTCCAAATATAGTTATTCCATGAAATCTCCCTATACATGTCTGGATCATACATATGGATGGGGAAAATTATTTTTCTATCTGGTCCTAGGATTGGATATCTGAGCATCATAGCATATCATATGATGATATAAATTAATCCACATGTAGTTATTAAATGAGAGAATCTCCTTATAGGTTTGACCCATATGTAGAGGGGGAGTTGATCCCTTTTATTTTCATAATTTGACCCTTAATTAGAGATCCAATAATCACCACGTATCATGTGCTGACAGGAAACAAGCCACATAAATTTATTAAATAGGAATCTCCCTATGCAAGTCAATCCCAAAATAAAATGTGCAGACTGCTCTTATTGATTGTCACGACCCAACCTATGAAAGGATATTCAAGTGTCACTATTGATCCTTTAATGACAATAATAAATCCATATATATTTCTTGAATAGTAAACACTCCATTTATGTCTGACCCATACATAGAGTGGGTCATTATTCTCATCGATGGATACAAAGTAACCTATGGTTTGATATCTGAATTCCAAAATGAATCTTCTAATTACGGGAATCAAACCATATGTTATTCTTGAATGGAGGTTTGAAGAGAGACCATTACAAAATTTAGTGGTCCTCTTGGGTGAGATCTGTTATAATGATCATTTTAGGTCATGGAGGAGACATCAACCATGATGTTTAATGTCATTCCATAATGAATCATGGTATTCCATTAATTTTATTTCTTCTAGAACTATGATAAACCTATCACAAACTAATATGTCTCCATAATTCAATAAATACATTACCAAAATTACTAATCCCATGTGATTTATATTCATTATGATAAACATGTAATTGAAACGATTTATTTCACCACACAGAGGAAAATACATGAATATAAATTTTTTTATCTTGTGGTGGATTAGCTATGATATAGGATCTAGTCATCTCTATATATCTTGTTGGAGAGATTATAATTTTGTATGTAGTTTTGGAAAAACCATATAGTTTAACATCATGTAGAGAGGATTCCAACCATGTATTTTAACCTTCTATGGAAAGGTTGATGGTTTCAAAACATCAAAAACAAGGCATGAATCCCTATAAAACCATCCCATGATTTCCCCGAAAACATATCATAAGATACATCCTATGTTTTTTATATGAATAATCCAGATATAGTTTTCCATGACTTCCCATGTTTGATACATAGCGTAAGACAACAATCTAATGTAATGTGCTGAAGATGTTGTCTCACAGTCTGATGTCTTCTATCAAGTATGGATATATAATGGATAGACCCATAGTTTTGTATTTTGGTGTCACTAAATATCATGTAACAGACATAAAAAAACTATGTATGGTTTTGGAATGAATAGATTATTTTTGTGTATTTGACTCACATAAAATCACATTGGCACTTCATTTCACTTTCTCAAATATCGAGTGCATGTTATATGAATCATCAATGAAATGGCACTCTATGTGCAGTTTAAATTAATGTTAAAATGATTTATTTATTAGGTAGATTAAATCCATTTTAAAATTAATTTGTTTTCCAATTTGACATCATATGGTTTGGATGTTTTTCATCCTTTAACATCATGGGACCTTGATGTCATCCATGCAGTTTATCATCATACGGTTATGATGTATAATTAGTGATGGTATATTTTTAAATTATTACTTGAGAAACATCAAAATTTTGGTGTATTTGATATCTCCTACATCATTGATGGATAATTAGGAAGATATATTGTAATATATTTTGTGTTTGATAGAAGTCCCTCATAATCAATGTCACATCTATGGTGGATTCAATTCTTATATCTTTTTTTATGAGAGAAAAAAAAATTATCATTGATAGAAATAAACAATGGTAAAAGTTTTTATTTAAGGCTCGTGATATTTGATTCTGATGGGACTCCCGGTTATGCAACATACCCAACCTTTTTTCATTGATCTATTCTTACTCTTCATGATTAATTTTGGGATTTCACCTAAAATGACTGTTGTAAAAAGATTTCTATTCAATTTGAGATAAAATGAAATTATATAAGTAATAATTCCAAAATTTTGAACAAAAATGAAAACAGATACACATGTGTATCAACACACATAGTGGTAAAATAGTCCCATAAAGCATGATGGAGATTTTAAAGACAATAATTCGGTCTTTATTAACCATCATATAAGGAATAATTGAACGATTCTTATTAAAGTCAAATATTATTCCATTTTCTGATGCAAAATATAATCATGAGTGGTTTAATGCACTATTATAATCATGGTAACATTTCATGAATATGGTTGACTAAATGTTGAATTTTTTATCAATATAATCTAAGGGACTTTGAATATGGTGATACTGTTTCCCTTCATAATGTTAATTGTAATATAAATCCTAAATTACGTGTGGGGTATTTCCTCATCCAATTTAGAAAATAAGTCGATATAATTATGAATATACATAAATTTGTTGGATTTGGTTAGGGGATATGGCCCATCATCATGAATTAAACTTTAAAAAAATACCAAAATATTTAGAAATATTTATAAATTCTAGGGATTGATATGTGATGTTTTCATGAATTTTGAATGTATACAATTTCATGTTGAAATCCACTCAATCATGTATCATCATTTTTTAATAGTAACCAAGACTCTTAATTTGGTGGGTGTGCATAGGCCTAGATTGATGAGTTTCATAATAGGAAATATGGATTTCATTCATTATGGAGGGAATATCTTTTTTTATATTCATATGAGGAGGATTCAATCAATGAATCATTTTTAGTGGTATTTTTTCTCATTTTCCCTACCCATAAGGGTAAAGTTTTAGACTTAGTTCTATGTATTTTCCCTTCTAGCTCAGTTTATAAGGAGTGTCCCATTTTAAAGATAATTAATTTTGTGATCCATCCATCCAAGAGTGGATATTGGTTTATCATTCATTGGGCTGTGTTAAATTATATTATTTCCTCCATGTATTAAAAAATTACAAATGTGTCCTCCCAATAGTGCATGATTTGAAAGATCACTTACACCTAATCATGGTATCCCAAAACTAAGGATACATTATCCATTAAATAATTACAGACATTTTATGATTGAGGTACATGATAAAATGTTGGTTTAAAAGGGAATTCTTACATGAGTCCTCTGATGCAGTAAGTGACATGAGGTTATTATCCCTTTTTGAGGGCATATTCATCATCGATATGATTTATAAATAGTTATAAATCACTTTTTATATTATTTTAGACTATTTGAAGTAGTAAGGATAGTTCAATCCAATAATGTGGGATTAGTAATCAGCCTCATTACTGTTGTAGACTTAGGGTATGGAGAATGTCTAGGGATAAATACCATTTTCTGGAGAAAAATGTATAATCCCTGGACCAACACGATTGAGATTTAGGTTTTATAGAATATTTCAAATAGAAATTCGATACAAAACATCCAAATATATCTACCAAGTTATATGAGTGTCAAAAGAATATAAAACCTTTTAATCTTAATGTTTGGTGCCTGATGGTGTACATTATGGGTTGAAATTTTCCATAAGGAAATCAGCTAGATCCTTTCCTTTCACACATTGTTTTTGACACTAACTAGTTTTCGTACTATCAAAGGATAACTACTGATCAGTTCATACTCCCAGTCAGCATAGGAAGTCCAGAGATTGACATAAGCCTGTTAGTAAGAGAGACCATGTTGAATCTATTGTGCTTCTATTAATTCCTCAGAATTTTCACTAAATATATGAACATGAGGTAGTTCTTATTGACATAAAAATAATGGGTATTAGTACCTATAATCATTATAATATAGTATTATAGAATATTCAAATAACCCACATTAGTTTTATGTGTGCCGAGAGCACCAACAGATCATTCTGATACAGCCGTATTTATGATAAACAATTTCCCTTCCACCAAAGGAATCAAGACCAGTGTGTGTAGAAATTATTTCTTGATACTCTCATTAGATTATTGAAATCCCGCATCCCATTAGTATGATACTCCATTCCCCATTAATTTGGTGAAGGGGTGTGATTTCTAGGCTAAAATAGCTATGAAATTCCGAATATAATTGAGGGTCCCATAGATCCCCCGCTATTATTATAGATTCTTAGGGGATGATGTTTATAGGATTTCACTTTTATTTTCTAGTTTGAACTCAATGCCATGGTGATGTACCAAAAGTCCAATTAATTTCCCAAAAGTTACCATGACAATGCAAGTCACAACATTCATCTTCATGATATGTTGTCATAACTAGTTGAATATTTTTTTATGAATCAAGAAGTGATCACTTAACTGTCTATAATTTATTACAATATCATCTAAAAAATTATATTATTCATCCCATTATGGGATTAAAAATATGATTCAAGGCATGTTAGTAAATAGCCTCATAATTCATTAATCCAAAGGGAATGACCAGATAGAAAAATATGCCCTAGGGTTATCTGAAGGGGGTGTCTCCCTCATTTTATGGGTCATTTTTTTCTTATTTTAAACTAAATACCCATCCATGATTTAAATGGATTGGAAGTATATATTTTCATCAATATTGAGTTCCTTTATTGCCAATGGGAAATCACATTTCCGGAAATGTTGATTTAGTTCTCTTTAATCTATGAATATCCTTATTTTTGTAACATTTTACTCTATAGGGTCGGTGTTGGAGAGGAATCAAGTATATTTGACATTCTTAAAAAACAATTATTTAATCATTATTTCAAATATTGACTCAACAATTGTAGCATCATAGGGGTGACTCATCTTCTATACCTTCTATAATATTGAATGGTCATATTTTAATCATAGACGGTGAATAGAAACATTCAGCATTATAATAGGCGTTTAAATATAATTCCAAGAAAACATATATCGATGTTTTGTTATAAATAAAATGTACATATTCTTCTACTTGAGAGGTATGATGACACTAATAAATGTGGGAAATGGGACTTTATTTATTCCTATATTTACCTTCCTAGGATTATTGATTGTGGTAGATATTCCTTCCTCAAATGTGGGAGGGGTGTTTCTATTTTCATCCTCTTATTCTTCTATCTATGAGTCTATAGATGCATATTAAGTTGTGGCATGAAATCCAGGGGAGTCTCTATAACTGTAAGAGTGAGAGAGGCCATGGAAGAGATATTTCCTTCCCCAATTTCCAGATTCATCGTAGAGATATTTATGAGATAAATATTTTATTTAACACTATCTATGGGGGAAATGTGAACCTAGATATCTAGGATTAGATTGAATTCATTAATAAATTTTATGGTCATCACATAATCACTATAATATATACTCATTGGATTGATTGGGAATGTCCCTAATACATTTGGGGATGCAACCTGAATATTTTCATCCACTATATTTCAACTTCAGTCCTTTTTGTGAACCCAACTCAACATATAAGGCTTCAACTGGCATGAATGGAGTGTTGTCACAATGATATATGCTGACCATCCCATTGAGTGGGTATTTCAAACACTAAATAAATTATGAAGGTAACACCATGTGCTTGTGAAAACAAGTTATTTTAAGTAGTAAATTATATTCTTTATCTCTGTGGATAACAATGAACTCAATTTTAGATGTGAGATCCACGAACAGATCTTTGAGATTAATATTCTTAAGAGGTATTCTCTCACTCTATCATTCCCTTGAATGAAAAAAATAATAGGATATAAATCACCCTCATAGTATCCCAAATTTATAATTGACCGAATCAAAATGAGGCTGATTCTAGAACCATTTTCAACCATATCCATTTGTATGTTGACAATATCGATCCTTCCCAAAATATATAGGGGTATGATATTTCCCTAGATAACCTCTCCCTCTCCCTCTTATATAAAGAGGATAGAGACATATAATTTTATTGGAATAGTTTCCATTTGATAATCCTTGACTATAGTGAAATAAGTCTTGAATTCTTGTTGACTCGTTATAGTTTGATGAGTTCCTTTCTTATCTATTTTGAAATATGCAGCTCATCAGGAATTGAGAGTTTGGCTGGAAAAAAGACAAACTATTTTAGAAATTCATATTGTTTCAACATTGGTAATCACATACCAAGGTCATCATGCCACTTATTATTTGACTCTGTAGTTTAGGTGTATGTGGTAGACGAGCCTAGTTCTTGAGGAGAGGTTGGGGGAGATTCTATTTCAAGTGGTGTAGGTCACATCAGCCTTCCCCTTTATATGGGATGAATAGAAAATCAAACCTCGATAAGATTTTCATGAATGATTACTATGCTTGTATTATAATTGTAGGTATCCGGGATGACTCTATGATTTTATTAAGATAGTTGGAGTGCACAACAATTGGTCCTATCTACATATATGACCTTTTTGGGGATGTGACTGAGATATTAGGTTCAACTAAAACTGTGTTATCCCCTATATCCTAGGATCTTGAACCTTTGTACTCTAAATATTTATTCATATATAGGATACTCATCCTCAAAAGATTTTTCATAATTAGGGGAGGTGAGTTCCAAGTGTATTACATTAACATACCCAATGATGATCTCTTCATCTGATGAGTCTCTGGTTTGATCAGGTGATACCTTTGTCATGGATATTGAAGGGAAGTATTATTTGAGAGTCAGAGCCTACATTGGAGGGCTATGTGGATCATCCTCATCTTTCTCAGCATATATAGGATAATTACAGCAACCTCTAGGAGGCATATTCGATGTAACATCTTCGGGTGGTTGGAAAATTATGGGTTCTTGATTCTTTTCTCTCAAGGGTTCATGAGTCAATTTAAATATTTTTTGAGTTATCCAGTTATCTATCATTTGTATAAGCATGGTAAGAAATTCCCAGAACCCCATTACTCTGACTTGGTCGGATTTACACAAATCACTCGTTCAATGGTATTCAGTAGCATTGCTCTTGGTGAGATATAACATGTTAAAAACCTACCTTCAATAGGCACAAATTCAATTGGGATTTTATACCCAACATTAATTTGTAACTCAAATTCGCTGAGAGGATTGGAGGTTAGGCTCATCACATTGATATTGGGGGAAATATTTCATACTTCTAGAATCTGTTACAGATTTATGATATGTTTTAAAATCTATTTCTAATCCAAATATAAGACCACTTATCCCAAAAAGAGGATAAATTATTTAATACTTGCATGTGTAAATAGGGTTTTATTAATTAGACCATTTTTATGTATCTATGATTCCTTATGTTTTCCCCACTATTTAATATAAATATTTTGTTGCTTCAATTTTTAATCCAATTAACCAGTAACTATAGAGTTTATAGCCATCCATGGAGGTGATAAATATTTTGAGGAAGAAATTTAAAATTTATTTGGTGTCATACATATCCTTTTTATAGAAGGAATCAAAACCCATTTACATATTTTAAACATTTCGGTTTATTTTCGGGCATAAAGGACTTATATGTGGTAATTTAGGCAATGAGTGTTACGATAATGCTTTAGGAATGAATCTTACTTATTCTATTTGGACATGAGATAGATTTATCATAGTTCGATCATAATATTTGGAATATCCTCAATGATGATGCCCTTGTTAGGGGGTAATCATATCATGACACTAGATGGGGATTACACAATGAGGATTACCTAGGTGAATAAATTTATGATGGGAATGATATAATCATTGTGAATCCCTAAACCTATGTGATCGATGTTCTATGTGTGAAAAATTGATATAGAGTGAACTATATCATTCCATATGGATTTGGGATTTATTCCATAGTTCATCCCTTATGGGATATTTGATATTGATCAAGGGATGTAAGAAGGTGTCCTATTTATTCTAATTATAGTATTATTTAGAGTATTCATAGTTCAATTAACTTCTAAATCCACAGATTGTCATGGAAGAATAGTTTACCCATGGATATGTTTTAGATACCACAAGTTAGAGTATTAAATGATTTAAGAGGCTTACAACAAGGTGAATTCCCATTGGGTCTCAAGCCTTAATAAGGAATCTGTATTATATTTCTGGACATTAATCACAGTTCTCATATTTTAGATATCTTCTCAAGATATAGATGTACAAGAATGAATGTTATAACTATTGGAGATTTGTTCCACCTATGGGATAGAGTGTTAGAGGCATGGTGGTACATACACAGAGTTGGATTCCAATTATAGGTTGTTTTATAAAAAGGCATCCTATGTATCATATTTGGTTAGGATTCATAGTTCTCATAGTTCAGTTTGGTACAAGCTTGAAAATATCAACTAGAAATGGTAATCATTTCTCAGTTCATCAACCTAACATATCCTGATTTCATATGTGACATGCATGGGGTGTCTGTATGACTTGTATAAGGATTTCCATGAATGTCCTGGTTTCCTAGAGTAAGGTTTCAAATACAATTGAGTTATCCAATTTACTTGTCTAGAGGAAGTTTCAAGATCTAGATAATATGACAAGATGACATCTCATGACCTTGATGGAATGTTTGGAAGAGGTCTCATTACCTGGATAAGATGACTGGACAACATCTAAAGACCCTGGTGATGTGCCAAAAGTGATCCATATGACTTGGTTGAAAAACCTTGATGTTGTTGCATGACAACATTGATATTTCTTGAGGCCTTCATAAGACATGGTTGATATTTCTAGAGGGCATCACCGAATATGGTTGACCATGTCTATATGAAATTACATGATTTATATGGAAAGCCAAAAGGGTGTCACATAACATAGGAGGCATGTTCAGAGGGCTTCACAATACATAGTTGACAAGTCCAATAGACTTCACAAGACATATTTGATATTTCCTAAGAAATTTGTGATACATGGGTGACATGACATAGGGTTATTTCATGAACCAATTAGGTTATTCATGGAACATGAGTGATAGGGTATCCATCTTCTCATAATTATACAAACATTATTCATTATTTTTTAGTCCTTATTTCATATGTTTCTAAAGGTTTATCAAGAATTTTCATTGTTAAAATTCATATGACATAGTCAAAATATGGAAACACATTCCAATAATTTGGTTGGTCCTTTAGAAGTCCTTTGTGTGATTTATTGAGAGATCATGTGAAGAATATATTCATGTCACGTGATCCCTTAGTTCATTCAACAAAATTTACCTCATTGAAGTCCAATTAAATCATGTGAATTTCTACTCTGAATATTCATCTCATGCATTACTGTGTAGAAGTTTCCATCATTTGTGATTTTTTGTGATGGGGAGATTTTATAGGCCTTTCTTTTATGGTCATACATTGTCATGTGTGGCATGATTATTTCCAATATTATATAGATTCATTAGAGGGAATTTTTTTTCATCACACACAATATATGATCTTTTTTGGGTTATCCATGGTGTCACATGACAACAATGACCCTTAGAACATTATGCCATCACTAGGATTTTTAGACTCCATCCAATCAATGGGATATCCCATTTCAACATTAACATGTGAAATAGTATTTTCATCATTGAGGAAAAGTGTCCTATTAAAGTACTGAAAAGGCATGATTAATTTCTCTAAGATTGGTTCATAAAATAAATTTTTATTATACCATAACGTAAGAACTACAATGTCATTGTATAATATAAATTAGGGTTCAAACCCACAGAGTGTGGGGAAAATAGTAGTGATAACACTAAACTAAATTGTATGTCACTCAAAATTCTTATTGAATTTAATAAATTAATTGTTCAATTTAATATAACTGAATTCTAATAGAGAGACAGAAAGTAGTGGAATCTGTTTCAAGGGATGGGTTTTCTAAATTAATTAATTCAACTTCACTTCAAAAATAATTTTATTAACTAACTATGCAACAAAACAATTTCATCGAAAGAAAAATTACCATTCCCTATCAAACTATACAAGAATCCCCATTCATAATGGTCAGATGAACCAAATATCTAATGTGAATTAAGTTATTATTTCCAAAATTATAATTGTAATTATATTCAATTACCATGAATAAATCATCTCAATAATGTTGGGGTTTGTTCATTATTAAATACATATGGTCAATAATTCGATGATGAATAAAATATACATGAAGGAACAACATTATAATATCTATTAATATCATTTTCATGAGAAAAGTAAAATAAAAAATTGACAGTGCTTTCCCCCTTTGACTAATTCCACTCTTCCCTATGGGTTTTAGCCAACCATCATTGGTTTATTGTCAATGAAAATTAAACCCAAATCCATAGGGAAGGAAATATATGTGATTGAATGAGATGTATAATGAATGAAAATATTGATTGGAATTAAAATATATTTAATTCAATGATTACATCAAATTATGGAAAACAACACAAAAACAAATACCTATCTATGGTGAAATATGGGTCAGAGGTCTATAGTAGCCTCCTAATGATCATGCCTCCAAATTCAAATGGAATCCTCTTTATCCTCAGAGAAACCCTTTATTTATAGTCTTGGATGTCATTAATAGGTTCTTATTGGGATAACTATTGAGTTCAATGGATGTGCGGGAAGTCAAAGAAATGAAAATCCCATCAAAATATATTCAAGATATCAGTGTTTTTTGTTGTATCGGGGAATTACATGACTTGTAAGGGGTATTCATATTCTACATTTCTCATTCAATATTTTGTCCACAAATATTGAATATCTATGTATCATTCAGGAATCTCATCTCTGATTTTTAATTTTGACCATTCTCACAGCACGTAACTGGATGTCACATCGTGTAATAATGATTCACAAATCAATTTCATGTATTGCATCTTGTGGTGAAATGAAATTACACATCTGGTAATGATGTTAAAAGACGTGTAAAATGACATTTCAACACAATAATCTATGTTTCATCATAATTTTTTAGTATTGTTGATCTGGATGTTAACTATGATCATTCTCAAAATCTTGTGCCACGCCACTTCGCTTTGCTTATGGCATGAATTTCTTTTCTATTCCAAAAATTTCCATGTTTTTTATATTATTGATCTCACATAGAATTATATAAAAGAATAAACAAATAAAAGATATCATTATCATTTCTTATATTATATCAATTAATATGTAATTCATTCATATATAAAAACACATAAAAATATGTATTCAAAATAAAGTTGTCAACTATATCCTTCAGAAGTTATTGATAGCTACAGAAAGGATCTCAAATTATCCATGAAGACATTTTGGGGTCCTTTTTAAGAGTAATATGGCTTGTATGAGGTCATTCTAATGATCAAAATGACTTGATAAGGGCCTCTTGCGATATCAAGGTTGATTGTTGGGGGGTTTTATGATATTGGGAATTAATGTCAATGGGAATTTTTGTAACAAATAGTGATCACCTAGGGTTTACAATCCTTTTTCACCTGAAGATCTTTGTATCCTCTCTCTGGCAGATGATTCCTTCTTTTCTCATTCTTTCTATTTGGGCATCATATCAACAATAAAGGATACCAAGATGTTCTGTGATTTTTCACACAATAATCCTCTTAACTTATATGTTATGTGTCAAATGATAAAGTATTCCTATCGAAATGATTTTTGAGAATTTTCATGGAAAATACAACTTCGTTTCGGGGGATTTATTGGGGAATCACATGATAATATAGATGTGGTTATGGTCCTTCCCATGATGATGGTGACACAATAACATAATCTCCCATGACAAGGTGGGCATGTCTCTTGGGGGATTCACGGGGTCTCGAGAATCATATAATCACATCACAAAAAGGTCAACATACAACTCTATAAAATGAATCTTCCATCATTTGTTCACCTTTAGATTACTAAGGGACTTGGTGAAATCTAGGAATCTAGATACTGACAAGTTAGATGATCATATGAACATATCTAGACGCCTCTTCATGATCATGAGCTATTGTCTATACACCCAATAAGAACACGATTTTTTTATATGGATATCATGTTATCCTAATCATCTGATGTGCCAATAATAATCCATCAATGTTTCCTTCTAGAGTCAAGTGGTTTCATGCCATTATGGAGGATACATGATCAGCATGATTTTCATTCTTAGGATTCATTCTCACACCTTTTATTTGGAGAAAATAATTTCAATGCTTCATGAATTTCATCCATTATAGATTTTCATATGCTCATTTTGTGGGAATAAAAGTTACAATATTGGAATTCCACAACCAATGAAGGATAATTACATATAGATTAATATAATTGAGTGGAAATATGGATTAGTATTCACAAGTTACATTTTTGGCATGGAAAATCATAGGATAATACAAGCATCATAATGGGGGTACATAAAGATTTAGAAATGGGATTAATGAGAGTGAAAAGGGTCTCTCATCACGTAGAAATCATATGTATTGTAAGAGGGATGTGTAAAAACCTATCCTAACCTCAAAAATAGGAAATAAAAGGCATTATATATTGAATTTTCTCGAATAACTAGGAGAAGGAGGGGATCTGTTACTTTGAGAGATGAATTATGTTGGGAAAAAATACCTCAAGGTATCATTGAATCATTTTTAGGTGATTTTTTTGTTCAAAAAGTGGACATTTGTGTGGTGATTGTTGACAGAGAAAAACAATGACATAATTTTTTTTAAAAAATGGATTTAATGGTAGAATGTTGAGTTCAAGAGTTGTGGTCACTTATCTATGTTTGATTCAATAAGGTTGACAATGTAATGGATGATCTGTAGGCGGTACAAAATGAATAGATACAGGGTGGTGTAGGACCTACACGTCGGTACCTGGGAGGTTCGAGTAGGTATTGGTGAGGTTGCGCACGTGACGTACGCTCCGTGAAAGGACCTAAGCAATGGGGTCTAGGAGGATTGGAATTCTTCCTGGCATATGTTTTTCAATATCAGATCTTTAGAATATGGAAAAGGAAAAAGGATCACGCAAGTGACTTACAGGGGCCGAGACCTTTGCACCGAGACTTGCGCGCTTAGGGGAGAATTGCATGTCGCTGCATAGGATGACCAAATGTCTATAAATACTAGACCACCCCTCCTCATTTTGAATGTATATGAACAGTTAGAGAAATCAAAGCTAATGTCACACTGGTGTGGTGGTCGCTCAAGTGTTGTGTGGTTGCGCTAGTGGCTCTGCGCGCCCGTGTTCGAAGTTACACACCAGTTGGTTATTGCACGCAAATATTGGTTAGGGTGTAAAATGGGTTGATTCATGAAGGTTTGGAGTTGGAGAATATTGTTTCGTACAAGTTTTTGAAGAGACTTGAACGCCATTTGAGACTTGTGCACCGGGTCAGACATGCGTGCCAAATAAGGTTGATTTCTGGCAGTGATTCAGGGCTGCATGAAAGTTGGAAAATTAAACGATACCTTCGATGAATAAATAAATTCATCTATGGGTGAAAATTGGATTTCAAAAGAGCATCTACATACTACAGAGGATGCATTCATAAGTGATAATGAAGAGACATACAGGTCTATAAACAGTGAGTGGATTCCTTCCGGAGTAGTGAGCAATGGAAGAGGAAAAAGGTGATCCTATCCACCGGCAGTGAGACAGAGAGAGAGAAATACGGAGTGACCCTTGGGAAAGTAGTGAGATGACCCTAAACCGTGTAAATGTAGTGATCTGGGGACATAGTGACTGAGTCCGAACCTTGTAATCCACATCTAGTGAAGTTTAGTGGAATTAGGTATGACCGAAAACCTGTCGGTGTATGATCCTTGGATGTTGACCTTAGCGATGAACGAAGTAAAATTTTTTGTGTCATGTGCTCTCTTAAATTTATGTTTATATTGTGCAATAGGAATGAGAGAGTAGAGTGTTTTTCTTAACAGTGAATCAAGATCAGAATGCACATTAATTTTATATTAGTCATACCCTGATTCACCCCTCGTCTTCGGGTATTCAGCCTTATGGACATAACAACTGGTATCAGAGGAAACGTTGGTATTTATTGATCTTTAAATTGAGGTCACTAATCATAATGGGATCCCGATCTTTGATGGATGTAATTTTCAGATATTGATGAATCGTATGCAACACTATTTCTGATCTTTAGGAATCGATGCGTTTTCAGTAGCTATGCATGGTATCACAGCTGATATTACTAATGGTGCATTATCTGAAGCTGAGAATAGAGAGTTGGATGCTGAGGCCAGTGAAATCAATGCCTTAGGGTGATTCCTTTAGAATACCATATATACATATGTTATGTCATGAAAAATATCACATTCCATGTGGGAAATGATTTTGAATATATATGAAGGGGATACAATAGTCAGAGAGGAATAGCTACAAGTATTTTTGAACAAGTATGAATATATGGGAATAAACCTGAATGAATCTGTTGATGCATTTTTTGATAGGGCAAATGTTGTGGTTGAAGGAATGCGAGGTGTTGGTGAAATTATCGAAGACATGAAAATTGTGGTGCAAATCTTGAGAAAACATACAACTTCTTTCAATACGAAAGTATCTGTTTTGGAAGATAATGAACAGAAAGAGATGAAATTGGTTAACCTGCACATCACTCTTGTTGCATATGAAATGATAAATGATGATAACGACACTGTGGAAAAGGGTAAATCCCATGAGGTTTCATTTAAATCCAGGAAGAAGCACACCATTGAAGATATTATAGGAGGAAGAAGAGAAAGATGAGGATATGTAATTCCTTTCTTCTAATCTGCAAACAGGAAATGGAATGTTTAAAGGGTAACTTCCACTAGTATTCATTCAATGTGGAAAGGTTGGTAATATTATGGCAAGGTGTGCACAGAAGATTCAGGATAATTATAATGATGATGATGAAGTCGAAATTCCAAATAAGAAGTATTAAGAATTTTTTAAATGGAATAAATAATTCAAGAGAAATTACTTCAAGGAGAAGAATATTCTTTCTCAATAATTTGAAAGTTAATATGAGTATGAGGATGAATAGGATAAGTATATTGAAAACTGTTAAGATCGTTGGTAAAAATCCATGGTAGTAGTCGTCGGTAGTTCTCAGGAAAAAGAAGAAACTAACACTAGGAAGAATAAAAAGAAGAAGTTGATATAGAATCCGAATTGGAAGCAGAATTGAAGAGTTAGACATTTGGAGAGACCAAACTAAGAAATCCAATAAAGTGGTTCGTGATACCAAACACTATATGCAATAGTAGGATGAAGTTAAGTATGATCTATTAGAAGAAATTGAGAAATTGAAGTTATCCTCACCGGATAAGATAGAATCACATAGTGAGTATAAGATTAAGATTAAAGAACTAAAAAGGGATATCGATTCCTTGAATAGAAAATTTAATGATCACATATAGAATATCGAAGATCTTGAAGAATAAGTTATCGGTCTACGGAGAAAATTTAAAGGCTAGGAAAACCCTTGATTCCCAACACATTCTTGGGAATGCAGGCCATTACGAAGACTAAAATGATAAAAGAGGTGCTAAGTAGTTCAGTAGGAAAGAAGCAGCAATTGAGATCATACATCATGTCTGATTCAGAGCTTGATTTGATGTAGAAATCTATATCAATTGAAGTCAGACTGCAAGCACATGTCCTGAGATTGAAGGTTGATTTGGGAACAAAGCAGAATTATAATATTCATATATCCCAATCGGAAACTCGTAGTGCTAAAGTAACATGAAGGAATAAACCTTATATCAAGTGTTATTGTTGTGTAAATATGGTACATTCACACTATGTTTTGTCCATATCCCATAGATATTGAAGGGAACGAGAAAATAGGTGGCAGCCAAACAAAGAACCGTTTTCCATATCGTATTTCAAAGGATACTATTTTTGGTGTGGAGGATTTGGGCACATGGATAGTTACTGTACTTTGATAATACAAAGAAATGTGCCACATAAGAATCAAAATTATCTCAAGAAACAGATTAATAATATCAAAAGGTGAGTTAAAATGCAGAATATATTTGCAGTTTTGCAAGATGAAGCTAGTCCATCATACTATGAGAAAGAACAAAAGTATCAATTCATGCCGAGTGTGAAGGAAAAGGTTTGGACCAAGAAGAAGAAAAATGAGAAGACTGTGGCGGCATAAATTTCCCTTAAGTCATCAGATCATTCTTTTGTATGTATCCTCGATAGTGGTTTCACATCTCACATGATAGGTAATATGGATCTTGTAACAGGTATAGAATATGACAATGAAGGAGTTGTCAAATTTGGAAACGATGAAGGCCTGAAGCTTGTTGGATATTGAAAATCCATGTTTGGGGGAAAATAAATGAGACATGCTGATGTCTTGGTTGTAGAGGGTTTTAGTAATACCTTTCTTAGTGTTAGTCAACTATGTCACATTGGGAACTCTATTCGTTTTACCAAGAAGATGTCTGTTCTGAATGGAAAATATGGAGAAATTGTTCGACAGGGAAAAAGGAAAAAGGTAAATCTTTACCTTGTATGTGGGGATAATGATACTTGCCTTTTATCCTAGGATGAAGAATACATGTTGTGGCATACGTGTCTTGGTCATCTATTCCAACCATCCATGGAAGATTTGGTAAACTGTGATGCTGCTAGAGGCCATCCAAAACTATCATGTGATCACACTCATATGTGTGATGCTTTCCAAAATGTGAATATCATCAGAAATACATACATTCCAAAGTTACAGAAATCAACTAGAGTGCTTGAATTGTTGTATACTGATGTATGTGGACCTATCTCACCAAGAGCTATAAATTGGAAAAGGTACTATGTCTGTTTCATTGATGATTACAACAAAATGGCTAGGGTAGTTGTCATTACATAAGACAGAGGTGATCAGTTGCATAAATCAGTATAGGAGAGAATGAGAATGGATGCTTGGGCAGAAAATTATGATGTTTCATATTGATAACGGTACAGAATTCACAAACCGGAAAGTCGAAGACTATCTCGAGGAACATGGGATAATGCCTCAAGTCTCAACAGTGAGAACTCCCCAACAGAATGGAGTGGTTGAGAGGAGAAATAGGATGATAAAAAACATGGCCAGAATGATGCATATTGAAAAGGAACTACCAGATAAATTTTGGAAAAAAGCAGTTTTGACATCGGTCTATATTTCGAACAGGTCTATGTTGTGTCCGAAGGAAGGGAAGACTCCCTATGAAATGTGGTATAGAAAGAAGCCAACATTGAAATACATTCGAATCATTGGGAGTAAGTGTTTCATTCAAAAAAACGAAAATAAAAGGAAAATTGTGTCATGAGGAGATGAGGGGATATTCCTTGGATACTCAGGGGAAATCAAAGCATATTAATGCATCAAAAAAAGTCTGGGAAAAATTGTTGAGATCCATGATGTCAATATAGATGAAAATGAACAGAATACTCAATGACCTAGTGAACAGTTTCTGGATTAATTTGATGATGAGGTAAGAAACACATGGGGAGTAGAAGTGGCAGAGGATGACTCAGAAGAAGATACTGATTATGAACAAGAAATTGTCATGTCTGTGACTACAAGGTAGCCAAATAGTCTTGATGAAATTCATATGAAAAATATCATTGGTTATCAGACAAATCCAGTTCAGACTCAAAGAATAAAATCATTACAACAAACATCATTTTTATCTCAGGTGGAGCCGGAATGTTTTTCCGATGCAGCTGAAGAAGAAAACTGGGTTCAGGCTATGAATGAAGAGCTTGATCAGATTGAGAAGAACAAGACATGAGAGATTGTTTTGAGGCCAGCATATAAGAATGTCATCAGGACTAAATGGGTCTATCACAACAAGATGAGTGATGATGGAACATTGATTGGGAACAAATCATGACTAGTGTGCAAGGTATACTCCGAGATAGAGGGATTATATGTTGATGAGATATTTACACCAGTTTATAGGCTTGAGACAATTAGATTATTTTTGGAAATAGCACTACAAAGAAATTTCAAAGTGTCCTGATGGATGTTAAATCTGCATTCTTGAATGGAGTTTTGGAAGAGGATGTGTATGTGGAGCATCCCAATGGTTTTCTAATTCATGAGGATCAGAACAATGTTTGTAGGATGAAGAAGGCATTGTATGTGCTAAAACAAGCACCAAGGGCATGGTACGTAATGCTTGATCAGTACTTCAAGAAGCTTGGATTCCAGTTTGGGGGAGTTGATTACAATCTCTATTTCCGCAAAGATAGTAATAAAAGGATGATGGTGTTGTCTTATGTTGATGACATAATATTTGGTGGATCATATGAAGATCAATGCAGACTGTTTCCCGAATTCATGAAAAATGAGTTTTAAATTTCAATGTTTGGAGAGGTAACATTTTTTCTTGGTCTACAGGTGAAACAAAGAAGGAATGGAACATTCATTTCACAATGAAAATCTTCCAAGGAGGTTTCACGAAGGTTTGTAATGAAGAATTCCATGGAGATAAAGACTCTAGTCGATACCCGGATGAAATTATCAAAATATGAGGATGGAAAGGTAGTTACTATCACTGAATATAGGGATATTATCGACAGTTTACTGTACCTCACAATAACAAGACCTGAAATTGTATTCGCCACATGCAAAGTAGTGAGATATTAAATAATTCCCGAGTAAAGCCACATGCTTACAGTGTAAAGAATACTTCAGTATATCAAAGGCACCAAGGATTTCATTCTGTTGTATAATGAAAAATTCCAATTAGGGTTATTGGGTTACACAGATAAAGATTCGTCTGGATCAGCAGATGACATAAAATCAATGTCAGGAGGTTCATTCTATCTGGGTTTATTGTGTATTTATTGGCTAAGAATGAAGCAAGACTGAATTTCATTGAGAACTACAAAGGATTAGTATATTGCGGCGACTCAATCATGCACACAGTTATTGTAGATGAAGAAACTTCTAGAAGACATGGGAGGTGAATTGAAGACTCAGATCAAATTCCAGTTTGACATCTCAAGTGCTATCAATATGTGAAAAAATCACATCCATCATTCAGTGGAAAATCACAATGAGATAAAGTATCATTTTATCAAGGATAAGGTTGATCAGGGAATCATGAAGTTGGATTATGTGCCTACAGATCTATAGGTTGTAGATATTCTGACAAAGGCCTTACCCAAGGCATATTTAGAGAGACATCGACTGGCTCTGGGAGTTCAGTCGACTTCCCTAACATAAAATATTGTGGATGTGGATCTACCCCCCTCTCCAAGAGGTATGATGTGTTTTTCCCTAATGTGATGATATGTTTTCTCTACTCTATTACAGACCGAAAAGGAGTGGCCTATGGGTTCTTTGACAAAGGGGGATAAAATAGTGATTGTTCAAGGGGAGACAGTGTGGAAATCTGATAAATCAGGTATAATACGGGGAGAAGCTGATAGGTGGAGTAATGAGATAGGGGGAGAGAAATGTGAAAGTGGGAGCATATTATATCTGACGATTCTAGAAGTTATCAGTCAAAGAATAGTTATCATGACAGATGAGGATCATTATAAAACCAGGAGGGTGGTGTTGGAATGTAATAAGAATATTCCATCAAATTGGTATCAGTTTGGTGTCAATAGAATTTGTCAGAGATGAAGTGATTCAATGATTAACTTTTCATTTATTCTTGTTTCTCAGGCTGATCATTTCTAATGTGGGCTTAGAGTATATGCTGAGTATATCATTTATCACAATCAGAATCGCAAAAGGGAAATTCTGGATGAAGAATTAATTATGTATCTTTTTATGGAAGATTTTGTCAACAATCCCAAATGGGGATATTGTTAGGAAAAAATACCACATGGAATCATTGAAAATATTTTTTAGGTGATTGTGTTTGTTTACAAAGAGGGAAACTATGTGGTTATTGTTGACAAAGAAAAGAAATGACATACAAATTTGTTGGAAAAGGGGATTTGATTGAAAAATGTCGAGTTCAAGAGTTTTGGTCAATGATCCAGGTTTGATTCAAGAACATCAAAAATGGAATTGATGATCTGGAGGAGGTACAAAAATAACAGATATAAGGTGGCACCATTTTCCAGTGTTTGTGAAATTTTTGGTCCTGGAAATCCACAAACGAAGAAAACATATTTTCGGGGAAGGGACTTGTGCCCCATGTACTTGAAGAGAGGAAACTTACGTGAATAGTGTTTTTCAAGATCAGAAGGTCAAAATAGGGCAACAGAAAGAGGGTCGTGTAGGTATTGGTGAGGTAGCGCAGGTGACTTGTGCACCGTGAAAGGACCTGGGTGCCAGTTCCTATGAGGATTGGAAATCTGTGCGGGATATGTTTTTCAAGATCAGATCTTCAGAATATGGAAAGGGAATGTGGGTTATGCAGGTGACTTTCGGGGGAAGAGACCTTCGTGCCGAGACTTGCGCACCGAGGGGAGATGTGCACGTCGTCTCTTAGGTTGACCAAATGCCTATAAATACTGGGCCACCATTCCTTATTTTGAATGTAGTTCAACACATAGAAAAATCAGATCTCTTGTCGTACTCGTGTGGTGGTCACGCAAGTGGTGTGTGGTCGCGTTGGTGGACTTGCGCGCCAATGATTGAATTTGTACACCGGTTGGTTGTTTCACGCCAATATTGGTTTTGGAGAAAAAGGGGTTGAGTCACGCATGTTTGGAGTTGAAGAAGATTGTGCCGCACAAGTGTTTGAGGTGACATGCGCACCAGTTGTGACCTACGCGCCGATACTTGCGCTCCGTGTTAGACCGTGGCACCATGTGAGGTTGATTTCCGTCAGTGATTTAGGGATGCGTAGAAGCTGGAAGATTTCCTGAGACCTTTGGTGGTAAAAGAAATCCATCTACTTGTGAAATTTGGACTTCAACAGAGCATCTACATACAAAAGACGACGCATTCATTAGAGATAATGAAGAGACCTACAGTTCTATAAATAGTGAGTGGATCCTTTCCAGAGCAGTGAGTAGTGGAATAGAAATAACGTGATCATCTCCAATGGAAGTGATCCAGAGAGAGAGAAATAGGGAGTGACCCTTGTTAAAGCCGTGATCTGACCCTAAACCATGAAAATGCATTGATCATGGGACATAGTGACTATGCCCGAACCATGTGATCCACAGCTAGTGAAGTTTAGTCAAATTTGGTATGACCGAAAACCCGTCGATGTATGCTCTTTGGACGTAGCCCTTAGCGGTGAACCAAGTAAAAATTGTTGTGTCATGTGCTTTATTTAATTTTTGTTTATATTATGGAATAGGGAAGAGAGACAAGAGTGTTTTTCATAACAGTGAAACATGATCAGAATGAGATTTAATTTTAAATTATTCATACCCTGATTCACCCCCCCTCTCGTGGTATTCATCCTTGTGCACCCAAAAAATTATGAAATCTTGTGATGATCATTTAATGATCATGGTATCACATTGGGAGGTCTCTGGAGAGGAATTCAAAGAGTAAAATATTTCTAAAATGGTTTTGATTTATGATTAATGATAGTTTGAGATGTTTTTGTTAAAAAATAGTTGGTTTCCTTACCAATTTTATAACATAGTTTCAAGACTCTATCTGATAAATTAATCCAAATTGTAATCCATCCCATGGTTCATCTAATTCTTTCTACCAAAGTGGAGTGGGCGTAATCACATTATTTTTCTATAAACTTATTTCATTAAAATAATACCCTTACTGGTGTGGATGTAATTCATGGTTATAATGATTTCATTTTGAAAACATAAATTATTTTATATTATTTTGAGGATTAATTAAGGATTTATAAAATTAATCATATAACATAAAAAGAAAAATATTTTAAAGGGTAATCATATTTTTGGTCATTGAAATTATTTATATAATTTATTTCATCACTTGTGGTAATTTAATGTTTTATAATACATACCATACTTATTTATTGTATTTAATTTTTAACAAAAAATTTTACTATCATATAAAATATATAAAATTTCATCATTGGATTATTTTGATGTTCATAATTCAATATTTTTAATTTTTTTATGAGAATTAGTCTTTAAATGTTAACATGTAACATTTTAATTAAAAAAATAAAAATTTAGTAAAAAAATTCATTTATATAATGATAATAGTTTTTTAACCACATTAAATTTACCTTTCACTTCAAAAAATTATATTATAATTTATATTTAAATAAAACTTATTTATTAAGAATACCATATCAATATAAAATTTATTTCTTAAATTCATAAATTCATTAAAAAAATTATTTTATTGAAGCTTTATATTTCCCAAAAATAAAATTTATGTCTCATTATATTGAACTATATTTATTACCAATACCTTTATTTAATAATTTATAAATTAATAATCAAAAGTATAATCATAATATTTATTTTATTAAAAACAAAAATATAAAAATTCTAACAGTTAGGGTTTAGATACATAACTTTGTATTGTACTAGTATATGCACTAAGGGTATGCTGTGAAAAAGTGATACATTTTTAGGTTGGATTGACTAATATGGTTTCACTGATTATTTCAAAAATAATTATGTTCTACAATAATATACCAAAAAAATTTAGAAGAACAACATTCTATTTGATTTCATATATGACACGTAAAACCGAGCATAAATGAACCACTAAATATATTATCTAAAAAAGAATATTATTACATTTCAATTAAATTAGAGTTAATTTATTGTATTAATAAATTTATAATATCTATATAAATTTCCTAATCAATATAAATGAATTGATAAATTCTTATTAAATAATAAAAAAACTATTAATATAGTATATTTATTATTTCTAAAATATGTTTTCTTCAAAAATGATTTTTATTAATAATTTTCAAAAAAAAATTAATTAAATTATTTTACATTTACAAATTTTTTTTAAAAAATAAGACATTTTTTATTTCATTATATCAATTTTTTCAGAGGATATAATTTTTAGTTTTTTTTACATATTGGTATTTCAGTGAATAGTAAAAATTTACTTTTTTGTAAAATTGTAATTTATTTTAATTAAATAAGAAAAAATAATGTTTAATTATTTGTAATTTGTTATTAATTTAAAATATTACAGATTATATTACAAATATTTTTTATTTTCGTTTTAATTATAAATTTTCATGAATTTTTATGAACATATTTTTATACTTAAAATGTGTTTTTTCTAAATACATAATTTAAGTGCATATGGGTTTTTAAATTATAATTAATTAAAATAACACAAAATTATTTTTTATTTAAATTAAATTTAAATATTATATATTGATGAAGCTCAAAATTTCATATATTTCATATAGTAAATATTTATTTATAATCCCAATATATGTCACGACCCCCTCCCAGCAAAGATGCCCCTCCTGAGCTGGCAATGGTGAAAGGGAGATAATGACCACCATGTCCCGCCTCCAATAGGCCCCGGGGTGGCGACTAGCACCATGGGTATGAGTTTTCACAAATATGGGAGGAATTACTCTTTTAATTATTTAATATTAGGAAATATGACAAGTCAACCACCAAAAAGAAAAAGAACAAGTGTATAGAAATAAACCCAAACCATTCCCACATGCATGTTTAAATAGTTCTGAAACAATGTACATGTACAATAATTCTCAAAAGAACAATACCAAAAGAAACAAGTACATAAAACTGCAATAACTCTAACAGTCCTGACTAGTAGGGTCCCGCACGGCCTTGGTTGTCCTCCTTGAAACCAGAAAGTAAACGTAGGGTGAACATACAATTATACTCAGTAGGGAATCCTAAAGCTCTCATGCACAATAGGGGAGAAATCCTAATATCCCATGAGAAAAATAGAAGAAATATATTATGGAATTCTATCCACCCATCCTCACCAGCCACACTCACCAAAACACAATCAGAACAGGTAGTAGTATATAAGAACAAGAGTATTGGGTACCCCGCACCATTTTCCCACACTAGCTAGCTACTCTTCCTAATGGCGAACGTCCTAACGCTACCACACTCTTCCCGCCCGCACACACCTGGTCCTCACAAACACGTATCCCACTCGCACACACCAAGGCCTCACAACCACGTATCCCGCCCGCACACACCTGGGCCTCACAACCACGTATCCCGCCCGCACACACGTGGGCCTCATCCCGAAGATTCTTGGTAAATTAGTAAAACCTGCCTGAAGAGACTTGGGATAAACCACCCAAATATAAACCTACCCAACAGTCATCGGTGTATGGTCGCCTCAATCCATCACAACATAGGGATGAAGGAGCGGGAATAAGCTAGTTACTAAGTGGAAAACACCCTCTCCCATGAAATGGGATTGTTTGACACTAAGTGATCATCATGGGTGGGGTGCGATAAAAACACAAAGATACAGATATATATATATATATATATATAAAAACACTCAGCCCATCCTATGGATTATAACAGAAAACTGATCACATGCCTCGACACTACTACTACGAATCATGCATACAACAAACAACCCAAACCCCATTTAGGTTTTCATGTTACAACAGAATCAGTTTATTAGTTCCTTAACTACTAGGAAACTATTCACAACTAACCACATTGATCATTCGTAAAACATATCCCTACAATCCACAAATCAATATAGGAAAACACAAGCAACATAACCAAGAATTTCTTATTAACCAATCAACCCCATTAACTATTATTCCCATTCCACTATCATACCCCACCATTCATTAACTTTTCCACTTTTATTTATTAATCACAACCCATAGTTCGTTCACATTCAATCCCATCCCTATAGCCCCACTACGAACCCCCATAACCAAAACCACACCATACATCATCATCCCATGATACCGTTCACCGTATCCCTGCTGCTAACTTGATCCACAACAACCCAAAAAAACACCCCCTTCACAATAATTAACCCCAAAAGCACCCACATGTTTATTATTCCAATTTATTTCAACCGGGGTGATCACACAAGCGTTACAAATTTTCATTTAATCATAAAACATTACATGATTAACCAATTTCCATATTCCATGAAGTTTCCATCCATAAACGTTCTAGAAAGATAGGGAAGCATTTAATTGTGCAAGGAAAGGCCCCCAACGACCGTGATTTTTAGTAGGCATAAGCCTATTAGATTGTCAAAATAATTTCACAGGATAAAATTAAAAATGTAACTACATTCAAAACTTCCCATACCTATTATATAAGAAAGTTATTATCTTTATTAAATCGGTTCAAATTTGTTTCAAGTAAACAAGAGGATACACACCCCGCATGATGCACAAATTAGAGAGATGAAGGTAAGATCCCTACCTCAACAGGTTCTAATCACAACGCTCCCCCATATCAACATTAGGAAATGTCTGTCAGCGTCCGTCGCTTCTGGAAAAACTCGAAAAAAACTCCATGGGTGGAAACTAGATTGTAAATGAAAACAGATCCATGCTCAGAAGTTCTGCCTCGTCGTTACGATCCTGTGGCCGCTGACAGATCGGAAATCCAATCTCAGACGAAGAAGTTATGGAAGAAAATGGAGCCCCAAGTCTCTTGGGAGAGCTCTGCTCAGAGAAAGGGGAGGAGAGGGGTGTGTTGAAAAGGAGGAGGGGACCCCTCCTTTTATAGGCGTGAAAAACAGAAGTACATGGCATGTAATTTATGGTCCAAGGCGTGTACTTTGCCATTTCACGCGGCCACCACGCAGCTTCCAACACGGCCTTCAACACGACATGCGACCGTTGACTGGTCAACACAAGATTTGAAGGTAATGCGTACGCGAGGAGGGACTACATGGTGTGTAGTAATGGGTACACATCGTGTACCCATTTATTTCACATGGAGAGGATAAATCCATCAACACGGGGTATACCCGGTGAGGGGGTACACGACATGTACTCACACTACACGACGTGTACTTACAAAATTCTTGAAAAGTGTGGGAAAAGTCCATTTTACCCTCTAGAACACTTCATGACCCTTTTTTGACAATGGAATGGGCCAGAGTGGTCCATGACATTACATCAGATACCTCTTAAAATATTCTCGTCCCTGATAATTCTAATGCCAACCCAGTGGAACCCAACAAGATACCTCTTAGGGCCCTTGTTATAATAGGAACCCAACCATCAACCCTAATTTTAGGTGTTAGGAATTCCTTCTCCTATGTCAAGATATTATCCTCTTTGGGCGGCACTGACTCTCCTGTGTGGGTTTAATCACATCCTCATTAATGCGTATCGATTATGAATCAGGTCTTCCAACTTCCATACTTTAGGATTTTCCAACTCGTTCTGCCCCCAACACCGCACAACCCACACAATGCCGGAACACGTGGTTTGGGGAAATTCATTCTCCTATGTCGATATATTATCTGCTTTAGGCAGCACTCTCTCACCCTCACGGGTCCAATCGCATCCGCATTAATGCGTCTCGATTAAGGATCAGGTTTTCCCTTTTTCCCACACATCCAGACATGGTACACACTTCCATAGAACGAGGAAACAAAAACGGTCTCATAACCGACAAGCCATGCATTCCATATAACAAAGGTACAGAGTACAAAAACAAAGATCAGAAGAACAAGGAAAAACAAAAGTCAAAATAACTTCGGGTACTGAGCGTGATTCTGGGTCTCCTGCTCCCAAGTGCTCTCCTCGAGGCCGCCATGCCTCCACAACACACGAACCAAGGGAATGGTTCGTCCATGGAGCACATTCTCTTTACGATCTTCTATTCTGACTGGTTATTCCTCGAAGGTCCTGTCGTCTCCCATTTCTAACTCTCCCCAATCGATAACATGAGAGTCACCGTGTATGTACTGAGGAAGTTGGGAGAGATGGATGACGACATGAACATTCTCCAACTGAGGTGGCAGGGCCAGCTGATATGAAACCTCTCCGACTCGCCTCAACACCAAAAAAGGTCTGATGAACCTAGGTGAAAGCATGCTCCCTTTCCCAAACCTCCTATTCCCATGTCGATGGGAAACCTTCAAGAACACAAGATCTCCCACCTCAAACTCCAAGGGCATCCTCCGATGATCATCATAAGACTTCTGTCGGTCCTGAGCCACTTTCATCCTCTCACGTACAAGATGGACTTTCACTGTGGTGCTCTGCACTACCTCTGGCCCAAGAGCACCTGTCTCACCAACCTCTGCCCATCAAATGGGTGAACGACATGTTCATCCATACAAAGCCTCAAACGGTGCCATGAAAATAGTATAGTGGAAGCTGTTGTAGTAGGAAAACTCCACTAAAGGCTAGTGGTGTACCCATGATCCTCCGAAATCTAGAATGCATGCTCGTAGTATGTCCTCCAACATTTTCATAGTTCGCTCAGTCCGCCCTTCGGTCTGGGGGTGGAAAGCACTGCCAAGGCATTGCTGGGTGCTAAAATCTTGTTGTAACCCCCTCCAGACTTGTGAGGTAAACCGAGTATCCCGGTCTGAAATATAGTCATCAAAACAGCATGCAAACACACCACCTCATCTACGTACCTCTGTGCTAAGGTACTCACCGGGCCCAACTCCTTAATTGCTAAGAAGTGAGTTGATTTCATCATAAGATCTACCACTACCCAGATAGCAATATAACATCCCTGAGCTCTGGGTATTCATGTGATGAAGTCTATCGATATGTCATCCCACTTCCACTTGGGGACATATAAAGGATGCAACAAACCACTGGGAACATGGTGTTCAGCCTTTACTTGCTGACACAATAGGCATTTAGCCACAAAATCTGCCACTGCCCGTTTCACCCCGAGCCACCAAAACTATTTCCTCATGACTCAGTACATTTTTGAAACTCCGGGATGTACTCCCAAGGATGATATATGGAACTCACAGAGAACTTCCTCACGCATCGCCTCCGGAACAAACAAACATCCATGGAAAATCATATGATGTCGGCTGTCCTCTGACCATCCTTCTGTTGCGTTTCACTAATCTACACGATCCCTCATCATATCTGCCACAGATTCCCCCCACTGAGACTCTTCAACCTGTTGCGACAAGGAGGAAAACACCTTCATCTGAAAAAAATAGCCTCTAACACCCTCTACCATTGCATCCAAGTGCAAGGCAGCGAACTCTCCTATCACATTCCAAGCATTTTTGGATTCCCGAACTACTTCCCCATGTGACTTCCTTCTCAGGGCATCAGCCACAACGTTGCCCTTACCAACAATGTAAGATATCTCGAAGTCATATTCTTGGAGAAACTCAACCCATCTCCGCGACCTCAAGTTCATGTCACTATGGGAGAAGATATAACGTAAGATCTTGTGATCTGAGACGACCACAAAGCGCTGCCCAAAGAGGTAATGTCGCCACAACTTCAATGCGAACAGTACTGCTGCATGCTCCAAGTCATGGGTGGCATAGTTATGCTCATGAGGCTTCAACTACCTAGACCCATAGTAGATCACTCCCTTTTTGTGCATCGGTACACACCCCAAACCAAGGCCAAAAGAACCATAAGACACCTCATTCAACAACACTTACTCTAGAAACTGGAGTACGAGAGCACTGAACAACTTCTCCTTCAGGTAGTCGAAAGCATTCTGGCACTACATGCTCCATAAAAAGACCTTTTTCTTCCTAGTAAAAGTTTTCAATGGAGCAGCAACTCGAGAGAAGTCCGAAACGAACCTCCGATAGAAACCTACTAACATTATGATAGTACAAACTTCTACCATGCTCTTGGGTGCTGCCCAAGAAACAACTACCTCCACCTTCGACGGGTCTACTGACACTCCATGTTGAGACACCACGTGCCCAAGGAAGTGCACTTCTTGTGTCAAGAACTTACACATCGAAAATATACCATAAATTTGGTGGTGTAGAAGGACATCCAAGACTGCCCTAAGATGCTCAACGTACTCCTCCTATATTCTTGAGTAGATCAGGATGTCATCAATAAATAAAACGATGAACCGGTCCGGAAAATCTATGAAGACAAAGATCATAAGTCCCATGAACACAGCAGGTGCATTCTTAAATCGAAACAGCATCACTACAAACTCGACGTTCCCATACCTGCACCTGAAAGCTGTATTCGAGATGTCACTGTCCTTCACCCTCACCTGATGATATCCCGGTCATAGATCAATCTTAGAAAACAAACATGCTCCCCGCAGCTGGTCGAAGAGATCATATATCCTTGGAAGGTGGTAACGGTTCTTGACCATTACCTAGATAAACCTTCGGTAGTATATGCATAGCTAGAGACCACCATCTGCCTCCTTTATGAAAAAAACTGGGGCACCCCACAGTGACATGGTGGGTCGAACAAAACACTTCTCCATCAAATTTTCAATCTGAATTCGCAACTCCCCCAACTCCGAAGGTTCCGTCAGATAAGGGACCATCAAAACTTGCTGGGCACTAGGCTGTAAGTCTATCTCGAACTCAACATCACGTCAGGGGGTAGAGTCACAAACTCCTTGGGAAAAACATGGAGGAACTCCCCAAAAACCTCTGGGAAATCCATCATCTCTTCATTAGCTGGAACCACTGATAACCCACCTAACAAATAAAGGAGAGGCTCCACACGCCTGCTTCCCACCTGATAGCTCAGGTCGCCAAAAAAAGCTACACACTTCCCGTCAACGTCGGCGAACATGACTCTTCTCAAGAAGCAGTCGATATCGTCACTAACCGAAAAAAACCAGTCGTTTCCTAGGATGACATTGTATGGCTGCATCTTTAATAGAAGAAGGTCCCCACTAGATCTATGTCGTCCAAACGTCAGCCCACATCACCGGAAAACACAAGATACGCTAGTATATCCCCCAAATGGTGTACTCAGCACCAGTGGTATGGAAAGACTCTCCACGTCTAGTCCCAAAGCATGGGCTAGACCAGGTTCAACATAAAAGTTGGATTCTCCTGAATCAAACAAAGAAGAAACGAGAGTGCTGAACAAACAAATCGTACCTCGCACCACCTATGGTCCTGATGGAGCTGCCAACTCTGCTGCGTGAAACTGTCCACGCCCAGCTCCTATGCCCCTCTGATGTCATCCACCTCCCCGACCACTCCATGGTCAAGGTCCCTGAGGAGCACCCTGAGGTTGGCCACCTCCTGCAAAGTCTGCCCTCGGAGGAGCATAGTCCTGCTGATGCCGGAAAGCATCGCTGGAAACTGGTGCTGCTGAGGTGGGCGTTGAACCTGCCGACCTCCACCGTACTGAGCTCGTGTCGGGCACCGACTCTAAATGTTCTCTAAACCTCCACAAGAGAAACACTTTGCTCATGGGATCATGTAAAAGGGACGAGGACCAGAAGATATGAATTGGAACTGCTGGGGCCTTCTCCCCACTGGCCTAACCCTGGAAGGTCCCGTCGTAGGAGACGTACTGCTGACTGCCTTCCCCTTTAACGAACCTGGGTGAAACCCCACATGTGGTGCACCTCCAAGTGAGTGCATCCTCTCTACAACCTCTTCATTCTTCTGTACTTCCATGTATGTCATAAGGGTGAAGGGGGTGAAAACATTATGGAGCGAAGGACGAAGCACCTCCTCCAAACCTCTCACCCAAGACTCCTCATCTGGAAAGAGATCTGGAGAAAAGAGTAGGATATCAATGAACATAATCCCCAACTCTCGTACAGACGTACTCCCCTACTGGAGGGAGAGTAACTCCTACTGCTTCTCCTCATTGATCATGGAAGAATGAAATTACTCTAGGAATTCCTTCTAAAAGTCAGCCCATGGAACCTCTGATTCTATCCTCTCTCCGAGGTGGAGCGTCCACCACTGTTGCGCCGCACCTCCCAGCTAACTGACTGATAGGGGAACCCAGTACTCTCTCGGAGCATAGATCAAGGTAAATGAGAACCCCATCTCCTCAAGCCACCCCTCTGTCTCTATATCAGAATTAATACCCTCGTACATCTTGAGGGTTTGCCACTGGAAAGAACGGAGAGTATTCTGCCACTGGCTATCTTCTTTCTCTCGGTCAATCCTCAACTGATCGACCGCCTGAATTTGCTGGGCCTCGGTCGTCTGAGTCACCTGGGGACGACGTCCAGGTTCCATAGTTGTACGGTAAACAAGGATATCTTAAGCCCAAGTAGTAAGGAAAATTTATAAAGGTTTTATTTTATCACATTATTTCAATTTGTTTCCCAGAACGCCCAAATCACGTAAAACAAAATCACGATGATTCATGTACCTTCCCTAGGGGTTTCTACCCTGCAATCAATGTGGTCTCACTTGGTCATTCGGTAGGTTCAGAGTCCTTTCATCAGATCATGGGGGGGCCCTAAAATCATGTGTCCTAGCTGGTCTTCTCTGGCCTATGCCACACGCTAAGATTAGCCAACAATGTTACCTTACTATCCCATGCAATCCTCACTGTGCCTAACTCCAGACTCCATCCTATCTCTCAACCATCACCTCTGATACCATTCTGTCATGACCCCCTCCCACCAATGTTGCCCCTCCTGAGCTACCAATGGTGAAAGGGAGATAATGACCCCCAAGTCCTACCTACAGTATGCCCCGGGTGGCGACTAGTACCAAGGGTATGTGTTTTCACAAATATGGGATGCATTAGCCTTTTTATTATTTAATATCAGGAAATATGAAAAGTCAACCACCAAAAAGAAAAAGAACAAGTGTATAGAAATAAACCCAAACCAATACCACATGCATGATTAAATAATTCTAAAACAAGGTACAATTAAAAGAAATCTCAAAAGTACAATACCAAAAGAAACAAGTATAGAAAACTGTAGCCACTCCAACTATCCCGACTAGTAGGGTCCCGCACGGCCCTTGTAGTCCTCCTGGAAACCTAAAAGAAAACGTAGGGTGAGCATACAAGTACACTAAGTAGGGAATCCTAAATCTCTCGTGCACAAGTGGGGAGACATCCTAATGTCTCATGAGAACAACAGAAGAAACCTAGCATGGAATTCTATCCACCCAACCTCACCATCCATACTAACAAACACACAATCACAACAGGTAGTAGTTTATATGAACAAGAGTATTGGGTACCCCGCACCATTTCCGCCCACTAGCTAGCTACTCTTCCTAACGGCGAACGTCCGGACGCTACCACACTCTTCCTGCCCGCACACAACTTGGCCTCACAACCACGTATCTCACCCGCACACACATGGGCCTCACAACCACGTATCCCTCCCGCACACACTTGGGCCTCACAACCATGTATCTCGCCCGCACACACCTGGGCCTCATCCTGAAGGTTCTTGGGAAAATAGTAAAACCTTCCTGATGAGTCTTGGGCTAAACCACCCCAATCAAAACCTACCCGAAGAGTCTTGGGTGTAAGGGTGCCTAATGCCATCACAATCTAGGGAAGAAAGAGCAGGAAATAGCTAGTAACTAAGGGTAAAACACCCTATCCCATGAAATGGGAGTGTTCAGCACTAAGTGCTCAACAAGGATGGGGTGTGATAAAAACACAAAGACACAGATATATATATGCCAAACACTCAGCCCAACCTATGGCTTCTAACAGAAAACTGAGCATGTTCCTCGGCACTGCTACTAAGATGCATGCATTCAATAAACAACCCCAACCCCATTTTGGTTTTCATGTTTCAACAGAATTAGATTATTAGTTCCTTAACTAATGGGAAACTATCCACAAATAAGCACATCTATCATTCGTAAAACATATCCATTTGATCCATAAATAATGTTAGGAAAACACATGAAAAACAACCAAGTCCTTCTTATTAACCAACCAAACCCATTAACTATTATTCCCATTCCACTATCATGGCCCACCATTCATTAACTTTTCCACTTTTATTTAATAATCGCAACCCATAGTTAGTTCATATTCAAAACCATCCCTACAGCCCCACTTACAACCACCATAACCACAACCACACCATACTTCATCATCCCTTGATTCCATTCATCACAACCCTGCTTCCCACTCGATCCACAGAAACCCACAAAACACCCCCCCCCCTTCACATAAATTAACCCCAGCAACAACCACATGTTTATTATTAAAATTTACATCAACCAGGGTGATCACACAAGGGTTCCAGATTTTCATTTAATAAGCTAACTTTACGTGGTTAACCAATTTCCACATTCCATGAATTTTCCAACCATAAACGGTCTAGAAAGATAGGGAATAATTTAATTTTGAAATCAAAGGCCCCCAACAACAGTGATATTTACTATTTATAAGCCTATTTGATTATTAACATAATATCACAAGATATAAATAAAAAGGTAACTGCATTCACAAATTCCCATCCCCGTTATATAAGAAAGTTATTATCATTATTAAACCGGCTCAAATGTGTTTCACGTAATCAAGAGTACACCCACCCCGCATGATGCACAAATTATAGAGACGAAGGTAAGATCCCTACCCCATTAGGTTATGATCACAACGCTCCCCCGTATTAACATTAGGAAACGTCCGTTGACATCCGTCGCTTCTGGAAAACCCCTGAAAAACCACCTTTGGTTGAAGATGTGAAGGAAAGGACAACAGATCCAAGCTCAGGAATTCCGCCTCGTCGTTACGATCCCATGGCCGCTGATGGATCATAAATCGGATCTTGGATAAAGAAGTTATGGAAGAAAAAGGAGCCTTCGAGTCTCTTGGGAGAGCTCTGATCAGAGGAAAGGGGGGAAGAGGGGTGTGTTGAAAAGGAGGAGGGGACCCCTCCTTTTTTAGACATGAAAAAAAGTACACAGCATGTACTTTAGGGTACATGGAATGTACTTGGCCATTTCACCCGACCACTACGCAGATTCCAACACGGCCTTCAACGCGGCACACGGCCATTGACTGGACAACACACAATTTGAAGGTAACACGTACGCGAGGAGGGACTACACAGCGTTTAGTATTGGGTACACGGTGTGTACCCATTTATTTCACATGGAAAGGACACTACCTTCAACATGGGGTATACACAGCGAGGGGGTACACAACGTGTACTCACACTACACGACGTGTACTTACAAAATATTGAAAAGTGTGGGAAAAGTCCATTTTACCCTCCAGAACAATTCATAACCCTCTTTTTGACAAAGTAATGGGCTGGAGAGGTCCATTCCATTACACTATAGTGTTATTGGATGGGTAATTGTAACTTTTTTAGGTTTTAAGGTAATTTTGAGCCTAAATGTGAAAAACTTCTAATACGGTATTTTCGACAGATTTTTACATTATGTGTATTTTAGTCATTTAATGTAAAATAATTGTCCAAATTTTGTGATTAAAATTTAATTAGAATGATGATTTTATTTCATCCATTTTTTTTCTAGAGGAGGAGCTGATTCATCCATCTAAAGGGCCTAACAATTCAATGAAGTTAGACATTTTTCTGGGAGGACATTATGGACCCCACAACATTAACAGAACCCAAAGTCATCCTAAAAATATCAAATGAGGTGTTTCCACCTGTTATATAATGAGGAAAACTAGGACTGACATGAATTTTTTTTAGGGAGTTTTAAAGTCATTAAGGTGGCCATTAATTGACTTACATTGGGGGGAAACATCCTGGATGCTTCGTTCAGAAACAGAAACCTTGAATGAAAAATTATTAACATCTTCATCCGGTTTCCAAATTATCTGAAATTTTGAGGAGAGACGTCCAAGATATTTATGAGAAACATTCATCAAGGGTGTAATCTGTGATGAGGTCATTAATTGTGTCTACAATGCTTAGACTTTTAGAGGATAGAAATCTGCCTATAAAAGGAGGAGAGCTCCTCCTCCTCAAAGTATCCCATTCCACATTCCATTACTTCAAAGAACCAAGGATAATATCTCCACAGAGGGAAGTAGGCCATAAATATTACCCATTTCATTTTTATTTATTTATTTATTTTCATTATTTTTGATTTATTTTTCATTTATAATTGTGTCCAACCATCCACCCTATTATCTTCTTATCATCATACCATCATGACCTATAATACTCAATATCATTAGAAACTAAAAAGATGAATATCCCGAGGTATTAATCAGGTTCTTGAACCTGTGACCATGTTTTTAATATTTTTTGAGTTAATTATATGGATAATTTATAGTGGGTGTAATCCTCACTATGGTTGTCTAATGATTAACTTCTTAATCTACAACCATTTTCCCTCGATTGAGTAGGTGGATGGAGGTTGTGATTGGCGATCACTAAGTATATTTTTCATTCATAACCGGTGTAGAATAAGGTTTGCACACATATGTTGGTGTGTGTACACTAATAATATTTGAAGCTAGCCAACGATGGTGCTCCCTGAATGTTCTCTCGGGAGACCTTCCTTTTTTCTCTAATTACATTTTGTATAGCATTTCATGGTAATTTAGAATTAAATTTTAGTTTCTTTTTATATATTAATTTTAATAATTTTATTAAAATATATTTATTTCATAAAATTTAAAACAAAAAAAAATTAGATTAGTTGAACTTGAATAATTGATTGAACTGACTTCAATGCTCCTCATGTGAGATGTCTGTCGTCAGCCACTATGCTACATTAGGAAAATAAAATTTCTTTTACCATGCCCCTTGATAGGCGTGCATCAAAACTGGCACCATTTATAGTGATCTAAGAAGTTATTTCGATCACTTTTTCAAAATTCACATTTTGGAAAATATTTTATAGTTTTTTTCATTAATTAAAATCGTTAAAAAATTTACTTTTTATGACGTATTCAAATTTAAATTTTTATGCATGGGAACATTACTTACAGGTGCAATATAATGAACCAGAAAAAGATTACTGTGATCTAAATGGCCGAGTTGAAATGATTTTTAATAATTTGGATGATTTGGGGAGGAATATGGAATGGGAATTGAACTATGTTCGTGCAAAGATGGAGCAACCCGACCCTGAGCCGGAGCAAGAACCGAAGATAATGGTGGAAGAAATTTCACCATTCATCATTTAAGAACCATAGGAGGTAAATTTTGGGGTACATGAAGACTCATTCATCCTCACTCAACCAATTATATTCAAGATAGATGAAAAGGATTATGACTTTCCTACTGAGCCAAACGTGGGAGATCAATAAGAATTGGAAAAATTTGGAATGAATGTGACGAGCTGCATGATATCCCCATGCTTTGAAAAGAAGAAGAGGATGCACCACTGAATGAAGACCCCACCCAATTGGTGGGATTTTATTTCAAGATGGAGGTGTCTAACTACACACCTCCATCCTATGATGATCAACTCCATGAGGAAGTTTCCATCAATGAAGAGATTCTGGATGAACCAACTTAGGGGTATGATACATTCTTGAACTCAAATTAATTTAATTTATCTTAAATGAATTTGAGTATAACTCCCAATTTTTTTTATTCAGAATCAGATGACTCTTATTATGCCATGGAGGATGAAGAGACAAACAATGATGCACCTTTTGAGGAATATCTAGAGCTATCAGGAGACATTGAACATTTACTAGAGGGATCAAAAGAAGAGAAATTAAATGTTTCACATGTAGAAACAAATAAGTTAGAGGTTCCATACTTCATCCTACCCCCGCCAAGCAATTTGTACCAAATTGTGAAGGGGGGGCATCTAGTGTACTTTATCAATGGATTCCTCCTCAACCATAAAGAAGAAGTGAAAGCTATGAAAAACCATGTGTGGTAGTTCATGTGAAAGAATACCCAACCACCATCAGACATTGGATAACAGATGGTACTTCCCTCTGGAGGGAGTAAAATATTCCAAGTCCCACTTGGGGGATCATTCCAATATTTATCTTTTATTTGATTTTTAGTACATTCATTTTCAATAGTAGAAATTTAGATTTAAAATTAAGTATTAAGAATTTTTCTAGCATGTGGACCCCTACCTCTATTAATTTTGTGCTTAAATAAATTGATCCTTGTGATTAATTGATTAATTTTTCTTTTGTAGGATCAAGAAGGCAGAAGGAAGTCCAGAGAATTAGAGGAAGAGGACTGCATCATTATTTCAAAAGGGAGATCACTTTTTATGATTATAATTTAAACTCCTTTCATTTTTTTTCAAAGACATATTTTTATCTTTAGTGAATATTATTATCACTTTTCACATATCAATTGATTTTGATAGAGTTGAAAGGATTTTTGAAATAATGGATCTTAAAATATTATTGATATGAATTATTTTCCATTGAAATGGGTTTTCCATCATTTTAATGAGTTTCACTGATTTTTGAAATACATGCCCATGAACACTGACTAAAAATATTTTTCATATCCTGTGAGGTATTCTAAAATACTTTTACATGTTTTCACTAAAACCCACACTTTCTTGAGGGAAACTTGAATTTTTTTTGAGAACCAGAATTTGTGAATAATTAACTTTAGAAGCATTTTATTTCATGGAATGTATTTGAATGTATTGAGGAATCTATTTGGATAGCCATATTTTATCTTCAGACCCACATTTACATTTATCCATTTTAATCCCATAGATTCCAAGAATTTCTTTATAGGATTCCACCACATTATAAGCCAATTTTTCCTTACATACCTGCACTTTTAGTATTTTTGCATGGTTAATTCATGTTTGAGTGTGGGGGAAGGGCCTTTCTTGTGAGTTCATTTGGTTGTGAATCATTTATTGGTGATGTGAGGTCTGTGTCAACACATTCGGTAGTGGGAAATAAGATAATTGGGCATGTCCCATCATTTCATTGTGGTTTATTTGTTTCATCAATTTCTCCTTCAAATAAATGAAAAAATGAATATAAGCTTTAATTACTCATTGTAAATTTATTTATGAATAATTTCCCTCTCAATAATCAATGGCATGAATTTTCATTCATTCATTATAATAAATTTTCATCTCATCCTCCATGAAAAAAGAAAAAAATAAAGTTGTGTCTTTCTGGAGCATTGAAAAAAATGGGAGAACATTGATTATATCGTTCCTTATAATCACATACTGCTTCATTTACCATGTAATAAAAGAGCGTGGGGTTGTTTTTTAACATATTCAACTGGGATTGAGAGAGTAATTACTTATGCTTTTCCTTGATTTAATCATGCATTTTATTTAAAATTCCAACCTCCACTTTCTAGCCTAAAACATTTTCAATCATTTTCCCACCATCCCTAAGATAAATAATCATTTGATACATTAATTAAATCCCAAATTATTAAATTAATTTTCATGTTTCATGATTTTGAGAATTTAGACATTTCAAAAACCTATGGCGATTCATGTGATTTTCAAGTTTGATTATAACTCTAGATTCAATTTCTCTGGAGTGAAGAGTGACATAAAATCAATGTGAGGTAGGTTGTCATTGGCCCATGGATTGATTTATGAGGTTGAACAAATTATAATGATTGAAATTAAAATAAGAGATAATTATTATTCATATATGAGACATGATGGAATTCAATTTTGGATAAAATCATTGTTATTTTCTCATTTTTGATTGTTGTGTGGATTTTGATTTGGATGTAAGATGATTTCCAGGAGTGAAATGTTTAAGTGTGGGGGAGTGATTAAGCTCACATTTTTATATATATCATACGGTTAATCATTGTTTATAATCCCACTATATTGTTATTGGATGGGTAATTGTCACGTTTTTAGGTTATAATGTTATTTTGAGCCTAAATGTGAAAAATGCCTAATTATGTATTTTAGATATATTTTAACATTACGAGTATTTTAGTCAATTAATGTAAACTAAATCGAAAAATTTTGTGTTTAAAATTTCATTATAATTCTGATTTTATTTCCCCTAGTTTTGTCTTCTAGACTAGAATCTGATTCAGCTATCTATTGTGTCTAAAATTTCATTTAAGTTAGACATTTTTCTGGGCGGTAAGTGTGGACCCCACAACTGGAATGGAATGAAAAATCAGAATAAACAAATCCCAATGATGTGTTTCCACCTTGGATAGAATTTTGACATATATAATAAACTATTCAACATATTTGGGGGAGTTTTCATGTAATTAATGTGGCTATTAAATGACATTATTTTGGAGGAATTATCCTGGAAGCATCGTCCAGAAACAGAAACTGAGAATGAAAAATTCATAAAGTATTCATCTTGTGTCCACATTACCTGAAATTTTGTAGATAGACGACCAATATATTTAATAAAAACATTCTTGAAGGTTGTAAAGTGTGAAGTGGTCATTAGTGGTGTCTAAAATGCGTCGACTTTCAGAGGACATAAATCTTCGTATAAAAGGAGGAGAGCTCCTCCTCCTCAAAGCATTCCATTATCCATTCTATTATTTTAATGATCCAAGGATGAGATCTCCACCAAAGGAAAGCAGTCACAAATCTTCCGCATTTCATTTTTTCTATTTATTTATTTTCATTATTTTTGATTTATTTTTCATTTGCAATTTAGATTTCTAATAGAATTCATTAATAGATTTTATTATTGTGTCCAACCATCAACCCCTATTCTTCCTCTCATATTACCATCATGAACTATAATACTAATGATCATGAGTAACTAATAAGGGGAATATCCTGAGAGAGTAATCAGGTTCTTGAACCCAATACCATGTTTTTAATATTCTTTGAGTTAATTATAATGATAATTTATAGTGGGTGTAATCCTCACTGTTGTTGTCTAATGATTAACTTCTTAATCTACAACCATTTTCACTCCTTTGAAGAGGTTGTTGGAGGGTGTTCTTGGAGAACTCTAGGTAGACTTTTCTTTTATAAATGGTGTTGAATAATGTGTTCACACAAATGATGGAGTGTTTATACTAAGAATATTTGAAGCTGGCTAATTAAGGTGCTCCCTAAATGTTCCCTTGGGAGAACATCCTTTATTCTCTAATTACATTATGTTTAGCATTGCATGGTAGTTTAGAATTAAATTTTAATTTCATTGGTTTTATGAATTTAATTTATTTTATTGAAATCTATTTATTCCATAAAATATAATACAACAAAAATAATTGAATTAGGTGAACTAGAATAAGCGATTGAGTTGACATCAACACTCCCCAAGTGAGACGACCCTAGTTAGCAACTATGCTGCATTAGGAAAAAAAATTCTTTTACCACTCCCTATGACAGGCATGCGTCATATATCAACATATAATAATTTACAATTCATATAATGATTATTAAAAATCATAGAGGTAATGTTAAATTTTAATTTCATTGAAAAAAATGATTTTTCCATAAAAACATTTCTCATATCTTTTTTAACAATTATTTTAAAAACAAATTAACCAATTTTATAGAAATTATTGTATAAAATAAAAATTTATTTTTAAATCAAAATTTCAATATTATCATAATGTACATTTCATTAATTTTTTTGAAAAAGTATAGTTTTTTTATGAGTAGAAAAAATAATAGTTATTATTGAAAACATTATATTAATTTAAAGAATTTTGGGAGTATAAATTTAATATAAAACTAATATAAAATAAATATTACATCAACAATTATATTATTAACGGAATTTTTTTCATTATATCAATTCTAGGTTTAATTATTCCATTTAATCCTTTTATACATAGGAAAATAAATTCTTTGGTCACCAACTTTTTCACTATTCTTGAGATTTTACTATTATATTGAACTCTACCAATTTTTTGAATATAACAACATAAAGAAGATTAAATATTTTTCTTTTTTATAAAATATAATATTTTGAAATTATATCTTAATTTTTGGTCAAAATTTATAGTAAAAACAATAAAATTCATTTACCATAGTTAAGGTTAAAATGAGTTAACTATTGGTTAAACTAAAATGATACAGTTTAAAATAGCTTAATAATTTTATAATTCCCATTAGATAGAAATGAATCGAATTTATATAATGTATTTTCCTTCAAGGGTACATTTTGGATCCTTTTTGCGTCTGTAAATCATGGATATATTTTATTCCTTTAAAAATATTCATCTGTGTCCACTTCCACACACATTTAAGGCCACCACCTCTCTAATCCTATCAACAATTCAATGTCCCATTATTTGAGCGAATAATTATAAAAATCACTTAATTACATGAGTACCCATGACCAAGATTACATATATTTTTTATAAAATATATCCATGAAAGGATTAAGGTGTAATCTTAAAGAGGTTCTCTGAAGAAGATGTATAGTTCTTAACCATTCGACTTTATTTTATTTATTCCATTACCACGATAAATTATTTTAAAAATAATTTAAAATAATAAAAACTATATAATGTATAGAAATATATGTGAATATATTTATGGAATAATATATATCGATCCACAATTATATCAAATGAGAAACAAAACTATTGATCAACTGTAAAGAGGACTACTGCCCCGCAAACTGTTGTAATTTTGATTCTATCACTGCCTCTAAGTGATGAGTACAGTTATATTTTTAGTGTGTGTATATAGGATAATAATGAAAATTTTATACATATTTAATTATAATATTACATATAACTTCTTACATTGTAACCACTTGAAAAGTGATATCATCACTCATGCATATGTGTGGATTACAACCTCCACAAAATGATGTGAAACTTTTGTCATTTTATTTTGGAATGGATGGGGGTGATGATATATTTAATTAATATATATGATATAAAAAATATAATAATTATTCTATAATTGATAATGAATTTTTTTATTTCATTTTTTCAATCATTAAATAAAATGGAAACAATATTCACGTGTACTTATGTCCCATAGTTTAATTGAATATTGTAATTCATTTTTCAATATAATTATTTTTTAGTGAATATAAATACATATATAAGTAATATATATGATATAAATATAATTATTAGTATTCTTATTTACATTGGAACCATGATAAAATTACATGGACAAAATCTATAAAAAAACATACATGAAAAATGATCAATTTATCAACTGAAATAGTGATTTAATAAATAAATGATTATAAATGAATGGTAAAAGGTTATAATTAAATTTAATATTGAATAATATATATTATTATGGTTTTAATTATATATATAATAATTTATATTTCTTATAAACGAGTTCAAACATGTATGAAGGAAATCAGACCTGTGGTTTTTGATTTTTTTTCATAATTTTCATTCATTGAGGTATTCTGAAATGTTGTGCACATAATTTATTTTATATGATGTATATATTTCATATTATATTTATATCATAATTATTTATGAATAAATCTATTAATTTTATGTTAAAAATCATTATACATCATCCAATATTATTTTATATATATTTTATCAAGTGGTAATATGTTTCATAATAAAATTTCATTTCATTAGATTATATTAATTCTTTATTGTTTTTGATATTATAAGATAATTTGTTTAATTAATTTATATTATTTAGTGTTTGATTTATAATATTTTTATTTGGATTCAAATTTCATACAAATGACTTATTCAATGATTAAATATTATTTCAATATTTGGATCATTGCAATAGATATTGTCTCAATTTTCACTACATTGAGACAAATTTGATGTAATGCACTTATTAATTTTTATGAGGTTTATATACTAAATTATTGATATGTTGTATCATGAATTTATTTATATTAATTTAATCGAATGTTTCATTTAAATTTATTATTTTAATGGGGGTTATGATACTAATCATAGAAAAGTGGTAAGGGTTTATACTTAAATTTCATTTTAATATTGATTGTTTATGAATGAATGTACAATGAATGAAATTATCTGATCATTTTTTAATTAAAAATATTTATTTTATTATCCTCTATTTATTCATAAAATTTTTATTTAATAGTTCCATTTTTTTCTCATTATTATATAAGATTATTGAGAATGTTTTTCTAAGAAAATCCAAGTTTATTTCCATTTTTTGACAAAAATTATTTTATTACATAGATATATTTAGATTAAGATGTTTTAAATTATATTTTAAATATTTGTAAATGTTTTTTGAAGTCATATTTATCCATATTTTACTTTTAAATAAATTAAATAGAATATTCTTGTTCTTTTTCAAGAATGAAGCTTTTGGCCTTTTACCAAAAATGTGAAAATAATATTTTTATAACATACTCATCATGAACTAAATTTTCCTCAATTATAGACAACGAGTGATTTGATTCATCAATAACAAGTTTCCATGACTGTATGATAAAATCTTTTCCATGAGTGCATTAGGATTAAGAAGTTATTATTGATGGAGAAAAAATATGTGTTCTAGACCCAATTAATGGTGTGAATTTTTTTGGGTTGATTTGGTGAATTTAATTCATAACATGAATTAATTCAAAACTTTGAATATTTTTCCCCACATGTCAACATGTCCAAATAGTAGTTTTAACCACATATCACATGTTACAAAACCATATTACACACCCTATAAGTAGTTTTCACCATGTTTCATCATGTTAAAAAAGTAATTTTCACCTATAATAAACATTTCAGGGATATAAATTACAGAATGTGTAATTCATTTTTAATTTTTTTGAAAGGGGTGGAGGCCGGATTTTAGGGGAAAATAAAAAAAGGGGGCTCACTCATATGAACCCTCTATAGATGTGTAACCCAATACACATACCTCCCTATCCACTCTAGAGACTCTGCATACATACTCCTTGGAACAAAGATCCTATATGTACCTCTACATAGTACCCGATCTCCTCCACGCACCATCACCTTTGATCGAAGACCCTCGGTACACCTCCCAAGTATGGGTATTATTATCATTTAGATATATCAGTCTCTTCTGATCATTTCTCCAGATAAAACAAATTTTTTTATCTTCTATAGGATCTATATCTAGATTTCATGAATCAATATATAGGGTTGTTTAATATCGATCTTGAATTATTGAATCTAGATCTAGGATTGTAATATCTATATCATGTTTTTTTAAATCATGATCTTGGGTTATTAGATCTATATATAAATTTTATGAATCTACATTTAGGATTGATGTATTTAGGTCTACATTTAAAATATATTTTTCTATTTATCAATGGATTTAGTTGTTGGATTTAAACCACATTCACTGTCGCGTTCTCAGTTGATCTACATCAAATGGTTATTATCCATTGGAATGATTTCATCATCGTTCTTCAGGATAGTGGACTAATATTCATATACCATATTCATGATATTTAATTACATAAAATAATGTTATGGAATTGATAAATCGTTTTTAAATTGGATATCCAAATAAAATTAATAAATTTGGTGAATTAAGTAATTATCGAATTGTGAATTTTTGGTATATATGGATAGTTGAATAAGATAAATATTTGGAGAATTACTTATCAGTTGTTGGAATTTTTGAGTTTTATAATTGATTATAGTTATTTATTATGTAGTTATTGATATTTTTAATATTAATTAATTAATTATTTAATTAATTAATGAGAATTTGTAGGATTATAAATAAATTTAATTACGATAATAACAATCTTAATTAATTAAACAAATATAGAGATTGTTGAAATTGAATAATTAATTGACCGATAAAATATGTTTACATTGTAGTTTTTGAATGGGGATAATTAATTTTAGAATTAATAATCTTATATTAGTATAATTATTATATTTCTGGAGATATATAAATTAATTTTTGAATTAATTGGGGATGTTGAATTTATTAATATAAAAAAGTTAATTGAGGAATTAATTGGGGTAATCGATTTGACAAAGTTGGAATAATTTATTGATGAATTATTTATGTGGGTTTTTGAGATTATGGGTTTGAATTAAATAATTAGTGAATTATTTAATGACAGTTATGAGAATATTTAATTATTTAATTAAATAAAAGGATTAATTAATTAATTAACTAATTAGTGAGAGATATGTGACTATTTAGTTGCTCAAAGGAATAAATGTATTAATTAATTATTGAGTTAATTAATCTTAGTTATGTGGTTATTTAATAGTAGAATTAGATAAATGTATTATTAAATTAATGAATTAATTAATTGGAGTTATGTGATTATTTAATTGTCGAATTAAATAAATTAATTAATTAATTATAAAATTAATTTATGGATGTTATGGGATTATTTAATTTTTGAATTAAATAAATTGATTAATTAATGGGAGTTATGTGATTATTTAATAATATAATATAATTAATTAATTAATTAATGGGAGCTATGTGAATATTTAATTGATGAATTAAAAAATAGGATTAACTATTTATAAAATTTATTAATGGAGGTAATTTTTTTGAATCAATTAAATGAATCATATTAATTAATTTGTGAAATAATTATTGATGATCGTTGTGATGGTGCAATTTAATGAGTTAGATTAATAAATTGATGAATTAATTAATTACGATTATTGTGATGGTGCAATTGAATGACTTTGATTAATTAATTGTTGAATTAATTAATGTGGATTTATTGTATATTTAATTGATAGAATTGGATAATTAATTATTAAATTAATTATGGGTAAATGATATTTTAAATTTTAGAGAATTAGATGTAGAAATAATTTTTAGATATTGGGATTTGAGGATTGATATAATTAATTGTTTAATTAATTATGATGTATTGAGATTTAGAATTATATAATTAATTATTTGATTTTTTGTTAGTGGGTATTAATTAATTAATTGAAGAATTAATTAATGTTATTTATTTCCTTAATTAGTCGTGGAATTAATTAAGGGTATTTATGTGAAAAAATAATGCATGAATTTATAATTTAATAGGAGTATAATTAATTTTTTGGATAATTATAGGATTATAAAATAATAAATTGTGAATAATTTATTGGTGAATTAATTATTTGAGGTTTATTTGTGAAATTATTAATTAATTATTGACTTAATTAATGGAATTTATTTGGTAAATTGATTTTTTAATTAATTAATGGAGTTGAAGAGCACAATTAATTGATTGATTAATTGAAGGGATTGTTATGATTAATTAATTTTGGAAATTAATTAATGAACTTGATGTGATTAATTATTTTTTAGGTTAATTATTGGTAATGATCTATGATTAATTAATTAGTAAATTAATTAATTGAAACTTAAGTAGTTAATTAATTATTGAATTAATTTACAGAGATAGAATGATGAATTAACTATTGAATTAATTGAAGTGTTTGATATGATTGATTAGTTGTGAATTAATAAAATGAATTTTAGTGAAATGGTAAATGGTTGTGATAATGTTGGAATGGCATAGCACATGCGATAACATGGGTGTAAGAAAAAAGAATAAATGGAGAAGACTGAGAGAGATTTTGATTTTGTCATTTAAGGTTCAAGTAATTCTTATGGGAAGAATGAGGAGGGATATTCTAATGTTGTTTACTTAAGCACCATGTGATTCTTAATGAAAGAAAACTATGTGAGAATATCATTTATTATAAAATGATCGTGTGAGGCTTTCAGCAAAAAGACCATGATAGTTTTCCCATGTTTTTTTATAAATCAGTTGTGATTTATTTTTAATTACTCACTTTAGACCCATGAGGTTAGAGCCCATAGTTCACATGATTCTTTCGATAATTATTTACATAATTTGTGTATTTTATAAGATATACATTGTCATAATGAATATTAATATGGTCATTCAGATATATGATATCCCTTGGGGATAGTTTAAACTCATGAAAAATCAGTTAAAGTAGGTATCGTAGTTTGGGTATCATCAGGAACATATTGGTTTATATGATTAAGTAAAGGATAATTCAATATGTTTAAATTGTTTACTTTATTACATTTATTTTATTCTTTATACAGCAACACACAATATTATAAATAGTATTTGTTTTAGGCATTGTTTGTGGTGTCCTACTAAGTTGAACTCACACCCTACACGAGTTGCCTGATCGGTACCCGAATATATTTTTTATCTTTCATACCAGGTAATGTAAAAAGGCCATACGTTAGATGGATGAGTTTGGGCGGAGCAATGTTATTGTTACCAGACATGGTTCAATATCCTCTTGGGATTTTTCAATGTCATTACTACTGGGTTTTCATTTTAAAAATAGGAACATGATTTTCAAGACATATTTACTGTTCAGTTTTGACATTTTATTTCAAGTATTGGTCATCTTTTGAGATTGTTTTGGTCGATGGATATATATATATATATATATATATATGATTCCACAACTTTTTATTTTTTTTCCACTGGTGTATTACCCGGTAAAAAAAGAAAAAAAAGATTTTATAGCATCCCAAATATCAATATTAGACCTTGACTATTTTTTTCAACCTCTGGAATATAAGAATGCACGCCTAATGTCATGTGGAGGTCAATCTCAAGGCACCAATGCGAGGCACCCTAGCCAAGTACTTACAAATTAGTATCAGATATCCAGTTTTCTTTTCTTCTTTTATTTTATTACTATTTCGGAAATAATACATTCAATAAGTGAGATTTGACATTTGGTTATGAGATCACGCATGTGATTAGTTATCCCAGGTATGAGGGAGAACCCAAGTGCCCAGGGTGGGATTTTAGTTATAATTATTTGTTGTTTTAGTTGAATATTACTTCACCTTGGTGAACACATTTTTTGATATGACGTGGTTTTTATTTCCATGATTTTTTTAGACTTTAATTGTATCCTGGTATGACAAGATATTTGAGTTGAATGAATCATTCTATGAACTTAGGGTTATTATTACATGAATCATTTTAGGGAACCAAAAGAAAATGAGTTCTAGTGAAGTTGTTGAACATGAACATTTTTCCAAGCTTGTGAAATAAAAATGAAAATGATTCCTAACGTGAAATTGATAAATATTTTAAATTTTATCTAGATGAGAATAAATGTTTTTCTAAATGATAAAAAATGAATAATGATAATGGGATTACCCTTATTTAACCATGACCATGATGTGGGATGATTAAGGGTAGATATAGTGCCACAATTTTAACTGTGTGCGGGAAAATGTGGGAAGGACTTGATATGGTTTTGTGTAAATCCATCCTGATAACTATTTTAATGATTTTAATTAAAAAATCACATCTTTTTTTTGTTTGGAAATTAATTTTGGTAGTTTTGGTAGTGATAATTCCCTAGTTTGGGAACTCGGTTGTGAGATGTGCAAGGGACCATCTAGTTATGGATTAGTGTGGTGAGATGTTGGTGGGAAGGGGATCCCGAGACATTTGATAGGTTAAGGTGTTTTAATTGTGGGAGGTAACATAAATAATGACCGATTTTTTCTGTGTTCATTGATAAATTTTTAGTGTACTATTAATTACCGATGATCATGTCCCCTACCTAAACATCATCCTAGGTGCAATGATAAATCTATATCATTATTCATAGAAACAAGAATGTTTTGCGGCCATGTGGTCCTTAGAGTTTTCAATAAAGAAGCAGTATATGTGGTGATTAATGGTAGTTGGTATACCAACGAAAATTAATATATGAGGTTCTTAGGATTGACCAAAGGTTGATAAAAAACATCGGTGGTTGAGTTGTTTTAAAAAACATTTTTAACCATGCTCCTAAATTAGGGAAAGATATTTCAATAGTACATTTTTTAAGAAAGACTGTTGGTTTGAAGTGGTGGCATAATATTTCAATGAGGAACCTATAAAGATCAAGTTAAAATTAATCAAGCAACGGTTGGGTGAGCCTTAGAGATGATGTATGTATATCATTTTTAGGTGGTTTTTGATAGTAAGGATAAGTGTCAATGTAGGATGTTTTATTATGTTTGTTTGGAATAACGATTTGGGAAACATTTCATGTATATTTTGGTAGTTGATCTTTACACTAATTCATAATTTGAAGATCATATAATACGTGTAGAAAATCACAGTGGGAAGGTGTTTTAGGGAAATATTTTGATGATCGTTCATATATTGTGGCCACATGGGTGTGTTCATAAGGAAACATTGGAGAGGAAAGTGGGTTTCAGTGTATAGAGGTTGAATATTTTTGACACAGAATATTAGAGGTTCTTGGGATTACGTCTTAAGGATGATATTTTTTAAGGTGGGGATATATTAAGATCCCATCATTTCTAGGGTTGAAATAGGATTAAGTGGTGAGTTCTGGATGGATAAGAAATACATGTTATGGATCCAATTCATGATGTGAATTGTTTTTGGGTAGAACCAATGAATATAATTCGTAGATTGAATTAATTCACAACATTGAATATTTACACCCACACTAAATGTTATTCACAATGTGTCGAAATGTCCTGAATGTATTTTTCACCACATTTCAACATGTCATGAAACTAGATTACACACCCTGTATATATTTTTAACCCCATGTCGACATGTCACGAATATATTTTTCATAACTTATATACATGTCATGAAATGAAATCTACTATATCTACTAATCCTGGATTTTCCAGCTGCCACGTGTCATCCAATTAATCCTCCACATCATATTTCTCATACGTGTCAACATTCCCTGCCTCTACATCCCGCCTCTGACACCTTTCTCTCATTCTCTCCATCCCTCTCTCGCTCAAGCTCCTCCTACCCATCGCGATTTTCCCCTCCCTCATATCTGTTTTATGTTTCTCCTTCCTTCCGCGGTGCCCATCTCCTTCATCATCTTCTATTCCCCCAATCTATGGTTTCTTCTATTTCTATGTTCTCCGGCTTCACCGCCTTCACATACATCCCTCGCTCGCGAATTGCCTCCCCTCGTCTATGGTTCCTGGTACGTTTTCGCCTCCCCTCGTCCATCTCTTCCTACAAACCACCGCCAACATTCTCATCGCCACTTGCCTCTTCTGCTTGCGGTCTCTCTTCGCCGCTCCAGTTCTCAGTCCTCCACTCGCGTTCTCCCTACACAACTCGCGTAAACCATGTCCCGCTCTCATTTACCCTCCATAGCTTCTATGAATTTTGACACTCGCATTCTCCCTCAGCCGATCCTTTTCTTGCTACACCGCTTGCGTTTTCGCTTGCCTCCACTGCCATTGGAAATTTCCTCATAATCAAAATTGACTCACACGAACCCATCTACTACTGAAAAATCTCAGATCCCTACCCTAAATCCCTCGTCATCTGGATTGTCACCTCCATCCTCAAAACCCTAGCTCAGTGGGTAAATTAAATTCTTATGGAAAACCAAACCTCTCACAATGAATAGTTATCAAATTGCAAGACCAAAGATCAACCACAGACTCATCCAACTCCTACATAGGGTAATTTTCTCTTCCAATCATCTCTGCAATATTAATCTCGTCATTTCTGTCTTTAATTTTAGTATATTAATAATGAATTTTTTGAATTGTATTAAATTATATGCATTCTTGAATTTGGAATTAGGGTAATTTTTTCTTTAATGTTTCTGGATAGTTTTCAGGCTGGGTGTTACTCATTTAATGACATATGTTTCCCATATAATCATGAATAAATGTTTACTATTTAGTTTGACTGCCATGTTGGTGATTTTTTAGTGGATGAGAATGCAATATCATGGATTGAAATTAATGAAGGTATTCTATGGTCAAATTATTGAGTTAACCTTCCTTTCGTGCAACTTATGAATGTAGTTAATTTGTTTTCCCTATTTAGTACACTGTGTATTGATTTTTAGGCACTAAAAACATATGAACCAAATGTGTTATAAATTTCCAAAAAAAAAATCTTACAGATATAGGTGAAAAGATGCTAACATAGATATGTTCTCTGATAAGAACATGCTTATCCAAAAACAAGACTGGCCAATGTTGCCTTCAATATTATTTGGAGCTCAGAAAGGATAACTTTCCTCTTCTATTGATTGATATGTAATCTGTCAGTTATATCAATATCAAGAGAGGACTTAGTTAGATGTTGCATATGCAGTATCTGGATTACAGATTTATTTTTCAAATTCTTTAATTCTAAAATTCTGTATTTCTCTATCATCAGGAGTCTGTGTTTATGCTACGATATTGTTCATGAAAAGGTTCATTAGACAAAATATTATCAACAATAATGCATGACCATCACCTGTTTAACCATTAAAATATTAATTAAATGGAATACACATAACAGAAACACCTTTCTTTCAGTTTGAGGGATGTTTTTGATGATATATGTTACTGTTATAGTTACAGTTTCTTACCTTCAATTCATGATTAAATATTTACAGGACTATTTTAATGTTTTGTAATTGTTTTTTCAGCAAATGTAAATGCAACAACAGTAACTAAAAATGAATGCAGTTTTTTATGTTGTAAAATCGATGATTTAACACCCTTTCATTCAACATATTAATGCAGGTAATTTGATTTCACATTTGACTACACTGTGTATTGTTATTTATGCATTAATGACATATGAAAATGAATGCAGGTTTTATTGATTTTAGATATCCAGTTTACAGTAAAGGAGTTTTTTTACCTACTGTCAAACGTATCCTTTCCATTTTCTTCCCCTCCCATATGATGTTTCTCTTTTGTATTACATTTATATTGTACTCTTTATAGGAAGTTATATTTTTATCTATTTTTTCTATCTTGCATCAAATTCCAGTTAAACCCAAATTACATTCAATTGCATTGGATCCCAAAAAAACTTCTACAGTAGGTATTTTATTTCTTTTCTTGATGTTTACAATTGGGTTTTACTAATTGGGAACCGATTTCATTAGGTGGTTGGAGAGGATAAAATCACATTATGAAGCTTTTTCAATATGAGTTGTTCTTACTAATGATCAGGTATAAAATTTCCTTCAGTAGTCCTTTTTATGAATCAACCTAAATGTTTTAAACAATTTATCCTTCATTCTAAAGTTTATGATAAGGTATAGAGTTTTATTTTTATCCTCATCTTATAAGAACCTTTCTTGGGTGAAGAAAATAATACCTTCATGATTGATGTTTCCAATTTCACTCATAATCTGCATATTCATAACCTTATATGGTTACTATATGTATAAATATTTTTTGTATTTGGAAGGATTAGATGTATATCGTCATTGATGATTAGTATATGATTTTTTGAAAAATAATGCACATTTCTGTAGCTCTTCAAACGAGATATTGTAGTTTTTCATACCTATAGAATTATCTTTAATGATTTTGGATGCTTATAAGATACCTACATTATCTGCTCCGCCTCAGTCACCCTTAGCCTGCTCTACCTCCAGATCCTCCTACTCCACCGACAATGCCTCCGCCTACATTCAGTCCTCTAGTAGGCATTCATGAGTTCAATCTTATACCATGTGATCATTTTTCTTTTTCAAAATACTTAATATAGATATTTATCATATTAGATATAAAATTAGCATATTTAATGCATTTTACATATACAGTATATGCAGAAAACATATTCAGCATATGACTACAAATATTGTATTTCTAATATTGAATATCTAATATGAGAAATATTTATATTATATATTATGGAAAATATAACTAAAAATAAGACATGGTTATTCTACATTTAGTTTAAAATCAGGAATTTTTTTTATTATTCTCAGTGTCATTTAATGAAGCCTCATCCCTTTGTGTAATATATGTAGAATCTTGGTGGGCTTGTACGTATTTTCCCAGAAGGTTTATTATTGCAAAAAATCTTAAGATTTTATTCTATGTGAAATTTGAAATCGATGTAATCTTTAGAATTTGTGCAGTCTGTCCCCTCACCTATGACTAATATTAGTTTCTTAGTGTTCCAATTATATTTCACAGATAGACTAGATTATACATAGATTTCACACACAGGATGGCTATAATTTGGAATCTAGAATGTGTTTAGTGTTTTCATTTCATTCTAACACACAAGACATGTCATCTACTAAATTTTCCCCTGCTGAGGTGGACCTTCGAACGTCAGTGGCGACCCACGTGGAATTTTAGATTATGATTATGTTGTAGCTTTTCCATGAACAGTCCACCTCATGTTATTGTGCCTCCAAATTTTAAATTTTATACATAAAATTATTTATTAGATTATTAGATGTTTTTAATCTATGGTTATTTCTAGGTACAAATCTGTGGGTCAGTCATTTTACTAGCCTAACATTGGTAGAAGACAGAAATTGGGGTAGGGTTTGGAAAGCCAGCATGAAATCCAAAGTTCCTCAATAGTAGGTATATAAATTGATATTCAATGAGGTATTAAAAGAATTTACTTCATGGTAACATTCACTACAATAGTAGTACATATTACCTACTCCTTTCAACATATTTCAGTGATGTTATGCAGATGAGGGAGATTCATGGGAATGTTTTGGTATGTTTTTTTCACTATTTGTTCATGGTTGGAATGTTTTGTTCACTGTTTGTATGTAGTGCACATTTTCTTGTATTTTTTAACATCTCTAGAATGGTATTTTTACTATAAATTAATGTACTAATTGAAATTTCTTATATATTATTATGATCTACTTCCATAACAGTTATATTTTTTTCAATATGTCTATGTTACAGTATGAAATAAGTAGCATTTTTTAGGTAATAGTTCAATATAGGTACATATACCTAGAATTCCTAACCATGAAACATTATGCCATTTCCAATTTGACTCTAGGAGGTGATACCATTTAGATTTATCCATAGTGTTGATTTTATGTCTGTAAAATATTGATTCAAAAAATACCAAGAATGATTCCACGACCCGCCTTGCAGATATAAAAACATACCTTTCTGGATCAAATCCCTACAATTTCAACCAATATTTTTTTCTGGGTTGTTTTTATTGCGCTTCCATCATTGAAATAAAGTTTAAAACTGGAATATTCACATGAAATTATATTTTAGATCAGGGTAAACCATTCATTATTTACCTTTATTCAATCATGACAATTGCAAGATTCTCAATTTCTATTGTGATTACTACGATTTTTCTTTTCTCATTCATCTTAATATATTATATAACCAGATAGCTAGAGGACAATAGAGCTGCTGCATCCTACCATATGGTATACCAATTCAATTTTTTATGAATTTAATAAACCTTTATTATATACTTATGCTTACCGATATGGTAAATACTGTAGAAAAGTGGTGAAAAAACACATTTTCCTGTTATGACAGTGATCATGCAAAAAAGGTTTTTCCAGTTTGTTGACCATAAAATTGTTCTTTTATGTGTTCATGTTTTTCCAAATAACAAAAATTTATATATATATATTTCTCAACTCACTATGGATTTTCACTTGCTCACTTTAGATCCCTATATTTATTTTCCTCTTCCCGTCAAGTTACTACTCATGTAATGGATATTGACATAGATGTTTATATTATGGTTTGTATTTTTGTTGGTGTGCCAACTGAAAAGGAAATTTACTTTCCTCTGGTTCTTCATATATTTCATATATATTTTTCTTTTCTAATTTGTCATAACAGATCGAGCATTCATAGTTGATTCTCTACGATGAATTCTTGGAAATACAGTCATTCATTTGGATTTTTTCAGATTACAAAACAGTGATATTCTACATCTCTGTAATAGGTATTCTCTCCATATTCTATATAAATTTTCAAGTTACTACTCATGTAATGGATGTAGACATAGATATCCATATTATGGTTTTGATTTTTATTGTTGTGCCAACTGAAAAACAATATCAATATATAGACAGGTTTGAAATAATTGTTGGAACTACAGGGAGATATTGTGATATAATGATTGCTGCAGAATTCCATCTAACAGAGGTTAGTATAAAAACTATGAGATAACAATAAAAGGGTCAGTGAGAAACATAATTAGTTGCACCATTGGTAACCTCACCATTAAACAGATTGCTGCAGAATTTCATGTTATAGGCAATATTATTCCCTGAGTTCATTTTGATTCAACCGTTATCGTATAGGAAACATTGTTGTATGTGCAGGTAAACTAATTGGATGAATCTGTTGGCGATCAGCTGCTAGATTATTAACTATTCTTCATCCACTATTAATCAATATCATATCTAAAAAATTAGGTAAAAACAACATTGATTTCTGGAACAATTTTCTTTTTTTCAATAGATCATTTAACAAGTACAAGAAATATGGTCATTGGAAGATGTTTTCTTTTTTCCTTCAATGTTTCCCATGAAATAATCAAGACATTTTTTCGGTTTTTGGAGAAGAATGAATGGCTAGACATTTCATTGGGTTCTACTAATACATGGGATAGACAGTGAAGATCACCCATTAATCAAAAGAAGAGTCGATTTCAACCATATAGTAAGGAAATTTATGGATTTTCAAATATGTATGCACTTATTTGTCTTTTCATATTCAACATGCAGTTATTATTTATACAGAAATATAGTTGATTTTTTTTTGATATTTATTGTCATGCTACACCATGATTTAATATCTCTTCATGTATATTTTTTAATTCAATTTCATGTTTCCAGATCTTCTAAAGTGGTTGAGAGATCTCTCAAGAAGTTAGTTAGCATGGGTGAATGACTCCAATCAGTTAAAACAAACCTGTCCACCCCACCACTTTTCTGTTGTTTGAATATATTTTTATGAGATTTAAATCCAAGGAGTTAAGAAACATCAACATTTTATCTTTCTTCATCAATTTTTTTGATTCAATTTCATGTATTCAGGTCATATGGAGTGGTTGGATGCTCTCTTCAGATGATGCTTAGCATGTGGGACTGTCTCCACTTAATCCGGATTGGTTTTTTATGTAGTCTAATGAAGAGTTGAAATTTCTCAAGACGATGCAGCATTAACAAGCCATGCCAATGAATGAAATCCCCATTTAGGTGGTGCTTTTGCAAGGTACCACAACAACCTTATTAAACATACTTTTAGGAAAATATCTTATACATATATACTCCAAATTTTGACATTACTTTTATTACAGAATATTGGTTTCGTGTACTAACACATATAATGCACGCACTAATTTGATCAATTTTTTATTGGTTGTACAGTGTAATGTTTTCCCAATATATATATATATACTCATATTATTTATTCTCTATTGCCACGTGTCACACTCACAGTCACCGACATCATTTGTTCAATACATGCCCATCCTACAATGATCCATGTATCCAGTATTTCAACATTTCTCCACAGATTAACCTAAAACTATTCACCCCACATGATTCCCTCCTTGGTTTCCCTCCCTAAAACCCCTATCCCTTCTTTAGGGTTCACGCTATCTCCTCGAATCACCTCTCCTTCTTCTAATGGGTTCCTACTGCCCTCCTACTACCACTCCCACAGTACCCAATTTAGGTTTTCTTTTGTTTGTTTCCTTTATTAGTGATTTACCATTTTTGGTTAGGCATTTTTTCCAGTCTATTTTTTTGTATGCTAATTTGTAATGTATGATTATTATAAAAAATAACACAGATTTGATGATGTCATTTCTATTTCCAGTTTACTAGAATAAAAAAATTTAGATTGGTCATGTTTCTCTCCAGTAAAACTGAAACCCCATTTTATGAAATCATATTATAGCTTCCTGTTAAAAAAGAAAACCATTTTATTAATACTAATGTTTGATTCCATATTTAAAATTTTATGAGTACAGATGTTTCATTGTAGAAAAAATAATATTCTATGTTATGATATCTCATGTTTATTTATTTCTACAGAATGAATGAAACTATTATTGTCTTGGCAATTAGATCTCATTTTTTCTGAATTGCCTCAGTGTGCAGGTCTTGGAATTTAAGAAGAGTTGATGCATAAAAAAGATACTTTATGTGATCATGCCCATCCTGTGTGTTAATCTAAAGAAGGTCACTCTTTTTATTCAGGGTTTCATTAAAATTTTGTCATGTTTATTACATGATTCTAGTTACACCTCAACTTATATTTCTGCAGATTCCCTCTCATTTCAAAATGTTGTGATGCTCTCTAACTCCACCAAGAGAAGCTGCTAGAATTACTGGTTTGTTTATAAATTTATAAATTAATTGGTGTAATGTTATGATTTGTGATATAGATGGTGATGTTTTTGGTAATATTATTTTGTAGGTACGGTGTTTGGATGCATTGAATATGGATTTTGGAGAAACATTATGATATCCATAGGGTGGTTCCAAATGGGTTTTTCAAGTGGTGGATCTAGATGGAGTTTTTCATATTGTAGATTTTTTATGGTCGTCAACTAGAGTGTTGTATTTTTTATTACTTCTTTTCATGATATGCCTTTTCAATGTTTTCTCCCTATGATTATCAACATTCCAATGTGGACTATATTGTGATGTTTTGTCATGATGTTTTGAGAATAATATGGAACCATGAGGTAAGGTATATCAATGATATAGAGAGATGTGTTCATATAGTTTCAGTACAATAAAAAATAAATAATAGGTAAATTTGGCAATTTTAATATAATAAGAACTCCTATTTCATTATCATACATCATTACTTTCAAATTAATTTTTTTTCAACATTATCGTTTCTTCTAAAATTTTATAAATATTAATCTCTTATTAAAAGAGAAACTTAGTAATTGAATGCTCCGTGCAATAGCACGGGTGAGTACTAGTTACTCAAAATATAATTTCTTTTTAATGTTTTTTTAAATGGGCGGTGACCAGATTTTGAGGGAAAATAGAAAATGGGGATCACTCATATGAACCCTCCAGATCTAAATAACCCAAGACACACACCTCTATCTCAGCTATATAGCCACTATGCACCTTCACCTGGGACCGAAACTCCTCCGCACTCCTCTGCCTTTGACCAAATCTCATATGCGCACCATCATCTTCAAATGAAGACTCTCCATGCACCCCCCAAGTATGGGTGTTCTTCTCATATCGATCTATCTTTCTCTTCTTCTCCTCTACCTGAAAAAAAAATGGTGCTTATCATCTATTGGATCTAGATCTAGATTTATTAAATCTAGATATAGGAGTTTTGAATATAGATAGAGATTTTTTGAATCTAGATCAAGGAATCATAGATCTAGACCTAGATTTTTTTATTCTAGATATGGAATTATTCGATCTAGACCTAGATTTGTTGAATCTGGATCTAGGCCTTTTAGATTTAGATCAATATTGAGGAGATATATTATTCATTTATCAGGGGATATAGGTTTTGGTTATAGACAAAATTCATCTTAACATACACATTTGATCTGTTTCAAATTGAGATTAGACATTGGCAAGAGTTTATCACTATTCTTTAGGTTGTTTTTCTAAAATTCAAATCCCAAAGATGAGATTTTTTATTTATTTATATGAAAATTTTGTAATTTATAAATTTGATTAGAAATTATTTTTCCAAATATAATTAATTAATTCAGTGTCTTAATTAATAATGGAATGGTGAAATTACAATATTTAGGGATTCTTCATTGAGATAATTAATTGGAGAATTAATATTGAGTTTTTGGGATTTGTGAATTTGATAATTAGTTATGGGATTATATTATGGATTTATCTATAATTTTTAACTTGATAAATTAATTGGAGAATTAATTAATTAAAATGGCTGGGATTATAAAATTTTTAATTGGTATTATTAACTATTGACTTAATTATTGAGAGATAGAGACTCTTTAAATTGAATAGATAATTAACAGATAGATTATTATTATATTGAAGTTGTTGAATGCAGAAAATTAAATTTAAAATTAATTATCTGATATTGTTATGATTGTTAAATTGGTGTTAATAGAATAATTAATTCATAAATTAATTGGTGATATTAAATTGATTAAGAAATAATAATTAATTGTGGATTTATTTGGTTTTATTTATTTGATTAATATGGAATAATTAATTGATGAATTATTTATGTGGGTTATTGTGATTATGGGTTTGAATTAATTAATCAATTAATTTATTAATGAGGTTTTATGAGATTAATTATTTAATTATTTATTTATATGGATTAATTAATATATTAATTAATTATTAGGAGTTATGTGATTATTTAATTATTGAATAAATAAATTGATTGTAACATTAATGAATTAATTAATAAGATTTATATTATTATTTAATAGTAAATTTAAATAAATGGATTAATTAATTGTTGAATTTATTAATGGGGTTATGTAATTATTATATTATTGAAATAAATAAATGGAAAATTTAATTGATTAATTAATTATTGGGAATTTTGTGATTATTTAATTGTTAAATCAAATAAATGGATTAATTAATTGATGATTGATTAATATGTGTTATGTGATTATTTAATTGTTTTTTTAAATAAATGGATTAATTAATTATGATATTAATTAATGGGAGTAATGTTATTATTTAATTACTGAATTAAATAATGTCAATAATTAATTAGTGAATTAATAAAAGGTTATTATTTTGTTGAAGCAATTTATTGAGTAAGATTAGTTTATAGGTTAATTAATTAAAGGGGATTGTTGTGATGGTACACTTTATTAAGTTATCATAATTAATTTTTTAATTAATAAATGTGGATTGTAGTGATGGTGAAATTAAATGAGTTGGATTAATTAATTATTGAATTAATTAATGTGGATTTTTTGGATATTGAATTGATATAATTGGATAATTAATTGTTTAATAAATAATGGGGCAATGAGATTTCTAATATTGGAAAATTTATTTTAGTATTTATTATGATATATTATGATTTTATAATTGATATAATTCATTGTCAAATTAATTATGATGTATTGAGATATTTAATGAGATAATTAATTGCCGAATAAATTGTGGTATTTTGATTTGGTGGATATTGATTAATTAATTGATGAATAAATTAATGGGATTGTTGTCCTTAATTAGTTGGGGAATTTGTTAAGGGTATTTTGGTTTTCAAATAATTGTGGAATTAGTAATGGAATTGGAGGATAATTAACTATTAAGATAATTATACAATCATTGAATTATATATTTTTAATAATTAATGGGGGAAATAATTATTAGTTTTCGAGTTGTGAAATGAGTAATTAATTTTTGAATTAATTAAGGGACATTATATTGTTAATTAATTATTGTATTTATTTACCAAGTTAGAGTGACCAACTAATTGATTGATTAATTAAAGGTATTATTATGATTAATTAATCATCGAATTTAATTAATGAAATTTATGTGATTAAATAGTCATTGGATTAATCAATGGAAATGGTTTTTGAATAATTAATTGTTAAATTAGTAAATTTAAATTGAGGTAGTTAATTAATTGTTAAAAAAATTAATGGATATGGAATGACCAATTAATTATTTCATTAATTGAATGGTTTGATATGATTAATTAATTTTGATTTAATTAAGCCAATTTTTCTTTTAATGGGAATTAGTTGTGATAATGTTTGCATAGAGTAGAATATGGGATAATAAGGGTGTGAGAATGAAATTAAAGGGATAAGACTAAGAGAGCTTCAAATATTTTTATTTACGTGCCATGTGATCCTTTTATAAATAAAACTGAGAGAGATTCTAAAATTGTTTACTTATGGACATTGTGATCTTTCAGGGAAAAAAATTGTGTGAGGTTCAAATTGTTTTTCAAAGAACTGTGTGAGCCTTTGAGGGAAAATGTCATGAGATTTTTGATATGTTCCCTAGGAATCAATTTTTATTCATTCTATATTACTCACTTTAAACCCTTGAGCATAGATCCCAAAGTGCACGTTACACATACCAGACTGATTTATATGTTTTATTTATTTCAACAAATATAAATTGTGATAATGAATAATAACATAGACATTCTGATATATGATATCCCTTAGAGATAGTTCATACTCTGACACAATGAGTTGATGTAGGTATTGAGGTTCAGCTGTCCTTGGGAAACTGGGGTTTATGTAGTTAAATAAATGATAATTTAACAAATCTAAACTGTTCAATTTTTTTCCCTCTATACAAATGCATACAACATTATTTACTAGGAATATTTTAAATTCTATTGGTTGTTGCCTATAAAGTTGTACTCACACCCAATTTAGGCTCCTTGATTGATACCTGAATAAACTTTTTATATTCTAAATAGGTTAAGGGAAAATTCCCTTTGTTATATGGATGGGTTTTTATGGATCATGGTTCATAGAACAATACATGGTTCGGGACCTGCGTGGAAGTTTTCAGTAAATTTACTTTTGGGTTTTCTTTTTGAAACTCATCACATAAATTTGAATGGCATATCTTCTATTATGTTTTGACATTTTATTTATTGTTTTGTTCATCTTGTGTTATTGGTTTTGTCTATTGATAAATTTTTGTGTGTGTGTGTGCACGCTTCCACGGTTTTTTATTTATTTATTATGTTGTATTACTCAAAAAAAGAAGAAAAGTGGGTATAGTCTCCCCATGATTGATATTAGACCTTCCCTACTATTCAGTAGGATCTAGCATATTGGGAGGTGAACCAGAGTTCATGTGGTTGTCTATGTTATGGCATCATTGTGTGGAACATGGTTCGGGATATTATAATGTCTCTCTTAAATAAAATGGTTTCCAAATTATTCTATTAATTTCATAGTTTTGAAAGATTATTTCAATGAGGAAAAGGTATTTTCCTCAATTATGTTTTTAATGATATTTTTTATAGTATATATATTAATAAAAAAACAATAATATTTTATTTAATATATTATTCAATGGGGATATATTGTATTGATACCATCCTAATTATTCATCTCTATATTTTTTGATTAGTTTCGATAGGAAATATTATCATTTAAATTTATTGTTTTCCAATGTGGATGTTAATGTTAACTATGTATTGAATTGTTATTGTCTCATTTCATATGATTAGTGAATTGGACATAGTATGTGATATGAAGGACCCACTATAGACCAATATTGAATATGTAATTATAAGTAGAAAAACCAGCATGTGTGTTTGGATGAATCCTTTTCCATTTATGTAAAATGTATGGGAATGTGGAATTGAATGTATGTTTATAATTATCATCATTATTGATTCCATAATTATGAGTTTATTAATTGATGTCCATGTGATTATTGGACTGGTTATGACATCCATGTATAAGTTTTAGGTTCATGTTACTATGTATATGGATTTATTTGATCATTTATTCTATTCATATTATTCATCATGCACATGTAATTGATTAAATTTCATTTTTTACATTCCATATTAATTATTTCATATTTAATCAAGATATATTCTATAATAAGTATCCCTTTCCAAGAATTTAATCACATTATTTGTTTTGTTTTTGTTCAACATTATATGAAGAGAAATATTTTAATGGGTTCAAGGATGAAAAATATTTACTTTAACTATGTTTTATTTTATGTGTTCTAATGTAATTTGAAATTCATGTTTTTATATAGATTACCAAGTATAAAAAAATATTTTTTCCCTTATATATGTGATCACATGTATCTTATTCCAATTTAATAATGTAACCTCCAAGTAAGAGATGATGGGGTCATGTTCATTAGTTTTTTTATTTGATAATTTTTAGTAAAAACATAGGGAACTAGATTTAAAAAAACATAGAGTATATAACATAATCATGTTAACAAATTTGTGGATAAATATAAGTATAGCACAATATCCAAAGTTTTTTTTCTCATAGATTATTTTATTTTACCATAATTGAATCCTTATATAGACACAATAAGTAGATATGGATCTGAACTTATTGTACCTAGGGTAATAACTTTAAAATGGAATATTTGTCTTTCACTAAATAATCACATGGTGAATTAGAATGTTCCTTGATTTATATTAGGAATATAATTCGTGCTAGATATTCAAGGGTTAATTAAAATTTTCATTATGAAACATCGCTAAGGATTTAATATTTGATGATCATAAACAACCATTTTTAATCCTAAGGTGTAATATTTTGAAAATAAGGTTTCTTGATTTATACATCAAAAATCAATTTTTTTTTGTAATTTTGATTATTTTTTCCTATAAAATGATTTTTTGTTTTAGTCAGTGGATAGAACTATGAATAATGATTTTAATACTGAATTTGATAGAAAATGTGGTAGTTTTGATCATACATATGGGATGTCTATTTTAAATGATATTTTTATTATACATAATCAGTTATCCTGTTATATAATTGAGGACTAATGCTATAACAAACTCTCAGACTCAGTAAAGTAGAGAAGGATCAATTCTGCTAAGATATTGATTAGTGGATACAAAAGAGGAAATAATGAAAAATTTATTTCATGTTATAAATGTTTAAATATATTCCTTGGAAAATGTATTAAGGAATTAAAAAATGGTTTTATATGTGAAATAAATGGAATATATAAGTTAATTCTCATTGATAAGTGAAGATCTCGGGGTTGTTATAGGGGTTTAGGGTACGGATATGAGAAAAAATGGGTCAATCTGTGTTGAGACCACTATTTTCACATAATTAGTAAGACCATTTCACCCTAATCATGTGGCCTACTGAAGGGGCATCACAGTTGAGGAAATTTTTTGGGGTGGCTCAGGAGACCGTGTAGCTCAAGATACCACTTGGAAAGTGGAGAGATCATGACTACCATTGTAATGAACGAGATTTTATAATTCATATATTTTTCCTAAATAATAATGTCTTATATATAACATTATAAACCTAAAATATATATTAAAACTGAAAATATTTTATATAATTAATGAATAACATAAGTTTTTTTTGCTGCGAAAAAAATTAAAATGACAAGCATTATAACTGGACAAAAATATAAAATAAAAAAGATAAAATGAAAATGTATGGATCACCAAAATCTACAAGATTAAACTACCATAAATCATACAATATCTAAATAAAACGAACTATTAAAATACCAATCATTATATTATTAAATTTAATATAAAACCTTATTTACAATTATTGTGATTCTTGGAGTGAATTAGTGGAGTGGTATTTATGAGTATAAAGAAAAATGGGACTTTTGGGATTAAAAAATTATATGAATTTGGTTGAAATATTACTATTTTTCAATATTATCAATGAAATATACAACCTTAGTTAATAATTTTACCACTATAGGGAATTTTTATAATTATAAATTATAATGGGTAATTCATACATAAAGTGGAATCAATGGCCTTGACCAGTACTGTCCTTCCGTTTGAAGCCCTTCTGTAAAAACATGGGATGGAGGTAGCATCACATGGGTTCTTACATAACAAATCCAAATCTATGCTTTAACAGGTGATTATTGAACGTAATTCCCTATGTGAGATGTTCAAGTTAGTGGAGATTACCACTGAGACAATGTTTGCTGAAGAACCTAGTTAAATGAACTCCATCACAATCATTTCCCATAAAGAGTATATGGGTGTAATAAGGGGTTACATGTCAACATCGTAGTTACATGAAGAGTAATTTCATTTTTATATGTAAAATTTTTCTTCCATAAATATCTTTTATGAATAATTTCTATTAATAAAATATATTTTAAATTCAGACAAATTTGATAAATTCATTTCTAGAAATAACTAACACCTAATTGTTTTTTAAGATATATAATTTTATTATTAAATAACGTATTGTGAGAAATATTTTTTTATTAAAATGGTATTTTATAATACTTATATAAATGATAAAATTATTTTATAATGTCCTAGGAAATTATTATAATTGTCAAAAATTCGATTGTTCTTTAAACCCCTATATTTTACAATAGATAACGATTTTTTATATATAAATGTAAAAAAATTTATATTTAGGAAATTATTATAGTAAAAAAAATAATTATACTTAAAAATAGAATGAAAATATTAGGTTATAGTTAATTTATGAGAATTTCCAAAAATACTTTGTTTTTCTATGAATAGTAAAAATACAGTTTGGGGTTTTTAGTATGTTTTTCTACATCATATTAATATATTGAGGATGTAATAATCAATAAAACACTATCCACGAATTAAAATAAGTAAATTTATATATTTTATTTATTTTTATAGTTTTTAATCGAATTATAAAAACAATATGTGTCATTCCACAGTCTTATATGTAAAAGTTGATTTTAAAAGCATTGTTTTATGGAAAATTTAATTTTCCATGACAGAAGAAGTATTTAAAAATATATTTCTGTTATGATGGTATAGAATATCATAATTTTTTACTCAAATTTCAATAACCATCATATAAAACCATGGTTAAAATTTTTTTTTTGATTTTCCACAACTTATATTTCCAAGACATAAATTTCAAATTTATTAAACAATTCCACCACATTTCATAAAAATACCATCCAATTTCACCATTACCCTTAACTACCAATAAATACTCTACAATTTTATTTTGATTTTTCATCCCAAAAATTCCTAACAAGGTTTCCTCATTCCCCAATGGTTTTATTCGTATGTTTTAGAGAGAACTATTAAAGGAAAAGGGAAATATCCACTTTCTATTCGATTCTAGTTCACTTTATATGAGGTATGTATTAGAATTTCCAACATATGTTATTTTTTCAACATTAAACTATCCAATTTATTTAATAATAGTCTTTTACCCATGGGGTACCTTCATTCTACCTCATTTTACCTTTTTCTATAGCCATTTTTTAAACCCATCATGTTATGGAATTTATTTCACAATTTTCTGTCGTTCAAATGAGAAATTATCTATTACTTTTTATTTAAAAAATCCATACCCCTTTATTATATATGTTTATTAAGAAATATATAAATATAAATTTTTTATTTTGGTATTTACAAATATGATCCCGACATTTCATTTCATTGGTTAAAATTGACGTAATGATCATGTCAATAAACACATATAACAACAAGATTTTGTTTATGAAACCCATTTATTATAACCAATAGGTTATTAATGAATTGATTTATTATAATCTATGCGGTTCACATGAAACTAGTAAGCTTTAATGGTTTACCCTAATAGAACTACAATCCATTGTTTAGTGAATTTAATCTCCACAGGTAACATGTCTTAATATACCTTTGTGAATAACCTTGCTAATATTATTTTATAACACTTTGTTGTGAAAAGTTTTTGAAATTATTGAAAATGTCTCATTTAATTTCTATATCCAAAAATACATGTTATTATTCATATTATTTTTACAATATTCCTATTTTCCCTTCCATATTGTCATTCCACATGTTCTTATTGATATATATCAATACCACATGTTATTTGCATCTCCTGCTTATTCACGAACTGGGATTCATATTGACCACATTCTATTGATATATGTCCCCATGATATGTGATGTAGTAATAGTAACAAAGGGTGAACCCCTTAAGATTTATTTCATGTGGATTTAGAAGAGTGGTTTATTTTTTAATGAATTGCATACCTTATTTCTGATAAACTAAACATTAAATGATCATATGTTTTGTCCCTTGAAATGAAAAGTTATATACATGAGTGATTGCATATTTTTTATCAAAGTATGGTTTAGTAATTTTTGGAAATTATGACTTGAAAATTTTTGGAATAACTATGATGACATGAAATAATATATGAATTCATCATGGTATATTTTTATGTATAAATTTGTGGATTCCATGAATATTCATCCATGTTTGGGTGCTACAAGAGGATGTGGATCTGGAAGAGTTTCACCATTGAGTAACACCTAAATACACTACATTTATTAGGAAAAGATAGAGAACTGGATCATTAGATAGACCCTAGAGGTATACCTAGTTTGAAACTCCTAATGGATGTGGTTGGATAATCAGAATATTCTTATAAACCATTGATAATGATATATAGAAAATGTAATTAGTGGAGTTTAATAACATATTTGACCATGGTGTTTTAATATATAAAATCCAATTTGAATTATATGTTTCATATATCTAAATCATTTCTCACTATTGTTTTCTTATTATATAAAATTGGTTTTAAATGGTAGAAAATACATAAATTATGACAGTAAAGGACGATGCAATGAATGTGATTATATGGAATCTATAATGGAAAACATTAGGAGGATGAGGAATCAACCAACTCATGTTATGAACAATAACATAAATCAATTTTATAGACTAGATTCACCTTGATGGGAAAAATATTTAATTTTCTACTTTATATATAAATGACAACCTTATTTTATTTGATCAATTGACCCATTGAATTCTAAAAAATGGATAACCTCTATAGAGAATATATTTTCTATAATATATTATTTAGAGTTAGAGAAATTCACCCTAGATGTATACCACTTATATGGAGATGTTGACCAGTGGTGAACACTGATTAAAAACATAGAGATAACAAGGTTGATTTATGTTATTAAGTGGGAATAGTTCAAGGGAATATTTTTCCAAAAATATTTCCACTATTCAATATAAACAAAAATGGATAAATAATTCCACGATCGTAAGTGGAAGGAAAATTATTCGATGGGAATCTATTAAATGAATATTAAAATATTTTCTTGATACACCATTAGCATTATTATTTATCCAAAGAGGAAATTTGGATTTATTTTTTAGTGAAGACGGTTCCCATATGTAGAGTAATTGGGTAAATCATATATATTAATTCTTTTAGGAGATAATGAAATGTTCTATGATGTTTGAATTATATTTTGTAGATAAATAATTGTTAGAAATGTCAAATGAAAATAAGAGTGAAATGGATCCAAACTTAGGGAATAATTTTAATCACTGTTGAAGAGGATATAAAGTGATACATTCCACATGAAACAAATGTGGGATGAATAATTTTGGGAAATTATTACATGTATGAGGAATTATATAAATTTATAGAAGATATGGCCATATATCTCGGTAATATCATGCTGAAATAAATCCTCAACTTCTCAACACTAACAATAGAGGAAGGATACTAAAGTCCCAGCTAGATGTTTGATACATTATGTTTGGAAAATATTTGGAACATTTCTAATAATTGTCCAAATTAGAATATAATGGAGGGAATCAACCATAAACCTCATCATAGAATATGGTAGAAAGGTAGGTATTTTTTATCACCATGTTTGAATTATAGGCCCCAAATGATGTGATGGATGGTATTATAACTGTGCTCCCAAATCTAGCATGTACAATATTTGATTCTAGTTGTATACATTTTATTATTTTAACAATTTTTTTAAAATAATATAAAATAAATACCAGAACGTATAGAAGTAGTGTTATCCATCATGACTCCTAGATGGACTCACCTAGACACATTAGTGTATAGAAACTCTTATATTATCTTTTATGAAAACAATATCATCGAAAAAATAGTAGTTATTCGCAACGTGGAATTTAACACTATACCCGATATAGATTGGCTCTCAAATTATAATTCTAAGATAAACTATAGAGGAATGAAAATTTCATTATTCTTGAATGGAATATCTCTAATTATTTTCAATGGATAGATATCCCATCACGAGTGTTTTCTTAATGAACCACTCATAGCCTTAATTATGGAGATAAATGGTGAAGAGGTAAAGAAAATAACTGTATAAATATATATAATGTCGCAATAATTTCGGAATAAATTGACATATTTCCTAAAGAGTTACTTGGACCTCCACCATAAGGAGAGGTATTGTTCACCATTGAACTACTACCATGATCCATGATTTTATCAACGGCATCAATTGGAATGACAGATATGTATTTAGATTCATCAAATAAATACATTCACATTATAATGGGAATGTGGTTTATCTAAAAAATTATTTCACTATGGGGAGAAAATTCTTTCTTTGTGAAGAAGGGTGTATTAGTGAAGGTATGTATTGATTATATAGAACATAAAAGTATCAAAAGGATGAAAAATTACCTTATCAAAAATTAAAGGTGATTTATTTTGTTAGATTCATGGTGATCAAATATTCGTCACGATTGACCTCTATTTTAAGAATCCTAATTTGAGGGTGAATAAAGATGATATTTCAAAGACAACCTTCAATAAAATATATGGACATTATGAGTTTGTTTTTATTTCATTCATATTGAATTATTATCAACCTATATTTATGTATTTGATTAATAGAGGATTTAAGGAATACCTTGATAAATTCTTTGTATTTATATTATGATATTCTGATATACTCCAAAATTCTTGAGGATAGTCTGAGGGATATATTAAAAACACTGGGGAAGGATAATATATTTTCAAAATTCATAAAATGGGACTTATTATTATGAAAAGTATCACTATTAGGGTACATTGTAACTAGTAAAGGAATATCAGTAGAACCTGAAGAGAAATAGCATATAGAAGAGTGTCCTAATCCTACAATGGTTAATAAGATTCATAGTTTCCTTATTTTACCTGGATGTTATATGATATTTGTGAAAAAATTACAATATTCTAATCTACTAAACATGTTTTCTCAAAAAAGGATCTTTTTTCATCTAGAAAATGGGGAATGAATAATTTTTACAATAACATGAGAAGATATTGGTCACTAATTTTTTTTAACTATACCCTCTATCAAAAAAGGAGTAATTATTTATACTTATGTGTCACAGAAAGGTATTTTATGTATCTTCTAGAAAAAAGACAATGTGATTTCTTATGCATCATGTTAGTTAATGCATCATGATCAGATTTATCATATTCAGGACTTGGAGTTAGCTATATTCATTTTTTCACTGAATCTTTTGAGTCACTATATTTATAGGTAGAAAATTAATGTAAACAAAGACAAACAAATTTAAATATATACTCACACAAAATAAATTTAATAATAAACAAATGGAACGGTTTTCACTTCTTAAATACTATGATGGTTCAATTCAATATCAGCCTAAAATTTAAAACATTTTGGTTGATTAATTATGTATGGAAGACAATATTGTTCTAAGAATTATGAGGATTCATTGGAATCCCTTGATCAAGTACCTAGTAAGGTTGTACATAGTAATCCTGAGGAAAGTAATATCATAAATCCTATCCTGGATGATTTCTCAACAACAATTGTTAAAGAAGATCAAGAGAACTCAAATATAATATCCTTTTAAATAATATAATAAACAGGTAGTGAGGAATGAGATCTTTTCTAGGTTCAACATTTATCAATAAGGTGTACTAAAATTTCTGATAGGACTACGTGTCCCGTCTATCCTGGAGATAATGAATGATCTGATGGATGATTCTGATACATCTACAATATGTATACATATTTTAATAAGTAAAATGAATTAGTACATTTATTAATATTATTTTTTTATTTAATATTAAGTGGAATATTGTCAAATATATAGTATGGTTCTTGGTGTGTCATTAAGTGAATGAGGTGATACATCTTCATAATGGGGTATTGCAAACACTATTCATACCAACCTGGAATTTTGATAATGTCACTATGGAATTCATTACTAGTATCGTAATAAAATAAAAAATAAAAAATTATATATGGGTTATAGTGGATCAAATCACCAATACATCTCTTTTCATTACTATTTGGGGAGATTTCTCTCATGACAAACTTAACACGATATACATAAAGGAAGTGGAGAGGCTACATGTTGTTCAACATTATATTGTTTCTGATCATGATCCAATATCCACATATAAATTTTATACATGTATTTCAAAATCTCTTAATATTGAATTGAATTTTAGTATGTATTATTACCCACAAACTAATCTGAAATATAAAATCACTATTCAAATACTATAGTACATTCATAGATATTTCTCAATGGAAATGTAAGGTTTATAAGATCAATAAATTCCATTAGTTTAGATTTCAAACAAAAATATCTTCTACTTGAGTTTTAAAAGGGAGCCATATGATTTTCTATATTGGAAGAGATGTATAACTCCCCCTTTTTGGTATGGTGTTTGTAAGAAAAAGATAGTTGGTCCTAATATTGTACAAGAGATTATAAAGTAGTTTCATTACATCCAAAAACATATAAAATCTACAAAAATTCATAAGAAGAGCTATGCTGAAAATAGAGGAATTGACATAGTGTTTTATGTTTTAGAGAGAAAAAATCATTCAAATATCATCATGGAAGGAAATCATGCGATTTTGAAAGAAATAGATGCTTAGCCCGATGTAAATTATCTCATTTGAAATCCTAGATCATATAGGAGAAGTGGCCTATCGGCTAAAACATCCACCAAATATGGATCAATTTAATAATTTTTTCAAAGTATCTCTCTATAGGATGTACATACCAAATAAATCATATGTACTAAATCATAATGTTGAACAACTGGAATATAAACTCTCATATGAGGATCATCTGATTGCGATCTTTGTCCACATAGAAAATTGAATATAAAATAGTACCACCAACCATTTCAATTTTTTGTGAAGTAAACGTAAATATGAAGAACCATCATGGGAACCAAATGAGGAAATGGGTCATAATAACCCCCACCTTTTCTAAACTGAAATAATGAAATGATATTTTGGGGATGAAATTTCTTATAGTGGGAGAATGTAATAACCTATAATTTTTAAATGTTATTTTTCTTCCTGAATAAATTTTCGTTATAAATTATATTATACATGTACAAAATATAGATAAGCTAACAAGACTTTATATGATTTATAATTATCCTTACAGAATTCATATATGAAACAAATTAAAATTCAAGTCATCACGATAATATATATATATATATATATAATAGAATAGATGAAATGGGAAAATAAGGATCTCCCCAACCTGCTAGAATAATCTCCCCAAAAAAATATGTTATAGAAAATAAAAGAAAATATTATTAAACCAATAAATATATTATGAAAATGAATATATATCCTTATGTTGAATAGTAATGAATTTTTAGTGAAATAATGGAGTGGTATTTGTAAAATATAAAGGGAAATTTTAATGTTGGGATTCAACCATTATATGAATTTTGGTCAAATTTTAACATTGGTAAATCTGCCAATTGGATGATATACCCTTGTTTAATAGTTTAACCATTATAATTAGTCTTTATAATTAGTATTGAAAAGGGATAATCTATACACAATGTAGAATTAAGGGAAAAATCTAGTAGTCATTCCAGTTGAATCCCATCTTTCTGAAATTGGTAGGGAGGCTGAATCAATAGGGTTCACCCTTTACCAATCCCAAAAATAGTTTCATCAAGTAATGGTTTCATGAAATTTATAATGAGTGAAGTTATATTTAGTTTTTACTAACACTCATTTAAAATTAGCTAATCCACCCCAGGAAAATAAATTCATCAGACACCTTACCCTTATGGTGTATGTGTGTGTATTAAGGGGTTATGTGTCTAGGAAATAGTTATATAACGTTTAATTTACACTATATAAATAAAATTTTTATTTCATCAATTCTTTTTTATAATGTTTTTTCTTAAGTAAATACATGTTTAATCATGAATAATGTGATAAATTGATCTATAGACACAAAAAAATAATAATTGTTCTTTTAGAAAATATATATATATTTTGATAATAAACTAAGATATTCTGAATATCGGGTATATTAATAAAATATTTTTATAAAACATTCTTATAAATGGTGAAATAATTTTATAATGTCCCGAGAAAAAAATTTAAGTGTCAAAAATTTGACTATGCTGTAAAAACAATTACTTTTTAATAAATAATTATTTTTTATATTTAAAATATAAAATTATAACATTTAAAAAAATATTTTTATAAAATATAAACTATATTTTAAATCCTCATGTCATAATTTAGTTTGGATGAATTTATGAGAATTTTTTAAAATACGCTATTTTTTCATGAATAATGAAAATTATTTTTTGGTTTTTCAGAATGTTCTGTGACATCATGTTTATGTCATGTTTATTTAATACTTAATTTACTATTTTAAAAAACAAAAAATATGTTAATTTATTTATAATATTAATTTTAATATATTTTAATCAATTTCCAAACCAATAAGTGACATTAACATGTCTAAAATGGACATGATGATTTTAAAAGTATTCTTTTGAAGAAAATGTTATTTTATATGAAAAATATAATTTAAAATTGAGTTAAGTTATGTTGGATTAAAATATTAATGATTGGGAATCAAATTTCCAAAACCATGAGAATAAATCATGGGTAAGAATATTGGTTTTCATTTTCCACAACCAAGAACTCCATGACCTATATTTGGTAATTATTAATAAATTTCAACACTTTTTCTATAAATTCAAAACCATTTAATCATTCATATTCAATCATAATCCATCCAACATGATTTTATTTTTATGTTCCCTCCCACAGAGTCCTAAAAATGCATCCACTATCCCCCAAGGATCCAACCTCTTGTTCTATCAACAACTCGACCTTGTAAAGGAAATCTCTACTTTGCTTTTCTATTCAAGTTCCATTTTCTATGTGGTATGACTTATATTATCCAAACTATATTCATTTTAATTATCTTTATGTTACCCCATTATTATAATAATAGTATTTTTCAATGGAGTCCTCATTTCTCCCTAATTTTAACCATTTCTAAAACCATGTTGTGTAATCTTAATACTACTGAATTTACTTCTCAAATTTCTATATTTTACATGAGAAATTATATTTTCCTTTTTATTTGGAAACACAAACATATTTAATTTTAAATGGTTATTAAAAAATATGTTTTGAAGAAATTTTTTATATGGGTATTTACATAAAAGAAAACCCACATTTTCTTTATATGGATTAAAACGATGTAATGGTCATGTGTTTAAACAGTTTTATACACTATGATTTTGGTAAGAAACCCTTTAATTATTCTATATAGGTTATTAATTAACTTATTTGCTATTATTTATATTGATCACATAAAATTATTTCATATTAAGTGTGCATATTATTATCACTCCGTTTGATTTTTTAATGAATTTAATCTCTATAGATCACATATTTTATGATACCTTGGTGAAAAATCATGGAAATTTTATTTTATGACACCTTAGTGATAACCCATAGTGATATAATTAAGAATGTCTTATTTAATTGGTGAGAAACATTTCAATGTTATGGCTCTTGTTCTTATGAATATATTCCTCTTGTTCATTACTCGTTTTTATGCGACATGTTCTTATTAATATGTCTCAAGATCACATTTTATATGCCCCTATTGATTATTCACTTACTAGGCTTCATGCTCACCACTATCCTTTAATGTTCATCCCTAGTATATGAGATACAGTAAATGAATCAAAGGGTGACCCCATGAAGATTTATTTTAAGTGGATTCAGAATAATGTTTTTATATTTTTAGGTATTATGTACTTTATTTAAATGATACTAAACTATAAATGATCTTATATTTTATCCTATGTAATGAAAATTTATGTAATAAAAATGCCAAATTACATAACTACAATTTTTTCAAACCATTATGGTGGAGATACAAACTGGGTGGCTCAATTTCATTTAGGATAGAGGGATCCAGATAGTTTCCATATCATCTATAGACCATAAAACCAAACCATGAGCCAATTTAAAAGTATATTTTTACCAATTTTCCCTCACAACCATATTTCATTCTTCCCTCATTTTAACCACACTATAACCCATATAACAAGGGTTATTAACTAGTATTTCCGTCATCCATTTATGTTTCTCCCTTGTATCTTAGGCATTCCGCGTTCCCTTTGGTGTGAATCGAAGATCAATGTATGTCTTTAACTCGGTTTCATACCATTTTCTAGAATATTCCACATTAGTTGTCTTATATCCTTTCAAATCTGTAACAAAACAAATTTCTATTGGATTATATGTTGTGGTTTTTATGGTTTCTATAGTTTCAATCAAGGGACATGATTAATTGAGAATTTTACAATGGACATGAGGTATCTTGTCTTATGTCTTTTTCCCACATTCTTGTTCTGTTATATGTGTATGTAATTATTATAATTCATTCCTATGCTGAATTTTAATGAATTAAGATTAGGGAATTAACTTGTGCTATAAAATGAGGTTCTAGGCCTTTCAAGGACCATGTTGGGTTCATTAATGATGTGATACGGATCCCTAAGATATTAAGGGGTATTTCAGTCCCATGAAAATTTTAAAATGATTTTTTAGTCATTAGGGTAAGGTAATTATTAATGTGAGTGGGTTTTAATTGGTAATTTGAGTGTTTTCTTTATTAATGGGTAATCTAAATTTTTTTCTAGTTTTTTTAAATTTCTTTGAGGCCATTGGAATATATTAATTGTTGTGTATTGGATTATAATGTCGTCATGTTTTTTAATTATTGAATATGTTGTTTTCAAAATGGTTAATTTTATAAAATAGGTTTTTACCTTTTGGATTTAATAAAATGGGTTTATATTAGATTTCAAATGTTAATTTGAAATGGGTGTATAGTTTCATTTTATTAAAAATTATTAATGTATTTTTTTAATAGTTGGAAACAAAAATGAAATCCTTGCGGGGTGTTTTATCTTTTCAAAGTGTAAAACCTGTGTTTTAAAGGGTGGCTTCTACGTTATTTAAAAAGACTATATTTAATTCTGTTTTTCCCATGATTTGGTTTTAATGGTCCAGTGGGAACTTCACAATTAAAATAATATGTCAGTAAATGTGCTAAATGGTTAAAGAAGTATTACCCTATAGTACATTGTATGAGTAGGGTATTTGACCATGATTATACTCCCACATGTCATGTTTGATCGATTTCATAGGCCCTGTCGATCTATTACTCGAGTAGATTTGTCTATCTGAGGCTCGATTATTCCAACCTAGGGACTAAGGCTCTGTCGTGTCAGGTTCGGATAGATCGATTTTCTAGGACGACTAATGATTTCTTGGTCTAGGATGTTGGAATAAGGTTCTAGGATACTATCTTTTTCTAGTTTTGGGTTGTTATACTGAGGCTCTATGCTACAAAATTTATAGACCTGGCTTGATTACTACATCGAGGTACCAATATATGATGGTTTTGTTAGTAAATGACCCTTCAGGACAAAAAGTGTGTGTAATTATATTTATGGTTTTTATTGGGCTCCAGTCATGAATGAAGTATGATTTGTTATATGATTAACACTATGGGTCAAGTAAGATATGAATCAATAATTAATAACTATTTAGATGTGAAGAATTATTTACATTATTTCTATTCTTATTTATTACACCTAGATTAACTACATAAACTATTTTGTAGACTTATTATTTATTTAAACAGTGTTGGTGGGGGATAACTGAGTTAAACTCACACCCTTATATGGACTCGATAACACTTGGGTACCTGACAAGGAACTACTTATTTCCCAGTATAGGTTCGGGACATGGACTTAGAGTTTTTTTATACGTGGGATGATGGACATGAACACGGTATATCAGAACTAGGATGAGACTCATGTATGTTTTGGGATATTTTTATGGTTCATGGATTATAATCATTATTTCCATGAATTCCTAACATATAATATATCAATCATATTGTTATATTATGTGTTAATTGGTTTTTGTTGACCTTTTCATCTGGTATGTCTATTGTAATGTTTCATTTTGATGATGTATCAGTTATTATTGTTATATATCGTTATTTTACCCTGATAAAAGAATATATTATCTATATTATTCCACTAAATAATATCTCTTCTTTTCACTAGCCTCTGGTGTATGTGTTGCCTCACCTGGGGGCACGTGGTGATCCATCCCCATGATTCAGATATAGTGGCTCCAATGATGGGTCCTTATAATTTCATATCATAGATAGTGACTTTTGTATTATTTTATGGTCATTATGGATAAGAGAATAAGATCTTGATGGTGTTTTGTAATTAGCTCATTACTAGGTTCCTTTTATTACCACGTTTGATGGAAAATCATTGAGTTGGGGGTGGGAATTAATGTTCTATTTTGTGAATTTTTTGTTGGTTGATACTTCCATATAGAGTAGTTCACATGGATATAATGTTATTGATTTATAAGGTTTTATATATGTTCCTCATATGTATGGTGTGGGTTTTGGGTTCATGCTTCATTCTCGGCAAATAATATTGACACGTCATCTATATGTTTCCTATGACTGATTTATGAAATCAAAATAAAAACTGAGAATTGTAGAAAATGTACTCAAATAATGTTTTCTTTTTGAAACTCTTTTGAAATATAAATACGAAAAAACAATTATATTATTGAAATATTGGGTTAATAAAATCTTTTTTGAAAGCCTATTTCTAGGAGTTTTACAAATGGTATGTTTTGAAATATGAATCCTTGAGTTTTAATATCATAAAGATTAATTACTAAGGGAAATGTGAAAATTATTTTATCTTTAGGAATACAATTTTGGTAACCCTAGAGTTGGGATCACAACCTTTTTTGGGTATATTACGTAGCATGAGTTCCCTAGTTTTAGACCTAGGATATTGTTCAGGAGTCTCTGTTGGGTTTTGATGTGTGGTTGGAGGGTTTTTCCTTTATTTAAATTCAGCAGGGATATAACCTTCAGGATTATGAGATGTGGTCCTATAATGTTTTCTTGGTAATCCTTGTGGGTTGTAATCATGTGATTTGTGTTTGGATCATATAGTGGGTTTATTTTCATTGTTGTGATTTATTTTTGTGTGTATCCTTAGTGTGGAACCTAGATTAAATGTTTTCATGGGACCATTAGACATATTTTGTTTGGGAATGAGGGAATGAGTGTCATATGTGATTAGTGAGTTGATTAAGAATTGAAATATGTGGTTTAGAGGGAGAGCTAGTGGCCTTTATTAGATTTGTTTCTAGATTCGGGAGTTTGTATCATTTGATCATGGAAGATAACTATCAGTAGGGTTAGGCTTGTGTCGTAGGTATCATGGAGTATGAACTATTGGTGGGTGGTTCTGAGGTGGGATCCAATCACAATTAGTGCTATAATGTACGGGTAAAAATGTCTGATCGCACCTTGGTTTCATTCTAAGATGGGCACTTGAGTTCTTATGGTTGTTTTTAAGTGTTTTATTTTGAAGGGAACGATCATTCAAAAACCTAGTATAGTGGCATTGATTGTGTTTGACATGAGAAAAAATGTTTATTTTTGGAAGATAAGGTAAGGGAGGCCAATCGTGGATTGATGATTTTGTAATGGAGTTGTGACCCGGGGTAAGGGGTGGCCACTTGTTTGGGCTTTTTGTATGAATGCTTTTGTTGTAGGATGAGAACATTGCGAATTCCTAGATTCTAATGAGGCTGATAGTCTATGATTCATGGTTAGTTTTGTAAGTGTTTTTTGTTTATAAATTAGGTTATGTATGTTTCGTGTGATCTACAGTTATTATTAGTGTGTGTTAGCAAGAAATTTATGAACTCAAGGGATCTTATGAATTCCATATGTGGGATCATGCTGTGAAGGGATGATTCCATTTGGGATGGGTGAACAGGTGTATATGGATAAAAACATGTCTTTTATATGAAACAAATGTTGGAAGCATGATTATACAAGAGACCATTTTTTTTGTAACTGGTGTGATGGATTATTGAGTTTCATTTGTGAATCTTCAGGCTCATGATAGAAAAACTTCAGTGGGGTAATAGAAATAGTGACAGAGAAAATGTTGGGCCATGACTGCTTGGACGAGGGTTGTGAAGAGATGGATAATTTTGGTTTGAAACTTCATTTGAAAGGTAGTGGTTTGGAAAATATGAGATTCTTGTTGGAAGATATTCCTTATAAATTCAATGGATTAATGTTACCCCACAGTATTGGTGAAAATTTTAATGTATAACTAGTATTGGTATTTTTCAATGAATTATTAGCATATTTATATTTAGTTATTATCATTCTCAATATCGTTACTTCATCCTAGGTATTTTGAGAGAATTATAGATTTATGAATAGCTACCATATTGTTTTATGGTTGGATACAGTTATTCTTAGTAGTTATTCTCATGGAATGGGGTATGCCAGGATGTATGGTTTTAAGTACACCATCAAACAATTTCAGGTGAGGTCCTCGGGATAGACCAGATGCCGATGAACTCGATAACTTCTATTCTCCGAATCCTTGAGTGGGTAGTCATTGATGGGGTTTTTTTTTCAATTGGAAGATATACAGCCACCCCAATGTGTTTGGGTTCATCTATTTATCGATGTGTGAGCCATGGTGGTTGGATTTAATTAAAGGAGGTGGTGATGATGAAACTCCTAAGGTGGGGAGTGATATGTTGGATGTGGATTTGTGGAGAAGAACATTTAGTGCATGAGGTGGAATCAAAATGACAATGAGAAACATATGAGGTACATGATTTAGTTCCTTGGGGATGGAATGATGGTACTTGTATGTGGTGGTTGATCTAAATGAGTTTTTGCATCATGATCATGTTTGTTCTCTAAGAATCCCATGATATTTGTATTTGTAAATTGTCAGTGAGTGATGAAGAGAAGAACTATGGTTTTGGAGGCATTAGATGAACTAATAGTGGAGCTGAACTAAATATTTGATATATAAAGGGGTAGGTAAATTAGGTGATATTAATATTACTTATTTGATAATGTTCTATGGATAGTTTAAGTTGTAATGTGCTAATAAGAGTGTTTGTAGATTTGGGATGTGTCGATCCAGAATGGTCCTACACAACATGGAAAAAGGAATAAAGGTGGTGAGATGTAAACTAAATTTAAAGGATGTTTTGAAATGATAAGTGTGATTTAGTAATGGAATGTTCTTTTTATGAAGAAAAAATTTGTCCTTAGTTGATGTATGGACATTGGAGGTGTTTCTTGTAACACCAGAGACTTTTATGAGAAATATTTTGTTTTTATGTTATATAAATCATCAAATGAATCTTGCACTACACACAACACTAGCTTGGCTTGCTTTACACGCAATTACGGCCTTCCTCGATAGCTTGCGTCGTACGCAATACAGAGTTTCACTAAACAATGATATGTTATTAAAATATTATTAAAACAATCTGTTATGTATAGTAATAACCACTTTTTTAAATTTTATAAATTTTATTTTTCAAAATGGACTTCATTTTTGGATTCAGAATTTCGAAATTAGCCTAGGGTGAAATTTTGGTATTTTTCTGAAAACATTAAATTTTTCCTGAATAGTGAAACCACTAAGTGGTAGTTAAAAAAACTGAATTATTTATAATACTTAATTTTACCGCTTCTATGAGTGGAATTTCAAAAATCCGAGAGACGTGGTTAATATCAAGGACTAAAATGTGGTTCAATGAGATGAAAATAATTTTTTGTGAATAGTAAATTCTTACTTTTTTTACCACGTTTAAAAGTAAATAGTGTAATTGAGGGTAAAAATGATATTGTTATTACCTTAACACATGTAATAATTCTATTGGATAAGTTTAATTCCACCAAAAAGAACCTTAGGAATAAAATATGACCATTTAGGCCCAGTTGGATTAGATAAGGACATTTATTATTAATTTATTTAAAGAAGGGTAAAAATAGTTAAAATCAATGTTTAATAAGTAAATCATTTTTAATATGGGGTTATACATAAGATAAATTAGACTATAAATATTCATTAGAATTCTAAAAATATTTCCTATATAATGGTATATTATTTGTAATTTTTAGACATTCTATAATTTAATTTATTTATGACACAACAATGAAGCAGAAATTACCTTATTAATGAAATATTGACCTAACTGATGTTATAAATACCCAAATAAATGTAATTTGATACTATTTATGATTTAAACTAATTTTCTAGTTTAATATTACATGATATTATTGATTTAATTAACTTGGTTCGAACTAATCATTCTTTTATGATTTTCACAGAAATCAATTACTAAATAGTGTCAAAATTGACATAAAATAGTTTTTTAAAACAAATATTATATTATTAATTATTATTTTATTCCTAAAAATCTAAGGTTCGGCCAAATGACTTAGATAAGGTTATATATATATTAATAATAAACAACTTGGGGTTCGTTTGGCTTGTTATAGTATGTTTTTAACCTTATAGTGTAAGAAAACAAGAAGACACAGTAAAAGTTAAATTATCTAACTTAAAGTTAAATATAAATGATAAGTTTAAAATTGATACGTAATCTTGTCTAAATTATATTGGATGAGAGGATATCGACCCCTACACACATTATATTCGAAAAATATCAATTTGGTGCTATTAAATACTGAATTTCACTTTATAATAAAATAATATTTTTAGTTATTCCAAAGGTGCCCCTCTCCTCCATAATAAAAGGCCACCTCCTCCCCCATCTTTCTCACTCCACTTTGAGCCTTAATGCACGGCCAAAACCTTCCAATTTGTCTTCTCCACTTCCCTAGAAACATCTTAGAGGTTATGGTATTCTTCAAAGACCTATTTTAGTGCCCTAAAAGGAGGTCTCAAAGAAGCACTTCAAAGAAGAGATAATGTCCGTTACCGATTCTTTCATCTTTTTTTCTTCTTCCACCTCTTCTCAATTAGTTGTTTCATTATGAAGTAATAACATCAGTATCTCTCATATACTTATATTTCATTATAAGTATGAAACAACCATATTTCACCATCTATCCATCCTACAGAAAACGAAATCACAGCGCGTGCGTACGTATGGAATACCATCTCCATGCCGTGGTGTAATCTATTTTCCACCACCACCTTACTTGGATGGGTATAATGGTGTAAATAATGACTATATATCACTATTATAAAGTGATATTGGTTCTGAAATAGTATACATACACTCCAATACAATTCCACGATCATAGGAATGATATCATCACTCGTGGGTACGTAGGGAATGTCGTCTCCACGATGTGATGCGACTCGTTCTACATGATCTTCATTTCATAATGATTATATAAATGAATATAATGAATTAATATGATATATGTTACACAAATACCATTATGGAAATGAGTTATCTATAACCTAAAGAGAAGAATAATAATTTATTCGACAAAACACGCAAAAGAACAAAAAGTAATAAACACCCGAATAACAAGTAGTAATGAAATATTACTAATAAGAAGATATGAATATGACCATATATGATATCATAACAATAAGTATGATTCTTGAATAAGTCAATAACATTATTTAAATCATTATATAGGAGGTTCAGACACTTACAAAGCAAATAGGACCTAAAGTAAGGGAAAATACCACAATCTCATTTTTATCCGAGATTGTTTATACTTTGGTATTTACTGGGTTGTATTTTATCATCCACATCCATATTCCCTCAATATGTAATATTGTTTACATACACCTACAATTTTTTAAATCCAATTTTACCCTTTGGTGAGTTTTGTAGTAAAAGATATGAAAGGAATATTTAGTCATTTTTCGTACGAGGTACATTTTGACTTTTCCGACAAAAGTATGAGAAGAATGTTGTTTTTAACTTATACGGCATGAATGGATTTTTAAAACATTATTTCCAAGAAGATTAATTTATAAGTTTTCAATTTTATTTTTAATCAACTTCTTTTAGTTTAAAATTGTATGACATGTTAAGAAAGGAAAATGTTTTTGAATTTGAAATGATATTTTCCTCAAGAATGGAGTTCAAGTGTTTTATCAAAATTATTTTCCATCTAAGATAATATAGGGTTATGTTTATATCCCTATTATTACATTGATTTGATTATGTTGTGATGGAATTATTTTTATGAATTCATTTATCTTATATGAATTGTTTGATGATGTCACGATGTTTAAGATTCCCATTTTTATTACATGGGTTATGCAATTATGTATGATTTATGATTTTGTGGCACACATAAGAATGGTATCATTATGATATGGGTGGGACCTATATCTCTCTCCAATTAATTGGGTAAAGATTTTATATCTCATGAGATAGACATGGCTCGAACGATAGGTTATACCGGTTCAGTGAAACATGACTGAAATGAGGAGTGAACACAGTTCGGAAATGGACTTTGTCCAGTAAGATAGTCTTGGAAAAGAGTTTTGACTAATAAGGAATGATTCTCTATGATTATGTGTGTATGCCACAAGGTTTCATGTTTTACGTTATGATTATTGGGATTTCATTTCACTACTATGATTTATCCCATGTTATGAAATTGTTCCCTCTTTTGCAGGTTATGATTTTCAAAAGTTATGTTCTTATGAATATGATGTGATTGATATTTCTTTTGTTTACCTTTAATGAGAATTTGAGCTCACCCTTTTGTATGTTTTCTTTCCCCAGGTCATGAAGAAGTTTATTAAGTAAGATATGCCAAAAGAGACTATAGATATGATGAAATAAATGGGAGACAGTGTAGACGCTTTATGAACCAGTTGTTTATGTTTCCCAGTTTCTAAAGACACTATACCTATACGGTCCTTTCGTGGTTTTGTTATATGTTGTAATAAGTATGCTTCAATTTTGAAGTACTATCAATGTAAGTAACGTATGGGTTGTTATAGTTGGTATCGGAGGAATGGTATAGTCATCCTTTGGAAACTAGGATGTGAAAGCCTTAGTAAGAATCCTAAATGATAAGTCTAAGAATAGAACACAATCTTAGTGTTTTAGAAATGGCCATGAACAACCTATGATAAGACCTTAAGTGTGAAATTTTATTCTTGATTATGTAGTTTTCCTATTATAATTATTGTTTCTCACACTATTTTTCTTGGTTTTAGTCAATGGCTGGAACCCGAAGGAACCGTGTTAATGCGGAATGTGACGGGCAATGAAATGATCTTCCCCTTGAGCAACCAAACGTTATGGGAGCTGTAATGACAAATCATGTAGCCAGGCTCACACAAATTTCTGAAGCTAGGAATCATGCAGGACTTCCAAATGAGCAAAGGAAGGAGAAACATTCTGTTGAAACCTTCATGAGACAGCGTCCACCGACATTCAGCAGGTCTACTGATCCATTAGTTGCTGAACAATGGATTAGTACTACTGAAAAGATATTTTAAGTTCTTCAATGTTCTGAACATGATAAAGTCATCCTAGTAGTGTATCTATTGGATAGAGATGCTGATCAATGGTGGAATATTATTAAGAATACGAGGCAAAGGGATGAAATTGAGTCCATGGAATGGGACGAGTTAAAGAACTTATTTTTCAATATGTACTTCCCTCGTATTCTCTGAACAAAGATAGAGATGGAGTTTATTGAACTGAAGCAAAAGGATGATGAATCTGTTCGTACCTATGAAAGAAAATTTTACAAGACATTCAAGGTACCTTTTTGGTATTATTATCCAACCTAAGAGTAAGATCGATCGATTCTTTAGTGGCTTAAAACTAAGTCTTCGATGGGAGTTATCCATAAGGGACATCAATAGCTACGAGGAAATCATTAGATGTGCTCTAAAAGTCGAGATGGATATTGGAGTAACCCATCAGTCATATGTGTTTGATAAGAGGAGGAAAATGGAATTCAATGGAAAATCTAATGAGCACACTGAAAAGAATATGAGATTTCCCTTATGCTCAAAGTGTGGAATGAAACATGGAGGGAGTTGTCTTAAAGGGACAAGTAAATGTTTCAAATGTGGAAAGGAAGGTCATCGGGCATTTGAATGCCGCAATGATGGGAAGAAGTTTTCTAATGATGCAAACAAAGTAAGGGACACACTGAATGAACCTAATACACTTCAATGTATCAAGTGAAAGGATATGGGGCATTATGCCAATCAATGCACAAACCCAAGGGTTGATGATGATGGTCAATGTCAACAAACTCTTAAGGCTAAAGAAAAAGGAATGTCACATGCAATATCTATCAGTGATGTGGAGTACGATACCGATGTGGTGAAAGGTACACTTACCATCCACTCTAAAGTAGAAAATGTTTTACTTAATTCTGGATCAACCCACTCTTTTATTTCTGAAGAATTTTCTAAGGGTATCACCGTATTACCTCAACAATTAGATATTGAGTTAGCTGTGACAACACCAAATGGCACAACAGTCGCATCAAAAGTTTATAATTCTTCTCCGATCAATGTTCGTGGGAAAGTGCTTCCTGCAAATCTTGTGATCCTTCCTATAGTGGAATTTGATGTGATTCTTTGCATGGATTGGATTTCTTTATATGGAGCTCATATCAATTGTGAAATAAGGGATGTCACATTTCATATTCCAGATCAATCTATGATTGTCTATCAATGCAAGGATGAACATAACCTTCCAGTGGAAATTTCTTCTACCTTATGGGTCTTGATTCCACTAAATAAAGTTTATTTATTTCAAATAGTTGGTGAGAAACTCACGATTAAGAATATTCCCATTGCACGGGAGTTTGATGATGTCTTTCTGGAGGAATTACTGGGTCTTCCACCAAATCGTGAAGTTGAGTTTTCAATAGAACTCGTACCGGGTGCTTTGCCTATTTCAAATACACCTTATAGAATGGACCCAATTGAGTTGAATAAATTGAAGAAGAAACTCCAAGAGAATCTTGATAAGGGATTCATATTCCCTAGTGTGTCACCATGGGGAGAACCTATTCTATTTTCTAAGATGAAAGATGGATCAATGAGACTCTGCATTGATTATCGAGAACTTAACAAGATCACTATCAAGAACAAATATCCTCTCCCATGCATTGATGACTTATTTGACCAACTACGTGGAGCTCAATACTTTTCCAATATTGATATTCGTTCAGGGTATCATAAATTAAGGTTCAAATGGGAGGATATACCAAAGATGACTTTCCTTACAAGGTATGGACACTATGAATCTATAGTGATTGCATTTGGTCTTACTAATTACCCTGCTATCTTCATGAATCTGATGAATAGAGTCTTTAGAGACTATCTTTATCAATTTGTGGTTGTCTTTATAGACGATATTATTGTCTATTCAAAGAGCAAGGAAGAACATGAAGATCACTTGAGAATTATATTGAAGACCCTGAGAAAGTAGAAGATTTATGCCAAATTTACCAAGTGTGAATTTTGGCTTCAAAAAGTTTCATTTTTGGGTCACATAATCTCAAAAGATGGGATATCTGTGGATCCAGCAAAAACAGAGGTTATCGAAAGATGTTCGAGACCAACAACAGTATCTGAGATCTGATGTTTTCTTGGTTATCTGGATATTATTGACATTTTGTGAAAGATTTTTCACGATTATATAATCCAATCACTATGTTGACTCGAAAAGGAGTTAAGTTTGTTTGGACAGATGAATGTGAGGAGAATTTCAAGGAGTTGAAAAGAAGGTTATCCAGTGCACCTGTTCTCACACTGCCTTGTAGTGGAAAATGTTTTGTGATCTATAGTGATTCATCCAAGAAGGGGCTGGGGTGTGTTCTTATGAAAAATGATATGGTGATAGCTTATGCCTGACGACAGTTGAAAATACATGAGCAGAATTACCCCACACATTATTTGGAGTTAGATGTGGTAATATTTTCATTAAAGATTTGGAGGCAATACCTTTATGGTGAATGGTGTGATATTTATACTAATCATAAAAGTTTAATGTATATTTTCTCAAAAATGGAGATGAATATGAGCCAAAGAAGATAGTTGGAGCTGATTAAGGATTATGACTGCTCAATCGATTACCACCCTGGGAAAGCAAACTAGGTGGCAGATGCATTAAGTTGACAAGACCATGCAAGTTTATCCATGATGATAATCACAAAAGATCCAATATTTATGGATTTACAAAGGATGGATCTTGGAATTATAATTAATGGGGAAAAATTATATCTTTCTCAAATGAATGTTCAACCATCTATACATGTGATGATTAAAGAGGCACAGAAAGAAGATGTCGAGTTACAAAAGAAGGTGAGAAATGTTCCCGAATTCAACCTTGATTGTGATGGGATAATAATGTTCAGGAATCGGGTTTGTGTTCCTCCCACCCCCGAATTAAAGAAGGATCATCTGGATGAGGCTCATAGTTCTTCATTCTCTATTAATCTTGGAAGCACGGAGATGAATAGGGACCTAAAAGAGTACTGCTGGTGGGATGACATGAAAAGATATGTCGCTGAATATGTCTCTTGATGCTTGGTTTGTCAGCAAGTTAAAGCTAAGAGACAGAATTTTAAGGGGATGTTATAACCATTACCCATACCCGAATGGAAATGGGAAAACATCACTATGGACTTTGTCACAGGACTTCCTAAAACATCCAAAGGCAATAATGAAATCTGGGTCATAGTTGATTGTCTTACCAATTCTGCACACTTCATTGCTATTAGAGATAATTTCTCTCTGGATCAGCTTGCCAGGATATATGTAAAGGAAGTGGTAATATTGCATGGGGTACTACTTTCTATTATATTTGATCGGGATCCGAGATTTACCTCGAAGTTCTGGCGAAGTCTTCTGCATACTCTGGATACAGAGTTGAGTTTCAGCACTGCTTATCATCCTCAGACAGACGGTCAGTCTGAGAGAACAATTCAAACTCTAGAAGATATGTTGAGAGCATGCTCTATGGATTTCAACGGTGGTTGATATCAACACCTACCATTGGTGGAATTTTCTTATAATAATAGCTTTCACTCCAGTATTCAGATGGATCCTTATAAAGCTCTATATGGAAAGAAATGTAGGACTCCAACTTCCTGGGATGAACTTGGGGAAAGAAAGCTATTAGGACATGATCTCATTGATGAAATGGCAGAAAAGATCAGATCTATTCAACAACACATAATAGTATCTCAGAGTCGACAGAAATGTTATGTCGACAACCGAAGAAAAGACCTAGAGTTTGAAGTGGGTGATAAAGTGTTCTTACGAATATCTCCCTGGAAGAGAGTCATGAGATTTGGAAAGAAGGGGAAGTTGAGCCCTAGATATATCGGTACTTTCGAAATACTGGATCATGTTGGAAAGGTAGATTACCGATTGGCGCTTCCACCGAATATCTCTCAAGTTCAAGATGTGTTCCATGTGTCTCTCCTAATAAAGTACATACCCGATCCTTCATATGTACTCAGCTCAGAAGTTGTACCGTTGGAGCAAGATCTTTCTTATGAGGAACATCTGATAGAAATTCTAGATCATAGTGAAAAAGTCCTACGGAAGAAGACCACTCGCATGGTGAATGTTTTATGGAGGAACAACCAACTATAAGAAGATACATGGGAGCTTGAGGATATAATGATGGAGAGGTATCCTCATCTGTTTGTTACAATGTGACGAATTTCGAGGGAGAAATTCATTATAAGGGGGGTAGATTTTAACACCTGAGACTTTTATGAGATATATTTTGTTTTTATGTTATATAAATCATCAAAGGAATCTTTCACTACACACAACACTAGCTTGGCTTGCATTACATGCAAATGCGGCCTTCCTCGATAACTTGTGTCGTACGCAATACCGAGTTTCACTAGACAACGATATGCTATTAAAATATTATTAAAACTAGCCGTTATGAATAGTAATAACCACTTTTTGAAATTTTATAAATTTTATTTTTCAAAATGGACTTCATTTTTGGATTCAGAATATCGAAATTAGCCTAGTGTGAAATTTTGGTATTTTTATGAAAACTTTCAATTTTTGATGAATAGTGAAACCACTAAGTAGTAGTTAAAAAAAATTGAATTCTTCATAAAACATAATTTTACCGCTTCTGTGAGTGTAATTTTGAAAATCCGAGACACATGGTTAATATCAAGGACTAAAATGTGGTTCAATGAGATGAAAATAATTATCTATGAATAGTAACTTTTTACTTTTTTTACCAAGATTAAAAGTAAATAGGGTAATTAAGGGTAAAAATGATATTATTATTACCTTAACACACGTCCTAATTCTATTGGATAAATTTAATTGGACCAAAAAAACCTTAGGAATACAATTTGACCATTTAGGCCGACTTTTATTAGATTAGGACATTTATTATTAATTTATTTAAAGAAAGGTTAAAATAGTTAAAATCAATGTTTAATAAGTAAATAATTTTTATTATGGGGTTATACATAAGATAAATTAGAATATAAATATTAATTAGAAAGATAAAACGATTTATTACATAATTCTATTTTATTTGTAATTTGTAGACATTAAATAATTTAAATTATTTATGACACAACGATGATGCAGTAATTATCTTATTAATGAAATATTGACATAAATGATGTATTAAATACCCAAATAAATGTAATTTGAGACTTTTTATGAATTACACTAATTTTCTATGTTAATATGACACGTTAGTATTGATTTAATAAACTTGGTTCGAACTAATCATTCTTTTATGATTTTTACAAAAATTAATTACTAAATACTGTCAAAATTGACATAAAATAGTTTTTTAAAAAAAATATTATATTATTAATTGTTATTTTATTCCTAAAAATCTAAGGTTCGGCCAAATGACTTATTTAAGGTTATATATATTAATAAAAAACAACTTGTTGTTCTTTTGGCTTGTTATAGTAAGTTTATTAACCTTATAGTGTAAGAAAACAAGAAGACACAGTAAAAGTTAAATTATCTATCTTAAAGTTAAATCTAAATGATAAGGTTAAAATTGATACCTAAACTTGTCATCATTTTATTGGATGAGATTATTTCAACCCCTAACCACCTTATCTTTGAAATAGATCAATTTTTAGCTATTAAAAACCGAATTTGACTTTATAATAAAATAATATTTTTAGTTATTCCAAAGGTGCCCCTCTCCTCCCTTATAAAAGGGCACCTCCTCCCCCCCTCTTCCTCACACCACATTGATCCTTCAAGCTCGTCCAAACCCTGCCAATTTATCCTATCCACTTCCCTAGAAACATCCTATATGTTCTGGACTTCTTCAAAGTCCAATTTTAGTACCCTAAAAGGAGGTCTCAAAGAAGTACATCAAAGAAGAGGTAATGTCTGTTACCGATTCTTTCATCTTTATTTCTTCTTCCACTTCTTCTTCATTAGTTGTTTCATTATGAAGTAATAAAATCAGTATCACTAATATACTAATTTTTTATTATAAGTATGAAACAACCCTATTTCACCATCTATCCATCCTTCGGAAAACGAAATCACCGCGCGTGCGTACGTACGGAATACCGTATCCACACCGTGGTGTAATCTATTTTCCACCACCACCTTAATTGGATGGGTATAATGGTTTAAAAATGACTATATATTACTATTATACAGTTATATTGATTCTGAAATACTATACATACACTCTAATACAATTCCACAATCATAGGAACGATATCATCACTCGTGCGTACATACGGAATATCGTCTCCACGATGTGATGCGACTCGTTGTACATGATATTAATTTCATAATGATTATATAAATGAATTGAATGAATTAATATGATATATATTACACTAATAACATTTTTTAAATGAGTTATCTATAACCTAAAGAGAATAATAAGAATTTATTCAACAAAACACGTATAAGAACAAAAAGTTATAAACACCCGAATAACAAGTAGTAATGAAATATTACTAATAAAAAGTTAAGAATATGACCATATATTATATCATAACAATAAGTATGATTCTGGAATAAGTAAATAAAATTATTTAAATAATTTTATAGGAGGTTAGGACACTTACAAAGCAAATCAGATATAAGGTAAGGGAAAATATCAAAATTTCATTTTTATCCGAGATTGTTTATACTTTGGTATTTACTGGGGTGTATTTTATCATCCACATCCATGTTCCCTCAATATGTAATATTGTTTCCATCCACCTACAATTGTTCAAATACAATTTAACCCTTCGGTGAGTTTTATAGTAAAAGATATGAAAGGAATCTTTTGTCATTTTTTGTACGATTTACTTTTTGACTTTTCCGACATAAGTACGAGAAGAATGTTGTTTTTAACTAATACGGCAAGAATGGATTTTAAAACATTATTTCCAAGAAGCTTCCTTTACAAGTATTCAAGTTTATTTTTAATCAACTTATTTTAGTTTAAAATTTTATGACATGTTACGAAAGGAAAATGCTTTTGAATTTGAAAGTATATTTTCCTCAAGAATGGAGTTCAAATGTTTTATCAAAATTATTTTCCATCTAAGATAATATAGGGTTCTGTTTATATCCTTATTATTACATTGATTTGATTATTTTGTGATGTAATTATTTTTATGAATTCCTTTATCTTATATGAATTGTTTGATGATGTCACGATGTTTAAGATTCCCATTTTTATTACATGGGTTATGCAATGATGTATGATTTTTGATTTTGTGGCACACATAAGAATGGTATCATTATGAGATGGGTGGGACCTATATCTCCCTCCAATGCATTGGGTAATGATTTTATATCTCATGAGATAGACATGTCTGAACCAGTAGGTTATACCGGTTCCGTGAAACAGGACTGAAACGGGGAGTGAACACGGTTCAGAAATGGACTTTGTCCACTAAGATAGTCTTGGAAATGAGTCTTGACTAATAAGAAATTATTCTCTATGATTATGTGTGAATTCCACAAGGATTCATGTTTAATGTTATGATTATTGGGATTCCATTTCACTACTATGATTTATCCCATGTTATGAAATTATTCTCTCTTTTGCAGGTTAATATTTCCAAAAGTTATGTTCTTATAAATATGATGCGATTGATATTTCTTGTTTTTACCCTTACTGAGAATTTGAGATACCCTTTTGTATGTTTTCTTTCCCCAGGTCAGGAAGAAAGTTATTAAGTAAGATATTCCAAAAGGGACTATAGATATGATGAAATAAATGGGAGACAGTGTAGATTCTTCATGAACCAGTTGTTTATGTTTCCCAGTTTCTAAAGACACTATACATATACGGTCCTTTTGTGGTTTTGTTATATGTTGTAATAATTATGCTTCAATTTTGAAGTATTAACAATTTATGTAATGTATGGGTCGTTATATTTCCAATCCCGCTGGTTTTCATGGGAAGGATGGATTCCAATATTGGATGGTGTTTATGTGGATGCTTGGATGTATTGAGTTGTGAAACATGACATGTATGTTGTGTGTGTTTTAGTTGATTTTATTATGGTCCTTTTCAATGGTGTAATTTCCTGAAAATAGATGATGGTATATGTGAGCTAAATAACATGGTGGGGACCACCACAATCGGAATGTGGTTAGTCAATGTTGTGATTGTTGTCTATAGTTAGATGGACCCGTATAAGAGCCATATTGGTGTTGTGGTTTTAGAGATGGGAGTTGGCCCAGGATTCATATATTTTAGTACCTTGAGATGAAATTTATACTTGATTTTTAATTTGGATCCTAGGATGTGGAATGAGGCCATGGGCCTTAAGTTGTGGACCTATGTAAGTTGGTTGATTTTTTTTGAAAAATGATGTGTTCCATTGGGTGATGTTGATCTTGGATCACCATTAGACCTTTAATAATTGGGTTTTGTTGGTTCCATGCGATTTTATCAATGAGTTGCGGAGGAAATATGGTTGGCAGTGTGTTGATTAGCTCTTCCACTGATTGATAATGCTATGCTCAATGTTTCCTTATGTTATGATTTAAGTTGTGTTTCCTTGTAATCCCTATGGGGTTATTGTGGTTGATGATGAGTTTTATAATTTGTCACCCATTTAGGAAAAACATGTTCATGATTTTGGATCATAGTTTGAAAGTTATTTTTTTTGTTATATTACTTTTTTCCGGGAGTGGAAAAGCCATGTCCATGTTCAGGACAACACATGGGAGATGGAAGTCGATAGGTAGGCCCCATGGACAAACCATTTGACTTGTAAGCTTCATTATTCCTAGAAATAAAACATGAGGATTAGTTTTTATAAGGTTGGGATAATCTATGAACATAACCCTAATATACTCTAAATACAATATTAAATTTTAAAATTATGCAATTTCCCCTATGAGTAAGGCGGGTTTCAGGGAATTTCTAACAGTTAGGGGCCCCTAAAAATAAAAAAATCATCAAATTTTTGTTTAAAACATGGTTGATCATTTTTATTAGAAACCATGTTCCATAACCATGTGTAATCTTGAAGTGGGGTTACATGGTATTGGAAACAATTTGGGGTGTTTGAGGAGACCATGTGGATTGATCTCTCCCATAGAAAGTTGAAATAACACATGTCACGAACCATGTTGATGTGTCATCTAACCTCACACCCGACCCTGTTTGTGGCATGTGTCGAAGGGAATTCCATATCTCTATGGGTTGGAAACTACTACTTATATTTCAAAACTATACTTTTGGAATGATTTTTCCCATTAGTTTAAACATAAATAGCCCACAATAATAAATGAAACATGACTGAATAGTCATAAAAAATGAGATAATAGAATTTTTAGAATCATGATTTACCACTTTATATATGATTCAAAGGAATAAAATGAAACGAAAAAAACATCACATAGACCTTATTGGAACATGTGGGACTTCAACCTCAAGCCACCACCACCATCACATGCATCGTGTTGAAAATTAGAAACCAAATCCACCACACCATGACAAAACATTCCTTTACCTATTTTATAAATAAAAATTTCTACACACACCACATAGTTTATGCTGTGTGTGAGAAAAATCCTAGTAGGATACCACCCAAATGTAATTATTCTATGAAACATCATTAGAAGAAAATTTACCATGAACATTTAAAAAAAAACCCTTGGAAAATTTTTTAGGAACACAATTTATGAAAATCCATTGTCAATGAAACACTTTAAAGGAAACCATTTATCAACAAAAATATTTTAAAAGGAAATATACACAAGGTCCACCATATTCCAATAGATGGAACCACTTCACATAATAATACCACAAGAAATAAACGTGGGTAAATCTCAAAGGATAACTAGAACCTATGGAACACTAAAAACCTCATGCCTCCGTGAAACAATGGTATAACAACCATAACCCACGGATTTATTTTTCATGAGAAACATAGAGGGAGTATACCAAGGTCATAGTGGTCACTGATCACAAAAATTAGGGTTATAAATTTCAATATGTATATGTGAATCTTGGTTTTTCCACTTTCATGTAAACTTGTGTCAATCCATTAGATGAATATAGGATTGACACTTCTGAATCATTAGCAAATTATTTCTAGTTTTCCCACCTTGGTACTCAGGATTCCCCTTTGTGATAAATTTTACGTTTCAATTTTCACAGAACACATCACATTAATATAATCACACTATGAATTGTATACAAACTGATAATTATCCTCTATAAAAAACCATAACATGGAACCACTATTTTCCAAAAAAATAACATTTCATTTTACATGCATAAAAACTATTAAAAAACATTTTTCACTACTTGAGAAATATGTGAAACCCATTTGACAACATTAAAAGAATAGAAAAAAATTAATTTAACCATTTTCATGGGGTAAGAAACTTTCAAATCCAGACATAAAATAATTACATTATAAAATATGTAGCCCAACATTTAAACAATTCACATGTCAAATTAAAAGTGAAAAACAAATAATCCATCATTCCATAAAAATAATTTAATTTGAAAAACTCACATTCAAATACATTTTCACCTAATGTTCCTTTAAAAAAAATTTCTCCATTAAAATAACCCGTGAAGCTCCATAACAGTGAAAAAAATAAAAAATCGATATTTTTGTATATATATTCAATTTCTATCCCAGGAACATGTAAAAACATTCAAAAAAAATTTCATATCATACAAATAAATCATTGAAAAAATATAATTTACCAAGTAATCATATAAAATTAACTAGAAATGTTATATTATGGAGCCACCTAACTCACACTTGTAGACTTCCAGAAAATTAGTGAAAAACCACAACCACACCACCACAACACCTTATAAAGGAAATTTTGTACACTAATCATCAATATTAAATCCTAATAATCAAGATTCAACCCAAAAAAGTCCACATAAACTACAAGAGAAGAAATAATCAAATAAGGATGAAGAGAAACTCTAGAAAAATGGATAAACCATGGATGAAACTCCCTTACATAATGATTCTTTGACGAATCATCACCAAAACCACAAAAATGAAGGATAAAATGGGATATAAGAAGAATATATGGAGGTTCCTTTCGAGGGAGAGGTAAAATGGGGTGATGAAGGGGGGATTTGGAGTTTAATATATAGGGGACACAAAAATAATTTACAGATTTTTAATAACGGGGAAAAGTCACATGGTTTTCCTATTTATATTTTAAAACTATACGGAAACCATGTACCCCTCAATGTCCCAAAACAACATGGTTCAAGGATAGACGACATAGCCTCTAAACCATGTGAAAATAATTACGTTCTCCTGTCTCTAAAAATGACATATAGGAACCAAGATTCCCAGGTAAGGTGCATAGTATTACTTAAATGTGCAGAAATCATGTTCCACCTATTGTGATCCTAGAATTTTCCATTTTTCATCAAAAACACTTGGGGAATATATTAATTTAAAATAGGATAGAAATAATACAATGTAATACGTCAAATTTTTTTTACGTATTTAACAATAATCTCCACCATGAAAACATACCGCCCTTGAAATTTATTCCATGGATTGATCAAAAAACAAAATATGATACTCCCCCACAACTGAAGAAAATTGCTTAAAAAATAAAAATTAAGAGAAAACAATAACACCCAAAATGAAAATATATATTCATATGATTTTACTCAGGAGGACATAATGGACTCCATAACATACATATTCTTACCCAAGGTATCACAACATATCCAGTTGATCTATAAAAAGAAATGAAATTTTTACAATGGTATATTCAAACCTCTAAAGACAATAACACCTCATAAATTATCAACAAAGACTCATACCTCCTACTAGAAACAAGAAAAAACCTCAAAATAATTCTCAATGTGAAACAGAAATCCGGACCACAACCATTTCAATTTTTTAAAAAAATATTATCATTAAGTGAACTCAAAAAACACACATTTACATGCTAGGTAAACTTAGATCCAATAAAATCAAATGAAACTTCTCAATGTCAAGACATACTAGAGACTGAACTAGCTTATGGAAATAGGAGGCCTAAACAGACTCCCCACCAGGAAAATAAAAATAACATTGTCCAACATTAGAGGCAACCATGAAAAGGTCTATGGTGGGTCTTCCAACCATATAATGTAGCAACCTGCTTAGGTTAACTGGAACGAACCAAACTCGAGAAACCCAACAAGGACCAAACCTACAATATAAGGGTCCTGATGAAAGAAATTCTAAACTAGGTGGAATTCACTTCACAATTTACAATCCCATAGGATGAGACCATCTTCAAATGAGAACAAACCTAAACTAAAACCAATTGAAAAGGATGACTACACAAGGAAAACCAAATGTATATTCATATCCAAAAGGACAGGACCACCGGAACATCAATGATATGAGACCACCCTACCTCCTCACTACCAAATAGGATCCTCCAAACCACAGAGGGTGTAATAAAGAAATGGGTCCAATATTTACCTTCCCACAAAATGGGTGAATTCACGATGAAAAAGTTAAACAAGAATCTCAAACTATCTCTATCTCCTACACTGATGATAAAAGCAAGACTAAAGTCCCCAACCCCCCCTGGGATTCATGACTACCTTAGGGCTTCACTCTGATGTGTATGGATATAGACTTGATGTTTGAAGTATATCATACCTCCCCTCCATTAGCTATAAATCCTTGACCATAAAACATTACTTGGTTTAATGAGTGACCACATATAATTCTAAGAAGATTCAAAATAACACTACACACCACAAAATTCACTTTTCCTCATTAAGCAACTAAACAAAGATGGTGGTCTAAGGAAAACAAATGAATCATTCTATTTCATCCTATCAAAAACCATAAGTAACAATGAAAATAAAGAAGACATCATTATTTGCAACGTATAAATTCATGATTTCTGAATGAAAAAAATATGCCATTAAAATAGAAGTATCAAATGATCCCACAACATCCACTTTTTTATTTTAAAGAAAACAAGACACCAAAAAACATCAATATACATAACCATCACCACCACATAATAGTTACAATGAATATGAAATTAAATGGATCCACCAAAAGAGCACTACTCTTGCAAAAAGGAAGTGGCATCTCTTTTGAAGGGGTTGAACTAAATCCATGACACTTCCAGGAAATATCCTGATGTAACCATTGAAAATGACCTAGGAATCCATAAGCATGGAAGGTCATTAGAACATTCAATCATGAAAGATCCCTTTGATCTGACTTTCCACAATGATGGAACATCATTATATTATTCCCAAACAATGATGACGAAGGATCCGTAGACCTTTTAATACCATGTCCAGCACAAACATCTTCAGGATGCCTTCCATAACATGAATTCCCTTCACCACTTACAGTCCAGACCTTCAATCACAATGTTGGAAAAATTCACCTTTGATGAATTAGGAAACATAGGAAAACTAAATTTTCTGTCAATTTTCCATATAAACTCCTCTGTTTAAAGAGTATATACATAATCAAAAAATAGAGGTGGATTTAATTTCTATTACTCAATAGTAATTTGATTATGTTGATCAACTAGATGGCCTTCCAATGTTGATCTACCAATGGACACACAATTAATATTCATCGAATCTTATGGGGGGATACATTTAGCTAATAAGGAAACCAAGAGCCTGAACAAACCAATACCTCATCCAAAACATAACACAAACACACTCGAAACATGAAAAGAAAACCAACTCAAAGACTTCCCTAAAATATTTCAAAATAACCCACTAATGAATATCTCAAATCCAACACATCAATAAGATCTCACACTTGAAGTACCATTCAAACATGATGAGTTATCAAACTCAAAACACCTCACACGAAACATCCACAAATCATAAGGATACACACCACATAACTATTATTTATCAAAACACCACATTTGTCATTATAAAAATTTAGAACATAAAAATTATTAGTGGGTATCACACTCCCCAATGGTATTCTATGGATCCCCACACAAGAATATTCTCCTGCCAAATTGGGAACTCATTGAAATTTCTATACATATCCTTGCATATGGTCAATCATGGAAATACCAATGGTCAACGAAAAACTTTTCCACTTTCTAAAAAAACTTTCCACCTACGTCTTCAAATTTTAAATCCACTTATAATTTAAAAAATTCATGAATATTATCAAAATCTCACTAACCATAAAATTCATAAAACCTTTTCAAATTCAACACATTTATCAATACCAGTATTCCTAAAATAAAATCATATGGGTTCCATCCAAAAAAACTCCAATTAATCCAATTTAAAATATTTTTGATAGCTCAAAAGTCCCCATTTGATACATATTTCCAATCCCAACTTGAAATATTTCTTGTTTGTTCAAAAAATAAATTTTAATTAACCATATTTTTCGATTTAAAAAAATTAATTTTCAATAAACTCATTCCCACTTAGCCCAAAAATTATTTTACAATAATACACATTTACAAATATACCTTACAAATGTATTCAAAAATCTATGTTCCACCTTCCCAAAACCTAATCATTACGATTTTAAATTGTAGTTTTTCACAATTCTAAAATAGGTGTTTTCAAAAGAATTTTCAAAACCCAAGAAGACATAATAAAATCTTAAGGGGGAACTAGTTTCAATGGGTAAATTGTCCCTATGATCGGTGGTCATATGCTAATAACACCACCATCATGGAGAGTGTTCTAGTACAATGTACCAAACTACACATGGCTGTATAGGCCATATGATGTTATTAAGATCATTTAATGAACTCACATTTCATTTCCTAATAATAAAACAACCCTAAATTACCAATGAAACCAAATGAAACATGGATTCCAGTGGAAACTCAAGGCTAGTTCTAGAATGTTATGGATAGACACTCCCATGACCTACACCATAAGCTCTAACAGTCCTAATCCATCTACCATGAAATCCCAAATTACATAGGGCCCTCATGATAGGTCCCATAAAGAAGTTTCATGCTCTAATATTATTTTGTCACAAACCAAATCAGAGATCCATCCAACCCGATACTCGGCACGGTCAGTGGAATGTCCCAAATGGTTTTCTCGTTCCCCACATGCTGTAAACTGGTGCCTATGTATCAAAAATATACATTGGTAATGATATAAATCATGATTACAAATATAAAAACCAAATAATAATAAATGAAACTAATCTTAATAATCATAACCAAATGAGATACAACAATTTTTCGATTCCGGATTTACAACATAAAACATAAATAAAAAGTACTATAATTAGTTCGAAAAAAATTAACATTCAAAACATTCCATGAAATATGAGGTATATCACCACAAATCCAACACCACTAACATCTTAAATAAGTGGAAGACAAGCAACTGGATCCACCACACCATGAAACATCTTTCCTTTACCTGGATCATACATAAAAAAGACTAAATACACCCAAAGGTGTATGTTGGGTCCAAGAAAAATCCAAGTATAGTAACACCCAAAGGAAACATCCAATTATATAACATTATAAGACAAATTAACTAGAAAATTTGAAAAAAATCTTTTGAAATATTATTTATATTTAATTTTACGAAAAAACCATTCTGAGAAAAATATTTTCAAGGAAATTGATTTATAAAATAACATACATTAAAAATAAGTATACAAAATTTTAACAATATTATGATATAAGGAAACACATAGAATTATCTCTTCACAAGACATCACCAAAATTAAATACCTAAAGGTAAATATAACATGATGAACTCTATAATCCTCATACATTATTGAAACAATATTATAACAACCATAACCCACAACTTTCTCTTGCACAATCCAATGGAGGGGATCAAACAAGGACCTAGTGGTATCTCATTATATCATATGTTTAGTTGGTATTGTTAACATAAATATAGCTATGTGATTTTGGGCTTTTCCACTTCTCAATCATCTAGCGTCAATCCACTATAATAATTCGGTCTATCCACTTCTAAATCACTAGCATAGTATTTCTAGTTTTCCCACCTAGGATCCTAATATTCCCTTGGATAACAATTTCAAATTTCACATGTAACAAAAATAATGACATTTATATACACATAAGAAACATTATAAACAAACTATGAAATCACTACAATCATAAATAAACACATGGGAAACACAATTTTATATAAACAAAGTACGTTTTATTTCAAAGAGGTGAAAACTATATAAAAACCCCATTTATAACTACTTGAAAAATCCATGAAACAAATTTTTAAATATTAAATGGGAATAAAATTATTAATTTAAGAATTTCTATGTGCCTAGCCCCTTTAAAATCCATTGGTTAACCAATTTCACTTCATAATATGCATCCATACATTTTAACATTATACAAGTGAAATTAAAAGTGCTCAACCAAGAATACATCATGTCATAAATATCCATTTCATTTGAAAAACTAACATTAAAATACACTCCCACCTTAATTTCATTTTAAAACACATTTTTAACCATTCAATCAACACATTAAACACTTACATGAAGCCTCATAATAGAACACACATAAAAATCATTTCCATTTTCATTTATAAAATCAATTTCCATCACATAATATTTTAAAAAAATTCCATTTTTTAAACCACACAAATAAATCATAAAACAAATATAATTATCCATAAATAATTTAAAATCATATAAAAATGTTAGAGCATGGAACCACTTCCCTCACACTTAAAGACTATTAGAAAATTAGTGTGAAATCCTGACTGAGTGACCAAAAGATCCTATAAAGGAATTATTGAACATTAATCATCAATAATGAACCCTAATAATCAATATTCAACCCAAAATAGGTCTCTCAAACCACTGGAGAATAAAAACCTCAAGTATGAAGGAAAAGAAACCCTAGAAAAGAGGAGAACCCATGGAATAAACTCACTTGATGTTTTTTTAATAAGCCACACCCGAACAACCAAAAGTAGGGAGGCCAAGGGAGACAAGAAGTTATTAGGTTGTTGAATATGGATGGAGAGGTCAAATGAAGTTATTAATGGGGTATTGTGGTTAAATTACATGAGAACACAAAATTAATTTTTATATTTTTAATGACATGGAAAACAATCATGACTTTCCAACACAGTTTTAAAAACCATGAAGAATCGATTTTCACACATAGTCCAAGAAGGAAATTCTAAACAGTTAGCCCACATAGTCTCCAAACCATACATAAATCATTCAGTTCACCTCATTCCCAAAACGACAATTAGCTACACGGTTTCATGGACAAGGCACACAATTTCCCCTAACTGTGCGCAAACAATACACCAATTACTGTGAAACCAAAATTTATTATTTGTCATTCAAAACACTTGGGGAACAAATAATTAATCAAGGGAAATAAATTAAAAATCAAAATACCTAAAAAATTTCATAGATATGAAAATGTGACCACCGTAAGGTTTATCAAACATACTGGTGGAATAAAAAACCATGTGGATTTATTTCAACATAGATATAGGGAACCACAAGGAAGGAATAAAGTTTGGTATACCATGTAGCCAAAATATGATCGAATAAAATAATGTATTTTTAGAATTTTTCCCTCCAGACCATATTTCATTATTCCCTAGTTTTCACATGATTTTACTCCCTCGACACAGAACATAAAACAAGATCTCCTACCTCCTTCATATATGATTCTCCCTGGTTTCTAATGTGTTCAAAGTGCTATTTTGTGTGAATAAAAGCTCCGGGTTTCTCTGTGGATCATTTTCCATCCATTTTATATAATATTCAACATTCATTATGTTCCCTCTGACTAAATTAATTAAAAATTTATTTTCTAACAAAGACTATGTTGAGGAATTCATGGTATTTTGAGTTTGAATCATGGGATATGATTAAGTGAATGGTTTCCAACAGACACTAGGTAGGTTGTATAATTTTTTTCACATAGTCTTTTTGTGTAATTATTTTATTTAGTTGTTTTAATTTTCTTCCGTACTGCATTTTAATGTCCATAACTAAGGTATGTAATTTTGGAACTATAATGACGTGTTAGAACATTCATAGATGCCGATGGGTGCATTTCTAATGGGAGACTGAAATTGGATCTATCAGATATATGTTAAACATTTGGAAATTGAAAAATGAGTTTTTTTAATTTTTTAAAAGTTGGGGATGAAGCCTCATTTTTAATTTTAATGTAAATACCACTTCCAAACTAGGTAGAGGGAGTATCATTACATAGATCTAAGGCCCATGACCATGTGGTTTGAATACAAGGCCCGAAATCCCATTTTTTGGCCCAAATGTCCCTTCAGTGAATAGTAATCCTATAGTACTAAGGAATCTATAGTACATTATACAATAAAACCACCACTAAAATTCCTACTATAGAGCCTACACCGCTAAAGTGAACCCCAGATATTGTTCTACTACTTCTGTAGTGCTATTGCAGTGACCTGGAAATTCATCCCTACCCAGATTCGATACTGTGACTTTTGTGTGTGGAATTTAGTGTATGGTGTAATCAAAATGTTGTGTGATGGATTTAATGAAATTTCAAGGAGGCCATTGGAAAGGTTTAAATGATATATTTTGGATTATGATCTCTAAATTGTTTTCAATGATGGAATATGATTATTCAAAATTAAGTAATGTTTTAAAAGCGGTGTTAACATCAAGGTATTGGAAAAAATGGTTTTATTATTATATTTAAAATGATACTTTGAAATGGGTAGTGTGTTTCCTTTTTAAAAAAATAATTAATTATTATTCATAATGTTTATAAATAAAAAAAAATTCCTTAGGGAATGGTTTACTTTTTGAAATGGGAAGAATCATGTTTTAATGGTTCTATTGAAGATGGTTTTAAATGAGTATTTTGAATTGTGATTCATGTCATGATAAGGTTTTGATGGTCAATTGGGATCTTATTAATTTATATTATATATGATTAAATTTGATAAATGGTTTAATAATAAAATCAATGGTGTATGTAGTATGAGTGGGGTATAAGATTGAGGCTCTACTCCCATAGGTCAGGGTGGATCGATGCTCTTGGCCTCACTAATGTATTTATAAAGTTATAATGTCAGACCAGGGCTTTATGATCCTCTCTTAGTGACTGAGGCTCTATATTTTCAAGTCGGGATCAATATATTCTCTAAGCCCATCAATGTTTTCCTGGTTTAGGATTTCATACTGAGGCTCTATGCTCATCAGGATGGCATTGTTTCAGATGTTAAACTCTGGCTCAATACTCCAAAATATATGAACATGGATTGAAAATCATAATGAGGATCTGAGGTTCATTGTTTAATTTTTTGGTTATTAAAATCCAATTCATGACTAAAATTGTTTATAATAACATTTATGATTTTCTTGGTCCCCCAACATTACTGGAGATAATTTTGTTTTTTACGCTGTGGAAAATAAAAGATAATATTGGATAATTAACAATCATTTATATGTGAATCATGATTTGTATTTTTTTACTTTCTTAATTATTTCACCTTGATTACCTACAAAAAATAATTTTGTAGACTATTTAATGGTTTAGACACTGTTACTGATGACCTACTGAGTTCTACTCACACCTTTCCCTGGCCACCACAGTGCGTGGTCACCCAAGTAGGCACTACATGGTTTTTAGTATAGGTTGAAGACAGGGTCCGACTGTTCGGTATTGCATGGGATGATTGACTATAGAATGGGATGATAGAACTAGTAAGGTACACGAGTCTGTGTTCGGGATCTTTTTAGGGTTATTAGATTGGAGCCATTATTTTCATGACAACCTGACATGTATTGTATCCACTATAATATTGTTTCATGTGATACATAGTTTATTGGTTTTCTTTAACTCTAGTGATTCCATATTATAGTTTCTATTCAATGATGTATAATAAGTTGTTATGTTATAATGTTTTTGAACTCATAATAGTTGGTATAGTTTCCTAATGAAACAATTATAAACCCATGATTCTAGTTAGAAAACATTAGAATATGAGGATGCATTCATGATGACATGTGGTTAACAAATATGTGGCATCGATTATAGTGGGTCACAATATAGGGCATTATATCAGTTAAGGTAAATAAATTTCATTATAGAAATATATTTTTAATTTTTTTCATAAATGTGGGTAACCTGTGAATTATCACAGTGAGTGGCCTCATTTAAATATTAACACTTAATCCAATGAAGGAATTGTGTCATTCCAACAAATGATATAATATATTGGATATATTTAGGTATTTTTATTAAATTATTGTGGTTCTAAGCTTTTTTTTATTAGTGTATTTATATGAAAATAATAATAATAATTCTATAAATTTTTCTAATTTTTGGATACATATATGTATTTTTCAAATACTAACTTCAGATATGTGGATACAATATTAGACTATAAATTTATTGTTAATTATGAGTTTAATGTTTTAGAGATTTCTTTTGAGGTTTTATATGATTGAATTTTCATGTGATTATTGAAATTTCCATATAAGTTTTATTTGTTTATGGTATATATGACCCATAAGATCAAAATGAAGTACTATTTGTGAATGAAATATATTTTCATAAATTTAAATTCCTAGATAATAATTAGTATTATTATGATAATTTATGTTATGATAATAATATCGAATTAATATAATTTGTTTCTTTATGAAAAAAACATAGTAGTATCGAAAGGATCAGTTGTAAATATGTGATTTGATGATTATTGTTATATTTGAGGATTTTCTTAATATTTTTTTGAATGTTATCGTTGTTATGGAAATATTGTTTTATATAAAGGACAAACAACGTGTCTGCTGACATCCAGTTACATCCAGAAATAATGTGGGGCATAAACCTATAACCAAATGGGAAAAAAGTTAAAATTATACAACTAGCCTATGTTATTTCATGGTTAATTTGAATTTTTTTACCTAAATTATCGAATTAGTAATATTATGCTGAAATTATGGTGTTAATGATGTGGTTCAGAGATTAATTTATCATATTTATAACATTTACTATCCATTTTGGTTTTAATATATATTTAGAGACATATGAAAGGAAATTTCATTCTTTTATGGATCTTATTATCAAAAACACGTAATATTAGTGCTTTAGGCATAAAAAATAATCATTAATATTTATTTCACTTAATAAGTAATGAATTATAAATTGATAAAAGCATTATAAAATGATTAAATTGTGGTTATAAAATAAAATATATCAATAAGTATATTTTATGGTGTTCTATATCATTGTCATAAAATTATTCATCAACATATATAAATGTATGTTGAAATAAAAATATTACACATTTACCATCATTTCCATGAAATCAATGGTCTTCTCACCCATTTATGACTGATGGTTTGTTGGTTATTAAAATTTTATGATAATTAAATTTATTATGATATATAATCTCTGTCAATACGAATAATTATTTGGAAATTATTTTTTCTCCATGTTCATGTTTTCTATTCCAAAATATATTTTTATTTGTGGATTCCAGATAAAGTGTTATTATATATGGCATTTATATTTTCATTCCCTCTATTTTAATATGATGTTTTATTAACACTTGTTATGATGCGGGATTGAAATAAAGCAATATGTAAATATCAAAAAAAATATTTCTGAGAAATATATAAAATTTCTAGGATAAAATTTGTTGAAGCTTGAGAGAATTGAACCCCTATATGTTTTAAAATAATAACATTATATTATATAGCATATATGATACACATCTTCAATCTTAAACAACATGAAAATATATATTATTTATATATAACCATTATAACATAGTAGTTAAATTAAATGGTATAAATAGGATTAACTAATTATATATATATATATATATAATTTTCTTACTCAACATAAATTAATTGACAAATTCATAGTAAATAATTATTCAAATTTTACTGATATAGTTTTATTTTTCATATAATATAATTCACTCAAAAATGATTAGCAGAAATTTTTTTCACGAATAACATAATTAGTTTTTTATAATTGTAGTAATTTTATTTTATTAAAATAATAAAAATATTAAATCCCCATATCAAAATTATCATCAGATTATATTTTCATTTTTTTAAATATTGGGTTTTTAGTGAATTTTGAAAAATTTCTATTTTTGTAAAACTATCATTTTCATTTATGAAATCATGTGATTTTAAGTGTTATTATATTTTTAATTAAATATTAATGATAAATATGGTACATTTTATTTTAAAAATTTATCTAATTTCATTTGAATTTCCAATTTTCATGTTTTTTTGTATAAATCTATTTTTACTCTTAATAATGTGTTTTTTTTTCTAAAAGATGTATTTAAGTGCATATTGTTTTTCCCAATTTAATTAACAAAAATAACCCATATTTAATCATTATATTCTAAAAAATTATACAAAATATATATATTAATTTAAATTTAAATTCAAATAATGAATATTATTTTTCCTAATGTTAATGTAGAATCATTTCATTGTTGAAAATGAATTTTCTTTAAATAAAAATCATCAGGGTTTTCCCACTTATTTAAAAAATAATTATTAGAACATTTAAAAATGTATTTGAAAATTTTAAATTAAATTTTTTAAAATAAAATTGAAGGATTATTCAAGAGTAATTTTTTTTATAATGTTCCAAAATAAATAGTTTTCAATGAATTGTGACAAATACCGATTATTATTGAATAATATATTTTTAATAGAATTTATAATGTTGCATTTTTTAAACAATAAATAAAATTAAAAATAGTTCAATGATATTTTTTTTTCAATTTAGGCCATTATAAATAGATAAATGAAAAATATTTATATATAAAAGTGTTGTACATAAGAAAAAAACATGTGGAAAAACTAAATTTTTGTCATTACTATTGTATTTTTATAATTTAAATGCTTGAAATTTTTTAATTTAATTTTATAAAAAGGATTAGATATTGTTTATAATCATAATTAATAATTTTTAAAAAGTTCAATTTAATTTTTTCTCATAATAAATATAAAATATGTAATATTCATTTACCATTGTTGAGGTTAAAAATGGTTTACCGGTTACTAAAACAAAATTATTAATATTAAAATGACCTATAATATGTAAATGAAATATATCCACATTTAGACATTATCATATATATGGTTCTCTAATGGTCCATTTTTTAGCATAATGGTGTGTGTAAAACATGAAAATATTTTAATCTTTTCAAAAATTACATGTTTGTTTCTTGTCAAAATTATGAAAGGACACCCCCTCTACACTCATTCCCACACATAAAGAGTCCTTCGGAATATCAAATTCATTACTAAAATACGTTAAATTAATCCCTACAGATGAAAAATAGTCCCTTATTTGATAATAAATATGTATTTTGAATGATTTTATAGTATTCCAAATGTGGTCCTTGGAAGAAGAGGTATAGTTCCTACTGATGATTCATTTTTTATTTATTATTATACAAACATAAAATATTTTCCAATTATTATAAAAATCAAACATATGTATTTTTTAAATACATATATGTTATTATTTTAATTATATAACCAATATATACCACCTTTATATCGAATTTTAAGCCAAACCATTGATCATGTGTGTAACACCCCGCCCCAACATCATTGGCTTGAGGAGGCGGTGAGGGATACTTTTCCATAAGGGACGTTCCCAAGATGGAAAAGGCTGGAAATAAATTCCGAGGGCGTCATGATCATGTTGGGGAACAATTTCCCCATAAGACAAAACCAACAAAACCAACAACTAATGATGCATGAACTTTGCAAACCCAAACATGTTTTCCCAAAAGACAACATAGATGTTCCACAATAGAACCCAAAAACAATACAACTAACCATATTAGAGTACATGTGGAAACTAAACAACAAACACTATGAGCCATGACACCACCCCAGCTCCACAACAAGTTCCAAGCTCCACACTCCACTGAGAAATCATAATGCACCACTAAAGGAGGGTGATGCATTACCTTTTCCCACATCACGATATACAACATCTTCAAAGAGACCCACATGCCAAACCAGGGGTGATTACAAAAAGACATTAGGATTTCCCCAAATGACTTCCCTACACATTCCACTAGGATAAAACCATTAGCACATTTATATAAAACAGTTTATATAAAATAAATCACAAATTCAACCATTTTCAGAAGCCAAACATGTCCTTACCAAGTCATAACACCCAAAACAAGGAACCAAGGGAATTCCAACCAATCATGCCACAAGCCATTCCATCATCCACACACTAGCACAATAATTTCGGACTTGCCAAGCAATGCACAACAAAAAACAAAATGGTGGGACTTCCACCCAACTAGTTCACTCATTCCCATAAAAACAACCAAAACGATAGAACATCCACCCAACCTATTCACCCATTCACAACAAACGGTACATCCCAACCACTACCCATATAGTGGTTCATCCAACCACTATCCATCCCCTATTATTTTGAGACTCCCCTCCAATGTTCACAAAACATGTCAACTAATTAAAACCAAGAATATAACCCATCAAGGTCACAACATAATGCAATCCACCAAATTCCATTGCATATCAATCCACTTCAATAACACAAAAATTTATTGAAAACCTTTTACCATTCCAAACCATATTTCAATAAAAACAACCTTTTTATTGAAAACAATTTCAATCAATCATTTTCACAAATCAACCATAGAATCCCATTCTAAATTATCCATTTTAAAATCCACAACAAAATAATTTCACCTCTAGAACCCCCTTTTTACCCAAATATCCCTGAATGGATTCCCAACCAATTTTTCATAACAAATCAAAATTAATTTTTAGAAAAATAATTACTTTTAACAAAGAACAACTAGTTCTAATTATGTGGGGTCAAGAGAGAATCCACCTACCTTTAGGGTTCTCGAGGAATCGACCCACAAGAAACTGCACATCAACAGCGGTGAATGCACCACCGAAACCTCTCTATATCCCTTTCCCTAGCACACATATGCCTAAAATTCATCATCCAAGGCAACCAAAACCCTATATATACACACAAAAATTGTAGATGTAGATAACAGTGAAAGATAGGGATGCAGATCTAGAGAAGAACACAAGGAATCCAAGATGAGAGACTTACCTGGGAGAAAAACCTTCAAAACCTCAATAACCCTCTTCAAAAGAATTCCTAAATGAGTGGGAAAGCTCCTACACCCCTTAAGAATAGAAGAACCCAAGCGAGACATGAGTGGGAGAATGTTTGGAGTGAAATAGGTTAAGCCCAAGGGAGCCCGAAACTTATAACCCTATTTTTAAGTGGTCTCAGTGTTAGCCTACATGGTTTAGAAAATCATGCGCTAACCATGAACATGATACTGCCTAGAGAGCTAGGGTATGCATGGTTTCCTCGAATGGTTTGAAAAAACGTGCGTAGGTCAAGCGAATCATATTGTCTCCTTTGCACAGATTCATGGAAAATTTTCATGATTTCAACTGACCGTGCTCAAACCGTGCGCCCCTTTAAAAGATTATAAACACATCCAAAACCATTAGAAACACTCCCAACCTCTTTTTAACTCATCCAATGGACATTAAACACATAAAAATTCATAAAAAGGCCACATATCTCAAACCGAGGGTAACACATTCTCCCAACAATTAAACATTCCTTCATCGGAAAGTAGTGATCCCACCCTTTGACTAAAGAGCTCGGGCCACTGCTCAACCATCTCTTTCTCCTGCTCCTATGTATCCTTTTGAATCTGACCATGTTTCCACAAAACAAGAACTAAATCAATGCTTTTAAATTTAAAGACATTCTCATTCCAATCCTCAACCCAAATTGGCATGTGTATCAACGAGACATCCGGTTCTTGCTCAACATGATCCCATCGAATCGCATGGTTAAGATCCAGATGATACTATTTCAAATGTGACACATGAAACACATTGTGAACCACATTGAACCTAGGTGGAAAATCCAAACGATATTCCACCTCACCAACCTAGTCAAAAATCTCAAAAGGTCTAATATACCGTGGATATAACTTCCCCTTATTGACAAATCGATGATGTCACCACCTAGGATATATCCTCATGAAAACATGATCAATCACCTTGAACAAAAATGGTCGTCGATGATGATTCGCATACATTTTCGGATGACTCCGAGCCTTCTCCATTCTCTTCACGATCGACTTGATCTTCTTCGTAGTCTCTTGGACATGGCTCTGTCAAACCAAGGAGGACTCACTTGTTTCCGCCCAATAGAGTGGAGAATGACATGGCCTCCCATACAATGCTTCAAACGAAGCCATATGTATGGATTCCTAATAACTGTTATAGTGATAGATCTCAACCAACGACTAGTGATCCTCCCACGAGCCACCAAAATCCAAGACACAAGCCAACCACATATCATCAAGAGTTTGTAGCATCCTCTCAGACTGACTATCTGTCTGAGGGTGATATGCTGTAATCATGGTCAACATAGTTCCAAGGGAATGCTATAAGGATTTCCAGAAAATATATATTACCTCAGACCTCTATCTGATACAATCAAAACTGGAACACCATTCTTTTTTACCACATCCCGGATATAGATTTTGAACCGATCCTCCAAAGTATGAGATTCGCGAATCGGGGTGAAATGGGCCGACTTTGTTAGTCGATCCACTCTCACCCAAATGGTAACGTGATTTTGGAGCATTCTTGGGAGACCTATGACAAAATCCTTTTCTATTTTCTCCCACTTCTAAAGAGTGATTGGTAAATACTGCAACATTCGTTCTAGACTTTGGTGCTTGGCCTTGAACTTCTAACAATTCAAGCATCTAGAAACAAACTCAGCCACACTTCTTTTCATACCCATCCACCATAACTATGAATTCAATTCTTTATTCATTTTCTGTATTCTAGGATGAACAACACACCTGGAATGATGATATTCCCTGAGGAGATCTTCCTGACAAGAAACTGGTATAACCATCTGATTCTGAAAACACCAAACTGAATCCCCATTCAGTTGCCAACCCTCAATGGTCTCCCCCCATTGAGTCTCGACCCCCTGGTCACACACTCAGAATTAGATATATGTGACTCAATAACTAGGAAAACCATGTTAGGAGTCATCAAAACTGTAAATAAGACCGCTCTATCACCCTTGTCTATACATTCCAACTGCACATCGTCTAAAACTGACATCATGTGACACTGGTCTGATTCCTGCTTTACCACCTGAGCATATGATTTAATAAATTAATGCATCCACCACCAAATTTCCCTTACCTAGTGTGTACATTATTTCAATGTCAAACATCTTGAGATATTTCATCCATCTCCTTTGCCTCAGGTTCAAATCCCTTTCTGAGAAAATGTGCTTCAAGCTCTTATGATCTGTGAATACCATGAATTTCCCACTGATGAGATAATGTCGCCACACTTTCAAAGCATAGACCACTTCTACCAACTCCAAATCAAGATTTTGGAATTTATTCTCATGAACTCTCAAGTGTGGTGAGCCTTATACAACCACATGATCCCCTTTCATGAAAACGCACCCCAACCATGATCCCTATGCATCAAAATACACCACATATCCTTTTACTGTTTCTCGAAAAATCAATATTGGTGCTGATGTAAGACGACACTGTATCTCTTCGAAACACTACTGAAACTGCTCATTCCACTGGAATGGAACATTCTTCCTTGTCAAAGTTGTCATCGGCGAAGCCAAACGTGAAAAATCATGGACAAAATGCTGATAATACCCAGGTAGACCATGGAAACTCTATATATCAAACACATTCTATGGCATTTTCCACAGGATAACCACCTCTATCTTTTCTGGATCCATTGAAGCACCACTTTCAGAAATCACATGGCCAATAAAATGAACTTCCTATATCTAAAAGTAACTCTTTGACAATTTGGCATAAAACCGATGATCCCTCAAGATCCCTAGCACTATCTCCAAGTGCCTCTTATGATCCACCCTTTTCATTGAATACACCAGAAAATCATCTACAAAGACCCCCAAAAATGAATCCATGTATCTCTGAAATATCTGATTCATCAATTACATAAACACTGCTAGCGCATTAGTTAGATCAAAGGGAATAACCACATATTCATAATGGATATATCTACTTTAGAAAGATGTTTTGGGAATATCATCTTTCCTCACCCACAATTTATGATATCCAGTCCTCAGGTTGATCTTGGAGAACCACTGAGATCCCCTCAACTGGTCGAAAAAATCATCAATTCATGGGAGTGGATTTCTAGTCTTTATCTTCACCTAGTTATTTCTAAAATAATCAACACAGAGTCTCAATGTTTAATCTTCCTTTTTAAAGAACAACATCACTGCTTCCCACTGAGACGTGCTAGGTCGGATAAACCCTTTTTTTCTAACTCTTCTAATTGGATCTTCAATTCCCACAATTTAGTCGGTGCCATATGATAATATGGATTTGAGATAAGACTGGTACCATAAGAAGATCATTTTTAAACTCCACCTCTCATACGGGAGGTAACATAGATAATTCTTAGTAAAAAACATCCATGAATTGATACAGCACTAAAGGAAGAACATTTTTCTAAATACTATCTACCGATTCCAATGATAGAACTGCCAACTGATACAATAACATACCCATAGCTGGTGCCAACAAACCCTTTTCACCCTGCCATTCATTCATCTATCTTCTAGTGAAATGTCTAACACTATCGTGTGTCATAAAAGCCAATTTTCAAACATCAAAATCAATGTGAACCTTGAACGCCACCAACCAATCCATTCTATGGATTACATCATACCCATCCTTCTTAGGCGTTGTGAAATTCCACACTGGATCCACCTCTCCCACAACGATACAAAATTCTCTACACAAGAAGGCTCAACACTCTCTTAGACCCAGAGGAGATTGCCGTTTTAAATCCCAGGGCATCATTTATACCCTTAAACCCAATAAATCAACCTCAAGTGCAACAATAAAAGAGTTTGAAACACTCTTATCAAGAATCACTTGCATCAAGATAGAATTTAAAAGAATACTACCTCGTACCGTGTATGGTCTCAAATGATCATCCACCACATCATTCTCAGCTCTAAACACATGATTTTTTGCAACTCTCTGCTATTTTTTCATTACTGAGGTGTCATGGTTTTCTGAGAATCGCCATGAACCAATTTAAACTGCTGACAAGGGGTGTGTTGATGTCCCCATCCAGTATATGTGTACAATGGTTGCGATCCCTGAGGAGTGTCACGCGCACCCGACATTGGAGAAATATTACAATGATGCTGCAAATTCACCATATTCTTACAATTATGACATGATCGAGGGTGTTCCGTACAAACTAGCTTGATGTGTCTTGTCGAACTACATTGAAAACATCCCGGTTTGCTCAGGGGATTTAGAGGAAGATTCACTGATCCGAATGTCAGATTATATGCCATATTCCCACTCTGGGAATAAGATTCCCTCTTTCACAAGGACCCAACATTAGAGTTCCCATAATTCCCAATGGGTACCACCATGAATCCACCGCATGAATCACCCAACAGATCCTACTCAGCCACCGAGGGTCTATTAAAAATCTTCGTGTAATCATATATTCACATCACCGCTATCGGTGAATGGATTTCATGCCTTAACTATGCTTCAATGATCATTGCCTTCAACGATGCGCTAACCACCACCTCAGGTGAAAACCGAACTATGTTAAAAAACGTAGCTACATACTCCGTCACAAACATAAGATCATCCTTCCAACTGAAAAAATCAGTTGTACGGTGAATTCGAAATGAATGTGGGTAGAATTTTTCATTTAATAATTCCTCAATGCCTTCCCACATCATACCCTGGTCCGTCCCCGCTTGGAATACAAACTACCACCAATGAAGGGAATGATATTCCACCATATGCGTGGCCAACATCACTTTTAACTCTACTACTGTTCCCATGAACATGAAGATCTTGTTCATTCTATTCAACCATGATTCTGCCCTCTCCGGCTTTGAATCACCCATGAAGATGGGCATATTCGGATTTTGAAACTAGACCGCCTGATCCACAAGTCGTGGTTCATCCACTTTGTTCCCACTTCTCATAGATTGGAAAGCATGCACTATACATTGCACCAGCTACTAGTTCACCTGAGGCTCAAGTGCTACCACATTCTTAGCAGCCTCCTCCAGTTGATCTCAACGATGCCTACCCGGTTCCATTCATATAAACAAAAAATAAACAACCATGAGTCTCACTTCCGTAGACATCACGAAATAACATTTCAAATCATATTACACAACTCTATCACAACATGGATTTCTAGCTTTTCTATATGTTCCTTGCTTATCCATTTCTAAAAACAACCAATTTTCAAAATACTAAATTATTCACAAAACTATTTCATACATTAATATCACATCATAAATCATTATACCTCAATGAAATACACATCCTAGTGGTAATTAACTTCATCCATTCTTTCGGTGCTCATCTCATTTTCAACACCCATGATAATGTGATTTCAAATGAATATCAGTGTATCCAAACCACTTATGTTCCCAACACCATGGTAACTTGAATTTCTGCATAAAATGGTTAGTTATGTCCTTTTATGCTATAAATTCCATGTTCCGAAATTATTATTCATGTATACCATCCCGACACAAGGAATATACCACAATGAATGTCTACTCCAAAACCAAGGTGCCAAAGCGACCAAACAACTACTCTCACATGAAATATAAGGACCACACAAACTGATACCACTTGTAACACCATGCCCATAACTCATTGTCTTGAGGAGTTGGTGAGGGATACTTGGCCATATGTGACGTTCCAAAGACAAGAAAGGATGGAAATAAATTATGAGGGCTCCAAGATGAAGTTTGCGAAAAAATTTTCCCTTAAGACAAAACCATACAAATCAACAACTAATGATGGATTACCATTTTAACAAAACATGTATTCCAAAATTACAACCATGGTGTTCCACAATACAACCGAAAACCAATACAAAAACCACATCATAGTACAAGGGGAAACAAAAAAAACCAACACTACGATCCATGACACCTCCTCACCTCCACACCAAGCTCCAAGCTCCATGCTCCACTGAGACATCACAATGAACCACTAAAGGATGGAGATGCCTTATCATTTCCCATGTCATGATATACAACATATGCAAAGACACCAACGTGAAAATGCTTGGGGTGAGTTATAAAACTCAGTAGGACCTCCCAAAATGACATCCCTACACATGGCACTAGGATAAAATCTTTAGAAAATTTATATAAATTCGTTTATAAAAAATAAATAAAAATTGAAACCATTTTCATAAGCCAAACATGCCCTTACTAATCCATCACACCAAAACCAATTTGTAAAGGGAAAGCCAACCAAACATAACTCAAGCCATATTATCATCCACATAATAGAACAACAATTTACGACTTGCAAAGAAATTCACAAAAAACGTGAAAACGGCGGGACTTCTCCTCAACCTGTTCACCCATTCCCACCAAAACAACAAAAACTGTTGGACTTCTGCCCAACCCATTCACTGATTCACAACTTGCAGTACTTCCTAACAACTACCCATATGGTGGTTATTCCGACCACTATTCATCCCCTTTTATTGTTATAATCCATGCCCACATCCACAAAAACATTTAAACCAATTACAACCAAGCATATATCCCATCAGGTTCACAACATCATTCAATCAACCAAATTACAATGCATATCAATCCACTTCAATAACTCAACCATTTATTGAAAAAAAATTTCCATGCCTAATTGTATTTTAATAAAAAATAATTTGAAAACCATTTAAATCAGTCATTTTCACAAATCCACCTTAGCATCCAATTATAAAATCTCCATTTTAAAATCCACAACAAAAGCATTTCACCATCGAAACCACATTTTGACCATAAATCCCAAAATGGATTTCAAAACTATTTCACAAAACAAATAACAATTAATTTTAAGCACAAAAATTATTTGTAACAAAAAACCACTAGATCTAACCAAGTTAAGTCGAGTGAGAAGCTACCTAACTTTATGTTTCTCGAGGAATCGACCCACAAGCAACTGCACCTCATCACCGGCGAACGCACCACCGAAACCTCTATAGATCAATTTCACTAGCATCCATAAGCCTCAAAACCATCATCCAATGCAACCAAAACACTATATATATACACAAAAATTGTAGATATAGAAAACCATGAATGATAGGGATGTAGATCTAGAGGAAAACACAAGGAAACCAAGATGAGAGACTTACATGGGAGAAAACACCATAAAAACACCAAGAACCATCTTCCAAAAGCTACAAAAATGAGTGAGAAATCTCATCCACCTCCTGAGAACCGAAGACCCTGAGTGAGCCCTATGTGGAAGGATGTTTGGAGTAAAATAGGTTATGCCCGAGGGAGCCCAGAACATATAACCATATTTTTAAGTGGTCGCACGGTTAGCCCGCATGGTTTGGCAAACCTTACGCTAACTATGCGCATGCTAGTGCCTCACGATCAAGGTTCTTTCCGGTTTCCTCACATGTTTTGGCATATCATGCATAGGCCGTGCAAATCCTACTGTCTCCCTTGAACGGTTTCCTAGAGAATTCGCACGGTTTCCACAAACCGTGCTCAAACCGTGCACCCCTTTGAATGCCTCTATGCACTTCCAAAACCATTCCAAACTCTCCCAACCACTTCCCAACACACCAAATGCTCTTAAAACTCATAAAAATCCATAAAAAATTCCACATACCTCAAACTGGGGGTACAACAATGTGTAGGGAGGACTACCACCTTACGACCCGATATAATTTGTATTCCATTACTTCATCACATGGATTGATAAAATGATTTATTTATTATATATATAAATTTATTATATTTATAAATTATTTATAATTAGTTAGTTATAGTATCACCTAAATCTTTTTACATTCCAATAATCTGGAAAATGATAATGTCACACATGCGTACATGTGGAATACAGTATCCATGAAGTGATGTGAAATATTTTTCATTTTATGTTGACATTAATGATTACAATGATATATTTAAGTAATAAAAAATATAAATATGATATAATAACTATTATTTTATTTTGATATATTATGTACCCTTCTTTCTATATATATGTCAAAGAAATGAAAAATGTGTTCATGTAAACATACGACCTACAGTCATCATGTATGGTGAAATTTAATTACCTATCTCTAATATTTATGGAATACTATAAATATGTATATATTGAACTTATATTAAATTCAAATAACTATTAAAACTCATGATGTTATGTAACCAAGATAATTGTAAAATGAATGAAACTACCAAACAAAAATATTCAAGTTAAAGGATGCAGTTATCATCCTAATAGTGATTTAATAACTAATTTAATATAAAGTTTTGATAAAATGATATATATATATATATATAAGAAATATATGGTATGATATATATTATTTTGGTTATATAATAAATGTATTATGGATATTCATTAATTTTATAGGTGGTCCATGCATGTATGAACGAAATCTAATATGAGGTAAGTTATTGGTTATTAATTTCTATTTATTAAGGCATTTTTTAATGTTATGAAACAAATTTTATTTATATGGGGTATATGATTTATATTTTAAATATTATAACATGAATAATTGATAAATTTTGGTATTTTTGTTACATGAAATTTTAAAACATAGGTGGCAATTTTTTTATGAATGTTTTGAAGTGGAATGATATGTCATATGTCTTTCATTTCATTGGGTTATATTATATATTAATTTTATGTTATATTATAGGATAATATTTGGGACAAATTATGAATATTATATGTTTTATTTCATCTTTTTTTTGAATTTACATTTGATACACATTATCAATTCATTTATTAATTCTCACATTAATTATATTATCATTATAAGTTATTTTGTCTCAAATTCCACATCATTGAGACATATTTGGTGTAATTACTCAATTTATTTTAATTTGGTGTACCTATATACGAATTGATACATTGTATCCTTAATATATTTATATTAATTTTACCTAATTTTTCAATTCATGTTATTGCATTCTTATGGGTAATGATTCAAGATACCAAATCAGTAAGGGTTTATACATCGAACTCATTTTAAATAAGATTGTTTAAGATTGAATTTAAATTGATGTGAATTATTTGATAATTTTATAATAAACCCAAAAAATAATTAATCTCCTTTGTTTATTAATGAAATTATCAAGAAATTATACCATTTTCCTTTCTTTGGATTATAAATTTACTGTAAATTTTTTTATTAAAATAAAAACACTATTAATATTTTTGGTCAAAATTGATTTTATTATATATCCATATATTCATTTAAATATTTTGAAGAATATTTTTACTATGATGTGATTATTTATTAATGATATTTTTACCCATGTATTAATTTTTACAAAATGTTTTATAAAGTATATTCTTTCGATTTTCTAAATAATTGACTTCTGTATATTTACTAAAAATGTGGAAGGATTTTTCATCTTTATATAATCAGAACTAAGATAATTTCCCATAACAATGACTACCAAATGAATCAATGATTTTTTTACATGTTTCAAGGATTCTTTTTACATTAATTGATTTCTAATATTCTAGAAATTCTTTTTTTTAAATTGATTTTCAATGTAAAACATTTATTTTCTTCAAGAACGTTTTAATGATATTTGTATGGAATTTCTATTAATGAATGAAAAAATATTACTCAATTTATACTCAATTGTGGATATGATGTAATGATAACATTATGAATATTTCTCAAGATTGTTTATGGTCAATTTTATTGAGTAAATGTTAATACTTCATATGATATTATTTAAATATGAATTTTTATGTTTATTATATACTAAATTATTATTATCCAAATTCATATAATGGATGTGTTGGACTATTTATGTGATGTATGAGGCCTTTTATTGATTCTTCATACATCGGTTTTTCTAACGAGGAAAACTAACATGGGTATATTGTTGAGGCCTTACCCATTTTCATAAGATGTATTCGCATGAGGCCTTGACTGTATGTTTATAATGTCAAGAAATATTCATTCCATCATTATAAGATTATTTATTGTTTTTAAGGTGATGATTTGAATTGTTATGATATCCATGTATAAGTTTTAAGCCTATGTGACTATGTATATAGTGTTATTTTATCATTTATTTATTATACAATATTAATCAAGATGAATTTATTGATTAAATGGAATATTTACCCTACCATATTAATTATATCTTATTTAAACATGATAACTTCTGTAAAACATAACCCTAACTAAGAATTTGGACTAAAAAATTGTTTTTTTCCTTTCTGAAGGTAATAAATAATGATTCATTGAATGAGTTTAAGGAAGCATAATATTTAGTTTCACTATCTTTTACCTAATGTTTATTAATGTAATGTGATATTAATATATATATATATATTATAAAGACTATTAATATATTTTTAATTTATGGATGTGATTTCTTATATCTTATCCCAATGTAATAATGTTACAATCATCCCCAAGGTATTGGTGTTATAGTATTTACAGAAAACCATTTTCTCTCCTGCTTTAGTCTTGCAATCTTAGAATGATCTTGGTTGGGGGGAAATCCATGTTATTGAATCTCCCTTATATGCTATAACAAAAGGAATTCATAAGGATCACTCCTAATAGTTGATTCCAACACCTTTTCCTTATATTTAAATTGTACTTTATCATATACTTGTATATAATAATCAAAATGCTCACTCTATAACAGCTATATTATCAGAGGTTATGATTTATAATGGTATTTTAAATCTAACAGACTACAATGGTCCAAAAAATATAAGTTAGTGCTTGTGTTTCTAGGACTACATTACTTGCTAAGGAAACATATTCACTCTAAATAAAATAAAATTTATAAAAAAATCTGTTATAATAAAATAAATGGATTTATCACATAAATTATATTTCTTTAATAATATTTATAAACCTCGAGTATATATATATTTTCTACTACATAAAATGTATATAAAAATCACCAATGTTATTCATGCATTAATATAAAGTGACAGAATGAGTAATTTATGATAATTAAATAATTAAACACATATAGAACACTCAAACAAGTTCATTTATATTTATAATGACTTTTAAAGAAAATAATCCATTGTGGAATGAATTAATATGTTTCTATTTGTAATTTTTACAACATATATAAATGGTTATATTTAAAGCCCATCAAATTGAAAATGTATATAAATTTTCTTCTTAATAATTTTAATTTATAACTAAAATTTTTACATGATTATATCTATTAGATGTGATGGAGGAAGAGAATTTTAGTAACGGTAATATTAAAAATTTTGTTGAAATAATATTCATTGGAATATCTTTTGATACCCCAAGACACCTCATTAAAAAATAGTTGTAGAAATGAATTATTGAAAACATTAAAAATATGAATGAATTATGATAGGAGATGATGATTATCATAAAGTGTTATTTGTATGATGTTTTTCCTAATTTATTTTATTTTTCAAATATTATTCTTACCGAACTAGTTTTAAATAAGAATAAATATGAGTTATTAAAAAGATAAAATCATAATGGTTTTTATTTTTGAGTTTTTTAATGTAATGGGTTTATCAACTACATTAAGGATTGTTTAACAAAATATAATGATAATATTATAATGAAATATTTATTTTATATTATAATTTTGATTAAATATTATAATTTTTATAATAAAATGACTGTAGTTATTAATGAATAAGTTTATGTTAATTAAGATGATAAATAATCTATGGAATAAAATATAGAATTCAATTTTGGAGTTGATAAGTCCTAATGGGTGGGTACACTAATTATGTTATGGAATTAATATAATCACTTGAGGATATGAAAAACTCATCTAGATCACCATATTATTATATTGATTAGTAATATTTGATTAAAATATTTTATATGTACATTATTATTTTATTTCACAAATTATTCATGATGATTTTGGGAAATTTTTATCCAATAATTATTGTTTTTTTATTATGTATAAAGAACATAATAGCTATCTAAGGGATCATTTCAATGATTTGTTTGTTCTAATAGAAGATAAAAAAATTAATTTGAACTACATGGGTAACATAAAATAAACAAGAATAATTTATAAAAATTCACTGTACAATGTCATATTTTTTACTCATGGACACTTTCAATAATAATTCATGGAATTTGGGGAAATATTACTCAAGTTACAGGATTGAATGATATTAAGATATTATTATCATTTCAAAAATAAATTCATGCTTTCTGGATATGTCAAAATGATGAAAAAAAATAATTTACTAATAGACTTATTTCATAGGATTTCTACGTAATAAAATACATATATTTCAGTTTGAATTTTTATAACATTTTTTCAATTTCTCTATATAACTATATTGAATAAAAAAATAAACTAGCGTTTGGAATGAGATGTTTTCAGAGTTTCATTTAAAAAATTAGACATTTAATGATATAGTTTATCTTACATTATTTATATAAATTTTTTCTCATATAATTCTTATTTTCAAATTTTTATTGATGATATAACATTTTTTCATCAATGTAATTTCTTTCTCTATGGAATATTCATATTCTATGACAAATATATTAAACAAAGGTTTAATGGGTTATGAAATTTTATTTTAATATTGTTGATTTTTAAAAAATATGATTGATTTTTTTGAATAAATTAATTTACGTTAAGGATCTAGTATATTGTTTTGAACATTACTCTTAAAGGTATATAAATAATCATCAGGGTGCCTCATATAGACTTGATGAAGATTCAGCTAGTAAAATTTTTTATCAAATGATTTTTAGATACATGACCAGAATATTGTTATATTTAACTTCTATTATACCTTATTTAATTCAATTTGGTTTTGTGTGTTTATCATTTTTGGAATACCTTAAGAAAATAATTTCACTTTATTGATGGTAATTTTTAAATATGATATAATTATATTAAATTTTAGTCAATTTTTTAAAGTGAATATTTAATTTAGTTGACTTTCTATTATGTTTCTGATTATAGAAGATTTAAAATTGATATATAACACATTAGTGGAATGTGTCAATTTCATAGAGAATTCATGGATTCTTTTATTTTAAATATGAAACTATTAGTTTCTCTATCAATAACCAAAGATATATATATTTCTGCAACAATTTATTGATCATAAAACAGAAGTATTAGAAAAATATAGTATAATTTTTAATATTAATTTTGATGGGATACCTATTATGAATAATAATCCATAATACATATCAATTATATTTAATTCTCAATAGTATTCAAAACCAATAATTTCAAATTGAGACTTCATTCTATCAAAGACCATTTACAAAAATATATTATTCTTATTTCTTGTTCCTACTATAAAACTACATTGAGATACTTTTACTAATACATTGGGAGTTATTAAATTTTATAATATTATTTATGAATGTGGAATAATTGATTATAGAGGATATCTCTAATCCTAGAAATATTCTAGATGATGACTTTTTTTTTAAAATTTGGAACATACATAGGATGTATATTCTAAATACCATTTTTATTTAATTATGTTACCATATATAATAGATCATATTATTTTAAAGATAATATTTATATACAATGTTCTTTGTTTCTTCTATTTCAGTGAACTTGTATTCATTATTATATTTGATTAATATTATAAGGTAATAGTTTTTCATGTTAATTTTTTTGATTTTTTAATTATGAAAAAATGGTAGATGGTTGACAAGATCCTAGTAACAATTTTTTAAATATTTATGTATTCCATAATTCTTTATTATCAATATTTCCCTCTCATATTTTTATTTTTATATTTTCTATTTATTCTCTAATAGTTATTGATCATATTAATCATTATGTTCCTTATTTTTAATTAACATATTGGCATAAATAATATTATTTTATAGATTTTTTATATATTAATTTACTTATTTGTAAACTTCAATCAAGGAAATTTCACTTTTATATACTGGATATCTCATAGTAAAAACATGTACATTTAATATTATTAATTTTACTAATTAGTTAATTGTGATATTCCCTAAGTTACGATAATTATGCATATAATGTATGTTTTCATAATGACTCCATCTTTATGAAAATATTACTATGTATTTAATATTATAATATATGTATATTCATTTATGTATATAATATTTTCTCTTACATTTCAATATTTTAAAAAGTAATAAACTTCTATATATTATATTTTATGTACAATTTTACTTTTATATAAATTTGTTATTTAAAATTATGTATTGTATAATACTCATATATTTATAATTTTAGTTTATCATTTTCAATGTTTAATTTCTCATATTTATTATTTATAAATCTTTTACTCTAATAAATTAAAATATATATTATGAGATGAATCTTATTTTTTCAAAAAATGAAATACGAACACTTTGACATTCCATTTTTTCAATGATTAATTGTTCATAGGAATTAAAAAAAAATTATTCTATTCTGAATTTGATATTATTTAATAGTAAATCATGAACAATTTAAAAGATGTGAAAATGAATATTTCATGTGAATTAATTCATGGATATTATTTTAAATAATTCTTAATGGGAAATAAAATTCATAATTTTTTAATAATTTAAAATGAATAATTACCAAATCATGATGTAGTTCATTATTTTTAAAGGTATGTTCATAAATTATAATTTTGGAAACGAAATCATGAAATGATGATCAATTATTTATGGATGATATTTTCTTGAGATATCATTATAAATAGATTTTCAACAAAAACTAAATGAAATGAGTAACGTGATATTGAGAAAATAACATCTAACAGACTCGTGCATAAATAAAACTTCTTTATAGGTGTCAGGTACTCAACACAATTTAGGTTGTTGGCCATATCATGAGTATATTGTGTGAGAACCACTTTGACTATTTCAAATATATCTCCATTCATAATTGGAATTTCATTTTTGTAATAATAAATTTTTTTATGTCATTGTTCATTAACATGATTTATATTATTTTAATACATTTAGAAAAATAGTGGGGTGTTAAAGATACTAAATAATTAGACAATAATAATATAATAGATATATTACAATTCTAGGAAGAATAAATCACCTTCCATTCTAAACGTATAAATTATTGAGATCATATATTAGTTATTTAGGGTGAATATCATATTAGTATTTCTAAAAAAATACATAATAATATTTATACCTTGATAAAATACCAATAATAATGATTCACATCTCATATAAATATAATTACATTATATTTACATAAATATAAATAAAATTCCCCCAAAAAATAATATGTCCAGCATCCTTGGGGAATTAGGTACACCATAAATCCTCTCCAAAATAATAAAATAGTTCTTTATTCCAATATACATACACTATCAAGGAAATATAAAAATACTTATTACATAATGGGATATGTTAAGGACATATATAAATGAAATGGTGAGCCAAAAATCCCAGTAAGGGTAAAATAAGATTAACATTTGAATAGATATCATAAGAGTTAATAAAAAAACACCAAATCAATATTATATTGATCATAAACCATAACATAAAAACATGGAATAATATTATAAATTTCATAACATCTTGATGATAATTATAGAATATAAAATCTGGCCCAATGAAAATGCATAAAATCATAAACATAGGCCAAGGATCACTGCCATGATGTTATAAAAGTATGAATAGTGAAAATTAAAGATGTCCTATGAATAACATTATAGATTATGATTACCTCTTCTGGACCACACATAGTTCTCATATTTATATTAATCATGACACCATAGATTAGGGGAATACATAATTTTAGGATAACTCATCATAATAATACATCATACTTGTGTGTTCCCTAGAAAATAAATATATATAAATTATAAACATTAATTAAACTCATGTAAAATAAATTGTTGAGAAATTAAGTACATATATCATTAACCATAGATGTATCATATTGTATACTATGAACATAAATTAATAATGAACAATTTATATTAAATAATAAATAGTGGATAATTGAACATTAATATAGATCTCATTATGAAAGAGAAATCCAAATTATTGATGATGAAGAAGGGGAAAATTAAATTTCTTTTTCTGAATGACTATAGAAATGAAAAATAGTATTTTAAAATTATAACACCATAGTGTTTCAATAAAACTATAAATAGATAATTTTTTAAAAAATATATTTATAAACATAGAGACAAAATAACATTCATAAGATTTGAATAGTTTATGAAAAATTTTGGAAAAAATTGAGGGAAAGAGGAAACTCTTACCTTTTAATCATTATATATATTGACATAATGGAACAGTAAAAAAGGATATATAATGGTTTTAAATTAAGAAAACAATGTAATGGAAGGAATATAAAGATTAATGTAGTCGTATTATTAATTTATTATGTATAATATATAATAATAAGTAGTGATAGATAATATATATTTTAAAAAATATGAATGTACAGGAAATTAATCCTTATATTTAGTGATTGTTTATTTTTTAAACTCATATAAACAACTATATACTCAATATAAAATAATTAAATGATTTATTAGAAAAAACATTCATAAATATTTTATCTCTTAATATCCTTTTTATCTAGTTTTATTTTGTTATATAATTAATATCATTTTCATTAAGTAGATTGATATTATTTGGTTCATGGTTTCAGAACTACATTGATTTGTAGTTACAATATTATGTTCTCTATAACTTGGTTCCATAAGTTATATAAGTGTCATGGTATATTTTTCATACAATTCTATGAGTTTTGATGTTCAATATAATAGTAGATAATTACAAATTATGGAATCTAACATTTTAATATTTTTTTAAACACCTAAAATTTTATATGTGTGAATAAAAATAATTTCATTATCACACTTTTTACTTTATAATTACAAAATAAAATAAATGGTATTATTTAATAAATATTCTAAATTTATTCATCGAATAAATTTTTAATAATATCCCTGAAATCAATAATTCAATAACAAAATATCATTATTCATTTATGAACCATAAATAATACACATGTAAAATGATATTTTTATGAGTGTTAAAAAAAGTGGTAGACTAGTAGATATTAGAGAGTAATAAAAATACTAATTTATATTAGAACCTATATTTTAATATTACTATTGTTGAACCATTCATTTTATATGTTTTTAATAAGTGTATTGAAAAAAATTGTGTTTAGAATGATATTTTTTACATATTATAAATAAATTTAGAATTAGGCTATGTATGAGGTAATGGGTGATCTCTCTATTGATTCATCTTCCTATAACAAATTCCTCTAGATCAATTTTTTAAAGAATCTCTACACACAATTTTTTTCACTTATAAATGAATTATTTTTTATCTTTTGTTTATGATTTATCATTTCTATAACATATAATTAATGACTTGATTTGAAACCAAAAATATTGAAAACATATTAATGTCACATGACCAAATTTGAATATAAGATAAATTGAGATATTATGAGAATGTAACATATTGATAATTTATTCCAATGACCATATTGTTTTCAATTGGAAAGTTAACTATACCAAAACATATAAATAAAAAAATTTAATTTGGGAATATAGGATTATTATAATTATTACACATCGATCAACATACACTTCAGATACGTGAACTATATTAGTTCTTAAATGATTCCATTTTAATTTTACAATAGTGTGGTTGTAGATATTTTAATTATGAGGTCATTAATTTAAAAATTTATAATATTAATATTATAATTTGTGTCTTCCAATCTTATGTGATACATGTTATTCATGGGAAAATAAATTGGGATTATTAATTTATAGTCTTGGGAACTCTGTTTTTAGGACTAACAATGCATCATCTGGTTAAATTTATTCTTGGGGATAGAGCTTGTTATTTCCAATATCTATTGAAGATATTTGGAAATAGAACATAATAATTTTGAATTTTTTTATAAAAGATGTTTCAAAACCTTGATCATCAATATCGTTTTATTGATCATCAAATATAATTTTATTAAAATCAATGTGATTCATTTATTTAAATTAATATACTCTTAAAAAAATTATTACGGGTGTTTATCAATTATTTTATAAAACAATGTTGAATTGTTTCGTTATATTTTGTTCTATATTTATTTAAATTAGTATTCCAGTTATTTTATATCTTCTAGACCATTTAATTTCAACTATTCTTAGATTTATTTTCTACTTTGATTTTTTATAATTGTAAAATCATATTTATTTGACATCAAATCTTGAAGTAGAGTGAATCGATGTTAATGTTTTTTAATATTCAATTCAAAAATCTATTAAAGTATCTTTATATTGTAAGACATTTTTTATTAGGGATTATATCTTTTACATTATATGGTAGATATTTACTATATATAAATAATTGATAATATGAATTTCCATCAGTTACAAATATTTTATAGTTTTGATTGTGAGTACTATATAGAATGTATAGATACCTTTATAATTAAGAAAAGATATCATAACTGTATGATTATTGTTGGCGACAAAAATATTCCTAATATTTAGACTCCAAACATTTCTCACGATAAAAAACATGTATTTATGATATATTATAAGGACTAAAATATATTTTATTATTCATTGATTCAGAATATATATAGCTATATATATACAAATAAAATAAGTAATGGAATTTTTTTGAAAGCTATAGACAACTCATTATTGAATATATATAATTTATGTTACATATAAAACAATTATTATGGAATATTATCATATTTTTTATTTTCAACTAGTAAATTTAGATTCTCAAAATTGTTATTTATTTTTTACTATTGTGAATAGATTGTAATGACTCCTTGACAGTGTTAATATATATGATTATTAAGTGGAGAATATTATGGAAATGCATTCTATGGATTTGGATTCTATATGAATAATAGTTTATCATACAAAAAAACCTTATTAAATTGTGACTATTAATTATATTTTCGAAACATTATTATTGTATTAGAATAGACTGAATCAAGAAGAAATGAAGAATAATCAAATGAATTGATTTATATTTTCTTATTTTAATTTTTGATCCTCTAACACAAAACTATATACATCCAAGAAAATTTAAAAACATTATTTTCATTGTAGAAATATGAATATTAATGATAGTTACTTTTCTCTACTAACAATGAATATAAGTAGAATAATGGGAGAATGAATAATGTGAATGATCAGTAAAATTAATAATGTGATATCCATGAAAATTTAACGGAATGTGATTAGAATATAGACACCCAAGATGTAATCTATTATTAGTGTAGGAAACAAGTTTACATCCAAACATAATGTCCATTTTTAAAGAAAGAACATAGGGAATCCATAAGATCCATAAAAAGGGATGTATAAATGATAAGAATGTGTTAAATTATTGGATTCAGATTGATGAACCTAATTTTCATATATCTTCATAAAGTGAATATAGTTGGATTTCTACTAGATTTTGTTCCATGGTTCTGAAAAAATCATTCTTTATGACCAATATTTTTACTAATTTTCTTATGAATGTTCTTCTAAATTATACTCAATTATAATATTTTTTCTGATAATGATGATACTCCATAGTTTAATTAAATGAAGGATTATATATTATCCAACATAATAAATATAAGATGTTTATGAATAAATATTATTAGGATATAGTATAACATTATAGGAAAAATTATATAATTTAAAAACATACTATTGTGTTGAATATCATATCTATATCTATATCAACCTCTAATGATCAAAATGATGTTGTAAAAGATATGAAATTTTTTGAAGAATTAATAAAATCCTTAAAATATTATTTCAAAAGGGAATGTATTTATAATGTTGTAAGACAGTTGAATCTATATAGGACATCTTCTAAATTTGGCTATACTTCTTTAGTAATGATACATTTCGAGAATTTTTTTAAGAGTTCACCATTTTTCACTAAATGTAAAATGGGATATCACTGGAAGAATCATTTCATATTAAATGAGGTTTAATAATTAATAACATATAATTATTAAATTTCAAACTAACATGAAACTTTTCAATATAAAAGTGTAAGATAAATGTGTGTTTTGAAGGTAAATCTTGTGAATATTTTTAGAACTAAACAAATTTATCTACTAAATTATTAGTATATTTGATTTTAGGAGAAAAGGGTATGAATGATATGTTTGACAAAATGATACATATATATCATTTTTCTCACCATATGACTAGAAAAAATTCCTATTTTCATAATTTACAAAAACAAGTAATAGTGTATATGTTACATTTAGATGTAATGTACATGGTCAAATCATCAGAATTGGGGATGTTATTTTCATTGTGAGACTTTAATAATTAATGTTACACATGTATTAAGAATTATGTGAAATATTATTAGAATAATATAATAATGTGTTGATGGTTAGTCCATGAACATTGGGAATGAAATAGAGAGTATCATATGTTTGGAATGAGTACACACATTAATTATTGATATGTATGATAATGGTTACACAGTTAACCTAGTTGAAATTATATACCTATTAATTAATTTTCACAACATTATAATAGATAATACTCAGATTTGGAATATTATATTTATGTAGTTCGATGTCTAGTACATATCTGAACATTATAAGTGTGTATATATGAAGAAACTTCTAGAACATTATTTTAATTATACATCATTTAGAGACACTTAACAATATACTATGAAATTTATGTTGATATTTAAACCTAGTGGTGAAGTATCAAAATTAATCAATTTTCTATTATTATACATCGATCATTTAAGACGAATAAACAATGAGTATTAGAGTAAAACAATATGTGTACATCATATTTTATGATAGAAGAATAGAAAATTGACTATATATCTGTGATCATTAATGTTAGGAATTTTTTTTAATATGTTGTTTACTCTTATTAAAAATGATAAAAACATTCTCCACCATCATATACATAGTTACCATGGTGTAGAGTTTATGAATTATAATTATGGAACACTTTATTTTGAAAAACATATTAAATATTTGTTTTCAAACCTAGGAAATGAACAATAATATAAATGAGTAGAAAAGTTAAAGCAAACACTCTAAGAATGTTCATAGAATTTGTTTCATGAATATTTTGATGCTAAAATTTTTTAGGTTGAATCTGTTATTATATCCTATTATAGTATAAATAATGTTTTATATTTACAACCATAAATAAAAAACATTATGAATTTTGGAATTTATGGGATCTAGAGGTATATTACCTCATAGTTTTTGTATGAAACATACTATTATTGAATACTAATGATAACCCTACTAATTTTTTAAAAATATGAAGAAGAAAATTTTCATAGTTACCCTATCAATTGTATGATTTATCATATATTCCAAATATAGAAAAAATTCATTGAAGATAAGGTAAATTTTATGTTTGATTAAGATGATCCTTATATTACGATATAAAATCAATATTATTAAACAAATATATAATTTTATTAATCCCATTATTATTTACATCTAAATGATAAACCATAATAACCCGTAATATTCATTATAGATGGTTTCCTAATAAAATATAGTCATGTTGTATATAATTAATAAGATTTATTTTTTTTCTCAAAAACTGGATTATCATAGGAAATCATCCCATTTATAATATCATTAGAGATGTAGATAAACTATAAATAATAAAAATTTCTCCATGAAATGTGTATGATAATCCTACATTTATATCCCAAATTTAACATAAATATAATGAACATTACATAGGTTATGAGAGTTGAATAAATTCTAAACAATAATTAGATAATCAATTCAAATAGAATAAGGAAGAACATTGTTTAAAAGTACTATTGATTTCATTTTTATAGAAGTTAAATGGGTCTTCCAAAATATGTTTGATAAAAATTGGAATATTTTTTAAAATAACATCATACTCATTTGAAAGTGATATAATACATAGGAGTGTATAAAATATAAATAATATATTTCAATAATATATATAATCTAATATATTCATATTCTATTATCATTTACAGGTCATCATAAATTTATTCTATTTCAATTGTATATATAGAGTATCTTTTTATTTTCGATGTACAAGATGATGTATCTACCTTGGAACTCGGTCTAATAATATAATTCGAATAAACACCATATTTTCATATCATATTTGAAATGAAATTTAGAAACATAATTTTAATTATAAATAATTAAAATACCAAATTTTTTATTCTTGTAAATTTAAAATCCATTTATTTTTATATTATTAATGAGTTATTAAATTCATTATACTAAAAATGACCATTCCTTTGTCATAAAAGATAAATGATCACAACTATACCCAAAAATACTTAATCAATAATATTTTTTCCACATAGCCAAAAAAATTTACCACTACTAATACTATTATAGACATTTAATGTGTTATAATTTACCTCAATCCCTGGGGAAATAAAACAATCTGGTGAGAAAAAATTATATATAAGTGTAAACATAACCAATAAAAATCATGCATCAAAAGTGAGCATGAGATGAAAGAGAATGATATAAAATGATTATATAAAAAAAATTATAAAAAAGGCATCATATATATTAAGATAAAATTGGGTAACCTTTTAATTGAAAATATAAAATGAATAATAATATAATATTTTATTTTGATGAAGTGAAATTTTTCAGATAACTAATTTTATAAGGAATCATTATTATAATCAACTTGATCACACCATTAAGGCCATATGTGTAAGGACCCCAACCATAGTTTCCTAGAGCTGGTGACTTATATTAGTACATATATATGCTAAAAGGGATATGATTCCCAAAGGACCTAATAGTTTTGTAATTTTGGAAAACCATATTCAATCATAATATTTACATTAAAACATGAAAGCAAAAACTACATTTAATCTATATTTGAAACACCCATAAACTCTTAAAATATTTAGAAAAGTCATTATTTATAATATTCATCTTCGAATCCTGGGGGAAAATAAAATATATGAATGTGGTGATATAAGATTTTTATTAAGGGTCTGTAATACAATGTGAATTATCATAAACATAAATATTATTCATAGTGAATAACTAAAAACGCATGCCTTTAAAAATAAACTTGAGCATAATATGGTTGAAATGAAATAGGATTACATAAATATATATAAATAATCACAAGAGAATAAAACATACCCATGGTTATTATACTAATATAATATTCACATGGTTTATTAATAAATATTATCATAATGATGGAATTCATAATGTTTTACATCTGAAACATATTTCCAAGGCCACTGCCAAGACGTTTGAAAATACTAGGGTTAGGACTTGGCCAAAACCCAATTCTATTTTGTATCATGACACATAAAGATTCATCATGGTGATATAGAAGGAATAACATATAAATTTCTAAGTCCATGTAATTACTCATATGAATGGTGTTAAACATAATCAATATGAACATATGAAATAGCCTTCCCCAATCGGTTGACCTAGTCACTAATCATTCTGAGTAGTATGGGGAATGGTATCAAGATAGCACATCCATAGTCAAACTAATCACAAAAAAATTAATGAAATATATTACATGATAATAATAATAATTTAATCCTAATAAATAAAAATATTTAATAGGTGCGTTGAAATAGATGCAAATTCACTGATAAAATCATCAAAGAATTCATGAGAGTAATACTCATTTACGTTGAAATGAATAGTTCTTTTGAAAAACTATTTTCATAAAAAAAATGAAATAATATATTTTATCCATGATTAAATGAGTGGTTTTAGGTAAATAATATCAGCTTAATGTTGATTATATAGTTCAATTTAATATTTGTAAGAAATCAAGAAGTTCCATTTAATCGATCCTAGTTATCTGGAATAATTGAGAAGGGGACACTTTTCAGACAAGTATATTCTACACACAAAATAGTTGAACTGATCATAATACATGATTTTGAAAATTATAACAGGAATTTAGAAATATTAAATATAATAAATTAATAATTGCATCTGTTTATATAGGAATAAACCACAACCCGAATAAAAATGGAGGTTCTAGTAGAAAACCCTTTCCTTATGTCCAAATGAGTTCTGCACATGACCATAACATCAAAGATAATAAAATTATATCAATTAATTAATTAATTAGGAAACTTTTATATATTTATAATATTCTTTATCATTCTATTTAGTTCATTTATGGGCTTATTGCTGAGTTATAGAGTTTAATTTCATGGTTCAGAAGCTTGTGTATTCATGGTTTTCCATATCTGTTCACTTGTTTTTAAGTAATGGAGTACATGTAAAATGGGAATAATTATCCAAAATTGAAATTAAATGTTATTAATTGTTAAAAATAGGTATAAATGGTTATATATATCATATGTTTATATTGGATTATAATTAATCATTAGATAAATAATTTAGTTATAATTGTTTAGATTATTTCGGTGGTATTTTGAACATCAAGAACTAGTTTTGTCATATAAATTAGTATTACTTATATATATTAGTTATATAAAATTAAATAGTATAAAATAAATATATTATAGTATTTAATAACCATAAAAATTGTTTCATTACCATCCTTGTATATGAAATTGAAGAATGAAAGTTCTCTGTCCATGACAGTTGTAAATCGACACCTCCAAGACGATGATTTTGTTATTAAAGTAAAAGAGAGAGAGTATAGATATTGATAATTATTATTCCATTAATATTATATAATTTTTGAATATAAATTATAAAGTAGTAATCATGATCATTTTGAAATATTAGGTGAGGATAGAATAATAAAATAAAGAACTTGAAATTAAAATAAAAGGAAAAAGGAAGATTATTTTTCCTCTTGAATACTCCTCTATGAGAATCTCCTTAAGGGGATTGATTATAATATTCTGATGATAACAAGAGAATATAGAATTGGGTTAGGATCTTGGGAAGTGTATTGGGAAGAAATTCTACAATTATAAATTCATAGATGTTGTTTGGACAAGAGGGGTGAGGGTGGTTTTTATATTAGAGGAGAGGTGTAATTTCACATTATTTTATTAATTATTTTATTATTTTTCTCAATAAATGAAATAGTATTAATTATTATGACTAAATATATTAATATTTTAATTTTAATTATAACCATGGTTTCATAAATCGTTCATGACTCAAGGAATATGGTATTTAGTTTATAATGTATTTATAGTATAAATTTCCATATTATACTATTCACTAAAATTTCATGTATTTTCCATAAAATCCCAAAAAAGTACCATAACCATTTCTCAACATGTATTATTTAAAAATGAAAACCATTTTATTGAAAGAAATTTCAAAATATTTTAAATTTAAATTTAAATAATATCAACATTTACTTGAAAAATATAGTTTTACTGTTAAAACTGATTTTATAACACCCTGAAAATTAACAAAGGTCTTATTAGATTATCATAAATTCATAGTAAAATAAAATATATATTTATGAATTCATTTTATGAAAATTAAGATTCTTCTAAATCACATTATTAATTATAATAATTTAAATAAATATTTATTACACACAATAATACCAGCACTTTATTATCAATTTTTAAAATATAATGTTACTTGTATTATGATATAATTATATCTTAATTTCATTTATAAGGTTCCAAAATTTTATTTACACTATCATGGATTATGTCACAATTCATTTGGATAATATATTATTCATAAGGTTCATATTATTATTCATAGGGATATTCACCAAATAATTGTGTTGATCCTATTAGACTCTAAGTATCTTACTAACACAACTGTGTATGTTCATTTTTTGAAATTCAAAAAACATAATTGAAAAAATTATGTTTAATTTCTATGTTATAACCATATTTTTTTTAAAACTATAATATAAAACATTTGTTTTGTAGAGACTCATTGTTGTCTAAATTATATTCTATATTAAATTTATTTCTAAATCCATGGGGTGATACATTCTCCCCTCCTTAAAAACATTCATCATCGATTTGACTAGAAGTTTTCCCCCTAATAATATTTGGGTAGATCTTAACTATATGTTTCTCAAGATCCCACATCACCTCATCAATATTATTATTTCTCCATGGTTCCATTACCAGTTGAGTCATTTGATTCCTCAACGCTGGTTCTTTAGTATCCAGAATCCAGATATGCTCTTCATAGTAAGATAAGTCAGGTTACAATTATATTCCTTCAAATGTGAGTACATGTGTTAGGTATATCATATACATCCTTAATAATGAGTTGTAGAATACATTGTGTACCTTAGTAAGGATAGTAGCCATTTCAAAACATTAAGACATAGTTTCAATTCTCTCTGGTATTACAATGTGACCAATATACCTGCTACTCAATTTCATTTTCATCCCAAATATTATAACACCCTTCCATGTAGATACATTCAATATAACATAATCTCAAACTAAAAAATATCAATCCTTCCTTCGATTATAGGTATAACACATTTTCTTACTTTGAGATGATTTTATATGGGGTCGAATAGTATTTACCATAGATGTTATTTCCTCAACAAAATCCGGGCCTACCATCTTCCTTTCACCAACTTCATCCCAACATGTTGGTGTATGACATTTCCTTCTATATAATGCTTTATATGGTTCCATTTGAATACTTGAATGAAAACTATTGTTGTAGGAAAAATATACCAAAGGAAATTATTGATAACACATACCTTAAAAGTCGAGGGATCATGATCTCAACATGTCTTATAATGTTTGAATGGTCCTTTCATACTACCCATTTGATTGATGGTGATAAAAAGAACTCAAATAAAGCTTAGTAAACAAATATTTATGATGAATTTTCCATAATTTCAATGTAAATTTGCATCACAATTAGAAACAATTGTGATATGTTCTCCATGAAGTCTTACAACTTCATTAATATAGATACATGCAAGTAAATATATTGGAAATCATCCCATATAGTTAAGAAATGTGCAGATTTGGTAAGTAGATCAACAATTATCAATATTGCATCATTCTTTCTTGGAGTATTGGGTAATGAATTAAAAAATACATAGTAATGTCATCTCATTTCCATGTAGTAATAATAATAGGTTGCATGAGTCCCCTAGGATGTTGTCTTTTAGCCATTACATATTGATAGACTAAATATCATAATACATAATCTACAATTTCACGCTTCATATTATCCCACCAGAAATGTTCCTTAAAATATATATACATCTTAGTGTTACCATGGTGTATAGAGAAATTTTATCTATATTCATCATCCAATAACAATCTTTCTATTTCGGGTATAGATGGAAAACATTACCTCCACCCAAATTTACAAATTCTGTCTTCATACATGAATTCTTTCAACATCCAACCATTCATAACATTATTTTTCTTTTGAAGATTCTCTTCATCTAGATCAGAACATTTAATTATTTCTAATAAATATGGTCGGGAATCTAGTTATAATGTAAGGAGGTTATATTGTATATAATGATTCTCATATCCATATTTTCTAGATCCATGAATAGAGGATCCCCATCAATCCTCATTTTGTATAGAACTACATGATACATCTTACTCAATGCATCTTCCACCTTATTTTCCTTCCATACGTGATACTGTATGGAATAATCATAATCCTTGAGTAGCATGATCCATCACCTATTCCTCATGTTGAGTACATTCAGTGAGAATATATATTTCAAGCTCTTGTGATATATATATATATATATATCGCATCTTTCACATTAAAGATAAAGTCGGCATATATTCAGGGAAAATATTACAGCATCTATCTCAAGGTCATGATATGGATATTTTTTTCAGGATTTTTGAACCACCCAGAATCATAGTCAAAAACTATATCATTATTCATCAGAACACAACCATTTATTTTCAATGATGAATCACTATAAATAATAAATCCATCATTTCTAAATGGTAAAGATAGGATCAGATCATTCATAAATATCCTCTTAAATTCTTCAAAACATTATTCACATTTTGTATCCCATATGAACTTAACCCTTTAAGAGAAAGCTTGGTTAAGGGTTTATGTAATTGGAATATGATCTAAATAAAAACCAATAATAAAATACTAAACCAATAATCTACATGCCACAATAATGTTTATTAGAGTCTTTCATACCTTACATACCTTTTTCATTATAGGATCAACTAAGATTCCATCCTTAAAGACAATATGACCTAGAAAAGAAACACTTTGAAGATGGAATTCACACTTTCTAAACATCCCATATAACTCATCTGTTATATGCGTCATAAAAATGATGCACAAGTGATTATCATGATCTTCATATATTTTTTAGAATACCATGATATCATATATAAATACCACAACAAATACATCCAAATATTCTTTATGAACTCTAATAATTAGATACCTTAAAATATAGGGTGCATTAGATAGTCCAAAAGGCATTACTATAATCATGTAATGACCATTCATGGTAGGAAATAATGTCCTGGGAATATATTCATTCCTCACATGTAAATAATGATATCCAAATCGAAGATCAGTCTTCAAAAAATATTGGGCTCTATGATGTTAATCAAAAAAATTATCAATATAATGGAGAGAATAGTTGTTTTTTATTGTAATAGCATCGATATCCCTATAATAAATGAACAATATCATAGATCCATGTTACTTATAAATTAAATGAATGTGATCTCTCTATGGAGAAACACTACGGAGAATATACGCCTTACTACTCAACTCCTCATGTTATTTATTCAGCTCCATTTATTCCACTATGGTCATCCTATAAGGATTATTTGATATATTCCTTTCACCATGAATAAAATCAACAGAAAACTCAATTTCTTTCTCCAGATGATGTCTAGGAAAATCATATGGATACACATCAACATATTATTTCACAATTGGTAAATCCTCATTTTGAATATTTCATTCCTCACCAATATATATTTATTTCTATTCCTACCCAAGAATTAAATTCAATAGAGATATTGTGGATGGATCTAGATAGGAATTAAATGGTGAGGTTTCTTATCTAAATAAAGGGGACTCTACAAAATTCTCCAAAAATTTATCTTCCTATGAATTTATCATCACGTCATAATTTGAAATCGAATAATACAAATTATTATATCAAAATCAATCATAGGTATGATAATAAGGTCAAAAACTAAAGCATGATTATCTTTAATAAGGGGGATTTATCAACACGACTTTTTTGAATGTATGATTAGCTTAAAAATTTAACTGATAACTCATTTAATAAATAAAATTGGAAATGTATAATTTTTTAAAATAATGGGAATATATAAAAGAATGAGATGATCCAGAATCAAATAAATCATTGTCTACGTTTGAGTAAATGATTATTGTACCCGCCAAACCATCATTAGGAACTATAACCTCCATAGTTATGATCATAGTAGATTAGACATTCTCCCTTGACCTTTTATAGGGAATATTTCTTTGATACTAAAGACAATAATTTGCATAATGTCTCATCTCTTTGACATTATATCATTGAATATTGGTATCGTCATTAGATCCATTTCTATCACATGATTGGTGGACTCTTTGTACACATTTATAATTGACTCCTCCTTTTAAGCAGGCTTTGGGGGGTTTCCGTCCACATGAATCAGATGATGGAAAACCCCCTTTTTATTCATCCCATTATCCATCCAATCATCCACCACCCTCTTCTTCTCTTTCATTACCTTAATGTCATAAGATATAAATAATTATTTCTCTATATTTATATCATGTGAGACTATATTTTCGTATGATGAGAATATTTGGGAGACCAGTTCCCTTTTAAACATAAAATAATCGATAAATAGTGTACCTTGGATTACATTTGTTGTCTGAAGATAGCCTTGATAACCTTGTAAAATTGGATTCATACATTGAAATTTTTCCAGTATGTTTCTATTATAGAATAATGAATTTTCTCTTCATATCTGTTAAATTTTAATGAGGAATATATTTTTCTTGGGATATTTCCATAAAATCATTCTATTCAATTTCTTCTATTATTACGATCCCCTCAATATTTTGAATTAATGACCACCATTGATCTATATATCCTGAGAGACATTAAACTACCATGAAAACCTTCTCCCTTTAATAAATTCTCAAAGTTAGAAATATCTTCTCCAATGATATTATATGTTTCTCTAATATAAATTGGTTTGTAGTCCCATTGAATGATTGATGATACTATCACATAATGCGGTATAACATTGCTCCTCCACATTGTTGATCTAGATTCTCAATATGGGTATGGTTATTGATCATAACATGAGTCATTTTTCCCAGTATAGTTATATATCGCTCATCCCTAGTCACATCTCCAAAACCAACATCATAATCATTCATAGGAGTGAAATCTCTACATGGGATAAAAACATTCATATGATTTCCATTCCTTCCACTAGGAGACATTTCTAAATAACGGTACACACCAAATTAAAATATGAATTATAATTTATAATTTTGAACTAGAAAAACACATAACATAAATTTTAATTTTATACATGTCTACTCTCATAATCATAATAATTGTTTCTTTGGCTATATATTGACAATTAAATCCATTATAACGATTTGTAAAGAAAAAATGAATAATTCTAAGAATATCCCAATGGAGTTTCAAACTAGGTGCATAGTAATTACTGTGGTTTTGTATCTGGTTACCCTGAGTCAGACCCGGAACACCATAACATATTTTTTACTCCTAGAAACATATGTGTCAGAACCACATCAACTTATAGTATCCAGATTGGGATGTATTTTATAGAATGATCCACATAATCTTTACCTTACCAAAACTATATGATGTTATTATATGATTATCCTTCATGATTAACTTAGGGGTTTGTTCTCTAATATATGTTTTATCTATCTAGTTTCCATGGTTTCTGTTAAAATTCCTTTGATACCATCAACAAGGACCCTAACCCCAATTTCCAAGAGTTGGTGCCTTATATTAATACATTGGTATGTTTACAAGGATGTCAAATCATGAAGTACTGAATAGTTTAGTATTTTTGGAAAACTAGATACGAACATAAGATTTACATTACAACATGAAAGAAAAATAAATATTGCAACTCCATTGTAAACACCCATAAAATCCTAGATTATTCGTACAAGACATTAATAAAAACATTTATCTTATCATCCTAGGGAAACATAAAACTTAAGGGGTGAGGGGAAGAGGGTGTGAGGGTGGGTTTTATAGTGGAGGAGAGGGTAATTTAATATTATTTTATTCATTATTTTATTATTATCATAAAAAAATATTAATGATTATTGTGACTATATAAATAATAAGTTCATGTGAGTTAAAACCAAGGGGTCTTACATCATCCATGACTCAAGGAATATTGTATGTATCTTATATTGTATTTGTACTATAAATTACCATATATTACTATTCAATAAAAATGCATGTATTTTAGAGAAATTACACAAATTAACCCTAACCATTTATGAAAGTATAAAATTTAAAAATGAACTCCATTTTATGAAAATAATTTTCAAAATATGAGAAATTTAATTTTTATTTAAAATAACCACTTACTCAAAAAATACAGTTTTTAAAGATAAAACTGATTTTATAACACCCTAAAAATTTAACAATGATCTTGTTAAATTATTCTAAAATAATAGGGAAATAAAATATTTATATTTGAATACATTTTACACAAAATAATTTAATTTTAAGTCGATTTAGTAATTATAAAATAGTAATTAATAATTTATTTCTCACAAAAATACCCAAAATTAAATATTAATTTTTAAAATATTTACTTACTTGTACTATGATATTATTATACCGTACATTAATTTACAAGGGTCCTAGATTTTATTTATACTCTCATGGATGAGGTTTCAATTCATTTGGTTGATATACTATTCATAAGGGTCATAGTACTCTTCATATGGGTACACTACTATTCCAAAGGATCAAGATTTTATTCACCAAAAAATTAACTTCATACTTTCAAACTCTAAATATCTTACTGATGAAAATACTGTATATGAATTTTTTTAATTCAAAACATATAAGTGGAAGAATTTTTTTTAATGGAAAAGCTAATAACTACCTTGCTTAAATAACAATAATAAATATGTGTTGTTTAACAGAGACTCAATGTTGTGTGCATTTAATTCAATATTAAATATATTTGTAATTCCATGGAGTGTTATATTTATAGTAGTAAATATAATTTTCTAGGCTAGAATAAAAAATAATATCCAGCCATGTTTCTCTAATGAGACATGTTAATGTATCAAGGGCTTATAAAGGGCCCCACCAATAACTAATTATTCCCAATGCAATCATCATATGCTAGAATGAATAATTAATATAGTATCTTGTAAAGACCCAGATATTTCCAGGAAATTTTTTTTCTTAATTTTCTTTGGGATTTTACGAGTACGCAGTTTCTGACGGCACCGGATTTCGAGGCCTGGTGTTCCCGGAATCATCTTTTGAAGTTTAGCTCGGTTACGTTTAGTGAATGAAGGAGAAGGTTTTCCTAACTTTTGAACCGGTGCTCGGAATCGAAATCCGAGGACACCGATGGAATCACAGTGCCTCTAACTGCTTAGGAACACCTTTTCCGGAGTTGCGTTTTCTTAGGTGTGGTTTTAAAATTTTTGGGTGAAGTAAAGGAATAAAATAAAAATGGTGGGACCAATTTTTATTTTATTTAATGTTTTTAACCTATGATAAGTGGTTAGAGTGGGACCCACTATATCCTACTCCACTAGGTAGGATATTTGTGGGGTGGGGCCCACACAAGCTCCACCTTTTTCAACCCACCTCCTTTAATTATGTAACGCACCCGCACCCCCTTTAAATAAAGTCAACACATGCATTTAACTAAATATTAAACAACTCTTTTAATTGGGCAGGTAAAACGTTTCAATTAATTCAATTAATTGATTGATTCAAATTTTGAATTTCAAAACATTTGACTTGTGTGTTAATAAAAAAAAGTCAAGTCTTATTGTATTAAAGGGTTTCGTTGTGCGAGAGGGATGGGGAGAAATCACTCAAATCCTGGAAGCACTCCTTCCTCGACGAAGAACGTGAAGAATGCTGACCTCTGACGAAGGTCGACAAGAACGCCAGATCCTCGGAGATCGACAACCCGACGCCGATGAATATTTTCTCCATGATGCGACGATCCTCCTTCGCGATGCCTTCTTCTGCGACGTGTAATTCCGCAACGAACCTTCATTCATATTTTTCTTCATGGTAGGGGGATTATTTTTCTTTTTGATCATGATTACATTCATTGTTGGTTATCATATTTGTTTTAGCTGCTTGATATCGCCATAACGAGAGGAGGTAGAACCGCACGAACATGGCCGACCCTCCTCCCCCCCTTGGTTTTTGATTTTCTTGCAGCACGAACAAGGCAGCGCGGTGCCGATGCACCGCGTGTAAAATAATAAAGATGGGGTGAAGAAGCGTGGTGTCGTCGCGCCACACCGTTGAGGATGAACTAGTCGTGGCATCGTCGCGGTGCGACAGAGAACCTAGAGGAGACCGTGGCCAAATCGTTGCTGCGGCGAAGGGCCGCAGAGTCGTCACACCGCGCTGGTCGGACCAACGCCGTGGGATTTGTCTGCGGTAGAGCAGGAAGCGGCGGCCGGCTTCTGGCAGCTGGCACCAGAGCAGGAGGGCGGGACCCCGACGGTCCCGCGGCGGCAACAGCTCGGCAGGCCAGCCGGGCCTGCTGGATTTTGAGAAGGGTTGGGGGTCATAACCTGTGGCTGACCGACAGGAGCGGCCCCCCCACATGGGGACCGCGGTTACACAGGGGGGGGGGTAGCGTGCCCCCCGCAGTCCAACCGCTTGTCCGTTAAGGCCGAGCCGCCCGGCACGCCGACCAAGCCGGGCTGCACCCAGGCCAGGCCGGGCCATACCCAGGCTGGCCCGGGCCACGCCCACCGGGCCGAGCCATGCCCAAGTGGGCTGGACCTAGACCCGAGTCGGGTCACCCGGTTCGGGCCGACCTAGGGGGTATCGGGTCGGGTCGGACCGGGCCCAAACCCCCTATTCGCGGACCTCTTTCTGTCTTTTTCCAATAACATGGGCTACGGACCTCTGATTGATGCACCATCAGCTACGATGCGATACTTGGATCGATTCGGTCGTTTTGATATATTATAGTCAAGATTTCAAGGAACATTGGGTACGACCGGGTTAGTTCGAACCCGAAACCAACCGGGCCCTTGGAGCAGAAACACTTATATCTCGAGCTTCGGATGTCCGATTGACGTTTAGTCGAATTTTTTGTGTTATTATTGATGAGACAAATATTTTGGCATGATTTACCTGAGTTTTTGATGTAGTTGGATAATGTCTAGGTTGGATTGTACCTGAAATCCAACCTGGCCCCTAGAACGGAAAAGATGGTAACTTTCAAACCAGACGTTCATCTAACGAACCGTCAGCGGCGTTGGTGATCACCTTGGGAAACAGTCCCTATGAGTATACCCTATTATAGTTCGGGGTACATTTGAGATGCTGTCTGGTTGGTTCATACACGAAACCAACAGGGCCCCTAGGACGAAAGGGCTAATAACTCACAGACTGGGCATCTGATTGGCGCGCCGTATGTTGCTTTCAGACCCCTATGACGAGGCGGTCATTTTAGATACTTCTTATTGGGACTTGTGATACATGGAGTATCAACCAGTAGCTCATGGAGCAGACCCTCTTGGTGACGAGATAGTAGAGTGCAGACACCTAGTAGCTGACTGAGACTTTACAACTGCTGATCGATTGACTCGGAGTGACTCAGATAGCCCAATCGGGTGCGCTTGGTTGTAGAGGCAGACCCATGAAGGAGGTGCGCTTGGCTGTAGAGGCAGACCCGTGATACTCGACAGAAGGAGTACCTCTGTAGGCTATGAGGGGGTGTTCTTGATTGTAGCGGCAAACCCATTTTGGGATGCGCTTGTTTTCATCGACAGACCAATTGTACTCGACAGGTGGAGTATTTCAGCAGTCCAAGGTCAGTGGTACGCGCTTGGTTGTAGAGGCAGGCACACTGTACTCGACAGAGGATGAGTTATCTAGTAGCTGTGGTTTCATTATCGTGAATAAAATCTTGGTTTGAGCTGAGTCTATGGCCTATGTGTTTACCTCATGATTGTGATAGGTCACTTGATAAATTAGGAATATGTATGGACACATAACTAAATAGAGGTTATCCGTTGATTCCATAACATTTGTGTTTCCTCATGATAGAGATGGGTTACTGATGACTAAGGTATAAGTAAGGGCTTATACCTAGGTAAGAGTTATCTATTGAGATTCTTCTTTGTGGATATCCTTGTTGGATATAGAGAGACCTTGAGGGTCTCGGGGTCCCATATGAGTATCGTTATACTCACCCCTACACGGTATATTCCCGCACCTCATTGTGTTGGATGTAGATGACAGACAACGCTGACGGAGGCAGAGCATTTGAGGACTGGACGGTACCCGGAGGTAGATCTCACGACGAGTCGGTACCTGGAGTAGACAGACAAACGGACGATCGGACATGGAGTGCTGAGGAGGGCATCTATACCTACCCTTCATGTAGGATCAGTGGTTGATGATCCAGGAGTTTCGTGTCTTCTTCTAGTTGCTTGTCTTTTCTGTTGTACTTTCGTTCTGTTGTAGCTGTACATTCAGTTGGGTTTGTATTCTGGCCCATTTACTTTTCAGCACTACTTATGTACTTAGTGTTTTAATTCCGCTTGAACTCTGTGGTGATTTGTTTACTTTTATAAAAGCAATTCCTTCCCACCTATCGGGAATTACACCTTTGGAGCTAGTCGCCAAACCCTGGCCTATGGAAGGTCAGCTTGGGGTAGTCTCGACATGGGCCCCGAGGATGGGTCGTGACAAATTGGTATCAAAGGGAGGTTCTACCATAGAACTTGTAACTCTAATATTTCTTTACTATAAAGAAATAGTTCTAAGGGTACCGATTGTGATTTTTAGTTCGGGGAGTCCAGTGTTGGTGTAGGTGGAAGATGTATCCATACACCAGGACCCTGACAACTGATTTCCGACTTTGTGCACCAAAACACTGATTGCGTGTGTGTTTCGAAAAGTTTTAAAAGTAATCTCAAACCAGGTCAGCTCACCAGGTATAAATCATTTGACCATGTCATGTTTTTTTTCTTTCAGGATGCCTCCCCGCGAACAACCAGCTAGAGCCCCGAGAGTTGTATGTACTGACAGACTGCCGAGCGACATGGCCTCAGTACAGGGCCCTATCCCAGTTGAGGCCCCAGCGGAGGAACCAGTGGTACTACTACCCGTTGGGCCTCCGATTACACCAGCCCCAATAGTAGAGGGTGCACGTCGCTTGAGCTCACTACACGAGATCCAGCGCCAGAGGCCACCCAGGTTAAGGGGAGAGATGGACACGCATGCAGCTGAGGATTGGCTGGAGGCTGTGGTGAGAGTCTTCAGGCTATTGGGGACGCCATGAGAATTCTTGGTGATCCTTGATGCCAGCCTTCTTCAGGCCGCAACATGAAGATGGTGGAGCCTGATGCTCCAAAGACATGACGAGGTGACACTTCTGTGGGAAGACTTTGAGATCCTGTTCTGGGAAGTGTTTGTACCAGCCTCCCTTAGATCAGTGCATATACAGGAGATGCTACATCTACATCACGGTAGCATGACGGTGGCGCAGTACTCTACGAGGTTCACAGACCTCTCGCGCTACTCCACAAATATGTTACGAGACCTGTTCTTCCGGGCCCGAACCTTAGAGAAGGGGATTAGGAGAGAGATTAGAGCTTCTGTTGTTTCTCACAGAATATCAATGTAGAAATGGGTGTTAGAGCGAGCCCTCATAGTGGAGAGTTTATTTGCTAAGCAGTCTCCAGCAGCAGGACCCACCACTAGCCGTCATGCGGTAGAGTCTTCTACGGCGGGCAGTAGACATATGACGCAAAGGTACAAGAGGACCAGACCTACAGGTGGTCGAACGTATGACATAGGATCGTGTGTTCAAGGCACCCGGGGTGGAGAGCGACTTACCAGGAGCGTACAGTGTTACTCCTATGGTGGGGTTGGTCACATGGCACGTTACTGTCTGACCCGCCATATAGATGACCAGTAGATAAATGAAGGACCTCCCAGGCAGAGGCAAAGGTTCGATTGAGACGGACCGCAAGGAGAAGGAGACCATGGCAGGGGAGCTGTCCATGCAGCTGGATGTGGAAAACGCTTCGAGGTGTTTCCACCACCACCACCAGGAGGTCCACCCCGACTGCAGGAAACAGGTGGACATGGGAGAGCTAAGCTTCAGGTAGCAGAAGCATATGACTACGGAGCTCCGGAAGCAAGCGGACAGGGGCAGAACTAGTTGTTTCATTTTTTTTCTTCTTACTTCTAGTTCCATGTTGTTCCTATATTTGTGTCTTTGTACTATGAGCTGCAATAATAAAAGGACACTTACCTTGGTGACATTTACTTCCTACGTTTTTGTGTACTAAGAGGTTCCTGTTAATACTATTGACATGACCCTCACTTTCGAGATTTCTACTGGAGGAGACCCAGTTACCTCATGCTGATGCCGACAGTGTGACTCGAACCTTAGAGGTGAGAGTGACGGTTGGATCTCTTGGTAGTAACGTCGAGGCCTTACGACGTGGTCTATGGCATGAATACACCATTCATGTCCGGATTTACTGTATTAGTAAAAGAACGTGGTTCATCCAGGGGATGAGACCATATTTCTCTTATTGGAAAAGAGGAAATCATAGAAGCTCTTGGGGGACCAAGGATGTTCCAGGCCATGACAGAGAAGGTCCAGGTCATCCAAGAGCGGATGAGGACATCTCAGAGCGGATAGAAGCCTTATGCTAACAATAGGCAGAGACCACTATAGTTATAGGATGGAGACCATGTTTTCATACGGTTCTCACCTTGACGTGGAATTATGGAGTTTTGGCTGAGGTGGTAAGTTATCTCTGTGAATCATCGGACCCTTCCAGCTCCTCAACAGGGAAGGTGAGGTGGTTTACCTCTTGATATTTCCACCTCAGTTGCACCGGGTGCATGAAATCATCCACATACCTCGGCTAAGGAGATACGTGAATTATCCTTCACACATCATCGACCTTAGAGAGTTGGACGTCGATGAGAGGGAAGCATGCGTAGTGATTCCTGTGGAGATCGAGGATTGAGAGGAGTGGGTCCTACGTGAAAGAATGATTCCTTAGATGCTCTTTCACTGGCAGGATATGAACCTCTAGGGGAGAACCTCAGAGCGGAAGGCTCAGATGCGTGTTCAGTACCGCTTTTGTATCCCTAGATTGTGTTAATGCTTTACGGTGACGTAAATCCCTGAGGTGGGAGTAATGTAAAGTCCCAGAAATTTCAAGGAAATTTTTTTTCTTAATTTTCTTGGGGATTTTTTGAGTACGCAGTTTCTGAAGGCACCTGATTCTGAGGCCCGGTGGGCCCGGAATCATTTTTCGAAGTTTAGCTCGGGTACGTTCAATGAACGAATGAGCGGGTTTTCCTAACTTTTGAACATCTTCTCGGAATAGGAATCTGAGGACACCAATGAAATCACAACACCAATAATTTCTTAGGAACATCTTTTTCGGAGTTGCGTTTGCTCAGGTGTCGTTTTTAAATTTTTTGGTTAAGTAGAGGAATAAAATAAAAATGGTGCGGCCAATTTTTATTTTATATAATGTTGTTTAACCTGAGCTATGTGGTTGGAGTGGGACCGACTATATCATACTCCAATAGGTAGTATATTTGTGTGGTGGGGCCCACATGAGCTCCACTGTTTTCAACCCCCTCCTTTAATTAAGTAACACACCTGCACCACCATAAAATAAAGTCAACACTTGCGTTTAACTAGATATTTAACACCTCCTTTAATTGTGCCATTAAAACGTTTCAATTAATTCAATTAATTGATTGATTCTAATTTTGAATTTCAAAATGTTTGGCTTGTGTGTTAATAAAATAAGACAAGTCTTATTTTATTAAAGGGGTTCGTTGTGCGAGAGGGCTCGGGAGAAATCACTCAATGCCTGGAAGAACTCCTTCCATGATGAAGAACGCGAAGAATGACGAACTCCGATGAAGGTCAACAAGAACGCCGGATCCTCAGAGATCGACGACACGATGCTGAAAAATCTTTTCTCCATGACACGACGATCCTCCTTCTGTGACGCCTTCTTCCACGACGTGCAGTTCCGCGATGAACCTTCATTCAAATTTTTCTTCAATGTAGGGGGACTATTTTTCATTTTGATCATGATTACTTTAATCGCTGGTTATCAACTCTATTTGAGCCTCTTGATATCGCAACAATGAGATGAGGTCAGACTGCACAAACACGGCCGACCCGCCTCCCCCCCTTTGGTTGTTGATTTTTTTGGAGCACGAACAAGGCATCGCGGTGCCGATGCACCATGAGGAAAATAATAAAGATGGTTTGAAGAAGAGCGACGCCCTCGCACCGTGTCATTGAATCTAGACGAGACCACGACCGGTGCGGGGCCGCGGCGAAGGGGCGCGGCGTCGTCGCGCCGCGGCGGAGCAGGAATCGGCGGCCAACTTCCCGCCGCCAGCACCGGAGCAGGATGGAGGGACCCTAGCGGTCCCGCGGCGGCAACAGCTTGGCCGGCCGGCCGGGCCGGCCGGCTTCCGACAAGGGCCAGGGGTCGTAACCCTCGGCTGGCCGACAGAAGCGGCCCCCCACATAGGGGCCGCGTTTACACGGGGGGGGGGGGGGGCAGCGGGCCCCAAGCACTCCATCTGCTCATCCGTTATGACCGAGCCGCCGGGCCCGCTGGCCAGGCCGGGCCGGACCCAGACCCGAGTCGGGTCGACCCGGTTCGGGCCGACCCAGGGGGTATCAGGCCGGGTCGGACCGGGCCCTAACCCCCTATTCACGGACCTCTTTCGGTCTTTTTCCCATAACATGGGAAACTGACCTCTGATCGACCCACCATCAGCTGCGATGCAATCCTTGGATCGAGACGGCCGTTTCGGTATATTACACTCAGGTTTTAGGAGAACTTTGGGTGCGGCAGGGTTCGTTCGAACACAAAACCAATCGGGCCGTTGGAGCGAAAACGCTTATATCTAGAGCTCCGGATGTCGGTTTGACGTGCCGTCAACTTTGTTGGATTCCTCTTGATGAGACAAAACTTTTGGAATGCTTCGTCTAAGTTTTGGATGCATTTGGATAATGTCCAGGTTGGATTGTACAAAAAATCCAACCGGGCCCCTAGAACTGAAAAGCTGATAACTTTCAGACCAGACGTCCGTTTGACAAATTGTTAGCGGTGTTGGTTATGATGTTGGGAAACTACCCCTATGATTATACCCTATGAAAGTTCAAGGTACAGTTAAGATGCAGTCAGTTTGGTTCGTACATGAAACCAACCGGGCCCCTGGGACGAAAGAGCTAATAACTCAGAGACCGGGCGTCCGATTGACACGTCGTCTGTTGCTTTGAGTCCCCTATGAATAGGTGGTCCTTTGAGATACTACTTCGTGGGAATGGTGATACTTGGAGTATCTAATAGTAGATCAGGGAGCCGACCCTCCCGATGACGTGCTAGCATAGTGCAGAGACCTAGTAGCTGACTGATACTTGACAACTGCTGATCGATCGACTCGGAGTGATTCGGATTGCCCAGTGGGGTGCGCTTGGTTATTGCGGCAAACCCGTGGTACTCGACCGAAGGAGTACCTCTGTAGGATATGAGGGGGTGCGCTTGGTTGTAGAGGCAGACCCATGGTGGGATGCGCTTTGTTGCATCGGCAGGCCTATAGTACTCGACAGGTGGAATACATCAGTAGTCTAAGGTTGGTGGGACGCGCTTGGTTGTAGCGGCAGGCCCACTATACTCGACATAGGAGGAGTTCTACAGATGCCTTAGTTTCGTTATCTTGAATAAAATCATGGATTGAGCTGATTCTATGACCTATGTGTTCACCTCAGGATTGAGATGGGTCACATGATAACTTAGGTATATGTATGTGCATATATCTATGTAGAGGTTATCCGTTGATTTGATAACCTTTGTGTTTGCTCATGATTGAGATGGGTTACTGATTACATAGGTATAAGTAAGGGCTTATACATAAGTAAGATTTATCTTTTGTGATTCTGCTTTGTGGTTATCAATGTTGGACTTAGAGAGACCATGAGGGTTTCAGGGTCCCTACTGAGTATCGTTATACTCACCCCTGCATGGGCTATGCCCGCACCTCATTGTGTTGGATGCAGACGACGGACAACACTGACGGAGGCCGAGCGTTCGACGACTGGATGGTACATAGAGGTAGATCTCACGATGATTCGGTACCCGGAGGAGATAAATAGATGGACGATCAGACGGGGATTTCTGAGTAGGGCATTTGTACATACCCTTCAGGTAGGATCCGTGGTGGACGATCTAGGAGCTGCGTGTCTTCTTCCAGCTTCTTGACTTTTTTGTTTTACTTTCGTTCTGTTGTTGCTGTACTTTCAGTTGGGTTTGTATTCTGTCCCATTTACTTTTCATCACTACTTTTTTACTCACTGATTTACTTCCTCTTGAACTATGTGGTGTTTTGTTTAGTTTTATAAAGGCAACGCCTTCCCAGTTATCGAGAATTATGCCTTTGGTGCTAGTTTCCTTCCCCTGGCCTATGGAAGGCAGGCTAGGGGTAGTCACGACATGGGCCCCGAGGACGGGTTGTGACATATCTAACCAATATTCCATAATAATCATTAAACGTACATATTTCAATACTATGTATATATAATTTAATTATTTCTCCAATTCATAAATTGAATTTCATTCAATGCAATTATTCCACAAATAAACACCATATAGTGAAAGTGGTATACAATGTAGAAGTCCAAATCTTTACGTACATAGAAATTACATTAATTTTGTGGAATATCTAATACATAAAGAAAACATGCACCAAAGGACCGTAATAGTTTAGTGTGTTCAGAAACATGGAATATAATCTTCTAATCTTGGTGAATGCTCTTCAACATCTCCAATAAAGATATTCCTTTTTTTCTTACCTAAAACCATTATTTATATCATGGGGAAAAACATATAAAGGGTGATCTCAAATTCTCATTATGGTTATGCAAGGAGAGAATTAAAAAACCATATACATTTGAACTAAAAAATATGATCAAGATGTTTAAACGCCAAAAGCTTGGGAAATGACATAAAACATTGCAGTACATAAGGCATAGATCATAAAAGAACATTAATCATGATTAAATAGCATGGGAATAAAAATTTTAATTTTGGAAAACCATTATGCACATGATATGATTTCCATTGTTGCCAAGGCATTTCTCCCAAGACCATCTTAGTGGACAAAGTCCCTTACTGAATCGTGTTTACTTGTCGTTACATCCTTATATTACTGAACCAGATTTATTTTCCATTCCATCCATGTCTATATCATAGGATATAAATCCTTACCCAATGTATTTGAGGGAGATATAGGTCCCACCCATCTCATAATGAAATCATTCTTACATGTGCCACAAAATAAACATAAATCATTAATCATAACCCAAAGAATAAAATGGGTTTCATAAACATCATCCCATCATAACATAATCCATACAAAACAAATGGATAACATTCATAACAAGAATAATCAATCCATTTAAATATTAGAGACATTCTTATTGAAGTATAAACATCCTAAATAATTTCATCTTATATGGAAAACAGTTTTGATAAAAAACATGTAATGAATTCTTGAGGAAAATATCCTTTCCTTTTCAAAATAATCGTATTTTCACAAAATTCCTTGAAATTTTAAAATAAAGGGATTTTTTTTGAAAATAATCATGAAATATTGTAGAGTAATATTCTTGAAAATAATGCATTATGAAACCGTAATAATCTGTTCATGCCGTATAAGTTAACAAACATTCTTCTTGTACTTCTGTGGGAAAAGACAAAAAGTACAGTTTATGGTAAAAAAAAGAATGATTCCTTACATATCATTTAGTAAAAGGAAAAAATGGGTAAAATTTACTTTAAACATACATGAAACCATTTTTAGAAAAAAGGGATATGGATGATAAATATAACTCGAGTAAATACTTATGTATAAGCAATCTCGGATAAAAATGAGATTAATAAATTATCCCTTACCTTATATCTGATATGATTCGTATGTATGTGAAACTCCTGTATCATGATTTAAATAATTTCATTGACTTAATAAAGAAGTATATTCATTAATATGATATCATATATCGTTCACTTATGACTTTATATTACCCTTTCTTTTGTCAGTTACTTGTTAAAGCAGCGTTTTCGGTAAAATCATTTCATTTATTGTACATGTTTGGACTTATTGTTTTTGATATTATTATTACTTATATCATGATTTAATTACTTCCAAAATGTAAAACATGTTTTATATATCATATATAATCAGAATATAAATATATATAATAGATCGATAAATAGAACAAAATACACCGTTTATGGTGACGGTAGACCATACGTACGCATGAACGCAATTTCAGTTTCCTTATTTAATTGAATGGATGTATGTAAATAATATATTCATAAATACAGTATCATTATTATGTCATATATCTCATTATTATTAATTATATATACTTTATAATCATTTTTGAATTGTTAACATGGAAAATGAATCTCATCGCATCGTGGAGACGGTAATCCGTACATACGCACGAGCTATGATATCGTTCCCATATTTATTGAATGGAATTGGAGAGAATAATATAATATCAAATAATCAATATGATTTTATAATAATAATATAGATTTATTATTTGCACCATTATACCCATCAAAGTAAGGTGGTGGTGGTAAAACATATTGCACAACAACGTGGAGACGGTATTATGTACGTACACACATGCGGTGATTTCATTTTCCGTAGGATGGATAGAATGTGAAATAGGGTTGTCTCATATTTATAATAAGATATCAGTATATTAGTGATACTTATGTTATTACTTCATACTGAAAAAACTAAATAAGAGGAAGTATAAGAAGAAATAAATTTGAAAGAATCGGTTACAGATATTACATCTTCTTTGACACACCTCTTTGAAACCTCCTCTTAGGGCCCTAAAATTGGTTGTTGAAGAATATCATGACCTATAGAATGTTTCTAAGTAAGTTGAAAAGGTTAATTTGTAGATTTTGGCCGATCTTGAAGGCTCAATATGGTGTGAGGAGGAGAGGAAGGAGGTGCCCTTTTATAATGGAGGACAGGAGCACCTTTGGAATTATAAGAAATATTAATTTAAAATAAATTCAAACTCCCTTAAAAACCACCAAAAATGACTCAAATGAAAATATTAGATGATATTGGTTTGTAATCTCATCATCCAATAAAATTTAGAAATGTTGGGAATTTATTTTAAACACTATCTACATGTTTCATCCTTATATAATCTATTGAATTTTATTTGTGGTAAAAATATTATAAATTTTAAATCATTATAATAATTACTTATATGTTTTGAATTATCCATAACATTCTACTATATTAAATTTTGGACCATATAAATTTTAATTTATAATCATTAAATATTTTTCTGTTTTTTAATCAATTTTATAATATGTAATTTTTATAAAATAACAATAGTTTCAATTTTGACATTATTCATTTATTTTAATTTAAATAAAACCCACACAGAGGATATATTCTAATCAAAAATATTTAATATATTCCTAACATGTAAAATCGGTCTAAAAAATTATTTCTGCACATTAAATAGTTCATATAATATTTCTTTTAATATTTTTAATAACATTTATTTGGTATATCTCTTAATAATATAGTTAGTAAAAACATGTTGTATAATTATTTAATATACTTATTTGTTTCATAAAAATTAAAAATAAAATCAAATGATGAAGATAAATCTCAAATATTTTATAATAATAATTATACTTGAATTTATCATCTTAAAATAACAACAATAAAATTGTTATATTTATTAAATTATGAAGGTGACTACTTTGGAATCATTTAAAATAATATAAAATATGAGTCATAATCGACCTAATAAGGATAAAAATGGTCAAATATTAGGCCAATGGATTATTAGGGTTTTTATATATACTACCTATATGTCTTGTTCAGAATTTTGGGCCATTTGATATTTATTACTATTTCAATAAAAACGATATTATTGATTTTTCACTAATTAAATAATTTTTGTATCATAAATGTGTAAGATAATAAGGTAATTAAATAACTCTTAAAATTACAAATAAATTAACGTGATAAATAAAAACATGTTAGCTTTAAAATGAGTACTTATAACTGGATTTATATTTTGTATTACCATATATTAAAAATACATTAATTATTTATGTTTTAGTGAGACATATTTCACTTTCCTATAAATAAAATAATCTAAAGTTCATAATCAAATATAAGTGGGTTCCATTAGATTCAATTTTTACCCATGAATGATTTAGATCAATATATAATCATCCAATTAAATTATGACATTTTTTAAGGTAATATTATAATATTATAATTACCCTTAATTACCCGATTTACCTTTAACTATGGTAAATAAAATTTATCGTAGTTACTATTCATAATTCCTAAAAATATAAAGTTTAATATTATCATAATTTTGACCTACTAATTCCAAATATGGAATCCATTTTTGGTAATTCAAATCACAGAAGTTACATAAATTAATTTAAAATAAATGTCGTTGTTAAGAAAAAGAGTTTTAAAAGTTAAAACATTGCAAACGATTGAAATGATTTTACCTATGAATTCATTGTAAAATCAATGCTAATGACATATGTTATAATAAATATTAAAAATATATTATATTTATACTTTAAAACCATTAAATATTATAATTTAACAATATAAATTATTATGAGGAAAAAAGTTTTATTTTAATTTAAATATAGCGTGTTTTTACTATTCATTAAAATATGAATGTTATCAAAATATTATGAAAAATTTATCCAAACTAAATTTTTATATCCTGATACGAAATAATATTTTTATATTGTAAAATTGAACTTATAAACATGTCAAAATCTATATATAATGTTGGTGCTCCATCAAAAGGGGGCAAAACTGTATTTTTTAAAAAATATTTATTTTACATGAAAAATTTATTTTGGTCATATACCATGTTGTAGAAAATGTGTAATATGAGTAATAATGTAATAAAATTCAAAATTTAGTTAATAATTTTTATAACGGATATTTCATAATAATATTTTAATAATATATTGTTGTTTAGTGAAACCTAGTATTGCGTACAACACACGCTATCGAGAAAGGTTGCGAATGCGTGTAATGCAAGTCAAGTCACGGTTGTGTGTAGTGAAAGACTCATTTTTTGTTGAGTATAACAAAATCCAACCATAATTAATTTATAAATTTAATATATATATATATATATATACTCAATGTTGTGTAGAATAACTAATATCAAATAATCATGAAATTGTGTGTAACACGATCCATGATTAGTTTTGTGTATACTGAAATCTAATACGGTGTTGCGTACAATGCAATATAATCTTGGTGTAGTGTACAATAGATGATATGAAATAAATTAAAATGAATATATCTTATAAAATATCGGGTTGTTACATTCTACCCCCTAAAAGGAATTTCGCCCTCGAAATTCGTCGGGGTTATAAATGGCTTATTACAAGAGAGTTTCTTTCATAGAAACCCACATCGTAAAATGGAATACCATAACACATATTTAAAAACATAATTATGAAATTTAATAGATACCCAAATTAACTAATCACTGGGTTTCCACATAGGATATCATAGGTGAAAATATGGATATGGAAGAGAAATATAACCATCAAATTCTGATAGAGAGTGGTACAGAACATGGCTATGAAAAATTCAATAATCACAAAGCCATAAATTTGTGATGATCTAATGTACCAACTGATTAATCCGATATAAGAGCACTAGGACCACATTTTTGGTTTTCAAGATCATTTCCCAGAAATTGATGAATTAAAATAAATACATACATGATTTTGGTGTAATATCACTATTGTTTGTTCCGTGAACAATTTCTACTTCATCTCTTAAAGAAATGAAGTTGAATTTTTTTAATCGTGAACTGTTAGAAGATCATGTGAAAGAATGATGGGTCATTCCTTCTGTTTCAAAAAAATGGTTAGAAAAAGTTATCAAATGTACATAAGTCCATCTATGGAGAGGTTAATAATATATGATTCAAAAAATGATCTTATACTTCATCTATCATACCACTTAAAAAAATAAAACTAGTTTATACTAACCACGGACTTACTATAGGCCATTGGTCGCAGATAAAGGCATGTCGCACTTCAGTTGTGGGTTCGATTTCCACAACCGTGTCTAACGCGATGAGTTATCTCTCATCCTGAAGATTGTCCTTTTTTCAAAAACTACATTATTATAAGATCCCATCAACAATATCGAAAAAAGTTCCAGCCTTATAGAATACTAACTTATATCCCACATAATCCATTCCAATATTTAGGCTTATCCAAAATACTTCTGTCCATGCTCATAGTATAAAGAAAACAATTACTATAAATGTCATCTACTGATCATTGTAATACCATCATTTATCCCAGATATATGTTGTTGATCGCATTCCAAACATGTTAATACCTTAATCATGTATTATCTTGAAACATAAACTACCATAAAACCTTAGTGAAAACATGAATGCTGTCAAAAGCTAACTCATTCAACATACCAAAATCCCAAAATTTTACATACTCAAACCATGATATAACATTGTCCTTATATCAGTCATGAGATCATGAATACCGTCAAACAACTCATTATCTCTTTATCCCTTCATTATGTGCATATCATCTACTATACAAAAATATCTGAATAAACATTCATGGTTACTGGTACCATTCAACATATACATTCAAATACATTTGGAAAAACAATAGTGTAGCCATCCATATATGTGTTTTTTATTCCATAACACCATGAAATTACCAAGACAACATAACCCTTTATAAACATACAATAATTCCACTACCTTCTTAATCCATTGACCGAGCTTGAACAGTTCTTTCATCTCACATATCATTTGTAGTCTCTTCCTCATCATCAATATAAATAATTCATATAAGACCTTTCTAATTCTCTTCATGATACTTTCCCTTAGGAAATTTTTTTGCATAATTGCCGTACATTCCACATTTAAAACATTTAACCATTGTTGATTTCGTAGAAATACCATTATCCTTGTCCATGGGGTTAACAGACGCTTTTCCTTTGCACTTACTAGATTTGTGTGCTTCTTTTCCATACCCAAATCATCTTCCAGTTTCATTGAATCATTCTCCATGGTAACTCTTCCCACCTGATTTACATGAGGGGAATTGAACCTTGTATCCTCTATGATCATCATGAAACTCCATATTTCTCTTATTAGCTGAGTCAGGAAACATACCAATGTTGAGATTATTATTCATGTCATGAGATTCATGAATAGGAATAATAATGATTTATGGAATTCTAAATCATGTTTCATTTTGTGTCTCATGAAGAATATCATTCCATTGTCCATCATATCCTCCATTATCGTGAATCTTCCCATTTACAGTCATTTTCAAAATCCAAAAAGAATAGTGTGAGAGGAAAAAATCATTATAGGAAAACAACAAAATAATGGGGGTTTACCATAAATATCTAATACCATAGGTTTAATTCTAATATCGTTTCCATAATTCTTGGACTATATACTCTACATACACTTAACCTTAGGGAAATCCCTAGACATACCTTAGAAATACCTCTAGGGATATCACTAAATTTATCGCATCCTAGTTTCCAAATGTGGACTAAACATTTCTTTTGATACCAACTGTAGAGGCCCAAAGCATGACGTACATAGAAATTACATTACGTTTTTGGAATACCGAATACATAACATAAACAGAAACCAAAGGATCATAATAGTTTAATGACTTTTGAATCTTGGAATATAATATTCTAATCTTGGTGAATGATATTCAACATCTCCCATAAAGATCTTCCTTTTTTTCTTACCTAAAACAATTCCTTATATACTGGGGAAAAGAAAACATATAATGGGTAATCTAAAATGATCATTAAGGGTAAGAATGGAGAGAATAAAACAAACCATATACATTTGAACATAAAAACAAGAACATAATGTTTAAACACCAAATGCTTGATTAATGACATAAACTGTTTTCATACATAAGGAATAGATCACAAAAGAACATTAATAATGATAAAATATCATAGGAATAAAACATTTAATTGTTGAAAAACATTAAACACATGATATTATTTCCATTGTAGCCAAATCATTGCTGCCAAGACCATCTTAGTGGACGATGTCCCTTACTAAACTAGGTTTACATGCGGTTCCATCCCTGTATTACTGACCTGATTTACTTGTCGTTCCAACTATGTCTATCTCATAAGATATAAATCTTTACCCAATGAATTGGAGGGATATATAGGTCACAGCCATCTCATAATGAAATCATTCTTACTTTTTCCACAAAATAAACAAAAATAATCTATCATAACACAAAGAATAAAATGGGTTTCAAAAACATCATCCCATCATAGAAAAATCAATACTAAACTAATGGATATCATTAATCATAAGAAGAATCAAACCATTTAAATATTGGAGACATTATACATGAATCATAAACTTACAAAATAATGTTATCATTGATGAAAAATAGTTTTGATAAAATACTTGAAATGAATTCTTGACGAAAATATCATTTCCTTTTCAAAATCATCTTCTTTTCACAAAATGAAAAGAAATTTTAAAAGAAAAGGATTTTTCTGAAAATAATAATGAAATATTGTAGGGTAAACTTCTTAAAAATAATGCGTTATGAAATCGTAAGAATCTGTTGATGCCGTATAATTTAAAAAAACGTTTTTCTTATATTTTTTTCGGAAAAGTAAAAAAGTACCTTGTATGGTAGAAAAAGATTGATTCCTTACATATCATGTAGTAAAAGTAAAAATGGGTAAAATTACTTTAAACCTACATGAATAATACCGGGAACTCTAGTATGTTTCTAAGGATGTTGAGAAAGGAAATTGGCAGCGGTTGGACGAGCTTTAAGGCTCATAATAGTGTGAGGAGTAGAGGGAGGAGGTTCCCTTTTATAAGGGAGGAGAGGGGCACCTTTGGAATTATAAGAAATATTAATTTATAATAAATTCAAATTCACTTAAAACCCTCCAAAAAATGACTCAAATCCAAACATTAGATGATATAGGTTTTTAATATCATCAACCAATAAAATTTAGACAAGTTGGGAATTTATTTTAATCATTATCAACATGTTTTATACTTATATAATCTATTGATATTTATTTGTGGTATTGCTATTATAAATTTTAAATCATTATAATAATTACTTATATGTTTTGAATTATCTATAATTGTTTACTTTAATATTTTTTGACCATATAAATTTTAATTTATAATTTTTAAATAATTTTGTGATTTTTAAACAATTTTATAATCTGTAATTTTTATAAAATAACAATAGTGTTAATTTTGACATTATTCATTTATTTTAATTTAAATAAAATACACATAGACGATATATTCAAACCAAAATATTTAATTGATTACTAACATGTAATATTTGTCTAGAAAATTCATGGAGCACATTAAATAGTTCTTAAAATATTTATTTTAATATTTTTAAAACTATTTATTTGGTATATCTCTTAATAAAGTAATTAGTAAATCATTTTTTTATAATTATTTAATATACTTATTTATTGCATAAAAATTAAAAGTAAAATCCTATAATGAAGATAAAACTCAATGATTTTATAATAATAATTCTACTCGAATTTATCATCTTAAAATAACAACATGAAAAATGTTATATTTATTAAATAATGAAGGTGACTACTTTGGAATAATTTAAAATAAAATAATATAAGTGTCATAATCACCTTATTAAGGATCCAAATGGTGAAGAATTCGGCCAGTGGATGAATAGGGCTTATATAAACCCTACCAATATGTTTTTTTTCTGATTTTTAGGCCTTTTGATATGTATTACTATTTCAATAAAAACTATATTATTGATTTTTCACTAAATATATAATTTTTGTATCATTAATGTATAAGATAATAAGGTAGTTGAATAACTATTAAAAATTACAATAAAATAACCATGATAAAGAAAAATATTCTATATTTCAAATGAGTATTTATATACGAATTTATATTCTGTATAATCATATATTAAAAATACATTAATTATTTAAGTTTGAGTGAGACATATTTCAGTTTCATTTTAATAAAATAAAATAAAGTCCACAATCAAAAACATGTGGGTTCCATTAGATTCAATTTATAGCCAAGTATGATTTAGGGCAAAATATAATCATCCAATTATATTAAGGAAAGTGTTAGGGTAATTTTATAATATTATATTTAACCTTAATTACCTGATTTACCTTTAACTATGGTAAATAAAATTTACTTCAGGTAATATTCATAATGCCTAAAAATAAAATGAATCCTATTAACATAATTTGTAACTAGTTATTCCAAATATGTAATAAATTTATGATAATTAAAATTACATAAGTTTCAGAAATTAATTTAAAATTAATTATGTTGTTAAGAAAATGAGTTCTAAAAGTTAAAAAATTGCAAAAGATTGAAATGATATTACCTATGAATTCAATATAAAATCAATGATAATGAAATATGTTATATTAAATGGTAAAAATATATTCTATTTGTACTTTAAAACCATTAAATATTACAATTTAACAATATAAATTATTAGGATGTAAAAATTTGTTTTTAATTCAAATATAGCGTGTTTTTACTATTCATTAAAATATAAAAGTTATCAGAATAATATGAAAAAATTATCCAATTTTTTTTTATAATCTGTTTCCAATGAAGATTTTTATTTTGTAAAATTGAAATTATAATCATGTTGAAAACTACATTTAAAGTCACTGCACAATCAAAAGGTAAAAAAAATGCCTTTTTAAAAAAATACTTATTTTCCCCAAAAAATTTATTTTGTTCTTATACAATGTTCTAGAAAATGTTTAATATGAATAATAATGTTATAATATTCAAAATTTAGTTAATATTAATCATAATGGATAGTTAATAATAATATTAAAATAATATATCATTGTTTAGTGAAGCCTGGTATTGCGTACAACACAGGCTATCGAGAAAGGTCGTGATTGCGTGTAATGCAAGTCATGACAGGGTTGCGTGTTGTGAAAGACTCTTTTGTTGTTGCATATACAAAAATCCAACCATATTTCATTTTTAAAATGAATATATATATATATACTCAATGTTGCGTAGAATAACTACTATCAAACAAACTTGAAATTGTGTGTAACATGATCCAATATTATTGTTGTGTGTACTGCAAGCTAATACGGTGTTGCGTATAGTGCAAGTTAATATTTGTGTTGCATACAATAAAAGATGTGAAGTAAATTAAAAATAATATATCTTATAAAATATAGGGTTGTTACATACAGTTTTTTGAGCAATATATAAATTAATGAACTTATGAAATCTATGATAATTTTTATGTCGTCTTTTTTGAGAGGATGTTCATGTTTTCATCAATAGTACCCAAGATATTGCATAGAGGATAATCATGAAGTCACTCTAAACGAAGTCGTGTCGAATGACTAAGTAGTTTCACTAAAATTCTTTTACGATTTTTTATATTTTGAAAACTATAAAAAACCAAAAAAAAAGATAAATAGGGAAGAAGTGATGAAAATCACAGTGGATATGGAAACAATGAATGAATACTGAAGAAACATAGAACACCCATGAAAAAACTACTAAGAAAATGTAAAGAGAGAGGACATAAGCACAAAAATATTAATGAAACAATAAGGATCCATGTTGATCCACCCTCAACACCATATCATAGATCTAATGAAAACTAAATCAACAACACTCAATCTCACTCAGATCATGTCTGATGGCTCAGACCACACACCTTTCTCGCCCAAAACATTGATCACTCATGTGCAGTATCGCTTCAAACACAAAATCAAACTCCCAAATATGATAAATCCCCATAGAATATCACTCTATTTAAGAAATTATTCATGAATAGAGTGATCATTGATGGATCTGAAATAAAAAAACTCCACATATTTGATAGAATGAGAAAATTAAGTGAAGAAGGGGAAATAAACAAGTATAAAGAGAAAGAAAAAAAATACAATGTAAGATTTCCGTCACACAAACCCAAATAATCTTTCATGAACTCCTCAAAATGATGATGAGAAAATAATGGTTATTGGGGAACTCATATCTCCAGATCACATCGGGTTTCATAACATGAATCTGGCCCTTCAAATTAGATCCCCTTTTCTAGAGATTCCAGATCACAACATGGAGAGATGAAATATGAACGAAACATCATAATTTTAACCAAAAATAAAACTCAATCAACACAACATGCTGGTATTTACAGAATAGAACATAAAAAAGAAAAAATAGAGCACAAAATGGAAACAATGAAGTGGGGATGAAGATGAATGAGCAGGTTTTTCTCTCAATGTCGAATATGGTTCCCATGTCCTTTGCATGGTGAATGGTAAGGTGTCCCTAATGTGAATTATCCCTCTCATTTGAAAAATATAGGAGTTTGGATCTTCTTATTCGAAAAAAGAAACTACAAATAGGGAAACATATACATCCTCCGAGCAGTAGAAACCACGTGGAATCACTTTATGTGCATGTCACTAATCTTCGATGAACACCCAGTGAATGTAGTCAACCTCATATAATGAATTGTATACCCTTTTCACTTGCCTAAAATAAGATTCACCTTTTTCCCCCATGATCCTATTTGAAAATAGAATAATCTAAATACAAAGTTACACAGTTGAAAAAATTTAACTATTATTATAGAAATATATAGAAATATATGTTAATATCATTACTTATAAAAAATATTTTATAATTAATTAAAGTAATATAAATATATTTACATATATCTATAAATATAATATTCTAATGAAAATTTTTATTTAATTATTTACTATTATATATATATATATATATATTTTATTAGAGGTAATAATTATTAAAAATAAATGTATATATAGATACAATATTTATAAAAATAAAACTTCTTAATATAATATATTAGTAGAGTAAAGTATTACTATTATTATTATATTTATTAAATTAAAATTATATATGTTATTATTATTATATATATAATATATAATGTTATAAAATAAAATAAAAGAATAATAAAAAGAAGGAAGGTTGTGGGTGTTTCGGGTTTGTGGAGAAGCGAAGGGGAAGAGGGGTTTGGCCTGTTGGAGAGAATCCTGATTCTGGGCCGAGAATTGTGTGCCAAAAATATCATGAGAAACCGGAAAAAATATAGAAGCGATATGAGCAGAATAAATAAATCTGCACGTATAAATTTTTTAACATTGGAAACCCCTCTCATGTAAATGTTTAAAAAACCATGATGCAATTACATGAAATCCACTATGAATAAGATAATACAATAATCCATGTAATCCCCAAACTTGAATTAAAATAGAAAGATCATAGAAAACATATGTGAAAACTACACTTCAATATGCCTCTTCCATCTCTCTAATAAACATCCCACTGAATCCATGTATCGGAAGATCAATCTGTGAGTAACGTTACCATTCTATTGAAGCAACATCACTACCACAGAGATCTTCACCCGAACATGTGTCATCCTCAAACCAGCCTAAGAGACCTGAATGATCACGCCATCATGATGTACCGCGGATCATGAATTAGGACATGCCAACTTATCACCACTATCAGGTAGAATTTTGATACGTGGCCCCGATCATAAATTGTTTCACTATGGCTTCGAACTTATTCAATGTCATTGTGTCGCACGTGATTCTATTACACAATATCCCATCTCATCATTTACCAACCATTTATGTCTTGTCTTCCATCACAGACGAGACACATGGGCCACCACAGACGTGGTGGCCCCTTCTTCATGATCTCGGTGGACTACATCTTGAGAAAGTCTCACTATTCACCACCAGAAGCATCCCCTTTTAAATAATTCATTTTTTCCTTTTCAAATATAGATAACATATGAAATATAATATCTCAAATCATTAAATCACCGTGTCTCTACCATGTTATGATTCAAAACAATATGACCTCTACAATTATATGATATATATCCCCATGATATACAAATTCAACCTTATCAGTTTGATATGATAAACAATATTTCAAATTCCAAAATATATATTATCTCAAATTTGGAAACACCCATGTGCGGGAAGAAACCAAAAAATGTCCACCTTAATACCATCAATTGAGATACCTTCCAAAAAAAAAAATTAGTCCCAAAATCCTTGTCGGAATCACACCAACTATTCTCCTATGAAGAAAACTGAGACACCCTTTTGCTGCTCTAATAGAAACCTAATTATTCCCCCTGCAACATAAATCCAAACACTGAAGTCTTTATCTTACATGTTTCTGCATCTCCAATAACTGAATCAACAATATCTTGGTCCCTAAAAATCGTGATCACCACAAAATCTAGGGCACCTTCTAGAAAAACATTCTCCCCCGACTCAAAATCTCGAGCACCTAACACATCACCTGAATCTTTAAATTTTAATTCTTTCTTCAGTAGTAGAACATTATAAAGAAATGAATTTGGTGTATGATCTAGAAAACCTCCTTAAATATTCTTTCCAATGCTTATTCTACCTCACGCACACGCCATCGATTCTCTTTGAAGCCTTCAAAAATAATTAACCACAAACAGCAAGCCCAAACCATCACCTCTGATACCACTTGTTAGGGAGAATCCCAATTCCAGGGTGAAAATTCCTTGGAAAAAATATCGTGAGAAACCAGACGAAATATAGAAGCGATATGAGAAGAATAATTAAATCATCATGCATGATTTTTTAAAGTGGAAAACCCTCCCTTGTGGAGGTTAAAAACCCCACAGGGCAATTCCCAGAAGTCCACTATGAATCAGTGAATTCAAGAATCCATGTAATTCCCAAACATTAATTAGAAATGGGAGAGCGTAGAAAACTTGTGTCAAAACCACAACACGATATGCATCTGATATATCTCTGATAAACATTCAAATGACTCCATGTATCATAAGATCAATCTGTGACAAAACGCCACCCTTCTATTGAAAAAACAGCACTACCTCGGAGATCTTCACCCGAACATGCGTCAGCCTCGCACTTTCTTGGGACACCCTAATGATCTCTCCATCATGATGTTCCACTGATCATTAATCGGGACACACCACTTCATCACCACTATTAGAAAGACCTTCCATACGTGGACCCAATCATCAATTGTGTCATTGATGCTTCGCACATGATCAATGTCGATGCGCCACACATAAAACCATGAGGCGGTATCCCATCTCATTGTAGATCCACTATTGATGTCTCGTACGACATCACCGATGAGCCACATGGGCTACTCCAAAAGAGGTGGCCCCTTCCCTCCTGATATCGATGGACTATATCTTGAGAAAATCTCACTATTCACCACCAGCAGCTTCCCCTTTTAAAGAATTCATGGTTTCCTTTTTCAAATACAGATAAGATATGAAATATAATATCTTAAATCATTAAATAACCATGTATCTTCAATGTTGATATTAAAATAAATATATAATCTAAATAGATAATATATATATCCCCATGATATACATAATAATCCTTATCTATGTGATATGATAAAAGAGATTTCAAATTCCAAAAAATATCGTATCTCAAATCTAGAAACACCTATGTACAGGCTGAACCTAAAAAATAATATTTGGGAATCACAAATGTAAATGAAGCACCAAAAAAATATTAGAATTACAAATGAGACAGCATAGGGACCCTGTGTGAAACACACACCTCGATATGCCTCTACCATCTCTCTGATAAACATCCCTCTGATGCCATGTATCGTAAGATCAATCTGTGACCAAACATCATCCTTTTGTTGAAACAACATCACTACCTATGTGATCTTAACTCGAACATGCATTATCCTCACACCAGTTTGAGACACCTGAATTATATCACACTCTTGATGTACCACCAATCATGAATCAGTACATGCCACCTGATCACTACAACCTTGAAGACGATTGATACGTGTCCCTGATCATCAATTGTGACATTTCTTCTTCACATCTATTCAATATCGATGCGCAGCACATGATACCATAATGATTTATCCCATCTCACCAGAGATCCACCATCGATGTGTCATACACCATCACTGACAAGACACATGTGATACTGTAGATTCATCATCCCCTTCCCTACTCATCTCTGTGGAAAACATATAGAGATACTCTCACTATTCGCCACCACTATCTTTCCCTTTTAAAGAGTTCTTCATTTCCTTTTTCAAATATAGATATTATATGAAATATAATATCTTAAATAATTAATTCACCATGTATCTACAATTTTATGATTCAAAAAAAATATCTCATATAAATAGATATGATATATATCCCCAATAGATACATAGGAAGCCTTATCTATGTGATATGAAAAAAAAATTTAAAATTCCAAAACATATCTTATCCCAAATCTGAAAAAACAAAATTCCGGATAAACCGAAACAACTAGTATCAGAGGAGGTTATATGTGTTTTCTTGATCATTTATATGTGATAGGAGGGTGGCTCAGGGCGGAGCAACGTGGTTCTCTAATGGTTCGGGAGGCATGATACTAGCGTGGGGTTTAGGTTCGATTGAACTAGGGGATCTCAGCTAGTATAAAAGATTCATCATGAAGTCTAAGGTAGATTCAACTCAGTAGTGGGGAGGGTCGCATGGCTCTAGTGGTCACCGACAGATAGTGAAGAGTAGTAGTGTGAGTTTTTACTGAACATCAGAAGGATCATATCTGAAATCCAAATCTAGTGAGGCTTGGTTCTAATTTACTAATTTAAGAAATTTGATTTAGTTTGTAGGATTGGATTTATGCTTTGTTGAATTTCTTACGACATTGAAATTTGTTATTTCCTATGAATTTCCTACTTCAGTTGATTTAATCATCTTAAATTCGAGATGCATTTGTTCAAATTTTCCAATGGAGATTTATTTGTTGTTGTTGCAGTGATTTTTCCATTGGTGGAAGAAGAAGGTTCTGGAGGTGTGACAATTTGGGTGTGGGGGTGAGATTCATGGACACGACAGTAGGTGGGAAGAACCACTGGGGGGTTTCATCAATTAAAAGTTATAACACAAAATAAATTATTTTAATACCTAATATAGAAGAAAATGTGAAAAATAATATGGTAAAAAGAATTAAAAAACAGTTAGATCAATACCCTTCAATTAATGTAATGAAAAATAGGAAATTCAAATGAGACCGTCATTGGAATAAAATCCATTCCTATTACTGAGGTTTGTTTAGAAATACAATGAATATGATATTTTCTGAAAATATAATCTTCTATATGAAAATAGTGTTATATGATTTAGAATGCAATCCATTTCAAATATATGAACCACAATAAGGAAAAAAGGGTTAAATAAGAATAATATCCCAATGAAATAATAATTAGATGCAAAAACGCTTTTGGTAATAGTAGCTTAAGAATAAAAAATGAAAGAGATATCCTAAAATTAAAATACAATTAAAGGAATAATATTTATTATACCTGAAGGTAATAGGTTATTGAATTTATTACACCCTTGGATTTTATGTAATATCCTAGGGATATTTTGAGAGGATTAGGTTTTGAATTTTAACTAATATTTCAAATGGAACTGGATTACATTGTGTTGTTTATATATTATTCTCTTTATGGTGTGGATTTAGCATGGTTGTGGAACCATGTATTTGATGTAATTATTTATTTTTTTGTTCATTTAAGTATAACCATAGAATAAATCATTAGTAGTATCATGAAGGATTATTATGTAATGGTCAGTATGTTCTTCCATATTTTGTATCATTAATCTACATAGGTTGTTTACAAAATCATTTCCGTATTATTTATGCCACTATTCTTATTGATCTAGGACCCATTGCGATTTGTCTTTGTGTTTCATTGTGATTCATATATTCCCAGATTTATAATATCTTTTTGAGTCCTCTAGAAACATTAATTTATAAATCCTTCATTCTATAACGATGTGAGACTGTATTAAATCGTCAAGTGGACTTACATCCACATTTTCCTTTAATCATGAATGAATTTTGAGGATTAACTCTCATTGATTGAAGGTTTGATCCTCTCCCATTATATTTTGGTTTACTACATTCTTCTTGGGGTTTCCCTCTATCATTAACTTTTAAGGGGATATGGTAATTAAATATAGATGAACCATGTGGTATACAATGATAATATAATGAAGGGAAATGTTTTAATGGCTTATATTTCTTTGGTCCTCTACATTGTGAAAATACAATGTTCTAGGTGTTTTAGGAGGTCACGATGGCTTATTTCCAATGTTTTCCAAAATTCTAGTTTTACAACTGTAGCTCGTCTGACGGTGAGTCATCCAACAATAGGCGGTGATATTATGTTGTAATGTTGGGTTATGACTAGTGATTCAGAATTTTAACTTCCACCAATGACTCAATTAGGTGACACACAACGGTGATTCACTAATGGTAGGTCATCAGCGGTGAGTCACCCAATGGTGAATCGTCCAAAGGTGCGTCCCCAGATGACTCAACCACTATTGACTCTATTGCAGTTGGTGCCCTGGAAACCAACTTATTTATAAATTATGATAAATGTGTATTCATTTATTGAATATTAATATAATCTATTTATCATATCATGTTAGTTCTTCAGAATGACATAGTATGTGATAATGTCTTATGATTAACTGTCACATCAAAAGGTGTTAACAGATCCTTACCATGATGAGAACCCAGAATTACCATGCCACTATTCTTGAATATATGTTCTATGACCATATCATCTCATTTTATGGTACACGATAAAGGCTATCAGGTGTTGGGACTCATGAAACATTGAGAAATCGTCTCATAGTGTGAACCGTTGGTAATATCCAAGAGGATATTATGAGAACAAGATCCTCCAGTAGGAAATCCACATTAATAAGTGTCATTAGATGTTTCTATCTATGGACGTGTGTGTTGGTCTTTAGATTTTAATATTATTATTAATGGGAATTTGGACTCGTGCACTTAGATGTATTTACAAAAACTATGATGATAGATGTTCACTGTGAGGTAGGATGTGATTGGTGCATCCAGAGTAATATTGCATTAATGAATAATGAAATAAAATATTGTCCACCTCTATAGAAGTAGATATCTCTAGACCTTTTATTGAAATTTTATAGCCTGAATAAATTCATGGCCAAGCTGTTCTCTACGAATTATTAATTCCGGGATGTCCAAAAATAATAATTCGAGAAGATTACTTGATGCAACTTTCATGCAACCCACATGATTATATATATTGGTAAAAAGTGATTAGATTAAATGGTAAGTGTTCATATGTGGTGACAGGTTGTTGCGACAACAACTTCTTTCTCATGGGTGCCTTGACTGGTTTCTAGACAATAAAATTAGATTTTAGGAATGCACACAAAATGCCCACAAGAAAAAATCCTAGAGGGTCGCACACTATGTGTATCCAGTATCTCAGTTTAATAATTTTATTATTTAACATGATGAATAAATATTATTCCCGATTTTTGTTTAATAATTATTTCATTATGTCTGATTTCATTTATTTTGCCTCTAGTTATTCGAGAGAATATGATGGAGATAAGATAATAATTTATCAGTTAATAATGAAATTATATTTATCAAATAAATAATGAGTCATTATTCAAGCCCTAGTAAATATTGAAAAGGATTGGTAGACCAAGTTATGAGTCCAGTGAGAAATAATATTAAATATTAATTGGTAAAATTATATTTAAATATAATGTGCATGTTAAGCACATGTCATGGTAACAATAACATTTCAATTATTATTTTACATTGGGTTTCACATGGAATAATAAATTTGTTAATGGTATTTGGGATAATTATTAATTATTACCCGGTGAATTAAATTCCCCATTTTGTTATTAATCTCAATATTAGGAAATGGGTCATTCGACCATATAACCAATCATTGTGTGCACAAAAACCATGGAGAAAAGATCTCGAGCCTAGAGAACTCTTCCCTATCTAATAACAGTATCAAGAACGAGAGTGATCCTCCTCCACCGGATCAATGAGAATGCATTGGAAACAATTCACAAGGACATTGAAGGCGGACATTTCTAGTGCAAGGATCATCCGTGCTAGCACCCGAATACTCCTTTGGCGACATCTGGAGATATGTGGAGCATGTACAAGTCACCATTATAGTATTCATATACTTGTATTCTACATATCTATGAAGCCACACCTCAGACATGTGGTCATACACATCAACGAATAATCAATCACATTCGAGGTAATTCTATAATTTAATTTAATTAATTATAAAAAATATATACTGATACTCTCTTCTCAGTGCAAGGTTCTCTCATTTTTCATTATACTTTGATTCAATTCTATGGAAACTAGAATTCATTGTCTTATTGATCCCAGATTAATCATTGATTATGACAATTTACCAAGTGGGGTATACACCCATCCTATACATCCGCGGTGCCCAGATACTAAAAGTGTTATAAAAAAGAGGTTACATTTTCATTCATAATTATTTAAATAACTCTTTATTTTTTACTCATTAATAATTTATTTTGTCAATTTAGGTTTAGTAATTCTTGTAATAGGAATTTTGAGATTTCTTCCTCCCTTATTGCTTCTCACATATCTAACAGAAATGAATAATTTTATGATTAAAATTAAATTGAGGATCTCATTAGGAGGCACTTATAGTTTTGTCCAGATAACACAAGAATACACACATTGATGTCAAATATACACATTGTGTATTTGTGATCAATTCATCAGGAGCAATTTCGAAATTACTCATGCTATGTGCATTATTGAAACATGGTGTAGTTAATTCTTACATGGCATGTTGACCAGGACAGAATGGTGCACTTTAAGCTAGACTACATTTTATGTGGCCCACTGGACATGGTGTGTAGTCCGTTCTGGTTAGGATTATGTCATGTATCCCATACAGAGCATTCTCAATTGGTGACTGTGTAACACCGAGTCTACATGGCGTGAGACCCACTGTACACACCATGCTCTCCAAATATTTCTGAATTAAACCTCCCAAGTTTTTTCCTCAAGCGTGTAATTTGTATAGATGGTGAGGAGGGTACACGGCGTGTACTATTTCTAGATTACACAGATTTAAAAACTTATTATTATATTAGTTAACCCATTAGACATGCATCTTCATGTGGGTATAAATCTGGGATACAAAATGTGATAAGTGTTTAGTATATATATATATATATATATATATATGTAAATGTTTAATTATCATCTGCATAATGTTCAAAGATCTGCAAATCATGTGTGAGTTGTATTATAATAATAATTTTATGTGAAAGATATATATCACAAAGAATAATGTGTATACAAGTATAAATATATGATGGGTATTTTTGGACGGTAATTCACTGGGATTCTTCCAAGGTAAAACTTATGTACCAGGTTATGGATGATAATCTCAAGGAAATTATGAAAAATATTATGACTAAAAGGATTGATTAATTAAATATAATGATTAATCGATTCGAGCATAATTTATCTTAATATCAATTATTAATGAATTAAATTGTAGTTTTATTAAATTAATAATTCTTTGCATGTATCTATATGATAATGAGATAGACAATACCTTTTTACGTGATTGGTTCCATTTTAGTTTATTTATTATATTAAAATTGTGTGCATGCGTGCATTCTCCTAATTAATATATAGGGCCTCTGTTCCCATGGTTTCTTTTATGTAAACACACATTCACACCTCACTTGCGTCTGAGTTAAAAGTATATGTAATGGATGAAGTACCAAATCTAGAGGTGGCAGTTCAACATATGAGCTGAGGTGAAACCAATCTATGGATATACAAAGGTGGACTGGTGGAAAGTTGTAATCATGAACTTTAAATGCTTCAAGGTGTTTCTCTCTTAGGTAAGGGATAGTTTATCAGCCGTTTGATAAAAATATAAATTTTATATCGTATGAAAATACCCTTTATTTTATTTATGTTAGTTATATGGTTATTAATTATGGATGTTTGATGCGATCAAATAATTAATGAAACAACAAGCATAAAATTTGGATCTAAAATAAAAAATGGATTATGCGTAAATATTATCTATAAATGGTAAATCAATTAATTATAACCCACTTAACATTAAAAAACATGTGGGAAGATAATAAGTGGAAATTTATGCATAAAAATTAAAATCCATAAATTAAATATTTAGTTGGTATTGCCTACCATTACATCAGTTGGAATAAAATCATAGTTCAATGTTATTGAAAACCTTATTTGGAGTGCTTTAAATTATTAGGGAATTATAATTTGACGTTTCGGGATGAAATAACCTAGTTTACATCAAGGTTTGACTTACCCTGTAGGACTTGGTGTAACTGAGTGGCAAAGGTTGAGGAAATCCAAAATTAAGGATTTTAGAATTGGGGAATCCATTAATCAAATCAAGGAGCAGTGAGTTAATGTAGTTGGAATTTTTTATGTCTACCTAAAACCATTAAAATTTCTTGACCAACCCTTTTTGGGGTAATGTAAAGTGAAATATGGATCCTTACCGCTATAATTCCCAAGTAACAAGATATTCCAAAGCTAATGGTGATGGTTAATGGGTTTAAAAAATAATGGGATACTAATAGATATTAATTTGTTTATTTTTCTATATTTATCAATATAAAGTACTGAAACTTTGTTCATTTTAATTTTTAGAATCATTAATTAAAATTACATAAAACTTATCATTGGGATCCATACTAGAGAATGAAAATCATCTCACCGACACTAATTTCCAAAAGTGGAAAACGCGCCATCGAGTTATCCATTGACATGAGATGAATGTTTATGTGGTGGAAGAGACGTTACCAATTGAATTTGGAAATTAGGTGAGTGATGAGGAACTCTCTGTGTACCATAAACATCTAAATGACGTTGTGTATGTTCAGTGCCTCATGTTATAATACATGACCAATGAACTCTTCAAGTAACATGTGGAAATGAATGCTTATAACATGATGTCTCACCTTCAGGATATCTATTTAGAGAAGGAGATATATGAGAGTTATGAGATATCCAATGCTTTGTTCACTACTATGCATGAAGAATCTGTGCCAGCTGGACCATATATAGTTAAGCTTTTTGGCTACATTGATCATCTAGACATCTTAGGGATTAAATTCCCCGATTTTTTCCATACAGATATCATACTATCATTGATACCTATAGGCTTATCTAGTTTTATTTTTAATTATAATGTGAAAAATAATGAGACAAGTCTATCAGAGCTTCTGACCCTAATTTTCTAAGTTGATAAGGACATGGGGTGTGAAAAACCCACAGTCATTATGGTGAATGGGAAGAGGAAGGACAAGGAAAAGGGGACTAATATTTTTATACAATCTAAAGCCACGAAGCACTATTAGACTAAGGAGAAGAATATCTAGAGGTAGGGAAAGGAAAAGGAGGCAGTAAGCTTTTCATGTGGCAATACAGGCCATTGGAAGATGAAATACACCCAAAGTTAAGGGGATGCCAAAGGTGCATGCATTATCAAGGTAAATAATTCAATTTCTACACATTTGGTATTATATACATCTTATGGGTCTCACGTATATATTCATATATAATAACCTAGTAGATTCTAGAAAATTTCAATAAGAGAGGTGGATCTACGAGCTTCCAATGATGTAAGACTAGCTGCTCTTTCCATTGGTTACTACCACTTCATAATGCCAACGGGTATGATTTTGGTATTACATGGATGTAATTATGTACCTAGTGTTACCAAGAACACATTTTTTTTGTATTATGTTTAGATACAGATGGAGGTATCTTCATGTGTTGGAAATAAATGATGTTAATTTTATAGGGAAAACATATTTAATGGTATAATTTATTTAAATAATGGTCCGTTTGTATTAAATTGTGAGAAACATGTATTTTCAATTGATAACGAACCAATTTCTCATAACTCATACAATACCCAGTTGATACATCACTTCCTTGGTCATGTAAAGCTGAATCGCCTAATAATGCTCAGTCAAGATGGTTATTTAGACTCTTCTGAGATAAAACTACAAGTTAGATATAATTATTGTTTATAAGGAAAAATGACTAAACCACCTTTGGTGGATAGTGTGAAAGGGCCATAGATCATTTAGGATTGGCACACACTATTGTGTGTGCACCATTTCTAGTAGAATCTATAGGTGGATATTCTTACTTCGTTACTTTTATTGATGATATTATTATATATGGCTATGTATACATAATGAGGTATAAGATCGAGTCCTTTGATAAATTAATGGTTTTTAAGAATGATGTAGAGAATCAGTTTTGTGAGAATATAAAGAGGATTTGATCAGATCTAGGTGTAGAATATCTTAAATAAGGGATCATCGACCCTTTATAGGAGTTTGGGATTCTATCTCAACTCACTCTAACTTATACACTATAGTGTAATAGAGATATTGAAAGGAGGAACTAAACCTTGTTATACGTGGTAACGTCCACGATTAGTCATGCAGATCATCGATTATCCTTTTGGAGATATGCATTACAAAATTCATCATACATATTAATCCATGTACCAACTAAGGTGGAAAATGGGATTCCCTTTGACCTATGGAGTGGAATGATACCCACTATATTGCATACATGCGCATGGGAATACAAGGCATTTGTTGAGGCTTTCTTAGGATAAAAACTAACACCCCATGTCATGATGTGTATCTATATAGTGTATCTTAAGGAAACAAAGGGATACGACCTATAAAACCCCTCAGACAAGAATGTGATTGTTTCTAGACAGTCAATCTTTCTTGAGGGGGAGAACATCCTCCAAAAGGATAGTTGGAGCATGATTGACTTCGATGAAGTTGATTCCTATTATACATTGGAGTTGGTATAGGAACAACATCCATATGTCCCTATGGAATATGTAGTTCCTAAAAAACAATTACCATATAGTAGCGTAAGAGAGGTAAGGTAACCAGAGGGAAATGGTTTTTTTTCATCGAGGAAGGAGGCTCGTTATTGTTGGACAATGAGAAACCTCTCTCCAAAAAGGATGAATTAGAGAGCTCAAAAGCTTCTATATGGATAGAATCTATGAATTATAAGATGGATTCCATGAATCAGAACCAAGTCTAGGTTTTGATTGATGCACCATTTTTTGTATATCCTGTTGGGTGTAAATGTGTATTCAAAAAGAAACTAGGCATGTAAGGTTAAATTAGTAGTTATAAATCAAGGATAGTGCCTAAAAGTATAAAAAAATAAAGGAATTTAATATGATGAAATATTTTCAGTAGTTTACCTGTTTAAATCTATAAAAATCATACTCTCCATAGCATATTTCCATGAATATGAGATTTGGTATATGGATATGAAAAAAGCATTCCCAAATAGGAACCTTCAGGAAGATGCCTATATGACACAACAAGAATGGTTTGTGACACCAAGTGATGCTAAAAGTTTATGTAAGTTGCAGAGATCCATTTATGGATTTAACTAAGAATCTTGACCTTAGAACATTCAATTCAATGAAGACACAAGATCATTTGGATTCATTAAGAAGTAATGTGAGACATGTGTTTACAAGATATTTAATGGGAAAGTGGTAATTATCTTAATAGTGTATGTTGATGACATATTGCTTATTGGAAACGATCAACCAGTCTTGTAGTTAGTTTAGGGCTTGTTAAACAAGTGCTTCTCCCTGAAGGACATTGGTGAAGAAGCCTGCAGTATAGGGATCATGATCATTTATGATATATTCATGATGCTACATGGAATAAGTCAAAGTACATACATTGACAAGATACTAATGTAATATAGTATACAAGTGAGTATTGGTTCAAGTGTCACATGGTATACATATTTCCACGAAAATGTGTCTCTATAAACAACATGAGAAATATAAGATGAGTAAGATTCCATACAGTTTAGCAATATGATATATCATGTGAGCTATGTTATGTACCAAACTTGATGTTTCTTATACACTAAGCATGATAGACATATTTCAAAAAGAACCAGGAGAACAACATTGGACTGCTATCAAGACTATCCTTAAGTATTAGAGAAGAACTAATGATAGGTTCCTGGTTTATGGAGGAGACAATAAGACTATCATCAAAGGGTATTCTGATACTAGTTTACAAACAGATTAGAATGATTTGAAGTTGCAATCAGGGTTTGTTTTATATCTCCACAGAGGAGCTATGAGCTTGAAGAGTTCAAAGCATCCTGTTTTTGTTGCTTCTACATTGGAGTATGAATATTTAGTGGCTAATGATGTTTCCAAGGAAGCTGTATGGATTCAAAACATTGTCTAGGATCTTGATGTGGAACCTAGAAGTAAATATCCCATCACATTGTATTTTGATAATACTAATTTGGTGGATCATGCAAAATATCCAAGGTCACATCAACGAACAATGCACATACTGCAAAATTATAACCTCTCAAGCTATTTCTATAAATGGAGTGAAGTTTTAGTGAGCATATTTTCAATGGAAGATAACATTTTAGATCTATTGACTAAAGGTATATCTTAGTAGAAACATGAATATCATGTGAGAGATAGTAGATTGATGGTTGTTAGCTGTTGGATCTAGTGCAAGTGGAAGTATGTTGGATTTGGTGCCCTAGAAACCAACTTCTTTATACATTATGATAAACATATATTCATTGGATGAATATTAATATTAACTAATCATCACATCTTGATTGTTCATCCACATGACATATTATGTGATTATATCCTAAGAATTGTTATCTCATTAAAAGGTTATAGAAGATCCTTGCAATGATGAGATCTTAAAAGTACCATGACACTATTCGGGAATATATGTTCTATGGCAGGATGATATATTTTTATGGACACAAATGATATATGATATGAGGGGTGGGTACTCATGAAACATTAAGGTAGTGAATCACGGAGTGCACTCTTGGTAATATCCAGAAGGATATTATGAGAATAAGACCCGCCAGTAGGAAATCCATATTCATATGTGTCATTGGATTTTTCTATCTAAGGACATATGTGTTGGTCTATAGACTTTAATATTATTATTAATGTTTATTATTAATCAAACAAATATATGTACTAAAAAAATTATGATGACAGATGTTCACAGTGAGGTAGGATATGTTGGGTTCATCATGAGTAATATTTCATTAATGAATAATGAGAGAAAAGATTTGTAACTTCTACAAAAGTAGATATCTTAGGCCCTTTGATGGAAATGATATTGAATAACTAAATCCATTTCCATAGGATTATCTTGGAAAGTTCAATTTTGGGAAGTAAAAAAATGAGATATAGAGCACATGGGTTGATGGAACTTTCATGAAACTTTCTTTATTTGAGATATCTGGACAAATGGATTATATTACATGTTAAGCGTTTTTTTGAGTTGACAATTAATTGTGATATAAAATTCTTTCACTTGGGTGACTTGTCCTTCTGATATATTGTAATCATAGACTTTTGGAATCCCCGCCTAATGCTAATGAGAATGATGCCTAGAGGGTCACACACTAAGTGTAGCTAGAATCTCAGTTAAATAATTTTATTATTTAACAAGTGGAATAAAATATATTCTCATTTGTGGATTAATTATTATGCAATTATTCTCGATCATATTTATTTCATTTCTAGTTATTGGAGAGATTATATTACCGATAGAATATTTTTTATCACTGAATAATGTAGTTATATTTATTTAATATATAAATAGTTATTATTCAAGGTTCAATAAATATTTAAAAGGGTTGGAATTCTATGTTATGGGTCCGGTGAAAAAAAATATTAAATATTATTTGGTTAAATAGTAGTTAAATATAATGTGTATGTTAAGAAAATGTCATGGAAATAATATAATTTCTATTATTTTTTGACATGGGGTTTCACATAGAATTATAAATTATGTAATGATACCAATGCTAATTATTTATTATTACCTGGTGAATTAAATTCACTGTAATGTTATAATACCCTATATATTCCAAGAGGTAATTCTACTAGACAACCAATCGTTTTGTGCACAACATCCTTGGAGAAAAGATCTCAATCCTAGATAACTCTTCCCTCTCTATGTAAAATCCCATGAACGTGAGATATCCTCATCCACTAGATCAAGGAGAAGGATTTGGAATTTATTTTCATGATGATTGATGGTAGACATCGCAATTGTAAAGATCTTCTATGCTAGCACATGGACACTCCTTTGGGAACATCTGGAGATGTGTGGAGCACATGTAGATCACCGCTAGAGGATCCATATCCTTGGATTCTACATCACAATGAATCAACAACTCTGACATGTGGTCAGATGTATAAATTAAGAATGAATCACCTTTGAGGTAATTCTATAATTTAATTTAATTATTTATTGACAAATACATTGATCATATCATCTCAGTTTCAGGTTCTCTACATTGTATTTTTTCATTTATTCAATTTCTTCAATAATGGAATTCATTGTCATATTGATCCTGGATTAATCATCAATAATTACAATTTTACATGTTGTCTACATGCCCATCCTACACTTTTGTTATGCTCAGAAACTAAAAACTCATCCAATGGTGACTCATCCACCAATATCTCGCACTGGTGACTCGTACTAGGATCTTGTCTATGATATCTCACCACTGGTGACTCGTGAGGGTGAACCACCCAACATTGATTCTTTTTTCAATTGTTATTGAAAATTATAGAATTATCCAATTTTACAGCTTCCTACATTTTCTTCCAATTTTTTATTATATGTTAAACTACTTTAACACTATATTTAATGGTTTTTGGAGTCGTTTCGAATGGCTTCCAACTTTTATAAACCATATTATTCCACTGACTTCCATACCCCATGGTCTTGGTCATGATTCCCCTTTATCAATCTTCAAAAACAATTTCTTCCAATGCTTTAGGATATGGACTTTCTAAAGCTGAAATCCTCACTTCCATAGGTTCTTCCATATTCTCTTTGTGAGCCTTGAACACTTAATCCCTAAGGAACTGTGTGTTGTACTATATAATTTGGATAGGGATTTCCCTGGAGACTTTTTCAAGGTACTTGTGCATCACCTGTTTTGGCATAACAAGGATGTGGTGATCGTCAATTCTTCTAGGCAGGGATACCATTGTCTCTATTTTATTTGTGAATTATGTGAGTGGGTTCAGGAATGTATTCCTTGTAATGATAACAAAGTATATAGTTAATAAATAAAATTTATTTAGTTTAAGATTAACATGCGAGGCTGTGAAATTTATTTATGGTCGTATATTTTCAGGATTCTTTTTCCATTTTTTTATATGTATGGTCAATATTCCTACTAAACACCATGGAAATTTTGGAACATTTCTTATTGAACATATAATGATATAAGGAATGAATTATATTTGTTCTTGGCTGAATGTTTCAACATGAAAATTGTTAACCACATATACATGTATAATAAATAGAATCCTTAGGATAACCCATTTTCTGTGATAACAGCCTAATTAACAAATGTAATTAAAGAATGGATGGCCTGATAAAATATGAATATGTTTGGGTCATTTGTGCTTTGCATGGTGCTACTATTTTGAGCAGGGTTTTTTGTTGTGGGAGGGCTGGTGGGCTATGCACAGGGGGTTGGTTCTATGGATACGGTAATCTAGGATGTGCTATGATGTATGACTACTGAGAATGGTTGTGGTGAGATGTGTTACTAGGTGCGGCTACGAGTTTGGGGTTTGTTGTGTTTTAGATGATGGATTTGATGAAATGAATTTGAAGAATGGCGTTGGTAGTGGTTGGTATGGGAAATTCACTCAGTGTTTCTCTATGAGTATCATGTAGAATGCTTCACCTCATGTATAAGGATTGGTATGTGATAACATGAATGGGTGTTAAATGAAACGAAAATAAAGAGTGTGTTAAACTAGTTGGCTCTTCACCCTTTGAAATGACTATGGTAGTGTTGACTATTCTCTTGTGTTAATTGTTACCAGTTTTCATGGTAGTTTCCTAGGTAGTGATGGTATTAGTAATTGAATAGTAAATAATTAATGATAATTTGTTAATTGAATTGTGTGGGGGTATGAATTGAGTTTGTGTCTTGTTATAATTCATATTTCATTTATCAACTTTTGAAGTGACCATAGTTAATGTTGATAATTGAATTATAGAGGTAGTTGTAAAGGAGGTATTGTGAGTTGGTTGTTGGTTGAAACCCTATAGGACGAGATAGAGTGATTTTTAATCAATATATATATATATATATTGTTACTGTGATTTCAATATGCACCCTACCCTAGTTGATACTATGTTCCGAACACCCCCACTGTCACGGGGGGCGACGTCTTTCCCAAACACCCTGGTGGGAGGATGGATGGTTGGGCACCTACTCTTCCTTTCTACCTATTACAAGTGATGATAGACCAAGATTCATTATTCATGTTTTGGATTGTGAAGAATAATTTTGTGTTAGTGAGTTGTGTTTTTCCAGTTGTCGTTGGGATGAGATTAGTTGTGGTTTCCTAGGTGTCTTTGGGATGAGATGGGTTGTGAATTCCTAGGTGTTTTTGGGATGTGATGTTGTATGTGGACTAGATGTTTGTGGGATGGACTTGGATGTGGGGTTCATGTTTTTGCGGTCAAGATGTGATGAGCATCATTTTCCTAGGTTGTGTTATTAGGTGTGAGGTCTATGTGTGTCCGATCAAGTATTGTTGTGGTACTATCAGAATAGGTGAGAGAGCCAAGAAGTTTTTTATGGTGTGAGAGCTGGAAATAAGTGGGAAAGTGGTTCAGTGTACCCTTTTACTGATGTTTCCTATATTACATTATTGGGCTTGTGTTATTTGGTGATTGTCCATTTGGTGAGGTTAGGGTGGCTAGTATACCTTATTATATGCTACTCGTTTTTGTTGTTTTCTCACAAGGAATTAGTATTCTTCTCCCACTTGTTCACAAGAGACGTTTTATTTTCCAAATGGGTATAGTTTCATTCTCACCCTACATATATAAAAGATCTTTAAGCTTTATAGGAGGACTATGTGAACCATAATTGGTGTAACTATATAGGACTTTGGGATAGTTTCTATGTCGCTTCTTAGATTTTCTTTTGGTATTTACATTGGAGTTTTAATTTCATTTGTAGTAGTTTTATTTTAAACATGCATATTGAATGAATTTTGGATTTATTTTATATATGAATTGGAGTTTTTTAGTGGTTGATAGTTCTTATCCCCTTAACTTATTTTCTTATAAAGTGTAATGACTTCATTATTGTGAGATCCTTATACCCTTGGTGCTATTTGCCACCCTGATGCCTACTATAGGCGGGGTTTAGGGGTGATTATCTCTCGTACATCATTATGAGCTCAGGAGTGGCATCATTGAATGGAGGGGGTGATGAAATAATTGTATGAGTTGTGACGTTTGAGTAATAGGATGGATTTTGGAGTTTGGAATAGTAAGGATTTCATGGGTTTGTAGGGAAATAGTGTTAGGTGATCTTGGTGCATGACATAGGCCAGGGATGACCAGCTAGGATACAATTTCTTAGGGCCCCTCAAGATCAGATGCACGGACTATGAGCTTAATGAAAGAACAAGATATGATACACCATTTTCAGGGTAAGGACCCTTGGAATGGTACATGAATCCTAATGAATTTTGTTCATGTTTGAATTGGTTGTTTTGGGAAATTTTAAATAACTAAAAACATGTCCTCAATAAGTTAAAATGAATTTTAAATAAAATTAAATATTACTCAGGATTAGGAATTCCTTGATTTTTGGTTATGGAAACCTGTCATCATTTCTGTGTGGCTCAGGCAGTTGAGGCTTAGCAGGCTGATCCAGTTGATTGGTGGAGGGATAATCTAGTGGGAGAGGACCAACAGTGGTAAATAACATTATGTTCTTTCTAGTGGAAGACCTTGGGAAAGTATGAGGTAAGTGTTTTGGACATAGATACATATAGCTAGATCGAATATCTTGAGTTCACCATCAATTTGATCCATTATCCGACAAAGTATTGGGGTATGATGATGGTGAGTTAGATGTGAGGAGCTCTGCATCAGTGGTGGATGCTCTACCCAGGGGAGAGGGAGGGGGATAAAATATTGTGGGTCGATTTTGAGAAGGAAATTGTTGTAAAATTCCATTCATCGACCATGAAGGCTGAGAAGAGTCATTAGTTACTCTACCTCCAGTATGAGTGTATGCTGGTATGGGAGAGACGGATCATGTTTAAGGATCTCCTTCATTTCTCCATGAATCTCTTTTTGGATGATGAGTCTCGTGGGATATGCCTAGAGGAGGGCCTTCATTCTTCTATACAGTATGCGGTCAAACCCATTACATTGTTGAGGTACTTAGAAGATTAGAAGAAGGTATAAGTTATTGAATAAATTCACTCATTAAAAGGTCTACCGAAATAGGGGAGAAAACATGATTGATTGAGAGGTAGGGTTACTAGAAGCATGTCTTAGGCGCCAGGGCCTTTGAGGTTTCCACCGAAGGGGAGTCAACCTCATCTAATTCCATTTTGAACATCAAGTCATCGTTCATTTCCCGTGGGATTGGTGCCAATGTATTTCTTTTTTAGGGTTCAAAATTATTTTTAGATTCAATGACCGGTTTCCGTTTGAGCTCATTTTAGTGGGGATGGACATGTTATATGCCATCCTCAGCAACAATTTCAAGCTAGTTTGTTTCGAAAAGAGGGACAACAGGCTCATACTCCACCAATGGGAGACATATTTCGTAGAGACTGACCTTAGGGTGTTCTGTATGGACCTCGAACCAAGCATTCTCATGGAGGTGGTCATAAATATAGAGGTAGAAGAGGTGGTCATGATATGTTGCATGCCGTTGAGGTAGTAGTTCCAGTGGGGTCGGAAATTATTATAGGTATGATCAGCTTGTTTAGTACAATTTCTTGTGCTTTGTTTGATTTAGCAGTTTCACACACCATTGTTGCACCCAGTCTATCACTTTCCATGGGACTACACATAGATAGGATTTTCGTGTCACTGGTGTTTAGTATGCTAGTCAGTGGTATGACCAGCTTAATTTTTGTGTGCCAATGATATAGAATGATGATGGGACCACATCCGTCCTATTGTGATATTTTCTAACTACATATGTTACCATAATATTTCATTCCTGGAATCAATTGGTTGTATTCCCTGCATGATATTATCAATTTCTTCTAGAGAAGAATTCTATTTTATAATATGCATGGTCAGCATGTGGATTTTGTAAGTGAGTGGATCTATCAGGTGGGTAGTCAGTGTATGGATCCCTTCTTTCATTGTTTGCTGAGCTCTCAGTAAATGTAGTGGACTATAAAGATGTGTATATTCCATGTAAACATTTTCATAAATAGATGTTAATTTTACGAGTCCGTGAAAATTGACGGTGCGTGATTCCGAGGCACAGTGTACCTTGAATCATCATTTGATGTTTTTCTTAGGTACGTTCAATAAATGTACGAGTGGGTTTTTATAAATTATGAACCGATGCTCAGACTTTAAATCTAAGGGCACCGTTGAACTCGCAAAACCATTTTCCTCTTAAGAAGACTTTCACCTCAACAAGAGATGGTCAGAAATAAAAGTTTTTGTTTGGGTTTTTGGTGACTGAATTAAATAAAAATGATGTTCTGTAAACATTATTTTTATTAGTTGGTTAAAACCACTATGCGGAGGATGGAGGTGGGGAACACCCCATCTTAACCTCCCATGAGAGGTAATGGATGTGGGGCCCACCCAATCAAAACCTATTCTTCATGTTTAATATGGTGGTGACCACCCGAGGAAAAAAAATCATGAACTCCCCATTATGTGGGGAGAAACCTCTTGAGCTCCCCACTTTATGGTTCCAAATACCCTCCATTAATTAATTAAGGTTCAATGAAATAATTTTAATCATTTTGAATTATTTTCCAAAAATTTAAGTAATAGAATAACATAATCTATTACTAGGCTTGGAATTTTCATTTTTGTTGAACATGGGAGAGGGTAGAACTTGGAAAAAAGCACCAAGATTAGAACATGTTCCACCGAAGAAGAAAAATCCATCTGATGAGGAACTTCCACCATGACCTTGACTTCGACTTCCTTCTTTAGAATCTCCTTCGACATAGGATGAATTCATCTATAATGAATCGACGTACGCCATCCATATACTACATCAATGAAAAATTTTTGGGGGTTCAATATTTGTTAATTATTCCATGTTCTTCATTTTCTATCGAGGATTAAGAATTGAAGCCGCATGATATCATCGTATCTCAAATGGTGTGGGAAAAACAAACACGGCCCAACCCCTTTGCCTTCATTGTGGAATTTGACACTAAACGTGTCATGAGTCCATGATGTGAAATTATCATAAAGACTGACTTTGGATTGAATTCAATGTCTCGAGGAGTGTGCGGCTACTTCTGGAATGAGAATAAGGCCACCAGAACTCATCCTTTGACTCACGGAAGGTATGTCGGTCGATGGAACTAACGAACTTCACCACATGACAGCGGCAGTGCAAATGTGAAACCGAAAGAGTATCCCATAGCTGATAGGCTGTGGGAGACGGAGCAATCCCAGCTGCAAGGAATACCGATGGCTTGAGCCGTCAGGTTTCATGGAAAAGCATGATGAAACCGCGTCGTGTGGTGGAACAAAAATAGGGTTGCGTCCCATTGTCGCGGTAGTGCAACGACGGTCAACAGAAGGCCAGCCGGGGGAAGGATAGGAGGCCCAAGCCATCGTGTCACTAGAGGAGGTACGACACAACTGATCTATGCAAGATGTAGTTGGGAGGTGTGGGACCCATCTATGGTTCCCGCGTGACGCGGACCCACGCCACCTGGCGCCTGTTTTGGAATCCAGTCGAATGGATAATCCATTCGGGATACCAGAGGGCGCGACCACCCCTTGGACGCAGCGTGGGTGGACCCCATGGGCTACCAGTCCGGACACAGTTTGGGCTGGACCTAGCGCAGGTAGGGCCACCAGCGTGGGTCAGGCCACCCCAGCAGGTTGGGCTGCCCACGCGGGTTGGGCTGCCCTCGTGGGCCAGGACATCCCTATGGACCTAGTTGGACACACAGAGCTGGTCAAACCTACAGAATGGGTCAATCCCCTATCCAGACCCTGGTTGGGCTAGGTTAGTCTGACTAGGATGGACCGGACCCAGACCCGTTTGACTTGTTTCCATTCTTATGACTGTAACATGATCTACGTGCGTCCGATTGGTGAAAAGTATGTGATAATGGACTCCATGGAAGGAGAAGTTTCTTTTGGTATACCTCACTCGAGGTTTGAAATCTTTTTTGGGTATGTTCTAGTTGGATCGAACATAAATCCAACTGGGCCCTTGGAACATAAACGCCAATAACTCTCTGATCGGGTGTTCGATTGATGCATCATTTGTTGTGTTGGATTTATTATGGAATGATAGATCCTTTGGATAAATAAACATGTGAATTCATGGTAGTTGATTAATCAATAATTTTCTTTAAGTGGGGACTCTCCTAGAATCAAGCATGCTTTGTGCGGAACATTATTGCTGGCTGCGCTCTGACGATTTTTCCTAGATCCAGTGTGGCTTCAACAGCATAGATGGTAGTACCTCGATCATGTGTGGGTTCGATAGCTCCGACTACTATTCCTGGATCTTTTGTGGTTTCGAAAGCACTGACGAAAGTTATTGGATCATATGTGGGTTTGACATCTCTGTTTACTATACCTGGATCCTCTATGGGTTCTACAATTTTGAATCCAGTACCAAGATCCTGAGTGGGTTTGACAGAATCGATGATATTATGGATACATCTAATAATCTCTAACAGTCTACGTGAGTTGTATACCTGTGTGATCTATGTTAGTGACTTTGTGTTTTCCTCATTATTGAGATGAACTACTGTATTACATAGGTATATGTATGGGCATATACCTAAGAGGGGTTTTCTATTGATAATAGACATTATGGTTTATCCTTGTTGGATTTTGTGAGACCATGTGGGTCTCAGGGTCCCTACTATGTATCTTTGTACTAACCCCTGCACGGGCTATGCCTACACCTCATTGTGTCTGAGGCAGACGATAGACAGCGCTGACCGAGGCATGGTGTACCATGACTAGACAGTACCCGGAGGTGGACCATACAACATGACTGTACACAAATGATACAAAAGGATAAGGTGTGTTATGGATGATATCTATACCTACCCTTCAGGTAGGATTTCTCAGCGGATGATCCATGAGCTGATTTTTTTTTCGTTTCTTGTAATTTCTAGTTGGGCTTGTATTTTGGCCCCTTTTAACTTACTATACACTCAAGTTTTTTATACAGTTTTACTTTGTGTTTTTCTTCAAACTTGTACTCTATTGAGTTCATTTTATGTTTATAAAGGCAATTCATTTATAGTTTTGGGGATTTCTGCTTTTTTTGCTAGTCGCCAGCCCCTGGCCTATGGAGGGCATGCTTGGGGTAGTCACGATTACGGGTCATGGGGGACGGGTCATGAAAAAATGGTATCATGGTAGTCTAGTCTACCACAGAACATTGGACTCTAATCTTTTCTATGAAGCAAGAGTGTAAAGGGTTCTAAGTGTGGATTTCAGTTCAGGAAGTCCATTGTTGGTGCAGCGGCCGACGTATCCATACACCAAGACCCTGACTTCTAATTTCTAACTCAGTGTACAAAAACAAAGAATGCGTGAATTTTTAATGTGTTTTTCTTTGTGATTTCATTCAGTAATCTCACGATGTATAACTTATTGATTGTGGTGCACCTGTTCCTTTTCAGGATGGCCCCACGTAGATAGCCATCCAGGGTTCTAGGATTTGTACGAGATGGAATCCCATCATGCGATGAGGCATCAGTGCAGGTCCCTATCACAGTGGAGGATCCAGCTGTTCCACTACCCGTTGGGCATCCGATGCCACCAGCTCCAGCACCAGACTATGTACGCCACATGAGCATGTATCAGGAGTTCCAGTTCAAGTGGCCTCCCATGTTCATGGGTAAGAGAGACCCACAGGAAGGTGAGGATTGGATGGAGGATGTGGGGAGAGTCATCATATTAGTAGGGACACCAGCTGATCTTATGACGATCCTTACTGTGAGTCTCCTTTAGGCAGCAGCAGGTAGATGTTGGATTCTGATTGTACAGGTTCATGAAAAGGTGACACTTTTATGGGCAGACAGCGAGATCCTATTTCTGGAAGAGTTTTTCCCATCCACCATACGTGAATTATAGATACAGGAGCTACTACTTCTATATCACGGTAACATGATGGTGGCATAATACTCAACAAGGATCATCGACCTCTTTCGCTACTCCATAGATATGGTTCAGGGCCAATTCTTCAGGGCCCAAACCTTCGAGAAGGGGCTCTGGTGAGAGATTATGGATTCAATGATCTCCCTCAGCATCCCAATGTAAGAAGTGTTGTTGGAGAGATCCCTATTAGTGGAGAGTTTCCATGTTGAGCAGTCACCATCTGATGGATGACCAAGGACTCCAGTTTTGTTTTGTGTGGCACATGAGACAGAGAAAGGCATTCAATGTATAGGTAGTGTTTCACATGTGGTGGGCTAGGACAAAAGGCCCATGACTGTCCGACCCGCCATTCAGATGATCAGTAGACAGTTGTGGGACCTTCTAGGAAGAGGCAGAGGTTTGATCGGGGTGGTCTGCATGGAGTATGCAGACGTGGCATAGGAACTATCTGTGCAACTGGTAGTGGATTAAATTTTGAGATGTAACCACCACCACCCCTAGGAGGTCCACCCCGACCATAGGGAGCAGGTTGAAATGTGAGAGCTTAGATCCGGGTAGCTAAGCCTTATGATCGTGGCGCGCCAAAGGAGATTCGAGGTACGATCTGTGTCTATTCGACCAAAGCTGCAGTTCTTATAGACACATGTTCCTGTCACTCTTTCATTTCCACTTCCCTTCTTCAGAGCATGGATTTTTTGACGTAGTCGTTGGATCAATACATATTGCTAGAGACTCATACGAGTGGAGATTCAACGATTACGCAATGGTTCCAGCAGTGTGAACTTAATCTTGGAAGGGAGAGCTTTGTATAAGATCTCCTAATAGTGGCGCCAATTCCTTATGAATTCATCTTGGGTATGAACTGCTTTTCTACAGTTCATGCTCAGATCGAATGTATTTGGCACAATCTGAAGTGTGTCGCATGGATTAGACCAAGTTCACCTTCACCGGTGATAAGGGTGCCTTAGCAGCACAATATGGACTCACCAAGAGGAGGAGGCAGTCGATTACTCATCATTTGGCTAGACTTATCCTCAGAGTGGTTGATATGTAGAGTCCAAGCTATCATGGAGTGGTGGACTAGTATGTGTATTTCTTCTCTAACGATGACTGAAGACTACCTTATCATAGTGATATGGAATTTTACATTGACTTATACCTCGAGATGACATCAATATCTACAACAGAGTATTAGATGGCTCCCACTGAGCTATGTGAACCGCGGGTACAGCTGGAGGACCTAGAGGGGAAGGGATTCATCCAGTCCATTGTTTTTCCTTAGGAATCCTTGATTTTGTTCCCCAAGAATGAATATACAAGAATGAGGCTTTTTGTTGACTATTGTCGCCTGAACCAAGTGACCGTGAAGAAAAATTAACCAGCCATAAGGATTGACTACCTTTTTGATCACCTAAAGGGATCACGGTGGTTCTCCAAGATAGACCTCTTGTTAGGCTATCACCATCTCAGAGTTCGAGGTGAGGATATATAGAAGATGTCCTTCATGTGTTGGTATGACAATGATTACATCTTGGTTATGCCATTCGGCATAACAAATGATCTATCAGTCTTCACGGGACTCATGAACAACATCTTCCAACCATACCCTGATCACTTCGTTGCAGTCTCTATCGATGGAATTCCGATCTACTCAACTACTAAGGAGGAACGTGATAACCTTTTGTAGGTATTATTGGACACACACCAAGAGAACCAGCTTTATGTTAAGCTTTCAAAGTGCTAGTTTCGGATCTGAGAGGTTCACTTTTAGATACATGTCATCTTGGAGGCTGGATTTGCAGTAGATCCAGTGAATATTGAGGCGGTACTTTTTTTGGAGCGACCCAGGAGTGTGACGGAGGTACGAAGATTCCTGGATTTGGCTGGATGTTACCGGAGGATTGTACTAGGCTTCTCCAGAGTTTCAACACCAATATCATCCTTGACGAAGAAGGGGAAACACTTTGTGTGGTCGAATTGATGCTAGTTGAGCTTTCAGGAGATGAGTCATAGGCTGACTAGTGCCTCCATCATGAGGCTTCTAGAGGAGGGAAAAGGGTATGTAGTCTAATGCAAAACATTAGGGACCAGAATCGGGTGTGTACAGATGCAGGAGAAAGTAGTTATTTCTTATAGTTCGCATCATCTGAGACAACATGAGATGAAATATGCCACCCATGACCTGGAGTTAGCAGTATTGCTCTTCAACTTGAAGATTTGATGGCATTATCTAATGGGCTAGCATTTCACAATCTAATCTGACCACAAGAGTCTCAGTTATATCTTCCCTTATAAGGAACTGAACCTGAGATAGTGACATTGTCTTGTGTTCTCACGAACTATGACTTGGAGATAGTCTATACTCCTCGGAAGGTGAACTTTGTTGAATATGAACTCAGTTGGAGGTCTGGTATACAACTGCTAGGAAAGGCGACCAAATAGCTGGCTACTTTACAATTATCTATTGTGTATGTTGATGGAGATACCATTATACAGTCTCTTACAGTCACTCCCTTACTTCTTCATTGATTCATGGAGGCACAACATGAAGATGCTTATTGTGAGACACGATGTGCTCAAATATCCAAAGGGCATGCACATGATGGATTTTATGATGGTTGGGAGCATGTCATCATCTTCAGAGGATGTACTATGGTTCCAGTGTCACGTCATGAAGAATTTTTGTGTGAGTTCCACACATATCCTCTATCGATACATCCAGGAGTGGTGAAGATTAATCAGGATCTCCAACGACTAAACCGGTGGCCAGGGATAAAGAAGGGAGTTTCAGAGTTTGTCTCTAGGTTCCTCACCTTAATAGATGTGAAGGAGGATCATCAAGTACCAACATGCTTGGTTCAACATATAGAGGTACCAGAGTGGAAGTGGGATGGGATATCCATGGACTTTGTGACAGGAATTCCATGTATATCCAGGTGTCATGACTCGATTTCGGTGATCCTTGACCAACTCACCATGTTGGCCCACTTCCTACCGATCTAATAGTAGGGCTCAGTAGAGATCTTTGGATTCCTCTATATGTAGGATATTGTGCAGATACGCATAGTAATTTCTTCTATTTTCTCTGATCATGACACACAGTTTACTTCATAGCCATGGAAGGGTTTTTAGGAGGCTTTTGGGACACATCTTCGTCTGAGAAAGACCTTCTATCCTCAGACAGATGGCCAGACAGAGCAGACCATTCAAACCCTCAAGGACATTCTCTGTGCATGTGTTGTCAACTTTGGTCATTGTAGAGAGGACCAAATACCTTTTGTGGATTTTTAATTTAAGAACCGATGTCACTCCACCATAGGGATGTCACCTTTTGAGGCCTTGTATGGTCGACCATGCAGATCGCCACTATGCTAGACAGTACTAGGGGAGTCCGCACTTGTGGGAACATAGATGGAATAGGATACCATGGAGAAGGTGCAGATCATACAGGACTAAATGAAGACTGCATAGATCAGGTAGAAGTCATATTCCAACAATAGAAGGAGACTACTGGTGTTCGAGGATGGTGACCACATATTTATATGGGTCTCACCTAGATTAGGTTTATTGATATTTGGGTGAGGCAACAAGTTATCTCTGAGATTCATCAGACCTATCTATGTCCTCATCAGAGTAGGCTAGGTGTCTTACCTCTTGGATCATCAACCTCAGTTGCACCGTGTGCACGACGTCTTCCATGTATCCCAATTGAGGAGATTCGTGAATGACCCTTCTCACTTAATCGACCATAGAGAGCTAGAAATCGATGATAGGTAAAATTTTACATATGTTCCAGTAGAGATTGAGGATCGATAGGAGTAGGTCCCTTTTGGACGGTCGATACCTCTAGTGCCCATTCATTGGCAACACGGGAACCTCCAGGAGAGTACATGGGAATGTGAAGCTTAGATGCATGCTCAGTACCCCCACTTGTTTCCTTAGTTAATGTTGTATAATATGGCGACGTAAATACCAGAGGTGGGGAGAATTTAATGTCTCGTAAATTCCATGGAAATATTTATCTTAAATACGTGGGAATTTTGTGAGTCTGTGAAAATTGACTGTGATTGATTCTGAGAACCAGTGTGCCCGAAATCAATATCTGATGTTATATTCGGGTACGTTTAGTAAACAAACGAGTTGGATTCAATAAAATTTTAATTGGTTCTCGAAATTTAAATATGAGGGCACCGTTGAACTCGCAACACCAATATTCTCTTAAGAAGACTTTCACTTTGATGGTAGATGTTCAGAAATAAAAGTTAGTTTTGTGTTTTTGTTGAATGAATTAAATAAAAATAAAGATGTGTAAACAATATTTCTATTAGTAGGTTAAAACAACCACTTAATGGATGGAGGTGGGGACCACCCCACCCTATCCTCTCATGAGAGGTTATGAAGGTGGTTCCCACACGAACCTCACCTCCTCTTCAAGTTTAATTAGGTGGGGACCACCCAAGGTAAAAAACTCTAGAACTCCCCATTAAGAGGGGAGAAACCTCTTGATCTCCCCACATTATGGTTCCAAATACACTCCATTAAACAATTTCTCATCAATTAATTAATTTGAATATTTTTTAATTTTGTGCCAGCAAATTAAATAAATGATTAAATTAATCTATTATTGGGCTTGGCGTTTTCATTTTTATGAAACTTGGGAGAGGATTGAACTTGGGAGAAAGCTCCCAGCGGAGAATGTGTTCCACCGATGATGAATTCCCCAACCGACGAAGATCGTCGACGTCGACATCGACTTCGACTTCCTTCCTCAGAATCTCTGTCGATGTAGGTCACGTTCATCTACTATGAATCATTTTCTGCCTCCCAGAGACATCATCAAAAAAAATGGTAGGGGTTAAAGAATTTTTAATTGACGCATGTTCTTCATTTTCCATCAAGGATTAAGAATCGATGTCAAATTCTATTACCCTAACACGGACAGTGCATGATGAACAATCACAGCCAGACACATTAAATTTCATTGTGAAATTTGATGATAAATGTATAATGAGACCGGGATGACAGATTATCATAAAAAATGAATGTGGATTGACGGTGATGTCCTGAGGAGTCCGTAGATACATCCAGAATGAGAATCGGGCCACCAAAACTCGCCCGGTGACCCGCAAAAAGTACACTAGTGGATGGAACTGAAGAACGCCATCACGTGACGGCGGTGGTGCAACTGCGTCGCAAGAGGTGTAACCCGTGGCTGAAGGGCCACATCGGTGCAGTGATGGTCGGCGAATGCTCATCCTCGAGGAAGACCGGAAGCTCGATCCATTGTGTTTCTAGGGAAGTCGAGACGCAACCGCGCCGCACGTTAGAAAATAAATGGGGCCACAACCCCTATCTTTGTTGGTGGAGCGATGTCTGGTGCATGTTCGATTGCAAGAAGGACCGCCTTCCCGAGCTTCTGGGTCACCAGAGGAGGCATTGCGCAACTGTTCCATGCGAGAGGCGGCTCACCATTCAGCCAGCTAGGAGGAGGAGGACCTGTCATTGAGTCCCGCGTGACGCGGATGGGTACCACATGGTGCTGGTTTTAGATACCACCCGAATAGATAAGAAGTTTTGGATACCAAGGTGTATAGTCTCCCCCATGGACGCAGCTAGGGTGGACCACATGGGCTGCCGGGCCAGACCCAATGTGGGTTGGGCCACCCCTGCAGGCCCAACCGCCATCATGGTCTGAGCTGCCCTTGCGGGCAGGGTTTCCCCCACGGCCCGGGTCAGACCCACAGACTGAGTCGGACCTGCGGACCAGGTCGAACCCCAGTCCGAACATGGGTCAGGCTGGGTCGGTCTGACAAGGCTGAACCAGACCCGGACCTGTTCGACCGGTTTCCTTTTTTCCCATAACATGAGAGACAGATGTCCGATTGACGAACCATCTATGGCAATGGAAACCTTGGAAGGAGATGGTTATTTTGGTATACCCCACTCAAGGTTTGGAAATAGTTGGGGTATGTCAAAGATAAATCAAACTTAAATCCAACGGGGCCCTTAGAACATAAATGCAAATAACTTTTTACCGGGAATCCAATTGACAGATCGTCATTCATGTTGGATTTCATTTGGAAAGACACATCGTCTAGATAAATCTACAACGGACTTCATGGAAATTTCTGTATCAATAATTGGATTGAGGAGTTGAATCTCCTAGAATCATGCATGCTTTTTGTGGAACACTATGGATGGCAGTGCTCTGACGACTGTTCATGTATCCTATGTGGGTTTGACAACACTAATGATTGTTCCTGGATCATGCGTGGGTTCGACAGATCTGACTACTATTCCAAGATCATGTGTGGGTTTGACAGCACTAACGACTATTTCTGGATCCTGGTTGGGTTTGACAGCTCTGTTTACTATTCCTGGATCCTGTCTGGGTTTGACAGTTTGGAAATCATTAACTGGATCCTGTGTGGGTTCGATAAAATAGATGATAAAGTGGATAAATATAATAATCTCTAACACTCTACATGAGTTGTATACATGTGTGAGCTCAAATAGTAAAATTGGGTTTTCCTCATAATGGAGATGGATTAATTGATAACTTAGGTATAAGTATGGGCATATACCTATGTTTGGTTTTCGGTAGATATCATATTTTTTGGTTTATCCTTATTTGATTTTGTGAGACCTCCAGGGTCTCGGGGTCACTAATGAGTATCGTTATTCTCAGCCATTCATCAGCTATGCCCGCACCTCGTGTTGGATGCTGATGATGGACAACACATACCTAGGCTGAGGGTACCAGGACTAGACTGTACCCAGAGGTTGATCACACAGCGTGACTGTACATGAAGTATATGGACAGACGTGGTGTTTTGTAGAGGCTATCTGTACATACCCGTGAGGTAGGATTTCCCAGTGGAAGATCCACGAGCTGTTTTTTTCATCAATTTCTTGTAATTTCTAGTTGGTCTTGTATTCTGGCCCCTTTTCCATTATTGTACTCTCATATTGGTTAATTAGTTTTACATAGTGTTTTACTTACAAATTTTACTCTTTTTTGTGTGTTTTCATGTTATAAATGCAATTCCTTCCCGGTTTTAGGGATTTATGCCTTTGGTGCATGTCTCCTGCCCCTGGACTATGAATGGTGGGCATGGGGTTTTCATTTTACGGGCCCCTGGGGATGGGTCATGACATGGGCACTACTGTCCCTAGAATTTTGGGGGGCTTCCAAGATGTTTTTCTTGAGGTGGTTGTGAATCTACCCCCTAATAGTGATGATGTGTTCATGATAGACATGCAGCACGTTGCTTCTCTTATTTCGGTGGATTCTTATGAGATGAAACCTTCAGAGATGTCATAGTTGAGGATTTAGATAGATGATATGATGTAGAATGGTTTTATTCAGCCCATTTTATTGTCATGGGGTGATCCAGACATGTTGGAAAAGAAATAAGACGAGGTTCTGAGGTTTTTCATAGATTACCGGAGGATGAATCAGGTGATGGTCAAGAACTGTTACCCCTCAAAAAAATAGATGATATTTTAGACCAGTATATAGGATCAAGTTGGTTTTCTATGATCAATCTACAGTTTGGATATCACCAGTTGAGGGTGAAAGAAGTAGATATCCCAATGTCTACTTTTAGATGCATGTATGGCCACTTGATGTCTATATTCATTCCATTCGGTGTTATGATGGCACCGATCGTGTTTCTGGGAATTATGAAATCCACATTTCGTGTGTTCATGGACATATTCATATTTGTATTCATCAATGAAATCATGATGTACTCAATGTCATAGGGAGAGAATACCGAGCATCATAGGACCATCTTGAAGGTTCTTCGATGCCACCAACTCTACTGAAGGTTGTCCATGTGAAAGTTATAGAAACTAGAAGTACATTTCCATGGGCATGTGGTGTCTCACCATGGTGTAGTAGTGCATCCATTAAAGGATGAGGTGTTTTTTTCTAAGAGAACACCAAAAAACGTTTCACAAGTTCATATTTTTCTCAATTTTGATGGCTATTACTAGAGATTGATATCCGATTTAGCCCAAGTTGTAGCTCTATTGGCATCTCTGAACATAAAGGACCATGTTTTTTTAGTAGAGTGATTTTTTCTATGCAATGTTTGGCTATATTAAGGGGATGTTGGTATGTGCTACTGTTAACAGAGGAATGGGATATGTTTAAGGTGTTTTCTGATGAATCCCATACTAGATTGAGATGTTTTCTGATGAAATTGCAGGTAGTGATCTCTTATGGGTTTAAAATTTGCATCCCCAAGAGAATTACTACAGCATCCTTGATTTGGATCTAGAATTAGTCATATTTGAACCGAGGATGTGGTGACAATACCTCTTTGGGGAACATTTTTTGGTCTTCACAGAACACAAAATTTGGAGGAATATATTTTCCCAATGAGATATGATGTTATGAAAATGGATTTGGATGGAGTTTATTTAGAACTTCTATTTTAAACCTCTTAAAACATAGAAAATGAGAATTTAATGGATGATAATTTTCACAGAATGTCGCAGAAGGAGGAATTTCAGGAATCGAAAAAAATGCTTGGATGGTGATGGAGGAGTTCACAGCCTTGCACTTGGATAAAAGGTTGGATAGTTTTCCAGGCTATTAGTTTTGAATGGTAGTGAAATATTACATGATAAAGTAGGTGGAGGTGTCATAGAGGGGTGACTCAGAGTTAGAGGTGATGTGTGATCACGTTTACCATGGTTATGCTATGATGGGATGGTCAAAAAATTGGGAAAAAAGAAATGCTATTTAGTAGAAGGTTATTTTTTTAGGTGGTGATGTGTGAGGACTTCTTATGTGACATTCATAGATCACCCTTAGCAGTACACCCATGAGTTTCCAAGATGTAACGTGGCTTGAAGATATAGTTTTGGTTTCCTGGGATGAAACTATATGTGGTAGAGTTCTTGATGAAATGCATAGTGTCCCAGTAGGTGAAAGATGATCCCTACAAACTTTGTGGATTGTTCCCCTTATATTTTCCATAGTGGAAGTGGGATTACATCTTGGTGAATTTCATCACAAGGTTACCTAGAGCTGAGGAAGGCTGTGGTGGTCCCTAGGTAGTAGAGGATCAGCTGATGAAATCATCTCACTTCTTATCAATCAGGGATTCAGGTTTAGTCGATGATTTGGAAAATAGGTATGTGGATGAGGTGGTGCAACTCCATGGAGTTCAAATATCCATATTCTCGAATTGGGATACAAATTATACATTACGAGTATAGAGGGGATTTCAAAATGCTTTTGGAACCCAGTTAAGAATCAGAACATCCTTCCACAATCAAATAGATGGGAAGACAGAATAGACTATCTAGATGTTGTAGGAAATGTTTTGATCATGCATCTTGGACTTTGGTGGGTATTTTTTATTACACGTTCCCTTGGTATAGTTAAATTACAATAAAATATATCTCTCTTTCATTCACAAGGATTCATTTGATGCTTTTTTCGGATGACTGTGTCATTCATCATTATGCTGGATAGAGGTTGAGGAGATAACTATTCATGGCACTGAGGTTTTTCAGAGCATGTAAAAGAAGGATCAACTTGTTCGTGAGAGAATGAATGTGGCATAAGATCGATAGTAGTTGTATGCTTATCATAGGAGGAAGCCCTAGGAATTTGAGTTTGGGGACTACATGTTCTTGAATATTTCCCCTCAATGTGTGTAGTAGTGGTTTGGCTGAGGGAGTAAGCTTTCTTCTAGTTTCATCAGACACTTTCAGGTGTTGGGTATAGTTTTCATTACAGTTATTACAACTACTGTAGTTGTAGAGAATGCATGAAATATTTCACATCTCTCAACTCTGTCAGTATCTTCTCAATGACACTGATCTCATTGAATGGGGAGAGATGGATATCAATGATGATGCGACATTTAGGGAGCATCTAGTAGAGATCCCAGATCATTGGGAGAAGGTTCTCCTTGGCCAGACCATTCCTTTGGTTCACATGTTTTGGAGTCATGGTGTCTTATAGAAGATTAAATATGAGTGATAAGAATAGACGAATTCCAAGTACCAAGAAATGTTTTGAGTTTTTCCCTATTACATATTTCATTGAAATGTAATTATTCAACCTTTTTTATTATATGATGAGTTGTTTCCATATTCCATGATGTGTGGTAAAATCCTAAATGCGAAACAAGGAAAACTATATTCCAAATCGAGAAGCATTAATTGTGATGCGATTAAAGACATGCGAGTGAGTGAGTTCCATCCAGAGTGGATAGTATATTGATAGGGATGATGACCTTTTCTAATTCATATATTCAAACATTATTAGGGTTGGGATTGTGTGGTTAATCTTCTAGTTATATGGGTTATCAAATGTTGGATGATGTGTTCATGGATATTGAGGTTTCAATCTATCTTTCTAACAACTTAGAGTGGTTTATCAATGAACATTGATGTATTTTTTCACTAGTTGTGTTTCATGTGTAGCAAGGTCCGTGAGAAGAATCTCGCAGGGTGATTGTATGAACCCCTATTTTTCTTCCTAGGTTTGGTTTTTAATTATTGAAGGAGATAATAGTTTGAATGGTATTTGATGTAATTATAAAAACTTCTCTGGTCTATTACATTGTGAAAATATATTGTTTTCAGTGTTCAGGGAGGTTACAGTGAATTATTTCATGAGATTACCAAAAATCCATTTTTCTAATGGTATCTCGTCTTACAGTGATTCATCCACCAGTAGGTGGAAATTGTAGGTCAAAATGGTGGGTCACGGCTAGTGGGTTAGGACTTGTGAGTCAAAATGGTGACTCACATAGGTGAATCAAACACATGACCCTCAATAGCGAGTCGCTGATAGTAGATCTTGATGGTAGGTCACCCCCGGTGAGTACTCAAACAATGACTCATCCAATGGTGAGTCACCCAATGATGACTAATCCATCGGTGACTCACCCACTGGTTACTCATCCACTGGTAGCTTGCACTGGTGAATAACATCAGTATCTTACCAGCCGTTGCTCACCACTGATGACTTGAAATTGTGACTCACCCAACGCTAAGTCATTTTCAATAGTTTTCCAAAAATTATAGAAATCTCCAATTTTTCTTGCTTCCTATAATTTCTCCCCATTAACATGTTATTATACAAAAAAATAATTTAATACAATATTTAATTGTTTTTGGATACATTCTTAATGGTATATATCTTATAAAATCCTAAGGAATCCTTTGACATCCAAACCTCGTGGTCTTGGTCATGATCCGACTTTAATATCCATTAAAAACAGTTCCTTCTATTACTTTAGGATTTTCCCTTTTTAAATCAAAGATCATATCTTATTTATGGGCTTCCATTTGCTCTTGGTGTACCCTGAACACTTCTTCCCTGAGGAGTAGTGTGTTGTGCTATAGACATTGGATTGGGCTTTCCGTGGAAACCTATTCCTACTCCTTACTCATCCCCTATTTTGGCGCAACTAAGAAGATCTAACATTCTATTCATCATGGTAGGGATCCCTTCATATATATTGTATTTATGAATCATGCGGGAGGGTGTATGAATTTATTCCTTATAAAGATAGAAGATTACCAAATCATTAATGAAAATTGAATCAGTTTAATATTATAATGTGCATCAGGGAAATAGATTTATGATTGTACTATTACCTTGATATGTTTATCAATATTGGGATTTATATGGGCTACATGCCTAATGAAATCATGGTTTTTGGGGATATTTTGTTTTCACACAGGATGATCTAAGGAATAAATGAGGTTTTTTTCTTGGTTGAATGTTTAAAAATGAAAATTGATAACCACGTAAAGATGTATAATAAACACATTCCCTAGGATAACCCATTTTCTATGATATCCCCTAAATTAAAATTTTTATTTAAAGAACAGATGACCAGTAAAAATCTTAATATCTTTGTTCCCTATGTGGTTTTCATGGTACTAATGTAATGAGAATGATTATGTGTTGCATGTGGGTTGCTGGGCTATGTACATGGGGTTGGTTTTCTGGATTTGGTAATCTGTGATGTTTTATGCAGTAGGGCTACTAAGAATGGTTGCGTTGAGATGTTTTAATGGGTGTAGTTGTGAGTTGGGTGGTTTGTTTTGGTTGATATGGTGGATTGTATAGAATGAATTTGAATAATAATGTTGGCAGTGGTTTGTTTTGGAAATTCTCTCGGAGTTTCTCCATGAGTATCATTTAGAAAACTTCACCCTATGTCTTAGGATTTGTATGTTCATGCATGAATGGGTTTCAAAAATACTTCAAAATATGGAGGGTGTTAAAATAGTATTCTCTTTAGCCTCTGAAATGACTATGGTAGTGTCGACTGTTTTCCTATGTTTATTGGTAACAAATGTGGTTTGTAGTTTTTCGAGTAGTGATATAATGGATAAGTTAATATTTAAAAAAGAGTGAGTATTTATTAATTGAATTTTATGGGGGTATCCATTGAGTTTGTGGATTATTATAAATCATATTTTATTTATCAACATTGGAAGTGATAATCATTAATGATGATAAATTCATTTTAGAGGTAGCAACAAAGGTACTATTGTGAGTCGGTTGTTTATTAATACCCCATATGATGGGCCTGAGTGATTTTTAATATATATATATATATATACACACATTATATGTTCTCATGATTTCTATATGATCCCTACCCTAGTTGTGCAATATGTGTTGAACACCCCCATTGTCATGGATGAGGTTGTCTTTCCCAAACACCAAGGTGGGAGTATGGATGGATGTCCACCCTGTCTTTCCTACTCCCTCTTCTAGGGGGTCATAGCCCAAGATTTTTTGGGAAGGGTGTGGTTTTTGGGGCCTAGCTGAGTGAGGGGGAGTTTTTTTCCCTTGTGCCTTTGGGATGAGATGAGTTCTGGTTTCCCAGCTATCTTATGGATGAGATGTGTTGTGATTTTCCAATTGTTTTTGGGATGAGACATGGTATGTGGCCCATGTGTCTATAGGCGGGATGTGGTTATATGTCCTAGGTCGTTTTCCTAGGTTGAGGGACTAGCTGTTAGGACCAGGTGTGTGTGGGTGGGTTGAGACATAGTACATTAAAAAGATGGGGGATCCCCATGACGTTTTCTATTAGGTTTTGAAAGTGTATAATTAGTGGTAAAGTGGTTTGGGGTACCCTATTACCGATGGGATCTATATTACATTACTTGTCTTGGGTTATTTGATGAGTGTTCCATTGGAGAGGTTTGGGTGTATGATATACCTTATTTGGTGCTGTTTTTTCTCATAGGGGAATTAGTATGCTTCTCTCACCATTAGAAATTTCCCAATGGTGGGTGGAGTATATGAGGGGCTAGTGGTGAATCCTTTAGTCACCGTTGGAGAGGACGCTAGAAGTTACTGACATCAGTCACCGTTGGAAGTCATTGGTGGTGGGTAAGGTCATTTCTGGTGGAACCAAAAAAAATTTAAAAACAATAAATAAAAGCTACAAATTCAAACAATAAATAATTTAAGGAAATTAAATAATAACTAATTAAAATTAAAAATAAAAGAAAACTAAAAATATTAAAATTCACTTTTAAAATTATTAAATAGCCAATTATGTCAATAGTAATTTATTCATAAATTAAATTAATTATGATTAGAATTTATTAATAATTAAAACATTTAAATAAAAAAAGAAATAAATATACATAAATTAATTAACTATTACATGATAAATATTGGCTAATATGAAAAATTAATATTACTATGTATAAAAATATTTATATAATAGAATTAAAATGATAAACATAATTATTTAAAATTCTAAATTTAAAATGAGATTTATTTATTAAAATTATATAATAATAAATTAATTAAAGAAATGAATTAACCTAAAATAATAATAGAAGATAATTAAATTAAATACAAACAAAATGAAAATAAATATAACAATTCAATAAAAATAAAAATAAATATAATGATATTAATAAAAATGGAATAAAATTAAATCAAGAAATAATAAAATTACATAATGACATGAAATAATTGATTTTTTTTTAAAATAGATATTTAAAAAATAAAAGATTTAAAGGAATAAAAAATTAATTGTTTACATTTAAATGGAAACTACATTATTAAAAAATGAAGTTAATTATTCATTTCTTTATTAAATTTAAATTTTTCATAAACAGCAATGATAAAAACTAAAACACAAAAAATTAACCACAATTTATAATTTTATCAATTAAATATACATAAGACAAAAATTATTATCTGTAAACTAAAATACATTATTTCATTAATGAAAATATATTTGATGTTGAGAAATTATGTTAAAAAAGTAAATAAATATAGGTTACATCAATTAGGATATAAAATTTATTTACACAGGGAAATGTATTTAATTATTTTATGATTATCGTCTTCTAATTAAGGTTGAGGAAGTATTTGATATATGTTTTTATCATTATATAGTTAGCTATGTTTTATGGAGTAATAGTCTCCTCAGTGAATGGTATTAAGGATCAAGTTCACTTTTATAAAGAATGTGTTGGAATTAAATTGGTGTCAGGTGGGGAAGGATCTTATCCATAAACCAGATGCATTAAAAGATTTCATTAGGTATCATAGGTTTTTGAATTTCCAATATTCCTACAAATTAATCCAGATTTATTAAATGTAGTTGCGATAAAAAGTTAAGTATATTAGAATATGGTATTGGTAACATGATTCAAATGTCCGAAATTGTTCAATCCTTCTTAATGAGACTACTATTATTGATATCAATATTTTGATTATTTTAATGGATAAAACTTTCTCATAGTGTCATTTTAATTATTGAATTACATTTTTAACCATCTCTTACCAAAATGAATAATATATGATTACATTGGTTATATTATTCATTTATAGATTCTTTGAACTCACACATTCTTATGATTCCATTTTCCTAGGCTGTAGAGAAAACCAGTAAACATGGATATTTTAGAAGTATAACATGTTTGAATGAATTTATTGAGGACATTGAAGGGTTAAAATTTATTAATTAGATTCGAATATATTTGGAATGTTGACTACTTAATAAAAAGAACAATATATTAATTAGTTTATGTCATTTCCTTAGGCTGTAATTATTTAAACATTAAAATATCCCCTATATGTAAGAGATTAGACATAATATTTTCATATTGTAATAATGGATGGTTATATCCAGGTTTTTATAGCTAGTATTAATGAAATTATTTAAATTATGGGTGTATGAGAACTATATTGGGGAGTGTGAGTCTGGGGATCATAGATGTTTAAAAAGTATTGGTTTAGATATCATTAAAGATGTGAATGTTAGTTGAGGGTAATTTATGTGTTTGTTAGTTATGGTTGATCCTAATTTCATAGTAAGAGGTAATATATTGGGATAAGAATATGATTTAATTTTATTTTAATAAAGAAAATTTTATAAGTAGATTAGGGTAAGATAACCTGAGTTAAAAATAATAGAGATGAGTGAATGTATTGGATGATTTCCCCTAATATAATAAAATTATTGAGAAAATGGTTTTCCATATAATACATTACTGTTTGGATAATGGAATGCAGATATGGTTGTGGTTAAGTGGAACCTAGGGGTTATCACCTCAAAAAGGGTTCATTGAGTTTTTAATAAATCCTCACATTGATGAATGTTGATTGGGACTACGTCTTTACACCATGATAAATAATCCCATGGGATATACCTTGGTTAATTCCACGCTCTTTTTAAACTATTATGATGTATTTATTATTTATTTAAACTAATTGTGTTTAAAAAACTAATAAATGACCATTTATAACAGAGTATTGAAAAATGGGAGTCATATGCTGATCCAAGAGTTTCATTTGATAAAAACATGTGTCATTATGGAATAAAAAAATGGATTTGTGTTTTCATACACATACATTGGATATTATCATAACAATTTTGTATTTATTTTTTTGTTAAAATAAGATTTTTGAAATGAATATAAGAATGGTATTTACCTAAAAACAACCATGTTTTATAACATAATACATGAGTATAGAAAAATGGATGAGACTATAAATACATTCCTTTTTGGAAGGAAATTTTTAGTTTCATAGACCTACATAAGGAAGTGGGATTGATATTTTCCTAATTCACATAAGAATATTAATTAATAAGTGATATGTAAAAATGATATTATATTACATTAAAAAAGTTAGGATTATTGTGTGAAACATCATAGGATTAATCAAAAATAATGTTACATTAATGTATTAAAAACAGATATAAAATGGTATTAAATACTCTAAAAATGATTTTATGAAAATGTTAGTTTTTTTGGATAACTATTTGAGAAAACATGATTTAGGTAAATAGAAATCATATGTTTAATATACTGTTGATGTTGAAATAATAATGGTTGGATTTATTATGAATATATATGTTTTCTAATAATGGTTAATTTTTGTTGGTAATCAATTTATGAATTTTTTTATAGAAGATAATCTATTTTCGTTGACTATTATATATATTTTCAATTTTGTGACCTCTGGAAGTAGTTCATAGTAACATACTAGTGATAAAGATAACTCAATTTTATCCAAAATATATATACTCATTATGGTTTATGTCTTCTACAATAAAATAGTCTTTATGAATGGTATGAATGATTAATATTGTATGAGGAAGGGTATGTAGGATTTTGAGAGAATAGATTTCAATAATTATTGAGTTTATAATATTTTATCAATGTTTATGATAATGTTGGATCATTATTTTGATGATTTTGTTATGAATTATGAGATAATCCATCTCAAATTATCGAATGTTGAACCATGTATGATATATATTGAGATGTGTTTGATATAGTTTGAATATTGAACTATATAGTTTTGGTTGTAAAATCAATAGGTCAACATGATAGATTTATAATGTTATACATTTTGATATTTAATATTCCTATGGAAATTTATGATAATTCAAATATAATTATTATGAATCTTGTTAAATATTTTAGTTTTTAAAATTGAAAAATCTCTATGTAACCATGTGAACAATGGAATCCCTATACTATACAGAAAATGTACCAAAAAACTTCATAAATGGAAAATATCATGAGTGAGATATATTATAATTATTTCAATATTGTGATCAAGAACATTGACTAAAAAAGGGAACATAATTGAAGTTAAATAAACACCATAAAAGAGAAGGATGAAATATTATTAAAATTTGGCTGATTATGACGATAACAGAATGGAGATTCAATTTCATAAAAGTCAATATGATAGAAGAAACATGGGGGTAAATTCTATTACAGAGGTGGTGATAGTATTGAAACTCACAAGGGTATGGGAAATGTTGAATCAATAAAAATATATTCCATCAATTGCAACAACGTTTGATATTATATGGCTCAATGTACCAATCCAATGTCCAATAAGGGTTATAGTAACCAAAAAATTTATATAAAATCTAAAATCCAATTAAACTACTAAAAATTAAATAATATAATGAGTTTTAACACTATACTTTTGACATTCTTTTGAAATGTATGTTTTCACTATCGATTGGATATTTAGTTATAAATGAAAACCCCAAGGGTTGTAACTATCATAAAAATCATATTTAGGTTTTTTAGAAAGTTATTTATTATGTATATAGATCAACATCCTTTATTAAAATTGTATTTGAAATTAAGAATCAGATAGATCCCTTTATATTGATAACAAAAATGTTATAATATTGATTAATCTATTTCTATATACTAAATAATCATATCAACATCTAGAGGTCTATATTTAATTACGAGTTACCTATAGAAATTACAATGAATATATGAGTTAAATAAAGAGTACAAAGTTATTTGGGGGGGGATTAGAACTAAATATTATTATATAACATCCTTTAAATGATCCAAATGTGTTTGATAGATTACTATATAAAAACCACAAAACTTAAATAAAATATATACATATTTGGATAAAAAATAAATATTAAGCATGGCCACATAAACCAAGCTGTCAAATTATTTATAATGAATAAGAGTAATCAATTTTTGGATTTTATGAATATATAAAATTAAAGTCCCTTCTAATATGAGTGAAATTCCATTATTTTTCACAAATTCACTGGTATGTTAATTAAAATTATAGAACATATTATTCATAAAAATTGTAATTCTGGTGAAACAAATTTGTATTTCAAGAATAATATTATTAAAGAAAATATATTTTGATATTAATTATTAGTTAAAAACTTTTTATATGTTATATGATACAATATAGGAATAATAATAGTCATTTTAAAATGTCACTCTTCTAATTTAAAAAGTTTTTTAATTATATTTTAGAAATTTTCTCAAAAAACATGAAATTATAAATTTTAAAATATTAAAACAATTAAAATGAAGAACATTTTTTATTACGTATATCAAAATTGAATTTTTATAATTTTTTGAACTCTTACTGAAAAGGATAGTTTTTCGTAGAAAAATAAAAATTCCATGAATCATGTAATCTTTATGAACTTACCATTATATAAGAATGATCAATAAATTTATAAAACCAATTTTTTAAATGTGATGAATGTAATTTTTCATTTTAAATTATTCTATGGACTTATTAATAATATAGAAAATAGTTGATAACTGATTAAAATGATACAATAATATAAAAACTTCCTTCAGTCTTCTCATTAAATGATGTAATTTTAAAAGTAGATTTATTTTTGGAAGGCATTGGAAGCCATGTATGCCTTATTTTGATTATAATTGCTTAATTTTTTTCATTGGAAATATTATCTAGGAAACTTTTATTTTATATATAAATATATATATCTTCAAAATATTAAATAAAAAAATTTAACTGATTAAATGTGCATAGTTAAGAATTAACTTTTACACCATTAGAAATTTTATTTGATAAAATTATTTCCAAATTTGTAGTTAGTAGTATGAAATTTGGTAATAAGGAAAATCATTAATCATTTTTATTTAAATAAACAACTAATGTTTGAAATTAATTACCAATTGAAATTTAAATTATTTCAAATGATTAAGGTTATTTATATATCTCTTTATTTTGTACCAAAACGTTTTCTTGAAGTTATTTTAAACATATAATATTTTACATAAATTATTTCCAGTTTATTGTTTCCTTTGATGTGTGAATAATTAACTTTATTTATTGAAATTAAAAGGTTTAATCCAATAATACTGTTAAAATCACATAAAAAATAGAAACATTTACCCCAATTGATTTAACACATCTCATTCAAATTTATCCTTGAAACTCTTCCATTTTACTCTCCCTAGAACCCTATCCCTTGTTCATAGTCCTATTTTCACTCATAAGTTTCCAAATACAATCAAATTAAAGAGAAATCCATGTAAAATTTAAGTCCAATACATGATTATAATAGGCTAATTTTTTTTCTTATTTGGAATTTAGTTTACCCACACACATATAATTATATTTTTATCATTTATATATTTTGATGTTATATTATTAAATTATTATCATTTATTATTCATATAACCCATCAATTATGAAAAATAAAATCGTTTTTCATGCTCTTTTCAAACTATTTGGTTTTATATATGAATGGTTCCCCAACAATTGGTATATTTCATATGAAATAAATTTAAAAATGGTTTAAAAAATAGTTGGTATAGGTAATGTTAAAATTATTCCATATAGGATTTTATCCCATAATCCCCCAATTATATTTTGACAACAAATCCTATATGCAATATTGTGTTATGAAAATATTTTTATAATGGTTTATATTTCTATTTTATAATATTTTTAATTTTAATTTATTTAATTTTATTTTACAAAAGAATAAATAACAAAACATGGTACCTATGAAAATGGTTCTCCATAATTTTTTTATAGAGATATAAGATTTGTTTTGGAGAAATATTGTTACGACTAAAATAATTTTTAGGATATATACAATTATTTTATCAAAACAATTAGAATATGATATATATATAGTACCTATAAAAATTATTATTCCTGAAAAATGTATCGAATACATTGGTAATGTGATTCAATATTGTAGATATACAAATTTTTTTTTCAAATATATTTGAATAGGGTGCCTATATGATACCTAAACTAGTGGGTTTGAAATAACCATTGGAATTGGTAAGTAGTTATATCAAGAATTTATATTATTGGAAGCTTACTTCCTCCAATAAGTACTAAATTTCATATTCCTACAAAAAAAAATTTCCTTAATAATTGGATTATGGTACAAATATAATTTATATTATATAATTACATTACTATTATGAATATTTATATATCCTATTAATCATATGACAAATAAACGATCATCATTAATTTAATAATTTAAAATAATCATACAGCGGGGATAACCATTTATTGAAATTATGTAATATTTTCATATAAATTAATTATTTTTGTAATTACTTATAATTATGATATATGTCACTAATTATGTCCATCTAATAACATTATTCTTATTGTGTAATGAAATTATAATAAAATCATCTCATAATCATTCATCAATTTAGTCTATGATCAAGTTTGGGCCAATTTAACCACCTCATAGAACAATACAATGATTTCATATCATTAATGTAAATGAGAACATATTTTTTGGAGAAATATAATATAAAAATATAAATAATAATTATTCGTTCTGGTAAGGTTATATCTATATTTCATTCAACAATTAATAAAGCACAATTTCGTTGTTAATAATCACTGAAACATACTCATCATCTATTTCATCATCATTGTTTGTCACCAAAACTAACATGAAATGATTTTTTGATTTTATAAAATATCATGGCACATATATTATAGATTATTATATTATATAATTGTTATGGATTTTGTAAAAACGAATTATAAAAAAATTTCATTAAAGAAACTAGTTTCAAACAATAGTGATTATTTATACCCGATAATGGAAATAAGTAAAGACTAACTAATATATATATATATATATGATGATTACAAATAATGAGTGTATGTGGTTTTATTTATGAAAATTATTCGTCGGTTAGTATATGAAAATCATAATTTAGTCATTCAGAATATTTGGTGCTAGTGAAGAACGTATCAAGACATGGATATGGTTTTTGTCTCAATTTCCATTTGTTTAGTCAAGAATTGTATTTCTGTAGGTAATTTCATTTTTTTGAATTATATATTACCTATTTGGGTTTTAATATAATTAATTATATTTTAATTAAACCAATTGAATTTTAGTTTTAGGCCCTCTCACGAAATGGGTATTGATTCAAATGATTCTAAATTCGTAAGGGTTTCCCTAGTCTCCAATTTTATTCTTTGAATAAAAAAATACATTTTATGTAGAATAATTACATTGTAAGGTGTATTTATAGACCATACATTTTTTTACCATACTCATTTTATTTTATGGAATTTAATATTAAAATCATGTCCCATTATTAATGTGTAAATTGATTCAATTTTATCCCCAAAAGTGATGATTTTTGGAAACTAAATTCTTGTTCATTTAGTTATAATCAGTACTTAAACATGATTCATTTTAGTTGGTTATTTTATACAGTTTTCCAAAATATTCATTACTATATATTTAATTTATTGTAATATAAAATCATATCCCACAAACCCTTTGAAAATTATTTCTCAATTTTTGAAGCATTTTTTTATTAAACCATCAACTTTCTTTAACCAGATGGTTTATAATAAAGTTATTTAAATATGGAATTTTCCAAATAATCATTTTTTATACGATGTAAAAATCATAATTTTCATAATTTTATTTATATTATGTTCACTGAAAAATATTTTTATTCTACTATAAAGGGGGAAATTATTATAATTCTAATATGGATGATTTTTAATGTTTATTATGAACTTTTTATCCATCCACATTCTTTTATCAGATAGGTTATGATAATTCTATCCATTTTTTAAATATAGGGATGAATATAGTCATTATATATGAGTATTGATAGCTAACATTGGTCTATTATGCATTTTATAATAATATTACTTATTATAGGGATTAAAAAAATTTATTGTGTAAGAGGATAAGTATGGAATTAAACGAATGGTGATGTTGACTATTATGTGAATACAATATAAAAAATAGGTTATTGGTGAAGACCCATATTATACAACCCCTCAATGAATCTAAAGGTCTAATGACAAAAAATCATTATGATTTTGGTTTATGCCTTCCAAATTCAGCATGATGTTATGACTGTTGTATCATTAACAAGTAAAGTGTCTTGTCACAAGGATTTAAAAATATGTTTTTGATGATAGAAATTATGACGCCCCTGAGTATGATATTAGTTTTATTGATATCAAATCTTTCATTTATTATCATGGATATTGAATCCACTAAATTTCATATTCATTACTGATTCACATTATTCATCTATTAAAACCAAAAATTTTATACCATGTTTATGACATTATTGCTCAAGTTATATGATTCCATTTTGAGTTTTTGAACTGAATCATTCTTGGGTTTTCCTTTCACTATGTTATATATAACTAAAGTACATGTGAAATATCTAAAAGGATAACATGTGTGAAATAGTTTTTGGGAGATGATGAATACCTGTCATGAATTATATAGTTTCATATATAATTGGAAAATTATCTATTTGATAAAAATGCTATTAGCTTTATTAGTTTATATTTTTCTTAAATAATTTAAATATATAACCTTTAATTAATAAATTAGATGTAATAAATTTAATATTAATTTTTTATTTTGTAAATAATGATAATTATATCTGATAATTTACATCTAGTGTTAATGAAATTTTAAAATGGATGTGTCTATGAGAACTATAATGGGGTTTATAGGCCCAAGGTGTCAAAGGGTGGTGATTTAATGATCATAAAAAACTTCTAATATATAGTTGAGTTTATAGAAATAAATTCAAAAACATCATCTATGAAAAAATATTGGAGCATACATATACCAGTAATATCACTAGCCACTTCAGGAGTTATGGTTTTATAGGTATTCCATTATACCCATGGTCTTAGAATACAATGATTATCATCATCATGGCTCATACATAGATTTTGTCTTTGATGTGGAAAATTCACATGTTCACCATTTATAAGGCATTGAATTTTTAATGGATCCCTACGATTCGAACTATTTCATTGAATCATGTTATCCAAACTTATCATTTTCTTAATAAAAATTGATTCATTATTCCATCATTGAACTGTAACGACCTGAGGATTCCTTATATATTTACCTTAAATGAATATTGTGTTGGATAACATTCTTCCCATGAAACATAATTCTAAAATGAAAATCATGACATATTTTTGAGAATTATATAAATTAAATATTATTGTTAAAATACATCAACTAAATTATATAGTATGAACATAATTAACCAAAATATGAAATATGAGTATATTGAAAACAAATTATAATTTTAATAGTAATTAAATGAAATTGGTGTTGATCAAATAACAAATAATATAATTTTATACATAAAAATATATTTTGAAATATGGACTTCAATTTTTGGACAATAAGAATCTATTTATTAAATAATAATAAAATATTTTGATTATATGATTAATAGTTTAACAATAAAATAATTTTTAATTTAAAGAAAATATTAATAATGAATAATTAACATCTTAAAATCTATTTTTTTATATGAATAGTTTCCCAATATATTTTTGGACTTTATACAAATATTTAATTATACAATTTAAAAAAATTATTTTCAAAACATGATAATAATTTTTATATGAATAATAATAAAATAATATTAAATTATATTGACGATATTTTCAAAAAAAATTACTATAATAGTACAATATAGTAGATTTTCCAATATCTTTGAATTTATTCCAGAATTTTTGTAAAGGAATAACATAGTTATTTGTGATTTATTTTTCAAGAAAAATATTTATTTAATAAATTCAATTATTCATTTTAATATATTGAAAAGTGCTTACAAACCTATATATGTTATTTTGAAATTAAATTAATATATTTCTCTAAAATTTTTATAGTATATTATACTCCTATTATATTTAAAATATTTAATATCAATTTTAGAAATTGAAGAAAAAATGAATTTCAATTTTATATAAAATTAGAAAACTTTTTGAATATGATCCCCATTAATTTTACTAATTAATTAAATATTTACATAGAGAGTAACTAGTTACCATGGTAAAATAATATATAAATTGTAATAATAAATGTATAGAGTGGAAGGTGTTGTAGGAATTCTCTCTTCTCTAGCTGTCGATAGGGTGCATGTTTCTCCCAAGGTAGTGGCTCCTATGAATGATCCGTCAAGGAGGATGTTCTTGGGAGTCATCTCGTGGTTTATCCTTCTTCCAATGTTTTAGAGGAGGATATATAGAGCCACCTTATCCCTTCGATCAAGATGAATCATAGAAAACCAGACTTTAACGATGGTCTTCTTGTAGTCATACTCTCGGAAACAGACATTCCAGATGATGCGGGTTTCCATAGTCTTTATCTCATTTCCCATTTTGGCCCGGTGAAACCATCCATAGATGAGTATAAATATTTTGATGGCTCTTGGAATCTCCAGCCATCGGTGGTAGTGTCAGAGCTTTCTAGGTATTCATTCTGCATTCATTGCTTCAGCAAAGAGGACTTTGTGTTGGATATTAAACATGTTTTCTTGGTCCGCACCTACCTCACATTTGGAAGAGAGGAAGGACAAAGTTTTTGTTACGTGTGTGGATTTGAAGACAAGGTCGACACCTACTGCTCCAAATTTTCTTTATCTATGTTTTTATTTGGTTTAGTGTGTGTTTTTTATTTGTATAAATACACATGTGTGTGTTGTATTAAATTAGAAGTGGAGAAGAAAAAAAACGGTGTTGTTGCTACACCATTTCTATTGTTGAGATCACCTCCAATGATCTACATGTGCATGGGGTTTGTGTTACTAATGCATCAATCCACCATTAGTGGTATTAGAGGGAGGTTATAGAGGTCCAAGGTGATATGCATCAAAAAAATCCTTGAGATCCCATAATATCTGCAACCAAACTATTTCACCAAGGAGATTAAAAGTATTATAAACTATTCCAAATCTATTACATTTTACCCCTCCACATTTGGTTTTTCATTTTTCAACAAAGGAAAAGGTATATATTTATATAAACAAAGAGAAAGGTGACTTTATTGGTTAATGTGGGTTTGTTATCCCCAAATTCCCTATTTTTTCCCATGCCCATCCATATAAAGAAAACCCTACCATTTTTTTCTCCTCCTAAAACCAAACATATATATCTACAAATCTGTTCATTTATATCAGTGCAACAGAATTTTTGGGTGTCCCTGATTTTGAAAAAATATAGTTGTGTTCAATTCAATATATATTTATATTTATATTTATATATCAATCTTTAATGCTAATGAAAAAAAATATAGCAGTTTATAACTCAAAAAAAATCTCTTTCAAATATGTGGATATGTTATTCATCAAAAATATTACTTGGTGTCCTTAATGAATGAATTTTCCCAAGCTGTGATACCGAATCGGACAACGAAAAATTATGATAATTTGTAAATCCAAATGTGTGTGGTACTTGGCACCATATATGTCATGGACATCATGGAGGACGGATACACCGAGCCATAATCCAAAGCAGCAGAGGTTGCTCTACTAGATGCTCAAAAGGCCACTCTTTGGGTGGAAAGAATGTGGGATTACAAGGCCTTGATGATGTGTATTTAGAAATAATAGCTTCTTTGAAATCATTAAAGGAGATCTGGGGTACTCTTCACAATGCATTCCAAGGCGCCGACAAAGTTAATTGGATTCAACTTCAATCTCTACGTGGTGATTTTACTGACTATTTATGAAAACATCTAAAAATTTTGCAGAGTATTACACTTGTGTAATGGTTGTGGTGATCCAAAAGCTAATAAATAGAGATGACATTTCTGTCTTGTAGGTATGTGAGAAAATTTTTTGATCCCTTGATCCAAAATTTGATTACATAGTCATTTCCCTTGATAAAACAATGGACATGGAGACTATTTCTATCGAAGAACTCATGGGGTCTCTTCAAGCCCACGAAATGAAGGTTAACCGCCATAGCGATACCAATGGATTGGAGCATGACCTACAATCAAAGTTTCATCTAAATAACTCTGAAAATGAGCAAGGGGGAATCCCGAAGAAACCGAGGTAGGGGATTCCGTGGACATCAATTAGATCCATGAAGAGGAGGATGAGGAGGACGTGGTGGAAGAAGCCCAACTCGAGGAGCTCGTGAATATCAAACCTATACTCCACAAGAATGTGGAAGAGGAAAAAGAGGTGGATTTAACAATCGCCAACCAGACAAAAATAAACATTCAATTCTATAATTTTCCAAAATAAGGACATTATAGCAATGAATCTTGGTACTAGAAACGCTTGGAGAATGACACCGAGGAGGCACATATCATCGAAGAAGAAGATCATTTTGACGAGTCCCATGTGTTGATGGCACGACCATAAACACAAAATCAATGTATGTGGTATCTTGACTTGGGTTATAGCAATAACATGATAGGGCACAAACACTTTTTTACAAACCTAGATGAGCGGGTTTGAGGAGAAATTTTATTCGGCGATCTATCGATAGTATTTATATATGGAAGAGGAGATATTCTGATCAAGAAAAAAGACAGAAATAATACTTTCATCTCCCACTTCTACTATATACCTATGATGAAGCCCAACATCCTAAGAATTAGGAAGTTGGTGGAAAAAGTATTTCACTTAAGCCTTAAAAATAAAAAAATGGTTATTGTCGATGATAGAGGAAGGTTTATAAAAAAAGTATCGATGGTGAAGAACCACATGTTTTTTCTCATGATCCAACCTGACATACCACGATGTATGGCAATGGTATGTGATGATAATGATTGGATATGGCATCATAGGTTTGGAAATTTAAACATTGAATGATTATGATTATTAGGAAGAAAGAATATGGTGAATGGGATTCCTATAATTTGTCACCCATATCAAATTTGTGAAAGTTGTGTTCTAAGTAAACAACATAGAAACATCGTTACAATGAAGGACAATTGGAAAGCTTCAGAACCACTAGATCTAGTTCACACCGACGTGTGAGGTCCATTGAATCCAAAATTATATGGAAATAGGAGGTATTTTAAAGCCATTAATTAATGATTATAGGAGAAAAACATGGATATATTTCCTCAAAATGAAATCATAAGTGTTTGGTGTCTTCAATGAATTTATTGTGCTGGTTCAAAATCAAATCAAGAACCGCATACAAACATTGCGATCCGATCGAGGTGGGGAGTACACATCCGATGTTTTTCAATAGTACCTCATGCAGTATAGAATTCAGAACCAGCTGACACCATCTTACACACCCCAAGTCAATGGAGTAGCTGAGAGGAAAAATTGCACCATTCTCAACATGGTGAGATGCATGTTGAACGACAAAGGATTGCCCATGAATTTCTGGGATGATTCTACCTTCTGTGTAGTGTATCTACACAATAGATGCCGAACAAAAAAAATATGAAGAAATGATGCCACATGAAGCCTGGTGTACTCACAAGACAAGTGCGAGTCAGCTTAGAGTTTTTGTTAATATTTCCTAAGTCATAATTCTAGTGGAAAAACGTACAATGCTCGAGGAAAATGATATGAAAATTTTCCTTATGGGATATTGAGACAGAGAAATGGGATATCATTTGTATAATCCCATCAAAAAGAATATTATATTCAGCAATGACATTGTATTTGATGAAAAGTATACTTGGAAGTGGAATCGAGATGATGATTCTAGATAGGTGCAAGTCACAGTAGAAAATGACAAAATAGTTGAAGAAGTACCATTGGAGGATTGAAGAACTAAAGAACCACTGACGCCATCATCAAATGCACCAACATCTAATGACATCAAACAAGAACTTTTTCATATACGACCTCAAAACATTTGATGCCCTGCATATATATATGATAGAACAGAACCAATGGAGGAGTATGTAAATTTGTACTGTCTCTCAGTGGATTCTGATCTAATTATCTTCAAGGAAACTAAAATCGATGACATAAGGAAGAAACTGATAAATGTGGAAATCTATCTGAACGACACAACCATAGGATATATGAAAAGGAATGACTTTGACTATGGTGATGTTATTGAACCATTTGGACAACCACCCGGATATAATACAAATCATGGGTCATAAGGAAGACATATTTAATGGGGGATGTTTTATATTAAATATGTTTCCTTGGTTTATGCCTACCTCACTGTTGGAATAGAGGCAGGACATAGTCTTCTTTACGTGTGTGTATTTAAATACAAAGACGACACCTACTCTGCCAAATTTTCATTATCATTGTTTTAAATTGGTTTTGTGTGTGGTTTGTGGAGGTATAAATATGCATTTTAGTGTGTTGTGTAAAAATTAAAAGTGGAGAAGAAATAAAAATGGTGTTGTTGCTACTCCATTTCTATTGTTGCGATCACCTCCAGTGATCTGCATGTCCGTGAAGTTTGTGATACCACAACATCAACCCTTCATCACATTGTACATGTATGGTCTCGGGAAGACCGACCCTATGGTGACATTCGATTTACACATTCACATTGGTCCTGGTAATACCATTATGGGAAAGAATATTTCATGGAATTATTATTAATCCAACTATCAGGCCTCCCACTCCCTTTTCTCAACTCTTCAATCATGGATGAAGTAGGTGATGCGCATGGTGGTTGTCTCTGCTCAGATTTGAATATGGAAATTCTTCAGGAATTGGGAAAGACAAGGATTTTTTGTGTAGATTAACCTTTTAAAGATGTTCTCTTCTTATCTTCTTATCAAATCCCAATAAGGGTTTAAGTCTTGGGAACAACTGGTTTATATTTCTCCTCCCTTGTATTGCTCGACATGCAGCTTCCAAGGTCACTCTTTTCATTTTTTTCATAGAAAAATGAAAAATCCAAAAAAATCTATAGTGGGTGCGCAAAAAGTCATTTCTCGAGAGTCCTACTCTATGCAGGGATCCACTGATGAGTTTTTTCATCTAGGGATTGGTCGGTGGTGGCGTCTTCGGGTGCAAAAAATGTCAACGCTACTAAAGATTTTTTTATCTTAAGAAATTGTCAGAGGATTTTGAAAAAGTGTACTTATTTTCATGATATAGACAACATGGAAAATTGTTTCTCGGAATACATTTTGGTTTTGGAATAGTTATCATTGGCCCTTCCCGCTGGTTCCTTAGAGGTCTCAGACATTGGTCCAGTAGAGTGGATTTTTCTATCATCAATGGTTCCTCACTTTGGAGTTGGGAGCTCTGGCTTTCCGTGTGATTTCCCAAAAATACCTAGGGAGCTTGATCGTACCACCATTAGTGTGAAAATTACCCATTTTACCCAACTTGAATCTCTAATGATTTTGTTTCTGGTATCTATGGGGTGATCCAAGATGGATTCCAGTGTCTATCTGGGGGGCTCTTAGTTGGAAGATGTTTTGAAGCATATCATCCTATCTCAGAACTCTCCAAGTCATCTGGTGCTGAAGACTCTTCTTAAGAACAATGTTGATCCAGTCAAGCATACTGGTTCTCCTCTTAGAAGGAGGTTATCTCTATTAGATGATTCGAATAGTCATTTGAAAAAAGAAGACAATTTTTCAAAATATTATTTTTTCCACAAATGGTGACTCCAATCCACTCACATTAAATGGCTAACATGGTGTGTAGTAGTATCATATTTTCTCCAGGTTCATTATTTAGTTTTCAAAATTCCAAATAGTTTATCCTTTAACGATTTTGTACAATATCTGGAATGCTTGTGGACTGGGTACTCATGGAAGAGCTTCCTTATTGGCCTCTAAGTCTCAAATATTTGGCGCATCACTAATATCTATTTTAAAACTAATCAATGATTCCAATAAGATAACATTCTTCACCAAAATTATGTGTTTTGGTATTCATTTTCATGGTAACCTTGTAAAAAAGAATATCTGGATTTTCTGGAAGAACTCTTTATAGTTGGATCCCGTGAAAATCTCAAATCAGTGTATTATGGTAAGGATCAGGTTTAGAGGGTCGGTATCACGCGGCTCCTTCATTTAGGACAATACTAATGTCCTTTCTAGAATGTCCTTTTGAGAGTTTCTAGACTCCTCTGATCTAGAGGGTCTTCCGTGGTTCATCAATGGCGACTTCAACTCAATTTTTTAGATTTTTGAGAAGAGAGGTGGATCGAGAAGTTGTATCAATGGAATGGTTGATTTATGGGCCTTCATTGCTGGTAGGGATATCATGTATTTGGGTTTCAAAGGGTGAATGTTTACGTGGTGAAACTATCGATGTGGTGGAAGAAGGATCTATAGTAGATAGGAAATGTGCCTCTCAAATATTCTATGGTTAGAATCCTTTGATGGTTCCTCAGAGACTTATCTTCCTCACATTCTCTCCGATCAAACACAAATTTAGGTCAAATTGATACAAGGGAGATAACGTAGAAAAAAATTAATGTACTTTTCTACCTAACATCAGGTGGATGGGTTCATGAAAATGATGAAACAATCATGGGAATAGGAGTTCTCTGGGAGAGCATGGTTTGGGTCCTCTTGGCATCTTTGTTGACTCAATAAATATATCTTCTCATGGTTTCTTGAAATCACCCTGGTAGATAATTCATTGGAATCATTACTAACTGAAAATTGATGTGACAGATTCCAAAAATCAACATGGTTGGGATGATCATACCTTCTTGAGGATTTGTGACAAGAGTGGTGTTTTGGATGAGAGGTTTTTGGAGGTGGAATGATATTACAAACAACCACTACAGGAAAATTGATTGTTTGCAGTGGTTATTTTTGGGTATGGCAGCAGTTTTAACCGTCGCTATATACATATGCAGTGGTTTTTGAAAACCACCACTAAATTGTGTGTTTGGACACTATTACCAGCGGTTAAATAAATTTTGCGGGGGTTTGTAGGAACCACTGTAGTTTGGGATGTTCGTGGTGGTTATTATGTATTTTTTCAGTGGTTTTCCCGGTGTAGGGGCTCACTATTTTCGCAGTGGTTAAAACTGCCGATACAAAAAGTTATCCACTGGCTGGTAAAACACCCGCTAAAAAAAACAAAACCGCTGCAAACTACATGTGGAAGATGGGTATTTGTAGTTACGGTTACAACTACTGCTAAATTTAATACCGTACGGACGGTTATAATCTCCCTTAATAAAAAAATATGGACATTTAGCGGCGGTTTTAACCACCGCTAAGTATTCCTGTTACATTTTACGATAGCTAAAACCCCTGCTAATAGAAAAATACTGAAATTTAGAAGCAGTTTTAACTGCCACAAATTATTCTGGTTATGGTTAGTAGTGGTTAAAACTGCCACTAAAAACAGAATAAAAAAAATTGCAGTTTCTGCAGCTTCTGTACCAGTGCCCTGAAAAAAAAACCATTCCAATAATACCGAAAGACCAAAAATGTACATATAGGTGGTCAGTAGAGTACCTTTAGACATTCTAGAGAATCTTTTTACTGCATGACATCCCAGAGATAAAAAAGTCATATAATGAAGAAATTGTAACATTTTGGTTTCTATTTTTATATTTTATTAATGATTGAGAGTTGTTTCTTCAATTTCAGGGAAATTTTAAAGAAATCACTATGTTTTTCTAGGGATTGAACATCATACGAGATCATTTTCACCATAAAGAGTGACACTTGTGATAGGCTGCCCACACAATGTAATGCATAAGGTGGAGGTTGCAAAGGAACCTTCACATGTTCCCTACACTAATGATGTGGTAGTGCAACACATGAATGAATACACCTCTCTAGTGTCTTGTTTCGCTGGATAGATGCAAGCTATAATGGCCACCTCACCTGATCAGCTAGAAATAGGTACACCTGATGCTCAGTAAATGGTTGTGAAATAGCAGGACACATATTCTACAGATAGTGATCTAGATGGTGATTTTTCACAGGTTCCTGCCTCAATGATTGCTAGATAAAAGGTATCTAATTATTCTCAATCTCAGCCTGATCACACTATAAACATGTTTACAACCTTGAGTGGTGTATTCTTGTCTGATGGGGCTGAGGATTGAGATCTGGCTCCAACATCCACCTCGACAAATGAATGGATTTCTCCAGCTAAAAAATAAAAGATGGTGGCAGACCTGGTTAATGCCCCCAAAGAGTAGAATAAAGGGGATAAGTAAGGGTTCATGAAACAATGAATATGAAAGGTGGCCCCGAAACATGGTGTAAGTCTCATTGTCAATGACGAAATTTTATTGGAATTTTCAACAGCTAGGGAATTCAAAAAGGTCAAAACATTTTGACAGTTTGTCTTGTCCTACAAACTCATGCTTATTAGCATCGCTGAACCAAAACTTCTTTTCTCCAACTGGAAAACATTTAGATGGGATTCACATGGTTACAAATTTTTCTTTCAAATCTCCCCGGATATTAATATGGATCACATGTGGGTCTATAGGCATGACACGGTTCAAGTCAAATCTTTCAATAAGAAACGTCAAAGTGTTCATGTCTCTTGCAAGGTGGTAGGATTTGACATCTTCTTCTCATTTTCCTATGCCTCCACTAACTATATTCATAGGATAGAGTTATGGTGTGAGCTCAATGTTATATCTGAAGGCATGAATAAAAAATGGGTCGTTCTTGGAGATTTTAATACTATGCTAGGGCCAGATGAGAAAATTAGGGTTAATTTTAACCGCACTGATGCATTTTCTTTCCCCTCTAGTATTGATCATTATGGATTTGTTGAGGTCCTAGTAGTGGTGGAATTTTTTACATGGATTCATCAAAAATTGAATTGTATACCAAAAAGTAAGATATATATGTGATATTTTCATATCGATGATCAAAGTGCATCTCATAGAGTTTCCATATTTTCTCTCCCGAAGCATCATTCTCCCCACAATACTATTGTTGTGGATGTGCATTCTCACTTTAAAAGGTCAAATCCTCTTCCATGTCAATTTAATAATGGATGTCCTGTTATTCCAGGTTATAGGGAACACATTCTTGAGTCCTGGAAAAATGAGTTTGTTTGCATCCCTCTTTATAATCAATCCGTAAAACTGAAACACCCTAAAGGGATACTTAATATCTAGTGAAAAAACTGATCGTCCAAGCTTGATCTAGACATTAGAAGTGATGCTGATCAACTTACATGTTACCAGCTCACGATTAAATTTCAAAATGCCCTTCATTGGGAGGAAATTAAGGCACATAACAAGATGGATAGTCTTTTAATGATCACAGAATGACCTGAAAAAAACCAACTAAATGTCTAGTGGCTGATGGAAGAGGATTGAAACTCAATATTTTTTGACAGATTACATAAGGATAACAGGGAAAGGGATATACTTAATGCAATCTGGATTAATGGCCGGCCCCACTCATCTAATTATGTGATTTCTAAGGTAGTTAATAGAGCACATTATGAAACTATATTACGATGATGAGATTATACACACCGAGATAATGGTTGGTAATATAAATCCCTTCATTGAAAAACCTTAATACCAGTCTCTCATTAGAAATCCACTGAATGATGATGTCATGGAGGCTTTATTCTCTCTCAACATGGAGAGGACCCCTAGACCAGATGGATTCACTAAAAAATTCGTTATGATTTACCGAGATATTGTGTAGGATGATGTTACTTAGGTAGTTAAGGATTTTTATGATCATTCTTTCACGCCACATGGGATGAATTCTTTCTTCATTACCTTGATAACTAAGAACGAAAATGCACATGATATCAAAGAATTCAGTCCTGTTTATCTTGGGAACACAATCCCCATGATCATCAGTAAAATTATTATGAATATAATGGGTCGAATGGTTCAGTGTATCATTACTCCAAATTAATTTAGATTTGTACCTAGAATAAATATTCAGAGTTTCAAGTTCGCATCCTTAATGGGTATAAATTTAATGAAGAAGTAGTCAAAGGATGAGAATTTTTCACTCAAGATTGACCTCTCTAAGTCCATTGATACTTTTGAATGGAGGTTTCTTCTTGAGGTCCTATAAAAATATGGACTCTTAGGTAGATTTACCAAACTTTTTGAAGTGAATTTCATATTTTTATTTGGACAAGACTCCCAAAGGACCCTCTCCTCTGTGAAGGCTCTTTTTGCACATTATGAGGATGTTGCTGGCCAGGGGATTATATGAGATAATCATTCATGGTCTTTGGAGATGGTATTTCTGCTAGAAAAAAGAACAGAATAACACAATGACATGGGGTTCAAAGGGTTTCTCTTCTGTTCACTTATCATGGTGTTCCTCTTTTTTTGGGAAGGGTAAAAATGTAATATTTGGAGAGAATATATTATGGTCTTTTCAACCAGATCACAACGGGTAAGGTTAATGCAATGACCCATGCTGGATGGGTTTGCCTTATCAATTCATTCATCACTTCCATGTTTGTCTATTCAATTTCACTTTATCGATGGCCATGGGGTCCTATGAAGTAGTTGAAAAATATGATTAGAAAATTTTTATTGACTGGATCAGTTCAAGAAAATAAATTCAGTATAGTTTCATGGAAGGACTGCAAGAGACAAGTGGATTTTGGGGGCCTTGGGATTAAAGATTTTTGTGTCTTTAATGATTGTTTTATTCAAAAATTTACATAGGGTTTTCTCTCGAAGGATGAACATGGTGACTTTCTTATTAGAAGATTCAATGGGACATTGATTAATGGATATTGATATTATCATTCCTCATCTATATGGCCATCTGTCAAATATTCTTTTAAGAGATTAATGTGTGACTCCAAATGGCTTGTGAGATGGGAATCAAATCTTAATTGTTGGAACACTGAATTTTTGGATTACCCGATGCCAGATGGAATGTGTCACCAACCTACTATTAGACACATGTCCATCAATGAATTATTAAAACAGCTCTCAGCCTTTGGTAGTTTTCTCCGATCCCAGGCACAACGTGTAAAACATCAATACACATTCATGGATTGTGATACTCTTGTTTGGAAACCAAATTGTGTAGGCCACTTCAAAACCAAGGATATCTAGAGAATGGAATGTGGGGAACCCCATTAGACACTGCTCTGGTTGCATTTCTTCCACACTCATTTTATTTCTCCATCTCAGAATGTTCTCATATAGAAAATATGAAAAGACCGACTGGCCACTTGGGTTCAACTCAAACGAGCTTGTCTTTATCTTGCTTATGCTTGTTGTTTATGTATTAATTCTATGGAGGATATACAAAATGTTTTCCTCTCATGAATAATTATTAAAGAGCTATGGGATTACATTGGTTCACTGTTTGGACATTTTCTTGACAAAGGTATGTTGCTATATTTTTTTCTGAGTTCATTGTACGATGAAAATTATAGTATGTAGGTTCATTACCTGTTTTTATCAGCTATCATGGCTAATTTTTCATCTATATGGAGATCCCAAAAAATTCTTTTATTTGATACAAAGCACACCATTGTACTATAGGGAATTCTCACTATTCATAGAGAGGTTTATGTTGTTTCTATTGTTCAAAAAGGTAGCATGCATAATAAATTACAGGACTTGAACATTCTTCACCTCTTGGGTGTATTGGGACAGCCAAGAACACAAAAAATGGTCAAATCTATCTTTTGGACACCACCAATCATCCCATGGATTAATGTTAATGTTGATGGGGTATCCTCTGGCACACTAGGACCTTCTGGTTGTGTTGGTGTCTTTCAAACATAATGTGGCTTTGTGAAGTGGAGTTTCTACCATTATATTGGGGTTGGGGTAGCTTATGAAGCTGAACTATGGGAAATTAGACATGTTCTTGGATATGCAGTCCTTTATTAATGGACCTTTTTATGGAAGGAATCTTAATCTGAAACTATGGTGCAGGCTCTATGAACAAGAAATCAAAATTTTACTTGGTGCCTATAACCTCATTGGATTTAATTCAATGATAAATTATCCCGACATAATCTGGTGGTATCCCAAGCATATAGGGAGGCTAATCATGTGGCTGATGTTCTATCGAAGAGATCCATTATGGACATGACTACGATGTGGTCTTTCACTACAATGTTTTATTGTTCTCAAATGTTGGAGACTATCATGGGTGGAAAAATTCATTCACGTATTTGTAATAACACCTTGTAACGCTTCACTCTTATCTCTTATTTTTATATATCATCTCCTTATGACCGGTTTCTACCAGTTCCATGATTTTTTGGTAAGTATATCAATAAGAGTAATTCTAGACCCTTTTTAATATATTTTAACCTCGATCTTGGGAGAAAAAAACATAGTAGTTTTAGGTGAGTTTCCCTCTTCTCATATCCTAATTTTTTTTCTATTTTCATTATGGTAAATTTATAGGAAAGATAATTCATGGTTATATTAATTATTTGGTAAGGGAATGATGTATGTTGTTGTGTCCTATCTATGAAATGGGCTTCATGATTCCTCGCACAATAAATTCGACATCAATTTCCTTCATTGAGTATTCAGAGAGTTTTGGTAAGGAACATTGGTTAGAATGCCTCTTATTATTTCTAATTTTTTTAATAATCTCCATATAATCTATGAATTTCTTTTTATATATCAACATTATAGTATAGAAATTCCCATAACCAGTCTATAATGCTTTGAAGTGGATGCTCACCCCGGGATGACAAACCTAATAAATTTAGGAAATATGATTCATAAAAAAATAATCATCACAATAAATAATATATATATATTGTGAATACCACAGTCAAGAAATCAATACATAAAAGGAAACATCAAAAATCATTAAAATATATAAAAGAAAATCTGAAAAATCAAAAACATGTTAGGTCATGAAAATGTTTGGTGGAAACTATGTGCCACACATGATACATATACAAACTGATGATGAACACATATCATCACCCTCTCCACCTCCAACATATCAACAATACAACTTATCACTGTATGAAGATGAACACATATCGTTACCCTCTCCACCTCCATCTCCACTTCCTGCTACCACCTGTAAGAACATTATATTGAAAATTAAATTGTGTTGAGTATTTATATTTAATATTAAATCCAATAAATGTTTTCATACTAAATGATTTTGATTTTGTTTGATTTACCTACTCACCACTAGTTGATACATTAACACAGAGGGCATACCTTCTCATCAGCTGACGTATAACAGTTAACACTTTCTACAAAGAGGATATCTAATCCCCCAACTCATGAACTATTTTTCATAGAGAAACAATATCTATATAAGAATCTCCGGTTATGGATTGGATACAACTAGGAGTCGATGTTGCTGCAATCCCTAGCGTCCTGGCAAAAACCTCTGATGGTATAGGTCCCAATCCCATCATACACACTCTACCAGGATGCTCATTCCCAAAGACATTAGAAAACATGTCATCATTGGAGACTGAGTAGGACTGCCAAATATTAGCATCCAATAGATCTTTAATTTTATCCTATAAATCAAATATAAATATATATTAACATTGTAAAAACTAATGATAAGTTATTATAACAATAAAAAATTAGTTCATACCCCAACATCATTGGTAGTCTCATTAAAAAAACATCAATCAGATTTTTTTGTGAACATTCATCCACACTTCAGTTAGGGATACTTCGTGCCCTAAACTCGGTGACTACAGTAAACAAAGATAAATAAAAAATTTAATATATTAAATAGATAATATTGTCTTATAAATATTTAATATAATTAAAAGAATACCAGATACGATCAGCTTCTAGAAAATCTTTTTTACCCTATAGTGTGGGGGATGAATTGCTTAGCCTGGCTTGATGCAATCCTTCATGAGAGATCCTAAAATAAATAAAATGAAATTTAATATTAATGTATTAAATTTAATCTCCTCTTTATATACATGTATAAATGTAAAATTAGTTTAATATAATAATATATATCTAAATACCATATGCTTCTCATATGATGTCTGTCAACAAAAACATTCCCCAGTACTTTGGGTACCCCATTGGATAGCTTCTCATAAATTTGTTGGACGGTCAAAAATGTATCATTAACATCACCCAAAAATCTCCATTTTAATTCATCACATTTCTTAACAGGATTTTTCAACTTCCACTTTCGTGCTATCACATAAGCAACTGTAAAGTGGATAAACATCTGTATACCGAAATTCATTTTGAACATATTAAAAAAATGACATTCAATTACACCATAATGTATTAAAATTAACTTTATTTGGGAATTAAAAACTTCATTCTTCCAACTTGGAGGCATATGTATCCAATAATCATATGATATAAGATGGTAAATGGGCTCTGCTACCAGCTGGCCCAGAATCTGACCATGTAATCCTGTGGAATTATCAGTAGGGACACCAAATGAATCAAATGGGACAACTATAATATCTCCATTTATTTTCCACAAATATGAAATTTTTATATTTTTCTCCATAGTTTCATTTTTTAATCATCAATAAACAAATAATTAGTATAATAAAGTGAAATAAATTTATATTTATTAAAATTTGTGCCTATAACAGTGACCATGCAGTATGTCCGTGATGAACAAGAAGTGGCGCGCCCCCACCTGAATGATGAGGCTGCTGAAGGGGGATTTAATGACTCGTCTTCTAAATGGATGATCATAGAGGGTGTGAGAGATGGTGCAGGGGGATATGGTGAAGGGGGTATGAAACTGGTGGATCAGATGTCGTAGGGAGGGAGACAAATAGATCGTCATTTGTAGCAGTATTGGATGAAACAATGTATTGCTTCCTCCTTGACATTCCTATCATTTAATAAAATAAAATTATGTTGAGAACATATATTTCAAAAAAATTATGCAGAAAAAAAATTAAAATTGATAATTGATTCTCATTACTAACAAACAAAATATACATAACAATGATATCGAATGACTAGACAAATGAAATAAGTGATTGCTAAATGAATGAATAACTCTACATACAATCATTTTCCCCCTATATCATGTATTTTTATTTCTCCATTACTTCATCTACTTCATTCATCATTTATAGAATAATATTTTCAATATCATGTTGGACATATAAACCTGTTCTTTATTGTTGATGACATTCAATTTTAGAGGTCAAATAATCCACTTCATCACCAATATCATACAAATATCTTTGTATTAGTTGAGAAACTACACTACAACCTTCATCCACAACATCATTCACATAATATACAATTTTTCTTGTGATTATAATATATATGGATCATGTAGTTCATGATCACCTTCATCCATCAAGTGAGAGATGATCACAGAAGAAAATTTCAAGGAATCTCTTTTAACACCTATGATAAAATCAACACAATTGTATTTGAATAAATCAACTGAAAAATGTCTCTGGTATTTTAATTCAATAATATTAGTCATCTTTTAAAAGAATTCCACTTCTTCAAAAGTAAATATACCATTATTCTGTGTTTTCAATCCCACTTTTTGATGGACTGCATGAATTCTAAAGACATTCACATTGTTAGCGTAAAACTTTCTAACTTCTTTTATAGGACCTCGAGAAAGAAACATTAAATCTTGTGACACCTCTACTCGAGTATCAGTATTCATGATTTAAAAAAATAAATATACTTTATTAGATTTACTAAATATTTGTGTCAAAATAGAATTCATATTTATTCAGTATTTATGAACTTACATGTCGTACAAATCATTCTACAAGCTCTTTATTGACAACATTAATTATATATTTCTCATTTTTTGTTCAGCCTCTCATTTGTCTATTTGTTTTTCTCCTCAAATCTTTAGTAAATGGATTTTCAGTTTCACTATTCAGAAGAACATATCAATGGGCTTTTAATAATTCCAATTCTTTTAGGGTCACATTTGAGGTACTCCCAATTGATCGTCCAATATTAGGAAATATTTTTGATTTATAATGTATTTGAGTTTGAGTCTATGTGTCGTCAACATTTCCAAATCGATTAAATATTTTCTCAACATCATCCAAGTATCTAGAACAAAAGGAATGACACTCCTCATCGAAATATCCTTCAGCAATAGAGCCTTCTGGTTGAGCATTATTTCTCACATATTATTTCAAATTCCCAAGATGACTGTGAAATAAATTAAAAATAATTATAAATTTAATTAAGTGAAAAAATTGTGTATATAACTAAAAAAATATATAAAGAATGTACCTCTCAATTGGATAAAACCATCGATAATGAACGCGGCCTCCTAATTTAGCTTCCTCAATCAAATTCAGAGTCAAATGCATCATTATAATAAAAAACGATGGAGGAATGATCATCTCCATTGTTCAAAGGGTAAAAAAAACCTCTCCTGTAGGTTGTCAAGCTGAAATGGATGTAGATATTTCTCACATAGTTGTCTAAAAAATGTGTAGAATTGGAGTACAACAATAGTAATGTTTTCAGGTAATAATATACGTAATGGCAATAGTTGTAACTGTTGTGACAAAATATGTGAATCATGACTTTTCATTCCATGTAACATACAATTATTCAAGTCAACACACCTCGAGATGTTACATGAATACTCATAAGGTACCTTAACAATCATTAAAATTTAATGGAATGTATCTTTACACCTCATTTTCATTTTCATAACTTTCTGAAGGATACTTTTCATTCTCATCTCACCAGAGATCACGTTTAATGTTCATTACATGTACATCGTTCCAAGAAATCAGATGATCCTTCAACATTCCATGCCCCTTAAGAAATTTGAAAAATCAAATTGTCACATAAATTCATCTCAATATTCATCACATCAGGATTATGCCACAGCAAATTAAATTCCCAATCCGGATGTTTGAAGAATATACTTTTTTCTTCCATTTTTGCGTTCCATTTTTACTGGATATTGCACTTCAAACCCATTTCCCACTATCATTCAAATTATGAGCCTTCCAAAATTCTATTTCATCATTTCCACGGTGTGTCAATATTTCAGAACCAGTTAACAAATTTAGAGGTGGTCTATGACCAATGAAACCGTTAAATTTTGATATGTTCAGCATAAATCTATGAGATGCATTGAGAAATCATCGATGGAACATGACGCACCATTTTCTACTGTAAGGTATCCGTTTGGTCTCAAAATCAAGGTTACAAATAGGAAAAGACAGCCCCATATAAGTGTTCAATCCAGATAAATTCCCAAGCCTCAATATGTCACTAAATTTCCACATTAAAGTAGCATGCATTATAAACATTGTCTTAGAAGTAGCATCCAATGTGTCAACACCATTTCTCCACAACTCCTATAATTATTCAATTAAAGGCTGCAAGTATACATCAATATCATTTCCAAGAATTTTATCCCGGAATAATCATAGAAATGATAAAATATGTTTGTTGTATACACATCCAGGGAGGAATATTCTAGGGGATCAAAACAAATGGACAAATTCTATAAAATGAAATTAAAGTCTCCAATGGGTTGAATACATTGGTATCCAATACCAATAAAACATTCCTATGATAAACTGGGAAAACGGGATATAATAAATCATATTTATTCCACGATGGTGAATCTCATTGATGTCTCATTAACACATCATTGTTATTATCAATAGAAGGCCAGTTCATGTGTTCGGTGGTTTTCAATGACAGGAATAATCTTTTCAATCATGGATTTAAAAGAATGTAATGAAAAACCTTTTCAAGTGTGTTCCATTTCAACTACTTTATGATATTATGTTGATTTAGACTTCAAACATAAACCATTGACATCCATTAGATGGAGAACATTTTTTTCAATCCTATTTACTTGAATCATCTCACCAATAAAGTATACAATCATTAGGACATGCATGTATTTTTGTATAATTATGACCAATCTTGTTAACAACTTTTTTCTTATCCAAAAATTACTAGGGGATGTTTTCTTCAGAAAATGCATCATGCAACAATTCCAATATCATTGACATTAACTTATTTGTAATTACATGCAGACATTTTATATGGTACAAATTTAGAATAAAAGAATGTTTTGAATATTTCAAAAATCCACTATACCACTCTTGATTTCAATCATCAACTATATCCTGAAACATATTTTCCATTAGAGTTTTCTCTTAAATTAGTCTCCACAGAATCAAGAGGACGATCCACTGATATGTTACAATATTGATATGGCTATCCTACAGTCTCAAAAATATTAATTTCCTCATTTCAATTTGTATCACCCTCATCTGGTTGTTCGGATATGTTTTGATGTTTTTGTGGTATCTTGTAGGGATAAATGCAGCATTTATATGGTTTTTAATTTCATTTTCCATTTTCGACAAAGTTGGGAGGTCATTCTATGGATTTACATCGGTTCTACATGTTTTAGTAACATTCAATTATCTGTACCAAAGCCAACATAAATATTGACCAGGGAATTGTTTCAAAATTAAATGTTCATAATCTTCATCTCTCTTAAACAATATTCTAAATTTATATGTAGGACATGGACATCTTTTTATCCCTTCAACATATTGATTAGAAGTTTCAAAATCTAAAAACTCATTCAGACCCTTAATATACAAAGGTGTGTTCCTCGGTAATGTGATCTATCTTTTATCCATGTATATCACAATCTGCCTACACAGTATTAAAAAAAAATTAAAACACATAACTATTACTAAATAGGGAAAGATTTTCATATATAATACTTGAAAAAATATAGAAATGGTGGAAATATAAAAAATTTGGATTAATCCTACAAATAGGTTAAATCCCAATGACTATGACATGGAAGATTTTAAATTTAACATTGGTGAATAAATTTTTTCTATTGGTGTCAACTAAAGTAGTACCACCACAAAGGATTATAATTAAATTAGGAGAATCGGGTGAGTGAACAATGTCCAAACACATTACTCAACTAAATGAAGTTGGAGGTTCTCCTCTCCCATTAAATTAAATAATTCTAACCATTGATTGAAGTGAAACAATTTTTAGGGAGATATACGATCCATGGGGTGGATGTGCTATTAAAGTACATATTATTCAGCTAAAGGATGATATGATTAAATCCAAAAAATGCATGAAATAAGTGATTTAATAATTTTTTTCAAGTCTCATTTGATATAAAATATGTTCAAAACATGTCATGGTTGATCCTGACTCATCAAGTGGTGTTATGAAGCAACATTTTTCGTCTTCAAAATATGATCTAGAAGTTTCATAATGAGGTAATGTCACTTTTGGAATCTATAATTACATAAATAATGGGATTATTCAAGAATAAAAAGAGGTTTCGAAACCTTACCTAAGAGAATCAATTATTGTATTTGTTATTTTTTCATGGGCACTAATTTTTTTAGAAAAAGGGATCATATAAGATGCATGATTGTAAATGATGTAGATGGCAGAAATTGGTATAGAGGTACAAGTATTTGATGGAGATCATGACATATCCCTTTGCAACTTGAGTTGCACTGGTTCATTTTTAGAGGTATTTCTTTGCTTATATTCATAAATTTGGGAATTCATATTTGATAATAATCATATAATGTATCGTGTGGTTAAAAATTATAGTTGAATGAATTGTTATTTTTTTAACATAGATATTCTTTAAAAGTTTTTTATAGTTTATCTTAAAACAGTTTGGGATGGACATTCAAATGGTATTATATATGATGCAATATAAATGGATGTTAATGATCAATTTTTAAATGTTTTTTAGAAGATATCCAAAATTATTTTCGATATGGTTTCATATATTATTATACATGATAAAATATAAGGGGAAAATGAACTATGTATATGTGGCTTCTGGTAAAGTAGTAGATTGAAGGAGATATTCCTTAAATCCATACAAATTTGGTGAATTCATGGATATATCATATTGTTTGGTATAATAAAAACAAGGAATATTATATTCCTCATTAAGGGTTAGTCATAAAGCATGTTTATGATTATATAATTCTACCACCACATAAGATATCATTAAATAAAGGGAGAATTAATTTAGTTTTTATATGATAATGATTGGTACACATTCGATCAATGGGTTTCAAACCGAAGTAACCATATGTTATTTACTCATGTATTATGTAACACATGAGTAAATGTGTAGGGCTTGAGGGACATATCTAATAAATTATATAAAGGCAGAGGGTCAAAATAATTGTGTGTATGAATCATGTGTAAGATCATGGATTAATATCTCATATGCTTCGGTGATTTGTTTCATCATTTATCTTAAAACACAATAGATAGTATCATATCATGGATGGATGGAGAGTACCACCCGAATGTTTGGTGACGTTGTTCAACCCATGGATACACTATGTAGAGGGGAATCTTATGGATAATCTTGAGTGATATTTATCACACATACTGAATAAAGATATTGGTTGATACTCCTTAGTGTAAGGTATATAAAAGTTTCTTTCTTTTTATTTATTTTTGGTATTTGGTTTTCATTCATGGTGATAATGGTTTTTTTGTTTCTTATTTACTATAACTACTTATTTTAAGTGTTAAACTGCCCTATATATCTTTCATCTCCCCTATAATCATAGCAATATAAAATAATCCACCAAGAAAATTGGAATGATATAAAATAAAACCCAATCCATAATTCATGTAATTTACATGCATAACAAAAGTATGAAAAATAAATATCAAATGTAAAATCCAATGAAAATGAATCTAAAAGAAACTACAAAACTCGGACTCTAAATGTGTACCTCAACCACCAAATCTCCCTCATAAACCTTTAAAACATATTTATATATGTGGGAGTGATTATATAAGTATAATCTATAGGTTAATCCTGAAAAACGCTAATGAAAATGTGAAATGAGAATAGTAATGCCTAATTGAATAAATATATGAACTAACTCTCACCTCCATTAATTTATCTACCTCCCTCCTGCAAAAATGTCCACTCATCCAATATCACATTCAGACATACATGCACAAAAATAAATATTTTTCCTAATAGTGAATGAAAAAAGAAGATTATAACACAATAAATTAATAAAAAACTCATAAACCAGACCATAACATAATCCGGACATAAAATGAAAAACAATATATCATAGACAAGATAAATCAGAAATAATATCTTGGTTGAAAATGAAAATACACAAAAATCCAATGACTAAAAAAATGAAAAACCATATCAACAAATATGAAAACCACTAATGGTATGGGAGGGGAGACGACCTAGAATAGGAAATCTATAGGGTTAGAGAGAGAAGGCGGCGTCGCTGGTGTCGAGGGGACGAGCGATGAGGTCACTGGTGGCAGGGGATGGGATCAGACATAAGGTTGGGGCACGATGGGGTTGGGGGGAGAAGCCGTGTGTGGGGGGGGGGGTGGGAGAAAGGGGTCAGGTCGGATGCAGTTGGGGGGGAGTGTTGTGATTGTAAAAAATAATAAATGGGTTTAGTGGCGGTTTTTAATAAACCACTGCCAAACCCTTTTAAGGAAAGGATTCATGAAAGTTTTGTAAACAATTGCTAAAAGACCACCACAAAACGTGATTTATGTTGTAGTGAATGTTCAAGAGTCATATAGATTAAGGAGGGAGATCGTTTCTCTTTGTTTTTTCATACATGTTTTAAAGAATGTTTGTTGATGAAAAAAAGCATTAATCATCAGGATGGTTATGATTCTGCAGATATTGAATTCTCCCGCTAAATGGCCTTTGATCACTTTAAGATTCTCCCTACTGACAACCTTCCAGGTTCTTCTTCTATGTTGGAGGGGCATGCATCCTTCAAGGATAAAATTCTTCTCACTACTGGGGAATATGAGAATGATCTCCTCAGGAATATTCTAGATGGGGTAGAGGTCTATGATATTTTTCATAACATGTCCCTAGTCAACGTTGCTAGTCCGGATTTCTTTTCGAATACTGTCTATGTGGAGGATTGGGATTTTTTAGGGGATCAGGTTACTGAGACTATATAATAATTATGTTGTGGAGGACCATTAAATACGTGTACATGATCCTCTTGAGTGGTTTTGATACCCAAAATTAAGGATCCATCGGCAGTGGAAAAATCATCGTCCCATATCACTGTGTAATGTTTCATACAAGATAGTGGCATACTTAATTACTAAAAGGTTGGACAAGGTCATTCTGAACATCATCTATGAGGAGCAACAAGGATTTTTCAATGGAATGAGAATTCAGGGAGTGATTAGGATAACCAAAAAACTTTTTGAATATTAAAATAGAATAGTGATTAGAACCAATGTTATCATTCAAGTGGACATGGATAAATCTTCTGATATGTTAGAGTGGAAATTCATTATTTGGATCTGGAGGAAACATGGTTTCCATTATTGAATTTGTGGCCTTTGTTTTTGATGTTATTCTTCTTCATGGTAAACTGTTTCAATTATGGGAAAGTGTTTAGGTTTATTCAAAATTGTGTCTGCTATGCAAAAAGTGGACCCCTTGTCTCCAAATATTTTCATCATGTCTTTGGATGCATTGTCTCATTATTTTTTCAAAGGATTCGCTGATAAGAATATCCTTCCATTTCAGTCACACACATGAGATGGTACCACCTCTCACCTAGTTTTTTCATATGATATTCATATATTCTTGAATAGAAGTAGGTATTCTCTTCAAAATATTATGGAGGTTATGATGATTTATGGTTGTCATAGTGGTCAACGTATCAATTTTAGAAAGGTAAATTTTTTATATATAATATGTTTTCTCTAAAGAGGGTTTGTACAATCCAAGAGACATTTGGAATTAAGTGGAAGTATTTTTCAATGATGTATCTTGATTCCCCTATTTATTATGGCCTATTTAATAAACTATTCTTTCAAAATCCTGTCAACAGGATACCTGACATGATTCTTAGCTACAAAAATAAGTTTTTATACTTTGGTGGTATTGTATCCTTTATTAATAGTGTCCCACTCTACATTCCTATTCATTTTTGTTCCGTAATCACTCCCCCAAAGGGATTATTTGTATGATGGAAAAAATTCTGAATATATTCCTTTTGGATTCCAATGAAATGGGTTGTTGTCACTGGGATTAATGGGTTCTCCTGGTTAAGCCGGTCAACGAGGGTTCAATGGGCCTCAGAGACGTCTCATCTTCCATTAAGGAAATGAAGGTCCATCTAATTTGTGATGTCATTAAGGGTAAATTTCATTGGGACATGATGGTTATGTATAAATATGGTCAATGATGGGAGGACTAGGATAGATGGAGACTCACAGGACTTGTGAAAACATTTTTTTTCTCGTCTGATTATTCTGAATGGAGGCTCTCGGTGTGTTGTTCGGAGAGGGGATATACAATTTTGGAATGACAACTCGCTGGGTTAATATTTTTTCTTTTATGGATGCCAATGTCTGGGATATTTTTCTCAAAGAGGATAGCCACATTCCCTGACTTTTGGAGTGCATCCTAAATCAGGAGTAGTTGGCCAAATTTAATGAAATTATCTTCTCAGATGAGGATGACCAATGCTTCTTTTCTAGTTAATCCACTGGGTTCTTCTGTGGTCATGCTTATCAGGATATGTTTCGAATGAGTGGTGTTTTGGAAGAGTGGAACTCACACTTATAGTGCATAGAGGATCTTGTAAAGATAAATTTTCTAGTTTAGAGAGTAAGAAAATAAGCTATTCATACAGAGGATAACATGTTTAGAAAATGTGTTTATCTGAATTCTAAATGATTCTCCGGCTCGTTTCACAAAAATGAATCAGTTCATCATTTCTTTTCCTCAAGAAACTGGGCAGGCATTCTATTGTATGCTTTGGGATAGTGGGGATGTTATGATCCTTCAGGTGCCTCCATGAAATATTTCATCATCTGTAGGTTTTCAAATGTGGGTACTCATGAATCTGAGTCCAAGGTGCGTGCCATCATTTTTATCGTTGTTGTTTAGACACTTTGGGTGTATCAGAACAAGGAAAGGTTAGAGATGAGTCCTCTATTTTATTTATAATAGAGCATACTGATGTTTTTGTTGCATCCGTTCGGCTCTCTAAAAAAAGGTGGCCTAAAATCTGTTTCCATTTGTTGTCTTCCTAAGAAACCAGCGAATCCGCCCAGATCGTAGGGAAGTTGTATTTCATGGAAGTCCCCATTGCAGTGCTTTAAAATCAATGTGGATGGTTCCTTTATAAATGACCATATGTGTTGGGGTGGACTCTTTCGTATGGACAATGGATCAGTTCTTGTGGATTTTATCACCTGTTATGGTCCAGAGAGTTTATTGGGCATGAAAGTGAGATATTTTCTTTCTGGTGATGAGAATTTCTAGAATGCTTCCATGATGGTGGAAGAGATTGATTTAGACTCGGAAAATATCTTCTAATCTCAATAAGGTTTAGCGGTTCCATGATGGAATTTGACTTATCTGGTCTGGAGGTAACTTTTGATGATCATCTAGGGTTGTGTGGTTCGACACGTCAAATGGGAGGCCAACATTACGACATATTCCCTTTCTCGAGGGTTCATTTCATATGGCCAGATGATAATTTACTTGAGTTTGGGATAACTGATTATAGATCATAATAATTTTGTACAAGGGGATTCCCTTGGAAACTCCTATTTTAGACCACCCTAGATTTCGTTGGGTTTTTTTGTGGTTTATCCCTTTATGTTTTTAGATAATAATAATAATAAACCAATTTTTAGTCAGGTAAACTCATAAATAGAAAAAGTAATTATTCAAGGGATAAAAGGTTTCAGACCCATCAAAAATACGTTTATCAATTAGTGTATGTGGTATTATTGACCGTATATAACCATTAAAAACTATTTTCTAGTTTTTAGCTACAGGATATGTTTGCCTTTTTATCCCATTATATTAATTTTAAATATTTATAAAAATGTCATTCTCATGACTTATAAAAGGTCCCATTCACCAAATCATCATGGAACACCAAAAAACTAGGTTTACTCAGGAAAATTCTCCCATTTTCCTTTCCATTGAGTGATATCTCACTATATTGTTTTACTTTTTATAAGAGATTGTCCTATTCAATCCATTTTTAAAGGATAATCCAAAAAAATCACAAAGTACTCAATGTGAGTAATAATTTTTTAAACAACCTATTTATTTTTTTCTAATTAAATTATAGTTTCAAATAACAATTTAAAGAAATAATTATTTTTTACATAATTAATATTAATTTTATATGAGAATATTCAATAATCGCCATTTTTATTGTTTTTCATTAATAGAAGTGAAAATGGAATTTGTGAGTGTGTATGCATACTAAAACCTCTAAAAATGACATGTTTCATTTTCCTTAACCACCATACAAGAATATTTGTAATAGTGAATTTAATAAATAAGTATGTTACTAATAAAATATTTAATATGCTTAAATTATAAAAAATATATTTCATTTCTCCCATTCAGTGGAAAATAAAAATTTCAACCATGCATATGTGTGGACTACAACATCCATGTGACAACTAATTTTAGTTTTAATTTACATGACCATGATTTATGGAAATTAAAAAGAAATGATTTGGGGATTAGTTATATATTTTGGTTGTCCTTATGGTTATGGTATGTCAAATTGGAGAACATGTTAATTAGAAGATTCAAAAGGGATTTTAGTTAATTCAATCATTTAAATCACTCATACTAAGAGAGATGTCATTATTTCTACTTATTTAATATTTTCATATCCATTATATATTCTTTTATAATATATTTAATTCCAATATATAAACCTAATAAAAAACAAATGGTCTCATTTTTCTATTGGTGTAATGATTTTGTTCAATACATCACATTGAATTAATCAATAACCATGTTATATTTATGTTCGGGTCTGACTGACCACCTACTAGAACAATTATTCAAAATTATATCATATATTTTTATGAAAATACCATTACATGTATAATATGAAATTTATATTCATATATTTATTTTCAGATATGGAACATGTAAAATAATATTTAAGTAACTAATAAATAAAACATAATTCTTAGGATGAAATTCACTGAGAAATATTCATCTTCTATATAATCATCTTTGATAATGAATAATGTACATGCGGAAGGAAATTTAAACATCTTAAATAATTATAAGTCATATATTAATGAAAATTAAATTTCCTTTGAATGATGATATTTTTATGAATATTTGATCCTGACTCCTCTCCCATAAAACATTTATTAATGGTAAAACTATATACTCTCAATGTGGGTAAATAAGAAAAAACTAACTAATATAAAAGTATAAAATGATTATAAACAAAAATTATAAACTATATATGGTATGAATATTGTTATAAACAAGTATATTAATATTTTTTTTGTATTTTTAATGATTATTATATATCATTCAACAATAAAAGACTAATTTTAGGTGTTAATTGTTTGAAGTTTTATTTCTTTAGTGTTATGTCATAATGTTTCCCCTCATCCCTTTAATATGGTGTGATTATTTACTATGGAATTTCATTAACAATATTCATGGAATGTTAAGATACATATCAGGTACATTCATAAAATGTAAATGGATTCAAAATATACACAACATGAATGTTGAATTTTTTAAAAATTACACAAACTAGAAGGGTTTAATTTGAAATAAAACATTCAAATACAGATTATTTTTGAAATATAAATAATCTATAGAACCTTTATTGTTCATAATAACTCACGTAATTTACATTTTATTGTCATGATTTATTATAATTTCCCTCGTTATATCATGTCTACCTGATTCATATTTTACCTAAAGTGTTTCTTATAAGTGAATCTGACCCAATATCTTATTTTTGGTTGAGGACCACCTTTATAGAAGTCCTAATACATCAAAATGTTTTTGAAATTTGTTTATATAAATCCTAATAATGGATTGTTTAAATTTTCTACTACATTATATTTTTAAAAAAGTTTTTAGTAATCCTTTAATTCTTTCAATATAGGTCAACTTCATCAAATTGTAAAAAGTTATTAATTATTAACATTTACTATGTGAATAAATCTATCTACCATCATTTTCAGTATCAATGAGACACACCTTCAATACAATAATGGATTTATAAAATAAATTATTATTCATATTTATTTATAAAGTATTTCTATATAAATTTTTTTCAAAATATCATGAATTTTTGTTATTTCAAATGATAGTTTTTCCTAATGTTCTTAAAATTGATTTCAATCTAAATCCACTTCCTTTGATAGAAATAATTATTGATCAAGGATATTATTATAATGAAACTATCCACAATATTTCTCTATATGACCACAATAATGTGATTACATTTTGGAGGAATGATCCATCAATGACTTTTTCATTCAAAATCACCCACAACGTATGATCCCAAATTTTCATGCAATTCATTAGTATTTGGAATGCCCAATTTTTCATCCATTTGATTTTATAGTGTCCAAAAAAGTCCATACATCGATAAATTTAATGATATATGGACATAAATGATTACCAATTATCTATATGGTGTAGATATCATATGTTTTATCATTATGATTGAATTTTATTTTCCTAGAATGTTATATAATGTCATCAGATTCATATTTATTTTTCATTGGATTATCATGTTATTATTATTTATGTAATTATTAAAGATTTTAGAATTGTATTCTCTTTGAGGTTTATATTATTTACATAAGATCATTACGTTGTGAAAAATGAATCCTATATCCATTAAATTTTTTTATGCTATAAATGTGCAAGATTTTCATTTAGAATGATTTAAGAAAAACATTTTAATTTCATGGGGTTTTATATTCTAATTTATTATTGATTTCATGTGGAAATCAGATGTATAGATGTTTCTCTATGTGGTCCTTTATTACACTCGTATTCATTGGTTATATGTGTATATCTTATGGGATATTTATTCGATATAAAATTTTATTTTCTCATAATCATGGTTACTAATGGTGTGCATATTGAATGTAATGTTACATATATAAATTTTTGTGAAAAATATGAATTTTATTCATAATTTTACACTTATTATCATGACATTGTAAAGCTATCGTGGGAGATGTTGGATGAATCTTATTTCTGATCAAATTGGTTTCATTTATTATGTTATACCAATTAATATTCCATGATTTATGATCTATTATTTATTATGCAGTAATTTTATTTTGTATATTTGTTGTACCTATATTATAACCAGATTTTCACATATTATATTTGATTGTTATGTATTAAGATAACATATATTGAGCATTTGATATCACCATTTCATACTACTTAATTTCTTTTGGATATGGAAATTATTGTAACATATATGAAGTATAAGATGGATTCTAGTTTAGATCAATTATGGAGAAATTTTTACAAGGGTCATAAAGTATGTTTCACATGTAGTTAATCCTCATACAGGGGTCATAAAGTATGTTTGAAATATATGTTTTCAATTTAAGATTATGTGACTTTATGTTTATTTGATTAATTTTATTTATCCATTATGAATCCTCAAAAACTATTAATATATTTTATGGTTTAAAAATCATTTGTTAAATATTATGACTCAATTACACATAATAAAGTGTATTATTTTATGATGTTCAGACCATGGAATTATAAAAATAATTACAAAAACTCCCATTTTAGAGAAATAATGGGAAATAATTTTGGCGGGTTATTAGTTTTGGGAATTTAGCTACATAGATTCAAAAACATATGTGTGAAAAATCATAAATAATGCCCCACTCATTTACTATATAAAAAAATGAAATATCCCTTTTATTTTCACTAAAAATCCATAGATGAAGTTCTTACTCTTATATCCTCTCTCTAGTGTTATCCCATGGGGCCCCCAATATCTCAAGAAGCTTCTCCCAAGCATTGGATCCACACACTCGTGTAAGGTATCCTCATTGTTTCTTCATTTTTCTTGTTTATTATTATCTTTTGAATTATATTTAAAATTAATAATGTTTGGATATATATTTCCATGTAACTATTTATTTCCAATTAATTTCATAATTTTGATATACCCCTTTTACTCTAATAAAAACATGTTTTGATTTTTTATGTTTCGCTATTATGCTGCCTATATTTCACCCCAATTATCCAGGCCGAAACAATTTTTTTGTGAATATCATACCAATTTCCAATCAATTGTCTTCACATTTATAAACATAAACTTCATTATCTTGGTACATACTGGTATTAATTCCAAAATATTTGATCATGGAATAAAATATGATTATTAATGAATATTTGGTGTATTGTATATGTGTCACCCTTATGCATGTGAATGAAATGAAAGTGAAGAGTGCATCCAGAATTATATAGTCCTCAAACTCATTGGTAGTTGTTTAGTTTCATGATATGTCATTCTGGGAAATGGATTGAAGCTGATAACAATATTTGAAATTTTCCATCATGATTTCATGGCAGTTATCCTTGACTATGTTTATGTTGTTGTGTTTTAAGTTGTTTCCACATTTATAATGTTTACTTTATGAGTATCATGCTATATCAAGCCTTATTATTCATTTTTATGTTTACCAATCATTTTATTCAAACATAATATTAATATTTAAAAACATATATTACCCTATTCCATTTTTACTCCCTTACTGGGATATATATCTCACCCATTTCTTATGTATGTCACAAGGTTATCCAGTGCAGTTTTAAAATCAATTGAATTTTAGAAGAATGTTAAGGTTGTTTTCAATAATGTTGTTGTATACGATGATCTAGATGTCATGATATGTACCTAACACCCAAAACACCAGACATATAGATAATATGAGTTGTATTATGTGTACTTTTATGTAATCAATTGTGAATTAATGATTTATGAATAAAAGGATTTTTATATTTGTTATCAAAAGAAATGTTTAGTTATTTTTCATATTACGATTTGAAAATGAAAGTAATAGACTTAGGGATATGTCTATGTATAATAAAACATTCATAAATTTAGTTATGTATAGAGTATGGGTTTATCAAGTAAATAAATACCTTCCTAGATACAACAAGTAGTTGTGACTGTGACATTAATGTACATAGGGGTAAAATACAAAAACAACTCATTGAGCTAGACTGAGCCAATTAATGATGAACGAAAATGGTAGATGATGAAAAACTAGTTTGAAACTCATGAGGGATATTCTTTGGTAAATTTATAACCTCATTAGAAAAATATATAAAAGGAAAAAATTCCAACAAGAGTGTATATTGGGAAATTCATCATGGATAACACATATTTAAGCATATAAATTCTTAAGTTAAGATATAAATGCAATATATAAGATATCCCTATAATGTAATTATAAAACCAATTTATGTGTTTAATATTTTATAAATACACATCCCAAATTATGGTTTTCTTATAGAAAATCGCCAAAAAAATCAAGAATCAGGTAAACAACCGATGTGAAGGGAAATGTGATGACTACCTCGACATGATTCCAAATGAATTAGAAGAAGGAATGATGAACATTACGAAGATACAATCCCATCTTAAGAAATTTATAAATAGAAACCTAGATCAATTAGAGTGTCCAAATCCACCTAAGATTGATCCATCTATATTTTAGGACATTAACTAACAAAGGACTCAGACATTAAATGGATGTTCTAATCCATTAATCATGGAATAATTGGTATAATCCATTAAATATAACTTCTTCATTATTTAATTTTCTATGAATGAGAAGGTTATATTGGGTTTTTATCATATAGAGGTAGAAACTGATCAGTGGTTGACATTTCTAAAAAATAAGAAGCCTGAGGAAGAGATCAAAGAGATGGAATGGAAGGAATTCTGAATTTTTTTTGTTTAATATATTCTTAAAACTATCCAACTTAATATAGAATGGTATTTTCATTCCCTCAATAATGAAAATGATTAATATATTAGTTGTATGATGAAAATATAAAAATAATTTGATGACACACTAATGAATTTTTCATTACCCCTAAATGCATGGTTGAACCACTTCTTTGGTGGGATAAATCCTAGTCCGCAAAATTACATAGTGATCCAAGACATTGATAGCATGTGGACATTGTCCGATGTGCCCTAAATGTTGAAGTGGAGATTGGTTAATCTCAAGTGGATCATTGGGATAAGAACTAGAAAGTGGAGTTCAATTTTATAATTTTAATTGATAAGTCTAATGGTATCAAGACATTTAAACATTCCACATTTCAGAGGTTTCTAATGAATCAAACTAGAAATTTCAAAAGGTGTAATAGGAGATTCATTAGTTGTGGGAATGAAGGAAACCTAGAAATTATTTAATAATAGGAGAAACCCACTTATCCGGAAATGGAATGGAATGAACTAGTCAACCCTCAACACATTTTCCTTTTCATTAAATGTAAGGAACCATGGAACTTTCCAAAGCAATGCACAAAGCCAGGGGTTAGAGGAGAGAACCAACAAAATCCATGGTAGCAAGGGTGAATTTTTTTTATATAAAAACTAATGAGGTAGATCTCAGAAATTATGTTGTGAAATTTCTGCTGGTTATTCAATCAATAATAGAGAACATAATTTTTTTACTATTGTTTAATGATTTGATTCATTTCATGAAGGTTTAGTAGAAATATTAAAACACCACCACAAAGCATCGAAGTAGAGGAGTTAGTGAAAAATTGATGATGGGGAAATTATTACATCCCTATGTCACAACCCAAATTATTCATGATGAGGGAATGGATAGAAGGATGTAAAGACCTTCCTTCCTCAACATGAAGGGGAGATAATGACCCCCCAAGTACCACCTCCAATAGGCCATATGGTGGTGACTAACACCAAGGATATTGAAATATTACAAAAATGGGAGGTATTACCAATTTCATTGTAACTAATATCAAGATATAACATGTTTCACCCTTAAAAACTCAAAGAAATATATATATATAAAGAAACCAAAATCCATCCCACTTGCATGTTTTAAGTACAACTTCTAGGAAAATAACGAAATCCACAAGGTATGTACCAAAATAAAACTATGATGTGACACAAATACTATCCACAACATCTAATCTAGTAAGTCCCAACATGATCCACATAATCTCCCTAGAAACAATAAATCATTTTTATATACATTTGGTGAGCATAAAAGTATACACAGTAGGTAAAAACCAAGTCACAAATACACAATTGGGAGAAGAATAATAATTCTACTGTGAGAAAAAAATAGAAAAGAAAAATTACCTAACAAGGAATACTATCCACCCCAACCTCACTAAGGAACTCTCAATAAATAAGACATTTAATGTAATTTAAAGTAGTAAGAACAATGACATTTGGGTACCACCACCACTTACTTCTACTTTACTTCTCATCCCAAATGGAGAACGTCCTGATGCTACCACTATCTTCCACATTCCCCTATGTCACAACCTAACTAAAATCACCTAGGACACAAAGCACACTCATCCTACGTGAAGACACCTGGCCCACAATCACCACATGTCTCACTCGAAAACTCTTATGCGCCATCCCAATGACACATGGGAAACAAACCACATCTCACATATCTAATAGCATAAATATTGTATTAAACCTAAACACATTAAAAAATGTTTGAAGAGTCATGGTTGATGAATCTATAGAAAAGGGTTCGAGGTAATGGTTGTGACTATCCATCCATCCTGCTACCATGATGTTGGGAAAGATACCCTCCCCCAAAAAAATGGGATTTTTGGAGTGTAGTTATCAACACGGGTAGGGTGAATATCGAAATAAAAAGGAACAACATGTAAATATATATGTACCAAACACATATAAAAACCTATATGTTCTAAAAAAACTACTAGCTTACACAAACTACCCTTTCCATCACCACTGTGTGCACGTACAACAACGAATAATGATCACTTGGAACGCCGCTTCACTATAAGCAACAACTGAAAACTTACCCCTAACATATTCATTTAAGAAATTATCATCAATAATTATCAAATAATTCATTTATTTATTTTCATACCTTATCAAGAAATAACCAAAAACTGAAAATGATATAAAGTGAAGGAATCATACCAAACACTACCAAATCCAAACATGGAATGGAGGTCCAAAGGTAATGGGATTCATTCTAACACACATAAAAAACACTATCAGGAATCATCAAACATGCATCCCCATTTTACAAGAAGCGTCATTACTACCACACTCTGTAGCCCCACTAAAAAACAACACCACACCATGCTCAACCATAAACATGAAATCATGACACAACCCAGACATGAAACCCCACTATAAAAACACCATCCAAATGTAGTCCCATTGTAAAACAAGACCATCTAATCCAAAATCAACCAAACTCTCAACCTAACATACCATCTCTACCTATATGAACACAAGGCCAATCATAACCAAACACAACACAAAACCACACTAGTATGGAATTCTTTATTCAGGTTTAGTAAATACTCATGAATTATTTCCACTTTATAAAATAGGGGTGATCACAAAATAGGTTCAATCATGGGGAATCCATTTATTTAACTCAATATAATTGATTAAATGGATTCTAATTCTTATATAAGTGATTCAAAAATCATAGAGTTGCAAAAACATAGAACACCAATGACCTGAATTTTCCAATGAACACCACCCAAATGATGCACAACATGGATCAAGGGTAACATATAAAACAAAATTATTATCACCATCGTTCTCCTACCACATCATTTATTTCATCACATTATCTTTGTAAAATAGGCTTCAACCATACTCTAAATGAAAAATGAGTAATCCCACCCCACATGATAAAAAATTAAAATAGAGATGACGGAAATCCATACTTGGAACAAAAGGAGACAAAAACTCCTTCTCATGTCAATATAGGGGGTTGTGTGAGCATGAGACTCCTAGGAATACCGAAGAAGGGGGCCACAACACAGGTGCCAAGCTTGTATGTGGAAGAAAGGGTCTCATCACACCAAGAGAAAATTGAACGGTACAAAAGAAGTTAAGATTTGTTTTTAGAATGGACATATCCAATATCTGCTGAAAAATGGATTCAAAGGCCATTAATGGAATATCACAACCAAGACCACATGGTTTAAGAGCCAAAGGAAAATTCAGGTTTTTAGAAGACAAATACAATTTGAAACTGACCAAAAACACATTAAATTTGGAATTTAAATAATTTAATATCAATGAAAGTGTCAAAGGTGTAGAAATGGAAAAAATTGAAATGAGTCACTGATGGGAGAGTCACCGATAGCAATCCACTAACAATGAGTCATCGGTGGTGTGCTATTGACGCTATGCTATAGATGTGGAGCTACTAATGTTGATCCACCAATACGGCCTAACAAATCATGACTCATTGATACATTGACTCACTGAAGACTTGGAACACCAACAACAAGACTAACCAATTTCCTGACCTAAATTTTTTTTAACCCACTGAAGCCCATACCTACTGACGCATTGAACTACCGATGATATCAACTTATCGATGCCCTAACCTATCGTCTCCTCGACCAATAAATTCCCTCAACATACTTATACCATGAACTACTAATTCCATGACCTATGGACACCCTCGAACTATTGATTCGTAGACCTACTGAATTATCCATGTAACGACTTCATGACCTACTGAAAGATCAACCTACCGATGCCATCAAAATACCGACACCTCAACCTATTAATTCCATGTCCTACTGATGCCCCCTTCTATATATAGAAAAATAGGAACATGATAAAACTCTTGAAATGAGTTAATATTGCCTCTCAATACACCACAAACACATGATTTCGACAAACTAATGGACCATATATTTTTGGGATATTACATAATATACCTGTTAAACTATTCTCACCCTCTAGAATTCAAAACCAACCCTATAAGAAAGAGGTTTGTGTACAAACACCCCATAAGATACCTTTCAAGGACAAACCTTCTCTTTGGAGTGAGATCTCAACATCCACGAACACCTCCTCCATGAATTTCGAACCCAAACAACCACAAGACATACTACAGAAGCACCAAAATTCAAAATACCCCAATAGACGAATCATAGAATTTCTTTTTCTTGTGTCAAGATACTATCAGATTTGGGTGGCACTGAATCAGTTGCACCATTTTAATCAAATCCACAGTAATGCATCTTGATTGGGGATGAAGTCCTCCCCTCCTCAATCATCATGACATTATGATACTCCACATAATTGGGAAATAAATCATCTCATAGAAAAAAATGTTCAAGCATTACATCACAAAGAAAAAAACATGAGAAAAACTCAAAACTACTCTTAGTTCTGGGCATGAATATGCGTCCCTTGCTCCCAAGTACTCTCCACCAGGACACCATGTAAAAAAACACAGGAACATAGGGAATGGTTCATCCAAGAAACACCTTCTCCCAATGAACTAGGATCTCCACTGGACATTCCTTGAACAATGCATCATCCTTGATATCCAAATCACTCCAATAAATGACATGAGAGTCATCATGAAGGTATCAAAAAAGTTAGAAGCCATGAAAGATTTCATGGATCCTCCAAAACTATGGTGGAAACAAAAACTGATATTCCACCTCACCAACACATCCCAACACCTCGAGAGGTCTGAAGCACCTAGGATAAATAGTACTCCCTCTACCAAACCTATGCAGCCCACACAGAGGGGAAACATTCAAGAGTACATGGACACCAAACTAGAATTCCAAGGGACATATCCTATGATCAGAATATGAATTCTTCTTGTACTATTATATATTAATCATCTCATAGACAAGACACACCTTCTCTACCATATTCTTCACTATTTTCAGTCCAAGAACATTTTCCTCCCCAACATTAATCTAGCACAAGGGTGAACAACATGACCTCCTGTATAGAGATTCAAACAGAGAAATACCAACATAACAATGATATATTTTATTATATGAGATGTCTACCAAGAAAAAATGTCACACCCAAGACCTACTAAGTCCATATCACATTCCTATAACATTTCCTACAATGTATGGATGGTTCTATTTTTTTGTCCACCCGTCTGAGGATGTAATGTAGTGCTGAGGAAAAACTGGGGGCCAAAGGCATTCTACAATCCCCTCCAGAATTGTGATGTAAAATGTGTATCCCTATCGGAGATGATGGATCTTGGAACTACATGTAGTAACACCACCACATCTATATATATCTATGTTATGGAATCCACTGCGCTCGACTCGTTGATCGCTAAGAATTGAGATGATTGCATCGACTGATCCACTACTACCCAAATAACATCTCATCCTCCTTGATCCCTAGGTAATCCTATGAACTAATCTATCGCTATTTAATCCCACTTCCACTCAGGTAAATCTAGTGGTTGGAAAAAACTAATAGGAACACAATGATCAACCTTCACTTGCTGGCACACTAAGCACATTGCCACAAAGTCTGCCACTACCCGTTTCACCCTGGGACAGGAAAAATATTACATAAATCCCCGATACATATTGGAAAATCTTGGTTGTAATTCTAGATATATGATATGAATCTCACAAAGAACATCCTCACACATTTCCACAAGAATAAAAAACATTCTCTGAGAACAATATCCTTTTCTGACAAACCTATGACTATCCCTCTAGAGTATGACCCTTGTTAATAATATCACATATCAACTCCACCTATGAGTCTCCCCACTAAGACTCCTCTACCTTCTACCTCAGAGGTGATTGTTCTTTATTCTGAAATAGACTACCTCAACTACCGTCCATTCATACATCTATGTTCAAGGCAGCCAACTCCTCAATCGCCATCTGACCATCTACAGATTCCAAAATCACTTCCATATGTGAATTCCATTTCAATTAATAAGCTAAAATATTCCCCTTTATTAAGTTTAAGGAGATCTAAAAATAATAATCTTGGAGAAACTCCATCTAACTCCCCTTCCACAAGGTCAAATCCCATTGTGAAAAGTTGTTCCTCATGATCTTGTGATATCTGATGAACACAAAGAGATTCCCAATGAAGTATAGTTTCCAATGATTTTGTGAAAACATAAACACATCTGGTTATAGATCATGGGTGAAATAGTTATGTTCATGGGAACATAACATCTTATACCCATTGAAAATCACCCCATATTGCTGCATCATCACACATCCTAGGCTTAGATGGGAAGCACCCCAAAAAACCTATAACATCACACCTTCATCTGGAATCCTGAGCACTGGAGCACTGACCAACATCCCCTTTAGACAACTAAAAGCTTCTTGGATGTGATCTCTCCACAATAAATATTTTCCTTTCCTAGTCAGAGGAATCAACAGAGCTACTATTCAAGAGAAATCATGTAAGAATATCTATTAGTAGCCTACCAGACTGATAAAACTGCAAACATGTACCACTTTTTTGGGTGATACACAATAAAATTATTCCCCAACCATTGATGTGTCCACATTTACTCATTATTTAGGCACCAAATTTCCAAATAAGTGTAACTATCATGTCCAAAAATATAACTTGCAAAACATTCCATAGATATGGGGATGAAGAAGGACCTCTAGGATTGTTATGATATTCTTGGTATGCCCCTCCTCTGAAATTGTGTAGATTAGGATGTAATCAATGAATATGACAATGAACTGTTCAATGAACTCACAAAATACAGAGTTCAGAAGCCCCATGTACACAACTATCTTGTTCGAAACACCGAATGACATATCAACAAACTCAAAGTGCCCACACCTGCACATGAAGGATGTATTTTGGATTTCACCCTCCTTCAACCTTAAATAGTGATACAAAAACTACATATTGATATTAGAGAACCAATCTTCTCACATCATCTTGTTGAAAAGATCATCCATTTTTGGGGGAGTGTAATGGTTTTTGACCATTACATGATTTAGTGTATAGTAGTTTATGAACAACCTCAGACCACCATCTTCCTTCTTCACAATCAAGACTAGAGAGCCCCATGGTGACACACTGGGTTAGATAAAACACTTGTTCGTACCAACACTCCCACAACATAGATGGTTCCATCTGATAATGTGCCATCGAGATCAGATGAGCATTGGTTTGTGAGTCTACCCTGAGAAAAACATAATATCGTGGTGGTAGAGTCACAACCTCTTCCAGAAAAAAAATCTTGAAACTAAACAAAAACTTTTGAAACCTCCACCATCATAGCACCCATATATCCCACTAACAGTTTAAAAAATAATGAATAAAGAGGTTCTACACACCAACTACCCATCTGAAGACTCTATTCACTAAAAAAAGCTACACAGTATCATTTCACAATTTAAAACATGACTCTTATATAAAATCTATCGATAATCGCATTTATAGAAACAAATTAGTCAATTCCACAAATGACATCATACAGATGCATCTGTAGCAAAAACAGATCCCCAGTGGTCTGATGTGGCCCCATCATCATTCTACATCCTCTAAAAACATCAAAGAATCTATTTTGACCTATTATTGGTATATTGAACATCAGGTTCATGGAAATTCTATGTATTTATATTAACATGGAATGGGCCAAAATGGGTGCAACATAGGAGTGAAAATATCTCTTTTAAAAAAAGGTTCAAACTAACGTACTAAACAAACTGACCGTACCATGAATGATCTCCATAACTACTGGAACTACTAGCTCTATAGTGTGTAACATCCCATGCCTTTTTCCTCTTCCCCTCGACTATTGGATGCATCCCCAACCAATCCTACGTCATGGTCCCTGAGGAGAACCCTAAGTTTATCCTCGTCATACGTCATCTGCCCTCGGTGGTGTAGGGGCCTGTTGTCCCTACTGCTGGAAAGGCATAGCTGGAAACTACTATTGAGGTGGGAGCCCAGCCTTCCCACCTCTAGTATATTGATCTTGAGTCAAGAACAGTCCCTAGAGGTGCACATAACCTCTAAAATAAAAAACCTCACCCCTAGGCCCATGAGAAAAGGGGGAGGACCAGAGGGTCAAATCTAAAACTATTGGGGTTGCCTACTAATTGAATGAAACCTGGAAGGACCTGATGGAAATGGATTGATGATGATGGGAATCCCCTTTAAAGAACACGGATGACTTCTCTCTCATGGAAAATCTCCTCTTGAGTGTATTATTTCCACTACGTCATCCTTCTTATGAACATCATAGTAAGTCAGTAGGGTTAAAGGAGTAACTACATACTGAATAGAAGGTTTAAATTTTTCCTCTATGCACATCACATGAGACTCCTCAACTGGAAATAGATTCAAAGAAAAATCTTGGAGATCATTGAACTTGATCCCCAATTCCCTCACCGACATACTCCAATACTGGAGAGAGAGTAGCTCTTTAATCTTTTACGCTTTCATCATGGATGAAATTAACTACTCCCAAATCTCATTCTCAAATTCATACGGCAAAATATCAGTCTTTTTTATCTCCCCTATGAAAATAATCATCCACAGACATGCTAGTCCCCTTTTCTAGATCACCGCGACAGGAACACAATACCCTATCACAGCCCAAATCAAGCTAAATGTGATCACCAGCACCTCGAGCCAACTCTATGTCTCCATGTCTGAGACACAGTGCACTAAATTTTCTAGATACTTCTGTAGGAAAGAACTAAGCATATTTTAACACTAATCACCCTCGCCTATTGGATTGACCCTACACTGATCAATTATGTTAGCTTTATGACTCCCCACTACTCATACCACATGCGGGTGGTGTTCGAGATCCATTGTTGAAAGGAAAAAAAGGAACTCCTAACCATAGTTATTATATAATTTTCTTTTAATGTTCATTATAACACATTATTTATTTAAATTTCATGAAAACACCCAAAAAATATGAACACAAGTCATCATGATGCATGTAATTTTCTTAGGGTCATTACCCACCAAACGGTGTAGACACACTTGGCCATTTGTTAAGCTCAGACTATGTGCATCAGATCGTTGTTGGAATAAAATCCAATGTCCTATCCAGTCTTCCCTAGAATATGTTACATACCAAGATCACCTGACATGGTTTCCCTACAAACCCCTTAAATTATCACTGTTCCTAACTCTAAACTCCATCCTACCTCTCAACTATCAATACATATATTATTCTTTCATAACCCTCCTTTTCAAGATAATGGAAGGGATAACAAGATGCCAAGACCTTTATTCTTCAACAAGAATGAGACAAAATGACCCTAGAGTCCCACCTCCAATAGGCGACGAGGTGGTGACCAACACAAAGGGTATATAAATATCAAAAATATTGGTGGAATTACCCCTTTTCTAGTAACAAAGAACGAGAGATAATAAGTATAAACCTTGAAAAACTCCATGATAGATATATATAATGAATCCAAAACCCTTACCACAATAATGTTTAAAATAAAATTTCTATAATAAAAAATAAAACACCAAGGTAAGTACCAAAATAAAACTAAACAATGACACATCAACACTCCCATACGTCTAAACTAGTAAAGCCCAACACAGTCAATGTAATCATCTTGAAATTATGAAAACAATTTTAAATATGTAGGGTGAGCATACAAGTATACTTACTACGAAAAATAAAAAGTCACACATGAACAAGTGGGAGAAGAATACAAATTCCCCTATGAGAAAATAGTATAAACTCAAAAGAACTAGACCAATTATACAATCCACCCAAACTCACCAAGTCATACTCACTAACTAATCCATGTAATTTAAATTAAAGTAACATAGTAAGAACATCGATATTTGGGTACCCCACACCACTTCCCACTGCTAAAATTCCCATCCCTATTGAAGAACATACTAATGCTACCCCACTCTTCCACAAGCGCAACTATCACAACCCACCCGCACACACCTTGGACACAAACCACAAACATTATACCCACATTCACTTATTCCACAATCACCACATGTCTCACCTAAAAACACTTGAGCCTCATTTAATGACACATGGGAAACAAACCACCTCTCACACAGACAATACCAAATATCTGGTATTATATCTCAATCCATCACAGCTTTCCTGAAGAGTCTTGGGAGAAAAAATTCCAAGATGAATGAGAGGAGTAAATTCATTGACCATCCATCTATCCTCCCATTGAGATGTTGGGAAAGACACCCTCCCCCTTAATAATGGGCATGTTCAACACATAGTGCTCAACATGGGTGGGGTTCATATAGAAATAACAAGGATCTAAATGTATATATAAATATAAATATCTATATATATATGTACAAAACACTCATCCCAATATATGGGTTTCCAAACAACTATAAGCCCACACGATCTACCCATTATGCCACCTCTACATGCATATACCACCATGAACGATGTTCACTTGAATGCTACTTCACTAAAATCCCCAAATCAAAACATACCCCCGACCTATTCATTTAACCAATTATCATTATTAATTATCAAGTCATTAATTCATTTATTTTCATCCCTAATTTGGCAACTACCAAATACTGCAAACATTATAAGGTAAATCTACCGTACCAACCAATGAAAATGGAAAACATGGAAAGAAGGGGAAAGGGTAAAGGAAACCAATATAACACTCATACAAAAAAAATATTAATCAACCATCTTGAAGACCCACTATAAAACATTCCCCATTACTACCAAAATATGTTTCCCAGCTACACAACAAAAAAAATTCTAGAACAACCACAAAAATGAAATGATGTCACAACCCAGTCCTATAGCCCTACTGCTAAAACACTACCAATATGTATTCCCACTATATAACAAGGCATTCCATTCCATAATGATCCAAATTCTCATCCTATGATACTATCATAACCATTACAGACACAAGGATAAACGAGTGCCAAAAAAACACAGAACCCCACTAGTATGTAATGATTTATTCAGTTATATCAAATACACATGCTTTAATTCCTCTTAATAATAATGGGGTGATCATAAAACTGGTTTGATCATATGGAATCCATTTATAAAATCGAATATATGTGATTAACCATATTCTAATTCCTATTGCAATGGTTCACAAATCATACAGGTGCACAAAAATATACCATCAACCACCATGCTTTTTAGGAGAACCCCACCCATATGATTCACAACATGGATCAAGGATAGCATATTAAAAAATGATCACCACCATTGTGCTCCCACCCCCTTTTTTATTTCATAATATTAAATTCTTTAAATCGGTTTAAATCATACTCATAACGAAACATGAGTACACCCTCCATGCATGACAAGAAAATAATAGAGAGATAAAGGATATCTCTACATGGAAAAACAAGTGTCCAAAACTCCACCTTGTGCTAAAAAAGTGTGTCGCACAAGTAGAAGAATCCAAGGAAATATGAAAGTGGGGTGGGCTGGGGGATAATGTATAAGCATATAACTCCTCTAGGGAAAAAAGGGTCTCGATGTGCCAAGATAAAATATAAAGGTTCAAAGGAAGAGAAGACATAGATTAAGAAAGCTGAGATCCTAATTCTATGGGGATGTAGTTTCAATGGTCATTAAAGGCAAATCATGACCAAGACAACGTGATTTTGGATCCAAGCAAGATTCAGTTTTTTTGAAGATATATAAAATTTTAAATGGCCAAGAATAATTAAATATTTCATTTAAATCACTTAATGTCAATGAATGCATCAAAGGGGGGTACTGGAAAAACTGGAAAAATTTGGAAATGAGTCTTTGATGGATGAGTCACCGATAAGAAGTCACCTATAGTGAGTCACCTACACAATGATACTAATGTTGTGTTATTGATTCTGAGATACTGATGACGAGATACTGATGCTGAGAAACCGATGTGACCTACAGATTCTTGACTCACCAACTCCCTGACTCATCGAAGCCCTATCTTACCAACGCCCTAACTCATAGATGCCTTGACCTACAGACTCTTATACCTATTGATGACCTAACCTACCGACGTCTCATCCTAATAATCCCCTCGGCCTACCAATTCCTTGACCTACCAAATTATTGACATACTGATTCCCTAAACTACTGATGCCTCAACCTACTGATTCCTTAAGCTATTGACACCTCAACCAACCAACGCTTTGAACTATGAACACCCAAACCTAGTGATTCCCTGACCTACCGATTCCCTCTCCCTACCAACCCATTGACCTAACGATTCCCTATCCTACCGACAACCTGTCCAACAGATGAAAAAACTAGAACCTTTGAAAACTCTTGAAATGATCTATTGTTGCCTCCGAAAATACCCCAAATACTAGATTTTGAAATTGAAATGGACCACAGAGGTCAGGGACATTACACCCAAGTATAAAACTCATCCCCGGTCAAAAGTTTTAGGCTGAACTTTCAAGTGAACTTTGTGATACACCCTTTTGTGGATGTTGATGCAATTCTTTGAATGAGGGGGCTATACCAATATATAAAAAACATAAATTTCAATGATAAGTAAAACAGTCGCTGTATCATGAATAGACCCCAAATTGTATAAAGGTACAAGGAGGAGGACGATTCATAATTATCACCAAAATCTCAATCTTGGATATTATTAACTAGTGAGAATGAATATCTATCCAAAAATATAAGGTCTATAGAAAGAATCATCCTTGAACACATAACCATTGTGATGGTCAATTCTAATGTGTTTCCTGATAAATTTCATAGTTTTCCTCCTAGTATATATGTTCAATTTTCAATCGAGTTTATACATAGGGTGTTACTATAATCAAAGACACCATATATAATGGCAGTTGTGGAACATGAGTGTAACACCCAGGGTAAATAAAGAATATGACATTTTTATATTTATCCCTATTTGTGAATAAAATGTTAATATTAATTTAAAGAAACTCTATTCTTTATGTCTTACCCAACACGCAACAACGAGTTCCTTTGAAATCTTACGTTGCACTCTAATAATAAAATAAATTTATTTTAAATGGTAGTTAACACCTAGCCGTTCTAATGAAATGAATGAATAGAACTAACTAAAAAATTATTATAAATGTTTGCCAAATTTTTTTACTTTTTACAATAAATGATATAGGATTAAAAATGCGAATGAATCCAATTTTAAGCATAAACATTCTAATATTCTTTAAAAGGGAGATTAACAGCCTTTTGATGTAGAACCTCATCTAAATCCACTTTTTGAATATTTTATGTGTTATATTTGAAAAAATAAAAATTTTCTTTATAATAGGGACATCAAAATTTTCTATTTGTAAATTTTTGGTATTTGTCCAATAATGTTCTTTTTTTAATGAATAGTGCAAAATGTTGTATTTTAATTCAAAACCACTTTTTAATCTAATTTATTTATATGATTAGGTTATCTTTTTAATTGGGTTTAAAGTTAAATTAGAATACATGTTTACAATTTAATCCAACGGTGGTCATTGGAATTAATATCACTTTGAGATTGGACATAAACGAGGGTCAATCTTTTTATAGATATTGTTTCTTAAAAACACGCTATTTGATTTGATATCAGAATTTAATTATCGAATTAATTACTGAAACATATATGTTAGGAATTTGGTAGAAAAGACATCATTTTTGAATTAATAATATCATATATATCATAGGGTGTATTTATGGTATTTTTCTGAAAAACCTTAATTTTTGATGAATAGTGAAACCAAAAAGTGGTAGTTATAAAAACTGATTTTTTCGTTTAAATGGAACCTTACCACTTCTGTGATTTGAATTTCAAAAATATTATATAAATTATTTTCATTATTAAGTAAAATGTGGTTCAATGGGATGAAAATAATTTTTTATGAAAAGTTACTTTTATGTTTTATTAATCGCGATTAATGGTAATTAGTGTAATTTAAGCTAAAAATTATATTATAATAAAATGAAAATATCTTTACACTTGTCCTAACCGTATTGGATGAGTCATGGCCGTCCAAGACAACCCATGGGTCGATTTTTGGGACCCCATGGAGCCACTTGGGTAAGATAACATCATTTATGCATTTTATTTAAAGTAAAAGTAAAAATCACACAAACATGTATAGTTTTAATAAAACAATTTATACATGGGCTTATTGAAGTCATATTTTTGACTATAAATAGTAATTGGAAAGTTAATAATATTTCCTACATAATTGTAATTTTTTTATTATTTTTAGACATTAAATAAATTATATTATTTATGACATCATTATGATGCAGCGATTACCTCATTAATTACCGATTTAAATAAAATGAAAAGATAATGTAAAATCTAAGACCTACATATTTCAAAAACCTATTGGATGAGTGGATTTAGAACTCTTATCACCATATCCTCTAAATAAATCAATTTGGGATCTTTATAAAATGATACACATTTGATAATAAAGTAACATTTTATACCTTTTCAAGAGTGCCCCACCTCTCCTCTTATAAAAGGCCCCCACCTATACCTCCTTACCGACACCTCTCAAGCCTTTTTCTCATCCAATATCTGATCATTTTGTCTCTTTAAATCCCTATCCTCATCCTAGAAGCCATACCTTAGGTTGGAAGATCTTCATGAATCTCTTATGGTTCAAACGAAAGGCAGTTACCCGATTTTAAGGAGATTAAAGACCGATCGAGTCAAGTCAGATATGAGGCAAGGGATCCTACCCCTCTCTTTCTTTTTTAAGTACACTCTTTTATGTCATTCCTTTTAGGATAATATTTATTATTATTGTGATGTTCTTTTATATTACTCTTACATAATTTTTATGTTCATATGATGAAGAGACCCTATTTTCTATAATCAATTCATTTTGGATGTTTTGAGTAGCGCCATTAGGCTGCCGAATTTTCGTAAGAGATCCAAACACTCTCTTTCTTTTTATGTACTCTACTTTATGTAACTTATTTTAAGCTCCACTTTGTTATGTTGGGGGATATTCTTTTATATTCATCTTTCTGTACATTTTATGTTAATATGATGATATGCCCTATTTGATCTCATTAATCAATTTTTTGTATGTTTTAAGTGGCGTCGTTAGGCTGCCGAGTTTGCATAAAGGATTTTTTCATCTCACTTTTATTCCCGTGAGATTTATGCTACATTTGCCACTATTTCCTTTCAGAGGTATATATACAGACCATTATTCTACTCTTTCTGTAATATACTTTCGTTAATGAGTATTTACATCAATGTTGTATTGTCCTTCATTCATGGGGTGAATGTTTTGAAATATACCCAAGTCGGTAAGGGAACTTTTCACCCTCCTCTGTTTAAAAGACTTCATTTGTTGTGTCTATAAATTTACATATTGTAATGTTGTGATATGTTCTTCTATATCATTATTGTTGTAAATTTTATGTCCAAGTGATGAGATACCATTTTTATCTCTCATCAACTCATTTTCTGATGTTTGAAGTGACGCCGTTAGATTGTCGAATTTTTTCAAGTGAACTTCTTAACCCAATTTTGATTTTTTGGGATAAATTTTTACTCCTTGAATATGTCGTTCTATGAATATGTGTGAATTAACTCTGATTTTTTTAAACTTAATATCCACTTATATTTGGTGTATTAGTTTTTCACACATTATTATGTAATTGATTTATCCTTAATCCAACGATACCATCTTTGTAAGGGAAATCATCTCAATCTCCTTTCATTGAAGAATATTTTGAATTATAAACAACATTCATTTATATGGTGTATAAACCCCTTTGAATTTTATGTTTATTCAGAAGGAATCTTTTTATACGAAGCGTTTACTAAACGAAAAAAGGGAATGTTTTTTTGTCGTACGTATGCGGAAACAACGACTTCTCCACCACCGTGACCATTATTTGAGATTCAGATTCCTCTACAAGCCATAAATAATTTTGAATGAAATATAAATACCATGTTTTACTTTTCTTTTATTTTGGTATTGAAAATGGTTTTCATAATGTTTTTATATCAATGTGTTGTATTGATATCTTGTGATTGAATAGTGGAAATGTTATTTTTCCTTTATGCATGTTTTATGTGGTACGATTATGTTAGGTTCTTGGGAATTGTTATAAAGACGGGTGGTTCTGTGATAAACTATGGGCGGGTGAGCCCGATATAGCTCTCCAATGCATTGGGTAATGCGAAGGAGTTAAACGTTAAGGTTTCTATGAAGATATTTATGGAATATACTTTGATGGGTATTCCAAACGTAACCATGAGGGTTACTACCTTCATAAGAATGTTATGAATGCCTCAAGTTACATTTATGTCTTATGTTTTCTATGATTTATTCATTATTTTATGAGTTATGAGATTATGTCTTATGAGTAAAGTATGATTTCATGCATGGATAAATGTTTTCATTTCGTACTTTTATATCCCATACTGAGATTTTTATGGTCATCCAATGTTTTTGATATGTTTTTCCCAGTTCAAGGGAAAGGTACATGATGTGATGATATTTTCGAGGAAGTGTCATGAAGGAATCCATGTTTTATTTTAAATATGTTTCTATTGATGGGAAAAATTAATACTATCTTTTATGTAACCACATTGTATAAATGTTGAATGTAATGAATGTTTTATAATCTAAATCTCTAAAACTCTAAACCCGAAAAGATCCTCAACGTGTATTCTTGAAGTAACTCAATATTAGGTATATTTTAAGGTTGGGTCCTTATAGTTGGTATCATAGGTCGGTTTAGACAACTTTAGGGATTAATAGTTTTTGTTAGACACATGGTTAGTCCCTATATATATTATTTTAGATAATTCCTTGTTTGATAACTTTTTTAAGGTCAAGTAATGTCAGTTATGAATGGAAGGATGAGGATCTCAAACAACATTCCAATCTATTCCTGATGACATGCTTGCAATAATTATTTCAAAGTCATGTTCAGATGATTGTAAAACATTTTCTAGCATACAACTCTCTTGCAATAAATTTTTTGAGATATCAAACACCTCCACTATACCTCTTTATCATCATGGATCATGGGTTGTATTTAGACAAATACTATTTTCACAATATTATCGTATTCTCAAGAAAGGTAAATATTATCAATTTATTTTCAAATATTTTACCTTATCACAAGAATTTGAAGCATATTATGATTTTAAAAATGGTGCTGAGGAAGGAGACCCTTGCACAACCAATTTATATTCGCTTTTAAAATATAGTCTCCCAGCACATACTTGTGGTATTTTAAAAGGACCAATAATATAATGTTTCAACTCAATTTATGTCCGACTATTTTATAGAAATAATGTTTTATCAGATGTTTTGGAATTATATGTCATACATGATTATTTTCCAAAACTGTTTTTCTGTGAACACCCATATGACCCATGTTGTACAGGGTGTATTTGGATGGAGGAAGCAAATGATTTTGAAGGATCTCTAATTCATTTTTGTAATTCATGGGACTTCTACATACATGAACAAGATGACGATGAAACCAAGTGGATTCCATGATCATGGTATGCTATTATTCATTTTGGGAATCGTTTTATTTTATGGTGGTGAAATAAGACGTCCAGAATTAAGATGTTTAGATCATAATGAATTTGGATGAAAATGAGAGGTATAAGGAAACTATTGAGGTTAAAACATGTTAGGGTTATTTTTGGAGTCTTACAAAAAGGACAACACGCATACTGTGTGACAACCCGTCGCGTCGGACAAAGATGAAGGAATCGAACCCACAACCAAAGTGCGACTGTTATTTATCCCCTTCCACTGGACTACAAGAAGTACCTGGTTACTTTGACTAATTTTTTTAGTTATATAATTTTATGAATTATGTGTATGTTGATTTTGGGTTATCTATGGAAATTATTAACCTATCATGGACTATATGTGATTAGGTTAATTACTTTTCAATATGAGACTTGTAGAGAAACTGATGTTATTTGGAGATAAGTGTTAATTTTTATCGTGGAAGACTATGTGACTAAACCCTTCAAATATTTGGGTTTCGATATTAGTTTGGTTTACTTTGAAGAATTTTATAGACAATTTTTTTATCGAATGTTTCTTGTTGAACTTTGGGTTTTGTTGGAAAAATTTTGGAGATTATGAATAGATTTTCTTTTTATAAAGGGTTATCCTTTTCTGGATTATCTGATCTTGTTCAAACAATTTTGGTTTTGGTAAGGGTGTAAAGACAAGGGAAATATATATTTATTTTTTTTGGATTAGGTGATTTTCAAGAACTTGATTATAGTACTCTTAATGCGAACATGTCTTCCTAAGTACTCCTCTTTTGGATAAAGTACGAGTTTGTGTAAGAAATCTAGTAAATGTTGAAAGTCAACATGACGAGTAAGTACGTTTTCTTAAGATAAAAAATAAATTCTTCAATGAAAATTAACATAAAACAAAATTGTTTTCTATTAACTTTTCCTACTGGGGAATCAAATACCGTTTAACCCACTACATGTTTTTTGATTTTCTTTTGGTTAACATTTTCTTAAACATGTTTTCTATCACCCTTCCTCAGAAAATGACCCTTTAATTTTTCTTCCATATACATGTTTTTCTACATGTAATCATAGTATTGGTTAAATCGGGTGACCTCTGTAATTCCCTTTCATTCTTTTAAATTGATTGTTTTACAGACTCTTGTTCCGATTTGGGACTTTCAATAATCTTTCCGATCTCAATTTTAAAATTGCGAGGACACAATTACCAAAGGGGGGGGGGGGAGATGTAACACCCGGGTAAATGAATAATATGACAATTTTATATTTATCCCTATTTTTGAATAAAATTTTAATATAAATTTAAAGGGAACGCTATGCTCTATGGAATACCCAATACACAACAACAAGTTCCTTTGAAATCTAACGTTTCACTCTAATAATAAAATAGTTTTATTTTCAATGGTAGTTAACACCATGCCATTGTAATAATGTGAAATAATAGAACTAACTACAAAATTATTATATATGTTCATCAAATATTTTTACTTTTCACAATAAATGTTAGAGGATTAAAAATGTGAATGAATACAAATTTAAGCGTAAACATTCTTATATTTTATAAGAGGTCGATTATCCACATTTTGATGGCGAACCTATTTTAAATCCACATTTTGACAATTTTATGTTTTATGTTTGAAAAAATAAAATTCTTCATTAGAATCAGGACATCAATATTTACTTTGTGTAAATTTTTGGTATTTGTCTATTAAAGTTCATTTTTAATAAATAGTGAAAAATGTTGTATTTTAATTCAAAACCTCTTTTTAATATAACTTATTTATATGATTATGTTATCTTTTTAATTGGTTTTAATGTGAAATTAGAATATATTTTTACCATTTAATCCAATGGTGGTCAATATAATTAATATCACTTTGAGATTGGACATAAACAAGTGTTAACCTTTTGATAGATATTGTTTCTTAAAAACACGCTATTTGATTTGACAGCGGAATTTAATTATAAAATTAATTAATGAAAAATATATTGTATTAATTTGGTAAAAAATAAACCATTTTTGAATTTAGAATATCAAGTATATCTTAGGGTGAATTTTATGTATTTTTCTGAAAAACCATAATTTTTGATGAATAGTGAAACCACAATGTGGTAGTTACAAAAACTAATTTTTCATTTAAATGGAACTTTACCACTTCTGTGATTTGAATTTAAAAAATACAATATAAATGATTTTCATTATTACGTAAAATGTTGTTCAATGGGATGAAAATAATTTTTGATGAAAAATAACTTTTAAGTTTTATTAATCGCTATTATAGGTAATTAGTGAGATTTAAGGTAAAAATGATATTATAATACAATGAAAATATCTTGACACTTTTCCTAAGCCATTGGATGAGTAATGGCTGACCAAAAAAATTCATGGGTTGATTTTTGGGACCCCATGGATCCATTTGGGTAATATAATGACATTTATGTCTTTTATTTAAAGTAAAAGTAAAAATGACACAAACCTGTATTGTTTTACTAAAAAAAATTTTACATGGGGTTATACAAGGCATATTTTTTACTATAAATAGTCATTATAAATCTAAAAAGATTCCCTACATCATAGTATTTTTTTTATAATTTTTATACATTAAATATATTAAATTATTTATGACATCATGATGATGGAGCGATTACCTCATTATTTGATTATTTAAATAAAATGAAATGATAATGTAAAATCTAAGACCAACACATGTCAAAAACCTATTGTTTGGGTGGATTTAGAAATATTATCACGTTTCCTTGAAATACACCAATGTGTTACCTTTAAAATATGAAACAAATTTGAAAATAAAGTAACATTTTATACCTTTATAAGTGTGCCCCTCCTCTTCTTTTATAAAAGGCCCCCACCTCAACCTCCATACTGACACCTCTCAAGCCTTTTTCTCGGACAATATCTGATCATTTTGTCTCTACACATACCTATCCTCATCTTAGAATCCTTACCATAGGCAGTAAGCTCTTCAAGAAACCAGTTTGGTTCAAACCAAAGGCAGTAACCCTATTTTAATGAGATTAAAGAACGATCGAGTCAAGTCAGATACGGGGTAAGGGATCATACCCCTCTCATTATTTTTATGTACAATATTTTATGTCTATCATTTTAAGCTGATCTTTCTTATGATTGGGATGTTCTTTTATATTAGTCTTACTGTACTTTTTATGTTCATATGATGAAGAGGCCATATTTTCTCTCATCAATCCATTTTGTATGTTTTGAATGTCGTCATTAGGCTAGAAAATTCTCATAAGAGATCCAACCTCTCTCTTTCTTTTTATGTACTCTCCTTTATGTCACTTCTTTTAATTTCATCTTTTTTATTTTGGGGTATGTTCTTTTATATTCCTCTTTCTATACATTTTATGTTAATATGATGAGAGAACATATTTGATCTCATCAATCAATTTTTTGGATGTTTTATGTGGCGCTGTTAGACTGCCGAGTTTTCGTAAGGGATTTTTTCATCTCACTTTTATTCCCGTGAGGTTTATGCTACATTTTCCACCATTTCCTTTTAGTAGTATATGTACTTCCCATTATTCTACTATTTGTGTAATATAATTTCATTAATGAGTATTTACATCAATGTTGTATTGTCCTTTCATGGGGTGAATGTTTTGAAAGATACCCATGTCGGTAAGGGAACTTTTCACCCTCCACTTTTTAAAAGAATTCATTTTTTAGGTCTATTAATTTAAATATTGTAATGTTGGGATATGTTATTCTATATCCTTATTGATGTAAATTTTATGTCCATGTGATGAGTTGCCCTTTTTATCTCTCATCAACTCATTTTCTGTAGATTGAAGTGACACCGTTAGGCTGTCAAATTTTTGCAAGGGAACTACTTAACCAAATTTTGATTCTTTGGGATAAATTTTTACTCCTTGAATATGTCATTCTATGAATATATGTGAATGACCTCGGATTGTTTTACACATAATATCCACTTATATTTGGTGTATTCATTTGTCACACATAATTATGTAATTGATTTATCCTTAATCCAAGGATACCGTCTGACTAAGGGACATTGTCTCAATCTCCTTTCATTGAGGCATATTTTGTTTTATATAGAACATTCATTTATATGGTGTATAAACCCCTTTGACTTTTACATTTATTCAAAAGGAATCTTTTTATATGAAGAGTTTATTAAACGACAAAAGGGAATGTTTGTTTGTCATATGTATATGTCGACAACGACTTCTTCGCCGCCGTGACCCTTATTTGAGTTTCGGATTCCCCTACAAGCCATACCTTTTATTGAATTAAAAATAAATACCATGTTTTTCTTATCATTTATTTTGGTATTGGAAATGATTTAATAATGTTTTTATATCAATGAGTTGTATTGATATCTTGTGATTGAAAAGTGGAAATGTTATGTTTCCTTTATGCATGTTTCATGTGAAACGATTATGTTAGGGTTCGAGGGAATTGTTATAAACACGGATGGTTCCACGATAAACTAAGGGTGGGTGAGCCCAATATAGCTCTCCAATTCATTAGGTAACGTGAAGGAGTTAAATGTTAAGGTTTCTCCGAAGATATTTAGGGAATATACTGTGATGGGTATTCCAAACGTAACCATGAGGGTTACTCCCTACGTAATAATGTTATCAATGCCTCAAGTTATCTTTATGTTTTATGATTTCAATGATTTATTCATGATTTTATGAGGTATTTTATTATGTTTTATGAGTAAAGTATGATTTCATTCATGGACTAATGTTTTCATTTCGTACTTTTATATCCATTACTGAACTTTTTATGCTCATCCCAGGTTTTTGAAATGTTTTTCACAGGTCAAGGGAAAGGTACATGATGTGATGATACTGTCAAGGAAGTGTCAAGAAAGAATCCATGTTTTATTCTAAATATGTTTCTATTGATGGGAAAAATGTGTACTATCTTTTATGTAACCACTTTGTTTAAATGTGTAATGTAATGCATGTTTTATGATCTAATTCTCTAAAACTCTAAAGCTGAAAAGATCCTCAACTTGTATTCTTGAAGTAACTCAATATTAAGTAAGGTTTAAGGCTGGGGCTATATATTGAGGATCTAAAGAAACAAATATATAAGAATCATGATAAAGGGTTCATACACCCAATTGATTCAACATGGAGTGCGACAATTCTATACATCAAGAAGAAGGATTCATCAATTCACCTTTTCATTGATTATCTTGAGCTCATAAAGGCCACAATAAAGAAAATTTATCCTCTACAATGGATTAATGACTTGTTCGATCAACTATGATGTGAAAAATGATTCTAGAAGGTGGATTTGTGATTGAGATATGAACAATTTATGTTAAAGAAGGGGGATATCATTATGAAAACCTTTCATACACGGTACGAGAACTTTGAGTTCTTAGTAACACTATTCAAACTAACTAATTCGGGAAAAATATTTACGGACATGACTGATAGAGTCTTTAAATATTACCCTAAATGTTTTGGTAGATTTCATAGATTATATTCTAATATACACCAACATAAAATAGGAGCATGAGGAGCAACATAGAACTGTGCTAAACCCAAAAAATAGAAGCTCTTTGATAAGTAATGAAAATCTAATTTCTGGTTGAAGGAATTAAAATTAATGGGGAATGTAATCAACAGCAATAAGACATATGTAAACCCTTAAATGATAGAATAAAATGAATGATAGATAGGTAAAAGGTATGTTCAAATATCCATAGTTTCCTTAGATTTTCTATGTTATATTGTTGATTTTCATGAGATTTATCTCGATTTTGAGACCCTCTTACCAAGATAAATTGAAAGGCGGTCAATTTTTCATGGAAAAATTAATGTTATGTGAGATTCATGGAGTTGAAAAAGATGATTATAAATTCACTAGTTCTCAATCTACCCTCAAGTGGAGATATTTTCTCTATATTTTGTGACACATTTAAGAAGGGATTGGGATGGTTGTTAATACAAAATAAAAAATCCATAATGTATAATTCATGTTAGTTGAAAGATCATGAACGTGACTATAGAACACATTATATGGATTTAGATACAATGATATTCTCTTGGAAAATATGGTGGAATTAGAAATTATGGTATAATCATGAAATATATATGGATCAAAATAATTATCTAGTATATATTCCAAAAAAATAGAAAAATATGTACTAATACAGATTGTTAGAGATGATCAAGGAATATGGCTGCTCAGTTCACAACCAACTTGGGAAAAGAATAAAGTAGAAGATGATCTAATTATAATGGTTAAAACACTTTTATCATTGATCTGAATTGATAAGGATCTGATCTATTTAGACTAGAATATAATGGACATTGGAGTCAATAAGGAAGGAACTTCATCAATCCTTTCACAATTTATTTATCAGCCATATATTTGTGAAATGATAAAGAGTTATCAAAGAGTATATGTGGGAATTAGAAAGGAAGTTGAAGCTATCTAATAATGGAAATCCTTTGAAGCAAATGATAATGATGAAGGTTTTCATTGATTTGGGTCAAAAAAATGTGTACCATCAAATCTTGAGTTAAAGAAGGATCTGTTGGATGATCCATATAGCCCAACCTTGTCCCTAAATACTAGAATCAAAAGGATGTCTGTATATCACTAGGAACAGTATTAGAGGGATAATAGAAAGAAGGATGTCATAGAATATACATAATGATGTCTTATATGTCAGTTCCTGATGAAATAATGGAAAAAATATAATTTGATGATGCAACCATTATCCATACCTTCACGATAGTTGGAAATAATAACCATTGACTTTGTCTCCAGATATCCAAGGAAATCACGAGTTAAAAATACTTTCTTGGTTTTGGTGTATCATCTTACAAAGACAACACAATTCATTTCAAGTCAAGAGGAATTCTCATTGGTTCAAATTTCATGGATATATATAAAATAAGTGGTGAAGTTGTATGGATTACCACTATCAATTGTATCTGATCAAGATATGATAATCACCTCCATGTTCTAGAGAATTATCCAACATTATAAAAACTCTATGTTTAAACATAGAATATATTATCATCCTAAAACTAATGGAAAATCTAATTAGACAATCCATACACATGAGGATAATTTGAGAACATTTTCAAATGACATAAAAGGATGATGGGAACAACTTTTTCCATTATTCATGTTATCATACAATAGAATTTTCTAATGAAGCATCAAAATGTCCCCCTTTGAAGCCCTTTATGGTTTCATGTGCAGAACACTGCCACGCAGGAAAGGCCTTGTAGAAAAAACGGTTACGTAGTAAAATTAACAAGGAAGGAGTTGAAATGTTCAAGACCATTCAGTAGCACAAAAAGCTGTAGAGGGATAAAAAAAATTCTATGCTAACAATCATAGATAATACCTAATGTTTTATTATTGAGGTATGGTTTTTTTATGCATATATCCATGGAAGAAGGTCATGATATTTTTAAAGAAGGGAAATCTTATTCAAAGATAAATCATCCCCATTGAGATCCTTGATTGAATAAAAGTAATATGGGAACTAGAGGAAGTGATGAATTGGAATTTACATCATCTATTTTATTTTGGGATATGAATATATGAAGGGTGAAATTTCTTAAGGGGAGTATATTATAAAGACCAAAACTATTAAAAATAATTCCCCTAGTTTTTTAATTTAATATCATAATATGTGTCATGTTTATAGAAAACACTTATAGTTATTTTGTATTATTTTATATAATATTATATAGAATAAAATTATGCATCACTAGCATTGAAAATAAATCAATTTAATAGTGATTATTTTATTATTATAAATATAGGTTTTAAGAAAATCCATATGATATATGAAATGGATGTGAAGTCCTTAACTAATATGATCATACCCTATGAAGGCCATTTATTGGAAAATTGACCGAAGATATCATCTCTATGATTTTACCTTTTCAAAGCCCAATATATGATCCAACAACTTAATCATGGGATAAACTGATTACAAGAGATGTTCAAGATTATCGAGATCATTTCCCAAACCATGTACATCGAACCAACACATGCAAGTCTCACCATCACATGCTTAACTCATAGTAATTTTATATTTATTAATTAATGTATTTTTGTAATAAAAATTATTTTAACAAAATATATTTAATAAATAATTTTTATTTAATATAAATGATCATTCAATTTTTATGAAGTCAAATGTAATTTTTATACAGGTTCAAAAATATTTATTATAAAAAAACAACATTTCTCAATAAGTTTCCATTATTATTTTAAGGCTGAAAATACATATTTTAATAAAATTACTTTGATAAAATGACTATTATTTTTTTCAATCAAAATTTCTAAATTATAGAATAGGTAATGTTTCAAAATTTTCTAAGACAATCTAATTATTTTAAAAAAAATCAATACTTTAAAAATATACAATGTGTAATATGACATCATAATTACCAAAACAATTTGTAATAAATAATATATAATGTATCCACAACACAATATACGTTTTCACTTTATAATACAATAATTTAATGTTTATTTTATTATTTATATAAATCCATTATAAATCCCGCAAATCTATTTATATATTTTATGATTTTAAAATCATTTCTTTAAGAGTATGACTCTCTTCAACATAAGAATGATTATTATTAAATTTATTTATGTAATTTTTTCATTTAAAATAATGAAATATACTCGCAATTAGAAGAAAATATTGAAAAAATCCGTGGGACGGTTATTGGTTTTTGGTATTTAATAATTTAGAGTCCAAAACTGATGTTTACGAAATTATAAAGAATTCCCCACTTATTTCTTATATAAACGTACCCAATATTCCATTTCAATTCAAATTTTTTTTTGGATTACATAATTAATTTTCTCTACCCTCTCTATAGTCCATAATAGCAACCCGGATCCCCTCAATAATCTCATCCCAAACATTTGGATGCAGACACTCATGTATGGAATCCTCAAATTCTCTTCATTATTCATGTTTCTTAATTATCATATACTTTTTATTTACAATTCCTGAAGTTGGGATATGAATTTACATGTCCCAATTACTGTACATTTTATTTCCAAATGATTATTTACCCCTTTCTCTATCATAGAAAAATTTTATTAATTTTTAAGTGACACCATTATGGAGCCTATATTTCATTGTGATTATCCATGTCAAAACAATTGTGTAGTGAAAAATAAACCGAATTCCTATAAATGGTTTTCTAATTTACACACATATACATCATTGATTTGGGATTTAATTTAATTTTTTAAAAACCATGATCATGGAATAAAATATTATTAGGAAAGAATCCATGTTTTATTTTCTATGTGGAACACTTAACCAAGATAATGAAATGAATGTGAAAGGTGTGCTAGGAATGATATAACGCCCCGATGAATTGGGTTATATTTTGTTTCATGAGACATATTTTTGGGATATATAGTGAACCTAATTCATTTATGGGTAATTTTCCATCATGATGTCTTGGTAGTAGTCCTTCACCTATGTTTATGACGCAATTATTTACATTTTTCCACATTTCTTATGTTTCCGTTTTGAGCATCATGTTATATCATACCTTATTATTCATGTTTATGATTCTCATTACATTTATTAGTCATTGGTATTCCTTTATCCTATCATGTATTACCAAATTCCATGATAATCCCTAGAGTGGTTTGTACATCACCCTTTTCTTATGTATGTCTGTAGGTTATCTCATACTATATTAAAATCCATGGAACATTGAAAGCATGTTACGAAGGATTTAAATAATTATTTTATATCTGATGTTAAATAAGTTTTTTAATTTACCAAATTACCAAAGACTCTATACTTATTGGTATTTTGTGTTTTTTATATTTAATTGTATATAATAGATTACGTATTAATGTGTAATAAATAATAAGGTTGTTATAATATCTAAAACACATAGTAAGGATAAAAAAGGTGATAATATCAATGATCATAAGTTATCATAATATGACGATAAATAATATAGTTGTAAAAGTTAACCAAAACTAATTCATTAATATAATAAAACTAAAGTAATAATGTACGTATGAATAAAATTTTTAATGAATCATATTGTGGATAACAATAACTATTTCATTAGCGATGAAATGAATAAATATAAAAAATTAATTCCATTTACTAAGATATGACATCAATATATTTGGAAACATGATGTTACTTTTAAGCTTATATACCAGGGAAATATTAATTTATGGGTTGGGAGACAAAAAAATAACCAAGCTACATAGTCTCATTAGATCTATTGATTCCTTAACTGGCTATTGTGGGTATTGGATAGAGTAGGAAACACAAGAGGGCGGGGGGGGGGGGGGGGGGGGGGGGGTTGAATTGAGATCCAATAAATATTTTTGTCCAAAATATTTAATAAAATGTTCCTCAATTTGAAATACAAAACAACCCAATTAACCTACTGAGATGTTTATAATATATTTTATTGTTTGAAGTATTTCTCAAAGAGTGATTAGATGTGAGTTAAAACAATATGTATTATTAATTTAAATTTTTAAATCAATCTACATAAGAAAATTATCATATAAAAACCATCTAAGATTAAATATATAAGTAATGAAAAGAATTATGATATAAATAAACACAAACAGAGAAATCTAAACTTTATTGAATGTAGTAGAATTTAAAACAAGAGGTTCAATATCAAGTGTAGACCAAATACTCTTCACTTGGTGATCACCAGATACCAATTAGAATATAGAAATAAACATTGATCCACACCATGGATTTGTGTAAAATAAACATAAAAAATGTCCATGTCAACTATGAATGGTGAGGAATTGAAATAATTCCACAAGAACATTTTATTATAGATAATGAATTCATTACCAGGAATGGTGAGTCAAGTATTTGTGACTCAAGGTCAACAATACGATATGATGGTAGGTCATCTTGTTAGTGACTTGTGCAATTGATAACACATACATTACAAAAATTATGGATATCAGTATGTATCTTTGTCTGTATCTTAAAGTGATGGTGACTCGTACATTGTAAAAATTCGGGATATCGTTATGTCAGTCTATCGATTGATTAATCAAATAATGACTAATACATTGTGAAAATTTGGAGTTGAATTAGATGTTAGATTGATGTTACATTGTATCATTTTTTATCGGAATTCATTATCTATGCAAACAATGAGATAGCTGATAGTGAGACATCCTAAAAATATGTATGTATCAATGGTTTCTCATACATATCCTATTTTCTACAAACATCGGAATTTCCTATAGTGAGTATGTCATAAGGGAAAATCAACCTTAATAGTGACTTGTAATTCGTTGTAATTTTCCTACCTGAATTATGATGTAATGTACTAATAGAATAGAATATGATTAAATTTAAACATAATAAAAAATTATTAAAAATCATCTAACATGATGAAACATGATTTTACATAATGAAACATAATTCTAAAGCATTAATACTAGACGAGGACAAAAATCTCCCCCTTTTTGGTGATCACAAATCATAGAATTAATAAGACCTACACAATGATCAATATAAAAAAGAAAACTATTCTGATTCACATGTCATATATATATTGAGATATTAAATAATAATATAAACATAATCATGTAATAGTAAATACCATAATTAATCTCATTATCTGGTTAAATTTCATATGTATTCTCACTCTTCTAGGATAATAAAAAAGAGAATAAATATATTATGATAAATAGAAAATAACAGGAGATAAAGAATATATAATATGGAAAAGGAGTCAAATTATTTCCAGATGAAAATAGAGTACATTTGATGAGATAAATTTAAAATAATATCCCTATCAAGGGGAAAAAAATACTAAATCAATGCTTCTCCAAGGATGTATACAATACTGCTTTTCCCTTATTAGTAGAATCAGATAAGGGAATATGTGTTGCAGAAGGGGATGAAGTATAGATCCAAAAAATGGGAACTCTAGAACGAATAATGGAGGTATGAACTTGAGTAGAAGAAGGACAGATTGTAAGATCTCAATATATAAGAGATATTAGATGATTGTGATCCTATGCTGGAGACATGGGAAAATGTTCAAGGGTTGCAGGGGGGAAATGGTTTTGAGTGACAACATCATTGAAATGAGGATCATATAACTAGTAGATTTAACATTAAGGAATATTCCTAGTAACTTGTCTAATTGGGATGGCTTATGGAGCTACAATAACATTACTGTGAACATGAATTTAGGGATTAAAAATTATGGTGAATTCCCTGATAATCATCCCCCCATTCTCTATTGTCATAGTAAAATCATATTTGTTTTCAATGAACATATGAAGGACCTGAGTGAGATCCTGGAGCTATTTAACTTCTTCCTTGAAGGATTGTGTGATCAGAGTAATCCTTAAATTCTCAACCATGTATTTTAAATGTCTATCCAATTAATGTTTTGTATAATTAATTTTAAAGTAAAAATACTCTTAATTGGTGATATCTTATTGAGAAGCATTTTCCCCTTTCTTCTAAGACCTTATAATGTCATTCAAATGATTATAGTTCTACATAATTTTTCATAAGATATCATGACCAGAACTACCCATCATAGTCTACAGTTATTCTCCAATAAACAATCTAATTATCTCAACATTCATGTAGTCAACAAGAGTAACAACAATGGTGAATGTGACATTTAATTACTCTCTAATAATTAATCTTAAAAGATATAGGCCAAGAGATGGAGGTCAAGGTGTATCATCCTACGAAGATGTATCTCCGAGACTTTTGACGACACATTCCAATGATTCTCTATACATAGATGACAGGATTTTAACTATGGAAATTATAACACCCAACTCACTAATCAATATGATACTCTTTATTCTGACTTCAAAAATATCAAAAACCATTTGATGTTGAATAAGTGAAACAACTCATTATGAAAGCATAAAATTCTCTATTTCACTAATATATGGTACTACTGTTTGTTGATATTGGACGATTTATTAGAAAAAAAAATAAAACTCTTATTTAAAAACATTAAAATTATTCTGGATCGCATAGTTAGTAGGGAATGATAAAACTGGAGGAGCAGGAGAATGAGAAGGAGTAGGATTTTGATCTGAATGATCATTTTAATATAGATAGTTCAATCCCAATGTGATGTAACTAGGATATTTCTACCATTCATATATTGTGGCCACATCAAAATGTGTAAGAACAGAATATTTAACTCTATGATACATTATTTCCCCCTCAGAAATTTTTTTTATGAACATAAACTTATTCATGCACATGATTATTTAGAACTTCTTCCTAAACTAAAACTGACTTATGTGTCTTTTGTGGTTCCAAAACTGGTTCCTATTATACTAAAATTTTTTCATCAGAATTTCTATGTTCTTCATTTAAACATTGATCACTAACGGGATGAAAAAATTCACCACCAGTTTGATCACTTTCTTCTTTTTCCTCTTCTAAATTTTCATCACATTCTTCTTATTCACCACTATCTTCTTCGTCCTCTTCTTCATCTTATTGATTTTATTTTTCCTTTTCCTCATTAAAATCTTCCCTAACTTCCACATCCACTTCCACTAGTATATTCAACATTATCATATTCTTCTATCTCATTATTATCATCATCCCTTAAGAATATTTCTTTAATATGAATAGTTTTTTGGAGGGATAAGAGACCCATAAGTGATTTATCCAAGACTTACTACAATGTCAAGATCACTTCTATCATCAGTATGATATCATTTATCTTTATCCACCTTAGTTTCATTTTTATCCTCATATAAATACTCACCGACATAATTTGGTGTTGTAAAAAGGTCAACCATATCTTTTGATCTTGTGGGATGTTTATGCAAATTGTATTCTTCATAGATTTTATCATCATATTCTTTCCAATGTTTCTTTCATGGATAAAAGATAATCATCATCATTTTTTCATATAGAATTGGTATTGCATAATCCATCACTCTCTGTGATAGTTTCTTCACCTTCATTCACTACTCCTTTTTTCCTTCAACATGGTAGAAATAAGCATTGAAGAGAACATTGAGTTGGACATTGAATTTTGCTAAATCATGTCAATCATATGATCCATATGATATTTGTAGAGGTTGATCTTGTTCCCATTAATTAAAATACATAACAAATAAACATATTGATACTTCATAAATGAAAAATCACATTTACTTAGACACAATTGGTGATTAATAAACATAAAGAGAAATCACCATTCTCCATCCTGTTCAGTTGTTATTTTTATTTTGTTGATTACATCATAGGTTAGATCAGTTAAAGTAATTTAATAATTAAATATATCACTTTATAGAGGAATAGTAACATTGTGATCTTGATAATTTCATTCATGAGGTACATTCAAGAATTCAACCCACTAACTATACAAAAAGGAAATATATTTTCCATTTACACTAAACTTGATAAAAAATTCATCTGTACTGTCAAAAATAAAGTCCTCTTAAAAATAAAAATAACGAAATAAATTCGGATAGATTTGATTATTTTTTTTGGAGAACCATTCCAGCCAACCTTTTTTATGAAATAATTTTGGTACATGAGACTTACTAGATAAGAGCCAATCATCGGGCACATCTTTTTCTGTAATGACCAATCTTCTTCAATGATCCGGATTAACAGTTTTGGGTTTATGATCACTAGAATCACATTTTTTCTATTTTAAATGATTATATTAATTTGAAGATATCTCATAAAATTTGTTCACTTGATCCGTTGAGAAGGGTTTGGTTCGAAATAGGAACGTGTAAGTTGTATGGGAGAAAAATGTGTAGTTTAAAGAGTATAGAAAGTGAAAAAATATTTGGATCAATTAAATTTTTATCATTTATAGATTTCAAATTCACAATCCTCAAATACGGTACAATGTAAAGTAAAATAAATAAAATATTATTTTTTAGACCCTAATAGAAAAATAAAAACGTAATTATAGATAAGACATAACAGTAAGTGTTGACAAGGAGTCTTCATCGGTGGTTAACAATAGTGAGTCATAAATGATGATTCACAATGGTGGGTCATCAACGGCGAGTCACAATGATGAGTTACCAATGGTGAGTCATCAATAGTTAGTCACTTCCAATTTGATCATTCCTAACTCATTTCTGATGTAACTCATTGTCATTGAATTTAATGGATTAATAAAAATATAAGCAAGTTGATGTTTAGTTCCATTAATTTTAATAGTTTTATCACCTTTTTTATTATTATCCCTCAAAAAGTGATTCCTTATATCAGTATGCTTTGTTCTTGAATGAGACATTGGGTTCTTATAAATGTTAATTGAACATTTGTTATCATATTTTATATGGAAATTCCTAAATTGATAAACATATTCATGAAAGGTGTGTTTCTTTCAAAAAAATAGGGTTCAAAATATATCAGTAAAATTGTAATAACCTACAACAATAGATAGTGATAAAAAATTTTGTTTCTTACTAATCCATGAAACTAGATACTTTCCCTAAAAGTAACATGTTCCATAGGTTATTTTTCTATCTAACGCGCATCCACCAAAATCATCATCAAAATAACTACCTAATTCAAATGGTTGTTATATAGCATAGAACAGTCCTAATTTGGTAGTATATTTGAGGTATTCGAAAATTATTTTAATTGACATGTTGGTGTGAATCTTGTGGATTTTCTTGAACATGTGCACACATGCATACAATTAACTTAATATCATGTCAGCTAGTAGTTAAATAGAGAATACATCAAATCATAACTATATAATAGGTTTGATCGATTGTTTTTTCATCATGATCCATTTTACAAGTGGTACTAATATGAATATCACTACTTTTAGTTTATCCAAGAATAAATGTTTTAAAATATAATTAGTACATTTAATCTGATTTAAAATAATAAATTACCTATTTTGAAAAATTTTACATCCAAGAAATAATTAGATCCCACGCATTAAACTCGTTTCAAACTCATATTGCATCATTTTGTATAATTCAATACAAAAATGATTTTTTGAAGATCCAGAAAATCATATCATCAACATAAATTTTATAAATTAAATCATATTTTTATATTATTTTAACGATAATATAAGTGTCAAATATACCATTAGAAAAAGCTATAGAAATAATAAAAGTCCTAAGCCTATCATACTAAGCACTTGGAAAATATTTTAAACTATACATTGATTTTCTTAATATGAAAAAATGATTTGGAAAATAAGGATTTGTAAAACTGGGGGGAATTCCATAAAAAACATCCTCAACTATATAACCATTCATAAATTAACTTTTGACATCCATTTGATTAATTTTTAAATTCATATGTGATGTACAAGATAGAAGTATTCTAATGGATTTAGGATAGGCTAATGATGGATAATTTTCAACATAGTCTATGCCTTATTCTTGACTATAACCTTGTACATCCAATCTATATTTATTTTTTACTATAGTCCCAACATCATCCACTTTTTCTCTAAACACCCACATAGTGTCTATTTTCAATGTCTCTTTGAGTAAATGAAGAAGATTCAAAACATTGTTTCTCTAAAACTGGTATAATTCTTCTTTCATAGTTATCATCCATAATTCATAATTGATTACATCATTGATTTTCTTAAGTTCAATATATGATAAAATGACATTATGATCAACCTGGTTACTTAATGAATCTTTATTAGGCGTTATTTTGTTGTAGTCTCTAACTAAAACATCCAAAGTATTGTTTTTATGATATATAATATGTATTGAAAAAAAGGGATGGTTACTTATAGTTATTCTATAGGTTTAGGTTCCCATTTTTTAGAATCTTGAGATTTTATAGAGTTGGATTTTTATGCTTCTTGTTTGACAACAGAATCAGATGATTTAGAATTCCATTATAGATTTGAATGATTATCTACAATATTTTTCTATGAGGTTTTGGAATCATGTGGATATATTTCATCAAATTTTACACGTACATACACTTCCATACATTTGGTTCTCTTATTAAAATATCTCTAGGATTTACTATATATTGAATAACCAAGGACAATTCCTTCATCAATTTTGGATGAAATATTTTCAACATTTTCTTTTATATTTATGGTAAAATATTCGAATCCAAAAACATTGATGTAAATAACCTCGGGTTTCCTATTAGTTCATAATTACTATAATGAGGTACAGTAATGCATCCATCCCAGTCCCTATATTAATTGTAAATATTTTCGAAATATTCTGGACATGATCCAAAATTCATTTGTGCCCTCAAGAATAAACTAAACGTACCAATAAAACTCTAGAACTAATTTTAGATAGATGTGATTCCTGTTGGAAGAGAACCATTCCAACAAAACCTGTTATTGGAATACATTTAGTACAAGAGATATAATTGATAATAGCCAATCTACATGCACTTTTTTTTCTAGATGACCATTCTTCTAGAAAGAGAAGGACCAACCAGTTTGTGTTTTCGATCACATGAATAACATTTTTTATTATTTAAAGGAGAAGAATAAAAAAAAATATGTATCATAAAAGTTATTCAATCGATCCATTACGAAGATTTTGGTTTGAATGAAGAATGGATAAGTGGTGTGAGATATAATGGTTTGGTTTATGGTGTAGAGTATGTGATAAATTATTTTGATCAATTCCATTTTTATATTTCTAGGATTACAAAATCATAATTCTATATTGTGTTAAAAGAATGTAAAATAAATAATTCATCGATTTTATGTCTTAGATAGAAAAATAGCAATGACTCATAAGACAGAATAGTGAGTGTTTACGGTGAGTAGTCATTAGCGAGTCCTGACAGTGAGTCATCAACGGCGAGTCATAGTTGGGAGTCATCAAAAATTATTCATAATTGTGAGTCATCAATAGTGATTCACAATAGTGATTCATCAACGGTGAATCACAATGGTGAGTCATAAATAGTTGGTCACTTCAAAATTGATCATCCCTAACTCATGTATCATATAAATAATTCTCTTAGAATTTGATGGCTTAGTAAGAATATCTGAAAGATGATTTTCAGTGCCAAAAAATTCAAGAGTTATATCCCCTTTTAGATAAGTATCCCTCATAAAGTGATGTCTTATATCAGTATTCTTTTTTCATGAATGAGACCCTGGGATCTTAGAAATGTTAATTGCACTAGTGTAATCATAGTTTATAGGGACATTCCTAAATTGATATACATAGTCTAGTAAAGTGTTTTCATACATGAAATTTTTGCACAATCACTTCCAAAAAATATTTATTCATATTCAACAGTAGACAATGAAACATAATTTTGATTCTATCCTCACCATGAAACTAGAGACATTCCAAAAAATTGACATGTTCTAGAGGTGAATTTTCTATCTAAAATTTATCCTCCAAACTCAGCATCAGAATAACTAACTATGTCAAATGGTTGTCCCCTAGTATAGAATATTATTAAGTGGTTAGTATATTTTAGGTGCTCTAAAAAATGAGAGGATCCTGAGTGGTAAACACCATTATCTTGCATCTAAAAGGCTAGTATTTGAATCCAAGATATCCCCTATGTGGATTTATGATGTAGGAGGTGACTCATCCATGATGTAGATGGGTGGCGACGTTTGCATGGTGTATGCCCTATGACACAAGCAGGATGATACACGCGTGACAACGTTCTAGGACTTCAGGCCATGTTATTATTCCACTTGTCCAGGGGAATATGAGATATGTAATTTTTCTACCTCTACATAGATATAAAGTGATATTTTATTTCATAATAAAAAATTCTTCGTCTCTAACATTAAAAAGAATTATTGGGATACCATGAAATTTAAATATAATGTAACCAAATATATTCATTATAAATTATGGAAATAGGGTAGTTAATAAAAAATATAAATTATTTAATGGGGAACAATATCAAACATGTATAATGGAAATGTAAATAGAAAAAATAACACTTACAGCTTTAAAAACATTTGAATCAAAAAAATTGTAATGATAGAATTTCATATAAAACAGTAACATCTATGATTATTCAGAGGATCATTAATTTTATAATGCATTAGTAGATAAACCATTTTAAACAAATCATCATGTATAATAAGTAATATGTGTTAATATATTTAATTCGAGATAAGATTCCATTATGAAATTAATTTTTTTTTTAAATCCCATTAGGGATATGACATCAAATGAAACATTATTTAAAAAGAATAATTAAAATATCACAATAAAATAATCTAAAATTGGATATCGATATATTTATACATCTAAATCATGTTAAATAACAACAAATAATCCTCATGAAATTAAATTTATGTCAAAAAACCATTACCTTAATTGAAGAATTCCACAAGAGTATCAAAAATTCCTATGAAAAAAATAACTAACATAATAACATATTCTAGAAAATATTTTATATTTATAACCATTTATAGAAATAATTAATAATTAAATTATACATGTATATTAATTAATATATATATATATATATTCTATATGATAGTAAAATATTTCTTACTTGCACAAAATGATTAACATGGGTTTTATAAATACAAAATATTAATTTAATTAATTTATGTTAAATATAAATATATACAATTTATGGAAAATGTTTACAAAATAATATATTTTATTCTTGATTTATTATTGTGTTACAAAAAATGAAAAATTATTAAAATCTATATATCTTTTATACTACTCTAAAATCTGACTTTTTGAGAAATAACCCTATAAATCATCTGAAGAAAATGTTTACATGATGAATATGTAAATTAAAATTATTTTATTAGACTACAATTTTTATATTATAGAATTTAATTTTTAAATAGTAAAAAAATTTAAAGAATTATTTTTTAAAGAAAAATACTTTTTTTTAAATTAACTATTTTTTTCTTCTATGGAATAAATTACTTACATGTTTTTTATAAATAGATTATTAAGAAAAATATATTTTATCCTTAATGTTTTTAGATTCATATAAAAAATGAAACTATTTTTTAGAAAGGATATAATTTAATGAATTATTTTATTTTATTAGTTATATTGTAATAATAATTGAATTTTATCTGTAAATTAATAAAAATAATATTCTTAATTTATATATATATATATATTATAATTATATTTCCTCTACTTTTACATGCTAATTCTATGGATACATAATAATTGTTTTATATATTTTTATTTTTTTATTAGTTTAGTGTTTCATTCATTACATGTTATTGAGCACATTAGTTATTAATGGAAAATATAGTATTGGGGTTTTATATAACAAGATTATATAGAAGAAAAACTATGTTTTGAAGATTATTTTAAGAAAAAGAAGATATACAATATTAGGAATTTTTTAGACATAAAAAATCCCTATGATCGTATTATAATAGATTATATGGATGCTTAATTTAAACATTTTTATAAAGGAATGAAATATCCTACAATTTTTATAATGATATTTTAATGATACCCTAATAATGAAATCTTTATTGATGATATTATTTTGAGTTCTACATGAAAAAAAACATGTGGATAGTTTTTTATCAAATAAAATGTTAATTTGGTATTATTATGCCAGGTGAGGTTAAATACATTAGTGGATTGGAAATAAATCAATAACTATAGGAAATTTCCTGAACACATCATATTTAATAAGATATTTAATTAAATATATCATTGTTGTAAATTCATCTCGTATGTGTTCTCCCATATATACATTATATAAAATTCATAATGATGAAATTAGGAATTTGATTGATCAAAAACATCATAATGGAATTATCAATGATTATTTTAATTTATAGTTTTTTAACAAAAATTTATACACTCTCTGTTTTTTGTTGTAATATTCCATGTAAAAAAAATAGTGTTTTACCATAAAACAGTCAAAAATACATTTTTATACCTTAAATAAAATTAAAATCAAACAAAATTTGAATCATAAAAATACAATTATTTCTCATTATTTATGGGTGTAATGTCTATTAGAAGAGTAATTTTGAAAATTTTAATTTCATTAGAGATGAATTAATCTCTTAGTTCAACAAGAAGTTGTAGTTTCTTTCACTATCCACTATGGAATAGGTTTGTATAAAAAAATGATACGGTTTCACTAAAGGTTTTTGTTTAAAATAAACATTAATTAATATTTTATGTTATTTTACCAAGACACTAAATAATTGTGGTAGTATTTGTATTATTTTTTTAATAATATATAAAATCACACATGAGTTAAAAACACTGAAATATATATATATATATACACAACTATTTCAATTAGAATCATATAAAAAAGATATAAAATTTTCAAATATAATAAAATTTAGAATGATATTTCTGATATATATTAAAAAAACAATATATAATAAATGGTTTGAATACAATAATATTAAAACATGTATTATCATTATTAAGTTGTCATAATATATTTCATGATTAATATTATAAGGGAAATTGTTCTACAGGAGGTATGATTAATAAAATATATTTTTATACATAGTTCTTATTAAATAGTCCCTCATCATTTATTGATTTAATCTTACTTAATTTTTTTTCAAATATGTTCTTATTAATTCTTGGTATTTTCAATTTATTAATAAGTTATATTTATAATATTATTTTAATTTTCATTTTTTAAACATATAAAAAACAAATGTGTCAGGTTTAATATAATGTGGTGCCTCAGTATTCAACATATATATTTGATATTTTTTATTTAATATAGTTTTATTTTTTATAATCCCAATGTTGAAATATTTTATTAAAATTATGGGTGAATTTTTAGTAGAGAATGTTGAAGGGTAGAAAAAAATTAAAAACAAGGGAATAATTTTCTTATTTATATTAATATAAAATATGGTATGATGATTTTCACATTTCATTAAATATCAGAGGGTTAATATTATATTTAAAATATGATGTAGTTTTAGTTTAGATCATTATATTTATGGTTATCATGTTTTTTATTTATAAAAACATTGAAATGTTTTAGTCATTATACTAAAATTAATTATTCTAAATCAATTGTTTTCATGAATAATAAATAAGTGGATTTATACATATAATTACTAAATTTTTTTAGTTATTTTTTTATTTTTTTCATCTAAAAAACATGTTCTTGAAGACATTTTTTCACTTCAAAAAAAATCTGAAAATCATGATATAAATTGAATTACATTGATTGGATAATGAAGTTAGAGATTATGGGTTTGTTAGAGTGTGGAATCAATTCCCTAGGTCCATGGATGCTATCCTTGGGTAGATTTTAATTCCCACTATTACAAATATATGTCTAATGATATGATAGAGAAATATTCTTATAATGATTAATTGAGGGACAAATTTTATTTGAGTGATTTTAACCATATTAGTAGTTGAGATATTGTATTTAAAAATGTTTATAGTGTATTCATAAACCTACTGATTATGATGAAGTTAATTTTAAAATATATATGATTACAGTTTAAAAATATTAAATCTGATTATTTAAAATCAAAGAGATTCATGGGATATAATTTTCTGCATCCAAAAATATTGTTAATGGAACTCCAGGGATATGACATGTTGTCAATAATCATATTGAGGAGGAGCATGGGGATATAACATATTTATGTTGTCGCCTATTGAAGAAGCACTATGATATAAATTAAATTATATATTTTATAAATCTTTAAAATTATTTTGTTTTGAAATATGGTTCCATTAGATTAGGTTACTAATCATTCGACAACTTCTAATTAAAATCAATGTGTTTCATTTATTGGGACATTGTATCATTTAATAATACTTGGATTAATTTTTTTATAATGTATTTTCTAGAATTATATTATATTGTATAATTCTATTTCAATATAGTTATTTTTAAATTTAATGATCTAAAAATGTATTATCATATGAATGATTTAATTTCCATTATGATTTTATTTTTTTTATTACTCTAATTTATCAGAACCACTGCTTCCACTTTATGAGTTTTTAAATCATTTCAAAGGAACCATTTCACCCCTAACATGAAACATCCATAAATAGGAAAATAATATAATATTTTATTTTTGAAAGGATGTTATTTCCTTGATAATATAATCTTGGATGAAAAAAAAGATTATATAAAATAGTGATAATAGGTAAAATCTAAATAAGTGTAAAATGACAATGTGTTTTGTAATGGTCACAATAAACATTGTGTCACGATATTTTATTTACGATTAAAGCATGTGGAGAATGGAATTTTTCACACAATATGGAATTAGAGACATGGAATTAAATATTTAAATATGTATTTGGGTAGTGATTTGAAAATGTATGGAATTTTTGAAGTGAGAATAACAAGCTAGATGAGGGGTGATTAGATAACAATGTGGGTGGGGTATTTTAGAACAAAGTATTTATAATTTTTTCATTTGGGAAATGAATGATGAAATATATTAATTAATGTGAATTTAAATAATTCATGATTAAAAAAGGAGGGATTTTTGACCTTGACCTCAAACCAAAACCAATTTACATTTTTGAAACACAATATTAAATTTAAATAACAATAACAATTATTTGAACAAAATATAACATAAGATCAATAATTATATATATATATAGGTATATAAATTCAACATATCATTTTTAAATACACCATTTAAATCCTAGAATACATATTCCATTCAGAAAAATATTTTTCACATTTTTAAGAAATACATCTATAATGATGATGTTAAGAAAGATATGTTATTCAAAAAAAGTATTGTTCACTATATACAATAAATTATACCTTTTAAGAATATTACAAAAAAATAATGCTATGAAAAATTTTAAATTATTATTATAAAATTGAATTATATTTAATTAAATTAAAATTATAAGAAATATAAATTATCATCTAAACCAAATTAAATAATAAATGGGAAAAAACATATTTCTTATTCAAAATATTTCACTAACTAAGAGTGATCATATTCTTATTTATTGTCATTATTAATTATTATATTCTTGATAGAGAGTGATTATATATCATTTATAATAATTAATTTTTTAAACCCATATAATTTAATTTTAACATAATAATGAATATTTCTCAAAATAAATTATAAAAAATTGAACTAAAATTTATGTTTACATTTATTTTTTGTTATATAATTTGAGAATTATTAATTTTTTCATTATAAGATTTATAAATAGTTTTCTTATTTGTATATAATAATTTTAATGGATTTTACTATTCCTTATATATCATGATTCTATATCAGTGTTTAGTCATTTTCCACATTAGTTATATAATTATTCAATGGTCCCAATTCTTCATATAAATATATCTTATTTCATTCATTAATTGTCAACTAATTTTTTAAAAATTAATTTGGCTATATGGTAATATTTTTTTTCTAAAGAGTATATTAATACTTTTAATATACTAATATTTTTCCATGTTTAAAATCATGTTACTGATGTGACAGGTATTCATTTATCCTCTTCATGGTTTTAACTTTTTCATTGAAAGAGTAGGGTTGAGAATTAATTAGGTAGATTCCTAAAATTATGAAGCTAATGTTTTTTTGGACTCAATGATTTAACTGGACATTTCAATAGGCTTACACATCATGTAACTTTGATTCATGATGTGTAATGATTTCTAGAGACAAGTCTTGAAAGGATTCATGTTGTGAAGGTTAGACATCATGAATAACCTTTAGTTTTCATGAGTTTTTTAATAAATGGTTTTTAATTTTCATGCAATGTATTTTTCCGTATATTAGTATATTAACTATTTCATGATGTGAAATGGTATTATATGACATGTAATACCATGAATGTGGTATTTAAATAGACAACACAGCTTATCAATTACTTTAGGATCTTCTCGAATTTCACTCCTCTCGACCTAAATCCATACCCAATAGATCTTACAGCTCTCCAAACCCTCTAGATGCTCTTATTCACAGTTCGATCATCATTGTGTTGGAGGCTTCATATCCAGGTAATATTCTCCATCATTCTTCATCCTTATCATTGTCTCCTCATTTGTAATTTAAGTTGATCATCTTGAAATTGATTGATCTTGGCTCCATACTGTGGGATCTCATTTCTAGGTTTGTTTTGAGGTCTTCTAAACCATTGTTCTAATTGAAGGGTGTCATTGTGATTTTTGAGTTTTGGGAAAAGCTACATGATTCCATTATATTTAGCCAAATTGATTAGCATTTAATTTGTTCTATTTATTCCAACTATTGATTTGAAATCAGTTACTCCAACATGATTTTAATTATTGTAATAAATTATAATTCTAATGAATTTGGATATTAGAAATTTTTTTCACATGAGAATTGGTAAAACCCCCAATCCCAATGAAATAGGGTGGGTATAAATAAATTTTAGAATATAAATTTTTTACAATAAATTATATTTTTGAGGGAAATGATTTTAATTCAATTGTTGAATTTAATTGGAAATGAATTCAGAAATCGGTGTAATTCGTTTTTAATGGTTTTTAAACCTTTGAAAATGGATTAATTTGTTTTCATAGAAACCCAATTGTCATAACTCATTAAAGATGAATTTTTTTTATTAAAATTAATTTTGGTTTTAAATGGAAAATTTTAATTGAAATAGAATAATGAAATTTTATTTTATTATAATTCTCAAAATAAATTGCCCATAATTTATTTTATAAATCATATGAATGCCTAAATTAGTTTTTATGTTATTTGGACACACTCTACGATATTACAACATTATTAAACATACATGCAATGGGTCACATCCCCAATGGAATGGAGATGAGTTTAATTTGGACATTGTTAGGGGGACATGTGTATACATTTATTTATCATATAAATTAGAGAGAGTAGATTACTATATCCTGGAACATAAATACCTATTCATTAGATTTCCAAGTTGATCAGTTGTTTTATATTTGATAATTTATTGAATGATAATGTTATTTCAACTTCATTACATTACTTTTGAATTTATATAATTTTTTTATATAAATGATTTATTTAGGTCATTGATTTCTAAATTTTCCATCACTTGTAAAGTGTTTTCTTAAATTATTTTTTCATCATTGGAATTGAATAGCTTTTTTTAAATATTAATTTAAAATCCAAACCTATTTGATTTAATATTAAGAGAATTAATTTTGTTAATATATTATTGGAATTTATTATAGTGTCTTTGGTGATACCCTATTGGTATTTTTATCTTGCACCCTACATGTGCCTTCAGGTGTTTGTAGATTATCTCCATCCAGGTTTGGTAAGGTGAAAGGATCTCTAGAGGTGTATCCAACCCTTGAATCTTGGACCAAGTGAGTTGTCTCCTTATTTATTTGGGTTGTTTTCCATTAATTTGGTACATGGGTTTTAGTGCGTTGAGATTTAATTCCTGGTTGACTCATCTTTCATTACTCCTAGAGGAAATTCATTTGTTATTCATATTGTCTTTCTTTTATTGATTCTACAATGTTTCGGGAAAACTTTATTCCTACATGCATGTTGTATGACACAAGGTGCTAGTCACTGATTCATGGGGATAGTGAACTCCCATTGGGTAATGTCAGGGCTAACTAGATCATTTGGTTACCATGATACCCAGGATGGTTAATAAAAAATTGGTATCAAAGGAGGTCGTTGAGGTTTTGTCTCAATGTCAGTATGTAGTTGAAATATTGTTGGGACATAAGAGGACGTTTCAGTTGAGTTCCTAGCCAGATCTCACCACAATGAACATTATGTCTCTAGGGGTGGTAAGTGAAATACATTTTGTATAATCGTTCTAGTTCTTCACGTATTGTGATTTTGATAGAGTTGAATCGAAATATTTTTTTTATCTATTGAAAATAATTTCACCTGTTTCATATTTTGAGTGTTTTAATGATGTATTACATTATTTTATATTTATGTTTTTTTCCATCATGACTCTGATAAGACCCTAAAAATAGTTATAGGTGGAAGCTACAGTTGACCCTTAGTGAGATAATCCTCTAGTGGACCCACATCTATTTTAGGTGATTGTGTGCACTATCCATGATTTGGGACACGAACTACCTCTAGATACTATTTAGTATCCAGTTGTGGACCCCTAGGGGGATGTTCTGTGAAATCATTATCGAGAGTTCCTCCACAAGAAGACACTAGTTTTCAAAGGACCCAATAAACCTCAACATGATGAGGAATGGTTAGGAAAGATAAGACAATTGTTTGAGTTCTTGGAGACATCATATGAGATCAATGAAAAATTTGAAACCTTCAAGTATGAAGGACCAAGCGGGACATGGTGGGACATGATGTGGAAAACAAAAAAAACATGATTTCTTAGAGCGTAATGACTTCAAGGTTCTTTTAATTGGCCAGTTCTATCAAGAGTATATCGTTTTCTCCGATGATGTTGAATTTTTTGACATTTAGAAGGCAAATATATCAATGACTGAGTATTCAAATTGGTTTGCTAAGTTTGTGCAGTTTTTTCCTAAGAATTTTTCTAATGAGATGATGAAGGTTCAATTGTTTGAGTTATGACTTCAATCAGATATCTATACTCAAGTTTTCTTGCTAATATTTCCCACTTATGTTGTTGTAATGGATAATGTGATCATGGTCAAGATGGACCTAACTTGTTAGTCCTAGTTATCTTGAGTTTCTTTCTACCCCAGTTGTAGAATGACTTCCTTCATGGAAAAAAACCCTGATGATTTTCATAACAAATCTAGATGGAAAGTTCATTCCAGACCAACTATAGTTCGTGGAGGATTTCCATTTATTTTTAATTAGTGTGTAAACGTAATAAATTCTAAGAGTGTTTTCAATTAGGCCCCCATGTTTTTTAGATCCTACGTATATGCATGAAACTTATTTAGATTTTTCAAAAACTTTTCTACTCTGTATAGTTGACCATGATCACAAAATCCACCTAAAATGTTGCAAAATCTAATAAATCACACATAATATGGTTTTAGTAATAGTAATTCAGAACAAAACTACTTCACGTAATGTAATAGTATCCAAAAGAATCAAACACAGTTCCAACTGTTATTAGAGGTACCAGTACTATAGCTTCATCATTAGTGACTACTTACATTTATAGTAGTGCTTCTCACTCATTTATTTCAACTCTTACTTTTAATAATCTTCCAATTAATATTTTATCTTATTGAATTGTTGTCACTGAACCCCATTGAAATAAGAAAGAGTGTGGTCTTTGTAGTCTGTCTTGTGTCTTCTCACTATTCGTTGTCGAGCTTGCATGTAGTTTTCTACTGCTCGACATGAAATCTATTATCTTCATATTCAGGATGAATTGGATAATTTTCAATAAATTACAGATTGATTACTATATTCGACAGGTTTATTATACAACACCTAGTGGCATGCCTATTAATTTTCAAGGAGAATGGGACCCAAGGTAGAGAATAGACTGACCTATTATCCGGAGTTGGGATATTTATATTTGTGTTTTCTTTTGATCTAGAGTCAGAATCTTTTAGTGGTGATAACCCACTATTTTTTTGAGTTTATCAATGTGTTTTATTCTATTTTCTCTAGTATTCCACCAGTAAAAATGGTAGAGTTTTCTATTGACTTAAGTCTTGTCACTCATCCAGTTTCATTTCCCTATTACCAAATGACTCGTGATAAAATGAAAGAGGTGAAGTCCATGTTTGATGATCTTCTTGACAATGGATTTATATAGCCATGTGTGTCACCTTGGCCGATGACAGTTATCTTAACTAATAAATTTGGTAGTTCAATTCCTTAATTTGTTGACTTCAAGATGTTCAATAATATTATAGTAAAGTAAAAGTTTCTATTTTCAAGGATTGATGATCTATTTGACTAGTTAAATTGGGAAAAGTTGTTTTCAAATATTGACCTTTGATCTGGTCTCCCATAGTTGAGGATAAAAGAATATGACATTCAATAAACCATGTTTTGGAATAGGTATGACCTTTATGATTACCATTTATTCCCTTTGGTCTAAAATATGATCTAAAATTTTTTAGGGATCTAATGAAGATGATTTTCCACAAGCCTCTGGATACCTTTGTGTTAGTCGTTGTGGATGAAATCTTCATTTACTCTTTGTTAGAGGAGGATCAGGTACATCATTTAAGAATAGTTAAAATTCATCTAATAAATCACTGGCATTATGAAAAGCATTCAATGTGGGATTTTTGGATTTAAGAAGAGAAATTCTTAGGACACATGTGTCTGAAAAATGTATATTAGTTGATCATGAGAAGGTATAAGCTATTATGAATAGTGATAAACCACAAAATTTCATTGAGATTAGATGCTTCTTTTGAATATCCAGATATTATCATCAATTTATGAAGGACATATTGAAGATGAATTCTATGATGAATGATCCAACTCAGAGGGGAGTGGTGTTTTCTCAGAATGAAAAATTTCAGCGTTCTTTTGTTGAAATGAACAATATTTTGACTACTTCATCATTGTTTACATTTAAAAAGGTTTGGTAGGGCTATTTAGTCATTTTTGATGCATTAGATTCAGGATTGGGCTATGTTTTTATATAGGTTGATCATGTTGATTCTTATAGATCTCTTCATCTTAGGACACCTATGATGAATTATCTTACCCTTAACCTTGTACTTTAGGATGTGATGCACAAACATATATACTGTTAAGACTACCTTTTCAGAGAAATCATTAGTTTGTATTCAGACCACAATATCACGTGTTAAATATTCTCTAAAAAAGATCAAATATTTTTCCAAGTCAATGGGTAGATTAACTACAATATTTCAACATTAACATTTCATACACCCTAGATAAAGGGAATTTTATTTCAGATGCATGGAGTCAGAAACATCCAACCAGTCTGTGAAAGAATAATCTAAAGAGTAGAATTTGATACCTCAATATACACAGTTGCATATTAGTGTTTTGGAGAATTGGGATGATGTTTATTTAGCTAGTGTGCATTTGAATTATACTCTTATCGATATTATCCTTATGGATCAACAAGTTCATAGTGAATTCCAAATAATTAGAGACTGTATTTATTATGTGGAGATATTTTCCCAATTGAATTTCACCAAAGAGGTTGTTATATTTTATCATCATATCTTTGTTATTCCGTTAGAGGAAGGAAGGTTCAGATGGGGTATTGAAATAATTTACTGTGTGTTGTGCACCTAGGAACCACTATGATATACTATCACATTTTGAATAAGTTATGGTGGCCAATTAAAAGATGGGATATTACTAAGATTGTCTAACATTTCTATATGTTCCAGTAGTTGATGGACAAGCATAAGAAATCATAGAGTTTACTTCAACCACTTTCAGTCCCTACATGGATGTTGCATGAAATCTCTATAGATGTTTTGGTTGTGTTTCCTTGTACCTAGAGAAAGAATCATTTTACTTGGTTTATTCTTGAGATAGTGATCATGTCAGCCCATTTCATACCAATTAGAGATAAGAAAACATTGGGGAGTTAGGAAATATCTATAAGAGGATGATTGTACACTTTCATGTAGTTCCATATGTTTTTGATTATCATAGGGAACCATGGTTCCCTTATCACTTTTGCAGTGTCCTTTAGGAGGAACTATGATCTTGGGTCCATTTGAGCACTACCTACCATCCACATTCCGATAGACATACATAGAGACCTATGCATATTCAAGAGGATATTCTATAATCAAGTGTTCTAAACATTGGTGGGTATTGGGATGAACACTTGGGTTTGGTTGAGTTCTCATACAAAATAGCTACCAGTATATGATCATAAAGGCTTATTTTGTGGCCTTGTATGGCTATCCATAAAAAAGACATTATTTTGGCCATAGATTAGTGAATGTTCTTTAGTTGGACCTTGTTAGGTCCAAGAGACAACATCTAATATTCCTTTGATATGTCAATGAATGTTGATAGAACAAAGCTGATATAAGTATTATGCTGATAGTCACTATAGTCCTTTCGAGTTCTCAATTGGTGATTAGGTGTTATTTATATTTTCATCCCGATTGGGTCATTGAAATATTGGGAGGAAGGGGAAGCTTGATCCTCATTTCATGGGACCATTCAAGGTTTTAGAAAAGGTGATAAAAGTTAAAATCCATTTAGATGATCCACCTTATATAATATCGATATATAACATGGTCCATATATCAATGTTGTGAAAGTGATTATCAGATCCATCTCCCCTTTTGAGATGGTGTGATCTTGTGAAGGATCCTGATTTATCTCTATCTAAGCAGCCAATTAGGATAGTTACCTGTAAGACCAAGGTACTTCGTGGGAGGATGATACATTTTTTTCATGTAATATGATATTGTGGTTTAGATAATACAGATATTTGGTAACATGAGGTACTGATAAGAGAGTAGCAACATCACCATTTTTGCATGGAAGATTCTTCATAGGCTTTCTGTTGTTAGAATGTTACTATATTGGGGAGTTTGTAACATCCCTTTACCGATATGATAGGTATGAATTTATAATTGTCCTGTATTTTTCATATTCATTGACTAGGTAAGGTTGGGAATGAATTGGGAGTATACCTATAATGGGGAAGTCAGAGATTTTTTGAACTCTTAGCTTTAATCAGCCTTTTCTATAGTCTTCCAGTGGGTCATATGCTATTTAAATGGGTTTCATGATGTGTAATGATTTCAAGAGGCAATTCATATAGGGATTCATGATATGAATATTTCACACCCTAAATAAACATTAAACATAAAGATTTTTTAATGAATATGTTTTCTTTTTAAAATGACATGTTTTTTGGCGGTTTCATATATTAACTATTTCTCAACATTAAATGGTATTACACGTCGTCTAATACCCTGACTGTGGTTTTTAAATATCCAATATGAATAATTTATTCCTTTGTGATCCTCTTTAATTTCCCTCCTATCAACCGAAGACCTTCCCCTGGTGATATTGAAGTTGTCCAACCCTTATAGACCATCTAATTAAACATTCGATCATCAGTGCGTTGGTGGTGATATTCCCATGTAAGCATTTTAATTTATTCTTCATCTTTATCTCCTCCTCCTTTGGGATTTCAATGGATCATATTTAAATTGGTGGATCTATGATCCGTACTATTGGATATCATTTATAAGATGACTTTTAAGGTCTCCTAGACCTTCTTCCTCCATGATGAGGGTCATTGTGAGTGTTGATTTTTATGAAATGGTAATCTAGTCCATATAGATTAGCCAAATTTTCATACATTGAATTTTCATGATTTAGTTCAACTGTTGATTTAAATTCAATTTCCCAAACTTTTTTTCAACTCATGTAATAAAATCCAATTCTATAGAATTGGGATATTTGAAATGGTTTTGTATTGAGATTTGGGAATACCTCCAATCCCATTTAATTTGGGTGGGTTTATAGAAATTCGACAATTAAATTTTTAAATTAAATTTAATTTTTTATGTAAAATATTTCAACTGAAATATTGAATTTAATTGTGTAAATGAATTTTATAATTGATGGAATTGGTTTTTAATAGAATTTAAACCTGTGAATTTTGATTTAAATGTATTTTTATAGAAACTCAGTATATTTATATTGTTAATAATATTTTTTTTGGTTAAAACAAATTTTGGTTTTAAATGAAAAATTAGCATTGTCTTAGATGTATGAGATATAATTAAATTTTATGTAGTCTAAAAATACATTTCAAATCATTGATTGTGTAATATTACATGAAAGATATAGGTATTTTGTATGTTATTTGGACACACTCTATAGTACTTCAACATTTTAAAACATACAGGCAGTAGGTCACATCCCAGATACGATGGTGACGAGTCTCCTTAAGACAAATTTAGGGGGATGTCTGTATATAGATATTAGTGAAATCACATAGAGATTGTGGAGTACTATCTCCTAGAACATATGTACCTATTTGGAAGATGACCATGTTTATAACTTATTTTATATTCGAGATATAAATGTATGCCAAAATTGTTTTAAAAAAATCAAATATATTCGAATCTTATATAAACTATTATATATAAATAGTTGATTTATTCCATTATTTTATAAATATTACATCACTTGTAAAGCCTTTTTTAATGTATTTTCAAATTATTTTAATTGAATAGCATGATTTTTTAAATATAATGTGAAATGATAAACCCGTTTGTTTTAAAATTGAAAGCATTACTTTAGTTAAACTATTATTATAATTTGTTAAGGAATCCTTGGTGAGACCGTACAAGAATTTTTATCACACACTGTACATGTGCCTTTGGGTGTTCATAGATTATCACCTTCTAGGATTAGGCAATGAGAAATGATCACTTGGAGGTAGATTCAGTTGTGGATAATTGGATGTGATGAGTTGTGTCCTTAGGGACTTGTGTTTTTTTCCTATTTTGGTACTTATGGTGTAGTAGTTTGGGATTTAATTCATTTTTTATTTTTGGTTCAATACTCCCAGTGGAGTTTCTTTTGACATTCATACTCTCTTTATTTTCATTCTTCCACTATGTTTTGTGAAAAATTCATTCCCACTTTCATGTTGTATGACACTAAGTGCTAGTTGTCGACCCATGGGGATCAATAATTACCTTATAGTTATGTTAGGGTTAGATCGGTTATCAGGTTACCAAGGTACATAGGATAGTTCATGATAGAATTAGTAAAATTATATATTTAATTTGTAGCATTTATACTAAAACATAAAATAGAGGAAAATTTTGTTTAACTAAAAATTCATGATCTCTATATTAGCCATGGATCTAAATGAAGGATTACAAGATATTTGTATCAATGAACAAAGGCATAGGTGTAGTCTATAATTAGAGGAATCAATTCCTTGAAGACTATATATTGCCATTAATGAGGTTCAAGGTGCCATATTACATATCAATCCATACATAGAGATTTTAAACCTCACACATGATATAAAAATGCTTTATTTATATCCAAATATCAAATTAGAAAAAACAGGTGATCTAAAATATAATAATTCCTTTTAATTTATATACAATAGAATTAATATTTTAATTTAATTAATAAATATCATCTAGTAGATACTATTTTAAAAATAATGATTTTAATAATTATTCATGAACATTAAAAACCCTATAAAATAATGAAAATCTCCACTTGTCAATGAGGGGAAACCGCTACAATAACAAGTTATTTTACTGTTAATCACCTACTCTCACCTCATAATAAAATATGCCACATTTATAATAATATTTTCCTCATAAAAAAAGTTATGTTTGATCAAATTTTTATAGATCCTTATAATTTAGGTGGAAAAAGTGTATCCCAAATATTTTTTAGGTTTGGTCATGAAACTACACTTATGATAATGATTTAGTTACCATGGGAGGCATAATCTAAGATAATTATTTTAACGCATAAGTGGTTGTTATAATTATTTTATATTATCAACACTACATTGATTCTATTTCATCCAATGATTAATGATGATGATGATTACTAACACGTCTATATGTTTTTTTAATATAAAATAAGATTGGTTCATTAACTCGCCTAATAATGGAAACTCATAAAAAATTGTTCATGACATTAAATTTGTGGACACGTATAACAAATATATACTGTTTAAGTCACAATAAATATTGAAATGGTTTCAATAATTGTTCAAGATTTAATAAATACAACAAAATAGATATTATGGAAGAGAATATAATTAGAACAGAATACCTTGGAATTCAGAAATATAGTCACCAAAGGATTCAATGGGTAAATTTTGAATAATAATTAAAGGAAGCAGAGAACCAAGAAGACCATGGAATGTGATCTCATGTGGTATAATGATAGTGTGATTCGTAGAGAATAATATGATAGGGAATATAGAGTTTGGTTGAAAAGTCCAAATCACCCCATTAAATAAATAATAAATCATATTGGGAACTGAATGACACCATAGGACTATAAGGCCACTTCCATATACACCATGTTCTCAATGATAGTGCTCAAGATACCCATTTCCATCAAATATTTTTAATTGCTGGTGGTTCCTCCCCGATGCTTCACCCAAACTCCAAACCCACCACCAATCTATAAAACATATAAAAAATTCCTAATAATATATCCCAAATGACATAACCCAAATCTAAATAATCTAAATAAAAACAACTCCTCAATATATACCAAAGAAACACACTATAATATTCTATAAATCACTAAAATTCATATACATGATCTTTAATAACAAACACAAGGGTTACAGGTTGTTTAAACATCCCGACCATAAATAGATCATTCCAAATAACTCAAATGATATTTTTACCCAATTGTTAATTACCCTTTTGTCACAAGGTCATATTTATCTAATCTAACGAATATATGAAACATATGTATGAAATCCATCAAAATAATCCAAATACAACAAATTATATATCCATAATTACGTAATCAAGACTAAATTATCAATACATGAACTAGAAGTAACCTAGAGGAATGTATTAAATCATCAACAGTACATATAATAGTCGATGTTATAAACATTTGAATTTACTTTTTCTGAAAGGTTTGAGAGTATGGTTGGGTATTAGTTCTTCACTGTAGTGTGAAACTAAAATATTTTTCATGAAAATGGATGGTCGTACATATTCATGAACATTATATTAAAATTTCCATAAATTGAAATAAAATAGTTATATTATAATTATCATTTACAAATTAATTATTATATTATATAATTCAAATATATTAATTATAAATATCCTCATTTCCATCCATGTAATGCAGAAATGAAAAAATAATCAAATCGCTTAATAGGGATGGTAATCCCTACCTACACAGAACTAACATTATCAATTTCCAACATATTGGAAGGAAAGAAGATATATGTGACATTATATTTGAAAAATTATAATTATTTCTAAATTATAATATATAAACATTAAACACATTATATTAACCATCCATGAAAATTGTGGTGGAAAATAAATTATATCGTTATGTAGAGATGGAAAGTCATATGTATACATGATGGATAATTTCATATATCATTTGATATAAAAGAGGGTTTATAATTATAATTTCATAATCATAATAACATTTTATTATAATTAGGATATTAAATTTATTATTTTATGATAAATATATTATATTTGGATGACGTAAAACAAGATGTAAAAAAGAATGAAATCTATTCAGGTGATTACATTTTCATTGAATCAATTCATTTGCATCTACTCTAAATGATCCTTGCATTGGTATTTTTTTATTACAATAATATCTATAATATCAATAAGTATGTTTATAAGGGATTTTGGAATGATATATTTGATGTAGAAGGCTCAAACTGGTGCAAAGAAGGTAATGGAGTGGTTCCCCATTATAATTGATGGTAGGATCACTCTGGGAATTTCTTAAAACATTTAAATATAACAAATTAATTTTCAAGGAAAAACAAACCAAAAGGAAATATATTTTTATTAACGATAGGATGATATCAATTTCAAATTAACCAATAAAATTTGTATATATTGATGTGGTGTTTTAATAATAATCATTTCATTTAAACCTTTATTTAACCAATTTTAAAAGAAAATATAGTATCAAATTTAACTATATTAAAGGTTTATAATTTTACTTATAATGTTAATATTGAATCATAAATGGATAAACTATGAAATTTTAAGCCTTATCACCTTATTGTGACCCATTCAATATTTATATAATTTTTTTATATTGAAAATAAAATATATTATTTATATATTATCATTAAGGTATATTTTGATATTATTAATTTTATTTGAGATAAAACCAATAAATAAAATTTTGGAATAAGAATATATGCCCTTCATAATAGAATAATATGTTATATTAATTAAAAATTTCTGTGGAACATTAAATGTCCCTAAAATTATATTACTGTTATTATTTTTAAAAATATTTATTTTTTTTCTAATAAATAAATATAAATTTTTTCAGTGTTGAAAAATAATATAATTTAATTTTTCACACATTAAAATAAAAAAACATTAGAATCAAAAATATACTTTCGTTATTCACAAAGTGAGAATTATCATTTTTTCATAATTTGTTCTTTTTCAAATGTGAATGATTATGATATATTTAAAACAAAGAGAGTGAAATTTTGTTACATTATATTACATAAATAATATATAGGACATTTAATAGTCATGTTTCCATTAAAAAATTAAATATCATGTTTAAGGTGATAAGGGTATAATTATAATCATCCGATAAAAATTAGGATGATCAATCATAGCCATATAACTTATTTTTATCCATAATTTCTCTATTTTATTTTTACTAAGGTGATATATTTTACCACAGTTACTATTATTATTAATAAAAATAAATGGATATTATTTAAATAATATTTAAATAATAATTAAAATAATTTAATCCATTTCATAAAATTCAATATATAATCACGAGATATTTTATTATTATATTTAAAATTGTAAAATGAAATGAAAATAGATTTAAAAAAAATATATTTCATGCATAAAACCTTGTTCATTCTTTTATCCTAAATAGAAAAATATTATATGAATGATAAAAAAATTATTTATAATATAATATATAAATAATAATATATTCATTCACAAATAGAGATTTATTTAATTATTTTGATTGAAATAGATTATACACATAAGTACATTTTCCAAAAATAAAATCTTTTATATATTCATATAATATTTATTTCATTTGTAATAAATTGATAACAAATTAATTGGTTTTATAGATATGTAGAAATAATTTTTTTCATAATTTAGAATGTCCTATTAATCACCTAAAATCATATAGATATGCAATAGTTGAAACATAATTTTATTTTAATGGTTTATCATGGTTTATTCAAACACAATATTTCATCTAAAAAAAGATATCATAGAAATAAAATTATTTTAAGAAAAATATATTAAATATTTCCTGAAATTACATTATCCCCCACCCCACTATATAATGAATTTCTACCTCAAATATTTTCAAACCAATATAAAAAAAATTCTATATTTCATTACATCATCGAGTTTTCATGTAGCTTTTAAAATTTTTAATTCCTCAAGGGAACATTCACCGTGTGAGTAGTCTATTTTCCTAGAAATTTATCTATATAGTACAATATTTATACTAATTGTTCTTTATATGAACTATCATAATCTAATATTATAACCACTACGTATAGTACACATGATAGATCTCGGATGTACTATATCAATAGAGTACATGGATTAAATCATGAATGTGATTGAGGTTTATATGAATATTCATGAAATATGTGACCATCCCTACTTGATCATGAATCATTTAATAGAAAATATACTTAGGGATTAGATATCCCTTTATTCCAAATATAAAAACTTATTCCATAAATATATTAACATAAAAATTTAATGAAAAAAATTAATTCTAGTCCATGACAACGATTTTCCGTATATCATTTCTATTGACTCTAAGATTACCAGAAATTCTATTGAATTCCTCTAACATTATATTTCATTTACTCTTCTTTCTCATTTCCAAATATCTTTATTTCTCTAAATTCATCACAAATTTTATTATTATACTCCTATTTCCATATAAGGATTCATATGGAGACATCTAAATTCTCAAATGAAATATATTTTGTTAAAATAATAAACTAAAGGAATGTTTTAATATCAATTAATATTAATGTATAAAAAATAGATCCTAGAATATTCTCCAGGATTGGAATGGTTATCCCCCAATAACCATCTATCTAAAGATGATAAATTGTACTAAAACATAACTATGTATCCAATTCTATAACATACATCAAAAATACAGCATGGTAAAACAAAAATACAAATTAGATTCAATATAAAGTGATATTACATGTAAAAATATCATGTCCATAGTATTTATTTCGTCAATCTAATCCAAAATGAAATCTTATCTAATAGAATTGAATTTTTCTAACTTTGTAATGTGATTGCCTAAATCTCAAAACGCTTTACAACCCTTATATTTTTTGAGGATTAAAATGAAATATTTCATGGGAAAATTTTCCTATTTAAAATTCTTTAAGGTTAATGGTTGTAACACACATTTCTACTTATATATGTTTATTAAAAAATGCTGACATATTAGGAACTGAGATTCGTACTATGAAGTATCATTTTTTATTATTTCCAAAAAAAATCTCACAGATCTATACACATCAATTAACATACATGAACAATATATAATGATGATATATGAGCCTCATCCATTAAGATATTCATTAATAATTGTATGGTTGCAGCACATACTAGACTCTAGAACATTATCATTCCATTAAAATGATTGTTATATTAAGGATCATTTGTTACCTTATTTTATAGAAGTATACCATCATTATGATCCTTTAATATCCATGTTTATATAACATGAAAACTAATTTTTGAATGATTATATTTCTCCCCTTCTATCATGATTTAATGAGCTATCCTTTTAAAATACTAAAATATTGTATTTTTTTGATATTAGTATTATATAATATGTTATTTATTCTTTCGAATTAGAGCATCTACCATCATATTCTGTTTCCTAGGTTGGGAATGTATTGAGTATTCATTGTCTTTAATAAGATATAATTATCATCCCTAGTTCATATTCAACCCTTTATGTGTGGAAATTTATTTTAATCATTTATGATAAATATATATATATATATCACACATTTATGATTATAGATCATTCCTATATATCTTTATGTAAATAATTTCAATCAGTAAATTCAGATCATGAGTTTGGGAATATTCCTCCTAAACCTTCAATTAGAACGAGGAATAATATGTCAACATGTATTTTTCTTGATAACACATCATAATAACTTTATTGATGAATCACTATAGATTATAAACCCCTCTCTATAGTAGTGTAAAATAATCATCGATGCACAGACTGACAGTTTTTTCAATTTCTTGAAATATTCATTCCATTCATCTGTACAATGGTACTTTTCTACCATCCTAGTCAAATTGGTTAGTTGATTATGAATTCAAAGGAATTTATCTAATAGGATATGATAATATCTATTCAAAACCGAATAAAATAATCTCAATCAGAATGGAATTTTTAGGATAATTTATAGTAAATTATATATTTGATTTATCAACACGTATACCCTCACTTTAAATTATATTGAAAAAAATGTCATTTATCGATACCAATTTTCAAACATGGTAATTTTTTTTGGTATATATCATCATTCTATAGGTTCTATAGAAAAATTATCATATAGATTTCATTCCAATCCATTTTTATTGAATATATAATAATAGAATCTATTAGAAACAAAACAGACTGATTAAGGTTATCTATAATGTATGTATTCTTTATATTAATAATGATAGGGAAAGAATTTGTAGGATCAAATGTAAACACTATAAATTCATAATTTCCATACCTTTTTCTTAAAATTTTCTTAGGAATAATTTCCATCATGGCCCATAAATGATGATATTTAGAAGGATGGTCAATATTAAAAAATTAGTATTTTCAAAAAAATTGATAAATGAAGTCATAAATATGGCATAAAAGATATAGATTCTTGATTGTGATACTGTCATGTTACCTATAATAAAAACTGAGTTCCATAGATGCATTTCTAAAAAATAATTAGTTATATCCCAATATGATGCTCTTTTCTGAATAAATCACTTTACATTTTTGTCTTGTAATTTATTTTTTAATTTCTTCAACTCAATGACGTCCATTAAAAATGGAGTCTTTGAAATAGGATAAACACTATGTATGGGTTCAGTGAAGAAATAAATATCATTATTTTGCGGGAAGAAAACAAATTGTTTTTAGAAAGAGATCACCAAACTCTATCACACTAGACATATCTTTGATGTCTCCCCAATAATCAAATATAATAATCTACTTCTAAAAAGAGTCAAGACACATACGTTGGATTTGAGTTATATTGATGGAATAAATTTATAATAAAACAAATTGAAGATCATAGTTTAATTCATAAAATCAAACCTGACATTCCTTCCTCATAATTTGATGTTGAATTTTTGTAAATAAATCAAATCTTGGACCAAAATAACATAAAACTAAACTAGAGGGAGAATAAAAATATTATTATGAATATAATTCATAGAAATTGTAATCAGATATGAATCATAGATATTAAATGTGATCATCAAACTATTAGACATTTTCACTACAATTTTAACTTTTAATCCTTGGGTTGGCATTTTTGGAATCCTTAAACGAGTCAGAAAATAGAAAAGAGTGGTTAAAATATATTTAAATAAGACATTTGATGTTCTAGAGTTGACGATAAGTATTCCTTTAACAATTCAACCCATTAATGCCTAATATTAAATATTTATTGATAGATATTTCTGTTTGTCTCTCATATTTAGATATTGATGATGTTGATAATTTTCATAAAACATTTGATCTTAGAACTTGGAATCATAATCCAAATTCCCCTTTCATTTGAATCACAGGAGTTTGGGTGGAGCATTATGTGAATATTTCACTCTATTTTCATTATTTTATAATTTCTTCCCTTAATATTGGAATCTGACATGCTATTGTCAATCACTACCAAACACTGTGAATTATCATGTCCCCTTAAGGAAATTTATTCCATGATTCCTTATACAATTAAAGAATAAAATAAATATCATCTAATTATTTAAAATTTTGTCATAACATCCTTTAAATTATATCTCGATTTTATTATTGAATCAATGAAATGGATAGGTAACCCAAATACCATTTCCCCCTTGATAGCACATAAAATTATATTTTATTTTAACAAAATCCTATTTTGTGTAATTCCCTTTAAATACTTGGTTTTAATACACTGATGAATTTATCAACCATTAATTTAGGTTAGATGATAATAACAAAATTATTCCTCACAACTCTCATAAAATTATGCTCATAGGTAACAATGGCTTCATCATCCTTTTTTTATCTCAATAATTTCATTATCCTTTTTCATATAAATAATATAAAGTATTTATAAAATGAAAAATAATTGCATCAAATAATTCCACTTTATGGAGTAAATTTCTAATTATTTTATCATATTCTTGATAAAATTCCTCTATTGATATGTTTTCCCATCTAAATGTTAGACAACCAAAATGATTTTTTCATGAATTAAAAATTTGAGGAACAAAACTATATTTTAAATGATAATAAACCATTTCTATATAACTAGTGGATTAATATAATAATTAAATGAAGGCATAACTTTATTTATAAATGAATCCCAAGAACATTGTTCCCTAATTTCCTCAGTTGTATGTTCATCCTAATTCATAGCTTCGAAAAGTTTTGTGATAACTGAATTGATATAATTTTTCCTAGATCACATAATATTTTCATTTAGAAGAGATGAATCACTTGATTTTCCTTTTAATTAAAACTAAACATGGTTACTTTTGGATACAACCATTAACTAAATCATAAAAATCATGTTAATAATAAAAATTATATTTAAAAATCACATAATAATGAAAAAATACTTATAATATGTCAATAAAAATACAACATCATTTAATTCCTTGGAACCATAGTATTATCCTTGTTCATTCATGAGCATTAACAAGACACTTTTATGTCATCCTATACTTATATATATTTCAATGGTTCTTACTACAATCATATCATCCTAGTTTATTTATGTTAACTAATCATTTCTAAAATACTAACTATAATTAAACATAATAATAAATTATAGATATAAGATATTATTTAATGAATATTCATTACAAAAAATCAATAATATAATTTTATGGGTCTAGTTCATTTGTAAATATGGATACATTAAACAATTATTCAGAAGATATTTTTTTCACCTCTAAATTAGTTCTTCATTTATACCACCTTTCTTAGAAACATAAAAAATAATTCTATTCTTCATAACATGGGGAAATGAAACCTAAGAATGGGTGATATCAGATTCTCAATAATGGTAAATAAGGGAGATTTCAACATACCATATGCATCACATTATGAGAACAGGAGAATAACATTTCAAAAAAATACCATAAATATCATTGATCAAAATCACAATTCATTGAATATAAATTGGTTGATCATAAGACATGAATCATAAAATATTCAAATAACATGATCCATTTTGGCATAAAATTGGCATAATGCATGATTTATTTTACATATTCATAATCAAATAAAATCATTTCATTAGTATTCATGCCTCGTTTCCAATACTATCATCGTGGATTGGGTTGACTCCCAAAACCATCATATTAGTCTATATTCACTCCCAATTCGATCATAGTGTATGGTGTTCATTATAGTTTTCATTAAAGTAAATAAGGATCACAATTAAAACTATCATAGTGGATAATGTACATAACTAATTTGGGTTCACTCCCAATTCTCGTCCTTTATTTCTTATGTGATATTAATCATTTCCCAATGCATAGGAGAAAATTTTAATTCTGATCACACCTGTCTTACTATTAATATAACAAATATTTTTTTCTTAAAATATTAAAAGATTCATTAAATAAAAACCCACAATAATAAATGAGTTTCAAAAAAATCTCATTAAATCATAACTTGTGAAAAAACACACTTTCATAAACATTTCATCATGTTCACAAATCATAAATAGTGGAATATGAAAAAGTTTAACAAAATATATTCTTAATAATAATAAAAATATAATTAAATAATAAGGATAATATCACTTGATCATATCCAGATTAATAACTTATGTAACACAAAACGTTGTCATCTTAGATTAAAAATATCTTTAAAATAACAATTGTAATATTTCTTCAGTAAATAGCATTTTGGAAAAATGGAAAGAATATATTCATTAAAAATTAAAAAAAACATATAAAATGTATACAATTTTTCTTAAACAATCATTTTGGAATCATAAATAAATTTTTAAAATCATTTTTAGGAAACTAGAACGTAGAATAGAAAGTATTTTCACCCAATGTGACAAGTAAATATGATTTTCCTTAAAACATTATTTTGGTATCATGTGTACTTCAAGAGAGGAAAATGAAAGGAATAAAGTAATCTATATAAATAAAATAATAATATGAAATATAATGATTTTAGAAGGAGTTATATAAAAATATTTCATCATTTGAAAAATGATAAAAAATAATCCTTATTGAAAATATGATTGCTACATAACAACTTTAACACATCAGTATTTATTATACGATAAGAACAAAAAAATAATTACTTCAATTGCACATTAAATATCATTTTAATAATGATATGAATTATATAAAATGTACGTGTGATGTTTATATTAATTAGAAAATAATATATTTTTATAACACAAAATACATATAATATAATATAATTTTTGACAATAAACCATTACCCCTAGTTCCACTTTCATTAATGGAATTATATCCTTTTATTTAACACATTAAAATTTTATGTACATTAAATAATAGTCATGAAGATACCTATAATAAAATATATTATACATTTATAACATTTAGGAAAACATTAATCAATAATTCCTTTATATAATCATCATTTATGGGTGTTATCTGATTCATTTTTAATGAGAATTTCGATTTGGTATTTCTGATCCAATTATATTTTTCATTTTTTGATTATATATTCAATTTTAATCATGAAATAAATATAATAAGTATCCATTTTATAAATATTTATAATCAATAATAGTGGATATATATATATATATGTATAAACAACACCATACACATTGATTATAGGACATACATATTTATAAATGTTGTTTTCAAATTTCGATAGAAGGAAAACAAGATAGGTTAATAATTATTCAAAATTATTGGATAATTATTATATTTTATAAGTAGAATGTATAATATATGTCAATACTTCTTATAATACATTTAATGTGTAAATTAAAATTGAATGAAATCACTTCATAGAGGTTACAGTTCACACATACTCCCATGTGATAAAATCTTTTTAACCATTTTGGAATATGTTAAAGAAGATATAATTTTATAATTCTTGAATTTTAATTATTTTATAATTTTAATTAATAATAACTAAAACCATAATAATTTCCAACCATTAATATGGTGGTGTAAAATTAATTTTATAACTTCATGGAGAGGGTAAGTCCTATAAACACAAGGTTGATAATTTCACTTTTCATTTGATGTGAATTATTATTGATAATTCATAATTACAAAAATAATAAAATTTCAGTATATTAAGGATAATTATGTTATTATAAATAAAATATGTTTATATGAGGTAAATGAATAAGTAAAAAATTAAATTGTTTGGTTATGAAGATTTCTTGTTTGTTGAAAGAACTATTTTTGATAACCTCTTATGGATCCTGGGATAGAATATTGGGAAGAAAAAAACTTCTAGAATGTGAAGCGGGAAGTTGAGTTGGAATTTTTTGGATATGATTGATATTGAAGGCCCAAAATTTTTTAAAAGTTGGAATGGTGGGGTTCCATTTATAATAAGGGGGAGGCGACCTCTTGGTATTTATTAAATGATTAAAATATAATAATGTAATTGTCTAGATAAATGAAACAAAAAGGATACGTATTTGTGGAAATGAAAATTTGGGTTGAAATCGAATTTACTTATAAAATTTGGATAGGTTTATGTGTTGTTTTTAACGTCATATTTCAATTTAACACTATAGAAAACCTATTTTCAAATTAACCATTTTAAAAACATTTTCACTCATAATGGGTAATAATTTTATATATAATCTAACTATTGAACCATATATTTAATATGAATCAAATTTTATGACATATTATTTCTTACTTTTTCATTGATTTTTCATTACATTAATTTCATAAAATATTATTCTTATAAATTATAAATAATGGAAATTTTGACCCTATTGGTTTACTTTTACTTAAAATACATTAATAAAATGATTAAATTAAAATATAATCTTTCATAAAAAACAGTATTATGTGATATAAATCTAAAAAATAATTTGAAAAATATAACAAACACAATTTATATTATTTAATTTTTTTTGAAATAATTCATTATATTTATATATTAGTTGAATAAATATTTTATTACTGTTGCAGAAGAATTTAAGGTAATTATATAATCCCTATAAATTATAAATTAAATACAACAATGGTGATAATTTCATTTTAAATAAATTTACTATTATGATTATTTCATAAATAGTTTTTGTCGCTATTAGAGATTTTTCAAACTAAGAGAGTGAAATTTTTTAACTTTTTTTCACCTAATATCATACAGGTCATTCTCATTGAATGGTGTCCATAAAAAAATAAATAAGTATCATAAGGATATTGGGGTCGAACAAAATTCATCAAATAAGAATTTTTCTTAAATATTATGGTCATATGAGTTTTTTTAATGTAGATAATCTAAATTTACACTTTATTAAGGATATTTATTTTACCATGGTTAGTGTTCATATTAATAAAAAATTGATGTAGAATATTAACCGTATTTAAAAATCCCACTAAAAAATTTTGAAACTACTTTTTAAAATTTGATACATATAACATTCATAAATTAATTTTAAAAATAACTACACAAAACTTGATGAAAACACCTTTTTATAAGAAAAAAATTTATTCATAAACCTGATTTTATTCAAATTCAATTTTTTTAGAAACATAGAAAATGAAATGATAAATCATTTGACCGAATATAGAAAATATAAATATTGATAAAATAAATTAAAAAAAATTGAATAATTAAATTTAATAAAATAAAAATACATTACATGAATTAAAATTTCTTTTATAAAAAACCAACTATTTTTATTTTCAATTTTTTTTTGTTTTTATTCATATTAAATTTATACCCAATTATTTTATTTTAATCTTATGTTTCCACATGTTATTCATAATTTTGTTTTTTATATTAATTCTTTTGAATCCAATAGCATGGCGATAATTGTAACGACCCAGGTATTTATAGAATAATACATATTGATTTCTATTAATAATTATGAATATGATATTAATTTTATGTTAAATGGGGCACTTTTTCTGACTGCATACTTGATACACGACAACGAGATTCTCTAAAATCTTACATTGCACACAACATTGGGTTATACTGAAAAATAATACAATAATAATATATTTTTAAATAGTAGATAACACATAGCCAATAGAATCGAAAATGAATAGGATAAGTTTAATTTTTTAATATTGTTTACACATTTTTAAATAATGATTCACTGATTACAAAATTTATTACAAATAGAAAAAAAACAAAATTTATATAATGGATGTCTTTTTTTGAAAACCTATGTAAAAAAGAATAATTTCATTTTCATGTGACTCTTTAAAGATTATTAATTTTTTGAAAAATATATGATATATATTTATTTTTATATTTTAAATCCATATAATATGTTATATAGATACGATATAAGAATAAATTAATTTTTCTCGGATAAAATAAATATTTTTCTAAAAATGAATTTTTACTGCCTTTTGATGGAGAACTATTTGTAAATCTAGATTTTGACACCATTATATGTTTTATTTGAGAAAATAAACTTCTTCTTTTGATTAAGAACATAAAAATTTTCTTTGGACGAATTGATGTATCTTTTGTAATAATTTTCAATTTTTTAATGAATAGTGACAAATACTGAATTTCAATTGAAAACTGCATTTTAATCTATTTTATTAATATTTTTATATTGTACATTTAATTGGTTTTATTTTTTAATTTAATTATTTTATATCATTTAATCCATTTTTTAATTTAAAGTAATTTCAATTTGAAATTAGACATAAACACATCTCAATATTTTGTAATTTTTTACTTCCAAAAAACACACATTTTGGTATCTACAATGGGAATTATGTTTAAATTAATTATGTCAAATTCGGTGTTTTGAATATGAAAAAATGGATTATATATTTGTAATCAAGATATTGAAATTGAGTAAATATGTACCTTTTATTTTTGGACATTACGAATAGTAACTTCTGAAAGTATATTATTTACCATGGTCAAAGGGTAAATCCAGTAAATAAGGGTAATAAAATAATACTATAATAAAATAAAATTACTCAAAAAATTATTAACTAAATTTTAAGATATTATTCAGACCATGTGAATCCTTGGGTCTATTTTAGGACCCCTTGGAGCCACATGTGAGTGAAAATGAAATTTAATTACATTTAATTTAATGTTATGGAAAATATAACATAAACATGTATCTTATTGTAAAACAATTTTTATTTGTAGTTATCTAACTTATTAATTTGTATAAATATTTTAATTATATATCTATTATTATTTCAAAAATCATGGTATTTTATTTATAATTTTTATACATAAAATAAATATATATATATATGACATAATTATGATGTATTGATTACCTTATTAATGAATTATTTAAATAAATGAGATTACAAACATTAAAATAAATTTATTTTGAAAATTTTTATTCCATAAAATAATTTTATGTATTATTATTACTTTTTATACTTTAATTTATGATGTTTTTCTGATATAACCATGTTTTTATTGATTTATTAAAAGTCATGATATGATGTGTATAAAAAATTACATAAATGAGTCTTTAAAACAAAAACTATTTTATTAATTGATATAATTGTACTAAAAAAAGAATATTATGAAATATGAATTATTCAATGTAGAAAATTTCTTTAATTAACTACATGAGTTTATTTTGTAATTTTATATTAAATATATTAACAATAAAAAATTTATATACAAGAAGACATGGTAAGAGACAAATAAGGTAACTAAGGGTTAATGATAAATGATAATGTTGAATTTGAAACCAAAAATTGTATAAAAAATATTATTTGAGTGGTTTTGTAAAAACACACACTTTATCTTCTAATTAAATGAGTTATAGATATTCTAAAATTGAAATTCAATTAATAATAATAGTATCATTCAATAGATTCCAAATGTCCCCTCCTCACTTTTATGAAATTACACCACATCAAAACCATTAATAAAACCACACAAGCCCCATGGATCATCAAAAATATTCTCCAATAAGCTCCCAAAATTCCTCATTTCCTCCTATAATTCATAGCATAGTTAGAAGGCAATTCCATAAAGCCCTTTGCCTCAAATCATAAAAAGTTACCCGATTTGAGGTAATGTCTTCTCTAAAGATCCATTAATTAATTTTTTTCTTATCCACTCCCAATTCTATTCATATTTTTTTTTAATAAACACACCAGTATCCTCAATATACAAGTTTTTTTATGATAATTATTATAAATACACTTACACATACCTCTATCTAATGGATATGAAATATTGTTTCGGTGTTCGGTGAATTATTGCCTCAGGAAACGATAATCGTTTGAATTTCCCCTACCACCTCTCATGGTGGACATTATGATGGAAAAATGGTTATTTATTATATTTAGGATATTTATTATATCTATATTCTTCTGTAATTTTCATTTATAACATAACCTTATGCTTTTAATGTTTTATAAATATGATAATTTCATTTGAAGATGTGATAACTACCACCCCTACAAAGTGATCTGAATCATTCATTATATACACTAAAGATATAAAGGATGGAATTTATGAACTTATGTAACATATATAAAAAATGATATTATAATTGAATTATAATACACCTATTTATCATTATGTTTTCATTTTTTTAAAAATGAAATAGAAAAGAATGTAGAGTTCATGTGTTCATATAGCTTACCATCTTCATGAGTGGTTCATTTTATTTCATATATCCAAATTTTATGTAATATTATAAATACATATATAATAGATTTATATTATATATGTTATATATAAATAATTAATATAATTCTGAATATAATGGAATTTTGATCACATGGACAATTTTTACTTATAACAAGTTCATTTTTGACATAGGTGCCAAATATTGACAAAACATCCATTATGAACATAAATAATTATGTAATTTTTATAACATATTAATAAAAGATATAAAATGAATAATTAACTTGAAAAAGATTCTAATGAATGTATAAATTATCTTGAGTTTATTATTTAGTAATTTAAATAATGAACGAGTCAATTAAGACATTAGGTAAGGGACTTAATATCAATAACCATTTATTGATTCATGTTTTGATAATATAAACATTATTATTATATAACCTATAATGAAATGGTTATGAAATTCAGACATATGGATCTTCATTTTTGTAATATGTGTGGAAGTCGACCATATGGTTATTCCATTTAAGTATGTTTATGTTCCAGGTAACCTTTATATGTTATGTGGTTCTTTCTATGGGTTTATGTTAATATTTTGGTTTCAAAAAGGTTATGAAATGTGATTATATTCAGTTATGTGTTTTTTTATACTTCTTAAAGGTAAAATGTATCACATTATGATTAATTATTCATGGTTTTCTAATTGTTTTGAAAAAATATCAATTTTTCTTATTTAGGTATCCCTTATTTAGATTTTTCTCCTCATCCAATGTTTTTGAAACGTTTTTCATAGGAATTAATGTGTAATAGGGTCAATGATGTGATAAATTAAAAGTAATTCTATTTAATACATGGAACTAAACATGTTTCATTTTTTGTGTTTTTATTTTATGAAAAAATAGATACTGATTAGAAGTGTCTACATGTAATACTCAAGTTGTATGTATATGTTATTACCTAATTATCTAAATCTCTAAACCTTAAAAGATCTCCAATGTGAATTATTATCTTAATTCATGATTATGTAATGTTTAAGGTTGGGTCCATATAGTTGGTATCAGATGTCAGTTTAGATAACTTTAGAGGTTAGGGTTTTATTTAATCATAAGTGTCATAAATATAATGGTTAGCATATTAGAATGAGTAATAGTTATTTTAGATATATTGAATGAGTTTAAGATAACATGAATAAGTATATCATAGTGTCTACCCTCCTCATAAAATATTATATGATTATGTTTCTTATATACTCACACTTAACATTTTGGTTTTAGTAATTGCATGTACTTAGTAAAAACCAAAGTAACATGGATGTGAAGGAAACTGTGATTGTTCCCTGATTAATCAGACAAATAATATAGGAGCTAAAATTATAACACTTGTAGTTATTCATTGCATACTATCTGGAGTCATGATTTTCAAATTTATCATTCGTGATTTTTCTAAGGCATGACATATGCAAGAAACAAGTCCCAATGGATATTTAGTTAATAATAATAATGGTATGTATATTAAAAAACCTTTGTGTCAAGTATGTGGAATGAAACACGTAGGAAAATGCTTCAATGGGACTTGAATATTTATTATATGTGGTACTTAAGGTCAAATAGAAATAATGTGCCTTAGAAAAAGGATGCATCCAGATGACCCTTGGAAAGGTAAAGATGTTCTTTCAAAATGATAAATTGAATATTTTAAATGTGGTGTGCATGGTAAGTATTCAAATAGATGTCTAACAAAGATGGTTCACGAATGGGATCAGTAGTATTGTACTAAAATATGATTACCATTTCTGACTTCCATTCAAATAAAAGATAATGAAACAAATAATGATCTATGAATGTTTTGGATAATTTATTAGCTAATCTTATAACATTATCTAATATTACGATATAATTCATGATTTTTTATGTAGGAAATAATCATAATAGAATATGTTGGAAAACATGGATAAAGTATCATGAAGAAAGCTGGAGGAATAATATGTATACAATTTAGAATTTCATGGGTTATGTTAGGTATATGGATGATGAAATGTTTAAAAGTATTAATGCTCTTTTGTTGACAGGATTACATTGGAAGATTGTTCTCATGTATGTGTAAATAAGAAGTTTGTTATGTAAAAATTATATTTGATGAAGAATTATATATTATTTTGTTGATATATTTATAAAGAACTATTTGGGTTTATATGATCCTTGAATTAGAGGCAATTACAGGTTATTACTTTTTTGGGATGAAAATGCATGGTATTTGATAAAAATTGAGGTTGAAATATGTTATTATTATTTTTGATGAATTTATCTCATTATTTGGAATGTAATATAATTATATGGTTTTTAAAAAAAGACAACATGATGACCATGTGAAACTCCCTCGCGTCTGACAATGCTTCATGAATCGAATCCACAACCAAAGTGCAACTCAGATTTATCACATACCACTAAACTACGTGAATTACCTTGTTAATATGGGTTATTTTTTTTAGTTAAATGATTTTATAGATCAAGAATAATTTGATTTTTGGAAATTATTTATTATCAAATTGATATAATTAGAATAGAAAAATTATTTTTTGATTATGTGGTAAATGTGTTTTGGTAGAATCTTACTCTTTTGGGAACACTATATGCCTATGGAAAATAGAATACTATGTGATTTCATTTGTGGAGTAATGGTTGAAATTTTATATTGGTTGAATATTTGTTTTTACTATGTACATATGGAGATTTTGATTATTTATGGAAAGGCATAAACAAACTCTATCACACAAGTCATATCCTTGATGTCTCCCAAATAATCTAAGATAATAATATACTTTTAAAAAGATTCCAGACAACTACGTTGTATTTGAGTTCTATTGATGGAATAAATTTATAATAAAATCAATATAAAATCATTTTTTAATTCATAATATCAAAAATGAAATCCCTTCCTTAGAATTTAATGTTGGATTTTTTTTGAATAAATCAAATCTTTGACCAAAATAACATAAAATTGAACTAGAGGGAGAATAACAATATGTATTATGAAGATAATTCATTGAAATAGTAATCAGATATGAATCATAGATATTAAATGTGATCATAAAAGTATTAGAGGTTTTCACTACAAATTTAACTTTAAATCATTGGGTTGGAATTTTTGGTATCCTTAAAAGAGTCATCAAATAGGAAAGAGAGGTTAATAGTAGATTTTAATAATACTTTAGATGTTTTAGAGTTGACGATAAGTATTCCTTTAACCATTCCATTCATGTATGCCTAATAGTAAATATTGATTGCTGGATATTTCCCATTTCTCTCATATTAAGTGGTTGCTGATGTTGATAATTTTCGTAAAACATTTGATCCTAGAACTAGGAATCCAAATTCACAATCCCCTTTCATTTGAATCACTAGAGTTTGGGTGGTGCATTATGTGAATATTTCACTCTATTTTCATTATTTTTAACTTCTTCCCTTAAAATGGGAATCTAACATGCTAATAACCATCATTACCACACACAATAAATTTTCGTGTCCCCTTAAGGAATTTTATGCCATATTTACTTATACAATTCAATCATAAAATAAATATCATCCAATTATTTAAAATGTTGTTATAACATACTTTATATTATATCTCTATTTTATTATCAAAACAATGAGATGGATAGGTAACTCAAATACCATTTCCCCCTTGATAGCTCATAATATTATTTTTTATGTAACAAAATCCTATTATCTATAATTCCCTTTAAAGACTTGGTTTGATGACACTAATGAATTGATCAACCATAAATTTAGTTTATATGATAATAACTGAATTATTCCTCACAACTCACCTAAAATTATGCTCATAGGTAACAATAGATTCCTCATCGTTCTTCTTTATCTCAAGAATTTCATTATAAATTTTCATATAAATAATATAAGGTATTTATAAAATGAAAAATAATTGCTTCAAATAATTCCACTCTATGGAGTCAATTTCTAATTATTTTCTCAAATTCTTGATAAAATTACTCTATTGATATGTTTTCCCATCTAAATGACATACAACCAAAATAATTTTTTCAGGAATTAAAAATTTGAGGAACAAAACTATGTTTTAAATGGTAATAATACATTTATATATAACATGTGGATTTATAGAAGAATAAAATAAAGGCATGAATTTATTTATGAATGAATCAAAATAACAGTGTTCCCTAATTTGTCAGTTGGATGTTCATCATGATTCATATCTTGGGAATGTATTGTGATAAATGAATTGATATAATTTTTCCTAGATCACATAAAATTTTGATATATAAGAGATTAACATCATGATTTTCCTTTTCATTAAAAATTGACATGATTAATTTTGGATACAACTATTAACTAAATCTAAAAATACTGTGAATAATAATTATTATACTGAAAAATCAAATAATAATGAAATAATAATTATAATATGTCGATATAAATACTACTTAATTTAATTCCTTGGAACCATAGGATTATCCTTGTTCATTCATGATCATTAACAAGACTTATGGATGTCATCCTATACGTAGATATATCTCAATGGTTCTTACTACAGTCTTATCATCATAGTTTATATAGGTTAACTAATCATTTCTAAAATACTAACTATAATTACACTTAATTATAATTTATAGATATATGATATTTTTATATGAATATTCATTAAAAAAAATCAATAATATAATTACATGGGTCTAGTTCATTTGAAAATATTGAAACATAAAAAAATTATTCAGAAGATATTTTGTTTCACCTCCAAATTAGTTCTTCATAAATACCACCCTTCTTAGAAATATAAAAAATAATTATATTTTTCATAACATGGGGATATTAAACCTAAGAATGGGTGAGATCAGATTCTAAAAAATGGTAAATAAGAGAGATATCAACATATAGTAACCATCAAGCTATGAGAACTAGAGCATAACATTTGAAATCAATACCATAAATATCATTGATCAAAATCATGATTCATTGAATATAAATTGGTTGATCATAAGACATGAATCATAAAATAATAAAATAACATGATCCATTTGGGCAAAAAATTGGAATAATTCATGAGTTATTTTTCATATTCATAATCAAATAATATCATTTCAATAGTAGGTAGTCCACTTTTCCAATACTATCATAGTGGATTGGGTTGACTCCCAAAACCATCATAATAATAGTTAGTGCTCTTTTCAAATACTATCATAATGATATTAATGATATAAAATGTAAAAGTGATGTATATATTGATTAGAAAATAATATATTTTTATTTCACAAAATATATATCTTATAATATAATATTTGACGATATACTATTTCCCCTAGTTCCACTTTCATTAATAGAACTATATCCTTTTATTTAACACGTTAAAATTGTATATAAGTTAAATAAAAGTCATGAAGATACCTATAATAACATATATTATCCCTTTATAACATTTAATAAAAAATTAATCAATAATCCCTTTATATAATCATCATTTATGGGTGTTATCTGATTCATTTTTAATGAGAATATTGATTTTGTATTTCTGATCCATTTATATTAAACATTTTTTATTATATATTAAATTTTAATCGTGAAATAAATATAATAATTACCCATTTTATAAATATTTATAATCAATCAAAATGGGTAGATATAGATAAATAATCAACACTATCCATGGAGATAATAGGCCATATATATATATAAATGTTTTTTTCACATTTCGATAGATGGAATAAAAAGATATGTAAATAATTATTCAACATTATAGGATAATTATTATATTTTATAAGTATTATGTAAAAATTAAGTCAATACTTGTAATAATCCATTTAATCTGTAAATTAAAATTGAATGACATAACTTCATAGTGGAAATAGTCCACACATACACCCATGTGATGCAATTAGTTAAAACATTTTTGAATATGTTAAGGAAAATATAATATTATAATTTTTTAATTTTAATTATTTTATAATTATAATTTATAATAATTGAAACCATCATAATTTACTTCCATTAATATGGTGGTGTAAAATTAATTATATCACTTCAGGGAGAGGGTAAGTCCAATATATACAAGGGTAAAACTTTTACTTCTCATTTGATGTGAATAATGGTTGATAATTCTTCTTTCCTAAAATAAGAAAATTTTAGTATATTAAGGATAATTATGTTATTATAAATAAAATATATTTATAGCAGGTAAATGAATAAATAAAAAATGAAATTATTTGGTTATGAAGACTGATTGTTTGTTGAATAAACTCTTTCTGATAACCTCTTATGGATCCTAGTATTGACTATTGGGATGAAAAATACTTCTAGAATTTGAATGAGGATGTTGAGAAGGGATTTTTTTGGATATGATTGATATTGAAGGCACAAAATTTTCTAAATATGGGAATGGTGGGGTTCCTTTTATAAATAAGGGGAGGTCACCTCTTGGTATTTATTAAATGATTAAAATATAATAATGTAATTATCTAGATAAATGAAAAAAAGGATAGGTATTTGAGGAAATGATAATATGGGGTTGAAATCTGTTTTATCTATAAAATATCGATAGGTTTATGTGGTGTTTTGAATGTCATATTTCAGTTTAACAGCATAGAAAATCTATTTTATCATTAACTATGTTAAAAACATTGTCACTCATAATGGGTAATAATTTTATATATAAGGTAACCATTGAACCATATATTTAATATGGGTCAAATTTTATGCCATATTATTTCTTACTTTTTAATTGGTTTTTCTTTAAATTAAATTCATAAAATATTTTTCTAATTAATTATAATTAATGTAAATTTTGTCCATATTGGTTTAATTTTACTTAAAATACATTAATAAAATGATGAAAATAAATTATAACCCTTCATATAAAACACTAATATGTGATATAAATCTAAAAGGTTTTTTGAAAACTATAACTACCCCAAATTATACTATTTAAATTTTTTAAATCATTCATTATATTTATATATTACTTGAATAAATACTTTATTAGTGTTAAAGAATAATTTAAGGTAAATATATAGTCCCTAAAAATTATAAATAAAATACCACCATGGTGATAAATTCATTTTAAATAAATTTACTATAATGATTATTTCATAACTAGTTTTTGTCGCTATTAAAAGATATTTAAATCTAAGAGAGTGTAACTTTTTAACTTTTTTTTCATCGAATATCATATAAGTCATTCTCATTTAAAGGTGTCCGGTAATAAATCAACAATGATCATAAGGATATAGGGGTCGAAAAAAATTCATCAAATAAGAATTTTGCTTAAATATTATTATCATATCAGTTGGTTTTAATGTAGATTATCTAAATTTAATCTTTATTAAGGTTCTCTATTTTACCATGGTTAGTGTTCATATTAATAAAAAATAGAAGTAGAATATTAACAGTATTTAAAAATCCCAATATGAAATTTTGAATATATTTTTTAAAATATGATACCTATAACATTCATAAATTAGTTTTAGAAATAACTATACAAAACTTGAGGAAAACACCTTTTTATAAGAAAAAAATTTCAATTTTTTAGAAACATGTAAAATGAAATGATAAACCATTTGACCGAATATATAAAATATAAATTTTTATAAAAAAATAGTGAATAATTAAATTTAATAAAATACAAATACATTACATGAATTAAAATTTCTTTTTTAAAAAACCAACTACTTTTATTTTCAAATTATTATTATTTTTATTTTAATTACTATTAAATTTATACCCAATTATTTTATTTTAAACTTATGTTTCCACCATTTATTCAAAATTTATTTTTCCATATTAATTATATTGAATCCAATTTCTTGGAGATATTAATTTTACGTTAAATGGTGCGCTTTTTCTGATAGTGTACTCAACACGCAACAACGGGCTTCTCTGATATATTACATTGCACACAACAATGGGTTATACTAAAAAATAATAAAATAATAATATTATTTTTTAAATAGTAGTTAATTCCTAGACATTAGAATGGGGAATTAATAGTATCAATTTAATTTTTAAATATGGTTTACACATTATTAAATAATGATAAAATGATTATAAAATTAATTAGAAATAGAAATAAAAACAAATTTTATATAATGTATGTTTTTTATTGATAACCTATCTAAAAAATAATAATTTTGTTTTCATATGCCTCTTTATGGATTTTTAATTTATGAAAAATAAACGATATATATTTATTGTTATATTTTCAATTCATATAATATGTTTTCTAGATACGATATAACAATAAATTCATTTGTCTCGGATAAAAGAAATATTTTTTTAAAAATGAATTTTTACATCCTTTTGATGGAGAACTAATTTTCAATCTTGTTTTTGACACCATTAGAAATGTTGGAAGTTTTTTAATAAATTTCAATTTTTTAATTGAATAGTGAAAAATATTGAATTTCAATTGAAAACAACATTTTAATCAACTTTATTAATATAGTTTTATTTTACTTATAATTTGTTTTAATGTTTATTTGAATTATATTATTATCATTTAATCTATTTTTTTCATTTTAAGTTATTTCAATTTGAAATTGGACATAAACACATCACAATAATTTATAATTTTTTAATTCTAAAAAACACACATTTTGGTTTCAACAATGGGAATTAAGTATAAATTAATTACTTCAAATTTTGTGTTTTGAATATTGAAAAATGGATTATATATTTGGAATCATGGGATTAAAAATGTGTAAATATGTTCATTTTATTTTTTGGACATTACTAATAGTAACTTCAGAAAATATATTATTTACCATATTTAATTGTTAAATCTAGTCAATAAGGTTAATAAAATTATACTATAATAATATAAAATTACTCAAACATGTCCTAACACAATTTAATGACACAATTCAGATCATGTGAATCCAAGGGTCGATTTTAGGACCCCTTGGAGCCACATGTGAGTGAAAATGACATTTAATTACATTTAATTTAATGTTATCGAAAATATAACATAAACATGTATCTTATAGTAAAACAATTTTTATATGTAGCTATATAACATATTATTTCGTTTTCATGATTTCATTATAAATCTAAGAATATTTCAAAAATCATGGTATTTTATTTATAATTTTTAAACATCTAATAAATAAATATATTTATGAAACAATGATGATGTATTTATTACCTTATTAATGAATTATTTAAATAAATGATATTATAAATATTACAATAAAAATTTTGATCATTTTTAAGCCATAGTATAATTTTAGCGATGATTATGACTTTTTAAAATTTAATTTATGATTTTTTTCTAAAATTACAATGTTTTTATGGATTTTTAAGAAGTCATGATATGAAGTGTATAAAAATTGACATAAATGAGCTTTTAAAACAAAAACTATTTTATTAAATGATATAATTTTCCTAAAAATATAATATTAGGACAAATGAATTATTTAATGTTGAAAATTTCATTAATTAACTACATGAGTTTCAATTGGAATTTTATAGTAAATATATTAACAATATACAATTTGTATAAAAGAAGATATGGTAAGAGTCAAATAAGGTAACTAAGGGTTAAAGATAAATGATAATGTTGAATTTGAAACCAAAACTTGTATAAAAACTAATTTATGTGATGTTTTGTAAAAGAATTCACCTTATCATCTTAGTAAATGAGTTATAGATCTTCTGAAATCGAAATATAGTTAATAATAATAGTATCATTCAATAGATTCAAAATGTCCCCTCCTCAATATTATAATAGGACACCACATAAAACCCATTAATGAAACCACTCAAGCCCCATGGATCATCCAAAATATTCTCCAATAAGCTCCCAACATTCCTTCATTCCTCCAATAAGCCTTCCCCTAGTCAGAAGGAAAATCAAGGAGGCCCTTTTCCTCAAATCATAAAAAGTTACCCGATTTGAGGAAATGAATTCACTAAAGTTCCATTCCTTTATTTTTATCTTATCCACTCCCAATGATCTTCATATTTTTTTTAAAAACATCAGTATCTTCAATATACAATGTTGTTTTTATGATAATGATTATAAATACACTTACACATACCTCCATCGAATGGATACGAACTTACTGTTTCTCTGTACGACAAACTACTGTCTCACGAAACGATGATTGTTTGATTTTCCCCTACCAACTCTCATGGTGGACATTATGATGGAACTGCAGTTATATATGATATTAAGGATATTTATTTTAACTATATTCTTCTGTAATTATCATTTAAAACATACCTTTTTTCTTTTCATGTTGTATAAGTATGATAATTTCATTTGAAGAAGTGTGGACTACCACCCCTTCAAAGTGATATGAATAGTTCTTGCTATAAATTAAATGTATAGAGGATGGAATTATTGAAATTATGTAACATATATAAAAAATGATATTATAATTGAATAATAATACACCTATTTATCATTATGTTTTCATTATTTTAAAAATAAAATATAAATGAAATTAGAGTTCATGCGTACGAACAGTTTACCATCTCCATGAAAGTTGAATTTCATTTCGTATCTCCATATTTTATGGACGGTTATAAATAAATATATAATAGATATAATAGATATATATTATATATAAATCATTAATATAATTCTGAATATAATGTAATTTTGATCACATGGACAATTTTTACTTATAAAAAATTCAATTTTGACATAGGTACCGAATATCGACAAAACATCTGTTATGAACAAAAATAATTATGTAATTTTTATAAAATATTAATAAGATATATAAAATGAATAAATAACTTGAAAAAGTTTATAATGAATGTATAAATTAACGAAAGTTTATTATTTAGTGAATTAATTAATGAACGAGTCAATTATGACATTAGGTAAGAGAATTCATCTCAATATCCATTTATTAATACACGTTTTGATAATATTAACATTCTTATTTTATAAACTCTTATGAAATGGGTATGAAAGTAAGACATATAGATCTTTATTTTTGTTATATGTGTGGAATTCGACCATATGGTTGTTCCATTTAAATATATTTATGTTCTATGTGAAATTTATATGTTATATGCTTCTTTCTATGGGTTTATGTTAAAATTTTGGGTTCAAAAAGGATATCAAATGTGATTATATTCAGTGAAGTGTTTTTTCCACTTCTTAATGTTAAAAGGTATCACATTGTGATTAATTATTCATGGTTTTCTAGTTGTTTTGAAAAAATACCATTTTTTCTTTTTTATGTATCCCTTACTGAGATTTTTCTCCTTATCTGATGTTTTTGAAATGTTTTTTATATGAATTAAAGTGTAATATGGTCAATGATGTGATAAATTAAAATTAATTCTATTTCAAACATGGAAATAAACATGTTTCATTTTAAGTGTATTTTATTTTATGAAAAAATAGATTCTGATTAGAAGTGTCTACACGTAATACTCAAGTTGTATGTATATGTTATGACCAAATTATCTAAATATCTAACCCTTAAAATATCCCCAATGTGAATTATTATCTTATTTCATGATTATGTAATGTTTATGGTCGGGTCCTTATAGTTATTATCAGAGGTCAGTTTAGATAACTTTAGAGGTTATGGTTTTATTTAAGCATAAGTGTCATAACTATAATGGTTAGCATATTAGAATGAGTAATAATTATTTTAGATATATTTAATGAGTTTAAGATAACATGAATAAGTATATCATGGTGTATACCCTCCCTATAAAATATTATATGTTTATTTTTCTAATATACTCACACTTACCTTTTTGGTTTTAGTAATTTCATGGATCTAGGAGGAACTAAAGTAACATGAATGCGAAAGAAACTGTGATTGTTTTCTGATTATTCAACAAAATGATATGGGAGCTACAATTATAACTCATGTGGTTATTCTTAGCCTACTATCTAGATTCATGATTTTCAACTTGATCATTGGTGATTTTTCTATGGCATGAAATATGCGAGAAACAAATACCAATGGAATTTTTATTAATAATAATAAATTTAAGTATATTAAAAAACATATGTGTCAATGATATGGAATGAAACACATAGAAAAGTTCTTCAAAGGGACATAAAGATGTTTTAAATGTGTTACTGAAGGTCATACAAAAAACATGCCTCAGAAAAAGGATGCGTCCAAATGACTCTAGGAAAGGTAAAGAAGTACTTTGCAAATGCTCAATTGAATATTTTAAATGTGGTGTGCATGGTAATTATTCAAATAGATGTCCTGCGAAGAATTTTCGGGAATGGGAACAACAAGATTGTACTAAAATATGATTTCCAATTCCTAATTCCATTACAATAAAAGATAATGAAATAGGAAATGAGCTATGAATGGTTTGGAGAATTTATTATCTAGTCTTTTTACATTGTTTAATAGTACGACATAATTCATGATTTTGTTTGTAAGAAATAAGCATAACAGAATATGTTGAAAAAAACGGATAATGTATCATGAAGAAATATAGAGGATTAAAATGTCTACAATTTATAATTTCATGAGTTATGTTAGATATCTAGATGATGACATGTTTAAAATTATTAATTCTATTTTGTGGATGCGATTAAATAGGAATATTGTTCTCTTGTATGTGTAACCCAGAAGTTTGTTATGTAAAAATTATATTTGAGAATGAATTATATTTTATTTTTTGGATATGTTTATAATGAACTATTTGGGTTTATATGATCCTTGAATTAAAGGCAATTACAGGATATTACTTTTTGTTATGAAAAGGCATGGTGTGAGATAACATTTGAGGTTTAAATATGTTATAGTTATTTTTTAGGAATTTATCTCATTTTTGGGAATGTAGTATAATTATATGGTTTTTCCAAAAAGACAACATGCAGACCATTTGAAACCCCATCGCGTCTGAAACAGCTACAGGAATCGAATATAAAACCAAAGTGCAACTAAGATTTATCACATACCACTAAACTACATGAATTCCCTGGTTAATATGATTTATTATTTTTAGTTAAATTATTTTATGGATCAAGGGTAATTTTATTTTGGGAACTTATTTATTATCAAATTGATATAATTATAATATGAAAATTATTTTTTTGATTATGTGATAAATGTTTTTTTGGTAGAAGATTACTCTTTGGGGAACACTATATGCCTAAGGAAAATAAAATCATATGTGATATCATTTGTGGAGTAATTTAAAAAATTTTATATTGGTTGAATATTTGTTTTTACTCTGGACATATGGAGATTTTGTTTATTTTTGAAAATGATTAACACATAATTGAGGATATATTATTATGTTAATTTCACGTTAGTGTGAGACTTTAAGAGTAATAAATGTTATTTATAGATAAATGATAAGATTTATTGTTGAATAATATGTGATTAAATTCTACCGAGTTTCGGATTCAATGTTGTCATGAACCAACCCGGGTCTACCCTGAACCGGTCACCCGAGCCGGTCAGCAACATGACACGAGTGGCGTTCCCGATCCTCCCGGGCTGGCGAAAAGTGCCAAGTAATCAACAGTGAGTAGGTGGGAACGATTTCGACCAATAAAAATAAATAATTAAAGTAGCAGAAAATAAACAGAGCAACACAAAATAAATAAACAATGTAAAGTAACTAACAATAACAAAAGAAATCAAAACATACCGAAAGAGACAACCACTATCCCCATGTGACCTCGTGGGTCACTCTCTAACTCACAACCAAACGTCACCCAAGGCGAACACACCCAAGCTGTAACCAACACAAACACTAAAAATAGAAAAAAAAATTATATGCGTGAGTATTAAAACTCTGTAGGCTAGCCCAATATTTATTCCCAATGCACTACCTTTAAATAAATAAATTTACCAATTACAGGTTTGAACTAAATATAGAAAATATTTGTTTTCACACACACGGACTTCCATTTCTAAAACAAGTATCAGCCCCTTGCCCTTTTTAATTTAAAAAAATGTTTAATGTTTGAAAGGAATAAATAAATTTCATTTTTAAAACATTTTTCTATGAAAAATTTAGAAATCTAGACTTCAGTGATTAAACAAAGGAAAACCACACGTAGCACACAACACACACCAAGGGAAAAGGGAAAAGTGGCGCACATAGGCCAGCAATCAAACTAGGCCACTCTATTGTCCACCACACACAAATACACACTAAAGGAAACATGGGTCGAACCTAGGAGATCGTGAACAATCCATAACGTACTATACATCTGACTCATCCTGAAGGCATGCCCTAACTCGATGACGTCATAATGCCCTAATTCCTGGCATAGCCCTGCATGGCCTAACCGAGAGGCCCAATCCCCATAGCAGCAATAACATAGTATTCCCCTGCTACGGGGCCACTAGCCAGTGCGTAATCTAAAGTAGTGCAGCAATCGTTCTCAGAAGTTTCACTCACTATGCCAGGTTCCCATGTCAACACATGCCATACACAGGGGTGAATCCACAATCTTAATCAAATAGTCACGATGTACAAAAATCACATACATCTCACACAATCGACGCACACCAAAAGTCACCCCTGAGTGGGTTTTCCAAAATAATTTATTTTATTAAAGTGCTAAACAGACCTTCACCAATTTTAATGAAAAACCTTATTTCTCAAGAAAACTCAAAACACTTTTTCCGTAGAAATAATTAATCTTTAAAACCAGAACCACATATGAAATTCCATAAATTATTTATAAAGTCCAAACTGGAATTCTTTCACTACTGGGTGTCTGCTCGCCAAGAAAATATTTCAAGAGTTCGGTATAAAATAAAGGGATATTTTATACAACAAATAATCATTTAAAAATTAATTATCTTATATTATTTTCTATTTATTAAAATAAATAAAATATCAAGCAATTAATAAATTCTAAATTTAATGGAGAGTGCAGTGGGGGACCTACCTCAAGACCATGGCGCGATGACGACGCTCACTTGGAAACAGGCGCGAAGATAGAACTCACGTGGAGACAAGTGTAACGACGTCGCTCACTTGGAATCAGGCGAGACAACGCTCACTTGGTAGTAGGAGAGATGACGAAGCTCACTCGGAGACAGGTGCGACGACGACGCAACCTCAGAAACAAAGCGCGGCGATGTCGCTCACTCAGAAATGCCTCGCGCGGGTCCTAGAACGTCAAGCCAACCCAAATAAAAATTAATTAATAAAAACTATAATCAACCCAAGGAATATATATATGTATTTCAAATATAAATATAAAACAGACATAAAATAATATGGTATACCCATCGGGGGGGCTGCGACAAGAAACGGACCGCCGAAGTGCGTCGCGCCGGAACAACAAAAGCCGCGCAGCTGGACGCGGTCTGACCAGGGGGTGCGACAAGGGCTGCCAGACAGCAGGGATGCGAGGCGGCCGATGTGAAGGGTGTGAGACCAGTCAGAGGGAACGCAACAGGTTGAAAGCCACATGACAGGAGGTTACGAGCTGGTCAAAGTTGTGCGACGGCTGAGAAGTGGTCCGTCCAGTCAGAGACGACAGTCGAAGGGTGTGGGGTAGCCCAAGGCAGACAACGGCTGGAGAGGACATAATAGGAGGGCTGCGATGATCGGAAGTGGAGGGTTGCTGGCTGCTGATTGGCTAGATCAGGTAGGACCAAGGAGGGCAGGGCGTTGGCGGGCCACTCGAACGCAGCAAGGGGACATGTAGTAGGTGAGAAGGACGCATAAGAAGGGGGTTGCAGAGGGCGTACAACGGGGCGGCTGGCGGAGCAGACCAGATGCAAGCGCGGAGGCCAGACAAGAGCGATGGCAGGCTGCTGGCACGCGGCTGGGGTGAGGTGCGGCTGGCGATGCAGACTGAGATTGAGCCGGACAGGGATCCGAGGTGGTTTGGGGCCGAATACAAGAATCCAATAGCTGGATCACGATCTGCATGAGGGATAACAGGTAGGAGGTGAGAAGGGAGGACGATGTGCAGTGCCAGGAGTAGGAGATGGTGTCGGGTCACATACCCGACTGCTATGCGGCAGAAGCAGGAGATGCCCGTGGACAGGGGTGGATGGGCGCTGTAGTGGTGCGGTGGAGAGGTGTTGGCAGAGGTGCTGCAGATCGGACGAGACGAGGGTATCACGGTTGTCATTCGAGGGAGTAGGAGGTGGGATGTAGGCGCGCTGGTTAGGGATGAAAAACAATAGCATGGGTCGGCCGGGGAAGCTTCTGCAGGAGGGGAACCGGGTGGGGGTGTTGTACGCGGACGACAGGCAGCAGGAGCGGCGTGGCATTGGGGGTCGAGTTACTCCCATGTCGTAAGGGCTGGCTACTGGTGCGCGGGAGGCTGATGCGGTATGAGGGGCACGCATGGAGGGAGGCTGAGGGAGGAGCCGGGGCCTAGGGGTGGTATTTCGCAAGGTAGGAGGCGGAGGGGAGAACCAGAGGAGGGGGGATGTAGGCGCGGGCTGGGGAACAGGGTGTCCGGGTCGCACAGGAGAAGAGAGAAAGAAAGAAAAAAAAGAAAGTGGGGAGGGGACACCCGCGTGGAAGAACAACAAAGAAAAGGAAGAGAAAAAAGTAAAAGATAATGAAGAATAATAAACAACTAAATAAATAAAATAAAATAATAATAATAATAATAATAATAATGATAATACTAATCCAATAATAATAACAACAACAATATTAATACTAACAATTATTATTATTATAATAATCGGCCAACTACGCAGTCTCCAGGACCGAGTGCACGATCGACACTAGCGGTGCAGAGATCGTGCACCTACCCGGACCGAATGCGCGATGACTGCTAGCAGTGCGGTGACTGTGCACTGGTCTGAGACCCACCGAAAATGTACAGAAAATAAAAAAAATTAATTTTTTCAGATTGATTTTATTTTGTCCATATCTTTCTCAAATTTGAATATTTTGAATTTTGAAGCAACATAACTTGAGTAAGAAAATTTATATTTTAGTTTTCAATAAAATTTCATTTATGTCAACGCTCTTAATAAGGGATACTGCCACTCAAATCATCTTCACTCTCCATGTACATTAAATAATTTCCAGTAACTATCCTAATACATCCCTACCATATATCCACATGTCAAAGAGGGGTTTTATTGATAATAATACCATGATTTTAGTGGTGAGTGGGTAAAACCACATATTTTTCTAGACAATGTTTTATAAAACTTAACCAAGTAATTTTAATTTTAATTATTTTTATACTTCCTATAAATATATATTAAATATTATAATATAATGTATTCTGTATAATAAATATCAATCATGAATATGTATGGACGACTACCTATACATAATAGGGTGATTCATTTACCATCACAACCATTTTTTATTGATATTATGATTGATTTAATGTTAATACAAGATATTTAATAAATAATTATTTTCCATTTTTTGAAGAATATTTTCTACCATCTTACATTTCCATTGTTTGGAAAATGATATTTACCCACATGAGTATTTCTCTACTGCCACCTCTACAAAATAATGTGATTTATTATTCATCATAGCCTTATAAGAATAATTATATAAAATATATGATCAATATGAAAAATAATGATTTATTAATAAATTTTCTGGTGTTGAGGAAACCATGACCATGGTATTTGTAATAAAACCCTGAAATTGAAACTTTCATGGAAAATAGGATAATTTTACATGAATGATTGTTTTAAATGAACCAATTAATAAAAAAATATTATTTATAAATTTTAACAGAATGATAAATATATTTTTATGTATGAATAATATAAGACAAATTTTTTAAAATAAACATATAGTCATTATATAGTATATTTTTACACAAATAATGTAAGATAAAACTTCATGTATGTGTTTATGTTATAAAATCATTTCTTTTCTGGATTATATACAATTAATTACATTGAAATGAAATAAAAGTATTAAAAAAATTAAAACCCAAATATTTTATTCCCCTATATTTATTTATTTATTTATTTTGAATTATTATAATAATCGACTATTTAGTAATTGAAATATTCTTGAAATTAATTATAATGGAAAACCGACCATATTTGTTCTTCGGTCGAAGATTTATTTATTCTATGAAAATAATCATTAAAATTGTTTAATGAGAGTTCTAAAATAGATGTGAAAATTTTCAAAATCATCAATTACAATACCTTTTTAATTATATAAATGGGGTTGAAGTTATATATTTCTGAAAAATTTACATACATGTTATTTTTTACTTTAAGAAATGTGAAATGAATGTTTTTATATTGTATCCCACATGATCAGATTATCCCAATATCCTAACCATTATTTCAATTAATGATTCCATTATATGTTCTGAATGTTATTTTCAATGAATTTTTTTCAATATATTCAAGTAATATGTTGATAAAATTATATCATAAAAATGGATAAATATTAATTTTTTTAGGGAAGGTTCAAATGAAATTTTAAATGTACTTATCACTTAGGTGAATATCCATTTAATACTTTTGTGCTTCATTGGGGATATGATATCATGATACCGCTAAATTTATTTCTCTAAATACTTTTCGATTATAATGATTTTAAAATTATTTTATAAATGTGGTTTCTTTCCCATGGGTTAATTATATTATAATAAAACCATTATGAAAACAATTTATATTACAGGGATTATGATATGATTATCTACTGAATGTTTTCTGATATTAGGGAACTATTATATATGGTTTTAATTATGTAATAGGTGGTCCAATAATTATATAGTGCTTCAATAAATTAGGTAAATATTGATTTCACATGAGATAATAATGAATAAAATTTGGGGGGAAACTAGTTCAGTAAGGGACTCAACCAATTAATATATACTATTTAGTGATCATTGACAATTGAATGGATGGAATTGGGACTGAAACTAATCATCTATGATACCCTTTCAAGTAATCCTAGGTTAAGCATATTATTTATATTCTTTTCTTATGAAACAAAATATGTATTATACTTTTGATAAGACCTCAATTAGTGGGATTGATTATTTATAATTCCACACACCTCTATATTATGTACTTATTTTTATGAAAACCCCTTATGCGAAGTCCAATTATTATTCATATTTTATTGATTGGGTATGGTTATTGTTTATAATGATCATGTTTTCATACCATTTTTCATATCTTATGCTCACTTATGATAATTGATTAAAATATTTGGATGAAATAATTTATGTAGCGTATATTTAATAAGTGTAATATGTGAAAAATATGTATAGGTGATATCGCACATATTTGATGAAATAAGATGAATATATATCTCGTCTTTAATGAATATATTTCATTATGGGTATGGATTCATTATTGTTATGATATGTAATTTATAATCATCACAAAAATATCCTCAGGATAGTTAGTGGGGACTCGACATGTGCATCCAAGAGACATGAGTTAAAAACTGAGAAGAGACATATTTCTAGGTTACTAATACAGTACTGTAGCATGTACTGTTTGGTACTATTACAGCTGGAATTATTTATCTATTTTATATTTGGAGCCACTGGTTTGTTCCCTTGGTCTTTCAAGGACATTGATCTATCCAAGGCCTTCGGTCCAGTAAGGCTTGTGGGATACCTCAAGGACGTCGAGCCACCTCAAAGCCTTTAGGCCACCTAATTCCATTTGGGCCTCCTAAAATTGTGCTGAATGTACAAGATAGACTCTTCATGGAACAGAATATAGATTATGATTCAGGGTAGGAGAATTACCTAGTGGAGAAGGAAATATATGTGGAATAAGTAAAGGGTGTGTCATTACCATTAGGACCTACCTATGAATGCACGAGAAGACCATCTGAATAGCCATGCGAAGGTGGAGATATGATATCATGATGTAGATGTCAGGGAGGAGTAGTTATATGTAGTTATAGTCTAGATATTTCCTCTAAGACATACATGTCATTTAATATCTATGCCTATGGGCCTTTTAAGGCTTCCCCCTTATCCCTAAAAAGACGGATTATAAAAAAAATCAATAAAAAGAAGGCCTTTAGTCCATTCACTCTAATTAATAATCCTATAAAATGATGTACTCTAAATGTATAAAATTCATGGGTTAACATAGTTAGTTTTTTAGTATGTTTTATATAATATATAGATATTAGTATTAGAGAATATTTTATTTAAATCATTTAAGATAATTATAAATATAGGATAACCTCAGGATGATTTGGAATGTTTATATATTGTGAAACTATTGAAAATATATCCCTATCTAGATATTTTAATGTGATGCAGATAATTTAAAAATGTGCATTGGGGTAACATGTCTAAAAGGGAAGGATTGGGTATTAACCTGATCATTAGTAGTGCATAATGAGTGGGTCTAAAACTACACATATGGAAAAAATTCCATAGGGAAATTCTATTATTAATTTAAACTTTCATTCTAAATGATTTGTATGTATCTAAATAGATAATGAAAGAATATACCCAAGAATTATTTCAACACTGATAGGGGATTTAATATGTGGTGAAATTATAAAATATCATTCTTAAAATTTAAACATTGAAAATATATTCATAATTGACAATTAATTATGATTACATCAATTTAGTAGAAGAAATAGCATAGGGGAACACTTTTTAATGGTTTGTTCTAAATGCGAGAAAATAACTTGTTGTGCTTTGTTAGACTCCCTAATAATTAAAACTCCTCTCTAATCATAGATATATTTACAATATAACATTCAATATCATGGAATCTCACTATGATTTCCCATGTTTAATAATAATAATGGATTAGACTACCTAATATAAGATAGATTCATATAAAACTAGTTTCTTCACTTTTGAATATTTCTTACTCCTAGAACTATTGAGGAATATTTTATTGAGACTTAATGGTAATAAGAATTTCATTTCTCACACAAGTGAAATTCCTAAAATCAATGCATGGGTTAATCAATCTTGTTATCCCTAGATCATTACTATTATTATATCTTATATTATTAATTAAAATTTATAATATTTATAATTACATCTCCAAATTATTTATATATTTTAATTCATGTAAATTGTTAAATTTATCATGAATATATTTTCAATTTGAATAATATGAAAATTTTCATGAATGGTTTTTTCACATCAAAATATTACAGATCATTTTTAAAATGGCTCATGCTCATAGACATATACATGACAACATTTTTGGGATATATGTAAATATTATTTTCTTTCACATTTTCATGAAAAAAGCTTACTTGAATGAATAACCACTCTAAAAACATATAAATTTATGTCGTTTTTCTGTTCCATCATGATTGAGATATCATAGAGGAACGATATTTTAAAAAATCTTCATAGAAAGACAATATGATCCAATCAATGTAGATTCTATCATAAAATCATATGATAATACCATTGGAAAATTAATAAAAAGTTCATTTCATGATAGAGGTTTATAGGAGTAGTGTTTTTAGAAAATCAAGTGAGAGAACATATTATAATTTCCATGTCAGGGAGTATTTTCATGGTTATTAATATCTATTCTAATTTTCATCCTACCCATCGTTTGAATTCCCACTTCACTATCCAAGTAAATATAAATTGCTTAAAATCTGAAAATATTATCATGTTTAATAAAAACAATTCTATTTAAATATTCAAACGTGGGTTTACTTATTTTTCTTCGACTTAAGTGATGATGAATCCTTTTGTTTTTTGGATTCATTTTATTGATTTATTAATTTATAGAGATATCCTAGAATTCATGTAGTACTAATCACATGATATTCCTCCGATGGTAAAAAAACATAATCTAGTGCATAAAAATAAAAATATTAATCACATTTAATGAACATTTAGATCCTCAAGCCAGTTTATCAGATATAAAATCATCATTGAACCATATAATTTTGAGGTTAAAATGATAATGGATGACTTGATAGATATAAATATCAATACCAAATGAAGAACGTTGTTTGTGAATTACATTAAATATATTAGGCAGGAGATGATGATGTGGTTTAGCATGAAAAATTATATCATATATGATCAAATTTTCTTATTTATATATTTTTAAATAGCGATATACTTCAATGATAATAAATATCACACATAATTGTTTTTGGATTCCCATTGATTTATAATAAATATAACTTCATCAATATTCTAGAAGAAAGTTCCTAGTTCTACTCTTGAATACCGCTATAATCAACCGATAATGGTATGATCCTGCTTCCCCATGTCATCCCACAAGGTGGTTCCATATTCTCCTATATTTTATCCTTGTGGACTACAGGAATATCTATTCACCTACCTATAATTCTATTAAGTTCGACCTACCTCACATGTAATTGACCCTAGGGTCCTACAAGTAGCGGAGGTTGGTAATTATTTGGAATATAAATGGTCCATTTTTTAGTAAAATCCCAGAAACATAGTTATTTATATCATTAACATAAAAACACAATATTATTATCAAAATCAAATTCCAATCCACAATTCTTAAATTCCACCTTTTTATAAAATCAAGGAATTTATGTACAAAAATTCCAAAACAAAATTCTCAAATTCTTCATCAATTCCACTTTAAGAATATATTTTTAATGATTTTCAAAATCATTAAAATGTCTCAATCATGTTCTAAATAATGTGTTTGTTATTCAAATCCACTAATACATGTTATTTATATTAATTACCACTTCAAAAATCATCACAATTAGTATCATGAATATTTGTTGAAAGAAAATATAATATCATCAACAAATACAACAGTTCTTCACTGATGATTTAAATTGAACCATTCTCACAATTCATAATCTTTATACACCCTTATTCACCAAGAAATCCCCTGAATTCAAACTACAAGATAATTTAATTATAAAAAATATTTCAATCTATCAGTGAGAGGAAATTTTATTCTAGGTTAAATAAATGATTCCCCATAGTTAAAAATGACTATTCTCCTATTTTTTTATAATAACCACATCATTGTATTTAAAAATATGATTAATATACTTAGATAATGAAGTTAACACTGTTTCTCATACTTTTAAAACAAAATATATGTCAATTTGGGGGAATGTACGTGTAATTCTTCATGTGAGTGATGAAGGAAGAATATTATGTTTTAAAATCAATTCTAATATAAATTATATTTTTATAGATTTGGTAAAAATATGTACAACATGATATTTTATATAATTGTTTTATATAGTGATATATCAAAATTAAACATTTTGTTATGAAATGTTATCTAATATCAATGTTCTTGGATCATGAATGTTACTATTTTTATTTAGATAACCCTTTATATGATTTATTATCTCCAAAGAAAGTTAGATCACTATCATTATCAATCATCAAATATTCTACAAATACAAATATTCATATCATATATGTACAAAAATGTGTTGATTCAAAATATTTTTCCTTAGATGTGCTTAGTTTCCATAGATTCTGATTCATTCACTAACTACCAATCAACCTTATACCCAAAAAACATCCACGTGAATTTTATATTCAATAAATAATTTATCCATCTCAAAAAAAAACAAAAAAAAAAATAAATTCAAATTTTCTTTATGTTTATATATAATCCAATAATTCACAATTCTATTAAAATATATCAAAATACCTTTAGTAGCCCACAAGTGATCCTCGTTTGGACACCTCTAATGAATTTCAAAAAGATACATTTCAAATTTTATATTTTTCCATGATATGGTTAGATAATTATTTCTTCTAATGAATATTCTATTCTATTGGTTAACACTACTTCCATCTTCATCCTTGTAAATTTTAGTTCCAACTAATATGGGAGCTAAAAAAACATCATCAATTTCCATTAATTTATTTTTCATAATTTACCTAGATTTTTTTCTTGACAGTAAAATATAATTAATCTTCTATCCAATAGGAAATATCAAAATTTTATCATCTCACAAATAATATACATCTCTAAACTCTATTTTTACTTATTTTAAAACACTTCATAGATACACTCATTGTAACAAAGAAATAATATTTCATCTACATAGATAATGACAATGTGAGTACCTTGTATTATTAATCTCCCTTAATGGTTATTAAGAATATTAAATTTTTTAAAATATAAAATAATTTTAACAACCATTGAATTTATAGTATCATTCTATATGGCAATTCTTCAAACCATAAGGCCATTCTTCAATTTTCATACCCTAAAACCATAATTTTTTAAGATCAAACCATCATGTAGATCTATATATTATTGTAATATCATATCTCTATATGAAATGTCATATTTCAAATCCATTTTTTGGGTTTTTTAATTTCATCATACATCAATTACCATGAAAATATTTATCATCTGTAGTATTAGTACAAGAGAAAAATAACCATCAAATTTAATAACTACTATTTGGTAACTTCAATTACACAGTATACTTGATTTGTTCCTTAACTACACACATTTATAAGTCATTTTATTTATGAAATCCTTTTTGGAGAGAATTACATTTTAATTCTTTAGCTCCTGGAACAATACTCAAAGTGAATTTTTATAAATATATTCAAGTTGTTATTTCATAGAATAAATAAAATACCAATGATTAGCTAATTTATCCACTGTACATGGATAAATTTGGAAAAAAATATATTTTCATCCTTAAATATCAATCATCATTATTCAATTCAATTATATGTATACCATTATCTAAAAAATATTCTAAATCATAATTAACTGTTATATCTTATTTTTTATTTCTCCAATATTTCTTATATCACTATATCCATGTATCATGTGAGGATATTCATTGAAAAATCAGTACCCACTTCAATTATATAGGTTGCTGATGAAAATTAATTCTTTGTATTTCACAATAAATATTGCATGTTTACTACTCTCGATGCTTAATATGAAAGGTCATCTAAATACATTAAAATATTCAGCATTTTTCATTGTTTTATATGAACTCTCATATAGATTCCTTTTTTCTATGATCTTAGTATAAAAATATTTTATATATATTTGTTAGTAAATACTTATCATATCTATAAAAACATTGAGTTCTTTTGTTCTGATAACATATTTCTTCCCATATTAACTATTATTCATTCCATCCATTAAGATATCATAATTTTTTTTTCGAGTATAGGATGTGAATAACTAATTCATGATTCATTTTAGAAAAGCTAAATTAAATAATAATCACATTTTAAATCATTTATATTATCTGAACTTATTTTCATGGTGTGGAGACCCAAATTTTTGTGAACATTTCTTTAGTTTTTTTAACATTTGGACTTCTTGTGGATTTTTTTATAAACATGATATTGATAAACTAAGTACACTCATTATTGAATTTAATAAAATAAAAAAATCATGTTCTATTTATTTGTCCTATTCGACCACATAATTCAGTATAAATAAACTCAATTGGTTTGGAATATCATATTTCAACTCATTTATGTAAACCATGATCCATTATCCCTTTTTAATGTGTTTCAAATATTTTTCCCCATCTCCATTCGTATTGGGATGATTTATAATAATATATTTCATTAAAATTTTATTGATACTAATATCCCAATTTTGAATTGGAATTTCACATCATATGATGATTTCATATTGGATCTCAATTAACAATAATTAGATGGATCACTAATTCAGAATAGATTTCTATAATTTATTCTCCCTTTAATAATTATCCTTCCATTATTTGTTTTTTATGTTCTATGTATCTTTATTTAATAACACCTCATGTCTATAATCAAAATTTTAACTAATTCTAGGTAAGTTGTGCTTCACCCATCTAATAAATAATAAATCATTATAAATCAGTTTTTCGGGTACAATCTCTATCGAGAAAAGTACATTTTTATGGAAAATTAATTTTCCATATTTCATTTTCCTCTCTTATTACTTGTAAAACATTATTAGAATATTATATTTAAATTCATTTGAGTGAAACAACCACTATTAATAATTTCTTTTTTTCCTAAAATCCTTCAATGTTTCTTTACAATAATAACATTTTATTCTTTAATCATATAAACTACCTTTATTTTTTCAACTATCAATTTTTTATGGTAATCTAGTGATGTACATTTCAATTATATGACCCTATTGGTCCCATGATAAAAATATTTATTCCATGATTTCATATTTTTTATGTATAGGAAGATTAATTGAATTTTGGGCCCCAAAATTATTTGGTTGAATGGATATTATTATTTACTCAAACATTATTCACTTTAGTTATTATCTCATATCATGTAATTTAATGATTTAATACAATGTGTATTATTTATTCCCAAACACTCCACAAAACTATAATCATTCTCTCAAAAATGAATATCCATACTGATAATATTTCTATCTTGATGATTGTTATTATTGACATTAAAAATACTATGTTTGATTATATTATTGGAGAAAAGATATTCACACAGAATATATATCATGGTTTTATTTAAAAGAGGGTTTCTATCATGTCCCAATTTTCAAGAAATGTACAAAATTGATTTTAAAATATTAATTATTAGATTTTACAATTTTATTTTAATGTTCATAGATAGATGAACAATCCTACTTCTTAGGACCCCTCATTCCACAAATTCGAGATGATCAATGCTAGATATCATTGTAATTATTTAAATAATCTATAATATTCTATATATAATCCCACAATTCATCACATATTTATTTATTGAAAAAAATTATTTTTATTTGTAGTATGTTCACGATAAAATATTTTGACAATAATCCCTATTATAGCTACATTAATTTTGTATATATTGATCTCTTATATGTAAGAAAAAACATTTTATAAATATTTTCCTTTAATTAATATCTATTTTAATTTAAATAAAATAATGAGATCTCCTCATTCTTGATAATTTTGTAAGAAGAAATGTTTATAATTAATTCTCAAATATGCGGTATAGAAATATTATTTCATATTCATCATGTTTATTTCTTGAGGTATCAAATCATTTTTTCATATGACCCATGACATTAGATTCATCATATAATTGGTTTCCTGATATGAAGTTAACTCCTACTTATTTTATAAAAATGATTCATATTTTATATTTAAATAACAGCATCAGAGTTCTCCCAATATAGAATGATCTGTTAGGTTTTTAACCCAACTTCTCTTATGATGTTTCTTATCATTTTCCTGTTGCTATAAATAATTAATTTTGGATAATATAATGTGATGCATCGAATGAAATTACAAAAGAAACACCACTGTGATAGTTTTACATTATGAAAAATTATTCCCTTGATGAATTTATTTCATAAAAAATATAAAAATATATTATAATTATGATCTTAATATTCATCATCAGAATCACTTGATTATAGAATTTCACTCTCTCTAATATTGAGCTTTCTCAAGGGCTTAGAATCCATCTCATAATTATTATTCTTCATTAATAATGTGAAATTTCTCATTTATATGCAATGATATTGTAATGTAATTAAAAAATATTAATGTCTTCAATAACATCCATCATAAAAATAATAGGGTCAAACCTATTGTGAAAATATCTCATAAAAATTCATATAATAGTTGAATCATCTAACTTTACTCATAAATAATTAATATTACATGATTTTCCATTATTTATTGCAATGTACTCGTCAACTTTATCTTCATTACAAATGTTTATGTACTCGAATTTAATTCTACAAATTATTAATTTCACACCATTTACATTTATTCCATAACTACATTCCATTTTATAAAAATTACCATTTAATATTTGAGTCGTATAACATTTTTGTTAAATTTTATTGAAAGAGACATCGAAATAGAATTTTTATATTTTCCATCAACTAACATATTTTCTATAATTATAAATTGACAGAAGAGAATGATAATGAATATGTGGGAATAATATTTTTCTTGTATATTTAATGTCAATGCCATAACATAATTGATAAGTAAATATAATATTATTCATAATGTGATATATCATCGCATTTAATGAATGAACACCCCAAATGATGATAGAATTAAAAATTTCCATATTTATAAAATATTGGATTTTTATAAATTGAACATGTTCATTAATACAAATTGTATATCCTAGAGAGGTATTTAACCAATGATAATATGTGGTTGAATTAGTAATGGATGTTTATAATTTCATATTACATTGAAATTGTCCATTATTTATTTTCTAGTATCCAAAGATCTTTTATGATTACCTAATTCAATAAAAAATAACATTTTGGAACAATATAACTGTTGTTTATATCTCAATATGAGCCAAAACCTTATTTTGATGGGTTTGAAGACTCCATAAAATATAATCAAATATAATCCCACGATGCTACACCATATAAAAAATTACAAAATAGAGTTAGACTATATTATCAATAATATCATTACAATAACAACTTCATACATCCTGATACAAGAATAATTCAAAAAAATAAGAATGATTTGTTCTGAATATCAACATCTCCAACACTATTCGAGGAAGTTGTTTTTTCTTATTATTTTATATGATCATAATTTAATATTCTCAAAAAATTTCACTTCATGAATTCATGAGATGGTTACCTCAAAATTTAAAAACATGTATAATACTATTGTTTGATACTATTTATATGATTTTATTCACTTTTTCTCTTCTTTATATAACCTTCAATAAATTTCTCCAAAATTTTAATTTATGAATTTTTTAAATGTTCACATGGAAATACTATCCATTTTAATTGTGGGAAAATGTGAACACATGAGTATGTGTCATCAAAATTTTGTTTCATCTTTATGAAACTTGATCACGTACAATGTATTATACACACAAACCATTAGATGATATATTCTCACATTCCATTTTATAATACATAAGGGTGTTATAAAATAGAACTTCCTGAAATTACAATTCCACTAGGATAATACATATATATGCAAAGCGTGTCTATTCATTTTAAAAAGAGAGATCATGAATAAATGTGACTCTTACACTTCTTTGAAAAATATTATGCCGATCATTTTGAAGGAGATAGCTTCATGTAATGTGAATAGAAGAACACTAGATCATTAATAAAATATATTTTTTCATGTAAGGGATCTACAAGAGTTGTATTTAATGAAATTATTGTTAAATAAATTACCCTTATTATTGGGATAATTTAAATTGTAGAAACATCATTAGGATATAGTCCAAAAATATTTACAGACAATGATTCACCAACTCTTCCAGAGTGCCACAATGCATCTAACGCTCTTTAAATTATGATATTATATGACTTTTGAAACTGTGAGAAATGATGAATCACAAATATTTTTTAATTTTTTTATGATATCGACTGATTGTCATCCAACATAATTTTTGGAATCCCACAACAAAATTCCATCGGGAGGTAAATAATAAAACCTCAAAAAACAATTATCATTTACATCATAATGATATCCCTATTCCAATTATTCAAACTCATGATTCATTTCATTTATTTGGAATCATTCAAGCCAATTTTTTTTGAATACCTCTCGGTGTTCTTATTTTATTCTTCTGTTAATAACTTCTAAAAAACATATTGTTTTGATCATATGATATTACTTGTATTATCATTTGATTATCCCTCTCTAAGAAAATATTCGTTTCAATCATGTTCCAGGTGATATTATGTTATCATACATGAATTTCTGATGTTAAATCAACACATAAAAACCTTATACTGATATATAAACTATCATTGAAACATATTGAGTAATAAACATCAATGAAACACGGTGAATATCTCATGTGAAACCCCTTAATAATCCAATTGATTAAGATGATTAGGTGGAGGCCGAAGAACTATAAGATTAATGATGATCAAATAGCATGAGTAAAATCTAATTTATTTAAAAATAATATTGTGTTCCAATACCTAATATCCCACATTAATGATTTTTCATGTTCCCTCTCATTAATAAGAGAATTCATTTCATTGACCTAGCATAAGCAAGTACTAAGGACTACTCTAGAATCCTACCAACCCCAACCCATGATGGTATGCTCCTCCACCATAGTTTCTCCTTGTATGGTCCCAATAGTTACTCTTATATATGGTCTATATGTTAATTATGAGTGACCACTCACTTGCAATCATTTGTAGCTAGGTCTTCCTAACCCCATATAGATTATCATAGGGTCCACCATGTAGTTGAGGTGGGATCTTATTTTACGTATATGTAGATAAATTTTAGTAAACATCTGTAAAAAGTGTTATCCAATTATCAATTTAATCACTACTGAATTTACAACATCATTTACCAACCGATAATTCTCATCTTCAATAATTATTTCTAAAATTAGTGAAATTATTTATACAAATTAAAAACTCATTTCCCCAATAATTCATAATTTCATCCTGAAAAATATATTTTTCACTTTATTAAAAATCCTTTAAGACTCTCATGGATGTTGTATACAATATTCCATTTCTTAAACATCATTGACACAAGTATTTTATCTAAAATATCAGTCCATTAGTCATCATAACTAATTTCACAACTATTTGATGAAATATTTTAAGATATCATCAAAAAATACAATGATTCCTCAAAAACTATGATTTACCTAGGATACACATAAAGTGTCATATATTGAATGATAGTTTCATGATTTAGAAATCATATGAATAATTTTTTTAGGACAAGATTTATCACAATGATAATTTTTTAACACATTAATATTTTTCATATTTATTTGATTAACATAGGGGGGTTCTTGATAAAACTGAATATTATTTGAAATGAAATGACCATCATCAGGAGACACCAAATAAAATGAGAGATTGAATTTTATTTCATATAAAAATTATTTACCAAATTCTATCAACATTTCAATGGTAACATGATTCATTTTGATCATAAAAATATGAAAAGAAATGAATAAATCACTAGTATGTCTATTATTTCGAAATGTCATCCATATAGAAGGGGTTTATCTGATACAATAATTTTTTTTAACAAAAGATTAGTACCACCAAATTGATAATTTCATTTCAATAGTTTTTCAAAAATGAAAATGTTTTCCAATAAATATATCATTTGGATGGTCAATGAGATCTCGAGAGGTATCTAATAAAAAATTCATTGAATGTGGAGAAAAATAAATCCATTAAATGGGAATAGTAGAAGTTTTTATTTTTCAATAAGTGTTTCCAAGAGATATTAATAAAATGGAAATGAAACATTTATAACTAAAGTAAAAGGATGATGAAACCATTATTACATATGAGGAAGACATCATCAAATATGCAAGGCATGCTTTTGATTTTTTACTCGATCATAAATTTATATATAACTAATTAATCTATATAAAGAGAGAAATTATTCAAATATAGTTTCAAACAATATAAAGTGATAGATATGATGATATTGTTCAATGTGATGTCAATGTAGAATTGTAAATTAGAGACCCTTAGTGTTCTGGTCATTTTAGGAAAAATTGAGAAAAATTTAATTTTGAAGAAATTAAAAGAATAAATCCCACGGGGGAAAGAAAACTTATTTTCTTCAAAATTATATTTGTAGAAGTATATAAAGTTTAAATTTCCATATGTTATCTTTTAAATAATTTTCTTATGTAAAATTGTGAAACATAAAAAATAATGATGAAGTGGTGTGAATACGATATTTCATGCAATTGGTTTGGGAAAATCTCAAACAAATGTTCCACCAACACTCAAATACTTTAATTATGAAGAATATAAAAAATAAAATAATTCATGTATATATATAAGGGTAAATATGTCCATTTTCATCCAAGTCATCTTAATCAAATAGATAATGGAAAAGATCATTTGATAATAAGTGCTGAGCTGGTTCATAAGAATGATGTGGGGATAGGAACACATACCACAGTATCTAGAATTGAAAGTTTCATAGTTTCTTCAGTATCTATGCACTCTTTAATATATTTATAATTTTTAAGGGTCTCTTTTCAAAATATCAAAAACTATATGTAGTGTTTGTAGTAAAAACACATAATGATATGATGATGACATCTCATGTTTATAACTCATCTATAATTGACTGTTGGGGGAATATATTTCATGATTTCTTTTCTACCAATAATTTAGTTTTAGGTTTTTTGGGAATATATAGGCAATCTCTATATAGATATTATATCAATTACCAAGAATCAAAAGTGACATATGATATTTTGAATCAATAAATGTTCATATTTTATTGCTAGTATGAATTTGAACATCCAATAGAAGTGAATTTGAATATATGGGGTGTAATGCCTCTTTTCGAGGGATATTAATCTCCAATGATTGGGGAGAAAATCAATATCTATGATATTAATATTATTTATGATTAATATATTGTATATCAAGTAATAGTGTATATTATTCTTTCAAATTGTGATGGTTAGGTTTTAATAAAACACACACCTTGTGATTGACATATTTTCAATAATCTATATAGAATGGATGAATCAGATATTAAGAATTGAACAATAATATAAAAGAGAATATTGATAAGGTATTTATTTTTGACATTATGTCACCATAGTGTGGACCCATTATTTTTATTATGAATAAATAAGGATCAATATGTATTTGTATTGATTATTATAAACCAAACAGTATCATAATTATAGATACATAACCTCTATTCCATACTGATAATTTATTTGATAATTAATGAGGATATCATTATTTTTCCATGGTTTATATTTATTCATTATATAATTAATTAATGTTATTGATTGTGGAAATATTCGATATTACCATCCATATGAGGTATGTTCAATATGAATTTATTGTGATTCCATTTAAACTTATTAGTTCTCCTACAATCTTCTTTTACAAAATGAATAAAAACATTAAATGATTCTATGGACATTTTATAACAATATTTATAGATTATAATCATTTATAATCTATGATAAAGGAGTAGAATGAATATCAATTTTTTGTTATGATTATGACCCATTATAACTAGGTAATGTATGCTAAATTTTAAAAGGGTGAATTTTTCTTAAAAAATGTAACATACCTGGGTCACATAAACTCATGTGATGGTATATTAGTGGATCCTTAAATGGTAGGATACATTTTAAAATATCTTATAAAATCCATGAAAACTGATATTTATAGTATTTTTAGTGTTATAGGATACTAAAAATAATTTATCAGAGATTTATCATGTCTATCTAATCAAATACAATGTTTAAATGGATGAGATCTAAGCTTCTTTTGATAGATTAATTATAATGAAAATTCAATGAAAAAAAAATGGTGTTCAACACCACTATTATGATAATACCATATAATAAATATGTGATTGTGATAAGTATATTTTAACAAACTTTGTGAATGGGATGCATCAACAAGTTTAATGTCATGATGATAGTTTATTCTGTGAACTAATAAAATAAATTTGATAAAATTTTCTCATCTAATATTTTGGAATTAGAACCAATAATATATATAAGAAAAATATAAAGAAATAAAATTAATAGTGAATGGTTTGATATATATACTATCCATAAAATCATGATGTATATATTAATGAAAAATATTTGAATATGTGAAAATAAAGATGACCAATGTTGATTAAATATTATTATTTCTCCATAAACTACCACCCAAGGAAAGAGAACAAGTGAAATTATGTTCTATTTAAAAAATACCATGAATGGTTTTAATTAAATGGATTTAAAGAGATCATGTATTCATGGATTAACATAATATTCATATTTAAATCCTTAATAATAGGCATAGTTCATATCACTGTTAGATGAATTTTTAACCATCAATAAATTTTATGATTTAAGAGAATAAATGACCCTAGAACACCCTAAGAGGGCATGGGTTAATCAGAGGGTCATATTCATTTATAATTATAGATCATGTTCTCATGTTAGTATGAACCTATTAAACTGTATGAAGGATAAATTATAGGTAACATACAATCACATGCAAAGAGATATCCTAACAATTTTACTTGGTTAACTAATAAGGGCTAGTCCAAGGAGCATACACCGATAGTGTTTCAGTTGTACCATAGTAAACTAATATTAACTAGTAATGTAGTGACAAATTATATACATAGTCCCTCTAATAAAGGCACACTGCATTTATAATATTTTAGGGATATCAAACTGTGTCTCTTGGAGACCTTTCCTCGACTCCCCCTAGATTACATCCTTGGGTGAAGTCTCACATAGTTTATCAATATGATGTTCAATTAGATAGTTTTGAATTGATGTCTTAGTCTCTATCTAGAATGAGACTCTACCTTCATTGAAGTCCTAAATTTATGAACATGAAAGCATTGAACAAACCAACCAGATATTCAATGCCTCTTAGAAGTTCAACATTTTACTTTATTAGGAAACCTCTTCTCGCCCACAAGTATGGGAATTTTTTTGAAATATAACATTCCGTAAACCCTTACTTTTAGTGAAACCCATATCTTCCATGAAACCCTTATATGTCATGTAGATAAACCAAAAATTTCACTTGTCCTATTATGGATAGAAGGAACACTTCTGCACAATAATTACTGCACACATGTCTTTACTGCGCAACACTTTTGTGTGCCTAGACATCGAATATTCTTTGGTAAAATCATCATTATTCTTATGTGGGGGTGATAATCTAGTTATAGAAATTTTGGTGAAACTTTATGAAAGGTTCACAACTATCCCCTGAACACACAATCCTCCACAACCTTGGTCTATATCATGCAACTCACCAAACATGTGAAACCATAACATGCACACTATTACATAATTTTCCATATATAGATTAATTGATAATGAAAAATGCATGGATTGTACCTTTTAAATCTATATAAACCCTGGAAAAAAGTACATTTCAAAAAAATTATCCATTCTCAATTTTAGGGACCAAAATATATGGAAAACACTGAGAAACAAGAAAATTAATGCCATGAAACCCATTACCAAGAGTCGGTGCATTATTAAACAACATTGGCCTGATCATAAGGAATCAAGTCCTTAAAGACCGATTAGTTAATAGAATTATAAAATAGATTACATAAATGAATGTTACATTATACAATATAAAAAAACAATAAATAAATGATACTTTTATAATTCAATTAATCCCATCGATTAACCATTCTTATATATCATAATACACTTCTTGGAATCTTTGGAAAATAAAACAAAAGAAAGGGGTGATCTCAGATGCTTAGTAAGGATGGCAATATAGCAGAAACATTCACAAATAAGCATGAAAATTTAAGGCAATGTATATGACTAAAAAATACATTTAAACATAATTTTCATCATTATATAGAATATATGAAATCAAATAATTCCAATTACGTATTCATGTGGATATTCTACTAGTTGAATAATCCCATGAAATATCAATAACCACTTTCAGAATGATGGAATGTATAATGCCTGACTTCATAACCACATAGTCAAGGACATGTTCCAAGACTAATAATAAGATTTTGTCAAGGACTTATGTAAATACAATAGTTTTTCTCATGAGACCAACCGATTTATCAAGGATCTATAGAGGGATCCACCTGACACTTACAAATTCCAATGCATTCCTCATATGAAAATTATTAAGCAAAACATAAACATTCGTATCAAAAATAACATACTAAATATAAATACATTATCTATAAAACTGGAATTGTATACAAATAACATAACCATAGTCAAACATATAAAAAAAACTTCAAAACAATATGGATTGTTTGTATCATAATAAATCAACCTCAATCAAGTTTGAAATCCATCAATGGGTGTTAATATATATGAAAATTATTTGGAAAACTTATTGAGAGAAATATCCCTTTTTTGTAAAAACATTTAAAAGCCACAAAATTATGAAAGGGAGACGTTTGAAGAATTTTTTTAATCAAATAATCCCATACCACTTTGATAATTTTTAATGGAATTAACATTTTAAAAACATGCATGTCTATACAAATAAATCCTTACAACCCATTTTGAAAACATGGACATTATTGTGAGTGATTTAAAGTTATAAATATTTAAAAAATTCAAAAAGATTATTTATTAAAAAAAGTCCCTTAAAAACTATCCCATTGAAAACCCTTTTATGAAACATGTTCATGTATTATAAATATTTACCAGTAGATACTTATGTAAAAATAACCTCTCATAATAAAGAGAATCTGAAATTAACCCTTACATTGTAATCTCCTTTAGATGAGGGTACGTTTAACCTCCTATATAAAGACCATAGTATGTTATTAAATTATAACAGAACCATATTAATATATATTATATCATACATGATTAATTTATTACTTTATACTACCCATTTAATAATAATTTCATTGTTAAATAAACATTTCGAGTAATAATCGCTTTTTTATCGTACGTGATCTAACATGTTACTCATGATTGTATCCCATTGATCATGATTTAAATACATAAAGAATATAAAATATTTTTTATATATCATATATATTTATATTATAAATATTTATTGTGGACATATATATGAAATGGAAAACACATTTAATGGAGACGGTAGGCCGTACGTACGCAGAAACGTTGTTTCCATTTTTATATCGTTTTGAACGAAACAAAGTGAATAAAATATATGTATGTACATAAATATATATATATATTTCAACTAGAATTAAAATGTAATATATTACATTCTTATTATTGATATATATTTTTTAATCATTATTTAATGATGAATGTGGAAATGAATCTTATCGTGTCTTGGAGATGATAATCTATAAGTAAGCACAAGCGATTGTATGATTATATTGATGGTGAAATCATATGTAATTGGATGGTATAACATATATAAAGAATAATTAAAATGTTTTATATATTATTTATATATGTTATACTCATTATAATACCCATCCAAATAATGAAGTGCTTGAATGACAAACTACATCACGACATGGAGATGGTAATCTGTACGTACGCACGTATGGTGACCTTGTCATTTATATGATGAATAAGATAATGAATATGTTTGGTCTATTTTTTTAATAAAAACATAGTATATAGAAGATACAAGAGTTCTTTCAGAATGTAAACAACAAATAAAGATGATGTAGAAGAGGAAATGATCTTGGAAGAGGTGATAACATATTTACCTCTTATTCAGAATCTTCCTTTTGATTTGATAAAAAGGGCTCCGTAGGTTGCCTTTCTGACCAAATTAAAGCCTCTTTGATGAAGGGAGGAAATTTTGGAGAATATGTTATCAATTTTTGGCCAAGCCAAAAGGATTTATGTGTGTGAAATTCTTAGAAGCGGAAGTTCCCTTTTATAATAGAATTGAGAGTCTCATTATGAAAATCTTGATATATTATTTTATAATAAAAATAATTTTCATTTTCTAATGGCTCAAAAATTAATTATATAAAGGCTAAAGTGGGGATGTTTAGTAATCCTCTAAACCAATAAGTTTTAGAATAATTTAGGTCATCATATTAACCTTATCTTTTAGATTTATCTCTTAATTAAATAGTTGGACATTTACCATGTCTCTTTGTATTTTTATATTATATGGTTAATAAAATTAATATAAGTATTTTGACAGAAGCATATATTTTTAGGACTATTATATCAGTTAATAATATTATATTTGTTTTAAAAACTCAATTATGTCAATTTTGAAAAAATATAGTATTTGATTTTTTTTCAAATCCATAAAATTTTAACACTTAGAATAAAATTTACATAACCTACAATAACATGCTATATTAACCTTTAAAATTAGTGTAATTCATCATAAGTCTCAATTTACATTTATTTGGATATTTATAATATCAATTATATTAATATTTTATTGATTAGCTAATTACTGCATCATCATTGTGTCATAAATAAATTAATTTATATAATATCTAAAAATTATAAATAAAATACCATTATTTAATAAGTATTTTTAGATATCTATTTAATATTAATAGTCGAATTTATATTGTCTGTATCCTAATATTAAAAATTGTTTATTTATTAAACATTGAATATAACTCTTTTAACTTTCCATTAAATAAAATAATAATAAATGTCCTAATCTAATAATGGTGGACCAAAGTGGAACATATTAAATTCATAAGATTTTTTTGGTAGAATTATACTTATCCAATAGAATTAGGACACGTGTTTGGGTAATTTTGATAACCTTTTAACTGTTAATTTACATATTTATATTTAGTTGTGGTAAATTAAAGTCAAATGTTACTGTTCCCCAAAATTTATTATCATCTTGTTGAACCAAATTTTACATATTGATATTAATTGTGTCTCTCAGATGTCTGAAATTTAACTCACAAAAGTGGTTAAATTATGTTTTATACATATTTACAAATTCTCATAGGAGGTGGGTAAAAGACGGTAAAATGTTCGATAAAATTTTATATATCTAAACATAATATAAAATGACTTCAATTAATTATTTTGAACATATATAACTATTATGTATCTATTTTGAGATTAAAAAACAAAAAAAAATAATAAATGGTTTTAACCAATAACACAGTGTTTTTCACTATTCATCAAAAATTGAATTTTTTTAGAAAAATACCTAAAATTATCATGAAACTAATTTAGATATTTTGAATCCAAAAATTATGTCTATTTTACCAAATTCAAAACATATAACATGAATTTATTACAATAAAATTATTTCATGTTGTCCAAACTAAAAAGTGGGGTTTTATAATGTAAAAACTATCAAAAGATTGACATGTGCTTATGTCAAATTTATGTGTGAAATTCCTTATAAAAACTAACATTTTATTAATGATAAAAATATAATCAAATTATACATCCAAACGTTTCAAATTCATAATTTATCACCATAAATTATATTGATTAAAAACATTTTTTCAATTAAAACATAGTATTTTCACTATTTATCAAAATATGAATTTTATCTGAAAAGTACAAAATATTTATCCAAACTAAATTTTTATATCCCACTTCTAATGAAGAATTTATGTTCATTAAATTAAATATATAAAATTGTCAGATATTGGTTTTAAAAAGGATTTTCCATTAAATGCCGGTAAAATTTCATTTTTTGAAAAAAAATTATCTTATTAGAAAAAATGAATTTGTTCTTATATTATGACCACGAATCAAATAATATGGATGATAAAATAATATAGAGTAAAAATGGTTCAAAATGTAGTTAATACTGTTCATATCCTCTTTTTGAACAGATAATTTAGTACGTTGTGGTGCGCTCGAACACGATGTTGTGTGTAGTGCAAGCTATTAAATTACATGAATGAGATAACGTACTATGAAATATTAGGGTGTTAAATTAAACACTCATTTAAAAAATTGTATCTTAAAAAATTTTAAATTGTTCTTAAAAAATAAATGTTAAAAAATAGAAAAATACCATTGTGGAAAACCCACATCAAGAAATAGGGTTTATTAAATTTATTCATAATTAGAGGTAAATGCAAATGAAAAAGTCACCACATAATTACTATCTATATTAGTGAAACATTGGTGGAAATTAGAGACACATTATTGGAGGAAAACATAAATATTTATAGGTAGTGATTGAGGTTATCAATAACAGAAATGTTTAAAATTGAGGGCCTCAAAGCCATCATTCTATGTTGATAAAAAATATAATTGGTTCAAAAAGAACCTATGGTTATAGAATAACACATTATTGGATTTATGAACCCGTCCCTAAAGTTTAATAATTAATTTATTCATAGAATAAGAGGCTATATATATATATATATATAATTTAGAAGTAGAGTTTCATCCTTCAACTAATTCATAACAAAAACTCATCTTTCACACAAAATTATAATAGATTTTAAAAATATTCCATTTATCCTAATCATATAGTGTTATGAATTTGAATTTATAATCATTTTTTAGTTCATTCAATAAAATTACATTAAAAAAACTATGACATCATGTATCCCATTGGAAGGTGATGCACCGATATCGACCTTCAGTTGTGGTTTCATGTCTCGTGGCATTGCTGGATGCGACAAGTTCTCGCCCAACCTCAGTGTTATTGTTTTATGAAAATTAAAAAATAGTCTCCAGAAATGATTTAACCTTAAAAATAGTATCCAATGAAAAACATAATCTATTCCATCATTTTTAATTATCCAAAATACATCTCTCCAAACTCACTTTACAAAAATTTATAAGAAAGATATATATTATGTAGATCTTTGTTTCCACGTAATAACATGTGAATACCTTCATCATGAATTATTTTAAAGCATGGTAACAGCATAAATTACTATAAAACCTTATTGATTACATTCATTCACCCTTATTCCTAATAGAATACTGGATATTCTCCTTTTATCGAAAAATGTTGTAAACACCAATAATAATGGAATAAGAAAACATTTAACCAATTCCAAGGATGTCAATAATATCCAATATAATTTATCCAAATCAATCATCTCTAATTCCAAAATCAATACCTCAGTATCAGGACACTAATAATGTTTTCTCTTTCATAAAACCAAGTATTTTCCAAAAAATTTAACTTACCGTTGATTCACTTTTCACAGTACCATATAATCTCAAATCCTCAATCATATATTATTGCAGTACAATCATCAATTATTAAAATAATTAATATAACTAGTATATTATTGATACAACAATCAAATGAAATAATTATTTTATAACAACGTAATAAAACTAGTCATTCATCTTCATCTGTGGTAGTATCATAACATGATTATTATTCAATATCATCATTTGGGGTTTACCGTAATGATTTGAACATTTATTTGTACAGTTTCCCAACTCCTTGCAGATAAAGCGTTGTTTATTGATTCCTTTTTATTACATTTTCAATCACGTACTTGGTGTCCTTTTTCTCCACACTTATAACAAAATCACATTCCCTTCCAGCATTAACCAAGGATATTTTTTCCACAATTATCATATATGGGAAAATCCTTCTTTCTCCACTTCCCATTATCCATAATTATCTCCTTCATCCTTATCTTCTCTGGAATTCTTTGAAATCCATAGGACTCAAAGAATTGTTTACGTATCTTATTATTACGTGATACTATATCTTCATATGAAGATAATACATGGGAGACTATTTCCTTTCTAAAGGTTGGATTAATACAATGAATGATATAGTCCTTTGTACTCTTTGGATCATGCACATTGCTGGAGTTCTTCTTCCATCTATTTGGCAGCATTTCTAAACAATGACATACACTAGGTTAGTTTATGAATCACAATGCAAAATTCCAAACCTGTAAAACACATAACATAAATTGAACAATTTATTGATATAATCCATAATCCTAAAAAGGTTTTATTTGAGGAACTATATACTCATTAACACTTCATAATGAAATTAAATTAATATGATAAATATCCTAAGCATTTCCCCTAGTATTGTCAGAACTATGATTGCAGCAAGGCCTGTTATCATGCACTAGTTACTGTTCGAGTCTTGCTTTACGTGGCGTTATCGCATTTTACCCCTAGTTACATCTGTGCTACATCCACATCTACCTTCTCATATCTATACAAGGATATATTTCTTGAAACAAATCCCAAAATCTATACATTACAATAATTCTAGGATGTTCATCTATACTAGTCCTCAACAACTATCATAGGGTAGTGTTCTCTAATCAAAGTTTTTCTAAATATAGTTTCCATGGTTAGTACTAAACTTCCTCTCATACCAATGGCAATACCCCAACCCAAGTTACCCAGGGTCGGTGCATTATTACATAACATTAGCATCATTCGAAGGTATCAAGTCCTTAATGTCTGATCAATTTAGCAGTCTTGGAAATTAGATTACATACATGAAGGTGACATTACACATTAGAAAAAAAAAACAAAACATACATGATACTTTGAGAACACCATTAATTCTCAAGATTAAACCTTCTTATCAATCATAATACAATTCATGGAATCCTGGGAATTGAAAAATTATGAAAGGGGTGAGCTCAAACACCCAATAAGGATAAAAATACATCAGAAAATTTAACAAATAAGAATAAACATTTATGGAATATATTAAAAAAAAACAAAATAATTTTAAACATAAATTTTAGAATAATATTGAAAAGCTAAAATAAAATAATTCCATTTACTTTTTCACATGGATATTCTACTAGTCGAATAATCCCATGCAATATCAATAGCCACATTCATAATGATGGAATGCATAACTCTAGACTTCATAACCATAGAGTTAAATCATTTTTCCATGACTAAAAATTGGATTTTTTCAAGCCCTTGTGCTAAGAAAATTGTTTGTCTAGTGAGACATACATATGTATTAAGGAGCTATAGCCGGAACCACCAATCACATACAAAGTCCAATGCATTACTCATTTTAAATGTATTAAACAAAACATAAACATTCATATTAAAAATAAAATATGAAATGTCAGTTCATTATCGAAAACCATTAATGGTAAAAAAATAACACATCCATAGTGAAAAAAATCACAAAACCTTCAATACAAGATGTACTATTTTTATCATAATAAATCAACTTCAAAAAAGGTTAAAATCCCTTAACGAATGTTGACATTGATGAAAATGATTTGTAAAACTCATAGAGAGAAATATCCATTTTTCATAAAAACATTTATAAGTCACGGAATTTATAAATGAAGACATTTAAAGAAAATTTTGAATAAAAGTGTCCCATAACACTTTCAAACTTATTAATGGAATTAACATTTTAAAAACATTATTGTCCATATAAATAAATCCTTAAAACCAATTTTGAAAACATGGATATTAATGAGAATTATTTAGAAGAATAACTATTTAAATTATTTAAAATGATTTAATAGTAAAAAAAAGTACCTTAAAATGAATACCATTGAAACCACTTTTAAGAAACATGTATATGTATAATAAATATGTCCCATAATATTCTTATGTAAAAAAAACTAGGATATTAATGAGATTGTGAAATTAACCCTTTCCTTGTAATTTCCTTTAGTTGAGGGTGCATTTAACCTCCTGTATAAAAACCATAGTATGTTATTAAATTATACCAGAAACATATTAATATTAATGATATCATAATTGATTCATTTATTCTTTTATACGACCAATTTAATAATAATTTCCATGTTAAATTAACATTTCAGGCAATAATAACTTTCTTTATCGTACGTGCGTTAACTTCTTATTATTGAATGTATCGCATAAATAATGATTTAAATACTTATAGAATATATAAATTGATTTATATATCATATATATTTATAATCTATATATGTATAATGGTAATTTATATAAAATGGAAAACACTCTTTATGGAGATGGTAAGTGGTACATACGAATAAATGATGTTTCTGTTTTCATATTGTATTGAACACAATTATGTGAATAAGATATATGTTAGTACATATATATATCTCCTGTATAATTATTATTTCATATATTACATACATAGTAATGATATATATTTTTATAATCATCGTTGAATGGTGAACATGGAAATGAATATAATCGCGTCGTGGAGGCAATAATCTGTACATATGCGCGAGCGAGAATATCATTATATTGATGGTGAAATCTTATTTAATTGGATGGTATATTATATATACACAATAATTAACATGTTATATTCCTTATTTACATCAGTTATACTCATTATTATACCCATCGAAATAATGAAGTGTTTCAATAACAAACTACTACACGATGTGTAGACGGTAATCCGTACATATGCACATATGGTGACTTTGACATTTATAGGATGGATAGGATAATGAATATGGTTGTAACATTTTTATATTAACAACAAATTATATAAATAATACTGTAGTTATTATTTTTTAATTGAAACAACAATGAAAGATGAAGTGGATGACGAAATGAAAATGAAAGAGGAGATGAAATATTTAGTTCTTCTTCTGGTTATTCATTTCGATTTGATAAAAATGGATTCATAGGATGAATTTTGGACTAATGGAAGGCCTCTAGGTTTAAGGTAGGAATGTTGGGTGGATATTTGGGCAGGGTTTGGTCGAGAAAAAATGCTTTGGAGGTGTAAAATTAAGAGAAGGTGAAGTTCCCTTTAATAAGTGAGGGGTGCGTCACTTTAGGAAAAGTTTGGTGTATCATTTTATAGTAAAATCATATTCAGTTTATAATTGCTCCAAAAAAATAATTTAAATTAAAACATGGGGATGGGTCAAAACCTCACAACCAATATGTTTTAGATAGGTTTAGTTTATTATATTAATCTTATCTTTTATATTTAAATCGTAGTTAAATAGTTTGAAAATTATCTTGTCTCTTTGTATTTTTATATTATATAGTTAGTAAACATACTATAATATTAAAAAAAAGAGGTTCATTAGTGTCATATATATTATTAATAAGTCTTTTGTGAAAACCATATATTTTTAGGACTATTATATCAATTAATAATATAATATTTGTTTTAAAAACACAATTATGTCAATTTTGACACTATTTTGTATTTAAGTTTTTTCAAATCCATAAAAACTTTATCACATTGAATAAAAATCATTTAACCAACCCTAACATGTCATATTAACCTATAAAATTAGTGTAATTTATCAGAAGTTTCAGTTTAAATTTATTTGGATATTTATAATGTCAATTAATTTAATGTGTTATTAATAAGGTAATTCATGCATCATCGTTGTGCCATATATAAATTAAATTATTTAATGTATAAAAACAATAAAAACATTCAATTATATAGGAAATATTTTTATATTCTTATTTAATATTTATAGTAGAATTTAGATTGTATGACACAATATTAAAAATGGTTAAGTTATTAAACATGTAATATACTATTTTAAATCTTATTTAAATAAAATAATAATAAATGTACAAATCTAATACTAGTGGAAAAATATTATCATATTTTATTTGTAAGGTTGTTTTTGGTCAAATTATACATATCCAATAGAATTAGGACATGTGTTTGGGTAATTTTGATATCTATTTAACCCTTAATATCCCTATTTACTTTTTTAGTGGTAAATAAATGTAAAAAGTTTCTATTCCACAAAAATTATTTTCAAATTATTGAAACCCATTTTACTTACTGTTATTATTTGTGTCTCTAGGATTTTTGAAATTCAACTCACAAAATTAGTAAAATTACATTTTATAAAAATTTGTAAATGCTCCCAGGAGGTAGGTAAAACAATGTAAAAAGTCCGATAAAATTTTTTATATCTAAAAATATTATGAAATGACTCCAGTGAAGTACATTGAAAATAAATGGGTATTATGTATCTATTTTAGGATAATATAAATTAAAATAAAATAACTAATTATTTAAATAAAAATATAGTTTTAACCATTAACGTAGTGTTTTCACTATTCATTAAAAATTCAATGTTTTCATATTAATACCAAAAATTCACCGAAAGATAATTTCAATATTTCTAAACCTAAAATGATATTTATTTTACCAAATTAAAAAAATATAAGTTTCAATTATTAATTCCCAATTAAATCTCATTCTCAAAACCTGAAATCATGTTTTTAAAAAGAAAAAACTATCAAAATATTTTAATGTGTTTATGTCAAATTTAAATGTAAAATTACTTATAATTACATACATTGTATTAAATGATAAATATATAATCCAATAATACTTCCAATCCATTAAAATTAAACATTTATCACTATAAATTATGATTATTAACAAAGTTGTAATTCAATTAAAACAAAGTATTTTTCACTACTCATTGAAATGTGAAAGTTATCAAAAAAGTACAAAAAATATATCCAAACTAAATATTTTTATCCAGATTCTAATGAATAATTTAATTTCATTTAATTTAATATATAATAGTTTCAATTATTGGTTTTAAAATGGTTTCTACATTAAAAAATGTAAAAGTACATTTTTTAAAAAATAATTATTTTATTTGAAAAAAATGAATTTGTTCTTATATTATGTCTAAGAAACACATAATATTGATGTTAAAATTATATAAGGTATATAATATTCAAAATTCATTTAATATCATTCATAACCGCTTTTTGAAAGATTAATTTAGTAAATTGTGTTGCACTAAAACTCAGTGTTGCGTGTAGCGCAAACTATCGAATTACATTAATGAGATGATGTACAGTGAAATCATGGGGTGTTACAAAAACACATTCAATACTATTCTCTGCATGAACTGTAAGATCATGTTCTGAGATAACACCCTAATATTCCATGATAGTATTGACAACAAACACACACCATGCTACATTTATAGAAAATAACAAACTCAGTCCCAATAATATCCCCATATGGGTTTTTTTGGAAATCTGTAGATAAAATCAATGAAGCCCCAACCACTAACTAGATATGAAACAAGAAATATCATCCCTCATAATAATTCTACATGAACAATGATCTATGTTGAAAATAAGTGGGGAAGCATGACATGGCTTCTCATGTTTTGGAATGATTAATTATGTCAATGCATAGATCTGACTATTTCCTCATAACACTAAATAGTCTTCTCTATGCACATTCTCCCCTTTTTAACTCATCATTCCATTATATATTCTCCTAAAACATTAGTATTGAATTTATATGTTCTCCCCCATTGAAAATAAAACCAAAGAACCTAATTTTAATATCTATAGATAAAAAACATACTCCACCAGGATCTTATATGCCTTATAAACCTGCAACACTTTAGAAAAAAAGATTAAAATAGTTAATTAAATATAAGAGAGGGGACCATTCATATACTCCTCACGCACTGGGAGGTGTTTGATAACTGAGGTTAAATTGATGCTTGTTGAGCACATGTGATGATTGTGGATTGGTCAGCATGTCAGCCACTTGATCACCATCTCCATTGTGATACATTTTTATTCCTTCATTGTTAAACAATTTCCCTGATAATGTGATATATAATTTCCCAATGCTTTATATGATATTGGTGAACATGATTCATCTTGTGATTAACTACACTCTTGTTTTCATAGTGAATCACTATCGGATGTTTCTCCACATCCCCAAAATCTGTCAATTGTTTCTTCATCCATAATAAATGAGTGAAAGACTTGGTAGTGGAGATATACTCAGCTTCAAAAATATTGAGGGAAGTGATTTCGTGTTTCATGCTCAACCATCCCACACATTTATTTCCAATAATGAAGGCTCCACAACCTATGTAATTTCTATCCACCACTTTTTCTCTTTCTTTCTTCCATATATCCATCGTAGTCAACATCATAAAATAATGATAATTCATCATATCTACTACAATGAATAAGACACAATTATGAGTACCTTGAATGTAATTCATGATTTGATTAACTACTTCTAAATGTTCTTTATCTATACTACCTTTAAAGTTGTATGCTAATCATGTTTTGACATTGATATATAGCCAAGTTTTGGTCATGTATAATAAGCTTCAAATGATTCTAATGAATGTGGTGGGATCCATATAAGTCTCACCCTCATTCTTTCCAAAAAAAATTCAACCTCAATGTGACTATACATTTGTTTGGATTCAAGAATATATAATTTATTTAGTTACAATATACCATATATTTCCTATGAAATAAATGTGAAGTATTTCTTTTTAATAACTTCCAACCCTAAAAATTATATGAATTCACCAATCAATGACATTTCGAAATCTAATTTGATTGGATTTGAAAATTCTTCCATCGATCTATGCCTAATTCCTCAAAATATAACAACATTCATGTACACAAACAACATAAATTGATCTTCTAATGATTTTTTACAAAGTTTTTGTGGTATACACCTCCTCTTTTAAATTTAATCATCTTCATATTGGAATCCAGATAGGGAATATCAATATTTTGGTGAATGATTTAGAACATAGAGTTCCCTTTTCAATCTACAACCCTTTATTTCGAAACTTCTAATTCAAAAGCTCATCCGTAGTTTGATAATTAATTTTCTTCATGAACACCATTTAATAATTATGTTTTGACGTCCATCTAGAAAACTCTATATCCTCTTTGAATTTAAATAGTATGGAAAATAACTATTTACTCCAGTCTTACCACTAGAGAAAATGTTTCTTCGACATCAAATTCATATATATGTGCATATCCTTTACATAAAAATCGATCCTTATTTATGACCACATTTCCATTCATGTCAAATTATGATTTTAAAATCAATTTCATAGAAATCACAATGTGATTTATAGGTCTCTTAACTAGTTCCCATGTATGATTCTTTTCCATCTGAACAAACTCCGAATTCATGGAATTAAACCATGATTCAACTTTCATAGCTTCTTTAGATGGGGATGGTTCCACAAATGATAAGAATGAATACCTTTAATTATTCCTCATTATCCATGTATTTTTGGATTCTATCCAATAACCTATGATATTGTATTGATCAATTTCGGTTCTTTTATTTCTTTTATGAGGTTCAGAAGAATTATCTTCTACCAAATTTTCTTCATCTATTTATTCATCTTCTAAATGAATATAATCTTCTAATCTCTGAATGTTTTTCAAACATTGATCTACATATTTATTTGAATTTGTTCCATTCCCTCTTTTTTATATATCTTAAATTTTATCATGAATAAGACTTCCTCATGGTATTTATGTTATTACATTAAATGATCATAACATCACTACATTATACAATTTTTCAAAGTTGATTATTGAAACATTTATAATCATTTCTATTAATTGAATATATGTTTAATATTCATTCATCTATAGAAACACCATAATTCCATGGAATCTGTTCCTTTTTTAAATAGAACATTTACATTCAAAAAGACAAAAATAATTCAAATAGGGATTCCTTCAATGAATCAACTCATATGGTGTCTTCTTTAGTCCCTTATAATTTACCATTAAATTCATAATATACTCTACATATTGAACAACATCCTTCTATTAATGTTGAGATATACGAGTCTTACTGATCATAGTTCTATCCATATTGATCACATATTGATTCCAATGCTCAACAAATCCATTTTTCTGTGGAGTTATCATAGTATACACCTCAGGTTGAATTTCATGTTTCTTCTAGTAATTTTATAACACAATCGATATGTATTCCCCTCTATTGATAGACTAAAACACATTTATTGTCCATCTAGTATCATTCTTGATGATTCAGTGATAAGTATTAATGCAATTGATGACATGACTTTTTCTATGTATAACCATCACATAAGACATTTTACTATAATCATAAATGAAAAGGATGAAGTACCATTATCCATATGTGTCGAAAACATTTATCGGACAACATACTTCTATATGGATGCGATCAAGATGATTTTTACCCTTCTATTCTTTAGCCGAGATGAACTAGAGGAAACTTCCCATATATTCAAGAATCACAAGTACTTTTCTGTTCATGATTCAGGTTGGGTATATCCAGGGATATCTTTAGATTAGTAATATTTTTTATGTCATCTTGATTAATGTTATCCAATCTATGGTGCAACAAGACATTTTCATTATAAAAAATTAAGTAGTAAAAATTATTTCTACATTCAACCGGGTATAAGTTACCATATATTCAACAACAATTCATGAGTGTATATTTTTTCATTCCATTTAAAGAGAATCTAATATGATTGAATGTAACTATAAGTCTCATGTCCCAGAGTTGACTCACACTATGGATATTGTGACATAAACCTTCAACAGAATGAACATTGTTTTGCTTCAACTCATCATTAGATGGTTCAATAATTCCACTACTTTTAATCATCATATCACCATCATTACCAAACCTTATATTTCCACCTAATATTTTTTATCAATCATTAATAGGTCTATAATTCAATTCATATGGAATGAACTCACATTATCAATAATCTTAGTGCTTAAACTCTTTGTAGGTTTGAGGGCTACATCTACCAGGTTAGATTTCCCAATATTCATCTTTTCTGTCCATGAAATATTAGATTTAGTAAAGGATAAAGATGTCCTTCAATGTATATCATTAATGTGAGATGGTTCTCCATACTCATTTTATTCTTCTAGAGGAGAAAGTATGTTTGTATGGTAAATACCATTTGGTTATATAGTACCAACTTTTCACTATTTTTTGTATGTATTTTTCATGCCATAACTCTTCCTATGATGAATATATTTATGACAAAAGTTAGATTAAGGGTAAAAAAATTGGTAGATATTACTTCTTATATATGATGTAGGATTTGGTTTTTAACCTTTTTTGAATTATAATAACTTCCCCCATTCAAATTTCCCTATTCCGCTTCATAGTATGAAATAGTATGTCCCAAATAGCCACAAAATTGAAATTTCATATGTTGTAGTGCCTTTCCACTTCTATTCCCCCTAATTAATCTTTAGTAAAATAGTTTGACTGTCTTTCATTTTAAGAGATAAGTGGATATGATTTAGTAATCCATTTATTTTGATTTTAGTCATTTTTAAGGACATCAGGGGACCTAGCGAGATGTCCAACGTTCATTTTCCAATTATTTTGTTTCATCCTACATCTAGTCATAAATGTTTCATAAAAAGAACCAATTCCACTTTTTCTCCTGCACACAGATACTTGATCATCCAAAGCCTTCTCTAATCCATTAAAATCAGGCATAACTATCTCTATTAACTCATCATCTGAGAATTTTCCAAACTGAACTTTCTTCTTTTTTATTTTCAATGTGATCCACTTTAATGTTTACTTATAAGAGTAACAACATCTTCTTCACATCCCCCAATAATCTTGGACTTATTTTGTAGTCTGGATGTAATGTAATTGATGAAATATTAATAATCTTAAATGTTGAGCTTTAGTTGCACTTAAAATTCATTACTTTCAATGGTTTTTGACTATTATATAACAAAATCATACAATCATTCAATTTCATCTTTAAGCCGATCAACATATTTGGATTATTATTCCAATGAATAAAAATTACTTTTTTTATTATTTTCAAAGGTGATGATTGGACCATCCACTACAGAAACCCCAAAGGAGCGAGAAAAAACTATAGTCCAGGAGAATAATTTTCCACAAAAATTTGACACTCCCTCAGAAGATACCCAAATCTATCAAAAACATAAGCCCCAATCTTGACCGTCCAATGCATGCATGAGTATCTCCAAAAATTTAGTCTCCCTCCTACTATGGTGGATACATTGACACAAATATGTTTCCATTGTACACCTTCTATTAATATAGGCTGGGTCCCAAGGAGTCTCATTCGTACCTTGGACCATCTTCACCAAGGATCTAGAATATGATTCAACTTCAGAAACCTGGAAGCTACACTCTTAGAAGACTTGGATCCTAGAAAAAAGAGCTTATTCATCCACCCCTAGGGAGTTACCTGTACCATAGAATGTGATGAACACCACTAGATATGAATCAAATGCATCTAAAATTACTCATTTTCCTCTCATGAGTCCATCTATTAGAGAGTCGTCAACATTGAGTTTCAACCTATTGGAAGGGGGATTCCATCCAACCCATCTACCTCCCAAACACCCATGCGAAACATGCCTTTTATGAATGTTACACATGAGGGTTGATTATTGATTCCCTTTTAGTATTTAATGATGTTCATAGATTATGGACATAGCCCTCAGATGATGGAGTGATGCAGAGGTATAAGTACCCAGTTGAGTACAGTTTCTTTCCTCCAAAATGGTCCATTAGATGGAAGCAGGGATGATGGACCACACTCTACATTCCAAGCTATTTCTCTAAAAACCATTATGACAAGAGGAATTGAGGTTATTAAATTAGGACTATTGAAGGATTACCCTAGGATTTTGGGAATAATGAGACTGAAACTCCACCGCTCAGAGACTCTGGTAAAAAATTTGATCAGTAGATTCCCTCCTCGAGTTCATACAACTAAAGCAGTGTCCAGATAAATGTATAAACCTCCTCTGAATGCACCTGTCCATTTGTAAAGACTTATTTATAATACACAAATCTAGAAAGATAATTTTGGTGGATATTTCATTACACCAATACTTGTCAGCCACCACTTCTGTGGCGATCCCCACATGAATTCTACTCCTAAACTCCAGGGTGGAGATGTTTCCCATGTTCGAACCCGTGAAATAGCATCAATCCTCCTCCTCATCCATGAAAATACTATCAAACACCGTTTGTTTCTCCTCATTAAAGTCTATTTCAAGGAAAATAGGATACATTATTTCTTCATTGAAAAAAATATCAGAGTTAGGGAAGCTCAGAAAAAAGAGCATTTCCCCGACCCAGTTGTCCTTCAAAATCCAATGTCTCCCCTTCCAATAATCCACCAAGTAGCATCACAAAGCATGTCAATAAAGACGAACATGAATCGTTCCAGAATAGTATTGAATTCTCTAATACCTTCTCTAAATACTCATGGATCACCATATCAATCATTAAAATACGAGGTACAAAAGGATCTTCCCATGATGATGTCCCATGAGGGTCATGCTTGCATTCCCTGTATGCTTTCAGAAATATAACGTAACCCCATGCCACCATCCTCCACTATTCTAGCCATATGCTCCCAGGAAACCTAATGGATGTGACTAGTCTAGTTGGCATCAAACAGGAATGTGAACATAACAATCTCCATCATAGACATTGTACCATTTAGTTGTTAGATGATCGTCACAAAATGTAGAGGGATGGAGGTGAGAACGCTTTTGATAAGCATGAAACGTCCCTCGATGGAATGAAACCTACTATTCCAGTTCATGATTCTTCCAAAAATTTGATTTAGGTTGTATTCAGGGTTACATTTCTTGATATGTCCTGGGTAGAGAATATTACCCATGTACAACATATGTCGTTGCTTTCGTTGGAAGAACAAAATCTCTTGAATAGCCCTACATCATATCCTTGGGCTCCTATTGGATATGTAGACACAAATCTTCCCTGTATTGATATTCTTCACAAACAAGTATAAATACATTGAGAAGATACCCATGTGTACAAATAAGGTTCTACATCTCCCATTCATGAAAATCAGAATGTCATCTGCAAACAGCAAGTGTGAAATATGATCCTTTCCATTCCATCCAATGAATGGCTCAGGGTTCCCACATGCCATTCCCATGTGAACATTAAGAGATAGGGAATATTGTTCCAAAATGAAGAGGATAGAAGACAAATAATCACATTGCTAGACACCCATCATCAATTTGAAGAATCCAAAGCACATTCCCATTATGGAGGTTGATATCCATAGGGATGTGTAACATGGGAAACAAAGATGATAGACACTTTCTGGGAATCAAAACCTTCACATCCCCTAGATGATAAATCTAAATTACACCTTGTCATAATCATTTTACATATCCACATGAAGGATGACATTCGATCCATCCACCATTCTATTAATGTCATTTACAAGTTCTCTAGAAATTATGACTGACCCTGAATGCTTCCCCCTTTGATAAACCCTTTTTTTCACCAATAACTAATCTTAGAATGATCCCACTATCCCGTCTTGCAATCAAAATTGCTTGTATTTTGTAGGATACATTACAAAGACTTGTGGGTCTAAACATACCAAAAGTAGAGGGGTCGTTAACCATTGGGATAAGAACCACATTGGAAGAAGTCACTGACATACTAAAATCACCACCTCGAGAAAAAGTCAATAATGGCCTCCAACACCTATTTTACCAACATGTGCCAAGCAGCCACTTAAAATTCACTAGGGATACCATATGGACTGGGTGTACTTCCAGGTGGAATATCAAGGACAGATCCCTTAATCTCCTCTTTAGTTGGAATATCTGACATAAGATCATTATCAGGGATTCTCACCATTTGGGGAATCAATTCACAAAAAGACTCTACATCTTCTGTGGGTGGATTACCCACATGACCTGAATTTTCCCCAACCATGAGGCTTTCATTGTGATCCACATCCAACCATCCAACAACCTTCACATCTGATGTATAGACCACCTGGACCAAATGATAGTTAAGCCTTGAGATTCTCTTCTCTTTTATACAATAATTGATGTAAGCGTTGTTTTAGTTACCCTCCATCTTCCATCTAACATTAGATCTCGATTTGAAGTCTTTCTCAATTTCAAGTTGTTTCTCTATAAGGAAAATGCATTTATCACACAGTAAGAGGAAATTATTCTCATCCCAGTCATTTTTTAGATCTTCCACAAGTAATACAATATCTACCTTCATGTTTTACACTCCCGAGATGTCTATTAGTCTATGGGAAATCCATTCAAGATGATAATTTTTATGCCTCTTGAGCCGATTCGTAAGATCATTCTAGGACCTTCCCCTTACTTTTCTCCCCATGTGCTTATGTTCTTCGACATATTTTCACTATCCAGGCCCCAGTTACAGGAAAAATGGAAATCCCTACTATCAAAAACGTCCCTATGGAGATCCAGAATATGTGGAGAGTGGTCCACTAATGATCGAGGTAGATGAGTGACAATCGCCTGCCCAAAGGATTCAAGGCCTTGGAGGTTCGTGAAATATATGTCTAGCTGACACCATATTCAACTCGTTCCCCAGTGGATATTGCACCAGGTGAAGCAGTTACCTTTGTTTCCAAGGTACAAAATACCCACCAATGAGATAATGTCATCGATGTCTTGCATGAAAATATTGAAAATGGATGAACCTGCATTATTTTCTAAATGGTTAGGGATCCCGTTGAAGTCACCTCCCATGAACCATGTAATGGAGACCGTCTGGAAGGATCCCAAGAAGTTACATTGATCAAATATCTTAGTACTATATTTAATAGTGAAAATAAATAAACATTATCTCGCCACACACAATGGAAATTTTTGTATTTATGCACTCGGCCATAAGACGAACAAGCTCCACCTTTATCGACTGTTTTCAACAAATCCAGATAAAATGATTTACATGGAAACCATGCATGAACGCAATGAACCCCATACTAATGTCAAAACATGATATCGACATCAAAAATCAATAGATTATATCTATACATATCTTTTTTATGGTTCAATGTTTTTAAATTTAGTTGTCATAGACACTTGAGTCCTAGATTTAAAATTTGGTTCTTCTTCCTCAATGAATTCATTATTATTATCTTATTATTCATTAAAAATACTCATTTTATGTAATTTATTTCTAGTTTTTTATTTTCCCTTTTTAGGAAACAATTTATTAGGATTTTGGGAGTTTCTAGATTCACTTTGTTCATTATTGAACATCCTTGAGCATCGATAGGAAATGTGGCCAACTCTACTAAAATGAAAATCGTCCAAGGGAAGCATTCCATCAAATCAAACATTTCCTCTCTTTATTTTAATGGAAATGTTATAAATGATTCCAAATTACTAAATACCCTAATTACTACTATCTTATGAAATTTCATGTTTCTCTGTGTAATTAAATCTCATTTCCATATTTACATGTGTCGTTGTATTTTCTAGTTTGACTCTAATTTCATAAGCCACCAGACAGCTTAACCAATCATCTTGAGAATTTTTTTAAAAATACCATTCCCAATGGGATGACACTATTGGATTATAAAGTGGTGGAATTATTCTCAATATTTTCAATAAAATATCAATGTCATTTATTTAAACACCAATATTGTGAGTTTCTTATAAAACATCAGTAATTAGATTGAAAAAGGTATCTGGATTTTCAGCAGGATTCATATTATGATCATTTGAACTATTGTGAAAACATGTATTTTTTCCTCCATCACAATGTTTACTCGTTCATATATATTCAATAGTTTTTCTCACATAGACTTTAAAATGTAAAAACAATCACCTTTAGATAAATATGATCAAAAATAGTTGTAGTGAGGGAATTCTGTGCTTTTTCATCTGAATCAAGCATTTTCATGTTTGTATTAGTCATAGATGGCCTTGTTAAATCACTAAATTATATTCCATATGAAGTGGAAAACAAGTCATCAATTACAAGATATATTAGATGAGATATCATCCTATTCATTAAAATCTGAATTATTCTCCCATGAAAGAGGGGTACTCCCTTACCATTTACTAAATTATTCATGATATATTTTAATGAAAGTTTTAACAACAAAACCCTTTACTCTCTGATACAAAATGATGCAAACTAGAACACCCAAAAAGGGGAGGGGTGGATCAGGGTGTCATATTCTTCTTTTAAAATGATAGATCTTATTCCCTCATTGTTAGGAACTTGTTAAACCTTCTTGAAGAAAATTTGAATTAAATAAAGAATCACTTTCAATGAGATGACACAAAAAATTTACTTGGTTCACCACCATGGGATTGTTCAAGGATCACATGAAGACTGTGTGTTAGTCATTCAAAATTACACTAATATTGAATATTTATGGTATATGAATTTTTATACACAATCACTCTATACCAAATAAAATACCATAACAATAATTCTAGGGATAGTATAATGCATCCCCCAAATCACTTCAATCGACTCCCCATAAATCACTACCTTGGGGGATGTCTCTATTAGATTAGAAATATTATGGTCACTTAAATAGATTTTTATGTAAGTCTATTTCACTGTCTAATATGATATTCTACATTCCTTGATGTCCAGAATTGATGTACTGGAACTCATAGAACAGACAAAATTTTTATTCAAAGCATGTTCTATGCTCAACATTACACCTACATATATCATCTCTTCTAGCGCACAAGTATGGGGATTGTTACATAAGATAACATTTGTGAATCCTATAATTTTTTTACAACCATTATATTTCACAGAATCCATATATGTCACTCATCAAAATCATCAAATTAATTTGGTATTTTAATGACAAAAGTAACACTTTCACGTATTATTTACTTCCTGTATGTATTTACCGTAAAAACTATTTGTGCGCCAAGAGGATGTATATTCATTGGGAAAAAATATTTAGTATTGTGTGAGGGTACACACCAAATTATATATATTTTGGGGACCTTTCCCATGAGGCATTCAACTTTCCCCTAAACGCACATGATTCGACCACCTTAGCCTTTATCTAGAAACACACCTTGCACGAAAAACCATAACATGTTAACCCTTCCATCCTTTTCCATATATTGATGAACTCATAGAATTTATATTTTCAATACTTATAAATAATGGAACACAAATCCCTTTGTGATAACATTTTCCCCCATTCTCTAATTTTTGGAGCCAAATATTTCGTAACCACTGGGAAACAACACCAACATCATTGTTATTGTCTTCATGAACTGTAATATCTGTTTCCATGAAAAATCTATGATATTGTATTTGAGGATTGAAAACAATAAAAAATCATGATCCATTTACAAAAAATAACAACCATGGTTAAAACATAGGCATAACTAGATGATTTTAAATTATAGAAGAAAGTGGTAAATGTTATTTATTTCAACCATTATTGTGAAGGAATTATACATTTAAGAAAATGAGTTTGAAACAATCAATTAAAGACATAATTAACGTGGTGTAGGATGAATCTCATAGTTCAACAATTTTTATTCATTATAAATATAAGATCATTTATGGAAATTTGAATGTTTATTTCCTGATTTATTACATGAAAAGTGATATTGATGTGTATTTATCACAATACCTAGTATTTTAACAGGTTAAGGATGATATGTTTATGTCTATTAGGATTTAATAATAAATACCCATACTGGAATGGAAGTAGAAAATATTACCATAATTTTATCATAAAACTTCCCGAAAACAAATTAATGGAGTAATTTTATTTGAGTTTTAGTCAACCACCGTACAAAATCCATATTTCCCATTAGATAAGATTTCTAAATTGACCATATCTCTAATCCATAAATTATGTAATTGTTAATGATACATGTGGTTCCCCATTCTGTTGTATCTGATTGGAATCCTAGGTTTCCTTGATTTTCAGAAGAAGTGAACAATATAGCCTATATATATATTAAAGGTTTTAAAATTTAGGTTATATATAGATAGTTGGTCAATTTGAGTAGACCATTAAAAACCTATAAGATATGTTGAGATCCTATTCTATGTGTTTTAATAGTAATTTATTCTACATAATCCATTTTATTATTTTTTGTTCCATTTAGGGAGAATGGGTTAGGAGTAATACCTGTGAGTACCCATATATGGGGAATTTTCTAGTTTTTTAATCTCTATAGTTTATCATTCATGATTATAGTATAACATTAGTGATTACTAGTAGTAAACATATGAATTATATATTCATATGATATTCATGCAAAAAACATGTTCACAGTTTTGGAAACCATGAAACAAGTAGTTTATATGAAACATTATTTGAGTATTAGTGTTCAATATGTTCTTACACATGTAGAGGAACTAAGTCAATCTCCAAGGAAAAACAACATGACGTAATTTTTCTATGGATTTTACAACAACATGATTAATGCATGTTTTAATAAAAAATGTGACGTAATTGTCTGAGATTCATAATTTCACTTAAAAAATACATTTCTATATTTTTCCATATTCATTTAAGAGACCCAATGGATCTCTTTTATCTCTATATCATTCTTCCTAGACATGGATGTCCATTGTAGGTCACTCCCACCCATTCCATTAGTTTTTGAAGCACCTAAAACCATATTTCATGTTGATTACATCAAGGTAAATCTAATTTTCCACTTCATTTTCCATATAATTCTCTTACCTTATAGATTCATCATCCTTAAATTGTAGGTGTTGGTGAGATTTGTTTTAGTTTTTGGGATGATTTATTAATGGGGGTTTTGTTTTTAGCTATTAAATTGTATAATAGTATAGTTGTGGGAGTACTCAACAGAATAGGAAAAAATTTCTGTCGAGGATACCAGAACTTTTTTTTTTATTTTTTTGATTTAAATTGAACTGAAATTCCATTGACTAATTAATTTTTTAAAATTAAATATTATTTAAATTTAATACATGTGTGGTGGATTGGTTTTATTTAAAATTTGGTTAAGTTATATTTTATGTAGTTAAAATATTTTAACATAGAATTTTATGTTTTACATGATATGAAAATTACTTATAATATCATTAATTATTTTTCTAGTTAAACAAGGAATTTTATATGGATTTTAACCCATGATCAATTGTGAAATAAAGTGGGTTGTGTGGTTTATAAACACCTATATTTTCATATTGGTAATTAAAACAATGTATTAAATTTAAATGTGTATCAAAAATATTGAGAGAATAATTATGAATAGGGTGTGTTTTCAAAATAATTTATCCTAGATTGGGTCATGATTTGAATTTTTATGGAGTATTTTGCCATGTTTAGGCCTTTAAATGGTATTTTTTATTCTTGAAATGTTTATACCAATTTCGTTTGACTGATTTATTATTGAAATTTCATTAATAAATATTTAAAGAGATTGAATTTAAAAAATGATTTTGAGTGGATCATTAAACCATTAATAAACAACATGTATTTCCATTTTTTAAGGCTAGTATTGTATTTAGGTTTTTTCCAAATGATTTATCAGTGAGTGTGAGACCCTATTGAGTGTATTCATTATATTATTACTCTTATGGGGAGATTATTAATATATTTATGTGAGTATTTTCCCATAGATAATAATGGAATTTGGTTGTATTATGAACCAAATATGATGTGGATATTGATTGTGAGGATGTTTCGGTGAGGTGTGATTAATTGAATTGATATATTGATTTATGTCGTTTATTAAAACCATTGAAAATTTATAATTAATTTTAAAGGTGACCTTGTAAAGGAATATACAACTTAAAACACAAATATGGATATTGTGTCAACTAGGTAGTATTGGCCTACTAAATTCACATGGATTAAATAGAAGGGTTATCATTCCTTGTGATATAGATTCATTCTTTGATCCCATGGATTATTTTTCCCATGTATATTTATATAATTATTATGTAATAGGGATACAAAGTGCATTGATATTTTTAATAACATCGAATTGGGATTTTTCCAATAATTTTAACCATTTCACTTGAGTCATATGTGGTTTCCCAGGATGATATTATTTTATAATTATGATGTTTTGGTGGATTCCAACGTATTTTAATTTTTTTTACCCCCTTTTATTTTTATGTTTTGGTAACTTTATTTTCTTCTATTTTTTTCTTTGTCTTATCTATTCATGATACAACATTTTTTACACTTCCGTGAGTATTATTTTTTTTCAAATACAAATTTTTTATATATGAGAACATTTTTGATAGTGAATTATAAATGGAAAATAATATTTTCTATTTATTTTAACAAATATATTGAAAAATAAAAAATGGGGTCTTTACAATGTGTATATATTCTGCAAACATGCCATTCTTTTATGTTAAAATGTTTTTTTAAATGTTTATTACATTTCAAATCATTACTTTAGAAGAAGGGAAGGTATTTTATTAAAATTTATTGATGATAAAAAAATCATTTTAGGTGATTATTTTAAATTAATCATAATAATATTATTTTCTTAAATGAGTATATATGTGTGATTTTCCTTTTTCATACATTTTTATTGATCCTTATTATCATTTTTTTCAAACTAACATAATATCAATTGTATTTTATAATAATTTCACCAACTATATAGAATTCCGCCCTAGATGCCACTTAATGATTCCCCAACATGGTGGGGAACATGTAAAAAAAGTGCATCTACCAAATCCTAATAGGATGTTGACTTTTAGTGTGGGCCTTAGGAGTGCACATAGAAGGACTATTCCCTCCCCGATTAGAGGGGAGTGAAGAAGTATAGTTAAATTAAACATGTGAGTAACTGTAAAAGAAGGTGATATATGACTGGACTAGTTAGCCACCGTAGCAAAAGGAGTATAAATAGATATATACTGAAAGGAAAATATAAAATAACCTAATATAAAAATAAATAATTAGTGGATGAAAAATAATAATTATATATAATATTATAATGGTAATGGTAATTTTGCTATATAAAATCATTCATTGAAGTCTCCGATATAAGCATATACCACATGCTATCAAAATATACAGAAGGCCAAAAATATATACTACTAGAATCCTAAGCATATAATCAGTCCTCTACTCCCAAAATCCATCCAAAAACTATGAATCGTGCATTAGAAGCGGGACACATCCATTTATCTATACCTATAGTCAGAATTTATAATTGGGTACCAAAGGTTGACAGAGTAGTGTGTGAGATAGAATCCCAATATGAAACCACAAATGGTTTCAAGCCCAATCTATCTTGTGAAATATAAAATTAATCATGTACCATTTATAATAATAGAAATAATGAAATAGATAAATAAATATGTACATTTTACTAGGTTACACAAGGGTCACCCGTCATGATGTACCATTTTTAGACATAGAGTGTTTGTCCAAATCGAGGAACCATTCATGAGTAAAGTTAGTACAGTAAAATATAAATAGATTTTTCCATATAATTAATATTTATCACGACTGACACAACCCTAAATTCCTAATTTTTGTGGAAGTTTTCTTAATTATCGATATTCTCCTCACTTTTAATTTAGTTATCCTTTGTAAATATTATTATTAGTTAGAATGAGCTCATCCATGTCTACTCTATGAGAATTCAATATATCTCACTAAGGGATTGAAATAAGTCCAATTCTATGGTAATCCATCCAAGGCGACCCAAGAATGAGATGAGAAGTTCCACTTATTGAATTATGTTAAGACGACATAAATTCACCTCTATGTTTATCCCTGGTATCACACATATAGTCCCAAGTCTCACTAATGGAATGGTAAAACTATCACACCACAAAACCCTTCCTGGGCGTCTCCCATATGGAAGTGGTGTCATTCATCGGGATGTAAAAAATAAGTAACTCTTGGTGAGCGCATCACAGCCATAGATATTCTTTACCACATCATGGTTGTAAAATAATTACAAACTCTATATACGGAACATCGATCCCATACATGGGGTATATATGTTAGAACTACTTTTATCACCATCAAAACTATGGTGATATTATTTAATCATGAATATTTATTATAATAGGTAATATTTTCTAAGAATCAAATTAAAAAATTATGTTAATTGGTTAGGTATAATGAATATGGCCTAACCTAATGACCAATTCATATGATTAAATAGATCCACTGATGGAATAAATGGTAGGGTCCAAACTCAATGTGAACCCATCTTGTCCATTTTTATCAATACAAGGTATTATATTCATAAAAACCCTTTAATTGGTAACTAAACTGTCTAAAGAATGTTCAATTAATCCTCAAAAGTGGAGTGCAACCATTAAGTGCATAAGAGATGGTGATCAACTAAATGGGTCGATTCACCCCTAGCATAGGCCACATTTGAAAATTGAAGGCCTTCCATTTAATTTAACATACAATTACGAGGCATTTCCATGATTTTCCAGCTCATGGAATAATGGCGCATGTTATAGGATTCAACAAAACCCAAGAAATGATCGTAAAACACCTAACTTAGAACTAAATTGCTTACCACATCTACTGTCAGCTATTGGATTGACCATGAATAGAATAGATCCAATAAATAATCACATTTCTTTAAATTGGGGAAAATTTTGTATCAATATGATAATGATATTTGGAGAAAGATATGAGAAAAGAAGGGAGAGGATAAAAGAGAATACCTCGAGATTTGTGATTGTTTCAATGGAGATATATTTTAATGAATAATGGAGGTGATCTATTGATCCCTAGGGTTTGTGGAATGAGTGATATGAGAGTAGCAATGCACTATAACTAAGAGGAGGTATATGGGTTTTGAAATTAACAACATTTAAGGGGTAAATTTCTGAAATTCGCCAATATAGTGAGTGGAACATGATTTGGATGCATGGTTTTCCAAACCACATGTCAACTATATGGAAGGACGTAGTCATGGGTTTCTACAAATATGAATTGTTGTGTACATGGGGTCACATAGATGGAAACAAGCAGTGTGGCCCCCAGTACCCCTATGAATCAAGGAAAATAGAGGGAGAAATTGTGTGAGATTGGTTACATGTTTTCAACTAGTTGGGTGACCTATGATATTTCTTCAAATTTCTAGGATCTAGGCTCTAAATGAGCCTCTCACACAACCAAGACCTCATTGAATTCATTTGGAATCATTTAAATAGATAAAAATTGTAATTTAAACAAAAAATGGTATGTACCTTTAAGAAAAAATGACATGATACAACCTCTAAACCATTAGACTACTCGTCCCAATGATTCCCTTCCTTGTTTTCTGAAAATCCATTAGAGATGATTTTAGGAATCTTTAAAGATTGATAAAACCCGTATCATAGGTTTCATCTTTTATGTGTTCGTGCTTCCATATCAACCAAAACCATGGAACAACCTTGCCTTGGAGAGTCTTTGTTCTCCGATAAATGATACATATTAGATAATCCTTGATGGTAGCATCTACCTTTAGCTCAGTATCATCAGGGTCAAAAAATGACACGGTCCTAGATGATACCATCATATATGAGATGTGTTAAAGGCAATAGGAAATGCTTGATACCACTGTGGTAGTATCAATTGATAGGTTATTATCCAGACACAGACCACAATATCGAAAGGCCAAACAGATTATAGTGATAACATTCTTAGAATCCTGATTCATCATCTACCCAACCTAGGTGAAACATGTAGAATGATATGATGTCCCAACTCAAACATTAGTGGTCTAAGATGATGATCCGAATATATATTACTTCTAGATTGAGATATTGAGATACATTTTAAAATAATATTTAATTTCTCTAAGGTCTCTTAAATAATATGATAAAATAGATGAACTGCATCGCCTACCTCTATCCATCCCATATGTGAATTAAATAGACCATAATAATGGGCCACATATGGATTCATCTATATTGTATTGTAGATGAAATTATTGTTGAATCTTTTTACCAAAGTGATATTCTTTCCCCATGATCATTCTAAATAACGGATACAAGACTGAATCATATCCTACAACATTTTTATTAACCTCTCGGAATTCCCATCGGTTTGAGGGTGATATTTTGTAATGAAGAGAAATTTTGATCCATTTTCCATATGAAATGTTTTATAAAATTTGATGTGATGTGGGGATATAAGTCCGATAATATAGAATATGGAATACCATGAAGGAAAACGATATCTCATATTTAAAGCCTCCCACGCTCACTAATTGAGAGAGTTTCCCGGACTAGTAGGATGTGTGTAACCATGTTCAAACTATTGAGGTTCACACATAATACATCACTACCTCAAGGAGATATTATTATGTATATCACGAAATTTGGGGCCACATTATTCCATTTCCAATTAGGAATGTATAGAGGTTGTATGAGTCAATTAGGTCACTTGTGTTATACCTTTACCTACTTACAGGCGGATAACTGGTTGATAAAACCTGTTATCTGGATCATCATACATGACCACTAATATTTATGGAATATTTCTCATTACATCATATTGAGACCAAGGTGCACTGCCCAAATTGATGAATGAGATTCCTTAATCATTTGTCCCTTTATATATGAAGACACCCAAACACACCCTTAGAATAGTTGGATCTCATTGTCATTGAAATCCATAAAAAGAGGTGGGTTATCTACTTTTATTCTCTACCTCATGAAGAGTATTTCAAAATAGGATTTTCCCCCTTATAAACATTTTCTAGAAGGCAAGGTCTCACTACTAGAGAAGCTAAAATTGATTTTTCGTGAATCTCTTGAACCTTCAAGTGCATCTCAAAAAACAGATTTGTCAAATTCTGGTCACCACTAGCCTCCTTGACAGCATGTGTTTGAGTCATATAGATCAATGTTCTAGATATGAAATTACCTTTCCCAAGAGTATGAGAAAGATAAAAATAAAAGGACTGTAGGTGATCTACACATATGTGTTTCCTCAGATTCAAATCAAACGATTTTGATATATATTGGAGATTCATTTAATCCATGTAAATGAATAATATCTCACCCAATAAATAATTCCACTAAATACATGGAAAATGAAATGCAGTGGCGATCTTGATGTGATGAGTAGGGAAATTCTTCTCTTGAGGTCTTAGTTAGAGAGACATGTACACTCCCAACTGATCATCATGTATCAACACTAACCCTATCTTGATTCTTGAATTTTCATATTAGATAGAGTATCTTTATACTACATTAGGATTAATTTGGATTGGTGATGAATTTAGTAATCCATTTAGCTCAGAAATGTTTTTCTCAGAAGTATCATCCAAGTTCAATTTCACACTATTGTTTTACAAGCCCACATGTAAAACATTCATGATTATAAATCCTAAAAAACTCACATACAATATCCTTAAAACCATTAGAATCTATCTATTTAATAAAAATTCATGGTATTATCATTGAATTACAAGGCTCTCATTTTCATTATGCCAATTGATACACATTCCACATACAACATATAAACAAAGAAGTGAAAATTACAAATCCAAAAGTATAAATTTCTTGAATTTTCATATAGTTTTATTTCTATTACTGTATTAAACACGATCTTAATATGGTTATCTTGGTGATTTTGGGAGTGATAATAATATAAGATATTTTTTACGATGACCTACACAATATAATCAAGATATGTGTGGAAAAACAAATTCATCACATCCATGAAAACTGACGATGCATTAGTCAGGCCGAATGACATGGATAGATAGTCAAAGAAGTCATTCCTTCTTCATAATATTGTATTTTGTATCTATGATGACATCAAATTCAAATAACGGTATACCTCCTTCAAATTTACATTGGAGGAAATTTGTTCTTCCCAGAGGTAGTCGAATATGTCTTATATACAGTTAAGTGGATTCTTGTACTTCATCATATGTTGGTCCATTCATCAGTAATCCATGGAAATATTTGAGTACCATACACCTTATTTTTGAAAATACATGGTGAACCCATTGTAAATGTTTTAGGTAGGAAAATTTTATTTGCCATTATATTATCATGTCTCTAGTTAAGTTCAAGGAGCTCTATAGCTTCCATCTAATACGAATGAAAAGACACATGTGTTGAACCTAGAATAAGATCGATGATGAACTCAACCTATCTCTCTGGAGGTATTATTGAGAAATTTTTAGGCATGTCATCCTTGAAAAAATCCACTATAGGACGTAATTCCACATGCTCTATTCCATGATTGCTCGAAAGTGTCTGGCCAAATTGGTTTTCACTATGTATAACATAGTATGTTTGGGTACATATCAACATGCCTAGATATCCCATTCATCCTTATGGATATATTTGATTCATTCATGTGATTTGAAGGATGCCCACTAATGGAATCAATCATCCTGTCCTAGATAAGGATCCAGTAAGTCCATACCATAAAAGATGTCTTAATTGATCATCAGGAGTACAAAGAAACTCCAAAAAATGATATCCACCTATTTAATGTAGGAACCCAATGGAATGGGGTATACACTCTAATCTAACCCCAAACGACATGTCATGATTTGTTACACCATTGGAAAATTCTATCACAATTTCTAGACAACCCATCATTTTGTTAGATAGAAAGGGGTATGATGCACCTGTATCAATGAAGTAAGATAATATTGTGTACGCTACAATTATAGAGCCTCATTTTGAAAAATCCCCTAGAATCTGAAACTATAGTGTGGGATTTAAAATATAAATGTGGTCTATGCTGTAGACATGGGACACTATATGTGTAGCCTGATCCAGTCCATTCTTCTATCGCTAAAACTTGATGTCCGGATTGCCTTGACCACAACCACCATCATGGCTTGAATAGGGTATAGAATAAAAATACCTATTTTGATATGGGGTCATTGATCCACCACCTGATTTATGTGCAGGCCTAGAACCTCTATCACTATGCACTAGAGTAAAGGATCTATAGAATAACTGGAGGTAACCAATCATACCTCATGACCAAAACTCAATAATTTTCTTTTTACATTTGGGTTATTAGGGCCTGGACTAACCCATTGGTGACAACCATCATAGTTTTTAGTGTGTTCGATATGAATGTTCCATCCCATATTTTTACCCATGAAACAATACTTCCTACTATTGGATAAACCATTATTATATCTTGATTCTGAACCACCCTAGATCACTTTTCCATATTCCCCATGATTTTACACAGTAATGATGGCATATTTCACTATTCCAAAAATGGTGGTAATATAAAAGATGTTGAAATGAGATCCGATGGAATATTCAATCCCATCCTCAAATTTCCTCATAGTAATCGTCTCATCACCGGAAATTTTTTGTGAAAATTCTATAGTTAAGTGATTTCAGATGGGTATTCAATCACTAATATGTCAACTTGTCAAACGTACATGAATTAACTAGAATTTTATATACTAATGGTCTTCTAAAATAATTTGTTAAATAAGACTATCTGGATGTTCTCTCAGACCATCACCTGATTTCTACCTTCCCTATTAATGATGTCTCACCATCTCTTGGTAGAGTCACATAGCATATTGGTGAGGAGCTTGACCATACGCTCTGAATGAATCCTGATATGACTGAAGATTAATATTATGAACTCAATCAATGATATAGAAATTGAGGACTACAATCGCAAATAAAGGGAAAGTATTCTATATTGGAAACACACTGGTCATCTCAACCATGGTAGGGGTAGGTTGGGGAGAAATCTGTACACACAACATAAACTGAATGTTGCAATCAACAAACTAAGAATCAGTGCCCATTCAAAGACCTGAAGGAGGTGCCCTAGGGGGAAATATATGTGGTATGATGGGAGATTCATGGCCTACCACCAAAACAGTATTCTCATCATTACATTTAGAGAGTAAATCATGATTTCTTCATAAATTTATATCACAACAATAGCCAAGTGAACACCTTAGATAAAATTTATAACATATATGGAAAGTGTCAAGGAATAAATATGTATGTATCCTTCATATTACATGGATTAACACTCATCCTATTCCTATATTTATGTATATGTGATCATTAAAAATTATAGAAATATCATAGGATTCACAAAATACTTCCCCATTCTATGGTAATGAGAAGGTCAAGGTATTGTACCACCCTTATAAGGCATCAATTTTCATTTAAAAATATCATATTATTTAATTTGAATATGGAGTCTATTTAATCCAATCCATATTTAGTTCGAAACCATTAGTCTAATGGTGCATGGCTCAATGTGACTTAACTGAGTAGTAATGGTTTTTAATTTATCCTATGTAGGAAAAAATTGATTATTTAAGAAAGACACTTTAATATTCGTTTATGTTTTTCATCCCTATAATAAAAAATTAAAAATTTCCAAATATAACAATAAAATCACTGTACAACATGACAAACAAAGAAAAACAATAGACATATACAGTAATAGAAATATATATTGATAATAAATATTTTATGGCCTAATGAATTACATGTAATCCCTATCGAGCCTTGTATGATGCATTCATCCATGTACCATATACTATGAAGATAATGAAGAAGTCATTCCATCAATATAATAATAAATAATTTTATGTATATCACCCTATGGTGAAATATATGGACCAACAAAAATGTAATGCAATAATTACATTTATCCATCCCAGGTAATTTAGGTTTTCCATGTATGTGGGTTAACTACTCCCAGGAACATGATCATTACAAAATACCACTATCCTAGTATTTTTTTATAATACCCCAATGTAATACGAATGGAAAATGTTAATAAAATACCCCCTTGTAGCCTCCCTCCTCAAATTACACTAAATAGTTCCCTTAGACTATAAGCCACAAGACCTCATGAACATCTCCCCAAACACCATATTCTTCTAACTTGTAGACAAGGAATTAAGAGTGTATGTGGGAATATTATTCCCTTATTGATTATAGTATATCTCAACAATATAATTATTTACAAAAAGTACATAATATAATAAAGCGACACTATAAAACTAATATGGTAACCCACTGAAGAAAAAATAGTATCCATAGAGAGATATATGTGAAAAAAAAACAAAAAAACATTAAAGATTAATAAATAAATGGTTGAAAAAAATATATGTAGAAACAATAAGATGAAGATCATTATAATTTATATATATATAATAATTCATTATATCAGTGGATACAAGCATATACCGCATGCTTATAAAATTAAAAAATGCCCAAAAAATCTATTACTAGAATCAAAACCATAGAACTGTTCATCTTCTCCTAAAAACTATCCTAGAACATTAAATCATGCATAGAAGGATGAGATATTCAATTTAACTGTGTCTATAATCATGATGTATACTCAGGTACTAGAGGTGGTTTGAGTATGGTGTTAGATAAAATCCGAATGGGCCACCACAAAAAATGTCTATATAAATTGATCTCGTTCAATATTTATAGATGTTATAACATAAATATTGTTATTTTTATAGGGGGAAACAACACTAAATTCCCAAATTAAATTGTAAATTGATATGTTATTTTCATTATATCCACTTTTAATTCAGTTAACCTTTTATAGATTATTATGAGTCACCCTTAGAGTGTCTATTTCCATTTAAATAAAATTCCATGTGCCTCACAAATGGATAATTATAAGTGTAATTCAAAGGGATTTTTTCCAAGGTGACCGAATAATAATACCCCAAATGTCAATCCATGAATGGTGTGAAGTAAACATAATCATACCATTGAGTGTATCGCTAGTATCAAATGTGGGAGACAATATATCTCTCATGGAATAACAGAAACATTGTGCCATCAAGACTATCCCCGGGGTATCTCCAAGTGAACTGATGGCACATGTCTAGAGGTAAAGAGAAAAAACTATAAGACTCTCTATCCATAGAATATATAGTGTCCCTCACATGTTTAAAAAAATTAAAAATTCAATGTATAGAACAACGAGCCCTTTGTAGGGGTACTTAGTTATGAAACCCATGAATCCTCCTAATAACTATGGCTACATAATTTAATCATTCATTTATACCATAATATGAATTTTTTAAAGGGCATTAAATTGATAATTTCATTTATTTATTATGTAATAAGTCATATAGAAAATCCTCATGGACAATTCATTTAATTCCACAATTAAATTCATGGCTTGAATGTAATTGTTCCAATACATGGAACAACCATCAAATCCCTTAAATTTATAAATTCAATGTATAATATGTTCTAAAACCTATCACGGGGTAATTAAAAATTCTAATGAATGGAAAATTAAACCTTAAAGGTTGAGCATACCTTCATGGTTGGCATTAGTTAAGGCGATCAACCAAATGGGGTGATTCTTTATAAGACCACGTTGAATTTTGAAATGTGGGTCATTAAATTTAATTTAATTAAAAATTATGTGGATTACAAGAAATTTTCTATCTCATGGAACAATGGTTTTTAATCTATTATTTATGAAAATAAGTGCAATGAACCTAAACCTACTATATTATCCCCATAGTGATTCCCTCATCCAATGTTAGCATTTGGTTCTAGATAAAATGTAAGAAATCGAAAAAATCATAATATGTTATAAAAATGTTGAAAATTATCCAGAACCAACATATTATATTTGAGAGGTATTGAAACATTAAATATATGTTAGAGAATTTAAGAGGGTTCCAATTGATTTCAAATGGATTCAATAAAGGAAGATTTGGATGATGAACTGATGAGATATATTGAACCATTTATTTTTTTGAATGGAGAGCAATGGGATGAGGAGTTAGAATGTAAAAATAGGATGATGGGGGATTTTGAAATTATAAATATTTCATTAGAATATTTTGAAATTCTCCCATACATGTAGGGGCACACAATTTTTTCGCACTGTTGGCTAGACTATGAACCAAATGTGTGATGGAAAATATCAAGGTCGTTTTCAATTACATATTGTCATGCAACTAAGGTACCATAGATTCAAAAAAAACTATTCTACCAAAATAACAACATTTCCGCAATCAATCTAGTTAGATAACTATGTGGGTTTGGTGACACAGTTTCTAGTAACCATATAGCGAAGTCTATTTCTTCACATTTTGGGAATATGGGATCTGAACAATCTTCATACATCCCAGAGACCACCTTAACTCTTTTTAGAAAATTTTAAAGAGATAAATGAATAAATTAAAATAAAAAATGATCTATACCTTTGATACAATCTATGATGTTACCAAATATAGGTTTATTACCTACTAGGATAAATTTTTATCACACATAGATTTTACCACTCTTTATTCTCTATTTATAAGGATTAATTTCATGTTCCTTTTCTTGGTAGTATCTTGTATTAGGATGTGGGTTTTAGTTGTATTATTTATTCAGGGATGAAATTATTTTTTGGGATTATTTTATGATAAATTATAACTAATTTTTAGCCTATACTGATCAGAATGGGATGAAGAATTTTTTGGACGGACTCAGGTGTTTGATGGATTAACATATTGGGTTTTTTCATGATAGTTTTGGAGATGTAAAGATCATAGAAATATTATGGAAACCAAATTAGGATATAATGAATATCTTTTCATGTATGGAGAAACATAACATGAGTGAATCTACATTGAAGGATCATGTGATTATGTGTTACCAACAATCTCAATTTTTGACAAACAATATGAATCAAATTGAATATACTAACACACATAAAAAGAGAAAAATTGGAGTATAAGTAATATTTGGTGATATAGAACATAAATGGAATAAGATTACACATCCCACATATAAATAATGTTTCAAGAATCACTAGGATAAATACATAACTAGAATGTGAGTTAGTTAAAATTTATGGTAAAAAATTATTTATTTTATTAACTTGAAAGAAAAGAAATATATATTATTATTAAAATATTTAATATAAACTAGATGTGGTGTCATGTAAACAATTACCCATGAATAAATGATTAATTATTCATTTTTTTGATTGTATTTATTGATGATATCTTTAGATTCTTTGTGAATTATATAGATTATGATAATAATTTCAAAATTATAATAGAAATATATAGTGGAAATTAGTTATATGAAAACATTATTATATATGAATGTAGTTTCCAAGAAGATTATTTTTTTATATGCATGTTTAATATGTTTGGAATATATATTAATCTATTATAGAATAATGTATATCAATGAAAAGACCTCATAGATGAATATAACCATTATGAACTATAATTCTCGGTTATTAGGTTAATATAAAGAATATATGTTTATTATGTGGAAAAAATTAATATTTGTAGTATATTATGAGGATTATGATGAAATATCGAAGTATTTTTTCAATGATATAATTTTTTATGGAAAATTTAGAAAATTCTAATTTTGAAACATATGTGGAATAGAATAGATCACCTTAATAAATAATTATTAGTAAAAGTTGATTGGTTTGAGATATGGGTTGATGATTATTTTAAAAAAAATTAATGTCTTTATGATATATTAGAATTTAAAATTTGGTGTTTTTTACTATATTTTCCGTAGTGTATTTGGGAATAGATAACTAGGGGATATGCATATTTTACTAATAATGGGTTTCTAGGGATTAAAAATGTGATATGACCTTAGAATAATAAATTTTGAAACCATTTCTATTTTTTGATCAAATTTAATCACGTATATTTTAGGATTATTAGATTAATGTTATGTTAATATTATGATTTTTGTTATTATTTTTTATTAATATGGTTTATTCATGAGTGTAATTATTTTAACTTATGCTAAACATTTATTTTTTATAAATAAAGAATAATATTTTTTCATTTTTTGGATCATATAGTCTATTTAATGTTGATTTTAGTGCTTTAGGAATGAAACATTTATCATGACCATGATGATGAACATAAAATAATTAAAACTTACTTACTTAATTGTAAACATTCATGTTTAAAGATTTTATAATATTTTTATATCATAATTGTTATTTAATTTCTCGAACTCAATAGAATTAATGATAAATATGTCGAGTATTAGGTAAAATGTAATAATAAATTACCAAGGTAAATTTTATGAATCAAATTTTCATGTATGAATACTATAAGGGTACATTCATAACATATTTCATGTTCGTATCCTAGGAATTAGTAATCATGATAAGACCACTTTAATATTTTATTATTATGCTATGAATCATTTAGTTTAGATATTATAATTAAAATTTTGAGTACCAAATTTCAAAAAGGATGCGATAATAGTCTATATTTTTATATAAAAGAACACTATGTTTGATATTTTACACTATATAAAACAATGCGGTTAAATAAACCATGAAATAATATTTTAGTGTGATTTTTATAATATAGACATTGGGATAACATGTATTGAAATAAATTATTTCATTATAAAATATATCTAACAAATGGTATAGATAAAAATAATAATTAATTAAATTATAAATGTCAACATTCAAGTAATTGTTGTAAATATTCCATGAATAATAATATATTAATTTCTTTTTATAAAAATACTTTTCCTCTAATTTTTTTTCGATAGGTTTTATTCACGTAAAATTGGAATTAGTTTTTGATAATTTTTTATTATTTATTCTTTAAAATTTACATAATTTGGAATTCATCTCATCAAAATGATATGAAGTTAATTTGTTTTTTTAATTTATCGTAAAAGATATATAATTTAGTCATTAAATATATATTTTTATTTTGGAAAAAATTGTAATTTTAGTTTGTTAAATTAAGTAATTTTATGTCAAATTTTGTTTTTAGATTTGATTTAAATGTACAATAAAATACCAAAAATAATATACTTAATTCATTATGAATCACAATTGTATTTCATTTCAGTTTAAATTCATTTTAATTCACATTTATTTTCTTTAAATAATTGTGGATATCTTCTTCATATGTGTATTAAATTTAATATCTACAAATTATTGGGTAAAAGCATGACAAATTGATTTCTAATTTATAATCAGGAGGTTAAAATTTGGTCAGTGGGTCACATTCATTTTTATTTATAAAAAAATCATCGTAAATGATTATCACCATCAAAATGGATAAAAAATATTAATTAATGTTAAAAAATTGAGATAATGTCTTAAAATATACAAAAAATAGTTCCTATAATCATTTTTTGGTGTTAATTAGACCATAAATATTTTATGATTGAATATATGGAATTTTGGTACCACCATTATTTGATTGATATATTTATATTACAATAATTTTAAATAATAATAAAATTTTACTATATTTGTTTTTGATATATATAACATGTTTTTATAGGGTTAATTGTACATATGAAAAGTTATGAATTGTTATCTTCTTAATTTATGTTTTATTTTTATACTAACTTACTTAAAATATTTATATATAGTATCATTTCCATGGACGCTTACACAACATCTATGAATCCCTCATGTAAATAGTAATTAATTCAAATAAATCGTATTAAAAGTGATTTATAAAGAGTTTATATTCTAATTCCACTCTTATCCTCATTTTTTTTAGAGTCATGTTAAGTGAATATTCAAAAATTATACCCTTAAATGGAATTTAATTTTTAAAATATTGATTATATCATTATGAAATTATAAAAATCCAATATTAACCTAATGTAATGGGTAATTAATATAGTATAAATCAAGGTTAATTTATATACCAGTTTTAGTATGAAAATTACATTCATGACATTTAACGAGTGAAAAATGTGTTACATCAGTTAATGGTAATTGATGATAGTGAATGTGTTGAACCAATAATTTTTTTATTAAATTATATATAATGATGTATAAATTTGATTTTTTTATTTTTGTTATGACATTATACTACTTATAATAAAATATATCGTCCTTTAGAGACATTTTTCAATAGTTAGAAACATATTAAATATTAATATTTCAAGTAATTACATTTTTTCCTCCCACCACACATAAAAAAGTAAACCTACACCTCTATATTGTTCAAAAAAAAATCTCCATTACTCAACTAATACATAAAAAATTTTCTTCGTATATTCAATATCGATTTCATGGTGATTCTATAAATTCTATATGACTATCCTAATAATAGTTAAGTTGTTATCCAAAGAAGGTTTCCAAAGAAGAGGTATAACTCTTAACCATGATTTTTTTTATTATTAAACCTCATTCAATTCAACTCTAATCATGGTGATATAATAAAAAAAATTTAAAAATTATACATAAAATTTATTATATCGATGGAAAAAAAATTATTCATTTACTTTTCCACCATATTGAAAATTAAAACATTGTTCCAATGTACATATAACATATTATCTCAACATAGTAGTGTAATTAATTTTTCATCACCACAATACAAGGATTGTTATAAATATGGAAGTAAAATATATATATGAAATTTATGACATTATTATAATTTTGGTAAAATAATATATCATGTACCTTCTTACACATCCATCCATTATAAAATGATAACGCTTCTTGTGCGTATGTGTAGACCACCATCTCCAAGATGAGATGTGATTCATTTTTATATTACTTTAACAAGTATATGATTGTAAAATTATATATAATTATATGAAATAATATTTTAGACATCATTAAATATTTTCATATGATGGAACCATTTAATAACTCCCATATCCTTGGACAATGTTCCAATTCAATTTTATATATGTTGGTTGTACAAAATTATGTGGATGATGTAAGCATGAACTATTAAATTAATTTATTTAAAATTATTATAATGGGATATTTACAATTTTAATATAGATGAAAAGTTTATAATTAAATTAAAATTATTATATTCACTATACATGAGGATTAATCATGTATGACTATGAGAAGACCCAATGAAATATAGATTTATTACAATACCATTTTTATTGTATTTTTTATGTTCATATTTTCTATTGGAAAATTAAATGATCAAAATATATAAAACACCATATATATTTTTATAAACTATTTATTGTTTTCATTTACCTATATATTTTACATTTATTCCCTCTTCAGATTAAGAATTAACAATTAAGTTTCATGTATGGAACATTCTTTTAAAAAATGACGTTTCAATTTTTTCATTCCAACACTTTTTAATTGATATAAATGTTATTAAAATGAATCATGGAAATATTATATTTTCACAAATACCTATCTGAATTAATTTTCAATTATATTTTAATTTCATTTTAAATTTTCCAAAGTAATCATTATGTTATTTTATAAATTATATATTTTTTGAATTTATACCAAAAGTTCTAATAGAATGTATGTTTTAAATTTTACGGAACTGACCTAATTTACAAATTAAAAAAAAAATTAATTTTAAGCATATATTAAATGATTACAAGGTTATTTTTTTGTATTTTTTTCTCAATATTCATGTAATATATATTAAATTTATATATGAAGAAAACAATTTTAATCTCATAATATATTTAATATAATTTTGAATTGGATTTATAAAATCATTATTACACAAGGTTACAATGAAATTATTTTTAATATTTGGCTTCAAATTTAATTTATATTTATAAAATTAATTATTTCATTTCAAAAAACCACATTAACAGTAGATATATTTGTTAATTTTATACATTATTAATTCATGGTTTTGTAGTCATTAACATTCTCATTATCACATTTTCTATTGTGTTCAATTAATTAATTTTAGATTATTTTCTCATCCATGTATATATTTTATAGATCATTGATTTATATTTCATCATTTCCACCAAATTGATGTTGTCATAAGATTATTCCATTTTTATATATGTCATTATTTTATGAATTCATAATAGGAACTTTATTTTATTGATCAGTTAATGTATCTATATTATTTATTCAATACAAATAAATTCTTATTGATAATGAATTTTTAAAATTAATTTGATTGATAATTCAATATATGAGGATTTAATAGGACATCTATGTGATATGTGGGGCCTAGTTATTGATATACCCTTATTGAATCCATAGGCCTCAGGATACAAAATTGGAAGCCACATATTTTTTTAAATCTTGTATACCTACACATACATTGATTATTTCATATCCAAGGTCATAATAGTAATATTTTGGATGTAATGGTTGTGTAATTTATTATAAGCTATTGTTTTTTCTTCTTTTTTAGTTTCTATTATTGAGATTTTTATTATTATCAATGTTTTTGGTATTTTTATTTTATCCATGGATGTAATTTTAACTCATGTCAAAGATTGAATGTCTTGGGTTTTAGTTATCATCAATTTAAAAATAACTATTCCATTTATATTGAAGATATATTTCATTGAAGAAAAACCCATACTGATCATTTGAACTCATGATTCATTTTTATACATACCTCATGATATAATGAAAGAATGGTCTAATTTTAATCAAGGATGAATTATTGTTTTTCATGATATATTTTATTATTATAATGTAATATTGAAATCATGTATGAATATAGTTTTACAATATAACTGTAATGATAGATCGTTTATGGTGAAATTCCTTTTTTCATGTCATAATATAATATGTAAAAAAATATCCAACGTTAATTGAGTCAATGAAAATATATAATCTATCTCTAAATATAGATACACCATCTTTTATTATGATTAATGAGATCATTTAATAAATATGGTTCATATAATTAAAAAACAATTTTATCTTTTTTTAGTCTCTAGAATAAACATGTGACATCCCATAATTCTATTAGTTGAATTTTCCCTATGAATATTAAAATAAGTAATATGTAGAAATGGACACACATCATATGATAAAACAAAATAAATTTTTATATTATTGTCAACATTTAATTTAGATAAGGTAAATTTAAATAATTACTTGATGTATTATAAAGAGAAGATAAATAAAAAAATAGGCTATGATTAATAGGAAATTTTTTATTTACTCGATTCGCCAAAATAATATCAATAATTAACAACATTTTTTAAGTGAAGGAGAATTTTATCAATTAAATAAGAATTTTAAAGTTCAATTTAGATATATAAAATTGAGAAAAATTAAAATTTAATGATTAAATAATGAAATATGAGGTATTAATAGAAATTAACCCCTTATCTGTTAAAATTATAATAGTTGGAAAAGAAATATATCCATTGTAATAGTTCCCTTACCATTGTAATCGTTATTTGACAGTTACAAATAAAGATACTACAATTTAAATATTATCCTCAATAAAGGAAGTGTAAAATAAAATTTAGGTATATTTTAAAAAGATAATACGAACAATTTATTTCATCGTACATGTAACTAAATGTTTTAAATTGATAAAATATGTGTTTGCATTTCTGTAAAACATATATATTTAATATTCATATATATATATATAATGACTTAAAAGTATTATTAATTTGAGAAAATGGATTTATAAATTATTATTATTTTTTATAATAACAATATTATATTTTTATGATACAACACTTAATTTTTCAATGTGTCCAAAATTTGATTATAATATTAAAATTTGTTTTTATTAGTTAAATGGTGATTTTTATATGAAATTATATTTCATGTTCTATAGAAAATTATTTTATTTAAATAGATTTATTTTATTAATTTTCACATATCAAAATAGTTGTGGTGTTTTTTTTTGGGATTTTCAAAAATAGATATTTTTTTGTCTATACTGAAATATTGTAAAATACACTATTTAACATTTTATGTAAAATAAATGATTTTTTAGTAATTGATAATGTAATAACCCCTTATATACTAAAATAAACCATTTAAAATATTTATTCAAAATCATAAATAATTATTATAGTCTTAATAAGAAATAATTATCATATGAATACAGTATTTACAAACTTCGCTCTCCTCGCCTTATAAATACCGCCCCTCACAACCCCTTCACCTAACACCTTGTATAAACTATATCCTACCAAATTTCTTCCAAATTCATTTACATATATTCCATATATTATCATAGTGCTATTTATTTGATTCTAAAACCATTCCACATATCCTTAATTGGTAGCTTAAGAGGATAAATCCAAAGGGATATGTAATCACAAAACTATATCTGTTTTAATTTTATTCATTTTATAGAACTAACATATGACCTCCATCAAAAAATAAATAGTAACATATGTATCCTTAATAAACTAGAATGTAATTATTTTGTTTCAATATTCATATTCATCACTATATTCTATAAAATCTAAATTAAATCATTTTTTACAAAATGGTTGGTCCACCGTAATGACGAACAACAAACATTTTTTCTCTATCTCTATCAATGATGGTAATAGAGGCATGAATATGGTTAAATATGATTATTATTTTTTTATTAAAATTTTATTTTTGTTCTTTAATGTATTAAAATCCGTTTAATTAATAAAAAATAATCTATTTCATGATTTTTTGTAAAAATAAATAAATGAACTAATCCTGAAACATGAGCATTCTCAATCAGAAAAAAAAATCACCACAACATTCAAAAAAATATGTGACTTTGGGAAAATTGAAATTCAAGGTAGATAATTAATACAATTTCATTTTAAATTTGGTTTTATGTTAGAATTATTAATAAAATTATAACATTATACCCTAGTGGTATGACTATTTTTCCATGAAACTATCGCCCATGGAAATGAACGATTTAACATTATATCGCATTGAACCAATTACATATAAACATAATAAATTTATTTTTAATAAAATATCGATATAAAAATTATCAAAATTAACCAATTAATTAATCTAATTTTACTATATAGGATATTCTGTTCATGTGAAGAATTTTACTGGACCATACGGTAAGAGATTTCTCTGAACCACAATTTTTCTTTTATTTATGACCATTCTCTGTCTAACTAAAATTTTATCTCTTTGTATAGGATATTTTTGAATTATTCCTAAATCAATATATTTTTATGATATATATATATATACCTATCATGTTATTTTATCTAATTACAGAGAAAAACATTCCATATGTTTATCTATCAAATGCCTTCTGTAACTTCAAACCCAATTAAAGGGAACATGTCAATACTGTATTAATTTTATTGAAAATTCATTTAAAGACATTATTCCAAAATGTACAAATTATTTTTAGAGTAAGTTTTTTGTACTCATGAATCATCATCAATAATTTATAATTAATTATTCGCATCGTAATATTTATGAAATATATTTTCATTATAATGTGAGGCAATATTATGTAACCTATTTCATTACACTGATAACTCTTATTTTTGTTCCTTATTATTTATAGAACTTAGTGGAATACATAATCAATTATATGATTCTATTGGTATTACAATATATCAATCCATCACATTGGGTATTATTTTCATTTAGAAAGACATTATTTATTGGATTAGGGAGTGATCTTAATAAATCATGGTACTCTATCAACCTTGTGGAATTGTCTAGGATGTTAAATTTTACCTCATATTAATTAAATTTTCACGTTTATTGAAAATTATTATGATTCCATAATCATAATATAACATTTATTTTGCTATGACTTCATATGATTATTTATTAGTATTTTATTATGACACCATGTATGAATTTTGACTCATATGATATGCTTCATTTTACTATTTATTCCCATACTCGGATTTACAGACAACACATTAATTTCATATATTATCATACTATAGTTTTTCATTTTAGTGACTCAAATGGGGGATTGGATATCATTTTGGAAATTAAAATAATTTTATTTTTTTTTAGTTTAGTTTATTGATGATGTATTTTAAAAATATTATTCAGAATACAATTTGACCACCGATCATTGGGTTGTGTTTTTTAGATATTTTTATTAAATGTCATTAAATAATATGTATAATCATATTGGGTTACTATAGTTTGTATCAAATCATGGAATATATATCTTTTGTAATTTTTTACTATAAAAATTTTCTTGTAATACTAAGAATATGAAAAATTATAGGAAAATATCATGAAATTTTGGTGATGTATAGATTGATTGGTTTCCAAATAACTAAATCCATGTTTGGACACTATAAGTGGATATAACTCTAGAGTACTTATACCTAGGATTAATAACCCGTAAAACATTTTATTGGGTATTAAATCTATCTTGATATGGTGAAACAAACTTTCCCTTCATAAATATGTCAATTTAAAATCGTAAGGGATATGAATTAGTAAGTTCATGAACTCTTTATGAACTATTATGAAGTACATGAATGTATTTTTTGGTAAGAAATACTATTCGATAAATTGTAGTGGAAAACCTAGATTGATACAAATAATAATAATTTTGGATATTCATTTATTTTATGTGATATTCCTTCAATGTTATTATTTTCAATTTTCATTTATTTAAGGTATTTTCATCGATTTTTTAACATAATATTGTTAATGGAGTTATGTGAGAGTAATAGTTACTATAAAAAATTTATAAGAAATTCGATTATTTACCTATGATTATGACTAAAAATATGTTATATGGAGATATGAAATTAATGGATGTACAAGATTTGTTGAATCATGGTATGAATAATAAGAAGAATCATGCGGATCCACCTTATTCTACTAAGAATTCTTATTACTCATTCAAAAAAAAATTAGAAAAAATTTCCTTCTACATTTACATTATCATATTATCCACTCTTCATGAAACAATTTTTTAATTCATTTGAAAATATATTGTCTATCATATTTTGATCAGAAAAAGGGAATGTTGGGTTCTCTATCTGTCATCGTCATGGGGAAGCCAATCTGTGGAGGAAACATATCAAAAAAATACTAAAGTGGAATTTTAATTCATTGAATTAGAATGATTCAATAAAATTTTATTTAATATATATTTTACTATAACACACAATCATAAAATGGATATAGAGTTAATTAGAATAAGGAAAAAAGATAAATATATTGGGATACATGATGAAAACATCACTCTAATTTCATAGAACACCATTGAAATCATCTTCAACCAAAAAAATGATTTTTTTATTTTTATAGTGGTTCAAATTTGAGTTTATGAAAATAATTATTTATTTAATAATTTTAATACTATGAGGAGACTATCTATTTTACCATATTCTTGAGGAAAAGTTTGGTGACACTCAGTTGTATCATGGTCCTAGAAACAAAAAGAAACAAACAAATTTTTCTTTAAGATGATCAATTGATAAATATCATATATTAATGAAATGAATATATCACATTTGTCAAAAATGTGGGATGAATAATCCATCGAACCAACTGAAGGAATATAGAAGATGCTTCATGTGTTGAAAATAATGGAATTATGATAAATAATCCTTAAGGGACAATAAGAATCCCATTAATATGAAGGAGTAATATAAGGTTTACATTATTACTCTTATGATGTTATAGTGTTTCATTTACAAGGGAAGTGGGATTTTTCTACACCATCCCCATCCCAATAGTTATCATCTATAATCAATGAGAACAATATCCATGCCTTAGTGACAATGTAAGATCTAATTTTATAACTACTACTAAGGTGGATCCAAATAACAATGTGATGGAATGAAGAATAGTTATTCAATAAATAATAGAGAAAAAAAATTTCTATTCAATATCTAGAATGTTATTTATATATTTCATGTTAATTATATCTATTCAATCACTAAGTCACAACATGGATATTGAACTATAAATGAAAACAGCAGAATGGAAAACTATTTCATCTCTTATATATAACTCCTCTCTGATCAAAGTATTTGGAGTGAATACATAAAAAAATATTTTCTTTCTTCCATTAGTGGAGTTTGTTTTATTTTTTGAATATACTTTTGTGTCCATATATAAATAAAAAATTATCAATAGAGATTCTGAGATCAATCATTACATCCAAAGTCATCATTTAATTCTCTAAATGTGTAAGGGGATGATGTATCTAAATTTTTTATAATAATCTCAATTGTTGATATTTTTAAAATATGAGAAATCATATTTTGTGAAGATAATTTATAAAAAGGGGCTAATAGTTCTCAAAGTCATGTCCATTATATGGGATTATATTGATGTACTCCAATAATATTTTTCTAGTCTTCCTCCTGAATGATAGGTTGAGTACTCAATTAAAATTATACATATATATCTACAATCATATAGTTATATGTAAATAATAGACACCATTTTTATATAAGTAATAAATAATTAGTTAAATATAAATCTATAAAAGGGGTATATTCCACTGAGTGCTTCACCATGGGGTGCACCGATTATCTTAACCATGAACAATGAGGGGTCAATGCCCTTAAATATTTTTTATTTTGAACTCAAAAAGATTATAAAAATGACAATTTATCACCTAACATGTATCGATGACTTTTTTAATCACATACATGGGGTATAGGCCCAACCATTTGTGGTGTGGTGGTAATGGTTTGGAGGGGTGAGTGGTAGGTCACAGGGTCAAGCCCCCAGGCTTGTAATTTAATGTAATTTTTTCCTTGCGTCGTGCACCACATTCGAGGTTGTACCCACTTTTAAAAACTAGAAGGGGTATAGTATTAATCTAAGGTGGGTATTGAGTTGGGATATCAAAAATGATGGGTGAAAATGGATAATATTTCCAGTAATTCCATTAAACCATTGTATGAACACAATGAGTCATATTGATCCCCTTTATAATCACTATTGATGATAAAATTTTAATATACTTAATTAATAGTGTATTTATATATTACCACCATATTTTTATGTAATACATATATATTATATTATGATATACTCCAAATTAAGTGAGAATTATGAGTAGTATTTGGATATTGTTCTAATTAAATTATAAAATGAGTACCTATATGAAATGTATAGTAATTGTGATTTATTTATGCAGAGAAATATCATTAATTGGTAATTTAATTACCAGTAAATTTATATATAAAGAAAATTATAATATAATGTTGACTGAGGAGTGTCCCATGAACATATTTTTAAGGGACAACCATATTTTACATGGACAATTTTGGTATTAATGATAATTTTTGAGAAAATTAACATGATTATGAAACCTAATATCTAAATTGATTCATAAATAAATATGTTTTCCTTGAGTAATTACATTAATGTGAGCATAAAATAGTTGAATAATATTGTTGTCACTTTAATAGTCATCACACTTCCAACATATGGGAAACTTGTCAGGGTATATAATGAAGCTTCCAAGAAGGGTTTGGTTTGTGTTATTATCCATAATTCCAAAGTGATAACCTATAAATATAGTTAGTTGAATATTCATGAGTATAAATATAAAATTAATAATATAAATTAGGATGAATATATATTAATATTTACAATCTATTGGAATTAAATTTTTCAGGATATGGGTGAAATATATATATGGATCTCAAGAACATCAAATATATATTATCACAGAAGGATCATAATATGTTCCAGTGAATAGGGTTATAGATCATCAAGGAATATGAATGATCCGTACAGAATATTCATGGGAATGTAAAAAATGTGGATTTTTTTATACGTATAAAAGATTATATGACTCTATCAATGATGAAAATTGATAATGGTCTAATCTTATTAGACAAGAAAGGGATTAACATGGGTATGACAGAAAAGGAACATCATCATTTCATTCTGAAATAGTCTCTGAAAAATATATTATTTAAATTATAAACTATACTCAAAGAGAATAAGTAAAAAATATAGAATAATATTGTAGTTAAATGAAAATGGAAATCCTTGAACTTCAGAAATGATGAATAATGAGTTGTAAAACATGAGTCTTGATTATGTATACCATATAATTCTATGATAATGTCGGTGTTATCAATTTATTTTGATAGATGAACGTTTTGTTTCACCTATGAGGCTCTATGATAGATCATGAAGTGTGGTATTACTATTGGTGAGACTATATGAAGAATACTATCAAAAAATTACATTAAAATTCCAATAAAATCTACAACTAAAGTCCAAAATTAAACAATTATTAGTGCATGATGATACAATTATCCATAACAATATGGGAATGTAAAAATATTACCATGGACATTGTTTCCAGTGAATATAAAACATTAAGTGGGGAAAATTCTATATGTGTTATATTTTACCTTCTAACAAAGGCTAATCATTTTAACACTATTGGGGAGGAAAAATAACTCTATGGTAATGAATGGATATTAATTAGAGAAAATTTAAGGCTACATAGAAAAATAATATATATTACCTCAGATCAAGATATGCGATTTACCTCATTGTTTTAGAGGAGTATCAGTGATGATCTATAAATTGAGTAGAACTTCGATATAGGTTATCACCCCAAACCAGTGGAAAATTGAAGTAGAAAACCTAGTCAATAGAAGTCATGTTTATAGAATGATCGATGAACATCAAAGGAAGATGATATCAGAATCATTCTATAGTCTATTTATCAAAAAATATAGTTTCCAATAAAGCATCAAAATGAAAACATATTAATCCCTTTATGTGATGAAATGTAAAATACCAAAATGTATTAATTATTTATTTTTAATTCGTTTTTCTAGGAAATGAAATTTTCTAGGAAATGGTAGAAAAGATCATTAACATTAAAATTACATTAGGTATTATTAATTTCAAAATAATTTTTCTGATAATAATCATTAATGAGACATTTTTTTTGAGTTTGGTTATAAATTTTTCTTCTTTGTATCTCCATGGAAGAGAAACACAATATTTATGGAGAAGGGAAATCTAACTAACATGTACACCAATACTTCTAAGATTCTCAATTTTATCAGATTTGTATAGAGTTAGACATCACTCCCTTTGACCATTTCACATGTACATTATGTATTCCACATATCCCTCTTGAGAAACTGTCTAAAATAATCCTCACATTTATTGAATTCTATGGTTACCCATATGGAAAATGATATCCTTTTTGAGGAGATGTTGGTCAATATCTTCGACTTTGGAGATACTTTTATATGAAATAATATAAATAAACTAGTTAATATAATATGAAGAAACCATATATATGAGAAGGGGGAATGGGAACCAAGGGAACCAATTTAGTAAAAGTAAAATAATTTTTTTTCATATTATTATATACAATAAAATTATTATATGGAAATTTATTAATTTTGGATGAATTAAATATCCTCAAATTCAGTCAATATAATTTCCCGTTCAATTATAAAAATGTTCCATATATAGTAAGTCATCTTCACCACATGATGAAGAAAAAACCATTTTCATATAGTTTGTTTAAGATTACATTTTGATTAAAAAAATATCCATACAAGTTGAACGTATTAAAATGGGAAGAAAAATTGAAAATTAGATATCAATAATAGGATAACATTTATATTCTTGATTCCTTATTGTAACTACACTCACAGAAAACAATATATAAATAAATAGATTTTTAGAAAAAAAATGTATTTAATATATATATATATATATGTGTGTGTGTGTGTGTGTGTGTGTGAGAGGGGGGAGAAAATATTTATAAATTATTAGTGAATGAAATATTAAGTACTTATAGAATGTTAGGAACCAATATTACCATTTAAAATATGGTTGTTGGGACAACAATTTGAACATTGGAATAATAAAATGACCCTTGGAAAATTAATATTAAAATTGAAAAATTAATATGACCATTATAATAGTATCCTAATATATATAAGTGTTAAATAATATATTGGTATATTCTAAATATAAAATATAATATATTTATATGATGATAAAAGTAATTTTTTTTAAAATGATACAATCAGTTTTTAAAAAAATTGTCTTTTATTTTCATTTTTATAACATATATAATGATTTAATATAATATTTATGTTAATAATATGGATTTAATAATGAATTTTTGTTTTTATTATAATTATATTATAATATTATTAGATGATATATAATTTTGTCAAAGGGTCATAAAATTTATCACAATATTAATAATTATGTTTTTCAAATAAATTAGGATTAGATATAAAAATTAAATATATTGTTTTTATAAAATTATCCTCCAAAATTTATTTAGATTTTTGGATATAAATTTTTTAAAATGGTCGTGGTGAAATGTTAGTATTTTCATAAAATATTCTCATATTTGGTGAATATTGAAATGTATTAATTGTTTTTTAAATTTATAAGCTAAATAACTATATTTTTGAATCTTGTATAATGTATAATCCCATTATCGTGAACTCACATTCTCCATATTATTTATATAGTCACAATAGTCAATAATACTGATAGTAATGAAAAAAATAATAAAATTATTATAATAATAATCAAAACTCTCCTCTCACCGCATATTAATACAAACTTTTACAAGCCATTCGTCTCCATCCATATATTACAAAAATATTAATAATATTCATGACGATTACCATAAAAATACTCCACCCCAGGAATAAATTTTTTTGGTCTCAACTAAATTCAATTTCCAAGATTCTTAAGTTGTAACATAAGAGGAGAGAACCATTGGGGGCGGCAAAAAATTATATCTCCCAATTTTATTATTATTGTGTAACCCCCAAATAATCATCATACACCAACACATAGTATCACTACTATCATAATTATAATCATATTTTTTTATTATGGTGGAATATTTATATTATACCCATGATTATTTATATTATAAAACATAATTTTTCTTATCATTATGTTGATTCACTGCCTCTTTGAACAACATATATAATTTATCTCCACTACGTTCAATGATGGTTTTAGAAAATATATTTTTGTTAATTCTGATTATAATGAAAATAATATATGTTATATCATGTTTTATATTATTTTCATATTAATTTATATACATAAAACAAAACTAATTCATGAAGTTCAGAAAAAATGCCTAACTGATGTAACCATAAAAATTTATTATTTTCACTAAAAAGTCCTCCCCGTATCAAAACTCATATGTGTAATTGGGACCATTTTTTTAAGGATGTATATTAATATAATTTAATTTAAATATAATGTTTTAGTACAATTTTTAATTAATATGAAAAATTCCGGGCAAGTTATCTGTCCATTGATTGAAGAAAAGAATGACCTTGACAAAAACAATTCACATTATATATCATTTAAATGTTCATTAAATAATTTTTTAAATATACTAAATCTTTTTGTATGAAAATATTTTTAAATTATAAAATTATTTTATATAATTTGACTATTAAGGATACTTATTGGAAGTGCTTAATTATTATGGAACCTAATGTTATACACTATTTGAAAAGAACATTTTTTTAGGTTACGACATTTCCCTATCTAAATAAAAACTTATTTATCATTTATATCTTGATATGATTATAATTTATATATATATAAATATGTCTTAAATATATACAAATCATGTTATAACTTCCTTTTATGGGGAAATAAATCACTAATGTTCATTTATAAAATAAATTATTTAAATTAAAACCTCATTAAGGGGAATGTTTATATCCAATAATCATTTCATAAAATTATAATTTGATGTAATTTTACTGAAAAGATATTGAATATTTCTAGACCAGTGCTAATGTTCTCATATATAAATTACTATAATATTTATTTATAATTTATCTTAGGAATTATTAGGAAATATCATTTTATTATTATGTGAGGAAATATTTGGAAATCCATTTCATTCGATGGGTAATTTTAATATTTGTTAATTATAGTTGACTTCCATTTTTGGAACACATCATTATGTAAATATTTTTATAAGGGATCATAGAAAATAATAAAATGACTTGGGTAATGTTTTTTCATGAGATTGTGGGTATCAGATTAGGTAGTGATTGAAATCCTTGCAGGGATCTTGTCCGATTTGTGATTTTGTAGGGATGTTAACCTTGACTTATTCTTTGTACATGTTTCTTATTTCATCATAATTATTATGATTTAATTTTTTTTTTATGATTATTAATTTTTTTATTCATATATATTATTATTAATGTGCCTCTTCTTTTGTGGTATCTTGTTATTCCTTATAACTCATATATAATTATTCATTAATGTATTTATAACATTAGTAAGAATCATACAAAAAACATTTATTTTATGTATTACCGATGATAGTATATTTACTTTTAGAAAATCAAAAGGGATTTATGAGATCATTATAGTGATTAAAATGAATATGCTTATTTTTTTTATTAATTATGATCCCTGACTTCATGAAACACTAGTCTACAAAATCATTATATTTTTATGATTGTATAATTATGTTAAAAATCTAGTAATTACACTTTTAAAAAGGATTGTTTAACTATAAAATATGATCATTTCATAAAAATATAATAGACCAATGATAAATCTATCATCGTTAAACACCTTCCATCAGTAATAATTAACTATAATTCTCCAATAAAGAACCATTCACATCCCTAAAAAATTCCAGTTCCACTAGCCTGTAAATTGTTTCAAGTTGTAAAGACCTATCATTAGCTTACAAACCGTGTATATGTTCTATTTTTCACCAAATTGACATGTTTAATTTATATACAAGTACTCCATTAATTTAAAATAGTTAAATTATTTCAATTAATCAATCTATTCTATATTAATTTTTTAGAATCTACCATATTAAAAAAATGAATAATTGTGTTTACATCAAATGGTGAGAATAATTCAGATAATACAATTTATATTTATATGAATCCTATTTTCAAAAAATATTATCATTATAACTATTCCTTCTATTATATTCTCATTTTAAATTAAGGAGACACATTTGTGGGTCCAAATTCATCCCATGTTCTAATTCCAATTACAACCATGTTTTTTAATCCAATTTATCTTTCTCGTATAAATTTTTTATCTCACACATTTCAAAAATTTTGGAACTTTCCTATTCTTTAGGTCTCCTAGACTCTCTGTGATCAATATGAATTGTCTAATGTAAATAATTTCAAAACCTCTTACTAGTTCATATTAATTAGATCAACATCTTTTCAAACATTAACTTTCGAAAACTGGAACCATGATTATTAAGTCTTTATACATTTTATTAAGTCTTACACTATACATATCTATTCATTTATAAATATAGAATTTCCTAAACATTTCAGTACTTCTATCAATACAGAAAATTCATTCATTTTATAATTAATGTGGTAATTTTATTATTTATTATAAAATATATCATTCAGTATATTACAGTATTTATAGAATACATTCTTTTTATGAAAATAATCTTATTTGAAATTTTCTTTTGAGATTAATTATCCCAATGTAAAGCAACTAAACTTTTTATCATAAAATCCCCAAAAAGTAATATTATTTTGGATTTTTATCATTATTAATTTTTCCAAGAAATGAACATGAATACATGATAAATATAAAAAATAATTCATGTGACAATATATTAATAGTTTTCTTCGAAAAAAATGTTATTTAATATTAATTTTTTAATATATATAATTAATATTATTCCCATGTTACTATATATAATTGAAAACATCCACCTAAATTTCCAACACATTCTAGAATATAGTCTCATTCTATGAACATTATCATCCCCTTAACCACTCTATTATGTTCAAGGATCATTAGGATAGATTTCTAATATGTATTTATTTTCTTCCATAAAAATATAATTAATTCCATACTTCTATACTCAACACTCCACCTTGATATCAAACCTTATGAGATTATGATATCTTAATGTCTCTATTTTCACCACGTGCCTCCATATAAAAAACTAAAAACACATCAAATGTGTTCTTAATATGTAAAAACATAATTTATTTATTTAGCCACTAATTAATTTAACATTTTATATTAATCGACATAGATAATAGAATAGTGTATTCCCTATAATATTGATTTTAATGTGCTCTAACAACAAATACATAAGTGTCATATTTTTATTTTAAACAATACTATAAAATTTATTACATGTTTATAACTATTCTTCCTGATGATCATAATATTATTTATATTCTTCATAACAATTCCCACATATACTAACATGTTCACCACATTATGGTTCCCAAGAATGTTGTGCTAAAACAATGATCGTTAAGAAGTTGTAATTACAAAATTTTTTTACTCCATATTATAATTTATTAAAGAATAATAGATATTATTTTAAATATATATACACAACCAAATAAATATTATTTATATTATATTCACAATTTAAAAATCTAGTTCTAAAATTTGACTCATTTAGTTACTAATAGAAATTACACTATTCTATAAACCTTGTATGTGTTAAACTCACTATAACTGAAATAGGCTTGTTATTGACATTCTAATATTAATATCACTCTCCACGGAGATAACAATAATATAATTATCAACTAAAAAATCTCTAAATATCATTCTAATATAATTTTCTATAAATCCTGTCTCAATTATAGAATATAAGAAAATACACGAATTACAATTTCTATAATACAAATAAACTATAAAAAATATGCTGAAAAAGTAACTATTATCTACTAAATATATGAAACTTTATCCTATAAAATAACCACCTATAGAGCTCAGCCTATTATCCCTACATCATTTCATTAATATACCCGTACTCACAATGTTCTGATATAAGGGTCATGTTCAATCCAATTTTCCCTGATTTCACTCCCATGATCCATCATATAATTTCTTTTGATAGATTTAATAATGAAAACAACCGCAATATCAACATCAAGTGTGGATTTAAAAGGTTCATGGACTTCCATCCACAATAGATATTCATTAAAAATTATATGTTGAAGATACTTAATAAATGGTATGTATTCTCAATAGATTTCATGTCATAGTTACAATCATATGAGGTAATTATAATAGTCCTTATAGTATCAATAAATCCCAAGAATCAAATTAACCTTTACTTTATTAAATTCGTGTTACCACCTAATTATTCTAATGTCATTCACATGATTAGTCAATCACCTTAATTCCATTATCATCATAATAAATAAACTATATATTGTATAAAAATTCAAATTTAGTTGAATTCTCATTAATGTATTTTATATAATTCATCAACCTTAATAGTTTCTTCAGTTATTAGATTTTTTATTTAAATCATGTTCCAATGACATATAATTATGTGTACGTTCATTTTACCTATATTATATCAATCACATTTTATATTTATTATCATTTGACCCCTTTGAATTTAACCTCAATGTCTATATGAAATATATAATCATTTATTTTCATCATCAATAAAACAAACTATCTTTAATAGAATTTTTTTACTTGTTCCTTACAAATATAAAACATGATGCCTCTTAAAATATTTAACCCCCACTGGATAGAAAAACCTTTTACGGTGAATATTAACTGATGAATTTTCTTATTGAGTTAATCGAATATAAATGATGATATAATATCTTTGATGAAACTTATTGGAATTTACAACCAACAATCAGTAGAAATAACCATAAAAATAAGTAAATGTGAATCATGGATCTTGAAAAATTTAGACATGATGACCATAGATACACTAGTGTAAAAGAGCATAAAAGTAAAGATTCACTTATGTGACTACACCGAGTTGGGATATTATGAACTCAAAAATATATGGCATAAAAAATCATATAAAAAAAGGAAAAAAATGAAATATAAAAAATTGATTTATATCGATCATATGTTGTCCATATATCCAGGGGATAACACTACAACATAATTTCATTTCATTAAAGTTAAAATTTTACAATAAAAATTGAAAACTCAAACAATAAGACCACATATTATATGAAAGGTATAAATATTTTCCCTAATATCCTTATAGTTCAGTTCATATAGTTAAAATCATACACCTCCCCTTAAAATAAATAGGGGACCCGTAATTTTCCTAATCAACAATCAATTTTTTATAGGTTCTACTTTGATAAAAAATTAATTTTAATAAATGAATTGAGTTTTTCTATCATATCAAACTAATGACACCATATATAAACCCTTTAATGAAAAACCACATAGAATCATTATTTATCATCATCAAGAACCCCTAAATTTTTTATGTATTCTAGTAATATGTATTCTGGATTACAACAAAATTCACATATAGTTCCAATAAATAATATCCTGAACCATGTATCTATTTTACTTCAATATAGTTAGTTTGATCAAACCATAACATTAGTTATAATGTCTCTTGTACTATACATGGTCAATCAAAACATGGAAGAGTCTTCACTTTCATAAAAAAATCATGCTGACTGACCATATCATCTAGAGATAAATGTAATCTCATATAATAGAGTCACACTATATGATTTAACAATCAAACTCAGGGTTAAGTGAATGTTTTATAATAGATATTGTGTTGTTAATACCTCTGACTCTATTTTTAGTGATATCTTGTTGTTTGTCCCATTAATAACACGTACATCACTAATATGTTAATCTACTTGAATTATTATATTAACAACAATTTACACCTTGTGGACTTCGTATCCACCATAAAATTAGTATCTATATTATTGATATAAAAAATAATTACATTATTTATATTGTTAACATATGAGATTTAAGATTTATATTATTTTAATATAATAGGAATACACAAAGATAACTGTCAATTTTCTCAATAATCAAGAATTTAATGACATAAAAACATATTAATTCATCATCATCCTATTATTAATTTACATATTTATTGAATCTTATAATATATAAAACTATCATGGATATTATAATTTCAATATTAAAGAAAATCTAAAATCTCATAAGTATTCAAATAATTCAATGTTAATTATAATGACACCATATGGATTAAATAAATGACTTAATGATATACCACTGAGGATCCAATTAATTAAATAGATATTTATTCTTATAATATTAATGGTAAATGAATGTAATTTTGTTTAATATGAGTGAACAAATAATCATATCTCAATAAAATATGACCAATTTGTAGTAAAAAATATGGTGAACAAATTCTATAAATACGCTGCGTTACAATTAATTAGGTTTCAGGATTCACCTTATACTTGAACTGAAACATTTGGATTTAAAATCTTATATTTCTTATAATCAATATTTCTCTAAAATCCTATTTAAAAAAATAAATACTGAGTTCTCATGAAATTGAAATTTAATAATGGATTTTATGTAATACGAAATATATTAAATCCAAGAATTGAAAAAAGAAAATATTTTGATAAGAAACCATTTCAAAAAATAATGCTTTTAATGAAATGTTAAATTCATTTAACCCCTTATGAAAACACTTAAAATTTTAATTTTCAATGTTTGGAAAATAGAAAATTCTATAATATTTTAAAATTCAATCACTTAATCTAACTCATAAACCACTATAAAAATCACTAAAAATGAAATCTTAAAAATGTATGTTACCTATGGTATTTTATCATATATCTTGTTCCAGTTTAGGTAGAAATAATTAATTCCCTAAAAAAATTATTTGAAGGATAAATGAATAACATAAGATATTGGTATTTATAAAAACATGTACATTAAAACCAATTGAATAATTTGAATAATAATATTGTTCATAATTTTATTTGAGACTAAAAACACTCCAACTATTATATTTATACCCATTATTAATGTAATTGATTCATTCAAACAAATCAATATCATTGGGATTTGGAATATAAATGTTGAATGTGTTACAAAATCACTCAAAAAACAAATCTACTATAAATTTTTAATTACATTCTAAGGGAATTTAAGAATTATCATTTAATAAATACTATATGAAAATAAATATGGAAAGGGGATTATGTCAAAGTACCAACTGAATCACTATCAATTTTTAAAATTATTTATACCATACTCTATTTGGTAAAACATTAATTTATATTTCTTGAAAATATAATATGAACAAGATTAATTAGTTAGAAATACCAAAAATACTAATATTACATCCATATCAAAATTACAACACATTTATTCAAGTTCTCATACCATTTCATTAAACAAGATTTACTAACATCAAAATGAAAAAATAATTTAGAAAAACAATTAATACACAATTCCATAATGATAGAAAATAGACAACCAAAATATCATAGTAAAATAGAAACCAAAACCCAAAAAAAACCCCATTTTAGACAATCCATTGAATCAAATCAATAATATTACTACATTTATCCTTAAATTACCTTCAAGAAATCAATATAAAATGTCACCCAAAACACTAGAAAAATGTATCATAAATGTCAACAAATAATATTATCTTAAAATATTAATCAATGGCTAGAAGACAACCCATAAAACATTCCCATAGAAAAATGTAATAATTCAAAATTATATTGGTGAACTAAAACATGATTATGTATAATTCACAATAGAATAAAATTAAATTATAAATAAAAGACGAATAAAATATAGAATATGGAATATAATATGTGTGGAATGGACTATCATGGATTTATGCATTAAAATCACCAATGAATTATCCTTGTATCAAAAGGATATATATATAGGTATTGGAGACTCATGGGATCCATGATATGGGATCTTGAGTGGAATGGGGGAGTGGGATAAATATGGAAGAAAACAGTTGGAAATTGGGTGTGGGATTAGAAATAGAAAAACACCCCAAATAAATAATACATATAGAAAAAAGATACAATTTTTCAAGGCGTTGGGATAGTGGGTACTATTTAGAACACATAGTCATTTGAAACCTTTTCTTTAATCAATAAGTAACATGTTCCAAAAGTAGTTTTAATGTACATGTGGTACCACCTTGGTACCTCACCCAAACTACAAACCCACAACTTGACATTAATCCCTATCCAAAAAATGCAAAATAATTCTTCCTAAATACCAATGACCATATTTATTATCCTTAACAGAAAAAATACCATTCAATCGAGACCCAATCAATAAATAACACATTCTATAACTCCCCAAAATTAAACCATAAGATAGAGAATCATTATAATAGGGGCACATTTTTTTATAAAAACTTTTACAGATAGTTAATTGATATATAGAATAGTGATGTATTTGACCCAAATTCCATCAATGAGAGGAAATTTTACTCATTTGATACCTCATTTAAATCACAATTATAATATTAAAATTTATAATGTATTTATATACCCTAAATTCGAGCTCACAACCCAATGAATGAAAATATCCTCATATAAGGAAACCAATGAATTACTAGTTATATATTCTAAAACCATAAATGAAAGTATGAAAATTTATATACGGTGTTTGACACCTTAAACAAAATAATACATCCATTAATAATATAAAAATTTCAATTATATATAGTAAATTGGGGAATAAAATAGATAAGTGAACAATTTGTATATTTAAGCATGAGAACACTACTAATTAACATTTCATGAATAAAAACATGAAAAACAATTTAATATTTTCCATTAATTGGGTACACTTTAAAATTAAAATAAATATATTAGAATTGAATTTAAATAAAATAATATATCATCCATAAAATACTATATATTGAATTTAAAATAAATATATTTTATTAAATGAAAATGATATATTTTATGTAAAAATTAAATTTTGTATAAAATTTACATTGAAAAAATATCACATATTTAAAATTATTTAAATCATCCCCTTGTCTATTATCATTACCTCATTTGATATGGTTTAAAAAATTTATCAATTTTTTTTAATTTAATCACATTGAATTAATAGTTCATAAAAATACAAAATAATATATATGAACTCCAATATATATATTTTCCTTATTTATAATTTATTATCACTTTGTATACTAGAAATAAATTTTTTTTTAATTTTTTATATAGAAATTATAATATTCATAGATTAATTTAAAAATATATCCTTAATATTAATATAAATTTATATTTATATTTATTTGATTAAGAATTCATTCAAATTTATAAATAATTATAACTATAAAATAAAATATAATATTAAAATGATTAAATTATATAAATATCCCATAAATATATCTTTCCCTAATTTATACACATTTTATAAATTATTTATAATTTAATACTTATTTTTGTAAACACATATTGGGAAACACACTATTTTATTAAGGTAAGACAGCCCTCATTTCAACTGCGTTCAGAGGTGAAATATACACGACTAAAATACTTAGTGGCTTGAAGCCCCATTTTATTTTAATGTCTTAAATCCCATTTAGGTTGAATAGTTAATGAGTTAAATGAAATGTTAATGACGACCAGGAAAACATGACATCATTATTCCAGTCTTCTCATTGTGATTCCCCCATACCATAATTCGTTGTATTGCGCATCCCCTCCATGATGTCATAGAAAAAACACCACATTAACCTAAGTATTTGTAGAATTCCATATCATTGGTTCCAAAAAATCCTAATCTCTTTTAGGATTCCCAACCATTTATCACTTCATGCCTTTGTGCCAGGATTCCATTGAAGATTAACCTCTTTACCTACCCACTAATCATCATCCAAACGACACATCTCCCCCTATTCATAGAACTATTATATTATGATACAATTTCAAAATCTATTTATGATTACCCCTATTTCAAAAGTGATTTGGGGGATAGTTGATATGTTGCATTTAAATAATCAATCATTTAATATACCCATAAAAACAATGCTACATGAATCAAAGATTGACTGACTACATAATTATATACACTAATCGTATGTTCACCCTACACTTACTTCATATCTGGTGTATCCCAGAGGCCTAGTGGAATGAATTCCATTGGTTTAAAAAAGTCTATATTTCCTAAAGGCCAACATTATTTCTCTTATAGGCCCAATTCATTTGAGTATAAAAATAATATCTGATATAAATAAATGTATTATACAGTATAGTATTTACCGAACACTGTGAAACATTATATATGGGGTGCATGTCTATCATATTCTATGATATGTGGTATATGTGATATAAATATACTGGTAGGATATTGTGTCCTACAACACATGTCCTATATAAAAATTAACCTTAATAATCTACATTCATGACATAAAATTTGACTGACATTGTATGATTGAACTATTATCAATTATAATTATGATATAAAAGATAATTTACAAATGATAGAATGATAATTTTTGTTTCATTAATCATAAACCATCACCCATTAAACATTTATCTATCATATGTTACAATATTTTTAAAATTTATTGATTTAATATTGTCTCAATCTATGATATTCCATAACATTTGGTAAGGAAAAATAATGTCATATGACAACATATCTCATTTGACCAACCAAATAAAAAATTCCTATCATATTTTATGATATATAAATGTGTAGGATTATGATAATTTATTTTCTTTATTCTTAAGTATGTTTTTAGCATTAGATCCAAGTTAATATCTAATAAAACTGATTTATTTCATAGGATAAAAAACATTAAAAAATTGGATGAGGTTAGAAACAACAAATCTTAAGATTGACCATATAAGATAACAGAACTATTTATTTATATATATTTTTGATCTTATATACCATTAATCATAGATTAAAGAGCCTCCTTCTTCATTAAAGTGATTTATAAAGATCCCTCAGAAGAATGCAATGGATTCCATCATCTATGTTGTATCCATTGGTTGAATAATATCAAAAAAATCAACAAAAATTATCCTCATATCTATGATATAGTAGTATAATGCAAGGAAAATGTTATCGGGAGTATAGATCTATAGAAGGGAATTTAATCAAAATAAATAAATAATAGAATACAACCACCTTCTCAATATTTTATACTTATTTATAAAGGTCCCAATGAAAATTCCCCAGCCTATTTCTAATTTACTCATACATTACATGTAATTTTTCATAGTTATAAATGATTTTTAAAATTTATCCATATAACTATCTCATGGGGTTTGGTTTTATTAATTTGTTATTAATTATAATTTTTATATTATAATTCAAAGTAAAACATTTAATTTTCTATAGACTATTTGACCATTGGGATTTTATGTGGATCATATAAAATGATTCTCTGCCCATGGATATTAAATTTTAATACACTAAAACTTTATATATAATGGATTCGAACTATTTAATCAGTTATACAATATTATCTTGTAACTAATATAGTAGAAGAAACACATTTTAACATTAATAGTTATAAAATCAACATAAAATGAAGAACATAAATAATAAATTAATAACTCAAATGATGTATTCTCTAACACCATTCATCTTGATGGTGTAAATTTGAAAGATATTATAAAATTGTAACTAATAGTTTCCTACCTAAATATAGATGAAACTAACCACTAGAACCCTCCTATACTATAAGGGTTCACAATGATCTAATATTTATTTGTAGTTCAACTATTGGAAGAGTTAAATGAATATTCTAGATTTAAGATAGTTTCAAAAATTGTGTGGAAGCATTATTTATAAAAACTCAAACTAGCTAGAGGATTCCCATCCTTTAGATAGGGAAAATACATGCAACTAAGGTAGTCGAGGAATGACCTCCAATATTTGTAATCCAACATGGATTACCTAGAATTAATTCATTTTTGGTATGATAAATGTTCATATCTTTCAATTAGTAAACAATGGAAAAAATAATGATCCAATTCATTCCAAACTGGTGATATTAATTATTTAAAATATTCTATTATCATTGGAAATGATATCATGTATCGTAGTCCCATTTTATACTACGATGGTGGAATTTGTGATAAAAATATCATAGGATAAAAATAAGGTTGTATTGTGATGTAAAATATACCCATTTGAGTACGCATCTAAAAATATTTCACTTAAAATTAAATACCATACAGATATTCTACCAAAATTCTGATATTTTTTTTTGAATCCATCCAAACTAATTTTCATATTGGTTTTCAAACTTCCATACATCTGGAATATAATCAATGTACCTAATTTAATAATTATTATAATGAATAACTATGTGATATTATAGTCAAATTTAATATTGATAAAATTAATAAAATTATGATTTCATTTATGTGAGAAATGTTGTTCCTTTAGAAAAATATCATAATTACTTATTCAATAATGGGGTCTATTGTGATCTTAATCAAAAAAAATATTACATTTTATTAACTTTTCCCTCATATGATGTTTTTTATTTCATATGATACCATATATATTATCTTTTTCCACTATACAATTTCATCTATCAAAATATAAAATGTTTATCATGTATATGATAACTCATATAGTCATTATTATATGTCATATACATAGGAGTAAGCATGAACACATTTCTTGTTTTTTTTCCTAATGAGCACATCACATGCCACTAAAATAATCGGGTAAATTAATTTTATTAGTATATTTAATAAATGTCCCGTGATTCTTATAAATTTCATGTAATTGAATAAATTCCATCTTCTATAAGTTCCAAAATTTTAAATGAACAGAATGATACCCAAAAATTCCATGATTATCAATGACATAAAACATAAATATTAATGGTATTAATGTATAAAGTATCTCATTATTTGTATCTATGAAAATGAATATAATTTGTATTTTTAAAATAGATACACCCATATGTATATCAATAAATGTATGAAATTCCATTTGACACACATTTTTGGTCCATTCAAGATAAAAATCCCTTACCCAATATCATATTTTTCTCTTCATTGTATAGCATAGAACACATTATATTAAATAAAATATTATACTAATAAAAATTCTAACATACCATCAAACCTCAAAAACCATTTATATGATTATTGAATATGTATAAATAATATTCCTACATCTAGAGTATTTCATATATCAATACCTCAAGGGACTTTATTAAGAGAACATGTAAGGGGATTGTGAATCAGGGTGTATAAATCAATCAAATTTTATACTCTTGATCATTAAACTCCCATAACACTCAGTTTTTTTGGAAACATGCATCGGAAGGTCACAATTATATTATAATTTTTATAACGATATAATGGTTATTTTAATAACTTTTTCTATTTTTAGAATTTAACATTTATATATAATTGAAACTCATTAATTTATGTCATATTTGATAAAAATAAAGCATACAAAATGACAAAAATATTTTACATGGTCCAAATCCCTAGGATAATCAATATATCATACAATAAAATGTTTTATTGTACCAAAATCCCCTAAAATAACTATTTCTTGGTGGGTTTAGTCTTGTTAACTCTATTCCTAAGGCCATTACCCATACAAAAACTTTTGGAGGTGCACTACCATGCTAAGGTAAAAAATTCAGTCATTTCTATATCTAACTATGTCAAGATTCAAATAAACATTTAGTAACACATTCAATTTCAAAAAAATATCAACATTATGGTATTTTACATTTTATATATTTGTTTTCCTTGATATACTCATGTTTCACCTTTACATATTGATTATGAACATATGGATAATTGTAGTATCACATTCCACGAGTCATCATGGAATCACCACCAACATATATGGAAATATATTTATAAAAAATTGATGTATTAATATATATTATTTCTCCCTTCATTATATAATTTAAAATCTATGTATTATATCCTTCAGTGATCTCTGTTCCATCTCCCTATTTTCATAGAATAAATATCATTTACTTATAGAGACAAATATCTCAATAAATCCCGCTTTATAGAATTTCATATTCTCTATACACTGAAGAATAATATATTTATTCCTCAATGATGATCTACAATTAGAAATTATTATAAAGAAATATTATATCAAATTCACTCATTCATATCAATTTAAAAAATTCTCATTGAACTTTTATATTTTTATCCAAAAACATTTGATATTTAGAGATATGGATTTCGTGACAACACATCATCTTCCTAGCATGTGTACTATTATACCAACTTTTTTCAAACCATCTAGTTATATGATACATCAAAAAATTAATCTTAATGGTGAGAAAAAAATAATTTTGGGGTAGTATTATAAATTTTAAACCCCATAAATTAGATAATTAAACTTAATAGTGTAGCATCCTATTACATTGATCTAGTTACTTTTCCACCTTTTCTAAGTTCACGTTTTATTAAGAATTCTTAAAACTAATTTTTTGAGGGTTTACTGCAAGTTTAAAGTTATTTAACTGATGTACATGCTATGTACATGAAATAAACGCCTTGTATTTGGGGACATATTCATTTAGTGATGTGGGGGTCACACCATGAGCTTTTACACATCGTGTACCTGAGGTAAACAATGTGAAGTCGTTAAACAATGGGTTATTAACCTGAGGCGTTGTGTTTTTCGGCATAACGTATCCATTATGGCCTTCACATCGTGATTATGGGGTATAAATTGTGACCCGATCCACACCCAGTTTAATGTCATGCATTAAAGAGTTTTGATCGCTCCTTGTCACTCCAAACTTCGTGGATCTCGACCTAAAATAGTTCTACTGCATTTTTGAGAGACTAAACATCTTTTGGATTGATCCAATTATCTATGATTCCTCATTGATTCTACGGTGCTTCTCATCGATAAAGTGTTCTCTTTGATTCACCCTCTCAATTGAACTTGATAACACCCTAGCCTTGCATTATTAGATCCAATGATCCATGTTGGATGTTTTTTTTCATCTTCTTCTAGATCCGTTGTGAGATGTCATTCTAGAGGACACTATCCTTCATTGGTGGTGGTAAAACAAGCATCCGTCTTCAACGTATCTGGTTTTCATCACTTCTGGTGACCTTTTTTATTATTGTATCAATATTGTCATGGAATTTATTTGATGGTTTTTTTTGGTGATGTTGGGATTCATTATCAATTTTGAATTTGGTTGTGGGTTGGCGCGATCTGAACGTTGATGTAGGTGATTCCTTCTCTAGCCTATGATAATGAACCTACCTCATTGGCCTTGAAAATTTCTTTATAAATTGATTCATGAAATTGGAATGATTTTTGTGTTTATTTAAATAGCATTTTGAATGGAAAAGGTTTTCCCTGGATTCTAATAAATGCATTATATATGGTTTTGAAGGGTTTTCATGTCATTGTAATGGTCTTGTGAGAAGGAGCACATGGGTTACATTGTGTGCTAGGGTGATACTTTTACCATGAGGCCATCATCCATTGATTTTTTATTTTCAAGTAGTTTTTTCATGGTAATTTACTATGTTTCCTAGGCCCATTGTTTTAGGGGCTCAATATAAAAATTTTCGTGGGTTACTCATGGGATTTCCCTTTTCTTCCTAATCCCATTTTCTGGGATCAATTTTGTGCATTGGGTTATTTTGAGATGAGTAGTCTGATGCGTAGACCTGTAGTATTCCTTGGTGTCATGATACCTATGCTTATAGTTTATACATTATGTCATTCTGATTTAACATTGATACACACATTAATTCTTGTTAAAAATGATATGGAAATATGCTTTGAAAAATTATATACATGTTTTTGTTTATAATATTGAAAATTGAAAGTTATCATGGTTTGCTATAAAACTGCATTATTACTTATCATGGCAGGTTTTTTTTAAATTACCATACATGATTTTTTATACAAAGACTTGTTATAGAAAAACAGGGTGAGATTTTATTGAACATTTTAGCTAACACTATACACAATTAGTTGATGGTAAGTAGAACATTATTTTTCCTTCGATGGAGGGAACAACATGGAACCACAGTGAGGCATCAAGGTTCTATTCACCTAGGGCTGGTAGCTGATGCTTAGATGGTTGGAGTTTGTCTATGTAATCATTGGAGGAGTTGTTGGTTTTGAGTCCCTTACAGTCAGACTTGTCTTTTGGAGTTTTTAGCTACTAGTATAGTTGTTTTGATTCACCTGATTCAATAATATTTTTTCATATATATATATATTTTCTGTATTCTATTTTCCCCTTATGTCCTTATATATGTATATATATATATATATTAATATATATATATATATATTCCATGTGTTTTTTTAGGTTTGGAAAATCAACCCCTCGATTTTTCCATTCGATGCCTGGGAGATTGTCGCCAACACATGTGGATCAGGAACACACATGAGGTATGTGATGGATCAGGTCGGGTGTCAGATTTGAAGGAAACCTATGTCGGTTCATTACTATTTTTTTACAGGAGGTCTTTCCTCAATATTCTTTTCATAGGATGACTGTAAGACTATAAGTAGATTGTTTTGGGACTTTAGAGGTGTGTTGAGATAAGTTCCTTGAAATATAGTGTCATTACAAGACACAAGATACCATGGGATGTCATGATACATGTCTCTAGTGATGATTTTTTATTTTTAAATCTCAGTTTCTTATTATGGGTTTTCTAGTTTGAAATGAGAATTTTTGTGTGTGTGATCATTCTTACGTTTCAGCATGCAGCAATATGTTGTCGAGATGTCATCCACATGATCTTTAGGAAGGTGCAGTTGAGGCTTCTCTATGAATTCCACATACAGATTAGAATCTCCTAAAGACTAATGTACAAGAAATATATGGTTTTTATTAGGATGTTTCACAAGTTTAGAATGCATTGGTTAATGAACAACCAGTAGGTGGAGGAGAAAGGCATCGATCATAAGATTTCATGCACGAGATGACACCATTCTTTGAATGGATAATTGATCCTAAAATGGTAGAGGATTGGCTGGATATGTTCAAACAATTCGTTAACTTATTCAAAATACCTATGAATATCAAGGTGTAGTGTGCATAATTCAGACTCAAGGGTTTCGTCCAATGATGGTGGGACTATATGGTCTAGCCCGAGAGACATGTGGGCTTGGATTGGAAGGATTTCAAAACACTGTTATTTTAGATGTTTTTTTCCAAATTCTCTATTGTTAGAAAAATATATAGGGTTCCTATAATTTTAGAAGAGATATATTTCAGTGTTATTCTACACCAACCGGTTTTCCAAATGTGTCCTTCTTTCTCCGGAGGTGGAATGGAATTACAATATGATTTAGCATATGTAACTTCTGGGATTGCGACCAGACATTAGATCTGAGGTGTTCATTTTAAGTAATTCTACCTATACAAAGAAAGTGGAATGTGAAATGATGTTAGATATAGACATGGAAGGAAAGTTCGGCACAACATCCTATTCTCTTCTAACTGGTGACAACTTCTGTGGTGTGCATTGGAAGAAGAGTAAGTGGCAGGACTATCGCCAAAGTGACAGTGGTGGGTCTCAGCAGCAAGTGTCCTATGAACCATCCATTATAGATGGAAGTGTGCCACTGACTATCTAACAGTTTCACAAGGTGGGTAATGCTAGAAATTATTTTCATATGACCACAAACATGTGCAATATTTGTGGATGTGTTGGTCATATACAATGTTTTTTTCAGGCTATTAATACACATCATTATGGTTAGGGTTCATCAGATCCAAAGGTTAAAATAGTGCAGTCAAAAGATTAAATGACTATAGGGCTCTGACCACAAGACTCATGAGTGAATCGTTTACACGTAGTAGATTATTGTACAATGAATTTTGATGGAGGTCCTGTAATAGTGAGAGGTAAACTCTTTATTGTGGTGTCAGTAGCTATGTCTTTGTTCGATATTGGTCCTACAACTCGTTCATATCTATACGTTTTTTTGATATTTTTAAACATCAAACAAAACATGTTCCCTTTAGAATGGGGTTTGGGAAAACTCTTGGCAAGATTAAAGAGTAGGTTTTCAAGTGTCCTTTTTCTACAAATTAGCTGACACAGATTTGGTATGGGATTTTTTCTTTCTTGATCTCGTTTAGATGACTTCATCATCAATATAGATTATAATTTTTCTCATCAAGATGATGTAGATTTTTATAATTGTCACATTTTGTTTCTTTCTACCAAAGGGTGTTGACGTGTATTTTAGGGAGAGTTTGATCTGAGGTTAGGTCATGCAGGACCGTCCTGCCCATAGCTCTGGAGTGTGTTGTCTACTGTTTCATTTGAGCCAGATGAAATTTTTTGTGTCGAGGATATTCCTATTTTTTTGAATATTCTTCTAATGTTTCCATAGATGACTTATTTAGTTGTCCTCTAGAGATATATGTAGAGTTCACGATTGGAATTGTTCCAGTTAGGCATCTGATATCGATGCCTTCTTATCGTATAGACCGCAGAGTGGAAAGAGCTCAAGATTCAGTTGGAGTACCTATTGGAGAATGGTTTTTTCTCCCTATTATTTCACTATGGGAATCCCCTATTCTAATTTCTAATAAAGAAGATGGTTCACTTTGGTTATGTGTGGACTATCAGAAGATAATCCTAGTGAAATTAAATAAAAAAAATCATTTTCCTCATGTAGATGAATTGTTTTATCAGTTGAAGGGAGAAAAGTGGTTTTAAATGATCGATCATCTATCATGTTATAATCATCTCAGATTCCAGGAGTATGATATACCTATGATGCCCTTCAAGTTCAGGAATGGGCATTATGAATATCTAATGATTCCTTTATGATTGACAAATGCTCCTGATGTTTTTATGGGCTTGATAGAACGAATAGTATACCAATATATTAACACATTTGTGGTAGTTTTCTTGGATGATATTATGTTTTTTTGAATTTCAGAGAATGAGCCCAACGAAAATTTAAATTTGGTTCTAGAGATTCAGATAAATCATTGTCCTTATTGAATGGTTTAAAATGGTAGTTTCTGGATTCGAGAAGTGAAATTCTTGGTGGTACAGAATTTCGAAGCATGGTTTCTCGGTTGATCCAGAGAATGTAAAATCTGTTCATTCCTAGAAGGAACCACATAATGTCTTTGATATAAGATGATTCCTTGGTCTTTCTAGTTACTACAGACAGTTCATAAATAATTTCTATATGTTAGCATCGCCTATGAATTCAATTACAATGAAATCGGAGAAATTTTTATGGAATGAATAGTGTTGGACATCCTATGATCAACTGAAACGAATTCTTACATCAAAAACTATTCTGATCTTACCTGAGCCTGTTAGGAGGTAGATGTTATTTTATGATGCATCTGGTGATGGTTTGGGATACGTAATGATGCAGGATAATCATGTGGTAGCTTATTGATCTCTTCATATCCGATCACATGATAAGAACTACACCACTCATGATTTAGAATGTTCTTCTATAATGCATGCACATAAATATTTTTGGAACAATATATTTGGGTAGAAGTTTAGGTTTTTCTATGATCATATGAGTATGAGATATATCTTTTCCCCGAAGGACATGAATCGCAGAAAAAGATGATGTGTAGAATTCCTTCATATGTTTGAATTTGACATAACCAACACAACAAGAAAAGGGAATTTTTTTGTGGATACATTACGTAGGAAGGTACCATTATAGGCTATTATGGAATGGAACGAAGGGTGGATTCTTTTGGTTATTTTCACTCAGTTTCACTTGGATGATTAGTTGGATGTTTCGATGATTGTTCTGAATATTGTTTAGTGTTAATCATCTCTCCTAGAGTCTATCTTGCAATGTCAACCACAAGATGATGAGTTTCAATAGATTTGGGAAACAATTTAAGGTGGGAAGACAATTCCTAGTTGTTCACTCTCTTCAGATGGCATTCTTCACTTCAAGAAGAGATTAACCATCCTCGTACCTATTAGAATCTATGTCTTGTATAATGGTCATAGCTCTTCATTGGACGTTCATCTATGTGGTACAAATATGTATTGTGACTTTATAAGATGTTTATCTTGTCAAGGTATGAAACACAAAATTTCATATTATGTGTCCCACCATTACACCTGCAAATAGATAAAGTCATAAAACATAAAACATTATGGTATGCTTCATTCTCCTATAGTGATGTTTTGGACGTATAATGAGGTGACCAAGGATTTTTTTGGGTTTCAACAGACACCTCGATGGAAAAATTCTATCTGGGTGGTTTTTGAATAGTTATGAAATTATTCTATCTTCATTACTATCAAAAATACCACTAGATTTGAAGAACTTGGTTAGTTGTATGTGCAGGTGATCGTGAGGTTACATGGGAGTTCTTCTACTACTGTTTCATATTGGTATCCTAGGTTTACATCAAGGTTCTAGTGGAGTCTTCATGAGGAAATGGTGACTCGGGTCATGTTGAGCACAACATACCATATACATAAAATGGCTTGACGTAGTTTATAATTCATATCCTAGAGGATATGGTGATTCCTACATTTTAGATTTTGGCGGATCACGAGATATCCATCTTGGACTAGTTGAGTTTGTTAACAAAAACTATTTACAGTCTTCAAATAGAATGGATCCTCTTGATGATTTTTATGGTCACACATGTATATCACCTATTTTTAGTTAATAGTGTGGGGTAGTATCTTTGGTTGGACCATGTTTGTTTAAGATATGTCGAAGAAGATTTCAAATATATGAAAATGACTTGTTACAACCCAATGGTGATAGAAAGTGTATGAAAATAAGAAGTGTCATCCTTTTGTGTTTTCCATTGCTGATTGTGTTTTCCAGATTTTTTCTCCTCAGTTGGGTCACCGTCGACTCAGAAAATAGGGAAAGATGAATCCATGATATTTCAGACCATTTGAGATCATTGAGAAGCTTGGGAATGTTACTTATCTATTAGCATTGCCGACTTAGTTGACAGAAATTTATGATATTTTATTCATATATAAGCTCAAGAATAATCAACCTGACCCTGCTCATGTTATATGATAGATTAAAAAAGACAAAGAGCCATATGATTCTGTTTTGGAGAAACCAGTTGAGATCATTGTCTCTTAGTTGAAAGTCTTGCATGGGAAGTCGATTCTGTTTGTTAGAGGTCTATGGAGAAAATGATTGAATTTTTATGAGACGTGGGAATGTGAGTCGTTGATGAGGGAGTACTGGCCTCATTTCATTCAAGAGGATACATATTTCTAATGGATTCTATGGGACATAATTTGTTTATGGTAGGGAGTTTATAACATAATGTTACATTGATTGGGTTAGTTTTTCTATATTTTGTAAGACCCATTTTGTTTAAGAAATATTAAAATAAGTTTTATTTGGCTTACTATAGGTTTCAAGTCATGTACCTAAAGTACATATCGTGTACCGGAGCTATACTTCATGTACCTAAAGTACAAATCATTTACTTGGGGACAGATGTAATTATTGATGTAGGGGTCACACCATGAGCATGTATACATTTTATACCTATGATAAACATCATCGAATTGTTAAATATTTGTTTTTTAACATGAGGGTATGGTTATTTTATCATATCATATCTAGCCTGGCCTTCACATTGTTGTCAAGGGGTTCATTTCCTGACCCGAAAAACCCTATGTTTAAAGTCACATGTTTAGGAGTTTTGATATTTCCTTTCCTCTATAAAAATTATGGATCTCAACCAATGAAAATTATTGTTCATTTTAGAGAGACTTAAAATCGTTTGGATTGATTGGATCTTCTTTAGTTCATCATTATTTCTAAAGTACGTCTATATGGGTAAGTGTTCTCTCTGATTATTCCATTCAATTGATCATGATAGATCCCTAGACTTGCATTATCATATCCACTAATCCAAGTTGGATGTTTCTTTTTTTCTTCTTTATGATCTATTGTAATAACATATTCAAATATCCTTTTTCCTTTTATTGGTTGTGGTACAACGAGTGTCCTTCTTATTTTTATGTGGTTTTACCATCTCTTGCCGAATTTTTGGGTTACTGATTTAATTAATCTTGTCATCAATTGGATCCTTGGGTCTCTATTGGTCCTGATGGGTTTTTTCTGGGTTTTGGATTCTATTGTGGGTGGGTGAAACCCATTCTTTGAGGTAGGTGGTCCATTCTCTATCCTATGATAATGAACCAAATTTTTTAGCTTTTAAAATTTCCTTATTAATTTATTTATGAAATTGGTATGATTTTTTTTGTGTGTTCAAAACTTTTTTAAAGAGAAATTTTTTCCCTAGATTCTACTAAATAGATTATAAATGGTTTTCAATAGTTTTCAAGACATTGAATTGGGTTTGTGAAAAAGATATAATCAGTTACCTTGGGTACTTGGGTAAAAGGTTTATCTTGACGCCATCATCCATTTCTTCATAATTATCATGGTGCATGGTATTGGTAATTTACTCTATTTCCTATCCCTATTTTTCTAAGTGACCTATATTGAAATTTTGGGGTGATTACTCATGGGGTTTTCCTCTTCTTCATAGGCACATTGTGCATGCATTAGTATTGTGCACATGATTATTTTGGTATGAGTAGTCTGATGCCTAGACCTATAGTACTCCTTAGTTTTGTGTGACCAATTCTTTTTCTTTTTTAATTCATGGATTTCTAAGTTATCCTTGATACGCATTTTGATTCTTGGGGAAAATGAAATGGAAATATTCATGGGAAAGTGATATACCAAATTTTTATTATAACATTGAAAATGGAAATGTTTACCATCTATTATATAAAATTAATTTACTAATTATCATGCCATTATATATTTAAAAATGAATATATATTATTTTTTATACAGAGACCTATTATGGAAAACCTGAGTGGGATCTTATTGAGCTTGTTATTTGACACGTTGTGCACATATTCTGTAGTGCCTAGACCATTATGTTTATTCCGATGTAGGGAAAGGCAATGCTACACAGTGAGGAAACAAGTTTCATGTCATTTGGTATTGGTATTTGATGATGATAATGTTGGATATTTTCCATGCCATCATAGGAGGAGATATTCATTTTGAGTCCCTTAGAAGAGGACATGTCTTTTGGAGTTTTATATGCGGTTATAGTTGTTTTGATTCAACTATTTTCATACATTTATGGAATATATATATATATATTATATATCAATTATTCCCCTATTTACTTCTACATATATTCATTTTTTCTAATGTTGCGATAATTATTTCCCTCGGTTTGAACATTCAAGGCCAAGGTGCTTGTTACCAGTGTGTGGGGATCGTGAACACCCTTCATGTAAGTAACAGATTTGTTTGGGTGTCGGGTTGGTAAACATTGTGTGAAGCGTATTATGTTAATTGGTCACTAATATACATATAATATCTAATATTTATATCCATTATTATTTTAGTGTTATTCTTTAATCTATTATTGACATTGAATGCTATTTAGGATTGATCTTCGTCAATGGTATGAATTACATTGAATGGGTGGAACTACTAAAGTCTACTATAGAAACAAAAATATGTATCCATCATTGAAACATTATGAAAATAATGATATATCAACCACATTATAAATCTTATCATGTAAAATTTTTTATATCATAAATGGTGGATGATATCATTATCAATTATATTCTGTGATTGATAAAACATTTTTTATTAGCTTATTTGTATAATTACTCTAAAAAATTCACCCCAAAGAAGAATTTTTTTTCCAATATCTGATAATCCATTACATATCTACATAAGTATTCTTTAGTTTTCAAAATTATTTCTCATATGATAAAAAAATTAATACATATGATACACATATCCTTATATATAGAAAAACATTCATGTGTATTTATTCACTTATCGAAACTCGTTTATTCCAAATGATATTAAATATACTTTAAAAATATCTCACATATACATGGAATATTTTATTTATTTATATTGTTATTTAAAATTAAGGGGTTTAGTTTAGGATGTGTATAACACCTAGTGGGTGGGTGAATTTGTGTTGATGACTTTTAATAAGAAATATAATGTTTACATCTTTAAATTTCCACTATGTCCCAAGTTACGGGGAAGATTCTCATGTTCTCTAATTTCACTATCATCATTTAATGAATGAAACCCAAAAACACCAAAAAAGGGACATAATGTTGAACATGGATCACCATTAAATTTGAAAGGATTATCCTTAGTTTGTATATATAATACCCATGTTCACATGACCCACCACTATCCACCTATAAGAATCAATCTTGTCAAGAATATTAAATAAACTTATATTTTCGTGTATTTTTGTTGTTATTCAGTTTATACCATAAAAAAGTTCAATTACTAATTTAAAATGATATAATTTTTTTAAAAAAGATCAAATAATTTTAGTAATATAGAATCATCATGATGTTGACATGATGCATGGTTCATCAATTTATCCTTCAATTTCACATCAAAACACACACTATTTTTCTTCTCCTTTTGTTTACACAACTTCTCACATACATAATCCTTGTTGAATATAGTTTTCATAGATTACTCTATACCCTATTCCTCATAAAAAATTGAAAAATAATTAACAAAAACCCTCATTTTTTTCATTATAAATGTTAATATGGATGCATTGTTTTTTGAGAAAATACAGACAACATTCTATAAAAAATGGACTTGTGTAGAATTTACTTATTCCCTATTATTATCTTGTACGTATAATTCAATAAAAAATGAATTGAACCAGTACTCTACCACTTATCTCCCATTGAATCTATAAATATTTTTGACAAAAGAGTTCTATGTTATTCATCTTTCATTAGTAGAAAATGATTTCACTGGTTCTCTATTTCCTATTTCAATGATTCACATACTTTTAAATTTTATAGATGTATTAGGTATCTATTCTTCAAAAAATTATTTCTCTCCTTACTCAAAATGATTGTGTTATGCACTATTAATTTATTCATCCAAAACAGTATATTAATATATTATAAAATGTATAAGAATTGGTTATTCAGATATTTTCTTCATTCTGATAATCTACATTAAATAATGCTATTTAAAAACTAATTCAAAATTCTACATTATTTGGGATTTTAAACATCCCTCTATTTATCCTTTTAATATTTAAAACACATGAAATATCATTATAAACACTCAATATTCAAAACTCCCTCTAGTTATCTTCACAATATTTTATAAACTAAATGAAGGAATGTAATACTATCCTAAATCCTTCCATTGACCCTACCATTTATATCAAAATAATGAACATTCCATGAACCATGTGAAAAGATTCATGTATTCGAGGTTTAATTCATATTATAACTGAATTCATTGATCTATAATTCATAGTTTAGATAGCTCTTTGAATATTTCTTCCTGATTAATATTTATTATATGAAAGAATCATGTAAAAATTTATGATGATTGTTGGCCTCACTTATTTTGATAATCCCAAATCATTGTTTTGATAATCCAATATATTATTTTAGTTATGTGATAATCATGTTTTCATCTTATGATAATAATATTTCATTACAAAGTCACTGTTTATAGTGCTCTCAATCTCACTGCTGGATTGGTTAAGCATAATGTGCAGAATATAACTATGTACAATGGATACTATTACAAAGTTTACCGATATAGAGTACATCGTTACAAAGGTTATCGTTACAAGGACACCAATACAAAGGTTACCATTACAAGGTAAACGATACCTGGTCACTGTTAAAAGGTTACCGCTACAAGGACACTTCTATAAGGATACCACTTCAAGGCTACCACTACAAGGCTACAATGACAAGGTTATATTTACATGGTTACTGATGAAGCATACTGATAATGGTTAACGTTGAAGCATTCCGATGAAAGGTTATAGTTATAGATTTCCAATGCGCACCTACTAATGAAGTATGCCGATATAATGGCTATCATTACCGGTCTGCTGATGCTTATCCATCCACAATTGTTCGATTTAACTATATTTTTCTAATGATCATATTTTATAAAATAAAGTCTATGGAATTAATTAATGCTGATTGTAAACGTTTCAGGAGACAATTCCATGGATAGTACGAGGTACGACAAAGCATGCATGTGATATACTAATTCCCATTGTCCGACCACAAATATAAAAAGGGGAGACCATTGCTAAATGACATAGTGGGATAAAAATGAATTGATTATCATATACATGTGAATGAATAGATGGGTGAATATGAAGTGTGACATAGCTTATTTTATAGATAAAAGAAGAATAATCCAACACTAATATTCAAAAACCACAAGAATCATGAAGATCATTCTGGGACAAACACACTTCTTCCTTCTGTGCTTCATCAACTCTCATTCAACATCATAAGCAGAACATTAAAAGCTAGAACATGGTGTTGTGACACTCCGTTTTGAAGAAAAGTTTATGAAAAAGACTCAATCATCAAATTCATCACTCTAAGGAGTAATGATCTGTAATGAAAATACATTGATCCTTCTAAACTCTTCCTCATCATAATTGATATATTTTGATTCATTATTTCACATCTATGAGAAGTGTGTTAGTCTATTGAACACAATATCTCAAGCACATGAACTAAAGGATACTGAATATCCTTACATTAATCATCACCTGTTTTTTTCTTTCAAATGTATAACTATGGAAGAGATCATGTGTGATCTATGTTCTTTATATTTCCCATGACGTACTGTGGTAGAGGGTGTTTTCCCTAGATAGTTTCTGAAAACATTTTTAAAGACCAATACAGGTTTTTTATCATGTTTTTTAATGAAACCTGCTTGGTGACAGGTTATCACCAAGTTGATAGGATTAGATCTCTCCTTGAGAGTGAACCTATGGTTTAAATTGTTGTGAAAATCCCCATATACTCTGTTTTATTTTATTCGATGCATCTATTTTTCAAATACAAAAAGATATTTCTTAATTCTATTTGATATTTAGTATTGGTTAGTGAGTGTATTTGTTTAATTCAGTAAACATGTTTCATAATTTGAATTGTTGTTATACAATGATTCATCTGAGGATTGATCACCCATTGAGAAACCTTTTGACCAATTGGACATTTACATTTTCTAATGCCTTAATTGACATGGTCATTTCATTAATTGGGAGGTTTATTAACAATAATGTTTTAATAGAAATTTTAATTGGAACTAAATTGAACCCCTAATGAGTGTCCAATCCGACCAACATTGGTACAAGATGTCTTTTTATCTAGTGTTTCAATTATTTTTAACTATGATTTTATATGAATCATAATGATATAATATTTTCTATAATATCTAAATTTTTAGTTCTTTAAATTATATGTAACTATGGAAAATAGAGTTGAGGATGATGCTACTAACATACCACCTTTCATTAATGGTAATTAATATGATCAGTATAAATTAAAAGTGAAAATGCATCGAGAGAGCATGAGACCTGAAATCGAGGACACAATAGTAGAACAACATGTTTTTCCTGCTACTTCTAGGGACACATTTTCTTAGTTGACTAATGATACATACAATAATAACAGTAAAGAAATTAATTATTTGTATTGTTCTCTAGGTGATGAGGAATTAAATAGAATATATTCTTGTAAAACTACATATTAATTTTGGGAAACATTATCTATTTCTCTTGACGAAAAAAATAATGTAAAGGAAATGAGTTTAAATACATACACTATTAAATGAGATAACTATAAAATTAATCCTGATGGAATTATTTCTGAAATTTATATCAGGTTCAATGAAATAGTGAAAACGATGAGTCTACTTGGAAAACAAGTGGACAAAATGGACCATATTATGAGACTCCTTCAATTACTACCTAATAGATGGAGTGGAACATCATTTTTTATTTGAGAATCATGTGACATAGGCAAACAACCAATAAAGGAACTAATATTATATCTTCTGTTATGTGAAGATGAGTTTAAGGCGAATCAAGAAGTAGATGAGGGAAAAAATAAGAAGTAAGTAGAATTTTTGTCTACTACCTCAATGTGAAAAGACAATGAAAAAGACCACGTTCTTGTAGATAGTTCCAGTAGGGAATAATTAGATTAAGATAGTGATGAAGAGATGGATCATCTTGTTAGAATTCTCAAAAAGTTCTACCGAAAGAAGAAATTCTTTAGGATGTAAAACTACACGAGAATGTATGAATGTAAAGGGACATCGGAGAAATACATAAAAAAGAATGACAACTCAAATGGAATAATATTCTATGAGTGAAAATGAAAAGGTTATGTGAAGGGAGAATGCCCAAAACTGAAATTTAGGAAGAAATATGAAGATAAGGTCAATGGGTACAAAAAGGAAATGAAATCTATTAGGAGTGCTTCAGAAGATAGCTGAAGTGGATCAGACACTTCTGATATTAAGAAGAACAGTCATGAAAAACTATGTTTCATGATAGAAACTTCAAAGGTAACACTTTATTCTCATGTACATATTATTAATTATTTTGAGAATGAATGTGAATCGAACAATGATGAAAATATGAGTATGGATGAATTATTTAAATTCTATGGAATTATTGAGGATACCTCTAATGAAATCAATGATAAATATAAATTATTCAAAATAAAACATTCTCTAATAGAAAATTATAAATCTGATGTGGATATTGAGAAATAAAAATATGCTCAGATATTAAAAAAAATTCTGAACTCAAATTATCCAATGAATAGTTAAAGAGAGATCATGAGAAGATTACTACTGGTAGAGATACCTTGACTCAGTTTCCTGGAAAATAGATTTACCCAAAATATACAACTGGTATAGGATATCAGCCAGGACAGACAAGTACTATAAAAAATATATTTATTTAAAAATCTAGACAATTGACTGCTAGTTCCAGTTCTGGACCATCTTTTGAAAAAAAATTCTCTAAAGGACCAAAAAAAGTCTTTATTACTCAAAATATATCTTATAATTATAGGAAATATGTGATACATGTATGGGTTCCCAATGTTTTACTTTCAAACAACATAGGACCCAAGAAAATCTAGGTACCAATTTTACCCCTTGTCTAATATGTTTTTTGGGATGTTGCCTAAACATTTCCTGTAAAAATCAATGTTACTTGGATAGTGGATGTTCAAGACATATTATAAGAGACTATTCATTATTTTATAGTCTGATTAATGTTGATGGTGGATATGTCACATTTGGTGATAATGCTAAAGAAAAAATCATTGCCTTATGCCATATAGGTAACCCTAATACAATATTAATTTCCAATGTACTTTTTGTTGATGGGTTAAAATAAAATCTACTATATATTTCATAGTTGTGTGATGATGGATTTAATGTTAAATTTAAAAAATTTAAATGCAATGTTTTTAATTATAAAAATTATTTAATATTTACTGCTCTTATAAATGAGAATGATTATATTGTTGACTTAAATTCCATAAAAAGAAAAATGTTTCTTATTTAAAAGCATTTCATAAGGAATCCTGGTTGTGGTATAGAAAATTAGGAAACTAAAATGTGCAATCACTTATGAAACTGACTTGGAATGGTTTATTTAGAGACTTTCCTAAACATGAATTCCCAATAAACAAGGTGTGTAATTATTTTCAAAAGGAAAAACAACATGAAGTTACTTTCAAACCAATGAAAGATGATTCTACTTCTAAACTCCTTGGTTTAGTTCAAATAGATTTGTTTATACCATCAAGAGTTTCATGATTAAATGGGAAGAAGCATATTTATGTTCATGAAGATGATTTTTATATGTACACTTGGGTAAAATTTCATGCTCACAAAATAAAAGATCAATCTTATTTTATCAAATAATCTAAGATTGTAGAAAATCATAGTGGACTTAGGATTAAGACCTTGAGAAGTTATCATGGCTGTGAGTTTGAAAATCAAGAGTTTGGAACTTATTCCTCACACAATGGATATACACAAAACATCTCAGCCCCTAGAACAATTCACCAGAATGGGTTCATGGAAAGAAGAAATTTGACAATTCAATATATTTCAAGGACAATGCATAGTGAGTATAATCTAAAAATTTAATTTTTGGCTGGAGCTGTTAATATAGATTGTTACATTATCAGTAGAGTGCTAATTAAACTTGTTCTTAAGAAGACCCCTTATGAGATTTCGAATAATAGGAATCATATGGTTACATACATTAGAGTTTTTGGGTGAAAAGTCTTTAAGCATAACACTAGAGATAATCTTGAAAATTTTGATTCAAAAAGTGATGATGGAATTTTCCTAGGTTACTCAATCTCTATTAAATCATATATAGTATTCAATAAGAGAACCAAATGTGTGGATGAATCTATTCATGTCAAATTTGATGAGACTGATCCACATGAACCCAAATCCTTTGATGAATATCTTGAAGAAGATATGTTAATTCTGGACCTTAATGATAAAGATAGTGAATCCCCATTAAAAGTAGCTAGTTTTGGAATCTTCTAGAATCCGAGCCTATTGTGCCTGAACCTATAAGTAACCATGAGGATTCTAGTTAAACTCTTTGTAGAGTTATTAGAACTATCAGGAAACATCTTTTAGATGTTGTAGAAGGTGATTTAAATTTTCGAACACAAACTACAGCTTCTCTAAGAAACCTGGTTGAACATCAAGCTTTAATTTCACAGCTTGAATGCAAAAATATAAACGATTCTATCAATGATGAATTTTTGGTGATGGATATGCAAGAATAATTTATTAATTTTGAAGGGAACAATTTCTGGGAAGTAGTTGAAAGACCTAAGGACACATTGAAAATAGGAACTAATTTGGTTTTTAGGAACAAAGTTGATGATTCTGGAAATATAGTTAGAAACAATTCTAGACTAGTTCCACAAGGGTATAGTAAAGAATAAGGAACAGACTATGACGACACCATTGCTCCTGTAGCTAGTATAGAAGCCATTAGGATACTACATGCTTATACAGCTCATCTAAATTTCAAACATTATCAAATGGATGTTAAAAGATAATTTTTAAATGGATATATATTTGAAGATGTATTTTTTGAAAACCCCCCTAGTTTTCCAAATTCCCATTTTCCAAAATTGTGTTCTTAAATATTCAAAATATTTATATGGTCTAAAACAAGCTCCAAGATCATGGTATGAATGACTTAGCACATTCCTTATTTGAAAAGGTTATACTAATGAAAATTCAGTTCCTACTTTGTTTATAAAAAGGATTTCCAAATATGTTTTGATTGTAATATTTTCTTGTAGATGATATAATTTTTGGATCATCTAAAAACTCTCTCTGTACAAATTTATGAAAAATGATTCAAGATGAATTGGAAATGATTTTAATAGGTGAACATAAATTTTTAATTTGATTTTTGATTTATCATAATAAAAATGGTATTATTTTAAATCAAAGAAAATATACTATGGGTTTTTTAAAACATTTTGTTTTGTATAGTAGTAAAGGTAGTGATACACTAATGAGTGAAACATGTAAGTTGGATGCTGATGAAACTAGTGAACTAGTAGGTCAAAACAACTTTAGAGGTATGATAAGATGTTTTCTCTATCTTACAGGTAGCAGACCTAATATTATGTTTAGTGTATTCATTTGTGCTTATTTTTAATCCAATCACAAAGAGTCTTATTTAAATGTTGGTAAAAGTATTTTTAAATATCTCAAGTATACTGTAAATTTAGTAATATGTTATCCAAGAGGACAACCATTTGATTTACGTATTCATTCAGATGTTGATTTTTCTGGTATCATGATAGACAGAAAAAGAACATCTAGAACATGTCACATTTTAAGCATGTTTTTAGTATCATGGTTTAGTAAGAAATAGATTTATGTTGCATTATCTGCTATCGAGGATAAATATATAGCTGCTGGTAGTTGTTGTGATCAAACTCTGTGGATGGAACACACTTTACAAGACTATGGATAACAATTCAAACATGTCTCTATAAACTGTGACAACACAAGTGCTATTAACATCTATATAAATCTAGTATCTCATGCTAAGATATTGCATATTGATTCAATACATCAATTCTTTAGAGATAATTATCAAAGTGTTGATATCACTTGAGAATTAACTGGTATTGAACACCAACATGTATATATATTCACAAAGCATTGAACTCCTAGAAGTTAAATTACATCAAACATGATTTAGCTATGATAATATATTAGAACCACACTATTAGAACCCTACCATTAGAACCTCGTTTTTACAACCTCACTATTAAAACCTCACTGTTAGAACCTCATTGTTAGGACCTCACCGTTAGAACCTCACTATAGAACATCACTGTTAGAACCTCACCATTATACCATATAGATAGAACCTCACCATTAGAACCAAACCATTAGAACCTCACTGTTAAAACCTCATTGTTACAACCATACAGATAGGACCTCAATGTTGAACCTTACAGATACCTTCTTACAGATAGACGACTTGAGTACACATTGTGTTCTGTGCGCTCAACCAAAATATGAAAATTTTTATAATTAATACTTATTCATTTTAACTCTTTTATTTTTTTGAAACAAAATGATAAAATTAAATCAGATACCACATATTGATCGATATCAATCCCCCACCCATAACTTTTGATCCCAAATCATAGAACCTAAAAATTTACTAAAACCCTAAAACTCTCAATATCGATTGAAAGATTCAAAAGGATGTTGGTTCCCGATGAATGAGAGATGCCTGATCATAAGAGACCTAGAACCGAGTCATGTAGTGGCTACCAGATAGTGGAAAAGGTTTTGTAGCCACATTTATAAAAGATGGAAATAATAGTTGAGAAAGAGTAAAGTTCTGAGTGGCTACTGTAGAGACGATCATTAGTACTTATGTCACTAGTAGATCATAGCTAGGTTGAATGTTTTTCAATCAACAATGGACCCTATTACCAGATGTTAGAGAAGGAGTTTTATGATTACCTCATGTTTGAACAGTCTTAGGATGAGCACCGAATGACTTCCAAAGTAAATAAAGTAAATATAATTTTCTCCTCTACTAAGTAGGCTTATAGTTTAAGGATTCCTCATGAAGGATTTTATGACTACTACTCAAAATTGGTTCCCCACAATAGTTAGTTATTTATGCATGAAGAAGCTGTATATGAATTGATTGGGAATGGAATTCCAAGGAATGTCATTGCTATTTAAATGGTAGGATAAGATAAGCTAATTTTCAAATTTATTCCGCATGTGATAAGTCCTAGGAACGGTGAACTTGCTGTTTTGAAGTATTATGACACATTAATACTATATTTGCTGAAGCATGGACAAAAGATCAACCTATGTAGGTTGTTGATGGCTGAGTTGAAAGATATGACCATGCATAGTTCCAAATCTAATTCCTTATTCCATGCCAATATGATATCCCTTATGTTGATAGTGAAAGGAGTTTGTGGAGATAAATACGAAACTGTTGTTGTGCAAGATAACAATTGCATCACCAAAGTTATTTTCATTATGATAACAATTGACTAGAATCCCTGGATGATGAGATTTTTGAATGATGAGGATATGGTGTATGAAGAGTTTACTCTTATGACTCATCCTAATGGGCCTATGAATGAGAGACATCATGTTCTTATGTGAGATTAAGTAGAGCCTACCTATTCAGATAAAGAAGAAGAATTTTCTATTATTCAAGAAAGAGATGATTCTCTTATAGATGACAGGAGTGACCAGGACCTTCCCTCCAATCCTCATGCGACTACTGTATCCTTTGGTGAGCATAGTCCACCAATGAGATTGCCTAGAAGCGAAGCTGTCTAAGGGATAGTGATAAGAAAAGACATGATGAAGAAGGTGCTTAAATTGTCTTAAGAGAACATAAATATACTTTATATGAGGATGGGGACTATGAATCAAGTCATACTAACCTTGATATAACTACTGATGTAAATAATGATGAATTCCTATGTCTCAGTCCTCTAATAGGACATACAATCAGAGTAGAAATTGGTGATAAATAATATACTGATTCCGTTGAGTGTGGAAGTACTTTGGATGAGGTTTATGATTATGTGGAGGAAGTGGAAGTGAACCTTCCTGTTAATACAGTTTCTCAAGGTGGTCTAGGGGAGGTGAATTTGGTTGATCAGGAAATTTCTCAAATTGAGGGGGAGGAACCTATTTCTATAGGCTCAATTGTTGTTTCCATGAGATTTAAGGCTATTCTGAGGACACTAGATTTATGGTTTTGGTCCTATACTATGATGACTAAGATGATGAAAGGCCCAACAGGAGACCTTCAGTTCAAAACCTCATTTCTGTCCCTCCAGAAACCACTTCCCCTCAAGACTATGTGAAAAAGGAAAACCATGATTCTATGAAATCATTCCTGGATAGACACCTTGACGAAAAAACACTGAGATAACAAGAACAATAGATCACAATCAAGGACTCATGACATCTGAAATGGAAATGATAGTCACAACATCTCACTCAGTTATGTTACAAGATGTCATGGAATGTCAAAATCATGTATGAGTTTTGGCAGAGTCTATGGAATCAATAAAATAGTCTATTGCCAGAATAGATGCTTATATGTCATCAAGGACCCAGGTGGATAGAGACCTTGCATATTTCAAAAGTATATTTCAAAAAATGGGGAAAATGATTGATGATTTTAAGAAATATATGGAAACACATGGGAAATGCCAAAATGATGATGTAAAAAGGATGATCAGTGGTATGAAAAAATCTTTTAAGGATACTGTGGATTTCTCTATTGCACCTCTGGGTGCATCCTAATATACTTGTACATCATCCTCTCTTCTAATTGACATGGATGCTTTTAGGACCATTGTCAATGAAGAAGTGAAAATTTTCTCTAGTAAAAGTTCCTCAGATTCAAAGTTCATTTCCATAACCAAGGAAATTCATAACCTAGTGGGAAGCAATTTAAGGGAAGCTTCTTAGGATTATAAGCCCATCAAGGATCATGTTGAAATCTATTACAAATGGGTGTACACCAACATGTAATGGACGATCAATTTAAATTGTTTTTGGAGAACATAAGGATCCCACAAATAATATAGGAATTTATTGGCCATGGGAGTATGCTTTGAGAGTTGTCTCCTTCTTTGGATAAATTTTTGGATAATAAGGATGATTATATTTCTACTATGGAAAGAGGAGGAAGCATTACTATGGACATGAGGAATATTCTCTAAGATTTCATCCATGTGGAATTCACTCCTATTGTTGTTCCTCCAACATTGGCTACTTCCTCTACTGCCTCAGGATCTACTAGTGCTACACCTTTGACAGCTCCTGCACATGCCCTTAGAAGTGTTACCCCCACGATTACTCATAGATCTACTCATTATATGTTTGTTAATTCCTTAGTTTATACTCCTACAACGCTTCTAAATTCCATCCCTCAACCTATCCCTCCACCATCATCAATTCCATCATTATCCTCCAATGAAAAATCTCCCATGGAAATCTCTGATGTGGAATGAATGTATATTGTCATTGCTGATAGGGATGGATGTACTTTTTGTATTTTAAACTACTGTTTTATTAATAAAAACTCTCTCTTTTCTCCCTTATTGTTATTTATGCCTTTGTGTTAATCAGAAAGGGGGTGAATAAATTTACGACAGAGAAGATATCAAAGCGGGGGAATATAATCAACGAGACATTATTCAAAACGTGAATTCTATAAGAGAAATAAGTTATTATATTTGATTATATTTGTTTTAAACTAAATGTAATGTATTCCATAAAATTTTTTTATTTTCACATCACTGATGTATTTAGCATATTTGTTTTACATTACATAGAAAATTCATATCTTCAATAATTCAATGCCAAAATTTATGTTTATCAAAAATGGGTATATTATTGAAATCAAATATTTTGATAATCCCTAATCATTTTTTTGATAATACCAAATCATGTTTTAGTTATGTGATAATCTTGTTTTCATCTTACGATAATAATACTTCAATACAAAGTCACCGTTTACAGTACTATCAATCTCACTGCTTGATTGGTTAAGATTACAAAGAAGAATTTATCTATGTACAGAGGTTATTGTTACATAGGATATCGATAAAGAGGTTATTATTACAAAGGATACCATTACAATGTCACTGGAACAAAGGATACCATCACAAGGTCACCACTACAAGGTTATCATTAAAAGGTTACTACTACAAGGTCACTGCTACTAGGCTACCGTTATAAGGTTACCACGACAAGGTTACCGTAACATGGTCACCGATGAATACTAATGATAATGGATACCACGGTAGCTTATCGATGAATGGTTACATTTGGAGATTGCTGATGTACACCTACTGATGAAGCCTATCAATATAAAGGCTACTATTAAAAGTCTACCGATGCATTTTCTTCCATACATGGTAAATTTCTGAATACTTTTCTAACAGTAATATTTGATAAAATATATTATATGACATTAATTAATTCTGATTGTAAACGTTTTCGGAGACAATACAATAGAGATTACTTTTTAGGAGAAAGCATGCATGTGATCTACTCATTCGAATTGTCAGACCTCAAATAGAAAAAGGGAAGACCACAAAATAATGGAATAGTGGGATAAAAATGAACAGAGTTACATATACGTGTGCACAAAGAGAATGGTGTCATACGAAGTGTGACAAGATTCAAAAAAATACCCCAACATCAAATTCTTCACTCTAAGGAGTCAAGAGATGAACTGAAAACACATAGTGCCTTAAAAATTCGTTCTCATAATAATTTCTTTGTTGTCTTTCTTTCTTTTAAATCTATGAGAATTGTGACAGTATATTGAACTCACTTTCTCTTACGCATGAACTGGAGGATACTAAATATACTCACATCCATATTCACATGTTTTTGTTTACCATGTATAATTGTAGATGAGATCATGTGTGGTATGTGTTGTTTTCCTTGTGATGACAAACTATGGTAGAGATTGTGTTCCCTGGACAATTTGTGAAAACTATTGTAAATCCTGATACACATTGTGTATCAATTTTATTAATATAAACTTCATGGTGGCAGGTGATCACCAATTAGAGAGGATTAGGTCTCATCTTGAGACAGATCCTCTTGTTTACATTGATGTGAAAATCATCATATACATGGTTTTATTTATCCGCTCCATATATTTTACAAGGACACACAACTATTTTGACATTCACTTAGATAGTGGGGATTGGTTAGTGTGTATACTTGTTTAATTCATTAAACTTGTTTCAAAAGTTGAATTTGTTTTCTACATTGATTCAGGTGAGGATTAATAACCCTTTGTGAAACCTATTGGCCAATTGGAAATTTACATTTTCTACTACCTTAATAAACATGAGTATTTTTTAAATTAAGGGTTTTCTTAACCATAATGATTTTAATTGAAATTTTAATTGGAACTCAATTCACCCCCTCTTGTGTATCCACTCCGACCAACAATGATATTTATTTAATTAAATACTCACTTAACTAGAATTTAATTTTTTTTATATTTTATTAACCTTCAATCTATATATGATCCCATATAAATAATCAATGTAACCATTTGAAAAATGATCATTTATTTTTACATAACATATAAATATTTTCATACTAACATATTTGTCTATTTCTATAATGGTTCCAATAAAGATCAATGTGACACATATGATGTTTCCACTGACTCTTTAAAATTCATTCCTATGATATCACCCATTTATAGTTATGAATTTCTCAATTGAGGTAACTCAGAAATCTATTGATTTTTCTAAAGACTCATCTGAAATCTAACCGTCATATCTAACCCCATGAATCTCTATTCCAATATGATTGTAGTATCATAATATCATCAAATATATTTATCTGATGTAAAATATTACACATCCAAAATCATTCTTAACCTGTTTTTCAAGAACACAAGAAATCCCGACGAATTCATAAATAATAAAATTAATTCAAAATGAATCCCTAAAAGTTTTAAAGTTAAAAACATATCTTTCTATCCTTCACCGTAGAAATTAATATTTATATAATGATATTTTCAATATAATTTATTGATTTAATGAAAATTCAACTCAATATACCATATCGACTTAATCCAACCCTAAAAAGATTATCTCCATAATTTAAAAAATTTAGAGGAAGTTAATCCATATGAAATTATTTAATAATGGAACTCCAAATTATTTTACATATTTCTTCTACAATATATCTAAAAAACTACATGGAAAGACCATAAAACAACATTTAAAAACGTCTCTTCTACTTCTATTCTCTAGATAATAGATGAAATCACACTATGGAACATTTATTATTAAACATGATTCATAATTAATCCCTATACATCTCTACTATATTGACATTAGGATATGTATATATTTCATGATTATTGTAAAAAAAGACAATAAATAAAATACAAAACATGTGGCTTTAATATACTTTAAAAAGGTTTTTAGCAGTATCAAATGATTTTTCAATCATAGTTATCTTCATAAATTTATTATCTCTCCATTTCTCATCAATATATAATTTGATATTACACTGTACAACATTTCATAATAAATACAAAGTATTTATATATAATTTTATAAATTCAAAATGAATTAATGTTCCATAAATAATTATACACTAAAACAACATGATCCATGATTTTTCTAAAATGAATTGTGTTTTATCATGATTGAAAATAAATCCATTATCAATGGAGTTTTATACAAACTAAAATGAGATAACTAATTAAACTGTATATAAATATATTTTTTATTAAATATTTTTTAGTATGAGATATGAAAAATAATACTAATTTCTATAATATTTTTATTCAATCCTTTAACATGATTTCATTTGAATAAATTTAAATAATTATTTAAAAAATTAATTTTTGAATGGATGTACTTACTATTAGCAATTAGGCATTATATTTTATCAACTACTTTTTTTCCAATGAATAACCATAATTTATCATCCTTAATGGTAGGATATTATTTTAGTAACAAAGGATGATAAATTAACAAAACAAGACTATTTTAATTGAAACATGATCAAGAACCACATAGAACCTTCATATTTTTATAGTATAATAATTATTTAATCTTCTTCATAACCATATTCTCTTTTCCACACCCTAAGGACAATGCCCCTAAAATGTTCATTTAGTTTCTTATCATAAAATGATTGATTTTGGGATGATATATATTTGTAATTAAAAGTAAAGTAATATAACACTTTGATTCCTCTATATGATATAATTCTTGAAACTCCTATAGGGGTTTCTTGAATCATAATATTCTTTAGAATTCTACATATGATATCAAAATAAGATGGTATATTCTTCACAGTAATGTGAAATATTCACAACATACACATATTATGAGGTTATACCTTGGATTACATAAGTTACCTACAATTAATTTCCCATTAAATATAAATAAAAATTACTAAAATAATGGAATTAGTTAGATATAGTGACTCCTTAATATGATTTTTTTGAAATGATTTTCTATGCCAAATTGACCCATTATTTATGCGTAGACATCTAATTTTCTGGTATGAATTTCTTAGTGAAACATGGATCTCTTCATTAAATCAACTTCATTCTATAAAGGGATTTTAATTTCAAAAAACATCATGAATAATAATTTTTTTATCTGATATTTGGATTCATTAAATTCTATAAGTATTGATAAAAAAAATTGGTGTTTTTATGAAATTCTTATATCATCCACACATCTCTTCTTCAACATCTGGTTTGTTATTATTTGACAACCACTCATTAATTTCATGCTATTCATATAGATCATATTCTTTCCCTTTATCACTAGAATTTTCATATAAATCTTCCAAATCATATAAATGTTCAAAATATTCTATCTAAATAAAAACTAAATATTTTTTTATATTGTCTCCCTTTGAAATATTAACAAGCATTCTAATGAGTTTTTAGGATTATATCATCCCTTCTAGATGTAACACACTACATTCCAATCTTATGTATGTTACCCTATGATGATATATAAGACATTGGTGAAATTTTCATAGGAGTATTTATTTTTTAAACTCCCATGAAATTCAATACCACTATTGGAATTACCACGATCATCAAATTTTTTGGCCTTATTTTTTAATTTGTTTTGGATTCATGATATGATGAGGATGCAGAATTTATATAACCATTCCCATTGAAAAAATCATATATTTTTTCCTAAATTTTAAATAATATTTTGTTTGATTGATTTAGGCTTTTAATCATTGAATGTGGATTCTTCTATATATTTATCCTCCTTGAAATTGGAATATTTTAACTTCATACAGAATATATATTATTCTAATATACCTATTCCATTTTCCCAAACCTAGATTAGAAAAAAATCTTCCATAAATCCTAATATTATTTTATTGAATATCTTGTGCATATTAAATTCTATAATTATATGTAAACTATTTTTGGGATTTATTCATCTTTGGTTATTACCTTTTCAACAACCATTAATAAATCATCATCTCATTTCCATCATTGACATGGTGGTAGGATTCTATCAATATTTATGTATAAATTTATTCATATGGTTTCTATTTAGTCTAAAGATTTTCACATAAAAAAATTATATGAGAAATTAATTTTCCTTATGGATAGTAACATATCTATTGAGAATTCATGAGAATGATAATTTTTTGATTAAATTATTTATATTACATTTAGTTTTGTTCATTTTATATAGTAACTGTCCCTAGATATATTTATGAATATTCCACATTCTATGTTGATTGTGAGAAATCAATATTTTTAATTTATAAATTTTATTTTATTAAATACAATTACATATATGTCATTTCTAGAGTGTTATTATGATCTTAAAGAAATTAAAAATTTTCATCACAATATTTCCTCACCTTTTGATCCATTTAATCATGAATTATTTCTTTCAATTGTACTACTAGATCTATAACATCCAAGGTATTTAGAGAATAATAAATTGTCATATCTATTAATATTTTTGAATTTAATATTAATTATAGTTTAAAGGGGACACTATTTTTGATAGAACACCCAAAACACCACAAAAAGTTTCTTCAAAATCATACATTGGACAGAACACTAAGTAATAGTGAAAAATAAAACAATAACAATATTATAATTTTAAATGGAATGTTAACCCTTGTCGATGTTCTGGAGAGAATGAACATAATAAACATTATTATGAATTTACATATTTTTAAATGTTTTTAAATTTATCAAATGAATTTTAGAGGCCCGAAATGAGAATGTATCCCATTTTAAGCATAAAATATTTTGATCTTTTTAATAGTTTATTTTACCTCCTTTTAAAAGAGGACACATTATATAATTTTTTTTTCAATTTTATATGTTCAATTTGATATAGTAAAATTATTATTTGGAATATGAACAACAAAATTTACATTAGTATAAATTTTCGCATTATTATGATAAAATCCCTATTTTTATGAATAGTGAAAAATACTGCATTTCAATTCAGAAATGCCTTTTCATATAGTTAATTTAAATATTTAGATTATACTTTTATTTCATATTAATGTGAAATTGGATCAAATTTTTTATAATTTAATCCAATTATAGTAATTTTAAGAAATTTCCCATTTAAATAGGACATAAAAACATGTCAATATTTTGATAGTTTTTACTTCTTTAAATCCCGCTTTCTGTTTTTGAAAATGAGAATTAATTATAAATTAATGACTGAAACTTATGTATTTTAAATTTTGAAAAATAAAATCGATATTTGGAATTATAATGTCCAAATTTTTTAAATAGGTACCCTTTATTTTTTGACATTATAATGAGTCACTTCATTAATTATTTTTTTTACCATGGTTTAATGGTAAAATAAGTAATTAAGGATTAAAAAATTATATTATAATAATATGAAATATTACTAAAAAGTGTTCAAATCATATATTATGATATATTGGGGTTTTTGGGAATCCATTGGTTTATTTTATAACCCCATAAAGCCTCGTGGATGTGATAATGGGCTTTTATAATATTTATTTTAATGAAAATTCAAATATAACATAAACTAGTATCCCATACGAGCAACAATATTAATATCATTTATTCAAATTATCTCTTCCAATAAAAAATTTAATTATTAATATAAAACTATTTCTTATATCATGGTAATTTATTTATAATTTTTCAAAACTAAATAAATAAATTTATTTATTAAACATTTATGTTGCATTTGTTACATTATTAATGAAATATTCAAATAAATGAAAATATAAATAATAAAATAAATGTAATTTTAACATTTTTATGTCATCCATGATTTTTTGGAAGAAATTGACATGTGATTGATGGCATACTGCCTTTTTATTGATGTAATAAAGATACAATGACATTAAAAAAAATCAATTACTAAATATCGACAGAATTTACAAAAATTACTTTTAAAAAAATATAATATTTTATTAAATAATATAATAGTTCTAAAAATAAAATATTAATAAAAATGATTTATATTGTGTTTAAAATATCATTAATGATATAATTTTGGTTATATTGGCATTTTATAGTAGCTATAACAATCACATATTATGAAAATACAGGAAGACATGGTAGGAGTTAATGTTTTTAACTAAAGGTTAAAGCTAAATGATAAGGTTAATTTTGTGACCTAAAAATTTATAAAAACTATTTGGTTGATATTAAATATAACCAAAATATTATTATCGCATAAATTAATCTCTTTTTAACTATTATATATCAAAAATAAATTTATAATAATATAAAATGTGATGACTTTTCTAAAGATCCCTTCCTCCCTCTTATAGGAAGACACCACACCAACCCACATAATCAGAACTATAAGGCCCCTTGTATCATCCTATGTATTCTAAAATAATCACCCAACATACCTCACATACTCCTATAATCATTACTTTGGGAATAAGGTAACTCAAATAAGCGTTTTGGTTCATGCCAAAAGGGGTTACCTAATTTTGATGTAATGTCTTATCTCATGGTCCTTTAATTTATTTTCATTCTCCACCCCCTAACGTATTTTTAATACAATATTTTCTAACCAAAAAACTGTCCTTAATATAATATTATGTTTTTACAGTATTTTTTCTATGTAAAGAAACACACAACCTCATTTAATGGATATAGAACATTATGTTTCTGTGTAAGATGAACTACTACCTCACGAAATGATGATTTTTCAATTTTATCCTACCACCTCTCAAGACTGACATTATTATGGAAATATATTTAGATATGATATATGTTACATATATATTGTTTCTATACTTATTTAATTTATATTTATAAGCTACGTTTGTTCTTTTCATGTTGTGTAAATATGAAAATTTTATTTGAGGAAGTGTGTACTATCGCACCTAAAAGTGATATGACTCATTCATGCCAAAAATAGAACATATAAAGATATTTTTAATGAATATATGTAACATATATAACAGATATATTATAATATAATTTTATATACCTATTTATCATTTAGTTTTAATTTTTTAAAAATGAAAAATATGAAACTAGCGTTCATGCATATGTACGACCTACCGACTCAATGTAAATTTTTTTTCATTTCTTATCTCAAAATAATATATATTATTATAAATACACAAACAAACACCCACATATATATTTATATATATATTATATTCATATTTTATTTAAATAATTTTTAAATTTTTGGAGATTATGGGCTTATGAACATATGGACAATTTTAAATCAAAACAAGGTCATTTTTTACTCATGTATTGAACCTCGATAAAACATCTGATATGAACTATAATAAATAAATAATTATTGTAACAATGTAATAAGTGATATAAAATTAATAATAAACTTGAAAATATTTCCAAATCTAGTTTAAAATAATTGCTGTTTATTATATAGGAAATTAAAGATTGAATAAGACATGTCGAACTCATGGTAAGGGACTTTATCTCAATCTCCTTTCAATGAGGCATATCATGATGTTATGTACCTAATATATCTTATATGGTGTATATAAAACCCATTTCACACTTAATATAACGAATTACTATATTTTTATGATATTTGATGTTTTTTAATGGCATTCCTTAATTATTCTGATTCATGTGTTTCTCAAGTTGTAAATGATTTTTTAACCAAAATCCTCATTTTAGTTTTTTGAATATTTATTCTTTTAAAATATTTATATTTGATGTCCATGTTTTCAAAATAATTTTATATATTTATATAAATGGAACTAAATTGTTTAAAATTATAATTATCATATCTCTTTTAATTTTTTCAAAGTGGTTGGGGACAGTTTCAAAATTCAATTTTATAAATTATTTATATCGGTTTTTTAAAATGGATTGGTTCTCTAATGAGTGAAAATGAAATTTTATGAGTGACATGTTGAATATTTAATGATTTTATGCATTGGAGCGTGGAAATGTAATAGGTGAGACCAATATACCATATATTAATGGTTGATCCCCATTACAGATCACATGTGTGACTGATATAGCTTATAAAAAGGGTTGAGAACCATTATCGCTCATGGGGAATGGGTGGGCCAGATATTTCTTATAAAAAGGTTTGAGACCCATTATACCTCATTTTGGATGAGTGATCTAGACATGGATTATACCAAGGGTTATCCCCATTATATATCTCCAATTCATAGGATATTCTATAGAAGGAAGATTATCAAATGGTTATTCTATTTCTAAGAGTGAATGTTCCAGGGATATGGAAATGAAGTCCCAAGGAACCTATGAGATTTTTCAATGCTTGAAAAGGAGTTTTTAATAATTTTTTATAGGTTTTCATGTTTTCATAGGGCTAACAATTTACATTCTATATGTATCTTAGTAAATTTTTTTTTCTCATCCCTTGTTTTAAATTTTTTTTCACATGTCTTATGATTGGTGAGGACAATGAAGATTCTATGATGAATGTATTGAAGGCATTTCTTGAAAAAAAAATTGAGGTTTATTATAAAAGGGTTTCCTTTTGTAAATAAAATGGATTCTGAGAATAAGTGTCCAATTGTAACATATGAGTTTACTATGTAAGAGTTTTTCCGAATTCTTTAAAAATATAAACCTTAAAAGGTCCTCGATGTGAATTCTCATCTTAAATCATTATTATGTAATGTTTAATGATGGGGCCTTATAGTTGGTATTAAAAGATTGTTTAGGGAAATTTAGATATTAAGATGTTTTATTAAGAGTGAGAGATATCAACATGGGTGTATAATTATAAGGTAGATAATAAGTTCAATGTCATGGAAACTTCTTTTGAGGATTTATGATCGGAAATATTAAGGTGAATAATGGTATTTTTGGAGACATTCAGCCTTAATAAAATTATGAGATATTAACTTTTCAATGAAAAATATTAGGTATGAGATATCCTTTGAGGTTAAAATATATAATGGATATTTTTGAGGATTCTATATCAATTTAGTTTATTTTATAACATTATATTGTTTTTGAAAAAGGATAATTCATAAACTATGTGACAACCCATCACGTCAGGCAATGATATAGGAATCGATACCACAACCAACATGTGACTTGGATTCATCACCTACTGCTGGCCTAAATGAATTCCCTAGTTAGTATGACTTATTATTTTTATTTAAATGATTTTATAGATCAATAAAAAGTTGATTTTTGGAACATATGTTTTTTCAAGTTGATATCATTAGTATAGGAAAATGATTTGGTGATTAAGTGATAAATGTTTTTTGGAAGATTTTCATTTTTTTGGGAACACTATATTCCTATGGAAAATAGAATACTATGTAATTTCATTTTAGGAATAATGGTTGAATTTTATTTTGGAATATTCTATGTTTTTATGGATGAGATATGGAAATTTGGGTTCACTACTAAAAATTAGCTTTTTTATTAGTGCTAAAAATGCCCCGTAACAGCGCTGGAAAAGCACTACTAAAGATGAGGAGATAAAAGGGGGTTCCCCTTTATCAAGGCTTCCAAAAGCGCTGATAACGACCCCTTTTATCAGCGCTAAAAAGCGCTAATAAAAGGGGTTTTTTATCAGTGATACAAAATCGCTGATAAAAGGGTCCTTTATCAGGGATATTTTTTGGAGCTAAAAATATACCCCCTATATCAGTGCTTCCATTATCAGTGCATTCATTTTAGAACTGATAAATGACCACATTTATCAGCACTTTTAAAAAGCACTGATAAAAGGTAAAAAAAATAAAAAACAAAAAAAAAATACTCCAATGCGCGCACGCCCCTACCTCCACCATTTTACACACCTTTCTCCCACCCTACAGTGCCCCGCACAGCCCCTCCCCCCTTTATCAGTTCTTGCTCCAATATTCCCCAATGCGCGCACGCCCCTACCTCCACCAGGATTTGAACTCCAGACCTCCCCCTTGTGGGCCTAAGCCCTTACCACACCTCTATTTTGATTTTCTTCCATTTCATGATATCAAAATATATATATATATATAGTTAAATTAATATATATCTCTATAACTCTATATATTTAGTTATATTTTTTCCTATAGTAATATATATTTATATTAATATATATTTATAGTCATATTAATATATATATATATATATAGTTATATTAATATATTTATTTATAGTGATATTAATATATGTATATTTATATTGATATTAATATATATATTTATAGTAATATTAATATATATATATATATATATGTATTTATATTAATATATATTGAGTTAGATTAATATATAGCTATATATATTTCTAGATTAATATATAGGAATATAAATATTAATATATTTCTGTTTTAAATAAAATGGATATTAGTTATTATTTAGATAAAGCTAATATGTTTTATATGTAAATATATTTTATTTTTTATATTTATAAATAAATTTTAATGTGTGAATAAAAAAAATATGTACATATAGTTATATATTTGATTATAAATATGAGCAAATTATAAGAAACTATGAAATTTCAAATACATAATATCTATATGAATGTAATACCTTGGAATAAATTCAGTCCCCATAGAGAAAATCCAATAATACACCCTTAAATGAGGCGGAAAATCCACAAAATGATAAAAAAATGGGGGTACCCCGACTAAAAACTCAGTTTTGGATGCCTTATGGGGCACTTTTGGCCTCGAAAGAAAATAGTAATTTCCTCCCGCGTCATTGCGACGTAGATGTCATCGCATGATTCGATTTGATATGTGGTAGAGCTCAAATGGACACCCGGATCAAAAGTTATGGTCGTTTGAAGTCCTAGTTGTGTTTTCCCAATATTTTGGTTCTTTTTTTATATTATTTTTATTTTTTTAGTCATTAAATTTTAGTTAAATGAAAATTAATCCATAATAATTACTAAATTATTAATTATTTTTTTTTTATAATCCATTTCACTAAATATCTTATATATTATATATAATATGTGTAAATGTATATTTTAACTTATCTAAAATATATTTAAAAATTATATATTATATTTATATATAAATATATTATTTTTATTTAAATTCTTTATTGAAGTCAACACTTTGTCAGTTCTTTTAAATGCACTGATAAAGTCCCCCCTTTATTAGCGCTACCCAAAAAGAGCTGATAAATGGGGTCCCATTATCAGCGCTATTTCGTTAGCGCTGATAAATTATAGCACTACGAAACACTATTTTTTGTGGTAGTGGTTATTTATAAAAATTATTAACCTATCATGGAGAATATGTTATTAGGATAATTACATAATGTATGAGAATTTAAGATTTATTGATGGTATTTGAAAATAAATGTTAATATTTATTTTGCAGGAATATGTGATCAAATCCGTTCGAATTTTGGGTTTCATTATTAGTTTAGATAATTTTGATAAATTTTAAGGACAAATGTATATTGAGTAGTCATAATTGATCATTGATTATTATTGGTTTAATTTTGGAGATTAGGAGTAGTCATTACCCTTATAAAGGATTATTTTTGTTGGGGGATTATATGATCTTTTACTCACCTTTTTGGTTTCAGTTTATGTATAAAGATTTGGAAAATATGTAGTTTATCATTTTTGGATTATTTGATTCTCTAGAAGTTTATTCTAGAACATCTGGTGTGACCATGTCTTCTTGAATACTGATCATTTGGAGAAAATATGAGTTTTTGGTGGATATTTATTAACGGATGATACTCTACATGACCAGTATGTTCGTTTCCTATTGTTCTTAGTCAAGGTCATAAATCGATTGAAAATCATTAAGAAGAGGATATTAAAATAAAAAGAATTCTATTTACTTTTCCTATTGTAAAATCAGAGACCATTTAACCCATAAAAAATTTATGGTTTTCTTCTTGTTATCTTTCTTCTGGTCATGATTTATATCACTCTCCATTAGATAAAGAATGTTAGTTTTTATTCCATATCCATTTTTCCTACATGGAACCCTAGTATGTGATATCTCAATTGACCTTTTTTATTACCTGTATTTATTTTATTGTGAAATTTTTATTAACACTTTTTACAATGTGTGATTTTTAATGAAGTTTCTATGCCCAATTTTAAAATTGCAAGGATGCAATTTCCAAAAGAGGGAAATGATGTAGAATCACTGGTTTTATTAGAATAATAAATTTTCATATCTATAAATATTTTGGAATTTAATATTAATTTTAGCTTCATGGTGACACATTGAATGATAGCTTACCTGAAACGCAACAGTAGATTTCTCCAAAATTGTATGATTCACATAACACTATGTTATACTAAAAAGTAATACAATAATAATTTTAATAATTTAAGTGGTAGTTAATTCCTAGACGTTTTATTATAATGAATGAACAGAATTAACTATATTAATATTTTATCATTTTTTGTATGTTTTTACATTTATGAAAAAAAATTTAGAGGCTTGAAATTAAAATTAATCCAATTTTAGGCATAAAATATTATAATGTTTTTAAAAGGTAATTTTAAAAACTTTTTTATGGCTAACCCTTCAGAAAAATAGTTTTTTCACATTTATATATTTTATTTCATATAATAAACTTTTTATTTCGTGGAGGGACTTCAAAATATACCTTATTTGAAATTGTTGTATTTTTTTTGATAAAATCCATATTATTATGAATAGTGAAAAATACTGCATTTTAATTCAAATATACCTTTTCATATAATTTATTTATATAGTTATATAGTAATTTTAATTGGTTTTAAAGAATTATTGGATTATTTTTTACCATTTAATATAATTATGGTAATTTTATGTAATTTTACATTTAAATTGGACATAAACACATGTTAATCTTTTGACATTTTTTTACTCTGAAAAACCCACTTTCTGGTTTTGATATAAAGAATTAATTTTAAATTAATTAAAACACTTTATGTGTTTTGAATTTGAAAAAGTAATTCCATATTAGGAATCAAATGGTTAAAATTATGTAAATATTTTCCTTTTATTTTTTGGACACTATTAACAGAAACTTACGTAATAATTTTTATTTAACAAGGGTAAAGAGTAAATCAGGTACATAAGGGTAAACACTAATATTATATTAATATAAAACTACTTTAAAACCTTAATTAAAACTATTTGTTTATATTTGTCTCACCATGATTATATTTGGGTTTATTTGAAGACCCCATGGAGCTAAATGAGTGTGATAATGTCCTTTTATGATATTTATTTTATAGAAAATAGAAATATATCATAGATATGTATCTCTTATATAATAAAATTTTAATTTGATTTATATAAATTATCTCTTTGAATATAATTATTAATTATAAATCTAAAAATATTTCATATATCATGGAATTTTATTTATATTGTTTTTATTTTAAATATGTAAATTTACTAATGACACAATGATGATGTAGTGATAACTTTATTTTTGAAAGATTCAAATAAATGATATTATATATATTAAAATAAATTTATTTTTAACATGTTAATTCGATCCATGATTTTTTTGGATGCAATTTACATATTAGGGATGATTTAATTACTTTGTTTCAATGTAATTAGTTTCAATGACATTAAAAAAATCAATTACTAAAAAGTGAAAAATTATGATAAATGAATTTAAAAAAAATACTATTTTATTAAATGAATTATTAGTCCAAAAAATATAACCATTGACCAAATGAGTTATATAATGTTAAAAGTCTCATTATTGATCCCCTTTTTGTTCTATTTTAATTTTCTAGTAACCATAGTAACTATATGTTATGAAAATACAAGAAGACATGGAAATAGTTAGTGTTTTAAACTAATGGATAAAGCTAAATGTATGGTTAATTTTGTGACCTATAATTTTATAAAACCTATATTTTGAGAGGATTAAGAGCCACCCTCATCTTATCCACGAAATTTATAACTTATAAAAAATTATAATTCTAAAATAAATTTATAAGAAAATAATATTTCAAGACATTCATAAAGTTCCACTCCCCGCTCTAATAAAAGGGTACCACCTCTACGCACTAACATAAACATCTATTTCCCCTTATTTTTATCAAAATTACCCTCTAATATACTAAAATAATCCCTCAATTACTCCTATAATCTATACATAGGGTATTAGAAAACTAAAAAAAAAAGATTTTTTTCTCAAATCATATGGAGTTACCAAATTTTGAGGTTACATATTCTCTCAAGCTCCTATAATTAATTTTCGTTCTCCAAATCAAAAACTATTTTTAATCCATAATTTAATAAAAACCAATATAATAAATATTCTAGGATTTTTTTATTCTATTTTTTAAAACTAAACTTACACAAACCTTCACCTAATGTATATTGAACAGACTCTTTCTTTGTATGGAGATCTACTACCTCATTAATAGATGATTGCTCAATTTTATCCTAACATTTAACATAGTGGCCATTATTATTGAAAAGTATTTATATATGAAATATATTATATTTTTATTTTTTCAATCCTTCATAAATTTTTATTTATAACATACCTTTATGTTTCCCATGTTATTTAAATATAATAATTTCATTTGAGGAAGTGTGGACTACCAACTCATCAACATTATATGACTCATTCATGACATAAATGGAATGTTTAAAGGATGGTGTTAATGAATATATATAAAATATATAACTTATACATTTTATAATGGGATTATAATATACCTATGTATCATTTAGTATTCATTCACTTAAAATGAAAAAAGAATTAAAGTAGGGTTCTTGCGTATGTACGCCCTACCATCTCCATGAACGGTGCATTTAATTTATTTTCTCTAAATACGATGGTTTTTTATAAATAAATAAATATAACTATATATATTATATTTATATGTAATTTAAATCATGAATATAATTCTGGAGATTATGAAATTATGACCATATGGACGGTTTGTAATCATAATATGTTCACTTTTGACTGAAGTATCAAACATCGACAACACGTCCGATAAGAACTCAAATAATTAACTAATTGTTATAATAGGGTAGTAAGTGATATAAAATGAATAATAAAATGGAAAATGGTTCTGAATAACGTATAAATAAAATTAATTTTATAATTCCATAAATCAAGGAGTGAAAGAGACAAGTAGGACTCAATGTAAGGAACATCATCTCAGTCACATTTTACTAAGGAATATCCTGATGTTATGTACCATTATTATACAATAAGTTATATATACAACCCTTTTGACATGTCATATTAGGAATAAATATTTTGTCATGATATTTTAAATTGTTTAATGATGTTATTCAATGATTTATATTCAATTGTTTCTTGAGTGGTAAGGGACTTTTTAAGTCAATTCATCATTTTAATCTTTTGATGAATTATTCTAATAAAATAATTCCATTTTTTTTCAAGTTTTTCAAAATGGATTTATGGATGTATTTTTATTAACATAAATGTTTTAATATATTAATTATCAAATTTCATTTAAAAGTTTCAATATGGAATGGAACACATTGATTCAAAAATTACGTCAAAAAGTTGTTTAATTTTGTTTTTGAAAATTGATTGGTTGTATTATGAATTAAAATGAAATTTTATTAGTGAGAGTTGATAATTGAAAGCTTTTATGAATTTTAACATGGAAATTTTACCGGTGAGTCCGATATAGTTTATATGAAGGGTTGAACCCCATTATAGTTCACGGGTGAGCCAGATATAGCTTATACGAAGGGTATATTACCATTATAGATCATGAAGGATGGGTGAGTCTGATATACCTTATAAGAAGGGTTGATCCACATTATATATCATGATAAAATGGGGAGACCATCATAGCTTATATGATGTGTGGGCACTATTACAACTCTCTGATGCATTTGGTATTTTGAAGATGGAAGTCTATCGTATGGTTATTCATGTTATAAAGTAAATTTAACAGTGATATGTTAATGATGTCCCATGGAACCTATACTAATTTTAAATGATTTCTAATGCGTTTTAAGGGAATTTTTTTAATGGAAATTCATGCTTTCATTGGACAAAAAATTTACTTTCTTTATTCCCCTTACTATGCTTTTTTGTGATCATACCAAGTATTTAAATTTTTTCACAAGTCTTAATATTAGTAAAGAAAAAGAATATTATATGATGAAATTATTAAAGAAGTGACTTGAAAATAAAACATATTATATTTTAAGAGGGTTTATTTTTGTTAAAAAGTTAAATACTGAGTATTGGTATCCAATTGTATTGTATGAGTTTACTATGTATGAATTAGTCCTAATTCTCTAAAACACTGAATCTAAAAAAATACTTGATGTGAATTTTTGACTTAACTCAAGGATATGTAATTTCTATGGTTATTTCCATGTAATATAAACCCCCAAGATCGTATATGATTTAATATCCAATTAATAATTCATGATATAAATTATTATTATTTTCTAATTTTCCAGTAATTCATTGATTTTCACAATGAGATCCTTTGTTATAACTTCATTCTCTTGAATATATTTGAGAAATATATTTATAAATGTCGAATTTTCTAGTTCATTATATGAATCCTATATATTTTAAGTGAATTATACATGGATTAATTTTTTCCTATAAATCGTTGACCAACTATTTTGAGTATTACTCATGATTAGTCATTAATTCTGGTATGATGTAATATATTACATAAATCAAATTAAATAATTATTATAAAAAATAATTTTTATTTTTCTGTTATGTATTAAAAATATTTATTGATATATTACCACTCCACCTTGTGATTGGTTGTTCATTAGGATATCATTCTGATTATTTTTTACATACCACATAATCACTTGTGTTTTGAGAATCATTATAAGAATAATTGATGTCCACATCCTTCCTAGTACAAGAAATCTCCCATTATTATTCAATAATGAAATATATATATTCTTTAAAACATAGAGAGTGTTCTTTAAACAATATAATATTATTCTTTAATCTATAATTATATCTCTTTATTCTATTAATCATTTTTTGGAAGGTATATAAATCTAATTTTAAATAGTTAGACCGTCCCCAAGACTACACTTCATTATAAATTATAAAATATAAACCAAATTATTGAAAAGGGAATAATTTATAATATTGCAACCTTTCATTGGATAAACTAGAATTTATTACACATAAGGGGACATGTTATGTATGTATAAAACATAAAGGGTGGTGTGAATCAATGTTTTCAACATTTAATTGAGCTAATATGTTTTCCCTTTAATTGTTACATATGTCCCTTGTTATTGTTTTTGGACCACATGTCCTCTCTATCCACCTTATTTCATTTATAAAAGACATTTTAATACACACAATAAAAAGAAATATAAACTTAAAAGTGTAATCTTACCAAAATATAGTGTATTCCATAGTTTGAACTGGTAAAAACAAGGATCACACAACCAAATAGGATCCATATATAAAATACTAAATAACCTGGATAATCATTTGAACACAGTTATTCATGTCCACAGACTAGTGTTCGATGCATACTACATAAATGATAATTTCAAACAATTAAAATAAAAAAATTTATAAGTAATAATGGAAATAATTTAATCAATATAAACACAATAATATGATAATGTGTTGTTGATGCCATATTTTTATTCTTCACTTATATTCAAACCAGTATGAAAGTAGTTGTTATTCTATTTTTGTATGCACAATAGTACATTATTTGAATTCTATATTTACAGAAAACTAAATCGAGTTTCCATATACATATTTATCTTCTATCTATGAAAATAGAAATTCACAATACCATTAATAGCTTCTTCATTACATAAATGGTTATTGCTTCAATTAAATGTAATAAAAAATATTTATTTTTATAAAAAAAAGATTTTTACATCCATTATTTCTTAAGATTTATTATCTTATTCATCTAAATTATTTAATAATTAATATCACTCTATCATTTCCTATTAAATTACATTGAAACTCTACATATATATTAATAAAAAGTCGAGTATTAATCATTATTATTTTGGTGAAAATTTTTACATTGGTTGCATAATTTTTTATTTAATACAAATATTTCCTAATTTAATTCAGTATTATGTCTCATATGTTGATGTAAATAATTTTTATAATTATAGAAATGAGAGTTCCAAGAATACTATATATCTTTAACATACAATGTATTTATATATTTGATAAAATGCAGCATCCATAGTTACTCCACACTATTCTTATTTTATTTTATATATATGAATTAATATATAAGAAAAAATAATTCAAATATCCATATATCTCTATATTTTATGCCTTGGATACATTAAATACTTAAAATATCATCGTAATTAATAATAATTTAAAACTATGAATACTTTTATTTAAAAAAATATATAAACAGTATGCATAAATGTGAAACTATCACTAATCATTCCCTGGAGCATGCTATCCATATAAAAAATAATTATTTAATGGAACACACACTAGAATAATCCTATGAATGAATTTATTCACATTACATCGTTAGTCAAGGACCCATAACTCAATGTGAATAAAAATTATGAATAAATATTTTAGTATAATTATACATTATCTATAAGAATCACGATAAAAATCATAAAGATATATATTTCATTAATAATTAAAATAACTATACTAGAATAATTGTATAGTGGATGATCCATTGAATTATTTTTATCTAATATAAATAACCAAAGTCAGTACATATATTATCATCATTTATTTCAACAAAACTTTTAAATTTTTCAAACATCATTTATTGTTCTATGTTTGGAGTGAATATTTGGATGTTCAATATGGCCCAACTAATGATCCCATGGAGTCTTCCAAAGATATTCCTTGGTAATCAATAGTTTGATATGAATCATCATAAGATCATATTTAATCATCAGTTGTGACCACACCCTCTTATTATGTGTCATAAACACCTTTGAAATCTAACATACTCATTCAAACACCAAAGCCAATATTTTGATGTGATGACTGAATCATCAATACTTTTGAGATTCTCATCAAAAGTAACAAATAATACAAATTAAATCATACATATACAATACCTTAAAACTCTCATGAATTCAAAAAACATTAATAAATAAAAAATATCGCAAAATTACCTCATAAACATTTCCAAATTCAATCAAATATTCCATCATTTTTCATAGAAAATATTCATATTTATAGTATCTATAATTTAATATTATTTATACTTTACCAAAAAATTAAACACAACAGATAATATATACATCAACCATCCCCCGCAATAACTTCTCTAGGTAATTTCCATTTTTTAGTGCAAATTATTAATGATTAAATCATTTGTTCTTGGAAATACAAATAATCAAACACATTTTTCATTAAATATACCTTCATAATATCCACATAATGAATATAAAAAACATAAGACAATGTTTCTTCTTGTTTTATTATTGTTATATAATATGATACCATACAAAGGATCAATTCAACCTTAAAATTATTCTCTTTTAGATAATATTTTTTAAAAATATGTTTTCAAAATAAATTAGGGATACTTTATGAATTTTTACGACTATATTAAATAGACACAAAACATACAACGATATTAGTAGAGATTTTAAACATTATAAACCATAAATATATAGGGATATGTTTATCGTCTACCATTTTATAATGAATTATTCTACTAAAAACCCATTGATATACATGGATATGGTTTTACTCATCCAAATTCAATTTTTAAATCAATCCTTGCATATTCATTCTAGAGTACCTATACACATGGGAATATTCCAATTTTGAAATAGAAATATATTCTTTTTCTTATCGTTATTTCTCTAAAAATATAGTACACTATTTCTAAAATTATACACACTATTCAATATTATATCACATATTGGATAAGACTTCTAAAAATATTAGGTACATCCTTTCACTTATATATATTCTAACTAAATGAGCTTTAAGACTTTCAATCACTATCTGTTCTCTAAAGAAACTACATAACAACCCAGGTAGTGTTAATATTAAAGAAATTTAATTCGTTATTAGTGTTCATCTATTATATATTATATATCTTTATACATTATAATAATTTAATGTAATTTTTTTAACAAAATAGATATATTATTATTCTTACTATGTATGTTTACAAGAATTATATGTTTTTATTTAAATAATATATTGCTCTTTTTAAATCTTAATTGGAAAAAATGAACATAGTTTTTGATATTAAAGTAGTTAAAAAAATATTACATTGAATTTTATGAGAAATTAATAACAAGAACTATTTTGGGTACAATTGACAAAATAAATGATTTTAAGAAAACTATCTTTATTTACTTTTTTCACAAATGATCATTTTTAATTGATTTATTAGAAAAATTATTTATTTTTTATTAAATATAACTAAATCAATACAATTGTAAAAACCACAATGCAAGACTTAGCTAAAAAAGTTTTTTATACTAAAAAGTGAAATTTTATGGAAAACCATTGCCCATCACATTACATGTTATGATTTTAAAAATATTTTATCCAACTTTTAGAAATTAAATTACATAAAATTTAATCAAAATTTGGTGTAATAATTTAAAATTTATTATATGAGGGATTTTTTGGCCATAATGAATTGTAACATTTCTAATATATTCTATATTCAGTGTAAGAGTAAAAAATAGTTAAATTGGATAATGAAAACATGATAAGTATTAAATTGGAAAAAATATGTATATATATACTATTTTATTTTCATTGTTTTATTCTATCAAATATACTATTTGATTATTATTCATTTTGAACCATTATAATCAACTGAGATATTAATACATTCTAATTAATCAAAAAATGCCAACTATGTCTACAAGTCTACTTAGAAAAGGGAACAATTATCATATTTTCTCTATAAGTCAATATTATATTACCTCATCTAATAACTACAAAAATAACATCATAATATTCATACCCATATATAATATGTCATATATTGAACAAAATTTAATCCTTGGAAGGCTTTAGCAATAATCCTAATGCGGTAGTTCGGAGAAGTGGTATTGTTTTTAATACATGGTATTGATTTTATTTATTATTATTTTTACATAATTTTTTTTTAAACAATATTAAATTTCATCATTATTATTTCCAATATAATCTAATTTTATTTTTTATTGAATAATCCTCTTTCAATTACATATCCTTCTTATGGGAAATGAAAACATCCCCCTTATGTATGTGTGTACTACCTCCTCCAAAATGTGATGTGTTTTTTTTAATTACTACATTAAATTTTTATATAAAATGAATATTATTTATATTTATTAAATATTTGAGATTCATGTAAGATAATATATTATTTACCTTCTTAAATTACTATCCTTTGTAAAATGAAAACATCACTCATGTGTATATTTGGACTTCCACATCCATGAAATGATGTGATTCATTTTTCATTTACATCATAAAAGGGTTGAAATGTATAAGAAATGAATGGATAAATATTAAAATATTGATATATTTATGAATCTACAAAATTAAAACATTATCTAAATTAATAATTTTTTACCCTGCTGAAAAATGGAATCATTTTTCATGTGTTTGTATAGATTACCATCTTCATGAAATGACCATATTAGTTTTTAATGAAAAACTTTCATGGAATGTTTTATATGTATATATAATGTTAGAATATGATAATTATTTGAATATTGTGATTCTTGATTTAATTTATATATAACACATTTGTCCTTTGTAAACACACTGATGTTATTTTCAAGTTATTAGCTGAATTCCCTAAATATTTATGACAATATATTATACAATTTAGTAAATAATTATAAAATGTAATTAAATGATATAAAATTAAGAATAAAATGAATTTTTTTAATCCTATAAATAATTAATATTGTTCTTTATTATGGTAGATAAATTATGAATTAGGAATTTACACATGAGGAATACGAAACATTACCTTAAAGATTATTTTAAATGATTTACTTATTAATTTTATAAATCATTTTCTTATAGGTATATATTCTTAAAAATATTTTATAGTATTATTTATATTTATATAAATAAATTTTATTGATAATTTTATATCTCCTTTTTAAATTCATTCATCTTCTTAATTGAATATTTTTATACATTCTATAAATAATTTTTTTTGTTGGAATTTTAAAAAAGTAATGCCCTTTGTTAACGTATACATAATAATAAATGTAAACATGTACTATAAACATTATTTTATGTTGGGATACTACTAAAAACATACATTTAAATTATATAAAAATATCTCATTATTTTTAATATTGGTATTTAGTTTTGAAAATATTATTATAAGTGATATATTAAAATCCAAAAATAATTTTTTCAATTGTGAAAAAGTATATTTTTATGTGTTTCATAATGGAAATATAATATTTTATGTATTTAACGTTTTTATATAACTTTTAAATTTTTATGATGAATTTTGGTCATAATATTTATCTCCCATTAATTGAGTAATCATTATGTTCATAGGAAAATTATGTTGGAATTAACAGATTATGATATTCTATTATTAATGGTTCTTATAAGTGTTCATGAAGGGTTTATTGGAAGGTTTCGATAAGGAAACACAAAATTTATACTACATGTATTTATTATTTTTTGTAATATATATTTATGTAAATCATATAATTGTATAATTTATGGTAATGAACATTTAATATTGGATGATTATTACCTTTAAGGTTGAAATGGTATGTATTTAAATCAAATTTTTAGATATATTTCTATAACAAACCCTCATGATTATTATTTTTCCGTTATGTCTTTATACAATTTGTTTTCTGAAAAAAAAATTATAGTAGTGTTGATTTCCAATGTATGTAAATGATTATTGTTTCTCAATGTGTATTATGTTAAAGGATAAATAAATTATATAATATCATTTATCTAGAAATGGACTAAAAATTTTACTTCTTTATTATTACAGTTCCCATACTAGGTTTTTTTATACCATATTTTAAAATTTATTTCATATAATTTAAGTATTAGTTATGGATACAATTAACCCAAGACAAAAAAACATACTGATTATTCATGGAAAGAAATCATTTTTAATTTTCAAAGTATTGTATTGAGGAAAAAATGGATTTTTAGTGGATTTATAAACATAATAATATTTTTAATTGTTACATAATAATTAAAACATAATTTTATATGACTATTAACTTTAAAATAATATTGGGTTTGTATGAAAAATGAATTCTAGAATAAAATTTAAAATATGGGTTTTACAAGGGAATGCCATTTTTTTGAGTATTATAAAAGGTTTTATATAATTTTAGTGGTTTGTATAATGTTTATATGTACCAGTAAAAATTCTAATTCATGGTTTCTATGATGGAGAATTTAAATATTATCATGTTAATTTATATAAACACTTCCTTTTAATAATTTTCATTAATAGAAGAAATATAGAGGATTAAGTACGAAGGCTCTAAGGGGATGATAGAATTATAATTCAATATCCCATAACTATTGGAATTGTAAATGATTAGTTTATATATGTGATTTCTATGCTAATGAATGGTATAAATGGTGGTGGTGTATACGTGATAGAGACACAAAATACCCCAAAAAGGAACATGTATGTTATATATAATTTAATGAAAATCACCTAGTAGAATTTAGTATATCATGTATCATTATCATATATTATTAATGGTTAAAACATTAATAAATGACAATTGATGTGATGGGTTTTTCAGAGCATAAAAATCTAAATATGGATATTTATTTCAATAAAGGAAAATATTTTTAGTTGTAATCAATGGAATGTAATACCTTGGAATAAAATTATATTAAACAATTTAAATTTGAAAAATTTAACAATATTTTTCTTGATATAATATTCTAAAATTAGTTTCATCTTTTACTTGAAAAAAATTGCAATGGAGGGAATAGGTCGAAGATAAAATTTTTTAGTTTGAATTATGTTTCACCTAATAGTAATGGTGTACACAAAATTATTTCTAGGATATTGAAATTATAATTAATAAGTTTTAGTCAAAATTGAAACTTATATATCAATGGGATATATAATTATGTGAATTTTATATGTTTTTGAGATATATGTTCGATATGTAGAGAAAGTAGAAATTGATATTGTTGGAGATCAATTTTCCTATGAAAATATGAAGAAAACATAGTCTAGAATAAATTTAATGATGATGAATCATTCAAAGATATATTATTTTATGAATATAAAGACGTTATATTATGAAGAATATTTTAGAAACAACCATGTTTAATGTCTTATTATATCATTAATGTTTCCTTGAACTGGTATGTATAGAAAGGTGTCTCATGAAAACAATGAAAATGAATCCAATAATGATCCTCTAAATAATGATAAGATAAGATATGTATGTGTTAATTATAATGAAATATCTAATTATGTGAGTAATTTTATTTTGATAATAAAGAATTATGGAAGCAATCACGATCACAAGAAGAAGGGTGTTTCATAAGGCTAGTAACACATTTCAATAAATGTTTGGAAATCCGGTAATAAGGTTTCATATAAATTAAATGTTTTTTAGATAATACCAATATATTATTTGAGTCATATTCGAGACATTCATTAATTTTTGTAAAATTTCTAAAAATATAGGAAACATCACTATATTAAAAGAAGATAATTTTTGTAAAAACAGCTTGGTTACTATTAAGAAAAATGTTTTAAGAATCATCACGTTTGTTAGTGTAATGGAATAATTTATAAAATTGTTTTCCATACCCTTATAGATTTTGATGTAATTAATGGGTTGTATTGTAAATATTTTTATCATGCTATGTTATATTGAAGAGAAAAATATGTTTTTTCCAAATGTTCTTTCATTTTTATACAGGAATAAAATCATTCATTTATAATAAATTTAAAATATTTGAAAATGATCAATATTGGAAATTATTGTACTCTAAAACATAATGTTCTTAATAATGACACCTTACCTTAAATCAATATTATAGACGACTTAAAAAAAAATTGTATAAATATTTTCTCTCTATGTATACATTATAAAAATTATTGTATATGTATATTTATATTAACATATATAAATTATAAAAAAAATTATGTCTCCTTTGAATAAATTGAAAAAAAATTCTAAATGAATTAATTATGATATATTATATAGAATGTTTTGAATTTATTTAAAGAGGCAAATATATTATTCTATTTTAACATGTATGAAATTAATGGATTCTAATTCTATTATAATCATTATTTTCTATTGGGTTTTTTTAAAATCATAATTATTTTCATAAAATAAATATTTAAATATACCCCAACCTGATGCTACTTCACATAACCAAATTAATGTTTGTTACATGACCTCAATAACACTTCCATGAACTCCAGAGACGACCGACTAGTGGTGAGGGTGCACAAAATATAATAGGGAGACTATTTCCTATATAATATAGTTGAAATATAGAATTAAAAATAACATAGCACTATAAATTTAAGAATAAATATAATAAAAAATATACATCCATAGAAGAATAATAAACAATTCTTAAAAATTCTCACTATTAAGTGAATCATTTAATGATAGACTAAAATGTTTATAATGAGTTGAAAAATATCAAATAGATAATTTTTTCTATAGACACAAATAATAGACTCCATGTCCATAGTCCTAATACCCTGATTAATCCCACCTCTGATATATAACATAACTGTAGAGACCCGAAGCTTGACGTACATGTACATTACATTACTTTTGCGGAATACTTAGTACATAACAAAAACACACATACAAGGACCGTAATAGTTTAGTGTCTTTGGAAACTCAGAACGTAATCTTCTAATCATGGTGAAAGATCTTCAACATCTCCCATAAAGATCATCCATTTTTTTCTTACCTAAAACCATTATTTATATCCTGGCAATTGAAAACATAAATGGGTGAGCTCAAATGCTCAGTAAGGGTAAAAAAAAGAAATATCAATCACATCATATTCATAAGATCATAACATTTTGGAAATCGTAACCTGTAAAAGTGATCATAATATCATAACATGTGATAAACCATAGTAGTGAAATGTAATCCCAATAATCATAACATAAAACATGAAACATTGTGGCGTACACACATAATCATAGAGAATCATTTCTTATTAGTCAATACTCATTGCCAAGACTATCTTAGTGGACAAAGTCCATTTCTGAACCGAGTTCATTCCTTGTTTCAGTCCTGTTTCACTGAACTGGTTTAACCTGCCGTTCTAGCCATGTCTATCTCATGAGATATAAAATATTTACCCAATTTATTTTAGGGAGATATAGTTCCCACCCATCTCATAATTATACCATTCATATGTGTGCCACAAAATCATAAACCAAACATCATAGCATAACCCATGTAATAAAAATGGGAATCTTAAACATCATGACATCATAAAAAAATTCATATAAGATAAAGGAATTTATATAAATATATCCATCACAACATAATCATATCAATGTAATAATAGGGATATAAATAGAACCCTACATTATCTTATATGGAAAATAATTTTGATAAAACAATTGAACTCCGTTCTTGAGGAAAATATAATTTCTACTTCAAAAAACATTTTTCCTTTCTTAACATGTAATACAATTTTAATCTAAAAGAAGTTAATTAAAAATAATCTTCAAAACTTGTAAAGTAAGCTTCTTGGAAATAATTTTTAAAAAAACCGTTCATGTCGTATATCTTAAAAAAACATTCTTCCCGTACTTTTTTCGGAAAAGTCAAAAAGTACCTCGTATGAAAAACGACAAAAAATTCCACTTTATATATATTACTAAAAAGTCACCAAAGGGTAAAATTTGATTTAACCAATTGTAGGTGGATGGAAACAATATTACATATCGAGGAATCATGGATGTGGATGATAAAATACACCCCAGTAAATACCAAATTATAAACAATCACGGATAAAATGAGATTGTGATATTTTCCTTTACCTTAGGTCCGATTTTCTTCGCAAGTGTCTGAACCTCATGTATAATGAATTAAATAATGTCATTTACTTATTCCAGAATCATACTCATTTTTATGATATCATATATGGTTCACTTATGACTTTATATTACCCTTTCTTTTGTAAATCCCATGTTAAAGACCGTTTTGGGTAATATTGTTTCATTTGTCGTCTGTGTTTTGACTTGTAATTATTAATATTATTAATTAGATCATGGTTAATTAATTAAATAATATAAAAGATTATATATGTATAATATATATTCAGAATATAAATATATATAATAAATAAGTAAATGGAATGAAATACACCGTTCATGGAGACGGTAGGTCGCACGTACGCATGAACGTTGTTTTCATTTCCTTATTCAGTTGAATGGAATTAAGTAGATAACATAAATATATATACACAGAAATCCTGTATCATTATTATGTCATATATTTCATGATTACTTATTATATATACTTTATAATCATTCAATAATTGTTAACGTGGAGAATCAATCTCATCGCGTCGTGGAGACGGTATTTCGTACGTACGCATGAGCGATGATATCGTTCTCATGATCGTGGGACTATATTGGAGTGTATGTATACTATTTTAGGATCAATATAAATTTAAAATAATCATATATAGTTATTATTTACACCATTATGACAATCCAAGTATGTTGGTGGTGGAAAATAGATTACAGCACGACGTGGAGACGGTATTCCGTACGTACGCACGCGCGGTGATTTCGTTTTCCGTAGGATGGATAGATGGTGAAATAGGGTTGTTTCATACTAATAATAACATATCGGTAGATTAGATATACTGATGTTTTTTCTTCATAATTAAACAACCTATGACGAATAAGTGGAAGAAGAAAGAAAGTCGAAAGATTCGGTAACAAACATTACATCTTCTTTTAAGCGCCTCTTTGAGTCCTCTTCTTCGGGCACTGGAATTGGACTTTGAAGAAGACCAGGACCTCTATGATGTTTCTAGGGAAGTGGAGAAGAGAATTTGGCAGGGTTTGGCCGAGATTGAAGGCTCAATGTGGTGTGAGGAATAGGGGGAGTAGGTGCCCTTTTATAAGGGAGTAGAGGGGCTCCTTTGGAATAACTAAAAATATTATTTTATTATAAATCCAAATTCGGTTTTAAATAGATCAAAATTGATTTAATTCTACGATATGGTGGGTATGGGTCTAAATACTCCCATCCAATAGAATTTAGATATGTTAAGGTCATTATACTAACCTTATCTTTTAGTTTTAACTCTTAGTTAATTAGATTGACATTTATCATGTCACTTTGTATTTTTATATTATATAGTTAATAAACATAACATATATATCCAAGAACACCCATGTGGTCCATTAATTATACACCTATCTTAATATAAGTATCTTGGCCGAACCTTATATTTTTAGGAATAAAATAACAATCAATAATATAATATTTGTTTTAAAAACTATTTTATTTCAATTTTGACACTATTCAATAGTTGATTTTTTGGAAACTCATAAAAGAATTATTACTTCTAAAAATGTTAATTAAATCATTAATAACATGTCCTATTAACCTATAAAATTAGTTTTATTCATTAAAAGTCTCATATTATATTTATTTGGGTATTTATAATATCAATTATGTTAATTTTTCACTATTATGGTAATTACTACATCATCATTGTGTCATAAATAAATTAAATTATTTAATGTCTAAAAATTATAAAAAATATATAATTATGTAGGAAATAATATTATCATTCTAATAAATATTTAAAATCGAAAATATAACATATATAACCCTATGTAAAAATTGTTTTTCTATAAGATATATGCTTGTGTCATGTTTGTATTCATTTTAACTTAATTAAAATAAAGTGTCGCTATCACTTAAAAGTGGCACATTGGGGTCCCAAAATTGACCCAAAGATGCCCATGGTCGAACATGTATCAACCAATAAGGTTATCATACGTTTTAGGGTCATTGTTTTATTATTATAATATTATTTTTTAACCCTTATTTACCGAATTTACCCTTTAACCATGGTAAATAAAATATTTACTGAAATAATTATTCAAAATGTCTAAAAATAAAAGTTACCTATTTACCCAATTTGAAAATCCTGATTCCAAAAATGGAATCCATTTTTCCAAATTCAAAACACATAGATGGCAGAAATTAATTAAAATTATTTCCAGTTGTCAAAACATAAAGCATGTTTTTAAGATATAATAACTATCAAAAGATTGATACTTGTTTATGTTTGGTTTAATTGGGAAATTATGTACAATGACTAAAATTGTATTAAATGGTAAAAATATATTCTTAATATACTTTAAAACCACAAAAATTCATAATTTATCACTATTAATTATTTTGATTAAAAAAGTTGTTTTTAATTAAAATTTAGTAATTTTCACTATTCATCAAAATATGAAAGTTATCTGAAAAGTACCAAAATTTCACCTTAGGCTAAATTCGATACTCCGAATCCAAAAATGAAGTCCATATTGATAGATAAAATTTCTAAAATTATAATAGGTGTTTATTACTATTCATAACGGCTAGTTTTAATAATATTTTAATAGCATATCGTTGTTTAGTGAAACTCGGTATTGTGTACTACACACACTATCGAGGAAGGCCGCGATTGCGTGTAATGCAAGTCAAGTCAAGTATGCATGTTTTTCAAGCTCCTCTTGGTGTAGAGAACAACACAAGACATTAATGATATTAAAAAGAATATTTTTCATAAAATATCGAGGTGTTACATTCTACCCCCCTTAAAATGAATTTCGCCCTCAAAATTCATCAGGGTTATAAATGGTTTACTATTCGAAATTTCCTTTAATAGAATCCCTAATTGTAAAAAGGAACCCCAAAACAAATCTTTAAAAACAAATATATGAAAATTAATGGTTACCCAAATAAAATAATCACTGGGTTTCCACATAGGTGAAAATATGGATATGGAAGAGAAATCTAACCATCATGTTCTGATGGGGAGTGGTAGAGAACATGGCTATGGAAAATCCAGCAATCACAAAGCCCTAAATTTGTGATGATCTAAGGTACCATCTGATTCATCAGATATAAGAGCACTAGGAAAACATTTTTTGTTTTCAAGATCATTTCCCTAAAGTTGATGAAATAGGAATTAGAAGAAATACATTTGTGATTTTGGAATAGTCTCACCGTTGGTAGTTATTTGGAAAATTTCCACTTCATCTCCTAAAGAAATGAAGTTGAATTTGTCATTCGTGATGTGTTAGCAGGTCATGTGATAGAATGATGGGTCATTCCATCTGTCTTAAACAAATGGTTAAAAAAGTTATCAAAAAATCCATAAGTCCATCTATATTGAGATTAATAATATATGGTTCTTAAAATGGACTTATACTTCATATATCATACTACTTAATATAATATAACTTGTTTCTACTAAACTGGAACTTCTTGTAGGCCAGTGGTAGTCGATAAAGGCCAGTCGCACATCGGTTGTGGGTTCGATTCCCACAGTGTTGTTCGACGTGATGGGCTGTTGCCCATCCTGCAGTTTGTCATTTTTCTAAAACTACATTACTATAACATCCCATTAATAATATCGAAAAAAACTTATATCATTAAACAATACTAAATTATGTCAAACATATTCCATTCCAATATTTAGTCTTATCAAAAATAATGTTGTCTAATCTCATATTATAGTGAAAATGATTTTGAAAGAGTTCATAAAACTAGCATGTTAATACCATTGTTTATCCCCATATATCATGAGATATGTTTTGTTGGTCACATTTCAAACATTCAAAGGCCTTAATCATGTATTCTATTGTAAAAAAATTAATACCCATTGAACCGTATTAAAAACATGAATGCTATTAAAAGTTTACTCTTTCCACATACCAAAATCCTCAAAATTCTATATACTCAAACCATGATATCACTTAGTCCTTCTATCAATCATGAGCTCATGAATAGTGTCAAACATTTCATTTTTTCATTATCCCTTCATTATGCGCATATAATCTTTTTTCGAAAAATATCTCAATCACTTTCCATGGTTACCGGTACCACAAAATTATTGAAAACCACAATAGACCAATACATAAGTATTACTATATTCCACGATACTATATAAAACATTATTTTGGAATCCCATTACATAAACACTTAATCATTCCACCACATTATTGTCATATTCAACATCGCCAATGGTGATCGCATGTGACTTCACTTTGTCCTTTTCCTTAAGTGTTTGCTCATGTCGATCATCACTAACCTTTGGATGAGGGAATTTATTAGCATAATGCCCCATTTTCTTTCACTTGAAGCACAGAAGTGTAGTAGGTTCATTCTGTGTATCCCATCCATTGTTTGTATCATTAGACATCTTCTTCCCATCATTTCGGGATTCAAGTGCCCGATGACCATCCATTCCACATTTGAAACATTTACATGTCCCTTTAAGAAAATCCCCACCATGCTTATTTCCACACTTTGAGAATAAGGAAACATTCATCATCTTTTGACCATTATTCTGAGATTTCTCCTTAAACTCCAACTTTCGTTTCTTTTCAAAACTACGAGATGGATAAGTAACACCATATTCCATTTCTACCTTGATATCACAATGAACAATTTCTTCATAGCTACTGAAGTCTCTTATAGCTAATTCCCTTCGAAGATTTGGTTTTAAGCCACTGAAGAATCGATCAACTTTACTTTCATGTTGGATGATAAATCCAGATGCATACCTTTGAACCCTTGTAAAATTCTCTTCGTATATACCAACAGATTCATCATCCCTTTTCTTTAGTTCAAGAAACTCCTTCTCCATCTTTGTTCGAAGAATACGAGGGAAGTACTTCTTCAAAAATAATCTCTTGAACTCATCCCATTCCATGGACTCAATTTATTCTCTTGGCCTCATATTCTTGATAAGATTCCACCATTGATCAGCATCATCTTCCAAACGATACACTGCTAAGATGACTTTATCATGTTCATAACATTGAAGAACTGAAAATAACTTTTCAGTAGTACTGATCCATTGTTCAGAAACAAGTGGATCTGAAGACCCACTGAAAGAATGTGTACGTTGCTTTATGAAGGACTCAATAGAATATTGTTCCCTTATCTGCTCATTTAGAATTCCAGAATTATTCATAGCTTCTGTATGTATAGAAATAAAATTTTTCACTCCATCTCCCATAACATTTGTTTTTTCAGGAGGACAATCATTGCTTTGTCCATTACAATGATCAACACGGTTCCTTCTGGTTCCAGCCATCTTCTAAAACACAAAAATAATAGTGTGAGATGCAAAAATCATGCTAGGAAAAACAACACAATAAAGGAGGATTACCTTCAATATCTAACATCTTTGGTTACTGTAATTCTAGTACTATAACCTATACTTATACTTAACCATAGGGTCATCCCTAGACATTCCTTAGAAATATCTCTAGGGATCTCAATAATTTTCTCGCAACCTAGTTTCCAAAGGTTGACTAAACCTTTCCTCTGATACCAACTGTAGTATCCCGAAGCATGATTTTCATGGACATTACATTAATTTGGCAGAATGCTAGAACATAAAAAAAACACACACACAAAGACCGTAATAGTTTAGTGTCTTTGGAAACTCGGAACATAATCTTCTAATCATGGTGAAAGATATTCAACATCTCCCTTAAAGATATTCCTTTTTTTTCTTACCTAAAAAAATTCTTTATATCCTGGGGAAAAGAAAACATAAAAGGGTGAGCTCAAATTCTCAGTTAGGGTAAACAAAAGAAATATCAATCACATCATATTCATAAGAACATAACAATTTGGAAATCTTAACCTGGAAAAGATATCATAATGTCATAACATGCGATAAATCATAGTAGTGAAATGTAATCCCAATAATCTTACCTTAAAACATGGAACATTTTTGCGTACACACATAATCATAGAGAATCATTTCTTATTAGTCAAGATTCATTGCCAAGACTATCTTAGTTGACAAAGTCCATTTCTGATCCAAGTTCATTCCTCATATCTGTCTTGTTTCACTGAACCGGTTTAACCTTCCTTTCCAGCCATTTCTATCTCATGAGATATAAAATATTTACCCAATTCATTGGATGGAGATATAGGTCCCACCCATCTCATAATGATACCATTCTTATGTGTGCCAAAAAATCATAAACCATACATCATAGCATAACCCATGTAATAAAAATGGGAATCTTAATCATCATGACATCATAAAACAATTCATATAAGATAAAAGAATTCATAAAAATATAACCATCACAACATAATCATATAAATGTAAGAATATGGATATAAAATGACTTAGATGGATAATAATTTTGATAAAACACTTGAACTCCATTATTGAGGAAAATATCCTTTCTACTTCAAAAAACATTTTTCCTTTCTTAACATGTCATGTAATTTTAATCTAAAAGAAGTTGATTAAAAATAAGCTTTAAAACTTTTAATGTAAGCTTCTTGGAAATAATTTTTTAAAAATCCATTCATGTCGTATAAGTTTAAAAAAACATTCTTCCCGTACTTATGTCGGAAAAGTCAAAAAATACCTCATAGAAAAACCACAAAAGATTCTCTTTTATATCTTTTACTAAAAAACTGAATGTAAAATTGGATTTATACAATTTTAGGTGGATGGAAACAATATTACATATTGAGGAATCATGGATGTAGATGATAAAATACACCCCAGTAAATACCAAAGTATAAACAATCTCGGATAAAATGAGATTGTGATATTTTCCCTTACCTTAGGTCCAATTTCCTTCGTAAGTATCCAAACCTCCTGTATAATGATTTAAATAATGTCATTGACTTATTCCAGAATCATACTCATTGTTATGATATCATATATGGTTCACTTATGACTTAATATTACCCGTTCTTTTGTAAATTCCATGTTAAAGAGCGTTTTGGGTAAAATTGTTTCATTTGTCGTCCGTGTTTTGACTTGAAATTATTCATATGATTACTTAGATAATGATTACTTAATTCCTGAATATAAAACATTAATTATATATAATATATATTCAGAATATACATATATATAAAAAATCAGTAAATGGAAAGAAATACACCGTTCATGGGGACGGTAGGCCGTACGTACGCATGAACACTATTTTCGTTTCCTTATTGAGTTGAATGGAATTAAGTAGATGAAATACATATATATACACATAAATCATGTATCATTATTATTTAATATATTTCATGATTACTTATTTTATATAATTTATAATCATTCATGAATGGATAACATGGAGAATGAATCTCATCGCATCGTGGAGACGGTAGTTTGTACGTACGCACGAGCAATGATATCGTTCTCGTGATCGTGGTACTGTATTGGAGTGTATGTATACTATTTCATAATCAATATAAATTTAAAATAATCATATATAGTTATTATTTAAACCATTATACCCATCCAAGTAAGGTGGTGGTGGAAAATAGATTAGACCACGGCGTGGAGATGGTATTCCGTACGTACGCACGTGCGGTGATTTCATTTTCTGTATTATGGATAGATGGTGAAATGGGGTTGGTTCATAATTATAATAACATATCATTATATGTGTGATACTTATGTTATTACTTCATAATGAAACAACCTAATAAGAATAAGTGGAAGAAGAAATAAAGTTGAAAGAATCGGTAACGGACATTACCTCTTTTTTTTTTGCGCCTCTTTGAGTCCTCTTTTTAGGGCACTAAAATTGTTTTTTGGAGAATAACCTGACCTATAGGATGTTTCAGTGGAAGTGGATAATATAATTGTTCAGGGTTTGGCCTAGTTTGAAGGATCAATGTGTTATGAGGATGAGGGGGAGGGGGTTCCCTTTTATAAGGGAGGAGAGGGGCACCTTTGGAATAATGAAAAATATTATTTTATTATAAAGAAAAATTCGTTTTGAAATAGCTCAAAATTGATTTATTTCAAAGCTAAGGTGGGGATGGGTCAAACTACACTCATCCAATAGAATTTAGAAAAGTTTATGTCATTATAATAACCTTATCTTTTAGTTTTAACTCTTAGTTAATTAGATTGACATTTACCATGTCACTTTGTATTTTTATATTATATAATTAATAAACATACCATATTCATTCAAGAGACCCCCAAGTGGTCCATTAATGATACACCTATCTTGATATAAGTATCATGGTCAAACCATATATTTTTAAAATAACAATCAATAATATAATATTTGTTTTAAATACAATTTTATGTCAATTTTGACACTATTGAATAGTTTATTTTTGTCAAACTCATAACAGAATTATTACTTCTAAAAATGCTAATTAAATCATTAATAACATGTCGTATTAACATAAAGAATTAATTTAATTCATTAAATGTCTCACATTATATTTATTTGGGTATTTATAATATCAATTATGTCATTTTTTCAATATTATAGAAATTACTGCATCATCATTGTTTCAAAAATAAATTAAATTATTTAATGTCTAAAAATTATAAATAAAATATAATTATGTAGTAAATATTTTTATCTTTCTATTTAATATTTAAAATATAGAATCCAACAAATATATCCCTTTATAAAAATTGTTTTTCTAAAAGATATATGCTTGTGTCATTTTTGTATTCATTTTAACTTAACTAAAATAAAGTGTCCCTATCACTTACAAGTGGCACCATGGGGTCCCAAAATTGACCCAATGATTCCCATGGTCGAAAATGTATCATCCAATAATGTTATCACACGTTTTAGGGTAATTTGGTTATTACTATAATATTATTTCTTAACCCTTATTTACCGGATTTACCCTTTAACCATGGTAAATAAAATATTTACCGAAATAATTATTCAAAATGCCTAAAAATAAAAGTTACCTATTTACACAGTTTTAACATCCTGATTACAAATTTGGAATCCATTTTTCCAAATTCAAAACAAAGAAGTGGCAGAAATTAATTTAACATTAATTCCCGTTGTCAAAACAAAAAGTGAGTTTTTAAGATATAATAACTATCAAAAGATTGATACTTGTTTATGTTCGGTTTAATTGGGAAATTATGTACAATGACCAAAAATGTATTAAATGGTAAAAATATATTCTAAATATACTTTAAAACCACTAATATTCATAATTTATCAATATTAATTATTTTGATTTAAAAAGTTGTTTTTAATTAAAATTTAGTAATTTTCACTATTCATCAAAATATGAATGTTATCCGAAAAGTACCAAAATTTCACCTTAAGCTAAATTCAATACTCCGAATAAAAAAAATGAAGTCCATTTTGAGAGATAAAATTTATATAAATTTTAATGTTGGTTATTACTATTCATAACTGATAGTTTTAATAATATTGTAATAGCATATCGTTGTTTAGTGAAACACAGTATTGCGTACTACACACGATATTGAGGAAGGTCGCGATTGCGTGTAATGCAAGGAAAGTCAAGGATGCTTGTTGTGAAAGCTCCTTTTGGTGTAGCGTACAACACAAGACATTAATGAAATTAAAATGAATATTTTTCATAAAATCTCGAGGTGTTACATTAACCATCATGAAAGTATCTACCAAGGGGCACCTTATCCTTGTCCATATCTACATACAATAAATATTCAAGAAAATATTTAATATATTGGCTCCCACTTTTAGGTATTTATCTTCACTATTTTCATTTACTTTTTTTGTGGGTGCATTTTGGACTCCTGGGGATGGATATGTTTTTGTAGGGAAAATTAATTAATATTATGGGATGTATGTGTTCTAAAACTCGGGTACTATATTTTCCCCATTTGACTAACTTTATTTCGGTTTGTACTTTGGTGTTTGTTTTGGTAAAAATAAAGAAAAATGGATGGAAAATAGGTTGTGTGTGGTTCACATACGGTTAGGGAATACCAAGTTCCATATCCTAGAAACCATGAAACCCTAGAGAGTGGGGCAGAAGACCGTTGTTGCATACTTCATCAAATCATTCACACTAAATAATGATACTATAATCTCTTAAAAAAATTGTTGCATTATTGGCTCATGATAATGAAAACTATGCACCCCTACCCAGACCATGCAGGGTATTTTTAAATGCCTTCAAATTGGTGTTAAACCACCATGAACCCCCAAAATAACCCCATTCAACCCAAATGTGGAACAATTGATTTTGGTATATTTATGGGCATGTCATAAGGATTAAAAGGTCGTATGGCCTCCTTTATTTGTGATTATAATCCATGATAGAAGATATTCATCCCTACTAGTATGTGGATCTTCTACTGTCTCATTCTTTTCCATCCAACTTTTCTCCCTCTTTCATTTGGTGTTAGTTAAATTCAGTTTTTTCTAGATCTATATCAAGATTTGATTAATATAGATTTAGGATTATTGATCTATATATAGATATAACAAATCATAAACTGATTAATCTAGATTGTGGGTTGCTGATTCTGATCATGATATACATCATTATGCCGCTCAATAATTTTGATTTATATTGGGAGACTATTTCTAAATGAAATGAGTTAGTTGTAATTGTATTTTAATCTCATAGTCATGATTTTTTTATGTGTATGAATATTTTTTATTATATAGGGGTGTTTATAATTTATTGTTCTTGATTAAATTAATTAATTTGGGTGAAATAATTAATTACAAAATTGTAAAATTGTGGGAAATACGAGTAATTAATTATTTTAAAATGATATTGTGAGTTGAATAAGTAATAGGTCAAATAATTATGAGATATTAAGTTTTTTATTTATATAATTAATTATGGAATTAATTATATGTTATTTTTATTTCTAAAATAGATAAAATTAATTGTTGAAATAATTGATAGAATGGATTTGATTTAATTGTAAAATTTTACCGATGGTATGAGTGTGACTAATTAATTTTCAGATCAATTAATGAGAATTATTATGATAAGAGGTTTAGTGTTGATTAATCATGATTGATGTGAAATAATTATTTGTTTTTTAATATTATATATATATATGTGTGTGTGTGTGTGTTTGTCTATGTGGTATATATGAATAAATGATTGATTAATGTGTGTGGGATATGTTTTACTACTTCAAAAGCCCATGTGTGCGGGTCATGGTCAACTGTTTCAGAATCTCGTAGGGATAAATATGTGTGGGACATGGAATATTACTTCTAAATCACATGTGTAACAGATATGGTCTTTTTAATCTGAGGGACATCATGATTAATATGTTTGGGACCTTTTATGATTCTTCCAGTGCCCATTAGGCCCTAAGAATGATGACCTTGATCCAAATTTTTGGCATTGAAATATAGTTCCAATTAGCCATAATATATATTGAATCTAAATGGACAATGAAATTCAATTATTTAAATTAATAGCTAATTGATAATGTGAAATATATTAGACTCTAGAATGAGATAATGAAGCTATTGAGGATCAAGAGTCCTCAAGAACCCAGAGGGTTATGAGGTTAAATAAATAATAATTTATAATTGGATAACTATTTAATTATACATTATATTCATTTGTCTATTCATCTTAAAACACTATTGAGTGGATTTTTTTTAGACATTATTGGTGGTAGCCTACAGAATTGTATTGACACCCCACTCAGGCTGCCTAATTTGTACACGAAGAGAAATTCTGTTTTCTGGATAGGATATGGCCAATGGACGTAGTTTATATTTCCAATTTGGAGATGGAGCTTGAATGAGGGCAGAAGACATGGTTCATGACCCACATAGGAGTTTTCAGTGACTTTATTTTTATGTTTTCATATTTTATAGTTTTCATGCACATTATCTTGGAATGTTTTTCCTTTAATTGTATATTGTAATTTTAACATCTTCTTACCAATATTATAGGTACATATTTAATCATATCATATTTTTCTTTTTCTTTAACTGGGTAAAGATGAGAAGGATTTAGGAGGATACCTATAATGGTGAATCATTGATTTTTTCAACTGTCCACTTTACTCAACCTTTTCTGGCGAATTCCTAGTGGTTACATTCCATGTAACTATAATAAATGATGTTTAATGGTCACTAGGTGATTATTGTGAAGGGTTTACATCGTGATAGATACATGACATGATCATTCAATACAAATAGTGAAGTAATTATTAATCAGTTTTTAATTCAAAGAAACATGTTTCCTAGCAGTTATATATGTTAATTATTTCATAATGTTCAATGGGGTTAAACGTAATGTAACACCACAAATGTTGTTTTGAAACTAGCAACATTAATGATATATTATTTTATCCTCCTCTTATTTTTTCACCTTCCATATGCCTTTACCCATGTGATCATGTATCTCTCTCATCCTTTCGTGTCCCTTTGTTAAACATCTATTCATCATTACATTGGCGGTATGATTACCAGGAAATATTTCTCCATCATTCTCCATTGATCAGTATTTAACGTATATTATTGCAATATATCAAACAAAAATTGATGGATCTATGATCTATGATGTTGGAACTCTTTTCTTGTTTTAGTATTGAGGTCTTCTACACCTTCATTCTTGTTGACGGGTATCATTGTGAGTGTGAGTTTCAGAAAAAAGGTAACTGGTTACATATCATTTGGGAAAATTGATTTAACTATAATTGATTGATTTATTTCGTTTTTTTATTTAAATTCAATTTCTCAAAATTCCTTATAATTTTTTTTAATAAATAATATTCCAATGAAATATGATATTTAGAATGGTTTGGCATGAAAATTTGAAAAACAACCAATTCCATTGATTTGGGTGTGTTTATGGAAACTGGATGATTTAAATAGATTAATTTAAATTATAGATTTAATGAACCCATTTCAATTAAATTGTGGAATTTTGTTTCATAAATTTATTTTTAAATTGAGTGAATTTGTTTTGAATTGATTTCAAAACATGTGGAAATGGTTAAAATGTTATGATAAAACCATGTGGTTTTATGTTCTTAAAAAGTAATTTTTTTATTAAAACTTGTTTTGGTTATAAATTGAAATTGGTATTTTAAATGGGATGAAAAATATTGAATTGTATTTTATGATTTATTAAAATAAAATACCCATCATTGATTGTGTAAGAGAACATTCATGACTTAGGTAGTTTGTATGTTATTTGGACAAACTCTTAAATATACAATGTTCTAAAACATAAATTTAATAGGTCATATCCCGGATGGGATGGTGAAGAGTGTCCTTTGGCTAGTGTTAGAGGGATGTGTGTTTTCTCATATATCCCGGATCACTTAGAGAGCGTATTTTACTATATACATTTACATTCGAACCTATTGTTCTATCTGGTGTATATATATTATCTCCTTCTTGGTTTGAGAAAGCGGAAAGGATATCTTAGATGTGGTTCCAGCTGTTGAACCATGGACTTAGTCAGTTGTGTCCTTAGGTACTTGGGCTAAACTTCTAGGTTTTTGTACTTTTTTATAGTGGTTTGGAATTAAAATTCCATTCTGACATCTGGTATATTTATCCCAGTACAGTTTCATTGGTATTCATATTTAATTTCTTATCAATCGTATCATATGTTTTGTGGGAAATTTTTTTCCACATGCATGTTGTATGATGCTAGGTTCATGTTGTCATCCCATGGGGATTAGGAATTCCCTTTGATCTTTGTTAGTACTGGCTTGGTTATCGGGTTTCCAGGTTACCTCAGCTGGTTCTTGAAAAAGTGGTAACATAGGAGGTTGTTGAGCTTCCTGTCTTGATATCGGTATGTAATGTGAATTATTTTAAGGTTTTAAAATATAGTTCCAATAGAGTTTGTTTCCAGCTCTCACCACAATGATCCAAAAGTCACTATGTGAGTTCTGGGGAAAATCCCTTCTGGATTAGATCGATTAATTTTTTATATTTTTATATTCATATAGTGAAATCAAAATCATATATTTTCTATCATTATTGACATTTTTCACTATTTATATGTTTGAGGATTATTTGATATATTCCTTGTTTTCTACTGATGTTGTGTATCATAATTACTTATATATGACGTGAAAAATAAGATATATGAGGAAGATACTAATGAACAATAGGTAGAGAATCTTCCAGTGTACCCAAATCCAATTGAATTTATTTTGCACATTGTCCAATATCTAGGATTTGAACCTTCTCTAGTTCCCATTTGGGCTCCATCTATGGATCCTCAAAGGGATGTCTTCAGAATAATTATCAAAAATTCATTCATTATAAGAAATGTTTTACCAAAGGCTCCATTGACCCTTAAAATTATGAGAAATGGTTAGGTAGGATGAAACATCTATTTTAGTTATTGGGGACATCAGATGATATCCAGGTGAAATGTGCCACCATTGTGCTCTAGGGACTGGGTAGGAGATGTCGGGACACAATGGTGACAAAGAAGAAACATGAGGGATTATAGTCTAAATATTTCCCGGTTCCTTTCGAAACCATTTATATCAAGATCCATTGGTATTGGCCCAAGATATGGAGTTTTTCAAGATTGACCCGGACAATAGAACTATGACTGAGTATTTAAATTTCATTACTGAACTATTGAGGATTGCAGCTGAAATTTTAAAAAATGAGAGTATGATGGATGTACAGTTCATGTTGGGACATTGATTAGATATCAATTCGTAGTATTTCATGAGGAATCTGACGACTTATACTGATTTGTTAGATTTTTAAAAGATTGTTGATATGGACCTCGCTGGATGGTCATGGTTGATGGGAGATCATTTTTTCACCTAGTGAAATTGTGAGTTACATTAAATGATAGTGTAGGTATGATGATTCTCATAGTACATTTCGATGTTTGGGTCATTCTAGTCCTCATAAATCACTTTGAGGACGTCATTTGGGTTTCTATTAGAGTTGTAGGTTTGAAATTATAAAATAGTTTTAACAAAGGCACCAAAGAACATTATCTACTACAGATGTTCGTGGAACATTAAAAGATTCTTCGATATCATTTATACTCTTTATAGTGTAACAAGATCATCATCTCCTCCTAAAAATATTGGTCAATCATATGATTCAGATATAAAATGCTTCCACCCACATGTATCTACAATAAAGCTACTTCACGCAGTGGAAGAGTTTCATTTGGAAGCATATACGGATCCAGTGACTGTGAGAGGTACCATTACTATAGCTTCATCCTTAATGATTTATCTATTTGACACTGGTGCATATCATTAATTTATTTCAACCCATATTATTAATATCTTTAATATTAATGTGGAATTGTATCTTATGAAATGGATATTACAGTACCCCAAGTAACCGATATTGATTAGGTTATTTATAGTACCTTTTATGTCTTATCTCTTTCAGATGTTTAGTTGGCTTGAAGTTTATTTGTCGTCAAATTGAATCCCCTTTAATCCATTTTGAACTAGATTGGGTCATTGAAAATAAATCCTATATTTATTGTTATATTAATGGGTCTACCATGATACACCTAGTGGTATTTCTCTTGTTATTAAAGTAGAATGATACCCATGGTATACAAGGGTTATACATTCTTATCAGGAGTTGATGAAGATAATATCATAGTTCTCACTGGATCTAGATTGGATCTTTGAATGCTGATCTCCATATTTCTATCATTTATTATCCCTATCAATTTCTTTTTGATTTCTCGAGTTTTCCAATAAAAAGGGATATTTAGTTATCTATTGAATTAGTACCTGGTACTCAACCAGTTTTAATTCCCTCTCACCACATGGAAACATAAGAACATAAAGAGATGAAGTCCCATTTGGATGATATTATTCAGAAATTATGTATTTTCCTTAGTTTTTATCCTTCAGTAGTTACATTTATCTTCATTAAAAAAGATTTCGATTCTCTACACTTATGTTTTAATTACCAAATGATCAATCGAGTTATGATAAAGATGAAATATCAATTTCCACATATTGATGATATGTTTGATTAATTAAAAGTAGTAAAGTAGTTCTGAATGATTGAACATTTATTTGGTTACCATAAGTTGAGAAACAAATAATCCATAATTCAAAAAAACCATATTTTCATGCATGAAATTTTTTACCCTTGATGTTAAAGCTTCTTCGGAAGATGAAATTTGATGGTGCTCTTTGCATAGTGGAATATTGAGTCCAGGAATTTTGGGTTGATTTTTCTTTATCCATCAATCAATTTTCATCTGGTCATTCGAAGGATATTCTTTAGTATCAAAAACATAATGATTAATTCCATATAATTAGAGACTGTCTTTGTAGTGGGAAGATAGTTTACCTATGATCGTTCTCTAAAATGTTTTTTATTTGATAATTTGATTTTTAAATTTTACTTCTTAGTGGTATGAAAGGTTCATATGAGGGATTTTCATAATTCATAGTGGGAAGTTATCCCAAGAAACTATTATATGTGATACGATTTGTGGTAGATGTTTTGGTGGCCATGTATGAGATTGGGAATTACTCAGTTTGATTCTAATTATTATACATTCAAGTAGGTTAATGTCGAGCACCAAAAACCATCAATATTACATCATCCAATTCCACTCCATACATGAGATTCGGATGAAATAACTATGTAAATTTTGTTTGAGTTTCCTCATTCATAGAGCTAGAAGAATTTGATATTGTTTGTGATCAGCATACTAACCATGTCAGCTCCCTTAATACACATTCGTGATACAACCAATATTGAGGAGTTAGGAAATATCTACATGAAAGAGATCGACCAGTACCATTGAGTTTCATCTATTATATTTTTTGATAGGGATATTCCATTCTCTTATCATTTTTTCAGAGGCCATCAGGAGGCATTGGAATCATAGGTACGGTTGAGAACAACCTACCATACACAGTTGGATGGACATACAAAAAGTGCTATAATGATTATTGAGGAAATTATATGTGCATGGGTTCTTGACATCAATGATTCATGGGATGATCATTTTGAGATGGTTGAGTTTTCTTATAACAATAGTTATAAGATAGTGATAATAATGGATCCTTTTGAGGCCATTTATCGATGACCTTGTAAATCTCCATTGTGTGGGTTAGATATTAGTGAATGTTCCTATATTGAATCAAATTTGATGCATGAGAAAAAATTAAAAATTTAGTCAGTTTTACCGAGAAATTTAATGGCCTATAGGTGATATATGTCTTTTATTGATTGTTTCCATAGATCATAGGAGTTTTTAGATTGTGATAAGGTATATTTGAATGTTTCACCTCGGTTGGGTCATCGGTGGTTAGGAATGCAAGAGAATCTTGCTACTTGTTTTATGGTACCATCTGAAGCTGTTGAGCTTATATTGAAAGTTTCATGAAATTTTTCACATCCAATATGGGTGATTTAAATAAATAATGTGTTCCATGTTTTCTAATAGGGAAATTATATCTATGATCTAACTCGTTCTTTAATATATAGTGATCTTGAGATTAAACCTAATTTATCTTTCACTGAGCAGCCAACATGGGTAGTTTATTTTTTAACCAAGGTACTTCATGAGTGGTTTATATTATTAGATCATGTGATTTTAATACATGGAAGTGATAGTCAATAGATGTGGGAATGAAATGAAATATTGAGAGAGAAATTTCCTCATCTATCTGGATTGTAATCATCACTGTAGGGTTTCTGGGGATGAAAAGTTTTTACAGTTGGGAGGTTATAACATACTATTACTGATCTGACAGGTATTTCATTAAACAATTCATGGTTTTTCCATTCCATTATATGTGTAGGGTTGATAAGGATTGTAGAGGAACCCTATATTGGTGAAGTTAGAGATTTTTTGGACTTTCATCATTAACTAGTTGTTTCTGCAGTTTGTTGGAGGATTAATGTTGTCTAACTAGGTTACACAATGTGTAATAGTCTTTAAGTACATATTGTAATGGGTTCATAACATGAAGATTATGCAAACTAATTATTAATTTGAAATAGTGATGTAATTAATGATCAATTATTAATTTTAACTGATGTGTTTTCTAGTAGATAATTAAACAAACTATTTTATGATGTGTAACAGGTACGTCATATAATAATCAGACAACAATTTTTAAATAAGAATCATGGATGAGATAATATATTGTTCCCATATATAGTTTCCTTTCTATCAACTTAAAGCATATCCTAAGAGATCGTATATCCCTCCATATCTTTTGGGTCCCTTTTCCAATATCTGATCATCATTTTGTTGAATTTATGATTATCGGGTAAGAATTCTCCCTCATTAATCAGATTTCTCTCATTGTCCTCCAATTTGATTTCAAAATATCATATTCAAATTTTATGATATATGCATTGTGATGTTTGATATCATTTCATGGTTGAGTTTTGTGGTCTTTTGTACCTTTTTCTCATTGAAATATTATATTGTCAGTGTGTGTTTTGGGAAAAAGGTAGGTGGTTTTGAAAAGTTTGGACAAACTAATTTAACCTTGAATTGCGAGATTTAATTAAATTTTTATTTTATGTTTAATTGATGAAACATGATTTCAATTGATTTAATATAATCTAATTCCATTTAATTGGGGATTTGTAATGGTTTTGGATAGAAAATTGGGAAAACCCATAATTCCATTTAATTGGGATGGGTTTATGGAAATTGGTTGATTTTAATATTGTAATTTAAATTTATAATTTTATGAAAGCATTTTCGATTGATATTCTGAATTTAATTTTGAAAATTAATTATAAAATAACTGGAATTGGTTTTGAATTGATTTCAAATTTGGGGAAAGGCCATAAAATGTTTTGATAGAAACATAATAGTTTTATCTTGTAAAAAATCATGTTTTTTGATTCAAACATAATTTGGTTTTAAATAGAAATTATAATTATAAATGGGATTACTAGAATTGTATTTTTTTAATATGTATTGGAATATATTTCCAATCATTGATAGTGTATGATAACCAACAATCCTTAGGTTTTCTATTATTTAATTTGACACACTCCACAATTATACATTGTTATAAAAAATAAATGCATCTGGTCACATCACCATTGGGATTGTGATGAGTCCCATTTCTCTAGTGTTAGAGGGACGTATGTATTTAAATATTGACTTGATAACATAGAGAGTGTGAAGTCCAATTTCATGGAACATTCACACATATTTGGCAGGTGATGAGGTCTCTCTATTCCATTATATTTGAGATATAAATTCTTGAAAATGTAGTTAAACTTATTTACATGCCCTATAAATTTAAATATACTATTTTATATGATATATTTATTTGATTTTTTTAGAAATATTACATCATTATAAATCAATTTTTTAATGTATTTTCGTTAATTTGATCTCTATAAAATTATTTTTTTAATTGCAATTTAAAACACAATTTTTTTTTTAATATTGAATGAAATAATTTGGTTAAATTTTTATTAGTATATTTTATGAAATATGTGGTGATACCCAACTATAATTTTTATATCACAACCTACATGTTCCTTCGAGTGTTTATTAATTATCTCCTTTCAGGTTCGATCAAGTGGAAAAAATTTCTCGGAGGTGGATCCAGGTGTTATAGATTAGAAATGGTGATTTGTTTACTTAGGGACATGAGCATTTATTCCATGTCTTGGTAATTTGGTCGTAATACTTTTGGATTTAAATGCCTTTTGGACTTCATATAAATTAATCTGAGTGGAGTTTCTTTTGTATGAACATTGACTTTCTTATCATGATTTCTATATGTTTTATGGAATATTTTGTTTCCACATGAATGTTGAATGATTTGCGGATCTAGTCTCCAAAATGTTGGGATAGGGACCACTGTTAGGTATATACCAGGACCAACCCGGCTATTGGGATACCAGGGAACCTTGGAAGGTTTGCGACAATATTTATTGCATTAATTATATTGAGATATTTTTATTGATTATAATTATATGTGCTTCAACCTTTGTTTATTTTTTCAATGGTGTATAATATAATAATAGAGGTTATATTATCTCCATGAAAAAATTATCAAACTATAGATAATATTCGGTATCTTATGGCATATGAGGAGGCATGCATGAGGTAATTTGACTAACTAGATCTGGGAAATGGTGCAAGGAACCTGCACTAGGACGTTACACTTAAAATCATAAAAACATTTTAGAAAATATATAATACTATATTAATTATGTGTTGACAAATAAAATATATATACATTTGGTAATGAAGAGAATAAAATAATGTGATTGGTTAGGGTGATTACCTCTTCATGGAATCAACTCCTTTTTATATCCTTTATAGGGCTCCATGGTTTCTATTATGGGTAGTAAAAAACTCTACATGGAGGCTATGAATTTTTTTGATGGGTTGTTATTAATGATTGGTGGAACTATAAAGATCAATATATTCTGGTGAGGTAATAGGGGAGGTTCCATTTATAAATCATGTAAGGGGTGATTTTTGGATTTCATAATATATTAAATTATAATAAATTCATTAATTCTCAATCTAAATGTTTCTGAATAGACTATTAATTTGATATGTGGTGAAATGTATAACCATGTAATATCATGTTTATCCTCTTTTGTGATTTTTATATTTTTTTAACATAAGAATGTATTATTCCCAATATTGTATATTTAGATGCTATTCATTTAATTTCACATAAATTATATCAATATAAAATTTAAATTAGAATATAATCCCTAAACAAAAAATACATTTTCAATATTGACATTTTAAAATCCTAAAACATAATAAATTAATAAAATTATATTACTTTTAATGTTTTTATGAGTGATTATAATATTTTTTATTATTTGAAAAAAAAATCAACATTGATGGGTAAGAATTTGTGGTAATTTAATAATTTTAAAAATTAAAAATAAATTTACACAATATAAAAATTTTAATTACATACAAAATTACATTTAATTTACTTTAATAATATCTTTTTTTGTAATTGGAATACATAATATATATTACAAATAAAGGTAGATAATTTTTTTAAACGTTATTTGATTTAAATAATATGCTATTCATTTTCAGGGGAAATTAATTCTACAATGGATTGAATAACAACTGAGAAATGGAGGTGGATGAATTTTTCTTTCACTTTTAAAAGTCCCAATACATTAAAAAACATCAATTTCAACATGATAAATTATATATCCTTATCTCCTTTTAGTAAATACTCACGAGTGAAATAAAGGAATGAAAGTAATGCACTAGAGATTTCAAAGGATTAGCCTCATTGTTGGAACAAACATCAATTACATAGGCACTCCAATGGGTCTATAGAAATTAACTATTATGATGAAGTGAATAAAAATTATGACAACTCCCATTAGAAAATTCTTATCTACAAATAGTAATTATTTTATTGACATTCATCAGTTTATAATGTTTTCTTAAAAAAATTTGTGCCACAAAAAAAGATCAAAAAAATTTTCTCCACAAAACTCTATCTGTAACATTATTTTGATGTCCATAGATTTTATTTCATTAATATGATTGTCCCATTACCAAGGTCTCGTTACTATGAACCATTTTCTTGTAGATGACTTCTCAAATTATGATAAACTGCTCAGTCAAATCTACCTCAAACCGATATTCGCTAGTTTAATATACCTCAGACATATCTTCCACAGTCCTCTATGAAAAAAATTCAGTTTCTAGATCTTTTATCAACATCACTATCTATAAATATATCATTCAAATGAAATATGTAAATATTTGACTTTTCTATTATGGATAAAAATATCCAATATATGAATGTACTATGATTCTATTTATAGACGTCTTAGAATTTCCCATTTAAAAAATATAAAAACTTCAACAACAAACTCATATTTTAAATCTATCAAAAACCCTCAAATTTTTACATCATCATTTTCTACATAACACCTTATCAGGATTAGATTCATCTTGAGTATTCTTATTCATTATCATTATATAACATCCCAACATTTATACATTTCAACTGAACACCCTTATCTCATTATGATCATACATTATACCTCTACTCATTACGATATGACTTCCTTCATCTTCTTGTTACAATAAAAATTTATATTCTCTAAATATTATGATCTGGATTATTCACCTTCTCATTACAATCAATCTTTTTCTTCATATTATCTTTATGAGTTTAATTTTTCATCTTATAATCATTGTGTTATGAATTTCTAATAGAAAAACATTCCGAGTCCACTTGCCACCACAGAGTCATTACAATTTATTTTCCATCTTATACATGGTCCAATGGGACATCATTATAATGGAATTTTCCATTACAATGGATTTACCAATAGGATGAAAATTATTCAGTGTTTACTCAAATTAGAAACGTTGTAAATCATCAAAACAATCATGTTATATCTAATTCATTATTTATATGACCTCTCTTTCCGATACCTCTAGATCAAATGCAATTTTATTCAATTTTTTTAAATATTATAATATTTATGATTCCTCCATTTCATTAAAATAATTTATTGTTATAATGTTTCATTATTTATTTAAACTTGAAGACTATCAAATGGATTCCTGAATTACATATGAAAGTATTATGACATCCCTTACCTTGAAGCTTTATAGATTCTAAATGACTTTGTGTTCAATGAATCATGAACATCAGGATGATGGATCGTATTTTGATGGTGAATTTGATAAAAACTATTACATGAAATATGACTTCTATTTTCATTACACCTTCATTTAATGGTGCTACTTAGTATGAAAAGCTTTTTCCAAAAATTGTTGTTAAGAAAATTTCTTTCACAATGAATTTTTTTCCACTATTGTCTTTGGATTCGATCATTCATAAAATTAAAAATTAATTACAAAAACATATATTAATGTAATAGGTCTAATCAATAAGAAAACAAAAATTCTGTTACAAAATTTTTCTTTATCAAATACAATGTATTGATATAAAAATCATAAGGGTTCCCCAATATCCCATATGGATTTTTCTTGAAAAACTCATTTACAATCTCTTAAATATTCATAAAATATTCACAAGTTAAATTTTGTAAAAAAATATTTTCTTTTTAATTTTACCATAACTTAGATTTCATAAAATATATTGTCTTAAAATCACTCTACTAGATAAGGTAATGTTTCTAATGATTCTCCACCCCTTGATGATAGGAATCATTCCTGGCCATGTAAATATAATATATCCTTGACTTTTATCTTTTCACATTTTTCTTTATTTTTTCTACCCCCTGGATTTTTATCTCATTATTTTTCTAATAACCATTACTTCAGATACATGAAATATAGATAAGTAAAAATTTATTATAGAGAAAAATGTTTTTACATTCTCCCCCAATTTCCAAAATAATAAAAAGCACGTAGGGGGACATCCATATGTTATTTATGATTTCATTGGAGGATGATGAACATGATGTTGCATCTTAAACTCATCAAACCATTATTTTTGTATTATGATTGTGAATATATAATCATTTGACAATTTGTTGAGATATATTATAGAAAAAATATCTCTATAAAAATTAATCATTGTAATGTGGTGAAACAATATATCATTGTGTATTGATAATGAATGTCGGACATGATTCTATGAAATATCAATTACACTATAGTAAACTAATTTTCTTCCAATTGATTAGAATAATTTACATTCAAATATTCCATATGATCATTTATCAAAAACATCTGAGAACATTCCTAATTTGATGAAAAATATTCGGATTCCACTATGCACGAAGCAAAAGAATTTTTTTCTTACTATGTCAACATTCACAACATTAAACAATGAAAAATGTTAATCATGGTTCAGATATTCTATCATTACAACCTACAGCCCAATTTGAATTAGTATAATTAGGAATCATTAAATCACAATTTCTATTTTATAAAATCCCATTCTATGACATTTTTACCACCCCCATTTTCATTTATGTAACCCTTTATGTGTGTATTTTACTCAAGTAAATATTTTCGATGTTTTTTGGGAGGTTTTGGAATATTTTTGGAGTTATTTAGGGCCTTCGTAATGATTAACTATTAGAGAAGTATTCGTGGAAATATTGAATATCCTACAGGAAGCCAAGCAAGGTGAAATAAGGGACTTATATGTATGTGGATTGATAGGTTCATGATTTGGACAGACTGTGTTTCCACCCATGAAAAACAATTAAATGTGTGGAATAGGGATTCTGTTTGGCTGGAGAACAATTTTTCTAGCCATACAGGCCATCCTTTTGAGGTGATCCATTAGGACGAGGCTAGTGTATGGTCAACATACATTCTCTTTGTCTATGCAAATAAATATGAATTGTTTAAAATTAAGATCCTAAAAAATTTGATCTCACTCATTTTCGTCCATATAATTTTTCAATTTTTTAATCCATAAGATATTTTTTATTTCTCCTAAATGTTGTGGATTCTCCCCACTTAAATCCAGAAGCAGTCGAATGGATTTTCGTGGTACATTGAATCATTATTCCATTATAAATTCATTATTATTTTTTTGTTTTCATATATATAATTATACTTCCTTGATTTAATTATATGATATATTACGTTATGGATATATCTATGGGGTTTTATGCCAATAGTGATGAGGTATGGTTGTGTGAATGTTTAAAATTGTGAATTAAGAAGGCTTTTTGTAGATTTGACCTAGATTTGTGGAATAAATCTCCTGATAATTCATTTTCTTCATAATAACTAATGTTGGTGGATTCATTCTTATCTACACCTATTATAACATGTTTTCTGAGATTCAAATTGTTTAAATTTCATGAAATTCATTGTGAAATTATTGTTTAAATCAGGGTATAAACCATCTTTAGTTATGGATTGTGTTTTTTTGGATTTGTGGATGTTATTTGATCAAAGTTAATTATTTTATTTGTTTAAAAATATTTATTTAAAAATATATAATTTTTGGTTTTAGGGAAATGGTTTTTTGGAAGGTTTCAATAAAAGATCAATTTTATGTAAATTTATAGATAGTGTTGATTTGAAATGGTTTGGCATACAGTTTTTGTGTGTGTTCATGATTTCTAAGTCACCTTGAATAAGTGGTGTATACCATTTTGGTACAATGGGAAGCGACCATGGATAAGAGGAGTGTTTCATTGGGATATAAGGATATTTTCCCCTTAGGGAAGGATTATTTGATGGATAATAAGACACTCATGAGTATGGAACTATTACTGAAACATGGATGTTTGTATGTGAGAATCAGGTAATGGGTATTCCATAAATGAATTTCCAATAGAAAAATTATGTTTTTTTACATTCCTTAAAAAAGGGACTTGGTTTGGAACAAATTTTATGGTATGAAATTTTTTTTTATTCAGACATAAACATTTTCAATATTTAAAATAGATTTTTTAAAATAAATGTACTAACATGTTCTATCATAGTGGCATGACTTGGGAAGTCATTTGAGTAAATCCCTATATTGATTCATCACTCACTGATTCTTTGGAATTTAGGATCTTTAAAATATATTGTTTATTAAGACAATAGTACGGGTAATTTATCAATGTTATTTAGTTTCCTGAATGATACATGGGCATGTATTGTGGAGTTAGAACATGGAATATGATGGGAGTTGTGGGGTTGGTTCTTTAGAGACATTGAGTTTGGTACATTTTTCCTTCCACTGTGGCGCTCTATTAAATTTTGGGATGAAATAAATAGTATTACATTGAGTTATTTTACATTTCAATCCTACATCATATAGTGGTTTTGGTTACTATATTCCAGTTGTGGTTTTTTAAATTCAAAGTGCATATCATAGCCCAATTGTGTTGAAGACCTTGGAATTTATTTCCACCCTTTGGAATCATGGGGATGTCTTTTTTCTGAAATGTATCAAATTTTCCTCAACTCAATCCAATGAGGAGGGTAAGGATGTTACACGTAGTTTTAATATTGGTTGGTCAATGTATCTTTATTAGAAAATTTTTATTAGATTTCTAGTTTCAAAACATACAAGTGGAATTCATAAGAGTCGGTCATGTTATCATTAGGTTCAATCGGTAATAATTAATTTATCCTTGGATTTGAATTTATTTCTGTCTAAATATTGTGGTGGTATTCTAGAAAGGATTATTATTTTTCATACTTTTTTTTATTGAAAAAAGGAGCTACCTTTCTAATACAAACATTAAGTTACCAAGGAGTTGGATGCATAAGGGCATTGGATACACATATAGGATGTATAATATCATTGTAATGGGGTTATACATTTATAATATAAGAAATGAATTATAGAAATTAATTGTCACTACATGTTCATTTTTCATTTTGAGTACTGATTTATGATGTTGTGAAAAAACTGTTTATTTTTTAAAAGTGTTCGAATTATTTTGAGATGTGTTATTTTTAAAAGGGAATTATTGTGGTATTTTGAAAATGGGTTGACTTTAAAAAACATGTAGTAATTTCGAAAATTTTATTAATGTGTAAAATGTTGAATCATGTAAATCACTAAGGGGATATTTGTAATGTTGTAGAATTTTGAATTAATAAGCCTTCAGTTATTATAGAGTGAGACATACATAGTTTATTGTGATTTTTGAAAATGGAACCATGTAGGTGTAGAAGAATCCAACCTGAATAGGATAATAAAACTATATTTACACATTATCCATAGGTTAACCAAATGATGGTTAATTGTATATTCAATTATTTTAATGTTGTTGATAGAGGAGATTGGTGGGATAAACAAATGAAAGTGGATCATTTTGTCCGGTTCCAAAAGGATAATCCACAAATAATATATGGTAATATATATCTAGAGGAGGAATATGTGTTGATGAATAAGAAGAATTGAATAATACATTTCCTTGGAACATCAGACGATATAAAATTATAGCTGGTTATTTATATACTGTTGGATCATTCATGAAAATGGTGAGATTTTTCAGTTCAATAAAACATTTGTTGAATGCCTTAAAAGGGAGTATTTTGAAGAATTAATCAAAAATACATTCCATCCTCATAAATTTAGAATTTATTGAATGAATTATTATTTTTATCATGATGTAAGATATCCTCTTAGTGATAGTTTAAGCATAAAAATAATGAATTTAGTCCCTTTTCACCGGAATTTGTTGTCAGTTTTCCTTGAAAAAACAAATTTTTAAATTAGAGATGAGGCATGAAATTTTCGCAATGATTTTTGTCCTCTATATAATGGATTATATATATATAGTCATTAGAGAGATGGTGGTGGGATGTGAATTCTCATGAGAAATGGGAGGATGGATCATGGTGATAATTATGGGAAATGGTGTGAACACTAATGTTAGGACCAAGAAGATGATAGAAACCTATTTCCAAGGTAAATTGATAACATGCAATTAGACAGATAGATAAGTGAATCTTCTTGCATGTACCAATTGTAATGATAAATGTTTACAAATTTTTTGTTTCAAATAATTGATGTGATAGTGTACAACTCCCTCTATAGCATGCCACAAGTTCATCTATATGAGGAATCCTTTGCACAATTTTTGTAGGGATCTAAGGATGGGTGTTCGAGAAAATAATAATGTGTCATAGACATCATATCCATATACATGATGAGGGATGTATTATAATCCTCATCATTAGGAAGTAAATATACATGGTTATTCTATGAATACAATGACCCCTTAACAAGGCCAATATCAATTGGGAAATAATGAACCAAGTACATCAAGAAAGCTATTATATAGACTTGTGAAAATAATTATGGTTGATTAGTCTAGACCAACGACCATGAGAGGTTAATTTATTTTGAATAATACATTTTTGCAATATTTTATTTATAACGATGAATCACATTCAATTATTACTTATCTTTTTATTTATTTTACAGGTTTAAATGTTTAGATGATTCCTTTTGTTTAGAAACTCTAAAATACTCTTGGTGAGAGGGACTACCAAGACATTATGTGTAAAGAATTTTCTATAACAATTGATATAGTTGAGTTGATATGGGATTTATCCATGCTTGATATGTATGTATATGAAATAATAATGGGTTTCTATTAGTTGAAAATGTTTTAGATGGACATAGACTATTGTATATTGAAGGTAAATTTTACAACTGAGGATAGAATCGAGTATCTATATAGAGTATACATGAAGGTAAAGGAAGGTTAAATAGGAATTTTGGAACCATTAATGGAATGATCTCTGACCTATTGGTAGAACTGAAAAATAAATTGATGGAATATATTGAGAATACTCATTTTACATGGATTTTTTTATCAGTTTCTAGATGTTTTTCCTCAGAAATTATCAAGGTTTCCACCCACACGAAATGTGGAGTTGACGATTTACATACTTTTGGGGACCAATCCAATTTACCATATATATTACCATATGTAACGAAAAATATTGTGGGATGTAAATGTTTAGATATAATATTTGGAAATCAATGAGATCATTTCACTAAGAACATATCCATGGGAAGCAATAATCATATTTTTTAAATTGGTTAATAATACCATAGGAATGTGTTTAATTATCATAACACTTACTAAGTTATATTAAGGAAAAGGTATCCACATCCAGGCATTGATGATCAATTCAATTATTTTAGGGGATATCATTGGTTCTTTAAATTTGACCTACAAATAAGATATCACCGATTGTGATTTTTGAATGTGGATATTCTGAAGATAGCATTCAATAGATTACATGACTATTATGAGATTGTGGTAATACATATTGGTCTATGAATGCACCAAAAATCATTATGTAATTGATGAATAATATATTTTAGAAGTATCCGGATTCTATTATAGTAATATTTATGGATGAAATATTGGTGTGTTTGAGGATAATGGTCAAGCATGAGTAAGACATGATGATATTTTTGGGAATATTTGGACATTATTGTCAATATGAAAAATTGTCAAAGTGTGATTATTTTATATAATACGTAAATTAACATGGACATGTAATCTCATAAAGAATTTTTTTCTATGAATCCATAAAATAAAAAATTTGTTTTCTCCTTGAAACCGTCAAATAATTTATTTGAGATTTGAAATTTCCTTGGTAGGAAAGGATATTACCAATGATTTGTTCATAAATTTTCACAACTGGCCTCACCGATGATAGGTTTAATAGGGAACACTGTTCAAATAATATAGAATTATGAATTTCAGAATTATTTTCAAGATATTAATGTTCAAATTAAATCTTAACTAATATAGATACTTATAAAATCCCGACACGGGTATGTGGTGTACATTGATTATTGTGGATCCAGGTTGGGATGTGTTATCATGAAGAGAGGTCATGTGGTTTCTTATGTATCAGGGAAGTTACAGTTTCAAGAGAAGAATTACATAACACACAATTTGGAGTTAGATTACACAGTCCATGCTTTCAAGGCGTGAATTTATTAAATCATTTTTGATAAATTTATATTATCTAAGGATTATATGAGATTTAAACATATTATTTAACAAAGAGAATTGAATTTTTTTCAAAGAATATGGATGAATTATCTCCAAATTATTTATGTTGACATGATTTATACATTAGGGAATGGAAAATTGGTGAGAGATGGATTAAGAAGAAATCCATATGGCCAATTTAAAAAACATGCATCAGATTAGTGGAACATCATGTCGGTTCGAGCCAACATGCACTTTGAACATAAAAAACAATGTGATATTTTGGTTTTCCATATATATTTGTTTGTTCCTAATTTCTTTGAGACAATTAAAAATAAATTGACATCTATTTCAAACACTGTTTCTATGAGGTCAAAAATCACTGATAAGGAGACCATTTAGGGATGAAAACTATATGGAAGTTCGGTTTTGTCAGTTTAATATTTGATGGTAGTACTTATGGGTTGTTATATAAAACATTTTTATGATTACCACTTTTCAGGAAGAGATTTTCATCAGGGAATAAAAAATATATATAATTAATTTAATGAAATATTTTGGTAAGATTGAATTAAAAGGAAATTGGATGAGATTTTTTTGTGATTCTTAACTTGTCATTAGGTTAAGGAATAACATAAATGACATGAAATTTTGTTTTAATCTTTATATATTGTAGTTTTTAAAAGGTAACTGATTTCCATGTATTTTTTAATTGGTCTCCCATAAATGGTTCAGGAAAAATATTCCATATGGGTTATAGTGAATTGAATCAAAAAGATGGCTCATTTCATACATATTAATGAATCTCATATAGTGGAGCACTTTCCAAGAATCTATACCTGAGAAGTGTTAAAGAGGAATGGAATACCAGATTCGATAGTTTTTTTTAATATTGTCAAGGTTTATGTTCCATTTCTAGAAATATTTAATGAAATACCTTCAGGCTCAGTTTACCATGAGTATGGTGTATCAACCACCGATAGATGGGAAATCTGGAAGGATGATAAAAATGTGGGATGATATTTTGTATGGTTTTGTAATATATTTTGGTGTCTTATTGTATGAACAAATATTATTAGTGGAGTTCTCATATAAAAATATTTATCATGTCATGAATCATATGGCTCATTTTGAAGCATTGTATGGGAATCATTATTTTTCTACACATACATTGGTGGAAATTTATGAAACCTTACTCATTGGAATGATCCATTTAAATGATAAGTTAGTGAAGATTATGTTGATCTAAAAATTAATAGATATAGATCAATGTTTTCAAAAATCATATGCAGATCCTAATAAATTATCGTCTTCATTCAAGGCGAGTTACCATGTCTTCATAATAATCACTTTATGGAATGGGAATTATAATTTTTGGAAGCATTGAATATTATCTCCTTGATATACATGACATTTTGAGATATACGAATGGTTTGGTGAGGTGGCTTATCAGTTTGGTTATCCCCCATTATTTTGTATTGTGAAAAATGTGTTTTATGTATCATAGTTGAAAAAGAATCATCCTGATCTTTAATATGTGATTTGATGGGATGTCATTGATTTAGACCCATATCCCTCATTGGTTCATGGTCCTATAAAAATTGAGGACAACATGATATATTGATTCAAGGGAAAATAATCAGTCTAGTGTTTGATATATTGAATCATGGTTAGATTTACAATGAAATATGGGAACTAGAGAAGGAAATTATTATGCAATTCACAAAACTCCTTCAGTGTAATAATGGATTTTTACATTCCGAGGATGGAAAATCTAATAGTGGGGAGAGTGTATCACCCTCTTTATGAAGTAAGTAACCCTTTATTTATGAAATTTGTGTATGAAATATTTCAGGGTGATGTTTTTGAGGATTTGTAATACATCTATAATGTTTTTTCGGCATTTTTAAGGCTTCATAGTTTGAACATTGTTAATGGAAATCATTAACATCCTACATGCTATAATAGAAGGTGAAACATGGGCATCTCGTTAGGCACATGGTTATGAACATAGTTTTTTTAAACCATCTGTCCACCTAGGATAAATGACAGAATGTGGTGAATAAGTATTTTTTAATGATGGCACATTATTTTTCTAACTATTTGATCGCACCATGTGAGTTACCCAATGAGGAATAATTAAAACACAGTTAGCGCATTATTTTCTTATCCATGTGACTAATAGTGATTGATTAAAAAGTGGGATCCTTAAAATGTGTATCACACTTGTTTTCACACAGAAGAGTCTATTATATAACTACTTTTATCCAAAAGTGGGCTTTCTTCTTCCCAAGGGTTGTGAAGTCTCTTACCTTTGATCTAAAGTGATCTGATGTATTTTCTTGGTGTGTTAAAGCATGATTCCCTTGGAAAGTATTCATTTTTGGTAGTTATCCACAAATCTACTTCTCTTACCTCTCTTTCATTCATAGGTATAGTCTGATGTAGATAGATCAAATGTTTTTCATTAAATTCATGATTATATATGGTTGTATTAAAGTTAGGGAAATTGATCTGTGGTTAACTTTTGGAGATTATATCAGGTTTTGTTGAATAATTCATGTCCTTCATAAATTTCAACCGAATTCACAAGTATAAAGGATTCACTCTCAACTCATCTTATTAGAAAATGAAATCATGTTATCAAATTGTTTAAATCTATTGAAATTCTCAGTGAAATTGATTTGAAAATAATGGTAGAATACTTCTCTAGTGATGGTTTGTTGATTTGTTAATATTTGTTGTGAAAAGTGAATGGTTTTATTTATTTATTTCAAAATATGTAATTTTTTAATTAATGGAAATGGTTTTATGGATGGTTTTAAATAAAATAATAGTTTTTCAGACTTTATTGAAATGGTTTATTTTAAATTATTTTTGAATACGTGGATTGTGTGATTTCATGATTTATATGTGGCCCTTCATAAGGGACGTGTACAAATGGTGTACAAGGGGAAATGAATATGGATAAAGGAAGTGTGTCATTACGATAAAATGTGATTTTTTTCTTAGTTATGACCTTTTGGAAAAATGAGAAACCTCCAATGAGTATGAAACCATCTTTGCAGGCTGTATATTTTTGTGTTTGTGAAGCATAGAATCTATATGACATAAATGACTGTGGAATGGTTAATTTATGGTTGTTTTATTTCATTGAAAAGGTCTTTGTTATTGAAAAAAAATTTGGTATGTAAATATTTTGTTATTCTGATATTAAATGTTTTATTTTTTAATATTGTTTTATAAATGTTTGAAAATATTATACCATTGTGGAATGAGTAGAATAGTCATTTAGGTAAAAACTATTGAGTTTCATTACTCCCCACTAATTTGGCAATTTGATTGTTTTTCATGTATTATATATCGAGAAATTGGTAGAGGTAATTTATAAAATATCATTAGTGGTTACTTATAATAAATGGAAATGGATTGGAGAGTTTGAGGATGTTGAATATTGGGATCTATGGGGTTGTGTCTTGGGAATCATTAATTTGGGTTTTTTTCTTCTGTTGTTGTACTCTTTTGTAGTTTGGTTTGATATTAGTCATATTGCATATTGTTTTTTACATTTTTTCATACATAATATAGTTGTTATAGTTATGGAATGATTTTTTGTTTATGTTATACCATCAAAAAGAATATAATCTCCCAAATGTATTAATTCCCTTAGCATATATTTTTAGCCATTAGAATTTTGGGGATGTCCCTCAAGGAGAAGTATAAATTCTTCCTCAACTGAAACCGAGGAGGAGTGGTAGGATGTTACATTATTACTGTGAAATATAATATAAATCATGTTGATTCCATTATCTGTGATTCATTTCATTACATTGATAACATAAATATTGAGTCGTAGAATATACAATTCTATCCCATAAGGATATAATGTAATGTAGATTTTTTGTTAGCCTTGAAAAATATTTCTTTATTCACACATTTACCAAACTCATCATTAATGAACAACATCCCCAATAAGATAACAATAAAAATATCCATGGATTCTTCAATTCCAAATTTTTAACAATTCCCCTGAATACATTTCCTGAGAATGGAAAATGTATTTTTATTTTTGTAGAAATTGAAATCCAGATAAGTATGTTAATTCTCCAAAAATTTTATTCTTAATGTAAAATTTAATTTATTCTGAAAAATTTTAAAAAAAAAAATTCTTTATCCTTATAAATTATATATCAACCACATGAAAAATTACAATTACGGTTTCAATGTCAAAATCAATAACATATAAGTGGATAATAAGTATTACGTTAGAAAAATTCAACATTCACAATAATAATTTAGTCATAAAATACCATGAATACAGATATTGTTTCATCCCATAAAAATAATAATTCAATCTAAAAACATTAATTTCATCTTTATCAGGTATAAACTCATGAGGTTTTACATTGTAAACTTATTCTTTTTTTATTGAAAAATTATTACATTACCTTCGTATAATAAAAATTATAATTCTAATGAACAAACACTTATAGATACATTCTAATACTTTTTAACCTTGAAATAGTGGGGTGAGATTTCATAAAAATCCATACCAACATCTTATGCATATATTTTAATGAATATACTTGTTTTTTTCTCAAAACATTTATATGTTAATTAAACTTGTTTCTATAGACCCACATAATTATGATAAACCTTTATCAATTTAGTTGTGGTAAATGTTCACATGTTTCATTTTTCACAATATTATTCAACTATTAGTTTATATAATTTAGCTATTATTTGTTTCCAAAATCATAGGAAAATGATTATAGTACAAATTTTAAAAGAAGTGATGCTCGATTTTCTAATCACTTGTTTATTTTTGATTAAATAAGAACCATTTGATTATCAAGAAAAATTTTGTTATGAATATTTTTTACTAATGTAAAACTCACGGATTTTTTTCCTGATTCACATTTTCCAACACATGATTTATATGAATGATCATGAACATTTCATTCTTCTCTTTCAATTTCATTATAACCATTATATTTTTCCCCCTCAACATTCGCAACAACGATTTTTAATAAAAATGGATTCTCAAAATATTTCACTTCATATATGTCTAAAAATTATTTTTTCATTTTATCCATAATTTTTAGCTTAAACAATTTGGTGAGTAACCCATAAACGTACCGTCCTAATCTGGATCATGAAACCTTCCTTGATCCGTCTTTTTTTAGTTTTTGTAATCATAGACTTCATTGGGATTTAATGTTCTTCAAGAAAGTATTTTTTATAACATGTTTATTAATAATTCTTGTTGGAATACAGTCTAAACAAACATCTATTGCGTACATGTACAATAGTACTAACAAATTCCTACTTTTAGAACATTGAGTGTGTATATTCTATTTACATGATCCTATAGATTTCAAAATAAAATCCATTTTTTATTTCTACTAAACCATTATTTTTTTAGGTATATAGGGATCTATATAGATGATTTATACATTTCTCAAAAAAAATATGCAAATTATTTCTTGCGAATTTAGTACACTTATATTATTTCAACATCCTTATATATGTCTTTATTTATTTCTTAACTTATTTTCAAAAAAACGTTAACATTTCCAAATCCTCTGACTTGTAGTCTATAAAAATAATGTTTTCGCTAGAGTAAAATCCTAATTAATAGTTATAATGTATAATTATCCATTTTATATTTATGAATATTTTTACAACATATATCAGAATGAATAATTTCAAGTGCTCTAGTAGAATGAATCCCAAAATTCTTATTAATTTTATTAGAAATATTCACTTTATAAAATAGAGTTAAAACATCTTCAAGGATCATTTATCAGGACTCGAGTTATCCTGGTAAAAAACAATGGGCCTTACAGTGCACTTGGATTGACACTCCATAGGGAGAAGCTTATGAAAAATCCCAATTTTATTACAAAGCATTATGAAGGAGTTATGCATAAATTGGTCATCAATGAAACCAATACTATGATTATAGGACTAGATTGGTCTAAATTTTAAATTATTTCTGATTTTGTATATTTTTGGGATTATATATTATGATATGGTCAATCCTAGTGGAAGTCATCATTTATAAATGGTGCCAAGTATAAGGAATAAGATCATTATAAATACACAAAATCCAATGAGTATGAATGATCATATCTTTCTTGGTCATAATAAATTTTTTTAAGAGAAATAGACTCCCAAGAATTATCACAATATGATTAAATAATATCCTATGTTAATTAGTTATGTAATGAATTCTCTATGTCCTATGGAATTGAATGGAAGCCCGAGAATAAGAGGCCGGTAGAGAGAAAAATATATAATGGTATAAAGGGAAATAATTATTTTCTATTATTTGATAATTTTTGAAAGAATCACCCTAGGATGTGTTTGAAAAGACTTGGTGATCGTTATATTTGTGGTGAAAAGGGTCATCAGGAAACAAATGCAGGGGGAACAAAAAAAATACTAATATTCAGTGTCTCAACTATTGTTTAATGGGTCATTATGAAAATGATTTTCTTATTAATCAAAGAAATATATCTCATAAGAATCGAATGGATCATGGTCATGCATAATCTATTACTATAGTCAATTTGGAATAATTAATGTGTTTGTGTTAAAATATTGAAAAATTATGTAATTTTAGTGTTGTATCAATGATGTCCTAGTTATACAAATTATGGAAGTAAATATGGATTTTACTGCAGTACTATATCATTTTTGATTTTAGGTTTTATGGTACTAAGAAATTTTACTCAATATAATGTTATAATTTTTGGAAAATATATGGTTTAATGAGAGATAAACCTTAATATGGTTCTAATAATTAGGTAGTGATTTTTGGAATAAGATATGATTGATTTGGATAAATTGTATTTGATATTCTTGATTACCATAATACTAATAAATTGTTTGTTTATACAATCATTATTGGAGATTAAAAAAATTGATTTAAATGGAATATCTAGGATTATATATTTTTCAAAATGAATTAAGAAGTACATACATATTCAAATAAGGTTTTATGTTAATTCAGGTCGTTTTCATTTTCTAATAGAATACAAGATGAAGGTATTAACATGTTTTTAGGTGATAAAAGAGATCTTCATAATGTTATTTTTTCTTTCCTTATAAATTTTAGGATTGTTATTTTGGGAACAATTAATTTTATAATGTCTAAAGGATTTAATTGAGAGAGTTGAACACTTGATATTTGTTTTGAGGTCATATTATGATTTATTGAATACTTTGACATAACCATTTGTGTTTCAATGAAAATATATAGGATTAATGGAATACATATGGGCCATATTATTTATTAAATGTGCTTAAAGGGTAAAAAATAATTTTTGAACATTCATTTCCTATTGTAAGGGACGATGAGAAAATAGATAGAAACACTACCAATTGATGATAATATCATTATGACAGGTAATGATATCAAGTACATTTTCCTGACTTCTTATATTAATAGAAAATTAATCCCTCATATTCAAAAAACTAATGTATCTAAAAAAATGTGTTTTCCTAATTCCATATGTTTTGTAGAACTCATGAGACTTTAAATCATCATATATTTATGGCTTTAAGGACCTAAATTTTACATTAATTAGTCACTTGTTTATGATTGATGACCCCAATCACTCTCTTTAAATATTTATGTTTTTCCACAAATTATGTGTCATTAATTTCCACCAATGTTCTCCTAATAAAAATTCAAATTTGGCCATTAAATTTTCATTTCCATTTCACTCTTATTAATATTTAATATTATTAACCCTGTTTCCGATGTGAGGTTTTCACAAAGGTGTTTTCTATTTTTTACCTTTTATTTTTTTGATCAATATCAAATTTTGATGATACAATTTATAGAAGGAGAGGAGAATTTAACACCACAATATTTCATAGTATTTTATCTCTGTAATTTAATTTAATTGATTATATTTCACACATCACTGACATGGCTTGTGTTATACGCTAGATTGGGTTTCTGGAAAAAAAATACATTAGTATTTTAATTATTTAAAAGATATATTTATTTATCAATTATTTATTTTAATATGAATAGTAAAATTTAAAATTTAAATTTTACATATAATTATTTCACATAAATAAAATATATTTATAATGAAATGTATATGTTTTGTTAAAAAATTTATATATTTGGAAGATTTATTTTCTAAAAAGGGCCACTTTTTATTTCATTTAGTGAAAAATTAAAAAAATAATTTTATATAACACTAAAAAATTATATGGTATTATTGACATAATTTTTGATTTTAGGATTTCAATTATATCATAGGTTGAATTTTTGGTATTTTTCTGAAAACATTCAATTTTGGAACAATAGTGAAAAATACTACATAGAACATAAAAACCGACATTATTCACTTAAAAAAATATATTTAATTTAAATTTTATCTTAAACTCAAAATAGATACATAATACATATATTATTTATGTGTATGTCTTTATTGTCATTTTATAATAATAATAGATATATAAAATTTTATTTAACCATTTTAACGACTTTTTACCTATCTTATAGGCACATTTACAAACCTTCTAGGCAAATTTGAAAATATGAATAAAAATTAATTTAAAAAATTTTAAAAAAAGTAATTATAATAATCCTATAGACACAGTTGACATCAGTATGTAAAATTTAGTTCAATAGGATGGATGTAACTTTTTTTGAATAGTAACTTTTGAATTTTATTATCCACGTTTAAAAGTAATTTGGGTATTTAAAGGTGAAAATTATATTATAATTACCCCAAAAACATTCCTAATTCTATTAGGTATGTGAATTTTTATCCATATAAACATTAGTACAAAAATATGATCCTTTTTTATCCACTCGGATTAGATAGGCCATTTATTATATGTTATTTTAAGAAGAGTGATAATTGTAAAATTCAAATTTTAATAACTAAACCATTTATAATATAGGGTAATAAATATGATCTATTAGGCTATAAATATTCATTAGATATATAAAAATATTTTATACATCATGATTTTTATATATAATTTTTATACATTAAATGTATAACTTTATGTATGACACAATGATGATGCACTAATTACCATATAAATGAATGATTAAAATAATTAATGTAATAAATATTCAAATAAATGTAAATGAAAATTTTTGATTACATCCAAAATATTTAATGTTTAATAAGGCATGTTAGAGTTTATTAAATGATTCTTTTGCATTGTAATAATTTTTTATTACTTTCACAAAAACGAAATACTTGATAGTGTAAAAATTGACATAAATGAGATTTTAAAACAAATACTATTTTATTAGAATATGTAATATACCAAAAAATCAATAATTCCACCAAATAGTTTTTTATGGTTATATATATAATTAATATACCACATTAGGTTCTCATGGAATTTTATATTATGTTTATTAACCATATAGGGTAAGAATACAATAAGACATGGTAAAAGTTAAACTATTTAAGTAGGAGTTAAATATAAATGATAAGCTTAATATGGTAAACTAATCTTGTATAAAACCTATTTTGTTGATTGGATTTAGACCCATGCCCACATTATACTCTAAATAAATACATTTTGAGGTATTTGAATCCGGAAATTAATTTATAATAATTTAATATTTCAATTTTTTTCTAAAGTGCCCCTCACCTCTCTTATAAAACAGTACTTTCCTTTCTCAGAAACACACACCTCCAAAGTCATTTGGCTCAACCAAACCCATCTGAAATATCCTAAAAACTACCATCAATAAAAACTATAGTCTTTAATTTTATCATAAACCCATCCTATGTAGCCCATTTGTTCAAATCAAAAGGAAGAACCCAGAGAAGAGATAATTATTTCATCACCTATTTCAATGTTCTTTTCTTCTTCTGCTTCCTCATTCTTTTTTGTTTCTATACCAAAATTATAACTCTATTAAATTATACATATTGAGATGTTATTATAAATATTGTACAAATATATTTATTATTCTATCCATCTTATGAATGACAAAGCCACCATAAGTACGAACATAGAGCTTACCGTTTTCACATCATGGTGTAGTTAGTTATTCAACATAATATATTTTAGATGGGTATAATAATTAGTATAATTGATATAAATAATAAGTAAAAAATATGAATTATTTTTTATATATAATATAAAAACATATTACATATTATATCACCATTAATATAATGTCATCATCGATTGTGCATACATACGGCTTACCATATCCACGTCCTGATGGGATTCATTTCAACAGACACCATTTAATGATAATTATAAAAATATATATTAATAATAAATATGTAATATATGAAATAATAATTATTCAGGAAATATATATATATATATATATATATATTTATCTATATATATTTCATTCTCATACATCCGTTCAATGCGATATGAAAATGTAAACAACATTTATGCAAACGCACGACCTACCATCTCCATAATCTGTGATTTCCATTTCATATTTCTATAAATTATAAATATTTATATTCTGAATATATATTATTCATAAATAATGTTTTATATTCTGGAAGCAATTAAATCAAGAAATAGTTGATATGATCAAGAATAACACGTTAAAAGGCATACGATAAAAAATTTATTATTACCCAAAATATTATTTTAACATAGAAATTATAATTAAATATTTAGTATAATTTCATAAATGAATCATGAATTATATCATAAATATTAATATTAGTTTGGAATAATTTGATAACATACTATAGTCATTATAAAAGAGGTTAAAGGTACACTTGACTAAAGGAAAGTACATGTTAAGGGTTAATTCCACAATCTTAATATTATCTGAGATTGTTCATTTGTATGTTTTTAATGGGATATATTCATTACCCATTTCCATTTTTAATAAAAATAAGTTATCAAAAATATTATTTTTAAGTGACCCCTTAACTAAAAAATCATTTTAATCGATTTAAATACTTATTCTTCTAAAAAATTCTCATTAAAGTACATATTATGAAAATAGTTTTAATGATTTATTTACATGGTCATGAATGTTTTAAAATGTTAATTCCATTAAAAATATTAGAAGTTGTATGGGAAAATTTGATTCAAAATTCTCATTTAAATAACTTCCTTTATAATTTGTGATACATATAAATGTTTTCAAATATGTCAACATCCATTATAGAATTTTATTCTCAATTGAGGATGATATATCATTATACAATCTTTCAAATTTCATTGATTTTGTTGTGATATGTTTGAATATGGATGTTATAATTTTATGTTATTCATGGTTTACGCATAATGTATTAACATTTCATATACAAGTACTAATTTTAATGTTTATGTATTGCTTTGCCATTTTTATATTTGGATTTAATTAGACATAGTAAGGGACAGGTGGGGCCCTTTATATACCCTCGTTGAATCAATATGTCTCATGAGACATATTATTGTCTTGGCACAAGTCCTTGACAATATTATTATTAGAATTATAGTCAGAATGCCTTTACTATGTGGTTATGTTGTCCAACATCATGCATTACCTCATTATGAATTTAGTTGTTAAAATTTATTATTTTTCTATTAGAATATCCATTTCAATTTTTATATAGTAATGCTTAATATTTGTTTTAATATTATGATAAATTTTATGTTGAAAAAACTTTTTTTATTTTCAAAAAATCCTTCCATAGTAGTTTATAGCTTCCGCTAAATTATTTACCAATACTGAGCATCTGATCTCACCCATTTCTAATGTTTTCCCCTAGAATTATAAGAAGTATTTTATGATTGAGATTTTGGGTTATTCTAGAGGAATAATGACATTCTCAATGTATTATTTCTGTTTTGTTTTATGATTTAATTTTTAATATAATGATCATGTATGTAGTCTATCTTACAGGGCTACTAAACTGGTCAGTCATTACGGTCTTGATTCCTTGAAATCATGCCAATTTATTAATATAATGCACCGGCTCCGTGCTTCTGGGGTAAGGGTGTTATATGATATTGCTATTGTGAAGATGTATCAAGGGGTAAAACCCGAAAACACTACATTGATATAGACATGAACAAGAATTGGTGCCTGATAATAGGCCATATTGCATTATTGGATTGACACTCATAGGTGATATGTTTTGTTAATAATAGGATTTATTTGAATTATTATGAAGGATTTATAGAGAAATGTATTTTTTTGTTAAAAAATAATATGGTTGAGCATGAATTTTTCTGGCATTAAAAACATTTATTGTAAAAATATTCAAATATTAAATAAGCTACTCAATATTGTTTTATTATTATAGAAAAAGGATGGAAATATGAGGAACTGTTAAAATGGAGACCACAATGAATGATCTGCATATGGCCCTATGATGGAATCTATAATTGTAACATTCAAGGGAATTACGAACCTACTAACTCAAGATATGAAATATAACTTGAATAAAGCTGGGAGAAAAATTTTACCACGTAGGGAACACATTTTTGTTCAGTCCTATATGTGTCAACAACCACTAACATTAAATGGATCTACCAACCAATTTATTGTTGAAATAGGATCATATCGACTGAAATTATATTTTCAATACAGTCATATTCATAACAAGATAAGGTCACCCAAACAGTTTACTACTTAAAGGGAGAAGGTGATCAGTGGTGGGAAATGATTAAAAACATGAAGACTATAGTTGAGGTGTAATATATGTAGTGGGATTAATTAAGAGGGATATTATTTAAGAAGTATATCCCTCATTCAATGGGAACAAAAGTGGTGAACGTGTTCCTCATGTAGAAAAAGAATGAGAATGAATATTATAGAAGCTAAGTGATAAAAATCACAACCCTTTCTAGTTACACCTCAAGAATTTTCATGGAACATAATGGAAGGTTGATAGATTCTTTGGTTGACTAAGACCTCATATGTGGTCACTTATAGCCAAATTATACTATAATATCTATGATTAGATCATGCGAAGTGCTATGATAGTTGAACTAGTGTTCAGTTGTAGGAAGATGTTTCATAAATCCATTGAAAATAAGAGATCAATGGATCCATGATTAGGGAGGATATTTGATCAGGGATGTGTGGGAAAGTAAATGAAACATACTACATCTAATAAATGTTCGAAGAAGAATTCAGTGAACATCTTTCTTGGGGGTGAGAAGTGAAACATGTGTGGAAGAGATTTCTATATCCTGTAGAACTATTGTAGAGAGGTGAATCCTAAAATTACAGAAACTTACATCAAATGGAATATGGTTTGGTCCCTACCTATAGTCCAATGATTCATGTGTGGATAGGTAGTTAACTTTATCAATCACTGTCCAAATATGAGGGTAGTGGAGGGGAATCGCTATAAGCCATAGAAAAGGCCAAGGGATCAAGGATAGGATTTTTCTTTCATGCCAACAGATATTGATGGTCCAAATAATGTGTTGGAAGGTAATATTTTTTTCTCACAGTGATAGAATGTAATTTTTTTTATTATAGCTCTATATAATCGGTTATTTCCTGCAGAATTTAAAATAATTTAGAATCACCCCCTAAATTTATAAAAGTGTAGTTATCTTTCAAGACTGTCTAGAGGGATTATCCAAGCATCAGATGTATTTCGATACTTAAGTATTTACATTCTTGAGAAAAATCTTACCAAAAATATAGAAATCATTACCATTTTGGAATTCGACATTATACTTGCAAAGGAATGTCTCTCAATGTATAATGATAAGAAAAAATGTATAAGTAAGGAAATAAAATTTGTCGTGAATGGGGAACATATAGTTATCTTCTAAGGAGTGATTTATTGACCTATTATTTCTCTAGAAGCACCCCCAATAACCTATTATATGGATTATATTTGTTAATACGAAGAAGGGAAAAATAATATAATGTTATAAAATGTCCCCATAATCCATGAATACATTGATGTATTTCATGAGGAGTTATCCAGACCTCCCCCGAAAATATAGGTAGAGTTATCAATTGAACTAATACCTGGATCACATCTGATATCAATGACCCCATACAGGTTAGATAATGTGGAGTTGGAGAAATTAAAGAGACAACTCCAATATCTTTGGGATAAGTTTTTTGTATGACCAAATATATCTATTTGGGGAGGACATTTTCTCTTTGTTATGAATATGGATGGATCAATGAACATATGAGCTGATTATAGATAACGGAATGTGATCATAGTGATGAAAAAATACCCTCTTCTTAGAATTGATGTCTTATTTGACGAACATTTTGTGGCTCAATTATTCCCCAATATTGATATTTTATCTATTTAGCATCAATTGGGCGTGAAGAAAGAATATGATCGAAAAACTACATTCCTATCAAGATATGGTCATTAAGAGTTGGTTGTTATTTCCTTCAGACTAACTAATGCACATGATATTTATATTTATTTAATGAATATAATCTTCAAGGTATACCATGATAACTTTTTTGTATATTTTATTGATGGTATTATGTTGTATTAAAATTGTTTAGAGGAGCATGAAGATAATATAAGGGTTAAATTATAAACTCTATGGAAGGATTGGAAATTTGGAATGTTTAGCATGTGCAAGTTCAAGTAATAACAATTTTCATTCTTGGGTAACATTGTAACAAGTAAAGGAATCATATTTGACTATTCAAAGGCAAATGTTTCCAAAGAGTGGCCTCATCCTACAATAATAACTGATATTTTTAGTCTCCTTGGATTAGAAGGATATTATAGGAGGATTGTGAAAAAAATTCATAGCTTTCTAATCCCTTATACAAGTTAACACAAAAAGGAGTCTAGTTCATATGGACAAAGGAGTGTGGGGAAGGATTCCAAGAGCTAAAGAAGATATTGGTTATTCCACCCATGTTAACACTTCCGTCAATAGGATAATGTTTTCTCATTTTTTTGTGATGCATCTCTAAAAGGGCTTGGGTGCATCTGCATTAAAAATGATAGGGTGATTTCATAGGCATATCGATTATTAAAGACTGATGACCAGAACTATCATAGGCATGATCTTGAACTGGCTACATTTTTTTTATCTTGTGATATAGGAGAACTATACTTAAGGGGATAAATGTGACATATACACAGAACATCACTGTTTGAAATATACTTTCACACAAAAGTAACTGAACATGAGATAAAAGAGATGGTTGGAACTTATTAAAGGATATGATTATTAAATTAATTATAATCCCTTATTAGAATACAATGTCGATGATGCATAATGTATGAATAACCTAGTTTTTCAGTTCATTATGGGGATTCAAAGGGATTCCTTGACCCAAGACCCATTGTAAACAGACATGGGAATTATAAGTTAAGGGACATCATCAATCATATCTGAAATTATTTATCAACCACTATTACATTATATGATAATGAAATCCCGGAAATATGTTCCTTTGTTATAGAAGATGTTTGAGGCAGTGAAGGAAGGAATGTTTCATAAGTTCAATATTGATAAACAAGTTGTTCTTAAATTTCACACAGGACTATGTGATCCATCTATTCCAAAAAGAAATAAGGAACTGATGTATGAAACTCATAATTATACTATCTTTGTACATCTTAGAAGCATGAAAAATGAATAGAGAACTTCGTGATAATTATTTGTGGGATAATATGAAAAGGGAGATTACTAAATACACTACAAGTTTCCTAGTATGTTAGCAAGTGAATTCATGGTGAAAACTTCATAATGGTGAATTACAACCACTACCCATACCATCATAGATGTGGGAGAATATCGTTATTTTAGTTTTCAATGGTTTTCATATATCTTCTAATGGAAATAATGTGATATGGGTTATAATGGACCGCCTCACCATGACTACATTTTTATCACTATATTAGAAGATTTACCTCTTGATAAACATTCTAGGATTTACATAAAATAAGTGTTAAGGACGCATGGATTTCCACTAACTATCATATGATATCATTATTCAAAGTTCACATAAAAATTCTGGACAAGTATTCAATATTCTATGATTACATAAATGAATTTATGTATAGCCTATAACCCAAAACATATGGAAAATATTAAATTAATATTCAAAAACTTGAGGATAATCTGAGAACACACTAAATAGAATTTAAGGGTTGATGTGATCAATATCACCCATTAGTTAAGTTAACTTACAACAACAACATCCACTAGAGCATTCAAATTTAACCTTATGAAGCTCTATATGGGAAGCAATTTATAACCCCTACTTGTTTGGATTGATATTGTGAGAGAAAGCTTCTTGGTCCTGATATTTTGTAGGATATGACAAGAAAAGGTTCAAGCCATTTAACAACACATTAAGGTTTCATAGAGTTAAAAACGATCTATGAAAACAACCAACAAAGGGACATGGAGTTTGATGTTGGTGACAATGTATTTCCTTCAATTTCACCTTATATGAAATTCATGAACTTTGGGAAGAAACAAAATTGCATCCCTATATACTTTGGCCCCTGTGAAATCCTTTCTCGCATAGGAGAAGTGGCATATTGCCTTGAACATTCTCTAAATATAGAATACATTTCTAATGTCTTCCATGCATATCTTTTAAATATGTACATACCATCCCCTTCACATGTACTAAATCCCAAGGTCGTTTAATTGGATCATGACCTCTGTTAGGAGGAGAATATGGGGAAGATAATTGAATCATAGAGACACGGTTCTACGAAATAAGACTACCAACCATGTTAATGTATTTTGGAGTAAAATAAATATGAAGAAACCATGTGGGAACTAGATGAGTCTTAGAGGTAGAAGTACCCACACCTTTTCTCTTCTGAGGCTAGGAGTTCATATTTCATGGATGAAATTTCATAAGGGGGGGGAAGACTATACCGACCTGAACTTTTGAATAATATTTTGTTTCTTGATTCTTTGTGTTATTTTATTTTTAATTCAAAAATAATATATCCCATTATCAATGATGTGAGTATAATTAAAATGAGATTATTGGGTTTCGACTGTTATATGATAGTTGGTCTATATGACTGTTTGAAACTATACTCTCATCCTTATAATTATTTTTTCTAAATTCAAATGATCTTGGTTAATAAATACCGAAACAAGAGTCGATGGCCTCATATAGTAGTCTCAGGCCATAAAAATCATATCTTTTTGAGATTGGGAAGATTGTAGCATCACTAGACTTTTCTCTAGCCGATGCCCAAGACGAGTTTCAACATGTTAAGCTTGAACATAATCGCCTTCAAATGAAGTTCAAGATGTTATAAATCAAAACTCTATTAATGTGGTCTGAGATTCTTAAGATTAAATCACCATTTCACACCTATGACTTAGGTCATGTGAATGTACTATAAGGGGAAATGTCTATATTCATTATATACTTATTGTAATCATTTTTTATAAATAATATTTTTAATTCTTATTATAGTAAATTTTTTGAATTTCAAATATCAATATAAATATAAGATGATATTTTAGATGTTTCATATTACTGATGAATATTGAAAAAAATAGTATTTTAAAAAAAATTTATACATTAAATAATTGATAATGACATATTATTTTATAAAAATAGACATATATAGTTGTGATCAGTAAGAAATTTAGAGTCTAATAAGATCAAATTAATTTTTGTAAAATTGTAAATTATGAAATATATTACCCTTATGAATAGTAATATGACCAAAGGAATATGGACCTTTCCTAATTAAGTATAAATATAATCGAGGAATCATTAATGGTAATATGATATAATTGAATGTTAATTTTTTTTTTCAGAAATTAATAGTTAAATATTAGTTTTGATACTGGTAAATATTGATTTTAATTAAATATTAATTTTCTCACATTTAAAAAATTATTTTCATAAAATGGATTTCATTTTTTATTCAGAACATCAATATTAATTTAGGGTGAATTTGATAGATTTTTATTGACTATTTTGTTTTTCACGGGATTTTAAATTTAATGTTTTCAGTTTTGGTGTATTTCATGAAATCATTAATAATGTAATAATTATGATATAATGATTGTTTAATAATGAGAAATAAAAATTGATATGAGGTGTCCCATGTGTCTAGTACCATGGGTGAGACCACAGTTTTGAAAATTCCTCAAATGAGGTGTCCCTTGGAAATTAATAAAATATTCCCTCATTTTTTCTAGAAATACCAACCCATTCGTTCATTACAATCATTCCAAATTCCCCCTAAATGATGATATAGACTTTTTACCACACAAGGATTACTAAAAAGGTTCCCACAATCCCCAAATGTACGAAGGTTCATGTTTTATTATGTTACTCTTAAATGTAAGGGAACCATTCACCATTCACTTTTTTTCAAATACTTCTTTAATGTTATGTCATTTAGTTTCCAATTTAGTTTTTGCTGTATTTTATTACATATCCATTTTACTATACATATTATTTTAAAATTATTAGATACCATTTTCTCTCTCATGAACTATATTTTTTAATTTTTATGTGATTTCGTTAGGCTACAGAATATTTTAATCAAATTCACAACTTCTCTTTTTTTCTTTCATGTTATATTTTATATGGTGTATATTAAAAATTTGCATACTATGTTCTTATCTCCACATTAATTTGTCATTATAATTTTTATTACTCTCTTATTAATGGTTACCTCTCTCCCCTCTCATTTTAATAGTTTTTAAAACCATATTACATAGCTGTTATGGTGCACAAATTTCGTCTCTAAATCTCTTCCTTTTTATCAATAAATTATTATTTTTTCTTATATGAATACAATAAGCTCTTCAAATTGTAGTGGTATTTATCATGAAATTAGATTTTTTTATTTTATTCTATACTTTTGATAATTGAATCCATTATTTACTTTCCTTGGGTTAAAAATTTCACAACGATCGTGTTTTTATGCAATTTTTAAAACGTCACGATTTTGATAATAAACCCATTTATTTTATTCTATTTGGGTTATATCTAAAATGTTTGATTATGATAAAAGTTTGTATCTTTATAATTAATTCATATTAATTATGTTCCCTAATAGATCTCCAATGAATGGGGTAAAAAAATTAAACTCCAAAGATGAAATGTTTGATGATACCTGGGAGAATAACTTTGTTAATTTTTTTGACACCATGAGGATAAAAAATAGTGAAATTCTTATGAATATAAAAATAAAATGTTTCAAAACATTATAAATATATTATTCAAGTTATTATTTTCATGATATGTCTATTCTCAAGCCATTATGATATTTCACCATGTTTTTATTTTATTCTCTTATGTTCGCAAGTAAACAATTCTCCATGTTTTCCCTTACAAGTCCATTTGATCACCATATCCTTTGATATTTGTCCTCATGTTATGAGATACTGTAATTAATCATTGGATGAACCTGTGATTATGAATTGAAGGTATATAAGATTAATGTTTTATGTTTTCCTATATTCTGTTCCAGATTTCCATGATCACAGTTTTAATAGATCTTCTGTTTGTAAAATGTACTGAAAAGTAATGTACAAATATTTAAGGATACCTTATTTAATATAATTTTATTATAAAAACATTTTAATGAAATATTTGATTTCTTAATGTGATTAAAATAGTTTTCAAAGATTCCATTACTTGTTTTAAAATATATTATGAAGGATAAAATTCCTCAAAATGTTATCCAGAAATCATTATATGAATTTGAATATAATTTCAAAGATTTTTTTCAAATTGTTTTCAATATCTAATTATTTTATTTCTAGGTAATTTAAATTTAAAATGTATTATATTTTTTTTCCAAGATTCCTTTATATGATTCCAATGAAATTTGCGTGATTTTTTTAAATGCTAAATGTTTTGAAGAGGTGTTTTCAAAGAGAAAAATATACTGTCCTCCATATATTTTTTATACAAAATAACAAAAAAATAATTCTAGGAAAGAATTTTTCAAATGGTTCTATGAATGAGGTTTTCATATAATGTCTATCTTACATAAGAAAAGTTCAACGTGATCCTTTAAAACACTTATACATATAATATTACATCCTTTGATATAGTTTTTCATTTACTAGAGATATGATACAAGGATACCATTCATAATAATCATTTAAATAATTTATGTATTTATGGAATTATATTTATGGAATCCCTTTATTTTAAATCTATAAAAAATGATTCAAATATATTGTTATGAAACACATTTCTTCTCAACATGTAAAACAATATTTACTGATATTATAATGAAACACTTTTATTTTCTAAAGGAAAATTTCATTCCAAGGATATTGTAATTACACCCATTTATTTTCTATGGTTTATTAATATAAGTAATGAATAACTATTTTATACTTTTTTGATGATAGGAATTATCTTTATGGTTTTTCCATTTTTTTCATAGAAATTCATTATATGATAGGGTATACAACATAGTTTCAGGAAAATCATTTACAACATATAAGATGTGGTGGCCCAAATAGTGTTGGTTAAGACCATTATATATTATATGATGTTGTGGTCCAAATAGATTTTGTTTACCCCCTTATAGATTGTTTTAATTAGTGTCGTTGATACTTATTGGTAATCCTATTACATCTTTTCTGATGGAGTGTCCTAAATAACATCTATTATTCCATTATAGATTATAAGATGGGGGTGGCCCAAGTAGTGTTGGGTGAGTCCATTATAGCTTGTATTATGGTTTATATCTTAACTATCTAAAATGAACTAGGTAAATATTTATATCTCATTATATAATGATGTAAAAACAGTCAATGAGCTTGATACACAATTGGAAACAAGTGTTTCCTGATCCTAAAGGGAAACATGTGTGTCCTAATACAAAATTATAAAATGGGGAAACTCAATCCACTATGGGAATATGGGGATACCCGATCCACTATGGGATGATGGGGGAAGAATATCCACTATGTGATGATGGGGAAACCTAATCCATAATACGGAAAGGACAGTTACTGGGATGTTGGTGTGTCCTTCTTAGTTGGTGTAATCCCAATTATTTTCCCTAATAATTTTTTTGCAATGTTCCTTAACCACTAGGGAATTATTTTTATGTGTGAACCAGATTAAATGCTAAAAATGTTATTTTTATTTTTGGTTTAATGCTCATATGGTTATGTGAGGGAATGACTCGTGTCATTAACATAATGAGTGAACAATTTATATTTACAAATTTTTGGAATGTTATAAGCATTTGAATATTCCAAAAATACATGTTTTATTCCTATGTTATGATATCACATATTTTGAACATTATTCTTTTTTGATTCATGATATATTAACAAAAATTAACTGTGTCATGTCTCATTTAAATGATGTTTTATATATAGTATATGAACATCAATTGTTGTGCTCATAATCGCATTACATTATGTCAGTATTGTACATTTTTATATCCTTTATTTACCATTATTGTGAATAAAATATCACTCATTATTATGTTTACTTTCCCTATATTATGATGAATGGTTTTAAGTAGGAGTAATAAATAAAGAAGTTCATTACATGAAAATTTTATTTTATTTCAACAAATTAAAATAATTTTTTCCCAATTTCCAATGACACTAAAATATTATGATTCATATGCATTTATTTTTTGTAATTTTCTAAATATTCATCTTAAATTATGTAATATCTATGTAGGTTAGTCCTTGGTCACTATAGTTAGTATCCAAGGAAAGTATTAGTCTACTTTTGATACTAGGGTGATAAATATTTAGTGACATCCTTTGGGATATTTCATAGAATATTTCAAGGGATGTCACTAAGGATAATCCTATTGTGTTATATATTTAATGTTTGGTTTCTTGATATTTGTATCATAGATGTAATTTTTCTTATTTTGTGGTTTTATGATATGATAAGTTTCACTCACACTAGTATTTATAGTATTATAATATAATTTTAAAAATATATTATTGGGTTAACATTATATTTTTCTGAAGTGGAATGTATAGGAATAATACAATTGATGTCTTAAGTGTAAATATCATGAAGAGAATACAGAATGTAGTGTGAGGATTGGGTATACTATAGTAGATAAAGAAGTAAAAAATGTATCATGAAAGGTATGAGTTTTTTTACCATTATTTATTAAATTAAACATAATAAGAATATTTAGAATAGGTTTGAGGAACCTTATAACCTGATTTATATTTTATAATCTAAGAAATAAGTATTAAGGAAAAATTTTATAAATCCTAAATAATGTGTTAAGAAGAGTGTTGAATTATTGAATTTTATATGTTTTTAAATTAAATGATTATTTTCTATAATTAATATGTATATATGTATTGTTTTTAAATTTTTTACTATATGTAATTTGAAGAATATGTTAAATGGTTTTGATGACCAAGAAAATTGATTTAATGGAAATGTTATATTTATGGAAGTTAACCCTTATCATATTCATGAGGATGAGAATAAGTAATTTTATATGGATAATGAGATGATGATATGGATATTTTAAATAGGATAGTATTTTTGTTATTATAATTTAAAAAATATTTATTAATGAATTGGGCACTGTTATCATGGATTAAGATTCTAAACTTTTTCATTTATGGAATAATTCTAGTAATATTTGTACCAATGAAGCATTTATAATTCGAATTAGTATGTTTTGAATTACTAAGATTCATGAGAATACACGATAAGGTTATTCAAATGTTTGTAATGTGACAAACGAAGCTACTTTATAACATATGGAGGATCAATATTAAGATTATTTGGAAAAATTATTTTTAATGTTTGTGTTTGTCATTTTTAATAATTATTACAATGTGAACAGTTTATTGAATGGTTTAAGTTATATTTAAGAATTTTTTTAGTGATTAATGTATTATGTCTCCATATAAATATTTATGCATATTTTATAACATATTCCTACCTTTTATTAGGATAACTAAATATAAGGGAAATAAATTATCATTCGGCATATGTATCCTATGATCAATTAGTGATTTAGTTATAAAAACATAATGTTCATTTTTTAGAATAGGATATGACATGGAAATTGGTGAATTCACCACAAAAGTTTGAGATTGTGATGAAATAATGTATGTATATCATTTCATTAAAATTACACATCTTTAGAAAAAAATTAATTGAAATAAAATCATTCCCTATTATCATAATTAAATTAATATCAATGCCCTTTTTCAAGACTCTTTGCATTATGGATTTATGATTATAGAATTTATGGTAATCATGTTTTCTATAAATCTCTTTTAGAACTCGATAGTTACATTTTTCTTCTATGTCAATGTTTTAACATTCCTACCATATTATTTTATGTGGAAACCATGTTATGGGTCATATAGTTTAACAGTTATGTTTGAAAATATACCTTTTTAAAGAATGTTTTACTATTAATTTTTATAATTTGGGTATTAAAACATTGAAAACCAAGAAACAATTGGATTACAAAATTCATTTTATAGGGGGTTGAATGTAACATCCCACGATTTTGTGGATTTTTTGATTTAATTAAATCTTTTCTATATTTTTTATTTCACACAACATTTTATATAGCTTGGGTAAAATGATTGAACTATGTTTGTCTTTACTTTTATCATACACCATGTTAATATTTCACTACAAGAAACACATATATTTTCTAGAGGTACATGAACCACTATGTCTGTCTTGTGATACACACAATGATGATTTCATTCAATAGCTTTTATTACACACATGATGTTGTATTTCTGAACTAAAATATACTATTAATGTTATTATTAAAATATTATTATAATAGTCACATGGTTGATAGAATAGTAGATATTTATGAAAATGCCTAAATTATGAAACTGTGGTTTATAATGTATATAAAATGATTTGGCTGGTTATCAATTATTTTAATATTAAATTATAAACTGTTTTAAAATAACTAAATTCTTTTTCTATGAAATTATTTTTTTATGTAAATAAAAAATTCAATCTCAATATATTAAAAAAATCTCATTATATGATTTTTTACAAAAAAAGGAATTATATGTTTAATTTAAATTCTTGATACTCATCTAGTATATTTAGAATTCATAGTATAATAATAAATCAAGTTATACGAATAAAAAGTTTTATATTTAGAAAAGGAAATTTCACCCACTTTTTGAGGAGAAACTAATTTAAATCTAAATTATGAAACATATATAATTTTAAAATGAAAAAATATTTTCATTCTTTAAATTTGTATATAAAAATTCTATTTGGAAGATTTTTTATTTTTTATGAAAATTTTCATTTTTTGGAAGAATAGTGATAATACGGAATTTTAATACAAATGTAATTGTTCATTTAATTTATTTATATAGTTTTATTATATAGGAAATTAATTTTATTGAATAATTATATAAATAAGAAATAAATTAATGTAATTAACTTCTTTGGAACCAATGTTTTAATGAAATTGGACATAAAAACATCTTAAACTTTTGGACCTTTTCAGTTTAAGAACTTATCATCTCATTCAATTTGTGAGATTAGTTTTAATTTAATTTGATACATTTATAATATTATAATTTGGAGAAATTGATTTAATATTTTGGATAAGATTAATCTATAAATTATTATAACTTCAAATTAGTTTTTGAAAAAAATATTAGAGAAATTAATGAAAATTAATTAAAGTTATTAAGGTAAAAACTTGACTAATTAATGAATAATCATAGAAAATAAGGTGTAAAAATTTCCATATGTTCGTTTAATTTTTTTTATAGTTCAACTATTACTCATATAAGTGTCAATATTGTATCATTTTTTAACCATTATGGGACTAGTAAAACTTGTTGATTACATAATTCATTTCAAGAATACCCAATGTGTCCTTTATCTCACTTATAAAAGGCCTCCTCCACTCCCCAATATTCACACATATAAAGTCCTATGGTTAATAAAACCCCTCTAAAAATATCCTCACAACAAGTATTACATAATCATAGTGGCCTCAATTTGGGTATAAATCTAATCGAGGATTCCATTTTTTGGAATCCAAAATGGGTAACCCAAAAAAAGTGTTATCATACATCCACATAAAATTGTTTTATTCTCATTATAATCCCCATAAATAATTATTATTAAATTATTAGATAATAAAATACGAATAATAAATATACTGAGAATTTTTTATATTATTTGTTTTTAAACTCACACAATATTCTATCAAACAAGATACACAATCGTCATTCATGTGAATGGGGGACTACTTCCTCACGAACCGTTGTCATTTGTTGTTTCATTTACTCTTTTGAAAGTTTTCAATAATTATAAATTTTTTGTTATTATATGATATATATTATATATATAATTTTTATGATATTAATTATGTATATATTCTTCTTAATTATTTTATAACACATACCTTTATAAATTCAAATTTTTGTAAAAATGGTAAATTCGTTTGTGGACATGTGGACACTGCCTCCTCAATGCGATGTGATAGGTTCCCACTATACATAGAATGTATTAAGGATTGGTTTATTGAAATTATATGAATTATAATATATAATAATTATATTTTAATGGTATTATATATATGGACATATATTTCATTTACGTTCTTTCTTTAAATAATCAAATAATGAAAAAAAAATGTTCTAGAAATCATATTGTTTCATGAAACTATATTATTATTTGATGATTATATATTTAAAATTTAACTATTAAATCAAAAAAATTATTCTTTTCTATATATTATTAGTTTCATATAATTTTATTCTTTTATGGGGATCATGATTTAATGTCACCAATGTGGTATCCATTTATTTCCATAATCTCATTGTTTATCATGATTATTTGTGATTATACTTCCATTGTGGAAATATTATGGTCCATATATAAATAATTGTCATCATTTTTGTTCTCCTATAGTAATTCATGACATGTTTATTTAATGATAATTGTTTTAAACTTTTTGATACTTATGATGGGGAATATTTTTTTAGGAGAGTTAGATTTTATTTCCCTATTCAGTTGGAAATCAATTTTATTCACAATCCATGTTTTATAAAATTGTTGTAAAAATTGTTTTTTTATTATATATTAAGATTATTTTTCATTTAAATGGATTTAAAAATATATTTTATTTAATCAATTGTTTAAAATGTATTTCGAATAATTGATTACTTTTTTTCATTGTAAATTTAAATGAAAAATGTTTTATGAATGGTTTCAAGAATTATTTATAAATTTCAAAATAATACTCAAGGAGAAATATTTTCATAATCATATAATTATATATTTAAATTTTTTAAATTTTTTTTAATTTTAATGATTATTCTAAATTTTTTGAAGATTAAATTATAATTTTTCGATGTTATTTTGATGAAAAAGGATTTTTAATATTTTAAGGCTATGATGATCATTTTTTATAGAATAATATATATTTTCCCCAGGAAACATTTTAAATTAAACATAAAATAATTATTTATAAGAAAATGATTTTTAAAATTTTTTATGAATGGTATTTTCAAATAGAGTTTATTTTCCTTAAGAAACATCCCATGTGATCCTTCAAAATTCTTCTTCATCTATGATGGAATCCTTAAATATAGTCTATTATTTACTAGGGATATAATCTAAGGATATCATTTATATAATTTCTTTAATTGGTTTATGTTTTGATATCATGATTTTAATTTAATAAATTTATTTTCCATTGGTAAATGAATAATCAAATAATTTTTTTTGAAACTCATTTTTTCTTCATGGGTAAAATATGCTTCAAATAAGTTGTTATGAAACATGTTTCTTTTCCATGGGTGAATCACATTTCAAAGAGACTGACATGATACCCTTTTATTTTTTATGGAATAGCCTGGTTTTGAAAGACTAATGGTTTTAATGTTTTTTATGATAATATTCAATCTCATTGTTATTTATTGATATTGTGGTTCGTAAACATAGACAATATGATGGGTTTTCTTAGATAGAACTTTTTTAGCATGTTACATCTTCTATAATGGGGTGCCCTAGATACTGGAATGTAATACAATTATATATTATTTGGTGGGGAGTCCATGATTAATCCAGTTAATCCCATTTCATATTGAATGATGGGGTGGAACAGGTAGCATCCAGTAATACAATTAAAGCTTATATGATGGGGTGGTCTAGAGAGCACTGGGTAAACCTATTATAACTTATATATTTAGGTGGCCTAGAAAGCACTGAGTGAGACTCTTATAGGTAACATTATCGGTGGTCCTAAATATCAATCTAAGTAATTGTGTAACGATTTATGACTATTTAGATAATGACAAGAAACAAGTCGAAGAGCTTGAACCACAATGGAAAAAAGGTGTATCCTGAGAAAATGTAGGAAAATAGTGTGTCCTGAACCACAATGTGATGATAGGGAAACCCAGTCCTCTATGAGATTATAGGGAAACCTAATCCCCTATCAAATGATGGCTAAAATTAATCCACTATGGAATGAAGTAGAAAACTGATCCCTTATAAGGAATGGATTATGAATGTGTATGGTGGTATGTCTGGACAAGTAGCTGAAGTCCCCATGAGGTCAACTAATATGTTATGGAAATGAGACTTGAATTTTACGGGTTAATTTTTGTGTGTGAACCTAATCACATGTTCATAATTTATTTCATGGAAGATGTTTCATGTCCATAATTTAATGTGAGGGCCTTATTTCATGTATTTCACATAATGAGTAAACCATTTTTTAATTTCCAATGATCACAATATTATATGGTAATGTGTATGCCACGAGTCTAAATTTTTTTCCTATATTATTCTCTCATGTCATATTCTATTAATTCATTAATGATTCATATTTTATGAACTACTAATATTTATTTGTTGTCTCTTGTATATGACCATTGATATATAGTTAATGATCTTAAAATGTTATTCTCATGATCTAATACTCTTATATAAATGTTATACTTACATGTCATCTTTATTTTCCATTAATGATAATCTAATATCATAATTTTTTATGCTTTCTTTCTATAGGTTATGAATTAAAGTTTTATGTATGAGAATTATAGGTGGAAGATCACCACGAGAGATATTAAAGATCTATAACCAATAAAAAAAATTGTATTCACAATTTCCAAAGTCACTAATCTGTTATAGTTATTGTGAATATATTTTTATAATGCCATGAATATTCACCTAAAATGATGTAATATGCATTTATTTCAGGCTTGGGTTGATAAATAAAAACTTTTCCTAATTACTCAATATAAGGACCATGTACTAAAGATTATATAATAATGAGTTATGAAAATTATTTAACATTTTTTAAAATTGAGGATCATTTAAAGAATTGTGTTTTATGGAATTATTCCATAATGAATATATATCACAACCATAAAAATACATTGTGGATTCATCTAAATAGTATTTATTATTCCCATGATATAAAATAATTAATATAAATCATGAACCCTTTTATAAAAATTCTTCACAATATTCAACAAGACATTTCTGCATCCTTCTACATCTATATGTCCATTAAAAAATAATAGAAACATAGGATTAGAAAAAACAAACGCTATGGGTTATAAAAGGAATCAAACCATTATTCAATTGATAAACATTAAAACCCATGAAAATAATATCATGAAGTAATATTTTTAACCTTAATATATATATTAAAAACCATACATTGAAAATAATATCATTAAAAACCATTATTTTAAGATAAATATTACCATAAAACCAATAAAATGAATAGAAAATACTTAATTGTAAATTTAATCAATATTATGCTTGTCTCCCTTATAATTAAATAACCATGTGGTTGACTTCTTTAAAATTCACCCTTATATATAAAACATCCAGTCGGTCGACTTCCGTATCAATGAATTGAAGGTTATAAAGTATCCACCCTCTCATGGTTTACCATAGAACCACAAATCCTTGTTTTAACACATAAACTCCGGTAAAATTTCAATGTACCATAATATATTCATAAAAAATATTATATTTTAATTTTCAGCAATTCATTCTTAAAATTGAATTTACAATTATGAGATATCATTTTTATATATTGGAAAATACATCCATTTTCAAAACAATTTTTCATTACAAAATAATCCAAAATTGGGAAAATGGATTTATTTTCCCCATAAAAAACATGAATTATTTTAGAGGAATCCAAATAGAATATAATTATCATGGTGGTGTATAAGTAATTATCACATTATAACTTAAAAAGAATTCATTTTTTATTTTGTAAATAATGTAAAATTCTACAAATAGTAAACAAAAAAATATTCCTTTTTTAAAAAAATTTATGGAAATTATATATAGGAGAGGATATTTTTACACCCCATATATGATGGTTGTTTATAACATCAAAATATTCCTCAATGATTGGATATTGGGACGATGTCCCTTACCTTGTGTCTAATTCCTCATGTATTTTATTTATATTACTAAATAACAAATTAGTAATAATATTTAAATTTCTTGAGAACATTTATAAAGTTTATAATTTATTTTTTAACACGAAATGTCATATAATAACATTGAATAAATTATTAATGTTCATGTTAGACGTTTTTTATGAAATTCAATATTTTTGTCCAAAATGAAATTCGTACCTAAAATATGGAAAAATATGTTATTAGTATATCATATGTAGATTAATATTCTTTAAATAATTATCATTATTATATAAAAATCATAATTTTTAACCATTTTATATACTATTTATTTGAAAAATTAACTACATTACAATAATGGGGACATAAAATTGTATATAATCACGAATAAAATATTAATTTTTCTATGATATATTTGAAAATAATTTATGTAAAAATTTATAATTATATAATTATAATAATTAAATTAATTTAATTTCAATAATTTATTTATATATATATATCTTCTATGAGATGTGGTTCTGAAAAATGAAACACATCACATCGTGGAGTTGATAGTTCACATGCACGCACGGACAACATTATCATTTTTTTGTTCATAGAAATAAAAAATGTAATCGACATATTATTATTATATAATTATAATTTCTCCATGAATATCACCAATAATCATCATATAAATCACTATAACATGTCATGGGATATACTATTGGGAAATGAATAACATTGGTTAGTGGAGGTGATAGTTCACATAGACACACAAACAATTAATTAATTTTCCATCTAAATTAATAAAATACTGATTTAGGTGATGATATTAACATAATTAAATAAAATTATATTCAGTATAATTTATTTAATATCTCATAATAATGGGAAAAGATTTGAAATATGTTGATTGATAAATAATGTTGAAAAACTTAATTAAAAATGATATCTTCTTTCCTGATGATCTCCCTTGATTAATACTTTAACGCCTCCGAGGACAGTGTTGTGCATAATATAATCCCTCTATAATGTGGGGAGGGATTCTATATGGGTTATTAGGTAGATATTATTTGAGAAAAATGATTTTATATTTGAATAAATTATAAAAAGTAGTGACCTTTTATAAGAGAGTGGAGGGACACATTGATTTTTTTAATGTATTATATTAATAAAATTTAATTTTATAATGCAAATGGATAAAAAATATCAATTTATAATATATGAATATTATGGGTCTAAATAGAATCATATATTGAAAATTATTCAATTTCTAAATATTTTTTTAATCATTATATTTTTATTTGAACCCTTTTTTTCAATTTAACTCTTATTGTGTTATCATGTAATTTACAATTTTCTGGATAATCTAATTCCAATAATATAAAAAAATGAGTCAATTATGAAATATTAGTACTTATCAAAATTATTTTTCTTAATTTTTTTTAAATTTTATATCATTTAATAAAATATTACTTTTTAAAAAATATAATTAATGTAAATTTTGACACTATTCAATTGTTTACTTTTCAAAAATATCACAACAACATGATATCATTGAAATAAATTGATTAAATCATCATTAAAAAGTAAAAATATTCCATTTTATTTGTAAATAATATAAAAAATGTAAATTATATTTATTGTAAAATTTTAAATATCATTTATTTGATGATTCCATTAATAAGGAAATAACAACATCATCATCATGTAACAATTTAATTTACTTATTTATTTTAAAAAATTAAAATTAAATTACCATGATACATGTATAATTTTATTTATTTTTTATTAATATTTTTAGTTTAACATAACCCTTATACAAATCCATATTAAAAATATTTAACTAGTTAAAACAAAAGGCATAAATAATAGTCTTTTCGTTGAATAAAACAATATTAATTTCAAAACGCTATCCAAGTGGATTCCAAAGGATATAATTCACCCCAAGGATTATGTTATGTTTAAACACAATCATGCAATAAAATTATAGCAAGTTTTAGGATAATACATAATTCTATTTTTATCCTCAATTACCTGATTTACCCTTAATTGTGGTAATTAAAATAAATACTTAAGCTACTCTTATTATTTTTCAAAAATTAAGTTGATCATATTATATAATGAAAATAATATTTATTAAAACTATTTATTTCAATTTTTCAAAATTTAAAACACAAAAGTTGTTAAAATTTATTTAAAATTAATCACGTGGATTGGTTGAGAAAATGGGGTTTTAATGTCAAAATGTTCCGATGATCACAAAATTTTAATATCCAATTTCAATGTGAATTTTATTTAAATGAACTACATAGTATTGAATGATAAAATATTATTTAATTATACTATAAAACAATTTTAAACAATATTTAACTATATAAATTATTATAATGAAAAAGACGTCTTGAACTAATATTTTTATTAGTCATTATTCAAAAAAATATAAATTTTCACAGAAAAATATAAAAATTCAAGAAAATAAATATTGATAATCATATTATAGAAAATAATTTCATCTAAAAAAAGAGAACATAGAAAAGTGAAAATGTATATTTTAAATGGTTTCTCCATCAGAAGGAATTAAAATAGTCTCTTTTTTTGAAAAATAGTCATATTATGCTCAAAATTTGTTTTTTAATATCTTATCTAGGAACCATATAAGGTTATTTTTAAACAATATATTTAATATTATATATATATATATATATTTAGTTAATATAATATAATATAACAAGTGTGATATTGTAATTTGTTGGTAAAGAATAGTTTTTTCAAAAAAAAATCTATGTTTACATTAAAAAACGTTTTTACAATTATTTATGAATAATTGGTAAAATAATTAAATATATATACATATATAAAAATTATTTTCGTAATTAAATTAATACCATTCATTATATCCATTCTAATTAATATCTGATAATGATAAAATTTAAGTAATAAAAATATATTATTCATTTATAATTGATATGGCATATCATATATGATATTGAACATAGTGTATCAATTTTTAAAAACAAATGATGTTACATTATCCCACTTTAAATATCGTGTCCATTAAATTTTAACTCATGATTTCAAAATAGGAATTTTAATTATAAAAATTTCATTATTATGAACCCAAATTAAAAATAGTATTAAAAAATCCACTTTAATAGAAAGAAATGGAAGTATGGAGTTTACCTAAGACAACACATACTAGGTTTACATATAAAAAAACATGGATATGACCATTAAAACTATATCTTAATGACTAATAAAAAGTTATAGAGAACAATATCATATGAAAGATCACCATAAAAAAATCATAAATATTTGATGTGTGAAAAGAACATGTAAAAGAGTAAACAGATACATTTTTTTCTTCAAGACCATTTTTATATATTTGAGGGATTATTTTACTATGTGTACAAAAAAATTAAGAAGAAATAGTAATTTTAAAAGTATAGTTTTATATTTCAATCATTTTCCTCAACAAACACATCTTTTTCTCAAAATTATGAATATCCAAGATGAATGATTCACACAAGGATCAATAGAATCAAGATATAGATAATAATATAATTTAAAAATTTATTACTATTATATTAATCTTTTATTAGACATTAACCAAAGGAAAAATGGACAGGATAAGAAAAAAAATTCTCCAAAAATAATATTTCTTTTATTAAAAACTCCTTTAGTATAAAAAAATTATTAGTTACACCAAAATTTTAAAATAGAAAAATAAATATATCTAAAATTCCTAAAATAATTATATATTGAAATTGAATTGAAATAAAGATTTAAATGCATAATAATTCAAGATAAATTTTAATAATTATCTCCAAATGGCAATTATTACCTGAATCCTCACACCAAAAAGTAATTTTCTATGTAATATTCAATATCTGATAACTATTTCCGTAAATAACCGGAATCTCCTTAAATCCCCAAAAAATCAAATATGATACAAAAATATAATTCAACAACTATTACAAAAATACAATCTCATATTACTCTTTTAACCTCAATCATAAAAGGGTTACCAAAATAGAAAATGTCTTCCAAAATGACATTAGTCAATTAATCACTAAAGCATTTTCCAGCCCCATTATTTTCTAGTTGATAAATATATGTTCCAAAAATATGATAAATCATAATAAATAAAAATTACATGTATTAAAGTATATAATTATCTCATAACATTCGATTTTCATCCCAAAAGGTCATCACACATAATGAAATTCATAACTATTTCGAAGATATCCTAATCCGTAAATTTTTCTAATCATATCCTTTAAATTTTACTATTTGGAACCAAACATAAACACAGCATAATATTTATTGATGTAATGAATTATACTTCATTTAATGTTGAGTATCTTTTTAGGTTTACATTTTTAGAGAATTATGACAAATAACATCCATAAAAAAACATATAACAATTCAAAGTGAACACTTCTAAATATTATCCATTTTTTCAATAATCTCATAATTATAAAATACAGCATGCTCTATTTTATGAAAACACCTTAATAAATTCAACATGAAATCACTAAATCATTAAGAATCCATATTTCCTATGAAAAAAATTTAAATCATGGGATGAAAAAAAGATCAATAATGGATATGAAATGAAGAAAATAATAATTCTATTTAAAAACATTAAAACCTATGAACACATTATCCTAATATAATATTTTACATCTTTATTATGTAGTAAATACATTCCATTGAAGATAATCTCGTATAAAAACATTTCTTAATACTGGTATCTCCATAAAACCAATAGAAGTCCTATAATATACATAATGGTAACATAAGAAATAATTATAATTATCTCTATTATAATAGAATTATAGTGTTGTTTACTTCCATACATGTCACTCATTAAAATGGATAACTATAATGCTGAATTCCGTTACCAATGCATTAGAGGCTATAATGTAACAACCAATCATTTGATTATGATAGAAAAAACAATTTTTTTCTTATCATTTAACCACTCATCAAAGGTTTTTGAACCATTATATAATCATTACAGATAAAAGATTTCAATTTTCAGTATTTCACTCTTTCAAATTAAATTACAATCACAAAAATTAATTTTAGGATATTGAAATAATAGATCCATTTTTATGACAATTTTCAAACCAAAATTCCCATTAAAGGGAAAAGGTTATTAGTTTCTGGCGAAGCGTTGTCATGTGCGCTCTCAAAAATATTTATACTAAGTGCAACATAGTGGCTGACCTAGGTTGTTCTCTTGAAGAGCTTTCGTGGGTAATAAATCACTACTTCTAGTACACCTAATATAATTCTTTTTTTGATTAATATTTTATTATATAATTGTAATTTAATAAAATAAATGAAATTTATACATCAGAAGAAACTAGAATTTAATTCTAAATTACCTTGCAATGCTAAAGAGATTGTAATTAGGGAAGAAAGGAAGTTCTCATGAGAGAATATTCAAAGAGCACCTTCATTGGCCAGTTTCAAATATTCTTAGTGTACACACTCCATCATATGTGGGCACACCTTATTCTATACCGGTTATTAATGAAAAGTATACTTAGTGATCTCCATGAACATCTTCCATCCACCTCCTCAATCGAGGGAAAATGGTTGTAGATTAAGAAGTTAATCTTTAGACAACCACAGTAAGGATTACACCCCCTATAAATTATCCATAGAATTAACTCAAAGAATATTAAAAACATGGTATTGGTTTCAAGAACCTGATTACTCCCTCGGGATATACATTGGATTAGTTACTCATTATCATGAGTATTATAGTTCACAATGGTAAGATTAGGGGAAGAGAAGAGGGTAAATCAGTGGACACAAAAATAAAAACATTGCATGAATTTATTAGAAATCTAAATTACAATTGAAAACTAAAAATAATGAAATGAAATAAAATAAAAATAAATGGGGAATATTTTTGGCTTGCCTCCTTCAGTGTAGATCTCCTCCTTGGTGCTTTGGAGGAATGGATGGAGAATGGATGCTTTAAGAGGGTGGAGCTCTCCTCCTTTTATACCCAGAATTTGTCCCCCAGATGTTGACGTGTTGTAGACCCATTACGTGACATCTTCACGCATTAATACCTTCTTTAATGTTGTTAATTATTCCCTTTTCCGTGTCCCCTCAAAATCTCATCGGATTTGGACAAGTATTCCAAGAGTTATGGACGTTTTACTCTGAGAATACATTCTGTCTAGTCAGACTCTCCAAAACGAAATACTCCGGATTAGAGTGATTTAATGACCCCATAAAAGGCCAATGAACTCGGTGCTTCCTTCATAAAAGATTCTCCAAAACATGTTGCATGTCTACCCACCTAATTTCACAAGATTTTCCCCAACCATTGATGATTTATAGATCCCACAACAAAACTAGGCAGAACTGAAACCAATTTTCTTACTCCCTCTTGTGAGCTTTTTTTGAGCTTTCATATGGCCAATTCAGCTTTTAGTCCAAAATTAGTAAATAAATCCCTGGATGTGTAGAATCTGAAAAAGAAATAATTTTGCAATTTTGATCAGTATAGATGATGTTATGGCCAAACTACCGAAATAATTTAAAACTGTTAAAAATCCAAAATGTCAATTTTTACTATTCAACTCAAAAGAACACTAAAACCTAAAAACATGACAATTACCCATACAATAAAACTATTGTGTGATTATAAACATTGATTTACAGTATAAAATATATGAAAATGTGAGCTTCATCACTCCCCCACACTTAATCATTGCACTCCTGGGCAATCATCTTACATCCAAATCAAAATCTACAAAATGATCAAAAAATGAGAAAATATCAATGATTTTATCAAAAATAAAATTCCATCATGTCTCATATATGAATAATAATTCTATATTATTTTCATTTAAATAAATAAAATTTGTTCAACCTCATAAATCAATCCATGGACCAATCACAACCTACCTCACATTGAATTTTATGTCACTCTTCACTCAAGAGAAATTAAATATAGAGTTATACTCCTACTTGAAAATCAGATGTATCACCATCGGTTTGTGAAAATTCTCATTTCTCCACAGCGTAAAACATGAAAATGAATTTAATCCCGAGGGATTTAATTAATGGTTAAAATGATTCTTTGACTTAGGGTTAGTGGGAAAATTATTGAAAACTGTTCCATGCTAGAAAGAGGGGGTTGGGCTTCTAAGTACAATGCATGATTAAATCAATTGAAAACACATGAAATTACTCACTCAATCCCACTTGAAAATTTGAAAAACATCACCAACCTTTTTTATGACATGGTACATGATCCAATAAGTGATTTTATTGAATGATATCATCTAAGTTCTCCTCCTTTTTTTTCAATGCTCTAGAAAGGAACATCATTATTTTCTCTTTTTTTCATGGAGGATGAGCTGATAATTGAATACAATGAATGAATGACAATTCATGCCCTTGATTTTTGAGAGGGACACGAGTCATGAAATAATTTACAATGAGGAATTCATGCTCATCTCCATTTTTTTTCTATTCTTTGTTTGAAGGAGAAATGGATGGAAAAAAATAAGTATAATGAAATGATGACACATACCCAATTATATTATTATCCATAGAACAAAATATTTAAACACACATCACACTACCCATAAATGATACACATCCCAATGAACACACACGAAAGGCCCTTCCCCCACAATCAAACTTGAAATATCCATGCAAAAATACTAAAAGTGTGTGTTGGTAAGTAAAAATTGGCTTCTAATGTGGCTTAAACCTATAAGACAATTCATGGAATCTAAGGGATTACGAAGGATAAATGTAAAGGTGGGTCTCAGGATAAAATGTGGCTAGTCAAAGAGATTCCTCAATCATTTCAAATACATTCAATGAAATACAATGCTTCGAAAGAGAATATTCAGAAATTCTAGTTCTCACACAATATTCAAGTTTCCTCAAGAATGTGTGGGTATTAAAGAAGAATATTTAAAAGTGGTTTATAATACCTCATAGGATTGTGAAAATATTTTGAGTCAGTGTTTCATGGTCATAGATTTCAAAAAATAGCCAAACTCATAAAAATGATTGATAATCCAATTCATGAATAATGTTTTCACATCAACAATAATTTAAAATTCATTATTTCAAAAATCATTTCAACTCTTTCAGAATAAATTGATGTGTGAAAAGTGATTAGAATATTCATTAATGTTCAAAAATCTGAAAAAATTGAAAAGCACACAAGAAGAACTAATAAGGTTTACAATAATCCCCCACACTTAAATTTAACTACCCCTTATTTTAACTCAAGAAAATATAAATATAAAGGTAGAAAATCAAAGGGAAGTAAAGATACAACCTGAAATTATTTTAGTAGTGGATGCCTTGAGTTAAGCTTCTAGAAGAAGACACTTTATGACTACATAAAAGTAATGAAAATAAAAATAAATAAATAACAATAATTATAAAAGGAAAATAGAAGAGATAATGCTTGGTTTAGACCCCCAAGTGGGTGCTAGCTTTTTACTGCCCCTAGTCAGGCAGTTTCAGTGGTTTATCACCAATCAGAAGGTGGGTGTGGTATATTTGAGATGAACCACCACATATGAGTTTTTCCAATGTCCATGATTAAACACTGATTGTATAGAACCCCAAATAAGATAAGAATTATCCCATCCCCAGAGAATGAATAAAGAATAAATTTGATTTTCGATGTGGGAGGGAATAAAAGATAAGGGTGATCCCTATTAAATTCGGGGGTGTCCTCCTCCATGTGATTTAAAAGTTTATGTAGAGGAGGTAGTCACACCACCACCAGCTTCTTCGGCTCTTCTTCCTTGATTACCACCACTTTGGTGGTCTCATCATCAACATCCAAGGCCCGATCCAATTGTTCAATATCTGAAATTTCAGGAAAGGAGAATTCAGAAAACAATTCAGTTTGAATAAAATTAAAACATGACAAATTAACAAAGAAATATTCTCTTTCAAGTAAGTCAGCATGGAAATTGATTTCTTCTAATACAACCATTGGAAACTCTATCTTAGCAGGTGCATATTCTACTTCATCTTCCAAAGAAATAGTTAGGTCATAAGGTACATATTGTTCAATATCAAGCTTGGGAAGACCATGTTTCATGTTATCTTCAACAAAGTTATTCCAAGATTCTTCCAAAAACTATTGACCTCCCATTAGTGCATCAGTTGGAATGTGTACTTTTGGGACCTCCTTGAGAAATGGTTGAGTGCGGGATAATGTGATAAGTTCCTTTATAAGTTCTTTCTCACCTGCCTTAGGTTCTTTAACAAAAAAATGTGATTGGTGAAATCTCTTCCACCACTCATTCTGTTTCAGCTTCCAGCTCAGGTTCCGGCTCAGGTTCGGGTTTTTCCTGGGATATGCGTACATATTCTGCAATTAATTCTATTTCAATCTCTAGTTTTTTCACTTTTTCGCTAATACTATTAAACTGATCATCATGTTCATTGTAAACATTTTCTTGCACATGAGATTCGTCAGTCCATGCATAATAATCATACTTTGAAGACATCATGAATGAAGAAGATTTTTTTAGTTTTTGAAATTCATGATTTTTTTGTTGTTTTTTTAAATGAAAGGAAAATTATTTTAAAAAATTGAATAAAAAAAGTGAATGAAACCCACTTGGATCCTCTGAAATGGCGCCAATTTGACGAAGTGTTGTCGTGTGCGCTCTCAAAAATATTTATACTAAGTGCAGCATAGTGGCTGACCTAGGTCGTTATCTTGAGGAGCTTTTGTGGTTAATAAATCACTACTTCTTGTCCACCTAATATTATTCATTTTGTTGTTTAATATTTTATTTAATAAATTTAATTTAATAAAATAAATGAAATTTTTAAATCAGAATAAACTAAAATTTAATTCTAAATTACCAAGCAATGCTAAGGAGAATGTAATTAGGGAAGAAAGGAAGTTCTCCCGGGAGAATATTCAGGGAGCACCTTCATTGGCCAGTTCCAAATATTCTTAGTATACGCACTCCATAGTATGTGTGAACACCTTATTATACACCGGTTATGAATGAAAAGTCTTCTTAGTGATCGCCAAGAACACCTTCCATCCACCTCCTTAATCGAGGAAAAATGGTTGTAGATTAAGAAGTTAATCATTAGACAACCACAATGAGGATTACACCCACTATAAATTATCCTTAGAATTAACTCAAAGAATATTAAAAACATGGTCTTGGGTTTAACAACCTGATTACTCACTTGGGGTATTTCTCGGATTAGTTACTCATAATCATGAGTATTATAGTTCGTAATGGTAATATGAGAGGAAGAAAAGAGGGTGAATTAGTGGACACAAAAATTAAAAAAATGCATGAATTTATTATAAATATAAATAAAAATTGAAAACTAACAATAAATAAATAAAATAAAATAAAATAAGGGGGATTATTTTTGGTCGGCATCCCTCAGTGGATATCTCCTCATTGGTGCCTTGAAGGAATGGACGGAGATTGGGATGCTTTGAGAGGGTGGAGCTCTCCTCGTTTTATAGCCAGAATTTGTCCCCTGGATTTTGACGCTTTGTATCCCTATTAAAAGACATATTAATGCGTTTATTCCTTCTTTAATGTTGTTCATAATTCCATTTTCTGTGTTCCCATAAAATTGCAACGGATTTAGACATGTATTCCACGAGTTATGGCCGTTTTACTTTGAGAATTTTTTCTGTCCAGTCAGACTCTCCAAAAAGAAATCCTCCGGATTAGGGTGATTTAATGACTCTATAAACTGCCAATTAACACAATACTTCCTTCATAAAATATTTTCCAAAACTTATTGTGTGTCCACTGACCAAATTTCACATGATTTTTCCCCATCATGGATGAGTTATGTATCCCACACCAAAACTATGAAGAACTAAAAACATTTTTCATTCTCCCACTTGTGAGCTTCTTTTGAGCTTCCATGTGGCCGATTCAACTTTTAGTACAAACTCAGTAAATGATTGCCCTGGATGTGTAGAATCTTCAAAATAAACAATTTTTCAATTTTTATCAGTATAGATAATGTTATGGACAAACTACCGAAATAATATAGAACTCTTAAAAATCAAAATTGTCCAATTTTTACTACTCAACTCAAAATAACACTAAAACCTAAAAACATGACAATTACCCATCCAAATAACACTTTTGTGGGATTATAAACAATGATTTACAGAATAAAATAAATGAAAATATGATCTTCATCAGTTTACTTTTTAAATCCTAAGGTCTTATTGATTAAGCCTAATAGAAAATAATTTTCATGGTAGTGTAGAAGTCATTGACATCATATATGTTGAAAACCCCTTTTTTTTATTTGTATAGAATGAAAAATGATATGTCTAAAAAAATAAAATATTTATTTTTGAAAACCATTAAGGAAATTAAATTCCAATTTGGATTTCTAAATACAACAAAAAATATGGTGGTGTATAACATCAAATTATGGCTCAGTGAAAGGAGATTGGGATGATATCATTTTCCTTGAGTCTGATTCATCATGTATGTTTTTTATCTTCTAGAATAATAAACCTATTTTAATTATTTACATTCATGATAACCGTTTCCAGTTTTTTACACCTTTTATATCACATAATATAATTTCATACCAATTACGTAATTAATAACATTAATGTCAGACGATTTGACAATATTCAGTATTTGACTTCAAAATGATTTTGTTATGTGAAATATAGTCATATAGGATGTTATTCCATCCTCGGTAAAATATAATTCATGAATTAAAAATTATTATAATAAATCAAAAATACATATAAATACATTCATTAAATATGTATATAAAAAAGGAGCTGTGGTGCAATCATGGAAATAGTAAGTAGTAGTAGGCATGAGTAACATTTTCAGTTTTCAACATTCGTTATGGAAATAATGTAAGAACTGTTTTATCTATCCAAATTTATAATAATTTCAATAATATAATATCAGTCATTCAAAAATACTTATATATACCATCCTATGTGATGTGGTGATGAAAGATGAATCACATCACTTTATATAGGTGATAGTTCACAGGTACGTATGAACGACGTTATGATTAATGGGTTATTAGAAAAAATTAAACATAATTGAAATATTACTCTCTAATAATGTCATATATAATAATTAATTCCATATTATTAACCAGTATTTTGATATTGTAATGAAATATTAGTTACATTGGTTCTTGGATAGGTTAGTTTACATGTATGCCCAAACAATTAATTAATTTTACTTTTGATGGAATGATGGGGGGATATAATTTATGATATTAAAATAATGGAATATAAATATATTTAGGATTCCATATTTATGGTTTGATTATTTTTTGAGAATATTTAAAGGAAGTAGAATAAGAAATTAAATAGAAACACTTAATTAAAAATGATATGTCTTCATGAAATGACCTCTGTTGATTAACAGCTTAACAACTATAAGGAGGGGTTTCATCATTCAATAAATATATATAATGAGGAGAGAGATTATAAAAATGGATTGGGGGTATATATTTTCAAATAAATATGTTTTCAAGTGTCAATACATGATAATAAGTAGTGACCATTTATAAAAGAGGGGAGGGGCCCTCCATGATTATTTCTAAGTATTAAATTAATAAAAATTAATTTAATAATCCAAATGAATCTAAAAATAATAAATTAGAATATTGGATGTGTATTGGTCATAATACAACCATCAAAAAATATATATATAATTTTTTTTAATATTTATTAACACATATCTTTTTTATTTTAACCATTATTTAACCATTTTAACTCTTAATGTGTTATAATTTAATATAAACATTGAGGGTTATTATAATTATTATAGTGAGTCATAAGAAATATTAATGAGTATTTTATGAAAATTAAATATGTATACAAATTATTTGGGTAGTGGTTATATTTTTTTATTAATTTTTTTCAATTAATAAAATATTTTTTATTTTAACAAATAATTAATGTCTTTTTTGACACTATTATATATTTGAATTTATAAAAATTCCATAACAACTTTATATATTCCAAATAACATCATTAAATCAACCTTAATATTTCAAATTCTTCCATTAATTTTTTTTATGAAATTAATTATATAAAATTATATTTATCTAAATATTTTTAATAATATATAATTGATTCATCCATTAATGATGCAATTACTACAACACCATTGTGTCCCCATTTAATTAATTAATTTATTTATAAAAAAAAATAACCATTATATTCTAAAGAATATTATTTTTTTCAAATACTATTTATTCTCAAGCACATCTAATGTATATCCATATATTAAAAAAATTTACTTGTTAGTTTGAAGAGTGTGAAAATATTTTATACTTTTTGAATAAAATAAAACAATTGTCTTAAAGTACAAAAAGGGCCTTCTAAGGATTATATTTCAGATATGGTATTCTTTTATATTGATATAAACTCATCCAATTATATTTGGAAAACTGTTATATTAATTTAAAATATTTTTTTACACTTAATTACCCGATTTTCCCATTACCGTTGTAAAAAAGAAATTATTGATATTTCTATTCACATTTTCCAAATATTATTTTTATATTATCGGACCATAAATATAATATTAATATAAAAATCATATTTTAGTTATTCAAAATTCAAAACCAATATGTGTTTAAAATTAATTTAAAAAAATCATTTTGATAGATTGAGAAATCATATTTCTAAAGTAAAAATGTTCAAAAGATTACAATGTTATTATATCCACATTTCAATGTGAAATTGATTAAAATGGACTAAATTGAATTAAATGATAATATATTGATTTAATTTTATATTAAAAATATTTAAAATAATATTTTAACAATTAAAATAAATTCGAAGAAACAACATTTTTGAACTACTATTTGTATTATCTACTATTACTCAAATTATGAATAGTCATAAAAATATAAATAAAATAAATTAAGATAAATATGTATACTCTAATAATAAATAATAAGATCAGTTTTTCATGTAGAATTTATAAAATTCTTATAATCAAGATTTAATATGGGTTCACCATCAAAAGGTTGTAAAACTCCATTTTTGAAAAAAATTATCTCTTTATGCATAAAATTTAATGTATTTTTTTTTCATGTACAGAAAATATATAAGATGATTTGTAATCATTATATTGAATATATTATATATATTAAAAAAATATAATTTTAAAAGACTCATTTAATAATTTATTGGTATAAAACAAACATGAACATGATTAAATAGTTTTGTAGAAAAAACATTTCCTTTTATTTGGAAAATTGCTTTTACATTTATTTATAATTAACTAGTCAATGAATTAATTATATATACATGAATAAAATATATTTTCATAATTCAAAAAATAAAATTAATTTACACAATTATAATGAATATGTTATAATAGTAACATTTAAATGATAATATTTAATTATTCCTTAAAATTTGATTTGGGGTATCATGTACGCTATCAAACATACCCTTTCATTTTATTTATACATGGGATTTAACAATAAAATTTGACATCTCTAAATAAATTAAAAATTTTATATAAAAATTTATTTATTTAATGATTATCAATATTTGATTCATCAAGATTTTTCTTAGTAACCATCCTTCTCAAACTTCTCAAATTTTCATCAGAATGATGGAACTTATTCAGTTCGTAATGACCCGAATTACTTTCTATGGACCTTATGAAATGAATATCATCCTCTACTCATTACGATATAATTTTTTCTTCCTCCTCTAAATATTATCAAACTTATTATTATTATTATAAGAATTTCTTATACATTCCTATTTAGGATATGATTTTTTCATCCTCTTTCTATTATGATATGTATTTTTAAGATAAACTCAATAGAATTACATTCTCTTCCTTAAAGATAGTTTGATTAAATTTCCACCAAAAAATTAATCTAACTTATCTTTATTACAATAAAATTTACCATTAAATTGGATTTCCCATTAATATGTAACGAATTCAATAGTGACAGAACATAGACACATTGAAATTATTTAGACCTCACAAGTGATATCTCATTCAGACATTAGAAGATATCAACATTCATTATTTCTAGATTCACTGAAAAAAATTTCAAAATAATTAGAACCAATATAATATTTAGGATTCCTCCATTTCATCAAAATATTAAATCATGAAAATGCCTCGTTATTTATGGAAACTTCATGACCATCAATGAATATTTTAAAATACATAGAAAAGTACTATGATTTCACTTAATGTACAATTTTAGACACTCTATCCAATGTCATGTCTGATGTATCTTGAACTTCATGCTGATAGATCTGAGTTTGATGGTGCATCTTATCAGTGACATTACAAATCATAAATCATTCATCTTCCTTACACCTTCTGCATCTTGTACTACTGAGACAAAAAACCAATGTCTAGAAAAAACATTATTAATGAAAAAAAATTCTACCCCTTTTTGATTGGATTCTAACATTCAACAAACATAATTATATCTTATAATAACTCATACTAATTTAATAGTTCATATCCTAAAGAACAGAAACATTATATTACAAAATGGTATGTTGTCGAAAAATCAGTGAACTTTTAAAAAATAAAACAAATGTTTTTTATAAAGTTTCAACTACATAACAAATATTAATTATATGGTTATGAGGTTCAAATTCAATTCAATAAATAATATTTTTCCACATATTTATCTATGTTTTGACCATTGTCTTTTGATTTTAATCCTTTGTCTACCCATTTCAAAAATATCATAACAATAATGTATTTTACTCATCATAGTCAATATATTTACTATAAAATTATAAATGGACCCGAAATGGAAAATGATTGAAATTGTAAACTATAAACTAATCCTAGTTCCAAATATAATATTTATAATATTTTTTTATCTCAATGGAATTAATTATTTCTTTGAAATTATCATTAATTTCAATTTTTAGATATATTCATTAATTTTAAATTTGTAAAAAATTTAGTACATTAAATTAGTATAATATTAGTCTATTAATTTAATGTATAACTTATATGGTATCATATAGTAATAATTTTAATAATTTTAAATAAAATTATTCGAATTTTACATGAATTTATTAAATAACATGTCAAAATTGAATAAGATTTTAGGTATTAATATAGTACATGATAAATTGAAATAAATTTTCATCATTAAATTAATTAAATTATTCACAAAATATCTATTAATGTTCATATAATATGTAGTTTAACATATTTTTATATCTTAAAAACTAATTAGGTTTTTTATTTTTATTTTTATCCATGCATATGAATTGCAGAACAATTGGGATAAGATATATGTGATATAACTCCATAATTAGTGAATGACCATAAAAATCATCTACAATACATAATAATTAATAACTAATCCAATAAAGATACAATTCTATCTCAAATGTGATTATTAGGTTTCCAAATTTTACTATTCTAGCACTGCCCATTCTTGGCATCAACACTGAAAATAATTTTCGAATTTTTTAGATACTAAATTTTAATTAATATTATTTGGAATTTTTTGTTCATTAACATTTTAAAATAATATCATATTATATTAATTACATATTTCTCATAATATTATTATATTATCTTTATGTGTTGGATATATAACAAAGGATACCATATTTCATAAAAAATGATTTTTTTTACAAATCAAAAAAATAACAAATTTTTTACAAAAGTCCCAAAAATTAATCAAAAGAAAATTTTTATATGTTGATTTAAAAAATGATATTATTATTTTTAATATAGTTTATAAATATTTTTGAAATTAATTATAATATTTTTCATAAAAATAATTAAAATCATTTATGACAAAGACATATTCATGAAGCATGAATCACTATTCTAAAAAATGTAATGATTATTTACTAATAATTTATCAGTATATTTATATTGAGTAGGAAATTTATATATATTTCATATATTATTTTATGATATTCATATAAACAAAATTAAGAGCTCAATTATAACTATTACAATATATTTTGATATGTTAATAGTGTATCACAGTTTTTTTAAACTCATGTTGTCTGTAACACATGATATCAATTAAATAAAAATATTTGAAGAGAAATAATTTATAAACTATTTGTTTCTAACATAAAATCCCCATATAAGGGTTGAAACTAGGGTTCTAACTGAAAAAAATAGGCTCAAATAGAATTGAAAGACAATAAATATGAACTCACCTAAAAATAAGATAAGTGATCTTACAAAATATATGATTCCATTTTTTAGGCATTGCAGTTTTTGAAATGATATTTTAATAGAATGTAATATATCAATATCCAAAAAATAATTCTTATGCTATTAAATGTTTTCTATTAGGATTTTGATGATGAAAATAGAAGAATTTATATGGTTCTTTTACATTATTGTAGTTGGACATTTTTAATGATGACATGTGAGTTAAATATAAATCTCTAATTCATTGTATATGCAATATATTACGTGGATAATTATTTCAGAATTTTTAACTTTTGTTATTCAATTTCTAAGGGTTTGAAGATAGAGTCTGAAAGAAACTTATTGACATTCCTATACATGATATGGTTTCTTTAGAGATATATATTGATTTAACATGGTTAGATAATGATCATTTTTAAAATAAATTATTAATATATTTAAGGGTAAATAAATATTTGTTTAAGAAATTTTTCTCATGGGTTCTAATATTTTCTATAAAACCATCATGATTATTAATTATCAACTATGTTTTTATATAAAGTGTTTCATGAATAATATGGTGAAATAAAAATATATCATGACTATGTAAATGATTATATGAGACAAAATATGATTATTGTAATGGAAAAATAACTTATATGATATCATGGCATTGAAATGGAGTAACTAGTTTCATTCTTCTTTTTATACGTCCCTTAATAATTTTTATCTTAAACCATATTTTAAAAGAATTTCAAAGGTTTTATGTATGATTAGGGTTAATTAATAAGTAAATATAAAAATAATGATGATTCATCATTAAAAGAAATTTTTTTCCATTTCATATTTATTGTATAGTGTCAAAATGATAATTTTTTCGTTTTTTATAATTTTTAATCTATGGGTTTTTAATATGAAATAAGGCGTAATTATATATCTATTTATTAATAAATAGATCTTTTGGAATGCATGAAAATGAATTATTATTTAAAAAGTAATACTATGTGTTGTAAAGGTTTTAGTTCCTTATAAAATAACATCTGCAACATATAGACATCATTTAATATATAATATAATAACCTTCATCTGAATGAACATCTTTATTTAAAAATAATAAACATTTTCCAACATAGACTCATTACATTTATCATACATGAGGACCAAACACTCCCTAATGGTGGAGGATGATTAGGGTGTTAACATATTCTAATGTTATTTTGGATATTGCTCTAATATTCATATGAAATGATTAAACCTATTAAAGTTACTCAATAATCTATAATAATAACAAATATTGAAATGATACTAAGTAATATCTGTTTTATTTAGTTCACCAGTATGATTTATGTCAAAAAAATAAAATAATGATGATTGACTATTAAAAAATACACAAAGATACAGTATCTTTATGGATAATATTTTTTAGTATGTAAACAACATTCCATGTTCAATTCTATGATCATTTAAATTACATACTCGAACACTACATGATCATGGTACTCTAACTGAATCTTCCATTTCTTACTCATATTGATAAATATATTTTTAGATAAATGAAAGGATGGTTTCTATCATATGAAAAAAAATTATTATTCTTATTTGAAGCATGGAATCCTTAATATGATTATTTAATTAAATCCAGGCCTAACGTATAATATCCCCTATAAATATCAAACTGTATATGTAATATTGTATATTTATAGATAAAAATATATTCTTTCATGAATGATTTTTTTGTATAATTTGTTATCAAATATTATTTCACTCAATTACCACTAATATAAAATCCACTTCATTGTTTGGTTCATAAATAATTCTATTCATAATAAATAACTATTTTATTAATTAATAAATATTGTAATTACAAATTATTTGATTAATTCCATCTGACCATCCTCTAATTTTTTATTAATTAGAATTATTAAATTAGTGTGATATATTATTTCAATGGTTTCTAAAATAATTTTATGTATAATATTCCACATATGTCTTTTAGATGTAATGAAATTATATTGAAACTCTATAAGTATCCATTTGTTTGTGGTGGATATAATTACAACATCACTAACGATCAACAAGAATCACTTTTAAACAATCACAAATAGTATGACCTTTGAGTATTTTGACTAAATTTTATGATTAATTATTTATAAAAAGGTATACCCTTCTATCATAGAATGATTCCAGTTATTTAGTGAGATTATATTAAAGCATAAGTAAAAACTCATCCATATAAAATTTTTATTTATTTTAAAATTTCCGTTGAAATGATACTCCTTTGGTTTTATATATTTCACATAATATCTCTATTGACTCTACATGATTTAGAAACCTGTACAATTTTTTTTGAAATCATCAATAAATGGAAAATATAAATTTTTTCAGAATTTTCTTATTCACACTAGATATATGTACAAGATTTTATTGCATGATTCCATTCACAAAAAATTGAAATCATGATAACGATTATATGTTTTCTGAAACATATACCATATTAATAAAGATCATTCTACATTATAATAATATAACCAGAAAAAAGATTGAAAAAAATAAAATATACACAATATCATTATCATTTACATAATTCAATCCTCTTCTATATAGACATATCTGAAACATGACAAATATTATATATACCTTCTTCATATTATACCTCAATATAAACTTATCTGAATTTTTTTTTGTTGTATTGAAAATGTTAAATTCACACTAGAAAGATCTCATTTAAAATATTATATAGAAATTAAATAACTATTCAATCAATTTATGTTTATGTGAACCATTATTGGTTTTAGTAAAAAAGGGTTAAACAAATCACTGTACAACTCATTAAAATTAAAATCTAAATCTCCTCCGGACATTGTGATTATAAAGATTTAACATTACATGTATCATGTATTTCCCTTAATTTTATACCACATAAATACACTTGTTAGAGACAACATGAATTATCACTCCCATTGTCAATTAATATCCCCAACATCATTTTTGTCTTTTAAATTACCTAGAATAATAGGGTTTAACAAATTTTTATAACAATAGTAATGGTAATAAACATCCAATGATGAATGTACCATGTAATTAAATATATTAGAAATTGATATAAGTGATGTTGAACAAGATGTTTCAGTTTATTTTTTTCATATATTGGTGTATCAAATTGAATATTCATGATTTATTTTATTTATTAAATATCTTGAAGAATATCTATTATAATCATTTCCAACAAAATATTTTATTTTAATGAGTAATATCTAATCATGGTATGATTTCTACAAAAGTGATGTACTGTATTATTTGAGAGTTAAATTTCAATACTTTTATCAGAAAATATCACCATTGGTTATTTTTATTAACTAATATACTATGATTTATTCAACCATAAAATTTGAGTTTATGAATTGTTAACTCAGATTTATTCAGTTTCCTCTAGGTTAGGAGACTTGCACTCCTATTTTTTACTCATCCAACATACATAATTACATAAAATGAAAAATGAACAACACTGTTAGGAGTTTCAATCCACTATAGCTATAAAACCATGTTTGAGGTTTTATTATTATTATTTATGTCTATAAATATTAGGAATGTTTCCCTATTCATGAAAATGTATTGAAACATGATTAGGAAATGTGTCATATGAGATATGAAATAAATTAAAAAAACACCATTTAGTAGTGGCGAATTACAAAATAATCGAATAAATTTAAATTTTCTACACCATGTATTATTAATCCCCATTAATAAAATTCACACATTAAATGAGTATAATTAAATAATGGATAATAGTTATAAAAGAATAAAATATTCAATGCTAGTAAATCACCTTAATGTCCTTAAAAAATGTGGATTATCTATAGAAAAAAAAACATCTAATTAGGAAGACCAAAATGAATTAAAAACTAATTATGAATAATATATAAAATTAAATATGAATTAAAATATTCGTTGTCAGATTCAAATGAATGAATGATTTAATTAGTTTTTATATAATAATGTAATCTGCATGATAGTAATATAGTTGTTTCAGATATTGTCATTCATCATATATATGATAGGAATACTGAATTGATGTATTGTTAACTAGAATAATTAATATAATATAATAAAAAATTAAAGTATGAATTTATATTAAAGTATAATAAATATATATTTATTAAATATTCTTAAATATTAATAATAATTTTATTAAAAAATCATAGGATATATATGTAAAATGTAAATATTTATTTTATATCACATGTGTAATAAAATTAATATTTAGTATATAAATAATTTATTTTAAAGGAATATGTTTTATCATTTTTTGTATGAAATAAATTTATCATTTCTATCAAATAAATATTTAGGTATGTGTTGAATATTTTATTGTAACAGAATAAATGAATAATTTATAAATGAATCATCATATTAAGATTAAAAACATAGAAAAAAAATCAAATAATATTAAGAAGAACTAATGTATAAAAATATTATATTCCTATAAAATATATTTTTCATTAGATTTTTCCCATAAAAAATTAAATTTAATAATTTTTAAATCTTACTTAATTATAAGATAGAAAATTTTCGGATTTATTTTTTCAATATAATCTTCCAATTTTTTTATAAAAAAATTTGTTTTATGTGTGTCGTATAATATACTAATATTGCAACTTATGTCACATTCTAATTGCATAGGTATGAATTATTAATTCATGAAACCTTTTTAAATGAATAAATAATCATTTTTTATAGGAAGTTATTATATTTAATTTTTTAAAATTTATAACCCCATATTTTACATTTTAGATTTAATATTGCATTTTTTTAAATATAGATTTTATATAATTATACCTTTAGTGTTTTAATATAATTTTTTTTTTACTTTGAAAAATAATGAAAATGTATTTCAAACATAAAATCATTATATTAAAATAATATAATGAAGAACATCTTATTTTTCGTATATATGATAAATTACAAAGGTAAAAACTAGTTATCATCATGAAAACAGTAATGTTAAAAATGGGAAACCTAAGAGGTAACACATAAACATATCTATGAAATGCCTAAATTGATTTTTTTATTTGGTTAAAATTGTAATAGATTCATGTGTATTATTTTCGAGTTTTTTATATTTCCATTGAAAATTAGATTCCATTTCTGAATGGCTTTGGTCATTTAAAAAATTGTTACTCCTTTCCACGTATAAAATGGGTTCTCCACTCCTTTGTTAGATCATAGAAACAAACCATGATTTTGAAGGAAAATACCCTGCCCAAGCCCCTCCTAAAAACCCTTATAAAACTTTATTATTTTCTATTCTTCATAGTGGTCCATATTTTAATGTCTTATCCCCTTCTAATTTGTATATATTTTGAAATCATACATCCTCTTTTATATATGCTTATAATTATTTATTGATTATCAAATTTACTTTAACATTTAAAACATAATAAAATAAAAATTATTATTGTATAAATTTATGTTATTATAATTAAGGTACATGAATAATCTCTCATCTCATTTTCCTTAATAAAATAGAAATCAACATTTATTAGTGTGTGGACTACCACCTCAACAAATCGCCATGTTTTATTTTATAAAACCATAATACATCACTAGTCTAAATATTGATATAAAAATTATGTTTGATATTTATAATATATTTTATTATCCTAAATGATAAAACAATATTATTTATTACTCTTAATCTAAGAATAAATTGGTAATAATTTGTAAATGTGGGGTACCACCTGTATTTGAAAAATTATTTTTGTTTTCTTATATCCCTAAATTAAATGGATGTTATATAATTATTGGTTTAATGGATAAATATTTATTTATGATAACAATATCTTTCATGATTTAAATAATTGAGATACTATTATTGATATGAACAATAATTTATTATCATTAATACAATTATTTATAATAATTATACTAATAGGAAAATATTAAATTCATGGTATGAAATATTTTAATATCAATTACATATTCTTATACAACCTCTATAGTTATGATATATCATATTAATAAATAGTAAATGATATCTTAATTCTATTGGTGTAATGATACTGAAAATAAATAACCTCATAATCAACATCAATCATGGTATATTTTGGTTTGGGTCAGTTTGACACCTAAATGTAATATTTTAGGAAATTACATCATAGATTAATATGGAATAATAATTAATAGTATAGTATAATATAAACATATATATATATATATATAATATTTTGGATATGGGAATGATACATTATTATTTAACTCATCAATTAGAAAACAGACTTATTCTGTTGAAACTCACGAAAACATGTGCATTGTCAATTTCATCCTCCAGGATAAAGTCTAATGAACTCAGAAATTGAAATTTAATCATAATAAAGTATTATGTTAAAATCATTTAATTACAATAATTTTCATATAATGATGATGTTTCAAGAATAATTAACATCGATAGCTCTCTTACAAAACTAGTATAAACAATCAAAACTATTAACACTTAATGTTGGAAAATAGGAATAATATAATAAATATAAATGTAGAAAATGATTATATGTGAAAATAATAAATAATTTTATGTAAGACTATAGTTTTGAGATAGTAAATGAATACATTAATTTTTTTTGTATAGGATTTTTTAGAACAATTTTCATATTGGTAATAAGCATAAGCAGTTATTTATCATTAATCAAATATCATGAGACATATTTATTAATATGAACCATGATACTTTTAATATAGTGTTATTAATACTTGGAATGTATATTTTTCCATTTTAATGGGATTTGAGATTCTATATCAGGTAATTTGTTCAAAATTATTCATCAAATAAAAAAATACCCAACATTAAATTAAATTTGATCAATATGTTAATAAATCTATAAGAGTTTCATTTCCAATAAAATTTTAAAAACATTAATAAATTTAAATGGTATTATAAAAGGGGAATTTTTTTCATTTAAAATCCCAATCATCATATCCTTTTAATTTTCATGGGTTTTTATATTTTCACTTGATAATTCATTTCCGGTGATTCATATTTAATCTTAAGTGTTAATTGTAAGTGAAACTATCCCTGTCTACTCTTTTTTGCTGAAAGAAATCACCTAGTAATGCTTTAATTCATAAGATACATTTATGAAAGAACTTATCTATAACATAATAACAGTTTGAGTTTAATATATACAATATTTTCTCCATGGAAAGGTTTAGTTATATTTTTAATGCCTTTCATATTGGTTATATTAATAATTGATTAAAAAGGCTGAATTTTTAATTTTTTTTCATGTAAAGACCTTTTTCCACCATTTTTGTCTTTTTTTATCATATCTAATTTCTATTATTTAATTTTCTCTTATATAAATTAGTATAATTATTTAAATATTAATTATTTCTATATATAATAAATAAAAAATTAATATAGATTATTATTATTTAAAAATAAATTTATCAAAAAGATAATAAAATTTTGTTTTCTTCTGTATGCACATTATTTGTCATTAATTATTCTTCATGAATAATATTATTATAATATAAAAATATAACATTTTTAATTGTTTTCCAATACAATATCCTTATTTTTTATGAGTCTTCCATAAATACCTTTTTCTTTCATATTCATCAACATTGTATGATCCTAAAATTTCACCCAATGCCTTTATTTTTAGAATACAGTATACTGGATTCATATTATTGATGGTTGTTCACATAGATTCCTTACATGGACTGATTTGGTTAAATTTTTTATAAAATGGTATAACATTTAGATATACAATTTAAATATCATAATATTTATTGTAATGATTAAGTGGTATTTACATAGATAGATACATGTTTTCATTGGATACACAATAAATTTTATGGGTTTTTCTGGTTATGATTATTGATTGAATTATAAATGATTCGTGTTTTAATATCCATAGGAATATAATTTTATTGAATAATTATTTATAATGTTTAAAATTGAACATATCTTTTACCACATTTTCTTTATTCTATAAAATTGAATAATATTAATTTTTAATGTTTTATGGAACCCAATTTTTTAATGGATATTTTAGGATGTGACAATTGATTTATATGAATTGAAAGTCAATAGAATGAATGAAAATTACTGGGGTTTAGAATCACTCTCCAGTGAATTGGTTTGATTCTTATATCACCTGATATAATGTATTCATGAATATGTTTTAGATTCTAGTATTTGTGCACACTGAAGGTGAGGCTTATAAATGTAATGTTCATTATACTAATTTTTGTTTCAAAATTGAATGATTTTTGACATTTTTAGAAATATTTTTAGTACTGATTTTAGATACAATGTATAATGCTAATAGTTTCATGTTTCCAAGAACAATAGATTGATGAATTATGTTATTACATTTAAAAATCCTGGATTTAAGATCGTGTATTTTTAGGGTTTCAATTTTTTAATGTTTATTGATTATAAAAAAGTTCTAATCACATGTTCAGTTATGAAATTTTATTGTTATCACATATGTTTAGTATTATGGATAATCTAATATTTCCACATTTTTATGTTTCACATTAATTATCTAATTAATATGAGTATAAAATAAAAATAATATTGAGAGTATAATATGTAATTATTATTTATAAATGTTCACATGTTTTGTGAAATATGTTTCTGTTATTCTTTTTCACATAGACACTAAACCATACATTCTTAGGATTGATTCATTATTGGTTAGATGTCATGTTTCCATTTTATTAATTTTGAAGAAATGGATTTATATATTAGGTTATATTGTGTGAATTATTATAGGTTATAGTCATATTTTATAAATATTTTGTTTCTATTTCATGTTAGGATTAGTGAAAATTAGTGAACCCTGGAAATGAGTCTATGTTGTATATGGTTTCATAAAATATTTGTAAGTCATTGAGTAAGTTGTTTTTCTAGAAAGTAAATACATTTGTAAACACTATAATGTGGATTCAAGAATGTAATAGATTCTTCTAAAGTTACTCACTTTTAAAATGATTATTTTAGTATTAAAACATTCGAAACACTTATTCAGAATCACGGTTCCTAATAATACCCAACAAAAAATATACACTGGGTAAATATGACCTTTCTAATCCTTTTCCTTTTACAAACTATTGGATGAATTATTTTCCATTTTATGATTAGGAAATATAATGAAATATTTTAGATATCCCTTATTATATTAACCATTGTAAGATTTTATTGATATAGGTTGGTATAATTGATTAATAATTTGGCATGATAATATAAAATAACAAGGTGTTTTGTGGTTTAATTACATTCATTATTATGAAAATTATCCTTAATTGTAAATATTATTCACTTATTTTAAATATTTTTGTCTTAGTAATATATGGAACTATAAAAAACCATTAGTGTGATGTAAAATTAAGAGATTACCTGATCAAACATCCCACCAAAATGGGAGATGATGTAAGACACCAAATGATTATACCAAAAATGAATTTAGGAAATATGGTTGAAAATGTGAAAATATTTTATGTATTAAACACAACCAACTATAAATATATACAGTCTCTTGAATGATCAATTTAATAATATTATGAAGGAATAAAAGCTCAATTTTCTACTGGTCTAATTTTTTTGAAGAATCTATATTGGGATTTCCTCAAGTGGACCCGAAGATAAATTCGTTATAGAATATTTGGTTGTTAAGAATCAAATTATTATAGGAAAACCAATATATTAATTACTATAGTTGAATGAAATAGATTTTTTACAATGGTAACATTAACAATTAAAATTCATAAGTGTATGTAACATGTGAATTATTCATGTTAATGCCCCGATCCATGGATTTACATAGATGATGATCCCTACCAACCACTATAATGAAGAGGAAAATTTAATTTGAAATCAAGAATGACTCCAAATGAGTATCCTAAAATTCAATTTGAATATAAAATTTATATGGTGACCCAATCCATAACCACACTTTCTTCCACAATTTGTATCATAATTTAAAATTCAATAAAAGATGGTGATTTATAGGTCGTGTCTCTTTTGATGATTATACATTCCAATACATCTTTTAAAATAGAAATTTTTTTGTTGAAATGTCCCGATTATTTATAATAAAATTGAAATTCGTTTAATTTCTTATGGATATAGAAATCATATAATATTTTTTTATTAGGTTCAAATTGCGGTTATGTATCCTTAATGTTGATGATGTATCCATTTAAAAGTAATCATACAACTAGAAAATATATAAGGTTTTGAAAAATACATTAGAAATAGAAAAAGGATATAATGTCCTCATCAAGTAGTCTCAGGCCAAATAAATCTCATTTTTTATAGCTAAAAAAGGAAGTAGATTTAATGTGCTTCACTCTTGACCATGCCAATTTGGTGCGTTAACATATTTAGATTGATCAAAATCACATACGAGAGAAGATCAAGTTAATAAAGAATACCACAAGAGCGAGGTTATACGAGCTTCCCCGTGAGTCTACCGCCATTGCACACCTTACCCTTAGGTATTATGTGGGTTTAGAAGGTGTTATGAAATAAGATATTAGCTACTCATTTTGTAATACATTTTAATAAATAAGAGACTTATTTTATTAATTCCTTTATGTGAGTAATATTTCTTAATAAATAATGATTTTGATAAAAAACTATTTAGGTAAAAATGGTACATTTGATAAATATATTAATTATTATATTAAATTATGATTTTATTAATAATATTAAAAACATAATTCATATAATTAATGATTATATTAATTCTTCATATGTAAATGATTAGGTAATCAATTTGATACGTGTTTTATTTTAATATGATAATATATAGACTATATTTTTAACAAATTTATTTTAAATAATTAATGAATTATTTAAATAATTAATATTTTAGTAAAATAATATTATCTAATTAAATTTTAAAATAATAAATGAGTATATAATATTTATGAAGTCACATTTATTTTTTTGTGAAGGTTTATAAACTTTTTTTCTCAAAACCCGTAAAATTTCAACAAATGTATGTTCTCAGTTTAAAAGTTTAAATTCACATATTTGGAAAGGTATATATATAATTAATATTATTTTTTGAATTAGGGCATCAAAATTATCCAACATTAAAATATTCATAATTTTTGGAGAGAGTAGAATTTTTGGGTAAAAAATAGATATTACATAAAAATATATTGTGTTTTATGCCATCATAAGGACCCAATTGTGATATAATAAAGATCATAAGAGTTAAATTTCAATGAATGAATGTTTTAACTTTATAATAAAAAGAATTTATATTTGTTAGATTTATTTTTCAATTCCATAGTAAATCCATGAAATTGAATAATATATTTGATGATTTTAAAACTCATTTCATTGATGTTGAGAAACACCTCCACATATGAAAGGATAATATTTTAATGAACATGGACCTAGGAATTATAATATAATTTTTTTAACTCCCCTTGATCAGAAACCATGGGAAAAACCGTGGGTTGTTCTGTGGTTTTGAATATTTTAGTGTGTATTGTCGAAAACCTAAATAATAAATTATCCCAATCATTTCTTATATAAACCCTCCAAAAAATTAAATATTCTTCTGTAAAACTCCTTAAAACTATTCCTCAATCATATATCCACTCTGTCGAGTCCACTTAATTCACCGCCAAGCTGCTATTATATCACTCGCACACCATTGGGTTCACACATCCTTGAAAGGTATCCTCACATTACTTCCTTTCTAATTTTCCTAGGTTTCATTATATTGTTATATTAATTTACTTTCTAATTTAAAGTAAAGGGATATGTTTTATAAATTATCCCATAATTCCATTAATTCGTGATAATGATGAAATACCCCTTTTAATCTCATTAACCTCCCCTATATACACTCGTTACCTTGTCGAAATTCCATAAGAGATTTCTCTCTCCTCATTTCCATTCTAGTGTTTATCTTATATAATTCATATATAATTAAATTTCTTATGTTGGGATATTTTTCTTCGTGATCCCCTTAATAAAAATTTTATGCCCATATGTAGAGAGTCCCCATTCACTCCCATCAAACCATTTTATGAATCCCCATTTGATGTCGTTATGCTACCGAAATTGCACCAGGATTTTCCATGAAAAAACATTATGTAAAGAATACATTGCCCATTTCTCTATCAAGTGTATTCACCATTATAAAAATATACTTATTTATTATATAATTTCATAAATGTATTATGTATTCCTTTATGATGGAATAAATGATTATGTAGAATGAATTCATGTTCGATGATCTATGCGGAACACTTATGCATGAGATTAAATATTTCATGAGGTTTTTATCATTATAGTTTTCCAATGAATTGGGTAATGTTTAGTATCATGATAGGTCATTTTGGTAAATGGGTTTACCAGATTCTTTTATAGGACAATTTTCCATTATTTTGGGAAAGGGGATTACTAATTCCTTTATGTTTATGATGCATTTATTAACGTTGTTTCCACATTTCCATGTTATATTAATCATGTTATATCATACCTTTATGTTCATGTTTCTATTATCATTCATCGATATGTCCATTTCAAAACATGTATTGAATACTTCCAGTTATGCCTTTTTTACTCCATTATTGTGCTTTATAGCTCAGCCTTTTCTTATATATGTCCTCAGGTTATCCCATGAAATGCAATGTACACAGGAATGTTGTGGTCATGTAAAAGAAGAATTTAATAATGATGTGGTATTTTATGATTTAAGTTGTCATTTAACTTTACAAATACAAAAATCCACTAGAAATGTCGATATTATGGGTTTTATTAATTTCGTGTTGAACTAATAAAGAACATTTAAATGTGTAATAATGACTACAGTTGGAGTTGTTATTGTTTTTCTCAAAGGATAGGTTTAGTTATTTTTGGAATTAGGATTTTAAAACCCTTGTGAAATACTTTGTCATACGAAAAAGTATATAAGAAAAATCCCTAAATTATGGTGAGTATAGTTTATGTTTTTAATCAAGAAAATTCACCCCTGTCTAGATACAAATCAGTAGAGGTGGATCTGGAATATATGTATCTATGGTTAAATCTTGAAACACATCCTTGAGATAGACTTGAATGTGAACTAGTGAATGACAACGGGCCTTAATACACCCTTAGTTAGACACTCTTAGGGGATATGGTTTGGTAAATTCATAATATTAGTACAAACCAGTACTGAGGGAAGAAAAAAATTCCCATTAGAATATATGTTAATAATTTGATCATGGATAACATAGGAAGATGCTATGAAATTATTATGTCAATGAGATAAATGTAATTTATAAGGTTCCCCTTTTTTTCATTGGATCATCCTTTATGTGTTTAATAGTTTAAAATACATACCCCTAATTTCCACTTATTCTAGAAACAACCAGTAATAGGTGGCCTTACGGTAACAACTGAAGCAATGTTCAATGTAATGACTGTTCTAATGAGCTGCCCAATATGATGTGAGTAGGAATCAAAAACATCATCATGGTACTCTATCAATTAACATATATTTTAAATAGAAATATGGGCCAATAAGAACGTCCAACACCCTAATAATGAACTAGTTCCAATCAAGAACATCATGAGACAAAGGCCTCCAACTATCAATTGATCATTTGATCCCTCAATCACCGAACAATGGATCAACACCATTGAGAAAATCTTCACCATCATTCATTGTTTTGATCATGAGATGGTTCTTCAAGGTTCTTATCATGTGGAGGTTGAAGCTTATCAATTATGGACATTGATAAAAATAATATTAAGCATAAGGAATAGATCTAGGTGATGTGATAAAATTAATTTTGGAAAATGTTTTTATATAAATATTATTCATGGACCCTCCGTATTAAGGTGGACAGAGATTTCCTTGAACTCAATAAAAAGGATAATGAATCTATTGTGTCGTATGAGGAAAAAATTAGGAGAATATCATGACACGCCTATGGATTTTTCATTACCCCCAAATTCATTGTTGAATAAATTTTTTTTGGGTTAAAATCAACCCTGGGGAAATCGCTAGTGATCTGAAACATTGAAATTTTTGAGGAAATTGTTCGATGTTCACTCAAAGAAGAGATGGAGATTGAATAATATCAGGTGTATCATAGATATAAAAGTAGAACATGGACATTATTTTTGGATGTCATAGGGTTAAAAACAACGTTGCTATAAAATTCCAGCATCCCGCGTACCGATGGTGTGGAATGACGCACACTCGGAATTTCATGAAGTGGATGAGGAAATGCTTTAGGGGCAGGATGGAAGGGCAACAAGCTAGTGATTACGAATAAGAAAATCTACTACTATGATAACTGAATGGAATTCTGTATTTGATTATTTAAAACCTTATTCATTAATACAACTACAATGAACTAGGATCTTTGAGAACCAGTGTCCCAATCCATGGGTTTTTTGAAGCAACCAATAACCTCCATGTGAGAAAGGGAGATATTTTTTCATCTCAAATACCAATTTGGATTTGAGAAATGATGATAGGATAAGTGTGCAATTATTTATTTAGAAATATAAAATTTACTTATTGATTCTGGTTCTATGCATTTATTTATATCTGAAATTTTTTGAAGAATAATCCAAACAAAAGTACAAATAATGGAAGTAGAGATATTTGTGAGAACCAAAATTCGGGAAATTATTTCATCATAAGATTATAACACCTCCCCGGTAACAATTTCTATATTTATCCTTACAGTGAAACTCATCATTCTTATCTTGGTGTAATTTAATAAAATTGTTGTCATGGGTTGGATTTACATATATAGATCTAACTTAAATTGTCACAATAGGGATATCTCTCTCCATGTGATTAATCATCCCTCAATTCTATACAAGTTTAAGGAGGTGGATAAATCATCTTTTGTACTACCATCTCAATAATGGATATTATTTTCCTATGATCATGCGTATCTTTCCATGATTATTGAGTGTAAGGAAATGACCATCATAGAAGACATGATTATTGTGAGGGAATTTACTAATGTGTTTCTCTGGGAATTTCTTAATCTTCCTCTTAGAAGAGATGTTGAATTCTCGATTGATCTAATACCTAGGGCATTTACAATATACAAGAATCCATATAGATTGGCGATTGTGAATCTTGAGTAGCTGAAGAAAAAAATATAATAGAATTTGGATAAAGGATTTATACACCAATGTTTTTCCCCATGTATTTCACCAGTCATCTTCATCAAGAAGAAAGATGGGTCAATGTTCCAATACATAGGTTATCGTGAGCTCATTAAAGTCATGATAAAGAACAAGTACCCTTTTCCACGAATTAATGACTTATTCAACTAGCTAGATTGAGCACAATACTTCTACAACGTGGATTTATGTCTTGGATAATACCAACTAAGGGTGGATATGGGGGATATTCCTAAGACTACTTTTTGTACAAGGTATAGGCATGCTGAATTTTTAATAATTGGATTTGGACTAATTAATTATTGAACAATATTCTTGGACTTGATGAATATATTCTTTAGAGATTACATTGATTTTATTGGAAGTCATTATAAATAATATTCTAATATACACCAAAATCAATTGAAAATGATAAATAGAATCTATGCATAATACTAGTGACTTTACAAAAGGAAAACTCTAAGAAAAGTACAACAATTGTGTGTTTTGGGTGAATGAAGTATAATTATTTGGGAATGTCATCACAATTAATGGGATTTATATGGATCCTTCTAAAACAAAATTAACTAAGCAAGATAGAGGCCAACATCTTTGATAAATATCCACAGATTCCTTGGTTAGGATGGATATTATTACCGATTTGTGAGAAATTTCTCACAGCATTCAAACCCTCATACCAAGATAACCCGGAAGGGAGTCACATTTTATTTGAATGAGGAATGTGATGAATGATTCATGTAGTTGAAGAATATAATTATCACTACCCATGCTATTACACTACCCACATATTGGGATATTGTCATAATCATTAATGATGCTCTAAATAAAGGATTGGGATGTGTGTTGATGATGAATGACAAAGTCAAATCATATGCATGAAGGTAATTGAAAATTAATTATAAAATCCATCCCACACATGATCTAGAGTTGGTAGCTATAATCATTGGGATGAAAATTTAGAGACATTATTTATTTGCTGATACGTGGGAAAAATATATATATCACAAAAGTATAAAATATATATTCAAACAGAAAGAACTGAACATGTGCCAATGAATATTGTAGAAGCTCATCAAGGATTGTGACTACTCAATCCATTACAACCCGAGATATGTGAACAAGGTGTCAAATTATCTAAGTATAAAATTCCCAATGAATAAATAAATAATGATAATTTAAAATAATCTAATTCACATAGATTTTTTGAATAAGGAAATGTGAATCGTAAATAATGGAACATAATCAATGCTTCCAAAAATTATTAATCAATCATATCTTTTGGAAGGTTTAGAGGATGCTCAAATAGAAGATGTGTGAATTCGAAATAATGTTGAAACTATCAGAAAAGGGAAATCCTTGGACTTCATAATTAATGAAGAATGAATAGTGAGATTTGGGTCATGACTATGTTTTCTATAAAATATGGAGTTATGGAAATATGTTTTGTATGATTCTCATAGATATAATTTACCTATTCACATTGGATATACAAATATATATCAGGATCATCGAGAGTATTATTATTGGGATAACGGGAAGGAGGAGATCACAAAATATATATCAACGTTCCTAGTTTGTCATCATGTGAAGGAATAGAGGAATAATTCTTTTGTGATAATGAAACCTTTGAACACACCATCATAGGAATGGGAAACATCACCCTTGAATTTTTCACTGGACTTTTGAAGACATCCAAGGGAAACATTGCTATCTAGGTTGTTTTGGAACATCTTACAATGACTAACCAATTCCTTGAAATTAGACATGATTTCTCATTGAATCAATTGAAATAGATATATATTAGAGAAGTGGTTATGATACATGGTTTACCACTATCTATTGTAGATGATCTATATCCATGATTCCCCCAATATGTTCTGGAAGAGTCTCCAACATGCATTGAATATTGAGCTAAACACCAGAACAACATAGTACACTCAATCTGATGGCTAATCTGATCAGTCGCTCCAAACACATGAGGATATGTTTAGATCATGCTAAATGGATTTAAAAGAAGGATATTATCGGCATCTTCCTCTAGTTTTTTTCTACAACAACAACAATTTCCAATCAAGCATTGAAATGCATCCAAATGAACCCCATTATGGGAAGATGTTCACAACACAGACTTCTTGCGATTAATATGGGGAGAAAAAAGATCTACGTATAGAAATAGTTGATGTAATAGTGAATAAGGTTAAGACCATAAAACAATTGATCAATGCAGCTTAGAATCAACAATAGATCTATTCTGACAACCATCAACAAGATCTAGATATTTATTTTGGAGATATGATTTTCCTCCACGTACTTTCATTGAAACTAGAAATGATATTTGAGGGGATAGGAATTCTATGTCCAAGGTACATCGGCACTTTTGTAATCCTTTATCACATCAGAGCAGTGACCTATCAACTATAAGTCCCCTTAGAACGTGTCTGAAGTTCAAAATGTTTTCCATGTATCACACTCGAGGATATACATACTCGACCCATCTATTGTACTCAATCTAGAGGTGGTACCATTTTCAGAATGACCAATCCTATAAAGAGAAGTTGGTGAGGATCATTGATTAAATGGAGAAAGTTCTATGAAATATGAAAATTCACCATGTCAATGTGTTGCAGAGAAACAACATGTTTAATAATGCAACATGTGAACAAGAGTTAATGATGATGTAGAGTTGCCCTCATCGGTTTTTGTGTGGGAAAGGGAAATTTATAGGGAGAAATTTCTTAGGAGGGGGGGGGGGGTGTTGTAATGACCCATTCATTTATGAATAAAATTACATATCTTTAATTTATTATGGACATAGAAAAAATGAATTTTATTTAATTATTGTGTTTAAATGACCGTTAGGTATTATTACCATTGATGATATAACCATTGAATAGCGCTCGCTTGAATAATAGAAATATAAGGTTTTATGAAATCCTTTTGAAAGAGAAAAATGACATAACAGCCTCATCATGTTGACTTCTTCTATATGAATCTCATTTCTTTGTGATCTGGAGGGATATAGATTCACTAGCATCACTCTAAGAAAATTTGAAGCCATGTTTCAACATGTTAAGCTTGAAAAAAAAATCTTATTGGAGAATTTCATGTTAGTAGAGATAAACATCGGGTGATGTTATCCAAGATACCTGAAGAGTCTCTCACCATCACACACTATACACATAGGACTTATGTGGGTGTTATAAGTGGTTATGTAATATTGTATAATTTAATTATTTAATAATCAAATTTATAAATAATATTTTTATTCCATTAATTCCTTTATGGGAGTTTTCATTCATAAAAAATGTTGAATATGAGAAATTGACTTTTATCCAAAAAGTGGTACTTTTGTGAAATATTTGAATTATTATATTAAATTATTTGTTTATTAATATTATTATAAAATAATTATTTTTACTTATAATTATATAAGTTCATTATCATTAATTGATTAGGTAATCAATTTTATATGAGTTATACTTTTATATGATAAAACAGAATATGTATATTAAAAGCTTATAATTCAAGGAATTAATGTTTTTTTGAAATAATTATTATTTTAATAAAATATTATTATCAAATTACTTTTATTAACAAAAAATTGTTATATATTTATTATGAAGTCAAATTTAATTTTTTAATATGTTTTAAAAACCTTTTATTTAAAAACACATCAATTTTCCAAAAATATCGTTTTCATATTAAAAGTGAAAATTCACATATTAAAAAATTATTTAGACCAATTGAATATTAAATTATTAATCAGGACATCCAAATTCTACATTGGTTACTTTTTCATAATTTAATAATATAGTCAAATTTTTGGGTACAAATTTAAGAATATATAAATATATTGTGTGTTTTATAACATCATAATGACCGAATTGTAATTTAATAAATACCATAAAATGGATATTTGGCCAAATCTATATTTTAAATTTAAAATATTTTGAGTTATATTTATTTTACTTATTTTATAATGCCTTAGTGAATCCTCTAAAATGTATAATATATTTTTGAATTTTAAATTCATTTCCTTAAGGGAGTGACATAACTACACCTAATAAAGGATAATAATTTATTGTCTTCATAGATTGGAATTAAAAAAAAATTCCACTCCCCATGGACAAAAACCATGTGCTAAAATAATGGGTTGTTTTGTGGTTTTGAGTTTTTTAGTGTACAGTCTCCAAAACCTAAATTATAAAGAATCCCCATAATTTCCTATATAAAACTACCAAAGTATTCATTCCACATTACTAAAGCTCATTTATGTTCATCCTATGACTTCTCTACACTCCCAAGAGTCCTCCCTAGGCTCCCAAAGGATCCAAGAAGCCTCTCCCAAGCCTTTGGGATCACACATGCAAGTAAGGGATCCTCACATTCCTTTCATTCTCATTTTAGTCCATGTTTCCTTATATTGTAATACCAATTTATTCATTTATAAAAAATGATGGGTTATTTTTTATCACCTCCCACATGCATACCATATTATGTTTTAATGATAATAAACTACTTATAATATCATTAAGCACTCATTTATCCACTTGTTACCATGAAAACATTACATAAGTGGTTTCTCTCTCCTCATTTCGATTCAAGAATTTATCTTATATTATTCATTGAAAATTCAATTTCATCTGTTGTAATATTATGATCATTGATTGCCTTATCTCCATTTGTATGTCTAAAGGATGATAAACCTCTTTCTCGTAAAAAATTTTATGAATCCCTATATGATGTTGTTATGTTGTCGAAGTTGTACCAAAATTTTCCAATGCCAAAATCATCATGTAGTGAATACCATTCCCATTTCCATATTAATGGAATCCATCATTATGAACATATACTTATATACTTATATTATTATATATATGTATTCTAAAATTCATTGTTGTGGAATAAATGATGATGATGAATGAATCCATGTTATATGATCGATGTGGCACACTGAAGCGTAACATTAAAATGTTTATGAAGGGTGTTCCCAGATATCACTCCAATGGTTTGGGTAATGTGTATAATTATGTTATGTTATGTCGGTACATGGGTTTACAAGATTCCGTTATCAGAATTTGTTCTATCATGTTGTGATAGGGTTTTACCTGATTCCTTTATGTTTATGATGCCATGTTTTAAGTTTCTTCCACATTTTCATGTAATGGTAATCATGCTATATCATTATTTTAAGTTCATTTATCTCATTTTCTCCATTGATACTAATATGTACTAAAATTTCTTTTTATTATTAATTTTATTCATTTTTTATTACCTTACTTAGTACTATAGCTCACCCTTTTCTTATGTATGTCCTCAGGTTTTCTCAGGAAACACTAAGTATGAAGTCATGTTATGGTCATGAAAAATATTATGTCAATATATATGTTTTATTCTATTTTCTTTGTTGTCTAGTAATGTTCTTAATCCCAAAAGAAACTAGACCTCTCTATCATCTAGGTTTTATTAACTGTATTTTTGTTAAATAAAACATGGTTAAATTTGGTATAAAGGATAGAGTTTTTATATTTATTTAAACCCAAAAAAAATATCCTATCATCCAATGATAATTTAAATCTAAAAATAATACCATGGGTTAAAAAACATATGGAATTGTTTAATTAAAAAATATACATTGAATAAAAGATAGTCAATAGTAATAACCTGACGTCATTAACAATAAGTTGATAAGAATTGTGACATGGAATAAAGAAATGATTTTATAAGATCGTGTATTTTTAGAAATAATATGAACTCTGATATCATAAGGAATAGTCTAGTGTAAATCTCAAGGACATCATCATAATGTGGATAATGTGACATTGTGGGTTAGGTTCACTACCAAAACCATTACATAACATATCATTATTTATAATGATATTCTCAATGTATTGGAGGTCTATATAATTTTTTTCAAGACAATCACAAAATTTATGAACATTATTGTGAATTCTAAAGAAGTATAATAATCTATAAATAAATCTAAATAACAAGATACCCCCTTACAAAGACGTGGGTTTCATAATTATATGTTAAGGCAAAACAAAAGGTTAAATTTGAAGGATTCTAATGGGAATATAAAATTATTTTTATTTAAAAATTAGTAACTTATAAACTGATATGAGTATTGGAAATGGAGTTTAAATGTAGAAAAATAATAAGAATAATTTTTTAAAATATTGAAAAAATTGAATCACTTATGTGGATCTTTTTCAAATAAGTAAATGATATTTTTAATGAATGAATGAGATTATAATTTTCTATAAAACTATGTGGAACCAAATGGATTAGACTAAAAATAACGAGTTTACATTTTATTATATTAATTGTATAATTAAATTTTATATATGTTATTATCCTTGTGAGATAATATATAGTAAACTACCCTTAATCATGTTTTACCTAAAAGTTGGAATATTGAAGGTAACTAAAAATATGTATAACCATTGTAATGAGAATATTTATTTATAATGGTATTTTTAGAAGGGAAATATATAAGATGTTATAAGATGTATAAGCGAATAATATTTCATATAAGGGATTAGGAGAAAAATTTTACATAACTAAAAGGGTACAATGGGGGTTCCGAATATCTTTCATCATGATTCAATGAATCTTTGGTGAAATAAAATTATAGAAAAATTATAATAAAATATAATTTATGATATTGGATTGTATATATCAAATTTAAATTATATTAATCTTAATAATGTGTGTAATTAAATAAGAGAACATTAATGATAAGGGAAATTATAAAAAATTGTGGAATTTTTTATCAGGATCAAAATTATCGTTCAAATAGATATATTTTCATTTATCATTAGAACACATAAATAATGATTATTTGAATAAAAATAGATACAAAAATATATAAATAAGGTATAATATATTATGTAAATGATGAAACTCAATAGAAATAACTATAAATCATTAATGAAAATTATGTTATCACATAACATTTATTTTATGGAATACATCAATCGTAGAATGTAATAATGAAGATAATAAATTGAACTAAAAATTAATTTTTAAACAAAAATTTACATTAATTAAAAATAAAGAGAGGAATATTTGCAAAATAAAAATCAATATTGGTTCGTAATAGAAAGTAATTGTTCAATAATGGGTGATTGAGGCCGAAACCCTTACCTCTATTCTGAAGGCACTCTATGCATGAACATAACATACATAACCATTAAATTATGTTTATTAAAAAAATGAAATATAAATTTCTCAACATTTTATCTTTTTTTGGTTTATATATCATTATGGTTCACAAATTCATTACATTTTATCCTCTTATGGATATTACAAGATGTTATTCAGTTAATTTCTTAAAAATCATTTTGGTATGTTTACTAATGTACACATATCAAAAAAATATTCCATAACATACTCAATTTATGATTATTATTTCCTATAATATTATAATATTAAATAATATATAATTCTTAATTGGTTATCCATGAATGTACTCAAATTAGAAATGCTAAATTGATATATATATATTTCAGCAGAAAAATTTAATATATGTGTTTATTTCTTACAAAAAATTTAATGTATAACATAATAATAAATAAATATTAATATTTTATAAAAAAAATTGATATTAAATTTAAGCATTCTTGCACCCTTTTTTGGGAATTGATGGTGAAATAGAATGCATTATCAGTTTGAAGTGGCAGTCTGCACATGTACATGAATGACATTCTTTTATACAGATATGAAGGAAGGTATAAATTAATATATCATCTCATATGAAAATAATTATATTGTTATAAATATCATATTATATTGTTAAATAAATATTTAATCATTAAATTAAATGATGTAATGTAAAATTTTAGTAGTCCTTCATGGAGGGGGTAGTCTGTAAAGACACATGACAATGTTTTCATTTTTCTAAATAATTTTTTTGGTAGTTATAAAATGGATTCCCATATGTAAAAAACCATAAACTAATATTAATAGTACAATTATTATCTTAATGTCATGAATATATGGTTATGGGGTAGCATAAGTAAAAACTAATTAAAAAAGTTTCAGGGATAATGTAAACATGTTCAATAGATGTTCACATTTTGTCAACATCTCAAGGAACCATAGTTTAATATTTTAGAGATTTAAAAGATTATATTCCATAGTAAGATGATTTATTAGATACTAGGACATTTTTTGGTCAATCCTTATGGTATTTTGCAGTTTAGACAGGTATTTGTGTGTTCTCTCCTTGTATAAGTGAATGGAATATCATTTTTTGCATATATAAACCATTACTAAAAATAGAGAACATATTCCATGAAGAATGTGAAGAAATATTGGAAAAGGGTAATTGTGATAATTTTTAAAATAATTAAATCCTCCACCATACATATAAAAAACTTTTTAAACATGGTTTATGTCACATTCTTATGTATATTCATGTTTTACAATATTATGTTTTTACTAGGTTATATAATATTTACAAATTTAATTTATTTCTATTTCAAACAAATAAAATAATATATATTATATAATTTGAACCAAATAATGTAACAATAAATTAAATATTCTAAAAATATTATTATGTGTTTCAGAAAATTTAATTTCAATAATATGTCAAGAAACATGCATACCCCATTTTTTTATAAAATTTTATTTTTAGTCGTAGGGTTTCTGTTTTGGAAAAAATAATAAATGAGTGATATAATATTAAAATCATCATCATTATAATTATTCATATATAATTTTCTTAAAATTATAAAAATTATGAAACCTATTCCATCATGGGAAAATTTTATTAAAATAAACAAATGATAATAAGTGTTCAATAAAACATTAGATAAATTTTAAAAAATGATTGGAATGAATTATATGTATGTTATTTCAATGTTTATAATTTATCATTTGAAAATATAATGATTATTTTAAATATATTTTCAAAAAATTTCTTGAAATTATTGAATAATAAATCCATAAAATTCATCGTATTATTAGAATCAGTATTTTTGAATATTCAACAAAAACCATTTATTTCAGAAAAATATAGAAAAATATATGTTAACTTAATTATTACAAAAAAAAATTAAAAAATGTTTTTTTAGAAAAATGATGATCTTATATATATATATATATATATTATTTAATTATTATTTAAAAAATTAAAATGTTTTATTAAAAAATGATTTCTTTCAAAATGAAGTATTATTATTTCATATAAAATTTAATTTAAATGGTTTCAATATAATAGTTTATATATAATAATAATTTAAATGTGTATAATTTATTATTTAACATAAAAGACATAACAATTGGTTATCTAAATAATAAATTATACTTTTATAATAAATTCTTTTCAACAAATACGATCAAATTAAAAAATTTGGTAATATTTAATTTTATTGAACAATTAATTTTAAATCATATCATGAGAATCAAATATACATCATATCATATTTTGATAATAAAATTAGTATTAAAATGTAATTAATTGATGGATAGAAATATAAAATATTTTAATTTCATATTTTAATTTCATTATTGGTTATACACTTTTAAATTTACCACATTAAAATACACGACATTAATATATCTATATAAGAGGCGACTAAAGAATAAAAAGGGAATGACAATATTTTCAATGAAAAAAATTTTATTTTCCATATTTCTAATGAAAAAATTTCACATCCATTTATATCATATTACATAATATTTTTTTCATTCCACTATCACATTAAAAGGAAAATTTATTATTTCATATTATATATTTTTTATAATAAATTAACCATATGTTGTGATTTTCAAAATTATATGTGTTTTTTTGGCTATTAGTGATCCTTCTGGTTGATGTTGATCGAGGATATATCCTATTCATAAAAATTTCAGAATTTTTAATATATTCACCCTATTTATTTATTCACTTTTGAAAGATGTTCTTCATCTATTGTGCATAATAAGACATGGTGTGAAAAAATTGGTATATTTTCATTATTTAAAACTCCATGTTATTAATTAATAATTGTTATTTAAATTGTTAAATTTTTTTGGAATAATTTTGTAACCATGTTTTTGTCAAATTAAATGAATAATGACACGATTTGTGAAATTATAGACACAGAAAACAACAACATGAATAATAATTTTGATATTATTATTTATAATTACTCTTAATTAACAATGAGTAATATTCTATACACCCTTATATAAATAAATTTCCTCCTCAAAATAGTAAATTATTACATACTAATCAAGTTAGATATATAATTTTTAAAATATGTAAAAATAAGATTATTTCACTTATAATAAAATTAATTCACATATTGTGTTTATTCTAAAAATTATAGTTTAATACCATTTTAGATTTTATGCTAATCCTAATTTTATTTTAACCATCATGTTAATAGTCAAACAATAAATGAATTATTATCAGATAAAAAATTTTGTTTGAAATGTGATTCAATCTTTTTATGATAAATTCACCACATGAACATATCTCTATTTTATTATATATCTCCAAATACATGATAATAGTGAAAATATAAGGTAAAATGATGATGTTGAAAAATAATTTTCATCATCCCCATAAGGCTGATTGATATCCATGTTCCTACCATTCATTGTCCTTTTTTAGTAGCCTCCTCCACCACACCGACATGTTCTATCTTATATTTATCCATGTCATGCATTACTATCCCCAACATATTAAGAAACTATGTCAAATGAAGTTTCATCATGTTACCTTCAATATCATACTCCATGAATTCATATTTGATAATGTTTGGTGGGGAATGGACAACCCAAAAATATCTCTATTTTTCTCTTTTTGTTAGAAAAAATGGCGTTTTAAGAAACAAAAATTTACTCATATATAGTAGAGTTGATTGGGTACTCTAGGGAATTGAAGTTGATTCTGGAACTATTTTCAGACTTATTATCACTAGAGAACAACACCAGTTTCACTTAAACACCATATCATATTGCAATAAGATTTAGTGTAATGTCATTAAATTTGAGGGTAATTTATTTTATTTTATATGCTTTATTTCAAGACCACACACTTTTAATACACATGATTCTATGGCCCGAAGTTCCCATAATGGATATTTTGATCTTATTTGAAAATAAATTCAGCAAACGTGCGAGTTGGGTTTTTTAACCATTGAACCAGTGCATCGATAGGAAATACAAGGGTAATAATGAACTCAGAACACTGGAATTCACCTAAAAATACTTATCTTTGACTGAAAAGGATTGGATGAAAGTTTTATTTTCCAAAAATTTCAATAAATAATAAAATACTTTTAAAATGTAATTTTATTTCATTTCTCAACTATTGAGCAATGGACGATGACTCTGTGGTATGACGATGAGGTGTTGAGTGCTTCATTAATGGAGGCAACATAATGGATCATTATGTCACAAAATAAAATATATGCCTTTTCATGAATGGATTACTATAACAACCTAACATCCTAGCATAAAAGAATCATAGAGATTTCATTCATTTTTAATTAGAGAACGCATTGATGATATTGGAGTTAAATCCTAGGAAATTCCTTGACAAACCTCTGGTGATATATTTCTCCAATTAAGAACTACGAATTCTGACTGAACGACATTGCATTTGATGTGCCTCAAAGAATGATTTGGGGAAGAAACAAATGACGTAGACCTATTGAAACATCGAGTAAATAAAAATATAGAAATAAATTCCAAATGAGGTAGGGGTTTTAATTATTTAATGTTTTCATATTATCTTCTAAAAATAGAGAATGAAGATCAATCGAAAATATGTTAATATGAAGATCATGTATTCTTTTGGAAGGGTGGATTATTTTCGGGATCCTCTATCCGGGATTAATTTTTACATTTATTGATTTAACTATTATACTCAGACCTCACCATCTTTTAAAACATCTAATGTGGAGGGTGTGATCTGAAATGAATAATACCCACCCCTCCAATTTGAATTCATCATGGATGAGTTTTTTAAATGTAGGTAAAGAGAGTTTGAGACCATCGTAGTGAAGGTGGGAGCCATAAAATCCCTTGGGTGAAGTCAAATATAGAAAAATACCACCAGAGCAACATTAGTGGCCCATATAAGAAATTCCTAGTGGTGGTTGTGGGAGGAGGTAGTCAGCCTTCCAAAAGGTGTAGAGGTACGATGTAGACTGGCCATGCATGGAGATAGAGGACAACATCTGGGATGCTTATGAAAGTGACGAAGGCCATGACCAACACTATTGCGGTGATGGAGAACCACAATGCCACACTAGCACCCTGGATACGTTGTCAACATGCGAACCTGGTCTGTGATTGTCATGGAGGGAACAACTAGTTTCTCCGGTCGTATGTGCTGTAGACCATATGCAGTTGTGCCACATCTAGATATACTAGGTGGCCTACTATGATGATACGAGAAAAGCCATTGGGCTGGACCTGCCCTACCAGGCCAGACCCACCATAAAATGTAGGACCCTTCCCAGTGGGCCGGACCCTCCCACCATTCCAGACCCAAACAATCATGACCATCTAGACCCATGCCCAAAAAGCCAGGCCCAGGTCGGTCCATATTAGATTTTTGTTCTGTTTGGTATGTCCGACCATGTGGGATTGAACTCGGACCCATCCAGTACCTATTTTATAATAATTCATTGTATCACTCCAACGGTTCATTTGATTTCTAAGTCGTCTATGGTTTTTGGACTCCTTGTGATGGGGCATTCAATCTAAGATACTCTACATAAGTTTTCGGGGTGGGAGGGTTGGAATATTACCAGGTTGGATCAGACTCCAATCCAACCATGCCATTTTTCCAAAAAGGTTCATATCATGGAGACAACATTTCTCTTCGATGTTCCTTTTATTGGGTAGGTACCCAGATGAATAGATGGTTATTTGGGTTAGTTTATGTGGGAATTCAAATTAGTTTATGTATTAACTATGGCTTGAGGAGAAGATCTGATTGAAATCTAGGATATTATGTGTGGGAATCCAGTTAAAAGCGGTGATGTGATGAATTAATAGCGACCCTATGTGGATAAGCTCATAGAGACCCTGTTTGGATCATAATATAGAGAACCTATGTGTATTAACACCTAGAGAACGTTTTTTGATCAGATCCTAGTGACCCTATGTAGATTAGAACCTTGAGACCTTGTGTAGATTATCAGCTAGCGACCCGGTGTGGATCTGCACCTAGAGACACTCTGTGGATCAACACCTAGAGAACCATTGTTGATCAGTAGTAAAGCCTCTCAAAATAATAAGATGATATAGAATTACAACTAATCATCATTATTTCTTTACTTATGTTATAACTGGTGTGAGCTACGTCTTTTTCGTTGTTCTTTCCACTAAGATCTGGATTTTTGGTATTTCTTTCATGGATTTCTAGGAGACGTTCTATGGTATTAGGGTCCCTACAGAGTATTGTCATTATCACCTTAGCAAGGTATTTTTTCAAACCCATTTTTTCCCAAGATGATGATGGACATATATGACTTGAACATTCGGGAGCCATGTCTTGATGGTGCTTAGAGGTGGATCAATAGATGTAGTGTTCTGTAGTGACATCTGACAATGACATGTACCGACCCTTCAGGTAGAATCCTTTGTGGTTTACCTCTTATTAATATATTTATTTTTCTGTACTTTCCTTTTAGTTGGGCTTGTATTTTTTCCAATTTAATTGCAGTATTCATCATAAACAATCAACGGTGGTACTTTGTGTTTGTGGTACTATTTTTCTTTCTTCGGTGGTTTTATTTGTGTTGTATGACCAGTCTGTGTGTGTTCAAGTTTAATGAAAATGCCTTCCCTTTTTGGGATATGACTTAATGGTTCTATTCACCAACCCTCGGACCTTTGGAAGGTAGACATGGGGTAGCCACGACACCGACACAGGGGGATGTGTCGTGAAATAGTGGAATTAATGATCGGTTAGTTCTACCAGAAGAACTAAAAGTCTGTATTTTCAATGGTGGAAATAGTGTTATGTGTATTTTGTTTTACTTTCAGTCCATGGAGCACCGTGATGGTTTTTTGGCCTATATATTCAAAAACTAGGACCCTTAATTTTGTTTTCCAACTCATTAGAAAAAATCAATAGTTTCTTTTGTTTTGGAAATGTTTTTCTCTTGATCTCATTTGAGTTAGATCACCATGTACATCTTAATGATTGTGAAGCATTTATTTCATAAGAGGATGCCTCCAAAAAGATAACTAGTCATGATTCCATTGAACGATCATGAATATGGCCTACCAAGCGATGATAAATCAGTGTAGGGTCTATATAAAACAATTTCATCTTTGGGTGGTGAACCAACAACACCATCACCTAGAGAGTAGCAGTTGCTACAATCCTCACCAGTGGATATTACATGCTGACTCAGCACATTGGATGAGTTTCAAAGGTAGAGGTATCCAAGGATTCTATGAAATATTGATCCTTATGAAGCTAAAGATTTCATGGAGGTAGTTACAAAGGTTTTTCTCCTGGTAGAGACAACTACAGACTATATAGTGGTCCTATCCACTAGACTTTTTCTGGGAATGACATGGATATGGTGGAACATGATTCTATAGACACAGGAGGAGGAGACCCTTATCTGGTTTTACTTTGGGGACATCTTCAAGGTAGAATTTTTACTAGAGAAACTACACTCACTATGTATCCAAGAGCTACTACACCAACAATTGGGCAGCCTAACTATGACCAAGTACTCAGTGGGGTTTTCGACTTCTCCCGCTACTCCACTAAAATCATACGAGACTATTCCATTAGGGAACGGACCTTTGGGCTCAGACTCCAATGAGAGATCATGTCATTGATTGTTTCACTATGCATCATGACACAGGATAGAGTAATACATCAAGCTATACTAGTGGAGATATTCCTAACTGAGTATGCATCGACCGTGACAGAAACCACCCGATGATGGGTGTCTGAGTAATCTACTATAGGCGATATACAGACGACACAAACAACCATTTAGGATAATAATTTTGAAGGATGACCAAAATACATTGGGTTGGAGGTCAATAATTCATGAGGAAGATGAGTTCATATGAGGGAAATATTTTGTTACTCATGCGGCGGATAGGGGACCATGGCTCGTGACTATAAGAATCCCATAACAGATGACCAACATGAGGTCAAGGGAAAGTTTAGGTAGAGATAGAGGTTCGAAAGAGGTGGTACATAGGGTGGAAGATGTGGAAGGGGAGCAGGCTGAGAAATAGGAGGTGGACGAAAGTTAATGGTACTATAACCACCACCCCTAGGTGATCAACCCAGAGGTTAGGGTGCCATATGATAGGGGGGGAGTCGAGCTTCAGGTTATGGAGGCCTACGACCATATAACCCGAGAGATTATTATCGGTACGATTTGTGTCTTCTCCACCTTATCTACAGTTCTCATAGATAAAGGATAAAATTACTCATTCCTTTCCATGGACCTGATTTTAGGATTAGAGATTCTGATAGATAAATTATCTCGATCCTTCTGATTAGAGACTCCTATAATAGGGGATTCGAGGATTACACACTGGTGCCTGTAGTGTGAACTTACTCTAGTAGGAGAGAGTTGTTGTTAGGATATCCTAATAACGTCGTCAAGGCCTTTTGATGTCATCTTAGTTATGGACTTGTTATCTACAGGCCATGATCAGATCAAATGTTATCGTCACAAAGTGAATAGTGTCCATGAGGATGGGACTAGGATCACCTTCACTAGAGATAAGGGAACCATTGAAACCCTTGATGGACTTTCTCTGTGTAGGGTGCAGCCGATCACTCACTAGTTGTCTTGCCTCAACCTCGATGTGATGGACGAGAGGATTATTAGATTTCTTGTAGTGGTGGATGAGTATGAGGATGTCTTTACTGACATTATCCTAGTACTACCTATATGAATTGAGGTGGAAATCTACAATGACTTGTACACAATAATGAAACTAATATCCATACTAGTACATCAGATTTCTCCTAAGGAGAATTGTGAGATGAGGGTACAACTAGATGACATGCATGAGAATGGGGTTTTTAAGGCCCATTGTTTCACCATGGTCTTCACTAGTGTTTTTTTCAAGGAACATAGATGCGATTTTGGGGATTTTGTGGACTTCCAATACCTAAACCATGTTACCATGGAGAACAAGTATCCACTTTCGACGATTGATGGCATCTTTGATCAGCTAAATGGAGCGAGGTGGTTCTCAAAGATCGACCTCAGACGATGTTATCATCAGCTTTGGGTACGGTATGAAGATGTACTGAAAACAACCTTTATATTCTGGTATGTGCAATATGTTGTCATTGTGATTCCACTCAGCATGACCAATGCCTACGAAGTGTTCATGGGACTCGTTAATATGATTTTCCAGCCTTACATTGATCGTTTCGTGGTGGTATTCATGGATTACATCTTGGTGAACTTGACGTCAGAGGATGAGTACTCTACATACATAAAAATAGTCCAATATAACCTCCATGGGAAACAACATTATGATAAAATCTCAAAATGTCTAGTTATGGATTTGAGAGGTCCACTTCCTAGGACATGTCATATCATAGGTTGGAGTTGTGTTGGATGAGGAAAAGAATGAGGACGTACTTGATGATGAGCCACCCAGAAGTGTAAATAATGTGTGAAGCTTATTGGGGGTATTATGGATACAACCAAAGGTTTGTGCCAAACTTTTCCATGGTAGAATCACCCTTTTCGAATTTTATATAGAAGGGTTAACCCTTTATGAAGACGGAGAGGTGCCAGAAGTGTTTCCAAGAGCTAAGGTTGAGATAGACCTGTGCTCCCATCATGAGGTTTCTAGAGGAAGGAATCAACTACATGGTATATTGTGATGCATCAGGGACCAGATTGGGTTGTTTCCTGAAGAAAGAGCGAGAAACGATTGCCTACGAATCATGGAAGGTTATGTAGCATGAGCATTGCTACGCGACCCATGACATGGAGTCAACAACAATGGTCTTTTCCTTGAAATGTGTCAGCTCTACTTGATGGTTGAATGGTTTACCATTTACTATAACCATAAGAGTCTCATGTATATATTCTCAAATATGTACATAAATTTTATACAACAATTATGGATGGACTTCCACGAGGACTACGCCATTGAGATAGTCTATACTATTGGGATGGGGAACGTTGTGGTAGACACACTCCGCAAGAGATATAGTTTACAACTATTGAGTGAGATGATGGAGTATGTAGCCATGATGAAGATATCATTCATGGATAGTGACAAATAAGTATAACCTCAGTCGATGACTATCACTCCTCCACTCTAATAGAGTGTTAGGTAGGTACAACTTTTTAATGGTGACTGTGAAGTTTGACTTTGTCACATATCATTAAAAAATTCTGATGACACAATTACGATATGTGGGGATCATTTCATCCTTCTCATTGGGTGCACCATAGTACTTATGATTTTACAATATGGAGGGTGTCAAGAGAGTTCCATACTTCCCCTTTGGCAGTACATTCTAGTGTGGAGACGATGTTCTAGGACTGTTGATGTTAGTACTAGTGGCCAGGTATGATGAATGCAATGGTAGATCTCGTTTCACAATGCTTCACTTGTCATCATGTGAAGGCCAAGATTCAGGTCCCATCAGGCTTGACACAACCACTTGATGTACACGAGTTGATATTGGATGGTATTTCTATGGACTTTGTGAGGATGTTACCCTGCACATCTATGGGCTACAACTCTATTTGCATGATCATTGACAAACCCACCTTGTAATCTCGCATCCTTTCTATTTGAGATTAGGTATTGGTAGAGGGATTGAGGTACCTCTATATCTAGAAGACAACACGACTTCTCGGTGTTACATTGATGAAAATCTAAGAACATGATACAGACATTACATCATTATTGTGGAAGGGGATTCAATTGGTGTTTGGGACACTGTTGTGCTTGAGAACAACTTTTCACCCCCAGATTGAATGTCAAATAAAGATGAAAATACAAACAATGTAAGACATGATTTGTGCTTGCATCATTGATTTTTGTGGCATTTGGCGGGACCACCCACCACTGGTAGATTGTGCAAAAAACAACAACTATCAATCCTTAATCGACACTACCCAATTTGAGGCCTTGTATGGACATATATGTAGATCAAATACTTGATAGATAGACCTAACGAATCCCACACTCTTGGTTCTACAGTTAGTATGGGATACCACAGAGAAGGTTCAGGTCATCGAAGAGTGGAAGCAGACTGTATAGAGAAAGAAAATACATATGATGATAGGAGATTGATACCTTTGGGGTTCATAGTGGGAGACCATGTTTTACTTTGGGTATCACCCCAATGGGTATTGCAGAGATTTTGATGGTGCAAACTGAAATTTTTTATGTTCATTGGACACTTCCAGATTCTTTTCATAGTTGGTGTGGTGACTTACCACCTTGCTCTCCCCCTACAGATGCACCGGGTGTAGGATGTTTTTCACATGTCGCATCTGAGGAGGTACGTGCATGAACCATCACAGGTAATTGACTAGGTCGAGTTTCACATTTATGATGGGGAAAAATTTGTGTAGTTCCGTATGGAGAGATTGGATCAGAAGGATTAGGCAATAGGTAGATGTTGGATTCCTCTGGTGCACATAGAGTGGAAACAGAGGAGACTCTAGGAGAGCACATGCGAGAGGGGGTCTTAGATTAATGATCAGTACCACCGCATGTTTTATTATAAAGTATTTTGGCATTCAAGGATATAAATCCCTAAGGCAGGGAGAATTTAGAATCATAGATTCCTGGTGAAATTTTGTTTATTTAAATGGTATTATTTTGAGTCTACACGTTTTGACAAAAGGTGATTCTAATGACAAGATTTCCTGAAATGTAAATTTCTAAAATATTTTAAAATAAGTACAATAAATGTATGAGTGGGGTTTTCTAAAATTTTATCTGGTTCTTAGATCAAAAATATTACGGTAGTGTTGAACTCGGAAAACTAGGCTTCCCCTAGAAATGACATAACTTAGACCGAAAAAGGTCGGATGAAAAAGTAATTTTTTGATGTTTTCCGAAAATAATAAAATAACATTTAATAGAAATTTTTTTCTTTTCTAAACAATTTAGCAGTGGATAAAAATGATGTGGTGTAGTGATGTGGTGATGACGCGACGCATTAAAGGAATCCCCTTAATGGATCGTTATGTCACATCGTAATAGCTATGATATTTCATGAATGAAATTGAATAATAAAAAAACTGTGACATGTTCCATTTTTATTTAGCTAATGAGTTGTAGTGTTTGGAATTATTTTGTGGGAAATATTTGAACAAGCCTCCGATGGGATTCCTCTCCAACTAATAATGATGAATGTAGTTGAAATGTCATCGACTTTGACATTACTCGAATAAAAAATCTGAGAAGAGATGAACGATGTTGACCTATTGAACCCTGGATGACAAAAAACTAAAATAAAGAACATAAAACGAGGATATGGTTTGAACACTTTAGTGTATCCCTGTTCTCTTTTGAAAATTATGAACACAGTTCAATGCACGAATATGTTGATCCATGGATCGTGAATTCTGTAGGAGGGTGACTTCTTTTGGGATCCCTCTTTCTTGGAAAATTTTTTCACTAGTTTTGATTAAACTAAAATCCATAGACCTCCCCATATATTTAATATTATACTACAGAGGGTGTGGGAATCTATGAACAAGGCCTGACCCCCCCCCACCCACATGTGCGTTATTTTACGATGAATTCCTGAAATGGATGCATGGTGAATTCTAGGCCACTATAGTGAATGTGATAGCCATACGATCCCATGAGCATAAATAGATCAAGAAACAGACTAGATGAGAAACTCCAGTGGCTAGTAGAATAAACCACCAGCATGCCAGTAGAAGATAAAACCAGGGCACCGCCATATTCCACAGGTGGAGGGTGGAGGCGCACCCATCAATGTGCTGTGATGGAAGAAGGCCGCTGCTAGTAGCTATGACAACATGGTGGTGTGATGCAGACCAACGCTGTGTGGAGGTGGCAGCCCGTGTTCGGGCCGCCTCGGTGAGTGAAGTAGGTCTCAACACCTGCACTCATGGTGCTAGAGACATGTAGCACCACGCTAGCACTACCTTGATCTAGTCAACCCATAGTCATGGTCAACATGTTATGTGGAGGGCGAGGCTGGTTTCCCTGGTTGCGTGTTCCAAAGTCCAGATGATGTTGTGTCGCATCCCGATGGGGGACCACCTCGTTACGGTGGGCCAAAACAATGTCACCACAAGTCGGGATGAGCCCGATCAGGATCTGGGTTAGGATGGGGTGACTCGAACTGGGCCAAGATAGGTCAAGTCTACATTCTTGGGTCGGACTAGACTCAGACTCCACTAGTCCTTATTTCACTAAAACACTCATATCACTCAAACCGAGCATCTGATTAACGCACCATTAGTGGAGTTGGGACCCATTTGATGAGAAGGTCCATATATGATACTCTAGGTTATTTTATATGATGTTTTTCATATGGACTATTATGATTAGTCCCGAATTCAACTATGCACTTTTTACAAAATGCCCATATCTAACAGACAAAGCGTCTGTTCGATGAACCATATGTTGCATTGGGACCATGATAAGGAGGTAGCCCATTGGGTTACACTATTATGGAATTCATGGTGGTTTTGGTATGACTGATGTCTTGTGGAGAAGATCCCCCCAGAATCAACCATGATAAGAGTGGGAATCCAGTTACTAGTTGTGATGTGAAAAATGAATAGTGACCTTGTATAGATTAGCTCCTAGACACCCTATGATGATAATCGCCTAGAAAACCTATGTGCATCAGCACCTAAGGACCTTTTTTGGATTGACTCCTAGTGAACATGTGTGGATCCACACCTATAAATCCTATGTGGATCAGTACCTAGTGACCCTATGTGTATCAGCTCCTAATGAACCTATTTGGATCAGACCCTAGTGAACCTCTGTAGATCAGTACCTAGAGACCATGTGTGGATCAAAATAAGTGCCTCAAAATTGAATAAGATGATATAGAATTATTATTAATCATATTTATTTCTCTACCTAAATTATATATGGTGTGAGCTGTGTCTTTTTTTTCATTACATTGAGATCTTTCATTGTGTTATTTCCTTCGTGGATTTCTGAGAGACCATTGGGGGTCTCAGGGTCCCTACTTAGTATTTTTATACTCACCCATACATGGGATTTTCTCTCACCTATTATGTCTTGCGAAAATGATAAACATCTTGGACTAGGACTTTGGAAAGTTTGTGTTAGATGGTGCTCATAGGGGGATTGATTGATGTGGTGTGATGCAGTGACATCTGAATGATAGTTGTTCCTTCACTTCAGGTAAGATCATTAGAGGACAACCTACATATCTTGAATTTCATTTTATGTACTTTCCTTTTAGTTGGTCTTGAATTTTGGACCTTCTACATCATGTTTACACATTCTACTCTCAGTAATGGTACTATTTTGGGTTGTAAAAAATTAATTTCTTTTTTGGTATTCATTGTGATGTATTCCTTGTCTATATGTGAATAGGATTAAAGGAAATGCCTTACCTTTTCCAGATATAACTTTCCATTGCAAGTCACCATCCCCTAGGCTATGGAAGGCTGGGTTGGTCTCGTCAATGTATGAGCCCTAAGGGAAGGGTTGTGACATTTTTACCATAGGGTTTTATTCTATATGAACCATTATCAGGGTTCATTCAACCTATCTAGGAACATTGGGGCCAACACATGGATGTAGTACATTTATGGATGATGAAAAATATAATCCATATATTTTTTCAAATGATTCTATAAAATCATGATGTCTTTATAGAGGCTATTAGTTTTTTCCAATTCACATGTCTATTTTTTCAAATATTGGGGAGATTAGGGATAATCTATCCACTATAAACGAATAGATAATCAATGTTAAAATAGTTAATCTATTAATATACTCATGTAAAATCCATCAAAAATTAAAATTCTATGATCTAAATTACCATAAATATAAAATTTCAAAATAAGAATTATATAAATAGATGTTTCATTTGATAAATAGTACATCTTGATGGTAAAAAAATAAAAAAAGGTAACGATGTTATACTGGTTATAAAAAATATCATATATCAACAATTATGTATTGTATTATTTAGTTACCACAATAAACATCATCAGTAATCATTGATCATGATCTACCATAAACTAATGGTTATGAAGGATGTTTAAGTCAACCATTCATATTTTCATTAGATTTATTATAATTACTTTGTTAATGTATTTTTTTTAATATGATGAATTAGACCATTAGTGGTGATTTAAGAATCATGAAATCTACTTCAAACATTCTAACATGTGTTTTTATATTCTAATGGAAATTGTATTCTCGATAACCACCTATTTAATAATAAAATATTTTCCATGTCCTCTTATGGATGTTTTCTTTGTGACACTTCAAATTTTTTAGGCATATACTTTACTAGATATCCTTTCATTCATCATCATAATTTACTAAATATTTTTTATAATTCCTACATTATGTATTTTGTGTACTGATTATTTCAATTATTTTAACATTGTTAATCATTTTAACAATATTTCTATTCTCATAATAAATTGATTACTCATTCAATTTACAATTTTAATGGGTTCATTATTAGGGTAATCATCACATTGTCCCTCACACCCATGGTTAAATCAATTTATTTTTGTTATAACCCTCACTAATCTGAATAGGGTTAACATGATTGTCAAATAGATAACATAATATGGGTATTATTATAATCAATTACATAAGAGGGATTCAACCTTAATTTTTTTACCCTTTTAAATCAGCATTTTATCTCAGAATTCATTTAGTTTATCCTCTAATTTTTTTCAAAATATATCACATTAAATTGGGTTAAAATATACTTATCATCCTTATACGTCAATGTAAATATAAAATAAATCATCCAATGTGATTTTTTAAAAATAATATGATTATCACGAAAATGTCCCCATATGTATCTGACCAGGTTTACAATTTTCCCCTTTACTATTCAATAGGTAACAATTGAGTTAACACCAAACATGGACTCATGGGTTTAATATTTATGTTATATGATTATTAATGATCCTAAAACCACATTATATTATTATTACTAAGATATAATTGAATTAAAACACAAAAAATATAAATATTTAAAAAAAATTATTCTATATATAGTATTATCAATGAAACTTATACATAATTTTTTTTCATGGATATGCCCTCCTAATCTATATAAATAAATATGACATAACTATTTACCCACTTTATTTATCCAATAATAACAAACTTTATTCCATAATTCATACCATATTATTTCAGAAAAACTTACCAGATGGGGATCAAAGGGCTTATTATATTTGGAATGTCATAAAAAGGACATTTTAAAAATAAAATATATATATATATATATATATAATGTTCATTAATGTTCTCCTAAAATCCATTTATATTATTAAAATAGAATGTATAACCTATAGAATAATTTCATAGGAAATGGGAGATCTAGAAACCCCATTAAGGTAATTAATAGTAAAACAACTCATCAAATAATTCTCAAGAGGAATAAGATGATATCATAAAGAGGATGATCATAATCAAGGATTGATGGAATAAGGAAATTGGTTCCAATTATAATAAATATATAGAAAAAAAATATTATATCATATATATAAATTAATGTTATCTCCCTAGACTACCATCATAAATTTGAAAAAGTACCATGTTGGTTTAGGATCACTCAGAATTCACCCATATAAATAAAATGAAATAATATTTCTAAAATACATTTGAGGGATATAAATTTGTTGTAAAAAAATCCATATAAATTAAAATAATATATATTAATTAGATATATCAAATATAAATCATTCAAAAATCTAAATCAAGATTAGTATCGTGAGAAGGTAGTGGATTATATAATTCTAATTCATTTTATAAACGATTTATATTCAATGTGATTCCAAAAAATAAAGAATTTAAAAATTTTGATTTCCCATAACTAAAAAAAGAAATATTTATTTAATATTGATTAAAATTATTGAAAATTAGTCTGATATAACTAGTGTAAGAATTAATAAAAATGAACCAATTGGGAGGTTATTTGTGAAATAAGTATAAAATATTTTTAAATATTAAATTAAAAAATGTTTTCCATAAAATCAGAATTATAAAAAGTGGGATCTCAATAAAATAGTGAGGGTTTCTAAAATAAAATATTTATTTCAAATCAATTTATTGTGGTTGAAAACTATCTTTTGATAATATTTATGAACTCTTAAATTGGGATTACATAAAAGTGGGAATTTCAAAGGGAACTAATAAAATTTAAAAACAAATTAATGAAAAATATATTTAACTATAATATATATATCTTGAATATATATATTAGTTTAAATTTTATTTAATGGGATAGAATAAAAGAAAATACCGTACTAAAGGTTAAGGAATGTTGTATAGAAGATCTCTTTTTATGTATGAAATCGTGATTTTTGGAAAACCATTTCAAAAAAATATTAAAATTTTAATATAGAATAAAATAAAAGGTGAATATCATTTTCACCTCATATAACACATAATTATTCATCTATTTAAAAAGGAAAACATTAAAGGGAATGTAAATTATTGACATGTACGGTGAATTATTATTTAAAAAGATATTAATTATATGTACAATAATTTATTTTTAAAGAGTGAAGAAATAACAAAAATTAAAATAATTTGAACAAAAAATGATCTAATATTATATTTAAATTTAATACCATATGTAATGAAAAATGGAAGTTATGGAGAAAAATTATAACTCAATAAACTAAATCGAGTTACTAAAGACCATTATATTTTACAGAATAGATCAATAAAATACCAAGGTATTGAAAAGAATGAATTTTATGGAATTTTCCTTATTCAAAAATAATTTATCATTTTATAAATAAATAGTGAATTATTTTCATAATTAAAATGAATATTGGTTCCTAATATCATATCATCTCTAAATAAAGGTTTATTTAATGAAACCCCAAATCTATGTAGAAATGTGATCGTTGCATGCACTTAACTTATCGAATCATCAAATTAGTTTTTGTAAAAAAAATAAATAAGATCATTATAATTTTATATTACATTATATGAATTCATTTTTTCATCATGTGTCATAGATTAGTTAAATCATCTCCAGCATTGTTGATTACATGAATTTCATCTCTTCAATTCGCCCAAACATCCATGGTATGTTGACCAAGATAAATCTATGGTAAAATAGTTTCATAATTTGAGTTATAATATATAATTATTTCCATTAATCCTATAATTTCATATAATTTATATAGGGAACAACATATTCCATTAATTGAGTAAAAATAGAAAATGTATTATGATATGATTTTTTTCATTTATATTTATTGTAATGGTTTATTATTAATATTAAATAAAAAATTTATAATATTATTTTAATATAATTTAAATGGTCTAGTGAAAAAGGTATTACCCATTAAATACATTTTATATTTTATCCAAGTTAAATGTTATGTGAATGTAAATATAAACATCATAACTTGAAGCTAGTAGTATGCCCATATAGATAATCAACATTATTCTTTTTTTGTATAAATGAAAAAATGTATAAAATCATACATCTAAAAATTTTAGATTAATTAACATCTAATAAATGATATTTTATTTTATTAGAAAAACTTTTTTCAACAATATAATAAATTATATGCTTGAAAATTTAATATGTCGTTCAAGGAGGTGGTTGTCCACACACACACAACATGATGTTATCTTTTTTTTTCTCATTGATTATTTATGTAGGTAAAAATCGATGTTGAATTATTAAAAAACATAACATAATATAATTAATATTTATTTTTTCACAATATCATGGATTTATTCAGTTTTTGTATTTATATGTAAAATATAATTATGAATGTTTGGGAAAAAATATTACATCTCACTTTGGATGTTCTCCTTTTGAAATAACTTTAAGGAAAAATAACATGGTATTTTTTAAGAATAAAAACATCCTAGAAATGGGGGTGTGAGTTTAGATTTTATAATAGAATATATTGGATCAATCCTAATGGTATCTAGTTGTGGTCAATGATGGAGATGTGCTGGTTCATTTTATAACTGAACAAGAAGTTATTTTTGGAACATAAATCCGGTAATCAAATGGATAGAACATGATTCACATGGAATTTGAAGGAATAGTGTAGTATAATATTTTTATAATAATTTAATTTTATAAATAACCACCAAATTTTCCACAATTTTTATACAAGTTATATGTGATTTAATCTATGAAATTTTAAATTACAATTTTCAATTTTTAATAGGATATTGAATTTTAACTTTGAATTTTTTTTAATGTAACCAAAAATAAAATTAAACTCTTTATATATTTTTTATAAAATTATATTAAATAAAAAATAAATATTTTGAAATAAAATTTCTACGATTAATACTTTTTTTATTAAAATAGGCTGTGATATGTAAAAGCTCTTTTTTCGAAGAAAATTATTTTTAAGAATTAGATTTTTTTATAAAGATAAATTTCTAATTTTATTTATTATATTAAGAAAATGATTATTATAATTTAGATAATATATAATAAAAATTATAATAATTCAAAATCATAATTCCCCCATGTTTAATGTTTATTATAATAAATGGATGATCATATAGTTTTCATTAATATATTATAAATGATTTATAAAATATTTTATGTGGATTATATATATACTATTAAGAAAAATAAAAATATAATATTAAATTTTTATTTTAAAAATTATTTTTATAAATTCAATGAATTCTATTATTTTATTATCATTGAAGTTAATGCAATAGAATAATAAATATTTTCACTATTAAACTAATAATCAATTTTTTTTTAAAAAAAATTTAATTCAATTGTTTTGAAATTTTAATCTCAAAAATGTTATTCATTTTCAAAAATAAAAATTATAATATTTATAACATTAAATTTTTAATGATAAATCAGTAAAAATTGAAAAACTACTTTATTTGATGTAATGAGATTTTTAAACGAGAAGTGTTATAAAAATAATTTTTTTATCAATTTATAATTTCAAAGATGACATTATATTAAATAATATAATAAAATATTTTAATTTTTAATTATCTGTAAATTATAAAATAATTATAAATTTTTCTTTGAAAATAAAATAAAATTTACTATTATAAAAAATATAGATTAAAAAATTCAACTAAAATTTATTTATCAATATTCTAAAAATAATTTCATTAATCCTCTTATATTAAAATATTTATTTGAATTTTAAATATAAATGGTATCATATTTTAAAAATAATATTAGTATATTTAACACACACACACACACACACACATATATATATATATATATATAATTTTTTAATATAATTTTTTAATTTCATTCTGAGTTATATAATTTTAAATTTACCAGTAATAAATGATTAAAAATATTATACCTTTTTAATATATAACCAACACACATATTTTCAAATTCTATATTTTACATGGACACAATTCAATCACTACATATGAAATGAATATATATATATATATATATATAATGACTAGTTTTCATTGATAAAAATAGACCTAAAAAATATTTTTTTTTCATTCTACTCTCACATTACAAAGAATAGTTCTTATGAATATATAAAGTGTATTTAGTTTGGATCATATCATAGAGGGAAAAATTTCTAAACATGTTTCAAATAATTTTAAATATTAGAGAAGCATTCATTGAAATTATATATAAGAATAAAAATAACAATAAAATAATTAATATGTATCTAAAAATTTAGGGTTTTAGAGTCCAATATAGAGTTGTATATTTCCTTTGGAAATTTCATTCTCAGATATCACGTAATAAAAACAACAACTGAATTGGTTGAATTTTGAACAAAAAAATCTAGGGGTATGATTATTGTATTACATGTTTAACATGATTTGATTATGTCTTGATTAAATCTTATTATGGATACATTAGGTAAATTTATGAAGATATTAATTATAGATTTTTTCCCTTAACATAAAGGATATTTTACCTCATATGAGGAAATAATATTTCAAATTATCAAATTATGCTATTTTAAAGGATATTAATTAATAATATTTAAAAAAATTATATTATTTCATTCTTGATACAAAATGATGGTATAATATTAGTCCAAATACATGGAGACAGAATCAATGTTATGGATATGTCTATTCTAATGAAAGTGAAAAGTTTCATATGTTTGTACTGTTGACATCTCCCTAGAAATTATATCCTGATATGTATATATAATGTATATGACCATAATAATTTCCATTGTTTTTTGATATTGATAATTGTGAGGATACAATTTACTTATAGATTATGCCACATGGTAGACATTATGCTCTGTTATTATTACTATTATTAATTCATAAAATATTACATATCAATTCTCAATTGTTTTTCCAAAGGACTAAAACATGATTTTAAAACGATCCAAATAAGATAGAAACAAAATAAAGATACATTATTCAAATGTGTCACATTACAACAAAATCATATAATCTGAATATAACCCAAAATTTATTATTTCTCATCATTGAAGATAATCTTTTATTAAAACATCACAAATCTATAATGTACGATAGATATAAAAAAATTAAATCAATATGAGTGTGAAATATTTGGGATCATTATGATCGTATATACTACCCATATAAAAAAACCTATGATGTGTATGTCAACCATAAAATGAGAACTCATTATAAAATATCTATAATATGTATTAACATATTTTTCCTTGTGAATTTTGTTTAATGATTGAATGATTTATTATTTGTGTGTGTGTGTGTGTATAAATACATATAAATGTAATATGGCTATTAAGAATACTTTCACAAAAAATATGGTCATCTAAAATAATTCAATTTAAAATATCATCATTCGTATTATATCCATTTCTACACTAATTTTATTTACTTTTATGTTGTAAATTTCAAATAACATATCAAACTAGGAAATAAATATAAGATTTTAAAATTATATATATATATATATATATTTTTGTTTCATGTATAATTTTATATTATTATTCTGAAAATATTATATGATTTATTTATAAAATTAAATTAATTATTTTAATATCATTTGAATTGAAAAAAAAGATTTAATAATATAAATTAATAAAATTTATATTACTCTTTTATGAATATTTAATATAAATGTTTTTTTCATATTTCTTTTCAATGTACCATTATGTTTTGTATTTAATATTTTATCCTAAAGGATTTAATATAACCTTTTTTTAAAAAGAATCCAAATAACATCTATTAAATTTTAAATTATATGGTAAAATATTAATAAAACTAGATTTTTAAAAATTTCATATTTAAAAAAAATATTTCAAAATTAATTTTTTCATATTATTTAATTAATTTTTTATAAAATATGGGAACTTAATTAAATTAATATTACAATATAGATGGAAATAAAATGTCAAAATAAACCTAGAATCATTTTTTGGAATTTTTTCATTCAAAAAATTGATTTTTAGATGAATAATGAAATATAACTATACTACAAAATTGGTTACATTATTATTCTATAACAATGAATTTTAAAGTAATAAATTCCTTTATAGAAATTTTTTTTATTTTAAATGTGTATTTATAATTTAAAAATGTATTTTTTTAATTTATAAGTAAATATTAGTAATTTTAGAATGAATTTTATATAATTCAAAAAATTATATAAATAATATATTTTTTATTTTAAAATAAATTATATAATATTAAAATAATAATAAATAAAATGGATTTTAGGTGATGGAGAGAGAGGGTGACAAAGATCTAGACTTAGAAAATAGTGATTCTCAAAATTTTGGGCGTCATTTTTTATTTCTGCAATGGATTTTTTATCACTTATAGTCAATTGGATTTTAAAGATGATTGGTATTTTTTGAGTGATTCGATATGGGATTCAGACTCCCAAGAACCCTCAATCTTGAATAATAAGGTTTTATCGTTCACTGAGGTCCTTATAGGTTCATCAGACCATGTGGGGGAGGAATCATCGAGGCCATTCAATGTCACCATACTTGATAATGGAGGGTTTCCAGTGGTGTTTGATCTAGATCCCTTGCAATAATGAATTATTCATTACATTTTCTCAATTATGGGATGAGTTATTTACTCAAAGGGGGATATACCTTGGTCTTTTTCTACCCTTACAAACATGTTTTCTCACTATCAGGGGAACCAGTATTAGATGATAATTCCAATTGGGAGATGGTATTTTGACATCATACTCCACTCTAAGGATTCCACGAACTCAGAATGCAACCTTATTAATCATCAACTAAAACCTAAAATTCTCATTTTATCTAAATTAAATTTCAATTATAATCCTTTCAACCTCATGTTATCTAATTCTCAAATATTTGTTAGTATAAATGGTCTAAATTTGGTATATTGGCACCCACATATCCTAAATGACATTTCCTCCTTCCATGGAACTACCATCAGATAGGATTAGAAGACAATGGATGGTGAGCTTGGTCTTTATGATCGAATACTAGTGGATGTTGAATCGGAAATCAAAATTCCTTCTAGAATATTATTTCAAAAAAAAATTTAGCATGACGGAAGTAAATATGGACTGTGAAAATGTTCTTTCTTTTTGTGATGTATGCAAGATATTGGGACATTCTGTTTCTAACTGAAGGGTTCTCTAGAAGAAGGCCAATGTTGGTCCTAAAGCATCAGATTAGATATAGGTCCATAGGAATAGAATGTGAAAGAATGTATTGATTGCAATGAAGGAGCCATTAGTAAACATACTAGTCCATCAGACACCATCACAGTTCATCCAAACTCATTATCTCCTTTTTTCGATCAATTCTCCCCCCAAATTAGTTATGCACTAATAGGATGACTTAGTGGAGGAAGCAGGAAAAGAGAATTATGACTTTCCTTTATCCACATCCATGGTGTTTTATCCACATGATTAGGTCCTACTATATAGTAGTTAAAATGATTTATAAAATTTGTTCATTAATATCCAAAAGGAAATAGAAGAAAATTATATTCTCTATGATCATTCCAATGAAATCAATGGTTTAATTTTCCTCATACATGAAGAGTGGGACCCTTATAATTCTGATGTCCCTACCATCTGGGAAGATCCACCCCCACTATCTTCGTGCACACAGGTTACTGTTACTACACCAAGATGAATTAATCCAATGGCTTCAAATCCTATAGTAATATTTTCATCACCTCCTAAAAATGCTATCAATCCTATAGTAAACAATGATCGATGTAACCCTATTTTTAAATGATCCAGTATACCCTCACTATGGAGATATTTATATGAGGTTATTGTTATTTCCCCTTTTCAGGTTCCTAATATTTTCAGATGTGATGTAAAGGAAGACAATACATGGAGTGATGGTGGTAACAATCTTACTCAGAGGACTATGTCATATAATGGTGTAAGTGTGCTACTTATCAATAATGGAAAGGGATATAATATCACCTCTCAGATCAATGACCTCCTCCAGATTATTCCCATCCCAGAAAAAGAATGTTGGAAGACCTCCCAATGCTAGCAGGATTAATGTAGTTGGATTCAAAAAAGTTAAAATCTACCATGAACACTATTTTAATATAAAGATACAATTTTGGTATTACCAGGGGAAGGACAACTAAGAAACTATAATGTCTCTTGGTATCTTAATTTAACTTAATTTCCTTCTTATTTTTGGTATCTATGAACCTAAATGTGTCTTCTCTCGTACAATTAAAAATATGGAAAATTTGGGTTTCCCATTATTTAATGCTAACAAATATCTGTCAGATGTTATGAGGCTATAGTTTATGGAACACAATTTCATATTTGATATCTCCCAAATTTCTTGTAGTGAACAACTAATCACTTAGTCATTCTGGTACCTTTTCTCTATGTATTTTTTGTTCCTTCATATATGCTCATAAATATTAAATAGACTATAAGAGATTATGGATTGATATTGAGGATATCAATTAGTTTGTTTCAAGATTTTTAAATATCATTATCATCCACATTTTTTAAATAGAAACTAATTCAAAATATATCCATCTTAATAGTTGTTTTTGACCAAAATGGAACTCAAACCATAAGGGTATTGTTTCACTTTTATTTTAAATTTATGATTTTTTTAATTGTAAATAAATATTGGGAATTTCTATTTTTATTAAGAACATTAATTATTTAGTATTTATATTCATTATATTTTTTATTTAACCTCTATATATCATTTCCCCATGATTCATATTTTACGAACAGTTATTCTAGTATGTGAAACTTTTTGAGGACTATGTTTTTGAACTAGACCAAACTCGTAGTGATTGTGAACTTTTTCATTTAAGAGACATGCCTTTTTTAATACTGAGATTCATAACTGAATATATAGTTTTTGAATTATTTAATTTTTTTACATGGGTAATTTCCCAAGAGTTCCCTCAACGGTCTCATTGAGTTTTAGGAGCATCAAGCTCTAAAACCTTAATGAATGGGTGGTCTCAAAGGGGAGCACGGTTTTTTGGAAACCCTGTGACCCTCTATAGATAACCATGTGACACATTTACGGCAGTATTGTGGTGGTGTGCATGACCTATGAACAGGTTTTCAAAATGTTCACTTTTCCCAGATAGTGTGTACAAATATATAGTTTGCTTAAATTGTTTATCACATAGATGTCGCATAGTTTGGATACCTGTGTGTCCCAAACCATGCAATTATCTTTTTGATGAAATTTTATTAACATAACTAAAATATAAATATAAATAAATTAATAAATAAAATATTTTAACTATAATAATAATATGATAATATTTGTTATTATTATGATTATTATGTCAGTTTTAGGTTTAAGGTATGGAAAAGGGGTCTCCACCCCATCTTTCCTACTCTTTCCTTTGGGCTATATGACACCTACCTAAATGTCACCTCATTGTATAATTTTTTCCTAGGATTTTATTGTGATTATTCATTGATCATGAGGGGTAATCCTTCTTCTTCCCTATTCTCTCAGTTTTTGGCTAATTTTGGTCAACACATTCAGTCTACATGTTTTTGAAAATTCATTAGATTAGGGTTAACATGGATTTTTATTTCATCCTTCAATGTGAGGTTATGTGAATGGTCATTCGATTCCCCTTCATTCATGTTCTGATTTCCATCTCCAAATGAAAAGTCATTCTTGTTTTTTCAGTTTACCACTTCCATTCGAGGTAAATATTTATACCCACTGATTATATTTTCAAATATTATATTATATCCATTGGTTTTTTTTGGTTTTGAGTAATTATTTTTAGTGTGTTGGACCCATCATTATTGTTTCATGTTTCCTATTCAATGAAAACTTGCCTACATATGAATAGTTAACTATATATATATATTGGTTCCCTCGTTATGTGTATATTCATCCATGGCGGTAAATATAAATGTTTGGGGCATGGTGTACTTATTTTTAAATTTGAAAATACACAAGTAGGTGAGTAAATATTAGTATGTGCATATAAACATATATGTATCGATCCCTAGGTACATGTTCATGGCCATGTAGATGTACGCATATAAGGATGGTGACCTTATTTTCAAGTGAAGGTGCATATGCTATATGGGGGTAGATGCATATTGGAGTTATAAAGTGCCAAGAGAAGAAGTGTTCAGCTTTGTTCCACCCTGGGGATGGGTCAAATTAATTTTCCCCATTAAATTTGAAAATGCACTAATTATTTTTCTTTAACACCTTTAATTAATGTTCCAAAACATGCGGTAGTTTATATAAATTGTTTTCGTTTGGTAAATTAGATATGATGATTAATTGAATAAATTATTTTTATGATAAAAAATATAACATTCTATGAAAAACCCCTCAACCAGAGGTGTGCTGACTTCAAGATAATAATAACTGATTAAACTTTTATTCTTTCTTGGAATCTTGTATTGATAATTCATTATGACTTGATTTTAAATTTGAAAAATGAAATGGTTAGGATGTAGTCACTAATGGAATTATAAAATTTGTGTTTACCTTTTTAAACGAATAAAGAAATAGGGCATCATCTATTGGAGTGTCCTAGTTTTTAGATTGTAAATACCCATGTAGGTGGATTAAATTTTTCCATTGACACCTCCTATGTGATCCATGGATCCTTATAAATTAAATTGACATGTTTTGGTAAATTAAATAAAATGGTTTGTTTATGATGATGGAGCACGAAATGAATTTTATAATTATCTTCCAATGTATTGAGTCTATTAAATACCATGGATGATACATGTATCTCAATGTAAAATTTCAATGGTAGTACTAAATGGTTTAACATATTAACACGTTGGGTGATACATGTATTCCCATAGAGTATTTCCAGGGTTGTCCCCATTTGTTTATCGTCTTAAAACATTGGGTGATACAAAGATTCTGAAGTAGGAATCTCGTGGACGTGATCAATGGTGTTTCATATTTACACCTTAGGTGATACATAGATTCCTATATAGTAATTCCATGGATGAACTCAACAGTTTATGTTATGAATAAATTGGATTATTCATGGATTACTATGTATGAATTCCTCGGTTGTACTCAATGTTTTAATATTTTGACACCTTGGTTGATAAATGCAATACCAATTGATAATTCCATGAAAATACTCAGTGGTTTATTATATAAATAACATGGACGATACATGAATTTCCATGCATGAATTATGTGGGATAACTCGGGCATTAATACCCCTTGGATAAAGGATTTTAGAACTCAGGTAGGGCATGTCGATATACATGCTCCTAATATCCAACCATTCCCTTTACCAAGTATTAATCAAAATGCTCATGGGACACAATGAGCCTGCCTTGGAATTATTAACTATAGATCCAAACCATTGTAGAATTAAAAATTCATTATATGGGATGGGAATGATTTTAGTGTTACATAGATACTAAAACACTGATGGGTATTATGTGTCATGTTACATGATTAGGGTGTCTCCTAGTGGTTCACTCTCCATACAATGTATTGTAGCATAGTGTCTCTCACCCTTTATGAATTTAGGACATGTAACACATGAACATGATATTAATATATATAGGGTGATTGATTATATTTATTCCAGCTAAGAGATGAAGTTTCTATAACCATATGGTGTCCTTTAAGAACAGGGGTGGGTTGTTGTTCTTTTTTCGAGTATAGTTTGAATTATCTATACGTAAATAATATTGATTTCAGGTTTCACTATCTGGATTGGGAATGACACAGTGGGTTAAAGAATACTGATATTTATATATCACACCCTTATTAGGTAGCCTTAATACCAATGTAACCCTTATGTTTTTAGTATCTAAGATTATTTTTTGTATATCAGGTAATTAGGAGTTTTGTGAAATGGTCAGTGATGGAGTATGATATGCTCAGGGAGATTGCTCGTGGGGATTTTATGTCCTTTCAATATTTTTGTTTGGTAATATAAATCATACTATTTTTTATTACATTAGATTATGTATCATACATTATCCATGAATTGTATAATCTGGTACTGGCCTCTTTTGTTTAGTTATATAAAATGTTTTTTCTATAAATTTACCATTTATTTAAAATAAATTAACCATTTCCTCTTGTTTACTATCTAATAATAACACTTTTTATCTCTGATATGATGTTATAGTATCCATTGTAACACATATTGAGACACCGAACGGTAGCCTGTAACATCTGACATTCTAGGAAACACACTTGAGGCCAATGTTTCTTCAGATTAGGCTACTAGTTTCTTGGTATGTCTGGTCTGGATGTTTAAAAGTGGACTCAAAGGATAAATTTTTTCTTTTACTTCCCAATTTTTTTTTATTATACAAGAGACTAAGAATGTGTTAGAACATGGTTAATAGTTATGCTTCAGTATGAACACCCAACATATGAGGAAATGAAAAAGTGTCTAGGGATGGGAATTGTCAAACATGGTGTTTTATAATACAATTGATGTGATTTCACCTGTATTTATTAGAGTACTTCTTTCCAACTTAATGATTTATAGAATTTATGCTATTTTTACCATTTTCATGGTATGGAAATTAAGTTTCATTGAATGCATCATAATAAGAACAAAGAAATTCACATTGCATTCAAAGTTCAATGCCATGAAGTTTCATATTAGTTTTCCAACTAATTAGAATTTTGTGCATTGAATTTTATACGTGGCTTATATTTATAATCATTCATATTTAGATTGCTTGTTTTAGTGTTATATTCAGCATTCTTGTGTGATATATCATTATTTCTAACCTAGTTAGCATGCTTTTATGTTACTATAAACGATGACATGTTATTTTGATTTGTCAATATGAAATTTATTGCATGGGATAAATTTATTAGTTGTGATTATGAAGAGAGAAGGTCCTGTGTTTTAAGGTGTATGGGTTCCTCATAACTTGGAAAATGTAGACCATGTATTCATACCATTATAAAAGAATATAGAAATTAAAATGATAATGTAAATTGTTTTTGACTAAAGGGTTCCAAATTCTGAATTTTAATTTTTATGAATGCTTTATAGGTTGGTAGGAGTCCACCCATACCACTAGACATTTGTTTTTGAACATGATAAATTTTGAAATGAAATTTTTTTTGATAAATGAGATATAATTCTCAATTAATGGAGTGTATGAGCACTTCATGAATATGAAAATGGAATGGTGTATTAAATTAATGATTCTGTTTTGTTTGAAATGGTTATATTGGTATCTATTCAGTTTTAATCTTAAATGAATTGGTTAATTCATAAATGCAACTGATTCGAAGTAGGTCAGTTGGGAAATGATTGTTTGAGATTAACGAATATGGTTATCAGGAATTTAAATGTCCCAACAACTGATATTAGTTTTCATTTTTATGATCATAGGATGGTTAAAATGGGACCCCTATATATTTAAGGTGTTTTTGTATTAGCATGCTTGTGAGTGGCTAGTTTTCCTTCCTATCCATTAATAATAGGGATGCTCATTATATAAGGAGTGTTTTGAAGGATCTAATAAATGTGTGACATCAATGTAAAATGAACACAATCCAAGGTGGCTGTTGAAAACGGTCACATATGCTTAAAATAAATTAAGGCTATTTCGAATTTTGAATTTTGGTGCTTGCTTGGCATCATGACATTAATTTGGTTTCCAATGTATACAAACTATTAAAAACACCATCGGTCATTGAGGAACTCAGTGGTATTCACCATGTGATCTCAAAAATCCTTGGGAGGTAAATTCTTGTGATTGGTTGTAATGAAGAATTAGTAGGTGAAGAGTAGTTTCTTCTAAGAAGTAAACCAATTGTGTTTCTATTGATCTTGTTTCCTATAATTGGCTATTATTTACTAGATTACATGGAAACCACTTATTTTATTCATCATAGTGAAGAGAATTTCCTTTATACTGACATATTCATTTATGTTCTAAGAGATCGTCAGTCTTATTCCACACTAAAGATTTAAGTTGTTGATCTTGTTGGGTTAGTTATCTTAATGTTTAACAATGACACATTATTATTAATAAGTATTGGTTTGATGTGGATTAATTTATTAAGAGTTTTATTTTTTTTATTTTTCCAGTTTCCCTCCATGATTGTTCTTAAGTTTGTTTATGTGTTTTTTACATTTAATCTGGATGATTGGGCTTGCAAGTTCCATACGAACAGTGTGATAAATTGTGCAGCCAAAACCAAGAAACCATGACACAGGTATTAAATTCCCACTAGGTTGAATCATGGTTTTATGGTCGATTAGAATTAAAAATGTGGTATGCCCTGTGTTTTTCACATGGTTTGGTGCACATTTTAACATAATGTGTGGCCTAACTATGCAAAGATTCCCAGAATTAAAATTATAAAAATTGTTAATATACTCCCTCGGGATTTTATAACCTAATCAAACAAAAATATCTTCTCCATTTTCTTCCAAACCTAAATAGGCCACTTCCTTTCTATCTAATCATTTCTTCATGCCCCTTTGGTGCATATATAAGATTCCCTCAAGCTGAGGCCATATTGTCAATCCATTTTTATTCTCATTTATCCTCACATACCCTTTATCATCAACTTTCATGTTGTTCCCTTCTCCCATGGTTATGATCATAATAGTCATACATTTTATATTATTTTTACTTGGTTATTGATTTTTTGGTGTTTTTTCAGAGATCTAGGGTTTTGGAGCCCTCATTGAGTTATTTTAGGGATGTGTTTTGATTCAACCAATGATTCGAGGTGGGATTCCCAATCCAAATTCTCTTTCTATTTAATATTCATATGTTTTATGTTTTTAGAACCTCTACTGATTCATATATAATATTATGTGAGCATTGGATAAATTATTCTGAGTGAAAAGTAGCAGTTTATTCCTTAATTTATGATAAAGAGTATTTTTTATTAAAAACTTTCACAAAAAGTGTTTTATAAAATTAATTTTTAGCTTTTTCACCTGGTATTTGATATTTAAAACATGTTTTAGAATTTTAAATGTATTTATGGATCGTAAATTTGTGGTTTATTCCTTTTTTAGTGTTAAATAGAAATTGTTTGTTTAAATATTGCACGCCTAGTGTATGATTACTTTCATTACCGGCTTTTGTGTGATATGTGTGATATAAATATAATTATTTAGGATTTATAAATATGTTGGATGTGTGAAAAGTAATATTTTGGGGACAATATTTGTTTTCACATGAATATTTGGATTTATAAGTAAATGATTAATGGTTTTTAATGTGTTTTGTATTTTGTTGCTGATTAATGGCCCGTTTGATTTTTTTATAAATGTATTTTGAGAATTGAATCTATAGAATTGATGTTTGAAATGTGTTTATAAATTTTTTGATGTGGAAGATAGTTTTTTTAATCCTTATTCAGAAATGTGTATTTTTTACCACTGATAAAAATTTGTTAGGTAAAACCATTAAAATCAATTTTCAGAATTTTGTTAACATGATGTATGTGTTAATTATGAAAACCTCATTTGAATTTTTATCATGCATGTTATGTGTATATAATGGATGGGATATCCTTGCTATGGAATCCGTGAGATATATTATCATATCTCCTCAGGTTGGACTCGTTGTGTTTTGTTTATTCTATGGCACGATATCAGTACTTGGAGTTGATGAGGGAGGTGCTTGTTAATGATTTATTATTATATATACATGTGATTAGATCCTACACTACAATCAATTGTTTCATCACCATTATATACATATGACATGGGTACCAGGAATTTTGAGAGAATTTTTTTAAGAATGATTTTTTCACTATTAATTGATTTTCTAACCAATGGACCATAGAAGGTGGTTATATTTGGTTTATTGATATGGGAGTTTCCCTCAGCCTGTATTGGGTTATGGAGGTAGGGTGTTTGAGTGTATTTTATTTCATTGTGTGTTTCAAGCTACTGGGGATTGGGTCTCATGTATTAGTATATTCTAGATTATTTATGTTCTCTTGGTTTAACTAATTTCTATTAGCTCTTAGTTTCTTATAGTGAAGAATGTGATAATTTTATGTTTATTTCCACTACCCATGTTTAATGATTACTATACTTATTTATTATGTGGGGATTTCTTGGGAATAAAGTTGTCTCATTAAAAATTTGTATAGTTAATTTTTTTAAGAAAAGTATTTCTTCCTAGTTTGTGAAAGTTTAATATGTAGTCATCACTTTCCCCTTGAAATTATTTTACCTCACTAATGAAATGTGCACGATTATGAATGAGAATAAGTGAAATGGTTCTTACCTAATTTTAAAGTATAATGTGTAAGATATATTATTTTATCTATTTTTTATCAATCATTAAAATTGTATTTCATTTATTTTTATGAAAGTTCATTGGTAATAGATTAATGACCTTGCCTGCGAAGTTTTAATACTCATGCATTATTTTTTTTAGTTTTTACCCATTGTGTAGGTTTTATCATGAGATTGGTTTCCTTGAGAAATAGTTGATCACTTTGTTGGGGAGTGACCCTAGGGGACACATGGAGGGGGTTTGATCATCATTTCTGATTAGTTTTTTTATTTTATATAAATTTTATTTTATTAGATTCTTATATAAATGATGTTAAGTGCGACTTCATTTATATATTGAACATCTTGTACATATTCTAATGTTTTTTTCTTTATTTATTTATTTTTTGAAATCGTTCCCTGTTTGAACTCTATTAATGGCAGACACTAGTTGCCAGCCTGTGGTGATCACGAATAACCTTCATTCAATTCCACAGATTGGATATGGTGATCAGTTTAATGATTAATCAGGATTGTTCATGACATATATTATCATAAAAACTTCAATGTATTCATATTTTCAAAATTCTCCAATCATTATAAACAATTTAATGTCCTTGGTGCATATTTTCGTGGTTAATATTGCAATATCACCACATATATTTTCTGTATTATAAAAAACATTTAAAGATGAACATTGACTCTTCATAATATTCACTTCTTCCTAGTTTTAAATTTTCTCACAATATACTAATATATACAATCACTATAATACATATTTTATAAATAATCTCAGATTGTTAATAAAATCCATATTTTTTCCGGTAAAAATTTTCATAAAAATGATTTTTTCTTATCATATTAAATCAAATACATCGTCATGATCTAGGTAACTAGAATAATATTTAATCTTAAAATTTTTAATAAATATATTTCATAACATGTTAAAATAAATTTTCATGACCCCATTCAACACAAATAAACGAATTATTAACAAATCCAATAACTATTTTCATAAATGTGATATAAACATATTTATAATTAGAAATGTAGAGAAAAAAATATGAATTTTGGATAAACATCCCAAACGTTAAAAAATCTATTATACATTAATTTATTGAGATTATTTTCTATGATATGATCATATATGAAAATAATTTACAAAATTTTTATCATCTTCTATATGGCTCAACATCATTAATTTCTAAAAAGAATATAAATTTAATGTTTCTTATTTGAACATCAATTTCTACAGTCTTCCTACTTATCTATGATCTATTGTTTCATTGAATTAATGATCTCTTAAATGAAATTCATGTTTTTTATTATTTATAAGATATTTGAAAACAGTTTTTAATAAATAGATCATAATTATTTTTTATTTAAAGAGAAAATTTTCCTAATTCTTGTATAATATGATTTATCTATTAAACATCCTCCATTATACCTTATAAATGATCACAGATATTCATCTAATTTATCTATCCATATTCATTCTCATTATAACCTAAGAAGTGGAATTATATTTTTAAGTAATAATCCATCACCACCATTTTCGTTCATAATAATCCCTGACATGTTATCCAATTTTTATCCCCCAATAACTTTTCATTGTGAATGACATATTTTTGATTTATTTGATTCATGGGTTGATACCTAGATATCATAGATAGATTAGTTTTGAGAAATTATTGAAAATAAATTATACACATTTTCTAAAAATTTTAAATACCATAAGATTTTTTGTTTTGATATAATGGTATTTTCCAATAATGGTACTTTATTTCACTTGATACCTATTTATTTTCTATCATTTTAATATTCTCGGATAATTGATGTAATTATAAATGATTCAGTTTTGTGAATACATATGAACCCTATTTTCATTCCATCGGTTCTTTATCAAAATATGAATTAAACCCATTTTCATTACATGTGTTTTTTGTAAAAGAAATGTGAATTACCTTCATTCGGAAGGTTTTATGAAACCCATTTTCTGTATGGAAAATGCATGATATGATAGTTGATTAATTTTTAATGGAATTCATAAAAATGGATGAAAATATGGGGGACCTACATTGACCTCTACTAAACTGGTTTAATGCTTTTATCTCGTGAAATAATATATTAACAAGTTCATCTTACCTTCACATAAAAATGGGATACGATGATTTGGATCATTAGAGTAATGTTATCCATACTAATTTCAGTGAAAATTTTGGATTCTTTTCCATGATTCAAGTTTATACTCATAACATGATAAATCCATTATTGTTTATTCCCAATTTCTCATGTTTCTAAAGTATTTATATTAATTCCTTTTTTATGCCATGAATAATACAATTATTTATAATTAATTCATATTTTCTATCAATATTATTATGTCTTATACTAATATTCATATTTATGTTTTGTATTCACTTGTGAAATTTGATTTTTAAAACATATTTTTATCCAGCATGGCATATGATCTTACAGATTTGTTTTGTTTCCATTTCCACAAAATTTGTATATGTGTATAACATTGAAGAAGTATAGGTGGGATTCTATTATTACACATTTTTCGATACAACTTCAAAATAGTGGTAAAATAATTTTATTTTATAATTAATCCTCAATGGAACTAAAAGAGATCACTAATAGGTTTTTATGATTATTTGAGAGATGGAAAACAATGAAATGTCTCACTTGGGTCGCTAAAACATCAATCACCCATTGTAAATAAATAAAACATGACTTCTAAAGTTCTTTTCATACATCAAATAACAAATAAAAAATGAAAGAACCGAGGATATTCCTCATAATCCATTTTACTGATGGGATATAATAATATATTTCATTACACTTGAAATATGAGAAAAAAATTGAAACAAATATTATTCCTTTTTTCCATAAAATATTAAATCATCAAATTATTCTCTAATACATTTAATGATTCATATATTTTATATTTTATTTCATAAAATTATTTCTTCTAATGACAAATAATGTTTACACTATGTTGAATTTGTGTATATAAAACTCTTAATCATAACTCATGCATAGTTATCTTCAGATATGAATGTTTATTTATGTATTTAATAAATATTCGACCCTAAAATGTTTTCAAGAACACTGATTATGGTAATTTAAAAATCTGAACTCATCTATAAAAGAAACACGACAATAAATTTTTTTTCTATCTTCAACCAAAAATGATATCGTCACATATACCAACAACATAACATCATCTTACTTAGATTATTTTATATAGATATTTTTATCTTCTACATCAATTTTTTATTATATATATTTTAAATATGATAATAGTATATCATAATAATATTACATTTCCCAATTTATAGAATAGATCCTTTATTAAACTACATATATTTTTTTCACTGTTACCAGTTAATAATCCCACCGTCTTTTCAATTTAATCATCCAATTTAATAAGATATTACAATTTTTTAAATCAATATCTTAAAAGGGATGTCCTATTTGAATTACCATATCCCAGAAAATCCTTATCAACTCCTATTGGGAAACCTATTTAATGGTATCAACAACATAAACCCCTTTGATATGTGAAAATAAATTAGTTACCAAATACTCTTTTTTTGGATATCATTAACCTTATAAATGAATATATTCTTAAAATTCATCTTTTTCATTATCACATTGTGATGTATAGGCTTATCCATAAGTTCCCTTATTTTATTCATATCAATTCTTTTAAATTATATATTTACCTCTCAAGAAATGGATTATATTTTATTTCATATTAAAATGATGTTTGTTCTACCATTGATGGAAAAATTGAATTACATGTGTCTATATTCATCATGTTGGTTGTGGAGAATATCTATATCTATCTATAATAGATAAATAATATTTTTTTCTCAGGTGTTACTTTTGAGTTGAATATTGATATTCATCTGTAATGGTATCCTTATATGATATGACAATAGAATCTTTATTATTTATTAATCCATGTAAAACATCATAATTCCTTCAAAAGTCATCATCATCTTCAAAAAAATGGAAAAAATTGAACTTTTATAATACTTTTCAACGTTCTTGTTAATTAATTTTCCATCATTAATCTGGACTATTTAATTCAACTATCTTTGTTACAATTATTTCTTTACTCATTATTGAGTATAATGAATATAAAACTTCAATTTTTGCATTACTATATTCTCATTGATTTCTCTTCTTATTATTAACATATAATTTTATATAAAATAATAGCAATATTTTATCAATGGATCCAATCATTATATATTTCATAGGGTGTCTTCTCATCCCTAAGACATATAATTTCATAATTTTTAGTATACACTAAAACATATACCACATCATCTTAATAATGGGGAGATAGACCATTATCAATGAGAAATGCCGTGACAATATTCTTCACAAACAAATTTCATCTATCAAAAAATTATTTTTATTTAAATGCTCATATTTAACATATGTATTTCTTCAATTTTGGTATATCAAGGTAGTTTTCAACATTAATATATCTTAACTCCATTATGTTATCATATGTGAATATATATATTAGGCCTATGAACTTATAATGATTCTCTGATAATATATCTCCATGCACTATATAAATATGTAATTTCATTAAGTTAACATTATATACTCTAATATACTATGTTCATCAATAAAAACGTCCAATTACTACTAAAAACATTTAAAGGGATTCACTTCCTTTTTATCTTCACTAAGAAGAAAGCATTGATAATGGGGTGAGCCTTTATTATCATTATCTAAAAGAACTGATAAATATAACATTTATTAGTGCTAAAAAATCTCTAATAAAAAGAAAAATTATCACCACTAAAATTATCATGAATAAATGATGTTTAATAAATAATATTATTAATTTATATAAAATCATTATATTTAAATTAAATTTTTGTATACACTAAATGAAAAACACAGATTTATAATTAATATATATTTTATAATAATTCAAAAAAAAATATATTCTTTTTATCAAAAAAATATTTTCTATGACTATAAATATATATATATATAATTAAAATATAATAATTAATTACAGTAAATAATTCATTTATTTATTAGATTTAATAGATTTATGGTTTTTTTACAGATTTATTAGAATTATATTTAATAGATTTATTAGATTAATTTATTAGAATTATTAAATTTTATTGGATTAATTCATTATATTCATTATATTTTTTACATTTAACATATTTATTTCACTTATAAATATATAATGATTTTTAATATATATATATATATATATTTAATTGAAATTATTTAATATATATGTGTTTTCTAATTATAAATGTTTAAAATAATTTACTCAATCCATAGATGAAAGTTTAGTAATCATAGGATTTAATAAATGTACAATAAACACATGTAAATAAATTGAAATGATAATGGGTAAATATATTATACAATATAACACATCAAAATATATTTTTTACCATTTCCAATGATTGGAATCTGTTTATGGACCGTTCGAGCATTATATAATCTCATTAGAAACTAAAAAAATATAATCTCAAACCTTACATATATGAAGACATGACAAAAAAATAATTAACAAATTATGATTATATTTATAATTTAATGTAATAAAACCCATATCTTTATAAAGATGGAAGAATAAGTAGTATATCCCCACTTATCTAAACTGAACTGAACTTCCATGGGTGGTCTATAATTGATCCCATCACTATTTTCGTGAAAATATAAAAGAGGTATATCCTAACAATAATAAAAAAAATTAATTCATTTTTAATAAAGTAATAAAATTACCCATGAATGCATACCATAATGAAACAAAATGAAACAATGTACGAAACTCCTCTCAAGACCACCCTCACAGAAGATAACAAAAACAAGCATGAAAAAGTTTAATTCGACCATGATATGGTGCATTAAGAAACCTAAAATAAACAAGATAACTCTAAATTATAGAGTAAAAAAAAGGACACCAAAAGAAGGTATTTATATTTATATCGTACCTCAGAATTCAATATAATTACTATGAACACACAAGAAATAAAGGGGATAGAGAACGATGAAGGGGATTGGAGAAGAAGTGGCCCATTCAGACGTAATGTGTTAGGATGAAGGATGGTTGGCAAGAATAAATTGGGAATTTTAGTGATTTCAAAAATTTAATGAACTATTTAGGAATTTCACCATTTTGAAACATGGTTTGACACATAGTTCTCCAAATATACACCATTTAATAGGAATAAAAAAAATATTTATATGGCTATGTCATAAGGATAGTAAAATATTAATCAATCAATGAACACTCCACTATCCAATTCCAACACAAATTTCATGGTTTGGTCACATGATATTATTATAATTCCCCCTTCAATAAACACTCCACTACAGCCCTATACAACATAGTTATTAGTTCATTTGAAACCGTCTATATAATATTCACTATTTCCTATTCTCGCATCATCCTTCCATAGTTTCTCATACATTTTTCACGGTTTACCATAAACAATTCCTAAAATATGATACATTACCATGATTAGTTAAACATGTACTGAAAAATCCATTTTCAAAATGGTTTCACATATATACTCTGAAACCATGAACACCAATCCATAAAACCTATCAAAATAACTAATAAAATCACAAAACATAACCCAATGTTATCTAGTATCACTAAAATATGTGAGCTACCTTCGATGCATCATTCCTCATAAAAAACAACATCGTGGGGAATTAAAACTCTCAGATCACCAATCTCAGTCCCATATCAAAATATAAACAATCCAATATATAAATACTAAAATATCTTATGGATGTTCCAACTCGTATGAACACATGACCATAAATTAATAATGATATGATCAAAAAATTTCAACGGTCAATTAAATAATTTAACATGAGAAGAATATATTGTAAATGTCCCCTTTATTATATGTAATCCAGTTATAAATGTTATATTCAATTTATAATTCTCTATACTATTGATATATCACACTAATAATCATCATATAAGATAATTATTCATCTAGTATAATGATATTACAACTAAAGCACCTTAGAATCCTCCATTAATCATAATAGGGTTTTCTTTGGGTCTATTTAGACACAAAATTAAAAATTACATCCCATTTGTATAAATAATTACTATTAGAAAAATTTTAATATAATAACATTATATAGATATTCAGTTAATGTTTTTTGTTTGGTTCTAGTAATTTTATATCAAAATTTATCTGAATATTTATGAAAAAAGATTTAGTTCATTATGAATCTCCAAAATATGACAATCATCAATTTAATATCGATTTTACTAAACCAAAATTTCAATGGAATGAAAAGAATCATTATTATATATCATTTAAAATAGGTTATAGTTCTTTATATTTTCTATTAATGATGAATTTTGGAATGCTATGATGTTAAAAGGCAATATTTGTTAAACTAAATAAAATTGTTAAAAATACCATACATCAATTTTGGAAAATAGTTAAAAAATAACATATACATATATATATGTATTTGTTTATTCTATATGAGTTTTATAGATGTGTGTTTTTATGAATATATTTCTTCAGTATTTATTTAATGACCTAATTTTAATTATTATAGATATTGTTGTAAATTTTTGAATAAATTTGAACCAATTAAAGGGTATTAATATCAAAATCATATTTTGGGACATGTTTTGGTTATCCAAACAATATCATATATTTTATAAATGTAATGATAATATGATATATAATATCATGAATTAACCTTTATTGATGGTGTTTCTTATTCAATTTCAATTCAACTCTTTCATGGGGTTTTTATTGAAGTGTTACTGATGCTATAAGTGTTTTCATCTAAAATTAATCCACTTGATAAATGTTTGATATTATGCACCAAATTTCATTTATGATTATTATATAAATAATATATGATATATAATATCAATAGATATCTTTTAATCATGGTAGTTGAAGTCCAACAACAAGAACTACCTATTATGGCTTCATTGATTAAATTGATACTCAATCCATAAGGATTGTCATCTAAAATTACATTATTTATGACATATTAAATGTTATGATAATTTTTTCATATGTATGGAGTTATATTTATTTATATCTCATAAATTTCCAATACATAACTTTGTTTAAAATAATTTGTTAAAAATTTAATAATGAATTTCATTTCATCGAATGTATTTTGACAGAATCGTTACACTAATTGAATTAATTTATTGTAACAAAAAAATTTTTCTTTTAGTTTTGATCATTAACATGATATATTTTCATATAATGTGGGTAAATTCTTCTGTTTTAATATATTATAAGATATTCTATAATTGAATATATATTTACCTTAAAACAACATTTCAAATTGACCATACTTCACATATTATAATTCCTATAAGGGATATTAATAACTCATGTATCTTTTCATTGATTTATAACGTTTCATCCTAAAATTTTCTATTATATTACACATTTCCAAAACCATTTAAAAGTATAATATTATAGTTTATAATCCTTTCTAGGAATATATTGTTTTAATAAAAATTATTTTCTTAAACTTTATACATTATAGGTTTTAAAAAAATGTGGTTATAATTGAAAGATATTGTTTTTCATTTCAACTAACATGACATATATTTTTTTCCTTATTTGATTAATGAAAAAAATAATATAAATTTTATTGATATATTTTTCTGTATAAATTTAAAAAATTAATGGTTTTAATTTACATTCATTGATCCTTGTAAAAATTTTACCTTTGAAAGGGTTATGTAATATATAATATTAAATCATCATTAAAAAAATTATAAGATAATTTCTGTATAACATACATTTACCATATCAATTTCAAAAATATTTTCACTAATGGAATTTTTGTTTCATGATTTATTCTTTAATATATATTTATAATCAATATGGGGATTGACATTGTGGTATCAAAATATTTTATTGTTAACCACTAATTTTGTTTTATTATTTGATGAAACATTATACAGGGTGTCATTATTTTACATAAACACCAACCTAGGAATCCTTTTACACAATGGTGATATTTTGTTTTGGAACAATCCATATTCATTCAATCAGTGGATTATGATCTGGTTATTCAAACATTCAATTTTACATTTACTCATTACTCTATTTTTTTGTAAACATGTTATTTTAAAAATTCAAACAAGATGATGTTATCATGGAATGAATTATTTGTTATTTACATAGGAAAACCTATTGGAATTATTTATATTATTATTCTAATATGCATGAGTTTTCAAATATTGAATATGCATTGTTTTCTATAGACCTTCTTTCGTTGACTGTGTGGTGAAAATATTATCCATTTTAATAATATTTGGAAATCTATTGAGATTATTGATTATTATTGATTATTATTTGATGTGAATTCATGTTGATTTTGTATTTATATTCTATTAATTTCATTATATATAATTTTTTTTTCATTTAGTAATAATTACCATTTTTTATGGAAATAAATTTATTGTTTACACTTATATTGTATGCCATGGATTTAATTAGGTGACAGGTACATAGGAATAATATATATCATCTCGATATATCAATAGGTATCAAACAACAAAAAATGATGGAATTTGATTTTTTCACTCCCATTAATTATAGTGTATTGTCATATGAGTGAGAACAAATGATTCTATTTATAATATAATTAATTATATTATAATGATATAAATTATTATTGAGATAAAAAAATTAATTAATTATCTTGGATATAACATCCTCCCACTTTCAGTTAATTATGTAATTATTCATATTAGTTATTCATACAATATTTTTTATAATGTTCTTATGATTCTGACACAAAAACACACAGACCCATATATATACATATATATGTTTCCATTGTTCATTATTTCTGATCACCTAATCTTTTGATTCCATTTATATAATACATAATTATACTAATTACATACGATACATCTAATAGGATAACTTCAATTGATAATCAATTTAAGATAATTATAAATCTATATTTTTAAATAATTTCATATATAACAGAAAAATACCATTATGTTGAGAAGTAAATGAGTTTTCTTATTTATCTGTTTTACTTAATTATCTAACTATATAAAACTATATGATCTCAAGAAAATATGCAATGGATTATTATCATTATTTCATGTAATTATGGGATAGTTATGTCCAACAATTTTTAGTTTGTATCAAATATAGTATGGAATGTATGTTTTTATAGAACTAATGTCTGGTGTACTTATTTGGAGTGTCATACCAAAATCATAGTTTTAGAAAGAATAATCATAGTAGTAAATCATATTATCATTAATAATATTTTATTGTATATCTAATGATGATACATTTAATATAATCTACTGCAATTTTGGTGTAACATTTCCCATGCTAGATTATTATCTATTCATATCCATCCTTATAGATTATAATAAAAATTTAAATTAACCCCTGAATATCCTCCATGAGGGTCTATCATGATTTTTATTCTTTGATAAATCATTCTTAATCAGTTATGATCTTGTGAAAACCTAATAAACCCTATTTAGTGTTTTTACCCATAGATCCATCTATGTCAAAACTACGAAAATAAGATAGTATCAAGATATGGATTGATCATAAAAAAATAACTCTCCATTATTTTATAGAACATATAATGTTCTCTTACATGTAGAAATATCATTAGGGTTATAAATATTTTCTTCCTATCATAGTTTACAACGCCAATGAACCCCTCATATAATACCTTCTATAGTGTCCCAATTATTTCATAAATAAATTTTTTATCTAATGCGATGAAATATCCAATAAATATCATTACAAACTGTACTAAAACTGTAATGATTTAGTGACTTGGGTATCATTAATACATAAACAAATGGAACATAAAATATTGAAAATATCACTCGTAGAATTCTTTACTAATAGATTCATTCATTGAAATATCATACATTAAACCTTTCTACATAGCCTAGGGAAAGGAAATATAATAAAGGGTGATCCCAAATGGTTAATAAGTGTAAAAATGGGAAATATTAGACAATTAAAATATATAATTATATTGTGAGAATAATTTGATGATATCACAACCCTATCATTATAAAATCAACAAAAAACATTCATAGATGTGAAACATTAATTAAATAATAATGAATTATTAGTATATAAGACATGTTTCAGAAGTGAATTAATGACCCATTTCCATGATAATATAACTTTGGTATATGATCATGCTATTAGAGAGTGGGATGGTGTGTGGTATAATATTAACTATAGAATTATTATGTTATCTCTTCTAAAGAAGATAATACAAACATTCTAATCTGGGGATTACCACAACCTTTCTTTCTGTATCCTTGGGTTTTCCACCTATATACAATAACCATTTTATTTTCTTCAAACATGGGATAACCTCCCATGAAAAATCATTGGGGACAAGGATAGCCACATGTGTTACCTATTAATGGCATATTATAACCTCCCACATACCGAATGAGTTAATTAAAAAAATAATATTTAACCAATTCATTAGAGATCTATAATGGACCAACTCATTAAATAATCATAATCCCTTCAAACGAATGACACAATAAGATAAAACATTATAATATAATATCAATGCTTAACCAATTGAAGAATAAATCCGATTGATCAATATATCATCATAATAATGATAAATCATTCAATAATGACATTAAAATATTACCAAATGTATCATAAACATGTTATAATGTATAGGAAATGTCAAAGGAAGCTATTATAAATGATAATACCATTAAAATATGACATGAAAATTTCATAATGAAAATAATGATTTTGTCTTCATATAAAATAGTTAAAATTTAAATGTTTTATTGATATTAATGATAAAAATTCATAAAATAAACTATTGAAATATGTAAAAAATGATTTAATGCGGTGATATGTTAGGAAATCATGAAAACTAAATCATGGATTGTAAATAAAATCAACAATTCATTATACATTTGGTGTAAACATTCAACACTACATCATTCAAAAAATTAATGTTGGATTACTTCCAAGTAATTTAAAATAATTTTTAAAATGGAATGAATAATAAATTATAATTATTTTTTATGACATATAAATTTACTATTTAAAAATTTTTAAATAATATATAGATAAGATTGAAAAATATTCTTGTATGAAGAGAGAGACAATTTGGTTTTCAATAAAGTCATTATTTTTTTTCAAATGAGTACATAAATAGAGGAAAATAAAAGGGAAATATATTATTTATAAATGTCCATTATAAAATAATATAACTATCATTTTGGATGTATAGATCATTTAATTTCAATATAATAAATTTATTCATAAACTATCCCATTAAAAATGATATTGAGAGAAAAAACATAATTCTATTTTATGATTGGAATCAAAACCCCACTGATGAAATAATTTGGAATTTATATAGATAATTATTAGTTAAAATGGATAAAACCTTTCAAAGAGAAAATTTGTACACCTTATAAACCTAAATAGGTTATAAAAATTAAACATTTCTAAGTAAAAAATTATTATGATGAAGAATCCCTACTTTGTGTGTGATTGATTCGTAAGAACTATGAACTTTTATATAAAGAATATTTAATTTCAATTAACTAAAAAAAATTAGGAACTTATAGTTTAATATATGATCCAGATATAACATTTCAATAATTTTTTATTAATTATTCATTCATAAAGACCATGTTTCTAGGTGATAACAATTTCATTTTTATCTAGGTTTCTGTTTGGTATTTATGTTCCTTGAACATAGATCATTTTCCATCATGTTTACAATATTAATCATGTGATTTTTATAATATTAAATAATTATATACACTATTATAAGATTTTTTTTGAAATAGTGTTGAAAAAATATTTACATCAGTTTGTGTTGATAGTTTTTTGTATGTTTCCATGAGTGATGTTTCAACATTTATATGGTTGAAATAAAATAATTTCAATAAAAATTCACATATATAGTACCATTAAAACATACTATGTATCATATATATTAAATAATCATTTCCTAAGTATAATTCATGTAATGGATAAATGAATAATGAGTCACATCACTTTGTGGAGTTGGTAGTCCACCCAAACACATGACTGAAATTATTATATTTCAATATATGGGATAATAAGAAAATTAATGAGGTATCATTACCATCAAATTATAGTAATGTGGTAAATGTCATATATAATAATTAATTTTTCCATAATAAAATTCCCTTCATTATATTTATTGAAAATTAATCATGTCGCTATGTGTATACGGTAGTCCACATGTAAGAAGGGGAGATAATCTTATTTGTCATTTGATGGAGAATAAGTGGATAATGGTTGTTAAATAATCAGAAAAAATATAATATTTTATGGTTAATTAATAATAATTTTATTATTTATATAATAGATTTCTATTAAAAGGAAGAACTATCATGCATTGAATGAGTCGATTATTATGACCAGTTACACATGGAGTGACCTCCTTTGGAATGTATCAAAATACTTATTAGAATGGACTTAGGGTATTAAAATTAGAATAATAATGATTGAGAGAAATATTGGATGGATTTTTCATGTTTTTACTAATGTTATGTGATAAAAAATTATGGATAATGAATGAGAATAGGTTTTACATTATATTTGAGGGGATAAAATAACATGTAATTATTTAAATGATTTCTACAATAAAAGTTCACATTCATCATAAGTGAAAATAAATTCCAAAAAATCGATTAATAGATAATATAATGTTTAAATTTAAAAAATGAGACTCGTGATTTTTTATATGGAATTCATACCCTTATCATTTTATTTCATTTTGTAAGAAAATATGTTTTGACATTAATCATTTTAGGAAAAAAATTCAGCTTTAAAAATTATTGTTGAAAAAATATTAATTTTATCATATGGAAATCACAAAATTATAATGGGTAAAATTTTTAATTTATTCGATTATATTATATTTTAAACATTGATACATTGTGATTTTAGTTATGTTCACAAAACAAAAGGAATTAACTATTTTAATCAAAATAATCTTTTAAGCAACAACTGAATTCTCTTCATTTCCATTCAATGTAAAAATAATAAAATAAATGTAAAAATGATTAATAGAATATTAAATATAAATATTTAATTTAAATAAATAATCAAAAGATAGAAATTTTATTAATTATGATGAAAATAAATTCTGTGAATAAAAATTCTTCTTTCAAAAAGATAGGTTTCCTGTAAAAAAAATAAACACATAAAAGAATAAGGTATAATTATTTTTTATATATAATTAACTAGATAATTTATAATTAATGTATTAATATTTTACATTAAGATAAAAATTAAAAACATAATGGTTTTATATATTACATTATTTATGGAAAAAAATTTCGTTGTGCAAAAAATCATATTTTTTATTCAATAAAAAACCCCATTAAAAAATCCAAAAAACTACCCATTAATTAATATCCACATTATTATTTCATAAATTTTATTAATTAATTAAAATAAATTTTATAAAAAAATTAGATAGTAATTATAATGCATAGAAACAAAATTTGATAAATTCAATTTTCAATGTAATATTTTATTAGAAGCATAAGACTTCATTATTAAAAATTCAATATATATATTCTTTAAATAATAAATATATTTCTATTATATAAATCTGTAATAAATATTATTTCATAATGTGGTTATTCCTATTCGAATTTAATAATTTTTTCTATCTTGTAAAGTTAAATTTTAAATGATAATATATTTTCAATATATCATAGACCCTTTAAATTTTAAAAATTGTTATATCTGATTACCCATAGTTACATATGACCTTGCTAGACTGCTATTTGGTTCCTAAATTGATCATCACTATTGAACATCAAGTGTGACTCCCCATACACTAGAGAATACTAATTATATATATAAGACATTATGGATACATTGGGGAGACTAAATCCAGATGAAAAAATTCTAAAAAAAATTGAAATAATGAAATTAACAACAATTTGGTATAAAATAAAAAAAATATGAAGTACCAATAAATAATTAAATAAATAAATATCTACTTACAATAATTGATTTAATATTATACATTCTATGTATGATCAACTGTTGGAGGATCCGGTAAGTATATAATATATAATAATTATATTGTTGAAATAACTCAACCAAATTGGTACTATATATAATAATTTTTCCATATCCAAATTCCATTATTTTTATTCCACAAAACTACATGAGTCGATATTTTACCATTTATAGCCCTAAAAACATTAATATTGAGTTTCATCTCTTGGAATAATGGATGAAAAAGAATTGTGTGTGTAAAATTCAGTGGTCTACCCATGGTGAAGTCGATAAAATTACTAATATATATACTATGATCATAATGTACTACACAAAAAAAATAAAAAACTACAATAATTTGAATCATTGAAAATTTATAAATAATATACAATAGATCACAACCACACTATGGGTATAATATATTCATATAATAAATGACATCTAATGACTCTAAAACTCTGGGATTCCACTTCTAACACTATGTAAACTATAAATAGACAAACATTAAAAGACTGAAATTACATTGATTTATTCCATTTTTATCATTTTCACAATACATTAAATAATTCATTAAACATTAATTTTCCATTTACAATTTCATATTATATTTCATTAGCATCTCACCAAAAGTCAATTATTCCATTAAATTTCAACCTGAGAATTTCATCCAACCATTCTCTAACCCCAAGGGTTATAATAATTTATTCAATCATTTATTAATAGAATTATTACATTAACATCTTCCCAAGAATTCTATATAAAAATTCAATGCCACTAAGAACAAGGGGATCAATATGGTGGGTAGTTTAACTACCGATCATTTTTTTCCACACATTGCAATTACATAGACCCATCATCCCTCGAGAAGATAAAAAAGGAAAGCACATGGCATTAACCATGCCTCATTTCCTCTTACGGAAGGAGAGTAAGAAAAAATATCTACCTTAATATGTGGAGAAATTAATGTAGATAGACACCCAACATGATTCAACAGTCATCCAATCATTCACATCCAACCTGTTTCATCATCCCAAATGTCCTTCCCAACACTGAAATGTATAAACCAAGGAATTTTGCCACATTAGGCATCAACTACTGCCAAATCCAATTGGAATATATATCCCAACATATCACAACAGCCTTCCATGATCACATCATAACACAAGCTGTAGGAAAAGAAAACATGATATCAACTGGGATTTTGGACCTTAAACAAGGCATCCAACATTCAAACACAACTAGATCTCCCCACTCCAAGTGTAAGGGTCTTGAACATTACAATAAAAAGGGTAACTCAGAACCCTTCTAGGAATTATGATTTATCAAACTACCAGTTCTATAATCTATCTTTAAATAACTAATTTATTATTTATAGGTTCAAACTATGGAAACCTAAACAACAATCCATCATATTTAACAAAAAAAATTATACATTCTTGTTACACCAATTTTATTGACATAAAATTACTACATAAACAATAGGATTCATTTACATACCTCTATATCTTTGAAAAATAATTAAAATTAATATAATTTTACATTTATTACCAATTTACATAAATAAATTACATGTTATACATGGTTAGAATAGATATCACACTATCTACGGAAAAAAAGAGAGGCAATAATATACGATCGATACCGATTGATTTATCCCATTTAAAAATTTATTTTTCCAATTCTATTCTCTTATAGGATAAAAATTCTACTAACTATATGAATTAATGTAAAAGAAAATATAAGAATTGAATTACCTTCTTAAAAATGTTCTTGATGTTCTTTATATAAGAACAACACTCACAACTGATTACGATCACCTCCTCCATGAAAACTGTATTCATTAGAGGATTCCATGACATGGAAGAAATAAGAAAAACCCAAGATAACTTCACAAGAATCATGGAGATAACATGGAATAACATGTAAAGTGGACTCAGGAGAAGATGAATCGATGAAAAAAAGTACAATATTAAATCATACATTCAAACAATAAAGTATCGACACTTACTACTTGAACAATAACGGGGGGTGTGCATACATCAAGAAGAATTTTCCTGGAGAAACTATCTAAGGAATATGGATTGATCAAACCACTACTATTGGAATAAGGAATGGTTTCAATGTCTCTCACTAGGGTAAAATAATTTAATACAATGAAGGAAGACAACTCCTCCATTTAGATGATTTAACGGACCAACAACTTAAGAAAATATGGATTTTCCATTAAAAGTGGATAACAATATACAATGTGAAATGAAAAATTAAAGGCATGACAAGCCTTAGGGAAAAAATAATATAGGAGTTATAGTAATTGAATCCGACTTAAATCCTATAAAATGTCCTTGAATGCATTTAATGTCAAATATAACATTATGGGGGTGAAACTGTAGGAAGCTAGAAACAATGCTGGAATCATTGTAAACCTACTAATACTAGAAACATAGTACACCTATTGATGCTAGAAACACTATACACCATCTGATACTAGAAATATCGTACACATACTAATATTTTAATCATTGTACACCTACCGATGCTGGAAACACTATAAACCTACCAATCCTGGAAACATTGTACACCTACCAATACTATAAAAACTATACATGAAAAAATATTAGAAATATTGTTCACCTATTTTACCTGGAAACGATGTATACTTACTGATGCAGGAAACACTCTACACCTACTGATCATGGAAACACTATTGACTTACCAGTCCTGGAGATGTTGTACACCTAATGATGCTAGAAATACTTCTCACAAAATGACTCACTAAAGGAAAATTTCGTGTCAGTCTAACTGATGGAACTATTCAAAAAGGACTCAACGATGACACTAATCACATCGGTCTCACCGATGCCACTATTCATATCTATCTCACTGATTCCACTTTTCATATCAGTCTCACCGATGCAATTGTTCTCATCGGACTCACCCTTCAACTATTCTAATCGTTCTAACTGATTACACTATTCACATCGGTCTCACTGATGCCAATGTTCACCAATGTTCACATATTTCTCACGGATTCCACTGTTCAAATCAGTCTCACCAATGCCATTGTTCACATCGGTATCACCAATGTCAGTATTTATATCAATCCCACCGATGAAAATGTTAAATCGGTATCACCGATGCCACTTTTCACATCAGTCTCACATATGACATTAGTCACGACGGTCTCACAGATGACACTATTCACATCAGTCCCACTAATTCCACTATTCACATCGGCCTCATCGATTCCACTATTCACATTGATCTCATCGATGTCACTATTCAAAAAACTGGATGGTTGGAAATGTGTTGGGGATACATCATCTTTTCAACCCAGAATGTCTCATACACCATATTACAGAAAAGGTAGAGACCAAAGTGGTTTGGGAAAATACTTTATATACCTCTCAAAACATTCTCATCCTCAAAGAGTTAGATAAAACCTAACAGGAAACAATAAAGGAGTCTAAACAACCATTGATCGATATAAATTTAAAAATATAGAAAGCCACGTGATGCATCAAAAGGAAGAGATCTTATAATATAAAAATATATAAAACCACAAATTGAACATCATTAGATGATAATAGTTTACTATCAATCAATTCAAGGTACTGGCCACATATTTGTGACTCACGTTCCTTGGTACTATAGGGGATAGAACCCCTCAAAACAACTTCTCTTTGCGGTAATGGATTTCCATAGGCCTCTTCTCAAAGTTCACATCATCATCATCATTGATATCTCCCAAATAGATTACATGAGACTCATCATGGAGATAATGACTGATCTGTGGCACATGAAAACCATCACGTATTTGGATCATATGTGGGGGAAGTGATACTCAATACATCATGGCTCCAACAAGAGACACCACCTTGAAAGGCCCAACAAAATGGGAATAAAATTTACTACCACAAACAAACATTCACATCCCTGGATGTGGAGTCACCATAAATATCACGTGATCCTCATCATCTAACTCCAAAGGTATCGTCCTTTTATTGGCATATTATTTTTTATGATATTGCATTATCTTCATCCCCTCACGAGTCACATGAACCATCATTGTCGTATTATATAATTTGTATGGTTTGAGAATTGTAAACTCTCTAACCCCAGCACAACATGGTGGGGAATAACACGGTTTTCCAAACAAGGCTTCATGCAACATGATACTAAGGGTGGAGTGAAAAATATAGATCTAAGCAAACTCCACCAAGGGTAAGTGCCTCATAAAATATCTTACAAAATCTAGTAAACAATAGTGAAACAAGTCTTTAATAGTATGGATTCTCTGGTCTATCTAACAATCTATCTATGGATGAAAAGTCATAATAAGGCATAGTAGATAACCAAAATAACACTGGGGACATCTCCACACCCTAGAGGGAAAATGAGTATCTTAACCATAAATGATTTTTTCTCAAGACTCCGTTGAATCACACCACATCTTAGAGATACTACCTCAAAAAAACACCAACTGATATTGACTCCTTGATCTTTATAAAATGAGATGGTTTTGATAAACGATCCACTACCACCCAAATAGAATAATGTTTAACCTCATATCAAGGAAAACCAGTAACCATGTCTATTGTGATGTCCTCCAACATCTATTGTAGAATGTATTACGGCTGGAGAAAACCATTGAGGACATGGTGCTCGTCCATCACCTTATAGAAGACCAAAAACTGAGACAAAAACTCTCCATCAACAAACTTCATCGCAGGCCACCAAAAATGACTGCTCAATCATCAGTACATCTTGATCACGCTTGGATTCACCACTAAAGGTGAACTATGAAACTCTTTGAGAATAGTGTCATGCATCTCTATAAGAAAAAAATATATCCTTGATACAACAATATGTGTTTTTTTCCTCAACCAAACCATCATGGGATTAGCCACAAACAACATTTTCCCTCCAGACCCCCACCTCTAGATAGCCCATATGGTACTCTTCCTCCTGCTTCACTATATATGAATACACAGTCATCTGAAAAATTCTACTTCATCACCAATCATCTCCAAATACGAAGATGTAATACTGAATTCTCTTCCATCAATCTCTATGAATCACATGATTCACACACTCCATAACATCATGAATTCCTACCCAGCACATAATTTATGGAAATCCATTTTCAAGGGGTATAAAATATTTAAGAAGTTTTAAAATTATACAAACTCCATCCATCGATGCTACCCTAAGATTAGTACACACTATGAGAAATCATACCTCAGGATCTTATGGTTAGTGAAAATCACAATGTTCTCCCTAATGAGGTAATGTATCAATAAAATTTACAGAAAAAACAACTACCATTATCTCAAGATCATGGTTTGAATAGTTACAATCATGGGGATGCATCTATCGAGAACCATAATAAACACCTTATATCTGGTTCATCACATAAAATCCTAACGCCAAATGTGAAGATTCATAGAAAACATCCAACCGAACTCCTTCTGCAGGGAGACAATGAACTATAGCACTTACCGACTTCACCTTTAGATAGTCAATAGATTCCTGACACTAATCAGTACACATGAATGTCTGATCCATCTTGGTTAGTCCTTCCAGATGAGTCGTAAGCCAAGAGAAATCAGATACAAACCACCTTTAGTATCCTGCAAGACCAGGAAAACCTCATACCTCTACCACTATCTTGGGAGATTCCAAAGACACAACTAATTCTAGCATCAATGGATACAATGATACTCCCTAATTGCACACAAAATTCCCCAGGAAATGGTCTTCTAGATCCCAAAACTCACACATCAACTACATCCCAAAAAACTAATGTTGACGAAGATCTCAAAAAAGGGCATGTAGATTCTCCACATGCTCCTCCTCATATGGGGATTACAGATTGATGTCATCAATAAAAACCACCATGAAAATATCCACAAACTCAAGGAAAATAGTGTTAATTATTCCCAATAACACATATAAAGATTTAATCATTCCAAATGGAATCACAATGAACTTGTAATTTGAATGAAGACTATAGATAGTATTCTTCAGGATATCCTCATCCTTCATATGAAATGGTTGATATCATGTCCAAAATTCAATCATTGAGAACCAAGTTTTACCCTCAAGATGATATAATATATTATCAATCTTCTCAATAGGATAGAAATTCTTTACTGTCACAATGTATATGTTACACTAATTGATCCACAACAATAAAATAATGTTGTCCTTAATCACAAACCCAACTGGTTCACCCCATGACAACAAACTCATATGATCAAGACCTCATAAGAACAGACCATAAATCTATATATGTACCTCTCATATATCAAATGGGGACATTTTATAGGTATAAATAGATATAAGAGACACTCCTAGATGTAGTTCAATCCCATACTCGATCTCTTGTCGAAGGGGTAATACTACAACCTCTTCTAGAAAGACTTCACTGTACTCTTCTTTGGCCCTGGAAAACAAACACTACTGAACATCCAATGAACTCAACATCAGTTGAACCATCATGAATTATATGGTTGGAACACGCCTCTGACCCATATGAGTTTGTCACTGACCATAACACATTGTGGAATCTCCATCATCAATAAAGAACTCCACCTTCCTCTTGAATAGATCCATGATAACCTGCATTGAATAAAAGAAATATATTCCAATGATTTCATTCAATGGATGTATCCCTAAAGAAAGCAAATAACCCCAAGAGCGGTGTTTCCCCATAACTAGATCACAATAACTACATACATCAAACAAGTCTTCCTGACCTCTAAATGGTTTAGTGAACACCCAGAGCACATAAAGCCCCGCTACCTCATGTCCCAAATAATCGACAAGGGGAGCAGATATGATAGAATGTATAACTACCGAATCAAACATGGCATACACTAAAGTAAAAATCAGGAAACTGGTTCCACTAAAGTTGTCTCGCTCATCTGACGCTAGAAACGCTAAAACATGAATCTGGCCATATGTAACACCTCGAGTATCCACGATACGCTTCTCTTTCAATAATCCAACAGCTTGCATTGTACGCATGTTCGAGATTCTAACACACCGCGACTAATCAAAATAGCCATTATGAATAGTAATACCCACTTTTTGAAATTATATATATTTTATAATTCGAAATGTACTTAATTTTTGGATTCGGAATGTCGAAATTAGCCTATGTCGAATTTTTTGTAATTTTCTGAGAACTTCCAAAATTTTATGAATAGTGAAAAATACATAAAAACAACTTTTTAAAAAAAATATTTTATAGTGATAAATTATACTATTTAGTGGTTTTAAAGTATAATTAGAATATATTTTTACCATTATATCCAATGGTGGTCATTAGAATTAATTTCACTTTGAAATTGGACATAAACAATTGTAAATCTTTTGATATATATTGTTTCTAAAAAACACACTATTTGTTGTGAAAACGGGAATTAATTATAAAATTAATTAATGAAACATATATTTTTGGAATTTTTTAAAATAGACAACATTTTTGAATTCGGAATATCAATTATAGATTTGGGTGAAATTTTGGCATTGTTCTGAAAATCTTCAATTTTTGATGAATAGTGAAACCACTAAGTGGTAGTTAAATAACTGATTTTTCATTTAAATGAAATATTACCACTTCTGTGATTTGATTTTCAAAAATCCGACATACATGGTTGTCATTAGGAAGTAAAATTTGGTTCAATGGGATTAAAATATTTTTTTGGTGAATAGTAACTTTTAAGTTTAATTAATCGCGATTAAAGGTAATTAGTGAAATTTAAGGTAAAAATAGTATTATAAAAATATGGAATGACCATTACACTTGTACAACCTCTATTGGATGTTTCATGGACTACCAGGAAAATCCATGGGTCAACTTGGGGACCCCATGGAGCCACTTTGGTAGGAAAAGGACATAAATAACTTTTTATTTAATGTTAAAATAAAAAGGTCACAAACAAGAGTTGTTTTACTAAAACAATTTTTAAATGGGGTTATACAAGTTATATTTTTGACTATAAATATTTATTAGAAAGCTAAAAAAATTTCCTACATCATGAATTTTTTTTTATAATTTGTAGACGTTAAATAAATTAAATTATTTATGACATCATGATGATGCAGCGATTACCTCATTAATTAACGATTTTAAATAAAATGAAAAGATAATGTAAAATATAAGAATTTCAATTGTCCAAAGCCTATTGGATGAGGATATTTTGAACCCTTATCACCTTAGCCTAGAATTATATTAGTGTGGGTACTTTAGAATCCGAAAATAATTGTATAATAAAGTAACATTTTATTACATTCCAAGAGTGCCCTTCTCTTATCTTATAAAAGGCCCCCACCACTACCACCTTACTCACACATTCAAAGCATTTTGGCTCGGCCAAACTCCTCCCAAATACTCTCCCAACTTCCCTCCCTTACTCCTATAATCCTCACTTTGGTCATAATTCTTCCCAAGGATGCCATTGGCTCAAATTAAAAAGAGTTACCCGATTTTAAGGTAATGTCTTCAATTTTGTTCTTTTATTTTATTTTTCTTCTCCAATCCCCTAAACACGTTTTATTCATTTCATTTGTAACAACACCAGTATCCTCAATATAGTATGATTTTTTTATATGAAGGATTATAGCTACACATACACACACCTACATCTAATGGTTAAAGAACATACTGTTTCTGTGGATGCCGAATTTTTGCCTCACAAAACGATGATTGTTCAACACTCATATAACACCTCTAATGGTGGCCATTATGATGAAAATATTTTTATATATGATATATATTATGATTTTGTTTTCCTTATGACTTTTAATTTTTCATTTATGGCATACCTTTATGGTTTCCATTATGGGTAAACGCGATATTTTCATTTTAGGAAGTGCGGACTACCGCCCCCTCAAAGTGATTTGAATCGTTAATACCATATGTGGGATGTATAAAGGATGGAGTAAATAGTATTATACACTATATTATACTGGAATTATATTATACATTTATATCATTATGATTTCATTCCATTAAATATGAAATAGATATGAATGTAGCGTTAATGCGTACGTACGGCTTACCGTCTCCATGAACGGTGCATTTCATTTATTACCTCAAAATGTTACGTAATATTATAAATGAATGTATATACTGGAAATATATGATATATATGATATCTACATCATGAATATATTTCTGGATATAATGGATATTTCACCACATGAACAACTTGTAATTATAAGAAGTTTATTTTTGACTCAAGTACCAAAGATCGACAAAACGACCGTTATTAACTTAAATAATTACATAATGTTCATGAAACGGTAATAAGTGATATAAAAGGAATAATGAACTTGAAAAAGGTTCTTAATAATTTAGATATTAACTCTTTTTTATTATTCATGAGGTTAAAGAGCGGTCAAGTCAAGTCGGACATGAGGTAAGGGAACTTCTTAACCCAATTTCCATTCTTTGGGTAAATCTCATACTTTCAAATTATGTCATGATATTATTATTTCCTATATTGTATTTGTACTGTATTTATGTGTACTTATAGTGAATACACACAATAGATCTATTTTATTTAAAAAATGATCTTTTTATGGGACTTCGTCTAAATCTCCTTTCATTGAGGCATATTTCGTTTTATACACAACTTTCTTTTATAGGGTGTATAAACCCCTTTGACTTTTACTTTTATAAAAAGGAATATTTTTCTATGAAGCATTTTAAAAAACGACAAAAAGGAATGATTCTTTTAATGTACGCGGTGACAATGACATTTTCCGCCGCCACGAGTATTATTTGGTCTTCAGCTTCCTCTACAATCCATAACCATTTTTAAATGAAAAATAAATACAATGTATTAATTTTATTTTATTTTGGTATTGAAAATGGTTTTGAAAGTGTTTTTTTTATATCAATGTGTTGTATTGTTATCATGTGATTGAAATGTGGAAATGTTATGTTTCCTTTATGAATGTTTTTTGTGATACGATTATGTTATGGTTTATGATATGTTTAAACCTATTCATATGAGGAATGCATTGGACTTAATAAGTGACGGGTGGAGCCCGCTATAGCTCCTCGATGCATCAGAAGGTCTCATGAGACAAACTAGTGTCTTGGCACGAGGCCTTGACAAAATCTTATTTGTGGTCTTGGCATGAGGCCTTGGCTATGTGGTTATTATAGTCTGGTATTATGCATTACATCATTATGAATGTGGTTATTAATATTGCATGTGATTATTCGACCAGTAGAATATCCATGTGAAGACGTAAATGGCATTATCTCATTTTACTTTTTCCATATTATGTTGAAGTTCAAGTTCAAAAAGATTTTTTTAGTTATACATTTCATTAAATGTTTATGTTTATTGATGAAAGCTTCTGCTATATTGTTATCCTTACTGAGAATCTGATATCACCCCTTTCAAAGTTTTAATATTTTCTAGGATGTGAAGAAGTAATTTATGAATGACCTGCAGGGATAGTCAGAAGAGGATATGAGTGTGGAGTATGAATACGTTGTTATTATTTTTTCACTTTATGATGTAATGTAACATTTATGAATTTATCTAGTGTTTCCATGGCTACTATACTAATCGGTCTTTCGAGACATGATCTTTTGTGATCATGACAATGTTACGAAGTAATGCACCAACTCCGGGTAACTAGGGTCGGGGAATTACAGGTGGTATCAGAGCCAGTTTAGTACTAACCTTGGAAGCTAGATTTAGATAAACTCTCATTAGAAAACATAGCCCGAAGATAGACTTTAAGGGTTAGTATATAAGAACTTCCTAGAATTTTGGTATTATAGAGATGTTTTGACTTTTCTGAGAAATACATCCCTGTCTGGATACGAGAAGGTAGAGGCGGCTCTGGCATAGATGTACCTAGGGGTAAAACCCGAAAACACAGCATTGAGCTAGAATTGAACGGGAACTGGTGCACGACAACGGGCCTTGCTGCACTCTTGGTTACGACACTCCCGGGGGATATGCTTAGGATACTTCTCGTTTTCTTTACAAACCACTATGAAGGGTTATGAGTATATACTTCCTCAAAGAAAACATTTTTATGATTATAGATTATATCCATAAACCGTTCAATTTAAATTATGTATTTTACATGTTTGGAATTATTCATTGTAATTCATAAACTATCCTAGTTTATGCCATTGTATAGAAATGCTTCCCAGTGGAAGTAATGTGAACTCCATCAATACGTATGATCCAAAGCGTAAGAAGGATCATATCTTTCACGGTATTAAGCCAACATTTAGAAGGGAAATAATCTCCCATGTGTTCTCAACATATGAATAAATAGTATCATGTGTTAATAAGATAAGTAAAGAATTATCTGAGTCTTATGCCTTTGAAGGGACGAAAGAGAAGAAAAGGATGGAAGAGAGAATGATGGAAAAAGGGACGTGGGAAAAGAAGAATTTTCCAATATGTGATAACTGTGGGACGAAAAACCTTGGAACTTTCCTGAAGGGAATGTGAGTTTGTTATAAGTGTGGAGAAAAAGGACACAATGTGCGTGACTGCAAGGGTAAGAAAAAGGTTTCAAATGTTTAATGCTTCATCTGCAAGGAGTGGGGACACTACACAAACCAATGTCCACATCATCATATTATGACCCAAATGAAGTTATTGGATAATAATCAAGTTATGATACTACCACAGATGAGGAGGAATTATTATAGTTCTTATGTTGTTATTAAAGAATTTTGTAATTTGATTGTTGTATCAATGATTTACTTGTTATAATAATTATGGAGTATATAAGGATTGTACTGTAGTACTATTTCATCAAGGACTTGAGATTGTGTGGAGCCAAGAAAAGTGACTCCACAGTAGGTTAAATTTTTAGAAAATATATGGTTGAGAGAATGATAAACCATAATATGGTTCTGATACCGAGATAATGATTTTGGAATAAGACATGATTGATTTGGATAAATTATATTGGATATTCATAACTTCCTTGAAACTGATTGATGATTTGTATACATTTTTGGAAAGGAGGAGTATATCTAGTATTCTATAAGGAATAAGGGATCATGGTAATTCAGGATGTTGCAGTGTTTTAAAAGAATACATGATGAAGGTGTTCACATGTTGTTACACGGAAAAAAGGGGATCTTCATTATGTTTACCTTCTTTATAAAATTTGGACTGTGAGTTGGACAGAAGTATTTTGGATAACTATAAAGGTTGGAATGAATAATGTTGAACCTTATATAGTAATGTTTAAGGTTAAAAAATTTCGGAATATTATTTTTGGAATATTTTAATAGTTTTATAAAAAGGACAACCTTCAGGTTGGGCGACAACCCGTCGCTTCGGACAAAGCTGCAGGAATGGAACCCACAACCATATTGTGACAGGCCTTTATGACCTACCACTAGCTTACAGGAAGTCCCTGGTTATTACAAAATAGTTTTCGTAATCTAAATAGTATGTGTTAATATTTTGAACCTTGTACGATTAGGATAAATAAAATATTTTTGAGTTCTATTATCTTTTTGAGTGAAAGATAAGTTTGTGGTAGAAATTAGTTGAAGGTTGAAACTCTAGTTGTCAAGCATAAAGATATATATATATATACCTATATATTATTCTATGAATAAATTAATTATTTAACTTTAGTAAAGGGATATTAAAACAAAAAAATGTGTTATCTTAATAACTTATGTCTTGTTGAACTGATGATATTTTAAATCAACATAGATTGAAGGCTTTGAGGCCCTCAATTTGAAACTTGTTTGTGATTGATGACCTCAATCACTCCCTACAAATATTTATGTTTTCCTCCAATTATTTGTCTCTAATTTCCACCAATTTTATCCTAATTGAGATTATAATTGGGTTCTGACTTTTTCATTTCCCTTTCCCTCTTATTAAGGCTAAATTTTATTAACTTTATTTCCGATGTGGGTTTTCCACAAAGGTATTTTCGATTTTCAACCTTTTATTTTCAAAGAAAAATTTGAAATTGCAAGGATGCAATTTACTGAATGGGGGGAGAATGTAACACCCCGAGCTTCCACGGTATGCTTCTCTTTCAATAATGTATTAGCTTGCATTGTATGCAAGTTCGAGATTCTAACACACCGCGACTAATCAAAATAGCCATTATGAATAGTAATACCCACTTTTTGAAATTATATATATTTTATAATTCTAAATGGACTTCATTTTTGGATTCAGAATGTCAGAAATTATCCTATGCCTAATTTTTTGTAATTTTCTGAGAACTTCCAAAATTTTATGAATAGTGAAAAATACATAAAAACCACATTTTTAAACAAAATAATTTATAGTGATAAATTATAATATTGAGTGGTTTTAAAGTATAATTTGAATATATTTTTACAATTATATCCAATGGTGGTCATTATAATTAATTTTACTTTGAAATTGAACATAAATAATTGTCAATCTTTTGATATATATTGTTTCTAAAAAACACGCTATTTGTTGTGAAAGCGGGAATTAATTATAAAATTAATTAAAGAAACATATATTTTTGAAATTATTTAAAATAGACATCTTTTTTGAATTCATAATATCAATTATAGCTTAGGGTGAAATTTTCGCATTGGTCTGAAAAACATCAATTTTTGATGAATAGTGAAACCACTAAGTGGTAGTTAAATAACTGATTTTTCATTTAAATGAAATATCACCACTTCTGTGACTTTATTTTTAAAAATCCTACATACATGGTTGTCATTAGGATGTAAAATGTGGTTCAATGGGATTAAAATAATTTTTTTGGTGAATAGTAACTTTTAAGTTTAATTAATCACGATTAAAGGTAATTAGTAAAATTTAAGGTAAAAATAGTATTATAAAAATAAAGAATGACCTTTACACTTGTCCAACCACTATTGGATGTGTCATGGACGACCAAGAGAATCCATGGGTCAACTTGGGGACCCCATGGAGCCACGTTGGTAGGAAAAGGTCATAAATAACTTTTTATATAATGTTAAAATAAAAAGGTCACAAAAAGAGTTGTTTAACTAAAACAATTTTTAAATGGGGATATAAAAGTCATATTTTTGACTATAAATATTTATTAGAACTCTAAAAAGATTTCCTACATCATGATATTTTTTTTATAATTTGTATACATTAAATAAGTTAAATTATTTATGACACCATCATGATGTAGCGATTAGCTCATTAATTAACGATTTTAAATAAAATGAAAAGATAATGTAAAATATAAGCATTACACTTGTCCAAAGACTACTGAATGAGGTTATTTATAACCCTTATCATCTTATCCTAGAATTATATAAGTGTTGGACCTTTAGAATCCGAAAATAATTGTATAATAAAGTAACATTTTATTACATTCCAAGAGTTCCCTTCTCTTATCTTATAAAAGGCCCCACCACTACCACCTTACTCACACCATCAAAGCCTTTTGGCTTGGCCAACCTCTTCCCAAATACTCTACCAACTTCCCTAACTTACTCCTATAAGCCTCACTTTGGGATGAATTCTTCCCAAGGAAGCCTTTGGCTCAAATCAAAAAGAGTTAACCAATTTTAATGTAATGTCTTCTCTTGTGTTCTTTTATTTTATTTTTCTTCTCCAACCCCCTAAACACATTTTATTAATTTCTTTTGTAACAACACCTGTATCCTCATTATACTAGGATGTTGTTATAATATGTATTAGAGCTACACTTACACACACCTACATCTAATGGTTAATGAACATACTGTTTCTGTGGATGGTGAATTTTTGCCTCACAAAACGATGATTGTTCAACACTCATATAACACCTCTAATGGACGCCATTATGATGAAAATATTTTTATATATGATATATATTATTTTTCTGTTTTCCTTATGATTTTTAATTTGTCATCTATGACATACCTTTATGGTTTCCATTATGGGTAAACGCGATATTTTCATTTTAGGAAGTGCGGACTACCGCCCTCTCAAAGTGATTTGAATCGTTAATACCATATGTGGAATGTATAAAGGATGGAGTAAATGGTATTATACACTATATTATACTGGAATTATATTATAAATTTATATAATTACGATTTCATTCCATTAAATACAAAATAGAAATGAATGTAGTGTCCATGCGTACATACGACTTACTGTCTCCATGAACGGTGCATTTCATTTCTTACCTCTAAATGTTACGTAATATTATAAATGAATGTATGTACTGGAAATATATGATATATATGATATCTAAATCATGAATATAATTATGGATATAATGGATATTTCACCACATGAACAACTTGTAATTATAAGAAGTTTATTTTTGACTCAAGTACCAAAGATCGACAAAACGACCGTTATTAACTTAAATAATTACATAATGTTCATGAAATGGTAATAAGTGATATAAAAGGAATAATGAATAAGGCCCCAGCCTTAAACCTTACTTAATATTGAATTAAATGAGTAATTCACATTGAGGATCTTTTCAGGTTTAGAGTTTTAGAGAATTAGGGCATAACTATTACATCTCAAAAGATTACAAAGTAGTCGCTTCTACTAAATTTCCATAAAATACAAACTCTTAAAAAGAACCATGTATAGTTCCATGTTTTAGGTAGCATGAATTTCCCTTGATCCCATCCTTGACCCTATTCCACACTATGTCCTGTGAAAAACATTTAAAAACATGGGATGAGCATAAAAAGCTCAGTAAGGGATACACAAAGAATGAAAACTGTCAGTTTTTCAAAACAAAAAGTAAACCATGTATAAATTATCAATGTAATAATTTTCACCTTCATGAAGTAGTAAAAACACTTCACTGAAAAAAAGTATCATTACTTACATTTTTGTAACCAAAGGATTACCATAAAACCCATATAAAGAACACATAACATATATAAAGGTAACTTGGGACATAAACATACTTAAGTGGAATAACCATACGGTCGACTTCCACACATATCACTTAATGGAATATCCATACGACCAATTTCCATACATACATAATGGAATAGCCATACGACCGACTTCCATACCCAATTCTTTGGAGGTTATAACGTAACCACTCGTCCTAGTATTCACGGCACCACCCGTCATATGGTTTATCACGTAACCACACGTAAAATGTCCAAGTACCATCATTACACATAAAATATTGAAAATATAAAAATTTCAATAACAACATTTAATTTTCAATCACAATAATTAATCCCCAGATATTGAATTAATCAATCCATTTTCAAAAACCATTTAAAAGATATTTTTGAATCAAAGTTTCCCATACCACTTTGATGATTTTAATTGAAATAATATTTTAAAACATTAATGTTCATATAAATAAATACTGAAAACCATTTTGAAAACATGGACAATAAAGATAAATATTTAGAATAATAAATCTTTAAAACATTTAAAACAATATTTTTGTTAAATAGATTTTAACAACTGAGAGACTCTTGAATACAAATAATAGCAGAATAACATTAAATCCAAACTGTATAATATCATGAGAATAAAGGAATTCGTGATCTAATATGTCAAAGGACAGTATACACACCATATAAGAGGGAATTGGTGCATAACAACGATGAAGTCTCAAAAGAAATGTAAAAAGAGATGAAATCCATTATAAAGAAGTGATCCTTAAATTACGGATAAGTCAATCTCATAATTATGTGTGAAAAATATAAATACACCCATTATAAGTGGATATTAAGTGTAAAACAATAAAAGTTTATTCACACATATTCAAATTATGACATGTTCAATAACTACATGTTGAACCCAAAGAAATCGAAATTGGGTTAAGAAGTTCCCTTGATAAAATTCGACAGCCTAACGGCGTCACATAAAATTTTACAAAAAGGGTTGATGAGAGAGATAAATGGGATTTCATCACTTGGACATAAAATTTACATAAATAAGGATATATAAGAACATATCCCAATATAGTAGTATGTGAATTAAAATACATAACATACGAAGTCTTTTAAAAAAAGGAGGGTGAACGGTCCCCTTACCGAGTTGGGTAACTTTCGAAACGTACACCCCATAGAAGAAGGGTCATACAATGAATATGTGAATACCCATAAATGAATTTATACTACACAATGTGTATAATAATGGTAAGTACATACACCCCTCAAAGGAAATTGTGGAAAATGTAGCGTAAATCCCACAGGAATAAAAGTGAGATGAAAAATCCCTTACGAAAACTCGGCAGCCTAACGACGCAACTTAAAACTTCCAAAATGGATTGATGAGAGGAAATAGTGTCTCTCATCATATAAAAATAAAGTTTACAGAAATACTAATACAAAATAAAATCCCCCAACATAACAAAGTGGAGCTTAAAAGAAGTGACATAAAGGAGATTACTTAAAAAGAAATAGAGAGGTTGGTTCTCTTACAAAAAATTCGGTAGCCTAACGGCGCCACTCAACACTTCCAAAATGGATTGATGAGAGATAATAGGGTCTCTCATCATATGAACATAAAAATTACAGTAAGATTAATAAAATGAATATACCAATAACAAGAAATATTATCTTTAAAATGAATTACATAAAAGAATGTACTTAAAAAGAAAGAGAGGTGTTGGATCCCTTACCTCAGGTCCGACATGACTCGATGGTTAATTAATATCCTAAATAATAAACATGAGTTAATTTCTATTTTATTAAAAACCTTTTTCAAGTTCATTATTCCTTTTATATCACTTATTTACATGTTATAAACATTATGTAATCATTTAAGTTAATAATGTTTGTTTTGTCGATATTTGGTTCTTAAGTCGAAAGTGGACTTCTTACAATTACATGTTGTTCGTGTGGTCAATGGATCTTTATATCCAGAATGACATTCCTGATTCGGATATAATATATATCATATATATAGAATATAAATGTATTTATAATATCACATAATCATTTAAAAGTAAGAAATGAAATGCACCGTTCATGGAGATGGTAAGCCGTACGTACGCATGAATGCTACTTTCATTTCTTTGTCATATTAATGGAATTAAAACAAAATGAGAGGTATGTATATTTTAATTCCAGAATTATATTAATAATTTAGATGTATCATTCATCATATATATCCATTATATACATGTACTTATAATAGTACATTACATTTGGGGATAAGAAATGAAATGCACCGTTCATGGAGACGGTAAGCTGTACGTATGCATGAACGCTACTTTCATTTCTATCTCATAATTTAATGTAAAGAAATAATAATTATATAGATATATATAATAATTCCAATATAACATCATATATAATAACATTAAATCCATCCTTTATACGTCCCACGTATGGCATTAACGAATCACATCACTTTGAGGGGGTGGTAGTCCGCACTTCCTAAAATGAAGATGTCGCGTATACCCATAATGAAATCCATAAAGTTAAGACAAAGATGAAAAATAAATATGCTTATGTAAAACATAAACATATAATATATCATATATAAATATATTGACATCTTAATAGCCACCTTTGAAGGTGATAAAAGAATGTTGAACAATCATCGTTTCGGGAGGCAGAAATTCTCCATCCACGGAAACAATATGTTCTTTAACCATTAGATGTAGGTGTGTGTAAGTGTAGCTAGAATCCTTATTTTAAAAACATCCTAGTATATTGAGGATACTGGATTTGTTACAATAGAAAAGAATAAAAAGATTTTAGGGGGTTGGAGAAGAAAAATAAAATAAAAGGACTCAAAAGAAGACATTATCTTAAAATCGGGTTACTCCCCTCGGTTTGAGCTCAAAGGCTTCCTTGGGAAGACTTCTGCCCAAATTGAGGCTTCAAGGAGTAATACACGGGATATGGAGATCCAAAATGGGCAGGGGTTTTCTGATCCAAAGACTTTGGGAGTGTGGGTAAGGAGGTAGAGGTGGGGGCCTTTTATAAGAGGAGAGGAGGGGCACTCTTGGAAAGTAAAGAAAAGTCCCTTTATTTGAAAATGGTATTCAGATTTAAGAGGTCACACATTGATTTATTTCGATGATAAGGTGATAAGGGTTATAAATCCACTCATCCAATAGGTTTTGTACATGTTTAGGTCTTAGATATTACATTATCTTTCAATTTTATTTAAATAGTTAAATAATGAGGTCATCGCTGCATCATCATAATGTCATAAATAATTTAATTTATCTAATTACTAAAAATTATAAAAAAAATACTATGATGTATTAAATCTTTTTATATTTCCAATGACTATTTATAGTCAAAAATATGACTTGTATAACCCCATGTAAAAATTGTTTGAGTAAAACATCTCATGTGTGTGTCATTTTTACATTACCATTAAATAAAAAGTTATTTATGTCATTTCCCAACCAAAGTGGCTCCATGGGGTCCCAAAGTTGACCCATGGCTTGTATTGGTCGGCAATGACACATCAAATAAGGGTAGGACATGTTTCTAGGTATTTTATTTTTATTATAATATCATTTTTGCCTTAAATTGCACTAATTACATCTAATCGCGATTAAAAACATAATAAGTTACTATTCACCAAAAAATTATTTTTATCTCATTGAACGAAATTTTACTTCTTAATGAAAACCTTGTATGTCAGATTTTTGAAATTCAAAACACAGAAGTGGTAAAATTTCATTTAAACGAAAAATCAGTTTTTTATAAGTACCACTTAGTGGTTTCACTATTCCTCAAAAATGGAAATTTTATAGAAAAATAACAAAAATTCACCCTAAGCTATACTTGATATTCCAAATTCAAAAATGAGGTCCATTTTAAAAAATTCACAACATATAAGTTGCATTAATTAATTTAATAATTAATTTCCGATGTCAGAGAAAATATCGTGTTTTTATGAAACAATATGTATCAAAAGATTGACACAAGTTTAAGTCTGATTTCAAAGTGAAATTAATTCCAACGACAACTATTGGATTTAATGGTAAAAATATTTTCTAATTTCACTTTAAAACCAATTCAAATGATAATCTAATCATATAAATAAATTATATTAAAAAGAGGTTTTGAATTAAAATACAACATTTTACACTCTTCATTAATAAATGAACTTTATCAGAAATATACCAAAAATTTACAAAAAGTAAATTTTGATGTCCCGATTCTAAAGAAGAGTTATTTTTGGTACAATTAAATTTATATGATTGATCAAAACTATATTTAATGAAGGTTCGCCGTCAAAAGGTGATAAGTGAACCCTTAGTGAAAATTAGGGTATAAATGCCTAAAATTGAATTCTTTCCATATTTTAAGCCTTTATCATTTATTAGATAAATGAAAAAACATTTAAAAAACAAATATAATCAAATTTTAGTTATTTCTATCCATTCCCACCAATACAACTACTACATTTTTACTACCATTTAAAATAATATTATTATATTATTAGAGTGCAACGTAAGATTCCCAAGAAACTCGTTGTTGCGTGTTGGGTACGCCATCGAGCATAGCGTCCCCTTTAAAGTCATATTAATATTTTATTCAGAAATATGGATTAATATGAAAATGTCATATTCTTAATTTACCTGGGGTGTTACATCCTTCCCCCCTTTTGGGAATTGCATCCTCGCAATTTTTAAAATTGAGCTTGGTAACGTCCTTGAAAGTCCAACATCGGAACAAGAGTTGGTAAAACAATCACGTTAAAATATAGAAAGATGAGTACAAAGGTCACCCGAGTTAACTCATAATAGGATTCCGCCTAGGAAAACATGGACATGGAAGAAAAAGCAAAGGGTCTTGTTCTGATGGAGAGTGATAGAAATCATGTTTTGGAGAAAGTTAACAATGAGAAAATCACAAACTTGTGATGGGTTAAATGGTATTCGATTCCCCAGTAGGATAAGTTAATAGACAACATTTTTGTTTTAAGTTACTTTTTATTGAGGAATTTATTCATAAGGAAACGTAATCACTTATAATGTTGACTTTTAACTTTTATTAGATTCCTTACACAAACTAATATTTTCTCTAAAAGGCGAGTATTTAGGAACACTTGTTCACATTAAGAGTACTATAATCAACTTTTAGAGAATCACCTACTCCACAAAACAGAACTATATACTTCCCATGTCTTTAGACTATAACCAAAACCAAATCCAAAAAGGCTAGTACAAGAGCAGATAATCCAGAAAAGGATAACCCTTTATAAAAAGAAAATATATGCTTAATCTCCAAAATTTGTCCAACAAAACCCAAAGTTCAACAAGGAACATTAGATAAACAATTTGTCCATAAAATTCTTCAATGTAAACAAAACTATGATTGAAACCCAAATATTTGAAGGATTTAGTCACATAGTCTTCCAAGTTAAATCGTAACATTTATCTCCAAACAACATCTGTTGCTCCTAAAGTCTCGTATTGAAAAGAAATTAACCTAATCACATATCCTCCATGATAGGTTATTCATTTTCATAAATAACCCTAAATCAACTTACTCTTAATTCATAAAATCATATAACTAGATAGAATCAGTCAAACTAACCAGGTACTTCACGTATTCCAGTGGAAGGCGATAAATACCAGTCACACTTTGGTTGTGGGTTCGATTCCCGCGGCTTTGTCCAACGCGACGGGTTGTCACACAGTCTGCGTGTTGTCCTTTTTAAAAAACTATATAATTCTTAAATCATTCCCCAAAACGAGATAAAATCTTCAAAAATAATCATTACTTATTTTAACCTTATGTTTATCTCATGCCCTTCATTTTCCATAATATCATATAATAACCCAAAATTACCTCAAAAGTAAGGATCATATAAACACTAATGGTTACCTTTATAATTATTACCTGAACTTCCACATTGATTTGTCATCATGTACATGATGCATTACATAACATACCATGGTTCAAGTGGTTGATCATGACTCCTTGATAGTTGGTTTAGAACAACCACGAGTTTCTTCATTGAATCCCCCATTTTATCTAGTATCTTAATCAGAGAACCACCACAGTTTCCTTCAAACCTGTTGTCTCTTTGGTGTCTCCTAGATCCATCCATTCACTAAAAACAGTAATGTCAGTGTGAGTATATCAACAAAACCATCATGTACTAATGAGGAAGGTAAACACTAAGATATACTTACTCATTCACTTTATCTAAAACTAGGACTATTTCTGAAATCCTAACCATTATGGTAATGTCACTTATTCTTAGAGAATACCCTAACCCCCAATGTTATCTAAACCGACCTTTGATACCAACTATAAGGCCCCACCCATAAACCTTACTTAATATTGAATTAAATGAGTAATTCTCATTAAGGATATTTTCGGGTTTAGAGTTTTAGAGAATTAGGACATAACTATTAAATCTCAAAAGATTACAAAGTAGTCGCTTCTACTAAATTTCAATAAAATACAAACTCTTAAAAAGAAACATGTATAGTTCCATGTTTTAGGTAGCATGACGTTCCCTTGATCTCATCCTTGACCCTATTCCACGCTAAGTCCTGTGAAAAAAATTTCAAAAACATGGGATGAGCATAAAAAGCTCAGAATGGGATACACAAAGAATGAAAACTGTCAGTTTTTCAAAACAACAAGTAAACCATGTATACATTATCAAAGTAATAATTTTCACCTTCATGAAGTAGTAAACACTCTTCACTGAAAAAAAGTATCATTACTTGCCTTTTTGTAACCAAATGATTACCATAAAACCCATATAAAGAACACATAACATATATAAAGGTAACTTGGGACATAAACATACTTAATTGGAATAACCATACGGTCTACTTCCACACATATCACTTAATGGAATAGCCATACGGCCATTTTTCATTCATACTTAATGGAATATCCATACGGCCGACTTCCATACCCAACACATTGGAGGTTATAACGTAACCACCTGTCCTGGTATTCACGGCACCACCCGTCATATTTTTTATCACGTAACCACCAGTAAAATGACCAAGTACCATCATTACACATAAAATATTGAAAATATAAAAATTTCAATAACAACATTTCATTTGCAATCACAATAAGTAATCCCCATATATTGAATTAATCAATCCATTTTCAAAAACCATTTAAAAGATATTTTTTAATCAAAGTGTCCCATACCACTTTGAAGATTTTAATGGAAATAATATTTTAAAACATTAATGTCCATATAAAAAAATACTGAAAACCATTTTGAAAACATGGACATTAAAGATAAAGATTTAGAATAATAAATCATTATTACATTTAAAACGATATTTTTGTTAAATAGTTTTTAACAAAATGAGAGACTCTTGAATACAAATAATAGCGGAATAACATTTAATCCGAACTTTATAATATCATGAGAATAAAGGGATTCATGATATAATATGTCAAAGGATAGTATACACACCATATAAGAGTGAATTGGTGCATAACAACGATGAAGTCTCAAAAGAAATGTCAAATGAGATGAAATCCATTATAAAGAAGGTATCCTTAAATTAAGGATAGGTCAATCTCATAATTATGTGTGGAAAAAATAAATACACCCAATATAAGTGGATATTAAGTGTAAAACAATAAAAGTTTATTCCAACATATTCAATGGATGACATATTCAATAACTACATGTTGAACCCAAAGAAATCATAATTGGGTTAAGAAGTTCCCTTGATAAAATTCGACAGCCTAACGGTGTCACATAAAATTTTACAAAAAGGGTTGATGATAGAGATAAAGGGGATCTCATCACTTGGACATAAAATTTACATAAATAAGGATATATAAGAACATATCCCAACATAGTAGTATGTGAATTAAAAGATATAACAAAAGAAGTCTTTTAAAAAAAAAGGAGGGTGAAAGGTCCCCTTACCGAGTTGGGTAACTTTCAAAATGTACAACCCATGGAAGAAGGGTCATACAATGAATATGTGAATACCCATAAATGAAATTATACTACAAAATGTGTATAATAATGGGTAGTAAATACAACCCTCAAAGGAAATTGTGGAAAATGTAGCGTAAATCTCAGAGGAATAAAAATGAGATGAAAAATCCCTTACGAAAACTCGGCAGCCTAACGACGCCACTTAAAACTTCCAAAATGGATTGATGAGAGGAAATAGGGTCTCTCATCATATAAACATAAATTTTATAGAAATAGGAATACAAAATAACATCCCCCAACATAACAAATAGGAGATTAAAAGAAGTGACATAAAGGAGATTACTTAAAAAGAAAGAGAGAGGTTGGATCTCTTACGAAAAATTCGGCAGCCTAACGACACCACTCATAACTTCCAAAATGGATTTATGAGAGAGAATAGGGTCTCTCATAATATGAACCTAAAAATTACAGTAATATTAATAAAAATAATATCCCAATAACAAGAAATGTGATTTTAAAAGGAATGACATAAAAGAATGTACTTAAAAAGAAAGAGAGGTGTAGGATCCCTTACCACGGGTCCGACATGACTCCATCGTTCTTTAACGTCCTAAATAATAAACATGAGTTAATTTATATTTGATTAAGAACATTTTTCAAGTTCATTATTCCTTTTATATCACTTATTTCTATGTTATAAACATTATGTAATCATTTAAGTTAATAATGTTTGTTTTGTCGATATTTTGTTCTTAAGTCGAAAGTGGACTTCTTACAATTAAATGTTGTTCGTGTGGTCATAGGTTCTTTATATCCAGAATGACATTCCTGATTTGGATATCATATATATCATATATATCTATAATATACATGTATTTATAATATCACATAATCATTTAGAGGTAAGTAATGAAATGCACCGTTCATGGAGACGGTAAGTTGTACGTATGCATGAACGCTACTTTCATTTCTTTGTCATATTAATGGAATTAAAACTAAATGAGAGGTATGTATATTTTAATTACAGAATTATATTAATCATTTAGATGTATCATTCATCATATATATCCATTATATACATGTACTTATAATAGTACATTACATTTGGGGATAAGAAATGAAATGCACCATTCATGGAGACGGTAAGCCGTACGTACGCTTGAACACTACTTTCATTTATATCTCATGCTTTAATGGAATGAAATAATAATGATATAGAGGCCTATAATAATTCCAGTATAAAATCATTTATAATAACATTAAATCCATCCTTTATAGGTCCCACTTATGGCATTAACGAATCACATCACTTTGAGGGGGCGGTAGTCCGCACTTCCTAAAATAAAGATATCACGTATACCCATAATGGAAGCCATAATGGTATTCCACAAATTAAAAATACAGAAGCTAAAGTAAAAAATAAACATATTATATATCATATATAAATATAGTGTCATCTTAATGGCCACCTTTGAAGGTGATAAAAGAATGTTGAACAATCATCGTTTAGGGAGGCAAAAATTCGCCATCCACGGAAACATTATGTTCTTTAACCATTAGATGTAGGTGTGTGTTAGTGTAGCTCTAATCCTTCTTATAAAAACATCCTAGTATATTTAGGATACTGGAGTTGTCACAAAAGAAAATAATAAAAAGATTTTAGGGGGTTGGAGAAGCAAAATAAAACAAAAGGACTCAAAAGAAGACATGACCTTAGAATCGGGTAACTCCCCTAAGTTTGAGCTCAAAGGCTTTCTTGGGAAGAATTCTGCCCAAATTGAGGCTTCAAGGAGTAATATAGGGACTTGGAGAGCCATAATGGTCAGGGGTTGGCCGAGCCAAAGGCATTGGGAGTGTGGGTAAGGAGGTAGAGGTGGGGGCCTTTTATAAGAGGAGAGGAGGGGCACTCTTGGTATGTAAAGAAAAGTAACTTTATTTTAAAATGGTATTCGGATTTAAGAGGTCCCACATTGATGTATTTCGTGGATTAGGTGATAAGGGTTCAAAATACACTCATCGAATAGGTTTTTAACATGTGTAGGTCTTAGATATTACATTATAGTTCAATTTTATTTAAATCGTTAAATAATGAGGTCATCGATGCATCATCATAATGTCATAAATAATTTAATTTATCAAATGTCTAAAAATTATAAAAAAATACAATGATGTAGGAAATATTTTTATCTATCCAATTACTATTTATAGTCAAAATTATGACTTGTATAACCCCATGTAAAAATTGTTTTAGTAAAACATTTCATGTGTGTGTCATTTTTACTTTAACATTAAATAAAAAGTTATTTATGTCATTTCCAAACAATAGTGGCTCCATGGGGTCCCAAAGTTGACCCATGTCTTTTATTGATTGGCCATGACACATACAATAAGGGTATGACATGTGTCTAGGTATTTTCATTTTTTTATAATATCATTTTTGCCTTAAATTGCACTAATTACGTCTAATCGCGATTAAAAACTTAATAAGTTACTATTCAACAAAAAATTATTTTTATCTCATTGAACCACATTTTACTTCTTAATGAAAACCATGTATGTTGGAGTTTTGAAATTCAAAACACAGAAATGGTAAATTTTCATTTAAACGAAAAATCGGTTTTTTATAAGTACCACTTAGTGGTTTCACTATTCATCAAAAATTGAAGTTTTTCATAAAATTATCAGAAATTAACCCTAAGATATATTTGATATTCCGAATTCAAAAATGAAGTCCATTTTACAAAATTCACAACTTATAAGTTTCATTAATGAAATTAATAATTAATTCCCGTTGTCAGAGCAAATAGCGTGTTTTTATGAAATAATAAGTATCAAAAGATTGACATTAGTTTAAGTCTGATTTCAAAGTAAAATTAATTCCAACGACCACTATTGGATTTAATGGTAAAAAAAATTTCTAAATTCACTTTAAAACCAATTCAAATGATAATATAATCATATAAATAAATTAGATTAAAAAGAGGTTTTGAATTAAAATACAACATTTTACACTTCATTAAAAAATGAACTTTATCGGAAAGATACCAAAAATTTACACAATGTAAATTTTGATTACCCAATTATAAAGAAGAGTTATATATGGTACAATTGAATTTATAATATTGATCAAAACTATATTTAATGACGGTTCACCGTCAAAAGGTGATAAGTGAAACCTTAGTGAAAATTAGGGTATAAATACCTAAAATTGAATTCTTTCCGTATTTTAAGCCTTTATCTTTTATTGGATAAATGTAAAAACATTTAAAAAACATTATAATTACATTTTAGTTATTTCTATCCATTCCCGCCAATACAACGGCTACATGTTAACTACCATTTAAAATAATATTATTATATTATTATAGTGCAACGTAAGATTCCCAAGAAACTCGTTGTTGCGTGTTGGGTACACCATCGAGCATAGCGTCCCCTTTAAAGTCATATTAATATTTTATTCATAAATATGGATAAATATGAAAATGTCATATTCTTTATTTACCTGGGGTGTTACATCCTTCCCCCCTTTTGGGAATTGCGTCCTCGCAATTTTTAAAATTGAGCTTCGAAACATCCTTGAAATTCCCACATCAGAACAAGAGTCGGTAAAACAATCACATTAAAATATAGAAAGATAAGTACAAAGGTCACCCGAGTTAACCCATAATAGGATTCCATCTAGGAAAACATTGACATGGAGGAAAAAGCAAACGGTCATGTTCTGATGGAGAGTGATAGAAAACATGTTTAGAAGAATGTTAACCATGAGAAAATCACAAACATGTGATGGGTTAAAAGGTATTCGATTCCCCAGTAGGAAAAGTTAATAGACCTCATTTTTGTTTTAAGTTACTTTTTATTGATTAATTTATTCATAAGGAAACATAATCACTTATCATGTTGACTTTTAACTTTTATTAGATTCCTTATACAAACTCATATTTTCTCTAAAAGGCGAGTATTTAAGAAGACTTGTTCATATTAAGAGTACTATAATCAACATTTAGAGAATTACCTAATTCAAAAAAGAGAACTATATACATCCCATGTCTTTAGACTATAACCAATACAAAATCCAAAAAGTCTAGTACAAGATCAGATAATCCAGAAAAGTATAACCCTTTATAAAAAGAAAATATATGCTTAATCTGCAAAATTTGTCCAACAAAACCCAAAGTTCAACGAGGACCATTAGATAAACAATTTGTCCATAAAATTCTTCAAAGTAAACCAAAGTAAGGTTGAAACCCAAATATTTGAAGGATTTAGTCACATAGTCTTCCAAGTTAAATCGTAACATTTATCTCCAAACAACATCTTTTGCTTCTAAAGTCTCGTATTGAAAAGAAATTAATCTAATCACATATCCTCAATGATAGGATAATCATTTTCATAAATAACCCAAAATCAACTTACTCTTAATTCATAAAATCATATAACTAGAATGAATCAGTAAAACTAACCAGGGAAACACGTAATCCAGTGGTAGGCGATAAATACCAGTCGCACTTTGGTTGTGGGTTCGATTCCCGCGGCTTTGTCCGACGTGACGGGTTGTCACACGGTCTGCGTGTTGTCCTTTTTCCAAAACTATATAATGATTAAAAAATTCCCCAAAACGAGATAAAATATTGAAAAATAATCATAACATATTTTAACCTCAAGTTTATCTCATGCCCTTCATTTTCCATCATATCATATAATAACCCATAATTACCTCAGAAGTAAGGATCATATAAACTCTAATGGTTACCTTTATAATTATTACCTGAACATCCACATCGATTGGTCATCTTGTACATGATGCATTACCGAACATACCAATGTTCAAGTGGTTGATCATGACTCCTTTATAGTTGGTTTAGAACAACCACGAGTTTCCTCATTGAATCCCCCATTTTATCTAGTATCTTAATCAGAGAACCACCATAGTTTCCTTCAAACCTATTGTCTCTTTGGTTCCTCCTAGATCCATCCATTCACTAAAAACAGAAATGTCTGTGTGAGTATATCAACAAAACCATCATGTACTAATGAGGAAGGTAAACACTAAGATATAATTACTCATTCTCTTTATCTAAAACTAGGATTGTTTCTGAAATCCTAACCATTATGGTAATGTCACTTATGCTTAGAGAATACCCTAACCTCTAAAGTTATCTAAACCGACCTTTGATACCAACTATAAGGCCCCAGCCTTAAACCTTACTTAATATTGAATTAAATGAGTAACTCACATTGATGATCTTTTCAGGTTTAGAGTTTTAGAGAATTAGGACATAACTATTACATCTCAAAAGATTACAAAGTAGTCGCTTATACTAAATTTCCATAAAATACAAACTCTTAAAAAGAAACATGTATAGTTCCATGTTTTAGGTAGCATGACTTTCCCTTGATCCCATCCTTGACCCTATTCCACACAATGTCCTGTGAAAGACATTTCAAAAACTTGGGATGAACATAAAAAGTTCAGTATGGGATAAACAAAGAATAAAAACTGTCAGTTTTTCAAAACAACAAGTAAACCATGTATACTTTATCAAAGTAATACTTCTCACCTTCATGAAGTAGTAAAAACTCTTCACTGAAAAAAAGTATCATTACTTGTCTTTTTTCAACCAAAGGATTACCATAAAACCCATATAAAGGACACATAACATATATAAAGGTAACTTGGCACATAAACATACTTAATTGGAATAACCATACGGTCAACTTCAACACATATCACATAATGGAATAGCCATACGGCCAATTTCCATTCATACTTAATGGAATAGCCATACGTCCGACTTCCATACCCAATGCATTGGAGGTTATAACGTAACCACCCGTCCTAGTATTCATGACACCACCCGTCATATGGTTTATCATGTAACCACCCGTAAAATGTCCAAGTACCATCATTACACATAAAATATTGAAAATATAAACATTTCAATAACAACATTTAATTTTCAATCACAATAAGTAATCTCCAGATATTGAATTAATCATTCCATTTTCAAAAACCACTTAAAAGATATTTTTGAATCAAAGTGTCCCATACCACTTTGAAGCTTTTAATGGAAATAATATTTTAAAACATTAATTTCCAAATAAATAAATACTAAAATCCATTTTGAAAACATGGAAATTAAAGATAAAGATTTAGAATAATAAATCTTCAAAACATTTAAAACGATATTTTTGTTAAATAGTTTTTAACAAAATGAGAGACTCTTGAATACAAATAATAGTGGAATAACATTTAATCCAAACTTTATAATATAATTAGAATAAAGGGATTCATGATATAATATGTCGAAAGACAGTATACACACCATATAAGAGGGAATTGGTGCATAACAACGATGATTTCTCAAAATAAATGTAAAATGAGATGAAATCCATTATAAAGAAGGTATCCTTAAATTAAGGATAAGTCAATCTAATAATTATGTGTGAAAAATATAAATACACCCAATATAAGTGGATATTAAGTGTAAAACAATCAAAGGTTATTCACACATATTCAAAGGATGAAATATTCAATAACTACATGTTGAACCCAAAGAAATCGAAATTGGGTTAAGAAGTTCCCTTGATAAAATTCGACAGCCTAATGGCGTCACATAAAATTTTACAAAAAGGGTTGATGAGATAGATAAAGGGGATCTAATCACTTGGACATAAAATTTACATAAATAAGGATATAGAATAACATATCCCAACATAGTAGTATGTGAATTAATAGACATAACAAAAGAAGTCTTTTAAAAAAAGGAGGGTGAAAGGTCCCCTTACCGAGTTGGGTAACATTCGAAACGTACACCCCATGGAAGAAGGGTCATACAATGAAGATGTAAATACCCATAAATGAAATTATACTACACAATGTGTATAATAATGGGCAGTACATACACCCCTCAAAGGAAATTGTGGAAAATGTAGCGTAAATCTCACAGGAATAAAAGTGAGATGAAAAATCCCTTACAAAAACTCGGCAGCCTAACGGCGCCACGTAAAACTTCCAAAATGTATTGATGAGAGGAAATAGTGTCTCTCATCATATCAACATAAATTTAAAGAAATAGTATTACAAAATAACATCCCCCAACATAACAAAGAGGAGATTAAAAGAAGTGAAATAAAGGATAGTACTTAAAAAGAAAGAGAGAGGTTGGATCTCTTACGAATAATTCGGCAGCCTAATGGCGCCACTCAAAAATTCAAATATGGATTGATGAGAAAGAATAAGGTCTCTCATAAAATGAACATAAAAATTACTGTAAGAGTAATAAAAAGAATATCCCAATAACAATAAATATGATCTTTAAAAGGAATGACATAAAAGAATATACCTAAAAAGAAAGAGAGGTGTAGGATCCCTTATCTCGGGTCCGACATGACTCGATCGTTCTTTAACATCCTAAATAATAAACTTGAGTTAATTTATTTTTTATTAAGAACCTTTATCAAGTTCATTATTCCTTTTATATCACTTATTTCCATGTTATAAACATTATGTAATCATTTATGTTAATAATGTTTGTTTTGTCGATATTTGGTTCTTAAGTCGAAAGTGGACTTCTTACAATTACATGTTTTTCGTGTGGTCAAAGGTTCTTTATATCCAGAATAAAATTCCTGATTTCTATATCATATATATCATATATATCTAGAATATACATGTATTTATAATATCACATTATCATTTAGAGGTAATAAATGAAATGCACCATTCATGGAGACGGTAAGCCATACGTACGCATGAACGCTACTTTCATTTCATTGTCATATTAATGGAATTAAAACTAAATGAGAGGTATGTATATTTTAATTCCAGAATTATATTCATAATTTATATGTATCATTCATCATATATATCCATTATATACATGTACATATAATAGTACATTACATTTGGGGATAAGAAATGAAATGCACCGTTCATGGAGACGGTAAGCCGTACGTACGCATGAACGCTACTTTCATTTATATCTCATACTTTAATGGAAAGAAATAATAATGATATAGAGGTATATAATAATTCCAGTATACCATCATATATAATAACATTAAATCCATCCTTTATACATCCCACATATGGCATTAACGAATCACATCACTTGGAGGGGGCGGTAGTCCGCACTTCCTAAAATAGAAAATATCGCATATACCCATAATGGAAGCCATAAAGGTAAGCCAAAAATGAAAAATACAGAAGCATAAGTAAATCATAAACATATTATATATCATATATAAATATAGTTACATCTTAAAGGCCACCTTTGAAGGTGATAAAACAATGTTGAACAATCATCGTTTCAGGAGGCAGAAATTCGCCATCCACGGAAACAGAATGTTCTTTAACCATTAGATATAGGTGTGTGTAAGTGTAGCTATAATCCTTCTTATAAAAAAATCCTAGTATATTGAGGATACTTTAGTTGTTACTAAATAAAATAATAAAAAGATTTTAGGGGGTTGGAGAAGAAAAATAATACAAAAGGACTCAAAAGAATACATTACCATAAAATCGGGTAACTCCAATTAGTTTGAGCTCAAAGGCTTTAATGGGAAGACTTCTCCCCAATGTGAGGCTTCAAGGAGTAAGAGAGGGATGTAGAGATCAAAAATGGGCAGGGTTTGGCCGAGCCAAAGGCTTTGTGAGTGTGGGTAAGGAGGTATAGGTGGGGGACTTTTATAAGAGGAGAGCAGGGGCACTCTTGGAAAGTAAAGAAAAGTCACTTTATATTAAAATGGTATTCGGATTTAAGAGGTCCCACATTGATTTATTTCGAGGATAAGGTGATAAGGGTTCGAAATCCACTCATCCAATAGGTTTTCGACATGTGTAGGTCTTAGATATTACATTATCTTTCAATTTTATTTAAATCGTTAAATAATGAGGTCATCGCTGCATCATCATGATGTCATAAATAATTTAATTTATCTAATGTCTAAAAATTATAAAAAAAATACTATGATGTATGAAATATTTTTATCTTTCCAATTACTATTTATTTTCAAAAATCTGACTTGTATAACCCCATGTAAAATATTTTTTAGAAAAACATCTCATGTGTGTGTCATTTTTTCTTTAACATTAAATAAAAAGTTATTTATGTCATTTCCCAACCAATGTGGCTCCATGGGGTCCCAAAGTTGACCCATGACTTTTCTTGGTCGGAAATGACACATCCAATAAGGGTAGGCCATGTGTCTAGGTATTTTCATTTTAGTATAATATCATATTTGCCTTAAATTGCACTAATTACCTCTAATCGCGATTAAAAACTTAATAAGTTACTATTCACCAAAAAATTATTTTTATCTCATTGAACCAAATTTTACTTCTTAATGACATCCATGTATGTCGGATTTTTGAAATTCAAAACACAGAAGTGGTAAAATTTCATTTAAACAAAAAATAAGTTTTTTATATGTACCACTTAGTGGTTTCACTATTCATCAAAAATTGAAGTTTTTCAGAAAAATACCAAAAATTCACACTAAGCTATATTTCATATTCCAAATTCAAAAATGAAGTCCATTTTACAAAATTCACAAAATATAAGTTGAATTTATTAATTTAATAATTAATTCCCGCTGTCAGACCAAATAGCGTGTTTTTATGAAACAATAAGTATCAAAAGATTGACACTAGTTTAAGTCCGATTTCAAAGTGAAATTAATTCCAACGACCACTATTGTATTTAATGTTAAAAATATTTTCTAATTTCACTTTAAAGCATATTAAAATGATAATCTAATAATATAAATAAATTAGATTAAAAAGATGTTTTGAATTAAAATACAACATTTTACACTATTCATTAAAAAATGAACATTATCGGAAAGATACCAAAAATTTACACAAAGTAAATTTTGATGTCTCGATTGTAAAGTAGAGTTATTTTTGGTCCTATGGAATTTATAAGATTGATCAAAACTATATTTAATGATGGTTCACCGTCAAAAGGTGATAAGTGAACCCTTAGTGAAAATTAGGGTATAAATGACTAAAATTGAATTCTTTCTATATTTTAAGCCATTATCTTTTATTGGATAAATGTAAAAACATTTAAAAAAAATATATAATAATATTTTAGTTATTTCTATCCATTCCTTCCAATACAACGGCTACCTGTTAACTACCATTTAAAATAATATTATTATATTATTAGAGTGCAACGTAAGATTTCCAAGAAACTCGTTGTTGCGTGTTGGGTACGCCCTCGAGCATAGCGTCCCCTTTAAAGTCATATTAATATTTTATTCACAAATATGGATAAATATGAAAATGTCATATTCTTTATTTACCTGGGGTGTTACATAATAAACTTGAAAAAGTTTCTTAAGAAGGTAGAGATTAACTCTAGTTTATTATTTAGGAGGTTAAAGAGTGGTCGAGTCAAGAAGGACACGAGGTAAGGAAACTTCTTAACCCAATTTCCATTATTTGGGTTAATCTCCTACTTTCAAATTATTTCATGATATTATTATGTATTATCTTGTATTTTTACTATATTTATGTGTACTTATAGTGAATACACACAATAGATCTATTTTATTTAAAAAAATGATCTTTGTATGGGACTTCGTCTCAATCTCCTTTCATTGAGGCATATTTAATTTTATACACCAATTTCATTTATATGGTGTATAAAACCCTTTGACTGTTACTTTTATACAAAAGGAATCTTTTTCTACGATGCGTTTTACAAAACGACAAAAAGGAATGTTTCTTTTAACGTACGCGGTGACAACGAAATTTTCCGCCGCCACTAGTATTATTTGGTCTTCGGATTCCTCTACAAGCCATAACCATTTTAAATGAAAAATAAATACAATTTTTTAATTTTATTTTATTTTGGTATTGAAAATGGTTTTGAAAGTTTTTTTATTATATCAATGTGTTGTATTGATATCCTGTGATTGAAATGTGTAAATGTTATATTTCCTTTATGAATGTTTTATGTGATACGATTATGTTACGGTTTATGATATGTTTAAACCTATTAATATGAGGAATTAATTGGACTTAATAAGTGATGGGTGGAGCCCTCTATAGCTCCTCGATGCATCGGCAGGACTCATGAGACAAACTAGTGTCTTGGCACGAGGCCTTGAAAAAATCTTATTTGTGGTCTTGGCACGAAGCCTTGGCTACATGGTTATGATAGTCTGGCATTATGCATTCCATCATTATGAAAGTGGTTATTAATATTGCATGTGATTTTTTGACCAGTAGAATATCCATGTGAAAAAGTAAATGGCATTATCTCATTTTACTGTTTCCATATTATGTTGAAGTTCAAGTTCAAAAGGCTTTTTTTAGGTAAACATTGCTTTAAATGCTTATGTTTATTGATGAATTCATCCTCTATATTGTTATCTTTACTGAGCGTCTGAGCTCACCCCTTTCAATGTTTTAATATTTTCCAGGATGTGAAAAAGTATTTTATGAATGACCTGCAGGGATAGTCAGAAGAGGATATGAGTGTGGACTATGAATACTTTGTTATTATTTTTTTCACTTTATGATGTAATGTAAAATTTATGAATGTATCTAGTGTTTCCAAGGCTACTAAACTGACCGGTCTTTCGAGACTTGATCTTTTGTGATCATGCCAATGTTACGAAGTAATGCACCGACTCCGGGTAACTGGAGTCGGGGCGTTACACCATACCCCCCTCCAAAACATCTATAACCATGGGGGCAACCAATACCGTGGCCACACTCTACTATTTGATGATGGGGAGAATCATGGGGCTATCATATGCATTACCCATTTTCTCTAGGCTAAAACATTGATTGTGCACCTAACTACTGCTACCTCTGCTTGAACTTCCTCAATAGAGGAACTTTGATTGGATTACCTAGTGCTCAATGATTGATATGAAAGGTTGTGAAATCACGAAGCCGAAGACATCATCCTACGCAAGAAAAAAAGTTTGTGTTCCCTTGAAATAGGTATGTGATTTTACATCCTGAGTGAAATTAGTTTCTACGGGTTGGGACCTTCCCCGGAAGAATGAAAACTCTTCTTCCCTGAAAAATGGGAACCCCTAACCACAACTTTTCTTCGTTAAGAATCATGAAGGCTCCCCTATATTAATGATCTGATTGGATAAAATTTCCTCTCATCAACCTATTCCTTCTCCAGCTCCTTGGGATATGAATTCATCATAAATGGGGTGACCTAGCGCTGGATCTCTAGATAAAAATCCTAATCTAAATGCCTCTCCTTGTCCTCCCCATCGGGAAATAGGTATGAAGAATATCATAAAATATTATTCAAGTGGATTACAAACCCTCAAAAACTGGAGCTCCCCTTTCATAGGGTATGAAGCTCTTGGGGTCCGGAAACCATTAAAGTTGAGGAAATATAAATGACTCTAAACTTGTCCTAGAATTCCTCCAACATGGTCTCCAAATCCTCGCGATCCACAAGGAACAAGAACCACCACTTCCTCACTGCTCCACGACGCATAATCAAAACCAAATACACACATACCTCTTTCATAGAATAGATCGAATTGAATGATATATCAACATCCACCAACCAGTCTTACATAACGACATCCAAAATGGATCCCTCATACATCTTTAGAATATGTTACTAAAAATCACATTGTTTCCTCTTCTATGATTCTTTGTTGTAATAATCTAACTTACACATATCTACTAGAACATCCTATTGGACATCATCGATGAATACCTTATGAGGATATAGACGCATAGATTTACCTACAAAATAGTAAATCATTAGACATCCAAATCCATAACTGAATAATATTCAACAATAATTAATTAATTATTTTTCTTCATTTTTGGTTAACCTATGCCATGTTCTACCTAATCAAACACAGTCACACAGAATAATGATGCATGATGTTTTCTTCGGTCTCTACCATGCAACTGGTATCACCTCGTTTGGTAGCCACAGAAATCCTCAAGGACTATACATTAGATTATAGGTGTCCCCAAACTCCTATGAATTAGTTGATATCTAGTGTTTACATCACATGATAATCTTAACAGACATGGTTTCCATACTAACCCATGAAACCTCACCTGTTATTAACACCAAACTCCATATTATTCCTCAACCAAACCTCTGCTACCACTCTGGCATAACCACGTCCACACAAGGTGTAACCCTCTTTTCCGAGAAATGTGAGAAGTGATTTCGTGACCCTTGTGTCCCACCTCTCGTAGGCCCCGAGATGGTGACTGGAACCGAGGGTATAAAAAACACTTATTCAAGGCATTACACACTATGATATCACATGTGAAGTATAACGATAAGATAGAGGCCAAACAATTACAACTCATACTAAAATATAAAATAAATCCCAAGTACACATATATAATGTCATAAAAAACTACTACAACTGAAAAGGAAAACTACAAGTACAAAGAGAATGTTAAAACGTCAGCAACCATGAAGCCCATCCATCTCTTGCATCCCCAAGCAAGTAGTAACAAGCTTGATCTCTAACCTTATCCAAGTGGCCTGAAAAATAGGATATATATATATATGTGTATGGTTAGTATAACATTATACACATTAGTATCCTCCCCATAGTCTCTCGTGAAATACTAAAGAAAGCATTCTAAATGACAGTGATCAAAAAGTAAAATTAACTCGTTACCTAAATAGGTATACTATATTCCCCACATCCCCATGGATACTATCACTGAGTATTTAATACAATAGTATATAATATAACTATGAATATAATGGTTACCCTACTACTAAATCCTCACAGGTTTTCCACTTTTCCCCAACGTCTGACGTCCTTAGAATCTCTCTCAAAAAAGGCTTTCCTGCCGACACCTGGGTGAAGCAGCACAATACACACCTCATGTAGCACAACCACCAAATCTATTAAACCAATGTAACTATGTTATTTCTAGGAGTAACCATATCTTCTATAACGTGTATGATACACCGGGTATTAAACCTCAATCCATTATATCTCATTCAACGTGTAAGGAACCTCAATCCATCACAACATACACACATTACACCAATGGTAGTCCATTAGAAACTGTATCCATAATATATGTGTGTGAATAACCCCCATTCATTACATCCCTATACAAAAATATATGGGGAAAACTAAATGTTTTTCCTACTATCACATGTAACTACCAAGGAATGATATCGGGGCTAAATGGGGTAGTCAGCCATCCATCATCCCAACTGAATGTTGGGGAAAACACCCTAGGGATCAAAATTCCCGAGGTGTTAGTTTTCATAACTTACGGGTTAGTGTAGTATATAAAAACACAAATAATAAAAAAATATCAAAAAAATATCAAAACCACTTTATGGGAATAAACAATTCTTACACTCTACATTAGTTATCCTCTCTTGAGCTCCTGACTTCCACTTCTATGACAAGGTATACTATAAGCACACAAATGTTTAAAGAGAATTATTACATTACATTATTTCTGTATCATCATTTTCATATTATGTTAATTAATTGTTAAAAATCTAATAAACCATTAATAATTTCATATTATATTTCATTATCCTCACACACAAAGTTCATTGTTCTTTTAAATTGTAACATCAACCTTACGACCAAACAAGCTCCAAACCCATGGGTTAACATACTGTAATCAATAACTAATTTACAACATTACTGCATTCCCATTTTCCATGGAAATATAGATAATAATTCAGTAATACTAATCACAAGGGGGCTAAACATGGTGGTTAGTTGAACTACCCATCTATTCATTTCCACTTATAACAATATCATACACCTATCCTCCCTCGAGAAGCAAAAGACGAAAGGCACGTGGAATGAACTGCACTTCTTCTCCCGCTTTTGAAGGACAGTAATAAAAAATATTCCTTTAGGAGTGAAGAATGTAATTTAGATACAAAACCAACATGATTTAGTAAACATAAAATCATTCACATCCAACACATTTCATCATATATGGTGTCTTTCGCGACACCAACACGCTTAAAAAGATGCATTTTAAAACGCTTTCCATCAACTAATTCCACAACCATTGTGCCTCTCTACCCCCACATATCACAACATCCATCCTGGATCACGTCACTAAACAAAAAACAAGAAATAAAATATCATATAAACAGGGCTCTTGGCCATTTAACAAGGAATCCAACCATCAAACACAATGATCTCTCACAGCTCCAGGCATAAGGCTCTTGGCCTTTTCAAGAATGAGGACAACTCAGAACCCATTTAGGAATTTTATTTTATAATATAACAAGTTATTTAATAGTTCCTGATTTAGTTGATTTATTATTTTTAGGTTCCAACTACAAAAATTTAAACAAAAATCTATCATAGTTATCACAAATTTATACATGCTTACTGCTCGAATTTTATGAACATAAAATTTAAACAAAAACAAGATGATTCAATTATGTCACTGATTATCATTGAGAAATAATTACAATTAATCCTAATTTAGGTTCATTACCGATTTCCATAAAAAATAGTATGCTAAAAAATGAATGAATAATTAATACACTATCTTGAAAAACAAGTGGAAGTAACAGAAGATTGATACCAATTGACTTATCCGGTTAAAATATTTTTTATATAAATTACATTGTCATCTAGGAGATAAAACATTCTATCTCAACAAATCCACATAAAATAATAGAAATGAAATTTACCTCCTTCCTCAAAGGGTTCATGATGTTATTTATACTAGAATTATCCACACAACAGATTACGATCACATCCCCCATGACAACTGCATCCACCAGAGGACATCATGGCATGAAAGCACCCACAAACACTAATGAAATGTATTGTTGAAGCATAGTGAAAACATATATTAATATGGAATAAAGAAAGGGAAAATTTAGGATTGATTAAAACATAAGAATGGAGGTAAATCATACCATCTCTCGATAACAGATCAACACTTGCTTAATTCCCAAAAATAGGGGGTGCACATGCAGCATGAAGAAGCCTCAAGGGGAAATGATCCAATGATTGAGGTTTGATCACACTGATCATAGGGGATGAAGGAAAGTATCAAGAGTCCTTCACTAGGGAACAAGAATGTATAATAATGGATGGAGATATATTGTAACTTTAGCGGATTTACCAAAGAAACAGATTAATAAATGATTTATTTTACAATAATAGTTGATCACATTATACCCCAAAATTTTACCAAGTAAAGGCATCATGAGCCATAGGATAAATTAATATAGGATTTATGGGCTTTGAATCAGCTATAAATAACTTAAAATGTGTCCGTAAAAGTATTTATCATTAAATAAAATGTTAATGTGGTGAAACTATAGGAAGCTCGAAATGGCGCTTGAAGAATTGTACACATAACGATCCCGGAATGACTATACAACAACTGATGTTGGAAACACTATAAATCAACTGATCTGGGAAACATTGTACACCTAACGATACTAGAAACAGTATACACCAACCAATGCTAGAAATATTGTACACCTACTAATCTTAGAAACACTCTACACCTACCAATCAATGAAACAATTTACACCTACCAATACAGAAAACATTGTACACATACTGAACATGGAAACATTGTATACCTACTGATCATAGAAACGTTGTACACCTACCGATACTGGAAACACATTAGATCTACCAATCATAGAATCATTGAACACCTACAGATTTTGGAAACATTATACACCTATTAATTTTGGAAACCATGTTCACAGAATGACTTACTAATGGAAAAATTCACATCAGTCTCACTGATGGTACTTTTCACTGCAATCTCACCCATGAAACTATTATCTTAAGTATCATGGATTACACTATTCACATTGCGCTCAACATTGAAAATATTTAGATCGGGCTCATAGATGACACTGTTCACATCGGCCTCACTGATGCCACTATTCACATCGGTCTCACGGATGCCACTAATCACATCAGTCTAACCGATGGACTATTCACACTGGTCTCACCGATGGAACTGTTCACATCTAGATCACCGCCTAAACTATTCACATCAAACTCATTGATTCTAGTGTACAGATATATCTCACTGATTAAACTATTCACTTGGTATGATAGATGTGATTGTTCACATGGGTCTCACCAATGCGACTATTCGCATTGGTCTCACTGATGTTACTGTTCACATCAGTCGCATCGATGAAACAATTGTCATCAGTCTCACTGATTCCACTATTCACTTCGGTCTCACTGATGCCATTGTGAACACTTATCTCACCAATGTGACATTCCACATTGGTCTCACCAATGAAACTATTCAAATTAGTCTCACCGATTACACTTTTCACATTGGTCTAACCGATGGCACTATTTCAAATACTGGAAGATAGAATATGTGTTGGGTATATGTCAACATAACCTCCCGGAACACATCAAACACGATATTTCAGCAATGGAATGAATCAAAGATGTCTGATCCATTAAAAAATCACTAGGGAATATAATATGGATAAATACATGGAATTGATATTCCAACCAAAATCATAGAGAAACCGATTCTTATCCATTAATGATTCATATTATTCTCTTGAAAGAATCATAGTGTTATATTATGGGGTTTTACATAAAGTAAAAAAGAATAACTAATAAAACAGATATTCTTGAGTGATTATAAATCATCAGATATAGTAGGCTTCCTACAACTAATGATTGCAGAACATTCCCAATGTATTTAATCACATAGTGCATTAATGAAATATGATGGATTGACAAAATAATTTATCAATTATTATTAATTAAGAATATATTGTATATATTTATAGAAATTATTTTTATGATTGTATAATAATATTTAATATAGGTTAAAACTTGTTTTACAATTTTCATACCACACTTAATCCCCTTATCCAATATTGTTTTAACCAATATTGAAAAACTAATTTTGTATCTTCTGTTAAATTTATTAATCATATCCTCAATCTATAAACCAATCAATATTTTCAAAAATATTTCTCACACATAATATTTTAGTACGATGAATAGATCTTTTTTCAGTTTCATTTTAAAATAGTAGTTTATTTTGATTTACTTTTCAAATTCACATTCTTTATAAAATTATTGAACGTATTATTTCACTATCATTGTTATAGAAACAAAAAATACATTTCATTAATTTAATTACAAAACCATTATTCATATATTCAATGAATCCATATGGTTTCTTCATTTAAATTTTATTATCAAATTATTTATGATGATTAGATCAATTTATAACCTACTATTACATTTAAATGAATTATGATAACATCATGATCATAAATATCAAGAAAATTTCATGTTATAATAGGGTTCAGAATATATCTAAGAAATATACTTCATATATCTATAGATATATCTTTACCAGAATACATTATTCAAAAATATTATATCTATTTCCCATATCAACAAAATATTAATCCCACTTATTCTTGTCTTATATCTTTGAATTAGTAAAAAATGATAATTCAAAAGATCTATTTTATTTTAACTAATATGCCTCTTTATTCATTTCGTAGAAACATTGTTTTGATTTAACGAACATCACCACATAAGTATGAAATTCCTATTCCCATGCATCCATTACCTATAGTAAATTCATGTTCTCGAAAAACCTATAAATTATTACTTTAAGTATAGTTCCTCTATTAAACTAATTTTCAATGTTATAAATATAATATATTCAATCATAAAACATAAAAACATAAATTTCTATACACCAACACAAGAATAAACTATCATTGAAATTTTATGAAAATCATTCACAAACATCAACTCTAAACATTATATACATTGATTGGATTTCCCTAGATTTTTCTCCATTTTGATATTATTTCTAAAGTAATCATTAACTGTTATAATTTATATGTTTTCCAAATAATTAATATTAACCATGTTCATGCCCTTTCAAAAAACATTCACAATGTGGAAAACATCTCAATTCTATCTAACTTTTATCTAGAAATAATCTCATTAATGAATCCCAAATTTCAAATTAGAAAACCCAATTAAGAATTTTCAATGATATTAATTGAATATTTACCATCTACATGCATATATTAAAATATTTTAATGTCCTTAATATGCCTATCATTTAGTCATTTTCCAGACCATATATCCCTTAAAATTTATTTTTAAATAAATGAAGATTAATTTATATTGACTAGAGGTGATGTTTTGTAAAATCCCTCTACCAAAATTTTTATCATTATTTTTATGTGAAGTAATATGAATAAAAAATTCTAAATAAATGTCAAATTTATTCATTTAGTAACATCATTCTATTACGGTGTATTTTGAACCATCTTATCTTGTCTAAATCCATTCATATAGTAAATGTTCCTGATGTTTCATCTAGTTAATTAACCAACATTATAAAAAATGGTATTTCAAATTCCATGTATATTAACTTTTGTAAATGGGTTTTAGTTGGATTAAATCCTAAAGAACTAGTATTATTCTTTTGAAATTAAACCAAAATTTTTATGGTTGCCTCGTTAATAAAGGTCATAATATAAAGTCAACCTAAACGTGAGTAAATAATTTAATATATCCTAACATATACTGAACATGATAGATCTTCTGGGTCATGGGATTCAAACCATCTATGTTTAATGAATCCATCATTTGTTTCATAATCACAAACTTTTCACACATTCCAATGATATTATGATCAAGATTAAGTATTCTCTGAAACATTAAAAACCATATTTATTTATCCTTGATATCTTCAATGTTAAAATTTCAACCAATCTGATCATATGATGAGATAGTTCTGTAAATATTAATTGAATATATTCTCTAGGAAAATACAAATTCACTATTGTACCCATTATTCAATCAAAAAAGATCCTTTAGTACCCTTCCAAACTCTATTTGATAAAATAAAAAATTTACTAACCTTATAATATTTTCCAAAATACATAATACTTTTTCATTTAAATGGGAAGTGTTCAACACTTTTGAGATCTACAAACCCCCTTTTATTAATCATAATATATGTATTACACTTTCTAATGATATCCATGACTTCAACATAGTCTAAATGAACATTCCTAAATTATCATGATACATGATTCAATATTAGTGAAATGATCATTAGTTGAATGGAATGATCCACAATGATACATTATCTATGCTTAACCCATTATTTAACATTGATAAACATAAATATTTTACCTTCAACTAAAAAAACATTAACATTGTTATATTTATTTCATTGTAGAGTTTACCATGAAAATAATATAATATTTATTTAACTTTAATTTATATAAATAAATCCAGTATGAAGTAGCCGGACAAACTGACATTCTTCATCTACATTTGTGATAATTATCATATAATGAATTCTTCAACTATTTATTCAAGGTGTTATTTTTATTTATTCAATATTAATGGAATTTTCATATGGTTCTTTTACTATCCATAAATGATGTTCCACTTTGAGGTTCAAATTCAATAAATACTTCAATTCCAAATCATTTATTACATATAATTTAACAAGAGTAGTAACTATCTCATTCTAACTCGATGATGGTGATGATATTATTGTATTTCCTATATGTCACACCTCAATTTCAATATTTTATTTGAACAACCCTATAATATTATAGATATTATTTACATGATATATATTTAGTCCCTGATACTAGAACATCCACATAATTAATACATTATAAAATGTTATTAGGTTCTCGTGGATTTCTTTCGAGGATATCAATTACTACATGATCATCATTAAGTAAATGATTTTAAAGGAAACATTTTGTGCCAATAACCAATAAAATAATCAAATAACCTTCATATAAAACAATTCCAATTCAACCATATACATTTTCTCTGGATTCAAAAATATTACAAATATTTCCAATTCCTTTTGAGTCATATGATCCTGTATATATATTATCCAAAATACAAAACACATTCCATCAACATATTTACCTTGAAATGTCATAAATATTATGTGATGCATTCCATTAAATCTAATTTATAAATAAAAACAAAATAACTCTAGGGAAATAGGGAGAGAAAAAAGAGATAAGAATATGTGTGATAAGTATGAAATAAACATATTGTTATGTTGTAATACAACTTTTTTAGAGGTGATTCATCGTGTAGTCTCTGAACTGGGATCTTCAAACCAGTAGATGTTCATATCATGGATGATATTCATTTTAGAAATGAAACCTTCATAATTTCACCTCTATCAACTAAGCTTAACATTAATAAAAAAATTATTTATCCCTATTCACTTCAAAATTTCAATAAACAAACAAGGATCATATAAACTCATAAAAACTGAAAATAAATTTAAAAATAACCACTATAAGAATGTAAATATAGGAAAGAAACAGAAGGTATTAACATGAATTTGAAAATGAGTCATATGTTCAAAGGAGAAACAATAATTATCTTCTTATAATAAACATAATAACTACAAGAATCAAAATTAAATGACAAATTCGGGAGTTTTAATTCTTTAGAGAAGACTATATATTCTTTAATTCAATTAGCTTTTACAAATAACATTGTGGTTTTTACCCACTATTCACTTCAATGATGAACAATTTACAATAATTGGATACAACACAAATGGAATCCACACACTTTTATAATTATACTCATGTAATTTTATATTTTTCATCAATGTCTAAAATTAATGAAGTTTCATACATATGGAATGAGAATGGTGATCACTGGTATCCATATTGAATGTGACTTATTACCTTAGTAAACAATTATAAAAACATATTTCTAGATAATTCAATTTGATGAAATGTTTTAGACATCTTGATTCCATTAAAAGGAATAATATTACAACTGAGTTATTAACTAAGTGATTAGTTTTAATTCATCTTACATAATGATAATACCTTGTTTTGAAAAACATATTGTGAAATAAATTGGGACAATTGAATTAGTATTAAAATACATATATATCTAATTAGTTTTGAATAGGTAACCATAAAATCCATGAAGAATATCCTCATGACTGATATGGAATTCCCTTCATAATAAAAATATGAGTTATAACACAAGAGAATGACATTAATTGAAATTTTTTTCTGGAAATAAAACTAAAACAACAACCATATTATCACTTATTCTCCAAAAGAAGAAATGATTTCTTGTGGAATGCATATATTCATATTTATAATTTCTCAATTAGTCAAGAAATTATATAAACAATGTCGTCCTTTTAACCCATTTTCTTATATGTAATAATGATATTGTAGTGACTAATATTCATATTCAACTATATCATAGACATATGTGTTTTTATCTTTAATTATATTATTATTTTCTCTATTTGATACATTGATTTTTATTTATTTATTTGGTATTTATTATCAATAGTAATACTATCTCTCTTTCTTCATACAAATTTAATATTCTAAGTAGACTTAATATGTTTTCCATATTTTAATATGGATTTATCCCTTTATTTTTTGAAATATGATATGTCCATAAAAACTAGTAAACAATAAACAAATACTTTTTATCTTAAATATATCATTTAAAACTATCAATAATACTAAATATTTGAATCCCCAATTGTAATTTTAATTATTATACATCTTATTCCCAATGAAACACCCAAGAACTTATTATCTCAATGATGGAATCTATGAATACCATGCTAGTGGGGAATCCCATACCACAATGCTTCTATGAAGAAATTTATATAATCTTTTATAGAAACATAGAATGAATCAATGAAATATGGTTCTTAAATAATGATCAATATATAAAATATATTATATAAAGATTATATATAATAATACAAACACAAATATTTATATGTTTTGGGAATAATACATACATTTATTTTGAGAAATTTAATTATAGTATTTGACAATGAAAATTATATAGATAAAAATCATAGTATCAAAACATAGATTGAGTTCACAACATAAAAAAATTTCTATTATAATTACACATATTTTTATATTCTTAAATCGTTATAGTAAATAAATATTTCTACATAAATAAATGATGAATTTATGCAAAGAAATATTTTAAAAAATTCACTATTAGTATTCATATCTTCATCAAGTAGATCATTCTAAACCATTCCAATAAACCCAAACATGATTAATAATCTTTACAATTATCCTCCTTCCATGGTTCTAGCTATAAATAAATAATTCTATACATACTAGTCCACTTATTTATTCACTAATAGGGGATTTACCATTTACGATTCATTATCCATATAAAAATTACTAAAATTAAAAAACATTCCATTATATTCACCAAAACTATTATTTAATATTAATTCTCTTGACCTCCATTCATTAATAAAGAACCATTGAACCACATAAATGCCTTAACCTCTCAATCACCATTGGATTCCTAAACATGTTTGAATGATTAACAATTTAATATATCATTTAAAATATTAACAACCAATAAAATATTAATCCTCTAACATATTAGTACTTCAAATGAATATTATTAATATGGGAATAAAACATATTATTTGTTGCATGATGTATAATACTATGACAATCACATTGTAAAAAGAATATACTGCAAATTTTTACGAAACTACTCCAAAAGTAAATCAATTAAACCATCTTCTTCCTATATTATATTACTAAAATACTCTATTTAACTATAGTATATAGAGAAAACACTTACATTAATGGAGATATCAATCCCATTATAGTTATTTTACATGTAAAATTATAACTTTTTGTTTCCCATTTTCTATTATTCTAAACCTTATTGTTTTCATCGACCTTTTCCCACAATGAGTCTTCTTTCCCAACTCAATGATATTCTTCCTTATATACCCTTAAAAAGTATTGTATCTAATTTATAACATCCCAATATTACATTCAACATATTAATATGTCACTTCTCATAAATATATTTCCATAGTAAAAATCAATGCACATAATGTTTATATAATTAATCAATACTCCAATAGTGAATGGATAAGGGATATTTTCGACAACTAAAACTTTTATATTGTATTTAGTTTTTTCTCAACTGAAAATATTAAATGGATTTTTCAGAAAATAAAATCCTTCCTTCCTCCTATAATATATAATCCTCCAAAAACATTACAATGTAATCTTCATATAATAATTTAAATGGTTCCAACTACACATACCTTGTTTATCTTCATCTCCAAAATCATACTCGCTTCACTATGACCTTTCATATGAATCTCTTTTATGTGAAACCCATTTATCTCATCATTAACATGAATAAATCCGTCCAAAATGAATATCGCTTACAAATATAGATGAAATATAATTTATCCATCACCAAATGGATTAAAACAAATGTATTGAAAAATTAGAAATTATTTTTATACATGTGCACCCATTAATGGAATAAAAATAATTCTCCCTTTCGTGGGTTACCATTTCTACATATATAAATTATTATATTGGTGAAACACCGAGCCATAATTTATTTTAAAAAAAATTCTCCATATAAATGTTCCAAAATAATATTCATGATGGGATATATTCATTACATTAAGATAAAGAAGGTGTAAATCATATAATGAAATAATACTAAGAACCAATAAAATTTTAGAATAAAAAAATGTGTCAATTTTTTATATGGACAATATTATTTTATAGAAATTTTTCATCCACTTTTCCTATCTTGTTCCTCCCCTTAAAATAAACATATCTCATAATTGGATATACCCATTTTTTGTAATGATTTCGTTGATAGTATTACTCCAATTAGATCAAATGTATTATTATCATGAAATTATGAAATATATTCCTTTTTATCATGTTATCACTTACTCAACTCTTTTGATAATGTAAAAACATTAATGAATTCTGGATAACCACTATAAATTTCTATCAAACAAATACAGGAAAACTTGTATATTTTAATAATTAATATTATATTTTTTATCTACTCAAATATGTATGTGTATTATGATCTATTTTTCATTTTGGAACATCCTCAAAAACACCATCAATGTAAACATTCACCTAGAAAAATTATTTTTTATTCAGAATATTATCTTCGACTACAAAAAATTAATTCAAAATAATACATTCATAATATATCACAATATGATTTCTAATTATTTTATTGTTTATGTTACCGTAAAAGTAATATTCAATATCCTAAATAACATAATGAAATATAAAAACAGATTTAGATAAAAAATCAAGCTCATATCCTTAATTAGATTGGAAATGTATATAAACTAAACAACCATGAACTCATAAATTAGCTAGTCCTACCTCACATCCCAACAATATCACTGTTGATCGAACATCTCTAATTGAAATAGATATATTCCAATTAAGGATTTATGCCACCAAATTCACTTCCACTTACCATATGGTATAGTGTAACCAAATGTGTAGTCATATACTTCTATAAAAAATTACATTCATATTCAATAGTCCTTCCACACATATAAATAATTTTTTATAGAGAAGAGTCTTCTCACACAATATTTTATTATTACCATAGAATTCTAGAAATCATTACAACTATATGATCCTATATTGTCATACATCAATAACTTCATCTTTCAACGTGACTTATTCTCCACTAATGTCTTCCAATTATGAAATATAGTACATATATAATATTTTACCAATTAAAATTTACATATAAATTCATGGGTAAATCATGTGTATATTTATCATATTATGGGGACCCTCGAAGGGTATTTACTAATGCAGTCCCTTTAAAATTATGTCGCATAAGGATTATCTCTCAAATATTCAATGTATTGTTGGATTCTTAAAATTACTTGTCTTATAATTTATAAATATAAAATCAACACACAATGAAACATCCTCAAAAATCACGTTCAATATAAATATTTTTATATCAAAATGTACATAAATTTTGTATCATGGGATTTCATATGATTTTAAAACCATTTTGAATCGTTTATTGTGTTTCTTATTGTCAGAAACTCTATGAAATTTTATTTCAAATTTTATATAGTTCCAATAATTACATTTTATGTTCATACCATTTATCGTTTGGTAAGTTTTCATTCTCCACAATTAATGTGGTGCAAGAGTCATAATAATCATAGATCTTAATAATAAAAATATTTATACTTAAGATAGTGATATATTATCCATTTTATAAAATTTTAAAACTCAATATGTCTTTTTGGATTCCATAATCTACACTTCCATTAAATTTCAATGATTATTCTTCAACAATATAATTAATTAAAAAAACGAATGAAAAAATTATTATTTACAAATCCCTTATTTTATTTGGACTGGTGGTATTCCACTAAGTCTAAAGGGATGTATCCAAAGGGCTATCCACAACTAGCAGTAATAATGTCACTAGATCTATTAGATGATTTGTTTAATCTATTGGTTTTTTATTCCATTAATTTTTCTCAACTCTATGTGGTGTTTACATTATTAAGAAAATTATAAAATGTTGGATTGGTCCTCATTTTCTTATATCTGATAATTCCTATATAAATTCAATATCCTATTTGATTATTTCACATCATATACATATCTCTTCATTATTTATTTTGAGATGAACCTATATATCATAATTAATTTATTCTCTAAAAATTATTAGTATGGATCATGTCTCACATATAATTTTTATGTAACATTTTATTCCATAAATAACACCTCATTGTTGTTATAATTTCTTCCTAATTTTCTTGTAATAATGATTTTAAAAAAAATCACAAACATTAGTGTCTAGAAATATACTCAATAATTTCTTCTAATTTGAATGGTTTTTATTTCTAGGTTGTGATCAGAAAAAAACAAACATTATATAATTATTAGAGTGAGAAACTATTGAATTAGTTTAAATTTGACCCATTTGGAATTCTTATCATAACTATTCATGATATTTTACATCTACTCAACCATAATAATCTCCAGTGTGATATTAAATGTATAAGGACATGATCTTTAGTTATAACATAATTTAAATTTTTAGGGGGAATTATCTTCTTTTGATTATCATAGATTATGTAAGGTTTATTATTTTATACAATTAGGTAACAACACCTACAAAAAAATCCATACATTACTATGATGAAAAATTCACTATGAATCCATTTTTTCCATAATATAGAACTTTTAATATGAATCATGTTTTATATTACAAATAAATTATAGAAATTTTCAAATGGATATCTTCTTTATTCTTAATCATCCAATGAACATATAAAAAAGTTGAAAACATGGTATTACCCCAAAAAATCTCATTGAGGTGCATGAAAAAAAATATAAGAAAACTATTATTCCATTTCAAAACCATGATAGCATATTGGGGAGTATTACATTAACATATTATCCAATGAAAAAATAATTATTTATATAAACCTAAAATAATCCTTACTATCCCATAGTTCTCATTAAATTAAGATAACAAAAAATAATTGAAATTTCATAATATTTAGTGTTTCGTAGAAAACACAAGAATCGATGAAAATTATTTTCTTGAAAAATAAAATTTTTACCCTTAAATAGAATATTAATATTTTTATTAGGTATATATATTGTTTTCCTTATTAATTCCATTTATTTAAATGAACAATGATTTTAATAAATATAAAATTAACATATTTTCCTTGGGATGTCGTCTTCATAGAAACCTTACATGAACACTCATAAAAACATATACTAATGGTGTAACTAACTATGTTATTTCTAGTTGAACTATCAAATTAACCAATCAATTACCCAATGAATTAGAGATATATAATATATTATCCGAAAATAATAAATAATTTAAAATTACAATAGAAGACATAAAAAATCATTCATTTCTATCATAAAACAAATGAAAATCTAATATTTATCACATATGTGAAACTTTTCAGATACTGAAATATCCCATTTCATAAAACCCCCTTTTCAAAAATAAATTACCTATATCAATGTGATTAGGGGATTTTCATTTATGAAAATAAAAAATCCTCTATATGAAAAATGTAATCAAATAATTTTTTTGAGAGAGGTTAAAGATGATGATGTCATATAGGATAAAATAGAACACTCTCTTTGTCTTTGTTAAAGAATATCACCACCTTCCATGTAAAATATGTTAAAATATTCATTGTTAAAAAAATTTAAATATGTTCTCAATAATCATGCAATATCATCCTTTATAGTTTATTTTTTCAGTTTAAATAGATCTATAAAAGTAATTTATGAATATATATATAGATAAAACTAATTTAGAAAATAAATATGCTTAAAAATTAAAATGATGTATTAATGATTATTATCCCTTACAACAAGTCCATCTACACAGTACAATACATACCATCATGAATAATAATATTATGTTAATTATTTTCTTAATAATATATATTTTTAATGTTTTTTAATTTTATTCACTTATATCCTTAATATGTGTAATTCAATAATTTATTATGTGTGGGATCGAATATGTAGATATGTATGTCTATTAGAAGGAACAATACAAGAGGGGGTGAATTGTAGGTTTAAAAACCATTTGAGTTTTAGCACATAAGAGATTAATTTAAATGATCTTAAACTAATACAAATACAAACACCGACAATTGTATTGAATATAAAAGTTATGATGTAATGTAATACTAATGAAATGTAAAACAATTTTATTCAATATCAACACAATAATAAGGGCAATTTTAAGATGAATGGTTCTACCTTAAAGCGTATAGAATCAATCAATACAATATGTAAAATAATGATTATAATTGAAACAATTACAATTGAATATGTAAAGAAGAAAGGAAACAATACAAATTCCTTTCTAATACAAGAAGCTGCGGAAAAGTAAAAAGTATTACAATTCTTTTGACCCAATGAGAATGGTTATCCTTTCACCTAGGATAAGAGGTATGTCTCACCAACACCTTGGGGATCGCTCGATACGATGATTGGACTGTCTGTCTTCCTATCCCTGGAAGCACTCGATACGATGATCTGAACGTCTGTCTCCCAATCCCCGGCAGCCCTCGATACGATGATCGGTCTGTCTGCCTATCCCTAGCAGCCGTCGATACGATGATCGGAACGTCTGTTTTCCTATCCACGGAAGCCCTCGATATGATGATCGGTCCGTCCGTCTGCCTATTCATTGCAGCCCTCTATTTTGTAGGTAATTGGCACCTATGTATTTCAATCACTTGAAATCCCTCGATACGATGATCAGACGCACAAACCACACATCATGAGAGATGTCACAACATCTCTCTCTAGAATCTTGATTGAAGTAGAGTATCGTAGTTGTTCCAAAATTATCTCAGTTTTCTATTTTACTCTCACCTTCGAATGACCTCCTATTTATAGGCATCGGGTTCCAATGGTCACATCTCCTCCAACGGTCACATTTCTCGGAAAAACTCGGAGGGACTTGGACACCTGGCATCATAACGGTCATATTGAAACAGAAAGAATGACATCTTTTTGATTAGTTTTTAACTAACTCAACGACATCTTATTGGTTAAAACTATATATATGAATAAGATAATCATGAGTACGATTAAATAAAGCATGTTTTTTTGAAAAAGTACCAAAACAAGTATGTAATGAAAGATATGAGAAGCAGAGTCAATGCAATTTCCATATTCAGTATGATCAGCATTGTATGGTTGGCATGGTCGGTACGATCAGTATGATCAGTACAATATGCATAATCAGTACGATCAGCATGATCAGTACGATCAGCCTGGTCAGTACGATCAGCATGATCAGAATGATCATTATGGTCAGTACAATCAGCATGATCAATACAATAATTATGGTCAGTACGATCATCATGATCATTACGATACGATAGAAAAGGTTAGTAGGATTAACAATACATTTGTGATTTCCAAAACAAATCATAGAAGTCAAAAGAGGACTTTTGACTCAACAATATCCCCCTTTTTGGAAAGCACAAATCACAAAATAAAAACTAAAAGATATACTTATCTCTTTTTAAGTTGTTGGAAACTGTTCTGAATAAGAAATTGAATACAACTAACTCCCCCTTAGGTATGGACTTTGCTAAGGATTGTATTCGTAGATTTTCCTTAAGTGTGTTGTAAAGAATTCTCCACCTTTATAAAACATTCTCCCCCTTTGTGATTTACAAAAATAAAGGGGTAAACATGAATTGTCTGAAAGAGTTAGAAAATAAACACAAGAAAATGGATAAAAGAAATTTCATTACGATAACAAAACAACACTAAACATGAGAACAAATACAAGTCACTTGTTTTCTCTTTCCTTCTCCTATTTGATTAGCTCATGAAGAACTGCCTTTATCTTTTTTATCTACTTCTTGTCTTCAGAAACAGCGTCACCCTAAGATCTAAGAAGGACTTGTTGATCGAGAAAGATTTGATCTTGATTTCTAATTGTCTCTTCCTAATCTCTGATTACTTCTTCCAGAGTATCAATTCTATCTTGAAAATTCTTGATATCTTTGGATAAACCAGAGTTTTGTTTCTTCAAAAGAACTATTTCATCTTTGAAGGTTGAAACCTTCGGAAACTCAGCCTGAAAGGCATTCATTCTCTCCTGCAAGTCGTTTAATGAAGGAACATCACCTCTTTGGGAAGACACAAGATTCAACCTTTCAACCATTTCACTATCAATCTTATTGAAAACAATTAAAAACTCATCTGACAACCTTCTTATATCTTCAAATGATATCTCATGATCATTGACTGAGCTCTATTTTTTGTATGACCACTTGGTCATCTTGTTGCATGCCTTCTTATGAGCAACCGAACATTCTGAAAGAACCTTCAAATTTGATTCAACTGACAAAAAATTATTTCATAATTCTATTACAGAGCCAAACATATTCTTTTGATTTTCAGAAATAAAATCAATCTTCCCTTCTAGCCTAGGGAAATATGGAATGGTCTTCTCAACCCTTCTCAAAACATGGACAATGTAATCACTCATCTTGAGAGATATTTTATGTTCTAAATTAGTATCTTCATCGTACGAAGCCAGTTCATTTGATCATCTTGAATCTACAACTAGATGGTTTCCTTTTGTTTTTTCTTTCTGCTTTCGTTCTTCTTCCATTTTATCACTAATGACTACAACTTTATCAGTTTGAGAGGATTGAGCACCTTGATTTTTTTGAGACGAAATTCTATCAGGAGATCGTTCTTGATCGACACGAGGAACTTGTTGAATATCTTCAAATTGCTTTTGAACTGATTCCTCCCTACTCTTCTTCGAACTCTGAATGAATTCTAAAAGAAAATCTTCTTCCTCTTCTTTATCTTCTTTTATTTCTTCCATCAATTTTTTTCCTTTTTCTATCTCAGGAAGACTCCGTACTATTGGTTCTTGATGCACTTCTTCCGTCATTTGAGCACTAGCATCCTCAACCATTTTCAAGACTTTAGAGATATCAAAGTCATGAGCCTTTCGTTTCAAAACAGTTTTCTATTTCTTTTCAGCCTTAAGGGTTTCTTCTACCCTTATTCTTTCTGCAAAATCCTCAGCCGGGTCAAGACCGAACATTGGATCACCTTCCTTTCTCTATTCCTTATCCTTTCTCCATTTGGATACAACCTCCTTACTGTACATTGGATTCTTCTTAGGCTTTGAACTGGTTTGTGGACATGCCTTTTGTGTAAAACCAGCATATTGAATGACTTTGGCTGACATAGGTGCCGATTGATTCTGAGCCGATTCAGCTTCTACATCTCTGACAGAATGTTTTGAATTCTGATCAAAACAAACATTCAACTTCTTCATAGTACTTTTGCTAATCTAGGAGGGCTTCAAATCTATCAACTTCCCTTTCAAAGTAATGTTGCAAAATTTCATACTCTCGAGAATAAACATTGTAAGAATGGATGGATACATAATCAAATGAGATTTGATTGCCCCTGACTTCACATTCTTAATTGTTTCGAAAACATATCCCATGAGATTTACTTTTCTCATATTTACTAGATAGTCAAGCATAAAAATATTAGAAACATTCAAAGATTCTCTATCCCCTTTCCTTGGGATAATAAAACCTTGCATCTATAAATCCACAAACCTATTGTCCGGTGAAAGATTAGCCACTTTCCTTTTCTCTTCATTCACAAAAAACAGAGACTTCTCGGCAATTTCTCTATTAAACGTACCTACTTCCTCTGGTAGTTTATGAGATGGAAAGAAATGATCCCCTTCTATTGGGAAATTAAAAAAAATGTACTGCTTGTTTCACAGACATAGACAACTTTCTATCGTACACAGCAAAATTGACAGTCATGTCTTTGTCGAAAGATACGGTTTTATAGAACTGACTTACTTCATCAAAGATAACCAGATCTTGAGAAACGGGTCTTTCAACACATAAATGTTAACATCCATGAAACATAATGATTCTTCTGATTGTGGAATCATACGAATCATAGAAGTCCTAAGAAACTAACCTTTCTCTGAAAATGTCTTTCTCTGTAAAAGGCTTTGAAGACATTTCGGCGGGAGTATTAGCATAGGACTGAGACATATAGGTGCTACAGATGAAAGATCGTATGATGATTTAAAAACAGTGGAGCATAGCTTTTCCTCAATACCTAAAAAACCAATGTGGGTTTGGGGAGGGGGGGTGCTTTTTATAGTCGATAAAGGGGTGACCGATGATCTTCTACGGTCAAGATTATTGGAAAAGAGATCAATTGTTAGGATTAAAAACAATATAATTTTTTTTTAAAAATGGAAAGTACCTGTCGTAGAACGTAAGGTTATTGTTGGTTTTAGTAGAGCTATGAAGGAAACACAATTGTACGAAGTAAAACAAACTATCAATCATCATACCGATGGATAACAATGTCGTTACCATTAACTGACATGCCGATGTAAAAAAATCTCCTTACCATGAACTGAAAATACAATACCATGAACTAAAAATACAATGGAAAACAATCATGTTACCATGAAATGACAATTCGATGGAAAAAAATCTCATTTTGATGAACTGACAAGATGATGGAAAACAATCTTGTTACCATGAACTGACCATACGATGGAAAAGAAAATCATTACCATCATCGGTCAGTACGATGGAAAAGAAAATCATTACCATCATCGGTCGCTGAGATGGAAAATAAATTCATTACCATCATCGGTCGATATGATGAAAAATAAAATCATTACCATCTTCAGTCGATATGATGTAAAAGAAATTAATTACCATCATCGGTCGATACGATGGAAAAGAAATTCATTACCATCATTCGCCGATACGATGGAAAAGAAATTTATTACCATAATCGGTCGATACGATGGAAAAGAAATTAACTACAATCATCGGTCGATGTGATGGAAAAGAAATTCATTACCATAATCGGTCGATACGATGGAAAATAAAGGTGTATAAAAATAAAACTGTCAATACGATAAACAGAAAAGTAAATGATATGATAAAACTGTCAATATGATAAATAGAAAAACAAAAACAAATACTAGGAGAGTAAATAATTAAAGATAATAAGATAAAATGAAACATATTATAAGAAACATAGTAATAAATGTCCTCCCCCTTTCAAAGAGAGTTGATCAAATAGAATTTGAGTTTTAGAGAAACTCAATCCATAGTCCGTGAGTGTGTGTTGCATTATCTCCGAAGGTAACTTTTCCACCTTTGGTTTTGAAAACCTATTCAAATAGCTCTTTGTTTCTAGTCATGTGTCGAGAAGAACCACTTATCCATGTACCACATATTCTTACTGGTACACTTCTCATTTTCCTAAAAAAGAAACAATTAGTTTTTCGTAATCCAAACGTGTTTGGATCTAGAAGGGTTATATAGAAGAATTTTAGGAATCCACATTTGTTTTGCAAAATGTGCATTATGAAATCCTAAATATTGAGTTCTGTTAAGAGAACAATCTTCTCTCTGGTGTCCACCACATTGGCATTTAGAACAAATAGATGTTTTTAAGGAAAAAAATAGTTATTACTAAAAACGGGTTTGGAATAAGTATAACCAAGACTAGAACGATTTCTCAAAGGTCTAATTTGAGAATACATCTTTTCAAAGTTTTCCTTCACATGAGTAAAGTTTGACTAAAATTTTTCAATGAAAAAATTTCTGACTTTAATTTTAAAACTAAATTCTTATTTTCCAAAACATTTGAATTTGAACTACAGTTGGGCTCTAAAATATTTTTCTTTGAAATTACATTTTCAGGATCCTTATAATGTTTATCCTTATTAGATTTTACTTTATCAAGGGATTTTAAAATACTTTCAAAATCAGAAGTCTTCACATCATGATCTTTAGAAAGATCTGATACTTATTTAGTTAGGATTGAAATTCTAGAATTTTATTTCTCAAGCTTCTTCTTGAGTTTATAATTTTCATTTTCAAGTAATTTAGCAAATCTAGATACTTCTTCAAAAGAAGGTAATATATCATCTTCTGATGATGAAGATTCATCATCTGAAGATTCATAATATCTATTATCAGTATAATTTGAATTCAAAGAGACATTTTTAATAGCTTCCGCATTATGTACCTTAGCCATGAGATAATGATCTTCAATTGGTAATCTGGCTATAAGTCAAATATTTTTATGTCCTGATGATTCATATTCTGAAGAATCATATGAATAATCACTATCACTTGCACTCCACATATCGTTTTCCTTCAAGACATTCTTTGTATTATAAAACATTTTCTTGTTTCTTTCAGAGTGTTTCTCCTTTCTATCTTCCCTCTTCAGTAAAGGATAATCAGGCCTTATATGTCCTGGTTTCTTACATTCAAAACAAGTTACCTCTGAATCTTTCTTATCTTTCCTATAATTCTTGTGGAATCAATATTGGAAGAATTTTATTCCCACAATCTTGTTCATCCTTCGAGCAATATTGGATAACTCATTATCTGAATGATTACAATCAATTTAATCAGATATAAAAACTTTCTTGGATTTGGATCTTGTAAGCCTTTTAGGTGTTTTAGCTTTATATTCAAAGGCTACACTTCCATTCCCATTATTTGTCCTATTGAAATCAGTATCTCTCTCCATTATGGTCTCGTGCTGTAAAAGAGTTCCAAAGAGTTCATCTAGAGAGATCTGGGAAACTTTTCTGTTTTCATCAATAGCTGTCCTTTTTGACTCCCATTCATTTGAAATTATATCTATAATCTTATCAACTAGAGATTCATCATCAAGACCATTCTCATCCATGGATTGTAAGCTGTTTACTATTTTCATAAACCTTTGTTGTACTTTACATACTGGATCTCCATGAGAAAAAAACAAATCCATGATACTCTGCTTGAAGAATTGATCTCCTTGTTTCTATAACCTTGGATGTTCCAAAGTGAGTGACTACTAATATCATCTAAATACAATTAGCTTCTTCACATGAAGATATCTAAATTTATATATTCCTGGTCATAGAGCATAACAAATTATTATGTACCTTGAAATTCTGTTGATATTCTTGCTTCTCTTGGTTAGTGAAAGTACTGAATTCTTTGTCAGGAATTTTGTATCCTCCAGTAAGCATAATAAAATTGTCTACACCAGTATTGATAACAAACGTCTTCAAACAATCTCTCCAATACTCATAATCATTCCCATCAATGGTAGGTGGTCTAGAAGGATTTAGATTGTCTATTGACCCAATATTCATTCTTGCCATCTAAAAACAAAACTTTTCCACTCCACACGATATTGTAGTTAGTAAAAATAGAACAAGAAATATAAATCAGTGGAATACATGCTCTGATACCAATTGTTTGATCGAATATGTAGATATGTATGTCTATTATATGGAACAATACAAGAAGGGGTTGAATTGTAGGTTTAAAAACCTTTTGAGTTTTATCACTTAAGAGATTAGTTTAAATGATCTTAAACAAATACAAATACAAACACCCACAATTGTATTGAATATAAAGGGTATGATGTAATGTAATACTAATGAAATGTAAAAAATTGTATTCAAGATGAACACAATAATCAGAGTAATATAAAGATGACTGATTCTACCTTAAATTGTATAGAATCAATCAATACAATATGTAATAGAATGATTGTAATTTAAACAATTACAATTGGATAAGTAATGAAGAATGGAAACATTAAAAATTCCATTCTAATACAAGCAGCAACAAAAAAGTAAAAAGTATTACAATTCTTTTGACCCAAAGAGAAGTGTTATCCTTTCACATAGTAAATGAGGTCTGTCTGACCAACACCTTGATGAGCACTCGATACGATGATCGTACTGTCTGTCTGCCTATCCCTAGAGGCCCTCGATACGATGATCAGAACGTTTGTCTCCCTATCCCCGGCAGCCCTCGATACAATGATCAGACTGCATGTCTGCCTATCCCTGGAAGCCCCCGATACGATGATCAGAACATCTATCTGCATATCCCCAGTAGCCCTCGATACGATGATCGGTCCGTCCGTCTGCCTATTCCTGGCAGCCCTAGATTTTGTAGGTAATCGTCACCTCTGTCTTTCAATCACTTGAAAGACCTCGATACAATGATCGGACGCACAAAGAACACATCATGAGAGAAGTCACATCATCTCTCTCTAGAATCGTGATTGAAGTATAGTATCGCAGTTGTTCCAATATTCTCTCAGTTGTATGTTATACTCTCAACTTCAAATGACCTCATATTTATAGGCCTCGGGTTCCAATAGTCGCATCTACTCCAATGGTCATATTTCTCCGAAAAACTCGGAGGTACTTGGACACCTGGCAACATAACGGTCATATTGAAATAGAAAGCACAACATCGTTTTGATTAGTTTGTAACTAACTCAACGACATCGTATTGTTTTAAAAAAGATATATGAATAACATAATCATGAGTACTATTTAAATGAAGCATGTGTTTTTGACAAAGTACCAAAACAAGTATGTAATGAAAGAAATGAGAAGTAGAGTCAATACAATTTCCATATTCAGTATGATCATCATTGTATGATTTCCATGGTCAGTATGATCAGTATGATCCGTATGATACGTATAGTTAGTACGATCAGCATGATCAGTATGATCAGCATGACCAGTACGATCAGCATGATATGTGCGATCAGCCTTGTCAGTACGATCAGCATGATCAGTACGATCAGCATGATCAGTATGATATGATAGACAAGGATAGTAGGATTAACAAGACATTTGTGATTTCCAAAACCAAACATAGATGTCAAAAGAGGACTTTTGACTCAACATTGTGTTCATGTCATATGATTTGATGACATTCAACTTACATTATTGAAATTCATAGGGAGTTTGACTATAGTCATAAGGATCATAATTATGTAATTTATAAAATAATAATCATTTAAAATATATTTTTTAATATTATATGAAATTTTATAAAAATCCATGTGTAATTAATTTGGGAAATGAATTACACAAAAATATAGAGAAAATAGTTCCTATGTGAAAATGAGTAAGGTTTCTATTTTTCAATGAAATTGTGGGGATAATGGTAAGTATTTTTTTTAAATTTAAAATATTATAATAAAATACAAAATAAGATATTTTTTCCTAAATATACTCATATATAATATCTCTATGAGGTGGTGATGATAAATAAAATAAGTGGTTCATAAGGCGGTGGTCAGCACATATAGAAGAGTGATATTATTATTTTTAATTGGATGTATTAAAATAGGTAAAAAAATTATTTACCATTAAATAATGAAATTTATATCATATGTATTATATTATTATTTTTGTCAATTATTATTTCCATTCATAATCGTCAGTGATGAAAAAAGATATACATCATATTTTGAGGCACTAATCCTCATGTAACCATTTCTATGTTTACATTTTCCACTAAATGGTTATATAGATTAGATATGGTTATCAAAAAAAATTAATAAAATTAAATTATATGGGAGATAGTACTATAATTATATTAAAAAGGTATGTGTGTTTTCAAAAATGTATGTGATGAAATAAATATAAAACACTTTCTTAAGAATAATACATCCTATTTCGAAAAACTCATTTGGATTATATATAATTCCTTCATAGGTTATTATTCTGGTCAATATAGGTTCTATATGATATTGGAAAATATGTTAGTAATTTACTTTTACTCTTATTGTAAATTATAATTGGGAATTAATGTGTGTAGAAGATGGGATTGTGGGTGTACATTTATTTGTGATCGAGATGACACATGTAACAACTATCGGGTAATAAGTATATAATATTTGTTATTTTATTTATCCTTGGTTATGTTCATTTATTTACTAGGTTTTGAGAATCCAATATCATTGTTATGGGAGATAGAGATTGGGTTGCACATATAGTACACAATTTTCACAATCCGGGTGAGGAGTGATGTTGTTCGGAAAATGGAGTTTTCAGTAGTTAGATAAAGGGTTGTCGAAACATGAAACACACTATGTGAAACTTTGTGTCCTATTTAGTATGGAAAATGGAACATTAAATGTCAGTTCATGGTTTTAATAAAATTCTTTCTGAACTATGAAACATAATATAGCTCATTAAAATTTTGAAAATTAAATTTTTCCTTTATTCGTTTTGTATGTTTTTGAGGAAATTTTGCATCCACCAGAGTGAGAAACTATAATACCATGGTTGTGAGATATACCCCTCTTTACTTGGATAAATTCCCTATTGTATTGGGTGTTTATATTTGGTTAAGTCAATTTATATTTTATTTCTTCTACATGCGCCTCTATAGGACTTGTAATATCTATTTCACATAGTTGTAAAACCCTAGGTTTTTTATTGGCATATTCAAGTATTTTTTATTGTGGGATTTGGTTTCATTTGGAATATGTTTCTGAGTCCTATTTATATGTATTCTAGAAGTACATAATCAAGGGAGAGGATAATTTGATCGATGTTGAGCTAGGTGTCTCCAATAAGTGACATTTTCAATGCGATACCATTAAATTTGTTATCACCATTAGTTTTTATTATGTAAATATTTCATGAAATCATTTATGCATTGAGTGTATTATATCATTGATGTGCTTAAATTATTTTTTTGGGAATTTTTTATTTAAATTGGGGTTTTCAAACAACTTTTAGCTTCTATTCCCAAAATATTTTTGAAAAAAGGTCTCAATGTGATTTATGTTGTTTAAAATGGATCTCTAAAGTGTTTTTAGAATTATTTTACATTAGAATTAATGATTTCTTAATTTGTAAAAGTTATGATTATGAAATTTATTGCGTTATATGATTATTGATGTGATACATTTTTTTTATTTTTTTTATTATTTTAGGACATGGGTTATCCGAGGAGTGATAGATTGGTTGTTAGAGTTACCATGTGAGCCTCACTAGGAGAACTGTTTGAGCCTCAATTTGATTCCAAGGGAATTTTTCACCCTTATGGTATGAAGACAATGTGAGATTCCATATTTTTTACCAAAGGATAATGTAATGCCATATAATTGAGCTCAAGGAAGACAGGGTAATGTTATATAGCTTTTCTAAAAATGAATAATTATTTACTCACCCATGTTAGACACAATTGTTAGATCCCCTAGTTTAACATTAGTCATGACAACTTGGTTATTATGATTTATGAATTTTATTAGTTAATTTATTAGGTGTTGATATGTGTTAGGCCATATTGTTCATTTATCATTTTTTCCTTATTTAATTTACATACAATCAGCTATTATTTATTCCATTATGGTGAAGTTCGAGTATGTTATGGGTTATTCCTTTTTAAATAATTTGATATATTTTGGGAAATTATTTTTCAAATTCATGTTTTTCTTTAAAAAATAAAATCACAGTGATTTTAATTGTTTGTGTGGAAAAAGTACATTTTTAATGTGGATTATTTTTTGAAATACGTTTTTAAAATGGTATATTTATTACAGGGGTTAAAACCTTAAATATATTCCTTATAGTATCCCATGGGGAATTATTGGTCACAACCTCATTGTCCCCCCTTTTGGGAATTTATAGACTTTGTTTCATAGGACATGATTATATGAAAGAGAACTATTTTCTGTGGTGGATATTATTGATTAGCTATATCAAGTGTTATGTGAAGGTGATTTGGTCTCATAGGGAAGGACTCATATGTAGGAATTTCATGGAATTTTTTCCCCAAAATGTATTAAATAGGCCATTCTTGGCCTATAAAAAATTATTTATGTTATGATTATTTAATTTATGATTATATATATATATACATATATCATATTATGGAATTTTTTAAAATTTATAAATTTCATTATTTAATTTATCTGATTATCATTATTTAATGATTTTGATGGAAATTTTTGGCATCTTATATTTTGGATATATCATACATGTCTACTAAGGGAGATTTCATTCCAAAGTGATAGTCGCATATGAATGGTTCTTTCCCACAAATTAATGCAATGGGGAAGACACTTATGAACATGGTTTAAGATAACTCAATGGATGGGTTAGTTTTACTAATGTGGGATTGTTGTAAAAATGTAACACATAATATATTTATTTTGGTGTTAGTGGTATTTTAGAGATAGAACCTTCAAGACTCATGAATAATGAATTTGGGAGTTGTTGGCCAAAACATATTCATGTCTAACCTATATTTTACACTAGGGGTTTATGATTTTTGATATGTTTTGAGACCAATTATGGGTTTTTTATGAATTTTTTCTCATTCAAGGTAGATGATTCTTATGATTCCCATGATGATGGATTTTTGTTTGAATTTTTATGTTTACATGATGACGAATTATTCATGATACATATTTTTATTAAGTTTTTTAGAGACAAATCTACCAAATAAGACCACATTAATGAAAAGATAGTGTATGGGGAAGATTACCTCCTAGGAAAACCATCATGTTGATCTTGATTTGGTGGATTAATTTATTTAGATAACACAATCCATGGGTTAAATTTGTAGTCATTAGTAGAAACTAATTTTGATCCATGCTTGAGTGTTTTTTAGACATACCCACCTGTTTTTCATGGAAACAATAGAACAAATGATCCTTAAGAGTTGTTGAACTATATCGAGTTGATATTTAATCTTTGCAAGAATACATATACTTCGAAATGTGGGATATTCAATTTACATTATAGAAGGGTTTTGTAGGAAATGGTTGGAGTCGATGGGTGTCTAGAAGAAGCATGACGATCTAATGCGGATCACATTCATGGTGGTGTTTAACAAGTAGTTCATCCTTGATACCATTAGATATTATATTTCCCATGATTTATTGATGATATAGTTGGGTGATAATATATTAATGGTGTAAGATTCTATATTCACCATGGGCATTCATGTATCATAATATTTCATCACCATTGATTACCTCATGAGTTAGTGTTTTAATATATGCTTGGGGCCAGATATCCAATCTATTATCATTCATCGACATCTATTGTACTCTTCAGAGGTGGATAATAATTAATATTATTAAGAGGAATATTTTACTCGATAGGAATTTTCTAGTGGAATTATTTTTGAGTCTGTGATATTAATTTTTTCTTCCAGACAGTAGTGGAAGCGAGATGGGCCCAAAAGAGATAATAGAAGGAGTGTCTATCAGTAATTAGTTTTAGCTCTTATAGATTCAATGGGTTATAGAAATAATTAATTTCATCTGGGTAGGAAGAGTAGACACACCAGAATGAATTTAACAGAGACTCTGAGGATGTTACTCTTATGTGGTCAGTTGGGCCATTTCCAGTGCTTTTGACCGTGGGTGGGAGTGGTGTATGCTCTATTTTTAATGGATACCAGGTTCACTAATTGGTTTTTATAGATTGGGAAAATAGGATTATAAACAATATTATAATTCATCGATTGGTTCTAATATAGGTAGTCTCGCAATAGTGGAAGTCATCCTAGTTGACTCCGGTTATGGTCCATCCACCTTTCAAGGTACAATATTTTTTTATTATTTTATGGAATTGATATTATTTGACGGTGTCCAAAAAAATTACAAATTTCATTTAATATTATTCATTCCTTGGAATTTAATGATTATTTAATTTCTTATTTTATGTATTTGATTACCACATTCGGTAGGAAGAAGGAACATGTTTTCATGTTTCATGAATGTCATTTTTTAGTAGATGACATAGAGGTTTTATGAGACATCCATGTTCCAGAACTGGATGTTTTATACATCATTATAGTGAAAAACAATTACCATACATGGATATTAAATATATTTATATGGATATTTGAAAAATTACAAAAGTACACCGTCGAGGACTGTAATATTATGGTTTCTTTGTATAATTGGAAACAAATTATGAATTGTTATGGAATGATCTTCAGCATCTCCCTTCAATATCATTCCCCTTATTATATCTACACAAAAAAAAATTTCATAACCTGGGGAAAAGAATAATATTAAAGGTTTAGATCATATTTTCAAAAGGAGAAAACAAGGGTGATATATAAGCATAATCATGTGCATAGGGGTATAATAACAGGATCATATCATTATAATATCATTCAATTCATATAAATGTTCATAATAAAGAGTCATGGAATAAATATTTATAGTTCATAAGACTTTAATTGTACGGAAATTAAAATAATAATCCATCAATCTAAATCATTGTAGTTAGGCATGGAATTTTTGCCTCACACAGTCAGGTAATATTATTCCCAATAAGTCATAGTGAATTTTCGAAACTTGTTAGAAAACATCTTGGGGTATACAACTGCAGATGAAGTGACACCACCATCCGAAATAATCATCATTTCCTTAAAATGTATTGGGTTTTACCTTATTTTTGTAGTAGATCGAATTTCCCCTTCTTTGCATTTTTGATCGGGTTACCCATCTTCACATTATAGATTGGTTTTACACATCTTACTATAATGGATCAAGAATGGTGACTTATTTAAAATCATTATATCATGAGATATAAATCATTCCACAAATAATTTGAGGTAGATATAGGTCCCACTGATCTCATATTGAAATCATATACACGTGTTCCACAAGAAAATAAAACATCATCATATCATGACCCATAAATGTAGAATTGTTTTATAAACATCAAATCATAACCACTGAAATGAAATGTGGTTTGAAATAATTTCATAATATTATGACACATAGTGAATTTAAATGTTTCATAAAAATTTCATTATATAATAACCCATGAATATATATTGGTTTCATTCAAGTTTTATAATGGAATAACCCAAGGAATAAAAATGAGTTTCATAAAAAAATTGACATCTTAAACATAAAAAATTTGGTAATGGAATGATAATGTTGTTCTTTGATCATATGACGAGTGAATAATAAAATATATCAATGGATTTAATTATTTATGGATAATGATTTTTATATATAACATTAACATTTGTCAAGGAAAATAACAATTCAATGAAAATATCTTTTTAAGGGAATAATTTTTTCATATTCTATATATTTGAATCCCTCATTGACAAAAACGAAATTATATTAATAAAAAAATAATAAAATTTATTGAGTAAAATATCTTATAAAATAAAAATTGAATCTTTTTAAAATATAAAACATTATATTTTGAAACATCATTTACAAAGTAAAGAATATTCTTAGAAATAATTAACATTATTTTCATGCAACATAATTTTTTAAACATATAAAGGAGGATTTGAAATTAAATTAATTGAATTTTTGAACATAAAACATTTTCTTAAAATATTTCTATTTATAAAAAACCAATAAAAATTACAATATATGCTTTAATCCAATTATTCTAAGGATGGCAGATAAAATCAGTACATATCGAACATTACTTTCAGGCCGTTAAATGTATAGAAATGTACTTATATCAGAAGACTACTAAAAGATTCATTAAAAACAATTTATCAAGAAATTTAAAACATAAGTAAAACATGTTATTAATTGTCTTTTAATAACAAATAATTTCAACTAAATATAGAGATAAATATGGATTTTCTTAAAAAAACATGTTATTAATTATATTAGGTACTGAAGATTGTAAAAATAGTAAAATAACATGGTGATATAATTAATAACCATATGTGATTAAAATTCAGGATATTTCATGATATATGGATCATAAAATTTTATCAATGGAAATATTATTTTAAATAATGACAATAAACAATTATATTTTATCTATAGACTCTTAACATTTTGGTAACATCAAATCAAAATCCCCATGAGATTAAATCACAAAATAAAGCATAAAATATGAGGTAAAAATAAGATTCATTATAAAACATAAAAAAAGATTTATATACATCTTATATAGTAACATTGGTGATTGATATGGATTTTATCTCAAAGAATACAATTTTAGACACAATTAATTTAACAATTTGGTATATTTTAGACCATAAAACCCATAAAATAGAGATCATAAAATGATCATTTAAATACTCATAATTTTAATTAAAATATTTATAGAAGATATCAGTGGGTATTATAAACATCACACAAATGAATTATGTGGGGAACAATGAATTACTCTCACACAAATTGTACTATGATATGAATACCCTTACTACTTGAGTGCCTTTAGAATCCTGATACCCATGAAAAAATAACATACATTTAAAAATTTAATATCAGAAAATGATTTTAATTAATTATATAACATGTATTATGAAATAATATAATCCCCATACATGATATGGGGTGAATATGGTATGTATCTCAAGTATATATGAAGTTGAGATGAAATTCTCTTACGATAAGTCTTGAATTTCACAACACACATTCAAAAATCAATATATATTAAATATAAGTTATTATACATCAACCATATATCAATATTATAATATATAATAACATATGTAATTTTATTTTTACCTTATATTACCCATTCATTATCAATTCCTTTTAATGGTTATGTTTTGGGTATTAACAATTTTTTTTCATTCATGTATTGACTTGTTATTTTTGATCCTATTATATAGAATGTGATTTAAATATTTGAAGATTATAAAATAGCATCAAAATAACCTACATAATAAGTATATATGTATTTATAAAAATATATATCAAATATAAGTTGGAAATTTATTATACCGTTCATGGAGATGATAGACCATATGTACGCATCAATGGAGTTTTCATTTAATTGGAGTAGTGATGGAAATAATTTAAAAAATATATATGTATACATAAATATATAAAATCAATACATTATTATTTTCTGTTCATATATTTCATATAAAAATAAAAAATATACGTAACACAATTCATTTAATGTTTGAATGAATCACATTGGTTTTATAAGGTGATAATCCAGACATCCACAGATGAAGTAATCATATTTATAGAAAATAGAAAGAATGATTTAATGTGTTATATAATAATTAATGAAACATAAATTCCTTATAAAAATCATATATATAATATAAAAATATAAATTACATATTTATTACCACATGTTAAATTGGTAAACAGAAGAATGAACTACCTCATTATGTGAGGTCGTAGTCTGCCATTACCACGAATTATGATTGTGTATCCCATTTCATTGAAGTGTGTTTGTATTAAGGACATATCCATGAATAAATAATTTAAATATATATATATTAGAAATTTTATTAAATAATCATGTAATAATACAAATTGATTTTTTGAAAAATGAAATATAATGAATGTTCTTGTTGAATGATTTTACCTCTTATTTTGGTAATTCTTTTTTTTGTAGCACCAATGGACTAACTTTTAATTATTTCTTCAAAAAGTGAGTCTTATATATTTTTATGATGGAATTTTATAGTTTCTTTGGGAAGGGTTTGGAAGATCCAAAAGGGCATGATATGTGTGAATACATGAGGAGGATATGAGACCTTTGGTAAGTGGGGAAAATGACACATTGGATATTCTGGAATATAATTGAGTGATCCCCATGTTTTTTATGCCCTAAAAGGGTTAAAAACATGGGAATTAAATATATTTAAATGAGTAAATATATAAATATTTCCATAAAGTAATTATTATACTTATTAGGGTTCATTTTTACACAGTAATTTCCATGTTCAGACATTTATTAGGTTCGTAATTTCTCTAGTCATCATAATTAATAAAAATTAAATTCACTAATGTTTTTTAAAAAAAGTAATTTTACATTATTATAAATTATAAATTATTATTATTCTCAATTTTGAACCAATTTTTAAATATTAGAATAAAATAATTTTAACAAATTAATTTGAAATTAATCCACCAGAATGTATAAGATGGTGTGTTTTAATGATTAAATGTTTAAAAGTTTGAATTGTTTTTATCCCATTTCAATGTGAAATTGGTTCCAATTGCCTAAATTGGATTAATAGATTTATATTGGATCTGTATATACTATAAAAAAAATTTAAAATATAATTTAACTATATAAAAAATATGGAAAAATACTTTTTTAAATTAAAATTAAGTGTTATTAATTATTCATCAAAAATAAAACATTCTGATAAATTTATAAAAATTCACCCGAAGTAAATTATGATATAATAAATTCAAAAAGGAAGTTTGTAAAATGAAATAAAAACAATAAAATGGTCAAACATTTTATTTATAGTGGGTTCCCCAAAAAAGGAATTTAAAATAACCTTTTAGAAAAAGAGATGTTTTTATTCAAATAATTGGATTTATTCTTATATTTTCAATATAAAAAATATTGTGCGAGCAGAAAAACCAATTGAATATATATAAGATATTATGTTAATAAAAATAAATAAATATTGTTTTGTCAATTTTATTGAGACAAATTAGTGTTTTAATTTTAAGAAATAGTTTTATTTGAAAATGAATTTCATTTATTCCAATAGATATTACATTAAATTATAACTAATTGAAAACCAAAGGTTTAATCTTATATAATTGTTGTAATAATTATTTTTACAATTTACTTAATTTTATTCAAATACATTATTCCAATGTAAATGTGAAAAATATATTAGTTTTAATAGAATTATGAGGGTAGGTCTTATGTGTAATGTAGACTATTGAAGGAACTCAACATTGTACGTAATAAAAGATAAATATTGTGTTTTGTGTTCTGAAATCAAAAATATGTGTTGTGAGTAGTGGAATAACCTCATGGTGTTTCATTCACATTAAGAGTATCATTTTTCATTCATATATCACCATATATATTCAGTGTTGTTTGAAATGAAAAATATCAATCAGTTTAAATTAATTCCAAAATAACTCAAAAATCATTTAGTGTTACATTCTATACCTATTAAATGAATTTATCCCAAAAATATTGTATTTGTTATCAATTTTTTTACACTTGAATTTTTTTTATATAAATCCACATAAAAAATTGAATACTAAAAAAATAATTAAAATTGGTGTTTTTGTAACAAAATGGTCACCCAATGTTACACATAAATAGGTTTCAAAATAGGATAACATTGGTGGGATGTGAAAAAAAGGAAATAAAAGATAAATATAAATATCATGTTATGATGGAGGGTGATTGATAAAATATTTAGGATAAATTTAATGATATAAAATCCATATACTAATGATTCTTGAAAAAGTAACTAATCTTATAGAAAATGATGATATAATTTAAAAAAATATTTTTGACCAATTAACCTAATGTTTTAGAATTTTCTGGAAATTATATACATACGTGATTTTTAGGAAAATCGTTATTTTTGTGACTTGAACATTATACACTTAAAACTCTTACTCTATGAAATGATATTGATTTTTTCATTATTGATTTTCTAATAGATCATGTGGTTTAATGATAAGGCAATCTATTTATTATTAGTCATCATCATAGTAAAATGGTTTGAAAAAGTTATAAAAATTGCATAAATTTCCATATGTAAATATAAAACCATAATCACTAAAACGAGAATTGATGTATAACATAATCCATTACATAAATGGTTAACATTTTATCCAATCCAAAAGATGAAAATTTAAAATGTTATAATGTATGTTACTAAATTAGGTTAGAATTGATCATTAGTATTTCATAAAGTTTGTCTTAGTAATAAAATTCCAAATATGTGAATACCCTCATCATATCATCTCATGAATCTTGTTAATAACCTGAATTTCCATAATTTTTTTTGGAAAATATTAATGCTTCTTATTACACGAACTAAAAAATCATTAAATCCAAGATGTTGTAAAATTCATATTAGATAACATATGAGACATTTTCAACTAGTCAATACCATTTTGATGGTAATTAGTACCATTCAAATTGATTTATTCATATTAGTAATCCTTTAATCTATGCTAAAACTAATTTTCTCAGTATTTATAACATGTTAATGGTTTACATCCCTCCAATGGCCTGATTGACTTCATTTTTTTTATCGATTTTTGATAATCCGCCTTTCAAGTGGTGAGGTGGAACCCTTACAAGGCCTGTATGCGTAAGTATTACATGGCATGTAGTCCTTAGAGTAATTCATATTCATGTAGGCTTCAAACATTACATACAACCTAGAAAAACTACTTGGAACTAACCCTCCCCTGCATCTTCATCATGAAATCGTCACTCCACGATTGCATAGCTCTTTGGCAAGGAATTCTTGTGCATGCATATTATTGTCCCGATGGTAGGTTCCATACTCGCTCAGTCCTACAATTTGTTTAACTTTTGCTGTGGTGAATGCTCCTTGGTCATCCTCATTATAGAGCTTGTTCCTCGTAGTATTTCTACTCTGCATCTGCACTTATGAAGTCCTGAAGGGCTTGAGGTGGCCCGAATGCCTTGCTGGCTCAAAGACCCGGGTGGCCCAAAGCCTTAATGAACTCTGGGGACCAAATCGGTGGCCCGAAAGCCCGAATGGGGGTATATTCCCAGCTACTACAGTTCAAACCAGTACCGACTACTGTACCTGCTACATTACCTGCTACAATACTGCACTGTTCCTATTAAATTACCAGCTACATTACTACACAGTTCCCGCTGCATTATAAAATGTCTTCAACACCATATAATATATCCCTTTTTTCAATCCTCAATGAAAAAATTATAATGAAACTATATATTGATTTAATGATTCCTATAATATATTCATTGAATTACAAAACATATACACTTACATATTCACAATTTAATCATTACCCATTACATTATATTCATAATATTATTCCTTATTATTATTTTCCAAGAATATGAAATATAAATCTTTTCAAAATATTCATGAACCTCAATTTAATCACGCTTTTAATGTTTAATGTAAACAATACTATATGAACATAAAATACATTCCACATTTCTTTTGTGGTATCTTTTATCATAAATAGTATAACCAATACTTATACAACCTTACTAATTCTCATCAGGACATTTCGACTTCAGACATAGATTTTCATTATTCCCATAAATTATACATAAAAAACATTCAATACTAATCATGTTTATTCAAGTTTAGGATATTTAAAAAGACCTGAAAAAATAGTTTGAGAAACACTTATGAAAGATACAAACTACATAATCTTGAAAAATAACTTACACGATTCCTAAATCTGGATACCTACATTCAAATGTATGAAATAATTGGCTTGTCCATAGAGGCCACCAAATAAAAATCCTATGAAATATACCCAAATGTATCATTAATATTTTCTCATACTTGTTTCCAAAGGATGACTAAACCTTTCCATCTATACAATCTATAGTGACCAATTCATAATATACATGTATATTAAACTATTTCATATGGTTGTTTATAACATTACAAAAGTATATACCAGACGACAGAAATAGTTTCATGTACTAGGAAACTAAGAAAACTTTCTTCCAATCTTGGTGAAGTATCTTCAAAATATTCCTCAAATATCTTCCCCATTATTAATAGTATGTAAAATAATTATTTATAACCTAGGGAAAGGAAGAATAATAATGTGTGAGCATTGATATTGATTATGTGTAATCAAGGTAAATATGTAAGCATAATCATTATTATAGTTGTATGCGAACATGATTATAAAAATAGAAGATCATATCCAATAGATCAACGACCAAAATTAAGTGCCATTGAATAATGATTTGTAGTTAATAAGACTAGAATCATAAGGAAACCAAGAGCATAATATATAAAATTGTTTCATATGAATAAGGTGTGGAATTTATTATTGAAACATAAACATGTAATATTATTCATTATAAGTCAACAATAATTTCAATAACATATCAATGAAACACATAGGGATTACTCCTAATGGATGGTACATACCAAGATCCACTGTTTCTGCTATTTAATTAAATGTGATCCAATTTCCACTTCTTCCCATAGTGGATTGGGGCCCCCTTCTTTATTCAGTGGATCAGGTTTCCCCTTTATCCAATAGTGGATTATGATTCCCCTTCTTCCCATATTTTATTAATCCTATTAAATAATTTCCCCTAATTATCTCATTAGATATATATCATTACATAATTATTTGGAGGGAGATATATGTCCCACTCATCTCCTAATGAAATCACAAATATGTATAATAAGAGTTCGTAAACTATCTATAATGTAATGATTTATAAAAAGAGATGGAATTAATAAACATTATATCATAACCCATAACACTAAATGGATATCACAAATATTTCATCATATTATAACCAATGGAAAATAGATAGGTTTCATTATAATTTCATCATATAATAACCAATGAAAATAAATTTAATTCATAAGAATATTATAATTTTATTATCCGTGGAAGATAAATGGGTTTCAAATACACTACCACAAGACAAGGTTTTTGAAGTGCCACCATTTAATAGTGCTACAAAAATAGCTGATAAAGGGGGTGTCTTAATCAGGGAAAAAAACCGTTGCTGAAGGGCACTTTTAACAATGCTAAAAAATATCTCTTAAAGGTTTCCCTTTATCAGCATTTTTATTTGAGTAGAAAAATGAACCACCATTATCCAAGATTTTTTTAGAGTTATATAAGGGGCTCACTTAATCAGTTGTTTTTTAGTAGCACTGATAGGGGGCTTTATCATCACTTTTTTACATGCACTGATAAAGTATATATTTCCTATTAAAATAATATATATATATATAAGTATATTGACCTTGATATAAATATAATATATAATTTTAAAATATATTTTATATAAGTATAAATAAGTATTTAAAATGAATATAAATGATATGTAGATAAAATGGCTTATAAAACTTCCAAAAATTTTAAATTATTACTTTTCTAACTATCATTGACTAATAACCATTTAATAAAAATTTATTGACACAAAAAATAACAAAAAAAAAAGATCCTTAATAATTTTAAAACATAACTCAATCATCAATAGACCATAACATTTTATCTGGGTGTGTGTTTGAGCTCTAAATCCAATGAATTTGAATCATGTGTTGATCTCTACGCAGTAGCATGAGAAGGGGACCTTCTATCAAATTTTTGAGGCCATAAAATTCCAAGAAGGCTTCCAATACTGAGTTTTTTGTCCAATTACCCAAATATTTTTGCATTATTTTTAATTTCATCAACATTTATGTGTGTATTTTCTCTTTTTAGGGTGGAATGCATTTATTCCAAGGGATTACATTTTTTTTTTGATATTATGGATTTAAAATTTTATCATTTTTCACAATGTAATGTTATTTACAATTAAATATATAATAATATATAAATATTTTTTAATATTTTCAAACATAAAAATTTAATTTTATAAATAAATAATTAAACATATTTACATTTAAAATATATTTATCAATAAAAAATAATTATATAAATAAAAAACTAATATCATATTTATTTAATATAATGATATATGAATATTTAAATAAATTTATAATGTGATCGTGTATATATATAATGTTCTGCGTCTTTATTGAAAAACTGATACATATTATCTATATATTCTAAAAAATTGTATATCAATATTAAAATATAATATTTTAAAAAATATATAAATATGCATAATTATACTTACAAATTAACATATAATATATATATATATATGTGTGTGTCTATGTGTTTACATTGTATATTTTTATTTACTTATTTATAAACACTTACAAAAAATCATAACTTGTAAATGTATTTAAAATTGATCTTATAAATATTGATTAATATATGAATAAATATAAGGATAATAAATATAAATATAAAAAGATAAATAAAAATAAATAGATATTAATATACAAATATATATATATATATATATATATATAATATACTTATATGTATACATATTAATATAACTAAATATATAAATTTATATTAATATATATGTTACTATAAATATATATTAATATATGAGTATATATAACAAAATATATATATATAAATAACTAGTTATATTATTATATAGTGATCAATGAAATATGGTGGAGTAGTAAAGATTTATGTGTTCTTGTAATAGATATCGAAATCAAATTGAGGGGGAAGCAGGGTGTGCGCGCAGGTAGAATTTCATCTAGCACTATTAAAGGTTGGCTGAGTCACTATTAAAGCCTGGGGGATCAGGCATGCTTGATATTAGAGGGGGGGAGATGTTGAAGGCCCTTCCTGTTTTTTAGAATTATTTTTTTTATTTTTTTAATTTTGTTATCGTTTATTGGTTCTTTTAAATAACCACTGATAAAAGTGTTATTTAATCAGCACTAAAAATGGATAATAAATGACGAATAATCATCACTTTTTTTAGAATTGATTAATGACCCCAATTGTTATTTCTTTTTTTTAGAATTGATAAAATTTGTCTTTATCAGTTCTTTTTAGCGCTACTTTAGGGGACTCCCCATATGATTTCCTTGATTGTTATCACTTTTTAGCAAAATAAATGTGCTTTTATAATGCTCATAATGGCCATATTTATAGTTCTGATACAACATGTCATCTTAAACCTATAGAACTCAGTAGAAGAATGGTAATGTATTCCTTATATTATACCCTCAAAAAATCATAATCTATATAAAAGGATTTGATATTACATTTAAATTAATTTTTAAATATAACATGGAAATTTCCTAAGTAAAATAACCAGTATTCCAAATTCACTTTTTATGGAAAAAATATTTTCAATGTTCTTTTATTTTAAAACCACATTACTATATTAAAAAATAATCTTCAAATATAATATAAAACATTTAATTTTTAAAATGTGATTCCATTTTAAAAACACATTTTAAAAACAAAATCATTTTGGATCACATTATTTTTGGAAAAAACCTTGATAACATAAAAATGATGTTTTGGTGTCATAGAAAGCCATTTCATTGAAAATAACCATTTTCAAAATATATAAAAGAATATTTTAATGTAAATTAAAAAATATTAATATATAATTTTTTTTCTAAAAACATTTATCATTTAAAATAACAATGAAAAGTGATATAATAATCATAAATAAGAGATGTTTATCTTTTAAAATAACATTGTACATACCGAAAATTAATTTTTCACCTTTAGAAATTTAGAAAATTTATTCTATAAGAAATCAAAAAGAAGATTCTTTTAAAATACACATTAATAAAAATGTACGAAATGTGTAATTTTTTAATTTCTTAAGCGATCATTATAAATTTGTGGAAACTAAATAATTAGAAAACATGGTTTTTTAATAAGTCAAATTTCTGGATGACGAGATGGATATGGTTATATTTTAATCAATACACATTATTATTTATCATAATTTCAAAATAGTGTGAAAATATATCAATTACTTAGAGATATGATAAATAAAAAGAGGTGTTAAAATTAAATATATTTATCGATATATGGATCATAATAATTCATTAATGGAATCATAATTTCAAATAATCTTGATAATCTATAAGATTGAAGTAATATGTTCCTACCACATTGGTAGCTTTATATCAGGATCCCCATGAGAAAAAAACATTACATTATGCTCAAATTAACATTAAAATAATATTATCCATGATATTACATGTCAATGGGTAGTATATACACCTCATAATAAAATATAGGTGCGTAACATGTCATATATCTCAAAGAAAGAAAATTGAGACAAAATTACATTACAGATATGTTAACTATTGAACGACAAAACCCATGAAATACAGTTTATAAAATTTATTTAGAAATTACTATAAATTTATTTGTAATAAAATATAACATTTTTTTATGTATTATATAAACCAGACAAAACAAATGAGTGGAGAATAAGGAATAGGTGTCACAATAAATAAATGTGAGACGAGAAAAACCTTAATATTTGAGTAACATACAAATAATGTTCCCCATTAATGAATAACATAATCTAAAACAATAATTTAATAAAATGTGGTTAATTTATGATATGAATTGTCTCATTTCATTATATACAGCACATTAAATAAATGGGTGGCGATGATGGCCTGCATCTCACGAATATAAGAATGTGAGATGAAATTACCTCATCATAGGTCTAGAATTTATTTTTTATATTCAAAATACATCATAATTAATATAAGTTTATCAATATTCAAATAAAGAATAATAATATTATATATAATATCAAATATGATTTTATTATATCCATATTTTACATGTTTATTAAAAATTTCAAGTTAAGGTTATGTTTTAATTAATAATAGCTTTGTTTTGCGTACATGTTTTGAATTGTAATTTTTTAGCCACATAAGAAGATTATGATTTAAACATATAAATAAAATATAACATCATATAAATATAATATATATTTTGTATAAATTTATTCATAATAATCTATAAAATATATAAATCGGAAATTAAATAAACACTTCAGGGAGATGGTTGGATGTACGTACACAAGAATATTATTTCCAATTTCTTAACACATTGAAAGAAATAAGGAAATGAAATATATGTAAAAAATATATAATATAATTGATTTATAATTATTACTTCACATATATCATATACATTCACTAACCCATCCATTATAGATTCAATGTAACGTGTGAACAAATCAAATCACTTTGAGGAGGGGGTAGTCCACCCGCTCATAGACGAAGTTATATTATTTAAAAAAACATGATTATTTTTGTGTCATGTAATAATTAATGAATAATAAATATATCATAAATATCATATATATCATATATATATATAATTTCTGCCATTATTCACAACATTGAATTATTCCAATGGATAAACGATCGACGTCCATTCATTAGGCTGAGGTTAACCACATAGATGAATGCTAATTGATTAACCTAAATTATTATAGTATCTATGAGATTAGTCCAAACCATTATCATAAAGACATATAATTATATATTGGATACGATTTTTATTTTATAATCATAGAATAAGATAAATTTACGAGGTCATGAAAGATATAAAATGAACGTTCTTGTTGATGGAAGTTACCCTTTATTTGTGTAATTCCTTTTGTATTTCATCAATCAACTAACATGTATTTATTTATTAATAAATATAATCTTATAGTATTATAGGATTATTGTTTTTATTTGAATTTTTAGGGTTTTGTGGAGTCAAAAGGGAATTAATGGTGTGAAGATATGGGGAATAGATGAGGCCTTTACTAGGCGGGGAATCATAAATATTGGTCAATATCAATACATTTTGGGTTATAAATGGTTAAAAATATGACATTACATATCCTTATATGTTTAATGGTCTAAATATTTTCATAAAATAATTTTGAGACTATTTCAGTGTCAATTTTACATATTATTTTCCAAGAACATTCATTAATATAAATCACAGTAATTAATTTTTATCCATTAACTAATAATTTTGTTAAAAAAATAAGTTTTCATTGGTAAAATTATAAATTATTATAATTAAAAATATTGAACCCCTTTTCAATATTTTAATAAAATAATAGGATGAAATTATATTTAAAATAATATCATTGTCGGGATGTGATAATTGGTTATTAATGTGAAAATGATTAAATATCTAAAAAAGATTTTATATCCAATTTAAATTTAAAATGGGATAAAATGACCAAAATTGGATTAATTTATGTATATTTTATCTAAAAATACTTCAAAACCAATTTAAAATATAATTTATCTATATAAAAAAATTATAGGAAGAAGTAGGTTTTCAATTGAAATTCATTGTTTTTCCTAATTCATCAAAAAAGGAACCTTCTCTAAAAAAATCTCCCAATGTTAATTTTTATATCCTATGTCATAAAATAATGTTTTTTTCAAGTTATACTCATATAAGTTTCAAAATATATATTTATAATTTATTCCTCATGGAAAGAGGGAAAAATTTACTTTTTTAAAAAATACATCTTTTTATTAATAAATTTTTTTGTATTCTAATATTAATACAGTGAAACCTATTTTATGAGTGTAAATATTTTATATTGACTATTTATAATATTTAGATGTTAATAAATATCTCCCTCAGTCATTTTTTGAATAATATATTTGGATAAAATGTATTTGTATACTGAAAAATTGTTTTTTATAAATGTAATTTTTTTAGTTTCAAATTTTATTCACTCTCATTTCTAAATAAATAATTACCATATGATTCATTTAATATAAATGTGTCAAAATTTGTTTTCATAATTTACTTAATCAAATCATAATATTAATTCGAATGTATAGGTGACAACTAAAATAATATTTTAATTATGTTATTTATAGTACATTGTAGTTCGGTAAAACTATGTGATGAATATAACCTAGACTATCGAAGGAATTCAACAATTTCTGAAATGAATGAAAAATATCGTGTTGTGTGTAATAAAATCCAAACTAACTGTTTCTTATATAATATTTTTCACTTCGTGTTGTGTAAAAATACACAATAACTTGGTTCATTCATATAACACATGATATATTCTGTGATATCTAAAATGAAAAACATAAAATTGCGTAAATTAATTTTAATAAAATTCAAAAAATAATGGGATATCACATTCAACCCCACCCCCCAAAAAAATAATCTCCCCAACAAAATTCATTATGGTTATCAAAGGATTAATACATTATATTTTCATTCATATAACTCCATATCATAAAAATGAATACAAGAAAATAATTTAAAGGGGGAAATTTATAGTCATTACAATTTCCCAAAGTAACTCATAACTATTTTTCCATAAAGGATAATATAGAAGGAAATTGAATACATGTACATTAAAAATGAAATAAAGTTATATTTTCTTAATGGAGATTCATATATAACATGGTTAGGAAAAATTTAACGATCTCAAATCCACAAACTGATGAATTATGAAAAATTTCACTGATTTCATCATAATTGATGATAACATGACATAATTTTATTTAAATACCCTTATTTGTAGTTGAATAACATTCATGAAAAGTTATACATACACAATTTCAGAACAAACTCACATTTTATTTTCCATTGATAAATTTCCAATTCATTTGATACTCAAACAAATGAATGGGAATTTTTCATTCTTGATGTACTAACAGATCAAAGGGTAAAATGATAAGTCATTCCATATGTCTGTATTTATCATAAAATTTAAATGGTAACCTTATGTTATCGAATATTCATACATCCTCATTCATGGAGATAATGGATTAATCTATAAAACATTATAAGATTTCAAACATATACCGTTCCATAAATAATAAACCTTATAACCCATAAAAACATTAAAAAGAAAAAATTTAATGAATTCAACTAAATTAGTATAACATGGATCACCATATATCATAATTTAGCACATGACTTCCACATTCCAAAATTTCGAATAAAATCATCGTATTTTCTCATAAATAATTGTAATAACATGAATTACAATAAATAATTATTGAAAACATGAATTCATATTAATTTCAAATATTATTAGATATATTAATTAAATCCACGAAGTTGTAATGATCATCCATGATAAGATATTCCACATTCTAAACAAATCAATAATCATGTCTGTGGTAATTAGTTTTATAAATATTTCCTTATCTACATCAATTATATATTTATTCAAGTTAAACAAAACTTTATCAATATAAAAACTCTATTAAGGGTTACCTTTACTTAATAAAATTATCACCATTCTAATATATAAGGCCCCAGCCTTAAACCTTACTTAATCTTGAGTTATTACAAGATTACACATTGAGGATCTTTTCAAGTTTAGAGTTTTAGAGAATTAGATCATGAAACGTGCATTACATTCCACATTTAAACAAAGTGGTAAGATAAAAGATAGTATTCATTCTCCCCATCAACGGAAACATATTTAAAATAAAACATGGATTCATTCTTGACACATCCTTGACACTATCATCACATCATGTACCCTTCCCTTGACCTGTGAAAAACATTTCAAAAACTTGGGATGAGCATAAAAATATCAGTAAGGGTTATAAAAATATGGAAAGGAAACATGAGTACATGTATACATAAGAATGAAATCATACTTTACCCATTAAACATAAGCACTTTAACATATCTCATAAAATCATGAATAAATAATATAAATCATAAGACATAAAAGGTAACTTGAGGCATTCATAACATTCTTACGTAGGGAGTAACCCTCTTGGTTACATTTTGGAATACCCATCACAGTATATTCCCTAAATCTCTTCGGAGAAACCGTAACGTTTCACTCCTTCATGTTACCCAATGCATTGGAGAGCTATATCGGGCTCACCCATCCATAGTTTATCACAGACCCACCCATCTTCATAACAATTCCCAAGAACCATAACATAATCTTATCACATAAAACATGCATAAAGGAAACATAACATTTCCACCGTTAAATAATTAGATATCAATACAACACATTGATATAAATACATTATGAAACCCATTTTCAATACCAAAATAAATGAAAAGTAAAACATGGTATTTATTTTTCTTTTAAAAAGATGGTATGGCTTGTAGAGGAAGCCGAAACTCAAATAATGGTCACGGTGGCGGAGAAGTCGTTGTCGCCGCATACGTACGACAAAAACATTCCCTTTTGTCGTTTAGTAAATGCTTCATATAAAAAATATTCCTTTTGAATAAACGTAAAAGTCAAATGGGTTTATACACCATATAAAAGAAGGTTGTGTATAAAACAAAATATGCCTCAATGAAAGGAGATTGAGACGATGTCCCATACAAAGACGATATCCTTGGTTTAAGGATAAATCAATTACATAATTATGTGTGACAAATGAATACATCAAATATAAGTGGATATAAAGTGTAAAATAATCAAACTTCATTCACACATATTCAAAGGATGACATATTCAATAACTACATGTTGAACCCAAAGAAATTGAAATTGGGTTAAGAAGTTCCCTTGACAGCCTGGCGGCGTCACATCAAAATGAGTTGATGAGAGATAAAAAGTGTATCTCATCACTTGTACATAAAATTTACATAAATAAGGATATATGAGAACATATCCCAACATAAAAATATGTAAATTAAAAGACCCAACAAAAGAAGTCTTTTAAAAAGAGGAGATTGAAAGGTTCCCTTACCGACTTGGGTATCTTTCAAAACATACACCCCATGAAAGAAGGACAATACATCATTGATGTAAATACTCATAAACGAATGTATATTGAAAAAAGAGTAGAATAATGGGAAGTTCATACACCACTCAAAGGAAATTGTGGCAAATGTAGCATAAATCTCACAGGAATAAAAGTGAGATGAAAAATCCCTTACGAAAACTCGGCAGCCTAATAGTGCCACATAAAACATACAATAAAGGATTTATGATATCAAATAGGGTATCTCATCATACTCACATGAAGTTTATAGACAGAGGAATATAAAATTACATCCCCCAACATAAAAAAGAGGAGCCTAAAATAAGTGTCATAAAGTAGAGTACTTAAAAAGAAAGGGAGAGGTTAGATCTCTTAGGAAAATTCGGCAGCCTAACGGCGCCACTAAAAACTCCCAAAATGGATTGATAAGAGAGAATAGGGTCTCTCATAATATGAACATAAAAATTACAGTAAGAGTGATATAATAGAACATCCTAATAACAAGAAAGATGAGCTTTAGAAGGAATCGCATAAAAGAGTGTACTTTAAAAGAAAGAGAGTAAGATCCCTTACGTCAAGTCCAACTTGTCTTGTTCGTTTATTTATATTCCGGAATAATAAACTATGTTCAATTAATAATTTCCTATGTACCTCCTTTATATATTATTATTCAGTTCATATCACATATTATAATGTTATAATAATTGTTTAATAATGTATATCATATCAGACGTTTTTGCTGATGTTTGGTACATGATTCAAAAATGAACTTGTTTGAAAAAATATTTCCCATGTAGTTATAAGTAAATAATTTACAGAATAGAATTAATTATTTAAATATCATATATATCAAGTAAATAATCATTTTATACTATTCCATATCATTGGGAGATAAAAAAACGAAAAGCACCGTTCAGGGAGACGGTAGGCCCTACGTACGCATGAACGCTACTTTCATTTTTTTGTCATTTTAATGGAATTAAAAAAAATGAGAGAGATATATATATATTTTATAATTCAAGAATTATATCCATAATTTATAGGTAATTTATTCCATATATATCCATTATATATATGTACTTATAATATTATATAACATTTTGAGATAAGAAATGAAATGTACCGTTCATGGAGACGGTATGCCGTACGTACGCATGAACACTACTTCCATTTCTATTTCATATTTAATGGAATTAAAAAATAATGATACATAATAGTATTTTAATTCCAGTATGGTATCATATATAATATCATTGAATATATCATTTATACGTACCACATATGGTATTAACGAATCAGATCACTTTGAGGGGGCGGTAGTCCACACTACCTTAAATGAAGATATCGCGTTTACCCATAATGAAAACCATAAAGGTATGCCATAAATGAAAAATAAAGAAGCTTATGTAAAACATAAACATATTAGATATCATATATAAATATATTTTCATCTTAATGGACACCTTTGAAGGTGTTAGAAGAATGTTGAACAATCATCGTTTCGGGAGGCAGAAATTTGCCATCCACGGAAACAGTATGTTCATTAACCATTAGATGTAGGTGTGTGTAAGTTTATATATAATACTTCTTATAAAAACATCCTAGTATATTTAAGGTACTGTATTTGTTACAAAATAATTTAATAAAAAGATTTTATGGGGTTGGAGACGCAAAATATACAAAAGGACACAAGTGAAGACATTACCTTAAAATCGGGTAACTCCCATTGGTTTGAGCTGAAAGGCTTCCTTGGGAAGACTTCTGCCCAACGTGAGGCTTCAAGGAGTAATAGAGGGAAGTGGAGAGACAAAATGGGTAGGTTTTGGGCGAGCCAGAGGCTTTGGGAGTATAGGTAAGGAGGTAGAGGTGGGGGCCTTTTATAAGAGGAGAGGAGGGGCACTCTTGTAAAGTTACAAAATATTACTTTATTTTCAGAAGAGTTTCGGATTTTAAAGGCCCCACATTGATGTATTCAATTGATAAGGTTATAAGGGTTATAAATCCACTCATCCAATAGGTTTTGAACTTGTGTAGGTCTTAGATATTACATTATCTTTCAATTTTATTTAAATCGTTAAATAATGAGGTCATCGCTGCATCATGATGATGTCATATATAATTTAATTTATTTAATGTCTAAAAATTATAAAAAAACTACTATGATGTAGGAAATCTTTTTATATTTCCAATTACTATTTATAGTCAAAATTATTACTTGTATAACCCCATGTAAAAGTTTTTTTTGTAAAACATCTCATGTTTGTGTCATTTTTATTTTAACATTAAATAAAAAGATATTTATGTCATTTCCCAACCAAAGTGGATCCATGGGATCCCCAAGTTGACCCAAGGATTTTCTTGGTCGGCCACGACACATCCATTGAGGGTAGGACATGTTTCTAGGTCATTTCTCTTTATTAAAACATTATTCTTACCATAAACTACACTAATTATCAATAATCGCGATAAAAAACTTAATAAGTTACTATTCACCAAAAAATTATTTTTATCCCATTATACCACATATTACTTTATAATGACAACCATTTATGTCTGATTTTTGAAATTCAAAACACAAAGATGGAAAAATTTCATTTAAACGGAAAAATCAGTTTTTATAAGTACCACATAGTGGTTTCACTATTCATCAAAAATTGAAGTTTTTCAGAAAATCCCAAAAATTCACCCTAAGCTATATTTGATATTCAAAATTCAAAAATGAATTCTATTTTACAAAATTAAAAACATATAAGTGACATTGATTAATTTAATAATTAATTCTCGTTGTCAGAGCAAATAGCGTGTTTTTATGGAACAATAAGTATCAAAAGATTGACACTAGTTTAAGTCTGATTTCAAAGTGAAATTAATTCAAACGACTGCTATTGGATTTAATGGTAAAAATATATTCTAATTTCAATTTAAAACCAATTCAAAAGATAATCTAATCATATAAATAAATTATATTAATAAGCGGTTTTGAATTAAAATACAACATTTTAAACTATTCATTAAAAAATGAACTTTATCGGAAAGATACCAAAAATTTACACAAAGTAAATTTTGATGTCCCAATTCTTAAGAAGTGTTTTATTTGGTCCAATATAATTTATAAGAGTGAAAAAATTATATTTAATGATGGTTCGCCATCAAATGGCGATAAATGAACCTTTAGTGAAAACTAGGGCATATACGCCTAAAATTGAATTCTTTCTATATTTTAAGCCTTTATCTTTTATTGGATAAATGTAAAAACATTTAAAAACATATATAATCATATTTTAGTTATTTCTATCCATTCCCACCAATACAACGTCTACATGTTCACTACCATTTAAAATAATATTATTTTATTATTAGAGTACAATGTAAGATTCCCAAGAAACTCGTTGTTGCGTGTTGGGTACGCCATCGATCATAGCGTCCCCTTTAAAGTCATATTAATATTTTATTAAAAAATATGGATAAATATGAAAATTTAATTTTCTTTATTTACCTGGGGTGTTACATCCTTCCCCCCTTTTGGGAATTGCATCCTCGCAATTTCTAAAATTGAGCTTGGAATCATCCTTGATAGTCCCACATCGGAACAAGAGTCGGTAAAACAATCACATTAAAATAAAAGAAGATAAGTACAGAGGTCACCTGAGTTAACCAATACTAGGATTCCATGTATAAAAACATGTACATGTAATAAAAATCAAAGGGTCATATTCTTGAGGGAGAGTGATAGTAATCATGTCTAGGAGAAAGTTAACCAAAAGAAAATCACAAACATGTGATGGGTTAAATGGTATTCGATTCCCCAGTAGGAAAAGTTAATAGAAAACATTTTTGTTTTAAGTTACTTTTTATTGAGGAATTTATTCATAAGGAAACATAATCACTTATTATGTTGACTTTCAACTTTTACTAGATTCCTTAATCAAACTCATATTTTTTCCAAAAGACGAGTATTTAGGGAGACTTGTTCACATTAAGAGTACTATAATCAACTTCTAGAGAGTCACCTAATCCACAAAAGAGAACTATATACTTCCCATGTCTTTAGACTTTAACCAAAACCAAAACCAAAAAAGTTAGTACAAGATCAGATATTCCAGAAAAGGATAACCCTTTATAAAAAGAAAAGATATTCTTAATCTCCAAAATTTGTCCAACAAAACACAAAGTTCAACGAGGACCGTTCTATAATCAATTTGTCCATAAAATTATTCAAAGTAAACGAAACTAAGATTTAAACCCAAATATTTTAAGGATTTAGTGACATAGTCTTCCAAGTTAAATCGTAAGATTTATCTCCAAACAACATCAGGTGCTCCTAAATTCTCGTATTGAAATGTAATTAACCTAATCACATATCCTCCATGACAGGTTAATCATTTTCATAAATAACCCAAAATAAAATTACTCTTAATTCATAAAATCATATAACTAAAAATAATTAGTCAAACTAACCAGGGACTTCACGTAGTCCAGTGGTAGACGATAAATACCAGTCACACTTTGGTTATGGGTTTGATTCCCGCAGCTTTGTCCGACGCGATGGGTTGTCACACAGTCTGTGTGTTGTCCTTTTTCCAAAACTATATAATTCTTAAAACATCCCCCAAAATGAGATAAAATATTAAAAAATGATCATAACATATTTTAACCTCAAGTTTATCTCATTCCTTTCATTTTCCATCATATCATAGTGTAACCCATAATTACCTAAAAAGCAAGGATCATATAAACCCTAATGGTTACCTTAATAATTATTACCTGAATTTCCACATCGAGTTGGCCATCTCATACATGATTCATTATATAACTCACCAAGGTTGAAGTTGTTGATCATGACTCCTTGATAGTTGGTTTAGAACAACCATGAGATTCCTCATTGAATCCCCCATCTCATCCAGTCTCTTAATCACAGAACCACCACAGTTTCCTTCAAACCCATTGTCACTTTTGTGCCTGCTAGATCCAGCCATTTATTAAAACCAAAAAGGTCAGTGTGAGTATATCAACATAACTATAATGTACTAATGATTAAGATAAACACTAAGATATACTTGCTCATTCACTTTATCAAAAACTAGGAATCTTTCTAAAATCCTAACCATTATGGTAATGTCACTTGTGCTTAGAGAATACCCTAACCTCTAAAGTTATCTAAACTAACCTTTGATACAAACTATAAGGCCCCAGATTTAAACCTTTCTTAATATTGAGTTATTATAAGACGACACAATGAGGATCTTTTCAGGTTTAGACTTTTAGAGAATTAGATCATGAAACTTTCATTACATTCCACATTTAAACAAAGTGGTTACATAAAAGAAAGTATTCATTATTCCCATCAATGGAAACATATTTAAAATAAAACATGGATTCTTTCTTGACACATCCTTGACACTATCATCACATCATGTACCCTTCCCTTGACCTGTGAAAAACATTTCAAAAACTTGGGATGAGCATAAAAAGCTCAGTAAGGGATATAAAAATATGGAAAGGAAACATGAGTACATGTATACATAAGAATGAAATCATACTTTACCCATAAAACACAGGCACATTAACATACCTCATAAAATCATGAATAAATCATAAAAATTATAAGACATAAAAGGTAACTTGAGGCATTCATAACATTCTTACGTAGGGAGTAACCCTCTTGGTTTGGTTTTGGAAGACCCATCACAGTATATTCCCTAAATCTATTCGGAAAAACCTTAATGTTTCACTCCTTCGCGTTACCCAATGCATTGGAGTGCTATATCGGGCTCACCTGCCCTTATTTTATCACAGATCCACCCGTCTTCATAACAATGCCCACGAACCATAACATAATCTTATCACATAAAACATGCATAAAGGAAACATAACATTTACACCTTTCAATAATAAGATATCAATACATCACATTGATATAAATACATTATGAAAACTTTTTTCAATACCAAAATAAAAGAAAAGTAAAACATGGTATTTATTTTTCTTTTAAAAAGATGGTACGACTTGTAGAAGAAGCCGAAACTCAAATAATGGTCACGGTGGCCTAGAAGTCGTTGTCGCCGCATACGTATGACAAAAAAATTCCCTTTTTCATTTAGTAAACGCTTCGTATAAAAAATATTCCTTTTGAATAAATGTAAAAGTCAAAGGGGTTTATACACCGTATAAAAAAGGTTGTGTATAAAACAAAATATGCATCAATGAAAGGAGATTGATATGATGTCCCATACAAAGACGATATCCTTGGTTTAAGGATAAATCAATTACATAATTTTGTGTGAAGAACGAATACACCAAATATAAGTGGATATTAAGTGTAAAATAATCAAAGTTCATTAACACATATTCAAAGGATGACATATTCAATAACTACATGTTGAACCCAAAGAAATAGAAATTGCGTTAAGAAGTTCCCTTGACAGCCTGACGACGTCACATCAAAATGAGTTGATGTGAGATAAAAAGTGTATCTCATCACTTGGACATAAAATTTACATCAATAAGTATATATGAGAACATATCCCAACATAACAATATGTAAATTAAAAGACCCAACAAAATATTTCTTTTAAAAAGAGGAGGGTGAAAGGTTCCCTTACCAACTTGGGTATCTTTCAAAACATACACCCCATGAAAGAAGGACAATACATCATTGATGAAAATACTCATAAACGAAAGTATATTACAAAAAGAGTAGAATAATGGGCAGTACATACACCACTCAAAGGAAAATGTGGAAAATGTAGCATAAATCTCACAGGAATAAAAGTGAGATGAAAAATCCCTTACGAAAACTCGGCACCCTAACAGCGCCACATAAAACTTACAAAAATGGATTGATGAGATCATATAGGGTATCTCATCATATTAACATGAATTTTATAGACATAGGAATATAAAATAACATCCCCCAACATAAAAAATATTAGCTTAAAATAAGTGACATAAAAATGAGTACTTAAAAAGAAAGAGAGAGGTTAGATCTCTTACGAAAATTCGGCAGCCTAACGACGCCACTCAAAACTCCCAAAATGGATTGATAAGAGAGAATAGGGTCTCTCATCATATGAACATAAAACTTAAAGTAATGTAAATATAATAGAACGTCCTAATAACAAGAAATATGAGCTTTATAAAGAATGGAATAAAAGAGTGTACTTTAAAAGAAAGAGAGGAGTAAGATCCCTTACCTCAACTCCAACTTGTCTTGTTCGTTTCTTTATATTCCTGAATAATAAACATTGGTCAATTAATAATTGCCTATGTACCTCCTTTAGAGATTATTATTGAGTTCATATCACATATTATAATTTTATAATAATTGTTTAATAATGTTAGTTCATATCAGACGTTTTTGCCGATGTTTGGTACATGAGTCAAAATTGAATTTGTTTGAAAAATCAATGCCCATGTAGTTATAAGTAAATAATTTCCAAGATAGTATTAATGTTTAAAATATCATATATATCCTGTAAATATTAATTTTATACTATTCCATATCATTTGGAGATAAAAAAACGAAAAGCACCATTCATGGAGACGGTAGGTCGTACGTACGCATGAACACTACTTTCATTTTTTTGTCATATTAATGGAATTAAAACAAAATGAGAGAGATATATATATGTTATAATTCCAGAATGATATCCATAATTTAGATGTAATATATTACATATATATCCATTATATATATGTAATTATAATATTACATAACATTTTGAGATAAGAAATGAAATGTACCGTTCATGGAGACGGTAAGCCGTACGGACGCATGAACTCTACTTCCATTTATATTTCATATTTAATGGAATTAAAACATAATGAAACATAATAGTATTTTAATTCCAGTATGGTATCATATATAATATCATTGAATATATCCTTTATACGTACCACATATGGTATTAACGAATCAAATCACTTTGAGAGTGCGGTAGTCCGCACTTACTTAAATGATGATATCGCGTTTACCCATAATGAAAACCATAAAGGTACGCCATAAATGAAAAATACAGAAGCTTAAGTAAAACATAAACATATTATATATCATATATAAATATAGTGTCATCTTAATGGCCACCTTTGAATGTGTTAAAAGAATGTTGAACAATCATCGTTTCGGGAGGCAGAAATACGCCATCCACGGAAACAGAATGTTCCTTAACCATTAAATGTAGGGGTGTGAAAGTGTATCTCGAATCCTTCTTATAAAAAAATCCTAGTATATTGAAGATACTGTATTTTTTACAAAATAAATGAATAAAAAGATTTTATTGGGTGGGAGAAGAAAAATAATACAAAAGGACACAAGTGAAGACATTACCATAAAATCGGGTAACTCTCTTTGGTTTGAGCTCAAAAGATTCCTTGGAAAGACTTCTGCCCAAAGTGAGGCTTCAATGAGTAAGAGAGGGAAGTTTAAAGTGAAAAAAACTATATTTAATGATGGTTCTCCATCAACAGGCGATAAGTGAACCTTTAGTGAAAACTAGGGCATATATGCCTAAAATTGAATTCTTTCCGTATTTTAAGCCTTTATCTTTTATTGGATAAATGTAAAAATATTTAAAAACATATATAATCACATTTTAGTTATTTCTATCCATTCCCACCAATACAACGCCTACATGTTAACTACCATTTAAAATAATATTATTTTATTATTAGAGTGCAACGTAAGATTCCCATTAAACTCGTTGTTGCGTGTTGGGTACGCCATCGAGCATAGCATCCCATTTAAAGTAATATTAATATTTTATTCACAAATATGGATAAATATGAAAATTTCATATTCTTTATTTACTTGGGGTGTTACATTATTCCCCCCATTTGGAAATTGTGTCCTCACAATTTTTTAAATTGAGCATGGAAACATCCTTGAAAGTCCCACATCGGAACAAGAGTCCGTAAATAAATCCCTTTAAAATAAAGGAAGATAAGTACAGAGGTCACCCGACTTAACACATACTAGGATTCCATGTAGAAAAACATTTAAATGGAAGAAAAAGCAAAGGGTCTTTTTCTTGAGGGAGAGTGATAGTAAACATGTCTAGGAGAAAGTTAACCATAAGAAAATCACTAACTTGTGATGGGTTAAACGGTATTAAATTCCCCAGTAGGAAAAGTAAATAGACAACATTTTTGGTTTAAGTTACTTTTTATTAAGGAATTTATTCATAAGGAAACATAATCACTTATCATGTTGACTTTCAACTTTTACTATATTCCTTAATCAAACTCATATTTTTTCAAAAAGAAGAGTATTTAGGGAGACTTGTTCGCATTAAGAGTACTATAATCAACTTCTAGAGAGTCACCTAATCCACAAAAGAGAACTATATACTTCCTAAACCAAAACCAAAACCAAAAAGGTTATTACAAGATCAGATAATCCAGAAATGGATAACCCTTTATAAAATGAAAATCTATTATTAATCTCCAAAATTTGTCCAACAAAACCCAAAGTTCAACGAGGACCATTCTATAATCAATTTGTCCATAAAATTCTTCAAAGTAATCGAAACTAAGATTGAAACCCAAATATTTTAAGGATTTAGTCACATAGTCTTCCATGTTAAATCGTAACATTTATCTCCAAACAACATCAGTTTCTTCTAATGTATCGTATTGAAAAGTAATTAACCTAATCACATATCCTCCATGACACATTAATCATTTTCATAAATAACCCAAAATCAACTTACTCTTAATTCATAAATTCATATAACTAAAAAGAATCAGTCAAACTAACCTGGGACTTCACGTAGTCCAGTGGTAGACGATAAATACCAGTCGCACTTTGGTTGTGGGTTCGATTCCCGCAACTTTGTCCGACGCGATGGGTTGTCACATGGTCTGCGTGTTGTCCTTTTTCCAAAAATATATAATTCTTAAAACATCCCCAAAAACGAGATAAAATCTTCAAAAATGATCATAACATATTTTAACCTCATGTTTATCTCATTCCTTTCATTTTCCATCATATCATAGAGTAACCCATAATTACCTAAAAAGTAAGGATCATATAAACCCTAATGGTTACCATGATAGTTATTACCTGGATTTCCACATCAAGTTGGCCATCTCGTACATGATGCATTAGAGAACTCACCAAGGATTAAGTGGTTGATCATGACTCATTGATAGTTGGTTTAGAACAACCATGAGATTCCTCATTGAATCCCCCATCTCATCCAGTCTCTTAATCAGAGAACCACCACCGTTTCCTTCAAACCCATTGTCACTTTGGTGCATGCTAGATCCAGCCATTTACCAAAACCAAAAAGGTCAGTGTGAGTATATCAAAATAACCATCATGTACTAGTGAGGAAGATAAACACTAAGATATACTTACTCATTCACTTTATCTAAAAGTAGGACTCCTTCTAAAATCCTAACCATTATGGTAATGTCACTTGTGCTTAGATAATACCCTAACCTCTAAAGTTTTCTAAACCGACCTTTGATACCAACTATAAGGCCCCAGCCATAAACCTTTCTTAATCTTGAGTTATTACAAGATTATACATTAAGGATCTTTTCAGGTTTATAGTTATAGAGAATTAGATCATGAAACTTGCATTACATTCCACATATAAACAAAGTGGTTACATAAAAGAGAGTTTTCATTCTCCCCATCAATGGAATCATATTTAAAATAAAACATGGATTCTTTCTTGACACATCCTTGAAACTATCATCACATCATGTACCCTTCCTTTGACCTGTGAAAAAAAATTTCAAAAACGTGGGATGATCATAAAAATATCAGTAAGGGATATAAAAATAAGGAAAGGAAACATGAGTACATGTATACATAAGAATGAAATCATACTTTACCCATAAAACATAAGCACTTTAACATACCTCATAAAATCATGAAGAAATCATTCAAATAATAAGACATAAAAGGTAACTTGAGGCATTCATAACATTCTTACGTAGGGAGTAACCCTCTTGGTTACGTTTTGGAATACCCATCACAGTATATTCCCTAAATCTCTTCGGAGAAACCTTAACGTTTCACTCCTTCATGTTACCCAATGCATTGGAGAGCTATATTGGGCTCACCCGCCCTTAGTTTATCACGGAATGACCCGTCTTCATAACAATGCCCAGGAACCATAACATAATCTTATCACATAAAACATGAATAAAGGAAACATAACATTTCCACCTTTCAATAACAAGATATCAATACAAAAGATTGATATAAATACATTATGAAAACCTTTTACAATACCAAAATAAAAGAAAAGTAAAACATGGTATTTATTTTTCTTTTAAAAAGATTGTATGGCTTGTAGAGGAAGCCGAAACTAAAATAATGGTCACGGCGGCGGAGAATTCGTTTTCGCCGCATAGGTACGACAAAAACATCCCCTTTTGTCGTTTAGTAAACGCTTCGTATAAAAAAGATTCCTTTTGAATAAACATAATAGTAAAAAGGGTTTATACACCGTATAAAAGAAGGTTGTGTATAAAACAAAATATATCTCAATGAAAGGAGATTGAGACGAAGTCCCATAAAAAGACGGTATCCTTGGTTTAAGGATAAATCAATTACATAATTATGTGTGACGAACGAATACACCAAATATAAGTGGATATTAAGTGTAAAATAATCAAAGGTCATTCACACATATTGAAATTATGACATATTCAATAACTACATGTTGAACCCAAAGAAATTGAAATTGGGTTAAGAAGTTCCCTTGACAGCCTGACGGCGTCACATCAAAATGAGTTGATGAGAGATAAAAAGTGTATCTCATCACTTGGACATAAATTTTACATCAATAAGGATATATTAGAACATATCCAAACATAAAAATATGTAAATTAAAAGACTCAACAAATGAAGTCTTTTAAAAAGAGGAGGGTGAAAGGTTCCCTTGCCGACTTGGGTATCTTTCAAAACATACACCCCATGAAAGAAGGACAATACATCATTGATGTAAATACTCATAAAAGAAAGTATATTTCACAAAGAGTAGAATAATGGGCAGTACAGAAACCACTAAAAGTAAATTGTAGAAAATGTAGCATAAATCTCACGGGAATAAAAGTGAGATGAAATATCCCTTACGAAAACTCGGTAGCCTAATAACGCCACATAAAAAATACAAAAATGGATTGATGAGATAAAATAGGGTATCTCATCATATAAACATGAATTTTATAGACAGAGTAATATAAAATAACATCCCCCAACATAAAAAAGTGGAGCTTAAAAGAAGTGACATAAAGGAGAGTACTTAAAAAGAAAGAGAGAGGTTAGATCGCTTACGAGAATTCAGCAACCTAACGGCGCCACTCAAAACTCCCAAAATGGACTGATAATACAGAATATGGTCTCTCATAATATGAACATAAAAGTTACAGTAATATTAATATAAAATAACATCCCAATAACAAGAAATCTGAGCTTTAGAAGTAATGGCATAAAAGAGTGTACTTTAATAGAAAGAGAGGAGTAAGATCCCTTACCTCAAGTCCAACGTGTCTTGTTCGTTTCTTTATATTCCTGAATAATAAACTTTAGTCAATTAATAATTGCCTAAGTACCTCTTTAGAGATTATTATTGAGTTCCTATCACATATTATAATCTTATAATAATTGTTTAATAATGTTAGTTCATATTAGACATTTTTGTCGATGTTTGGTACATGAGTCAAAAATGAACATGTTTGAAAAAAGACTGCCCATGTAGTTATAATTAAATAATTTACAGAATAGAAATAATGATTATAATATCATATATATCTAGTAAATATTCATTTTATACTATTACATATCATTTGAAGATAAAAAAATGAAAAGCACCATTCATGGAGACGGTAGGCCGTACGTACGCATGAACGCTACTTTCATTTTTTTGTCATATTAATGGAATTAAGACAAATTTATAGAGATATATATATGTTATAATTCCAAAATGATATCCATAATTTAGATGTAATATATTACATATATATCCATTATATATATGTACCTATAATATTACATAACATTTTGAGATAAGAAATGAAATGTATCGTTCATGGAGAAGGTAAGCCATACGTACACATGAATGCAACTTCCATTTCTATTTCATATTTAATGGAATTAAAACATAATGATACATAATAGTATTTTAATTCCAGTATGGTATAATATATTATATCATTGAATATATTCTTTATACGTACCACATATGGTATTAACGAATCAAATCACTTTGAGGGGGCGGTAGTCCGCACTTCCTTAAATGAAGATATCGCGTTTACCCATAATGAAAACCATAAAGGTACGCCATAACTGAAAAATACATAATCTTAAATAAAACATAAACATATTATATATCATATATAAATATATTTTCATCTTAATGTCCACCTTTGAAGGTGTTATAAGAATGTTGAACAATCATTGTTTCGGGAGGCAGAAATTCGCCATCCATGGAAACAATATGTTCTTTAACCATTAGATGTAGGTGTGTGTAAGTGTAGCTTGATTACTTATTATAAAAACATGCTAATATATTTAAGATACTGTATTTGTTACAAAATAAATGAATAAAAAGAGTTTAGGGGGTTGGAGAAGCAAAATAATACAAAAGGACACAAGTGAAGACATTACCTTAAAATCGGGTAACTCCCTTTGGTTTGAGCTCAAAGGCTTCCTTGGGAAGACTTATGACCAAAGTGAGGCTTCAAGGAGTAAGAGAGGGAAGTGTAGAGAAAAAATTTGAAGGGGATGGCCGAGCCAAATGCTTTGGGAGTGTAGGTAAGGAGGTAGAGTTGGGGTCCTTTTATAAGAGGAGAGGAGGGGCACTCTTGTAAAGTTACAAAATGTTACTTTATTTTCAAAAGAGTTTCGTATTTTAAAGGTCCCACATTGATGTATTTAAAGAATAAGGTGATAAGGGTTATAAATATACTCATACAATAGGTTTTTGACAAGTTTAGGTTCTAGATATTACATTATATTTCCATTTTATTTAAATCGTTAAATAATGAGGTCATCGCTGCATTATCATGATGTCATAAATAATTTAATTTATTTAATTTCTAAAAATTATAAAAAAATACTATGATGTAGGAAATCTTTTTATATTTCCAATGACTATGTATAGTCAAAAAGATGACTTGTATAACCCCATTTACGAATTGTTTTAGTAAAACATCTCATGTTTGTGTCATGTTTACATTAACATTAAATAAAAAGATATTTATGTCATTTTCCAACCAAAGTGGCTCCATTGGGTCCCCAAGTTGACCCAGGGATTTTCTTGGTCGGCCATGACACATCCAATGAGGGTAGGACATGTTTATAAGTCATTTCATTTTATTAAAACATTATTCTTACCATAAACTACACTAATTACCTCTAATCGTGATTAAAAACTTAATAAGTTACTATTCACCAAAAAATTATTTTTATCCCATTGAACCAAATATTACTTCTTAATGAAAACCATTTATGTAGGATTTTTGAAATTCAAAACACAAAGATGGGAAATTTTCATTTAAACGGAAAAATCAGTTTTTATAAGTACCACTTAGTGGTTTCATTATTCATCAAAAATTGAAGTTTTTCAGAAAAATCCCAAAAATTCACCCTAAGCTATATTTGATATTCCAAATAAAAAAATAAATTCTATTTTAAAAAATTCAAAACATATAAGTCACATTAATTAATTTAATAATTAAATCCAGCTGTCATAGCAAATAGCGTGTTTTTATGAAACAATAAGTATCAAAAGATTGACACTAGTTTAAATCTGATTTCAAAGTGAAATTAATTACAATGACCACTATTGGATTTAATGGTAAAAATATATTCAAATTTAAATTTAAAACTAATTAAAAAGATAATCTAATCATATATATAAATTAGATTAAGAATAGGTTTTGAATTAAAATACAACATTTTACACTATTCATTAAAAATGAACTTTATCGGAACGATACCAAAAATTTACACAAAGAAAATTCTGATGTCCCAATTATTAAGAAGAGTTTCATTTGGTCCAATAGAATGTATATGAGTGAAAAATACTATATTTAATGACGGTTTGCTATCAAAAGGCGATATGTGAATGTTTAGTGAAAACTAGGGCATATACGCCTAAAATTGAATTCTTTCCGTATTTTGAGCCTTTATCTTTTATTGGATAAATGTAAAAACATTTAAAAACATATATAATCATATTTTAGTTATTTCTATCAATTCCCAACAATACAATGGCTACATGTTAACTACCATTTAAAATAATATTATTTTATTATTAGAGTGCACCGTAAGATTCCCAAGAAACTCGTTGTTGCGTGTTGGGTACGCCATCGAGCATAGCGTCCGCATTAAATTTATATTAATATTTTATTCACAAATATGGATAAATATGAAAATGTTATATTCTTTATTTTCCTAGGGTGTTACACAATAAATCAATATTTTATGTTATTAGTGTTGTTAAATATATCCATTTAAATCATTAGTGTAAAATATATACTAAATATATATTTATATTTCATGATTCTTATAACATTTTCATTGAATTCCAAAACATATACACTTCAATAATCTATCATTGACATTAATTCCTTACTTATAATTTATAATCTTATTCCTCAATACCCATTTTATATAATATGAAATATTAATCATTTAATAAGGTACCTTAACCTCAATTTCATCGTTCTTCTTATGTTTAATGTAACAAATAATATTGGAATACAACATACCGTTCACATGTTGTAGGAGGACTCCTTTATCATTAGCAATATAACTAATACTCACACAACCTTCCGGATCTACTTCATTATATTTCCACATAGGACATCAATTTTTATTATTCCTATAAATTCTACACCTATAAAATTCAATGTTAACTAAGTTCCTTCTAATTACATCTGTTGACAAATACTAAAAATAATATTGAGAGCATCAAATATCATAATATAAAATCATATAATCATGGAATATTACTTATTGGATTCCTAAATAATGACATATACTTTTAAACTTTACGATTATAACAATAGAATCATGCCATATTAGTAATATTAAATCATAATTACCATGAGAGAGTAAAATTACATGAGGCAAAAAATATAATAAAATAAATAATATTCTAGATATGATGGGTCAATGTTTTTTATAAACATTTCAAAAGGAATATATAGGTGTATACGATGGCATGTATCTCAAATAAGGAAAATTAAGACCAAATTATTTTACCAATTTGGTCAATTTTGAACCATAAACCTTCTAAATAATAGATAATGAAATAGATTTGAAAATATGAATATATTTATGTAAAATAATCATAGAATACATTATTGTGATTTTTATCATGCCCAAAAAATGATTTTGTGAATAAAATATAATTATATTAGAAAGAAATGTGAAATGAGAAAAGCCTTACTACTTGAGTGACATTATAATCATGATCCCAATGAAATAATAACATTATTTGAAACATGTTATCTCATTATATTAAGGTAAATAATGATATAACATGTCTTAGTTCTATATATACACTACATTAAAGAAATGGGTTGTGAATATTTCATATATATAATGAATATAAGAAGGTGTGATTATATTCCCCTATAATAAGTCCTGACACTCCACATACAGGTCAAACCCTACATTATAATAAATATATGTTTATTATACATAGAAACCAAAAAAAGTATTATATATCATACCTTATATTATTTTAGTAAGGATTTTTATTTCTCATTTATTAATGGTTCTGTGTTTTGGTTATGTTTCATATTATAGCCTATTTGTTTTGTGTAAATGTTTTACCTTTATTAATTGATCCTAAAATATAGATTATTATTTTATTATTTCCACAATGTAAAATATGACATAATTAACATATTTATTCATTATACATGTTTTTTTAATAATAATTACAATATATAAATTGGAAATGAAATACACTATTCAAGGAGATGGTAGGTCGTGCATCGTCATGATTATTGTTTCCTATTTCAAGGTGAATTGAAAGTAAAAAATAAATGATATATATATGTATGAATATATATAATTCAATTATATTAGAATTATTATTTCATATATATCATATATGTTAAGTAAAACCATCTGTAATGTATTCCATGTAATGTTTGGACTAATCATATCACCTTGAGGAGGTCATAGTCCACAAATCCAAAAATGAGGTTATATTGTTTAAACATAATCGAAATATTTATGTTATGTTTTATATAATAATTTTAGAACCATAACTAGCTGATAAATGTAATATAAATCTTATAAAAACATAAATTTCAGTATTATTCCTCACATCTAGCTGTGGAAATTGGAGAACAAAAAAACACATCACGAGGTGGAAGTTTGTCATAGTTGTGAATGATGATGGCATATCCAATTTTATTGAAGGGTTTCTGTTTTTTGGTTGAAAAATTATAATAATGTAATATAATTTTATATTTTATAATTATCTTAATATTTTATCATGTAAAAATAATAATTTATGTCTAATAATAAATTCAAATCAATGTTCTTGTTGAATTATTCTACCTATTGTTTTTGTGATTCATTTTACATTGCACCAAAGGAATAACATTGTTTTAATTATGAAAAAATAGAGGCTTCTATGATGATATTAAGCGTTTTGGTAGTTTATTTGTCTTGGGTGTTGATGATCCAAATGGTATTGAGATATGTGAAGAAGCATAAAGGATATGACACCATTAATAAGTGGGGAAAAGAACACATTGGGTATTATTCAATTGATTTGGCTGTACCCCACGTTTTAGTTATCCCAAAATGGTAAAAAATGATGTTTAAATATACTTATATTTTTTATGTTTTAAATATGGGCATACATTTTTTTTTCCATTTTAAGGGTAATTTTACTCCATATTTTCAATGCTTAGTTATTAATTATTCTCAATTTCCATAATCATTTTAAAAAATTTAAATAAATTTCACTAATAATTTTTGTCAAAAAATTAGTATAACTTATTATAAAAAAAATTATTTTTATTCCATATATGGATCCCATTTATAAAAATTATAATCAAAGAATATGCTTAAAATTATTTAAAATTAGTCTCGTTGATAGGGTGATAGGACATGTTTTAATGTGAATACGTTCAAAAAAAATTAGTGTTATTATATCCCATTTCATTGTGAATTTATTTTAAATTATCTAAATTATTTTAATTAATTTATAAATTATTTAAATATTAGTCAAAACTATTTAGAAATATTTTTTAACAATGTAAATTATTTATAAAAAAAATCATATTTTCAATAAAATAATCAGTATTTTCATTAATCATCAATAATTAAAAAATCAATAAAAATACCAATGAATTCACCCAAAATGAATTTTGATAACATTAATTTAAAAATTATGTATAATTATGGAAATATATATTATAAAATTTTCATTTTTTTTAAAAAATTGGTTAACCATTAAATTAATGTAATATTATCTTCTAGAAGGATACATCTTTTTATTGAGAATTTTTTTTTTATTTTAGTATTATACCAATAAAACCTATTGAATGAGAGATTTATTTTTGAAATATATATATTATATTTATTTTATTAAGAAATTCATAAATTTTCATATATCATATTTATTAGGATAATGTTTTGTTTTTACGTTGTGATATATTTTTCCTAGAACATATTTTTTTTTTTCAAATAGTTCTCACATTAATTTCTAACTGGTTTATATACAAATGAATCATTTTATATACATGTGTAAATCACATTTTCAAAATATAGTTTGTCCTATTCAAAATATTAATTCAATTAACTAGTTGAAAATTATTATATTTTTTTAATGATATCCTTAATAATACTATGTAGACATATATTTCAAGGTCTTATGTGTAAGAAAAATTATCCAAATAATATTGAATTTGTCATAATAAAAGAAAACATAGTTTTGTGTGTACTATTTTTCAATATAACCATTTCATGTATTTGGATTTCGACATATAAATCTAGAATATCATTGTTCTTTCATATAACAATATCTATATTCAATGTTTTTTGAATTTCAAAATATCATATAGATTAAATTAAATTGATGAAAATCACAATATCTTTGGGTGTTTCAATAATTTTCATAATAGATTAGTCTATTGGATTAATGTTTTTAGTCAAACACTATCACCATTAGGTCCGGTTTCATAGTATTGGTAGGTGCGCCCATGTCTTTTAGTGAGAGAAGTATACATGATTTGGGATCTTAGAACTAGTTGAATATGGGTTAGGGTTGGTCTCATATATTTCATCCAGATTTTTCCTTGAGGGTGTTGAGAAAAATAATTTATGTGTACATCTAATGGGCATGGGAAGTGGCCCAGATGTGTTCCCATTGGACTTTATCAGGTTTTATCCGTAGTGATATGTCATGTTAACTATTAATCTATTATCTTGGACATTCATGATTTCCATTTAGTATTATCTGTTCTCTCTAGAAAAGATAATAAATTTGAGTGTTCAGCTTGTGGATGTGGAGGTATGGGGTTTTATTCTTCCTAATGTGTCACCATGGGATTCCGAAGATCTATTTTCAATGATTATGGTTGGTGATCTCAAAGTTTTTAACGAAAATAATTATCCTAGAATGGAGTTGGTAAAGAATAAATACACGTTTCCCAAAATCAATGATCAATTTTCCCAGCTCATATTATCCTATTAGATTATAAAAATTGACCAGAGTTTCAGGTAAAACCAGTTGAGGGTCTATGAAGAAAATTTCCCAATGATAAAATTCCATTATTGGTGTGGAAATTATTTATTTTTTATATTCTATTTTGTCCTACCAATTCTATAGAGGGTTTTATAAAAATAATGATATGGATATTCTAATTATTTGTAGAAGTCATTGTGTTAATGTTAGTAGATAATAAAATCATGAAATATAGTTTGGACGAGGAACTTGCATACCATCTAGAGGTTTTTTTTATTTTTTTGAGGGAATCATCTAGATTACATGTTTTTCATGTTCCAATTTTTAATTTACAATGTAATGTTCAATAGTCACCTGATATCTATAGTATGAGTTTCATTGGATCATGAGAATATACAAGAATCCATTTATTTAGAGATTACATAGAATTTGTTTGATATCTACGTATTTTTTTAAATATATTGATATTATAGATATTTTTTACTAACTTCTTAGAATTTTATCAGCATTATAATCTTGGATATAAATGGGGTAATGTTTTAGTGGGATGAAAAGTGATAGAGTGATTTTGAATAGTCACAAACTAGTTTGACATCCTATTCGGTTTTGATTATACAATTGATCAAGAGATCTTATAAAGTGTTTTTTAGTGCTTCATGTGATGGTATGGGGTGACTGAGAATACATGATGACTATGTGGTGGAATATTTCCTTTTATATCTACACCCACATGAAAAATATAACCCACCCACACCCTAGAATTGGAACCTGTTATGAATGCACCGATGACATGAATATCGTATCTCCTTAGGTTGAGTTTTATAGTGTACTCTATTCATAAGAACATGAATTATATTTTTTCTCTAACAGACCTGAATCATATGAATGGGTGATAGGTGGAGTACATTATTATTTTTTATTTTTATAAATTATATGATTTCAGGATGTAGAACTATAACGATCACTCTTGACATAAATTAACATTACAAAAATATATTATTAAATACTCTATTATTCTGGTTCCATTGCAAAGACGGAAACATATACATCAATACTTATGTGACCTAAAATATCTGGAAATATGTTCTTCATATCTATCACCCTTATTAGAGATATGAAATTTAACACAAATACCAATAAAATGTAGAAAGAAATATTAAAATTGGAAAAATAAGATGCTTAGTAAGGGAATACGAGGGAGAAATGTTATCATAATCATGAGAATAAGGGGATGATAATGTTATCATAACATTGGAAGATCATACCAGACATATCATGAGATCATAAACATGAATTTTTGAATAAATCGTGGTTGTTCATAACACATTAATGATAATTAAATAAAAACATATTCCATAAAAGAATAAAATAGGAATAATACATGGAATTGTGATAGGTACATAAGCATATATTAAGATTTCTATTATTTTCATGGAATCACTGCTAAGGCCATCGTAGTGGAAAAATTCATTTACTGAATCGGTTTAACAAACAGTTCATGCACTGTATAACTGAACAATGATCACTCCTCATTCAATACCTATAACATTAACCCGAGTACATTTAACATTCCAGCCAAATTACAATGATCCAATTTCATTTATTCCTACATAAATTTATATCTCATGAGGTCTAAATCTTCACCCATTTATTTTTATTGAGATATAGTTACCACCACTCTAATAATTAAATGATTCATACTTGTACCATATGATCAAAAATATTCATTGAATAATCCATTCAAGGAAATTGATATTAAAAACATGTAATCATATCATAACCATTGAATAAAGACTTGTTTCATAATAATTTCATAATCAACATAACCCATGAAAATAAGCTTTATTCAATGTCATATAACTTGTGATATAGAATAGGTTTTCATATTCATCATTCCATAAAGAAATAATCCTTTTAATGAAATAATATGAATGGATACATTGTAAAATTTCCCCATAAAAAAATGTTTAACAATAACAGAATTTATCTTAGATGGGAACTAATTTTAATGATAATTTATAGCATTTCGTGATGAAATTATCCTAATTTCATAAAAAATGATTCTAAAAATATATAAACATTTTAAAAAAATTCCCTAGAAAATAAAAATGAATGTTTGTAAATAAAGAATGATAATTTTTTTTAAAACCATATTAATTAATAAATTAAAAAATAATAATGAAAACATTATGAAAACCTTTTATTTGAAATTATTTTCAAAACACATAAATATATATTGAATTTTTTTTGGAAAATAATTTATATGAATATAATTTAAATCTTATCAATAATTCTTGAATTTTTTATGAAAACAATTTCATTGAAAATATTTTTAGATTTAATATATAAATCTTTAAAAAGTATTTAAACCCATTTATATGAAAATACATTTAAAAGAAATAAATAAATCTTGAAATTTTTTGAAAACCATTTATTTTTGGTTATTTTTAAAACATATAATTTAATCATTAAATTTTTTTTATAACATTTAATTGAATATACATTGAAAGTATTTAAATAACTATTGAAAATTATATAAAACCCATTTAATTGAAAATTAATTGTAAATATAACTTCTTAACAATATTCTTTTTAATACAGAAGATGAAAATTCAATAGTATTACAATTGGTAATTCAATAGATGATGTTTGAGGAAAAATAACATATCAGTTGTACATTTATAAGGATAGAAAAATTTCATGTTATGAAAATGATAAATATATTCCATTAAAGTCACCAGTAAGTTAAAAAAATTATAATTCTTATGAAATAAATCTATATAATATTAGTGTATTTTTGTAAATCATTTTTTAGAATATATTTTTTTATAGAACTACGATATATGAAAAAAGATAGGGTAAAGTAATGCTTTCTTTAAAACAATTTATTAATTGTATTTCGTACCAATAAGTGGAAAAGTGGTAACACAAAATTAATATGTCAGGAATAATCATAGAATAAGAAAATTAATGAGTATTATTAAGAGATGGAGCATAATATTTCATCAGATTAAGCATAAAAAACAATATTCGAAAGCTATGAGTTTTTTTAAATAAAATATTATGACATGTTTACATAGAACCATTCTATCAATATATTAAAATTAAACAAAATAAATATTTAAATATCATGATAAAATAGATTCATGATATAACATTTAAAATTTAATTATATACACATCAAAAAATGTACTTTTATAATAAAATATGTGTCTCAATTTATAAAATAGTGACAAAACTGTCTTAAAGATTTGGTAATTTTGAAAAATTATCCCCATAAAATTACATAATATAATGGATATGAAAATAGAAATAGATTTATGTTCATTAATCACATGATACATCGATTTTATGTATACAGAACACACAAAAATGGTTGATGGTTAATAATGAATATATTTCCAAAAAGTAAAAAGTGAGATGAAATACCCTAACTATGTGTCTTGACTCTCTTTATAATCGTATAAGCTTCATATATTATAAAATTATATTTATTATAAATAATTCAAATAATGAGACTATTATATATAATATGATAGCATGTTTTTTTATTACCTTATGTTATCAGTTTGTAAATAATTATAGGTTATCGTTTCACTTCGTGTAATATAAGATTTTTTTGTATGTTCAATAATTTGTTATATATTTTGTCCATATATATATATATCATAATTTTCAGAATGTCAAAAATAATATAAAATTAATTTTTATTTTTTATATATTTTTCCTAATAAAATATAGAATATTAAAGTCTGAAATTGAATACAACGTTCATGGAGACAGTAGGCCGTGCGTACACATGAACACTGCTTTTGTTTTATTGACATATTTAACGAAATAATGTAAATAAAATATTTTTATATTTTTATTTTTATTTTAATTTGTATTTTATTTTATGATAATTTAATTATTAAGTAACTTATGTCATATAGGATCACTAAACATATCCTTTATACATTTAATGTACTGTGCGAATGAATCACATCTTTTTGAGGGGGCGGTTGTCCACATTTCCTCAAATGAAATTATTTTTTAAAAAAAATTGAAAAATAAGGGATTGTTATAAATAAAAATTAAAGAATCATAATGACATTATAAATATAATATATATCCTATATAATTAGTGTGTCTGTCATAATGTCCATCGTGGGAGGTGGAAATGGAAAACTGAACAACCAATGTCCCATGAGGAGGTAGTTCATGATACACATAAACAATATGATCATTACCCATTTGATGTAAGTTTGTATATATGTAGGTAGAAACAATATGATATGAAAACATGCTTTTTTATGATACTGGAATTTTTATATAACAATGGAATAATAAGAGTTTAAGGAGTGGAGAATGGAAATAATATAAGTGAGCTTGAGGGAGGGTGCCACATCTTAATCGAGCAACTCAATTTGGTTTTCACCAATGGAATTTAGTGGAAGTATTTATTCCAAAATGTAGGATTAAATAATCAATTGAGGGTTTTTTATATGTTTATTTATTATTCTGGAAGAACCTAAGTGGTTTGAGAGGTGTGAGAAGTGAGAGAGTGCTTGCCTCGTTATTATAGAAGGGGAGTAGAACTCATTTAAATACCAAAATAAATTCATTAATGTTTGGTATACCTTCAATAATGTGACTCCAAAATGAAAAAATAATTGATTAATGGGGAATAATTGTTGAGACAATACTCCCCCACATAAAATAATTTCATTTTGAAAATTTGGTTTCTTATCATCAAAGTTTCCCCAAATCTATCATTTTGTATTTTATTAACCGCATTAGCTATCTAACATATCATTTTAAACATAATACTATATTAAAATGTGATTTTTCTTGAAAATATAAATATATATTATAATAAATTTGATACCAAAATAAAAAAAAAATTATTTAGTTTTTGAAAATTAATTTTAAAACAAGCGAGTGTGACACGCAAAAATAATCCTTAAACCGACATTGTGCTAAATGTTTTTACAATCTATTGGTCAATATTATAATTTTAAATGATAATTTTTTTATTAATAGATAATATTTAATATTTATTTTCACTTAAAATTCACTTGTATGATTATATAATTCTTATCAATTTTAATTCAATTAATAAAATATCATTTTTTCTAAAATAACATTAATATAAATTGTTTAATTATTTGTTATGTAAAGACCTGTAAAATTCAAAGGAAATTTTTTCTTAATTTACTTTGGAATTTTACAAGAGCGCGGTTTCTGACGGCACCTGATTCCGAAGCCCGGTGTGCCCGGAATCAATTTCCGAAGTTTGGCTCGGGTACGTTCAGTGAACGAACGAGCGGGAATTCCTAACTTTTGATCCGGTGCTCGGAATTGAAATCCGAGGGCACCGATGAACTTGCCGCGCCGATATTTGCTTAAGAAGACCTTTTCCGAAGATGCGTTTATTGCGGGACGAAAGTTAAATTTTGGGAGAATTATAAAAAGTTGAATAAAAATGTGGAACACTTTTTATTTTATTTTTATGTTAGTTAACTTCTCCCAAAGGGAGTTAAAGGTGGGACCCACATCCACTTAACCTCCCTTGGGAGGATTAAGTGTGGTGGGGCCCACACGAAACCCAAATTTTCAACTTCTCTCAAAACTCCCTTTAACCCCACTTTAAATGTTTTGACAACTTAGCTTATTAATGAGGTTGAGTTGTTTAAACTTTTTCAAACCTTTGAAATTCAAAAAGGTTTTGTTGAGTTAATAAAATATGCTCTTATCTTGTTTTATTTGGTTAGAATTGTATAGCCATCTTGAGAGGATTTGAGAGCATTTCTTTCTTCTTCAAACATTGACGAAGAATGCTCAAGCTTTGACGAAGAACGCTCAAGCTCCGACGAAGAACGCCGCTCCTCTCTTCTTCGTCTTCCGTGTCAACGAAAGGGAACGCCACTTCCTCCTCGGACTTCCTTCGTCGGCATACGAAGATTCTACAATGGCGTACCTCTTCGGACGTACGTCTTCGTCATCGGATTTGACGAACGATTACCGCGACGCCCGACCTCCGCGACGTTGTCTTCCGCGGGTCGTTGACAATCTTCGAACATGAACCCAAGGTAGGGGTTGTTGTTAATTGTTTATTTATTTATTCATGTTCGTGGTTCTGGCATGACTAACGTGAGGATATTTAAATATGTGTTATCATTTAACGTGAGGGGGCTAGACCGCATGAACACGGCCGAACCCCCTCCTTTGTTCTTGTTGATTTATCTTGCGGATGAAACAAGATGGTGTGGTGCCGTCGCACCACGTGGATATTCGCACACATATATTGCGCGGCGGCGTCACGCCGCGCCGTGGAAGGATCATCAAGAACGTGACGTCGTCGCGCCGCATTGAAGGGAATCAAAGGCGCGGCGGAGGGGCGCGGTGTCGTCGCACCGCGCCCGACGACGAACATCGCAGCCGGTTCCGGGCCGCGGCGGGACGAGAAGACCGGAAGCTGGGCCGCCGGCGTCAGAAGCCGTAAAAAGGGGACCGGTTTTCCAGTCCCCTTGGTGAAAAACCGGCCGGCCAGGTGGCCGGCCGGAAGGTCAAATGTCGGGGGAATTTAATTTCCCCGGCCGGTGCTCAAAAGGCCCCCCATTTAATTGGGGGGGGGGGTTTCTTTGAGGGGGGCAGGCGGCCCCCCGGTTTCCCTCAAGCAGGCCCCCTCGAAGGGGGGCCGGTTCACCAAATGGCGCGGCAAAAAGTCGTGCCGCCATGCTGGAAGCAGGGACTTAGCCCCCCGCGCGTGACCCCAGCGGCGCCAGGCCGCGCCGCCGCAGGCCGGGCCGCGCCGCCGCGCCCGACCGCGCCGCCGCGCCGATCCGCGCCGCCGCGCCGGACCGCACCTGGATGGGCCGGGTCGGACCCGGGTCGGGTAGCCCGGTTCGGGCCGACCCAGGGGGGGGAGGTCGGGCCGGGTCGGCCCGGACCCGGACCCCCCGTTTTCGAGACGGATTCAGTCTTATGGCCATAACATGAGCCACAGACCTCCGATTGACGAACCGTCTGTGGGAACGCAATCCATGGATCGATATGGTCGTTTCGGTATATCGCACTCAATGTTTCGGAATACTTTGAGTTTGGCCGGGTTGGTTCGTTCACGAAACCAACCGGGCCTTCGGAGCGGAAACGCTCATATCTTGAGCTACGGACGTCCGATTGACGTGTCGTCATCTTTGTTGCGTTCCTATTAGTGAGACGGATCTTTTGGAATACTCCGCCCGAGGTTTGGACGCAGGTGGAGTATGGTCGGGTTGGTTTTGCCTTAAAAACAAACCGGGCCCCAGGGATGAAAATGCCAATAACTCTGAGACCGGGCGTCCGATCGACGCGTCGTCTGTTTCGTTGAGTTCCTGTTGACGATACCGAACTTTTGGATACATCAACTCTGGACTTTGTGACAGTTGATGTATCAGCCTCTCGGCTCCTGGAGCAGACCCTCCTGTACGAGCTTGCTGTGTGCGGGAACCCTAGTGCTGGCTGCGACTGTTACTGTGACTAGTACTGCTGCGACTGTTACTGTGACTACTACTGCTGTGACTGTTACTGTGACTACTACTGCTACGACTACTACTATGACTGCAACGACGACAGTACAGAGATCCTGTGTGGATTCGACGACGACGACTACAGCACTCAGCGATCCTACGTGGATCAGTGCTACAGGTCCTGTGTGGGCACGATCCTGTGTGGGTCCGATCCTGTGTGGTTCTTTGTGCTCAGCGGTCCTGTGTGAACCCGCGCCTACAGGTCCTATGTGGGACCGATCCTGTGTGGGTCTTTTGAGGGGGTTAGTTATCTATCGATCCTTCGTGGGTCCGACGACTTAGATGGCTCAAAGATCATCTTTATCGTCCTTTGAAGAAGTATACCTGTGTGAGATGAATCCTGTTGCATTCCTGTGTGGATTGTGTTGTGCTATCCTGTTTGGATTACGTTTTGCTTTCATGTGTGGAATACGTTTACTTTCCTGTGTGGACTGAGTTGTACTTGGGCTCGGTGGTTGGAGCGTATTTGAAATTGATGACTTAGGTATATGTATGGTCATATACCTAAGCAGTATCGGTTGTTACTTTGTGATTGTACCTTTCGTTGTGGTTTATAATTTGTGGATTTTGAGAGACCTTCATGGGTCTCGTGGTCCCTACTGAGTATCTTATACTCACCCCTGCACGGGCTTTTCCCGCACTACGTTGTGTTGGTTGCAGACGACGGACAGCGTTGATCTTAGCTGAGGCTTGCAGAGCAGGATGGTACCTGGAGGTGGACCACTGGGCTGGACGTGTTCGCAGCGGACGACTGGAACCGTGGAGCAGTGGAGCTATCTGTACCCACCCATCATGTGGGATCTCCAGTGGACAGCTCGGTGTAACGGCTTTTACTTACATTTGTTGTTTTCCCTTTCGAGTTGTACTTTCCTTTCAGTTTGGGTTTGTATACTGGCCCATTTACTTTTCCGCACTTTCAGTTGTACTCTGTTTGTACTTAGTGTTTACTTTCCGCTTGCTTACTCTGTTGTGTTTGTTTACTTTACAAAGGCAATGCCTTCCCTTTTTACCAGGATTTACGCCTTGGTGCTAGTCTCCAGCCCCTGGCCTATGGAAGGCGGGCTTGGGGTAGTCATGGAACGGACCCCGAGGGCGGGTCGTGACAAATTGGTATCAAAGGAGTTCGGTTCTACCGCGAACTCTGATCTTTTCTATGTGAAGCAATAATGTTTAGCGTATTGAGTGTGGTTATCAGTCCAGGGAGTCCAGTGTTGGTGCGGCGGCCGACATATCCGTACAGCAGGACCCTGACTTCTGATTCCCGACTTAATGCACGAAAACATTGATTGCGTGTGTGTTTCAAAGTTTTCTTTGTGATTACATATATCAGCTCATCAGGTATACTGTTCTGACCGTGGCGCACCTGTTTCCTTTTCAGGATGGCCCCACGACGGCAGCCAGCTAGGGTTCCGATAGTCGAGTGTGACGATAGCCCACCGAGCGACGAGGCATCAGTACATGGCCCTTTGTCAGCAGTGGCACCGGCGGTAGCTTTACCCGCCGAGCCCCCGATGCTTCCAGCACCAGCCGCTGACGATGCACGTCGCCTCAACGCACTGCATGGGTTTCAGCGCCAGCGACCACCCAGGTTTCTCGGGGAGACGGATCCCCAGGCAGTATAGGACTGGCTGGAGGCAGTGGTACGTGTGTTTAGGCTAGTGAGGACACCAGAAGACCTCATGGTGATCCTCGCTGCGAGTCTACTACACGCAGCAGCAGGACGATGGTGGAGCTTGATGCTCCAGGTGCACGATGAGGCATCTATACTATGGACGGACTTTGAGAGCCTCTTCCGCTCGGAGTTCGTCCCAGCCACCCTTCGTGTGGTGCGTATCCAGGAGCTTCTTTAGCTGCGGCAGGGCAGCATGACGGTCGCTAATTACTCGGTGAGATTTACTGATCTCTCGCGCTACTCGACCGACATGGTACGAGACCCATTCTTCCGGGCCCGGACCTTCGAGTAAGGTTTGAGACACGAGATTAGGGCATCGCTGATCTCCCTCAACATACTGACTCATACAGGAGTACTGGAGCGGGCCCTTCTGATCGAGAGCTTCCTTGCTGAGTCTACAACAGCGCAGCGACCCACCGCAGGGCGGCACGTGGCAGAGTCATCTGAATCAGGCAGTCGACGGATGACTCAGGGGTCCAGACAGACCAGACCGTCGGGCAGACGACCTCAGGGCACTGCCTCAGCATTGCGGAGCACACAGAGAGGAGCCAGTCTTTCGAGAGGCAGACAATGCTACTCGTACAGAGGGCAGGGCCACATGGCTCGTGACTGCCCGACCCGCCGTGCCAAGGAGCAGCAGACAGTTGAGGGACCACCGAGGCAGAGGTAGAGGGTCGACCGTGGCGGTCCGCGGGGAGGAGGCGGACGAGGCAGAGGAGCTGGACGAGCAGCCGGTGGTGGGCGACGCTTTGAGGCTCTGCCACCACCACCACCAGGAGGTCCACCCCGACCACAGGGAGCTGGCGGGCAGAGACAGGCACAGCTCCAGGCTGCAGAGGCCTACGACCACGGCGCACCCGAGATGATTCGAGGTACTATCTGTGTCTATTCCACCCTTGCTTCAATACTTATAGACATAGAAGTGAGTCACTCATTCATAGCTGCTGCCCTTGTTCGGAGATCGGAGATTCCGACAGAGCCGTTGGCTCGATCCTTACGGCTAGAGACTCTTACGGGAGCAGACTCGACGATTACGCACTGGTCTCGGCAGTGTGAGCTTACTCTAGGAGGCAAGATCATCGGCTGGGATCTTCTTGTAGCAGCGTCGAGGCCTTACGACGTCATCTTGGGCATGGATTGGCTATCTACGGTCCATGCACAGATTGACTGTTTTAGGCGCAAGGTGCGATGTGTACTCACCGACGGGAGCAGGTTCACCTTCACCGGTGAAAAGGGAGCCTTTGCAGCACAGGATGGACTTCCGCGGAGGAGAGGACAGCCCATCACTCATCAGTTGGCTAGCCTCAGCCTTGGAGCAGTTGACGTGCGGAGTCCTGGTTTTCCTGCAGTGGTGGATCAGTTTGCGGACGTTTTTCCCGACGACGTTCCAGGGCTACCTCCTCACAGAGAGGTAGACTATTATATTGACTTGTACCCCGGGACAGCCCCAATATCCACTCCAGCATATCGGATGGCCCCCTCCGAGCTTCAAGAGCTACGGGTACAGTTGGAGGACTTGCAGGGAAAGGGGTTCATCCGACCCAGTGTATCACCCTGGGCTTCCCCGATATTGTTCGCCAAGAAGGCGGACGGGAGCCTACGGCTTTGTATTGACTATCGTCGCCTGAACCAGGTGACAGTGAGGAACAAGTATCCGCTTACGAGGATTGATGACCTCTTTGATTATCTCAAGGGAGCACGGTGGTTTTCGAAGATAGACCCCAGGTCAGGCTATCATCAGCTCAGAGTCAGAGACGAGGATGTGCAGAAGACGGCCTTCAGATGTCGGTATGGCCACTATGAGTTATTTGCTATGCCTTTCGGTGTATCCAATGCTCCAGCAGTGTTCATTTCTCTCATGAACAGGATCTTTCAGCCATACCTCGATCGGTTTGTCGTGGTCTTCATCGACGACATTCTGGTTTACTCTACGACTGAGGAGGAGCACGCCTATCACTTGTGAGTTGTACTGGACACACTCCGAGAGCACTAGCTTTATGGTAAGCTCTCGAAGTGCCAGGTTTGGATACGTGAGGTCCACTTCTTGGGACACGTTATCTCTGAGGCGGGAGATGCAGTGGATCTTGCAAAGATCGAGGCTGTGTTAGCATGGGAGCCACCCAGGAGCGTGACTGAGGTTCAGAGTTTCTTGGGACTAGATGGATACTATCGGAGATTCGTGCCAGACTTCTCTAGAGTTGCGACACCACTCACAGCTTTGACGAAGAAGGGGAAACCCTTTGTGTGGTTAGACAGATGTCAGTAGAGCTTCCAGGAGCTGAGACAGAGATTGACTAGCGTACCTATCTTGAGGTTGCCTGAGGGGGGGAGTAGGGTACGTAGTCTACTGCGATGCATCAGGGACCGGACTCGGATGTGTTCTGATGCAGGAGCGGGCAGTGATCACCTATGGATCACGTCAGTTGAGGCCGCATGAGCAGAACTACGCTACCCCTGACCTGGATTTAGCAGCAGTGGACTTCGCTCTGAAGACATGGCGACACTATCTAATGGGCGAGCGCTTTACAGACTTTTCCGATCATCAGAGTCTCAGGTATATCTTCTCGCAGAAGGACCTAAACCTGAGACAGCGGCGATGGCTCGAGTTCCTCCAGGACTATGACATTGAGATAGTCTATACTCCTGGGAAGGGGAACGTAGTAGCCGATGCCCTCAGCAGGAGGACGGGCATTCAGCTACTTGAGGAGGCGACGGAGCAGCTAGCCTCTTTATAGATATCCTTCGTGGATTGAGATGGAGCAGCCTTCCTCCAGTATCTCACATTCACCCCTCCACTAATACAGCGGGTCAGAGTGGCACAGCGTGAGGACGCTGACTGTGAGACACGGCGTGCACAGATATCCTCGGGACATGCACCTGATGGTTTCTCCCTTAGAGCAGAGCACGACATCCTTTTCAGAGGACGTACCATGGTACCCGTCACTTTACGAGAGGAAGTGCTGAGATATTTTCACACTTCTCCTTTGGTGGTACATCCTGGAGTGGCGAAGATGTACCAGGACCTCAGACGACAGCACTGGTGGCCGGGCATAAAGAAGGCAGTAGCAGAGTTCGTTTCTCGATGCCTCACCTGCCAGCAGGTGAAGGCAGAGCATCAGGTACCAGCAGGCTTGGTACAGCCCTTGGAGGTCCCAGAGTGGAAGTGGGATGACATATCTATGGACTTAGTGACTGGACTTCCATGCACTTCCAGAGGTCATGACTCCATATGTGTGATTGTTGACCGACTCACCAAGTCGGCACGCTTCTTACCCATCAGAGAGCAGGGCTCAGTGGAGAGCGTGGGACGTCTCTACGTTCAAGAGATTGTGCGGCTCCACGGTGTGCCATCATCTATCGTCTCCGATCGAGATGCTCGCTTCACTTCCCGACTTTGGAAGGGGTTTCAGGAGGCGTTCGGGACGTAGCTACGTCTGAGCACAGCCTTTCACCCTCAGACGGATAGTCAGACGGAGAGGACCATTCAGACTCTCGAGGACATGCTCCGTGCATGTGTCCTAGACTTTGGTTGTAGCTGGGAGGACCACCTACCCTTGGTGGAGTTTGCGTACGACAACAGATACCACTCCACCATCGGGATGGCACCGTACGAGGCATTGTACGGCCGACCTTGTAGATCTCCTTTGTGCAGGACAGACCCTGGGGAGTCATCAATCGTGGGACCGGAGATGGTCCAGGCCACGAAAGAGAAGGTCCAGGTCATCCAGGAGCGGATGAGGACAACTCAGAGCCGGCAGAATTCATTTGCTGACAGGAGGCGGAGGCCACTGGAGTTCGAGGATGGTGACCACGTCTTCTTTCGGGTCTCACCTCGACGTGGTATTCAGAGATTTGGCCGAGGTGGAAAGATATCTCCGCTCTTCATCGGACCCTTCCAGGTCCTCAGCAGGGTTGGTGAGGTGGCTTATCGCCTGGCTCCGCCACCTCAGTTGCACAGGGTGCACGACGTCTTCCACGTATCTCAGCTGAGGAGATACGTGCACGACCCGACACACATCATTGACCATGGGGAGCTTGACGTTGATGATGGGGTGACTTTTACGGAGGTCCCAATGGAGATAGAGGATCGACAGGAGCGGGTCCTACGTGGGCGATCGATTCCTCTTCTGCGCATCAGATGGCAGCACGAGAATCTCCAGGAGAGCACATGGGAGCGGGAGTCTCAGATGCGTGCTCAGTACCCTCTTTTGTTTCCCTAGTTTTTGATGTATCTTTACGGGGACGTAAAGCCCTGAGGTGGGAGTAATGTAAAGACCCGTAAAATTCAAGGGAAATTTTTTCTTAATTTTCTTTGGAATTTTACAAGAGCGCAGTTTCTGACGGCACCTGATTCCGAGGCCCGGTGTGCCCGGAATCAATTTCTGAAGTTTGGCTCAGGTACGTTCAATGAACGAACGAGCGGGAATTCCAAACTTTTGATCTGGTGCTCGGAATTGAAATCCGAGGGCACCGATGAACTCGCATCGCCAATATTTGCTTAAGGAGACCTTTTCTGAAGTTGCGTTTATTGCGGGACGAAAGTTAAATTTTGGGAGAATTATAAAAAGTTGAATAAAAATGTGGAACACTTTTTATTTTATTTTTATGTTAGTTAACTTCTCCCAAAGGGAGTTAAAGGTGGGACCCACATCCGCATAACCTCCCTTGGGAGGATTAAGTGTGGTGGGGCCCACACAAAACCCAACTTTTAATCTTCTCTCAAAACTCCCTTTAACCCCACTTTAAATGTTTTGACAACTTAGCTTATTAATGAGGTTGAGTTGTTTAAACTTTTTCTAACATTTGAAATTCAAAAGGGTTTGGTCGACTTAATAAAATAAGCTCTTAGCATATTTTATTTGGATAGAATTGTTTAGCCATCTTGAGAGGATTTGAGAGCTTTTCTTTCTTCTTCAAACTTTGACGGAGAATGCTCTTGCTTTGACGAAGAACGCTCAAGCTCCGACGAAGAACACCGCTCCTCTCTTCATCGTCTTCCGTGTCAATGAAATGGAACGCCGCTTCCTCCTCGGACGTCCTTCGTCGGCATACGAAGATTCGCCAACGACGTACCTCTTCGGACGTACCTCTTTGTCATCGGATTTGATGAACGATTACTGCGACGCCCGACCTCCGCGACGTTGTCTTCTGCGGGTCGTTGACAATCTTCGAACATGAACCCAAGGTAGGGGTTGTTGTTAACTGTTTATTTATTTATTCATGTTCGTGGTTCTGGCATGACTAACGTGAGGATATTTAAAAATGTGTTATCATTTAACGTGATGGGGCCGGACCGCATGAACACGGCCGAACCCACTCCTTTGTTCTTGTTGATTTATCTTGCGGATGAAACAAGATGGCGTGGTGCCATCGCACCACGCGGATATTCGCACACTTATATTGCGCAGCGTCGTCGCGCCGCGCCGTGGAAGGATCATCAAGAACGCGACGCCGTCGCGCCACGTCAAAGGGAATCAAAGGCACGGCGGAGGGGAGCGGTGCCGTCGCACCACGCCGGACGATGAACACCGCGACTGGTTCCGGGCTGCGGCAGGACGAGAAGACCGGCGGCCGGGCCGCCGGCGTCGGAAGCCGGAAAAAGGGGACCGGTTTTCCGGTCCCCTTGGAGAAAAACCGGCTGGCCAGGTGGCCGACCTGAAGGTCAAAGGCCGGGGGAATTTAATTCCCCCGGCCAGTGCTCAAAAGCCCCCCATTTAATTGGGGGGGGGGGGGGTGTTTCTTTGAGGAGGCAGGCGGCCCCCCGGTTTCCATCAAGAAGGCCCCCTTGAAGGGGGGCCGGTTCACCAAATGGCGCGGCTAAAAGCCACGCCGCCATGCTGGAGGCGGGGGCTTAGCCCCCCGCGCGTGACCCCAACGACGCCAGGCCGCGCCGGACCGCGCCGCCGCGCCGGTCCGCGACGCCGCGCCGGACCGCCGCCGGCCGGGCCGGGTCGGACCCGGGTCGGGTAGACCCGGTTCGGGTCGACCCAGTTCGGGCCGACCCAGGGGGGGTCGGGCCGGGTCGGCCCGGACCCGGCCCCCCCTTTTCAAGACAGATTCAGTCTGTTGGCCATAACATGAGCCACGGACCTCCGATTGACGAACCGTCTGCGGCAACACAATCCTTAGATCGAGACGGTCGTTTCGGTATATCACACTCAATGTTTCGGAATACTTTGAGTTCGGCCGGGTTGGTTCGTTCACGAAACCAACCGGGCCTTCGGAGCGGAAACGCTCATATCATGAGCTACGAACGACCGATTGACGTGCCATCAGCTTTGTTGTGTTCATCTTAGTGAGACGAATCTTTTGGAATACTCCGCCCAAGGTTTGGACGCAGGTGGAGTACGGTCGTGATAGTTTTGCCTTAAAAACCAACAGGGCCCCGGGGACGAAAATGCCAATAACTCTCAGACCGGGCGTCCGATCGACGCGCCGTCTGTTGCGTTGAGTTCCTATTGATGATACGGAACTTTTGGATACATCAACTCTGGACTTTGTGACAGTTGATGTATCAGCCTCTCGGCTCATGGAGCGGACCCTCCTGTACGAGCTTGCTGTGTGCGGGAACCCCAGTGCTGGCTGCGACTGTTACTGGGACTACTACTACTGCCACTGTTACTGTGACTACTACTGCTGTGACTGTTACTGTGACTACTACTGCTCCGACTGCTACTGTGACTGCGACGACGACAGTACAGAGATCCTGTGTGGATTCGACGACGACGACTACAACACTCAGTGATCCTACGTGGATCAGTGCTACAGGTCCTGTGTGGGCCTGATCCTGTGTGGGTCTGATCCTGTGTGGGTCTTTGCGCTCAGCGGTCCTGTGTGAACCAGCGCCTACATTTCCTATGTGGGCCCGATCCTGTGTGGGTATTTTGCGGGGGTTAGTTACCTATCGATCCTTCTTGGGTCCGACGACTTAGATGGATCAGAGATCATCTTTATCGTCCTTTGAAGAAGTATACCTGTGTGAGCTGAATCATGTTGCTTTCATGTGTGGATTGTGTTGTGCTATCCTGTGTGGATTATGTTTTTCTTTCCTGTGTGGAATACGTTTACTTTCCTGTGTGGACTGATTTGTACTTGGACTCGGAGGTTGGAGCGTATTTGAAATTGATGACTTAGGTATATGTATGGGCATATACCTAGGCAGTATCGGTTGTTACTTTGTGATTGTACCTTTCTTTGTGGTTTATCCTTTGTGGATTTTGAGAGACCTTCATGGGTCTCGGGGTCCCTACTGAGTATCTTATACTCACCCCTGCACGGGCTTTGCCCGCACTACGTTGTGTTGGTTGCAGACGACGGACAGCGTTGATCTTAGCTGAGGCTTGCAGAGCAGGATGGTACCTGGAGGTGGACCACTGGGCTGGACGTGTTCGCAGCGGACGACGGGAACCGTGGAGCAGTGGAGCTATCTGTACCCACCCATCAGGTGGGATCTCCAGTGGACAGCTCGGTGTAGCGACTTTTACTTACATTTGTTGTTTTCCCTTTCGAGTTGTACTTTACTTTCAGTTTGGGTTTGTTTACTGGCCCATTTACTTTTCCGCACTTTCAGTTGTACTCTGTTTGTACTTAGTGTTTACTTTCCGCTTGCTTACTCTGTTGTGTCTGTTTACTTTACAAAGGCAATTCCTTCCCTTTTTACCAGGATTTACGCCTTGGTGCTAGTCTCCAGCCCCTGGCCTATGGATGGCGGGCTTGGGGTAGTCATGGAACAGACCCCGAGGGCGGGTCGTGACAAATTGGTATCAAAGGAGTTCGGTTCTACCGTGAACTCTGATCTTTTCTATGTGAAGCAATAATGTTTAGCGTATTGAGTGTGGTTATCAGTCCAGGGAGTCCAGTGTTGGTGCGGCGGCCGACATATCTGTACAGCAGGACCCTGACATCTGATTCCCGACTTAATGCACGAAAACATTGATTGCGTGTGTGTTTCAAAGTTTTCTTTGTGATTACATATATCAGCTCATCAGGTATACTGTTCTGACCGTGGCGCACCTGTTTCCTTTTCAGGATGGCCCCACGATGGCAGCCAGCTAGGGTTCCGATAGTCGAGTGTGACGACAGCCCACCGAGCGACGAGGCATCGGTACATGGCCCTTTGTCAGCAGTGGCACCAGCGGTAGCTTTACCCGCCGAGCCCCCGATGCTTCCAGCACCAGCCGCTGACGATGCACGTCGCCTCAACGCACTGCATGGGTTTCAGCGCCAGCGACCACCCAGGTTTCTCGGGGAGACGGATCCCCAGGCAGTAGAGGACTGGCTTGATGCTCCAGGTGCACGATGAGGCATCTATACTATGGACGGACTTTGAGAGCCTCTTCCGCTCGGAGTTCGTCCCAGCCACCCTTCGTGTGGTGCGTATCCAGGAGCTTCTTTAGCTGCGGCAGGGCAGCATGACGGTCGCTCAGTACTCGGTGAGATTTACTGATCTCTCACGCTACTCGACCGACATGGTACGAGACCCATTCTTCCGGGCCCGGACCTTCGAGTAAGGTTTGAGACACGAGATCAGGGCATCGCTGATCTCCCTCAACATACCGACTCAGACAGGAGTACTGGAGCGGGCCCTTCTGATCGAGAGCTTCCTTGCTGAGTCTACACCAGCGCAGCGACCCACCGCAGGGCGGCACGTGGCAGAGTCATCTGAATCAGGCAGTCGACGGATGACTCAGGGGTCCAGACAGACCAGACCGTCGGGCAGACGACCTCAGGGCACTGCCTCAGCATTGCAGAGCACACAGAGAGGAGCCAGTCTTTCGAGAGGAAGACAATGCTACTCGTACAGAGGGCAGGGCCACATGGCTCGTGACTGCCCGACCCGCCGTGCCGAGGAGCAGCAGACAGTTGAGGGACCACCGAGGCAGAGGTAGAGGGTCGACCGTGGCGGTCCGCGGGGAGGAGGCAGACGAGGCAGAGGAGCTGGACGAGCAGCCGGTGGTGGGCGACGCTTTGAGGCTCTGCCACCACCACCACCAGGAGGTCCACCCCGACCACAGGGAGCTGGCGGGCAGAGACAGGCACAGCTCCAGGCTGCAGAGGCCTACGACCACGGCGCACCCGAGATGATTCGAGGTACTATCTGTGTCTATTACACCCTTGCTGCAATACTTATAGACATAAAACTGAGTCACTCTTTCATAGCTGCTGCCCTTGTTCGGAGATCGGAGATTCCGACAGAGCCGTTGGCTCGATCCTTATGGCTAGAGACTCTTACGGGAGCAGACTCGACGATTACGCACTGGTGTCGGCAGTGTGAGCTTACTCTAGGAGGCAAGAGCTTCGGCTAGGATCTTCTTGTAGCAGCGTCGAGGCCTTACGACGTCATCTTGGGCATGGATTGGCTATCTACGGTCCATGCACAGATTGACTGTTTTAGGCGCAAGGTGCGATGTGTACTCACCGACGGGAGCAGGTTCACCTTCACCGGTGAGAAGGGAGCCTTTGCAGCACAGGATGGACTTCCGCGGAGGAGAGGACCACCCATCACTCATCAGTTGGCTAGCCTCATCCTTGGAGCAGTTGACGTGCAGAGTCCTAGTTTTCCTGCAGTGGTGGATCAGTTTGCGGACGTTTTTCCCGACGATGTTCCAGGGCTACCTCCTCACAGGGAGGTAGACTATTATATTGACTTGTACCCCGGGACAGCCCCAATATCCACTCCAGCATATCAGATGGCCCCCTCCGAGCTTCGAGAGCTACGGGTACAGTTGGAGGACTTGCAGGGCAAGGGGTTCATCCGACCCAGTGTATCACCCTGGGCTTCCCCGATATTGTTCGCCAAGAAGGCGGACGGGAGCCTACGACTTTGTATTGAATATCGTCGCCTGAACCAGGTGACAGTGAGGAACAAGTATCCGCTTACGAGGATTGATGACCTCTTTGATTATCTCAAGGGAGCACGGTGGTTCTCGAAGATAGACCCCAGGTCAGGCTATCATCAGCTCAGAGTCAGAGACGAGGATGTGCAGAAGACGGCCTTCAGATGTCCGTATGGCCACTATGAGTTATTTGCTATGCCTTTCGGTGTAGCCAATGCTCCAGCAGTGTTCATGTCTCTCATGAACAGGATCTTTCAACCATACCTCGATCGGTTTGTCGTGGTCTTCATCGACGACATTCTGGTTTACTCTACGACTGAGGAGGAGCACGCCTATCACTTGTGAGTTGTACTGGACACACTCCGAGAGCACTAGCTTTATGGTAAGCTCTCGAAGTGCCAGGTCTGGATACGTGTGGTCCACTTCTTGGGACACGTTATCTCTGAGGCGGGAGTCGCAGTGGATCTTGCAAAGATCGAGGCTGTGTTAGCATGGGAGCCACCCAGGAGCGTGACTGAGGTTCGGAGTTTCTTGGGACTAGCTGGATACTATCGGAGATTCGTGCCAGACTTCTCTAGAGTTGCGACACCACTCACAGCATTGACGAAGAAGGGGAAACCCTTCGTGTGGTTAGACAGATGTCAGTAGAGCTTCCAGGAGCTGAGACAGAGATTGACTAGCGCACCTATCTTGAGGTTGCCTGAGGGGGGGAGTAGGGTACGTAGTCTACTGCGATGCATCAGGGACCGGACTCGGATGTGTTCTGATGCAGGAGCAAGCAGTGATCACCTATGGATCACGACAGTTGAGGCCGCATGAGCAGAACTATGCTACCCCTGACCTGGATTTAGCAGCAGTGGACTTCGCTCTGAAGACATGGCGACACTATCTAATGGGCGAGCGCTTTACAGACTTTTCCGATCATCAGAGTCTCAGGTATATCTTCTCGCAGAAGGACCTAAACCTGAGACAGCGGCGATGGCTCGAGTTCTTCCAGGACTATGACATTGAGATAGTCTATACTCCTGGGAAGGGGAACGTAGTAGCCGATGCCCTCAGCAGGAGGACGGGCATTCAGCTACTTGAGGAGGCGACGGAGCAGCTAGCCTCTTTACAGATATCCTTCGTGGATTGAGATGGATCAGCCATCCTCTAGTATCTCACAGTCACCCCTCCACTACTGCAGTGGGTCAGAGTGGCACAGCGTGAGGACGCTGACTGTGAGACACGACGTGCACAGATATCATCGGGACAGGCACCTGATGGTTTCTCCCTTAGAGCAGAGCACGACATCCTTTTCAGAGGACGTACCATGGTACCAGTCACTTTACGAGAGGAAGTGCCGAGAGAGTTTCACACTTCTCCTTTGGTGGTACATCCTGGAGTGGCGAAGATGTACCAGGACCTCAGACGACAACACTGGTGGTCGGGCATAAAGAAGGCAGTAGCAGGGTTCGTTTCTCGATGCCTCACCTGCCAGCAGGTGAAGGCAGAGCATCAGGTACCAGCAGGCTTGGTACAGCCCTTGGAGGTCCCGGAGTGGAAGTGGGACGACATATCTATGGACTTCGTGACTGGACTTCCACGCACTTCCAGAGGTCATGACTCCATATGTGTGATTGTTGACTGACTCACCAAGTCAGCACGCTTCTTACCCATCAGAGAGCAGGGCTCAGTGGAGAGCTTGGGACGTCTCTATGTTCAAGAGATTGTGCGGCTCCACGGTGTGCCATCATCTATCATCTCCGATCGAGATGCTCGCTTCACTTCCCGACTTTGGAAGGGGTTTCAGGAGGCGTTCAGGACGTAGATACCTCTGAGCACAGCCTTCCACCCTCAGACGGATAGTCAGACGGAGAGGACCATTCAGACTCTCGAGGACATGCTCTGTGCATGTGTCCTAGACTTTGGTCGTAGTTGGGAGGACCACCTACCCTTGGTGGAGTTTGCGTACGACAACAGCTACCACTCCACCATCGGGATGGCACCGTACGAGGCATTGTACGGCCGACCTTGTAGATCTCCTTTGTGCAGGACAGACCCTGGGGAGTCATCACTGGTGGGACCGGAGATGGTCCAGGCCACGAAAGAGAAGGTCCAGGTCATCCAGGAGCGGATGAGGACAACTCAGAGCCGGCAGAAGTCATTTGCTGACAGGAGGCGGAGGCCACTGGAGTTTGAGGATGGTGACCACGTCTTCTTGCAGGTCTCACCTCGACGTGGTATTCGGAGATTTGGCCGAGGTGGAAAGTTATATCCGCGCTTCATCGGACCCTTCCAGGTCCTCAGCAGGGTTGGTGAGGTGGCTTATCGCCTGGCTCCGCCACCTCAGTTGCACCGGGTGCACGACGTCTTCCACGTATCTCAGCTGAGGAGATACGTGCACGACCCGACACACATCATTGACCATGGGGAGCTTGACGTTGATGATGGGGCGACTTTTACGGAGGTCCCGATGGAGATAGAGGATCGACAGGAGCGGGTCCTACGTGGGCGATCGATTCCTCTTGTGCGCATCAGATGGCAGCACGGGAATCTCCAGGAGAGCACATGGGAGCGGGAGTCTCAGATGCGTGCTCAGTACCCTCTTTTGTTTCCCTAGTTTTTGATGTATCTTTACGGGGACGTAAAGCCCTGAGGTGGGAGTAATGTAAAGACCCGTAAAATTCAAGGGAAATTTTTTCTTAATTTTCTTTGGAATTTTACAAGAGCGCAGTTTCTGACGGCACCTGATTCCGAGGCCCGGTGTGATCGGAATAAATTTCCGAAGTTTGGCTCAGGTACGTTCAATGAACGAACGAGCGTGAATTCCAAACTTTTGATCTGGTTCTCGGAATTGAAATCTGAGGGCACCGATGAACTCGCATCGCCAATATTTGCTTAAGGAGACCTTTTCTGAAGTTGCGTTTATTGCGGGATGAAAGTTAAATTTTGGGAGAATTATAAAAAGTTGAATAAAAATGTGGAACACTTTTTATTTTATTTTTATGTTAGTTAACTTCTCCCAAAGGGAGTTAAAGGTGGGACCCACATCCGCATAACCTCCCTTGGGAGGATTAAGTGTGGTGGGGCCCACACAAAACCCAACTTTTCATCTTCTCTCAAAACTCCCTTTAACCCCACTTTAAATGTTTTGACAACTTAGCTTATTAATGAGGTTGAGTTGTTTAAACTTTTTCTAACATTTGAAATTCAAAAAGGTTTGGTTGAGTTAATAAAATAAGCTCTTAGCTTATTTTATTTGGATAGAATTGTTTAGCCATCTTGAGAGGATTTGAGAGCTTTTCTTTCTTCTTCAAACCTTGACGAAGAATGCTCTTGCTTTGACGAAGAACGCTCAAGCTCCGACGAAGAACACCGCTCCTCTCTTCATCGTCTTCCGTGTCAATGAAAGGGAACGCAGCTTCCTCCTCAGACGTCCTTCGTCGGCATACGAAGATTCGCCAACGACGTACCTCTTCGGACGTACCTCTTCGCCATCGGATTTGACGAACGATTACCACGACGCCCGACCTCCGCGACGTTGTCTTCCGCGGGTCGTTGACAATCTTAGAACTTGAACCCAAGGTAGGGGTTGTTGTTAACTGTTTATTTATTTATTCATGTTCGTGGTTCTGGCATGAATAACGTGAGGATATTTAAAAATGTGTTATCATTTAACGTGATGGGTCCGGACCGCATGAACACGGCCGAACCCCCTCCTTTGTTCTTGTTGATTTATCTTGCGGATGAAACAAGATGGCGTGGTGCCATCGCACCACGCGGATATTCGCACACTTATATTGCGCGGCGTCGTTGCGCCGCGCCGTGGAAGGATCATCAAGAACACGACGTCGTCGCGCCACGTCAAAAGGAATCAAAGGCACGACGGAGGGGAGCGGTGCCGTCGCACCACGCCGGACGACGAACACCGCGGCTGGTTCCGGGCTGCGGCGGGACGAGAAGACCGGCGGCCGGGCCGCCGGCGTCGGAAGCCGGAAAAAGGGGACCGGTTTTCCGGTCCCCTTGGAGAAAAACTGGCTGGCCAGGTGGCCGACCTGAAGGTCAAAGGCCGGGGGAATTTAATTCCCTCGGCCAGTGCTCAAAAGCCCCCCCATTTAATTGGGGGGGGGGGGGGTTTCTTTGAGGAGGCAGGCGGCCCCCCGGTTTCCATCAAGAAGGCCCCCTTGAAGGGGGGCCAGTTCACCAAATGGCGCGGCTAAAATCCACACCGCCATGCTGGAGGCGGGGGCTTAGCCCCCCGCGCGTGACCCCAACAGCGCCAGGCCGGGCCGCCGCGCCGGACCGCGCCGCCGCGCCGGTCCGCGACGCCGCGCCGGACCGCCGCTGGCCGGGGCGGGTCGGACCCGGGTCGGGTAGACCCGGTTCGGGCGACCCAGTTCGGGCCGACCCAGGGGGGGGTCGGGCCGGGTCGGCCCGGACCCGGACCCCCCATTTTCAAGACGGATTCAGTCTTTTGGCCATAACATGAGCCACGAACCTCCGATTGACGAACCGTCTGCGGCAACACAATCCTTGGATCGAGACGGTCGTTTAGGTATATCACACTCAATGTTTCGGAATACTTTGAGTTCGGCCGGGTTGGTTCGTTCACGAAACCAACCGGGCCTTCGGAGCGGAAACGCTCATATCATGAGCTACGAACGACCGATTGACGTGACGTCAGCTTTGTTGTGTTCCTCTTAGTGAGACGAATCTTTTGGAATACTCCGCCCGAGGTTTGGACGCAGGTGGAGTACGGTCGTGATAGTTTTGCCTTAAAAACCCACAGGGCCCCGGGGACGAAAATGCCAATAACTCTCAGACCGGGCGTCCGATCGACGCGCCGTCTGTTGCGTTGAGTTCCTGTTGATGATACGGAACTTTTGGATACATCAACTATGGACTTTGTGACAGTTGATGTATCAGCCTCTCGGCTCATGGAGCGGACCCTCCTGTACGAGCTTGCTGTGTACGGGAACCCCAGTGCTGGCTGCGACTGTTACTGGGACTACTACTTCTGCGACTGTTACTGTGACTACTACTGCTGCGACTGTTACTGTGACTACTACTGCTACGACTGCTACTGTGACTGCGACGACGACAGTACAGAGATCCTGTGTGGATTCGACGACGACGACTACAACACTCAGTGATCCTACGTGGATCAGTGCTACAGGTCCTGTGTGGGCCTGATCCTGTGTGGGTCTGATCCTGTGTGGGTCTTTGTGCTCAGCGGTCCTGTGTGAACCAGCGCCTACATGTCCTATGTGGGCCCAATCCTGTGTGGGTATTTTGCGGGGGTTAGTTACCTATCGATCCTTCTTGGGTCCGACGACTTAGATGGATCAGAGATCATCTTTATCGTCCTTTGAAGAAGTATACCTGTGTGAGCTGAATCCTGTTGCTTTCCGGTGTGGATTGTGTTGTGCTATCCTGTGTGGATTATGTTTTTCTTTCCTGTGTGGAATACGTTTACTTTCCTGTGTGGACTGATTTGTACTTGGACTCGGAGGTTGGAGTGTATTTGAAATTGATGACTTAGGTATATGTATGGGCATATACCTAAGCAGTGTCTGTTGTTACTTCGTGATTGTACCTTTCTTTGTGGTTTATCCGTTGTGGATTTTTAGAGAACTTCAAGGGTCTCGGGGTCCCTACTGACTAGCTTATACTCACCCCTGCACGGGCTTTGCCCGCACTACGTTGTGTTGGTTGCAGACGACGGACAGCGTTGATCTTAGCTGAGGCTTGCAGAGTAGGACGGTACCTGGAGGTGGACCACTGGGCGGTACGTGTTCGGAGCGGACGACGGGAACCGTGGAGCAGTGGAGCTATCTGTACCCACCCTTCAGGTGGGATCTCCAGTGGACAGCTTGTTGTAGCGGCTTTTACATACAGTTGTTGTTCTCCCTTTCGAGTTTTACTTTACTTTCAGTTTGGGTTTGTATACTGGCCCATTTACGTTTCCGCACTTTCAGTTGTACTCTGTTTTTACTTAGTGTTTACTTTCCGCTTGCTTACTCTGTGGTGTTTGTTTACATTATAGAGGCAATGCCTTCACTTTTTACCGGGATTTACGCCTTGGTGCTAGTCTCCAGCCCCTAGCCTATGGAAGGCGGGCTTGGGGTAGTCACGACACGGACCCCGAGGGCGGGTCATGACATGTTAAATATTAATTTAAAAATATACAAAAATTTAAAATAAAATATATTGATTATAAAAATATGTAACATGATATATTCTTCTAAAAAAATAATTACTGATAATAATTTTATCAATTTATTTGTCTTTTAATATTTATAGAATCAATTATTTTCATTAATTATTAATTATATATTAACTACCTTTTTGATTTATAAGCATTTTAATTAACTAAATCATCTATGTAAGTTATTTATAATTTATTATGATAAAAATAAACCATTTATATTAAAAAATTATATTTATAAATGAATATATGATGTTTTTACATATCTCAAAGAATTATAAAAGATAAATGTAAGGAAAGTTCTATTTTCATCTTCTTTCCTTACATAAATTTTATATAGGGAAATTCAATTTAATAAATTCTCAATAAAAAATAAAATTATTAAATCATTGTTATATGGTTTAATTATTTGTATTTTAATTTCCTTTTTAAAATTCCCCATGTCATTTTGGCACATAATATGAAGTTTTACACTATTATTAATCTTGATTTTACCTTAATTACTATAATTAATTATAATAAAACTACTACAATTTTTTATGATAATATGTGTTGACATAATTAGATCAAAAATATTATAATAATTACAACTATTTATTTTTTTCAAAATTAAAATTCCAAAAGTGGGAGAATTAATTTTAACACTAATCTCGTAGACGTGGAATGAAATAAGTTTTCCAAAGTAAAAATGTCTAAATTTTCAATAAGTGATTATTTATAATATCAAAATGGAAATGATTAAAATGATCTAAATTTGATAAATATAAGAATAATTTAAATATTGTGACTTTAAAATCCTTTATCAAATACATTTTAAGACTAATTATTATTTAAATGAAATGTTTTCTTAACCAAATTGTATAAATTATTAATATTCAATATAAAATAATGTTTCTAAAAAAATACCAAATATTCAACCTATACTAATTTAGAAAATATTAATTAAATTATTTAATTAATTTCATCAAATTAAATTTTTATGAGTGTCTAAAATTTATTTTATTATTGATCACATATGGACATAAAGTGTAGTTTACATAAAAATTATTATTCTCTAATATGAAAAGACTTCACCAAAAATTATATATTTCATTATAAATAATTATTAATTTATATTAATCCAATATATATAATATTTTAAAATAAGTTATTAGTCTTCATATGACTATGTTTAATTTATAGGTTATAATTATCCTTCATAAATGATTATAATAATAAAATGATGTTTCTTTGAAACTTAGTGTCTAGTGTAATCCACACCAAGTTACTATTGAGTGTAGTTTAAGACATGTTAGTTTCATGTGAATGTAAAATTTGAATTATAGTAATTAAATAAATAAATTTAAATTTATTCATTTAATTAAAAAGACTATAAGAACCCATGGAGTAACATTATACCCCTTTAGAATGATTTTCGTATTCAAAATTTTTCTGGGTTATCGATGGTGTATTACCTGAAAATTCCTACGAATGAAACCAACATTGTAATAATGAATAAATAATATTCCTTAAAATAATTTAAGAATCATAACGCTTTCACAAAGAAACTCATAACATGTTTAAAACATATTAGAACATTTGATGAAAGTGAAAACATTAACATGGATGATAAATACATCTATCAATATTTGATGTATAATGATAGAGAACATTAAAATGAGAATGTTAATGATCACAATTCTATAAATATATTATTATCTAATTGGACTTTTTATTCATCACAGATGAAATAACTAGGATAACCTTTTTTGATTCAAGAATCATTCCCTAGAGATAAATTATTTTCATGAGAAGTTATACTTACATGATTTTTTTCCTTTTCAGGTGCATAATCTCACCCATTGGATTGACTTGATAGACTTCCACATAATCAATTATAATATGAAATGAATGATTTTTTTCTATCTAGAAGTACTAACTTATCATGAGAATCATGAAAAGTCACCGCAACTGTCTACATTTACCATGAACAAAAAAAGGTTATCCAATATGCATAATTCCTCATGTGGTGAAATAATACCTTAATCTAACAAACTACATCCAACCTGTAACATAATATTTACATAAATGGTTATCCTTATAACCATTATAATAAATAAATATACAAAAAATTGGAAATAATGTCATGAAAACATCTTAACATTGATCCACCATATAAAACAAATTATCTCTTCATTGTCACATTCCAACACTACTGGAAATAAAGGATATACCAACGGTTTAGAACCGTTGGTATAGGCTGGAGAACCGTTGGTATATTCTATACCAACGGTTGTCCAAACCGTAGGGAAGTAAGGCGTGGGGAAAGATATATACCAACGGTTTGAAGTAAACCGTTGGGGTAGCCCACTATAGGTGTGGATTTGCCAACGGTTCTTGCTGAACCGTTGGTATAGGTTTACCCAACCAACTGTATTTTTCCCAACGGTTTTCATCAAACCGTTGGGAATTCAATGATTTTTATTTTATACCAATGTTTTTAAACCGTTGGTATAGAATTTTTCCCAACGGTTTCATGGAAACCGTTGGGAATTCAATGGCTTTGATCTTATACAAACGGTTTACAACCGTTGGTATAGATTTTTTCCCAACGGTTTCATTGAAACTGTTGGCATATGTTTAAGTATGGCAAAGTATACCAACGGTTTACAACCGTTGGTATTCAGTATTTTAAGAATTGTCAGCAGCCCCTCCAGTGGCCCCTCCAGTGCATACACCTGCATAAAAAACAACACTGAAAAAAACACCACCTCTTTGAATAGAGTCATGCTAAATAATTCCCCATTTGAATCTTCATATGACAAAAACACTGACACACTTAAAACAACAAAAAAGAACACCACCTCTTTGAATATAGTCATGGTGAATAATTCCCCATTTGAATCTTCATATGACAAAAATCATCCAGTATAGTTGAATCAGAGTTTCAATAAGTCAAATATTATTTACACCCATTTCAATCTTCATACGACAACCACTTTTATAATATATAGTGAAAAGGTATTTTCATAGGAGTCTCATCACTTGTAACTCAGTAAGTGCCACACCATGCCTCAAATTGAGGCCGGGTTGACTGGTACACATCAAATATGATCCATGGATCATTGTCCTTAAGTTTCAACACAATCAAAATCCGTTTGATCGGTTTGGCATATGTACGTAAAATATTAATCCATTTTGAACAAATGAGAGGTAGTTTGGGTGGTCCCCGCCCCACGGTGACTCGTATTGAGGTGGGATTGACTCGTACATGTCACATATGACCCATGGATTGTTTTACTAAAGTGTCAAAAGAATTAGAAGGTATTTGGTCTGTTTCCCGTATGTCAGTTTTTTATATCACTTACAATTTAGTCCCTTTTCAAGAAAAGAGAGACAATTTGAGTGGTCCTGGCCACACCGTGGCTTGGATTGAGGTAGGTTTGATTCATAAAAGTGAAATATGACCCATGGATCATTTTTCTAAGGTTTAAATAGAATCCTAATGTGTTTGGTTGGTTTGGAGTTTGTCAACAGTTGTTTTCACTTAAAGTTATGTCCATTTTAATCAAAAGAGAGACACTTGGAGTGGTGTCGGCCCCAACAGACCTTGGATTGATGAGGGGTTGACTCTTACATGTCACATATGAGCCATGGATTGTTATCCTAATGTTTCAACACAATCAGAATTTGTTTGATCATTTTGGCGTATGTATGTAAAATGTTGTCCATTTTTAACATATGAGAGACGGTTTGGGTGGTGCCAGCCTCACCATGCCTCAGATTGAGGTGGTATTGACTCTTACACATCAAATATGACCCATGGATTGTTTTCCTAAAGTGTAAATAGATTACGAAGGCGTTTGGTCGGTTTCCCGTATGACAGTTGTTGATTTCAGTTACAATTTAGTCCATTTTCAACAAAAGAGAGAAAGTTTTAGTGGTTCCAGCCACACCGTGGCTCGAATATAGGCGGGGTTGACTCGTAAACATCACATATGACCCATGAATTGTTTTCCTAATGTTTATACAGAATCTGTAGGCATTTGGTCAGTTTTCCGTATGTCAATTTTTGTTTTCACTTAATATTAAGTACATTTTTAAAAAAAGAGCCACTTTCAGTGGTGTCGGCCACACCGGGCCTCGGATTGAGGCGGGGTTGACTCATACACGTCACATATGAGGTATGAATCATTGTCCTAAAGTTTAAACACAATCATAATCTGTTTGATCGGTTTGGCGTATGTACATAAAATATTGTCCCTTTGGAACAAAAGAGAGGCAGTTTGGGTTGTCCCGGCCCCACGGTGCCTCGGATTGAGTTGGGGTTGACTAGTACACATCACATATGACCCATGGATCGTTTTAATAAAATATAAATAGAATCCGAAGGTGTTTGGTCAGTTTCCCGTATGTCAGTTGTTGATTTCACTTACAATTTAGTCCATTTTGAACAAAAGAGAGACAGTTTGAGTGGTCCCGGTCACACCGCAGCTCATATTGTGGCAGAGTTGACTCGTACACGTCAAATTTGATCTATGGATCATTTTAGTAACATTTTAATAGAATTAGAAGTAGTTTGGTTGGTTTGGCGTATGTCAGTTGTTGTTTTCACTTAAAATTATGTCCATTTTAAACAAAAGAGATATAGTTTGAGTAGTTCCGGCCACACCGCAGCTCAGATTGAGGCGATATTGACTTGTAAACATCACATATGACCCATGGATCTTTTTCCTAAAGTTTCGATAGAATCTGAAGGAGTTTGGTCCGTTTCCCGTATGTCAGTTGTTGATTTCACTTACAATTTAGTCCATTTTTAACAAAAGAGATACATTTTGAGTAGTCCTGGCCACACCGTGGCTCAGTTTTTGGCGGGGTTGACTTGTACACGTCACATATGACACATGGATTGTTGTCCTAATGTTTAGACATAATTAATAGGCGTTTGGTCGGTTTCTCGTACGTCAGTTGTTGTTTTCACTTAAAATTAAATACATTTAAAAAAAAGAGAGGCACTTTGAGTTGTGTCGGCCACACCGGGCCTCGGATTGAGACGGGGTTTACTCGTACACATCACATATGAGCCAGGTATCATTTTCATAAAGTTAAAACACAATCAGAATCCGTTTGATCGGTTTGGCGTATGTACGTAAACTATTGTCCATTTTTAACAAAAGAGAGGCAGTATGGATGGTCCCGGACCCACGGTGCCTCATATTGAGGTAGAGTTGACTCATACACGTCACATATGACCAATGGATTGTTTTAATAATTTTTCAATATAATCCTAAGGCGTTTGGTCTGTTTCCCGTATGTCAGTTGTTGATTTCACTTACAATTTAGTCCATTTTGAACAAAAGAGAGAGAGTTTGAGTGGTATCGGCCACATTGTGGCTCGGTTTGTGGAGGGGTTGACCCGTACACGTCACATATGACACATGGATCATTTTACTAAAGTTTTAACAGAACTCGTAGGTGTTTGATTAGTTTAGCGTATGTCAGTTGATGCTTTTCACTTAAAATGATGTCCTTTTGAAAAAAAAGACGGACACTTTGAGTGGTGTCAGCCGCACCGCATGTCAGATTGAGGCGGGGATGATTCGTACATGTCACATAGGACCCATGGATCGTTCTCCTAAAGTTTCAATGGAAACCGAATGCGTTTGGTTGGTTTTCCGTATGTACTTAAAATGATGTCCATTTTAAACAAAAGAGAGCCACTTAGACTGATCTCGGCCACACCGCAACTCGGATTGAGCCCAGGTTGGCTCGTACAGGTCACATATGACCGATGGATCATTGTGATAAATTATCAACAGATTCGGAATGTGTTTGGTCAGTTTTGCATATGTCAGTTGTTCTTTTCACTTATAATCCTGTCCATTTTAAACAAAAGAGACACAGTTAGAACGGTGTCGGCCACACCGCTCCTCGGATTGAGGCGGGATTGACTCGTACACGTCACATACGACCCATGGATCCTTGTGCTAAAGTATCGACACAGTCTGAATGCCTTTGGTTGGTTTTTCGTATGTCACTTGATGCTTTTCACTTAAAATGACGTCTTTTTGAAACAAAAGACCGACACTTTGAGTGGTGTCGGCCACACCGCGTCTCCGATTGTGGCGGGGTTGATTCGTACATGTCACATATTACCCATGGAACGTTCTCATAAATTTTCAATGGAAACCGAATCCGTTTGGTCATTTTTCCGTATGTACTTAAAATGGTGTCCATTTTAAAAAAAAGAGAGCCACTTAGACTTATCCCGGCCACACCGCGACTTGGATTCTTCCCAGGTTGGCTCATACACGTCACATATGACCCATGGATTGTTGGGATAAATTATCAACAGATTTAGAATGGCCTGAAATCATAAAACAAATACGGGTGAGTGATTTATGAAGTGGTCGAGCAGATGGCACGTCAATCGGACGTGTCGTGTGCCCGCGGTGACCGACAACGTAGTTCTGGTGTCAAAAAACGGCCAAAACTGGCGTCCAACGGTCAAATTCATAGGAGACGACCTCGGATTGAGCTGAAACCACCATGGAACATTATAATTATTATTAGTGATGTGTACGCGTAGACGGCACGTCAATCGGACGTGCGGTTTGCACGGTACGACTCAATATTCATGTTTTAAGTGATGTGCGCGCTTCGTAAACGCGCGTGAGGGGGGGTCCAAACGGGCCAAACAATTTCGGAATGGCCTGAAATCAGATGAAAAATACGGGTGATTGATTTCTGAAGTGGTCGAGCAGACGTCACGTCAATCGGACGTGCCCTGTGCCCGCGGTGACCGAGAACGCAGTTCGGGTGTCATAAACGGCCAAAACGGGCGTGAAATGGTCAAATTCATAGCAGACGACTTTAAATACACCTGAAACCACCGTGCAATATTCTAATTATTATTCGTGATGTGTACGCGCAGACCTCACGTCAATCGGATGTGTGGTTTGCGCGGTACGGCTCAGTATTCGTGTTTTAAGTGATGCGCGCGCTTCGTAAACGCGCGTGAGGGGGGTCCAAACGGGCCTAACGATGTCGAAATGACCTGAAATCAGACGATAAATACGGCTGAGTGATTTATGAAGTGGTCGAGCAGACATAACGTCAGTCGGACGTGTCGTGTGCCCGCGGTGACCGACAACGCAGTTCTGGTGTTATAAACGGCCAAAACGGGCGTCCAACGGGCAAATTCATAGCGGACAACTTCGGATTGAGCTGAAACCTCCTTGAAACATTCTAATTATTATTAGTGACGTGTACGCGTAGACGGCATGTCAATCGGATGTGCGGTCTGTGCGGTAGGGCTCATTATGCGTTCTTTAAGCGTTGCGCGCGCTTGATAAACACGCGTGGGGGGGTCCAAACTGTCCGAACGATGTCCGAATGACCTGAAATCCGACAACATCAAAGGGTGAGTAAATTGTGATGTGGTCGAGCAGAGGGCATGTCAATCGGACGTGCCGTGTGCCCACGGTGACCGGGAACGCCGTTCTGGTGTCATAAACGGCCAAAACAGGCGTCTAACGGTCAAACTCATAGCGGACGACAACAGATTGACCTGAAATCACAGGACAACAATCCCATTATTATTCTCGACATGCACGCACAGACAGCACATCAATCGGACGTGCGGTCTGCACGGGAGGGCTCATTATGCGTTCTTTAAGCGTTGCCCGTGCTTGATAAACGCGCGTGGGGGGTCCAAACTGGCCGAACGAAGTCCGAATGGCTTGAAATCGGACGACATCAAAGGGTGAATGAATTGTGATGTGGTCGAGTAGACGGCACGTCAATCGGACGTGCCGTGTTCCCGCGGTGACCGGGAACGCAGTTCTGGTGTCATAAAGGGCCAAAACGGGCGTCTAACGGTCAAAATCATAGCGGACGACATCGGATTGACCTGATATCACAGTACAACAATCCAATTATTATTCGTGACGTGCACGCGTAGACGACATGTCAATCGGATGTGCGGTCTGTGCGGTAGGGCTCATTATGCGTTCTTTAAGCGTTGTGCGTGCTTGATAAACGCACGTGGGGGGGTCCAAACTGGCCGAACGATGTCTGAATGGCCTGAAATCGGACGACAACAAAGGGTGAGTAAATTGTGATGTGGTCGAGCAGAGGGCATGTCAATCGGACGTGCCGTGTGCCCGCGGTGACCGGGAACGCCGTTCTGGTGTCATAAACGGCCAAAACCGGCGTCTAACGGTCAAACTCATAGCGAACGACAACAGATTGACCTGAAATCACAGGGAAACAATCCCATTATTATTCTCGACGTGCACGCACAGACGACACATCAATCAGACGTGTGTTCTGCATGGGAGGGCTCATTATGCGTTCTTTAAGCGTTGCACGCGCTTGATAAACGCGCGTGGGGGTGGGGGGGGGGGGTCCAAACTGGACGAACGATGTCCGAATGGCCTGAAATCGGACGACATCAAAGTGTGAGTTAATTGTGATGTGGTCGGGTAGACGGCACATCAATCGGACGTGCCATGTGCCCGCGGTGACCGGGAACGCCGTTCTGGTTTCAAAAACGGCCAAAACGGGCGTCTAACGGTCAAACTCATAGCGGACGACTTCGGATTGACCTGAAATCACAGGACAAAAATCCCATTATTATTTGCGACGTGAACGCGTAGACGGCACGTCAATCAGACGTGCGGTCTGCACGGGAGGACTAATTATGCGTTCTGTTAGCGTTGTGCGCGCTTGATAAAAGTGCGTGGGGGTCCAAACTGGCCGAAAGATGTCTGAATGGCCTGAAATCGGACGACATCAAAGGGTGAGTGAATTGTGATTTGGTCGAGCAGACGACACATCAATCGGATGTGTCGTGTGCCCGCGGTGACCGGGAACACCGTTCTGGTGTCAAAAACGGCCAAAACGGGCGTCTAACGGTAAAACTCATAGAGGACGACATCGGATTGACCTGAAATTATAGGACAACAATACCATTATTATTCGCGACGTGCACGCGCAGAAGGCACATCAATCAGACATGCGGTCTTCGCGGGAGGGCTCATTATGCATTCTTTAAGCGTTGCACGCGCTTGAGAAACGCGCGTGGGGGGTCCAAACTGGCCGAATGAATTCCGAATGGCGTGATATCGGACGACATCAAAGGTTGAGTGAATTGTGATGTGGGCGAGTAGAAGGCACGTCAATCGGACGTGCCGTGTGCCCGCGGTGACCTGGAACGCCGTTCTGGTGTCATAAACGGCCAAAATGGGCGTCTAACGTTCAAACTCACAGCGGACGACATCAGATTGACCTGAAATCACAGGACAACAATCCCATTATTATTCGCGACGTGCACACACAGACGGAACGTCAATCAGACGTGCGGTCTGCGCGGGAGGTCGCATTATGCGTTCTTTAAGCGTTGCACGCGCTTGATAAACGCGCGTGGGGGGGTCCAAACTGACCGAATGACAAGACCAAATAGGAACACACCCTCATGTTATCATATTAATAACTCTTCTTGAATCATTGAGAGTCACATCCCAATGATCATAGGATCATTAGCCTAATTGATCACTAACCATGAAACACATGTATGTTGGTCATGTCACCACATGCATCATCACTCATGCCACCATATCAATATATCACAAGGAATTCTCCAGGATAAGACAATATTTGATCACACATCATTCACATTTAGTTATCATAATAAAAATTATATTTACATGCTTATGATATAGAATGAATCCACATTAGTAAGACCCACCCCTCTCATAAGTTACCATCACATCACTACAACCCATCCTGGAAATCACCCTACCGCATACAAATTCACCCAATCTAGGGTCTAATACCCAACAGGATCTTACATACTAGTATACACATCATGGATCACTATCAAAACCATAAAAACATTGAAAGATCTCAAAAAATTAGTCCATGCCATCATTAGCTCATAGAATTGAAAAAAGGTAAGTAACAAGCAATATATCTCACTACTCCATACTCACCCAACAACATATGGGTCTCACATTACTAGGGAATAATTCTATCCAATACTAAATGATCTTGATCTATTTTTCATATACATATATGATTCACCTCACCAATTACTATATATTAATAACATAAAAAATTATGATTCCATTTAACTAGAATTAAACCATCAGGTTTTACAAGGAAATTCTATATAAGTATTTGTTTACACATTAAATAATCTTACCCCATACCATAAATAAGGTGTTCAACAAAAATCAAGAACATGAATTTCATGTTAACACCCAACATTGATTCATTAATAAATTGTATTTTAATTTTATGGAAATACCAAAATAAATTAGTGAATCAATGTACCTATAGTGGTGCACATGACCACCATGAAACAATCATAAATTTTTACAAAAACCCTAATAATTGGGAATAACAAAATCAAGAATAGAAGTATATGATTTATAAGAGATGGAACAATATCGTTGATAAAATATAGGAGTCTAACCTGGTAGGTGCTGATCTGATGGACGATGTGGGGATTGGGAGGTCCTTCTGCAAGGAATCGCTCCAGGAGGACACGAGGTGAATGCTTCTGTAATGTGGGGAGGCCACTGGCTCGATTTGGTATTTGGGGCTTTTTTTCCCAACAGTTTTTAATAACCGTTGGGAAAGACCAACCTTTCCCAACGGTTCAAAGAACCGTTGGGAAAACAAGGTTTCTTCACAACTTTTCCCAACGGTTCTAAGAAACCGTTGGGAAAACCTATCTTTCCCAACGGTTTCCATATAACTGTTGGGAAAACAAGGGTCCTTCACCACTTTCCCCAACGGTTCCTAAGAACCGTTGGGAAAAACCTATCTTTCCCAAGGGTTTCATACAACCGTTGGGAAAACTATGCATTGAGGGGTTTTTCCCAACGGTTTATAGAAACTGTTGGGAAAGACATGATATGCCAACGGTTCAAAGAACCGTTGGTACACAACTGTTGGGAAAGATCCCTTTCCCAGTAGTGAAAAAATGTGAATAACCACATCATAAATCTCTTGAAACATATAGGTATACCGGATTACAATAAATATTATTGTAATTAATGTATGATAAATATTTTAATGGAACTTTTATATATTCCATGAAAATATGAATTTGAATAATTTATCCATGATTACATAGACCAACTTGTTAACAAATCCTTATTTGGATTTGTTTTCATTGATATTATCCTATTTACAATATCCAGATAAATAATCTCTTTATCTAAGCTAAATACTTGTATATCATCATCTTTATCACATTAAGGGATATATTCCCTAAATATCAATTTCAAATTTACATGTATTCATTACCATTCCACATATCCATTTCAAACCATGATGAAAACCATATTGTCAAAATAGTTATATATTTGATGATTCATATAACATAATCTATGAATTCCAAAACATATATACATTTTTCATCGAACTTATTCTATAATGATTACTCAGTCTTCATAAACATATTCCTTAATATCTTTTTCCTATTATATTAAATATAAATAACACCTTATTGTTCAAAAATGTAAATCTAATCTTGTTTTTTAATTTTAATGTAAAAAATAATGGATGAACATCAGATACCTTCCACCTATCATTTATTGTACCTTAATCATCAGAAGTATTACCAATACTCAAACCACCTTCATTATTCTCATTATGAGTTTTCCACTTTGTAAATTGAATGGAATAATTATCATAGATTCCATATAAAAAAAATTCTATATTAACCATGTGCCTTCTAGTATCTACTATTTACTAAAACCATAAATCACAGGGTGAGAAATTCACATCAAAGAAGACAATGATATAATCATGAAAATTACTTATATCATGTCTAATTCATAGCACCAATTTTTTAATCATTGAGACCCCATGTTTATCCATGGTTATTTATTTCTATTTTTTAAAATCATTAATTATGATATTTTATGAGTTTTTTAATTCAAACAACATATCCCTGAGTAGTGTCTAATGATGTGTGCAGTAATGCCCATTTCCATATACTAGATTTACCTAAAGGCTGGCCCAGGAAATATTATACGATTATTTACCTACAGGTACATTAATTCTAAAGTCACATCCACTTTTATTTTCCTTACATGGATGTATTTCTTCAAAACCACTCACATTATCCTTAAACAAAATTTTCAGACATTGTTCTATATTTTATATGTATTTTTACTTATCATTCGACGTGTTCTTAGAGTAATCACTATGGTTATCTCATTCTAGATTAAAAAAGGATAAAATAACATTTACTATAACAATAGTTATAAAGACCCAATCTTGACATACTTTAACATTACATAACTATTGTAGAATACCTAAAACGTTACAAAAAGAGATGCCCAAAGATAGTATTAATCTAGTGACATTGGACATATGAAAACATTAACAGTTATACATAATTGAGATTAATTTTCACCAACAATTTTATTAATGACTAGAACCATTTTTATACACATATTATATAACTAATATCCTCATAACCTAGGGAAATAAACATAATATTAGGTTACCTTAGATGCTCAGTAAGGGTTAATAAGTGTTACAATTACCATAAACAATATTATATGGGAAAGAGAAAAGGATAATAATTTTAAAATATTAATTCTTTCATATCATAAGAAAATAATCATGAATCATTGAAAAAATCATGGAAGTTCCTAATGCATGAATCATATGAAAATAAAGAACATTCACCATGAAAGCATACTATATGAATAATAAATATAATTTTTTATTAAATAATAGGATATATAACAATTTTTATTAATTTCATTACATCAAATAAAAGTATAACAGATTTGAAAAATTACATTAATAAACCAAGTTGACAAACCATTATATCCAATTATTACTGAATCAATTTTCTCGACATTTTGGACCTATAATACCAATCAATTTATGGCTGAATCAAGTTCATTTTTAATTCCATCCATTTCTATGTCATTATATATAAATAAACACACAATTAAATAGAAGGATATATAATTCCCCCGTATATTATAATGAAATCATACATACATGTTCGATGAGAATATAGATAATGATATCATAACCAAGGAAATGAAATAGGAATTATAAAGACGAAATAATATCATAACCTGTGGAAAAAAGATAGGTTCTATTCTCCTTTAATCATCAACTCAAAACATGAAATGAATTTGGTTTCAAATTCATATAAATTATAAAAGGGAAAAGGGTTCCATAAAAATTATTCTAAAAAATCATATTCAATTCAAAGAATGAATATGAATGAAAAAATTGAATTATTTCGCCATCAAATAATAAGGAAAACAATCATATGTTATCTTACATATGAAATAATTTTTAATTATGTTGGGGAACAAATATCTTTAGGAAAATATTCAAAATCAGATGTAAAAGGTCTTTTAAAACACAATACCTTTTGAAACATATTTCTTGAAACTGAGCATGAAAACTTATAAAGAAAGATTGAAATCATTTTTGGAAAAATTATCCATGGTAACATATAAAATAAGCATGAATTTAAAAAAAATTATATTAAAAAAGTATGAAATCAATTAAATAAATCGTGTAAATAATTTGTATCCCATTTACCTGAATTACATTAAAAGAATATAAATATGTAATTAAAAATATTGAAAAAAATTAAAATTAAATTATTTTTAAAACATATAAATAATTATTGGATATGTTTTGAAAACCATTTATATAAAAATTCATTGAAAATATATAAACAAATCAAGAAAACATTTTCAAAACCATATCAGTGAAAATATTATTAAAACATATTAGTAAATAGTGACAATGATTTGAAACACATTTCATTGAAAATAATTTGAAAAAAATTCCTGATTTTTTGAAAACCATTTCATTGAAAATTAATGTTAAAAACATTGACATAATAATAAAAATTTTATTCATGATAATTAAAGTTCAATTAAATGAAGACGATTAAATATTTACATGTAATATTATTTAAAAAAGAATATTCCATTTTCATGGTAAAAAAAACGATAAAAAATAGTTTTTTAAATAAGAAACATAAGATTCCTTAGAAGAAATTTCTAAAAGAAAAGAAGGTTAAAATTTTGTTTTAATGCATTTAGTATAATGGTATAATATAAATGGAAACACTTTTTACAAATCATGGTTTTTAAGGAACGCATAATTATGATCGAAGGGATGTTGAAGTCATGATTTCCTAAAAGCAAATTTGTAACTATGTTATGTAACACATATTGGAAAAATGGAAACAATATAGAAATATATCATTAATTACCAAATGATAATTAAATTCAATAGGGTTTTTAATAGATTTATCAAAATATTGCTTCAAAGTAAGGATAAACATAAACAATCTCAAAATGGAAAGAGATTATTTAATTAAATTGGTACGAATTGGTAACATAGAAAAAGACACCACCTGTTATAAAATTATATTACATGAATATTTAAATACAATGAAAATAAGGATATTCATGAAATAAAATTTCAAATGGATGTATAAATGACTCGAAAAAGAGTATAGGTTAGTAATAAATCATGTGCCTCAATGACATAAAAATTGATACAAAATGGTATTGTTGATTTTATAACTTTTGATCCATTGACCCCATAAAATTAATATAATATAATTTATAATTAAATGAACATAAATTTTTTTAAATGAACCATTTAACACATCCATGTATAGTAATAACACAACAAAAATAGAAAGGCTTTTGAATAAAGCATGTATGTCATGGAAATAAAAAGTGAGATGAAATCTTGTTACCTTTTCTCTAGAATCTGTTTTTACTAATATAAATTTTTTGTAAAAAAAAATTTAAGATTATTATATATATTTTTAAAAATAATATTCTTATATCTAATATAATATATGGTTTTATTATGATTTTATATTATCCATATGTTAACAATTTTATGTCAAAGTATAACTTTGAGTAATATCTGCATTGTTGTACACATGTGTGTAAATTTGTTATATCTTTTGTGCTTATAATAAGACCATTTTTTTATAAAATATAAAACATGATATAGAAATATTTTATATTCAGAATATTTTTATTATAATAATATATTAAATATTCATGTTTGAAATTGAATACACTATTCATGGAGATTGTAGGATGTACGTACGCATGAATGCTTCTTCTATTTTATTATCATATTGGAAGAAATAATTAAAATGATATATTTGTATATGTATATGAATAAATTCATTTAATAAAATCATAGTATAATTATTATTTCAATTATATTAGGTAGGTTAACTAATCACTTCTTTAAAGCCTCCAATGTAGTGTTTGATGAAATAACATCACTTTGAGGGGCGACAGTTTATAGTTCCTCAACCAAAATTTTCATATTAACAAAATATGGTAAAAAAATTGAATGTTATAAATAAAAATTATAAAATAATAAATTCATTATAATCTTAATATATATAATATATTAATTTATGGTCCATCATTATGTCAACCATGATATTCAGTAGAGGAAAATTGAACATTCATCATTTTGTGAGGGTGTTGTTCACCATAGACGTAAACATGATGATTATAACCATTTATATGGATGTGGGGGTAATTTTATGTTAAAAATTCTCAATAAAAACATACTATTATATTTTGGAATTATTTTTTGATATAAATTCACTGAACAAGAATAATTTACATATTGAAGAATAGAAATAAATGAATAGTTCTTGAGAGTGGTTGTTACCACTTCCTCGGGTACCTACATCTAATTTTCACCAAAGTGATTACATGTATGTATTTATAACAATATTAATGCTTAAATGGGGAATTTATTTTTTTTGGTATGTTAATTGGGAATATTTCTTCTGAAGCTATGTGTTATTAGAGTTTCAAATATGTGGGATAGTTTTTTCCTTTTTATAGTGGAATGATAGTGTCACTCTTGTAAATACCAAATGGTATTCAGTAATGGGAGGTATGACATACCCAATGTGCCTCCCAAAGGTAATACTAATGTATTAAACTATAATCATGGTGAAAAAAAATCTCTACCACAAAAAATATTTTCAATTTAATAATTTGGTTCCATAACATCTACGTTTCCCTAATTTTATCATTTTGTTTTTTTTATAAAAGAAAACAGTTTTCATACCAATGTAGTTTTAAAAAAAGGAAAATTCGATTTTAGATTTTTTTTTGAAAATAAAAAGAAACATAATTATCAATATTATTACTAATTCATATAATAATTGTCTAATGTGTTTTGGATATTAATCATAAAACAACCTCACTTGACGCACAAAAACACTACATAAACTCAGATCGTACTAAAAAGGTATTCACCATATATGGGTCAATATTTTTATAATTAAATATAATTTATCCACTATTAGGCCATATTTAATATTTATTAACACTTAAAAATCACTAATGAGAATATATGTTTTCTATTAAAGGTAAGGAACGTTCTCTTTTGGTTTTTTCCTTACATAACATTTTCTATTGGGAAAATCCATTAAATAATTTCAAAATAACCCATAAAATTTGAACCAATAGGTAGAATTGTTGAATTATTTTACTCCAACATGATTTGGGCAACTTTATAAGTCATTTGGGACCTTATTAATGTTTTTTAGTCTTTTATTAGACATACTTTTGTAATGTCCAAGTTCCGGGTGCCACCTAAATGTGCCCCATACACAGTTGGTCACATGGACCAATGTTCATTTTCCCAAACACTGGAGGCTTATGACTAGTAGTGAGGACCTTTGGTGTGATAGTGGGGACACTATGCCTTCATTAGCAAAGTAACTCAATTGAAATGAACATATAACAGCAGAGGAAGTAGTAATACCATATAATATGTAAACAGTGGAAGACTGAAAGTAAATTATCAACTACACCATATATATGTAAATAACTGTGCATGTCAAAAATATCAGTGGATGAATCCAATCAAGTCACATTTTTGGAATACAATAATAGACCAAAGTAAAAATAAATCAATTAAACTCAAATCACATCACCAACCTCAGCTTGGTCCTATGCTCCCCATCTCCCCAATAGTAATGTATATAAAGTTTAAGAGAGCATTAATTTATCAATATGTACATAAATATAATTTTTTTGGGCCCAATAGAATGACTCTAATAGGGTGTGACAAGAATATCAGCTAACAACCACCCAAGGATATGTACCTCAATGTCCATGAATATATATTACAGTTAAATAAGAAATAATACCTAATAAAAATGGAAGTATTCAAAACAAAATAGTCCTAGAGTTTTTACATTGATCATTCACATTTATTAAATATTAAACCAATCAATTGCATGTAACACTCTGGGAATGTTCACAGTGCCAAACCTCTCAAGATCAACTAGTCATTTTACTATAATTATATAATGACCCCTTAAGATAGAACAAAATGTATATCCCCTTTGGCCACATGCAAATAAAGACTCTCTAAGGTAGAACTCATTGTATATTCCCCCCTATAGTCTTTTAATGTTGAACTAAAAGAACTCTAATGAATAAATCAACGTAAATTCCCCTTGTGGCCTCATTATGGTAACTATATACCCTCTGAGGAAGCACCCAACATCAACCCCCTATGGTCTTAAAATTTTATAAGTACAACATACACTATTTGGATGCCCTCAACATCAATTCCCTATATTTTCTGACTAAATCAGGTTTCCACAGACCGATGTAAAGCAATATTTCACAAATGATATTAAATAGCATAAGTAAATCCCAAACACTACTTGGAAAAATCGATAAAAAGCAGACCACAATCATGTTAGGAAATATCACTCCATCCTAACTACACTTGGCATGGAAAACAAATCCTCCTAATAGTAAATTCTATCCCCAAAGGACTATATAAGATCAATCATGGGAAAACAGATCTCTATAATGGTAAATAACCATGTTTAAGATCAAATTCTCATACTCAAGAAAAGAAGGAATCAAAGGGATTAACAGGGTTAAATTCCCTCTAAACACAATAACCTAGACTATGGTATTGGGAGATTTTTTCATATATAATTGGAATACAATATAAAAAATGGCACAATCCACATACCACATTGATGAACGATTAATATAGTTGTACCTCAGCCTTTGAATCAACAATTAATGACATATATCTACATAAAATTATATGAAATTCAACCATGTATATCCCAAAAAAGAGGTGAAATAATGAAAAATGTCTCTAGAAGAATGAATAACTAGCTGATTTAGTTCCAACACAATTATGGATATTCAATTAGGAGAATAGAAAGCGAAATATGGGATCAGATAAGAATTGACAATATTGGTCGCTCATGTACGAAACTACTTCAGAAGAAGATAGTTTTGTCGATGATATGTGACCCCAGTATGATATAACAATTAAAAATATAAATTCAAGGCATGTTCACATTGGATACATGGCATGTATAACCTTTACCAAGACCCCCATTAAGAACACTCTAGGTTACATCACATGACCATGTACATAGCCATTACACAGCCAATACAAGGATACTTGTGGAAACCATGTACCTTCCTTGTGCTCGTTAAATTTCTAGAAAATAACTTTTTTCTCAGAAACACTAGAAATCAAGATCCATACATAAAATTTTTATTCAGGTTCTTACAAACATACTACATTAATTTAATTTGACCTTGAATTTCCTTAATAAGGAGGAATAAAATAAGAATCCTCAAATTACTCTGGTCACAAAGATAATACATCGGTCTCCCTCTCCCAAGTCTCATCCTATAGTTTCCCTTGCTATCATATAACACGTACCAAAGGAACACACTGACCATGGAATACAATCGCACTATGACCATCAATCCTGATAGGATGAACTTGGAAGGATTCATCCACTTCCAACTCAACATCCTTGGTTTGAAAAAAATGAGATGGGATTGAGAAGTAACATCATATCATGAAATCATGGATTTCCTCATGCATATCCTGATACCTCTGAGGTAATTGTAAATAATATGAAACCGGCCCAACACCATCCCAAACCTCAAACGGATGGACATATGTATGTGATGTCTTTCCCTGTATCCAATTCCACTTGTGTACAAACCATAGTTTGACACATAGAAAAAAGTGATCTCCGAACTCAAACACTAGAGGTAATCTCTATTGATCATCATAAGAATTCTTTCATGACTGTGTGGTAGTCATCCTCTTCCAAATCAACTCCAGTTGCTTTGTGGTCTCTTGGAAAAGATGAAGTCCCAACATTACTTCATTTCTATCCTCCGTTTAACATAGGGGTGATAGACATTCCCTACTGTACAAAGCCTCTTAAGGTGTCATCTCAATAGTTCCTTGAATTTATAATTAAATGAAAACTCTACCAGAGGTATATGTTAATCCCAGGAACCTCAAATATCTATTAATCATGCTCGAATCATGTCCTCTCGAACCTATATCATACACTAAGACTGGTCATCATTTTTTGTGATGGTAATCAATACATATAAGTACATGTGTACCAAAATCCCTTTGTAGTCCCTACAAAACCCGAGAGGTAAAATGGGTGTCCCTGTTGGAAATGATAGAGTGAAGAACCCCATTAAAACACACAATCTATTGGATGTACCACATTTCCACCTCATAAAAAGTGAAGGTCTTCTTGATCAGTATGAAATGTGAATCATTAATGAGTCTGTCAATGACATCCCAAACTGCATTGTTCTCTTAAGGTGACCTCAAAAACCTTGTCGCAATGTTCATTGTGACATCATTACACAACCAATTCGGAATGGGTAACTACTATAAAATCCCTGATGGTCACTAATGCTCCACATCCACCTGCTGACATGTGGAATACCTTGTGAATAATAAACCTTCAACTGTTGTCATGACGTACCACCAATACTGACTGTGTAGATATATATATATCTTGGTGACACAAGGATGAACTATCCAAACTGATGAATGAAAATCATGCATCATCTCAACATGTATGTCATCTGACACCCATATGCATCCCTGGAAACACATGATCTCATCCTCAATATGTTTCATCTTGGAATAATATAATCTTTTGACACACATCCCCATAGAACTAGGGAATCAGAATCTGATAACTGCCTCAATTTCACTCGCTCATGTAGGGTAGAGGTAGAAACTGTAGAAGAACAAATCATCTGCCCCCATCTATCATGCACCTGAAAATGAATCTCATAGAACATATCCTAAAGCTACACCTCATTTTTTTCCTCTTGAAATGGAAGTACATGATTCCATTTAATTAATGCATCAGCCACTACTATTTCATTCTCATTATTGTAGGAATGCTCAATGTGAAAGGACTCAAGGTACTCAACCCACCTTTGTTATCTCTAATTCAGATTGTGTAGATTGAAGATATACATGAGACTTTTTGTTTGGTGAAAACCACAAAAATATATCCCTATATATATTGTCTCCAATAGCATAAATCAGGAACAGTTGCATCCAAAATGAGATCACGTGTTGGGTAATTCATCTCATGTGGCATCAACATGCGAGACTCATACACAATGATTCCTTCCCCTGCATAAAAGCTACTCCTTGTTAGATACCTGATGCACCAAAATAAATTATATAACTCCTGTTCGACTTTGAAAAAACCAGAATCAGTGCTAATTTCAACCTCATATTCAGTACCTGAACGGCTAGATCACTGGAATATGTCCACAAGTACTTTTTTCCCCTTCTTATTCAGGCCCATAAATGGTGTTGATATGAATTAAGAATCCATTATAAACATTTTTTTGAAACCATCCAGACCTATAATACTCCTTAAAACATAGTATTTCTTCAGATTCTCCTATAAACTACTACTCTAACATTATTTGGGTCTACTGATACTCCTGCCTCTAAGCTAACATGACCCAAGAAGTGAATATAGTCTATCCAGAATTTTCATTTTGAGATAATAGAATTTAATTGGTGCTCTATTATTGCACTAAAAATGATATCAATATGGGTTGCATGTTCATGTATATTATGATATTACACCGAGATATTTTCAATGAGAACCACTACAAAGGAATCCATGTGTGGATGGAACCCTCAGTTAATAAGTTCCTTAAAAACTAGAGGCACATTCAGTAGACCAAATAGCATAACCATATACATTTAGGGACTATACATTCTCCAAATGGTTATATGAGATATATTAGATAGTCCAATGTAAAACTGATGATCAAAGGATCTCATGTCAGGGTACGAGGAGGCTCGGGATCCTCAATGATGAACATAGAGATCATAAAACCTTTTTCAGGGGATACCAGTTCATTATAGTCAAGTGGATCAGCCTCCGATAATCTTCACCACGTCGATGGGTACCATCAAATTTCATTGAAAAATGGACCAGAAAACCCCAAGGACTAGTACTGCTAGAGATGAAACCCTCTCCCTACAACTCCTCCAACTACTTCATTAGCTCATGTAATTCTTGTGTAGCGATCCTATAAAGAGGAATGGATATAAAATGTCACTCTTGGTAAAAGATGAATAGAAAATTATTCCTTTCTATCTATAGGAAAACATAAAAATTATACTGGAAAGACAACCCTAAAATGATCCACCACATGAGGAAAGTCCATTTCTAAAGTCCCCTGGTCATCTAGATATAAACTATCAATCAGAGATGTAAATCCGCACAATCAATGATTCTCGGTTCTCGATCTACTAGAATAGATAACCCATTCAACCTTATTTTGAATAAAACATCCATATGGTGATGTGAAACTCATTCTATAGTGATAACAGTCGACACTGTCCTGTTAGGGAACCAACCTGTCCATTCTAAAAGTGAAATCATATCTTGTCATCCATATGACATAGAGGTCCAAAAAGTAGTGACACCTGCCGACCTCAAGAGGGAGCTCCTTTCACTAATGCACAATAGCCGTTCTAGTCCCCAATAGAGTGTCTAGCATCTAGATATCAGTAGAATTAATGATACATAGTCCATTTATATCAATAACTGTAATTGATATGAAACTATTGGAAGCCCCTATATCGAAATGAGTAGTACCTAAAACTGATGTATCCAAAATCAAACATCTTATTGTAGAGGTTATGGGATCATTATCCTACTAAGTCTTCTCTACTAAAAATTTTTAAACTATATTATAGCCATATGACCTTACCTGACCACCCCATGCTGATACACCCAGTTGTTGCTTAATGCCTTGTGACTGGCTACCACACCACGACCTCCACCTTTTCCTGAATGGTAAAAAAACCATAGTTCCCAGACTGATTAGAAACTGGTGGTCCTAATCCAGAATGAGTAGTCATAGAATAACCTCTATCTCCAAATGATGGTCTGAAGAACAGACAAAAATGCTGAATATGGCCCATTATACCACAATATTGGCACTCAACTAAGAATCTCAGGAATTGTCACCTCGTATGACCGCCCATCCCACACTCGTATCAAAACACCTAGACACCTAATGGTTTCTACTTACTACTCAAAATAAATGTGTAGTCTCACTGTGGTGCTTCTTACTATTAATTAGAGAATAACCAACTCAATATGTTGAACTGCCCATGACCACAGCTCCAGAATCCCTAAGGTTACAATCATTGATCAACTCATGGTTGACTATGGAATATATACTCGTCAAACAGAAGATGTATACCTCCGATCAGATTTCATGCCTAAGGCCATCCTAAAACATCCTTGATAGGAATAACATATAACCCCCTTGAAAGGGAGTGATGTTTTACAGCTCTGTGAGGAGAGACTGATACTGCATGACTATATTAGTACCCTATTCTTTACTCATGAACTCTTAGTATTGAATGGTCCTCAAAGTCTCTGGGTAGATGTAATCATAGGAGGCATGCTGAAACTCATCAGCAGACATAACATGCTGGAACCCATCATGCGATATCACATTTCACCATTACATAGTGGAATCACAAAGCATGTATACAGCGAGATTCTCCCATACTTATCGAGGGATATCCAAATGTTTTATAATATATAGCATGGATTATAACCAAAACTCTACAACCTGAGGTCCTCCATCCCCTGAATGTGGGAGGATGCTTCAGATGAAGAACCTCAATCAATTCTTCCCTTGACATAGCAAGAGGTGGTTCTCCCTGTAATGTCTACTTAAACCTCATGAAGCCTTCTCAAAACTATACATCACCACATATATTTTGAATGAAGTATATTTCCAAGACAAGCTTAATTGAATGATCATCTAGTAGTCACTAATATACCATGTTTCATTCTGATCGATTCTATGTAAATGTTGTACATCCGGAGGATGTATTGCTATCATGAGTCTACATGGTCAATCACACACCTCAGTTTATGATTATAAACAATTCAAACATATATGTGAAAGAATTAAAAAAAGAGAAAGAAACCATTCATATTCATTAAAACATGGATAACAAATGCTTATTACCCCTACAATACATGTTACCTTAATCATTTACCTAGGCGTGTACTGGTCATGTAACCCACATACACAGAAAATATTCTCCTTGAAACACGACATGTACTTGAATCATTTCCCTCTACCTATGTTCAACTAAACAGATATAAAAAATCATCTTATCTAGGAATCTTTACTTGGACAGTGTTCCCTAGAAACAACATGTATCCCTTAGGTAAAGACCATTTGTTTCATTATTCACACAGTAAATGACATGGTCAACTTCACACAGTGTGGATGAATGGGATATGACATGTACAACCTGTGTTTTATTCACCTATTTCGTTATCCACACTATAGTATGCATGGCTCATTCAACAGGTAATTTTCTCAATGTACATGGTGTGTTCCACCAAACAATTTTCAACCCTGGGCCACTACCCACATAATTAGTCAAACATTTAATAACTACACAAAGTATACATATACTACATAGTGTGTACTTAATACAAACAGTTTTTTCCTGAACTGATGAATATATGGATTTTATTCATCATTACACATCGTGTATTCTATGATTTTTTGAACAGTAAGCCATAGAAACTACTCCAGAATCTAATAAGTCACTGAAACAAACAAAAATATAACAAATTAAGATCTGTGAGGGACCATACTCCATGCTTATAAAATCATGCTATCTTGTGCATAAACATTAAAAGGAATAATAGTGCAATAAATCACATAATACACCAAATTCTAATCCAGGAGGCCCCATTACACCTCTGGGACCTACGATTTTCTCTTATTAAAAATATATATTTCCCAATTCAAAACCCTATCAAATATCAGGTATTCTATCAAAAAATCTATCACAACAACATGCATATCTAGAATGAAATTTATCACAACAACATGAAATTGTTAATGAACCCTAATTGGAATCACCAAAAAGCATGACATGTGAACGATTTCATGTTCCTATATGATTCATGAGATTTCATGCCCACATATTATTGGGTAGAAACAAATCGAACCGCAATAACATCAATGATAATTTCTCCAAACATGTGATCCACCCATAGTTGAATTCAAATCAACTATAATAATTGAAAAATTAGAAATGATGGAATAATTGAGGTAAGTTATATTTTCTATATACATGAGTTAGCTATTTTTGGGAATAACTTATTACAATAAAAAAAATTAATATCCCTATCTACAGGCTCATAATAGTAATTCATGAAGAAATGAGTTCATATGATACAACATTGTAATATCCTACTTCATGGTTCCGCCCTAAGTACTCACATATCATGTTGATCTCATGGACTAAAGCGTAATTCCCTAAACACTAGAGGCTACCGACTAGTAGTGAGGGAATTGGGTTTGATAGTGTGGAAACTATACCCTCATTGGCAATGTAAAACAGTTGAAAAAATTTATAATAGTAGAAAACGTAGTAATATCATAAAATAAGTAAACATTGGAAGATATAATGTAAATAAACAACTGTAGAATATATATGTAAATAATGATGCATATCACAAGTATATAAGAAGGCAGACAAACAATTCACAATGATGGAATATAAGACCAAACTAAAGTACAAATAATACAAATAAAATGAGAAATAATCGCAAGCCTATGCTTGGTCCGATGCTCCACAGTTACACAACAAAGATGTGACAGATGTATAAGGATGTTAACAATTATCTATATCTACAACAATACAATTGGTTTGGTCCTTAATGAATGACCAAAACAAGGTGTGAGATGAATCCCAGTTGGAAACAACCTAATGCTCAATTACTTACTGTCAGTGAATATATATAATAGAAAAATATGAAAAAATAATTAATGAATAAGGATATACTGAAGAGTAAACATTTATATAGTTTTAACTATGTTCATTCATATTTATTAGTAATTCAACCAATCATGCACAAGTAACCATCTGGTAATTTTATCATATCCTAACCCTTCTGGTTCCACTTATCATTTGACAATAAAGATATAGAGACCCCCTGAGATATCTCACATAGTCTAACCCATTTGGTCAAATGAAATCATAGTCTCCGTGAGGAAGAACTCACTGTCAATTCCCCCAATATTCTTTTGACAATAATCCACATATTCTATGAGGAAGAACTAAACAGAATTTCCCCCTCTGGTCTCATAATGATAATTCTAAACACTCTGAGGAAGCACTCAATGACAATGCCCCTTACGGTATCGCAGAGTGAAAAGTACAAAAAGTACTCTGTGGAAGCCCTTAATGACAATTCACCCTATGGTCTAACTACACTACGTTTTCATAGAATAGGTTAATGTAATCGTGAAAAAATGATATTCAGTAGCCAATGAAAATAAAAAATACAACTTTGATAAACATCTACAAAGAATATCACAAGCATGGTTGATAATATCACTCCATCCTTACAACACTAGGCATGGAAACCAGAGCATACTAATAAGAAATTCAATACACAACTGCCAATATCAGATCAAATATGGGAAAAAAAATATATTTCAAGTTAAATAACCTTATTTACAATAAAAAACCCAAACTCATTCAAATAAGTCATGGTAGGAATTAACAGGGTTACATTACCTAAAGATTCAATACCCTAGACTAGGGTATTTGGCACTTTTTTCACATATAATTCAAATAAAATTTATAGAAATGCTTAATTTACCTACCTCGTTGTTTTAAATTTATTATAGTTGATCGTGAGTGCCTAAATAGACTTCTATCATCATAGATCTATGAAAATGTCTGAAATTTTACACCAAGGATATCCCAAAAAATGGGAGAAATGAAGACAAGAGTCTCTAAAATACGGGATAAGTCACTGATATGGTTCTAATGCAATCAATGTTGTTCGATTGATAGAGAAGAAGACCAAATGGTGGCTCAGAGAAGAATCGATGATATCTGTCTCTCTAGGACACGATGGGTTCAAAAGAGGATAGTTCTGTGGATGAGACATGACCCCAGATCGATATGACAAATAAAAAAACATTCATGGCGTGTTTGGTAAGGATACATGGTGCATATATGCCTTTACCGAGTGCCACTTTAGGTAGTCTCCAGGTACAGGACACGCATTAGTTAGTACATCACATGTACTACTTAAATTTCCATAAAATCCTCATTTTCTAAAAAACACTAGAAATAATGACCCATACCTAAAATGAATATACATGTTCTTAAAACATTTACCTTTATCACCATAATTAATTTTAATCAATTTTACTAATATTTTTGCACAATGTTGCAACCCGACCATTGAAAGCTTTGATTTATTGTCTTATAATAATAATTTTTTCAAGATTATAATTAATAAAATTTCTTAGTAATGAGAGTTTAGTAGACTAGGTATACTAGATTCATAAATGAGTCTATTAATACAAAAATAATACACAAATTACAAAATATTTTTTTCTTTTAAATATATAACATTATGCATTACTCAAGTCCTTCTATTAAATATATTCATATCTTTTATAGTACAATTAAGGGATTCCATAGCAATAAAATATAATAATGTTTAGAAAAATTTATCACTAAGTGAAATATGTTGTGGAAGAAAAAATAAATCAATGATAATAGAAAATATAAAAAGGTAAATAACTGAAAACAAATGTCATTATAAAAACTAAAAACTGACAAATAAATATGGAAAGGTAATTACGTGAAATACATGATATTTAATTGATCAACTAGAAATTAATTTTACCCATATATATGTAACAGAAAAATATCATGGATGAATAGTAACTAAATCCAATAGGATTGAAATGCTTACTAATTGAACAACATGATTCCTAGCTATATGGAACCATTACCGTCAACACCATTCACAAGCCAGTTTATCATATTGGGTAGAAACACATATAAATTCTGAAACTATTTCATATCATTAAACACCTCATGCATCAAGGGGAATTCATTATCTCGTACCTAACCTATATTTCATGCCTCAAATGATCCCCAACCAAGGTATTTCATTACTTAATCATTAACCTTATTGAATAAAAAATATGTCATCTCAGAAATCCTAATTGAATTAAAAGTACATATTTATCAACATTTGCAAAATATAAAAATGACATTCAAAGTAAAAATATATCAAAAATGGCATATGGTTTATGGAATAATCATATCCAAGAAAAATGATATTGAAATTTATGTGAAATTCATTGTCAAATTATCATAATAAATTGACTATCTTCTGGGAACTAAATGTAATCAAGGAAGTGAATATGAATAATATCTTTCAAAAAAGAAAAATAATCAAGCCCTAGGAATATGAAAAATGGTATCAATATAAAATACCTATGTGATGTAAAATAAAAGGTATTTTTCATTTATTAATTTAAAATTTTTTAAAATATATTTTAAAACACATTAGGAAAAAAAATTATTTTCTAAAAGACAATTTGGAAAATCTTTTCATTGAAATTTAATTTTGATAATAATGTTCATTAAAAAAATCATTTAAAAATACAACGTATGGTTCAAATAAATGGTTGAATTTAAATCCATACAAGTCATATGAGGTAAAAAACTTTAATTTTTCATAGTCAAAGGTTCGAAAAATTCATCATTCAGATAGAGACTATAATATTCTTCTGAATATATTAGTAAAAAAGGGTTAAAATTTATATTAAAAATTATTTTAAAAATATTTTTGAAAACATTTTAATAAAACATTATTTTTAGAATAAAACAGGTAATTAGAGTATATGGATACATAAAGTGGTGTTTTCACATAAATAATGTATAAAAAATATTGAGTACCAATGATAGGAAAATGATGTAATCTTTGAACATATTAATGAATAATTGTAGGAAAGGAAATTAAATGTTATATAAAAAAAGTCCACACAATTTCATGAATTTAAATACCATTTAATGATCTTTGATTTTATTATTTGGGTAAATAATATTTAAAAATTCCAAACCATCACACACCACATTGTAACATTTTAAATAATAAACCTTCTACAATAATAATGATGAATTAACATTTTAAATTCTAGGAATATAATTGAATATATGAAATAATATATATAAATTGGAATTATATAAACCTTATAAAAGTTATATGAGGTGAACGTGACATTTATTTCATAGAAGAAAAATGTTTGATGAAAATACATTACTTTGAGTTATCTATCGAGTTAACGTTCTTTAGAACCATTTATAATATACTTTTGTTAATATAGTTATTTCTTGTGAACCTTTTTCATTTTTATAATTAACGTTATTTCACTTTTCTCTTAGGTTTATAAAACTACATAAACATTTATGTTTAGTTTGGGTGTTTTCACCAAATTCAGTTTCTGTAAAAAATGACATTAGAATGTAAACTATGTTAAAATGTGTCATTATATAACATATATAAAATAATAATAATGAAATAATTATCAAATTTATATTTAAATAAATCTTTTAATTCAAATTATTATATATTTCAATGAATAATTTACCAATGTGACACTCATGTATATGGTATGTCGTACATATGCATGAGAAACGTTCCTATTTTTCAGTGAACATTATTTAAATAAGGTGAGTAATATTATATCATAAATACCATATTATTTAATAATATATAAATATATATTTAATTCTTGTAATGTAAAAGGAATAACATCGTGTTGAGGAGGTAGTAATCCAGGCGTCCATGAACGACGCTATCACTTTGTGGGTGAATGGGTAATATAGAAAATGATATATATATATATATATATTAAAAAATTTGACTATTTAATTATTGTAATATATTGGGTTCTATATCACATATATCAAATTAAAACTATAAATTATTTGTTCCTTGTATAATGTGAATGAATCACATCTCTTCGAGGTGGAGATAGTCTACACTTCCTCAATTGATCTTATCATGTTAATGTAAAATGGAATTTAATAAAGGTATGTGTAAAAAAGTATTAGAGAGGTATAAATAAATAATTAATATCATATTTATCATATATAATCATGTAATCCATCATAAAAAGCACCATGATATGTGGTAAAGGAAAAAATTAGTATTCATCGTTTCTTGAGGCAGAAATTCACCTTAAACAAAAACAATATGTTCATTACATATTAGAATAATGTTTGTGTACAATTAGGTCAAAATATTTAAATAAAATAATAATACGATATTTTTGGTAATGGTGTTGTAAATAATAATGTATATAATTTATTTCATTGGGTGTTAATTGGAAATTAAACTAACTAGATTGAGAGTAGGTGTTACCTCCTAATCAAATTAACTTATTTTTTTTTTAACAAAAGGCTTATTTATAAGGATTTAATAAAAAAATAATTATTAAAGGATAAAAGGACAAAAAGTGGTTTAATTTATTAGAGGATATTGTCTGATTATATGTTGTTTTAGTGGTGTGAGGAATGAATAGAATCAGTTATTTTTCAAAAGGGTGTAAAATGACTCAATTAATATTTTTTTTGGAATGTTAGGTGTTCCAAAATTGTTTTTAACAAAAGAATAAAAAAACTAAATAATAATAGTTTAATTGACAAATTATGATAATACAATTTGTTTTGGACAAGTGTATATGTGATTTGGGCCTCTAAGATAAGGGTTTAATCCTTTATTAAGCCTAATTTTACCTTAATAATTATAAATAATTTTTATTAATTTCACTTATAATTTTGTTAAAAAAAAATTCAGATGTATTATAAATTATAATATATGATGATTCTAATTATTTAGACTATTTTAGAAAATTCAAAACATATAATTGTTAGAAATAAATCTCATATTCATCCCACAATCGGGACAACAATGTATGTTTTTAATGTAAAAACATCTTAATGTTTTATATATTATTATAATAAAATTCAATGTGAAATTTATTCCAATGAAATTAAATGTATAAATTGATAAATATATTATCTAATTAAAATTTAATACTAATTAAATGTATAATTTAACTCTATGAATTATTTAAATGAAAATGAAGTTATAAACCAAAAATCAGTATTTTTATCAATTAATTAAAAAATGACATGTTTCCAAATAATATAAAAAATTCACCCCTACTAATTATTATATTTAATTTTAATACATTAAGTTTAGTTTTAATTGTGAAATCAATAAACAGGTCAAAATTAAAATTTATAATGGGTTCTCTATTGAAAGGAAGTATAATTCCATTTATAATAATATATGGTTTTATGTAAATAATAGATATTGTTCTTATCTTATTCACATAAATCCTAATGTATGAATGTAAAAAAATTATTGAATATATAACACAAATACATCAGTGAAATCACCAACTAATTGTAATTAACTATATTTATTAACACACAACTCCTTTGTAATTATAAAATAATAATATTTTTTTTATATCCAATTGGTTCTTATTTTTATTTAAAAAAAATTGTAACCATTGGTTTAATTTTTTTATATAAACTAGAAATATTCATATGTTAATTAATAATATTCAAAATCTCCAACATAACAACTAGGTAATATTTTATTATGTTAAATAACAAAATTTTAATAGTACATTGTTATTTGGTGAAACTCATTCTTGTGTGTAAAGTAATGTATCATGGAAGTTCCCTCTTGTGTGTAACAGAAGCTATATACTAAATTTTCAAAAAATCATTATATGAATAGTAAAAAAATTGAACTAAATTAGTTTTTAATATAAATAATAATTTATTAAATGATATAATAATCCTAAAAAAACTGTGATTTTGAAAAATTGCATCGAAAAAGTTGAAAATCTCTTTAATAAACATGTTTAGGTTCCATTTTTATTTTATAGTAACTATTTTTACTATATGTTAATAATAAACAATAATACATGGTATGAGTAAAATGTTTTAACTATGGTTTAATGATAAAATATAAGGTTACATTTGTGACCTATATTTGTCTAAAACCTAATGGTTGAGAGGTTTTTCACCCTAAATAATATCTTATATGAAATAAATGTCATTAGGACCAATTCATAAGGAAAATAATTCTATATGAAAATAATATTTCAATTCCTTCATAAAGTGCCCATCCTACATCTTATAAAAGTGAATAACCTCTACCAATTTAATCACACCTATACAGTTCCTCATCTTGTCAAAACTCAATCCAAATTATCTCCGAACATCCCTTAATTATCCTAGAAGCCTTGCCTTGGATGAAGTCAATTCAACAAATCCTTTAGACTCAAATTAGAAGGAGTTTCACATTTTAGAGGTAACATCTTCTCTAAAGTTCATTTCCATTATTTTATTTATAACTATCTATTATATTATTATTAGTTGATTGATAAAATCAATATATTAAAAATAATAAGAGGTTTTTATTAGAAGGATTTGAGATACACATACACACACATCTATCTAATTGATACAAACATACTCTTTCTTTTTACGAAGAATTGAGGCCTCAGGAAACAACCACCTCCCATGGTGGCCATTATGATGTAACTATATTCATATATTATATTTATTATATTCATATTGTCTCTATTATTTTATTTTTTATTTAATTCACCGGTTTATTCTTTCTATAAAGTGAAAATACAATAATTTCATTTGAAGAGGTATGGACTTCCACCCCCTCAATGTAATATAATATTTTCATGCCATAAATGGAACAGATAAGCGATGTGGTTAATGAAATTATGTAACATTTATAAAATATGATATTATATTGGAATTATAATATACCTATTTATCATTTATTTTTTATTCCATTAAATATAAAAATAAATGAAAGTAGAGTTCATGTCTATATATGTCTTACCATCTACATGAATAGTGTATTTCATTTCTTATATCAAAATGTTATTGACTATTCAAATACATATATAATGGATCTAAATACATATATATTGGATATATAAGAGAATTACATCATTAGTATAATTTTGGAGATAATGGACATTTGACAACATAAACAATTTATAATTATTACATGCTTATTTTTGACTCAAATATCAAAAATTTAAAAATCCACAAATATGAAAATAAATAATTATGTTATGCTTATGAATTCATAATAAGCGATATAAAAGAATAAATAATCATGAAAAGGTTTATGAATTAATTAGAAACTTACTTATTATTATTATTCAAAATTGTCAAGGAACATACGTGACATGTCTCTTTCAATGTGAGGGACGTCATCTCAATCTCATTTCATTAAGGAACATTTTTATTTATACTCGACATTATTATATACAGTGTATGATCCCCAGTGAATATTAATTTAATTTTAAGTGAATAGTTTTTCTATGAATCATTGTAATAAATTTGAAAAATAATTTTTGTTTTTAACATACGTGGGGTCAATGACCTTTCTGTCACCTCAAGCATTCTTTGATATTTGGCTTACATAAGTTGCCGTGAAATTTTTAAATGAAAATAACTACTATATACAAATTTTACACATTATTATATTGAAAATTGTTTTGAGAAATCATGGATTATTTCAATATCTTGAATTGAGATATTCTTCTTTAAATTTGGAAATTATATATTTCCTTTATGTCTCTTTTAGGTGTTATTAATATGTTATGGTTATTTGGAATTGTTTACGTATATGGGTGGTTTATTGATAAACCTTGTGAAGGTGAGCCTGAGAATGATCTCCAATGCAATTGGTAATGTGATTGGTGTAAATGTTAAGGTTTATCCTCAGAGATATAGGCAACATATTTTGATTGGTATTCATAACGTAACTCCCTATGTATATATGAATGATACAATGTGAGTATGTTATGGATACCACATAATAACTTTATGATTTGTAATATTTGATATGTAATGTTACATTTTCGGCCTAATTCACTAAAAACATAAACCTAAAAATATCTTCAATGTCTAATTTTTAACTAAGACCAATATTATGTAATGATTATGGCTGGGGTCTTATAGATGGTATCAACAGCAGGTTTAGAAAAGTTTAGAGTTTAATGTGTTATTTAAGCATGAGTGACATGTTTTACATTACCATTATGGTTGAGATACGAGAAAGACTCATAGTTATTTTAGAAAAATAGAATGAGTTTAAGATATCATGAATAAGTATATTCTAGTATTTAAACTGCTCATAACATATTATATGATGATTTTACTAATATATTCACTTTGAGTTTTTTTTAGGGAAACAATGGATGTAGGGGCACAAAAGTAATAAATTATGTGAAGGAAACTGTGGTGGTTTTCAAAATAAGAAACCAAATGAAATGGGAGATGAAATGAGAACTCTAGGTATTATTCTTAACCAACTATATAGAGTCATGAATGTCCACATGAATCTTGGTGATTTTTTTAGGCACTGTATATGTGAGAAACAAATCCCTACGGATGTTCTGGTATTAATCATAATGTTATGTATATTAAAAACCTATGTATAAAGGATGTCGAAATAAACACAAAGGAAAATTCATCAATGTGACATGAAAATGATTTAAATGTGGTAATGGAGGTCGGAAAGGAATAACCTACTATGGAAAATGCATGAATTCCATTGACTGTAGGAAATGGAAAGATGTTATTTCTAATTGATCAGTTGATTGTTTTAAATGTGTTGTGAATTGTAATTAGCCAAATAGATGTTCTTTGAATATGTTTTGTGAATGGGATAATTAGGACCATACAAATATTTATTTACCAGTAAATAATGTCATTACCATTCAAGATGAGGAAACTGAAAATGACATATGAAAAATATGGATTATTTCCTAGCTCATGTTTTAATATTTTTTAAATATTAATAAAATATGTATTATTTTGATTGTATGAAAGAAGTATAAAAAATCAAAATATAAAAACATGGATAAATGATCATGATGAATGTTTGATTTTTAATGTGACTAAATTTTAGGAATTAATGTGTTATGTCAAATCTATGGTGATTATATGTTTAAATGTATTAGTGATGAGGTTACATTGGGAGACTTCAATTATTATTAACCTTTTATTTTGATATATAAAAATTTTAGTTGAAGAAGAATTACCATATCTTTTATGGATATAGTTATAATGAACAATTAGGGTTTATATGATCCTTAAATTTGAGGCAATTTTTGGATATTGGTTTTTGGGATGTAAAATGTGAGGTATGATATAACCATTGAGGTTAAAATATGTTATTAATATTTTAAAGAAATTAATATCATTTTCAAAATTTTGGTATTTTTATACTTTATTTTTTAAAATGGAAAAAATACAGACCATGTAACAACCTATCGCATCAGACAATGATAGGGTAATCGAACCCACAACATAAGTGTGACTGTGATTTACCACATACCACTAAACTATACGAATTCCCTTGTTTGTATGAATGATTATTTTCAATTGAATTATTATATGGAATGAAAATAAGTTTAATTTTATGAAATTTTGTTTTATAAAATGATTATCCATAGTATAAGAAAATGATTTTGTGATTAAGTGATAAACATTATTTTGAAAGATGTTAACTCTTTTGGAAACTCTATATAACTAAAGAAAATAGAATAATATGGGATTTCATTTGAGGATTAATGGTTGGATATTATTAATAAAGAATCTCTATTTTTATTGAATAAATATGGTGATTTCAGTTATTTATGGAAATGAATATCCTATCTTGAAAATGTGATTTGATTAATTAATTTTCTGTATGAGACTTTAAGAGTAGTCGCTATTATATGGAGAAAATGTTATGATTTATCGTGGAAGAAAATGTGACAAAATAATTATGAATTTTGGGTTTCCATATTAGTTTTTATTATTTTGAAGAATTATAAGGTTATTTTATAATTGAATGGTATTTGATGAACTTTGGGTATTGTTTGTTGAATTTTAGAGATTAAAGGATTATTCTTTATGGGGGATTATCTCATCTTGTATAAACACTATTGGTTTTGTTTAATATATAAAAATAGGGGAAATATATACGTCATATTTTTGGATTTTTCTCATTCTGTAGATTTTGATTCTAGCTCATCAGGTATGATCAGGTATCTTATGTACTGATTATTTAGAAAATAGATGAGTTTTTGGTAGAAATTTATTAAATAATGAAACGGTTCTCGAAAAGTATGTAAATTTCATTATATTCTTAGTTCATATAAGAATTAAATTACTCATTTGTTTGAGAAGGAACTCAAAAAAAAAAAAAAATTCACTATAATATTCCTACTGGGGAATCAGTGACCGTTTAACCCATAACATGTTTGAGGTTTTCATGTTTTTAACATAATCCTAATCATGTTTTCTATCATTCTACATCAGAAATTTATGGACATTTTTCTCTTCCATATTCATATTTTCATTGAATCATAGTATGTTTTAACTCAGGTGACCTTTTTACTTTATTTATTCCAATGTTACTATTTTATTGACTCTTTTTCTAATATGGGTTATTCAATGATGTTTTCGAGCCCAATTTTTAAATATTGAGGACCAAAACTCAAAAAAGGTGGAAGGATTTAACAACCGATGTATTTATAGAATAATAGTTTTTGATTTCTATTAATACCTATGAATAATATATTATTATTATATTAAAATTGATCCATCATCTGATTGCTTACTCCACACGTAACAATGAGATTCTTTGAAATGTTAAGTTGCACAAACATTTGAGTTAAACAGAAAAAAATATAATAATATTATTATTTTAAATGGATGTTAACTGCTAGATGTTGAATTTTTGGGAATTAATAGAAATAACTATAGTAGTATTATATATATTTGTTAAATATCAATAAATATATTAGACAAATTTTAGAGTATTACGATAAGAATGAATCAAATTTTAAGAATGAAATAATCTAATCATTTTAAAAGGTCATTTTACCAGCTTTTGATTGAGAATCCTTTTTGAATACATTTTTATTACAATTTTACATGTTATATGTCACAAAATAAAAGTCTTATTTAGAAGGGAGTCCCCAAAATTTACAAGTTATTAAATTTTGGTATTTTTCTAATCAAGTTCATTTTTTAATGAATAGTTAAAAATACTGTATTTTAATTCAAAAACTAAATTTTCATCCAATTTAATTATATAGTTATATAATATTATAAAATGGTTTTAATTTTTAATTGGATTATATTTTAATCATTGCATCCAATTTTAGTCATTTTATGTAATTTCACATTGCAAATGGTCATAAACACAAGTGTATATTTTGACAGTCCTTACCTCATAAAAACAAGCTTTTTGGTTTTAACAACGATAATTAATTTTGAAATAATTACTGCATGTTTTGTGTCTTAAATTTGATAAAATGGATTAAATATTTATAACCATGAGTTATAAATAGCGTAAATATATACATTTCATTTTTCTAAATTATGAACATTAACATCAGTAAATATTTTATTTAACGTGGTAAAAGGGTAAATATGGTAAATAATTGTAAAAAATAAATTTATAATAATATTAAACTACCCTAAAATTTTCCTAATAATAATGTATGATAAATATCCATCTGTGTGCATATTTGGGACGATTTAGTGACCCCATAGAGACACATTGACGTGAAAAAGACATTTTATAAGCATTGATTTAACGTAAAGAAAAATATAACATAAATATGTAATTTTTACTAATTTTTTTTAAATGGTGTTATATAGGTGATATTTTAGGCTATTAATAGTAAATATACACTAAAATTTTTTCTTACATATTGGTATTTTATTTGTAATGTTTATACATCAAACTAAATAATTTATTTATGACACTATCATGATGTATTGATTACCTTATTAATGAATAATTTTAATAAATGTGATTTTGAATATTAAAATAATTTTTTTTTATTTTTTTACCATACAATAATTATATAGATATTTATATCAAATTATATTTTATTTAATATAGTTTCTATGAAATAAACAGGTTGATATGGATTTTTAAAAATTCATTATAAGAATAGTATGAAAATTGATATAAACGAGTTTTTAAACAAAAAAATTTTATTTATTAAATTATATAATAGTTATAAAAATAAAGGATTCATCTAAATTAAATAGTTAATGTTTATCATGTCATTAATAAACCAGTTTGAGTTAGATTGGATTTTTAGAGTAACTGGATTAACCATATATTAAGAATATAAAGTCATTGTAAGATTCAAATTAGTAAAATATTGGTTGAAGCTAAATGATAATTTTATATTTGTGAACTATACTTAACTAAATCATTTTTATTGAGAGTGTTTCAACCCAAAAGATCATTATCATTGATATAAATGTGTTTTGGACAATCTGAAACCAAAAATCAGTTTATAATAAAATAAACATTCCATACCTTCTTAATGTTCTCATCCTCCATATTACAAAAGGGAATCAGCTGTATCCATTTAATAACACCTCTCATGTCCCATGGATCTTCAAAAATCTTCCCAAAAAATTTCCAAAAATCCCATTCTTCCTCCTTAATTTCATACCTTGGGAATAATGAAATTCATGAAATGCTTTTGGCTCAAATAAAAAGCAGTTTCACAATTTAGCGGTAGTGCATTCTTTAAAGTTACCTTCCATTATTTTACTTCTTCACATTATATTATATTATTAAAATTTGATTACATAAAACACCAGTATCTTCAATATTCTAGGATGTTTTTTTGAGATGTATTATAGATACACTTGAATACCCCTCCAACTAATGGAAATGATCATATTGTTTCTGTGTATGACGAACTCCTACCTCACGAAACGATGATATATCGATTTTCCCCTACCACCTCTCATGGTGGACATTATGAAGGAACTATATATATATATATATGATAATTAATTTATTTTTATTTTCTCAATTCTTATTTTTATTAAATCATACGATTAATATTTCAATATTTTTTAAATATGATAATTAAATTTGAGGAATTGTGGACTACTTCCCATCAAAATGATATGTTTTTTACATGGTAAAGATGGAACATATAATATATTGTGTTAATGAAAATATGTATCATATATAAAATAGTATATTATAAAACAATTAAAATATAACAATTTATCATTTAGTTTTCATTTATTAAATATTAAAAATAAATGAATGTAGTGTTCATGCGTACGAACAACATACCCTCTCTATAGACTGTGCATTTCTTTTATTTTCTGCAAATGTAATGTAATATTTTAATACATATATAATGGAACAAAATACATATATACATGATATATATGAGAATTAAATTGTGAATATTAATTTTTATATATTGGACTTTTGACCGTATAGACAATTATTAATTATTTAACAGATCATTTTAGACTCAAGTACTGAATATCATCAAAACAATGGATATTAACATACATAATTATGTAATTTTTATAATGTGGTTATAAGTTATATAAAAAGAATAATAAACTTGAAATTTTTTTGGAATCAAGTATAAATTAACATATGTTTATTATTTAGGAAGAACAATGAACATATGTCACGAGTAACACTCAATATAAGTGACATCGTCTCAATCGCCTTTTAATGAGAGATATTTTAATTTCTACGTGAATTTTTTTATATAGTGTATAAAACCATTTTAATTATAACTTTATTCAAATTTAAAAACATTTCTATGATAAGTTTTACTAAGTGACAAAAACAATGATATTTTAACGTACACGGTGACAATGAACTTTCTGCCACCATGATAATTCTTTAATATATTGGATTATTTAATAAATTGTTATGTTTTTAAAAGGATAATAACAAAAATATACATTTTTTTGGAATTTTGTTATTGAAAATGGTTTTCAGAATGTTAATATTATTTTAATATATTAAAATTATATTTTGTGATAGAATTGTGTAAATGTTATCCTTTATTATTTTTATGCGTTAAAAGTATTTTATGTTTCTTGGGAATAATTTATGTATATGGGTGGTTCCATGAAAATCCTAGGGTGTGTGATTGTGAGACAACACTCCAATTCATTGATTATAATGATGGAGTTGTACGATATTGTTTCTCCTATGATATTTAGGGATCATACGTTGATGGGTATTCCAAATGTAACACTCTATGTTAGAGTGAATGATACAATTTATATACTTCATAGATGCCCCAAGCTTCCTCTATTATCTATGATTTCTATGTGTTATTCATAAATACTAATATTTCATGAGTTATGATATAGATATTATGTTTTATGATTGAAATGTATTATTTCTTTGATTTTCATATAATATTGGACTAATTATTAGTTTTTTCATTTTATAACCATTACTGAGATTTTCTTGTTCATCCAATGTTTTTGAAATGTTTTTCATAGGGTATAAGGAATGATAAGATAATAGAATAATTCAATAATATATATATATATCAAGAAAATAATTCTTGTTTTATTTAATGAGTTTTAATATTGTGAAAAAATTAATAGATTATATGTTTTTACATTATAATATTTGATATTAAATATAACAGGTAAGACCTAATTCTCTAAAACTCTATAGATGAAAAGATCCTCAATGTCGAATTCTAAACATAACATAATATTTTATTAGTATTAATTCTAGTGACTTATAAAATGGTGGGAAGGGTTCGTAATTCATTTTCTATATAATATATAATGGAATGTACAAGGGTCACATGGACAACGATGTAACTATGTCAGTATGTTGTAGAATTTCAGTGTAATGTAGAGATTTTCAATTCGAGGAAAGTTGTAAATATTTATATACAGCGAAAAACGTCATCAATATTAGAAAAGTTAATGATCAATATATTGTTTGGGGAATCAAATCTATTAATATTTTGTTATTTATAGGGCCCTTGGTTAAAAAAATTAAGGTATTAGGACAACATTTATTTTTCAATATAAACTTCCTATTTTTGATGAATTATTTTACTACCTATGTGTAAATGATTTATATATTTCTATAAGAATAATTTAAAATCATTGTTTTTCATGGATCAAGATTATAATTCATTGAAAATTTAATATTGTTGTATGTAGAAAAAAATGAAACTTTTATATTATCATATGGCCTATAAAAGACCAACACGTCTAATTATTTGTCTTTAACTATCACCCAAATCCAATATGATTAATAAATTAACTTTTAATACTAGAAACTTATCATACATTTTCATCATTAATATGTATTCTATTTTTTTATGAAATATCAATTAACAATAAAAAATGAAAATTTTCAGTTTAGTGGTTGATGTGAAACACTTATCATCATTCGATAATGAGTTCAAGACCTGCTGCCTTACCAGATTTCTCTGGTATTCTCCAAAAATATAGTTTTTTCTATTCTAAGACATTGTTAATAAAATTTAAAAAATAAATTCAATGTACATACTTGAAATAAGGTTAATTACTAAATATACTTTTTACTCTAGTTTTCAACAAAACACTAATACATAAATACTTTATCCATTTATTTTCACAATGTTCCTTCCTTGGTGTTCGGTGTATCTATAATATAATTTATAGGAATTCTAAAACATGAAAACATATCAGCATTCTAAAATACATTAGGTTAAACCTAGGAATCTATTGGTCATTATTCATTCAAATTTATCAAAAGGGTTTGTATCAAAAAATTGTATTTTCCAAATCATGTCCCCCTGGAGTGTCAAACTAGTTGCATAGTAAGGAACATTTTCAAATATGAGGATACCTTATGTTAGGATTACAATACCTTATCAGATTTATTACCTATATATAAATCACTTCCAGATCCCCATCCAATTTTAGTATCAATATAAGGATATATTTTTAGGAAGACCCACATAATCTATACCATACCAAATTTTTTGGATGTCCTATTATACACGTTCTAAAATTCTAGCTTAGGGTTATTTTATCTATCTTATGGTTACCTAAATATTATTCCCAATTTTTCTACTAATATTACTTCGATAACAACTGTACTGACCAGATCCTAGAAATAATGGAGCTAGTGTAAGCTACTAATTACATAGGCATGATTACAATGAATGAAATCTAAAATGAATGAGTTTATAGTATTCATAGTAAACAGGATACATACATGTGTCTATTATTACAAAATAATACAGTAATTTCAACATAACATTTTTCATCCAAATAAATAACATCGAGGGTCACTCTTATACATGTAATAAATCATTTCATATCATTTTTAGTAAGATTAATGGATAATTGGTGAATGTAACACAATAATGGTCACATAAAATGATAAGGAAGGGAAAAATGTAGTGGATTATATAATTATTCTACTAGGAAAATCAATTTGGAATGATAAATAACTGAACAAACATGCCATTCAAATAACTATAGAAGGAGAAATAAATATAGCAGGGTAATAAACTAAGACACCTTCCATTTAATCAATGAATTGAAAATGAAATGTATCCATATTTTTTTTGACACAAAATATCTTGGGTGAATAATAATAGAAAATAATTTGAAGGGAATTCATAATAATTTTCCATTATGTTTCCTATTTACATCAAACCATTACCATTAAAATGTTTCATACGATAGTTTTGTATATTGTGTTTAAACCCTTCTAATTTGTGAAACTAATTCGTATCATTACAATACTTATGCATCGAGGGGATTTCATTAACTAGTAAAAACCCTATCGGTAATTCATTAAATGGCCCCCAACCCAAGTAATGAATATCCAAAACATTCCTCATAATGAAAAAAAATTATTCCTACTCTAAAATTAAATATGAATAAATTATATTAAATTATAATTATTTCCCTAAAAAATAAAATAAATTTCATAGGAAAAATTGTATGAAAAATGATATATGGTTTACGAAATAATAATATCCACTAAAAATGATATGAATATCAACATCATATTCAATATCTAATGATCATGGAAAATTAAATACATAAAGGGGTCTAAAAGGAATCAAGAAAGTAAATATCAAAACAATACCTAAAAAATAAATCATAATCCATCCATAGGAAGATAAATGGTGGAATCATGAAAAAAATTTCAATGTGAAGTAAAATAAATACTGTTTGTCATTGATGAATAGAAACATTATAAAAATATATTTTAAAAAAAAATTTAAGGATAATATTTTTTTTGTTTTGATATTAAAAAAAAAATCCATGAAAATAAATTTTGAAAACATTTTATTAAATTAGTGAATTTTATTCCTAAAATGTATGATTCAATTAAATGATATATGGTAAATATATAGAATTTGTATGATGTAAAAAAGAACATTCTTTTTGAATGGTAAAAGGATAAAAAAATTCCTTTATCATAAAGCAAGAAAGAAGACTCCTTTGAAAATATTGGTAAAAAAAAAATTCTATAAATTTCGTCAATAAATAAATTTATAGACAATATTTAAAATATTTTAATGAAACATTTTATTTTGATGAAAATGTGTTCTCTAACTAATGAGAGAAACAAAGTTTGTTTTCCTAAAAAACATTTCAAAAAAATCGTAAGTACTAACAGAGAAGAAATATAGTAATAATACAATAAATGGGAATGAATAACTATATGATAGAAATTTGTTTTTTTATTGAAATCAGTCATATAATTTCATTTTATGGAAATATCATTGAAATATCATCAATGTTATTTTTATGGAATATAATTTTTAACATTCCAAAGTGTCTCATACCACATTGAAACATTATAATTCGTAAACATCATGAAAGAATAATATTAAATTAATGAATTAATTACAATTAAGATAAATAAATTTATGATATAATATATAAAAAATTTATTAAATACACTATAAAATTGAATTAAGTGGTGAATATGTCATTTATCCCATAGAAGTAAAAAATGTGAGATGAAAATGAATTACCTCGAGTTTCCTTTTGGGTATACGAATTTTATCTTTTTATATAATAAACATATGTTAATTTTATTGTTTCATGTGATCCTTTTTCATTTTTTTATTAATTTAATAACAATATTTTATAAAACTAATTTATAAAATATTTTTACATTGGGAGTTTTGACCAAATTCAATTTATATGTCAAAAACAACATTGTTAGGTAAACTAAATTCAAAGTGGTAATTATATAACATCTCAAAAATAATAATCATTACATAATTATCATATTTATACATCAATTATATTTTTAAAACCTATTAATACATATGGATATGAAAAATAAACCAATTTTGCACTCATAGAGATGATAATTCTTACATACGCATGAGTTACATTCCCATTTTTCATTAATCATGATATAATGAAGGTTTTTAAAAACAAGTGATCCCTGAATAACAATTATATCATAAATAAATTATTATATAATTATATGTACTTGTATATAAAATTCATTTGATGTAAAATAAATCAAATAGTTTCGAGTTGGTGGTAATCCATACGTCCATGAACAACGTTGTCACATTGTTTGTTAAAGGGAATTTAAAAACTGATATATATATATATATATATATATATAATTTTATGAAATATAAATATGTAAAAAATAGACAACATAGTTATTTTATGTAAAATATTTTTATTTAAAGACATACTTTATATGTTCCATGTATTGTGTGAATGAATCACATCGATTCGAGGGGGTGGAAGTCCACACTTCCTCAATCCTTGTTAACATATTAATGTAAAATGGAATATATTAATTCTATGTGAAGTAAAATTATTAAATAAGTATAAAAATAATAATATATATCTTATAAATATTATATTAAATTATTTTTTATCATAATTTCCACCATGAAATGTAATAAAGAAAAAAAATTAACAATCATCATTTTTTGAGGCAGTAATATTACATATTGAAAAACGGTATAGTGGTTACCTATTAAGAGGATGTGTGTATAAGTGTAGGTCGAAATATTTACATAAAAAAATACTATTATATGTAGTATATGGGTTTATTATATAAAAATGTAATAACTAAATTTTAGTGGTAATAGAATGGAGATGAATAAAGAGAACATGAGAGAGGATGTTGCCTCTTAATAGAGTAACTTCTATTGGTTTCTATAAAAAAATTTACATGGAAGGATTTTTATGAAATTTAGTCTTCAAGAAATATTTGGAGATTTTGCGAATCATTATGGGGAGATCATGTGGGATCCTAAGTTGTTTGAGAGGGGTGAGGAATTGGGAGACATGGTGGCCTTTAATAAGCTAGATAAAACACTTGGTATTTTTTAAAATATATTAGGTGTAACTATGTTTTTACGTAAAAAATCCTTAAAAACAGATGAAAAAAATAATGGAAGGTTAGTGGACAATTTATTGCTAGAAATTGGGTTTTGGAATAGTTTTGAGGTCATTTGGATCCTAATGATATGATTTAGTCCAGTTTAATGAATAATTTATCATTAATAATTATAATTAATTTTAATTACTTTCAATAATATTTTTGGTCTAAAAAAGTGGGAATTATTTGAGATTATAAAATATTAAAATATAAAATATTGAATACACAATCAAAATTATAATTATAGATGTCGCAGAAATAAATTTAAATTCAACCCGTAGGCGAGACGACAAAGCAGTTTATTGATGTAAAAAAGCCTGACTATTTTATAGGCTTTTATAATCTATTTAAAAGTTAAATTGATCAAAAAATATAAATATTTTTATTTGAAAAAATATTATTTAATTAATATTTTAGAAGAATTTAATTTATAAATTTTACATATAATAAAATTATATGAAAACATAGATTCAATCAAAAAAAATTTATTTTTAACTATTCATTATAAATTATATGTTTCGGAAAAAAATAAAAAAATCACCCTAACATAATATTTATGTTTATATTTTAAATATTAATATTTTTATTACATATTAAAACAATATTTAAATGATCTATATTAATAATGTACAGTCCATTAAATGGTGGTAAAATTTTATTTATAAAAATATAGGTTTTCATGTATAAAATACAGTTTATTCTTATATTATGCATATCAAAGACAATAGATGAATAAAAAAATAATATATATATATATATATATATATATATATATATATTACATTCAAATCATCAGTAAATTTTAATTATATATTTTCAGGAAAACAAAACTCTTTTGAAAGCATAAAAATAATAATATTTCATTTTTATATATATTTTGATCATATATTCGTTTATAATAAATTAGTAACTAATAAATTAATTTTATAGTTATATAATCAAAAAATTTCATAATTAAGTTAATAATATACATAACATATTAAATAATTTCTTGTATAAGTAATATTTTGAAAATAATACTATATTAATAATACATTCTCTTTTGGTGATACTTATTCTTCTATATAACAAAAGTTATCGAGGAAGGTCTCACTTTTGTGTAACACTAGGTATCGAGGATGGTTGCTCATTCATGTGACACAATATAACTCAATATTTTGTTCATTACAAGATATACTATTTAGTTTTTTTATTTAAAAAATTAAATATAAATTACAGTCTCAAGATATTATATTACCTTACATGCTTGGTGATGCGTGTTATACCCATAGTCAAATAAAAATTTTTACTTTATATTTTCGGGGTTTGATGATAACAAATAAAATTCAATATAATTAAACCAAAAATAATTTACTAATTATAATTGTGTATTTCTATTTTTCAAAATTCAAATCAAAGAAGTGTGAACATTAGGTTTAATTATAATCATGCAAACGTGGAAAGAAAAGATATTTTCAAAAAAAAAACTGTCAATAGTTCAACGAGGGTATAAATTTAATTTAAATATAAAATGATTCCAATAACAAATATTAGATTAATATTAATAAATTGATCTATTTTTGAAATTAAAATCTAATTTAAAATATAATATAGCACTAATAATTATTTAAATGAAAAGGTTGTTTATAACTAAATTGTAGTAATTTGTTAAAATTACCAAAAAAATTGTTTCTTAGAAAAATAAAAAAAAACTCACAATATGATATTTTTTTAATTTTTTTTATTAAAAAATGTTATTTAATTTATCAATTAAATTCATATTATTTTCAAAAAAAAAAATTTTATTGTACACAAAAGTGAATAAAAAGTAATTTCTTTAAGAAAAATATTATTTTTAAATATATAATGACATTATGGAAAATTATTGTTTTCATTATCAATATATTATTAATTATATTAAAACAATAAAAATTATATTTTATTATTATTTTTGTATTCATATTACTCTGTTTAACAGTATGATTATAATTATCTAATATAAATAATTATAACAATAAATTAATGTTTTGTAAAAACTCATGGTTGCATTTAACACAAAAAAAAGTAGTTGTTGAGTGTATCCCAAGGAAATTAAGTTCCATTTGAATGGAATATTTTACTTATTGTAATGAAATATATAAATGAAAATAAATTCAATAGGAAAATATACATAAAAACTCAGTGTATTCTGGGAATTTTGATGCTAAAACATTGAATGAAATTCTTTTAGTGTAGTCATTTTGGGAATTAGTGGATGAATGAGGTCTGATGATAATGTTTCCTAATTTGATATTGGATGTGTAAGATGAATGAATTTGATTATTATTGGATAGTGTAATGGTTACTCAATCTCATTTTTAGTCTGTTTTAACTGAATATGTTTCTGAAAACATGTTCTCGTATATTATCTGTGCTTTCAATGGCGGGAAGACATTAACTGAGTGTTCTTGAACTCCTGATAGTTCTCTTCAATTCTAGGATAGGTTAGTTATTCCTTTGACCTTGTTGTAGGAATTAGTGCATGATTTTTATCCTTCTTGTTTTCCCAGTTAACCAAGGGTATACCAATATGTTTTATACATTAAGAGTTGATTATAGGTGGCCCAAGATGAGATATATCATATTGGACATTGTTTCATAATTGTTTACCCTTTAAATTAAAAATTATTAGTGTCTATGAGTAGCCTGGTCTTTTAATCCACATTCAAATCCAGTGTTAATGCGGTATAATATCTCTATGGATTTCACATTCCAGATTACATATTGGTTGTTGTTAATAATCTAATGGAATCATTCAATTTTTTACCATCAGGGAGGGTGATGGGGAAGAATGAGGTATATGACTATATGTTTGATGGGTTATTTTGATTCAAAGAGTGGTATTGGTGATATTTTTTTCCAGGATTCATGTAACATATTTCTTTCCGAATGGACTCTAGGAAGAATTGGGAACCAAGTAGAAGTTGAGCACCACATATAACCTATAGACAGATTCCTAGTCATAGAATACCATATAGAAACTTGATAAAAATTTTTGGGAATAAGGAATGTATTTTAGTGATTTTTGATCATTGAACATCCAATTATCTGAGATTAAATATAATTATTAGTTCTAGAACCCTGTCAGGGTGGCCCCCTCGGAGGTGTTATATGCGCTGTCATGCCATCTCCATTTCTGTTTGACTGGGGAGGGAGAGTATTACATGGTTGGATTATTCCACATCCGGGAGATGACCGACGCAGCTTGGATGATTTTGAAATAGGTATAGTCACGTCAATGATGTTAGAATTTATATTCATACCGTGGATTCCATAATTGTGTGTTTCAGGGGTGATCATTTTTTTATCTAGGTATCATCTTGATTATCTCAAATGATTTGGGAATATGTGGGAAACTAGTATCATTCTATGTAGGGTCATTTCCTACTTTAGAATGTATTTGGAAAGTCTACTATTGGTTAGATATAACAATATATAATAATTTTATGATATAGTTATTTGACATATATATGATGAAGAAATATCATTAAGACACATCTCATGTGCTGGATTTGGAAGATTCAGAGTTCGATCCGAATGAAACTGTGGTGTTTCATCCTATTTCTATCATCATTTTTTATAAAAATGTAATATGTGGAAAGGTTATCATGTTTCCCCCATCGATTGTGGATGTCTTTTGGTGACATATAAGAGACATTAGAGAAAAATATTTGGGCGATTGAGAGATTTTATCAACGTTTTTCTTCTTGTAAAGCTTATAAATTTTCTTGGGGTATAAACCGGAATTGTGGAGATTTTGTGACACCATATAGTTTACTAGTTAGTATTTATATATTTTCACATTCATTGAGTTCTTGATTGTTTAGGGTCAAATCTACGAATTTTAGAGAGATAGACCAGGGTTCGTGGTTACTGTATCATTTTTCTACACCACACAGAAACCATGTGAAGGGTGTTTTCGTTCAGATATTATAGTCTCATATGGTTAATTCATGTTTTTTATAAACGTTTGAAACCATATTCCAAATCATACTGGCTATTAATTTTATATAGTGGAACCTTCATAGTTGGGACATGTTTTTTCTATCTATATTCCTAAATAATGTGACAGAGTGTAGTTCATTATAAAATATATAATAAACTTATTATTAAATTATGTTTTTTAATTTCTAGGGTTGTATTTTCTTCCAATATCATACATAGCGATCATACCTTGGTCAGGGAGATCACCACCTCTTTCCTTAATGATTTCTACATTTTTTCATTATGGTTTGGATTTAGTAAATTTGATTTCAATTTTATTTCAACTACTTTCCCCTCCTCAACCATGTACTTCGTTTATTGGAGTTGTGGAACCCTAATGGTTTTTTTGGATGAAATCAATGGTTTTCAATGTAGATATTGGAATGATTAATTAAATATTTTGTGTTTAAGGGCATTTTCTACCTCTTCTAGGTGGTCATCGTTAAGGGAGATGAGTCTTGGATTTAATATGAGGTAGGTTCCATTATTTATTATTTTCACAATGGCAGAACTTAATATTTATAATTTCATTTAGGTTTTTATTTATTAAATTTCAATTTAAAATATTTTTTCTTAGTGCATATTCTATATATGATATTTTTCATAAATTTGATAGGATGTTTGGTATTTAAATAAGGTGTTTGTAAATGGTTGTGGAATTATCCCCACTAAGTTTAAAATAGAAATGGTTAATTGTGGTTTTTAGTGTTCAAAATGGTTTTCATAATTGGATTTGGAAGAAAAATTAACATGGGAAGGGAGTTTTGTTAAATTCTGAATGTTTGTTTTCTTAAATTGGTTGTGTTATGGCGTGATTGATGTGGAAAATTTTAGTGAACAGTTTTCATTGAATAGAACATGTGTAAACTACTGTTTAATGGAGGTGTTTTTAAGGTGATAATATGAAGCTCATATGGATGACTATATGAGCCTCCATTTGTTTTCAAGGTACCATTGGAGTCATTCATTTGGAAGATAATTTGATATTTAATGCTTTTTACAAGAGACTGCGTCTTTAATTTGGAATTTGGATGGGGGAAGACCATGTTAACTTCTATATGATATATATCTAGAATACAATTTATACAATAATCTTATTCCAAATATATATATTCCCTAGGTTCAAATAAATCATAAAGTATTGGTTATTATTTTTTATGAACTTTAATATTTCTATTTAATAATTATGAAATGTTTTTTTATTATATTTTCATTTATCATTTTTTTGGTTAATTGATTTGGCTGATATCCACTCCTATTTTTTTTATTTTTAGTGTATTCTTGATTATTTTATTCAATTTTTCCTTGTTTAGTTAATTTATCCATAATTGTATATTATTATTGAAAACCATGGGTTTCCTTAAAAATGATAATCAAAACTAATATTGATGATTTATATGAAATATTATGATTCCAATGCGCTTTAGTTTTTTAATTGCTTCAAAACTTGTATATTGGTATTCTGTGTAAAATCCTTATATAAATTCATTATTCTACCAAGTCTGTATTTTTCTCACTTCTATCATAGTAAAAAGCTGGTCATTTGATGTCTTCATTTATTAGGAAATAGGAAATGGAAATTTCACCATGATCAATGTTTGATCTTCATGATTACTATTTTCTGGTGATTTATTGAGGAGATGTGGGTTTTCATGGATGGACTATTATGGATTAATTGTTTTTATTTTTTACCCAATTGGTTGTACATGGGATGTGTTTGTAATTACACCATTTTATGGGTTATTTATTTTGATATAACATGTACATCCCCTATTATTGAATTTTTTACTTGATGGATGTCATTTTTAACATCTATTATTGTCTAATACTATTTAAACTACTGATATTATTTTGTCCATCAAATTTTATGGATGTTCCATTCTTGTTTACCTATAGAAAAATTGTTCCCAATAAATAACAAGTTATGATATTTACTAATAACCATCCTCGAGTTTCCGAAATTCACTTCATGATATCATGAAGGTGGTCTTTGAGGATGTGATAAGATAACCTAGGTTTGATAATTAAAAAACACTTGAAATTATTCTAAAATATAAAAATATATTAATATCATACACAATCCAAATTGCTTTAAAATAGATCAATTTAATGATTAAATGATATAAGGAATATATTTGAAAAAATTAGTATTATGAAAATTTTATTAAATTTTCACCTTATAATTTTTGTGTTATATCTTTATAACATTCTCTAACTGTTAACCAGGGAAATATATTTTTTTGACAAATGTTACTGTTCAAAATGAAAAAAAATTAAAGAGTCCTAATTATAAAATTTAATTATGATGATTCCAAATATGGAATCTATTTTATGATATTAAATTTCTATAGGTTGTGGGAATTAAATTAGAATAACCCTATAATATAATATGAATTTATTTTATAGAAAATAAATTATTAGGAATTTTTATTTTTAATATCTATAAGAACCAGAGCCTGAGAAACCGAACTCAGCCTATATAAGTTCTATGTATTATTTTTTAATGAAACATGAATAAATAAAAAACCATAAATTAAACCTATGATCTTTTTACATGACTGGGTTCTGGATAATTATAATCAATTACTATATTAATGTACAAAACAAATAATCTATGTAAATATTAAGAAGGGTAACATCATACCAAACTTTCCACATATGAGATTCATTATAGAACATCCACTAATCCTGTAAAAATAATTTATATATATAGGGTGAGAAAAAAAGTATATAGTAATTGGGATTTAAACAAAACCATTAATAAATAATTAAAAAATATTTTTTAAAACATCACGTTAAAATAAATATACAAAATTCATTTTCCAAAAAAGAAAGATACATTTACCATTGCTCGTCACCATCATTTTTCATCGGTACAAGAAATATTTTTAATGGAATCCTCATACAGAATAGTTTTATATTTATTTTAAATAAAAAAAAATAAAACTATAATATATACACAATTTGAATAGAAATACATGCAATGCAGCATATAGTTTGAGAGTTGTCCAAACATAATTAAGTGTTACATGTGAGGGGTCAAAGTAAAAAATTTCACATGAAATAATAAATTCTCATAATTAAACATTAAACAATATCATTAATTAAATTCCACATGAAATATAATACATGAAATGAAAAATTATTTTCTAACTTTTTTATTAATGTTCATAATCCAGATATTGATCCTTCATTATAAATTAATTACTATGTATATATATCATTATGCATTGTCCATTTAATTAAATAATTTTATCTAATAATCATAATTGGAATATTTTTAAAAACATATCTTCTACTAGAAGAATAATCAAATGGATGGTTAAATACTAGTCTCATAATGAAAAAATGCATAATGTTGGAATTCATAATCACAACATGAAGGCCTCATTCCATGTCCATGAATAATAATATCATCATGGCCACGTGATAATACTATAGTTTTTGTCATGGGACCTTTAGAAGCAATGATGGGCAATGGTGGACCTTGATCATAATATGCTATGTCTAATACATTCCTTATGTGTATATTATACTTTTCAAAGTGTCACATACCACTCATAGAAATTACATTCTTAATCCATAATTTGTCATAAATGATATATCCCAAACATGGAATAACTATCTACATTATAAATTAATGTTGATCATGAAATAAATTCACACTTACTCGAAGATTAAAGGGTTTTTCTTTTACAATTTAGACAATGGATATATTAAATCAATCAATGACATGCATGGATGAGAAGACACACTTTTGCACAAGCGATTTAAACTGGTTCCCATTAAATAATATATTTTTTGGGGTTTAACATGAAATGAAAACTCATTACATTTAGAAACAATAATTCACATTACCATACACAATAAATTGGTAAATTATAACATTGATTATGGATTTGTGAATAAGTGACTTTCTCTTTTTCATTATCAAAAGACTATATATATATATATATTTATAAATTTCTTATTGGGCGGTTTACACTTTACTTACCACTCATCTTAAGAATAACCATTTAATTACAAACTATTATTACATTAATGTAACAAATATTTAAATATAAATACACACATCATTGATTTTACGATACTTATTATTGTACAATATATTTATTTTTGAACTAATCATTGATAAATGGGTTTTTCAATTGGAAGAATTAATATGTGATCATAAAATTAAATAATTAATAGTATCTATTTTAAAAAATTCATCATGAATTAAAACATTACATTTATAAATTTAATACATTTATTTAATGAAGCTTATTGAGACATATGAAAATAATTAATCTCAGTTCACTATAATGATTTAAGGAATTAAAATTAATGGGAGCTTTTAATATCATGATCTAACATTTTTTACACCCTTTTTTATATGTTTTGAAAATATATTGTTTTAGTTATACATATATTTTTGTTTATACATGTATATGTATGCGTTAAGCAAAATATAACTCCAACCATTTATCCTAAATTTATTAATTTTTATTTATGCATGTAATGTTATTTGTAATAAAATTTTAATGAATAATTTTAAAATTTTAAGGAACACAATTATGAAATGTTTTTTATTGTTTTCCATTATAAATTTGAATTATTGATCACATGAAATATTTGGACATGTAATATAAAACATTCAATTCATTGGTTGACTTACATGTGTGAAATAAATAAGAAAATAAAAACATGTATTTCTTTCTGATCTACCTTATCTTGATTAATTAATCTCAGGCACAACGAGGACATAAGAAAAAATTTATAATAAAAATCCGTTATTGTACATTTATTTTTTGGAAACTGGTTAACCATTGATATGATCAGATGTGAAATATATATATAACACTTATATATCCTTGAAAAAAATTAATATCTAGATAAAACATACACCATTATTTAAATGTTTAAGAATATGTATTATTATCACATTAAAATAAATATGTATAAAATTATTTTTAATTGAAATATTGAGTATAAATATGTTTATATAAAAATATTTATTTACAAATATATGATGATCATTTCAAAAAGTATACATTAAAACATAAAATCAGAACAAATTTTATACCCTCAAAAACCTCTTTAAATGAATCATGTTAGGTATATAATTATATAAATAATTAGTTAAATACTGGTAATCACCCTTTAAAAGAACTAAAACTCCTTATGATTGGATACTATGAAAATATTTATATTCACATAAATGTTTATATGGGGTTTTTATATAAAAAAAGTAAAATAAACCATTACCTGACTTGAAGGGTGAGGTTGAGCCGAGAAGGGGGTGATGGAAGGTTTGGGATAAGAAAATGGTTAGGTTTGTCTGTGAAATATGAGTAAAAATTATCTAAATATATGTATATTTTATATCCTATCGACCAGTCATAAAATCTAATTTAAAAAACATAAATATGAAAATATTAGAAAATAAAAAAAATAATCAAGTTAAATATTTAATATGTAGGTCATTTGATAATATTTATGTTTTATATGAATCATAAATGGGATATAAAGGGGTTTTCATTAAAATAATGATCCCATGGTAGACTTGTGAAAAAATGTAATGATTGGGTCTGAGGTGAGTGATGGGAGGATCAAGAGATGAGGAAGACCATTGGAGGAGGATGAATCCACTGGTTAAGTCCACTAGTACGAGGGTTTCAATGATGGAGAGGAATAATATAAATTGAGGTTTGTGATCATCTCAATCTGATTGGATGGATTTAGGACATTTTTAAAGAGATCAAGCGGATAAATAGGATAGGATGACTGTGATTAAGCATAATGAAATTAGAGGCCAAGATAGTCTCTCATAAAAAAAATGGATCCCACATCAAAAAATCTGTTGTTTTGGGACCACATTTTAAACCACGGTGTACAGAGCCGTGTTCTAATGAAAAAAACACTGAAAGTAGGGTCCTTATAAAAGAGACTCCATCTGCAGGCACCATGCCTGCCAACACCAGCAGTGGGGGCAAACTCGTTCACCCCATGCTCATGCCATAACGGGCTCTATACATGGTCCATTCATGTGGATTACATCAACTTGGCTTTATAGTCTCTAATATATCATTTTTGAACATCCATAGGCATGGATAATTTTCTCATGGTGGGGGTTGATCGGGTCCCCAAGCACTAGTTGAGGTGTCCCATTTCCTGAGATGGAAGATTTTATTAAATAAAACTTGATTTAAAAAAAATTGGTTGTGAAACACAATATTTTCTTTAAAAAAATCTTTTAAAAAATATTATTTCAATTTAAAAAACATGAATATTTGTGAAATCATTGATAATTTTTTTTATTAAATGTTTTTTAGGTCTACACTTATTTTAATACATGAATATTTATTATTTTAGAATTTTAAATTCAATAAAATGAACAAATTTATTAATAAAAAATTTACTTCCAATCATTAAAAACACTAATAGTACATAAGTTACATAAAATAATAAAAATACTAAAAATACTAAAATACATAGAATACTTAAAATAGTTAAAATATTTAACAGGTATAAAATTTTATAATTATTACCGAAACCAACAGTTATATTAAAAACAATGGTCACCATAAGAACCCAACATCAACTTAGCCATATAAGTACCCATCCATGGTATTCAAACGATCAAGTTCATTTCATGTTCTATGAGGGTGGTGTTAAAAATTCAAAATAATCTCTGTATTATTGATATTCAAATCACTATTTATTTGTTTGTTTTGGTGGACTCTAGAGATTATGAATACTTAAATTGTCTTATTGTGATGTTGGATGGACTTTTGTTTGGGAAATTATGTAATTTAATGAGTTTCCTTGAGTAATTTCAATCCCTTGCTCCAAAGTAATGTATTAATGTTACTATAGAATAAAATGTGTCTTATTTCATTCTAGCAGGATTTGTTTGAATGGAAAAAATATTTAAAAAAAGAAAATAATTTAATACTAATAACCATAATAATTAACATAATATTATTATTACATTTATAATTAAATTCATGGAATTATAATATCCACCCCCAACATAATTGAACCCTCTCAGTTCTATGGTACTCATATGATTCCACAAAACCAACAGTATGAAATTTTAATGCGATGTCCCTTAAACAGTACCACAAAATATTGTGTTTCTACATGTTCGTGGTTTCCAGGGTAGATCTATATTCATCAATTATTAGTCTAAACGCCCCTCGAGTAGCTTGAGCCAAACTCATGTATGTAGTGATCAGAGAAGATGTGAATTTAATGAGAGACGAAAATCTCAGAGATATAAGAAAATGATTGGACTCTAATAGACCAACCAAACCACCATGATGTCTAAAATTATAAAATCATTAACTCACACATATGGATTGATGTTTAGGGGTTAAAATAGATTATCTCTCTAGAGGTCACCCATTTCAGTAGCATCCTGATTATTCATTAATGATATATACCAATCAAACATGAAAAAATATCTAAAGAGACCATCAGTTGAATTTCCCCTCCATGCATAGAATTTATGTTGTTCATTCACAATGTGGAAGTAAAAAAAACCAGACTCCAGGAAGAATTGGAGTTTACTATATGTATTGAAGAAATGACAATGTTGTATGATTGACAAATATAGGATTCCAAAAGGATCAATTACATCTGAACAAGACATTAAAATTATCATTTCTAGTATCTCATCTGTATGTGATGACAAATTAGTTTTTTATTATCAACTTTCCTTCTAAAAATGTAAAAAATGAATTTTATATTTCATAAAATACTTATGTTTTCAGTATTATTCTAATTTTAAAATGTTCTATAGGTCTTTACTCCAATACCCATAGTAAGAAAACGATTCTGAGAAACTAGACTCAGCCCTTACAAATGTAATGATTTTTTTAAAAAAGAATCATTAAGAAATAAAAAAAAATAAATGAAACCATGTATTTTTTTTACAATCCCACGTCCGGTAGAATTAGAATCCAATATTATATTCTAGTAAAAAATTACAATGTTCTTCTAACTATAAGCAATGTAACATCAGAGTTATGCTTCAACATTATAAATTCATTATGTCTCATCCACGAAACCTATAAAAATAATTACAATACATATGGTGAGCAAAAAAATTCCCAGTTTGGGGTTTTAAAATAAATCCAATCTAGAATAATTTAAAAATACATAAAAAACAACCCTTTAAAACATTTTTACAAAAATCACTTTTGTAAAAATATTAAAACATTTCATGTAGCACATCACAATAAATATTAAAAGGATCACTATAAATTATTTTTAGGGAAATATCATACTCATGAGTTTATATATTTATTTTTTAGCTAAAACTAAATTAAATTTAAAATATAAACATTTTAATGAAATTCATGGAATTATACATATAGATTTGGAGTTTTCCAAACTATATTTAATGTGACATGTGAGGAGTTCATGTAAAAATTTTAAAATAATTTAATACTTTCTCGGAACTGAACATAAAATATATAATTAATTACAGTCCGCATTGAATGTAATCTATGAAATGATTGATTAATTTATAACTTCTGTATTAATTATATTAAACAAGATGCTAAACCTTCATTATAAATGAATTTCTATATATATACATAATTATTCCATGTGAATTTAATTAACTAATTCCATCTAATAAACATAATTTAATGATTTTTAACCATGGATATTCTACTAATTGAATAATCACATGTTTGTTTAAATACTAATCTCATAATGAGGAAATGAATAAGGGGGGACATCATAATCATAATATCAAGGACTTGTTCCAAGACCATAGATAAAAATACTATCAAGACCACATTCTATGAATCTAGTTTGTATCCTAAGGCCTACCAATGGATTGAGGGTCTATAGAAATCCATAACCACCACATACAATGTCCAATTCATTTCTAACATGACATGTATTTTTCTTATTATGTCCAATAATTCATTGAGTAATAGAATTTTTAATCCAAATGTAATCACAAAATAAATATCCCAAACATTAAATAACAATCTATATTCATAAATTAAGAGGATCATGAAATAAATGCACACTTAATAATGGATTTTGTGGTTCGAAATTTATAATTTAGTCTATAGCTATATAAATTTTATCAATTAATTGAATTGATGAAAAAACAATATTTTTCACATTTAATAATAATTGTTGTACATAATGTAATATCTCATAAACTCTATGTTAATTTATTTATGTAATTATTTTGAGACCACGTGCTCTGAAGTTATGTGTTTCTGAGGCATGAAGAACCCAGAATAAAATTTTGATATCACTTTAACGTACATTCAGTAAATGCACGGGAATGTTTTTATATCTTCTGAACCGGTTCTAGGATCCAATATATGAGGAACTACATATAGGTAGTCACCCACGTCTGTGACACCTGAGTGTTGCAGGATGCGGTCCATCAGTCGCAGGAGGGGGGGCCCTTGTCTGTGGGGCCAGCTGGAGCTGGATGCGGCTCGGCTGTAGTGACACGGCTGGGAAATGCACCACCAGTCCGCCCACCTGGTAGACCATGCTAATGCTAGTGGGACGTGGCACAATCCCAGTGGGCAGGACATTCACCAAGTGGGTGTACCCACACCCTATAGGTTAGACCCTCACAATTCAGGCTGGGCTGGACTGGACCGGTTTTCCGAGCAACCCGGCTAGCTGGACCCTTGGCCAAACAAGTCAGGATCTACCGAGGCTTAATGGGCCTATCCCATTGGCCCGCCAGACCGGAGCGACCCTGACCAGATAAATGATAGTCCAAGTCCTTCTTATTAAATCGGTGTATGTGGTACCTCCATATCGGGTAAATTTAGTTAGTCTGACTGGTTCGCAATGGTTTCCGTCAAAACTTATCCCCTATTTTCTAAAATTCCCATACCAACCAATCTATGTGCCCAAATGATGGGTTGTTTGCGGAGTTGTGACCCAATTTATGATGCAGATACATTGGAATTCATTGTGGTGACATTCTTTTGAATCAAGATGTGATGAATGGCATGTAGAGCGGTTCTACCAATCACTCTACCTATAGAACCGTATGGTTCGTTGAGACATGAAAACTACTCGACGACGGCCTAATGGGAAGTAGCTCTATGTGACCCGATAGGCCCACAGTGGGGATAGGCTCTGTGTGACCCAAAAGACCAAATATAATCGATATAAGGAGAACATCAGTTCAGCTATGGAGGTATGTAGCATTTTGTGACCTGACAGTCCCTTGGTAGGGAGTGGTTCTATGTGACCCAGCATTCCCACATTACTCATTAGGGATGAGTACCACAAGAATCCATGGTTACTGGTAATTGGATTCTATTTGACTTGGTAGGCCCATTGTACTCGATATAGGAGGAGTTCCCCGTCTAGTGAGGAATTTGAAGATGTGGTTGACAAATAAAATATCACTACCCTAGATTATACCTTGTGTGAGGTGCCTTGTGCTATATGATTTTTCAGTGTTCTATGCTTTTTCGATTATTGTGTGTTGTTTCCTTTTTAGGGGGGTCCCTATGGAATTTTTTGTTATTCACCCCTACACGGGCCCGGAAGTGTGTTTCATATCCCATGAAGATGATCAACGCTTCCATAGAGACCTTGTACCAAGACCCAGTGATGCCCATTAAGATAAGACAAATCGACGCATTGATGGTGGACATGGTAGCATAGGACTAGGTGGGTCACATTTGGAATATGTAGTTAGAACATACTACTTTGTCTTCTTGTTGCCTCACCCCTCTTATGATCTAGAGTGGTTCTTCTGTGGATGACCATCAGATCACCATTATGTACTTTTTTATTTCTGTTCTTTTTTTTCGGGTTTCTATTATAGCCCCCTTGCTTTCAGTAGTACATTATACACAACATAGTTTTAGTAAAAATATTTTTCCCTTTTTAGTGTGATGGGATGTGGTTGGGCCATTCTATGCGAACATGTACTCAAGAAATTGCGTCCAACTATTAGGTTGATGCCTCTAGTGTTACTAACTATCCCCTTGGCTATTGGAGGAAGGTTTGGGTAGTCACTATAAGGGCCCCAGGGGAAAATTTTTTGTAATGTGGTAGTGCAGGGAGGTTGGTCCTACCTCTTATACCGAGTGTCTATGTTTTGTTTTGGGGAAACATTGATGTGTGTTTCTAGTCTGAATTTTAGATTTGGGGAGTCCATGGTTGGTGTAGAGACTTATGTATCCATACACCATGACCATGAATTCTTCATTTTGGCGCAATACATGAATACATTGATTTTATATGTGTCTCCTTATGTTAATTTTAATATAAATTAGTTTACTAGGTATAACCATTTAACCGTGGTACATCATTACCTATCATAGGATTCCTCCATAAGGATGACAATCCAAGATCACAATACAAAGTTGTGAGAATAGTACACATAGACAAGTGGCATCTTTTCAGGGAGTAATTCAAGAGATGGTCTTATAGGGTGGTGAATTAGTGCTACCACCACATGATGGTCATCATATACTACTGGATGTTCTAGTAGAGGTTGTTTTTAGGATTAGTGCCCTACATGAGTTTTACAGATAAAGGCCTCCTAGGATCAGGGGAGACATGGACCCTCAGGTCACTAAGTACTTGATGGAGGTTATGATATAGGTCTTCTTCTTAGTGAGGACACCACATGCCAAGATGGAGATCTTGGATGTGATCTTTCTTCAAGTATCAGATGGTAGATGCTGGAGGTTGACCTCCCATACACACGATGATGCGCCCTTCACCTAATCAGAAGTTGAGAGACTTTTCCGGGAATAGTTTTTTACATGAATTTATGCTATGTGTGCATTAAAGAGATTATTCACCTTCGACCGAACTACATGACAGTTCCTGAGTACACAAAAAGGTTTATTGATATATCTCTCTACTACACATACCAGGTATCATGCCCTTTTTTAGGGCATGAGCCTTTGAGTAGGGACTCAGGTAGAAGATCAGGGTATCGATGTCATCTCTCAACATCACTACCCAAGATAGGTTTCTAGAGCGATCCCTTCTTGGGGATAAAATATTTCTATAGTAGGATCGATATATAGAGGTTCTAGAAGACACCAGGAAGTGCGGTCTATATCTCGTGGCAGACAATAGTCATGTGTGCCCACAAAGGTGAGTTCTTTTAGAGGCTGACCCCATGGCTCAGGGTAGGTAGTGTGGGGATCCCAGTCTAGTGGGAACCAGTAGGGAGCTACTTCATGCTTCACATGCTATGGGGAAGGACACACAACATGTGATTTCTTGAACCATTATCTCGATGACTAGAAAATGGGTGAGGGGTTACCGAGGTAGAGACATCAGTCTGAGTTAGGAGATTCATAGGATGCCACACGTGGTATTGGAGATGGTCGAGTGGCAGATGGTGGGAGACTTTTTGAGGTGTTACCTCCACCACCCTGAGGTGGTCCACCCTGAACTCAGGTAGGAGGTGGAAAGGGGCGAGCCCAACACTAGGAAATAGAGGCATACAACCACAGCTCTCAAGATATGATTTGAGGTATGATTTGTTTCTTCATCATGCTAGCTGCAGTAATTATGGACACAAGTGGTAGTCCCTCCTTCCTTACCATGACTCTCGATTGGAGCTCGATGTTTCCACTGGATTAATTGGCTCAATCCATATGTCTATATATTCCTAATGGAGACGACTCGACTATTACACACTGTTTTTGATAGCGTGAGCTCACTCTTGTAGGAAAGATATTTGGATGTGACATCATAGTTGCGGCATCGAGGCCTTACAACATCATCCTAGGTTTTGAATGGTTATCCACTACAAATGATCATATCAACAGTTTTATCCATATAGTGTTGTGTGTTAATAGTTATTGTACCATGTTTTCTTTCCCGAGTGAGAGGAAAATCCTTGATGTGTTGGATGGACTCTCTCAGAGGAGGTTATATTCGATCAAGCACCAGTTGGTTAGCCTCAGCCTTGTTGTTGTGGTTGTGAGAAGTCTACGATTTCACATTGTGGTGGATGAGTATGAGGATTTTTTTCATGAGGATGTTATAGGACTACATCCTCACAGAGAGGTAGACATTTTAATTGACCTATACCTTGGGATGACACTGATATCCACACCATCAAATGTGATGTCTCTGATAGAGCTTTCCGATCTTATGGTACAACTTGATGACCTATAAGATAAGGGGATCGTAAGGTCCACCATTTTGCCATGAAAATCCCCAATTCTTTTTCCCAAGAACTTATATGGTAGTTTGTGGTTTTGTGTGGACTTCTAGTACCTAAACTAGGTGATCATGATGACCAATTATCCACTACCAAGGATCTATGACCTCTAAGCCTAGTTGAAGGGATAAAAGTGGTCCTCAGAGAAAGATCATAGATTAGAATATCATCAACATTTAGTATGGGATGCAGACCTAAAGAAGATAGATTTCTGGTGCTAGAATGGCCACTATGATTTCCTAGTGATTCCATTCTACCAGACCACCCCATGGTAGTGTTCATGGGCCTCATGAATAATACCTTCTTTCCTTACCATGACCTGGTCATTTTGGTAATCATTGATTACATCTTTGTGTACTCGATGCCATAGTAGGGTCACGCTACACTCTTACAAATATTCCAACTTACTATTTGAGAAAACTAGATTTATGGTAAGCTCTAAATGTTCCAATTCTGTATTAGGGAGGTCCACTTTCTAGGATATGTCATCTCAATGACTGATGTTGCAGTGGATATGGAGAAGATAGAGATGATTCTTTCTTGTGTGCCACCCATGAGCATGACTTTGGTGTGATCATTGTTGGGGTTGGCTGGTTACTATCAGAGGTTCATTCCTGACTTCTTGAGAGTAGTTTCTCCCTTATAACCATTCACCAAAAAGGGAAATACCTTTGAGTGGATAGATAAATTCCATTTCATTTTCTAGTAGATGAGGTGGATACTGACTAGTGACTCCATCTTGAGACTATTAGAGGAGGGAATTGGGTATAATGTTTACTACGATGCGTTAGGGACCAGACTCGGTTGTGACATGATGTATGAGAAGAATGTCATCTCCTACATCTCATGTCAATTGAGGCAACCTGATTATAACTATGTGACTGATGACCTGGAGTTAGTATCAGTGGGTTTTTCATTGAATATGTCTCTTCACTTCATAATGAGTGAGAGGATTAATGTTACTCCATCCAAAAGAGTATTAGGTATATCTTCTCCTTGATGGACCTGAACCTAAGAAAGTGGTGATGACTAGAGTTCCTCCAGTGCTGTGAATTTGAGGTTGACTATACTCATTAGAAGTGGAATGTTGTGGTAGACGCTCTCAGTAAGAGCACCAGTTTGTAGCTGGGAGTAAGTAAACTAATAAATTAGCAGCCATGCATATATATTTAATAGATTATGGTGAATCCACATACCTTTGTTTTATTATGGTTACTCCTCCACTATTACATCGATTCATGGGGGTACATTAGGTGGATGTTGACTATGAGGTCTGATATGATTTTTTATCCTCAGGACGGGCTCGTGATGGATTTATTATAGTTGGGGATCAAGCCATTTTTTAGGGTGCACCATAGAACCAGTGTTGTTGAAGGAGGTGGTGTTGATGGAGTTCCATATGTCCTCTTTGGCGGTACATCATGGAGTGGAAAATGTTCCAGGTCCTCCAACGTTATTATTGGTGGCTGGGATTGATGAAATTGGCGGTTGAGTTCATTTCGTGATACCTCACATGTAATCAAGTGATGGCTGAGAAATTGGTTACATTAGGATTAACACAGCCACATGAGGTACCAGATTAGAATTGGGAAGGTTTCTCGATTGACTTTGTGACGGGGTTACCATGTATATCCAGAGGCCATGAATCTATTTGGGTGATTGTTGACCAACTCACCAAGTCGGCTCACATTATACCCATCCAAGAGTAAGGATAAATAGATGGAATCAATAGAATCTACGTATAAGAGTTAGTCGGGATTAATGGGTTCCTTTGATAATCATCTCATATTATGACACATGAATTACATCTTGGTTGTGGAAGGTGATATAAGAGGCATTCGGGAAGCAGGTGCGTTTAAGAATATATTTTTATCCCTGTACAGATGGTCAGATGGTGTAGAACATATAGATCCTGGAGGAAATGCTTTGTGATTGTGTACATTACATTATTCATAGTTGGGAGTACCACCTACCACTAGTAGAGTTGGTGTCCAGCAACATATACCACTCTACTATGGGTTTGACACCATTCAAGGTCACGTACAGTCAGCCTTACTGATCACCCTTATGTTGGAAAGACCCAAGGGAGTCGAAACTCATGGGTCTAGAGTTGGTACGTGCTACCATTGAGAAGATGCATTTCATCCAGGAGTAGATGGGGACTACACAGTGTAGGAAGAAGTCTTATGCCGACAAGAGATGAAGACACTTGGATTTTGTGGAGGGATACCATGTGTTCCTTCTTATCTCATCCTGATGGGGTTTATAGAGATTTGGTCGGGGCAATATGATATCTCCAAGGTTAATCAAACCCTTTCAGATCCTCAAAAATGTTTTTGAGGGGGAACATCACCTATACCTTCCCCCACAGATGTACCGGGTGCATGATGTTTTCCACCTGTCACAGTTGTTGACATATATACATGACCCATCACACGTCATCCACTAAGATGAGATGGGCATTGACTATGGGGCGACATTCGTAGAGTTTCTAGTGGAGATAGAGGATCGATATGTGCAGGTCCTATGTGGGAAAAAATTACTCTAGTTCTTGTTCGGTGGTAGCACATGAAACTCCAGTTAAGCACATAGGAGCAGGAGCTTCTATTTCGTGCTTAAAACACCCATATATTTGTTTAGTTATTTGGTTTGGCATTCTAGGATGTAAAATACTAATAAGGGGGAGAATTTAATTTATATGAAATAATGTGTGATTTTATTATTTATAGGGAATTATTATTAGACAATGTGCTATGGTCGAATGTTATCAAAGCCTAGGAGAGCACAAAACATATTTTTGATCCTTTTTATGGTACATTCACTAAACAACTAGGAAGGTTTTTCCACAATTTGAAATTGTGCTTCAAACAAAAATCCAAATACACCATCGAATTAAAAATTCTAGGATTTATTTATAATGGATTTAACATTGTCATTCATGGGATGCATAATGATATATATTTTTTGTACATTTTGGAAAAAATAAAAAAAACAAAAAATTTTATTTTTTATTTTTTCTTATCCATTGAATTGTGGACAATGACACTACAATTCTGAGATTTAGAACCAACGAGGTGTATTAATGAGGCTCATTAATGGCCCATATCACATTGTGTAATGACACAATAATGTCACCATAACATCGATGATGTTTCAAAAATAAAACAATGTAATAATGCGACCTCACAACGTAAATAAACACTGCTACCTGATTCCTTTAATTATTTTTCATGATGATGAGAAAAAAATTAAACCTTGGAGTCTCATTGATGAATCTCAAACAGAAATACTCTCCAAATATTAATGAACAATACAATAGGAGAGACTTCACTGACGTTGACAAACCTGTAAGAGTAGATATAGAAGTGATGATGTCGATTCCTTGAACTCTTGAGGAGGAACATTTCAAATCAAACATCAAAGATGTTAGGATTTGATTTTTATTTCAATTTTCCTCCATAACTTTCTTTTTAAAAAATTGGCAATCATAGATAAACCCATGAATAGGTTGATCCTCAGATCATGTGTTTATGTGCGAGGGAGCTTTTTCTTGAGGATTTATTAACAAAGAGTCAAAACTAGCATGAAATGGTTGAAATTCAATTGCCAAACCCCCTGATTTAAACCTATAACACGATGATATTGGGCAGTCACAAACAAGGCTCAGGCACCTCCCCTTGTTCATTCATGGTTACAATATTCTTGATGTTGTGGAAATTCGATTCCAATGTCGAAGCAAGAATTTTGATAAACCATGTGATTTATAGGCTTTTACATATAGAAAATTGGACCACCATAGAAACTATGATAGCCCAAATATGTTGATTCTTGTGTGGTACCTCCATTACAGTGACGATGGTGGTTAGGCCACATCGGCCACATGACGACGGCGACACTAACTATATATGTGGAAGTAGAAGAGTTGGCTGACCTCCACTGGACAAGCTGGATGTCAGGGGTGTTCCTGTCGGCGCACAGAAAAATTAATATTCACGGCGCCAGGTAGGTGATACATGGAGGGGTTTTCCCACATCCGACTCATGGTATGTTGACCATGGCTGGAGGGGTCCCAGGTCTGAGGGGCCACCTAGAGCCTGAAATTGCTTAGCTACTGCATCCCGGATGAGTGGAGGACTGCCAATCCTTCCACCTGGGAGACCGGGGAAAGGCTGGAGGGATGAGAATGTCCTATGCCCAGCTGGTCGGACCCACACAGGCAGGCCGAACCCGTGCCAGCAGCCCAATCCCACACCCAGCTAGACAGACTCATGCCTAATGGCCCGAACCGCACCCTTTGGACAGGGAGGATTATTGGGGATCTCCCATTAATCCATCTAGACCATACCAACCCCGACCCAAAAAAGTCCAGGTTGAGTCTATCTAATTAATCAGGGGTATGTGGGACCCCTGAGATGGGTTGTATAGGTCGGTTCTACTAGTTTAGATGGGGTCACATCACACCCATCCCCTACTTACTAAAACATTTATATCGTTCAAATTGCGCTTCTAATTGATATCTTATTTGAGGTGTTCGGACCCTCTTGATGAGGAATATATTATTTAATGATTTTTGGATACTTTAATTTATGTCGATATGTGAAAAATTTCTTGAGAAGTGATTATCCCAAGCGCACTACAAACTGAACCATGTGGTTGGCTGAGACCAGAAGACTGCTCGATGACACCCATGTGGGAAACATCTATGTCTGACCAGGTAGGCCCATGTTGTGGTGAAACTCTATGTGACTTGGAATTACCACGTTACTCTATTAGAGGATTACCATAGGTCGGAAAATCTGTGAAGTGGCACACTATGTCCCAAAAAGCCGATGTTGGGGAGAAGCTCTGTGTTACCCATCATACCCACGATAATAATTAGGGATGTGTACAACATCAGTCCGAGGTTAGTGGGATGTGACATCTTTGTGACTCAGTGGGCCCACTGTACTTGATATTTTAAAATCATTGCAGCACTTGAGGAGTTCAATTATGGGACTAACGAAGCAACTATCACTACCCTAGAATATACCTCGTGTGAGATACCTTGTGCTATGTGATTTCACATCGTGCTATACTTTGATGATTGATGTGTGGTCATTCCAATTTTTGTGGTCACTACTATGTTTCTTGTTACTAACACTTACACAGGCACCGCCCATGCATGTCGTGTACCATGAAAAGGATGGATGATTCGATAGAGGCTTTTGTGGACTAGGACAGGGTGGAGCCTTGTGAGACTAGACCGATAAATTCTTCAATGGTGGAATTGGTGACATAGGATCTGGTGGGGCCTTGTTGGATGAGTCGGACACGAAATACTACTTCGGGTTCTAGTAGCCTCACTACTATTATGACGAGGTGTAGTTTTTCGTGGATGGACATAAGAGTTCTTTTTTGTACATTGGTGTTTCAGTTCTTTTTTTTTTGGCTTTGTATTCTATCCCACATGCTTTTAGTTGTACTTTGTACTAAGTCTGGTTTTAATATACTGGATTTCCCACATTTAGTGTGATGGGATGTGGTTGGGAATCTATGTGAGTACAATTACATTGGAACATGCCTCCCACATGTAGGTTGAAGTATTTGGATCTAGTCACTACGCCCAGGCCTTTGAGAGGCGAGCTTGGCGAAGTCACGACATGGGTCCCGAGGGAAGGGTTGTGACATATAAAATAATAGACTATTTAGTATTGTCAAATTTTATGAAAACTCTTTTAAATTTAAAAACAAGCCTTTACATAACCACACACAATAAATTGGAAAATTCTATCATTGTTAATTGATTTTGAAAAGGTGACATACACTTTTTAATAATGAAAAGACTTTTATTATCAATATATAATTTTTATTTGTTATTTTACCCCTTACTAGCCACTCATCTTATAAATAACAATTTCATTTCAATCCCTTGTTATAAGAATGTATACATTATATATATACAAAACTACATAAATGATTGAGTTTATGTTACATATCATTGTAGAGTAAATTAATGTTAGAACTAAACTCTGATAAATCCGTTTGAAACTGGATGAATTAATATGTAATTGTAATATCTATTAATTAATAGTATCTATGGAAGTAGATTCATCAAGAATTAAAACATGATATTTATAAATTTAATACATTCATTTAATGTGGTGTATCTAAACCTATGAAAATAATTAAACTCACTTTACTATCACGAATTAGGGATTGAAAATTAAATAGAGATTTTACAATGATAATCTAATATTACATACTCCCTTTTCTTTTTATTTGTTTTGAAAATATTTTATGTTCATTATCGATATATATTTGAATATGCATATATATATTTTTATTAAACAGAATATAATTCCTAACTATTATAAAATATTTATTAATTGAGATGGATACATGTAATGTTAATTATAATAACAATGTAATGAGTTATTTAAAAAATATAGGCACCTAATAAAAAGAATGATTTTTTTGTTGTTTTCTATTATAAATTAATATTCACTAATATAATAACAAATAAGAAATGTTATAAAATGAATTCAATTCAATGGTTGACTAATAAGTGTAAAATTTGTAAAAATATAAACATTTGGATTTCCTTGAAAAGTTTTTTATCTTGATTAATTAATCCATATCACAGCAAGGACATATGAATAAATAATAATACAAAATCATTATCTTCCATTTATTTGTTTTTTGAGAAACTAGTTATCCATATACATGATCACATGTGTGATGTATAAAACACTAACATATCACTATAAAACAAGGAAATCCTGACATACCATAAATCCTTATTTGAAAGTATATCAAAAATAATTTTTCACATATAAATAAATATGTATCATTAATATTCATTATTTTAAATAGTGATTACAAATATGTTAATATAATTATTCATATTTAAAAAAATATTTTGATCAAATAAAAATATAACCTTCAAAAAATAAAATCATAACAAAGTTAATATGATCGAAAACATCCTTAAATGAAACAAGACATTTATATATGTGTCAAATACATCAGTTATATAATGAGAATCACTATTTGAGAAATCCAAAATAGATTAGTAATTGATGCTATGAAAATATGTATATACACATTAGTGTCTATATACACTATTTCATATAAAAACAAAGCCAAATAAACCCTTACATGACTTCATAATTGAGGTTAAAATGTGTAGTGGATGATGGATGGTTGCAGAGAAGTAAATGGGTAGGTTTGTGTGTGAAAGATGTGTTAATATAAATAGAATATATGTATATTTTATATCCTATGGCTCATACAAAAAATATTATTTATGAAACCTAAATCAAACCATTTCAGACTAGAAAAAAACAATAATAAATGAAAATATTAGTTAAATCACCTGTTGGATAATATATATATATATATATTATGGGAAGCATATATATGAATTTTATGGGGTTTTCATTAAATTTATGTACCCATGGTTAACTTGTGGGAAAAGTAAATGTATGGGTTAGAGGAGTGTTTGTGGAGTGTCATTGGATGACAAAGAATAATGGAGGAGGAGGAGTCTAAAGATCCAAGACAATAGTATGAGGGTTTCAAGAAGAATAAGTTGAAAAGAAATTGAGGGGTGAAATCGTCTTATTCAGATAGTATAATTTCAGGTGAGATATACAGATATTGAGTGGTTGAATAATAGTGAATATTTGAGATAATGTGTGAGGAAATCAGTAGCCGAGAGAACTTCTCTAGAAAAAATGCATCCCACATCAAAACATCATCGGTTTCGAGACTTTTTTTAAAATCATGGAATGTAGTTCCATCTTTTGATGACACAAACACACAATAGCGTCCATATACCCAAGACTCCATATGCATGTTCTTTCCCACCCTTACCCGTGTCAGTTTGCAACATGTTTCACTGCCTAATCTATCTAAAATAGGTCTTATGCATGGGCCTTGCAAGCAACCTACCTCCACTATGCTTTCATAGGCCAACTCTATCCAGATCATGCATCCTTGGGCACAGGTATATGCCTCTTGGCTGGTGTTTACCGAGTCAACTAGCCTTAGTTGAGGTGTCCACTTACCTCTGAAGACCAACCAATTAAAAAAATTATTTTATAACTATTTCAATGGTAGATAAACACTCCTCCAAAATAAGAATTGTTTTAATAAAATACATTTTATGGAAATTTGGTCAACCATTGTTCATAAAAAAAACACAATGTAATGAAAGAGCTGTAAAAATTATTAAACAAAAGGCTAAGATTAATTTAATTAGAAACTCTATAAATATCCAAATGTTGTGTGGTAACATGGGTTTCCAAATACTCTTTGATTATATTTCCAAGGTGAGTGATCATTCTTTTAATTTCCATAATAAATTCCCCTGTGTTGATTTTCCTCTGACTGAATCCCCAAGACAATATACGAACACCTTATGTCCCCAATAACTATTTATCAATATAAACACCCAATCAAGGCCTACCAAGGATCATGTTGCTTTATTTTACTATGAGTATGGTGATCTACATTCTTTTGATTCTATGTATTATTTCTATTCCTCTCTATATTTCATTAATTTAATTGGTGTACTCTAGGGATGAGGGCTACTTAATCTGTCTCGTTGTGATGTTGGGTGGCCTTCTATTTGTGTTATTAGGTATTGTAATGAGATTCCATGAGTAATTGAAATTCCATGTAACAAAATAAAAGTATAATTGTCTCTATTCAATGAAATGTGTATTATTTAATTCTTTACGAATTTTTTTAAGAGTTCCAATGTTAACCAAACCCATAATAATTAAAATAATAACCATAATAACTATCAAAATATTATTATAATAATTGTAATTATGTTCAGGGAATTACAAATTCAATTTCATTTTAATAATTGATGTAAGATAAAAAAATTGGATTATATATATTCCAAAGAATCTTATGAAAATTAAAAACCAACACAAAATAAAATTAATCTATTGGAATACATAAATAGAATATGTAATTTTCTTATAAAATATGTATTTTCTATTATTCACTCAAAAATAATTTTTTTAAGATAATTTAAAAATATTATATCGAAGGTAATTTTTAATTAGATATATCAATAATGATATTTTTTTATCCAAATAGAATTAAAATATTTGGTAACTTCTTAAAAAATACATTATAATAAATTTAAAAAACATTAAAAAAATATAACTATTAAATTTTTGATATAAAATATAATTAATTTTATTATAATGAATATAATTCTACAATAAATAATTATTTAATATTAATAAGACATGAAAATAATTTATATTCAAAATTACATTGGTTTTTATGTTCTTCCCCCATTTAGAAAATGGGTGAAAACATTTTTTTTTCTTACATATAAAAGTGTTAATCGTTTAATTTTTATATAATTATCAGATTATACTATGGCTTCATCAATAATATGATTTTTCTAAAAAAACCATACCCTATAGATAAACCATATTCCACCAAAAATATTATCTTTGGTCATGAATCTACAACCAATTTTCATCAAAAGATTAATTTTATTCTAGGTGATATAATAATAGTTTGAAAACCAATGATGCATCTAAAACATAGTTCCTCAAAAATTATACATTATATACACAATTTATCATTGATATTGATGGAGTAAATACTACTATAATAGAAAGTGATCAAATTATCTACAAGATTTAATTTAGTCTAATGGACTATGGACTTATCATTCAACTATCACAACACATACCACTATTTTATGAAAAAAACATTAGAGAAAACATCATTTCCTACATCAATTGAACAATAATTCCACCAATTATATATTTATGTATTCTACCAACTACAATCCATCATCATATGTTGTTGAATCAACAAAACCTTCTCATGCATTTCCATTAGCAATTTTGGTCCCAAAAAATGTGTTTCACCAACATTATCCCAATAAGATGGAACATGGTACCACATCATATATATAATGCATAAAATTGGGTTTTCTGTTTTCCAAAAAAGAATATTAGAAAAAACATTCACTAATGAAAAATGTAGATCGTAATATCAATGGTTATAAAATTAATAAGATAAAATATTATCCTATATATTTTGAGTCATTTAATATAATGTTACATAGTAATTAATGATGAATAACTATAATGAAATTTATGTCTGTGAAAATAAATACTAATGTATCTTATATAAAATAAATTAAAATCTGGGACCATGATTAGATATAATAGAACATGTTTCTTCATTTAATTATATAATCTATTTAATATTATACCCTTAATTATGATTCAATGTAATATGACATGGAATAGGAAGAAAATATTTTTATTTATTAAAATTATAAAAAATAACCATATCTCAATATTACTTTGATATTTAATTATTAATAAATCCCAAAGATATATTTACTTATTATTACATTTCATTCCATTAAAAAAAATAGTAAACTATTCAATAATTAAATTTCCATTCTAAAAAAACTAACTAAAAATTAAAACATTTGATGGTAAACACAACAATATCTATTTTCATTCCATCCCATGGGAAATAACAAAATATTATAATATTCTCCATAGAGGTCTATCGTTAAATAGAAAACAAGTTAAAATTTTTATTACTCAAAAATTAAATTTCCAATATGATTAAATTCAGCACAAACTTAATTTTTCAAAATATAAAAATAAATTTCATTTAAATGTTAAATTCATTGAAATTAACATTATTTAATATTTATACATTTTCCTATTAAAATGTATCCTTCATATGAGATTTATTCATTCTCTCTGATAATGAAGACTACACTGACACATGAAACAAAACAGATGACACTCCCACAATAACAATTTTTATAACTACATTAATTATAAAATTTTAAAAAGGTTCATTTGCCTATCAATTTATATTAAATTACTCACAATATTTGTATCATAAATCATCAATGACTCTATGAATTTTCATAGAAGGTATTAAAATGGAAAAAAATCCTTAATAAGTTATAGATATATTCTATGCCTCATGTTGAATTCTTTCTGAATTAATATAAATTTCCAATATATATTATTAGTATATATTTCAAAATTAATTATTAAAAATTATATATAATTATTTTTAAAGATAAAATCACAAAAAAATGTTCTGGTTTACGTCTCTGATAATTTTTCACATGAGGTTCCTATTATTGTTAATGATATGAAATTACTAGATCATTTTGTATTAGAAAAAAATTGAACACCATTACAGAAGAATCAATATTGGAAAGAAATTAACCATTTTTTCTTTATTGGACCAAAATTATATATTCCTCTAATATTCATTTGAATTCAATGAAATAATTACCAATTTATTTTATCTAGATGAATTTAACTCCTTTTGTTTTTAGCAATGTTACTTAGTTTGATAAATAAATTTTTTTAAATTAAATCATCTATAGAAACCAACTAAAAAAAGATAAAATGAATCTCCATTAATTTTTTTTTTGTATTTTCCACAACTGATTCTCATTGTTTTTATATATATAAAAAATTTTAACATATTTTTAAAGAAAATAACAATGGAAATAAATAATTCGCAACTAAAATTAAATTTAAATAAATTTTCAACATAAACTATATTATTTTTATATTTATTGAATAATTGTCATCTACTTTTTAGGATTATCATATATTATTTTGAACAATTCAAAATATCATTAATGAAGACAACTATAAATCTATTTTTAATTTAATGGAAAAAACTATTAATACGGTCCATGAAAACAACAATATTTTTTTCCAATTAAAAAGGAATAACCACAAAATCATAATTCAAATTATAATAATAAAACAACATCATAAAAATTATATTCTACCTATTCTTAATCTTTGAGAACCTAGATAAATTATTAATATTTTGAAAAATTCCTAACACTATAGATCTGATCAACAAATAGATATATTTGAGATAATAGATACATTTTTTTAAATAATTAATCAACAATATTTATTCCTAGTTTTTTATCAAATATATGATTTCATCTTTGATTAAAAATGAAAAAAAATCCAAAAATTACATATTTAGATAAGAAATCTAACTCTACATGATACACAAAATTCAAATCTATACCCATAATTATATCAAATAATAGAATGAGAAAACAATATTTTTTTTTGATAAATCATTTCCATAAACTATAACAATAATATTATTAAAATATCCATTTTATTAGTAATGATCGTTGGTTTTTTTACCAAGTGGTATGACATGATATGATTAGTTGAAATTTAATATTTAGAAGAAAATTCCCTCAAAAGGAAAGAATTTTTAGAGACGAATCAATTAATACATTATTATCACTGAAAAACATGATAGGTATCTACCACCACATATCTATATAGTCCATCATCTTCTATATAAATCAAAATTGTTTTAGTGACACCATCAAAATTTTTAACATTAGGAATTCTATTCGGTAATCCCATATTCATATAAGTACTCACACAAATAATTGTATAATTACAATTTATACATAACTCATTAATTATAATTGTATTTTTGGTGATATGTGTGATCTATTTCATTGTAGTACAGAGAGACATGTATGAAAAGTCCACATTAGAAACACTACATCGATTTTTAAATATATATAATATTTGATTTTCACAACACTTTCCATTATATCAAGACATTAATTTCATACCGTGGTATTTCCTTGATGGATTATTTCCTATTGATTTCCTCTGAAACATGTTTTCATCATGTCGGTATATATCACATGTTCATCATGAAACTCCTTTTATAGCTTCTCATCACATTTAATATGTTTCAATCCAATATATGATCTCGGAGAAACCAATAACAATAAATATCATGGCTTAAATATAAATTAATAGATATTAATTTTGATATCATTATACATGATTCAATTTTGTGTTTACAGATCCAAATGTATGTTGTTAACTTCATATAAACCACTAAATGATTCTTCGTCTTGAAAAATTGTAGAAATTCAATTAAGTGCATTGTTAAAAAACAAGAGTAAAACAATTCTTATAGATGTTATTCTTAAATTAATCCCATTGAAAACAAACAAATATATTGTATTTCTATGGTATTCCATATCATTTCTCACATTATATTGGCTACACCATCAAAATGAAAAAAATCTATATTTAATTTTGGATTATCTTTTCAATTATTAAATTTTATTATAATTTTAATTGATTTATACCATCCCATAATAACCCACTAGGCAAGTTGATCCTATAAATTTTTGATGATATTTGTACATAATGTTTCCTACTATAGACATGCTAGTCTAGGATTACTTTTGGTGATCTAAATCATAGATTCAACCCCCATTAATTTCCTGTATCAACTACTCAATATCAATAAAAAATGTCTTCGTTAAAATTCCAATCATTCATAGTTTTTGATTTTGAATTATATTTTCTTCATTGTTTCTTCCTACTCTATCATTCCAGTTTACTCATCATAAAATCATTTTTAATAACAATATATTAAATAGAGAAACATTATAATCATAAAATTGTATATCATGTCAAAATAACAATATGTTATAATCTCTAATGGTTCTTCTATTAATATTGTCTTCAAACATAAATATATCTAAACTCATCTTTGTTAAAAAAATTAATGAATTAATCATTTATAAATATATAATTTAATGTTTAATTATGAATTCACATTATTTTATACCTATTTTCGTTTAATTTTAGTAATTTTATTCAATTATATCATTACTCTTACATAAAAATACAATACATTACAAATCAAACACTTCCACTGAATATCAATTTTTTCGACAATATAAAACTTTTAAAAAATGTTTTCCTTTCATAATTTTTTTTTATTTTTTAATCTATATATCATAGTTTATAATCATTATTTATACTTATAAATAACATTTGAAAACATGAGATGATATTAAAAAATTCATTAAGGTGCCATAAAATTTAATAAATGAAATTCATTGGCATATTTCAATACAAGGAGACCATATAAGAATGGATTCCATTAATAATATATAAATTGAGAACAAAGTATAATTTATTAACACATAAAATAAAATTTAATGCTAATTGATTTAAATAAACTTGTTTATAATAAATCAAAATGAGAAAATCATAATCATGAGGGATTCATATGAAACATAATATCCCATGAAAAAAATTCAATAAATTATTCATTTTTTCCTTTATAGGTAATATTCATTCATTTGAAATAATTTGATTAAAATTACATAAAAATTAAAAGAATAAATTAAAACTAAAATTAACTATCAAAAAATTCAAGAATGTTCATTTGTGAAATGATCGTAAAATAACCATTAAAAACTCTATTATTAACCCTTTCAAATGGAGTAAAATATTTTGTCAAGTAAAACATAATTATATTGGGATGATAATCATTAAAAAGTTAATTTGATAGATATATTTGAGTTATATGAAATTATAAATAATTTCAAGGGCTATAACATTCCATAAAAACGCAAAAATATTGTATTCAAATTATCAAAATCTGAAAATATATATTCAATACATAAGTAATTTTTTTTTTGTATTTCGATGTATCCTTTTGTTAACTATTTTTACAAAACATGAATACCTTGAACAATGTTAATAAATATTATAATTTGAATAATAAATTGATTATTGTAAAGGAATTGAAACATAATATAAAGCATTAGCTATGGGAAATGATGATTATGTCATATAAAATAAAACAATACATTCCTTTTTCATTGTTTAACAAATGTAATAAAATATTTAAAAATAAGAAAATGGATTTATTTAGAATGAAATCTAATTAATATAAAAAAGTGACATTAAATTTTAATTGTATATTTCTTATTTCAATATAAATACATATATAAATGTTTTTTTAATATGAATGAAGGGTAAAATTATTTAGAATTTAAATCTTTAAAATATTTAAAATTCAACTAAATTTAATGCCTCCATTACATTTTGGAATTTAATAAATGATACTATTTGGATAAGTGGGAACTGAACAAAAGATCCACATAGTTCTTTCATAAAACCTATAACCCTTATCCACACTATACACATGATTCATATTTATGATTTGAAAATTCAAAATTAAAAACAAAATTTCAAAAAAAATCCAAAATCAATCATCATCCCACAAGCTGCCCACCTTAGTCCATGTGCCATGGGACCTAAAAACTGACCACTCTACCATCATCATATCGATTACATCATCTCCTATTTCTAAAATAAATCCCAGGCACAAAACCCAAGGATATTTATATCATCATATTAGAGAAAATATTATCTTTAACTTCATGATTTCCAACTGTAGGTGTCGAAAATCTAACACCATTCGAACCATTAACTGATAAATGTTATTCAAGAATTATTACTAGAAAAGAGAATCAACCCACCTTCTTCACTGAAATCGTCACCCTCATCGCAGTTGACACACCATCGATGTAGCCAAACAATATCACCAACATACAAGAAAAACACCTTCACATAGATATAAAACATATCAAATACAAACCATCATCGCTGTCATATATCACATTCCATGACCCCAAATCATCGAAACATATATATTATTCCATCACAATGACCTACTGAAATATGGTTTCACCTCTTGGACAATGGAGGTCAATAGAAAAAAAATCCCAAATAATCATTGATATATACAATACAAGACTGCTAACCTGGGGAGGAGAGATGGCGAACAAAGACAGGGTAGAGTTGAAGTAGTTTAGAGTCACCACAGAGAGAAATGAAAACCTCCAAGAACATACCCATCAACCCATTCACATAAACCAACCAAAAAACTACAAAATAGAATAGAAAAACAAGTTACCTGGTTATGAATAATGAATTATTTCACAATAAGGATATGGTTGGGTTTAAATACACTAGTGTGACATTTTTATAATTTAGTAAACATGAGGGATTGAATTCAAGAATTATTTAAAAAATTATAGAAATCTACAAAAATATTAAATAAATTTTAATTTTCTTAAATCCAAAAATATATAATATCTATGTGAAGTTTTGATGAAAAAAAATACATCCTTCGTGAGGTGGTAGTTTGAACAAAATAATGAGTTTTGATTTTAGTTAATTATATAAATGAAAAAATTTGTAATATATTTTAATAAAATTACAAAAAATATTTAAATCATATATATCATATCATATTATTTTATCAATTATTATGATAACCCATTTGATTCAGTGATGAAAATTAAATACACCATCATGTGAGTTTGTAGTGCACATATTCGCTTGAATGATGTATTTATATATAATTATATTATATTGTATATGATAAATGGTTTGAAAATTAATATAATTGGGTTATATTATTATAGATATACATATGTTTTTAAATTTAAATGTTTAATTTATTTAAATATTAGGTAAAAGATGGAATAGAAAAAAAAACACAAGGTTATGAACTACACGTCTTCATTATATAACCACTTTAGGTTTATAACTAAATCATTAATATGATTTTATTCTGAAAAATAAACATCCATTATAACTAATTCAGAGATGAAAAGAATGCATTTTGGTAGGTCATGGCCATGATAAGAGGTTCTTGATATGGGCATAAGATATGAGAGTTGTTATTTTTTTATAATTGAGGGAGTTGACAACATTAGAATTTTTAGAATGATAAAAATATATTAATGTCGTACATAATAAAATAATGTAAAAAGGGACTATTATTTTATATTATAAATTATATGGTTTAAATATGACCACATAATGAAATATAGAGATGTTATTAATTGATTTAAACACTTATGAATTTAGTTTTAACCCTTTAACTCATATTATCTCTTGTTTTGTTGACTAACCATTTTTCCAATGGTATTATTCATAACCAAAATATCCAATATTATTTGATAAAATATATGGCTTAATCAATATATAATTTAATTTTTATAACTATTAGTCTTTCAATTTTAATAAATAAATTTTTTAAGGAAAAATATTTTTCTAGAATAAATTAAATTTAAGAATAAAATTATTTATATCAAACTCATGTATAACCTTTATTCCAACTCACATTAGTAGATAATATTTTCCAAAAAAAATATTTAAAAAACCCTTTAAAAATTTTCATTGTGTCAATATATGAATATAAAATATATTTTTGTTAAAGAAATATATATTATTTCTATTTACTAAAAATAGTCATCTATTGTAAATTATAATAAATGAACTATAAGAAATTTTTTATTTAATGATATAAAAAATTTTATGATTTTTTATCAAATATATTTAATAAATTTTTTATGCTAGGATTAGAATTAAATCAATATAGCACATATAAAAAAATTGATTATGAATATTTCTATTTAATTTTTCATTGAAAGATTACTTAATGTTACTATAATTATTATAACTCTAAAAAGCTAATTCAAGAATATTAATAAGGGAAAAAGATGTTTTGTAAACAAAATTACATGGGATGTTATAGGATGCAACAATTTTTCCCAATCTAAAGCACACAACACCTATAAACCATTTATCATGTTTATCCCACATAATATTGTCCATATATATTGGTTTTAAAGAAAATTTATAATTGTTTAAATTTTTTATAAAAATAATATCTTCGATATACAATCTCTACTAATTAAACATTTATTCATAATATTTATTGATCACAAAATTTACTTATTCCATAACAATAATTAAATTAATAAAGTATGAACAAGATCATTTAAATTCATTAACTAAAAAAATTTATTATGAAAACACATGTGAAGTCAATGAAATCTGATACTAGAATTAAATAAAATATAAATACAATGAAATAATAAGAAATGAAGATATAATGAGTTGTCAAAAATTTCAATGGTTTTAGTGTAATACTCACATTAATGGTGGGAGTTATAATCCCAATATGTCCATGAAGTGAAATATATCGAGAACTACTATAGTTTCAAAAAACAAACCATAATATTATCTCAAAATGAAATGTAATTATATAATAAAATTTGTGTCTATTTTGAATGATAATTACAAAATTACAATTTCCTATAATTTGTTTCTATATCCACTTAGCAATAACACACATCTATTTTTTGTAATCAACTATGTAATAGTGAAATTTCAATTCCCAATATACTACAGAAATGATGTTGTTGTCTTTAGATAGCTCTACAATTTTACCATATATACTTCATAATTAAATCTAAAACCACTATTGTTTTTTTCAATAGATGTAGGAATAAAATTTTCCATCTAAATATCTTCTGAAAATTATTCAAATATAAACAACTTGTATATATAAAAAAGTAAATGGATAAATAAAAATTAGATATTTTCATTGATAAATAAGGTAAATTTTAATGTAATTAAAATTCTATGTATGATCGTGTTGTCACGTTATAGGTGGGATAAATGTTACAATATAATAAAAGTATTATATTATATTTTAGACATCCCACTAAATATATGCGAAAACATTTATTGCCTATGACAATATATTCATCTTATTTTAATTTCCATTAACCCACTCATAATGAATATAAGTCAGATATTAAGAGAACATACCAAAAATTAATTATAAAGGCCCCACACAATGTGGGTATACAATCCAATTTGTGTATGGGTTGAATTAGAGATATTAGTATAAACTATAGTGTAAAATTGAATAAAATATTACATCTCCAAAAAATATTTTTATTTCTCCTCATAGGAATGAAAAAAATTATATTTTGTTCTTTATAATAGATATCACCAGTTTACAATGGGTTATCATTATCTTCTCTTACATAGTATTCACCAATCCTCAATATTTCATTACATCGAAATGTTAATAAAATATTATTATAGAATATTTATTCAACTACATTTGTATTCTTGTAAAAGGGGGATAATTTAGACCTTCATATCAAAAATTATCCTAAGGATATAACAATGTTAGAGAGGAGGAAATTTTTTATACTAATTATTTATATACAATCCACAATACAATTATTTAAAAGAGTATATTTATTCTAACTCATCTTCTAAAAAATTAAAATATTTTATTTCATACTATTAAAAATCTAAATCAAACACTAAAATTTGATTTCTAGCCAGATGATGTTATCATATATCCTTAATGTCGAATATTTTCTTCAATAATTTGTTTTCTAATTTTGAAAAATAACAAATTATCAATTAAATTATCTATTATTTATTTTATGTGATGTGTGAATATATTTTCTTTAGATTAATTATGAAATACCCCTCTATATGATAATGAATTATTTTCTGATTAAAACTAAAAGTTTATTTCCCTATATTTTTATTCAATTGAAATATCATTTAAATAGACCCATAAAACAGTATCTTGCAATCTCACATGATAAATAGAATTATCATGAATTTAATTCTATACAAAATTCAGGTGATGTATTTGTCTCTATTTTTTCATGCATGAATAACGTCATATAATTGAATCACAAAATTCAATGTGGATAAATCCAAAAGTATAAAAATATCCTCAGCTATAAACCCATCCTTTTAATTTTATATATAAGTGTATTCATCTTTATGACATTGATTTTCCCTAATTAAGAACACATTACAGAAATAAAAATTGTGATTTTTCCACTATGATATATAATAAATATTAGAATAACACCAACAATAATAGGTTTAACATTTTAAAATATAATCAATGACATATTTAATGTGCTAAAGTTTTATAAACTGTTAAAAATGTGTATAAAAATTTAAATATCAAAAATAAAATATCCACAACAAAAATATATTATGTGTAATAAAAAGTATTTTACGCATTTCATAAAAAAATTTACATACCATATACAAATTTTAATGAACCCATTATGTCCATGGTACATTTCCAAATATATTCATATAACATAATATTTCCCTTGAGTCAGAACTTAATACATAATATTGTAATGTTGTTCCTTTTATATTAAGTTTGATTATTATTCATAAATAATGAAACCATCATAAAATAAAAAATATATTTTTCACTATATTCTCAGCTGACTTAGGAAATTTAATATCTTAAGAATATAATACACATCTAAATTGATTTAAATATTCTAGTATGAATAGTAACATCATCATAAAAATCATTAGATGAAACCTTATATATTTAGTGAGTAAGAACAATTACCCAAAATTTTGGTCTAAATGAAATAATACCCATGGCATTTCATTAAAAGTTTTTCCTTTAAACGGGGATTTATATAACTTATCAAATAAGATTATTTTTTACTAAATATTCTCAATGTCCCACTAATACTCATTAATGGATAAATAATGTAGTTAAATTATTTTAATATTCATTTTATTCAATTCATTATGTTTATTAATTCATTATTCTCTTCATAGTTTTGGAATCATTATATTATTTCTTTGGATTTTGGGAATGTTTAATAAAATTTCTTGGAATGAGATATTGAAAGATTCTGAAATTATTTTATTATTACTTGATTGAATTACCAGATATTTACAAAAAAAATTCCTAGTATTTGTAGGATAAATATGTTTCAAAAATCATTCTTCTTTGTAGAACGATGTAAGGGTGGGTCCTAAATTTTAGTAGATTGAACTATAAGTTCATTCTAGTTATATGTATTCCTATAAGAGTAATTGATAAAAGAATTATAAATATTTATGATGCCTAAGAAACATCAAAATAATCATGGAGTACTTGAAAAGAGTAAGAAGTAACATGGAATGACTCATGGTGAATTTAATTAGATTAATGATAGACTACAAAATGAATGATTATATAATTAATAAGATTATAACTTGAAATAAAATTACTAATATCAAAATCATGAGATTTTATATCATTTTTGAATAATCTTGTCATTTTGAATATTACATTGAGGATGAACCATGGGGAGACTAAGGGGGAGTAAAACCTAAACATAATATGGATAATTTAGATAAAAACTGATGTTATAAGGTGCATGTTCATCTGTAATTCACACTAATAATAAAAATATATTTGGGTTGTAATAAATAATTTCAATCATATTATATTATTAATTTACCAATAAAAACATATAATATTGAAAAAAATTATCTTTTTGGAGAATGGATTGTGACCCATTCTGAATATTTATAAAAAGAATGTAAAATAAAAGTATTAAAAAATGAATGATCTGGTCTGGATTTTATTATTTAATGAAAAGGAGCTATTGAGAAAAAAAGAAAGGGGGACCACTGTAGGATGGTTCTAGGAATTTGATGATGAACTATGGTTCTATTTTTCATTGATTAATTTTATATTATTATAATTTTTATACTGTTACATCAATATCTATCACCACTATAACAAATCAAGTGGTGGGTTAAAATATTAGATTATTAGTGATGTTAAGGATGATGAATTTTAACTCCTTAGTTTCTAGAATCCAATTTATTCAGACCTATTATCAATTAACTATTTTCAGTGTTCAATGGTAATTATTTATTTAAATTTATGATTGATTGATTTATATCTATTCATTTCCAACCACCTCTGTTATCTTCAAAAACACCTCTATAAATGTATTATGACACATACAATATAATATACTAGTTTCTATGGTAAATTTATTGGTTATTATTAACATTATTGTGATGGAAAAGGTTCTTTATTTGTTAGATTTTACATAAAATATGATTGGGAATTAACTAATTAATTTAATATTATTTGAATATTTTGTGTTATTGAAACAACATTACACAAACTTGTAGTATTAAGGATTAAAACATATTACTATAATGATTATCTTTCCCAATTTCATTCACTCATGGGTGATAGATAAGCTATTTTTTACATCATCATTAATACAATACTAATAAATTAGTCAACTAATGTATGAAATATAATAGCAAGATAAATTTACAAAAAAACAAAACCATAAATTTTCATTCAAATTTATTTAAAATATTTTTCATCTATAATATTTTATTACAAAATTACGAAAAAATATGAACTCATTTTTTATACATTAATCTGATAATAATTTATAAATGATTTTATTTAGTAAAAACCCATGTATTCCTATTTAATAAAATTTTAAAATATTTCATAAATGTATTAATTCACCCCTAATTATAGTTTATCAACAATATAAAATATTAATTGGGATTGGGTTGCTAAAAACACTATATTTATTGTTTTGTGACCTCATTTATGACTAAAAACATTTTATTATTTACTTTGAAGGATAATGAACATTAAAAACAAAACATATGAAGTTAAATTTTAAAAATGATTTTTATTATATTTCCTTCAATGATTCTAGTGAGACATCATGGGGTCACCATGATTTGTCCTTAGTTATTGGTGTTCAAAATGAAATACTATTGAAATTATTTCCCCCTATATCATCTACTACACTATGATTCATCATTAATTTTCATTATTAATAAACATTCCATAATATTAATTACTATTGAATATTTAATGATTTTTTAATATTTTCATCAAATCAAAAAACATGAAAAGAAGCAGCTTTCTAAATCCTATAACTTGTCAAAGAGAAATGAGTGTCACAAAAAGAATGTCATCAAATCATTAATCATCCTTGAAATAATATGAATGGTATTAATAAATCATATCCCCATTTAAAAATGAACTATAATAAATTATTTCACCATATATGAAAAATATCTTTTGAAAACAATATTTCATGAAAATATATTTTCTTTACTGAGGAAAATGTTTTTTAAAACAAACTTTTTAAAAAAAAATATTCAATGAAAATAGATTTTAAAAACATAAAATTAATTGGAAATCTTATTTATCTATAATAAAATTTTACTTAACATTTTTTAAATCATTCTATAAAAGATATTTGAAATAATGGTTTTGGAATAAAACTAATTTCTGTCCTATGAGGGAAATAAGGTCATATTTTCATAAAAACATTTTTTTACATATCATATGTACCAAAAAGTGGAATATTTTTACCAATAAATGAATATATCATTATGAAATACAGGAAAATAAATATCAGGAGATTTCATGATAGTTGGATCATAGTAATCCATCAATAAAACCATAACCGTAAACAATCCTGATAAAAGATGTGATATTAGCAATAATATCTTATGTAACTCCCCAAGCCTAGATACCCAGAGTTGGTACAATGTTAAATAATATTGGAATGATCAAAAAGATCTAAATCCCTAAATACTGATTAGTTTAGTAGCCTTGGAATTACTCGATTCATACGTACATTTAACATTACATTATAAAATTAAAAACAACAACAAGATGGTCTCCTTTGACAATATTCATTTTCCTCAGAATATCCATCCAGGTCTATCCCAATATACATCTTCACATCTTTGGGAAAATAAAACATTGAAAGGGGAGAAATCAGATCCTCAGTAATGATAATAATATAATAGAACCATTCAAAAATAAGCATAAACATTTATGGCAAAGTATAAGAATAAAACAAAATCATTTTAAGATGAAAATTCATCATAATATGGAAAATATAAATCAAAATAATTACATTCACTTATTCACCTAGATATTCATGTTGTAGAATAATAAAATGAATAATCATTAGCAAATTTCATGATGATGGAATGAATAATTCTTGAAATCATAACCACACAGTGAAGGCCTTGTGCCAAGACTACAAATAAGATTTTTTCAACGCCCTGTGCCAAGACATGTTTTTCTCTTGTGAGCCCTACCAATGTATTGAGGTGCTATAGAAGGATCCACCAATCACATAAAATTTCCAATGCATTCCTCATAAGAATGGGTGAAACATAATAAAAAAAATCGTATTGAAACTAGCATACAAAATGTCAATATTTTAACCCCAAAAGTTAAATGGCATAAAAATAACATATACACAGTCAAACATTACTCATTAAATAAAATATAGTTTATTTTATTATGATAAATCAACCTCAATCATGAATAAAATACACTGAAGGATATTTTCATAGATGAAAATAGTTATTAAAAATATTTTTGGAGAAATATCCCTTTTTTCATGATAAAATTTAAATGACACACTATTATTCTCAAAAGCAATTTAAAATATATTTTTGAATCAAACTGTCTCATAAATCATTTAAACTTTAAAAAGGAATTTTAATTTCAAAACATTAATATACATATAAAAATTCTTTAAAACCATTTTTAAAACATGTACAATAATTAGAATGATTTAGAATAATAAATCATTAAAAAAATTCAAATGATATTATATATAGAGTTCATAACCAAATGAATTTTTCTTGAATACAAATAATTGAGGTAATTGATACGTTATAATAGCATGAGAATAAATGTATTCATGATATATCACGTCAAGGTAAAATATATACAATAAATAAAATTGAATTGGCGCATAAAAACAATAAAGTATCAATGAAATGTAAGTTGATATGAATTCCATTTTAAAGACTATATCCTTAGGTAAAGCATAAATAAACAAAATAATAATGTTTGAAAAATGCACTCAATATGATTATATATTCAGTGTTTTTAAATCAGAGGACATTCACACATATTTTTGTAAAACCAAAAACAATGACTTGGATGTTTATCTCAATGAATAGAAATTGAGTTAAAATTAATCTTATAATGTTTATATCGATTACTTGAAAATTTATCAACTGTGTGATTATCTATATCAAAATTATATCCACAAAAAGTGGAGTGGAAATTACAACATATGTAAATAAATAGTGATTTTACACATAATGCTAGAGTAATGTAATCAATGATGCTTTCGTAAAACTGAATGAGTGGAAATTAAAATTTGAAATTCCCTTACCGATTTGGTAACATACGAAACATAAACCCCATGAAAGAAATATCATCCAATGGTGATGTAAATAACCATAAATTAATTCATATTACAAAATAAATACAATCATGTGTAGTACATACACCACAAAAAATGAAATAGAGTCTAATATTTAATGAATCTCATTGGAAGAAATGTGAGATGAAAACCCCTTACCATGTACATTTCAATAGTCAGGTGTACGTTAACATCCAATATAATAGTTAAATAATTTTTTTTAAATTATACAAGAACCTCATACATAAATATAATATCAAATATGATCTTTTAATATTTCATTGTTAATAATATTTTATTACTATCATAATTTCAGGTGTTAACTAATTCATTATCAATTATATGATTTGTTATGTAAGTCATGTTTTTTATGGATATGACGTATTTGTTTCATATCATGAATCATATCAACTCTTTAAACATCATTTTTAATCATAAAAGTTAAATTAGTATTCATGGTAACTATAGGCAATGATATCTTATCATGTCATTGAGATGGTAAGTCGTGCGTACGCACGAGCGATAATATCATTCTGATGATGGTGAAACTGTATATTCTTGGATGTTATACCATATATATAAAGAATAATTACCATGTTTTATTTATTGTTTACATCATTTATACCCATCCAAATAATGATTTTTCAATTAATAAAGTACAAAACCATGTAGAGACGGTACGACATACGTACACATGTATGTTGACTTTTTCATTTATAAGACTGATAAAATAATGAATAAGGTTGTGCCATATTTATAACAACATCGTTATATGTAGGGAGTACTGGATTTTTTTGATATGGAATCATCAATGAATGATTATGTGGAATAAGAAAAAAAAATATGAAAGAGCTGATGAAATATTTACCTGTTCTTTAGGTTATTCTTTTTTTATTTGATCAAAAGGGAATAATGGGTTGGATTTATGACCAAAGGAAGGCCTATAGGATGAATGGTTGAAATATGGGAGGTTATTTTGGAAGGTTTTCATCAAGAGATGTGGAATTGGAGGTGTGAATGTATGATAAGGTGAAATACCCTTTTATAAGAGAGATTAGGGTTACTTTAGGAAAAGCTTGGAATATTATTTTATAATAATTTTTTTTTCTATTTCAAATGTCTCCAAAATGTTTTATTTATAGGATAAGATAGGTCTGGGTCGAAAAACTATAATCCAAATGGATTTAGAAATTTTTATGTCACCATATTAGCCTTATATTTTAGATTGAACTCTTAGTTAAATAGTTTCCCATTTACAATGTCTTGTTCTATTTTTTTATTATATTGTTTATAAAATAACAATAACAAGCCAAGTGAACAAAAAGTGGTCAATTATTAATACAGATAATATTATATAAGTCATCTGGATGATCATTATATTTTGAGAAATATTATATAAATTAATAATATAGTATATATTTTGAAAACTCAATAATGTAAATTTTGACAGTTTTTATTATTTGGATTTTGTGTATATAATAACATCATGATTACTTAAAAGAAAAATAATTTAATCAACTATAACATGTCATATTGACCACTAAAATCAGTGGAATTCATAGAATGTTTTAAATTACATTTATTTTGATATTTTTAATATAAAATATTTTATTATTTCATTAATAAGGTAATTACTGCATCATCACTGATTCATTAATAAATTAAATTATTTAACTTATAAAAATTATAAAAAAATTACCAATTTGTAAGAAATATTTTTCACTTTATAATTAATATTTGTAGTCAAATTTATCTTATGTATATAAATATATTAAAGATGGTTTTGTTATTAAATAATGACTTTGACTCGTTTTACTCTTCTTTAAATAAAATAATAAGAAATGTACTAATCATATCCAAGTTTACCAAATGGGGTCATATTTTATTCCTAATGTTTTTTTGGTCTAATTATTCTTATATAATAGAATTAGGACTCGTTTTAGGGTAATTATAATATCATTCTACCCATAATTACCCCATTTACTTTTAACAGTTCTAAATGAAAGTCATAAGTTACTATTCCCATAAAAAATATTTTCATATTATTAAACCTCATTTATTTACAAATATCAACCATGTCTCTTGTATTTTTGAACTAAAATTCACAGAATAGGTAAAATTATGTTTTATACAAATTTGAAAACGCTCCAAGATGGTGGGTAAAAAACATTCAAAAAATTCAACAAACCATTATAATTATAATGTTATTATAAAATAACTCCAATACATTATATTAAACTAATATTGTTATTATGTAAATATTTTTAGTTAAAAATATTTTCAATAAAATAAATAGTTATTTAAATTAAAAGTAACTTATTAAACAATAACACTTGGTTTTTCTCTATTCATCTAAAATCGAATGTTTTCAGAAAAATACCAAAATTTAACAATAATATATAATTGAAATTACAATACCAAAAATGATGTCTATTTTAAGAAATAATAATAATAGAAGTTTTATTTATTAATATAAAAATATTACCAATTTTTTTTAAAAATATTAGGTTTTTAAAAAGATAAAAATACCAAAAGATTGACATATGTTTATGTCAAATTTAAATGTGAAATTACTTATAAATAAAAAAATTTTATTAAATGATAAAAATATAATATAATTATATATATAAACATTTAAAGTGTATAATTGAAAAATATAAATTATTTCCATTAAACAATATTCTTTCAGTTAAAATTTAGTATTTTTCTCTATTCACTCAAATAAGAATGTTTTTAGAAAAACACTAAAAAATTATCGAAACTAAAATTTTATGACCCAATTCTAATGAAGAAGTTTATTTTTTCAAATTGAATATTTAAAAGTGTAAACTATTTTATTTGTAAAGGGTTCTCCATAAAAAGGTAGTAAAATATCATTTTATGAAGAATACATCTTTTGTCATTAAAATTTAATTTGTCCTTATATTATGTCTAAAAATCTCAAAGGAAGAATTTTACAATTATATGGGATATATATAAAATTCAATATGTGGTTATTACTATTCATAACTGCTTTCTAAATGGCTATTTTTTTATTTCATGGTGTGCATGAACTCGGGGTTGCGTACATCACATGCTATTGTATTATATAAAGAGAAGTGTACCATGGAATCTTGGGGTGTTACTTTATTCCCACCTTTTGGAAATTAAGTCCTCAAAATTCAAAAATTTGTCTTATTTAATTCATTGAATGTACAAAATAAGAAAAAGATTCAATAAAACTATCACATTAAAATAAAGAAACTGAAGTGAAAATGTCAACTGAGATAACCCATACAAGGATTCCATGTTGAAAAACATGGATGGGGAAGATAAAATATGTGTCATGTTTGGATGGAGATTGATAGAAAAGATGATCAAGAGATTGTTAACAACACGAAAACCACAAACATATGATTTTTAAATGGTCATTAGTTTCCCTGTTCAAAAAGTAAAAAAGATAACATTTTTTGTTTTATTTTCTTTTCATAAAGTTCATGAATTTATTTATGAGATTGAATAAGAACATAAAGATATTTAAAATATTTTTTATTAGATATTTATACTATATTAAATTTTTTCCTCTAACTCATAATTTTTACAAATAATGATTATTCAAGATGACATGGTCACAATTGATGTGAAATAATCAACTTCTATAGAATCACATAATTCAAAAAGGATAAAATGAATATATAACTTTTCATTAGAGATTAACAAAAACAAAAATTGTGGGTACAATATCAAATGTTCACCATAAGTGATAATCCATTAGAGAAATAAATACTAATCATTACTTATAAATTCCAACCAATAATACCCAAAGATAAAATAAAATTTAATAAAAAATTGGCCTTAAAATACTTAAATATAATCCAAAATAATATAGAATCTGAAAACATAGAATTATTTTATTACGTAGTCTTCCACGTTAAATTGTATCTCCAAATAAAATTTTGTACTATAAATGTCACATAGTTAAAAGTAGTTATCAAAACTGCATATTCTCCATGATAGGTTAATAATGTTCATAAATAACCTAAATATATAAAAAAAATACATCTATATTCCATAAATGAAATCCATCGTATTCTATTTTCCATAAGCATATAGTGTTCCTAACATAGCAAACGTCTTCCAAAATAACCATTATCACTTAATCACCAAATCATTTTAATATACGAAGGATATACATTTTATAAACAAATGATACTAAATCAACTTGTTATTGATCAATAAATTAATTTAACTAAAACAGAATTAGTCACACTAACCAAGGACTTCATGTAGTCTAGTGGTAGGTGATAAATCCTAGTGGTATGATGGTTGTGGGTACGATTCATGGAGCTTTTCCAACATGACTTGCGGTCACACATTCTGTGTGTTATCCTTTTGAAAAAAATATATTTTATATCATTTCTAAAATTATATATTCCAAAAAAATACCATAACATAATTTATCAACAAATGTTTTCTCATACCTCACATTTTCATCCCAGAATCTAATAACTTTTAATTTCGTCAAATTCTTGGATCATATAAACCGAAATTGTTATTTATAACTATATCCTCTAGATAAATGATAATTCTTCCTCAAATAGAATTTTTACATAACAACCTGATGGGATACACATATAAGAGACAAATCATCTAAATGTAATCCTATCAACAATGAGCACTAATACTTTAAAACATTTCTCCATCAATTTTTTTCCATATAGCTTCTTTCATGACCAAGAGGAGATCCTATATAATAGGCAATTCACTCATTTAATGGCAATGTCACCAATAATAACTATAAATTACTGTAAATGGATTGTTGGGATATTTTTTTTTCTTCCATAGTACTAATAATTTTCTAATGAAATTCATTACATTATGTCCATATTTAGCACACATAAAGCATTTCATTCTTCCATTGAGACACTTTCTTGGGTGTCTCCATCTGCATTTCCATCATGATAAAAATTGTGTCTTTTGTTTTCCCTGGTATCCTCTGCTGGAGCTCTTATCATTCATCGCCATTTTATTCATTGTTGAGTCTAGGAGATAGTTAATATATATGTTGTTGATCATATTTTTTGGAAAACTAATTTAGAATGAACACAATAATTTTTACGCCTATAAAAATTCAATTTTATTTCTCTTTTCCACCAACATTCCAATCTTGTACATCCAAATCATTGTTAGAATGACTTTCATAGAATCCAGCCAATGACTAAAACCAGAAATAATTGTCTAAGAAATAATAGTCAAGAAATCATATACAGAATATCATTACATAATATTTTTTTTCAAAAAAACATTTGTATTAACAATGTTTATTTATTATCATATTATATTAAAATCCTTTAAATTGTTTAGTTATTAAAATTTTAATTATCCTAGGTATGTCCCCTGGGAGTGTTGTTACCAAGAGTGAAACGAGGTTCATTGTCGTGTAATAGGATACCCCGGGTCAGGCCCAAAACACATAGTCTGGGTATTCATTCCTAGGTAAATATGATCAAGAGCCGACTCTACCTGCTAATTTCAATACAAAAATTTATTGTTGGGAAAACTCAAATAATATTTACATTACAAAAATTTTTGGATGTTCTTCTTTACTAATCCTCAAATACTATCTTAAGGTAGAGTTTTAAAATCAGAGTTTATCTAAATCCAACTTCCACAGTTTGTAATAAATTTCCTCTGATACCAAGTATAATGACCAGACCCTATTTACCCCTATTAGTGCATTATTACATACAAGTGGCCTGATAAAAAAATATCAACTCCCGAAAGACCGATTATTTGAGTATCATAGGAAGTACTAGATAAATACTTGTGTTATACATTAAATTATGAAATGAAAAAAACCACAACATGGTCTCCTTTGAAAATATTTATTTCCCTTAGACTATCCCTGCATGTCAGTCACAATATTCATATTCACATCTTAGGAGAAATAAATCATAGAAAAGGTTGAGTTCAGATTCTCAATAAGGATAACAATATAGCCGAACCATTAATAAATAAGCATAAATATTTAAGGAAATGTATAAGAATAAAAATAAATCATTTTAATCATTAAATTCATCATTATATTGAAAATATTATTCGAAATAATACCATTTAATTATTAAAAATGATAATAAACTAGTCAAATAATCACATTAAAAATCAGTAACATATTTCATAATGATGGAATGCATAAGGCCAGACTTCATAACCTCATAGTCAAGGCCTTATGCCAAGACTACAAATAAGATTTTGTCAATTCCTTTTGTTAAGACACTAGTTTGTCTAATGAGACCTACCAATGTGTCGAGGAGCTAATGCAATCTCCATTCATTACATAATATGTCCAATGCATTCCTCTAATGAAGGGGTGAATCGTAATCTAAACTTTCGAAATAAAATAAGAAAACGAAATGTCAATATTTTGACCACAAACCATGAATGGAAAAAATATCACATCCTCAGTCAGAATTCAATATGGACGATTTTATTATAATAAATCAACCTCAATCAAGAATAAATTACAGCAAAGGGTATTTACATATATGAAAATAGTCATTATAACTATTTTTATAGAAATATACCATTTTTCTTGAAAACATTTAAATGACGCACTATTTTTCCAAGAATTCATTTACAATAGATTTTTGAATCATACTTTCTCATACCACATTGAACCTTTTTAAAGGAATTTTAAATTTAAAACATTAATGTACATATAAAAAAATCCTGCAAAACTATTATTAAAACATGAACATTAATAAGATATATTTAGATGAATAAATCATTAAAACATTTAAAATGATATTTTAGTAAGAGTTCCTAATGAAATGAGATATGATTGAATACAAATAATTGAATTAATCGAAGAATTATTATATCATGTGAAAAAATAGATTCATGATATTCCATGTCAAGGAACAGTATATAGACCAAATAAAATTGAATTTAAGTATACCAACAAAGACGTCTCAATGAAATGTAAGTTGAGAAGAATTCCTTTATAAAGTCTGTATCCTTTTGTTATGGATAAATCAATAAATAATTATGTGTGAAAAATTTACTCAATATGATTAGATATTTAGATTAAATAAATCAGATGACATTCACACATATTCTTGTAAAAACAAAACCAATGACATTGATATTTAACTCAATGAATAGAAATTTAGTTAAAATTACTCTTATCATGTTTATATAGATGAATAGTAAATTTATCAATTGATTGAATATGTGTATAAAAATTATTTTCATAAAAAGGGGAGTTAAAATTACTAAATAATTAAATAAATAGTGATTTCACACAAAATTTTGGGGTAATGTAATCAATAAAGTTTTCATAAAACCGAATGAGTGGAAATTGAAAGTTGAAATTCCCTTACCGAATTGTCAAATTACGAAACATACATCCAAAAAAAGGATCATCAAATGATGATGTAAATAAAATGAAATTAAATTATATTATGCACACAATAAAATAATGTGAAGTACATACAGCAATGAACATGAAATAGTGGAAAATATAGAATGAATCTCATGGGGAATAAAACTAAGATGAAAACCCCTTAGCTAGTACTTTTCCTTAGTAGAAGGTACATTAACCTCATGTAAAATAGTTATATAATTATTATTAAATTATTCAAGAACCACATACATAAATATTATATCATATGTGATCATTTAATAATGAAATGTTAATAGTATCTTAGTAGTTTCCTTATTTCGGTTGATAAATAATTTGATTTCCTTTTTTTGTTTTGTTATGTAAGTCATGATTGTTATGAATAGGTTGTATTTCATTTTTATCCAGAATCATATCAAGTCATTAAAAATTATTTTTAATCAAAATATGAAAATTAGTATTCATGGTAATGATGGGGAAATATACATCATTACGTCATGGAGACGGTAAGCCGTACGTATGCACGAGTGACAATATCATTCCATTGATGGTGAAATCGTATATAAATGGATGTTATATCATATATGAACATAATAATTAAAATATTATTTTCATTATTTACATAATTTATACCTATTATTATACCCATCCAAATAAAAAAAATTTGAATAACAAACTACACCACGAAGTGGAGACGGTAAGCCATAAATATGCACGTAGGGTGAAATTTTCATTTGTAGGATGTGTAGATTAACTAATACTATTGTACCATGATTAGAATAACATCAAACTATGTAGTAGGTAATATTATATTTGTTTTTGTATGGAATCATCAATGAAAGAGTAAGTGGAAGAAGATAATAACTTTAAAGAGGTGATAAAATATTTACCTCTTCTTCAGGTTCTTCCTTTATTTTTTGATCAAATGGGATTCTTAGGATGGATTTATGACCAATTGAAGGCCTATAGGATGATTGGATGAATTTTGGGAGGATATTTGGTCATGGGTTGGCTCATCCAAATGGGTTTGGAGGTGTGAAATTATGATAAGGGCATGTGCCATTTTATAAGAGAGGTGAGGGTCACATTAGGAAATGGTTGAAATATTATTTTATAATAAAATCATTTTCAGTTTATAATGGCTCCAAAATCATTTATTTATAGGATAATATGGGTATGGTTATTAATCCTATCAAAAAATATGTTTTAGAAATATTTACATAACTTTAGTAACCATATCTTTTAGATTTTAATCTTTGTTAAGTTGTTTGACATTTACAATGTTTGTTTGTATTTTTATATTATTTGGTTAATAGACATACAATAACATGCCAAGTGAGCCCCAAGTGGATCATTATTAATATATATAACATTATTGATGTCATTAAGATGAATTATATATTTTTTTGGAATAATATATCAATTAATAATATAGAATTTTTTTAAACACATTTTTGTCCATGTTAACACTATTTCGTATTTGGTTTTTGTGAAAATCATAACAACATGATTATATCGAAAAAAATTATTTAATAATCACTATCATGTAATGATATCCTATAAAATTAGTTTAATTCATAAAAAGTCAAAATTTATTTTTTTTGAATATTTATAATATAAAATATTTTAATATATGATTAATAAGGTAATAATTGCATTTTCATTGTGTCCAAAAAAAATTTATATATTAAATTTCTAAAAATTATAAATAAAATACCATTAATCGGGAAATAATTCAGTATTTCTAAAGAGTATTTATAATATAAATTTCCTAATTTATTACCCTATATTAATAATGGTTTAGTTTCTAAACATTCAATTTAACTCTTTTTACTCTTCTTTAAACAAAATAATAACAAATGTACTAATCTTATCAATGTGGACCAAAGAGGGTCATATTTTATTCCTATGGATTTTTTTTGTAGAATTATACTTATCCAATATAATTAAAACATGTATCAGGATAATTATAATATCATTTTCACCCGTAATTAGAATATTTCCTTTTAACCGTTGTAAATAAAAGTCAATAGTTACTATTCAACATAAAATATTTCTATCTTATTGAACAAAATTTTACAAAATAACATCATCAATTTCACTCGAATTTTTAAAATTCATTTCACAGAAGAAATAAAATTATGTTTTATGCAAGTTTCAATTGCTCCTAAAATGTGTGTCAAAAGCATTAAAAAAATTCATTAAACTATTTTACATCATATTTTATTATAAAATGACTCTAAATAATTACATTGAACTAATAAAGGTATTTTGTATCATTTTTTAGTTAAAATTAATAAAAAAATAAATAATTATTTAAATAAAAATACATTTTTTGGACAATAACACATGGTTTTTCACTATTCATAAAAATTTGAATGTTTTCAGAAAAATACCAAAATTTATCCCTATGATAATTTTGATATTATGAATCAAAAAATTATTTTTATTACACTAAATTCAAAACATAGAAGTTTAATTTATTAACTTAGTATTAATTCTCATTTTCAAAAACATAAATCGGGTTTCTAAAAAGTAAAAACTATCAAAAGATTGACACATGTTTATGTCAAATTTAAATGTGAAATTACTTATAGTGACCAAAATTTTATTAAATAATAAAAATATAATATAAATATAAATCCAAAATTTTAAAATATATAATATAACAATACAAATTATTTTTATTAAATAGGTTTTTTCAGTTAAAATTTAGTGTTTTCCTTATTCACCAAAAAATGAAAGTTACCAGAAAACACCAAAAATTGATCGAAAATTAAATTTTAGGTCCTAATTATAAATAAGTGGTTTTTCTGTAAAATTTAAATATAAAAGTGTAAAATAGTTAATATTAAAATGGTTCTCCCTTAAAAGGAGGTAACATAGAATTTTCTGAAAAATTGAATTTGTCCTTATTTTCTGTATAGGAATAAAAAATGATTAATGTTAAAATTATAATGGATATATATATAGTTAAAAATTTATTTATTAATGTTTATAACTCATATCTAAATGGATTTTTTGATATGCCTTGGTGTTTAAACTCGGTGTTGCATACATCGCACACTATTGTATTACATAAATAGAAGTGTACCGTGGAATCTTGGGGTGTTACATATTACAACTTTTGTTACATTAAATAATGATATGATGATGGAAAAAATTACATGAATAATATAATATATTGAATTTAAAAAACTAATTATATAAAATTTCAATGGATTTTATATTCACTTTATATTTGAATATAGCTGCATAACTTGCCATGTATCTCAATGAATGCAAATTGTGACAAATTTAATTTACCGGTTTAGTAACATTCGAACTATAAAACCCATGAAATAGATATCATGAAATTGTTTTTATAAAAATATAAATTCAAGGATAATAATCATATAGTACATTCATTGTTTGTATAAACACCACAAAAAATAAATTACTTTTGTATGTGGAATGTATCTCAGATAAATAAAATGTGAGATGAAATTCCCATACCAAAAATATAATAACAATATTAGTTTATTATAAATATACCATATAAATATATTCTTATATATTATAAAATTTATTAATTTATTATGATATGATATTATATGTTCATTTTCAATTTTAAGATAAAATTACTTTTCAGGTTCTAAATTCATTGATTTTTGCATGTGTCTTGATTTGTTATAATTTTTATACAGATACATATATCATGAGTACACATTCATTAATATAATTTTAATGGAACCAGTATCATATTATATATATATATATATGATATTATAGATATATGTAAAGAGAAAATGAAATACACTGTTCATAGAGACGGTAGGTTGTGCATATACAAGAACATTATTTCCAATTCCCTAGTGAATTTAATAAAAAGATAGTAAATGAAATATATGTATATATATTTATAATATCATTAATTTAGATATATTAGTTTCATAAATTTCATGTATATTTACTAAAACCACCATTATTACATTCATTCCATGTAATATGTAAACGAATCATATAGCATTGAGGAGACAGTAGTCCAAACGTCAACAAAAAAAGTTTTCATATTTTCATAAAAAAGAAAAAATGAAGTAATTTGTTATAAAATTATTAAATAATCATAAATAAATCTTTAATATCTTTTATATCATTTAAAAATATTATTTCCATCATAATTACAAACCATTACTTATGGTATAGAAAAAATGCTTGACATCGTCTCGTGAGGAGGTAGTCCACCATACAAAAGTACAATAATTACATTATTCATTTGATAGATGTGTGTGTTTGATTAGGTATAATCCATTATCATAAAAACCTCTAGTTATATTAAGGGCGTTGAATTTATTTTATAAACTTGTAATAGTACATTTTTTGGGGAATAATGAAATAAATGGGAAGTGCTTATTGAAGGGTGTTAGCTTTTCTTTCGGTAACACTTTTTGGTTCTCTCCAAAGGGATTCCATTGTTGCTATTCTTCCAAAAGGGATACATATTGGTTGAAAGGGGTGGGATGGAAGGATATATAATAAGGGTTTTTCAGTAACATCCCAAGTAAATAAAGAATAATACAATTTCATAATTATTAAATATTTTTGAATTAAATATAAATTTTTTAAAGGGGACACTATATTCGATTGTATATCTGATACACAACAATAGATTTCATTGAAATAATTTTTTGCACACAACGTTAGGTCATTCTGAAAAATAATAATATAATATTATTTTAAATGGAAGTCAATGCTTAGCTATATTATTGGTGTGAATGAGCATAACTAACTATATTATGATTAATCATTTTTCTTAAATGAATTTACATTTATCTAATAAATGTTAGAGGATTTAAATGGGAATGAATCTAATTTTAGGCATAAATAATATAATATTCATTAAAAGTTTGATTTACCACCTTATGACAGGGATCCTTATTTAAATATAGTTTTGATAACTTAAATATGTTGTATTTGACAATATAATTTTTTTAGAATCATATCATCAAAATTTACTTTGGGTAAATTTTTGGTAATTTTCGGATGGAATTCATTTTTTCATGAATTGTGAAAAAAACTGTATTTTAATTCAAAAGTGCCTTTTAATATAATATAATTATATGGATATATTATATTTTATATAGGTTTTAAGGTATAATTTGATTATATTTTTACCATTTAATTCAATTTTGGTCATTTCCTATAACTTCACTTTGAAATTGGAAAAAAACATGTGTCAATCTTTTGATAGTTAATATTTAATAAAAACATGTTTTTTGACTTGAAAATGTGAATAAATTTTAAATTATTTAATTTAACTTCAATTTATTGAATTTGGTAAAATAAAAATATTTCTTTAATCAGATTATCAAATGTAGGTTAAGGTAATTTTTCAGATTGTTTCTTAAAACCATCAATTTCTTATGAATTGTGAAATCACTTTGTAGATGTTAAAGAACCGACTTCATCATTTTAATGAAACATTACCACTTCTGTGAATTGAATTTCACAAATATCACATACATAGTTGTTATTAGTATTTAAAATGGGGTTCAATAATTTTAAAATATAATTTTGAAAAGTTACTTTTGACTTTTATTTACAACAGTTAAATGTAAATTGGGTAATTCAAGATAAAAATAATTTGACAATAATATAAAATTACACTAACATGTGCATTAATCCTATTGGTTGATATATTTCCGACCATGACCATCCTTGGGTCGATTTTGTAACCCCATTGATCCAGAAAAGAGTGATAATGACACATTATATAAATTAATTTAATGTAATGAAAAAAATGGCATAAACATATATCATTTAGAAAATAAATTCATACATGGGGATATATTAGTTATATATTCAACTATAAATATTAATTTGAAATCTAAAAAAAATTACAATATCATAGTAGTATTTATATAAATTTTAGACATCAAATAAATACAATTATTTATGACATAATAATGATGCACTGTTTACCTAATTATTGAATGATTTAAATAAGGATGATTACAAAGTTAAAAAAATATCCATAACTTGTCCAATTTATTTTATATTATTTTATTTAGAACAAGGGTCATCTAATATTTTACTTTAATAAATTTTGTTCTCTTATAAATTGAAAATCATTTTATAATAAAATAATATTTTTACACTTTCCTAAAGATCCCCTCCCCCCCCCCCCTTATAAAAAAATCCATCACCTCTTACCCATAACTCAAACCACCCTATTACTTTTGATCATCCAATATCTACGTAAATAATCTCTCACGATCCCTATCTTTCACTTATAAGTATTATCATTGGCATAGGTCACTTCAAGAAATTGTTTTGGTTCAAACAAAAAGGTGTTACTCGGTTTAAAGGTAACATTTTCTCTTAAGTTCATTTTATTTGTTTTACATATCCAACACACGATGTTTTTTTATTTAATTATATTATATAAAACCCATTATCCTAAATATTACATGTTGTTTTTATAATAATTATTTTAACTAAACTTACAAACACCACCCTCTAATGGGTAACAAAAATTATGTTTCGGTTGACGACGAACTACCGCCTCACGAAATGATGATTGTATTATCTTCTCCTACCAACTATTATGGTGGAAATTAAGATGGAATTGTAATTACAATTAAGATATATTATATCAATATTTTCTATATACTTCTTTATTTTTCATTTATATCATACCATTATGGTTTCCATAGTGGGTAATAAGATAATTTCATTTGAGGATGTACGGACAACTGCCCCCTACAATGTGATATGACACGTTCATGCCATATGTGGAATGTATAATGGTCATATTTAATTAAATTACAAAACATATATATAATAATGGAATTATAATATACCGATGTATCATATATTTTCTCTTACTTAAATAATGAAAATTAAATGAAAGTTGCATTGATGAGTATGGATGGATTACCGTCACTATGAATGGTACTATTCATTTCATATGTACAAATGTTATGGTATATTATAAATATATTTATAGTGGATATATATGATATATATGATAACTAAATCATGAATTTCATTCTCGAGATAATTTAAATTCAACCACATGGACAATTTGTAATTTTAACAAGTACATTTATTTACTAATGTTCCGAACATAGACAAAATGTCTTATATGAACTCAAATAATTAAATATTTGTTATAGCAAGGCAATAAGTGATATAAAAGGAATAATAAACAAGAAATTTTTTCTTACATTAGTATAAATTATCTTATGTTTATTATTCAAGAAAAATAGTGAATATATGAGTCGAGTCAGACCCGAGGTAAGGGGTTTCTTATCTCAAATTTAATTTGGTGAGATTTCCATTGATTGCCACATATTTTTTTCATATGGTCTATTTTGTACTTACATTGGATAGATATTATAATTATAATCTATATATTCATGTTATTCTGTGATTAATTTGTTCGTTGTTATATTTTGGTCATATGACCTGATTGATTACAATGATGCAATGAGTTTTCATCTCACTTTTTATTCCTGTGAGATTCATGGTATATTTTCTACTATATACTTGTGTGCGATCAATGTAATTCAAATTTTTTAATTATTTTTGTAATATAATCTAATTTATGGGTATCTACATCTTCATAGTATGATCCTTCCATCATGGGTTTTATGTTTCTTATGTTACCAAATCGTTAAGGGAACCTTTCACCCTACTCTTTTAGTGAAAGACTTCTTTTATTTCAGGTCTATTAATTAAATTTTCCATATGTTGGCATATTTTATTCACTATAATTATTGATTTATACATTATGTACTTGTGATGAGAGGAACTTTTCTCTCAAATCAACCCATTTTCAAAATTTTAATGTGATGCCATTAGGAATTTGAATTTATCTAAGAGTGTGTATTCACCCATTTTCATTTCATTGGGTTAAACATCAACTTGTTTACTTTTCCTTCATATGAGTATGTGTGAAGGACCGTAGATTGTTTTACAAAGAATATTCAATCAAATTTAGTGTATTTATCTTTGTCACACATAATTATTTTATTGATTTATCCTTAATCGAAAGATACCATCTTTATAAGGGATTTCATCCCAGTTTACATTCCATTGTGGCTTTACTATTTGTATGTGCCAATTCACTTTTATATGGTTTATATATTGTACGTTGGAATTTTATATCATGAATATAATTATAATAATGATAATATAATTTTTATTTTATATGTTATTCCTAAATTATTTATATTCAATCATATCACATTTGGTTCAGAACACCATAACCAAAAAATATCATTTTAATGATTTAATCATCTAAATCATTCTCATTTAAGTTTATGTTTTCCATATGGTTTTATGGATTTATTAATTTGGACATTAATTTTTTAAAATGTTATTTCCTTTAAAAACTTTTATGTGTTATGAGGCACATTGATTCAAAAATATATTTATTAAATATTTTAAATGGTTATGGAAATCATATGATAAAGCATTGATTATGTCAATATATTGAAATGATGTATTATGATCGCAATGTGGAAATGTAATATTTCCATTATAATAATTTTATGTGTTATTAATATGTTATGTTTATTGGATATTTTTTATGTAAATTGGTTGTTCTATGACAATCCTTGGGCGGTGAGTCCAAGATAGCTCTCTAATACATCTGGTAACATGACAGTGGTAAACATGATGATTTCTCATTAGAGATTTTGGGAATATACAGTTATCGATAGTACAAATCTAAATCCCTACATAACTATGAATTATAAAATATATGTATGTTATGTATGCCAAAATTACCTTTATGATTAATGATTTTTATGTGTTATTCATAAATCTTATCATTTCATGAGGTATTTCAGGATTGAAAAGTATGGTTTCATTTATTTGTATTTACTGATGAGATAATTTTTTATTTCCTTATTTTATAACCCAAACTGAGATTTTTATGTCCATACAATGTTTTGAAATGTTTTTCAGAGGATATAAATATGAATATGATAATGGATGGGACCGAGGAAACATTATGCTATCTAAAACATGGAACTAGAAATGTTTATTTTTTTATAGTTTCTATTTTATGAGAAAAAAGGAAACCTAGTAGAATTGTCTACCTTGTTATTTTTGAGATTTAATGTATTAGTTACGGTCATATTCTCTAAAACTCTAAACCTGAAAATATCCTCAATGTGTATTTTTGACTTAACTCAAGATTATGAAATGTTTAAGGCCAGGTGATTACATTTTGTATCAAAATTTGATTTAAAAAACATTAGGGATTATGTGTTTTTATTAGACACATTTTTAGTATTTATTTATACACTTTATGGTAATTACTTGTTTTGTAACTTTCTTAGATCAAGTAATTTCAGTTACAAATGGAATGAGTATGATCTCCAACAACATTTTAATCACTTCCTAATGAAGTGATTGGAATAATTTTCGCAATGTAACGTTTAGATGATTGTGAAACTTTTTCTTACATACAACTCACCTACAAGAAGTTGTTTGAGATATCAAACTCCTCCATCATACATCTATATCATCATGGACAATAGATTTTATTTAATGAAATCCCATTTTTACAATATTCTCATATTTGTAAGAAAGATAAATATTATCATGGAATTTTCATATATATTACCACACCACAAGATTTTGTTGCGTATTATGATTTTGAAAAAGGTGCTGAAGAAGGAGTCCCTTAAACAACCTAATTATATTTTCTATTAAATTATAGTCTTTCAGAACAAACTTCTGTAATTTTAAAAGCATAATTGATTGAAAGTTTCAACTAAATTTTATTTAGATTATTTTATAAGAATAATGCTTTATCAGATGTTTTGAAAGTATATGTTATACATGATTATTTTCAGAAACTATTTTGATGTGAAAAAACATATGACCTATGTTGTACATGTTGTATTTGGATGAAGGATGAAAATTTTCATGACCCATTACTAGGGTCCCATTCCATGAATACCCCAAGCCCGCCTTCCATAGGCTATAGGCTGGTGACTAGCACCGAAAGGCATATCCCCAAAATTCAGGAATGCATATCCTTTATATCATATGAAAACAAAAAACCAAGAACACAAAATGATATGAACCGAACTACACTAAAGAGTAAAAAGATTATGTATAGTATGCAAAAGGGTCGAGAATACATGCCCAATTGGAAAGTACATGAAAACCAGAAAGTAAAAGAAAACTGAGCAGCCTTTGTGAACACCCTCCAAGGATCATACATGAAGGGTAGGTACAGATCTTGAAAGGTCATCTATGTGGTGTGCCTCGTCTACATTCCACCTTCGAGGTACTTCTAGTCCTGGTACCCTCATCCTCAGTCAGGGTTGTCCTTAGTCTGCACCAAACACAACAAGGTGCTAGCATAACCCGTGATGAGGTGAGTATAACGATACTCATTAGGGACCTCGATAACATCAAGGTCTCACAAAATCCAAAATGGATAAAACAAAATCATGTGATGTACTGACAACACTACTCAGGTATATTCCCATTAATATAAAAAAGTTATCAAATATTACATATCTCACTCATTAGGAAACAGAAGGCCCAACTCCTTATCCAATGTATAACTATTACATGATAGAAAGATAACCATGAGGGTTAGTACCACATCGGTACACCACACAAAAGGATACCCCAAACGTATCACCATGAAGGTAAGTACAACACATGTATGCCACACCGAAGAATACCACAATGGTAATGACTCAACTGGCACCAGGATTTATTCTAGGTATAGTAGTAGAGATGATTATAAGTAACTACTGAAACAGTATATTCTGTTAAAAAGTGGAAAATGTAGGATACTAAATCATTAGACTCACATAGGATCCTAGTACATCCTCAGACCCACAAATGATCCTAGTAAAACAGACCCACACAGGATGTTAGTAAATCATTAGTCCTACATAGAATCCTAGTACAGCAGACCCAAAAAGGTTCCTGGAGTATTCCCATAAGGATTCTTATAGTGGATCCTTTTGGTACCCTCAATCATATACCCACAAAGGATCTCAATGCACATACCCAGATAGGATCCCTTTCTAATGTTATAACCATCTAATGGGTTCCCGCCCTATGATCTCTTGTCTCCGAGTGGTTCCTCTCCCCAATCCACTGGATGATACTAAAAATTCAAAAATGTCCCTTGATGAAATTACCCTATGGACTGTCACGACATAAGGGTCTTAATGCAATAGACAGAGCATCAATCGACCGCCCGATCTGTAAGTTATTAGCCTATTTATCTCGAGGGCTTGTTTGGATTCTTGCTCAATCCATCCTTACCATACCCCAACATTATCCCAATATAATTTTGGGTATACCAAACGAACCGTCTAAATCCATGGTTTTCAAAACCACAATATGTTATTCAAACGCACTCCCCGGTGCCAATGTTATAGAAAAAAGAGTGAAAATGGTTTGAAGCTGGTCCTAGTCCGGTCCGACCTGGTCGGACCAACCCGGCATGCACTAGGTGTCCTGGCCCTTGCTGGGTAGGCCTAACCGCACAGAGAATCCCATCAATGCCGCATGTGGGGGGGAGTCGTGAGCCCCAGACCTCCACTCCCTGAATGTATTTGGTCGTTCGGTCTCCAGTATCATGCAGGACCCGTGGGACCCACTCGGTTCAACTCGGTCAGCTGTAATGGCTGACCCATTAGCCTATTAGTGGAATAGTGTGTGCTGCCCCACTGAGGAATGATGTACATCGGCCTCCCTCCCTTCTTCTCCAGGGAACAGGTCGCGAACCATGATTGTTGGGTGGTGCAGACGCACACTGTCTCCCCGTCATGCAACCGGCCTCCACGGGCCTCCAACCTTGCTATTGCAGGGCCGACTAGTCACAACACATCTCTGGAAGTGTGGTTTCACTACCACCAGCTATGCGGCCGACTGTGGTGCTAGTCACTTTTCCAGAGCCCCACCAGTTACAGTTTCCATCCTCCTCCATCGTGAAGTACACAAAAAACAAAATGATTTGATGTGAGGTCGGGCCATGTTCATTAGGCCAATACACTCAGCGTTAGAGCGGTAGAAGCCACTCTAGGATGGAGATTCAACATGAGAAGAAAATTAATGATGATTGATAAAAATCACACCCCTACCTCATTGATTTATCGACATCGATGAGGAGGAAAGGACGAACATCGGTTCTTCATCGTTGAATACGAACCATATTGGATGTGGCATGTTCATCATTAGAGATGATGGAATGTTCTACGATGGAAAATAATGATTCTCTAATGTTCTCTAATTCACCAATGAATCCACCAAAAAAACATGTGGGGAGCCGATATAAATTTTATGTTTATCAATTTAATTTGTTGGCAAACATGGAATTGTCATAATTAATTAATTGGATCAATTAATTTGGCTCAATTAAATGGGAGGAGTCAATTAATGGGGAGTTGAGAGGTCCCCCCCATTAAGAATGGTTCGGGTGGTCTGCACAACCATAGATTTAAATTTTGGTTTTTTTAGCTCTGGTGGTCCCCACCACCAAGCATTCAAAAATGAGATTATAAAAATAAAATAAAAGTTTATTTTTATTATTTCCACAAAAAAACAAAAAACATATCATTCACCCTCGACCTACTATAGTCGAGGTGAACGTCTCCTTAAGCGATACTAGCACTACGAGTTCAACGGTGCCCTCATATTTCAATTCGGTGCCTCGGTTCAAAGGATACAAAATACATCTTGTATGTTTATTGAACGTACCTAAAAAAAGTTCAGAAATACTTTTCAGGATCACCGGGCCTCGGAATCATGCGTCATAAATTATTCCAGTCTAGTAAAATTCCCATATAATTGAAAATGAAATTCACATGGAATTTCCATGTATTTACAAAAATCATTTTTAATGATATATAAATCAACATTTCAATGCATAGACCATATACCTACGTGAAAATTGATGATAATGAATTCATGTGCACACTCTGATCAAGGAATAATTTTCATTCGTTTGGGAATAGTTTTATTTTATCATAAAGAGGTGAATTAAAAAAATTACAATATATATAATTCTTCATTAAGATGTTGAGGTATTAATTATATGGGATGAAAATGATTGTTATATGACAAACATTTATGTTAAAATATGTTAGAGATATTTTTTAGTTTTATAAAAAAGACAACCCATAAGATGTGTGACAACTAGTCGTGTCTAGCAAGGCCATGTGAATCGAACCCACAACCTTAGGGAAACAATGGGACATATCCTACTATTGGCCTACAAGAATACCCTTATTATTATGTGTTATTTATTTAGTTAAATGAATTTATGTGTTAAGGATAAGTTGATTTTGGGATGTTATGTTTTATAAAATGGATATCCTTAGTATAGGAGAATGATTTTGTGATTAAGTGATAATGGTTATTTTGGATGAACTTATCACTTTTGGGGAAACACTATATACCTATGGAAAATAGATTACTATGGGATTTCATTAGTGAAATAATGTTTCAAATTTTATTTTGGGGTAATATATGTTTTATTGAAATTTGTGTTATTTATGTAAATGATTAACCTATCATAGAGAATTTTTGATTAAGAATATTACACATTAGTATGAGGCATTATTAGTATTCGATGTTATTTGGAGATAAATGTTATGATTTAGTTCTGTATACTATGTGATTAAATCCTTATATGTTTTGGGTTTCAATCATAGTTTTGTTTATATTGAATAATTTTATGGATATTTTTTTATTGAATGTTCATTTTTGAATATTGCGTATTGTGTGTCGAAATTTAGAAATTGATAATAAGATTGCCTTTTTAAATGATTATCCTTTTTTGGGATTATCTGATCATGTAGTAACCCGTTTGGTTTTAGTTAATTTATAATGAAAGGGAAAATATATTGTTCATTTTTTCGGATTATGTGATTCTCTTGAATTTGATTATATCATTTCATATGTGAACAAGTCATCTTGAATACTCAAAATTTGGAGAAAATATGTGTTTTTGGATGAATCATATTGAAGGATTAAAAATTACATAAAAATAAATTATATTTCCTTATGTCCTTTGTAAATCTCATAAAATATTTCTCCATCATTATGAAATGTAAATTAAAAAAAATGTTAAATCTTTACTTTTCCTACTAGGAAACCATAGATAGTTTAACCTATGACATGTTTTTGATAGTCTGGTGGTAAACATTATCCTAATCATGATTTATATCAATCTCCATTAGAACATGACACATAGTTTATGCACCATATCCATGTTTTCATGGAATCCTTGCATGGGCTATCTAGGGTGATGTTTGTAATTAATTTTTAGTTTATTAAACTAATTGTTTTATTTACTCTTTTTTTGATTTCGATCTTTTAATGATGTTTTCAGGCCCAATTTTAAAATTGCGAGGACAAAATTTCTAAAAGGAGGGAAGGTAGTAAAATCCCATGTAAATAAAAAATAAAAAATTTTCATATTTATTAATATTTGATAATTAGATATTAATATTATTTTAAAGGGGATTCTATTTTCGATGGTCTACCCAATATTCAACAATGATTTTCTTTGGAATATTTAGTTTCGTACAATGTTCTGTCATATTGAAAAATATTAAAATATTATAATTTCAAATGGTAGTTAACGACTAATCGTTATATTGGCATGAATGAAGAGAACTATCCATATTGTGATTAAATGTGTTTATTAAATGTTTTTACATTTATCCAATAAAACTTACAGGCATAAAATGTCAATTAATCTAAATTTAAGCATAAATACTCTAATATTCATTAAAAGGGAGATTTACCACCTTTTGATGGAGAACCCATTTTAAATTTTGTTTTTTCACTTTCATATTTTCAATATGTAAATATAAATATATTATTTAGAATTAGGATATCAAAATTTAGTTTGTGTAAAATTTTTGTATTTTTATGGTAAAATTCATTTATTATGAATAGTGAAAAAACTATATTTGAATTCAAAACTGCCTTTTAATCAAACATACATATATGGATATATTTTCTCTTTAATGTGTTTTAAAGTTTAAATAGATTATATATTAACCATTTAATCCAATGATGGACATTTTATGTAATTTCACTGTGAAATTGGACATAAGCAAGTTTGAATTTTTTTTAAAGTTATTGTTTCTTAAAAAACACAATTTCTGTTTTGAAATCAGAATTAATTTGAAATTAATTAATATAAATTCTATGATTTTAATTTGGTAAAATTTAAATCAATTTTGAATTCATAATTTCATATATATATAATAGGTTGAAATTTTGGTATTTTTCTAAAAACGTTGAATTTTTTTGGAATATTGAAAACACTAAGTAGTAGTTAAAAAACCGAATTCATCATTTAAATGAAATTTTACTACCTCAATGAAATAAATTTAGAAAATATAACATAAAATATTATTATTAGTAAGTAAAATGTTTTTCAGTAAGATGAAAATAATTTTTTGGTGAATAATAACATTAGACTTTTATTTACCGCGGATAAAGGTAGATAAGAAAATTCAAGATAAAATAACACTATAACAATATTAAATTATCCTAAAATGCATCAAAATCAAATTGAATGATACATTTAATTCAATGGTCATCCTTGGGTAGATTTTGGGACCACATGGAGAAAACTAAAAGTTATAATTACACATTGTATTAATAAATTTAATATAACAGCAAAAATGACATAAACCTGTATCTTTTAGTAAATCCATTCTTAAATGGGGTTATATAAGTTATCTCTTCGACAGTAAATATTCATTTTAATGAGAAAAAAATTTAATACATCCTGGTATATTGTTTTATCATTTTTAGATATCAAATAAATAATATTATTTAAGACACAATATTGATGCCTTGTTTACCTCATTGGTGAATTATTTAAACAAATAAGATTACAAAGATTAAAAAAACTTCCAAAACCTACAAAATTCTTATTGGATGATTTTATTACGCACAATAGTAATATTCTGTTTTTCTATTATATTTTATTGGACCTTTATAAAAAGAATATAATAAAATAATAATATAATATTTTCAAACATTCTTTAAGAGCCCCTCCCCCTCTTATAAAAAGATCTCAGTTTTAACCCATTACTCACACCTCCAAATCCCCATAGATCATCCAATATCTACCCAAATAAGCTATAAATATCACAATTTTCAAAATATAATCCTCAAATTACGTATAATGAACTTTATGAAATCCTTTTTCTTAAAACCAAAGAGAGTTACCCGGTTTAAATGTAACATCTCCTCTTCAGTTGTTTTAATTATTTTAATTATCCTACCACTAAACTCATTTGATTCATCTCTTTTATAAAAAATATAATATCTGAAATATACTAGTTAATTTTTATGACACGTAGTAGAACTACACTTACACAAACCTCTGTCGAATGATTAAAAAATATAATGTTTTTTGGACTGTGATCTACTGCCTCATGAAACGATGATTGTTCAGTCTTCTCCTCCAACTCATATGGTGGGCATTAAGATTACATTGTACTAACAATTGATATATATTATATTCATATTGTCCCTATAAATATGAATTTTTCATTTATATCATACCTTTATGGTGTCTATAATGGGTAAGTATGATAATTTCATTTGAGGAAGTGTAGACTACCGCACAACCAATGTGATATGACTCGTTCATGCCATACATGGAACATATAAAAGTTGTATTTAATTAAATTAAATAACACATATATTATAATAGAATTATAATATACCTATGTTTCAGTTAATTTTCATTCCATTAAAAATAAAATGGATATGAATTTAGCATTCATGCGTATATACAACTTACCATCTCCATGAACGGTGCATTTCATATCATATGTCCAAATGTTATAGTATATTATAAATACCATTAAAATGGTTATATATGATATATATGATATATAAATCATGAATAAAATGTTTTATATAATGTACATTTTATCACAAGGAAAATTTATAATAATAACAAGTTCATTTTTTGACTAAAGTTCCTAATGTCAAAAAACACTATGATATGAATAAAAATAATTAACTAATTGTTACAGTGAGGTGAAAAGGGACATAAAAGGAATAATAAAGTTTTAAAATGTTTTTAAGGAAATATAAATTGGCTTATTTTTATTATTCAAGAATAATGTGGAACATATGAGTCAAGTCAGACACAAGGTAAGGGGTTTCTTATATCATTTTAATTCCATATGATTTCTATTGTTGGCCATTTATTAATTGCATGTGGGGTATTGTGTAATTCCATTTGATATATATTATGATGATTCTAATTATATTCATGATATTATGTGATTCATTTGGTGGTTATTATATTTGGGACAATTGACTCTATTGATTAAAATGATATAAGGGGTTTTCATCACACGTTTTATTCCTGTTAGATCCAAGTTATATTTTACACTATTTCCTATTTTGTGGTGTATGTACAGTCCATGATTGTATTCATTTTGTATGATTCTTTAATTTATGGGTATTTACGTCTTCATTTTATTATCATTCTTTCATGGGGGGTATGGTTCATATGTTTCCCAGTCGGTAAGGGAACCTTTGAATGTACACTTTTTGTTAAAGACTACTATTATGTCATGTATGTTAATTCCCTTTTTATGGTGTTAGGATATGTTATTGTATATTCTTATTTCTTTAAATATTATTTCCATGTCATGAGAGACACTTTTCAATTTTATCAACTCATTTACTGAATTTCAATTCGCCGCCATTAGGCAGTCGAATTTTTGTATGATACATTCTTAACCCAATTTCAATTCTTTAGGATAAACATATAATTGTATAGTTTTTCATGATATGAATATTTTTGAATTAACTAGAATTTTTTTACCCTTAATATCCAATAATATTGACATTATGTATATTTTTCACACATATTTATATAATTGATTTACCCTTAATCTAAGTATACCGTAATTATAAGGTATTTCATCTCAATTTTCATTCCATTGAGACTTCATTGTTGTTTTGAACAAATTCATTTTTATTTCATATATATACTGTACTTTGGAATATTATTTCATGATACCTTTTTTCTCCTGATATTATAACGTTTTGATTACTTTTTATTCTTAAATTATTTGTAATCAAGAAACTCTCATTTGGTTTGGAACTTCATAACTAATAAAATATTGTTTTAATGATTTAATAATCTAAATAATTATCATAAATGTCCATGTTATCAAAATGGGTTTAGGGATTAATTTATATGGACATTAATGTTTTAAAATGTTAATTACATTAAAATCTATGATGTTTTATGGGACACATTGATTCAAAAATCTCTTTATTAAATGTTTTAAATGTGTTTTAAAATAGTTTGATAATGAATTAATTATGTCAATATATTGAAATGGTATATTTTTATTGCAATGTGGAAATGTTATCATTATGTTGTGATTGTTTTTTGTGTTATGAATATGTTATTATTTATGTCTAGTTTTTATGTATATAGGTGGTTCCATGATAAACTTAGTGCTGGTGAGCCTAAGATTGCTCTCCAATGTATCGGGTTACGTGACAGAGGTAAACTAGAATGTTGATCTATGATATTTAGTTAATATAGGTCATAGTTATTCCAAATTTTCCTCCCTACATAGCTGTGAAAGCTATAGATTATGTGTTTTATGTATGATATAAGTTACATTTATGGTTTATGATTTCGATGTGCAATTCATAAAACATATGATTTCATGGGGTATGTTTTGGTCGAAAATTATTATTTCATTGATTTCTATTTATTGATGATATAATGATTTCCTTCTTTATTTTATAATCCTTACTGAGCATTTTTTGGTCATCCAATGTTTTGAAATTATTTTCACATGAATTAAAGATGAATAGGGACAAGGATGGGATCATTGAAATGTAATGCTGTCTATAACATGAAACTGGACATGTTTATTTTTTCTAGAGTATTTATGTTATGAAAAAATGGAAATATAGTAGAAGAGTCTACCTTGTAATTTTTGAGATATAATGTAATAGTTATTCCCTAATTCTCTAAAACTATAAACCTGAATAGATCCACAATATGAATTTTTTACATAACACGTGATTATCTAATGTTTAAAGACATGTCCTTATAGTTTGTATAAATGGTCGTTTTAGAAAACCTTAGGGATAATGAGTTTTTTTAGACACATGGATAATATCTATGTATAATCATTAATTTAATTCAAAGTATTATAACTTTTTCAATTTTAAAAAATTCAGTAATAAATGCAAGGAGGAGGATCTCAAACAACATGCCTATCTCTTATTGATTACATGCATGAAATATTTATTACAAAGTCATGTTAAGATGATTATGAATCATTTTATAGCATATAAATCACTTTCTATAAGTTTTTTGAGATATAAAACACTCCACTATACCTCGATATCTTCATGGATCGTGGGTTTTATTTAATCAAATCACAATTTCACAATATACTCATATTTTCAAGAATGGAAAATATTATAATGATATTTTCAAACATTTTATCTTATCACAAGATTTGGAAGCGTATTATGATTTAGGAAAAATGTGATGAAGAAGGAGACCCTTGCACAACCTATATATATTTTCATTTAATTTAATTCATGTCAGCACATTCTTATGGTATTTTAAAAGGTTAATTGATTGAAATCACCAACTTAAACTCAGTTTAAATATTTTATAAAAACAATGTTTTATTTTATGTTTTGAAATTACTTGATAAACAAGATTACATTCGAAAACTATTTTTCTATGAACACCCAAATGACTCATGTTATACAAGGTTTATTTGGATGAAGGATGAAAATAATTTTTTGGATATCTAAATCATTGTTTCAATGTATAGACCTTCTACCTACATGAAGAAGATGACAATGAAATCATGAGGACTCCATAATCAAGATATTATGTTCATTCATTTATGAATATATTTATATTATCATATGGAGGTGAAATTAAAAAATAATAATATAAATAATTGTTCATTAATATATTGAGGTCTTAATGATTTTGGATGAAAATGATAGGTATAATAAAACCATTGAAGTTAATATATGTTAGAATTATTTTTTATTTTTATAAAACAGACAACCCGTAATATTGGTGACAACCTGTTGTGTCCATCATAGCCTTGGGAATCGAACACACAACTGAAGGGTGATAAGGAATCATTTCCTATCATTGTCCTCCATAAATTCCCTGGTTATAATGATTTAATCCTTTACCTAAATGATTTTATGAATGAAGAATGATTTGTTTTTGGGAAATTATTTTTTATCAAATTGATATACTTGGTATATGAAAATGATTTTGTGATTATGTGATAATGGTTATTTTGGAAGACGTTCTCTATTTTGGGGAAACAATATATGCCTAAGGAAAATAGAATTCTTTGGGATTTTATTTTTGGAATAATGGATGAAAATTTAATTTGGAATAAAATAAGTTTTATGTATATTTGGTTTATTTATGGAAATGATTTTCCTAACATAGAAATTATTTTATTTGGTTAATAACATTTTAATATGATTCATTAAGAGTTGTCGATGTTATTCAGAGATTGATGTTAATATTTAATATGGAAGACTATGTGAAAAAATCCACATGAGTTTTTGGATTCAATCTTAGTTTAGTTTAATTTGACTAATTTTATGAGAAATTGTTTATGGAATGGTATTTTTTGATCTTTGTGTATTGTCTTTCAAATTTTGGAGATTAGGAATAATATTTCTATTTTTAAAGTATTATCCTTTTTTGGGATTATTTGATCTTGTACTAACCATTATGGTTTGGGATAATTTCTAAATACATATAAACTATATAGTTAAACTTTTGTAGATTATTTGATTCTGTAGAAGTTGATTATAGCACTTCAGATGTGAAAAAGTCATTTTGAATACTCATCATTTAGAGAAAAGATATGTTTTTTTGGTAGAAACATATTAAATGATGAAACTATACTTGAAAACCAAGTATATATCCTTATTTCCTTATTCAATATCATAAAAAATTCACCAACATTATAAAGAGGAACTTAAAACAAAAAATTTTTCCTCTTTAATTTTCCTACTGGGAAATCATAGATAGTTTAACCAACCTCATGTTTGTGATTTTTTGTTGGTTAACATTATCTTAATCATGTTTTCTATCACTCTCCATAAGAACATTACTATTATTTTCTCATCCAAATCCATTTTATCATAGAATCCTCATATGTGTTGTCTCATGTGTCCTTTTTACATATCTTTTTTTATATTAATGTGATATTTTTGTGGACTCTTATTACAATGTGATATTTTTAATGTTGTATCCGTGTCCAATTTTAATATTGAGAGGACATGATTTCTAAAAGTGGAAATTGTGTAACATCCCAACTAAATAATGAATAATACACATCTATTTTTATTAATATTTTTGAATTAAATATAAAAATTATTTTAAAGGGAATTCTATGTTCGGTGGCACACTCTATATGATATAAAGGACTTCTTTGAAGTCATATGTTACACACAACGTTGGGTCATAATGAAAAATAATAATATTATATTATATTAAATTGTAGTTAACACCTAGATGTTGTATTGGAGGTATTGAATAGAATTAACCATATTATTATCAAAAATATTTCCTAAAAGTTTTTAAATTTATCCAATAAAAGTTAGAGGATTAAAACATTAATAAATGAAATTTTTAGCCTAAATACTATAATATTCATTTGAAGGTCGGCTTAACGACTTTTGTTGGAGAACCCCAATTAAATCTACATTTGAAACTTTTATATGATTTATTTGAAAAAACAGAATTCTAAATTATAACCAGGACATCAAAATTTACTTTTGGTAAATATTTTGTATTTTTCTGATAAAATTCATTTTTAAATGAATAGTGAAAATTGCTATATTTTAATTCAAAAATTCCATTTAATATAATTTATTTATATTGTTATAATATCTATTTAATATATTATGAAGTGTATGAGATTATATTTTTACCATATAATCCAATGTTGATCGTTGGATGGAATTTTAGTTTAAAATTGGACATAAACACGTGTCAAACTTGTGATAGTTTTTATTTATTAAAAAACTAGTTTCTTGTTTTGAAAAAGGAAATTAATATTAAATTTATTAATGAAACTTATATGTTTTGAATTTGGTAAAATAGAAATTAATTTTTAATTTGGAATATCAAAATATATCATCGGCTAAATTTTTGTTGTTTTTCTAAAAACCTTCAAATTTGATGAATAATGATGAAATTAATGAGTATTTAAAAAACCGAATTATTTATTTAAATGAATTTTTACCAATTATCTGAAATAAATTTTTAAAATCTAACATACATGGTTATTATTAGTATATAAAATTTGGGCCAATAAGATGAATTTTTTTTGCTGAATAGTATCTTTTTACTTTTTTATACCGTAGATAAAGTTAAATTGGTTAATTCAACGTAAAAATAATATTAAATTAAAATAAAATTACCCTATAATGTGGCTTAATCCTATTGGTTGATATATTTATGACCATGTTCATCCTATGGTCTAGTTTGGGACTCCATGGATCCACATAAGAGTTACAATTACACTTTATATTAATTAATAAAAAATAAGGACCAAAATGACAAAAACATATATATTTTTGTAAATAAATTAATAAATGGGGTCATATAAGATATATCTCTGACTATATATATTAATTTTAAATTTTAAATTATTTACTACATCATTGTATTTTTTTTATAATTTTTAGATATCATATATATAAAATTATTTATGACACAATATTGATTCAGTGTTTACCCCATTAATGAATTATTTAAATAAAAAATATTATAATGATTAAAAAAAATATTAAGAACCTATCCAATTCTTATAGGATGATTCTATATTGAATAATAGTGATCTTATATTCAAAATTAATATTTTTTGGACCTTTAAAAATCTAAAATCATTATTTAATAAAATATTTTTTCTAACATTTTAAAAGAGCCCCCCCCCTTATAAAAACCCATCACCTCTAACCAGTTACTAAATCCTCTATATCCACATGGCTTTTCCAATATCTACACAAATAAATACTCAATATTCCACTATTCATCCTAGATTCCTTTGGTTATCCAAAAGTCACTTCTACAAATTCTTTGTGTCCATACTAAAGGAGTTACCCGATTTAAGGTAACATCTTATCTTATGTTCTTTTCTTTTATTTTACATCTCCAAACCCCTAAAATATTTTTATGACTATTTTTATTAAAATAATATTATAATCAATATACTTGGTTTTTTTATGATAATGATTAAAACTACACTTACACACACCTCCATATAAGGACTAACGAACATACTATTTATGTGGACGGCTAACTACTACCTATCGAAACAATGATTATTCAATCCTCTCTTATCTCCTCTAATAGTGGCCATTAATATGGAACTATATTTACATGTGATATATATTATAATCATATTGTCTTTAATATTCTGTATTATTCATTTATACCATACCATTATGGTTTCCATAATGGGTATATACGAGGATTTCATTTGAGGAAGTGCGTACTGTTGCCCCTCAATGTGATTTGACTCATTCATGCCATATTTAGAAAATATAATGAGTATATTTTGATAAATTATATAACATATATATTATAATGGAATTATAATATACCTATGTATATTTTAGTTTTCATTCCTCAAAAAATGACAATGAAATGAAAGTAGTGTTCACACATACGTACGACTTACCATCTCCACAAACAGAACATGTCATTTGTTATATCCAAATATTATTTTCTATTATAAAAACATATATACAAGATATATATGCTATATATGATATCTAAATCATTAATATAATTCTGGAGATAATGTTCGTTTGACCAGCGTGACCATTTTTAATTATTACTTGATTATTTTTTACTAATGTTCCAAACATTGACTAAATTCCGAATATGAACTATGTTATTTAACTAATTGTTATAGAAAATAAATATGTGATATAAAATAAGTAAAAAACATGAAAATATTTCTTGAGTAATTTTTAATAATTATATTTTTATTAATCAAGAAAACAATTGAAACATGTGAGTCATGTTAGACATGAGGTAAACAGTATCTTATCTCACTTTTATTTCCGTAAGATTTCCATTGTTATCCAATTATTTATTTCATATGGTGTATTGTTTACTACCATTTGATATATATTATCAGGATTCTATTCATATTCATGGTATTCTATGATTTATTTGGTGGTTATTAACTTTTTGTCATATGACTTGATTGATTACAACGAGGTAAGAGGTTTTCATCTAACTTTTTATTCCATGGAGATTCATTCTATATTAGCCACTATTTCATATTGTTCGGTTTATGTAAATCCATATATTTTATTCATTGAGTAATATAAAATAATTTATGGGTATTTACATCTTCATTGAATGGTCTTTCCTTCATGGGGTGTATGTTTCGTATGTAACCAAATAGGTAAGGGAACCTTTAACCATACACTTTTAGTCAAATACAACTTGTATACTACGTCTTTTAATTCCCTTTTTATTATGTTTGAATATGGTATTTTATTTCCGTATGTAAATTTTGTCTCCATATGGTGAGATATTGTTTTCTCTCTCATCAAATACTTTTTTGATCTTTAACGTGATGCCATTAGGCTATCGAATTTCTGTAAGAGAGCTTCTTACCCCAATTTCTATTATTTGGGTTAATATTATATATTTTTATTATGTGGCACTATAAATATGTGATAATGACCACTGATTTTTATATAATTAATATACAATCATACTGAGTGTATTAATATTTTTCATAAATAATTACATATCTAATTTATCTATAATATATGGATATAGTCTTTATAAGGGATTTCATCTAAATTTAATTTCCATTGAGACAACATTGTTGTTATGCGCCAAATCACTTTTATATAGTGTAAATATTGTCCATTGGAATATTATATCATGAATACTATTATTCTCATGATATTATAATGTTTTCATTAAATTTTATTCATCATTTATTTTTATTCAATCATTTATCATTTGGTTAAGAACTCCTTAACTAAAAAATATTGTTTTAATGATTTAATCATCTAAATCATTATCATTAATGTCCATGTTTTGAAAATGTTTTTATGGATTTATTTATATCAATATTAATGTTTTAATTTTTTTTACATTAAAATATTCACTATGGTTTGGTAAATATGATTCAAAAAACACTTTATTAAATTTTTTAAATGGTTTGGAAAATATTCTGATAAAGCATTATTTATGTCAATATCTTGATAAGATATATTGTGATTGCAATGTGGATATGTTATATTTTTTAATGATTTTATATGTGTTATGAATATGTTCTGGTTATTGGGAAATGATTATTTATATGTGTTGTTATGTGATAAACCTAGTGTGGGTGAGCCAAAGATAGATCTCTAATTCATCAGGAAATGTGACAGAGGCAAACGTGAATGACTCTTTTAAGAGGTTTAAGGAATATACTATGATAGGTATTCCAAATGTAACTGCCTATGTAGCTGTGAGAGACACAGTGTAAGTATGTTTTGTATTCCACAAGTTGCCTTTATGTTTTATGATTTTTTGTGTTATTCATAAATCCTATGATACCATGATGAGTATTATGATTGAGAAGTATGGATTCATTGATTTGTATTTATTGATGAGATAATATTTTCTTCCATATTTAATAACATTTATATAACTTTTTATGCCCATCCCATGTTTTGAAATGTTTTTCATAGGACATAAAGATGAATAGGGTCATGGATGGTAACCATTACTATAACAATAGTTAATTGAGAAAAAATTAAAATATAAATATCACAGGTAAGTAAAAATGGGTTTACCAGAGTGTTAATAAAATAAGATAATGATTAAAAATGGACAAAAACATATCTAATTTATATTTTATAGTATTATTTATACTATATATCTTATATTTTTCTAAAATGAATAATTACGAATCCTTGTACAACGATAAAGGCATTGTTGCAATTCATTCTGTTTAAAAATTCCTTGTATGCCATCTCCCCACTTTTAAATGGCCACCCACTCTCCAATCCTTTTCAAACATAAAAAACAATTATTTTTTGTAAAATAAAATAAATCGTTAATTAGTAAATCCCATACTATCGTTATATAATTCTGTCATTGATAATAACTCCACTGTACAATGAGTTTTTGGGAAAATCGAAACAATTTTTCTGAATAGAAGGTAATGTAATAAACTGAGGGTTTTATTTTCATTCTTCATCACCCAAATTAAAATGTAAATAAAACATTATGAAATAATAAAATTAATTTTTTATATATGAATATTTTTTTAATTCAATTGAATGCTTTATAATCGTCACATCCTCCATCAAATTGGAAATGAATCTTTATATCATGTGTTTGGTGGACTACTTCACCCCAAAATGACATAATTCGTTTTCCATCACTGATTTTCAGAGATGATTATATTGATGTATAAGATGATAAAATATGATATTAAATATATAATTATCATTTTTAGATCATAATACCTAAAATTCCTTCTAAAGTTACAATCTGAATTAAATACGATAACAGTTCCTCTGTGTTTGCAAGGCCTCAGCCTCACGAAGTGTTGTTTTTCATTTTTTGAATACTATAAAAATTTAAGATAATATGGATTAATTTAATTGATATATATAATTATATTTAAATAGTTAATATTTTATAAATTTAATAATTGATCTTCATTTATACCTTTTTATCCATTGGATAAATGATAACAACGTATGTGTGTATGGAGGACTACCGCCTCAAGATGTGATGTGTTTCATTTTTTTACTGAATCACATGGATGGTAAATTTAAGGTAATTTTAAGAAATAATATTATATTTATAATATAAGGCTCAAATTGTGTATATTAAATAATAATTATCTTATTTCCACCAATATCATAAAAAATGTAAATGTTTCTCTTGTGTATGTATGACCTACCATCTCCATGATTGTAATTTAATTCATTTTTAATTACTATATATCATTGTGGGTTTTAAAATATAATTTATTATTAAAAAATATAATTATTTCATTATTAAATTCTTTAAATTAATAAATAATTATCACCTTGATGTTATTCAACATACCAGTGTGATTTAATACAAATGATTTATTTATCATTAAAACATCTTATGTGAAAGGAAATGGTTATATAAATAATTATATCAATGTAAACTTTAAAAATAATGGGATACTATAATTGAATTTTTTTAATTAAGAATATAAATAATAAAAATATTTATTTTATTATAGGTGATATGTATCATATGTGATTATTCTGACTCAAGGTATGGGTTTCTATCACAAAACACCATTCTTAATGATGCATATTAATTTATACACAAATTTTCTATTACAAGGATTATATATAGATAATTTTTATATAATATAATTAATACTTAATTAATAATGTTATATTATGTTTCAATTATATTAATTCATTCATGGGGGTTATTATGAAAAAGATACCATAGTGGTATGGGTTAATACATTAATGTAATTTTAATTGAGATTATTGATGACTCAATTTACACTAATAGAAATTATTTGATCACTATCAAATAAAAACCAATATATTTTCTTATCCAATGGTTTTCAAAACCATATCAATAATTAATATCAGTTTCCTTTACATAGGTATATAATGTGTTTGTGGGTTTTTTTAATATATAAAGACTCCATTTATCTCTTTAGTTGAAGATAATTTATTCAAAATACATGTTTTTGAAAATATTTTCAAAATTGAATTTAATTTTTTTTTATGATTCAATAAATGCATTTTTGTAAATAGTATAATTTTTTCAATTTTCTTAAATATAATTATATGTTCTTTTTCAAAAGGTGTATTTATTTCCACTTTACAATAATGTGATAGGAATGTTGATTTAACTTTTAGGGCATATGGGGAATTTCCCTACATAATGAGTAATAAATTCATTGAATATTCCTAAATATATTTCCATAGATTTTTAATGAAAATTTATTCTATAATATTTTGTAATATTATTTTTTATCAAATATTAATGTGAATGTAAAAAGGTTATTTTCCTCAGTAATCATTTTAGATTTTTAAAATTCATTTCTATTCAACAATAAAAATATCATAATATGTTATCAAATACTTATAAATTTTATATATGTATCCATATTATATTCCATGATTACTCTACTATTGTTTTATGATGTAATGCATTGATTTTGATCTCATCTAACATACCTTATTTTCGAAATATCTTTTCATTATGATTTGATGAAAGATATTGTGAAAGTTTTCATTCTATTTTATATTAATATTATTATGACATATGATTTATTAATTTATCTTGAACCCATATGATTGTACCTAAATTGAATTTGATAGTAGAGAATTCAATTATATATCCTGCTAGTTACTTTGGGGTTTTTTAGTGTCATGAGACGTGATTTTTGGGATTTTCAAGAGAACATAATTCAATACAAAACCTTGTCCACCATGTGATACTTTATTAGTAAATATCCATATCTTATTTTTATTAAATTTATTTGGTTTTTGAAATATTTCATATCATAAATTGATCTTATGATACCATATTTTATATGTAGTGATTTCGTGTGATTACTCATGTGACTCTTCTTTTATGCTATCATGATATACCATTGACTCACAAGTAATAATTATATATCATGTTAATTTCTTATCTATTAAATTGAGATCATCCCTTTATTTATTTATTATGTAATTAATAAAAAATGTTTTATTAGGTCAAATTAAATTGGGAGATCAGTATATAATATAAAATAATATGGCCTCCATGTTTTAGTTTCCTTTATTTATTATTGTAGTCTTCCAAATACACCAGGACTCAAGATCAATCATTTTAAATCAATTTTGTTTCATGAAAAAATAATGCAGTTATATTTGTAATTGTTTTAGGTCAATATTACACCATTCATAATATCCTCAGTTGAAAAAAAACATATGACAATTTTCCTTAATTTATAACTATTTCAAATAACATTCATTATGATCATTATATATATATAATGAATCATTTTAGTGTACATATTGGACCTCATAATACATTTCTAGTTATGTTTGTAAATTATAAACTTCCCAAGTAGTTTTCTATATTGAAAAGTATTAAACAATTTTTTTCATATAAAAATTCCACAAAAACATATAAATTACATTGATATTTATTTGAATCCATTTATAAATAATATAAAACATCTATTATATTTATATGTTACATTTGATAATTCTCATTGAGATAAATTGATTATGATAACTTCCACATTGATCATAATGATAAATGACTTTCCTACATATGAAATTTTGGTTTCATGGAACATTAATGTATCTATAAGATTTTTCCATTTTTAAGAAGGAACCAACATAATTAGCTTGATAAATTCCATTATGTATGTGTTTTTAGGATATCATAAATTTTTAACCATGTGACATAAAAATAGATCTTCGAAAAAAATCTTTTGATCGGTCTTCCAAAAAAGACACAAAAAAATATCTATTAAAAGGTGATGAAAATGTTAGGAAGGTAATATATATTTTCACCATTTTTGTAAAATAATAATCCAAAAAAATATACAAATTGGAGGGAAATTTTTTATAATTTCTCTAGTAATGAAATTATTGAATTGTTTGTAAGGAATAGATTTCTCTGATGTCATGAATATGCACAATAAAATTATTTAATAGTTCCATTTTCCTGTTACTCGTCACAACTATAAAAAAATAATATCACTAATAGTAGTTTTTACAATAATTATTTTGAGATAAGGGTATTTGAATAACCCCAATACATAAAAATATATATCTCTAAGAATTAAGTTAATTTCATCGATATGTTGTGATGAATAGAACAACCGGTTTAATCAAAAACCCATTTAGTCACACTTTTCATTGTTAATTTAAAATTATGTTTTTTTAAACAAAAAATATTTTTCAAAGTGTAATTTATGTTTAAAATTATAATATCAAAAATCACTTATTGTGAATTTTTTGGTATTATGGAAATTTTTTCTTTTATTGATATATTATTGAATATATAGAATTTAAATTTAATATTGACTTATCCTTTAAGTAATATAAAATTTAAATTATATTTATAATGGTATTTAATGTAAAATTGTTTAATTTTATATCAATTTATCCAATTTTTTCATCTGAATCATTTTCAGGTTCAATTTCAAAATTTAAATATTGTAGACATTAGAACATTTTCACTTTAAAAACACTATTTCTCATAACTACAATGAGATTATGTAAAAATTAGGCTTTATTTATATTTTGAATTGAATTAGAAACATTAATTCAACATTTTTAATAAAAAAATTATAATTTCTTGTATGTTCAAATAGTTGTTTTTACTTATATGAATTATGAAAAAAGTAAAAATTGTTTTTCATTGTTAATGTAATAATTGGATTAACGAGGGGTTAAACTACATTGATAAGATTAAGAGTTTCCTAAATTATTATACTAATTTAACATAATATCATTTTCTATCATTAACATATAAATCTTTCTATCATGGAAATTTTTTGTCGCATTCTAGTGTACATGACCCATATAATATGTTATGTAATGAAAAAGAAAAAAAGATCTTTTTTCAGATTTTCGTTATCTATAATTGATTGTTATTGGAATAAATCCAACAATATTTTATTTGATGATATTATTTATAAATATATATATATTTTTATTATCAAAGTAATTTATCCTTAATTTTTAGGGAATATATATTAAAAAAAAATGCATAATAATTTCAAGTTTATTAATTATTATGTTAATAATTATATATATATATATAAGATGATACTAATAACATAAAATGTTATGTAATGTGAATTATTATTTTAATTCTAATATGTTTGAAGATTAATATATCATTTAACATATCTGTGAACATAATATATTAAAAATCAAACATTTTAATGATATTTTTGTATTTAAATTAAGTGAACATTGTAAAAAATGACATAAATGTTATTTTAAAATGTTTATATTTTATTAAATGATTTAATATAAATAAAAATTATAAATTGTTCAATGTGATATTTAAAATGTATATAAATAAAAAATATTGTCCATTCATTGACTAATTGATCTTTTATAAAAAATATATTGACCACTAAATGGTATAACCTAGGATATGTCGATTAAGTTAATATAATTTCCTTGTATATTACATGCTATTGTGATAAATTAAATATCCAAAAAATTATATTTATATTTAATAAATTTGAATGAAATATTTATAATATATGGGTATAAATTATCTAATAAGATTAATTTTTTAGTCATAATGGTAATATTACATATGTTTGATGGAAAGTTACTATAGTAAATAACTAAAATCGTAAAAATTGATAAATATTTTTGTTAAGTATCAAAAAGTATAAAAAATGTGTTTAATTATATTATGGTAGTTTAGATCGATCACATAAACCACTTAAACCATTAGATATTAATTTTTTGTCCTAATTTGTTAGTATTGACCTCCCAATAGTGAATTATTTTGAGTATTTACAAGAATGTATGTCATCCCTAACATTAAAATGGAAGTCACCCCCATATGTTTTTCACACATTCACTACAATTCTGATTATATAGGAAAATTCATAATCACATTCCAAATTCACTAATAGTATCACACAATCCTTATTTTTTCATAAATTCAAAATTCTAAGCCATATATGAAAATTTATGGAAGGTATAAAAAAAGAGGTAATGTTCTTCAAAAATCGTCATTATTTAACTTCTTCCTCCACCACAACAAATTATTATTAAATTTTTTTGAGATAATAACCTCTGTTTATTCAATATAATATTATTTTTTTATAAATTTTAATTACAAACAACAATCTCCACTTCCATAAAATGGGATAAAAAATCATCATTTGTGCATACAACAGACTACCACCTCACGAACTGATGTCATTCATTTTTTTCATTTCGACTTCTAAATGTTATGTCTTATGATGGATATAAAATATATATATTAATTTTTTGAAACTGTAATACCATTGGATTCACTATATCACATATATATATTTATCCTCCATTTACTATGATATATCATGATGTATCTCATGTATACAACGAACATCAAGCTCACGTAACGAAGTGAATTTTCATTAACTAATGATTTACATGGAGATATTATAACATTATTCATGTACATGTGGACTACATCCTCATGATGCGGTGTGACTTTTCTTTCATCACAAAACCACATTTATGAGATATATATAATTATATAATATGTTATATATTATATTATTATTATTTTCATAATGTTATATATGACATAAATTATTTCATTAATGATCATTGGAAAATCAAAACACTACTCATTCATCCGTATGACCTGCAAGAAACAGGACCATAACATACATCATTTTTATTAAAAATCATTAATGATTGAATATAAAGCTAAAAATATATTAAAAATTGAAAACTATTTCATTACATTTATTTTATAGATGATATAACTATATAATATTTTCCAGAACCATATCCTTTGTGATAAAACAGACATGAGAAAACAATGTAATTAAAATAATAATCAGTGAAAATAATGAAATATTATTAATGAACATGAGAATCGATGTTAAAAAAAATATCATATATGAGATTATAAATATTATAATGGCTATGGTGTAATTTAATATCATGTTTAAAATCTCTATAAATATTAATGAAGGATGTTAAATTAAATTAAATCGTAATGAAATTTATCTCTATAAATATGTTGTGTATATAAATCCAGTTTTAAATATAATATTGTGATTCATTCAATAGCCATTGTGTTATATGATTCAATTTAAATCTTTTTATCCAATTTTATTTCACTTGAAAATCAACATATTTAAAATGTTATTGTTAAATATCAGATTATTTTGAAATTGAGAAACTTCTGTTGAAAAACCCCACTATATTATTATCATTTTTTCTTTAAAATTTATTTAAATATAAATATACATATAATTTTATGATACTTATGATTATTTAATAAAACATGTAAAATTCATTCTTATCAGTTTAATTTGAATGTTATTTTTTGAGAAAACAAAATATTGATAAATCCATATCATATACTCAATACATATATTTTATATGAAGGAATAATAATTAATGATTTATATTTATTATTAAATATATAAGGACTCGTTGATACCTATATTAATTGATTGGGATCAAGAATAATATAGCACCTCGATTTATCGGTGGGTCTCATATGATAATTAACGTTGTCCAAATTAAATGTGTTTCTACCTATAGTATTGAATCATTAATTTGAAAGTACATGATATGAATGGTACCATGATTCCTAAAATAATGGAGTCAAATAATTAAGCACTTCCATCATTAATATTTCATTTTGTATTATGTATGTTATTTTCATTATGATATTATCTTCATATGAATTTCTTTATATGTGTGTATTCTAAATGCAATGTTATTTATGTAATTTACCTAGAAATACCGGTAATTATTTAATGATTCATATTAGCTTCCCGTATACTCATCCCTTAATGAACTTTTTTATCACTTTTTTATTAATTTATCCATGAAATTATGAAGAGATCAATGAATGACAATCAAGGATTCTGATCAATTTCATTTATTTACTTTTTAATTTTTATTCCAAATGTAAAAATAATATCATGTATTTATCTTATTATCCACAATCTATCTCTCCAGATTTCAATGCATATGACAATCATTGGTTAAAAGGAGTTAGAATCATTAATTATTAGAATAAATTGTTAATATTTATTAGGGAACCTAGAAAATCTCCCCAATATATAAAACAACACAATTATATCATGAAAAATAATTACAATTTTAGAAATATTGAATTAGTATTTGAAAAAATATGATCCTCATTTGAAAATTAAACATGAGTTAATACATAATGGTCAAATAGTTACATGATAACATTTATGATCATTGAACATATGTTTATAAAGAATTATGGAATAGTGGGAGAATATAAAATTTCAATTTAATTGATAATGAATATAATTAAAATTAATGTTGTTGAATTAAAATCATAGAAAGAAACCACATATTTGGTTGGAAGATATAACATAAATTTATTTTGTATGGGGAAAATTTCATACAATTTATGACTATAATATCCCTTGTTTAATATATTTATGATCAGTTATATCATTTTTCATATTCATATGAGTTCAATTAAATGTAATGGATGAATGATATCAATTTATTTTATAGAATATATCTGACAAGATCTTGGAGACACATGTTTAAGGTACTCAATGATTTAATTTTCAATGAATTATTGGTACATTGGAAATTAGATATCATTCGAAATTATTCATGAAGGAATTTCGCATCCTTATTCTGGTATGAATGAAAAATTAAGATGTACTACAACAATATTTTGGTCCTATAATATATTGGATGGGAATGGCACTATGAATTTCTGGAGGAGGAGGCCATAACCTCCCAATGAAGATGAATTCATTGATTTAGGGATGGAAACAATGACTATTTATTTTAAACATACCTACATAGTGAAATAAAATGAAACAATCTATTTAATAAATTCACTATATCATGATAAATGATCCTATATTCATTTATCCTCCTATTGGAGCCCTTTTTAGATCCTTCATCTGCTGTTGTGGATCCATATTTATTCAGATCTAATGTTGGAATCACAATAGCCTCGAATGAATCTTGAAAGGGTGGGTGCAAATAGGGGTTTCCATATCTATGGGGTTGGGTTATTTCATCCTCCTCTCAGCTCTGGGATAGATCCTTTATCTCTATAGGTGATTCATTTATCACAATTCAAATACGCTCAAATTTTCCATCATAGGATTAAGGGAACTCAAATTTTTCAATGTTATAATGGTTGTTATTTTTATTTGAATCATATCTATGGTGGTTGTATGATGATCTCGCATTAGGTCATCAACACATTTGAGTGGGTTGATGAAGTTGATGGTTGGGTGGTGGAACTTATCAAGAATCAGTGATCATTTGGATGAAAATGTGATCATGGTAAGATAAAATTATATATACGGTTGGTTCATATAGAGCATGAAGAAGATGTAATGTTTTGTAGTTGATTGGAATAATGAGGTACTCTTGGACAATCTAGTAGTTTTGAGGAAGGAGTTTCATGACTGGTTAGTAGTGACCTTGTGTTGGACGTCACTTTCATTTAAAATGTTTCTCTTATAAAAACTAGTGTACTAAAAAATAAACAATTTAGATGAGTGGTTCGTACTATGACCTTGCATTTACAATCTATTGGGAATTTATTTTATTTCCGTTATAATATTTTTAAAAAATAAATGTACTAATATATTAGACTTATGAAAACCAAAATATTCTATTTAGTTATAGAAATTATGAAAAATTGAATATATATATTTAAATATCAAAATTATAAAATTTAATTTAATCTATTTCAATAAAATATATATATTTTTTGTGTAACAATAATTTTAAGAAAAAAATTTCTAAATAAAGCTAATTTTAACATTGAATATTAATATTATCAATTATTGTTTTCAATATAATTTAAATTTATATATTTTATTTTTACAATAAAAAATTAAATAATAAACATAAACAAAAACAATTACTCTAAAAAATTTTATTCATTGCCAGAAAATTTGTATATCAAGTTTTAGATGAATTTATATCATTAAAATTTTGATAAAAATGATAAAAAAAATAATACCAACTATTTAATTATGTGTAATGATTAGATCATGATTTAAAAATTTTAAAAATTATTATACAATGTACTTTATTAATTAGTGGATGTAATTTCAAAGAATAATCAAAGAAAAATTTCAAATATATCATCACACATGAATCCCACACCCATGAACTATTGAAAACCCATTGAATATTATCTTTAAATTTATATTATAAAAAAATTTAAATCATCCTACCTAGATTAAATAATATAATCTAAGGAATAAATATAATAAAGATTCATAAAATGTTTCAGATAACATTATTAATTTATGAATCAAACTATTGTTTTATTTTTATGTAACCAATATTCACTAATCACAAGTGGATAAAACTACATTTATGTTTAAATAAAGCTATAATAAAAAGAAATTACATTTTTCCATCCTTTAAATGTTTCCTAAAACCAATGACATTATTTCTACAATATTGATAAAATTTATTTATTATAATTGAATTTCACACATCATTTGATTAATATTCAATTATCCAAATTGAATTAATTTTTTGAATTTGAAACTACATTCATTAATTTTTATTGATATTATTTTTGATTTTTTTCAAATCCTTGTATGTGAATAGTACTATGAAATAGAACATATTAAAATGATTAGTGGGAAACTAATATGCGTTGTGAAATTATCAAAAAAAAATCATTGTGTGTTCCCCATTTCCCATTTTTATCAATTTTTAAATGGATTATATCAATATTTTTAAATAGATCCCTTATGTTATATTCCCCACATTGGTCATGATGCCTTAGAATAAGTCGTAAATTTAGGTGTTGTTAAGTAATTAAATTGGTTCTTCAAAAATATTTTCACTCACACTCCTTTTCCTAGTTATATAAAAAACATCAAAATTCATTCAAAAAAATTGTTCCATGAAATTAGGTTGTTATAACTTGTATTTAGACAAGTTCTTGTTATTTATAATGGATTTTTAATGAGTAATCTTCAGTAAAAATGTCTAAATATAGAAAATAATTGTTAATTTTTGAAAATTAATGATTTTTTGGGATTACATGAAATTAACTCCAATTATGGATACTAGAAAGTGGATATTGATGTTATATAGTTGAAACTATGAAAAATAACCCTTTAAATTTTATATTATAATCAAATTTATCTACACATGGTTAAATATGAGTGGATCTATGTTAACACGCATGGATAAAAACACCTAGATGATATGCTTTAGATATTTAAAATACTCATTAAGGAACATTATAAAGTATTAAAATATATTGTTAGGGAAACTAAAAAGATCATGCTAACATTTATTTTAACATAAATATTAATAAGGTAGGGGTATATGACATTCCACATTAGTAATTTAGTTTTAATATTTATTCATATTGAATAATTAATCATCATCCCAAACATTCTGTTATTTTTTTAAAATATATGGAAATTTAAAAAATGATATATATATCATTTTTTATCATATATGTTATGAATCACCTAAATAAATTACAAACATGAAGATAGTATGATTTATGAACTACAATAGAGTACATGAATAAATATATAAAATTATGGGAAATAAAATGACTCGAACAGAAAATTATGCTTCTATAAATAGAGGACATGTTCCAGAATAATTAATTATTTAAAAAACACCTCAAATATTTAGTTTATATTATGATACTAATTTTTTTTATAATTACATTACCTCTATCAATCTAAAATTATATATTACAATTTTTATAGAACAATATAAATTCACTTATTTATTCTATCAACTAGATATAGTTTTCGTTTTGTGATGTATAATAAAAAAAATATTAATCATATGGAATAAATTATATCACTAGAATGGGAATGGTTGACTGATATATTTTCCATCAAATATTTTCACTACTCTCTCATTTTAAAAATAAATTATTAATTCCAGAGACTCTTGAAAAATGTGGAAAATTATTTTTGGGATTATTTGGAAAATTAAAAATTCATGAATGATATGACTCTAGATATTTGATGGTCTATAAAATTAAATATTATCAATTACTTAGTGTACTAGAGATATAAAATTAAATGATATTTGGTATTTTGAAAATCAAAAAATATAAGGATATGGATTGATGATCCATCATTGTCGAGAAAGAGATTTGCAAGATTCATGGTTGTAGTGAGATTGTATATTACAAATAGAGAATTAATATATAATCAATAGAAACATTAAATAATCATAATGTTACCAAGATAATCTTAATATCAATATTTAATTATTATGGTAATAAGTATCATGGGATATCTTTTAATGGTAATGGATGTGATTTATTCTTTGGAAGGGTTGGTAATCAAGCATTTAAATGTTAAACGGAGATGATGAATCCAACGAATATAAAGGATGTATAAAATATTTCAATCATTCCTTTGCACATAGTTAAATATTGGGATCTTATTGTACATTTAAATTAAACAACAAATCTATTGAAAAAAATTATTGACAAAGATATCTGAAAAAGTAACTTCCATTGATATTGGATCAAGGATGATCATGTTCCTCCACCGCTACTCTGGTGGATCACAATGAGGATTTGGTGAATAATACGATGGTTATCTATCTTTTAAAAGAAAATATTTTTTTTATTCTATTGATAATCATTATTTTAATTCACAAATGATTAGTATAACTACTCAAACTCAACCCCTTATCATTGAGGATGACTTATGGGTGAAAGTTTTTATAAAGTATATTATTTTATCTCATTCATAAAACTCCTCCACATAAATAATTTTAGGTTGGATCATACATTAAAAAATTCCATACACCATTTTAATATTATAATGAACATTGATTGGTTTTCCTCATATATATTCCATAACATCTATTTAAAAAATGAAATAAATAATTTTATCAAAAATTGATGTTTGATTTTATTAATTGGTATGGTGGAGTATGAATATATTTGTTAAACATGCACTGATGCAATGATAAAGTGTCACAATATTCATGAATATTTATTTTGAATGATTTAGATAGGGGGTGTATTTACCTTGAATAGATTCCTATTTTTAGTGAATATAATGATATATTCCCTATGTTGTACCCATGTATTCATCCTAATTGGGAGGTTGAGTTATCAATAGAACATTTACTAGTAGAATTTTATATATAAACGAATCTCAATTATATAACCAAAATTGAATTATCATAACATAAGTGGAAATAACTTGATAAAATGTTAAATAGTTTTAGGAACCCATGTGCATCACTTTGTGGTTTTGTAGTAATACATTCATGAAGATATATATTTGTCGTAGAATAGTTTTTCTCGTTCTAAACAATTTCAATATAAATAAATGGTTTCTCCAAATAACAGAGTTATGAATATTTAAATATACTATATTAAGCCATGTAATTATATAACATGATAAATTTTTTATGGTGTCATCAAATTATTGCGAGGAATGATTGTATATAAATGATTTCATTTTTAACAATTTATAGATATTATTAGTTCATGGTAATACCCTTAGGACCCAAAAAGTATCCTTAAATATTTATGGAAATTATAAATATATAAAAGATAATACCTTTAAATATTTTATATTTCTAATATATATATATATATATATATGATATTCACATATAATATAAAATAATATAGGATCATTAATATTATTTAATTGTTATGTAAATTTTATTTAGAGAGGATAAATTATCGGATGTGTTCTGAAAGATTGAAATTTGGCTACAAAATGTATCATTCATGGGAAACATAATCATATTTGATGGAATATATATGTATTATAAAATAACATAGGAGATTAATAATGAAAATAACAATATATATAATAGATACCCATATACGCCTTATATTATCATGGTAATATATATGCTTTTTGTGAATACTTTCTCAATTAAAAATTCCTAACCAAAATTTCATGGAAGGTAGTAAAGTTATAATAGACTAATGAATGATAATATAGATTTTTTGAGATAATGAATATGTAAATTACTACACCTATATTCACATTACTAAAATTAGGGGAATGATTGTTGATCTATGTTAAATTTGTAATGAAGAAAATAGGATTTCATCCATGACAAATAAAAAATTGATAGCCTATGCATCTAGATAGCTATAGACGGATGAGAATAACTATTAAATTAATGAGATAGATTTTGATTAAGTAAATTTTACATTGAATATGTGGATAGAGTTTCACTATAGTGAAAATTTTAACAATTATATAGATCATAGGATAATCATAGATATATTCAAATAAAAGGTTTTGAACAAGCACAAATGAAGATGGGTAGATATAATCAGTGAATCTGATTTCTCAAACTACTACCTTCATGATAAATAAAATAAAACAACAAATGATATGAATAATAAAAGGTATTACAACCTTATCCATTATGAGGATTGATAAGAATCCAATCATAGTAGTAATATATATTATGGTCAGGGGAATCATAATTTAAGAACATTAACCTACCTATCTCATTGTATTACCCAACCATAAAGTCTATAAAATATTATTGAATCCCTAATGAATGGCATTGATATATTAAAAATTGTTTCTACTATTAGGAATGGGAATAACTCATAGTTAGATAATGATGGAAAAGGAGCCATGAAATTTTTATTTGGACGCTGGGAACTATTAATCACTATCACATCGAAGTACTTATTGAATTATTCTGATAGATAGAAATTTACTATCATTTCATGGATAAAAAGAATTTATAGAAAAATTAGAAAATAATATCATCGGTACCATTTGAAGAATTATTTTACATAACATAAATAAATACCCTATGTATCTATGAAAGTAATGAATAAAGGAAAACTCCCTGGTGGATGGTCCCAAAATAACTCATACATTTTATAAAATGGGAGAATATCACAATGTAATTGTTCATGGATCATCAAAATACAATGTAAAGATAAAATTAAATATAGATTTTGAAATAAGATATTATAAGGAATAATCATTTATTTGACATAAATGTTTATGGATATCCCTCAGAGAAGTGGGGAGTATACTTGGAGTAATAATTTCAATTGTATGTAATCAAAATCGTAGAATAACCTCAAAAATCAATAAATGTATACAAAATGTTAAGAACACAAATATTATCATTAATATATCCTATTAAATTGAATCTAATAGAAAAAATATATTTGGGAAAATACATTATTTAATATATATTGATATTTTCTTATATAATTTAATCGAGGTTGTGATCAAATATATCTATTGGTCTAATACTCATACAATAAGGACATTCAATTTAATACTCTGATAGATCAATATAAATACATATATATAATTAAATACATAACTCCAATATATTTTTATGTCTTTAGTGAAATAATTTTATTGGGACCCAAAATGATACATGATATGGCTGAGATGGTCAAGGAAATTATAAAAAACATTAGAGTATAAAAATTTCAACATAAGAGTAACATTGAATACTATATATGATTAATAGTGTTCATGGTTGGAGATAAATTTTTATTTAATATATCTCATGCGGTGGGATTTATAAGGCTTGGGATGATGGGAGTGTTAATCCTTTGGTATACTGGCCCCATTGAGGTTCCTGAACACAATAAATCTATGGAATATCAACTAGAACATCAATAAAACATGAATACAATAGATTACATATTCTATGTATCCCTTATGAGGAAATACAAAGAATATTATTCATGTGTATTGAATCTAGTTGTGTCATAGTTATATAATGATCATTATTATATAGATAATCTGTAAAAAATCACTGACAATAGCGATAATGCTCTATACAATAATAAATATCACATAGTTATAGTAATGTAGTATAATCATAAATATAAATAGATAAATTATCATATGAATGAATCACAGAAAAAATACCAATATTTTTTTCATGATAGTGTTTCAAATATAATTTCAATGGTGATTTTTTATTGGAACAATGTATATACCAAAAATTATATAAAATAAATCCAATTTAAACTAAATTTGTGTCATTTTTAAAAAGAAATTATATTATAAAACATAGAAATTAAATTATATAAAACAAAAAAAATAACTTCAATTAATAAAAATAACTCTTGTTTAAAAATGAGATTTTTTTCGATTAAAATTGAATAAAATGAAATGAATATAAGCACAAATACAAATATTAAATAAAATTTTCTAAAAAATTAATGAATAGTAAAGGGATATAAACAATAAAATAATAATTTTTACAAAAATGTGAACTCTATATGATTTAATTTTTTAGTTATAATACTCCATCCATAGTGGATATATGGAAAAATAGAATATTTATATGTATGGATGAAATTATAATGTGATTTATAGCACCATTTTATGTGATGTTTCAAATAATGTGGAATTGGGATAATGGATACAATAAAGGGTGTAGAGGTAAAAGTTACCATTTGGATCTTACTATTACCTGATCAATTAATGTAACCATTTTATGATTGTTAGAATATTAATATTATCTAATAGAATAGAAAAATACTAGTTTTATATTAATTAAAAACAATTATAATTAATTTTTTGTTTGATATAATATTTCCATATAATATACATTAAAAATGTAAATTTATCAAATATAATTCATTTATATCATGAATAAATTTCAAAATAAATCATTAATATTTGAACCTATTAACTAAAAACATTTTTATGCTAGTGGCATTCCATTTTCGTCAACATATATTTCTAAAGCTAATATTATTAAATTTCTATACACTTTTCCTCAATTTTATTTAAATATATTACCCCCCAACACAATAAATTTACTCTCAATAACCTTATTAAATAACACCATCTATTATTCTATTATTATTTCATTTTTTGAATCCCATAAGATCTTAAGGAATTAACATTTTAAGATGTTTTAGTGAAATTTAAGGTAATGGATTCTCTTCCTCCTAGAAACAATTCATGAAATATATTTTCCATAACTCCTTAAAATGTCAACATATTGATATTTCATAGATTTTACCCATTTTACTACTATTATATTTTTGTTCCAAAATGAGATAATTCCATTTCCTATCATTTAACTGATTCTTTAACAACTTTTTTCCACCTCTCTTGAGGCCAAATTCATTTATAGATTTTCCAGGAAGAATCCATATATTATGATTACCCATCAATATTTATTTTAAATTCCACTAATTTAGATATAAATATAATTCATTGAAAATGGAGTAACATTTATGAAACTATTATTCTATTCTCTTGGATTTAAAATGATTAAATACCTTTGGATTTCATATAAACTCAATGAATATTTGATGATACATGTTCTCTTTCTCGGTGGGTTGCTGATTAAATTACTCATTATAATAGATTATAAATATAAAATATATAAAATTACACATATAAAGTGTGAATATTGATTGTTCAAACCACATTTTGTAATGTTTTCATCTCATGATACACCATGTATAGTGCATATAAATTCAGTCAGGGATTCTATATAGTTATATATCATTACTAATCCTTGACATATGAATTCTTTTTCATGTATTATGTTATTTATGGATTTCTTTTTGCATATGATAGATTAATATCATTAATTTAATTGAATAATTCTATATTATTATTCTCTTTTATGATATCATGATATGCATTTTGACTCATATGTACAATTCTTTCTCTTATTATTTCTATAATGGGATCTATAGATCACCCCTATTCATTAAATATTTATTAAGATATATTATGTAACATTAAATGATAAAAGAGATATCAGATCATGTTATAAACTTTAAATAATCATAAAATTGATATTTATTTCAAATTTTTGAATAAAATAATAAACTAATTTACATCACCTGCCCTCCATATCCATGGGTTTTGTCCTAGGTATTATTATAATAATGATAATATTATGAAATACTTAATAAAATTTAGGTTTCTATATTACAATTCAATATCATATTGTATGAAGATTAACATCATTATTCATGAGATACAATTGTCATAACAGTATCTTCATCTTTATTTTCATACATTGAGATGTGTTTTATATTCCACATTATTTTTATTTTGTATTGTGTATATTCTTTTAATGAATTAATTTTATGATTCATTTCATGGAATTTAGGGGAAATTTTATTTAAATATAATTTTATCCCTTTTATGAGATTTGATTTTAATCATTAACGTACCATTAGGGGTTTAAATTCCAATATCACTTATAATACATATTTTTTATGTTTTAATTGTTATTATTTTATGTTTAATTATCATTCACACATTAACCAACAATAGTTTTTATCATATGATTATTTTTTAGTATTAATGTATTTATTCTATTTTCATCAGATTTTTACTCAATAGATCATTAATAATATTATCTTAAAAGTCTAATCATAATTATTCTATAACATTGGAAATATTTTTCTTTAATATCACTTCTTATCAAAATTATTTTGTAGAATTATTTTATGTAAAGAAAATTATTTTATAAATGGATTTATACTAATATTTAAATTCACTAAAAAACATTAAACATAATATTTTCATAAATTCAATGTATAACCAGATTTTTTCCATCTTTATAAAAGTGTAAAAAATATTTTTTAAATTTAGGGTTCAAAATATTTTCCCATCATCTTTCAAATTATTCATTATTGGAATTACATTATATAATTCCTTGTATTTTGAATGATAATAATGTTACCATTTTTTCATTATGTATATAGTACAAAAAAAGACATGTGGATAAAAAATATTTCTACAATTTTCCAAATATAATTAAAATTATTTATAAAAATTATTTGTTAACTATATTTAAATATTTTATGGAATCTTATGCTTCTATAGGTTAATGTGATAAAAATACCATCAACATTATTTGATTGATTGTCTTATAATTTAAATTTTTGAAGTATATTTTCATTTAACCCATTTCATTCCCATGGGTAGATGTTGATATCGAAAAATGAATAATTTATTATTATTTTATGACCCACAAATGTTTGGTTCTCATAATTTGTTGTTTAGGACAAAAATTATATATAAATTATATTAAATGGTTAATTCATGATATCACGTGAGAGAATTTGAAAGGAAATGGGTTGTGAACCCAATCCAATATGGGAATCTATCCACACATGTTTAATAGTGACCATAAGGGGAACACCATACCCTATGGGACTCTACCCACAATGTTATTCTTTTCATTTATATTTGTGTAATGAAATTATTTTATGTGATTATGAAAATTAAATAATATTTATTCATATTTTTTTAATATTCATTGTTGCATAGTGATTGATTATTTAAAAATGTTTACTCTTTTGAACAATGTCATTGGAAATGAAATTATATTATTCTAGGAATCATGATTTATGGACTTTACACTATTGTTTTTTATTATTTATGATAATTTCCTTATAATATTTTTCATAACTACTTCTCACTTATGATAAAAACATTAAATCTCCCATATTTACACTTAATAGCCATCTATGTTATCCCTTTCCTCCATTTCCATTTTCATATATTTAAATAAGGTATTTAAGTATGATATAATCAATTAAAGAATCATGTGTCTTTTATTTTGAGGTATATGTTATTTACATACATTAGAATAAAGAATATAGTTATAATTTTAAAAAATTCTCATTAGATTGGAATGACATGGGTTTATCTACGTAATTGTTTTTATAAATTATCTAAATCTATTTAAAAATGTGTCAATGTGTATTTATTTGATTTGATATTGGTAATTGTTACTATATTTAATAATGGTTAAATATGGGCCACTTAATTTAGTATCAAATACTATATTCAAATACTAACTTCCTACAATTGAATCTGGGTGTATATGTCTGAGGAATCATTGTTAGCATCATAGAATGTTTTATATAACATTAGTGGATATAAAGTTATTGATGAGGATAATATAAGAGTCATGGATTACATTATGGTTTGATATGTTTCTGGTGGATCATAAGTACCTAATAATATATACATTTTGGATGATATATGTAACTATATTCAGAGATGATTAATAATATTTTTAAAAATTCGACTTCAATTTAAATAGGATGTCTTTATTGAAATTTTGATAGCCCATTTTGATGATATGGGATATATTGTTGAATAATTTTTTTATAGGGTAATGTTTTTATTGATATGAGAATTATATGTAAATAAATTTAGATTACCTTGATAATTGAATAACTATTTTGTGGCAAGTTGATTCAACATATCTTTGGAAAATATTAATATATTTTTATGTGCATCTATAATTATGTTTTTAGTTTATATGATTGTTATTAATGTTTTTAGGGATAAAATTTGTTATAATATTATGAGAAACATTTTCATTAATTTATTGAGTTTAAAATATGTCAATAATTATGATAATAATTTTTAACTAGTTAAATTAGTCATTAGAATTTTAATTTTTTTTTGATAACCCTATGTCTAAATATAAATATAGAAATAAATCATTAGTTTATTGTAATGTATTGAGCATGAGGTGTCATTAATATGACATGACTATATGGATGAAAAAAATTATTTTGGTTTTTTATTATATGAAAATTAGGGAAAGAACCCACAAAAAGGATGGTTGGGAATTCTGTCGATCATTAATCAAAGATGGAAAAAGGTAGACAAATACACAACTGGTTTGATAATATACATGGATATTATTTGGTTAAATTAAACAATAATTACTAACCATTATGGTGGAATTATAAATTCATTGGTTAAAAATACTATTAGGATATATGAATGAAAAAAAATATTTTTACCATTAAATTCATGGGAAAATAATGGTTTCACAACATAGGACATCAAATGTAAGATGTTAATTATAAATTAATTATATTAATTGATTAGGGTTGAATAATAGTCATCGTGAATATTTTGGTTTTTATAAAATGGCTTCAATATTAAGGGATTAAATTTATCATTAATGTGGTGAGCAATGAAATCATCATCCACATAAGCCTCCAAATAAAAAGGAATTTATAAATTTCATTGTTATTTTTGATTATCAATGTTGATTTTTTATTAATAACATGAATCTTGGAAATCATCCGAAAAATAAAATAATAATATTTATTATATTTAAATTGGTTTCTAGATGATATAACCCATTGATAATATAAGATTAATCATATTAAATGAAAACAATAATAGAAGTTATTTAAGGGAAATTATATTCATCGAATAGGTATGTTTATTAAATATGGAAGATATAGACATTGATAACCTTATTTATAATAATATATGAAGGTTGAAACTGATTAATTTGTTTGAGGAAATGATTTTTATATAGTTCCTCATATAATATAATGTATTAATGACAAGGATTATTGGAAATGATACATCATGTGTACAAAAACAATGGTTCATAAAAATATTAAACATTAACAACCCTATAAGACTAAAAAATGTTGTGGATGATCAAATAACATATTTTAATATAGTTCATAATAATTAAATGGTTCTAGGAACCCTAATTATCCCCTAAATAAATGTAAATTACATATTTAATTCTACACTTACCCACTATTGTAGGACTATAATTTTTCTATGGGAATCATATAATCAAAAATCCTTTTGATAATTTATTTTTAATACATTTTTATAGTAGAATGATTATTTCATCCCACTACATTAATAATTTTATAATAGATGTTTGGGTGAATATGGACTTTATAAATCCTATTATTTTCACATTAGTAATATTTGATGTGATTTTTTACATGGATTATATCTCTATATATAGATTATATATCAATTCTAAATGTATGAGAGTCAAATTTCATATCTGCAGTCCTCAAATGATAATTATTTGTGCAAGGATGACAAATAACTATCAATGGAAATTGCATCCATTATATATGAATTATTACGTTTTTATAAGCCATATCTATCTCAAATAGTTGCGGGGAAGCATTATAAAAAGGTATTAGAATTTTTTAATTTTAAAATATGAATTTTCTAGCCATACCAATGATAGTTATATTGATTTATCATTACTAGTTATCACTATCTCAGGGGTACCTATATATTTCTTTTCAATAGTACTTACAATTTAAAATTGAGAGTAATAAATTTATTTAGGTGTGGTTGATTGTAACTCCCATAAACATTATTATATATATTTTTTTAAATTGGTAATTTTTGATATATTATTTCACAAAAAACATGAGAAAATTTTATATTTTCATACGTTTTATTAACCAATGATTATAAATATTTATTTTTAATTTTTAAATGCATATTTTTAAAGAGTCTGTAAAAATAAAAAAACTGAATTTTTGGTGAAATTTTTAATTAATAATAATTTCAAATTTCAGTATAAATGATTTCATAAATTTAAAGTAATTTTTCATAATAATTATCTCCATCATTTTATTATTAAATAAAAATTTATTTGTTAAACATTCCTTTCAAGGCAATATGAATTTTTATTTCAAGAAAAATTGAATATTATTGTTAAATAATGATGAAATATATTTTTTACATGAATAATTTATTAACACAACATAAATTAGTAATTCTTGATATGTAATAATATTATTAGTTAATATCTATAAAATATTATTTTCCTATAAAACTATTTTCACTATAATTTAGATTTTTATATAAAAAATATATTCATATTCTTAGAGAATAATTTATTAAAAAATAAATATTATTTCTGAATTCATAAAATCAAAAAATTTCATCTTGTAAAAAGGTATATTCTAGGTCATTAATAAAAAATACTAACAATAAAAGTAATATATGTTTTATAAAATAATTATTATCTATAACATGATTAAATATTTAATAAAAATCAACGAAAAAAATAAATATTTTTGGAAATTTCATTAATCATATAAGTATATTATGATGAATTTAGAAACCCTTAATTTAAATATTCAAACCTAAGTGATGATTTATACAAATAAAATTTATATTATTGAAGATTTTAATAAAAGTTTATTTAAAATGAGGCATTTTTTTTAAATTAAAATAATGTAAAATAAAATATATTTTTTTATTTATTCAAATAAACTTTAACCTAAGTGAATAATTTTTTCTTTATATTAGAATTCTATTTCACTGAGTTTTAAATAAATATGATAATAATAATTTTTAATTTGTATATGAACGTAATAATGTCAAATAAATTATCAAATTTTAATTATGAATTTATATTTTTTCAATATGTCTCAATTTATTTTTTCCCATTATGAATAGTAACCAGAGTAAAAATCAAGACAACATTGAAAGTGCTATAAGTGTTAATGTAAAGGGTGTTAAACATTGAGCCAGGGATTAAAATATCATTAAATTTTATCTTAATCATATTAGATTTTTATTTTTTGACCATAATATATCATATAAATCATATTATTTCCAATTTTCCAATTTTCCATTAAAATGAATTTATATTATTTTAATACTAATGGAACGTACAAGGGTGTCACTCCCCTCACATTAATATTTGTATCTATTATTATATATTTTCCTTGCTATTTTATAATATTATATGAATCATAATCTTGTAAAATACAATACAAAAATGTATATAATTTGATTCGCTTTTTACTTACCAATATTCTGTCCTAATAAAGAATATAGTGAAGTCCATATTAGGATACACAGTGAAATAGTAGTTATCCTAACCAAGCCCCTTTGAATTTCTTTCTTATTCAATCTTTATAGAATATATTATATCTATACTAAAATTAAAAAGTAGTATAATATATAAAATTTATTATTATAATTATTATGGAATATTTATTATATAGATCATTTCCATCAAATATAAAATGAAAATATTTTGTTTGCATGCATGAAGACTACTATATCAATACTGGGATTTATTTAATTTTTTCACCACCAATATTAGAATTTCATTTTTATTTCCTAAATTAATATATATTAAATAGATAAGATAATTATTTTTAAATAATGGAAATTTATTATTTACACTCATTTCATTAAATTTATTTTAAAATGAAAACATTACTATTTTTTATGTGAAAATTACCACCTCTACGAAGTGAAAAAATTCATTTTTCCACTACCTTAATAATATGGGTCTATTAATGTATTTGGTATATTTAAAAAATGTTAATAATTTATATAATTTAATAATATGATTCTATAATGAAGAAATACGATTTATTTATGATTATAATTAACTAATTTATTTCAGATAATTTCCAAAAAATGACCTTATTAATGATTTTATATTCATGAATCGTAAATAAATATTTCAGTTAATGAAATTATTATTAATATTTAAAACAAATTGAACATATCATCATTAGTCGTTATGTTATAATATTTTTATCTACTGATGTTTTCGATATCAAAATAATACAAAATGTGTTAAATAATTTTCGTTACTAACATTTTAGAATGAAAAAAATTATTAAATATGTGTATTATAAGTGAATAAAATAAATGAATATAAATGGTAAAATATATTAATAATTTTATTAAATAACTATTTAAGTTAAATATTTTTATTATATATAGTTTAAATATATTTCTGTGGAAGGTATGATTTAAGGTAATTATTTCTCGCATCTAGTTTATTTCATTGTGAAATATGTTATATTAAATAATAGATTTATATAGTCTGGTTTATATAATAACATATGTAATTATATACAAAAAGTTCAACAAATAAGAGGAATTTAATAATAATTGTCATTTTAAAACAATCATGGTATTTTTATTAAATAGTCACCAATAATGATTTTTTTTTCTCATCCCAATTCCCCATTATAAAACTATATTCTATTTTAACAACCTTTAATCTATTGTGTTGTGTTTGTGCTTCCAATTATTGAATTTTATAATAATTTTATTTAATATTATATTTTTTAATAGTCTTTCTATGATTTTTTCATTTATGATATTTTAATTCATCTGTAACCAATTTGTAATTTGGTATAATCTAATATCACTTTCAGTCGATATGGTTTATATTTAAATTTCCATTATTACGAAATTATACATTATTTTACTTTTCAACCACTACAATTTTATTTAAAACTATTTATTATTTTTTATTTTTTTCATATATTCTTATTATCAACCATTTGGTAATCAAAACATTTGAAATAATATTTTTAAATCCAAAATACCTTTTCTATATTTTTATGTTTATAATATTTTTCCACTAGGTCATTATTAATCAAAAACTATTTATAAAAATAGTGTCTACTAAAAATTTTTAATAATGGTATTTTCAAATATATGAAATATTATTTAGAAATGATTTGATATAAAATTTCCAAATTTTATTATTATAATTCACTTTTATCATTCATTGGAAAAGTTCCCAAAGATTTGTTTTTTATTTACATCAGAAACACATATTCCTATTATCCTAAAATTTCATCATAATTTGGATTCTTTTATATGATCATATGGGTTTTCAAAAAAAATTATTCCCATTATTCTTGGACGTTTTATTTCAATAAAAAAATAAAAGAGGAATGGATTTCAATTATTGTTTTATTAAATGATTTTATTTATTTATAAAATTATTTTAAATCAATATAAAATTCATTAATGAATATTATTCCTCACTAGGGATATCCTAAAATGATATCATTAAATGTGGAATTTTAGAATAACATATTACTATGATATTTATAAGATATTTTCATAAATACAATGTGTTACCAATGGGTGAGTAATGACATGATAAAATGGTGATTTCTATTCTGATAATCGAGGTCATATATATATATATATATATATATATATATATATATATATATCATTTTTTGAATGGTGGTCCTAGGATTGTATACCACCAATTTATATTGATTAATTCTAGATATATCAAGAGATATTATGAAAGGGAATGGAGGGTGAGCCTGATACACTAAGGGAATAAATCCACAATGATAGTCTTAAAATAAGAATTGACTATTTAATGATTTTCAATTAATTTTTAAAAAAATATATATGTCATCTGCTTATGATATGCTCATATAGATCTCAATTTATTATTGATTATTCCACAAACTTATGAACTATTTATTTTGTAATCAATAAGAAATATTTAATGACATGGAATTTATTTTATTTAAATAGTTTGTTATTTTTTCCAATGTTATGATATTAGTCACATGAATTTATGTATTTATTTTCCTCATTATTGATAATATGATTTTATCTCCCTTGTTTACATATACCGGCTATCTCACATCACCTTTTAAATTTATTTAATTTACCTAGGTTATGAAGAAATTATATATGTATGATATATCTATGAAGGGTATCATATATGTGGAATTATTTTGGATCCGTTGGATTCATTTAATGGAATAAGAATATTAATGTGTAATGATAATAATAATCATTGATTGAGAAAGACAACGATTTTTATGTAAAATAATTTTTCGTAATTCTATTAATCTCTAAACGTTAAATGGTACAGGGTATGTAAATTAATCAATGAGGGTTATTAATAATGTATTAAATATATACAAAAAATAATTGGTTTATTTTCATAGATTCAAATCCAGAATGTATAATAATTTTTAGGACCATGTGCTAGTGTACAGGTATATAGAATCTTATAAGGGAATTTTAGGTGTTGTGTTGAATCAATGTCTACCATAATTTTCCACGTTTGTAATTCTAATAGAATTATCATCTATTTTAAATATAATAAGATCAATATTTTGACATTTAGATGTTGTAATTATCTCTCATACCATACCTCAATATAAAATACATGAATTAATAAGAACAATAAAACCAGATGTTTTAAAGTGGGTTTTCTCTTTCATAAAAATAATAATCTATATCATGTAAAAATTTATTCAGAACATGAATTTTAAAGTATAATTAATTTTATTTGATTATAAGAACCTATGAATTATTAACAAATGAGTGGATAGTTAGAATACTCATTCAAATATTATATCACAATATATATTCCTCCATTCTAGATGGTGGAATTATTTATGTTTGAACAACATGATTCAATGGTCCTGCCTATAACATTTGGAATTTCATTATCTTCGAGGATCTAAACAACAAAACATCATGAATTTTTTACATGTTCTTCGCTTATACTCTAAATAATTTTTATTAATAATGGATCAATGATATTTATGATTCATTATGATATAAGATAGAAAATAACAACAACATTGATCTCTTATAATTATTAATCTTCTCTATATGATAAATTTGTATCCTGATCTTATCATTCCTTCACTCCTTCACCCCTCAAATTGAATCCGTGATGCATTTTTTACCATTGATAAAAAGTGAAAACAATTTTTATTTTATTTAATAATATATTATCTCAAATATTTAAACAATAAATCAATATATATATCCATTAGTGTTCCAAAACACATATAATTTCTTCTTATTGTTCAATAATATATATTCTAGATAAAATGAGAATATTTCCTCCAAGATTTGTGAACATTTTATTCTTCTGCATTTTAGTGGTTTTACTAACATAAAACTATTTGTTATTTGATATAATATATCTTGAATAATTATAGGATGATTTACACGTGGTATTTTAATTATTATAAATCATAGTCCACTATTGGTCTCATATACATATTCTCATTTAAATCCTTATTCATGTCCTAATTTATAAGTCTATGATATAATTAAATATCCTACAACCTAATACATATCCACACTAATATGAAAACAATGTAATTCCATGTAATACCCTATAGTTTATCTCATATATTTTTTATCCATCAACATTCATAACATCTTTGAATTCCCAATATGAATAAAATACAATGAGAACTATGTCAGTTTATCATTAAACAATATTCTATCATTTGACTCCCCACATGGATCATCATTGTTTTTTTGGATGCTCCATTTCACATTGGTGTATTTATGTCTCGCTATTTTCACTAATACCCTCATATGTGATATTATATGATTTAGACGAGTCTCCATTTCCCAAATCGTAGTGGAATAAACAATTTCCCTAAAGAAGGATACTCAACTTAGACATCTCATAGATTCATCCATTCCTGGAATCATCATGATTTTTATGCAATGAAGAATATTGTTTAAAGATACATGAAATGGGATTTTGAAAAATTTGACAAAAATAACATAAATTTTTAGGAAACTATGACTTCCCCAATGAAAATTCATAAAAATATAATATTTCACTAACACATGGTTATACTACATTTACGAAACTCATGAATTTTTAGTATTTCATTTAAACAACTCTAAGATTTGTGACATACCAACGTGCATCATGTATATCTGTGTACATTACCTTAAACATCCCTTCTTAATTTTGGTTCACATTTTATTTGGAAAATATAAACAATAGGTAACCTATATTATTCAATATGTCATTTAAAAAACATCAAATTAATATTACAAATGAATTATGTTACATTTCCAAATGTGTTACTCCTGGATTATACATTTATATAGTTGATGAAATTCTAATAAATAGTTTTGAAAATATCTATAAATAAAAATTTTCATACTAGATCCTAAAATAATATACAAAAGGATTCTATTAAAAATTTACAACTTTATCCAATAATATTTATGCACTTGTTTTATTAACTTTGAACCCTAATAATAATTTTATATCCAGTTTCATATTTATGTTTTCCTTTACCATTTTTAATAATTTATTTTTATTCTCCAATTATTCTTTATATTTAACCACCATTAATAATAATATAGATGTTTTTTATCTATATTCATTTTAACACAACAATAATCGAATATAAATAATTTTTTTGTTGAAATTGTATGAGAATGGTCTCCATGATGCATCCTAAAATTCCATTTCCATTTTATATTAATTTTATAAAAACAACAAATATATTAACACAAAAAGTGGTTAATGTATTACATTGAAATATATAAAAAGGATATAATCTCAAAGGACATATTATTTTATTATCCTTAGGGAACCAAATACATACACAAAACCCATTCTAAATTGGAAATAAAATCTAAAACTAACAAACAAAATTGTTATGAATCCTTGATACTCATTGAAAAAATTAATATTTATATCATTGGGAATGGAAAAAATTATTTTGGGATCAAATTAACAGTATTGGTGAGTAAAATGGAAGATATTATTAATAAACCATGAATAAAAATTATTGAAATATAAAATATAAGAATTATATTCCATTTAATCATTAACATGATCATTGAATGATTCCTTAGATAATATCAATTAACTAATATCATGGATAATAACATCATAACTGTCAATGAATTAAATACATAATATTGAATGTCATGATCTTGTAAATCAAGACAAATCAACCATCATGGCATTTCTCCATGAAATGTTATATTCGTGGTGTGTATAAACCAAAAACTCATTTAATTAATCATTTTTATTTGTATCATGAGACCTGTTAATACACCAAGTAGATATGTAATTTAGGCCCCACCATTCACCTCAAGTAAAATTAATTACAAATTTATTGAAAGATAAATATAATTGACAAATAATATTCCTTGTCAGTAAATCACTTTTTCAAAATGTAATAAATATTATAAATATTTCCCTAGTCAATAAAATAACACTAAAAATAAAAAAATATATACAAAAATGGTATAATTTTTAGGAAATAATAATTTCAATGATAAAAATAATATTAATATTTTCAAGGAATATAATTTCAAATGATCTCATGATAATTAATGTTTCATTAAATATTATCATAAAAAATTTTAATATGAGATATGATAAGACGATTAAATCATTAGAAATATAACCATTGTCAGAAAGAATGTCAATTAGAAAAATAATGAAAATGAAAGGTAAAAGTTAAAATGCACCTACATTATACTGTATTATTTTTAATAATTTCAATACTATATATGAAACTAAATATCATAAAACAATTACAATGGAGGGGAATTCTGGTAAAGCTATATATGTAGTAAAACAATACCTTTGGATATTTTTATTGAATGTAAAAAATAGACCATTTGGAAAAATTATTAATATTTCATTAAATCAATTTAAAATATTGAGGATAATATATAATTTCTTAAATAATCCATTTTTTAATTTATAAATGGAATTTAAAAATAATTAAAAAATACGGACAACGTAGACAAATATATAATACTAAATGTGAAAAATTATTTTAAATTTTACAACAATTGATTCAATTTAAAAAAAATTATTATCTATAACATATTACTAATACAATATTTTTATCGATTTTGGTATAAAATAGAATTATTTTATATGGAATGTAATATTATCTTCCATTAGAACATATGAATGAAATATAATTATTTTTTGAGATTGTATAACAAACCATTACTGTATGGTAAATTTAAAAATGTATACCCATAAAAGTATAAACAATAATTCTATCATTAAACATTAATTAAATATATATATTCATTTTATATATATAATGGGGTATCATATACACCACATAAAAATTAATATGTGAATTATATCAAATATGTCTCAATGGAATGGACATTGGGATGAAATCCTATAACTCACCATTCCCTCTTATTGAATGTGAAATAAAATAAAATATAATTCTTTTAAACTATTTATTTATTATTAAGAGAAACATATTAATACATATAATATAATTTCTTATCCCTTATAAAACCTTATCAACCATTATTTATTAATATTTAATTTTTACCATTGTTTCGGGTGTTAACTACTTCATTTTTTATTCATATTTTTTCATATTGTTTACAATTATAAAAAATATGATATCAATACATTACATATATAATTATATTAATTTTATAAATATATTATTTATCCTTATATACATGTTTATAATCATTATTTAAAATTTTTAGTAGAAAATAAATCACATCACTCCATGGATGTTGGGTCATACATACACATGAGCGACACTATCATTCCCATAATGACTAAAAGGTTTTGTAAGAGGATAATATATGAGTGTTAATTATTATATAATATGTCATATTACTCATATTAATTCATAAATACTATCAACATGTTTATCAATGTGATTAAATGATAAAAACTAACTACATCGGCTCATGAAGTAGTAATTTGTCTTACACTTGAGGGATACGTTTGATTCCCTTGAGATGGATAAGGGATGGATAAATTTTATTTCAAAAACATAATTTAAAACCATTATGTTTTATAGATATATTATTATACTATTATTCTTAATAAATAATTAAATGTGATAAAAAAGTAAACAAATATATTTGTGATAAAAAAGGTTGGGGATGAAGCCTCATTTTTATTATTGAAAGAATGCAAAGACCAATTTAATTGGGTAGAGGGATACCCATAACATAGCCTGATGGACCAGTGGTAATTAATCCCATTACATAGTCTATAGGCTCAAATTGTTGGCCCAAGTCCCATTCATTGAATAGTACTACAACAGTACCCACACTACTACTGTACCACAGAGTACCCGCCACTGTAACAGTTACCCTACCACTGCTAAAGTTCCACTGTTGCAACAATATCTTAGCATCTATAGTATCTTCCAATCAGAAAATGTTTTTTTTGGATATCTAATTAAGAACCCTATTGTTCGAATTATAGGAAGACATGTAGCTCCATAATGTGGATATGGATGTTGTGGTGTCATTTTTGGAATGTTATGGTAATGATAAATGTATAAAGTAGTGTGAATTTTTGAGGGGAGGATAACCAATTTTATAATTATTGTGAGTGGTATACATGTAATTTTTCAGCGTGATAAAATAAATTCAAGTCACATTCAATGAATAGTGTATCTAAAATCTATATTATCCAAATTTTATAATGTTAACAACATTATCCAACAAAACAATTAGGTTTTATTAATTTTTTAGGTTATTTTTACTATTATATATTTTTACCCCTAGTAAACCTATTTAAACATTTAATATTGTGAATTTTTTTAAATACATTACTATCTATAGTGATGATAATGATTGTGTACTTATTAAAAAATATGTAAATGATGATTCATAATATAAAATAAATATTATAAAATTTCATTCATAGAAGTATAATAAATTGATTTAAATGCAATCCTTTAAAAAGTGTTGTAAATAATTATCCAAGAAATGAATTTTATATCATAAGTTGATATTAAATTAACTATATAACTACTAATCATCATTATATGTATCTAATATATTATTTTTAAATAAATAATCTATAAATTTATTATAAATCATTTTCCATTAATATTTATCCAAAATAATTATAATGTAAGGACATTATTCATCTTCAAAAAAAATTCCAAAAATATCCCTTTAACAAATAATTTATAATCTATTTAATTCTATCATATATATTTTAAATAAATTAATAATTATATATATTATAAAATACTATTTAAAATAATATACGTACTAGTCAAATAATAATTTTTTTATTCTTCATAAAAAATATGTCTATGTGAAACATTCAAAAAAACATTATAGGTTAATTTGATCATATTAAAAATAAATATTAATCATAAATAATTATAATTGTAAAAAGAATAAATATTAAAAAGGGAATTTTATTACAGTTTTTTTAAAATATAATTTTCACTTTCTATAATATATTCAAAGATGATATATTATTCCCTCCAATAAAAAACTTATCATTGAAATTGTAATCAATATACATACATAATGAAATTATTATTATATTTTGTTATAAAATCTTTTATTTACAACTTTATATTATAAATTTTTTTATTTTTCAAATACATATTTTCTATAAAATTCTTCTGATTCCTCAATACATACTCACTAGTCCCATGAATCTCCTTGGTATCTTCATTTTAAGATATATCATGTACAAAATATATTTCTTCATAGTTGAGATAATGGATTGGGGTTGAGATAAAAAAACTAACAATGATATTTTGACTTATAATGTACATTAGTGAGAGTTGGTGGAATTTTAAAATGGTAAGACAGAAGGAAAATTAATTCCAATATTTAAAAATGTTTTATGTACCTGGGGATCGATTTCCCATTCTTATCGAACCATGTAACAAAATTTTGTGGAGATAATTTACGAAAAACATTATCTCCCATATCAATTTATAAATCATTCTATTTGATATTAGCATAAAAATTTTAACTACATTTTTCTAATTTAATATGTGTTCAAATAGTCATTATAATTTTCACCATTATATGTTCTTTTCTTACAAGATTCCATTCACCATATTTATCGTAATAAGTTAGAGTTTAAAATTTTATGGTGTAAAATAATTAATATGGTATCATTTGAATAAAATAATGTAAGCTATTACTATAGGAATACTATAACATATTTAAACTAGGAAGGAGAAATGTGTGGAATTAATGTTAGGATAACCTGAACATATCTTCTACTATTTATATAGTCCCCTCTAACTTCCCATTAGATATATAATTATACGAAGTTCTTGGATAAATCATGATAACAAAAACCATTTAAATATTTCTCCAAAATGAAGATATAAATTGTGAATATAGACTAAAAAATTGAATTCATTCACTTTGAAATATTACAATTTCATTAATATATAGATTTTGAAGGAACTGAAGAGGTAAATCATCACTTTTAGAAATGAAATTCATAGATTTGGTTTTGATATCAATAATAACCCATATTTCATTATTCATTGTAGGTATATTTTTTAATCTTGAGAAAAATAAAATAGCAATGTCACCAAACTTAAACCTATTAATAGGAATATTTTTAATGCATGCGATAGGATTCCATAACCCAAACATATCATATTGGTAACCCTTGAATTTTGATAAATAATTTTTAATTTTCCACTTCTTATTATCCAACCCAAAATGATCTTAAAAATAATTATACATCTATGTGATATTATTTTTTATACAGATTATTCAACTATTATAAATATCATGTAATTAATTTTTATATCAAGAATAGAAAAAACACATAACCTCTTACAAAATTCCAATAAAATCATCAAAAATGAATTATATTAATTTTCCAACAATCGCATCTATAATTTTCATTAAAAATAATCATCTTATGGAAGTGAACATTAGCTCATCTATAGACTTATGTCATAGCCACTTAACAAATTTTAGAATGCCATATTTATATATTAATACTGTTAATTTTACATCAATGAAATCAAAAAATTTCATTGAAAATTTATAATCATCGGTTTGATAAATTTTAATGATCTACAATAAATATGGGATTGAAATCATTTGAAAAATGGTAGTTGATTCACATTCTATAATATATCTCATTTTATTATTTACTAAATCCATAGTCTCAAAATCTATCTAAAAAATTAATTTAGTCATGAATCCCTGGTCATTCCTCCTCAATGCTCCTGCTAACATTGTTTCAATCCACATATTTTAGTGTATTGAGAAATAATTATTTTATATTTTCAATCCATATCCTTTACCAAATGTTTGTCTATTTATTTTAAAATACGTTTGTAGGATCCTTTTGTTTTTGTATGTCTCACTTATTTCAATATGGAGATAATACCTCTCCAATTGGTCTTTAAATTTTAATATGAAATTATAGGTTATTCATTTAAAAAATCCCAAATAATTAAACATATTTTGGGAAAAATATTAGTTTTTCAACATTTGAGATTTATGGAACATAATAGTTAATTTTTTCAAAATATTTATTCTAATGATTTCTTCATTTATTAATATCAATAGATAATCCACGAATATTATATTATAATTAAATTTTATGTAGTGAATTTAAATTGAAAAAAATGGAATTTAAATTTTTAGGGGATTTATTTTTTATCATTGATTATTTTACTCATTTTTTTAATATAATGAAAAATAACCACCCATTTAAGATTCTATTAAAAGATAATGTGAATTATAGCATTCATATTGGAATGAATTTTATTTCTACAAAATGAAAATATTTTGTTTTCCAATTAAAAAATTAAATTTTATTAATTTAAAATTAAATTCAATATTTTGGTGGTAGAATATAAATTTTATTTGATTTGTAAAATCTATAATTTGTTTAAAAATATGAAATGAAAACTGTTCTTAACATTAATATTGGTGCATCTAAAAACGAATGAAACTATCAGCCGGCATGAAAACACTCTTTTAACCATCCACTGATTCCCTTCTACAACTATTTCTACAGAATCCCCATAGTAAAATAATATACCGCACTATATGGTTAAAAATATATCATTGAAATGAAATTTGACTTCCATCCTTACCTTCTTCCTCCACTATTCCCAAACAAAATCGACCAACATCCCCTCAATTTATAACTAACACTACTTCAATTCAATGTATAACAACCTAAATGATTTTTATTTATGGTTAAACCTCAACACATAATTAATCAGACTCACTGGCCATGCTAGTTTGGACTGAGAAAATTTCCTCACTGAATTAATCACACCAAGAATATGTTTGATACCAAAAACTATATGAATCCGATGTCATATTATTCCACCATTAGAAATTTATTCATTATATAAAGGATCTTCCATTACAAAACCAATTTATTTAATAAGAATCAAATTATGCTACACCCCACCAGAGAAAGAGTCCATGAAATCACACATCATTCTATGAATAAAATCATTATATGATTTTCAGGCTCTCCGGGGAGAAGAAGGATAAGTGCCTACTATGATTCAGTCAACTCTATCCATTGAACTTGAAGTTGATTCCATCTCGAGCATGCTTTCAGAATAACATATAGAAATAAAATAAAATAAAAATAATAATAAATAATAATATGAAATATATATATATAATATAAAATGAAACAATTCTTATATATATATATTATATAAAAAACTATAATAAAATTAAAATAATAAAAAATCCAAATAACACCTTCTGTAAATAAATGATTATTTTCGGGTTTTTTCAATGTTATGTAAAACGTAATATAGAAAACTTCTCCAATACATCACAAAAATTGACAACATAACATTGTATATGCCTCCTCTGTCTAAATAATGTCTAAATCATCCATTATAATTGTGGAATAGATTAATCATAAATAAGTATCTCATGTATTTATGTTGAGTAGAATAAAAGATTCCATTGGATCCATGAACAATTAATATAATTCGGGACATTTTCTCATGATATTTAGGTATAAAGGTTGTCATAAAAAATTGTTGACAACCATTTGAGAATCTTACATCATAACCAAATATATAAATATGAATATTTCCTCTACACTAAATGAGAGGATGAAAAATTATATGTCATTTAAATAATTTTTCCCTCACCTTGTTATATTATTTTGTATCAATTGATCTTCGCTCTATAATTTTCAATATGAATTTCTATCTACAATATCATTTAAATTGATGTTTTTTTTAATTTTTCCACTCCATGTATTCAAAAATTATCTATTTTTTCTTAAATATATTTCCCATGATCGTTTACATGTTCTACGTAACTCTTTAGTACTGGAAAATGAGCCCAAGTGATAGGTCACCGAGGGAGATCACATTTGCACTTGTTCTTTTTAATTTTCCAAATTCCATACCATGTTGAGAAATTCATTACATAGAATAAGATCAATTAAATTAATATACCCTTTTTAATTACAAATTGAATCCTTTAATCTATGAAATAATGTAACACCCCAGGTTAATAACAAATATGAAATTTTTATATTTATCCATATTTGTGGAAAATATAATGTTTTAAAACGAACTCTATGCTCGATGGCGTACCCAATACGCAACAACGAGTTTCTTGGTAATCTTACGTTTCACTCTACTAATAATATAATATTATGGTAGTTAACGCCTAGCCGTTGTAATAGAGGGAATGAACAGAACGAACTACAAAATGATTATATATGTTTGTCAAATATTTTTACTTTTTATAATAAATGTTAGAGGATTAAAAATGTGATTGAATCCAATTTTTAAGCATAAAAATTCTAATATTCTTTAAAAGGACGATTAACCACCTTTCGATGGCGAACCACTTTTAAATTAACTTTTTAACAATTTTATATGTTATATTTGACAAAATAAAATTCTTCTCTAGAATCGGGACATCAAAATTTACATTGTGTAAATTTTTGGTATTTTTCCGATAAAGTTCATTTTTTTAATGATCAGTGAAAAATGTTGAATTTTAATTCAAAAACCCTTTTTAATCTAACTTATTTATATTAATAGATTTTCTTTTAAAATAGTTTTAAAGATCAATTAGAATATATTTTTACCATTTAATCCAATAGTGGTCGTTGGAATTAATTCCATCTTGAAATTGGACTTAAACTAGATTCAATCTTTTGATACTTATTGTTTCTTAAAAACACGCTATTTGTTTTGACAACGGTAATTAATTATTAAATTAATTAATGCAACTTATATGTTTTTAATTTTGTAAAAAATACTTCATTTTTTAATTTGTAATATCAAATATAGCATAGGGGGAAATTTTTGGTATTTTTCTGAAAAGCTTCAATTTTTTGATGAATAGTGAAACCACTATGTGGTAGTTAAAGAATCTGATTTTTCGTTTAAATGAATCATTTCCACATCTGTGTTTTGAATTTCAAAAATCTGACATACATGGTTGTCATTAGGAAGTAAAATGTGGTTCAATGGGAATAAAATTTTTTTTGGGTGAATAGTAACTTTTAAGTTTTCAATCACGAATAGAGGTAATTATGGTAGTTTAAGGGAAAAATAATGTTTTAATAATATGATATGAGCTTGACACATGTACTACCCTTATTTATGTGTCATGGAAGACCAAGAAAATCCATGGGTAAACTTGGGGACCCCATGGAGCCACTTTGGTTGTGAAATGACATAAATAACTTTTTATTTAATGTCTAAGTAAAAATGACACAAACATGAGATGTTTTACTAAAACAATTTTTACATGGGGTTTTACAGGTCATATTTTTTACTATATATAGTCATTGGAAAGATAAAAATATTTCCTAAATCATGATAGTTTTTTTATAAATTTTAGACATTAAATAAGTAAAATTATTTATGACATCATAATGATGCAGCAATTACCTCATTAATAAAGGATTTAAATAAAATGAAAAGATAATGTAAAATATATGACCTACACATGTCCAAAACCTATTGTATTGGTGGATTTATAACCCTTATCACCTTATCCTCGAATTATTACAATGTGGGACCTTTTTAATCCGAATATCATTTTCAAATAATGTAATATTTCTTTACTTTTCAAGAGTGCCCCTCCTCTCCTCTTATAAAAGGCCCCCACTTCTACCTCCTTACCGACAATTCCAAAGCCTTTGTCTCGGCCGACCCCTACCCATTTTGTCTCTCCACATCCCTCTCTAACTCTTAGAAGACTCACTTTCGGCAGTAGTCTTCCCAAGGAAGCCTTTGATCTCAAACCAAAGGGAGATACCCAATTTTAAGGTAATGTCATCACTTGAGTCCTTGTGTATTATTTTTCTTTTCCAACCCCCTAAACTCTTTTTATTATTTTATTTTGTAAGAAATCCAGTATATTCAATATAATATTATGTTATAAGAATAATTCGAGCTACACTTACACACACCTACATCTAATGGTTAAAGAACATACCGTTTCTGTGGATGGCGAATTTCTGCCTCACGAAACAATTATTGTTCAACACTCATATAACACCTTCAAATGTGGCCATTAAGATTTCACTATTTTTATATATGATATATTATATGTTTATGTTTTACTTCATCTTCTGTATTTTTATTTTTTGGTATACCTTTATGGTTTCCATTGTGGGTATACACGATAATTTCATTTTAGGAAGTGCGGACTACCGCCCCCTCAAAGTGATTTGATTCTTTAATGCCATATGTGGGAAGTATAAAGGATGTATTTAATGTTATTATATATGATTTATGTTACATATAAATGATGAATATAATTCTGGAATTAAAATATATGTACCTCTCATTTATTTTTAATTCCATTAATATGACATAGAAATGAAAGTAGCGTTCATGCGTACGTACGGACTACTGTCTCCATGAACCGTGCATTTCATTTCTTACCTCTAAATGATTATGTAAAATTATAAATACGTGTATATTCTGGATATATATGATATATATGATATCCAAATCATTAATATCATTCTGGATATAATTAACCTTTGACCACATGAACAACATGTAATTGTAAGAAGTCCACTTTCGACTTAAGAACCAAATATCAACAAAACAAACATTATTAACATAAATGATTACATAATTTTTATAACATGGAAATAAGTGATATAAAAGGAATAATGAACTTGAAAAAGGTTCTTAAGGAAGTATAAATTAACACAGGTTTATTATTCAGGACATTAAAGAATGATCGAGTCATGTCGGACCCGATGTAAGGGATCCTACTCCTCTCTTTCTTTTTAAGTACACTCATTTATATCATTCCTTTTAAGCTCATTTTTATTGTTATTGGGATGTTCTTTTATATTACTCTTATTGTAATTTTTATGTTCATATTATGAGAGACCATATTCTCTCTCATCAATCCATTTTGGATGTTTTGAGTGGCGCCGTTAGGCTGCCAAATTTTCATAAGAGATCTAACCTCTCTCTTTCTTTTTAAGTACTCCTCTTTATGTCACTTCTTTTAAGATCCTCTTTGTTATTATGGGAGACGTTATTTTATATTCATATTTCTGAAAATTTTAATGTAATATTATTAGATACCGTATTTGATCTCATCAATCCATTTTTGGATGTTTTAATTGGCACCGTTTGGCTACCGAGTTTTCGTAAGGGATTTTTCATCTCACTTTTATTCCCGGGAGATTTATGCTACATTTTCCACAATTTACTTTTATTGGAGTATGTACTTCCCATTATTTTACTCATTGTGTAATATACATTCATTTATTAGTATTTACATCAATGTTGTATTGTCCTTCTTTCACGGGGTGTATGTTTTGAAATATACCCATATCGGTAAGAGAATCTTTCACCATCCTCTTTTTAAAAGACTTATTTTGTTATGTCTTTTAATTCACATAACATTATGTTGGGATATTTTATTCTATATCCTTATTGATTTAAATTTTATTTCCAAGTGATGAGATACCCTTTTTATCTCTCATCAACTCATTTTCTGAATTTTAGGCTATCAAATTTTTGTAAGGGAACTTCTTAACCCAATTTCCAATCTTTGGGTTAATCTCCTACTTTAAAATTATTTCATGAGATTATAATGTCATATCTTGTATTTGTACTTTATTTTTGAGAAATTATAATGAATACACATAATATATCTACTTTATTTAAAAAATTATCTTTGTAAGGGAATTCGTCTCAATCTCCTTTCATTGAGGAATATTTTGTTTTATACACACACTTCTTTTATACGGTGTATAAAGCCCTTTGACTTTTACATTTATTCAAAATGAATCTTTTTTATACAAAGTGTTTACTAAATGATAAAAGGAAAAAAAAAATTCTTACGTATACAGAGACAATGACTTCTCCACTGCCATGACCATTATTTGAGTTTCGGCTTCCTCTACAAGCCATACCTATTTTTAAAAAGAAAAATAAATACCATGTTTTACTTTTCCTTTGTTTTGGAAATAAAAATGGTTTTCATAATGTTTTTATATCAATGTGTTGTATTGATATCTTGTTATTGAAAAGTGGAAGTGTTATTTTTCCTTTATGCATGTTTTATGTGATACGATTATGTTGTGGTTCTTTGGCATTAGAATGAAGACGGGTGGTTCCGTCATAAACTAAGGGCGGGTGAGCCCGATATAGCTCTCTAATGCATTGGGAAACACGAAGGGGTTAAACGTTAAGGATTATCCAAAGAGATTTAGGGAATATACTGTGATGGGTATTCCAAATGTAACCAAGATGGTTAATCCCTACGTAAGAATGTTATGAATGCCTCAAGTTACCTTTATGTATTATGATTTCTATGATTTATTCATGATTTTATGAGGTATGTTAAAGTGCTTATGTTTTAAGGGTAAAGTATGCTTTCATTCTTATATATACATGCTCTCATGTTTCCTTTCCATATTTTTATATACCTTACTGAGCTTTTTATGCTCATCCCAAGTTTTTGAAATGTTTTTCACAGGTCATGTGAAGGGTACATGATATGATGATAGTGTCAAGGAAGTTTCAAGAAAGAATCCATGTTTTATTTTAAATATTTTTCCGTAGATGGGAAAAATTAATACTATCTTTTATGTGACCACTTTGTTTAAATGTGGAATGTAATGAATGTTTTATGATCTAATTCTCTAAAACTCTAAACCTGAAAAGATCCTTAATGTTTAATCTTGTAATAACTCAAGATTAAGTAAGGTTTAATGCTGTGGACTTATAGTTGGTATCAACGTATGGTTTAGATAACTGTAGAGGTTAGGGTATTCTCTAAGCATAAGTGACATAACCATAATGGTTATGATTTCAGAAAGAGTCCTACTTTTAGATAAAGTGAATGAGTAAGTATATCTTAGTGTTTACCTTCCTCATTAGTACATGATGGTTTGGTTGATATAATCTCACTGAAATTTATGTTTTTAGTGAATGGATGGATCTAGCAGGCACCAATGTGACAATAGGTTTGATGGAAACTGTGGTGGTTCTCTGATTAAGAGACTGGATGAAATGGGGGATTCAATGGAGAAACTCATGATATTCTAAACCAACTATCAAGGAGTCATGATCAACCACTTGTACCTTGGTATGATCTGTAATGCATCATGTACGAGATGACCAATCAATGTGGAAGTTTAGGTAATAATTATAAAGGTAACCATTAGGGTTTATATGATCCTTACTTTGGAGGTAATTATGGGATATTATATATTATTATGGAAAATGAATGGCATGAGGTAAACTTGATGTTAAAATATGTTATGAATATTTTTGACGATTTTATCTCATTTTGGGGAATTTTTTAAGAATTATATAGTGTTGGAAAAAGTACAACACACAGACCGTGTGACAACCCGTCGTGTCGGACAAAGTTGCGGGAATCGAAACCACAAACAATGTGCGACTGGTATTTATCGCCTACCACTTGACTACGTGATGTCCCTGGTTGGTTTGACTAATTATTTTTAGTTAGATGATTTTAGGAATAAATAGTATGTTTATTTTGGGTTATCTATGGAAATGATTAACCTATCATCGAGGATATGTGATTATGTTAATTACTTTTCAATATGAGAATTTAAGAGCAACTGGTGTTATTTGGAGATAAAAGTTAATTTTTACCTTGGAAGACTATGTGATTAAATCATTCTAATATTTGGGTTTCAATCTTAGTTTGGTTTACTTTGAAGAATTTAATGGAAAAATTGTTTATCAAATGGTCCTCATTGAACTTTGGGTTTTTTTTGGAAAATTTTTGGAGATTAAGAATAGATTTTCTTTTTATAAAGGGTTATCCTTTTCTGGATTATCTGATCTTGTAGTAACCATTTTGGTTTTGGTTTTTGTTTTGGTTAAAGTCTAATGACATGAGAAGTAAATAGTTCTGTTTTTTGGATTAGGTGATAATCTAGAAGTTGATTATAGTGAACAGGCCTTCATAAATACTCGTCTTTTAAAGAAAATATGAGTTTGTGTAATAAATCTAATAAATGTTGAAAGTCAACATGATAAGTAATTATGTTTCCTTATGAATTAATTCCTCCATAAAAAACCAAAATGTTTTCTATTAACTTTCCTTACTGGGAAATCGAATACCGTTTAACCCAACACAATTTTGTGATTTTCTTATGGTTAACTTTCTCCTATACATGTTTACTATCACTCTCCCTTAGAAAATGACCCTTTGTTTTCCTACATGGAATCCTAGTATGGGTTAACTCAGGTGACCTTTGTAATTCTCTTTTTTTATTTTAATGTGATAGTTTTACTGACTCTTGTTCCGATGTGGAATTTTCAATGAAATTTCCATGACCAATTTTAAAAAATTGCGAGGACGCAATTCCCAAAAGGGGGGAATGATGTAACACCCCAAGTAAATAAAGAATATGAAATTTTTATATTTATCCCTATTTGTGGAAAAATTAATGATTTAAAGGGAATTCTATGATCGATGGCGTACCCAATACGCAACAATGAGTTTCTTGGGAATCTGACGTTGCACACTAATAATAAGATAATATTATGGTAGTTAACACCTAGTCGTTGTAATGGAGGGAATGAACATAACTAACTAAAATATGAATATATATGTTTTTCAAATATTTTTAATTTACAATAAATGTTAGAGGATTAAAAATGTGAATGAATGCAATTTTTAAGAATAAACATTCTAATTTTCTTTAAAAGGTCGATTAACCACCATTCGATGGAGAACCTCTTTTAAATCCACTTTTTAACAATTTTATGTGTTATATTTGACAAAATAAAATTCTTCTTTAGAATAGGGACATTAAAATTTACATTGTGTAAATTTTTTGTATTTTTTCTGATAAAGTTCATTTTTTAATGAATAGTGAAAAATGTTGTATTTTAATTCAAAACCCCTTTTTAATATAATTTATTTATATAATTATATTAACTTTTTAATTGGTGTTGAATTTAAATTAGAATATATTTTTACCATTTAATCCAATAGTGGTCGTTGGAATTAATTCCATCTTGAAATTAGACTTAAACTATATTCAATCTTTTGATACTTATTGTTTCTTAAAAACACGCTATTTGTTTTGACAACGGTAATTAATTATTAAATTAATTAATGCAACTTATATGTTTTCAATCCCTATGCTGAAACACCCAAGAGTTGTCCTAATGATACATAGAAAAAAAATAGAAAAGTTGAATAAAAATGAATAAATATAAATATAATAATAAATATAATAACATAAAATAAAAAATTCTTATCAATATAAATACTGATAAAAATAAAAAATTAAAAAAACAAATCCTAACATTATGAAAATAAATGATTTATGTGGTTTTTGTTAAAATGAAGTTAAAATTAAATATTATGATACATCTCAATCCCAGTACCAGAATTTAAAAACATACAGAGGCTTGTGCGACATCAATCTGAATTAGGTAAAAACATAACTCTTATACATTGTCCAATATGATTCGTAATGAACTAGGACATGTAGTGACATAAATAAGAATCCAACATTCACTAGAGTGGTGGACCATAGAAACAATTCTTAATATTTGATCATGTGATAAATGGGATGAAAATGCACCTAATACAATTGATCATAAACATCAGAGCTGCCCAACTGACAACAACATATCTGAATTTGAACATCACCTTAACATTGAATGTAATAATAAAACTTGAAATAAATAATAAATAATTTCCCACTAATCCATTAAAATTAAATCTCCATCTTCTTCTCTCAACATGTTATTTTTTATTCATTATTTTTTTATAATTGTATTTTAATATATTAATTGTTATTTTAGACTATATTTTATCTTTTCCACCAATTATATTTACTTCACTTTAATTTCTATGATGTGATAATTATAATATTATTCATAAAATAAACTTATAGGGAACTACCCATAGGGATATTACCTTATGTGAGATCACCCAAGTACATGTATTTTATAATTTTTTTAATTCCATAATTTTATTTTTAGGGCATTGGATAGAAGAAAATCCTGGAAATTTATATTCTACAATCAATTAAACACTATATTTTCAAATATATAATTTTTTTACTCACAAACATTCCTCATTCAAAAATGTATATGTTTAGAGAACGGTGGGATGAGGTATGAAAAAAATATAGTACATTTGGGTTTTGAGATATTGAATGCATTAATTGAGTGTATTCATTTCCACCTCAATATATAAGATGTGGGTCTAGATGCCCACTGGGAGATTAATTTTATATGGGATATGAACTGATAAATTTATATAGAATAGAAATTTAGTAGTTATATTGAATATATTATTAGACATATATTTAGGAAAATAATATAAATTATTATAATAAATAAATTTAAACATTTACACACATAATTGTGTTTATATTATATTTTAATTGTGAGAAATTTGTTATGAAAACTGCAAAACCAAAATCAAACATAAAATTCTAGGTACTTTAATAATTTTCAAAGAAAAATAAAAATCATATGTGATTTTGAATAGTGAGACTCTGGCCCACATAATCTTATTAAGAAATGATATTTGTCACCCCTATGATTCATTCCATATTTAACCAAATATAAAATATCTTTTTTGTCATGGAATGTAAAAAAACTATATATTTTCCATATCATAAATGAAAATATTATTTCAACAATATCTTGATCCTATGTTGGATAGTATATTCCAATAGTCATTAACATCAAATGTTTGTAAGAAATAATATTAATCTGGAGAATTATGACAAAACCAAGTCCCTTTTTCAATGCATCACTATATATCATAAATATATAATTACATTATGGTAGAGTAAATATTATAGAATTGTCAAATCATATGTTCAATTCAGGAAAAAATTCATTATATAACTTATTCGATAAAACATAATTAATTTTCATAGATACATGGTTATCATTTTATGAAATTGAGATGTTTTTTAAAACTATTGATAATCACCTTCTATGAATTGAATTTTTGTACCACACTAATGTTCACTAGAATTATCCATTATTTGGATACAATTTTCATCACATGATTAAATTAGATTATATGGATGGTATAAGGACCTAGCTGTAAAACATTTCCTAATTTTTTATTTAATTTATAATTCACATTGAGTATCATTTCACGTTTAGATTTTTAGATAATTATCCCATAACTATTACATTACGTCTCAAAAATTACCAATTATAGACTTCTATATGGTATCAATTATTTTAAAATATAAAAAAACATGAAAAAAGAGTCATGTATAGTTCCATGTGTTTGATATAATTACCTTTCTGTGATCCAATTTTTGACCCTATTCATATTCAAATCATGTTAAAAGCATTTCAAAAAAGGGATGAGAATAAAAATACGAGTAATGGTTATAAAATAAATAATGAAAGCATTATTCTACAAAAAAATAAGCTTTTTAGCATAACTCATGAAACCATAATATTTATGAATAACACATTGTAATCACAAGTCATAAAGGTATCTTGTGGAAACCATAACATACATACTTTTTAGCATTCGATGACACATATGGAGTTTCATTTGTAATATCCATCATAGTATTTTCCATAAATATCATAGGAAAAACATTCACGTTTACCTATGTAACATTACACAAAGCATTGGTGAGATATCTTGGACTCACCCACCCTATGATTTTCACCGAACCACCATTATACGAAAACAACACCCAAGAACCATAACATATTCATAACACATAAAAATAATATAATGGAAAGATAACATTTCTGCATTTCAATCATATTATATTATTTATATATATTGATGTAAAAAATCCATTATCAAAAAAATTTCAATACCAAAATACATAAAATATCAAATGATATTTATTTTTCTTTTAAGAACATAACTAATTGTTATGGAAGTCATAGATCAAATAGTACTCATTTGCAGTGAAAAATATCATTGTCACCGGTTACATAAAAAGAAACATTATATATTGCAATATAGAAAGACGAATCATAAAAAAGATTCCCATTGAATGAAATGAATATTTAATGATTTTAATAAATAGAATAAAATAATTTCATCGATAAAACAATATATGCCTCCATGGAAGGAGATTGAGATGATGTCCCTTACATCGTTTCAGACTAGACCCGTTCATTCAATAATCTTATGAATAATAATCTAAATACAATTTATAATTTAATAAGAACATTTTTCAAGTTTATTATTCCTTTTATATCACTTATTACCAAGTTATAACCATTATTTAATCATTTATGTTAATAATGGTTGTTTTGTCGATATTTGGTACTTGAGTGAAAAATGAAATTCTTATAATTACATGTTGTTCAAGTGGTCAAAAGTCCATTATCTCCAAATTTATATTCATGATTTAGATATCATATTTATAGTATATATTTAGTATATATATATATATATACATTTATTTACAATAGTACATAACATGTTGATATACGAAATGAAATGCATCGTTCATGGAGACGATAATTCGCACATACGGATGAACGCCACATTCATTTCAATTTTCTATTTAATGGAATGAAAAATTAATTATAAATAGGTATATTATAATTCAATCATAAAATCATATATAATTTCATTAAGTCAATCATTTATACGTCCCATTTATGGCATGAACGAGTCATATCTCTTTGAGGGGCGGTAGTTTGGACAACCTCAAATTAAATTATCATATTTACCCTTTATGGAAACCAAAAAAAGTATGATATAAATTATAAATACATAAGTATTTAGAAAAAATATATATAATATATATCACATATAAATAAATTTCTATATTAGTGGGACGCAAAATTGGGGGTAGGAGAAGATTGAATAATAATCGTTTTGTGAACAAGTAGTTCGCCATCCACATAAACAGTATGATCACTACCCATAAGAATGATTTTCGTGTATGTGTAGTTAAAATATTTATCATAAAAAACCTATTATATTTATGGTACTGTTTTTATTAAAAATTTAAGTAATAAAAATATATTAGGGGGTTGGGGAAGTAAAATAAAAAATGAAAATTTATGATAAGATGTTACCTTTAATTCAGGTAACATCATTTGTTGATTTCTTGAAGTTTTTTCTTCCTAAGGAATTGTTTTCTAAGTTGAATTGAGGTTTTTATAGAGCTTAATTGGGTAGTTTTTGGACAATCCAATTGTCTTCGATGGTTTGAGTAATGTGTTTGAGGTCACGTTATTTATAAGGGGGAGGAGGGGCTCTTTAAGAATATTTGAAAATATTATTTTATAATATAATGATTTTCTATTTCTAAAGGTCCAAAAATTATTGAGGTCTATAAAAAGATGAATATTGTTAGAAATAAATTCATCCAATATGAAATGGAGAATTTTTTGATATTGTATTTATTTTTATAATCATACTTATCAAAATCATTCAGTAATGAGGTAAACAATGCATCATTTTTGTATCAAATATTATTTTAATTTTTAGATGTCTACAAATTTAAAAAAATACCATGATGTAGGTAATATTTTTATATTTTTAATTTATATTTATAGTCCAATATATCAATTACATAAACCCACATTAAGTTTTTTTATCAAGAAAATACATATTTTTTATATTTTAATTTTTACATTAAATAAAAAGTTAATAATTTCATTATCTTACCCAACTTGAATTAAAATGCCAAAAGCATAACCCAATAATATTATTTGTCAAACATTAAAAATCCAATAAATTTAGTACAAGTGTTAAGTTAATTTTATATTATTATAATATTTTTTTATCTTGATTTACCCTATATAACTTTAAACGCAGTAAAAAAAGTCAAAATTTACTATTCATAAAATTTATTAATATTGAAAAACATTTTAATTATAGATGACAAGTATGTATGTAGTATTCTTTAAAATCAATTCATATAAGTGGTAAAATTTTATTTAAATGAAAATGTAGGTTATTAACTACTACTTAGAGTTTTCACTATTCATCAAAAATTTATGTTTTCGGAAAAATACCAAAAATTCAGACTAATATATATTTTATATTATAAATTATAAAATGATTTATATTATACAAAAATTAAAACATATAATTTTCATTAATTAATTTAAAATTAATTCTTATTTTCAAAACAAATAAAGCATGTTATTATGAAAAAATAACCATCAAAAGGTTGACACATGTTTATGTCTAATTTCAATGTGAAATTATATCCAATTACCTACATTGGATTAAATGTAAACAATATAATGTAATTATCCTTTAGTAAAAAACTAGATGCTAATATAACCAACTAAAAAAATATTATTAAAAGTTTGTTTTAAATTAAAATACCATATCTTTTAATATTCATTAAAAAATGTTTTATATAAAAAAATAAAAAAAATTTACACAAAGAAAATTTTGATGTCATTATAATAAAGATGATTTTTATCTTTCCATATATAACATATAAAATTGAAAAAAAAAATTTAATGAGGGTTCTTCATTAATCGGTGGTAAATATAGATTTAAAAGAATATTTGAGTATTTATGCTTAAAATTAGATTCAATCACATTTAAACCATATAAATTTAATAGATAAATGTAAAAACATTTAAAAAACATGAATAATCATATTATATATTGTTATGTTCAATCCAACAAACATAATTACTAGGTGTTAACTACCATTTAATAGAATATTATGTTATTATTTTCCAGTATGACTCAACATTGTGTGTATCATTAGACATCTAACAAACTCGTTGTTTCATATTGGGTATGCCATTGAATATAGCATCCCTTTTAAAATAAAATTAATTTTTAATTCAAAAAATTTTATAAATATGTTAAATTTTTAATCCTTATTTACATAAATGTTACAATAGTCCCCCCTTTTGGAAATTGTGTCCTAGAAATTTTTGTTCACATATCAAATAAGTGGGGGTATTTATCCCTCATAGAATTTTCACATTCCCACAATGCTTTTTCAACCATATGGTTTTTTCAAAAAAAATCTACCAGAATAATTACCTTATTCCGCAACACATTCTCAATTTGGTCAATAATATTGACTTATTGTTCCTAATAAGATATGTAATATTCCTATGGAACAACCTCTAGGCTCAAAACCTGAGATGGATCTGGAATATACATTCTCATCATTGAAACATGAAAAAATTTGTACCTAGGATAAAAATATTGTTAAATCCACTCTGTATACAGCTGATCCAACATTACCCATGGGTTCATAATGTTCAATAAACCTCAGACTCAAAATTCCGTTCTTTCCAAAACGCATCACACTTTTCCATTGAGAAACATTGAGAACGACATAATCACCTACCTCAAAAGAAATATCCATCCTATGGTTTTCCAAATAGATATTCTCCCTCTATTGAGCTGTTCTCATGTTCTTCTAAATCAACTGAACTATTTCTACCATCACTTATACCAATTCGAGTCCAAACACCTTCCATTCACCAACTTCATCAAAAAAATCAGGAGTTTGATACCCCTTCTTATATGATGCCTCATAATTATTAATCTACATACTAGAATCAAAATAGTTATTATATGAAAATTCATCCAAAAAATATGTTCGCCGCAACTTCCCTAGAAATATATTGAACAAACACATTGCATATTTTGCAAGGTATGAATTCTTTTTTCTAAATACCCATTTGATTGCAGATGAAATGCTTCACTAAAATTAAAGTTAGTACCAAATGAATTTAATTTTTTTTCCAAAATTTAGAAGTAATAATTGGATCATGATTAGATAAAATAGGGAGTGGAACTCGAAGAAACCCGACTGTCTCTATAACATACAACCGTGAATGTTGATCTAGAGACAACTTATTTCTAATAAGATTGAAATGAGCAGATTTAGTTAATCGATCAACAATATACTATGTTTAAATATTACATTGATATTTCTTTATTACTCCCACAATGAATTTCATGGATATAGATTCTCATTTCCTCTCAAGTATTGGTAAAGAATGAAGTATCCCTTTCGATAACTACCACACTATTTTAACCAACTAACATTTCATATACTTCTTAGTAAAGGCATGAATATATTTTTTCATTCCATCCCACTAGTAATGTTCCTTAATTTCTATGTACATCAAATTACTGCAAGGATGAACTGAAAACACGGAACTATGAGATTCATATAAAAACTCAATCTTCAAATGTGAATCACAACACACATATAATCTCTTCCCAAACCGCAAAACACAAACATTATCAATGTGAAATTTAGGTATCTTATCCTTCTAAACCAAATCTACCATTTTATGACAATAATTATCTTACATATGTTCTTTCATAATTTTGTGTTATAGAGATTATTTAACTGACACCTAAAACAAAACATAGGAATTTCTTTCACCAACACCTTTTATGCCAATGTTCGTCATATAAAAACCAACAGATCTCATTCAAAACATAACACAGTAAATGTTCTATTACTTTTTTTACTCAAATAATCATCCACTTTATTTTCCTTTCATGGATGGTAGTAGATCATGAAATCATAATCCATGATTAATTCCATCTATCTCCCCTATATCAGGTTCAACTGTATATGTGTTAATATAAACATTAAACAATTGTGGTTAGAATATATTTCACATTTTACACCATACAAATGATACATCAAAATTTTTTAAGGATAAAAAGATTTCTTTCAATATAATGTGTAGGGTATTTTAACTCATGAGGTTTCAACTGACAAGAAGAATAAGCAATTAGCTTATAATTTTGTATAAGGGAAAAACCAATTACATTCAAAAAATCATCACAATAGATAAAAAACACACCATTTCTGGAAGGTAATGACAAAACAGAAGCATTCAACAATATTATCTTCAATTATTTTAAACCATCATCACAATCTTTTGTCCAAATAAACATAATAAATTTTCGTGTTATCTTCGTCATTGGAGATGATAACCATGAAAAAGTTTCATGAAACCTTTGGTTATAAACTACTAAACCAAGAAAACTAAGGATCTATGTTATATTTTTGGGTCTAGTCCATTCTTTAACAAAATTTGTTTTAGGAAGATCAATATTTATTCCATTTTTTAAATAATGTGCCAAAGGAATGGATTTTTATGTAACCAAAAATCACACTTACTGAAATTTCCAAACCATTTCTTTTCATTTATGGTATGCAAGGAAACCCTTAAATGACATTCATTTTCGTATTTACAATTGAATAATCCAAAATATCATTACTGAACACAACCACAATCTTATCCATGAACTCCTAAAAAATTCTAATCATAAGATCCATGAATATCGCAGGTGTATTTTTGAACCAAAAAGGGATAACTAAAAACTCCTAATGTTCATATCTAGTACTAACACATCCTTTGTAATGTGTGTTTACATTACATTCAAATTATGGTTCCCTAACATCCAGTCAATCATCGAAATATACAGAGCTCCCTAGATATGATCAAAAAAATCATATATATGAGGCGAAAGATACTAGTTCTTGAAAGTGGAGTTATTAAAAGATCTATAATCAATTTAAAGTCTCATTGAATAATTTATGTTTTTTACAAAAAATATAGGAGAACCCCCTAGTGATGTGCATGGTTAAATGAATCCTTTAACTAATGACCCTTGTAATTTCTTCTATAACTCTAGAAGTTCAATAGGAATGATTTGATAAGTGGATTTTGAAATTGGATTATCATGAGGAACTAAGTCATCAATAAATTCAACATTCCAATTATGTATAATTCCATGAAACTCATTAGTAAAATCTCATGACACTCATTTACCATTGGAATATCATTAATCTAAATAGTTTGTTTTCAACAATATGTTCACGGTAACATTAATATAAATAATTTACTAGTTTCTTTGCTTCCTGTTATGTTATCTAAATTAAATGTTCATTCTTGTATAAAAATTTAAAATCTTTCTGAAAATAAAAATATTTATCATTGATTTCAATAATATAATGATAAAAGGAAATACAATCCATACCCAAAATAACATCAAACTCTACAAGAGGCAAAATAATATAGTTTTAAGGTTGATTATTTCTGAACATAAGGAAAAAAATGTTTTTATAGATTATATTTTTCTAAAAATTTCCCCATGTATTCTTTTTGTATGTTTAGGATTCATATATTGAGATGGAATTCCCAATTTACAAAAAAATCACAGAAATTAATGAATGTGTTGACCCTAAATCAAACAACGCATTGGAATAATCTGAAATGACAAATAGTGTATATGATACTACTTCATTTGATATCCCAACATTTGCTGAAGTAGATGAAAAGTATTTCACCACCGCTTTCTTCTAGTTTCAGTCAGTTGAATTATCCATTGGACACTCATTTTCTTAATGACCCTTTTCGTTTCACATAATACATTTTACTAATTGTAAATCATATTTTGTCATTCCATTACCCTGAAGTAATTTACTAAAATTACGATCTATATACTCATTTTACCACATTAGTAGCACATAAAAGAATTTTAAGTACATTAACTACCATTCATTTTACCTCAAATTTCACAAACACTAAACATAAGTTTCTTACCATATTTCATTTTTTAAGAGTTCTTTCACTTTTTTCTTCCACCTTGACTAATTATTATGTTGTTTCCCAAAGAACACATGATCATTGGAAAACACCATTTCCACCTTCTCCACACATAGAAATAAATTTTCATAACTTTTGAACTCATGTGAAGCTAAATCCCATCGATACGTTGGCTTTAATCCTGATTAAAAATGAATTATTTTACTATCAATATCTCATAAGAAATTTGCAGAATACATTTCCAGTCGAGCGAATATCTCCACATTGGAAGCCACTAATTCATCCTCCTTCATGAATTATAGTAATTATTTTCCATCCTATGAGGATCTACCTTAGAAAACTATTTATCAAGAAACATACATTTGAATTCACCACAATCAAGAGCATATGTATCCTCATTATACCTAATATTTTTCACCACCGACCACCATTGATCACCCTCACCCTTAAAACAGTAAACAACAATACTAACTTTTTGTTGTTATGAACACCCCATGACATCAAAAATCATTTCCGTTTCTATAATCCAATCTTCTTCTAGAACAAGGTCAGATGATCCTCTAAATGATGGGGGGGTGCGGTCTCCTGAAATGCTACACTACTAACATATTCCTCTTTCGTTGATATGGATAATCTCATCCATGGATTCTACAACCATTTATATCATGCATCAATTGTTCCATCACATCAATAAAATATTCAGTTGTGATTCCCACCATCTCGGGTTGCTAATTTGGAAGGTTTTCTTCCTCATGATGGCATCCCATCACAGCTTCCCAGTATCCCTTATGGAGAAGCCTTCAGAATGTAGAAATATCATAGTCAAAGAAACATGGTAAACTACAAATTCCATATCATTTCAATAGTTACATAATTTAATATTTGGTTATTAATTTAACCATCTCCTAACACATAACGTTAACAAAACTGACCTCTGATATTGACTATAAGGACGCAGCCTTAAAACATTACATAATCTATAATTAAATGGATAATTCACATTGAGGATATATTCGGGTCTATAGTTTTAGGGAATTAGGAAATATTTATTACGTTACATCTCTAATATTACATAGACAAATCTACTCAGTTTCATTTTTTTCAAAAAATTTAAACTCTTTAAATACATATACATGCCTAATTTAACGATATAGAAAGCATGACTTTTCCTTGACCATATCATTGACCCTATTCATCTTTAAGTCCTATTAAAAACATTACAAAACATTGGATGAGCCTAAAAATGTCAATAAGGTCTATAAAATAATTAAATAAAACATTAGTACCTAAAAACATAATATTATTAATATACATCATGATATCATAAGATTTATTAATAAAATATATTAATCAAAATTCATAAAGGTAACTTGTGGAATCCAAAAAATTCTTACATTGTAGCTTTCACAACCACATAGGGAGTTACATTTGGAATTCAAAATAGTTTATGTTCCTTAAATATCTTTGGAGAAACATTCTAGTTTACCTTAGTCATGTTACCCAATGCATTGGAGATCTATCTTGGGCACATCAAACCTAGTTTTATCATGAAACCACCCATATACATTAATAATTCCAAAAATCCATAATATATTCATAACACATAAATAAAAAATAATTAAAATATAACAATTACAATTTTCTATCAAAATATATAATTTATAAATTTTGACATATCAAATAAATTAATAAATCAGTTATCATTATATAAATATTTAAAAGTGATTATGGTCTATATTTTCTGTTTAAAAACATTACGTCTTGTTAAGGAATATATAGATAAAATAGTACTCGTGGTGGTGAAAAAGGTCATTTTCACAACTTACGTTAAAAGAAACATTAGTTTTTGTCTTTTAGTAATTGACTCATAGAATAATATTCCCTTTGAATTATATCAACTTCAAATGTTATTATACATTTTATAAAATAAAGTCTTTTATAAACTGAAATATGCATCATTGAATGTATACTGAGACGAAGTCCCTTAACTCATGTCCGAGAAGACCTGTTAGTTATTTAATATCTAGAATAATAAACTTAAGATAATTTATAATTTATTAAAAAACTTTTTCATGTTTATTATTAATTTTATATAAATTATTACAATTTTATAATTATTACGTTATCCTTTATGTAAATAATGAAAGTTTTGTCGATATTTGGTACTTGAGTCAAAAATTAAATTCATATAATTACAAGTTGATCTTGTGGTCAAAATTCCATCATCTATAAAATTATATTTATGATTTATATGTCATGTATATAATATATATCCAATATATTTATTTATTTATAATAGTACATAACAATTGGAGATACTAAATGAATTGCACCGTTCATCGATACGGTATATCATACGTACCCATGAATGCAAATTTCATTTATATTTCATATTTAATGCAATAAAAAAATATTAATACATTGGTATATTAAAATTCCAATATAATATCATATATAATTTTATTAATTCCTTTTTTATATGTCCCATGTATGGTATGAACAATCATATCACTTTTAGGGGTGGTAGTCTGTACAATCTCAAATGAAATTATCGTATTTAGCCATTATTGAAACCAAAAATGTATTATATAAATGAAAGATAAGGAAGTATAGGGAAAAAATAAATATAATATATGTCACATATAAAGAAATTTTCATCATAATGTCCACCATAATATGTGGTAGGATAATATTGTACAATCATCGTTTCATGAGACAATAGTTCCTCGACACCAGGAACATTATGTTCATCACCCATTAGATAAAGGTGTGTATATGTGTAATTCAAATACATCTCATAAAAACAACCTAGTATATTGAGGATATTTGGGTGGTTATAAAATAATTGAAGAAAAAGTGTTCAGGGGGATGGGAAAATAAAATTAAAGTAAAGTATTTAGGAGAAGATGTTACCGTTAAAGCGTGTATCTCCCTTTGGTTTGAACCAAAATTATTTCTTGAAGCGCCTTTTTCCATAGGAATAATTAATAAGAGGAAGAAAATGATTTATGACGCTTAATTTTGTATTGGATAAGTGAGCCAATGGGGCTTGAGAGGTGTGAGTAATGTTTTAGAGGTGAGATATTTTTTAAGGAGGAGGATGTGAGCTTTAGAAATGTTTGAAAATATTATTTTATTATATAAGAATTTTCCATTTCTAAATGTCCAAAACATATTAAATTATACGATAAGAGGAATAATTTATGAAATAAAATCATCCAATAAAAATTTGATAGTTTTTTGATAGAGTTTAAATTTTTATAATGTTATTTATTTAAATCATTCATTAATGAGGTAAACACGACATCATTATTAAGTCATAAATAATTTTATTTATCTGATGTATAAAAATTATAACAAAACACCATTATTTTGGAAAAAAATTTAGTATTGTAATGAATATTTATAGTAAAATATATCTATAAAACCCCAAGCTTCCATGGTATGTTTCCCTTGAAAAACTAAAATAGCTAGCGTTATACACAACTTAGAAAATCTAACACACCATGACCAATCAAACAAGCCATTATGAATATTAATACCCATTTTCAAACATCAATAAATATATTTTTTCAAAATGGAATTAATTTTTGGATATTAAATATCAAAAATATCTTAGGGTGAATTTTTGGTACATTTCTAAAAAAATTTATTTTTTGATTAATACTGAAAAATAGTAAATTTTAATTAAAAACAAACTTTTTAATCAAAAACTTTTATAGTGTTATATTATATATTTTAGAGGATTTAACGTATCATTAGATTATATTTTTATCATTTAATATAATTTATGTCATTGGATATAATTTCACATTTAAACATTACATAAACAAGTGTCAATCTTTTGATAATTATTATTTCATAAAAACACACTTTTTGTTTTGACTACAGGAATTAAATTTAAATTAATTTTTTCCACTTCTATATTTTTATTTTGAAAATTGGATTATATATAAGAAATCAGTAGGTTCAAATTGTGTAAATAGGTATGTTTTATTTTTATACATTATGAATATTCTCATCAATAATTATTTTTTTATAATGTTTAAAGTTTAAATCTTGTAAATAAGTCTAATAAAATTATTATAAAAATATAAAATTTCCCTAACATGTATTTTATACATATAGGTTGATAAATTTACTACCATTGAAAAAATTGGGTCGATTTGGGGACCCCATGGAGCCACTTTAGAGTCACAATAAGACTTTATATGAATTAATATATTGTAAAGAAAAAATGACCTAATCATATATCTTTTAGTAATATAATTTTCACATGGGGTTATATAAGTTATCATTTCGACGATAAATATTAATTTTAAAGATTTAAATATTGACTACATCATGGAATTTTTTTAATTCTTATTCATACAATAAATAACATTATATAGGACACAATAATGATGTAGTGTTTACCTCATTAAAGAATGATTTAAATAAAAGAGATTATAAAAATTAAAACAATATATAAAGACTGTCCAATTATTATTGGATGATTTTATTTATAACATGAGAAAATATATATTTTTCTTTAATTAGTTTTGAACATATAGAAACTGAAAAACAATATATAATGAAATAATACATTCAAACATTCATAAAGAGCCCCTCCTCCCCCATATAAAAAAGCCTCACATCAAACCCATTACTCACACCTCTCAAGCTCCATGGCTCATCCAAAATATTCCCAATTAATCTCCTTAAATCCCAATATTTATCAAAGAATCCTGAACATTGGAATAAGGAACTTCAAGGAATCCATTTGGCTGAAACCAATGGGAGTTACCAGATTTAATGGTAACATCTCCTCTTAAGTTCTTTACTTATATTTTACATCTCCAACCCCCTAAACTGTCATTATTCCTTTTTTATAACAATAAAAGTATCTTTAATATACTCGGTTGTTGTTATGATATGTATATGAACTACTATAATTCACATCCATCAAATGGATATATAACATAATGTTTCTGTGGGCGGTAAACTACTGTCGCACGAAATGATGATTGTTCAATATGTTTCACCAACCTATTAAGGTGGACACTATGATGGAACTGTAATTATATATGATATTTATGATATTTATTTTATCTATAATCTTCTGTAATTACTTTTTATCACATAAATTTTTTCACTTCATTATATATATATTTGATAATTTCCTTTGAGCAAGTTCAGTCTACTGCCCCTCAGAGTGACATGACTCGTTCAAACCATATATGCAATGTATAAAGAATGGTGTCAATGAACTGAGATAACATATATAAAATATTATATTATACAGTAATAATAATATACCTATGTATCATTGGTTTTTATTTTCTATTAAAATAAATAAATGAAATGAAAGTTGTGTTCGTGCATACGTAGGGATTACCGTCTACACGAATGCGATGAGATTCATTCCCCATTATATCCATTAACAGATACTTTCATTTGATTATTAAAAATAATATATAACAACATTATATAATTATGGATATGAATCAAATACATCCTAACCATAAAAAACATGACTAACGTAACCAAACTAATAAAGGAAAACGAATCAGTTAACACCCGAAACAATGATACTACTAAAATATTTTTAACAAATAAATATTACAAGATCATATATGATGTCGTATTTATTTATGTGGTTTTTTTATAATGTAATATAAATTATTTTAATATTCTACAAGTGTTTAATGTACCCTCAACTTTGAAAATGACAAGGTAATGGTTAATTTCCCAATCTCATTATTCTATGAGGTTGTTTTTATTTAAATATCTACTGGGCCATCTATATCATCCACATCCATGTATCGTAAAATTTTATATCAAATCATTTTTAATATTTACTAGACATTGATTTAAAGTCATTTATAATATTTTTTGACTATTTATAAAATGGTTTGAAATAAATCATTCTATCGTTTTCCAATCTAGGTACATTCCATTTCGTAAAATTAAGGTAAGAATATTTATTAAAATTATATGGTGGGTGTTGTATTCTCCATCATTATAAAAAATTTTAAGATTCCATTAATAATTTGTTAGAATATTTTAAAAATAAATCTTTTCTTTTATAATTACATTATTTTTAAATGATTTCGAAATATAAAAAGATATTCCTCTCAAATAATTTTGATTCCATCTGTGTCAACATCCAATAATGGATTATATATATGATTGAAGTTTATCTATTATGATAAAAATATTCCATATTTTGTTTAAGGTTTTGTGATATGTTTGATAGTGGATGTGTTATTTTCATACAATCCATGTTTTATGGTTAATGTATTATCATTTCGTAATATAGTTTTAATATTAATGATTATGTTATGTTTCAACATTTTCATATGAGGAATTCATTTATCATAATAAGTGACTAGTGGAGCCCTCTATAGCTTATTGATTAATCATTATGCCTATTGAAAAAAACTAGTGTCTTGGCACAAGGCCTTGAAAGATGTTTTTTGTAGTCAGGTCATGAGAGATTGACTATGTGGTTATGATGTCTGGTATTCTTCAATCCATCATTATGAAATTAGATATTGATATTACAAGTGATTATTTCAATAGTATAATATCCACTTGAATATGTAAATGAAATTATTTTATTTATCTTTGCAATATATTTCTGATGTTTATGTTTAAAAGTATTTTGTTATAGTTTTATACATTACCCTAATTGTTTATGCTTATTTATGAAGATTCTGCTATATTTTTATCCTTATTGTTCATATGATCATACCCCATTCTATGTTTTATTTTTACCATGATGTGAAGAAGTTTTTATGGTTTAACAACAGTGATAGGTTAAGGGATATAAGTGTGTTAAAAGTGGAACATATTTTTTTGTAGTATTTTTCTCATGATGTATTATAAAAATGATATTTGTATCTAATAATTCCAAGGATACTAAACTAATCCATAGTTTGGGACATGATTCCATCAATCATTAAAAATTTTTTAACAATGCACATACTCTGGGTAACATGGTTTGGATAATTAATGTTGGTATCATAGGATGTTTATTACAAACATTGGAAACATTATTTAGATAAAATCTGATCAGAGCACATTACCATATGATAAAATTTTATGATATGTATATAATAACCTCTAATTTTTTTTAATGTATATATTTTGTGTATTTTATATTAAATACATCCCTATATGTATACTAGCAGGTAGAGGAGGCTCTGGCACAGATGTACCTATGAGTGAGAACCCCTACTTGGAGTTTCAGGTTTGACACGGGGTATCCAGTTACATGACAACAGACCTTGTTGTACTCTTGGTTGTGACAAACCCGAGGGATATGCATAGGATAATTGGCATTTTATTTAAAAACCATAATTAAAGATTAATGAGTATATACATCCAAAAAGAATTTTTTTTATGATTTTGGATTATATACATAAACTATTCTATTTATGATAAGTTTTACAAGATTGTAATTAAATATTGTTATTCATAAACTAATGCAGTTAAAGCCTTTGTTTAGAAATGATTCCTAATGGATGGAATGGAAACCATATCAATTCACATAATCCATGTAGGAATTTCCCTCCTACTCCCGAAAAATATAGTGGAGATGGTGATTCAATTGGTGTTTTTCATCCTGTCACCATACTTGGAAAACTTAAACTGGTTATGAATAATAACCTTACCCATATGGAACACCTTAATCCACAATTCATAGAATAAATGTTAGAATGATTAATGTAGAAAAACCCACCAAATTAAATAGTACTAAAAATCCATTTTTAGCTGAGCAATGGATAAGTTCCTTAGAGAAATTATTTCATGCTTTGGATAGTAATGAAATGGAAAAAGGTGTCATTGGAATTTATCTTTTAATGAGTGATGTAGATCAATGGTGGTTATTAATTAAAAACATAGAGGATGATGAAGATGTACCAAATATTTAATATAGGGAGTTTAATGTGATTTTCAATGAAAAATACTTTCCTCGTGACCATCGAGTGGATTTGGAAAAATAATTTTTGAGTCTGAGGGAAAACGAGGATGAGAATGTTGCAATGTGTGAGGATAACATTAAAAGGATTGAAAGGCATATGATAGATTATATATGTAACCCAAGAAGTATTATTTATCGATTCATTGATGGGTTAAATTAATTTATCCAAATACAATTAGTCTCACAATTTTTCTCATCATTCGAATATATTGTCTCATGTACAATAAAGATAGAAAAGGAAGTATCTACATATTATGACATTAAAGAAAATCAAGAGAAGAAGAGATATTTTAAACACTGTGCAAATGAAAATAAGGGGAATAAGTGAAAATTGGAATATCCATCCTATGGTAAATATGGGAAGAAACACACTAGTACATTAATGAAGGGAATGGGAGTTTTTTACAAGTGTAGTAAAAATTTCCACCAAACTCGGGATTGCATAGGAATGAAAGAGGTTATAAGGGTTGAATGATACAATTGTAGAGAAATTGGGAATTATTCAAATGAATGTCCTAAATGCCAAGGAAATTTACCTTATAATAGGTCATGAGAGAATTTTCAAGATTATGCAATCACTACTTCTGAGTTTAAAACCCCAAAATACATAGTGGTTGGTAATTTACGGGATTCCTCATGTTTAGCCAATGCATTTTTTAATTCGGGGTCAACACATTATTTCATATCATCCCAGTTTTCTATGAAAATTTTTTATTTTCAATTTAATTAAACAATGTAGATACAATTCAAAACTCTAGGGAAGTATTATTCCAATAATTTATTTTTGAATCAGTCCCCATTAGGGAATATAATTGTTCTTTATCCGCATATCTCATCGGCATACACATGATTGAATTAGATATAATCCTCTGTAAGGATTGTATTTCAGACCATGATGTGAAATTGTATTATAATAATAAAGAGGTTAAATTTTTTTAGAATGATTAGTAATACCTTATCTTTAGAGAAGAAATGTCACCATCTGATTCTTATCCTGGTCAACCTCAAGTAGCTCTACTAAATTCAATTATTGGGGGGGGAGAGAGTGAAATAACTTTGGGTGAGTAATGGAATGTTCAAATAGAGTATGTACTTGTTGTACAAGAATATGTTGTTGTATTTAGAGTGGTTTTACTTGGACATCCTCTGAAATGATAAATTGTGTTTTCTACTGATTTAATTCCATATTAAAGCCCCATATTGAAGACCCTTTATTAAATTTCCACAGTGGAATTAGTGGAGCTAATTAAACAACTAGATGAGTTGAGTAATAAAAGATTTATTATCCCAAATTTTTTTCAAAGGGGAGCCCCTGTTCATTTTGATAAAAATAAATATGGATATATGAAGTTGTGCTTTGTCTATAGGGAGATAAAATCTATAAAAATAAAGAACAAGTATCCCCTACCTCACATTGATGATTTATATGATCAACATCAAGGTGCTCAATATTTTTTAATGATTTAACTTCGATCTATATATCATCAATTATGTCTGAAGAAGGTAGAATTTCCAATGGAATCATTTTGAACAATGTACAAGCATTATGAGTTTACAATATTTCCTTTTGGAATGACTTTTACACCCTTTGTCTTCACGGATTTAATGAGTAGTGTTATCAAGGAATATATTGAAGATTTTGTAGTGGTATTTATTGATGATATATTGTTATACTAAAAAATCTATGATAATCATGAAAATCACATGCACACTTTTCTATAGACTCTTATAAGAAATGAATTACATAGGAAGTTCAGAAAATGTGAATTATAGCTTTTGGAAATTTATTTTCATTGCCATATTGTCTCTATGGAGTGAATCTCTATTGATCCTTCTAAGACATGAGCACTATGAGAAGGGCCTGCATCGACATGTATAACCGAGGTATGCAGTTTTACGAGTTTAGTAGGTTATTATATGTGTTTTGTCCAACATTTTTCCTGATGGGATAACCCATTAACCAAGATCACAAGTAATGTGGTTAGATTTTATTGGAAAAAATAACGTGAAGAATGTTTTGATGAACTGAAGAAAAGATTATTCAAGTATTTTATATTGTATCTACAATCATGGAATGATGGGTTTATAATTTATAGTGATGATTTTATGAAAGGACTTGGTTGTGTCCTTATGAAGAATGATAGGTTTTTTCCTATGCATCAAGGTAGATAAAAATTCGTTTTCATAACTATCCCACACATGATCATGAGTTAGCAGCTGTAATCTTTTCTCTGATGATGTGGAGACACTATCTTTATTGTAAAAATTTGAGATATATACTGATAACAAGAGATTGATGTATGTTTTTTAACAAAAATAACTCATCATGAGGAAATGTAGATGGCTCGAACTACTCAATGATTATGATGAGAATATACACTACTTCCTAGGGAAGGAAAATAAGGTGGAATATGCCTTGAGAAGAAAGGATAATGGAGTTTTGAACATGATGATTGTTTAAAGGGATCCTTTTTTCTCTGATTTAGTAAAGATGGATATGGGAAAAATAATGGAAGGTGAAACATTATTAATTTTTCATATGTTTGCTAAACAATATTTCCTAGAAAGGATAAAATTTCTCAGAATAATGATGAGGAGTTTCTAAAGAAAATTAAAGCTGTGAATGATGTCAGATTATTTTACTTCATATAGGAAGATGGTATTTTGAAATTTGGGAAAAGACTCTGTATTCCTGACATAACTAATCCTAAAAAGAAATTTTTGGATTATTATCAATGATCCAATTTCTCTGTACACCCTGGTATCACTAAGATGTATTGTGATTTGAAGGAATGTTTTTATTGGGAGAACATGAAGAGATTGATTACTGATTTTGTGTCAGGATGTATGGTCTTCCAACAAGTGATAGATGGAAGACAACATCCTAGAAGATTCATGCAACCTCTTCCCTTACTAGAGTGGAAATGTGAGGATATTATGACGTACTATGTCATGGGGCTACCAAAGAATCCTAGAAGAAATTATGAAATAATGTTAATTATTGATCTTATTACCTAGTCAACTCATTTTATTGCTATAAGAGACGATTTTCCACTTGAACATATTGAAAGACTATATATTAATGAATTTGATTGACTTCATTGAGTACCATAGTTTATTGTTTCAGACCATGATTAATTTATTCACATCACAATTATAGAAATGTCATCAGAATACCTTGGATACTAATCTTCGTTCGAGCACTCCCTACCACCATCAAAATGATGGAAAATTAGAAACTAAAATTAAAACATTGGAAGACATGTTGAGATCTTACTCACCAGACATTGAAGGTATGTGGGATCTATATTCACCTATGATATAATTTTCTTATAACAATAGTTTCCATTAAAGTATTCAGATTGCAGCATATGAAGCATTATATGAAAAGAGTTGTTTCTCACCAACATGATGGGATGATGTTTGTGAATGAAAACTCGTAGGACCATAACATGTTGAGGAAACAATCTAAAAGGTGGTGATTATCCAAAACCCCATCAATGTGTTTAATATAGGGAAAATATATACTCCCATATCTGAAAGAAGGATTTGGAATTATAGGTAGGATATTAGGGTTTCATGAAGGTATCACCATGTAAGGGAGTTATACGTGTTGGTAAGAAGTGTATATTCTTTCATAGGTACAATAGACCATTCCAAATTCTATAACTAATTGGGGTTGTAGATTACCATTTGGAAATGCCACCATGTCGCTCCAAAGATTATGAGGTGTCCAACGTATCACTATTGTGAAAATAAATGCCAGACCTAATGCATGTAATCACCTATAAAGAAATAGAACTGGAACCCAATATTTCATATTATGAAGTGAATATATGAATTTTGGATACCAAAGAACATATTTTAAGAAACTGTACTACTCTTCGGGTGAATGTTACATGGGGAAACATTAAGATGGAAGAGGCAACGTGGGAACCTGAGGAAGTTATGATGAAGAACCACTTGAATAATTTTTTTGTAGTGGTATTTTAGAAATTTCAAGGATGAAATTATTTGGAGGGAATAATGTAACACCCCATGATTCCATGGTATGTTTACTTTTGAATATTTCAAAATATTGTGTTATATGCATCATCTAAATTCTAACACACCACTACCAATCAAACCAGCCCTTATGAATAATAATACCAACATTATGAATGTATCTAATTTTATTTTTCAAAATGGACTACATTTTTTGGATTAGTAATATTGAAATTTGTTTAGGGTGAATTTTTGGTACATTTCTAAAAACAATAAATTTTTTATGAATAGTTAAAAATACTAAATTTTAATTTCAAAAAAAATTTTAAATAAAAATAATTCATAGTGATAAATTATAAATTAGAGTGGTTTTAATGTATCATTAGATTAAATTTTTATCAATTAATATAATATATGTCATTATATGTAATTTCACATTTACACTATACATAAAAAACTATCCATCTTTTAATAGTTTTTATTTCATAAAAAATGCTTTTTGTTTGGACAATGAAAATTAATATTAAATTAATTTCTGCAACTTCTGTGTTTTGATTTGGGAAAAATGGATTCCATATTTTGAATTAGGATGTACAAATTTGGTAAATAGGTAACTTTTATTTTTACATATCATGAATATTTACATCAGTAAATATTTTATTTTCCATGGTTAATGGGTAAATCTGGTAAAAATGGAAATCAAATTTCTTTATATTTATAATAAAATATAATAACATGTCTCATAATATTATTATTTGACACATTTCTAACCATGGGCATCTTTGAGTAGATTTTGGGGCCCCATAGAGCCACATTAGAGTTATATTGACACTTTATATTAATTAATGTAAAATAAATACAAAATGACATAAACATATATGTTTTTGTAAAAAGAATTATAAGGGGTTATATAAGTTATCATTTAAACTATAAATATTAATTTGAAATTCAAAATGAGTTCCTACATCATGGTATTTCATTATAATATTTATACATCAAATAAATAAAATTATTTATGACAAAATAATCATGTGGTGTTTACCTAATTAAGGAATGTTTTATAAAAGTGATAACATAATTTTTTAAAAAAAAAATATCCAAAACAAATACAATTATTAATGGATGATTTTATTTCGAAGATGAGTAATATTATATTTTTATTTAATGAGATTTGGACATTTTTAAATAGAAAATCATTATATAATTAAAGAATATTTTTAAAAATTTCTAAAGATCCCCTACTCTACATTATAAAAACCCTCACCTCTAACCAATTTCAGACACATCTCAAGCCCCTTGGTATAATGATCTGGCCTTAAACATTACATAATATTGAATTAAAAAATTAATTTACAATGAGGATCATTTTAGGTTTGATGTTTTAAGAATTATGCCATAACTATTAAATCACATCTCCAAAATTAAAAGGTATACACTTATACTCACTTTCCATTTTATTAATAAAATAATAACTATTGAAGAAAAGTGTTATATCTAGTCCCATGTTTTAGACAACAATTCTTTTCCATGATCCCATCATTGAACCTATTCATCATTATGTCATGCGAAAAACATTTCAAACCCTGGAATAAGCATAAAATGCTGAGAAAGAGTTATAAAACAATGAAATAAGTCCTTAGTTATTCATTACATACATAAAACAATATATTTTAAATACATCAAAAGATCATAACATTTGTGAATCAAAAATAGAAAACATAAATCATAAAATTAAATTGTGGAATCCAAATCATACTTACATTGTATATATCACAGCTACGTAGAGAGTAACATTTGGAGTACCCATCATTGTATATTCCCAAAATCTCATAGGAGAAACATTCCAATTTACCTCTATCATGTTACACAATGAATATGAGAGCTATCTCAGGCTCACCCGCCCTAGGTTTATCATGGAGCCACTCATATATGTATCATTTCCCATGAAGCATAACAAATTCATAACACATAAAACCAACATAAAGGAAAGATAACCTTTCCACATTTAAATCATAATATATCATCTACATATATTTACATAACAAATACATTAAAAAAATTCAATAACAGTATACATAAATGAGAATTTGATATTTATTTTCCTTTTGAAAATATTATCGCTTGTGAAGGAAGCCAAATATCAAATAATACATGCAGCGGTGGAAAGGTCATTGTCACCATGTTCGTTAAAATAATCATTAATTTTTAGTATTTTAGTAAAATAATTAATAGAAAAAATTATACCATTTGAATAAAAGTAATAGTCAAAGAGGATTATACACCACATAAATTTTAGTTATGTATAAACCAAAATATGCTTCAATGAAAGATGACTGAGACATTGTCCCTTACCTTTTGTCCGACTTGACACGTTCATTCATTACTCTATTGAATATAAACTAAAATAAATTTCTACTTGATTATGATCCTTTTTCATGTTTATTTTTCCTTTAATATAACTTATTACCATGATATATTCATTGTGTAATCATTGATTTTAATATTGGTCATTTTGTCCATATTTAGTACTTGAGTCCAAAATGATCATCATATGATTATAAGTTGTTCATGTTGTTACAAATACATTATCACCAGAATGATATTAATGAAGTATATATCATATATATCAAATATATATAGTATTTTTTTGTATTTATAATTGTAAATAACTTTTGGAGACACGAAATGAAAGGCACCGTTCATGGAGACGAGTAGTCGTATGTACACATAAATGCTACTTTCATTTATGTTTATTATTTTAATGGAATTAAAACATAATTAATCATTTCTATATTATAAATCTAGTATAATATCATATATAATATCATTAACATAATCCTTTATATGTCCCACATAGAGCATGAATGGGTCATATAACTTTGAGGGGGCAGTTGTCCGCACATCCTCAAATGAAGTTATCACATTTACCCATAATAGAAACCAAAAGGTATGCTATAAATGGAAAATAAAGAAGCATAATGAAAACATATAAGTATAATATATCATATATAAATACATTTCCCTCATAATGGCCACCACGGGAGGTGGTGGTATATAATTGAACAATGATCATTTCGTGAGGCATTAGTTTTCCATCCACAGAAACAATATGTCATTTACCCATTAGATGGAGGTTTGTGAAAGTGTAGTTCAAATAATTCTCAGAAAAACATCCTAGTATATTGATGATACTTGTGTTGTTATAATAGAAAATAATAAAAATATTTTAGAAGATGGAGAAGTAAAATAAAACAAAATAACTTAAGAGAAGATGTTACCTTTAAATCGGGTAACACCCATTGGTTTGAACCAAAATGACTTTTTGAACCACCTTCTACATAAGGTAAGGCTCCTAAGGGTAGGAGTGTGATTTAGGATTCTTAATTGGGCAGTGGTTGGATGATCTAATGTGCTTGAGATGTGTGAGTAATTGGATAGAGGTGAGGGATTTTTATAAGTGGGGGGAGAGGCTCTTTGGAAAACTGTGAAAATATTATTTTATTATTTAATAATATTCAGTTTATAAATGTCCAAAACATATTACAGTAGAAGATAAGATCACTCATGGTAGAAAAAAATCATAAAATAATAATTTTACACGTTTTTTATATTATTAGAATCATTATAGATTTATTTATTTAAACCATTTATTTTGGAGGAAAACAGTACATCATTATTGTTTCATAAATAATTGTATTTCATTGATGTCTAAAAATTATAAAAAAATACCTTGATTAAGGAAATAATTTTAGCTTTCCATAAAATATTTTGTGTCTAAATAATAACTTATATAAAAATATGTAAAAATTAATTTTCTAAAAGATATTTGTTTCCATCATTTTTTCCTTTACTTTATGTTAATTTAAATAAAGTCTCATTATCAAACCCATGTGGCACCATAGGGTCTCAAAATCAACCAAAAGTTGTCAAGGGTCGTATATGTGTCAACAAATAGGAATATGACACATGACAGGGTAATTTTATATTATTACAAAAATACATTTTTACCCTTATTTACCATATTTACCATTTAACCATGGTAAATAAATTTTTTTCTGATGTAAATATTCATAATGTTTACAAATTAAAGATAAATATTTACAAAACATGGACCTCAAGAATAAAAATATGAAATAAACTTTTCCAAATTCAAATCATATAAATGGCATAAATTAATTTAAATTTAATTCATGCTGTCAAAACAAAAATAGTGCTTTTTATAAATATTAACTATCAATAGATTGACAATTGTTTATGTATAATTTTAAAGTGAAATTACAAAAAATGAACCACATTGGATTAAATTGAAAAAAAATAATCTAATTACACTTTAAAACCAATTATAAAGATAAATTAACCTTATAAATAAGTTATATTAAAAAGCATTGTAGAATTAAAAAACAATATTTTACACAATTCATCTAAAATTGAAATTCTTAAGAAAAATAAAAAAAATTACCCCAAGTGATTTTTGATGTCCAGGTTCTAAAGAATAATCTAATTTGGTCCAATATAACATATAAAACTAAAAAAACTATATTTAATGAGTGTTATCCCTTATAAGTCTATAAATCATCTTTTAATGTAAATTATGCATAAAATTAGATAAATTCACATTTTAAGCTTCTTTATTTTATTGGATAAATGAAAAAAAAATCACAAAAAATTATAATAATATTATGAATAGTTTTTTTCATTGAGTCCATTACAAAGACTATGTGTTAACTACCATTTAAAATAATAATATTAAATTTTTATTACTTCAATATGAATCAACCATCTATGCAACATAAGATTTCAAGGAAAACCATTGTTGATTATCTGGTTAACGATCGAACATAGAAAACCTGTTATAGTAAAGTTAATATTTAATTCAAAAATATTGATAATTATGAAAATGGACTATTCTTTATTTACATGGGATGTTACATCCTACCCCCCTTTTAGAAATAGTGTCTTCAAAATTTTATTATCATATCAAATTTGAAAAAAATGATAACATTTAGTCAAAAAATCAACAATATTTAATTTTGATTTATTATCTTGAGATTTCTTTGTTATTACCACAATGATATCCATGTATATATTTTCCTATTTCCACTTTAGAACCAGAAAACACAGAATCATTTCTTTTGGTAACTATCACTCTGCTTCTACCTGGTGAAAAGATAAACATTTCATAGTAAATTCATCAATATCACTATTCATTTCATCCCACCAATAATACTCCCAATGATATTTGTAAATATTATTACATACAGGTTTAACTTAAAACATTGAACTATGATCTTCACATAACAAATAATTCATTAACTGTGAATCAAAAGGAACAAATAATATCTTTCCAAATATCAAAACGCAATCATTATAAATGTTAAAATCAGGAAACATACCCTTATGAACTAACTATAGCCTTTTGTACAAATCATTGTCTTCCTTATACTATTTTATTTATCGTGTCTAAAAGAGAAGATTTCACTGGCACCAGAAACAAAACAGAATAATTTCTTGTACCAACAACTTCTATGCCAAATTTCTCCAAATAAAAACAAATGGATCTTATTGCAAACATAGCATGGTTAACGAGGCATTAATTTTTCTATCCATATCATCGTCCACATTATAGGATTTTCTAGAATGTTAAAGGATCATGAAATCATTATCATTGATTAATTCCAACCATATACATTTTCTCATTTTTAATTCATTCTGAGTGAATATATAAATCAAACTTGTGTTTTTAGTATATATTTCACATTTTACTCTACACAAATGATGCCTCGAAATTTTTAAAGTAAAAAACAACAGAAGATAATTCCAAATAATTTTTAGGGTAATTTAACTCAGGAGGGTTCAACTGACATGAATCATAAATAATTACCTGATCATTCTTCATAATGACGCAACCATGTCTTTCCAATGAAGAATCACTATTGATTACCAACTCACCATTTATGGAAGGTAGTTCCAAAAATGGATAATTCAACAATATTCTTTTCAATTACTAAAAACAATCAACATGTTCTTTTGTCCAGAATAACTTAACAACATTTCGAGTTTACTTATTTAGTGGGATAGAAAACTGTGAAGAAAATTAAACAACCCTCTAGTAATAACCTGCCAAACCATGAAAAATATAGATATCAGTTATATTTTTTTTTTATTTTCCATTCTTCTACAACATTTGTCTTAGCAGGATAAACAATTAAGCCATTTTTTTAAATAATGTAACACAGGAAAGAAATTTTTAGTATCCAAAACTCAAACATTCTGAATATCCCATATAGTTTTATTTATTTTAAGGTTTTATAGACAACCCTTAAATGACCTTCATCATCCTATTTATCTTTTTAATAAACCAAAATATCATCAATGAACACAACAACAATCATACCCAAGAACTCACAGAAAATAATATTTCTAATATCCATGAATATAACAGGTTAATTGGTTAAACGAAAGGGAATAAGTACAAATTCACAATGGCCATATCTAGAATGAAATGTCGTTATTAGAATAATTACTTCTTTTAAATTCAACTGATGGTATCCTAACCTCAAATCAATCATCGAAAAATACTAGTCTCCCTATATCTTATCAAACAAATCCTCGATATGAGGAAAATGATTCGTGTTCATAATAGTGATGTTATTAAATAATATAAAATCAATGAAATGTCATATTGATGTATCTTTATTTTTAACAAGCAAGACAGGAGAACCTGATGGTGGTGTGCTAGTTCAAAAGAGACATTTATCTAATAACTCTATAAATCGATTCAGTAACTCTATAATTTCAATTTGATCCATTCGATGAGGGGGTCTTGAAATTGGTATATCATCAGGAACTAAGTCAACAGTAAATTAAACTTCTTGTGTAGGTATTATACCAAGAAACGCATCTGAAAAACATCATGATACACACATACCACTAGCACATCATTAATATGAACAATCTTTTTTATCAAAAATATTTGAAATGTAAATTTTATTAACATCATTTATACTTTCTCAGCTTGCTGATATGTTATCAAAAGTATGATTTCATTCTTTTAAACAAACTAAATATATTTATGAGTGGAATCCACTTTAGCTCTGTAGTCAATCATAGAATTAAAAAGAAGCCAATCCATAACCAAAATTACATCAAACACTACTCGAGGCAAAACAATAAGGTTTGAAGGTATATTTTTTCCGCACATAAGGACATGAAGGTTGTTATAATTTATTTATGCATCAAAATTTCCACTAGGTGTTTTTACCATATGTTTATGATTCATATATTGATATGGAATTCCCAATTTATAAGAAAAATTCTCAAAAATGGACAAATGTGTAGTCCCCAAATCAAATAACACATTGGCATAATGTTACCAAACTAATAGTGTACCTGATACTACATCATTTGATGGACCAACATCTAATGATGAAGTTGCAAATGAAATCACCTCCCCTTTCTGCATGTAGTCCAGCTGCTTTCCCTCTGTTGAGTTCTTCATTCGACACTCATTTTCATAAGGACCCATTTAATTTCCCATAATACATTTTAAATATTATAAATCATATTTTGGATTAACATTATACTGATCTTTTTCAGTGAAATTACAATCTTTATGTATTATTTTTCAAAATTGTTACCAAATACTAGAATTCAGAAGACATTCCCTAGCATGATTTTTACCACAATTTTCACACACTGTAAACTTAGGTTTCTTAAAATCATACCTTTTTGAAGTGTTCTTAAATTTGACCAACCAACTTTACCTCTTATTCTATTGTTTTTCAAAAACACATTATCATTTTTAAACTCCATTTCCACCATTATCACACATCAAAAAAGTTTTTCATAAATTTTAAACTCAGGGGAAGATGATTGGACGATGATGCAGGAATTGGCTACCCTGCACATGAATTCTAGGGTGGGTCATTGTAGAGGTTGTCTATTTTAGAGGATAGTTTAGTCCCTTTTGTTGCTATAGGTGGAGGAGTATCTCTTGGGTAACTCAGAGGCTGAAGTGATGTGTGATCATGTTGTCCAAGGAAATTCCCCAGAAGGATGTTCAGAAGTCGGGAAAAATCGGATGATTTTTCATGAAACGTTGTTCATCCTGGTCAATATTCGCAAGAGAGTTCATTTTGGGTTCCACATCTCACATTCGGTGGTGCACTTGGGAGATTCCAAGATGTACAGGAGCTTAATGGGTCATTTTTTGTGGCCTGGGGTGAAATGAATAGTGGTAGAGACTGTGGAAATTTTCATGGTGTGTCAGCAAGTTATGGCAGAACACCACATTCCATGAAGTCTATTATGACCTTTAGATGTCCCCAAGTGGAAGTGGGGTGACATTTTGAGGGATTTTGTCACCGGACATACCAGTTCTTAGGGAGGTTTTGATGCCATCTGGTTAGTGGTGGGCCGACAAATGAAATCGGCTAACTTCCTGGCAATCTAGGAGTCGAGTGCTTGGGATTCCTTAGCACCACAGTAGGTGGACGTGGTGATGAGGTTTCATGGATTTACGAGGTCCATAGTCTCAAATCAGGATACCGGGTTGCACTCACAGGTTTGGAATGGATTGCAACATGATTTTGGCACATGGCTATGCACCAACATTTCTTTCCACCCCCAGATGGATGGCCAGATAGAGAACACAATCATGATAATGAATAATATGTGATGATCATCTGTTTTGGCAACTGCGGGATCATGGGTATGACAGTTTCCTCGAATAGAGTCTTATTAATATGATAGCTATCATTCTACCATTGGGATGACTCCTTTAGAAGCTTTGTACGGGAAGCCATGTCGCTCACCTCTGGGATGGATAGATGTTGGGTAAGCTGGTGTTCTTGTCATGGAAGTGGTGCAAGGAATGACTAAGAGGATTCAGATTATGAAAAAAAGGATGAAAAAAACCCAGGACCGATAAAAGTCGTATGGTGTTAGTAGAAGGATCCATTGGAGTTCGAGGTCGGGGACAACATGTTCATGAAGGTTTCCCCTCGGTGTGTAAACTGAATGTTTGATAGGTGGAGTAAGATTTATCTCATGTTCATCGGACCCTTTTAAGTGTTGTGGTGGGTTGGAAATGTGGATTATTATCTGGTGCTACCACTGATGTTACTGAGAGTTCACAAATCTTCCATGTGTCTCAGCTCCGTTGGAATTTTCATTATGATCCACACGTCCTCAACATGGGGAAAATAGATATCGGGGATGATACAAAATTTTTAGAGTGGTCAGTGGTGATCGAAGATAGAGAGGAGAAGGTGCCCCATCGATAAAAAATTCCCTTGGTTTATGTGTTATGGAGGCATGGTGGCCTCTAGGATTTTACTTGGGAATGAGAGGCACAGATACAGACCCATTACCTATAGTTGTTTTGAATATTGTGGTGTTCTGTTTCATAACTTTTTATGATGTAGTACATAACCTTATTAACTATTTGATGGGTTGTTATTATATTCTCTGATAGTGCATGAAGAGTCGTGAATATTCTGTGGGGAAGGCCTGATCCCTAATCAAGACGCATTAATGAGGATGCAGTAAAACTGTGCGGGCGAGTCAGTGGCACCCAAAGTGGATACAATCATGACATTGAAGAAGGAACTACCTAACACATATGACTGGACGATATGTCCATTGAATCATTGTGTGGTTACTGGGGATAGTTGAGAGGTAGTGTTTCTGTAGTCATTCAAATGAGTGATGAGGAATAGGTATTCGCAGCTGTTAGGGAGGTTTACTCTTGAGAGGTATGTTTCAAGGAGTTTTTTTGGACCCCCCCCCCCCCCGTCTTTTTCCCTTCAGGTGTAGTTTATTATTGATGGAGAGAATAGTTTGAGAGTTATCAGATGTAATGGATTGGACCCTCCTGGTCAGTACTTTGCCCAAATCATGGTCCCACTGGCATTGTTCGCAGTGGCACCGCATACAGTGTCTCACCAAACCAGTGGCATAGTGACGGTGGTGCACCAAAATGTTGATACTACTTATGGGGTCTCACCAAACCGGTGGCACTATGACATTGGAATACCAAAATAGTGACATTGCATATGGTATCCCAAAAAACCGGTGGCACCATGACAGTGACACTGATTATGGTGCCTCACCGAACTGTTGGCACCATAACATTGGCACACCAGAACGACGACAATGCTTACAATGTCTCTCCAAAATGGTGGCACCATAATGGTGACATCGATTATGTTGTCTCACCAAACCGTATCCCACCCCATTTATTTTTTCCAGTCTGTCATGTTTTTTCAGTTACGCTCCCACAACGTATCATAAGTACTAAAATTATTTAATACCCCCTTAAAATCCATTTAAATTCCATAAATGTTATATGGATTTCCGCAACATCCGGTAAAAACTAAACTTTCCAGAACATGTGTTTTTTCCTCAGCATCACAACCTTTATTAGTACATTCCAGTATCTCCACTATCACCCACATTTTCTTTTGTTTAATGTAAATCCTTTAAAACTCAGCCATAATGTCCACCACTCCAATTGAAATTACTAAATGAAAATTAATTATATCATGTGTAACCACCCACTCACGTGGTGTAACCACGATCTGCCTTTAATTCATTCAAAATACTATATCATGTAACTCTAGGATCTCACATTACTATTGCCCGAGAATATCATATTCTTCTTCTTCTTCTTTGGCTTGTCTACTTTTCTTTCCTTGTGCATTTGGAGACCCCCTCCCCTTCCTAAGGCATGTGGTTCACCCATGATAATTCTTTTTTTCCCACCCATGGAGCCTGACGTTCTTCCCCTATAAGTCATGTATCCCCAGTTCATGGCATGCAGAGATCAACATATAACATTGATCATCCAATTAGTGTTTTTCTGTAGATTCTCTTTTCTGTGTATCATGGGGGGTCGTTATTCTTTTGTTTCTGCATGGATGGATGGAACCAAACTTTAATAAATATAATAAATGGACATTTAATGAAAAAAGATGAATCTGATATATGTTTCTGTTGTACTCATTATTTATGTTTTCTTGTGTTGTGAATTATACGGGCTTATGCCCACAGAAAATCATCATCGTTGGTGGTCATTTCTTATGCACTAAGGAACCTCTATATTCTGGATAATTATGTGATAGAATGGAAGTAACATGAGAATTGGGAAATCACGTAATCTCAGTTGATTAAAGGAATTCACAATGAATTAGAATCCTTCTGTGATCATCGACATTAACCAAAGGAAAGAAATAACTGAATGATTGGCATATTCAAAATTGAAAAACCTCCTTGCTTTGTTCTGGTGAGGATTACAATGGATTCTTGAGAAATGATGTGGATGGGGATGGGATCCTATGTTGTTGTGTAGTTGTTGGTATTTTTTTACGAGGCCATGTGGGGTTGTACTTTGTGGCTTAGTTTGGTTCTAGTACTTTGTGGGATCTAATGGATCCCTTTTGTTTTGTGACATTACACGAGAACCAGGAGTGAATGCTTAAATTGTTGTTAGGCTATTTTACATTACTTGTCTTGTGGCTATGCCGATTAGTTTCCTAGTAGTGTAGAATATACCTGAATGGAATCACTTGAATATGAAAAACAGAATTGGTTAAATGGGGAGTTGTTTTCCGAAAATTTGTTGTGTCATGATTACGAGTGTATTGTTTCTTATAAATGAATAGTAACAAGGTTGTTTGTGGTTGAGTTGTTTTTGAAAGCCCTAGAATTGGATGAGTAATTCATACCAGTATGTATAATTTAGTTTTTTTTATGTTTCTTATTTGTGCCCCATCAATGTTGAGAACCTTTTTCCAAACACCCTCATTTCATAGGGATGGTGTTTTTCCAAACACTCCTATGATTGGTAGGTTAATAGCTCCTTTTCTACTCCCTTTCAAGAGTAACCCAAGATCCTTTGGGCATGCAATGATGGAATGAGGTCCATTATAGTCCACGATTCTTCGGGCATGTTATGTGGTGGTGGTTGGCCCATGTGTGTGTGGGAAGGTGGTTTCCCAAGAGTCTTCATGAAGAGGCCCTTGTGTCTTCTGGCTTAGTAGTGGGTGTTCAGACCAAGGTGTGTGTGGTTGTGGTTATGTATGGTTGTTGTGACCCAGGTTTCTATGGGAGAGATGTGTGTTAGTGATAGCCTAGGTGTTTACAGGCATGATTTTTGCAGTTGTGATAGCCCAGATGTGTGCGGGTGGGGTGTGGTAGTGGGACTACTGTGACAATGGAGTGAGAGTTCCGATGTGTAGGATGTCATCAACAACCATTGTGAATGTGGTGTGGTGTACCCAAATATCGATGTGTTATTAAAATTATTTTACATGACTAAGATTATTTGGGGAGTGTTCCATGGTGCAGTTTCGGTGGATAAGATCCTTGCTAGGTGATTCAGTTTTCTCCTTTTTCACATGGGACATTAGAATGCCACCCCACTTTTTCATGAGAGATTTTGTTTTTTCATACTGAGAATACATGTATACACTCCCAATGTATATAAACGAATTTTAGGATTCCAATAGGACATTAGGGATCATGTAGGACCATACTCACCTGGACGATGGGATAGTTGTTGTTGTTTTGTTTATTCTATTTGTACATTCCTTTTAGGGATTCCTTGAACTTTAGAAGCAATTATTTTTGTACATGCATATAGGAATTGTATGATTTTTTTGGGATTTACATTTACCACCAGTTTTTGTGTTGTTGGTATTTACTATTTTTTCCCCATATCAACCTAAATAAAAAAGGGCAATTCCTTCATTCATTAGTGTGAGTATATACACTGGGAGCAAGTACCTACTCCCAGACCTATTGTGGGAATGTTTCGGGGGTGGGGGCATTATATCTCCTATAAATTGAAGATGGAAGAGTCTGAAAATCAAATGTCCCATATCTCTTCTAGGTGAAGGAATTTATGATAGAAATTTTAAATAATATTAGATTATTAATGGTTGAAATTATATTCATTCAAATTTTGATTCTCAATATTTCATTCGATAAATAGATTTTTTTTAACAAACATGAATAATCATTTTATGGTTTGTTTTTTTCATTCCCACCAATACCGTGGCTAGGCATTAACTACCATTTAAAATAATATTATGTTATTATTTTTCAGTATCACTCAGCATTGTGTGTATCATTAGGCTTCGAAGAAACCTGCTGTTCCATATAGGGTATTCCATCAAACATAGCATCCCCATTAATATAAAATTTAAATTTAATTCAAAAATATTAATAAATATGTTAATTTATTATTCATTATTTACATGGGATGTTATAGATGGACACAATATAGAATAAAAAATATACTTTTGAAGCTAGAATTCAAATTTTCTAAATTTTTTATAAAACCCTTTTCTTTTAAGAGTCTCAAGGCTGATCTTCATGAGATTATCATAGTCCTCATAGATTATACAATACACCAATATATCATCAATAAAAAAATAAAAAATTCATCAGCACATTCTTTCAATAAATTATTCATCATATCAAAAAAAAGATAGGGTTTATTAGCCATTCCAAATTGTATTATTGCAAAATCCAAATGTCTATACCACATTCAACATGTTGTAATTGTAATATATTTAAATATTAACAAAAATTTATGATATCCTTAATGAATTAAATCAATGAAAAATATTACTCTCCATGAGACTGATCCAATAAATCATCAATTCAATGAATATAATAATTTTTCATTATCCAAATTGCATTGATTTTCCAATAATATTTTTCGAACCTCATTGATCCATCATTCTTTTTATTATATAGAAAAAGGTCTCTAAAAGGTGAAATAACATGCCAAATAAATAAATTATCAAATAAATCCTTCATAATTTTCATTATTCCTTCAAATTAAATAGTGTATATTTTTTTGGATATCTATTATATTGGTCTTGAATATAGGATTAAATTCACCACAAACTAACCATTGTTCTCTTGGGATGTAAATCTAATTCATGATGAAATAGATCTTTGCGTTCTTGTAAACTAAGTACATAATCAATATTAATAACAGATTTTTCGTCTATAGGTTTTTTCTTCTCATTAAACCTATGAAAAACATTCAAAAGAGATAGTGAGGTTTGATTGATATATAAATCATATGATAATGTCTGAACCATTTTGATAAGAAATTTCATCTCTTCGTCATGAATAATTATTAACAAAAATTTAAATATAACTATTGTATTATATTATAAATTATTTACTATACCATAGATTATATAAAATTAATTAATAGATATAATAACATATTCTATAAATTGATCACATTTATGTGTCATTATAGGAGTTTCCAAACACTTCCTTATTATATTGAAACATTCAATATTTGTTTTGACTGACAACACCATTCTTAAAGTTACATAGAAATATTAAATTTTATTAATAAAACATGAAATATATAATGTATTAGAATGATACCAAAATAAATGAATAAATTTGATTAATTTTAATATCTGATTAAATTAAAAACCAATGCGTCATAAAAAACATCAATAATATATATGATGATCACATATTCTTGTCATTCTTCCATCATCCACCTTTATTGGACATTATCATTACACATGGGATATTTCGTTGAATAATTTAAGATTAAATTATAATTTAATATCTATAAATTAGAGGTATCATTCATTACATTAAATTTAATATCCCAATAACCATTATCATTAATCTTTTTACAAACTCACATGCCCTTCAAACATTTTCTAGGATGTTTCATTCCATAGAGTTCACATGTTGGAAATTGATACATCGTCTTCTAATACATTAACTCACTCCCATTTTGGTGGTAGGCATCCAAACAATTAATATATTTATTAACCTTTAATATATAGATCTAGAAATATAATTTTATTTTTTGTGGAACATAACATGTTTTCATTGTATTATAAAAAATTGGCGAATGTAATTCCATTTAGAGACATCGCATATTTACATTAATGAAATATTCTATCATTAATTATGTATTACTTATGCAATCCATATTATACCTTGATATTCATTTATTCTTATACTCAAAAATTGATATAATTTATTATTCCATTTTTGTTATGAAAATGAACATCGTGTTCATTTGAGTTTATTTTTCATGAGGGAATTATCTATCAATGAAGATTACATAAGAATTCATCCATTCTATGGGTTATATTTAATATTCCTCTCAAATATTCTAGATCGATGAAAACCATTTATCATCATCACAGCTGACCCAAAATAATTCATGTTTGACCATTTCCCTTTTATTTCATCCCAATGCCATAATTCTATTTTATAGGATTTTAATCTAATGCTCACCCACCATAGGATTTGTAGAACCACTAATAAATATGGTAGTATACAATATGAAATCATAAAATATAAATTTATTATGTCATATAACATCATGTTTCTACAAATGATTAATGTTATTAGTCATAACCTAATGTAATTTTTCTAATACATCTACGATCAACTCTGATCCAACCATTGTTTTTTTTCCTTTATCTATAGTGAAATGTCTACATTTTATATTAGAATTGGTATCATTCATTATAACAAGAAAAAGTAATAAAAATGGATTATAATAAATCATTTAATAACCTTTTTATTTTTAAATAATAATGTATAATTCTACATTTTTTGTAATAATTTAAATAAATTGGAATTTTGTGAATTTTTAATATTAAATTCATAAACATAGTTTCCATATAGATAAAATAATTGTCTAATAATTCCTAATGGTACATAAAGAAAATGTGATTTTACACAAGAATATGCCCTCGATGTTTCAAAATAGGTTCATTGTTAGGGAAAACTCACCATGAACCAAAATGATAGTTGGGATATACTTGACCAACTATTTTGGTGGATAATACCCCTAGATGTATCAATACCTAAAACATTTCAACTTTTTGTAAATATACAATGATTAATTTCATAGAAAACCAAAAAAATATTTACCTTATGATAACATTTAATGTATTTTCATATAATTATCTATATCCTCAAAATCATTCATAGGGTTATGTTTCATAATTTATGATTTTAAAAAACAAGTTCCAATGGTTACTAACAAACATCACCTCATACCAAAAGTAACAATATTGTATCTAGTGACAATTATATAATGCTTAAATAATTACATTATAATATATAAAATTGGTATTACCTTAATAATGATCAATATAGTTGTTATAGAGAACTAGATACATAACTGGTACCCATTTATCATTATCAACTATAAATAAAATTAATGAAATAAAAAGTTTGGAATCCTTGAATTTCATTAAAATATTTCTTCTTCAAATTATATATAAATGGTGAAAATTAATGTTAATATCAATTTCTTATTAATGGTGATCACAAAATAATATTTTGTATGTAAAAAGTCATAAATAATATAGAAAGTAAAATAACTGGAAACACATTTCATTTAATCAATAACGTCATCATGATATCAATCCATTGACAATATCGATGAGTTAATATCATAGATAATAATAAGTAAATTATTAATGAATGAAATAAATACCATTGGAAATAATGATATCAGATATTATGATATATCTGTAATCAATGCCTTTCATAAATAAAGGTTAAATTATTGTTTGTTAAACTAAAATGAACCATTTAATTTGAAACTAATTTGTCTCATGAGACCTGATGATCAATCAAGAGACCAAATTTTCAAATCCTCTACATATAATGACATTTCAAATGAATTCTTAAAATATAGAATGAAAAACATAATTCAAAAATGATATAACTTATAAATACATTTATGCACTGAATAAAGAATATAAAATTTATATGGATTATAAATTCATCATATCAATGATTAAAATATTATAGATATTTATGTGGAAGTTAATTTCCATCATAATAATAAATTGAATGTATTATGATAAATTTAATGACCTAAAATTGAATAATAAATATGAAGTCACCATCGATTCATTGAAAATTAGAGGATTTGTAATAACATTATATCCTTTTTAAAAATGATGAATTTGGATGTAAAATGTCAAAATAATTTTTTATTAATGATTTTTTATATAAAAATAATTGAAAATTCATATAATTAGCTAAATATCATAAAATAGTAACTATGTTGGGGAATTCTGTTAACTCTGTATATAATAAAAGCATTACATTTTTACTTTTTGTAATGAAATATGAAATAGAAACTTTGTAAAAAAATAGATATATCCAATTAATGTCATTATAAAGATAAGGATAATATAGAATATCATTAATTATTAAATTTATTAATAAAAAGAAATTTTTTAAAATAATTTTTAATTTTTTTGACAAGGATGGTAAATATGATTTATTAAAAGTGAAATATAATATTTCCATATTTAAAAAGATTATATGTTAAAAAAATGAAAATAGAGAAAAATTTGGATTAAAATATAGTAAAAAATAAAATATACAATGTATAATAAAATAGATATATATTATAAAGGATGGATTATAATATTCATAAAATGAAAATTCAGGCAATCTAAAAAATTAGGTTGTAAAACAAATCATTGCCTCTTTGGTATCATAATAATTATAACCCCACAAAATATTTAAAATGAATTGAATCATTAATAATAATTAATAATTATTTATTCATTATATATATATAATGGAAAATATATGAACCACATAAATTTTAATAGGTGTATAAAATAAAATATGACTCAATGGAATATAACTTCAGATGAAATCCCATACCTCATGCATGAATTTAGTTGAACATTCATTTACCTAAGATATAATGGTTTTAAAAAAATATTAATTTTTTATGTAACCATATTTATATTTATAATATAACATATATAACTAATATAACGTATTATCAGTTATTAACTAATGATAGTTCATTATTTATAATATTTTAGGTGTTAACGTCTTTATTTTCTCAGTAATGTATATTCATGAAATTTTAGGTTCACATATAAATGGTATTGTTAGACCATATATAGAATGATTTAATTATTATAATTATCATATTTAATCATTAGATACATTTTTCATATTTATTTTTAAAATTTGGATATGGAAAATGAATCACATTTTGTGTTGGAGACCGTTGGTTGTTAGTACACATTAACAACATAATCATTTTCATAACATATAAAATTGTAAGTAAGTGGATGATTTAATATTTTTATAGAATAACTATTATTTTATATTTATCACATACATTCATATTTCCATCATTATGACTATCCTTGTGATTCTTTAATGGAAATAATTTACAATGGTTTGAAAGACAGTAGTCTGATGTATACACGAACGATGGATTTGTTTCCATATTGAAGAAGATGATTTTATATAAGTACCATCCCATATGTATTATAATATATTATCACATTATATGTAATTTTTTATTATATTGGAATTATAAATACATAACTAATTTTTTTAAAAGAATATTTGGAAAAAAAGTGCTCAGTGAAGATGATTTCTTTAACCTAGAAAAACATCCATTGGATCACCTATTAAGAACCATAGGGTTCATCATTTGAAAATATCATCTGTTATCAATATTGGATATTAATTTTTATGGGAGATATTTGATGTTTATTAACCTAAATTCTATTATATGTTTGATCAAATTAGAGAAGGGGGTTCCCTTTTGTAATTGAGGTGAGTTGCTCGCTTGTAATTTATTAATGTTTTCACATAATTTAAAGTAATTGTCATTGAAACATAGCTAAAATGCCTCATAATATAGGTTGATCAGGTTAATGTCTAAATATGACCATACAATGTGGTTTAATATTGATTTTCTCATTTTAACACTAATTGTTATGGGATAATCACTAGGTAATCATATTTTAACATTATCATTGGTAATAAATATTTACTGTCATTACTACTACTTATAACTAAAAATTAATGTGGTCATAATAATAAATTTCAAACTTAATTTTCCAAATATTAACTAAATATTATCAAATTATATTATGATTTTTTGAAGTGATTAATTTTAAAATAATTCCTCCATAAGGATAGAAAATTAGTTTCTCTATAAATGTATTTTTAATGTATATGATTGTCTTACATTAACAATATGATTACTAATCATAATTATATAAATTTATATTCATATTGGTTGATATATAATATAGAAATTTTAATAAAATAATTCTTAATAAAATATTATTGTAATTATTTTAAATGGAAGGTCATTATGCTGTTAATATACTATTTTATAACTAATATCCAATTTTACATTCCTATAATCATATCTCTATTTATAAAAATTTATAGTGACTACATTTTCATTTAGATATATAAAACCTTTTTTATAAATAAAATGATATCTATTTAAATAAAAAATTAATTTATAATTTATAAAATCTTATTTCTAATTGAAAATTTTAGATACTCATTTTATGCATATATTGACAAACAATTTTCCATGTCCAATCTCATAATAAAAAATTTTATTAAATGATCCATTAAATATTATAATGATAAATTTTATTATATTTTTATAAAAATATAATGATATATTACTATTATTATTTATTTAGAGTTAAAATAAAATGTATAACATCTTATAGATAATCGTAAACAAAATTTCAGACCGTTATCAACAACATGGCCATCCTTATTTGAAATCAATATAATTTAAATATTCCATTCAATATCCCCATATTAAATTTATTAAAAATATAATAATTATAATTATAATTAAAACTAGGGGCATGAATTTTCATTTTCATTTTCCCATTACAAAATATAAATGTGACGGATCCTCTAGGGGTTCTATCACACTCATTTCCCCTTATCCTTATAGAGGAAATAATACTCAATAATAACTTACAATTCAGTTTAATAACTAAATTCCTAACAGATTATATTATGACATTATAATGACACCATATATAATATATCCTTAATTATTTATATATTATAATTTATATATACTGACTCTAACCTATATTAGATAACTTATGGGTATTCCCCCAGATAATAACATTGAATGTAAATTTATATGTATGTGAAACAACATTAAAAACATGTAAAATAAGTGGTTATAAAAATGATTTATATTAATATTTATCCTTCGCTATACTCAAAAAATGTATCAGAAGATTATAGTTCTGGATAATGAAATAAAACCATCACTTTCTTGAACACATCAACTACCACTAAAAATTTGTAAACATGTTAAATAAAATCAGAATAATGGTGATAGTTATGATTTGAATACCTCAAAAACAAATTCATAATACGGCTATCCAAATTATTAGATTATATAATAATTTATATTTTGATTTCACCTCTTAATATTTTCCCTCCAAGAGGGATTCAGTAACTTTTTTATATATTATGGAAGTGGGTAAAATAAATGATGGTTAGTTCCTCAAACTTACATACTATGAAATTATCATTAAACAACACCTATTTTTCATTATTAATATTACCAATATATAAATACATATAAAAAGAATGGGGAAATAATGGGTTATTTCATTTTTAATTTAAAATTATATTCTTGATGAGACACTGAGAACAACCTAGATACCCCAATATTTGATATAATGATGTCTTTGAATCATTTCAGGCTATCTTCATCATTGGATTTCAGTATATTATTTTTACATAGGTGCATGTATTTATTTTTTATTTCTTCACCATCCACAGTTGTTGGAGGATAATGTTGTCTACAAATTATTATAATCCTAATTTTTTATATTTCTAAATCCAAAAAGGCTCTTCAAACTATTTAGGATATATAATAATAAATTTTATATAACTATTATCTTTTATTTTTTTATAATATTATTTGTCTCACAGAAAAATGTTTCATAGTTATTCGATTAATTAGATTTATCCCGTTGTTTATTTAATTTTTTAGGAAAAAACAAAATCTTCTAAAATCCACATATCATATATTTATGCACCATCAAGTCAAAAGTTTTTTTAAATTATAAGATTAATTTTCTATAAATCCCATTAACCTCTTCGCAACATGCTTTATCCATTTGGCCAATCATACTATCTCTATATTTGATTGAATCTTTTACAGATAAATATATATTAATAAATTCTTATTAGATAATCATTTCAATATTTATGACAACGTAAAATTTCATAATTATATATTTTGAAATAACATGTATGTATTTTGTAACATTCATTAGATAGTACTTGATTCTATGTAAACCATGATATATAGAACATTTATTATAATTAATTTATATAGGTGGGTATGGACATGAATTAAAACATTAGGAAAAAAATTTATAATATTTTTATCTAAGGAAAATTTATTGAATAATTCATAAAAATTATGTACTGAAATATTAATGATTTCATTTTATGCATCAAAAATATTTTTTCTCCAAAAATATTTTTTATTTAATTTTTTTTAGAAAAATTTGTAATTAATTTCGATTTGTATTCTAAATTTATTTTTAAATAAGGTTGTAATTATTAATATCATCACATTCGAAATACTGTAATGGTATAATTTTTTTATTTCTAAAATAATTATTTTTTCAGTACAAGGACACTACATAAATCATTTCATAATCTTGAGTTATAGTAAATAAATTACTTTCTTTCTTGTAGAATATATTTTTAGTTTTTTAAATTTTTTAGAATTAGGCCATAACTCTTTCATAACAAAACCAAAAAATTAAAAATGAATACATTGGATCAGTTTTCATTTTTTCAATACTAAAAGTAATTACAAATAAAAAATGAAATATTTTTAGGAAAAATATCCATGGCAATATACTTGAATTCTTTCTTTCCCTTTCACATCCTTAAAAATAGTGAAACATCTTAAAAAATATTTGATGATAAAAAAGATCAATAATTGATATAAAAATAAATGAAACCATTACCATAATAAAATCATGAAATATCATATGACATTAAACTATATATTCTAAATTATTTTAGATTGTTGAATAAAACAAATTCAATGAAAGAAAACATTTTTATCATGGAAAATCATTAAAACTGTTATCAATCGACTAATCCTCTATTATTAACATACAAATTAATATAAATGAATCCCTATCAATAGCAATTATAATTAGAATAACCCTATGGACTTCTTGAAACATTATAGGGCTCACTTGTGATATGTCATGGGGATAAAACCAAAATAAAATCTATATATGGACCACATGATTCTCATGATCTATAATGGGGATCAACCCTTTGTATATAGTATATCAGGATCACCGGTGAGTGATAATGGGTGTCAACAATTCATATATGTCATATGAGGATCATTTATTTCATTTGATTCTAAATTAATATATCATGAACTGAAAAAACAATCATCCTAAAACCTTATCAAAACTCAATATAAATCCATATCACAACACTTTCAGACAAAAATATCCTTCCCTTTTCAGAATAAATTTTCAATACCCAAGAAAACATTTCATTGAAAATAAATATTCATCAAAAAAATAAAAATATACTAGGAAATTGGGTTTTTAATTTAATAAAACATGAATCCTTTAAAAGGAATTTAATAGTTAAATAAAATCTATGATGACATAAATGGTCATTATCACTATACATTACAAAAATGACATTTAACTTTTTGTTTTTAAAAATGTTTTTTATGGAACATAAAAATTATTAATTTAAAAAAATTGAATTTTATATAAAATAAAAAAAAATTATTGTATTATCCTTTTATATTCTTGTAAATAAATTTTCAAAAAATCATGAAGGTACCACATTGCTTTGAGGAGGCGGTTGTCCATACATCCATTAATTACTTTATCAGTTTTTTAGTGTAACAATAGTTAATAAAAAAAGATATATGATATTTATATAATGTTAATTATTTATTTATTTTAATATATACATGATTTATATCACATAGTTTGTTTTAATATTATCCTTAATATATTCCATTTAATTTTGTAATGTACTACTTTGATGAGGCGGTAGACCACACGTACAAAAAATATGTTATTATATTTTCTAAAAATGGAATGTTTAATAGTATGTTTTATATAAAAATTAAAGAAGTTATAGTACTACATAAATGTCAAATATATCATATTAGAAAATTCTATTCATCTTAATTACCATCCATGATCTATGGGTATAGAAATATGAATGACATCATTTCATGGGGTGGTACTTCTATGTACTGAAGAATGATTATTTCATTACACATCTGATGGAAGTTATTTTATTTTTAGTTATAATCAATAACATAAAAATATAATTATATTTAGAAAACTTATTTTTTCTTATGAGAATTAAATAATAAAAATTTAATTATTTTATAATGAAATAAATCAAATGTGATCCTTGAAGAATGTTACCCCTTTATGATTAAATCCATTTATTTTTATGAAAGGGAATAGTATGTTAGACTTAATCCCAATGTGAGTCTTATATAATTACAGGATGGATTTTATGATTATTTTATAATTGTGGGTGGATTAGAAAATTGAAATAAGATTTTAGAAGAGATGAGAAGAGTGACTAAAATTTTTACAGTGGACAAGGTGTGAAATTCAAGTAAATATAAAAATTCAACAATATGGGGAGATATCCCATACCTAATGTGAATTGAGGATGAAAAATAATTTATCAATTTCTAATTATAGTCAATCAACACTCACACCACACAAAACTAAAATCAATTTTTTTTCATTCCTTAGAATTTTTGTTTCCTTATTTCTTTTTCACTTTGGGATTCCATTTATGTTTCTATTTTTTAAACTATATAATTAATACATTGATATATAATTAAAGTGACAATAAATATAAAAATTTTACACAATGATAATAATATATGACATATAATTTTTAAAACAAAAAATATCATTGGTTTTGGAAATTTATTTTAATAGAAATGCATGTAATGTCAAAAAACACTAGTTAAAGAATAACAATGCTTACAATGATTTCCCATTTTATTGGCCAATGTGTTCATTAAAAAATATAAATTTACCATTTAATGGATCATAAATTATATTTATTAACTATAAAAATAACTGTTACGAAGGAAATATATTTAGTAATTTTACATTATTTTTTTATTTAATTATTAACCAAATAATCTATGTTTTGCTGTTTCTTAATAATTATTTTTAATTATACTATATATGAAAATTAAATTTAAATTATTACAATACAGAAAAAATATTCCATATTTCTATTTATAACATTTCCAATGTATTTTATTCCAAACTCAAAATCAGTATAGGTGTTAAAAGCAAGATATGTTATATTTTGTATTTTTTTTACTTAACATAAAATATATGTAACATTCATGCAATGGTATTCCAATAACAAGTATAAATAATGCGTATGGTGGTTAGGGTCAAAATATTTCGATAAAAATGGATTTGGGATTGTTTTTGGTCATTTATGACCCTTTTATTCTATTTTATATCATCACGAAAACTTGAATTTACCTTATTCGCTGTAATTATTTTTAATTAAATTCACGACTCATTTTGTTGATAAAATAATATTTATATTTTTATAAAAAAATTAATATTGATTCTAAATATTTATATATATATTTTTCAAAATTCCATTAACAAATGTCAATAAAATTAATTTAATGTCAATCCCATAGATGCGCCTAAACAATATGTTTTAGACGATAAAATTTAATAAGATTTTAATGTTAAATTTGAGTTTTCTATGTGAAATTGAATCCAATGACAAAAAATGTATTTATTGATTAATAATTAAACTAATAATACTTAGAAATTATTTAAATTATAATTTTATTACCTAAATATATCATAAATAATATTTAATTAAAAAGAATTATTTTCAATATTCATCAAGAAATGAAATTTCTCAAAAAAATACCTTGAATTACCATTAAGTAAATTCAGATATTCTTAATTCAAAAAGTTCAATAAATATTTAAAATATAATTTTTTAAATTTATAAAATATGACTCTTAAAACAAGTCTTCAATTACCCGGAACAAAAACATATGTTATGAAAAATAATGTTTTTAGCGTAATAATGGTTTTATTATTATATTATTCCTATAAAATCTATTGGATAAATGTCATAAATTTTAAGAAATTATATTAAAATAAAAAATTTACACTTAATTAAAACTCAAATAAAATTTCTATATGAGCACATTCATAACAAATAAAAACATCAAGAGTATATTTTTTTTTGGTAAGACTCGACCATACATGTAATAAAAGTAATCAATGAAACTCGATTTTACTTGAAATGAAATATAAACATGGTGATTCATATTAAAAAATATATACATTCATTTGTGTTTAAATCATGATATCAAATAATTTAAATATATTTTAGTGAATATATTTCATAAAATAATTGGCGATTATATCCTACCCCTTTAAAACAAATTGTATCCTCGCAATTTGATCTTTAACTCAGTAAAAATTCGTTAGTTATTTGAAAATACCATTATTAAAAATAAAATATTGCTTCTTTTTAGTAATGTTTTTATTTTTTATTTCAATATAAAAATATAATTTATGATTAAATTTTTATAAGAAAATTTTCATCCCCAAAACAATTAAAGAAATATGATAATCATCCCAAATAATAATTTAAACCATAATATATGATATATACCATTAAGGTAATCCATATTATAAATATCATGTTGAAAATTTAAGGCATACATATCCTTATACCAAATATCAATATATACATAATACCTAATAATCATCTCAAAAGAAATTATGAATCACATTATGATCACATCTCTTAAAATATTAGGCAGTGTCTAAAATGATAAACATAAGGTAAACATCCAAAAAATAACTGATCTACTTAGATATTCTTTCACTTCACTATATATATAAACATTATCTATAGTTGTAGAATAAAAATTACCCTAAAGATTTTTGTTTCCAATAATGATTATTTCCAACCTAAGTAAGTATCTTTGGAAACATGTTAGAAAAATGAACCAAATTATTACATCTAAAGCTACATAATGTTGATTTTCTATTAGTTATATGATTCATGGATTGTTCATGGATATTTTCCTTATTGTTAAAATCATTGTAATCAAACTCACCACACTAGTTAAAAATTATATATCATATCATACATTCACCAAAATGTATGTTACTAAATCTAGAACACATTTTATGCTTACCTCTAGAAATATTATTTGGTTTCTTATATGTTTCCTTCATCTGTAACCATCTCATACTCATGTCATCTTGATTATAATAATTATTAAAAAACTCCATTTCATCTTTCTCAATAAAATCAAACATTATTTACGTTTATATATTTTAGAGGCCAATGATAACCATTAACATGGTTTCCATGGTGAGTAAAATCTGTTAATTTTAATATTAATAACTCAGATAATGTCTGGAACAAAACAGGCCAATCTAGTAATTTTTTCCACATATTGAGCCAAAAAATATTTCTCTTTTTTTACACACCACTATAAATTGTTTATCCATCCAAGGTTGAATAACCATTGGTAAATAATTTTCATGGAAAATATCATTGAATGATTCAAATTCCAAGGAATAACCATTAAATTTTTATCTAGTATTTTTTACCAAATACCACCATCAATTAGCTTCACGTTCTAAATTATAGGTGGAAGGAGTTATGTTTTGATTTTCTGAACATCCCATGACATAAGATATATTTTCTTGGGAATAAATCCATCCATTACCCATGAAATATTCCATTATCATAATGTAACATTATGGTAGGTTATATTCCACATTAGAATGAATGCCAAAACTATTTATATCATATGAAAACAAATCCATCACTATGAAAAATAGAGCAGTTCCAATTATAATGAACAGATTATTCAATTTTTGAATGATATTTTTCTCTCAATTTATTCTGAATTTAGATTTCATATTTCCTGAATGGAAAACCATTTTGAAAAAACATACCATATATAAACAAACATTTTAATATTTAAATCCAAAATCAATCTAACATAATGGAAATTTAAATTATTCAAATTCAATTTTTATTTAAATTTACAATTCAATAATGCATTATAAAAATTCTTGTTGATCCTAACTATAAGGAACCAATCTTAAACATTAAAAAATCCTATGTATCATCACGAAATAACTTTCATTAAAATAAATTATATGATTAGGTATATATTTTTAGTTAATTATACAATGAATCACACAATACAAAACCATAAAATATAGTGTGGTTACATACAATCAAAACATATTTCTTCACTGATGTAATATTTTTAATATAAATCCATAATAACTTTCATTTAAAATCAATAATACATCAGTCATGAATTTTTTTTTTCAATTACCCATCCATAAACATAGTGATTTTTTAAAAAACATAGGATGTTCACAAAATCATAATAATAGATATAAAATGGGAACCATTAGTTCAATTAAAAGATATAGACACATATAATGTCAAACATTACTTTCATTTTTCTTTTAAAATTTGAATAAATAAATTTTCATATGGATAAAAAAACATTTTCTTATGGATAATCAATAAAACCCATATGATGAAGTTAATCCTCTTTCCGTTACTTATATTAAAATATACATAAAACAATTTTAAACACATTTTTAGTATTAATAACCATATTGAGGATTTAATAAATTATAATTAAACAATGAATTAGAGATCTATAATGTGAATCACCCCTCGTATAATATTTTTTGGCCACACCCATGATCATTTATGATACTCAGCCATTTATAGAAGCAAAACCAGGATCACATATTCCTCATGATCTATAAGGGAGATCATCAATTCATAAATGCTATTTTAGGCTCACTAAGGACCTATACTGGTTCTCAAGCCTTTTATAATATGTATATATGTCACCTCTATCATATAATTATCATGTAACATATCAATAGTAAAAAAATAATTATAAAAAAATTATAATCTATTTTCAAATCCATATAAAAACATATTCCGAAAACAAAATATCATTTTTAGGGGTCATTTTCAATACCCAAAAACCATTTCCATTTAAAAATATGTGTTAAAATGAATATAAAAATTTGAAATGAAATATTTTTCAACATAATAAAACATGTATTATTTTAGTGGAGGATATAAATAAAATAAAAGTCACAATGACATAAATGTTCATTATTATATTAATTAAAAAAAATTTCATTTCATTTTTCTTTTCTCAAAAATATACTTTAAAGACACACACTAATATTTATTTGTAAAAAAATATAAATTAATATAAAATAGACATAATATTTTATTTATATTCCTTTTAAATCTGTATAAATAAATAAATAAAATAATATCATGAATATAAATATTTGGATAACAATTTAGATATTAAATTATGAAACATTTATGGGGTTCCATATGAATTTGAATGTTTAAATCGTAAGCCCCATAAAAGATAAGAATTTTAATAACATTAAATAGCAATATTATATATTAAATATGTTTATAGAATTTAAAATTGGTAGAATAAGAACATTCCAAAAGAGTAAAGACTCATATCATAATGAAATTTCACAGTGATAGGATATTTAGATGAAATCTGTTACCTTATGTCTGACATGTGGTTGGTATCATTATATTATTTAATAACAAAATTATGATAATTTTATACTTTCATATAAACCATTTTCAAATTTATCATTAATTTTTTTTACATTTTTTCATCATCTTATATAATTGAATCTTTGTTGTTTGTTTTGACCATATTCTGTTTGTGTGTCTAAATGGCTATGGTTACTTTTATATAATCAAGGAGTTCATTTTATAAACATATAATGAAAAAAACACTGACATAATTATCAAATTTATTCATAAATTATACATTTCTATCCAATCATAAAATATGGTTATGTAAATTGAACCAACCTTGTAATCATGGAGACGGTTGGATGTACATACGCAATGGTAAAATTCCCATTTTTAAATTAGCAATATGGAAAAATGTTAAGTAATATATATATCTCTAGAATGATAATTATATTTTATATAGAATATTAATTAATTATATATAATTATATATTGAATTAATTTGATATATATTGGATCATTTCATTTTGAGAAGGTGGTAGTCCACACGTTAATGAATGAAATTATCACTTTTTCAAAGTGATATAAGGTATTAAAAAATGTGATATTTTATATTTATAGAAAATTTATTATTTAAGGAATATTATACATATGTAATCTATATATAATATTATTATTTAAACAATCCTTAATACATTACATGTAATTTTTGAACATATCAGATATCTTTAACAAGGTGGTAGTCCACAAGTCTACAAATGAAGTTATCACATTTTCACAAAATGGAAATCATGAAGGAATGTGTTATATAAAAAGTACATTAAATATATAGAAAACATAAATATAATACATATCATGTGAAAACATTATTTCAATCACAATTTCAAAAAATGAGAGGTGGTAAATGAAAGAATGAACAACATTTTTTCATTATGTGGTAGTGTGTCATACACACGAACGATAATTTCATTACCCATTTGATCGATGTACATGTAGTTCTAGGAATAATCCTTAACACAAACCATCTAATTATATTTAGTATAGTTATTTTATTATATGATCATTAAATAAGATTAATAGAATGTTTTTATAAATAAAAAAACAAAAATGATTGAGGATGAATGTTTCATTTTTTTGGGTTACACTTACTCGGTTGCACCAAAGGGAATCCTATGTTGGAATTATTCCCCATGCGAGGGTTGCATGATAATAGGAGTGATGTTTGGAGTTTAATATTTCATGTTTTAGTTGATCCAAAATTATTTTGGGGGTGAATATAAAAAAGTGTGAATGACCAATTATGTTGGACATGGAGTGACATTCCAATAATTATCTATTGTAAGCACTAATGGGTTTTATCCCTTACAAAATGTTATTAATATTTTAAATATAATTAATTAAAGATTAATTATATACAATCAAAATTGACTCAACAAAATAACCTAAATTTTACAATTTTTCATCTTTGACTTTCTTTATTTGTTTTTTATTTTTGTTTTTCATTTGGGTAGCTAGTTCTCTAACTAGTGTAATGCATCAATTAAGAATAAATTAAATTGAAAATTATTATAAAATTAAGACCAAGTTATTCAAAAATATTACAAATAATTTATAAAATAAAAAAATTATATGTTTTGGATATTAATGTTAATAAAAACATATATAGCACACATAAAACAAACATTTTATCCTAACTATGCTGACCAAAGTATTAACTATTAATGAGTAAATATGTTCATTATAGAAGAAAAATCGACCCATTTATGGAATATATTTTCTATTTATTATCACATAAAAATAACATATCATAATAAAATATTTATATATATTTTAAATCCTTTAACAATATAGCATTTATATAATTTAATTATTAAGTATATAATCAATCCATTAATGTTTCGTAAGAAATTATTATAATTATATCATATATAAATATTAAATATAAATTATTATGATTAAAATAAATAATTTATAATAGAAAAAAATATTTATAACAAAAAAAATAGAGCTGTTTTCTTACTCTAGATAATTATAATTGTTAATGGCAGGGAAGGGTCGTTTTCAATCTTATTCATTGAATAACTTATTATAATGCTCAAATTCATGGATTAGTATCCCAATAACACATAAAAATAAATAATTAGGATTTAGAGTTTTAAATTGTTCCCCAAAATTGGTGATGAAATTTTTTTGGGTAATATATACATCATATATAATATGTTTAATCTTTATCTAAACCAGTTTTTACCTAAATCACTTTAAGTAATTTTAATTACATTCACTAATATTTTTGGTCAGAAAAATAATTTGATCTTATAATCCAAAAATATAATTCTAATTACAAATATTTATATCAATTTTTCCAAATTAATATCATATAAGTGGAAAATTTTAATATTAAAATAATATCATAGATGTTGTGAGATGGTGCATTTTTTATGTGAAAAGATCAAATGTTTGAAATGATTTTACATCTTGTTGCATTGTGAAGATGAAAATTTTTTACAAAATTAAATTTATATATGTATAATTTAACTAATTATAAATTAAATAAAATTTTAAATACAATTAATATATATATATATATATATTATAAGAAAAAAAATTCAATTAAAATGTGGTTTTTTCATTATTCATCATAAAATTAAACCACTCAGAACATTACCAAAATATCAACCAATGTGAATTTTGGTATTCCAATTCAAAAAAATTATTAATTTTTAATGTTTTTTCTAAATGTGTAAAGACTTATTTTTAAATCAAGTCTTCCATAAAAAGGTGGAAAAACAACTTTTTAGAAAAATGGAGTTTTAAAGAATAAAACATGATTTTTTCTAATTATATGCCTATTAAATATTTTTGGCCACTTAAAAAATTTATAAACTTGTTTAAATATAAGAGTGAAATTATTTATTCACATGATCCAAATAAAGGCCATAAAATGTATTCTTTTTTAAGAATAATATCAATGGTAAATTATTTTTTAGTAAGACTTGTCCTTGCGTGTAACTCAAGATATCGAAAAAATTCTTTGTTACAAGATATGTGAGAGAAACATGGTGTTGGGTATAAAATAATATAAACTAATAATTTTATTTATGTTAGGCTATAAAATAAATAAAATTCATATTAATGAAGAAATTTCATAAAATCATTGAATGTTATATTTTGTAAAGAGTAAGAAATAAAAATTTTATTGAAAAAAATCTCTTCCATTGACCAATTTAAAATGAAATATTTTATTTTGATTTGATTTTAAAATTTCACTAGATAAATTTTTATACAAAAAAACCATTCTCATTTGAAATAATATTTTTATTAATTTTGGTTAAAATCATTTTTATACATATAAATGGATGATTCAGGAAAACTGTTTTCAAAAATATTAACTGGTTTATTTTAATTGTAATTTCAACAATATATACCTATTTAATTTTAAAAAATAGATTCCATATTTTTTATCACAATAATAAATAATATATAATATGTTAAAAAAACATTTTTTCAAATATGAATAATAACTTCGGTGAAAATTTATTTTTATGGTTATGGTTAAAACAAAATTATTAATGGTAATATTATGAGATAAGGGATATATATTCAATTTAACATTACTAAATCACAATTTACCATCCTATTTAATCCCAATATTATCTTCAATTCAAATATATATCCATTTGGAATAAATTGTATTATAGAATTATTATATATTAATACTTTGAAAAATTACAAGTGAGTCCCCTTTCACACTTATTAAAGGACACTGATATACACTCTTATTTACAATTCAATGAGTCATATATTACTACCAACCCATAAGAAAAAGTAATATAAAATTCCCCATACATGTTTTATATGATTTTCTATTATTGAAATAACATTCCACGGATTCTTATGTAATGATTAAAAGGATTTCCACAGACGAAGAAGTATACATCCATCCAGATCACTTTAAATTTATTTATGTATCTTACTCTTATAAAAAAATGTTATTAATTTTAAATTAAATTATTCATATTTCCAAATATACTAAAATTTAATTATGATCTTGAATCATCCATTATCTGTCCTCTTTTCCGTCAAATGGGATGTGAATGTATTACTCAAGCATACATGAAGACTACTACCTCCCCAGAGAGATATAATTTCTTTTCTATCACTATTATTCAATGTTTATTATAATCATGTATTTTATTTTTATTTATAATATAATAATTACTCTATAATTATAAAATATTAGTTATTGTTCTTTGATTATTTTTACTAGAAAATGAAAAACACATTATAGTGTATGTATGAACTACTATCCATGAATAGTGTAATTTATAATTCCATATATATGATATATATATGCATATATATGATATATATGCATATATATGATATATATGCATATATATGATATATATATGCATATATATATAAATATCTTTAATATATATTTTATTTATGTAATTATAAATAATTTTGAGATAATGGGACCAACTTCGATGTTACAAGACAGTAACGTCCAATCTAAAACATAAATACAAAACGAAAAATTAACACTTAGAAAAGATGCTTTTTTAAGTAATTTTTTGTAAATATGTTCTAAATTATAATTAGTTGATAATTTATAATAAATTTAATAATTATATTATTTATGTCTATAAATATAGTGAATATAAAATTTTTATATAGTATATTTTAGTGCCTATTAAGAAAGTAAATCTTATTGTATTGGTTTTGTGTTATAATTTCATTTTTATTAGGATAGTTTATGATCATATCACTTATGATGATATTATATGACCTATCACTCCAATGAAACAACAAAATTATTATTCTATTATTATTATTGAATAATATATATTTTCCTTCAAACATTCACTGTTTATGTTCGAAAGAGTCAAAAAAAAGTTTTTTAATAAATACTAACATTATCTTCCTCAATGGTATCATGATGAGTATTTAATTAAAATGATTTCATGATTCTATTTCTAAAGTCCTTTGATTTATTAATTCAATTTTTACACACATTATGGTTTCAAAAAAAAAATTAGTGTAATATTACTTTCATTTTCATTACTATATAAATCTAAATTTTTTTCTAAAATGTTAAGGGAATCATTGTTTTAACATACTTTGAATGAATGGTATTTGTTTTGTCATGATAATTAAATGAGTTCAATATTCCAATAAAATTATACAATAATCATTCCAATAATATTTTTTCCTATATCATTTTTATTTTTTATATTAAATCATTGATTTCGAAATGAAAAGGGAAAATTCATCAATAAATAGACCAATGATATTATAATGTATTTTTCCTTTATGATAACATCGTTATTGTGTATTATGATTTAATGGGGATATGATCCAATGACACCATATTATTCTATGTCTATATGGAATTTTACAATGATGATGAGATATATTTTAAACGTGTAAATTTACTATGGGTTATGTTATTGTGATATGGTGAATGTCTTGTGATATTGAAAAATATATGTGAATTAATTTATGATTAGGACATGGGAGGAGAAATAATTATATAACCCTATATTTAATTAGGTAAATATTAATGTTTTATGAACTCAAATGAAAAATGGTATGTTTTCCCAATCGTCAAATAAATAAAATGAGAAGTTATCCACAGATTGAATGAAAGTACATACGTCAGTTTCCAAAGAAAAATTCAAGTACATTAGATATTAAAACAAAAAAACATGTGATGAATTTGTTGGTGGGTTTTCTTGAAATAATATTTTCATTATAATAATTATTCCTCAAAGTCATTAATTGTATTATAATATGATCTTATACTAATGAAATGATCTCATGGATCATGTTCTTTTACTCCATTATCATATATGTTTTATGAAAAAGCATTCATTATGCCATGAGTCATTTTTAAGATTAATTAATTAATGAGTATTGTTTTTAATTATTAGGATCATGCTATGATACCATTATACTCATGATATCTGAAAATATTCACCGATATTATGAGATCACCCATTTTTATGTTTATAATTTTCCATGATATAATGTAAATGTCTATGTATATTATGTCTAAGAAGGGTTCTTGCCTATATGAAAATAATAGGAGATGATATAGATCATTTATGTAGTAATTATTTATATATCAATGTTTCCAAATATAGTAAAAATTTATAACATTGGAATGTTTTTTAATGTGATATAATTAATATTTATATAATAAGATATAATATTTTTTTAAGAAATGTCTGGGGCACACAAGATTATATCGAATACAGATTTAATTATTTTTGGAATCTATGATGAGAAAAAAATACTATGAATCATTAATTTCAGCCTATGTGTAGGAGAAAAACTGAATTCATGGTAATGAACGTAGTGTCGTATTCCAAGAAATACATATATGTATGAATTATATTATTAGATATGGGTTTAGAACTGATTTTTCTAAGGGTAACAACCAAGAAAATAATATATTTTGTATATTAGGACCATCATTATCATTCATGGTCAACATTACATTTCTATGCTCTATTTTTTGACACTGCTAAAGGATATTCTTAGGTTAATTCATATTTATACCAAAACGTTTGATGGATTTGAATATATTATTAACATTTGTAAATTATTTTAAATTGATGGTGTCATATATTGAAAACAATGTATGATAAATTAGAAATCATATTAATTATTTTTATTATTATTAATATTTTTCCTATGATATTTATTTATTAAATTTTTTGAACGTAATGGGGCCATGATAACAGTAAATATGCTGGGAAATATGAAGATTATCCTCCTAATAAACCATATTTTATTGTTTTGAAGATAAAATATCCATACATTTATTACACATCATTCGCAATCTAGGAATCATATTGAGTGTCAAAATGAGGAATATTTTAACAACATTACGTTGAGTCCTTAATGATGTAGAATACACCTTCTTTTACTGGGGATGTTGATCAACTAAATATAATATTGAAAATTAATAACATTTAAAATATATTTTATATTCATCATTATTCAATTAATCAAAATGTTATTTTATCATTTGGAAGGTGATGAATATCAATGTTGCACTATTATAATGAAAATGACCGGAATATAATAAATTTACACTATAGTGTGGGATGAGTTTAGATGTTTATTTTTAAACAATTCATTTTCTTATATTCGTTATATAAAAATTATGCAATAAATATTTGAGCAATTTTTTTTTGGATGACGAATACATTAATAAGACTGATGAAAATTTTAGAATACATGGAATGTATGATTTTGGTATTATTATTATAAGTGAATGAATGACTAATCGACTCATAATGTATCAAAAAAAGTCATTATAAAAAGTTATCCATATGATACTTCAGAATATATGAATAATTTTTTTAATATGATACGAAATAAGAAATATATATTGAACATACCCATCCTTATACTGGATAGTATAATATATAATATATTAAATACAATGGAAATTTTTGAAATAAAAATATTGGATAAAATAATATGTTTCATCCATTATTCCAAAAAATATAAGGAGGTATGGAGGAAATTATCTTAAGGGGACTTGTAAAAAAAATTAACTATTGAAAGGATGATTATTGGGAAATTAAATAATGATGTAATGGGGTGAAGTTAGGTATTGATGGAAATATACATAAAAATGTAGAACGCACCACCCACATTCTAGTGATTTAGATAAAAGGAGATTATGAATTATTCTATCCTGTGATAAAATCCAAATCCTAATGATAATGATCAATATGAACAACAACCTAATCCTATATAAAATTTCTAATCACATGTGATAACAATTTCTTATGTAGGTTATAATAATGAGGAGGTGTAATATTCGCATACCATCCAATCTAAATTTCTTAATTTTATATTATAATATTGATATATACAATATTTTATAACTTATGAATTTTATAAAGATATATCAATATAAAATAATGTATTAGATATTGAATTAGTTGGGCAAACTCATAATGGTATATTGATCAAATCCAAATTCTGTAATAAATTACCAAATGATGTTTATGAGAATGTGTTTCCTTAAATTGTCATTATTTTTCCTCAAATTTAAATATATTTAATTTGGGAATGTATTGTATTATATCATCTAAATATAATTTATATTTACATTTAATGTATTTCAGATTATATACTCTAAACCAACTACTTATGGTATATCATTATTACCATAAATATCAGCTTCTAATGGAAATTGCATCCATTTTATGTGTATTGATTCATATTCAAAATTTGTATTTATCATAGTGGGTTTTGATGAAACTCAACATCGATGATATTCTAATTTTACATGATTTTTTTAGGAATTTCGAGAGAAGATCTATTTCTTGCACATAACTATAAAGATGGGGTTTTAATAGAATAAATATATAATGAAATACCAATTTTAAACACTCTTTATATAATTTTACCAATTTGGTTGTAGTTATTTTGGTTGAAATTATATGAAAATCTTAACATGGGAATCATTCATCCATGTGTGTCACCATGGGGTATTAAATATATTTTTTGAAATAATTTATATGGATCAATGTGACATTACTTTGAAAATTTGGTACTGAAAAACATTAAGATAATTAATATGTATTCAATGCATACTATTTATGGTTTTGTAATCAATTAAATGGATCACAATATTTTTTTCATGATTGATATCCAATCCTAATAATATCTATTATGTGTCAAAATTGAATTCATATACATGATATAATTTTATATTAGTAATGTACACTATGAATTAATAGTGAAGTAATTTGGTCTTAGTAATTTTCTATTAAATTCGTGGATAAAATGAATATATTATTTAGATATTACATCAACAAATTTTTTGTATATATTGTAGAAGATATTATCATATATTGTAGTAGAAAGGATTGGAACGATGATCACATTATAATTGTGATGTTGATCTTTGGTAATGATAGTTTTTATTAAATTTTTAAAAATTATTTTTTTCTATAAGAAGATATATATTTGGGTCAAATAACATTAAAATGATTGTATCTCAATGTTTATTATTGATCATTGGCTTATACTAACTTTGGTGACTTTTATCCTTGAATTTAATTTATTATTGTAAGTTTTCAATTCATTGTGATCATTTCCTCATGGATACCCAATTCAATCACCATGTTCACTCGTAGGGGAGATATGTTCCTTTGAAAATATGAATGTAAATAAACATTCGAGTTATATAATAGAATGGTTTTTACTACAGTAATGATCATGCTACCATGATTTAAATATTGGGTTACGATCTAAATTGATTCATTGTATATCGGGCTATGATGCATCTCCATTATTAATTGTATGGTGATATATTTTTTCTCATTCCAATTGAGGGACCTTTATAAAAATTACCATAATCATGATCATGAGTTTAAAACAATAATTATTTCACTTTTGAAATGGACACATTATAGTTTCATAAAACTTTGTAGCAATTATTCTAATCACATACATTGAAATAATATAGTCTCTTATAAATATTTGAATATGTTACCATTAAGTTGGTTGGATTTGATTACATAATATTATTACTCGATATTGTACCACGATGGGAATTAAAATGAGGATCATGGTGATTTTATAACAAAAGACGATGCCAGCATATCTATTTTGAGGATCACAAAATATTTAATATTTATGGATTTTTGATATATGGACATTATAATAACGAATTAAGTGTATAAATTTTATCATACTCAAATGGGTTATCATCCATAATACATATGAGTATTAAAGAGGTGTAGATTGAAGATATAGAGCTGAGAAAGAAGAAAAGAAATATTATGAACATCAATAATCATTATGATTAAATGATATGTTTCTGAAAATGAGTATGTGTCATATAAAAATTATATTTGAATAAGGACTTATTATATGATTCATAATGATCACAATTATTTTTTTCTCCTAGAAAATAATGATATATAGACACATTAATTATTAAATATTGAGTGATAACATTAAGGGATACATTTCATAGTGTGTTTCATGGTATGTTGAATATTATTATGAAAATGTTGTGTCATATAAATATAATTTGTTTTTACAACCATTACACATACTATAATAGGAATAGGAAAAAAACACCATGGATTTCATTCGCATACTCCAAAAAACATATATAGTTCAAAATTATATTTGGGGTCTAGTCAATAACCTGACAAAGTAAGAACACTTCATTGTTGTAAGATAATATTTTCTTCTTTATAAATTTTAAATTAATTATATTAATAATGTGTAAGAGATTCATCAAGTACCACATTATTTTTTTATCTGATTGAGATATTAGGTTTACCTCAATGTTTTTTCAGTGATATTAGAATTATATAGACACAAAATTTTGTTAGAGTACTTCTTATCATTATCATTCATATGTCCATTATCAGAGGAAATTTCAATCCACAAGGGTTATACGGATATCATATTTTATAGATTAATATGTTTATTTGGAAAAATCCTCTCATTTTTAATTTCTTCTATAATAATATCATTCACTCAAGAATTCAGATGGCATGTTATGAATACTTCAATTGAAAGAATATATGAAGTATATTTTTTTGGATGATGTTAATTATAGAAATCTATTAGCACATGATACAGTAATGTAAATGGTATATAAAGTAATGTAAATTCATTACAACACAAAGATAGATAATAATTGATTTATTTTTTACTAATTATTTATAAAAATATTATAATATATGATTTTTTATTTTGAAAAAAGATAGTCATAATTATTTTATATTACCTAATTTGAGATTCTATATTATGATGGGATGGTAGTTTATGTGGTGGCACTTCCACCAAACCTATATCATCTTTATTATCTGTTTCATATACATATCATAAGGATATTAATACTTGATAATTCACATATACAGAAAATTGAGGACTTATGTTTTAAGAATGAACTTTATATGATAATAAATTTTAAGAAATCATGAATTTTGGAGATAATTTCATGAAACCCTCTATCCAAGGATACCCCACCTATACTAGAAATTATTGATGACATATAATGACCACAGAATCCATCTTCTAGTAGGAATCGTTGTGGTGACCAACACTACAGGTGTACTACTCTCATAAAATGGAAGGTATTACCTTTTTTATAGTAACCATGATTGGGACATAAGATGCATCAACCACAAAATAAATAAAATACATATAGAAATAAATTACAATATCTATCACAAATGCATCTTAAAAAATATAATTTTAACAAACAAATGTCACCAAATAAATTACAAAAAACAACACTAAGTATTGACACATCAAATATCCCAATGTCTTAGCTAGTAATTCCCATCATGGTCCACTTAGTCCTCTTTGGATACCTGAATGATGTTTTATATATGATGTGTGTGTATATATGTATAATCAGTTGGGAAAGACCAATTTTTCTCATGTGAAAGTGAAAAGTCATACTAATTTCCCTGTGAAAGAACACATAAACTGAAAACACTTAATCACGATATACTTGCCTCCCCAACCACAACAACTCATGATAAAACCAATAAATGATGTCATGTAATGTAATATAAAGATAATCAACAATAGGGTACCCAAAATAACATTCCCATTGATGAGATACTCTCACACCCTAATAGAAAACATCATGGTGCTCCCACCTCTTCTGAAAGTACCACATCCCAACCTACCCAAACACAGTTGGGCCTCACCAATTATCATACAAACTAGGAAAAAGATAATATCATATCGTCCATACACATCTTGGTCTCACTACCATGTAAAGTGCATAGATTCCTAGTTCACATACCTCTTCATATCTATAAAACAGCTCAGTAATCACAAAACACCTCATTCTTAAGACAGTTGGGAAACCACAACTCTACTGTTCACAAAGACACCATAGAGAAAAAAACCCATCAACACAAATATGGGCCCCACGAACCAAAACTTCATTGAATAATCATGGGATATCATCTCCTATAAGAGGGATCAAGGAGGAGTGAGTGGATAGCTAGACATCATCTCTTTGAGATGATTGAGAAAGACACCCTCGCCCCTAATAACAGAGTTTTCAGGACCTTGTGATCAACATGGTTCAGGTTTGTATATAGAATGAGGAATATAAAATCATATATATAGTCTCAAAAACTATTCCCTTGTAAAGAACTAGAATTTAAATTGAATGTTTTTCTTAAATACTTGGGAATTTTACGAGTCTGCGAAAATTACAGTGCACGATTTGGTGGCCCGGTGTCCCCGGAATCAATTTCTGGAGTTTTTTTCATGTACGTTTAGTAAACGTTCGAGCATGATTTTATAACTTCTGATCTTGTGCTCGAAACTGAAATCTGATGGCATCATTGAACTCATAGCACCGATATTCTCTTAAGAATACCTTCACCTTGACTATAGATGGTCGATAATTAAAAGTTGGTTTTTAGGTATTCATGGGAATTATTAAAATAATTTAATCTCACATTATTTTAATTTTTACCGCTATGTGGGGGTTGGGCTGTTAAAACATCCTCATGGAAGTTGGAGGTGGGACCACCACACCATAACCTCCCTTATGTGGTTATGATGTTGGAGAACACCCCAGCATAACCTCCCTAGAGTCGTTATGATGTGGGGACCACACGAGGCATAACCCCCTAATGGAGGAGGGTAAATCATAATCATATCCCCATTAAATGGGTAGAAACCCCTTTTCCTTCTCTACCTTAATGGAGCCAACTCCCCTTTATTTTAATTTGTGCCACCTCTCAAGCATTAATTATGGGAGTTGAGTTGACTAATTCATTCTCAATTTTAAATTTTAAATCCAACATTCTAAAATAAGGAAAAAGTATTATTTTTTTGGAAATAATTCTTTGGATGGAATTTTCACTTTTGGTGGAGCTTGGGAAGAGAGGTGCTTGAGAGAAAAGTTCATCCAATGGAAAATGCTGGAAACTACCTTCTTCGACATCCTCCCTCATATCCTATCGATGTGGAGTGTCTTCCATAGCTGAAGTAGCCCAAGATTGGGAGAGCCTGATGAACGCGATGAACGGTGAACTCCTTCATCCCCTTTTTGTGACACCATCAATGAATGACGACCATCAATCAAAAGATAGGGGGTTTATTACTTAATAAATTTATATCTTTTCTAATCCTCTTCAACTGTTAGAAAGGATTTGTATAGGGAATTGTTATTATTCATCTTCTTTTCATGATGAACCAATTGATACCTCCATAAATGTGGAGGAAATATGAAAACCTAACATGGCACAACATCCTCTGTCGATTTCTCCTTCTTGTAACATTCTTCGGCACGTCGATGAAGCGGCAACGAGGTGTTTAAGGCAGCAACAACAAAGGTTGTGATATCTGCGGACTCTATGTATCACGCTGCCCCTATGGTGCACCGATGAACCCTAAAGGACACCGTCGTCTTCTACTGATGTGGCCTGCCCGCGGCCTCCCGTGTGCCCCACTAGCTTGCCTACACGTTGCCCGCACCAAGCGGCGACCTTCCTACACCCTGATCGTGCCCTACTCGGCCTACTCGTTGCTCTGTGTTTTCCCCGAACAGCTTCCTGGCGCCCTGCCCGCACCCCGCGTGGCCTCCCGCCCGCCCTGCCCAGTGCCTGGCTCGCTTCCCCGGCCCCCAACTGGCCTGCCCGATGCCCTACCGGCCTATCTGGAACCCCAAGCAGTGAACCCGTGCCCTGGCCGGTTCTAGACCAGTCTTCTAGTGCCCTGTACGGCCTCCCAACACCATTCAGACCACTAGGGTCAGGCTATCGATCTACGCCACTCGCGGTACTAACCAAACCGGACTTCTCCTCCGCGTCGAGCTACCTACGCTGCGACCTCCAGGCATAACCGCCCCCACAGTCCACTGGGCCGGGCACCGTGGACAGGGCAGAACTTAGCAGGCAGACCCATCCAATGGGTGGGGTCAGACCCAGTGTGTTTTACCGGGTCGACCTAGACTGGGTTGCGACTATTCGGTCTGACTGGGTCAGACCAGACCCGGGCCCACTACCAACACCTTTACATTATTTGACCATATCCTTGGTACCAGGTATCTGTTTGAAGAACCGTCAGTGGCACTAGATTTCATGGTTCGTGACAGTCTCTTTGAGTATACCCCACTAGAGTTCGGGATTTAGTTACGTTTCGGTCAGTTTTGGTCATACACGAACACAACCTGGCCCCCAAGACTAAAAAGCTATGAACTCACACACCAGGCATCAGATTGACGTGGTGTATTTTGTGTTGAGACCTATATGATGTGGCAGGAAATTGAGATACTTCTACGTGGGTATTCATGATAGTTGGAGTATAAAATAGTATCTTGTGGAGAAGATCTTCCAGAGACGAGCAGGCGTTTGTGCAGGAACCTAGTAGCTGGGTGAGAAATGACATCTACTAACTGATTTGACTCGGAGTGATCTGACTAGCCTAGTGGGGAGCACCTTGGTGTCGTGGTAGACACATGGTGAAGAGTGCCTCTGTGTGAGCATGGTAGACCCACGGTACTCGACACGTGGAATACCTCAGTAGGCTACGTGGTGCAAAATCACTATTTGTGATCAATAGATCCATGGTGGGGAGAGCCTCTGTGTGAGCATGGAAGATCCACAGTACTCGACAGGAGGAGTACCTCAACCTTCCATGTTTGTGGGAAGCATCTCTATGTGACAAGACATGCCCACTGTAATTGATAGAGGAGGTTTTCTCTAGTGGCTGAGGGTTCATATTGATACTATCCCTATAATAAAAAATGTAGTTGAAATGAGTCAGTAACTTTTGTGTTTACCTCATGATTAAGATGGATTATCGGATAACATAGGTATATGTTTGGGAAATTACGTAACTGGGGTTATCTTTTGATTTCATACATTGTGGTTTATCCTTGTTGGATTTTGAGATACCTCAAGGGTCTTGGGATCCTTACTGAGTATCGTTATAATCACCACTACACGGGATATGCTCGTACTTCATTGTGTTGGTTTCAGATGATAGACAATGCTGACTGGGGATCAGAGTAGTAGGACTAGATGATACCTAGAGGTCGAACTCACGACCAATCGACACATGGAGGGGACTGACATATGTGGAGTTCTGAGGAGGATATCTATACCTACCATTCATGTAGGATCTGTGGTGGATGATCCAAGAGCTTCCTTCCATATTTTCTATAGTGTTACTTCCTTTTTAGTTGTACATGTACATTCAGGTTGGGCTTGTATTTCCAGCCCCTATTTACTTTTCAGAACTTCGTTATATATAATTTTTCATTGTGTTTTACTTCATGCTCGTACTCTATTTAGTCTGTCTACTCCTTATAATGGAAATTACTTCCTATCATAGGGATTTATGCCTTTTGATATAGTCTCCATCCCCTGGAATATGGATGACGGGCTTGGGTTTGTCATGGCACGGGCCCCCAGGGATGGGTCGTGACAAATTTTTATCAGAGGAGTCAGTTCTACAGCATAAATTAGGACAATGATATAGAAGTCGGTTCTACCGTTGAACTGACGAATCTGGTGTTTCATTTCTATGAGTCGATATTGATAAGCGTAACAAGTGTGGTTTTTGGTTTAGAGAGTCCAGTGTTGTTGCGGTGGTCGATGTATCTATAGACCAGGACCTTGGCTACTGATTTCCAACTTAGTGCATGAAAATACTAATTGATTATATGTTTACAAAACTTTTTCATTATGTCAGCTCAACCAGTTCAACTCAGTAGGTATAATCATTAATAGTGTCTCATCTGTTTCTTTCAGGATGCCTCCTCATGGATGACCAGATAGAGCCCCGAGAGTCGTACACATAGATTTCCCACTGAGCAACAAGGACTCAGTTGAGGGCCCTTTACCAGAAAAGGCACCAGTGGTACCACTACCCATTGGGCACTAATTACACCATCCCCAGCAGAAAACGATGCATTCCATGTGAGCGCATTTCATGATTTCCAGCACCAATGGACTCCCACGTTTATGGGAGAGATGGACCCACAGGCGGCTGAGGATTGGCTAGAGGCTTGGTGAGAGTCTTCAGACTGCTAGGTATACCAGCAGAACTTATAGTGATCCTTTCCATGAGTATCCTTTAGGCATCGGTAGGTAGATGGTGGATCCCGATTCTTCAGGTTCATGAGAATATGATTCTACTGCTGACAGACTTCGAGAAAATATTTTGTGTGGAGTTTGTCCCATCCATCATACATGTGGTAAAAATACAGGAGCTATCACATCTACAGTAGAGTAGAATGATGGTAGCTCAGTTCTCAGTGAGCTTCACATACCTCTCTTGATACTCCACATATAGGGTGTATGACCCATTTTTTAGGGCGAGATCCTTAGAGCCGAGACTCAGCCGAGAGATCAGAGCTTCAGTGATCTCACTCAGCATCCCGACGAAGGCGGGGGTGTTGGAACGAGCCCTCTTATTGGGGAGTTTCCTTGTTGATAAGCCTGAAGCAGTGAGAACCACCACTAGTCATCATTCAGTGGAGTCTTCTACAGCTGAAAGTAGATAGATGACACATATTTCCATGAGGACCAAACCCATGGGTGGATGACCGCATGATTCAGGATCAGTTGTATGAAGCACCGAGGGCATAGACACACACACCAGGAGTGGGCATATTTACTCATGTGGCAGTCATGATCACATGGTTCATGACTATCTGAACTATCATTCATATGATCAGCATATAGTTGACGTACCTCCTAGGTAGAGGTAGAGTTTCGATCGTGGGAGGATGCAGGGAATATGTTGACGTGGTAGAGGATCTTGACATGTAGGTGATGGTGGATGATGTTTCGAGGTTTTACCACCACAACCACCACCAGGAGGACCACACCGACCACAGGGAGCATGTGGATAGGGGAGATCTCAGCTCCAAGAAGCTGAGGCATATGATCACGACACTCCGGATATGATTCAATGTATTATATTTGTCTACTCCACATTAGCTGCAGTTCTTATTAACACAGGCCTCAGTCGATGTTTCATTGCCAGTGGCCTAGATCGGAGCTCATAGATTCCGACAGAGCCGTTGACTCGTTCCATATGTCTAGAAACTCCTACAAGAGATGAATCAATAATTACGCACTGGTATCGGCAGTGTGATAATACTCTAGGAGACTAGAGCTTCGGCTGAGATCTCCTCAATGCGGTATCAAGGCCTTACGTTGTCTTCTGGGGATGGACTGGTTATCTACAGTCCATGCTCAGATATATTGTATTAGGCGTAATGCACGATGTGTTCATATGGATGGGACCAGGTTTAATTTTACCAGTGAGAAGGGAGACTTTCAGTGCATAACAGATTTACTCAGAGAAGGGTGCATTCGATCACTCACCGTTGGCCTACCATACCCTCGTAGAAGTTGATGTTGAGAGACAAAGATGTCCTGTAGTGGAGGACCAATACCTAGATGTTTTCCCTGATGATGTTGCAAGACTAACACCTCACAGAGAGGTGGAATTCTATATTGACATGTCACCTAGGACGACACTGATATCTACACCAGCATATCAGATGGCTCCTACTAAGCTCAATGAGCTGCAGGTACAGTTAGACGACTTGTAGAATAAGGGATTAATCCAGACCACTGTTTCTCCCTGGGAATCCCCGATTCTATTCACCTTGTAGGCTGATGGGAGCGTGAGGATTTTTGTCGACTACCATCGCCTGAACCAGGTGACCGGGAAGAAAAAATACCAACTCCCGAGAATTGAAGTTCTCTTTTATCAGCTGATGAGTGCACAGTGATTCTCAAAGATAAACCTCAGATTGGGATTTCACCAGCATAGAGTTCAGGATTAGGATGTGTAGAAGACGACCTTCAGGTGTCGATACGTCCATTAAGAGTTATTGGTTATGCCTTTCAGTGTAACCAACACTCTAGTAGTTTTCGTTGTACTCATGTATAGGATATTCCAGAGTTATATTGTTCTCTTTGTCCTAGTCTTCATCGAAAACACTCTGATCTACTCGACTACTGAGGAGGAGCATGCCTACCATTTAGGGTTAGTACTGGACACACTCCGAGAGCACCAGGTTAATGGTATGCCTTCGAAGTTCTAGTTTAGGATTCAAGAGGTTCACATTTTGGGACACGTCATCTCAGAGGATGTATTTGCAGTGGATCTAGCTACGATTGAGTTGGTACTTGCTTGGGAGCCATCCAAGAGTGTGAAGAAGGTAAAAAGATTCCTAGGATTGGAATGTTACTATCGATGATTCATTCCAGACTTCTTCATAGTTGTATCACCACTATCATCCTTGACAAAGGATGATAAACCCTTCATGTGGTCAGAGAGATGCCAGAAGATCATTCAGGAACTGAGGCAGAGGCTGACTAGTGCCCTCATATTAAGGGTTCTAGAGGAATTACTTGGTATGTAGTCTACCACGATACATCCGGGAATAGACTCGAGTGTGTCTTGATGTAGGAGAAAGCAGTGATTACTTTTGTTTTTTGGAACCTTAGACTGCATGAGCCGAACTACGCTACCCATGACCTATAGTAAGCAGCATTGGCATTCACCTTGAATATGTGGTGACACTATTTTATGGGTAAATGTTTTTCCATATAGACTAAAACTAATATTCTCTTCTATATATTCTCTCAGTATGACCTGAATATGATATGATGAGGTTGGATTGAGTTCCTCCAGGACAATGGCTTCGAGATACTCTATACACTAGGGAAGGGGAACGTTTTTTTGGATGTGCTCAGTTGGAGATCTGGTATACAACAGCTAGGAGAGTTGATAGAGCAGGTGGCTACATTGCAGATTTCTTATGTGGACTGAGATGTTGCAGTTTTCCTTTAGTCTCTTACAGTCACTCCTCCACTTCATCAGCAAGTTAGGGAGGCACATCATGGGGACGCTGACTGTGAGACACTATGTGCATTGTTATCAAGATGGTAGGCACATGATGGATTTTTTGAATTAGTGGAACACATCATCCTCTTTAGAGGATGTACTATGGTACCAGTGTTACTTTAGGAGGATGTGTTGAGAGAATTCCACACATCCCCATTAGCGGTTCATTTATGAGTGGCGAAGTTATACCTGGACCTATAGTGACAACACAAGTGTCCCGGTATGAATAAGGTGATAGTAGAGTTTGTCTCCCGATGCCTCCCTTGTTAGCAAGTGAAGACGGAGCATGAGGTACCAGCATGCTTTGTCCAACATTTTTTTGTCCCAGAGTATATTTGGGATGGGATACCCATGGACATCGTGACAGGTCATCCACGTACATCCAAGGGTCACAACTAGATTTGAGTGATCATTGATCGACTCACCATGTTGACCCACTTCCTACCAGTCAGAGAGAATGGTTTAGTAGAGTTCTTGGGACACCTCTAAAGGCAGGAGATTGTTCAGCTACATAGTATTCCTTTGACAATTGTCTCTGATCGTGACACATAGATTACTTCCTGGCTATGGAAGGGGTTGCAGGAGGCTATCGGGACACATCTTCAACTGAGCACCGCCTTCCATCGTTAGATTTATGGTCAGACTGAGGAGACCATTCTATCTCTTGATGACATGCTCCATGCATGTGTCCTCAACATCAGTCGTAGTAGGGGGTATCACTTACCTTTGGTGGTGTCTGCCTACAACAACAGTTATCACTCCACCATATGGATGGAACCATTTGAGGCATTATATGGGCAACCTTGCAGATCACCTTTATGTTGTACTGACTCAGGGGAATCAAAACTAGTGGGAATAGAGATGGTACCAGATACCACTGAGATGGTGCAGATCATCAAGGATCAGATGAAGATTTCACAGAGAAGATAGAAGTCATAAGCCGACAGGAGACAGATGCCTATGAAATTCGAGGAAGGAAACCATGTCTTCTTACGAGTCTCACCTCGATGATGTCTATAGAGATTTGGTTGAGGCATCATGTTATCACTGAGATTCATCAAACATTTCCAAGTCCTTAGCAGAGTAGGAGAGGTGGTGTACCACCTAGCTCTTCCAACTCAGTTACACTGGGAGCATTACGTCTTCCATGTATCACAGTTCATGAGATATGTGCATGACCCTTCCCACATTATCATCAATGGATAGATGGACGTCGAGAATAGGGAAACATTCAAAAAGGTTCTAGGGGTGATTGAGGATCGGTAGGATCATGTAGAATGTGGAAGTTTGGTATCTCTGGTGCGCGTTCGATGGTAGCACAAGAACCTCCCGGGGAGCACAAGGGAGATGGAGGCTTTGATCCATTCTCATTACCACGTTTTGTTCCCTTAGTTCATGTTGTAGCTTAAGGGAATGTATACCCCTGAGGTGGTGAGAATATAAAGTCCTAGACTTTCAATGCAAATTTTATTGTCATAAATACATGGTAATTTTACAATTCTGTGAAAATTTACCTAGCATGATTCCGAGGCTCGGGGTGCCTGTAATCAATTTATGAAGTTTTGTTTGTGTGTGTTCAGTAATCATACGAGCATGATTTTATAACTTTTGAACTGGTGCTCGGAACTGAAATCTAGGGGAACCGTTGAACTTGCAGTGCTGATATTCGATTAAGAAGACTTTCACTTCAATGGTTGTTGGTCGAGAATTATAAGTTGGTTTTTGGGTTTTCATGGGAATTAATAAAATAATGCCAACTAACTTTATTTTATATTTAACATCCATGTGCAGGTTGGGTGGTTATAACCTTCTCAAGGGAGTTGTAGGAGGGACCATCACACCTTAACCTCCCTCAGGAGGGTATGGTGGTGGGGCCCACCAGAGCATATCCTCTCTTGAGAGGTTATGATGTGGTGACACACAAGGCATAACCCCCTAATGGAGGATGGTAAAACCTCCTCAACTCCCCATTAAAAGGGGAGAAACTCGTTGACCTCACTACGACAAAATGTGGATTTAATGGCAGTTTGTTTCATTTCGAGATGGTTTAAACCGCTGCTAAATCGATTGACGACGATTTTGAAAAAGTGCCACTAAATCGTACGTCAGGAAACTATTCGCGATGGTTTAAACCGCCGCTAAATGATTCAACACTAGTTTTTAGATTTTTTTGATTTATTTATTTATTTTATTACTTAATTTATTATTTAATTTATTATTTAATTTATTATTTATTTTATTATTTATTTCTTTATTTATTTCATTATTTATTTCATTATTTATTTTATTAGTTATTTTATTAGTTATTTTATTATTTATTTATTTTATTTATTTATATATTAATTTTATTAATTTATTTTAATTATTTTAATTTATTTATTTTATTTTATTTTATTTTATTTATTTATTTATTTTAATTTTTAATTTTTTTTTATTTTTTTATTTTTTATTTAATTATTAATTTATTTTATTTATTGATTTTATTTATTGATTTTATTTACTGATTTTATTTATTGATTTTATATATTTATCTTATTTAATTATTTTATTTAATTATTTAATTTATTATTTTATTTTATTGTTTAAATTTATTTATTTATTTATTTATATATTTTATTTATTTTTATATTCTATTAATTTATATATTTTATTTATTTATTTCTTATTTTGTTTATTTATTTCGTATTTTGTATATTTATTTCGTATTTTATTTATTTATTTCTTATTTTATTTATTTATTTCATATTTTATTTATTTATTCCATATTTTATTTATTTATTTCATATTTTATTTATTTATTTAATATTTTATCTATTTATTTCGTATTTATTTTATTTATTTCATTTAATTCACATTACTTTATTTACTTTATCCATTCATGCATGCTCATGCCCATTCACATGCCCATGCACATGGCCATGAAAATACTCATCCACATGCCCTTTCAATATAAAGAAAAACTGCATTTGGTGAGATTAGAACCCCTAACATCTTTCATATTTTCTAAAGACTTTACCAGTCCAGCAAGCTCATCATGTGGTTAATAAATAGAATTTAATATACTAATATATTATAATTGAAAAAACAATTAATACATAACTAATAGATACAAACTCAATAATATTAATAAATAAGCAATAATCAATAATTAATAACTATTAGTTAATAATTAATAATTATTGATTTATTATTTATTTATTGAGTTATTTATTATTATTTCATGTTTATTATAATAAATCACAAATAAAATATAATAATATTTACATAAATTATAAAATTATGAAAAAAATAAAAAAAATACGAAATTAAAAGAATAAAGAATATACAATAAAGAATAAATAAATAATAATGAATAACGAATATTACTAAATAATAAATAAGAGACAATAAATAATAATTAATAATAAAAAATAAATATTAAATATTAAATATTAAATATTAAATAACAAATATTAAATATTAAATAATAAATAATATGAAATAATAAATAATAAAAAAATTCTAAATAATAAATAATAAATAATAAATAATAATTACTAAATACTAAATAATAAATAAATAATTAATAATAATTAATAATAATTAATAATAATAATTAATAATAAATAATAATAAATAATAATAAATAATAATAAATAATAAATAACAAACTATAAATAATAATAAATAAAAAATAACAAATAAAAAATAATAAAAAATAACAAATAATAATTAATAATATAAACTAAATAATAAATAATAAATAATAAAAAACAAACTAAAAATAAAAAATAAAAAATAAAAAATAAAAAATAAAAAATAATAAAATAATAAAATAATTACAAATAATAATTAATAATTATTAATAATAAGAATGTAATTAATAATAAATAATAAATAATAAATAATAAATAATAAATAATAAATAATATATATTAAATAATAAATTATTATAAATTATAAATTATTAATTAATATTAAATAATAAATAACAAACCATAAATAATTATAATAACAAATAATAATTAATATATAATAATATATAATATATAATATATAATAATAATAAATAATAAATAATATTAATAAATAATAATAATAATAAATAATAAACAGTAAATAATAAATAAGAATAATAATAAATAACACATAATTAATCATTATAATTTATTAAATAATAAATATTAAATATTAAATATTAAATAATAAGAAATAATAAATAAATAAATAATAATAATAAATAATAATAATAGTAAACAATAAATAATAAATAAAAATAATAATAATAAATAAATAAATAACATATAATTAATAATTAAAAATAAATAAATAATAAATAATAATATATAATATATATTATATTATATATAATATATAAAATATTCTTATTATGAATAATAAATTATATATAATATATAGTATATAATATATAATAAATAAGAAGTAACAAATATTAATAATAATAATAATAAATAATAAATAATAAATAACAAATAACAAATAACAAATAACAAATAATAAATAAATATAAATAATAAATAAATATAAATAATAAATATAAATAATATATAATAAATTACTAGTAACAAATAATATATAATAAATTAATTAAAGTATATTATAAATAATAAATAATAAACAATAAATAATAAATGAAACACATGAAAAAGTACGAAAAGGGATGATGAGGGATGAAAAAGTATGATAACGCATGAAAATAGAGGGAGAAGCATGAAATAAATTTCATTAGAAAGCATGAGAACTCATGAAAACTCATTAAAACTCTGGAAAACCCCTTATGAATTCAACATAGTCATCATAAAAACAAAAAAAACCATTGATAAAGATAACAAGTCATTGAAACCGAAATAAATAGTAATAAATGGAGCAACTGTTAAAACTCGTCAAAATAGTCATAAAGTGACAAAAATATTGGACTAACATTAACAGAGATAACCTATGATCCGAAAGTCCGTTCCAGATCCACAATTAGCCAAATCAATGATCCTTCAACAGTCTTTGAGCTGATAGGTGAAAGAGACGGAATGGACTGGTGGATCAGAAGTTATGACCATTTAAAAAAACTAACAGGGATTGGGTGCTAGAAACAACACATCAAAAAATATAACAAACCCGATACCAACTAAAAAAGAAATAACATATGATCCAGAAGTCCATTTGGGTGTCGCGACTAGTCAAACTGAAGCTCATGAAATGAGCTACGATCTGGAAGGTGGAGGACTATGAATTGACATGTGGATCAAATGTTAGGTCTATATGAAGACAAGTTCGACGGGACACCAGTGACAGAAACAGGGTTTCAGAGGCCTTCAGAGGGGAATTTTGGGTCTAAAAACACAACAGAAACATTCTTGTGTTGAACTAGTGTATATCTCTCTTTGTTGTTTTCAATTTGATATAGGGTTTCACCCAAACGGAGACCCGGAGCGAATGTTATGGTCGTTTGATTATGGAGAACATTATTCAACTCTCTTATAACTCACATATCTTCTGCACCTTAGATCTTCTCATGGTATTGATTACACATTCCTCTAGATCTCTTCATGAGCTTTGATTTTACTAGTCATGGAGCTCCAATAGACACTTGGATCAAAAGGTATGGTCGTTTTAATAATTTTGGGGTTTCTCGTGTTTTATTATTTTTTTCATTTCATTTCACGACAGTTTTACCCAAACCGCCGCTATTTCGTTGTGATTTTTTAAAAACCCGTTGATAATCCTAGACAAAATAAAAATAATAATAATAATAAAATTTCACACATTTCGCAGCGGTGTTTTCACGGCAGTTTTTAAAACCGTTGGGAAATATATGCCCGAAAGCTATTTATTTTTGGTTTTAAAAACCACCACGAAACACTCTTTTTCTTGTAGTGGCTTCTCCACATTAATGAAGCAAACTCCCCTTTAATTTAAATGTTTCCTCCTCTATTCCATTAACTAAGGGGGACGAGTTAATTAATTAGTTCTCTCTTTTGAATTTTATATCCAACGTTCTGAAATAATAGACAAACTATTCTTTTTTTGGACATAATTCATTAGATATCATTTTCTCTTTTGGTGGAGCTTGGGAAGATAAGAGATTTAGAAAAAGGTTCTTCCAATATAGAATGTTGGAAACAACCTTCTTTGACTTTCTCCCTCGTATCCTATAGATGTGGAGTGTCTTCCACTGCCGACACAGCCCGGGATTGGGAGTACGTGACGAACGCGATATACGACGAACTCCTTCGTTCCCTTTTTTTCGGCACCATCAATGAATGACAACCGACTATCAAAAGTAAGGGGATTTATTACATGATTATGTCATATCATTTATTATCCATTTCAATGGTTTGAAAGGAATTGGTTGCAGACATTTTATTGTCCATCTAATTTTCATGATGAACCAATTGATACCTTAATAAACGCAGACGAAACAGGTCAAACTAACATGGACTGACATCCTCCCTCTATTTCTCCTTCTTATGGAAATCTTCGGAACATCGACTAAGCGGCAATGAGGCGGCGATGGTAGCAACATCAAAGGTTGTGCTACTTGTAGCATTCGTAAATCACGCTGCCCCCACGGCACACTGATGCACCCAGCCGAACACTACGGACCCACACCGAACCGACCCGCCCGACCTGCCTGTGGCCTCCTGTGCTCCCTAACGGCTCGTTCGGATGCCCTGGTGGCCTTCCCATGCGTTGCTCGGTCCCCGTGTGGCATACCATGTGCCCCGCCGTCCTTCCCGTGCCCTTCCCACGCCCTACGCATCCTAACTGCTCCCTACCCGTGCCCTGAGTGCCATGCTCGGTGCCCGACCATCCTGTCCGGCTCCCTACCGGCATGTCCCGCACCCCGTGTGGCCTGCCCGGCGACCCGCCAGCCTGCCCACGCCCCACGCGGCCTCCCAGGCCAAGACGCACCCCTTGCAGAATTGGCCGAACTGGCCCCGACATCCTGGCCAAGAAGCATATGATGTGATCTCCGGGCAAAGCCGCCCCTGTACTCAGTTGGGCCGGGGCCCATGGACCTGGCCAAATATAGCGGGCTGACCAATCCAAAGTGCCAGGTCAGACCCAACGGGTATGACCGGGGCGACCCCTTTAAAATAGTTGGCCTAATCTTTGGCATCAGACTTCTGTTGCACAAAATGTCAGCAGCGCTAGCATGCATTGAGTGTGATAGTTTCTTTGATTATACACCACTGGAGTTCATGGTTTAGTTGATTTTCAGTCAGCATTGATCATACATGAATCCAACCAGGCCCTCGGGACTAAAAAGACAATAACTCATAGACCGAGGATCCAATTGACACACATCCTATTGTGTTGAGACCACAATGATGTGGCAGACCTTTGAGATACTTCTACGTGGGAGTTTGTGACAGTTGGAGAATCAACCAATAGCTTGTGGAGCAGATCATCCGGAGATGAGCATGAATTTTTTCGGGAACCTAGTAACTGGCTGAGACATGAAGACTACTGACCGATTCGACTCGGATTGATTCGACTAGCCCTATGGGGAGCGCCATGGTGTCGCGGTAATCCAATGGTGGGTAGAGCCTCTATGTGAGCATGATAGACCCATGGTACTCAACATGTGGAGAACCTCATCTTGCTACGGGAGGGAGTGCCTCTGTGTGAACACCGCAGACCCATAGTGGGGAGCGCTGCTGTGTGATTACACTAGAGCCATAATACTTCACAGGATGAGTACCTCAGTAGTCTATGATTGTGGGAGGTTCCTATGTGTGACATGATAGGCCCACTGTACTCAATAGAGGACGAGTTCTCCAACATCTGAGGGTTCATATTGATAATATTCCGAAAATAAAAATCATATTTGAGCTGAGTCAATAACTATTGTGTTTACCTCTGGATTGAGATGAATTACATGATAACATAGGTATATGTAAAGGCATACAACTATGTGGGGTTATATGTTGATATAATACATTGTGGTTTATCCTTGATGGATCTTGTGAGACCTCTAGGGTCTCGAGATCCCTACAGAGTATCATTATACTCTCCCCTACCCAGATTATGCATGTACCTCATTGTATTGGTTATAGTCAACAGACAATGCTGATCGAGGACCATAGTAGCAGGACGTGACAGTACCTGGAGGTGGACCTCATGACGAGTAGGCACACAGAGGAGACTGGCAAACATGGATTGCTAAAGAAGCTATATGTACATACCCTTCAGGTAGGATTCGTGGTTGATGATCCAAGAGCTACTTTCCATCTTTTCTTCAGTTGTAAATGTTTTTTAGTTGTACTAGGACATTTTGATTGGGCTTGTATTTCAGGACCCTTTTTACTTTTTGACACTCCTTTGTATAGAGTTTTCTTAGTGTTTTACATCCATATCATACTCTGTTTTATGTTATTAATCTTTATAAAGGCAATTCTTTACCAGCAAATGGATTTGCACCTTTGGTGCTTGTCACCAGCCCTTGGAATGTGGAAGGAGGGCTTGGGGTAGTCACAACATGGGCCCCGGGGGACATGTCGTGACATCCCATCCTATGTTTTCTTAATCCAACAACCAACCATATAACGATACTTTCAATATTGCTGCTACCACTAAATGTAAAACCACACACAATAACCATAAAAAAACCATTCCCCAACCAATTCATTTAACATGTTCCAATTCATAATTATAAAAAGCACTTATTTTTTCTACCCATTCCTAGGAAACATCCAAGCTCAACACATCAGAGTCGAAAAATCATAAACTACCCGGAGAAAGATATACAATGTGAAAACATCCCACTTTCCATTTCCACTCTCCATAACAGACATTACAACCACATCCTGTATCATTATCCAAATCCATTCGTCCAAATGCACCTTTTCAACCACAAAAATTAACAACAAACTCTTCAACACTCCCATAAACTCCTAATATCACAAGTATTTGTTGCACCACTTCAAAAACACACCACAACCAACCAGTCAAACAAAACAGAACCCAGTTGATGCCCCCCACCTACACAACACTACTAATCCAATCCACAATCAATCAATCTATCAATTTGAGATTATATTAAAACACACAAAAGACCCAAAACATAGTCATACCCTAAATAGTATCACCACACAACCAACTAAGGAACAACTTCCACATTTAACAAGGCTCCCATTCTATATTCCATAATCTAAATTTAGGGGTGATTATAAAATAAGATTGATCACGTGGAGTCCATTTATTTTAAAAAATATACATGGTTAATCAATTTCATGTATACATTCCTTTAATATATTAGAAAAATTGTTCATCATATTCTATCACAGGTGTGAACACAAATGCCACCAATTACTATGAATTTCAGTGGGTGATTAACCCATAGAAGACACAATATCAATAGTATAATACTAAAATAGAAGCATGTGCCATTTTTTCTCAGCCCCCATATATTGATATTAAATAGATTATATTTATTTATTTATAATTATAATTTAATCATAAGAGAGAAATTCATACACCCACTCCAAATAATACACAAAAAAAGAGAGATGATGGTATCCTTACATTGAGAAATAGATGATCAACACCTCATCCTTTCACCAAAACATGGTGTGTGAAAAGCTATATGGAAGCATTTTCCATTGGTGATAGACATACAAATAACTCCACAGATAATGATGGTTCGGTTATGTCTAGTTTCAAGAGAAATGGGAATCACATATGGGAGAAGGGATCTCAGTATTATATAGTCCAGATCCTAAATCAAGAGAAGAAATGGTTTTAAAATCCATTGAAGGAGCATCTTGACAAAGACCACACTGATTTGACTTTTAAAGAAATCTAAATTTTAGAAAAGAGGATGATATAATTTATGTATCTTAAAATGACTTCAAAATCACATAAATTAGGTATTAAATTCAATTTTCATCAAATAAATGGTTATAGGGAAGAATCTAGAAAAATTATAAATTTCAAAAACTATGGAAATGACTCATCGGTGGATGAAATACCATTGGGTGACACACCATGAGGTGTCCTACAATTTAATGATTCCCTCTTGGATGAGTTACTATTTGGTGACCCACCATTGGATGAGTTATCATTGTGAGTCACCACTTGCAACCAACTCTTCTGAGTACCATTGGACGACTAACCATTGGGATTCACTGCCAGGAGTCACCACTATAACAGTCGCCATCTCATGCCACCGTGGGAAACCTTCCTTCTACAATTAACTGTTGCAACTCATCAGTGGATGATCTACTGGTGGATGAGTCACCATATGGTGACACACCATTGGAAACATACTGTCACGTCCCACCATCAGCAACTCACAATTATGAGTCACTGGTGCAAGTAACTATTCTAACTCACCAATCCTAAATCACTTGTGTGTCCTACAATCACCACCTACATGTGGAAAAATAAAATTTAATCAAAATACCTTTGTAAAAACTATATTTCAAAAAACTCTTGAAAGGGGTCACTGTTGACTCATAAAACACAACAAACAGTTTATTTTTCTAATGTAATGGACTTGGGAGTTTTGGGAAATTACATCATATACCCTTCAACATATTCTCATAATCAAGATTCTATTACCAAACCCACAATGAAAAGTGGTGTCTAAACAACCACCATGTGAGATACCTATCATCAATCATGATATACATGAAACACCACTACCAGCTCAGCCCACCAAAGATCAACGATAAACCATCCTATCTTGTTCTAAAGCGTGAGTTAAAAAACAACATCCATGAACACCACCTCTAACATTTTATAACCCAATCGACATGAATACATACTGAAAAAGTACAAAAACCACACTTCTCGAACATACAAATCAATGAATCACATCTTCCATTTCATGATAATATCCACTCTAGGTGGCATTGACCCACCGACATGGGTTTTATCATATTGTAACTATTATATCTCAATTAGGTATCAGGTCTTACATTTTCACATTTGGAGATTTCATAAAAAAATTTAAAATGGAATCAAATCATCTGACAATAAAAAAGGTTCCAAAATTACATAACTAGGAAAAATATAACAATACAAAACTCAGAAAAGAAATTGGGTATTGAGAATACATATACTACTTTTACACTCATGTACTCTCCTACAAGACACCATGCCTCCATAACAAATGAACCAAGGGAATGCTCTGTCCACATAATACCTTCCCTCGATGATTTTGGATCCCTACAATCTTGTATATGAATATCACATCCTCATTGATATTCAAATATTTGAAGAACATTACATGGGATAAATAGTGAAGATATAGGAAGTGTTGAAAGATTTGAATTATTTCCTGGTTCCTCTCCAACTGTAGTGGAAAAAACAATCAGTAAAATAATTCACCAACTCATCCCAATACCTCAAAGGGTATGATGAATATAAGGGAAAGCTTACTCTCTCAACCAAAACTATAATTCCCATGCTTTGTGGAAACCAACAAGAACACGTGGTGCCCATTTTGAACTCCAAGGGAAAAATCCTGTAATAAGAATTCAATTCTATTGATTCATTTCCACGTTCAATATCTCATGAATGAGCTTAAACATTTCTATCATTCTCCAAACAACCTCCGGTCCATGAATAGTTATCTCACCAACCTATATCCAACAAAAAGTTAAATGACATGGTCTTAAATACAAGTATTAAAATATATCCATGACAACAGAAGTATGATAGATATCAATATACGATTAATCTACCAAGGGTATGTTTCATTTAAAAGATTCACAAATGTCCAAGTTACAAGATCTTAACATGTTATCCAATTTATAGATAGTATACACTCTCAGCTCATCTACTAGAGGGTGGAAAGTAGTGGTGAGGAGTAACTAACTTCCAATAGTATGGTGTAATCTCCTCCAAAATCGTGTGGAATAATGTTTATCCCGATTCCAAATGATGGATCAAGTAACTCTATGTAGCCACACCACCTCAACCACATACCTCCTGGCCAAGGAATCCATTATGTCGGACCACTTAATTTATAATAAGTGAGATGATTTATATAAAGGATCCACTACAACCCAGATCACAACATATCCTCTATGCGCCCTAGGAAACCCTACAATGAAATCCATCGATATTTCATTACATTTATACTTAGTGAAATCTAGGGGTTGCAACAAACAACCAGGAACATGTTTCTTATAGTTCACCTACTCGAGAACTATGCACATTGTACAGACTCACCCAAGCCATAGATCATCATGTAATATCATTGGTATAGAGATAATGGTGATCTGTGTATCTCTTAGAGGACTCCCTCACACAACTCCACTAGTTCAAACAACCATCAATTGAACAACACCTAATTTTGATCATCCTATGACCACCCGTTTAGAATCCCAAGGATCAACATGGTATTACATCACATATTCATTCCATTCTCCTCAATGATATTACTCCACCTAATTCAATATGGAATACTTAATTTTCATCTAAATCATATATCATTAGGCACAATTCATTCTTTCATCAATGTTTAGGGGTTACATCTCCTCCATCTTCTTCCACACATATTCAAATACTAAAAAAACCCACATTCTATGATTTACATTTAACATCATTAGAAACAAAATTCACCTTCTCTAAGGTGTAGGAGATATCAAAATGCTGGTCCTCAATAAACTCAATCAAGATCCCCTATCACATGTTCATATCTCACTTGGAACAAATTTAACTCAAGCTAATGTGATTTATGAAGACCCCAAAAAACTCCCCTCTAAGAGAATTCATCCCCCAACATTTGCACAAAATAATACCATAGCTGGCTCAGGTTCATTGGTGTAGTAGTGATGATTTTTGGGATGGAACTGTCCAGAACCATAATAGATAACTCACCACTACTACATCAACATATATACCAATCGAGGACCAGAAGAATCAGAAAACATATATAACGTCACCGCTTCATCTAGAAACTAATTTATTGGAGAACTGACCAATTCCACCTCATAAATCCAAATACTTCCTACCACTACTCAATCAACTCATATTCATGGTCTTTCCTAGTAATGGATTTCAGAATAATTATGAATTGAGTGAAATCTGGAACAAACCTTTGATAATATCCAAACAGATCAAGAAAACTGTTAACCTCTCCCAAATTCAATGATGGTTCTGAGTAAAAAACTTCCTCAGCCTTCGATCTTTCCACTAAAACAACCTATTGTAATGCCACATGCACAAGAAATATAACCTCTCATTTTGAGAACATTCACATGGATAGTTCCCCATATACCATGTGGTGTCGAAGGAATAAAAATAGTTTGTTAGATGATTAGTATGCAACTCATATTACTATTAATATTGCTATATTTCATTGATGAATATGATGACAGACCAGTTTAGGAACTCATGAAAGTTGTTGTTCATATGTCCAATGAACAAGGCTAGTGCATTCAGGACACTGAATGACATAACTACATACTCAATATTCCAATATATTCATTCGAAGTAAGTCATATTGATATCAATTTCATTCACACTCAACTAGTGATATCTAGACTACATATTTATCTTAGAGTTCGAGCTTACTCACCTCAACTTGTCTAAAAATCAACTATTCTCAGGATCAGGTTACAGTTCTAGACCACTATATGATTCAACCGTAGGTAGTATAAGAACATCCTCATACCACCATCTACCACTTAAAAAACAATATTTTGACTCGACATTATAAAATGATGTGCTTGATAAATCCCTTATTCATGAGGACATCAATTTGATTCCTCAACTCCCACAACTATAAAGGATCCATTAGATAAATAGTAATAAAAATTAAAAAATAATCGAGTTGTAATTCTATCCTGAACTCAACATCACCTTAAGGGGATATAGTCACAACAACTATGTGAAAAAAACCCATGAACTCCCCATCAACTATGGGATCCTCTAAAATCTAAAAATCTAATGATTTCTCTAACAACTTTTCCAAAAAGGAAAAAATAGGCTAAACATACGAACTACCCACCTAACATATCGACTCTTTGAGTAAGTCCTCATGTTGACAATCTACTTCTAGAAGCATGACTCTTCTCCGAAATCATTTGATAATATAATGTAATGAATAAAACTAGTTGATGGGGATTATAACATTAAATGGTTGTATATATATAATGAAATAGTCCAAATGAGATTGATGTGGACCCATCATCAATCTACATGCCCGAAATATATTAATAAAATGGATAAATGATTCGACAGGCATATAAAATTCCTCAGGAATGGGAAGCCTCTCTGTGTCTTGACACAGAGCTTGGAATAAAACGTGTGCAAAAATGTAGTGAATAGATCTTGAATCAAACAATGTGGATGAAAGAGTACCAAAATATAAGATTTTACCTCAAATGACTTCCAGCATTGCTGGAACTGATGCCTCTATGGAATACAACAAACCATACCAGTCTCATCTAACCCTCTACTAATGAACTCCTTCAAAACCATGCCTAGGTTGAGGTCTATGAGGAACACCCTAATGTCGACCCCTACATGCTTCGTCTACCTATAGTGGAGCAAGGGCCTATTGACTATGATTCATAAAAGACAATGTTGGAATCATATCCTAATCATGGAAATAAAAAATTCCACTACCACCCTAATATTATAAAATGGATGTTGGGAACTGATTCTGATGATTCACATAGAATCCATAAATAAAACACATCGGCCCCACACCCACAATAAATCAGGAGGACCTGATGTGTGGAATGATAACTATGTGGGAGACTCCTCGCTAGAAAGAACCTATAAGGTCTAGAAGCCAAAGACCTACTTCTGTTAGCCTTGCCTCTTGAATAAATCTTCTAGACCCCCTCTCATGGTATTCCTCCTTGTGATTTCATCAGCTCAATCTCTTCCTCCATCTTATGGACCTACAAATATGTTGGCAACGTAAATGGGGTAACCGCATATTTTATAAAAGGAATTTGTGCCTTCTCTAGGCACCTCAAATGAGGCTCCCCATCCAAAAAGTGAAACAGAAAAAATAAAGAGAAACCGTATATTGATCCACTACTTCCTACATACTTAATACTTTATTGGAGAGAGAGTAACCCTTTCATATTCACAGCCATCATGGTTAATTAAAGTATTTCATCTTGGATCTCCTTTTCGAAATCCACCTAAAAAATGCCAGCTTGCTTTTTCTCCCTTAGTTACAACATTCACCATTGGTTTAAAGGATCCCTTGAAAGACTCAACATCAAAGGAACCAAATACTCATTTGAAGGGAAGATCAAACTGAAGGTGATCACAAGATCTTTGTGCTCATTCTCTTTCATGATTTCTGAAATGCTATCTTCATACATCTCCATATCCTACAACTTGAAATAATGCAATGTGAACTCCTACTAGTCTTCATCCATTACTTGATCAACCTTTTGATACTCAACAAAGATCGTACTGTTGAACTTCAATTTCATGATCGACATGATGATGATCTCTAGGTTCCATAAAAAATTAGGAAAATAAGGATTTCCTAATCCTAAGTACTATGGATATTTATTTAAGATTTATTCAAATTCATTTAACTCATTTTTTATATATTTTAATTCAATAGATCAATACCAATTTAAATAGTAACATAAGTCATTATCATATATTTAACCATCCTATTGTATGTACCCTGAAAATGGTGTAGCATCACTTGGTTGTTCGGTAGGTGAATTATCCATACATCGAATCATGTGTGGAGGGGGTTTTAAAATCCCATGTCCTAGTCGGTCTTGCCTATATCATTTCCCACACAAATATCACCTAACAATATTTTTCAACCAACCCATCTAATCCACATTGTTCCTAACTCTGTCCTCTATCATATCACTCAACCACCGACCTATGATACCATACTATCTAAACCCCATCCCTACTATTATGCCCCTATTGAGTTGGAAATTAAGTAAGAGAGATAATTACCCTTGAGTCCTACCACCAGTAGGCCCAAGGGTTGTAACCAGCACCAATTGTATAAAAATCACCCAAAATGGGAGGCATTACCCTTTTAACTAAAACCAATATTGTGAGATAATATTTATCAACAAATAAATCCTAATACACTTATAAAATAAATCCAAAATCCACCCAAAATTCAATTTAAAAAATATAACGATTACAAAAATAATTATATCCACGGTAAATACCAAATACAAGGCTACATTGTGACACTGAAACTATCATAATTTCCAAGTTACTAATTCCCAGAATGGTCTACATATTCCTCCTAGAAATATGAAATTAGTTATATATATTTTGGTTGAGAATAAAGTTTTACTTAGTAGGTTAAAAAATGCCCCTCATGAAAACATAGAGAATCGTTCAAATTAACGTTTTGAGAAAATTGCATGGATTAACATTTCATAATATTGGTATACTAGCCACACCAACCTCACCAAAGGAATACTCAAAAAATAATGTAAATCATGTAACGTAATATAGATAACAATTCTTATAAGGTACCCCAAATCACATACCCATTGATTATCCACTCTCACACCATATTGTAAAACGTAATGGTCCCCCATGTTTTTCAAAAGTACCACATCAAAACCTTCCTTCACACACTTGGGCCTCACAACAATTCATGCCACAAGGTAAAACAAAGCTCATCACATATATCCCACACAAACCTAGGCTTCACAACCACCTCTTTCACACATACACCTATGCCACATACAATGTCACATTTGGATAACACCAAGGAAAGAACAACACATCACAGCGTGGAGACACCTAGGGATCCAAAAATATCCTCATTCTGAAGACACATGGGAAAACACAACTCACACACAAACACATGGGACCCACAAAAAAACAACATTCCCAAAGGATCGTGGGCTATCATGACTTGGAATATGGAGCCGGGAATATTGGGAATCCAACCAACCATCCTCCAGCATGGAATTTTTGGAAATACATTCTCCCTGAAGACATTTGGGGTGTTCAACACAAAGTGCCAAAATAGTGTGGGGTGTGTATAAAAAACTAGAGGAAAATAAATGTATATATATATATGTTATCAATCAATCAAACCCAACATATGTATTAATAATAAAATAACGTTCCACCCTATGATAATGTAAAATATGTTACTACCTCTAAATGTATAACTACCTAAAAAAAATTAACCCAACCACACTCCATCAAATTAATTTCACCCGTTCTCATTATTTATTAAAAAATTAATTTATTCATCCCACCCAAACCTGAGAAACATTCTATATCATCACATCATAATATAGACAATATAATCCACATAGGGCAACAAGAACAATGTTATAACAAGCCACATCACATTTCCTCTCCACTTAACGCCTATGAAAATCACTGCCATCATCATCCTTCGAAGTCATTTTTCACAATCCACCTTACCAACAACAAAAAAAACATCCAAATCAGAGCCACTCCCATCAAACCAACTTATTTCAACCATTATAGTCCCCACTTCACAAACAGACCAAACCCAGTAACACAAACAATACACAACCCATTAGTAGTGACACTTTATAAAAATTCTCATCCATTCCACAATCAATCAATCGCTCAACTTTAGATCCCATTACACCACCAGAACCAAACCACACATATATGTAACCTCTACATCAAAACCAAAAAACCATACAAGGAACAACATGTATATTCATCAATGCTCATATTGTTTAATTCACCTTTCTAATTTTAGGGGTTATCATAGAACATTTTATGTCAAGAGGAATCCATTTATTCAATTGAATATACATGGTTAATCAATTTCTTAGAAGAATTCATTCAACATATTATCAATATAAAATCTATCACAATCCATTATTGTTGTGAACATAGTGGAGACTAATGACCATAATATTTAGTGGGTTTTTATCCCATTCAAATTGCAATATCAACAAAAAACAATAAAACATAATCCTAAATAACTTTTTCTAGACCCTATATATTGATATTAAATAGATTAAATTTATTTTTTAATAATGTATCTATCATCACAAGAGAGACATTCAAATTCCCACACCACATGATACACAAATCAAAGGAAGATGATGTGAACCCAACCTTGACAAATAGTCAATTAACACCTCCTCCTTATTCCAAAATAGTGATGTATAAGGCTCTATGGAAATGTTATTGAATGGTTCATCATAGATACATGGATCCTAGTATATGTGAGGTTTGTGGATTCCTTTTTTCTAGAAAATATGGAAGCACAAAAAGGGGAAATGATATCAGCTATAGAAAAGACAAATCCTAAATCAATGGTGGAAATGGTTTTAAAATACATTAAAGAGGAATCATGAGTAGAAACACATGGATTTGAAATTTAAACGACTACAGATATTAGAAAATTCTTAGGTATGATTTATAGGACATAAATTGGAAAAATATTCCCATATATAACTTATTAAATTCATTTTACATCAAATAACACATTATAGGGGAGAGACATATAAAGAACTAGGAATACAAGATGTTTGAAAAACTAGGAAAATGACTCACCGGTGGATGAACTACAATTGGAAAACACACCATTAATGACCAAAAATTTGATGAGACGTCATTTGATGACCTAACATTGGACCAATAACTATTGGATGAGTCACTTTTAGACAACTCACTGTTACAGGAGTCACACTTGTTATTCATCGCTGTCAACCTACCACTATGAATAACCACTGGATGGGTTACCATTTCTAGTCACTAATAGATGAGTCAATATCACATGAAATCACTGGACATGTCTCCATCATATGTAACCATAAGAAACCTACCATCAGTTACCCACCATTGTGACACACTGATGTATGATCTTCTAGTGGATGAGTCACAATTGGGTGAATCACTATTGACGACCTATCATCTTGTCACACTATCAGTTAATAAACATTGAGAGTACGTAGTGTGAGTCACCATTATGGAACAATGATCATGACTTGGTTGTGAAACCTACAATTGATACTTACCAGTGGACAACTCACCAGCAAATGAGCTACCTTTTGACAAACTGGATTTTGGGAAACTCTTGAAATGAGTAACTGTTACTTCCAGAACACATCATAAACTATATTTCTACAATGTAATAGACCAGGGAGTTCTATGAAATTATATGTAATGAGAATTATAACATGACTACTAAACTATTATGATTCATAAATAGGAATTAGAAATTCAAAGAAGCATTATGGGAACACAAGGATGTGATGAAACATATATATACTGAATTTTTTTTCAGTGCCAAGTAATTTAGAGGTGAAAATTAATATTAATATCAATAATATTTAAAACTCCAAGATTTTATATACATTTCAATTGAATAAAACAAAAATAATCTTTTCTTTTATTACATGAAACCCATAATTTAAATGAATCAACATATAGTTTACCATTCTATCCTAGTCATTTGATCAGTATGTATGAATATGATTATCCAATGTTTTTTAAATACTTATAATGGTTTTATTTCATTCCAATTTATTTATTATTTCAAAATATATATATATTAAATTATTAGAAATGTTATATTATGGTTCATAAGTTAATTTTCTTCAAAAATGTTTTATTGCAATATGTGCATGGATATTATAATTAAAATATATAATTTTCAAAAATTGGTTTTTTGAAAATTCATATCATTGTTAATTCATCAAAAAAAATTATTTGGAGGTCAATTTTCTTAGATTTGGGAACAACATTAATAATTTTTTAATAATAATAAAATTACAATTTTGTAGAAAAATTCATTTTTCATTCAGGTATATATAGTGTCCTAATATTAGAATTTATTTTAAATTTTATTTAGATATATTTGATAAAAAGTATTCCAAATAATTCATATTGAACTGTAATAATACAATATTTTTATTTAAAAACACCTTACCAAAAAAATAATTTTTTTTATTCAAAACAGATTTTTGATGTGTTTTAATGGTTTGCTTTTCATTTAATTTCTGATACATTTATATATTTTATATTAAAATATGGATCATATACTTCTATTTAGAATAATTAATATTATATATTATTTTCAACATAATTTTTATAATTATGAATAATAAACATGGTAAAAATAATAGTTTCCTTCATGGAGAAAATAGGGCAACATGGGGGTAAACTAAGAGGTAATGTTAATATTTCCAATTATAGTTTTCTGAATAATATTATATGTTCATATTTATCGCTTATATTATCTTATCTTAAATTCCTTTTCTATTTGCTATTTATTTTTAATATTACATTATAATAATTTAATTTAATGAAGTAACACGTGTATGCCCTCTACCTCCCTGATAAATGTGAAACCCTCATATCAATTCATTACAAAAAATTGAGAAAACATAGATCTACCTAACCCTAAAAAATTATTTTATCAGATGATATATACATTATAAATTCTTATATTTATTATTAAAAAACTATTAAAATTTTACATAATATGGTATCAAAGATTGGATGATCAAAGAAGTGGTAATTGTCCTACCAGATCACATTCAATCTATTTCTTATTCAAATTCTACTAAATAAATTGTAGTAATAATTGAATAATAATTTAAGTATCATAAATATAATTAAACTATATTATTATTATTAAAACACAATTATCCACCCACTTTTCCATCAAATGGTAATTGAAATAATATCACATGAGTATGCATGGGCTACCACCTCCACACAATGATCGAATTCATATTCTTAATACACAATTCATGGTTTTTAAAAATGATACATTAAATATTTATAATTTATTTATAAATATGTATATATAAGGAAGAAATATTATTAATACTTAATTCATTATTTTTTATTATAAAATGAAATCAATGTTCATGAAGACATAAAATATACCTTCTCTATTAATGTTATAATTAGTATTTATATCTATACCTTTTATGGGTGACTATAAATATATATATATATATATATAATGAATATATATGAAATCTATATCCTTATTCAAACTCTGGAGATGTTAGAGTCAAGGTCAATATACATGGACTAGAACATCCTAACTAAAACATTCCAGAAAAATGAAACTGTTAATTCCCATAATAGAAAATTATAATATGGAATTATTAACCAATACAATTTAATAATTTATAAGTGGACCATATAGTATAAAAAACAAACATTTTTTCTATTTTTTATTTAAAATATAATTTATGTATTTGACATATATCATTACCAACAATACTAGTTTTGAACAAACTGTGAAATATTTTATGACTATGATTATTAAAATGTGACTTTTATAAAAAAGAATTTAATTTAGTGGTATAAATAAGAATAACCAAAATATGAATAACATATATAAATGTTTTATATAATATAATATTATTGATTAATGTATAATAAATAGTTATTAACATTAAAATAAAAAAAATTTATGATTATAATATATGTTTTGTTCAAAATTGGTTTAAACTAATTTTCAGTAGTTGATTTTTAATTTAATTTATAAATCATTTTTAAATTTTATTTAATAAAATGATTATTATTTTTAAATCATAATATGATATTTAACTTAATAAAAATTTTCTATATTTTTATAAAGAGAATAAATTTTTATTGAATCATTTTAAAATATTCATTTTATTTGAATTTATAATTTATTTTAATGAATTTATAAGGTACCATTATTTTGAATTGAATTTTAAATATCAACACATAAATTTTAATTTAAAAAAATTATATTAATTTTAATTTATTATATGTTTAAATTTTTAATAATAACAATTTTATAACTAAAATGAATACTTTTGAAAATTAAATTCATCATGTCTTGCCAGTTTCATTTAATATTAATTTCATCATCCAGGAAATTATATCATACAAAATAGATTCTAAACATGGAAGAATAATAATTAATAATAATTAATGAAATGAAATTATTTTATTATATTGTTGAATACTAAAAATAGTAAAAGTTTTCCACGGTGGTAAAAAAGTAAATTAGGTAAACTAAGATTATAAATAAGTGATATAGGCTCTATTTCTCATCTTAATTATGTTTTGATACTTTTATACAAAAATTTATCTCTTTATTATAATTATGTAACTTTTTAAGGGACCTATTTCAATGAAAAAGGATTAATAGTATTTTAGTCATATAAAATATTTAAGGATTTCTCCTCCCTCGCTCATAAATTGGCTCCTAATCTGTATTTTCATTACACATTATCTATCCACGAAGATCATAAAATAAAAAAAACTACATTTTAATGTACGTTATAAATATATAAGAGTTTTTTACTTCATATATGTCTGCTCCAATGGTCCATTAGAATGGATCTAAATGAGGTCTTACAAAGAAGTGGTAATCATATTTCCCTACATCTATCAATTTATTTATTCTTTTACATATGTTAAATATTTTGTATTCATCATAAAAATATATATTAAATAACCTAAATATTATAATATTTTATCCTGATAAGTTAACTACCATTATCCACAATCATTTCTAGATATTTTTTAGTGAATGTATCTCTTGTGTGTACTCTTACGCTAATCCCTCCACAAAGTGCTATAATTCATTTCAATTAACATGATTCATAGTTTGTTGTTATAAGGGATTATATATTTATATATTATATTTTTTAAACTTATATTCCCCAATAAAAATAATATCTAATCTATACGTTTACCTTTCCATCAAATAGAAATCCATAACATTGGTCATGATTATGTGTGGACTACCACACGACCAACGAAATATGATTCATCTTTCATTTATAAATTACATTGATAGTAAAAAGTGATATATTTACATAATATATGTCATATTAATTATAAAATTATCATAATTTCTTATTTAATTATTATTAATCATTATTTTGTTCAGTCCATTAAAAACATAAACATCCCCTGTGTATACATACTGATTATAATACCCATGAAGTGATGCAATGCATTTTTCATGACCTCATGGTATGATTAATTTTAAAATTGTATATAATAATTACATATGATTTGCATGATATTATTTAAATTATAGAGATTATTGAACCATGATCAATGTATAAAGACATGATTTGTAGAGTGAAGACATATAATGGAAAAAAAACTAGTTTTCAAACATAATAGTGCTTTTAACAAAGAATTGTTAATAAATGAGTAATTAGATATTATAATTTTATAATATATTTTATAATATACATGTATATTTTTTATGAATTGTTTTATAATAAATATATATTTATTAAATTGGATGCTTGAATTCATTCATTGTAGGGTATGGCTCAATGTATGGGAATTATGTTTTAATGTAATTTTAATTGGGGTTTGTTATGGTTGAATTTTTATTGTGGTAAATTATACGGATCATTCTTGTAAAAAATCTAATGTATCAACCTCTTGATATTTATTTATTTTTCATATGTTATTACTATTTTCCACTTAATTATACTTGAAATGATAAAGAAACTTTTTAATTAAAAATCAGACCATATTTCTTCTTTGGATGTCAAAATTTTACTTCCATCTATACTCTTAAAAATTATTTTAGGAAATTTCATAACTACAAATTAAATCATTTATGATGGATACATTCACTACCATTTAAATTAGAGATAATTTTTTAAAAATAATTATTTTTATATAATGTTTTTTCAAAGTTCTTATTCTTGAATTTTTACAATCGTATGAAAGGAATTTTTTCTTTTTATGTATTCCGCATGAAAATATTTTCCCACAATTATGATAGTAATTTTCATTTCATCATTGTATATATATATATATTTATTTATTTATATTAATAGATTATGATTTAATATATAATTTAGTAAATTTTATTTTTTATTTTTTAAAAATAAAACCATATTTTATCATGAATTAAAAGAAATGTTTAAATGACTTTTAATTGTATATTCCATATTTGCTGACATCCCTTAAAGGTTATTATTATTCAATGTTAATATGATCATTTAAATATATACACATTAAATATATAGTTTTATTTTTTTATGATGATATATGGATGATTAAATGAATCTTTTTCCCACAATTTAATATACTTATAATGATACCATTATGAAACTCATTTTTCCATGGGTTATATGATGATAAAAATATATAAAAATTATGATATTAGGGAAAAATTATGTTCCATCATGGGATGATATGTGGGTATATTAAATTACAAATTTATTTGGTTAAATATGGAAAACACAAAATATTATTATGTTATGGAAGAACCTGAATTTAAATTCATACAGAAATGTGTATACCAGGTTTTATTTATATATGTTTATGTGTAGACCTGAATTTATGGAAACAAGTTTATGCATGGAAATGGATTCATTTCCCTAATTTTATATGTGGACCTAATTTAAAATTCAAATCTGAATGATTAATGATATTTCAATTTATACTATAATATAATGTTATGATCATATGTTTTTTTTACATTACAAGGATTATGTTGTTCTTTCAATGCACATGATTTATTATTAATGAATCCACACTTTTATGAAAATTTTCTTTTATTACGATAAATAATTATTACATGAATAACTATTAATGGCATTAAATTTATTTGGAATGACATTATTATACTATGATTATGTTTGAATTCCCTTATTCTCAAGTCTATAACGAAATTGATATCATATATTTTTTCTATTATTGTGCATCTGACATCTGCATTTCATGTTTTTTCCTTCTATATATTTTGATAAAAGGTTCTAGGTATGCTAAATCTATAATGGTATTAACCAAAAAACATTGTTTTAGATGTTTAATATCCTTTACCAACCAAAAGTTTTATATATATATTACCCAATGACACTGTGCCTTTATGGTTATAGAGTTTTTATAACTATCTTATGTTTTGAATAATGATTTCAAATTATGTAATTTTTGTTTAAGTTAGACTTAGGGTTCATCAGTTAGTGTTAATGCAGGGATAATTTAATATTTGGTGATTAAGGTTAGAAATATTATAATGATACCCCAAGGATATTTCAATATTTTGGATACTATCTTGATGCAATGTTATAGAATGGGTTACATGTTTTTATATGAAAATAAAACCCACTCTCTGTATAGGAATGTTGATATAGTTGTTTTACATATTAAACTATATGTAAAATAACAAAAACAGTACTATTAGTTGTTAACTTGACATAAGCTGGTGTATGATGACTAGGCCTAAGACTGGACACATGAATATATAATCTTGGGGTATATGCATTGGTTAATTCAAATTATCAATAAAAAAATTATGATTGAATTCAATAGATGATGATTATGAATGACCTAGGTCAATCAAAAGGTTTCTTATAATGAGAAGAATATTTAATTATACATGTAATCTTAATAATAATTTCAATTAATATATTATTCACACTAATATTATTTTAGTGATTAAAACTCTATGTTTTTGGTTTTAGGTATTCATTTTAATAATATGGAATCATTTTAAAACCCAGTTTGAAGGAAAACGAAATTATTTTAATCTAGAAAAATAAAATAGTTTTGGATATGGGATACAATATATTGTGATTATGCACATTTAACTATCTATAATGATAGGGATAATAATTATGTTCTTATTGAATATTATTATTCACTAAGTAGGGAGAAAATTGTTATTGAATAATTTATTTCATAACGTCATAACTATATCTATGGATATGTTGATCTACATGTTTTATAAAAAAAGGTCACAATGAATGAACATATATTTCTTGTTCTTTAATTCATATACCATGTGAATTTTTTCATAGATTATATTTCAATATGGTGATGTTTCTCAATAGATTAATCTTAAAATCAATACAAGGATATAACAAGAAAGAACCAAGATGAAATAAAAGGTATATGATGGTATTCCACAATAAAAACAATCCATGTTAGAATTGTACTGAAATAAGAATTGATAATATTGAGTTATATTTGAAGGATTATGAATCCATTCATTCTTATTATGAAAATTCATGAATACATGAAATATGTGTTTATAGTTTTATCAATGACCCATAGTGAAATACTAACATATTCTTTAGTAAGTTAAAACTAATTCATAATAAGGAATTATAGATAGTTGACTTTGGAAGATAAAAAGAAATATTTATATGTTCACTCAATGTGGATATTGAATATAGAAAACCTCATGGACCTAGTGATAATAAAAGGAAGATGTATTTTTTAAGAGGATATTTTTGTATGTTGTATATATTATAGAATATATTTTAACCTCTTACATTTGGGAAAGATAACCAAGGATTAATTATTAAAGGAATGTGAATTTTTTTCTAGTATGGGAATATTTTTTATTATAAAAAATTTATAGAAGTGATTTGAAGATTTCAGTCAATGAAATGAATAGATATAAATTTAAAATTAACAATCAAACCAAATAATGCTTTATATGTAATTATTTTGGGATAATGTGAATAAATTCTCCTATAAAAGGTATAATTTTTAAGGAGTCGACGTTAAACATTACATAATATTGAGTTTTTAGTAATGAATTAATTTTCTTACATTGAAGGATCTTATAATGTTTTGTGGTTTTTAGAATTATGCCGTTACTAATAACATTTAAACCCCATATATGACAAGGTGGGCATCTCTACTAAAAATTAATTAATTTTTTTTGAAAAACAAAACATTAAGGTACGTAGAAATAAATAAATTAATTAATCCATTGAAAAAAAGTAAGAGTCGTGAGTCATTTACATCTATAGAAATATTAACTGAGCAGATAAATTAAAAAATTTATACATAAAAAATATATCTTAGATTTTATCAAATAATTCCATTAAAACCTTTAACAAAAATTTATAAAATATGTAGTAAAATTGGGGCATCATTTTCATATACGACTTATATATGGATTAAACCTCACAGTTACACATGGATTCACCATCAAAATCAAACATTGAGTAACCATCATAGTTAACATAGAATACATGGAGTATATATTACTATTAAAAATAAAATATTATGCATGATCATACTAGGAAAAAAAATCGTATTATATTCCTAAAAGCAGCTTTCAGAAATATATTCATTAAATCAATCAGATTTCACAATGTATTAGAGATCAGTAAAGGGTATATACTATCTTAAAATCTATATCATGGTCACACATAAGTCATAATGTTTCATATACCATATTATATGTTGTATCAGAGAAATGTGTTAATCATGTATAATTTTTAAATACAATATCCTGAATGAAAAATAAATTCATACATGTAAATTTCATCATAAAACCATTGAAGAGTATTTTTAAACCAGTATGGAATACACTATCAAATATAAAAATTCCATTTAATTTTTAAAAAATCATTTTCCATGCCCAAAATAAATATATAATGGTTAACATGGGTTTTTTATTTAAAAAACAACAAAATATAACAATGGTATAAAAACATATAATAATGGTTATAGTGGATAGAAAATCCATTGATGCTCCATATGTTAAAATAGAATTATCCCTATACCTTTTGTAAATAGTGTCAAAACATTCTATAAAAATATTCTATGTCAAATACATTGAATGAAACATAAAATTTTCATAAAATTTTCCTTATAATAATTTTATGAATATATAAATACATCCATTATATATATTTTTTAAACAATATATATATAGATGAAACGGCGTTTGATGGGAAACATTATGGGTTGATTATAAAGAAAATAATGTTTCTATCAGTCTGAATCGTCACATCTTTTTTCAATCATAATAAATAGTAAACTATTGATAATATTTAATTACATAATAAAATTATTCATGTTTATTATTCCATTTATTTATTTTATTAATATGTCAAATACAATTACATAATAATTTATGCTCATGTTAGATAGTTTGGAGATATTCCACTCCAATGTCCAAAATGGATTTTTTATGTTGACTATGGTCAAAGTGGTCATTACAACACATTATGTAGAACATAAATAATGATATAAATTTAATTATAATACAAAAATTATAATTTCATAATCAATAATGATTTTTTTGAGGAATTAACTACGCTGTAATAATTTAGAATCTTGGTTGTAAGTAATTTTTTTTATATTTCCATTATTCAATGATTAATAAGGAATGAAGTTAAGTATTATTTTATTTTTATATAATTATAACTCTATAATAAATATACTAATATATTTAATGCATGAAATTGGACATGAATAATGAATCATGTCACATTGTAGAGGCTTTTTAAAACATGTATTCATAAACGACACATCCATTTTTGAGTGAATAAAATTTTTAGATAATAGGTTTTATATTATCGTTAATTAATTATAAATATTTCACTAATATAATATGTTAACATTAAATACAATATTATTACAATCCAGGCTAGGAGGTGATGGAACAAAAATTTATATATCTGTATGGCGGTAGAACGACATACACAAGAATATTTAATTCCATTCCCATTTGATGGAGTTTCGAGATAGACATAGGATATTCTATTATCATTATAAAATCCCATTATATTGTATACACTGATGATATTATATCACAATCTTGTGGAATATTTTACAAACTTGGAAAATGAAATAATAAAAAAATAATCTGTTAAGAACTATGTGTCTTCTTCAAACAACCACATTTTCATTTGAATTTATGAACAATAAAGATGGTATTCTACCTAATATTAGGACTAAATTACATTTTTATTTATGTAAGAATGCATTTTCTATAGTTAGAGGAAGAAAAAATGTGTTTTTAATTTGTAATAAATGAAAAGTACATGATCAAATTAATAAGAGTGGGGCAGGCCACACATGGAATTTATTAAAATATTAAATTTATATATATTAATTTTGATATAAAAAATGATCCAATTTCATAATAATATAATTTAAATAAAGGAATTTTTATATGAATATCATAAATTCAAATTTCAGAATTTTTTTAAAGTTTTAACCTTATTTTTTAACCATTCATTAACCCCTTTCTCTTATACATATAAAATAAGGATCCAAAATTTTTGAGGGTCATTAATTTACCAAAAATTGCAAATAATACCATAAGCAGACAATGGATGAATTTTTTAATCGTTTAATAAAAAATTAACCATTTTTTGACTTATTGTAATTTTAATTCATTTAATGAAATTTTATTTTATATAAATTATTATGTTTAATTTTTTATATCATTCATTATCAATAAATTTTATAACATCTGTAAAAATAATTAAATTTGAAAAATATAATTTAAAATAACTCTTTATTGTTATTTCTGTAAAAAATTTATTATTTAAAAAAATATATATGAAATTACTCTTATTTTAATATTTTTAAAATCATTTATTTTATTCATCAAATAATTCAAAATTTAATACTTTTGTGATTTTCATGTATTTACTGTAGTTATTTATGCACTAATACATAAAAATAAAATACCATGATGACGATAAATTATTTATATTTCAATTTAATACTTATAGTAGAATTTATCTTCAATTTATCTCAGTTATAATGATATTGCAGTTGTTAAAAACTATAGTGTAACATTTTGTACCTTTCATTTCATAAATTATTATAAATTTCATAATCACATCCAATAAGAAAAAATGTTTATATAATCAAATAAATGATGATTATTGATAAAATGGTCTCATAAAATAAAAATATAACAATTTTTGGGTTATTTTTTAGTCCATGTCATATTATATGTACACTTAATTACCTGATTACCACTTTTCCATTGAATCAAAATATATTATGCTTAATATCCATATTCATATATTTTATAAGGGAAATATTTAACAAATTTGACACCAATTATTAATAATATGGTGTAATTTTTTAATAGTTAGTTCTCATAAGTGAAAAAATTAATTTAATATAAAATTTGTACAACCTGATAAAATGAATTTCATCAGAAAAATTACATTTCTAGTATAAAATATTTTTATTATAAATTCCAAATTAAAATTTATTTAAAAAATGGAATTTTAAAATAATTAATTTATAAAATTCTAAAATTATTCAAAAATAATTGTTTAATTTTTAATTAATTTCAATGAAAATAGTTTTTTTATAAAAATATTTATTGTTTACTTTTCATTGAAAAATAAATGCTTTCTGAAAAATTAAAATTTTCATAATTGCATAATGTTGACATGATGATTTCTAAAATAATTGACAGTGGAGTTTTAAAAAAGAATTAGAAAATACTAATAATATTTAATAAAAATATAATCAATAAAATTATTCATTAAACAAAATATAATTTTGATGGATTAAATGACTTACCGAAAACTCAATTCTTATTTATTAAACATAAACCAATAAATATTTATCTAATAAAAACATTATAATTATTTTATATAGTATTAAATCACATTCATAACCTTGAATTCAATTTATGGGTTATAATTGTAATATTTAAATAGTGATATTCCATGGTATATTTTTGAGTAGTTTTATCTATAGTATATTCCATTGAACATAATTTTATTTTAAAATATTAGGATATAAAATTATAACACTTATAGTAAATTCCATTATCACAATTTTAACTGAACATGGTAATAAAGTGTTTTACTTTTCAAAATACATTTTTTTGTAATCCAACATCATAATTATGGTTAATATTTCTTCCACATGTATATAGTGAAAAGAAGAATATGAAGGTTATATTTAATAACACATAACATGGATTACAATTTGGACAAAATTTGTTGAAAATTATTACATGGACATTAAAAAAACTAACACCTAAGGAAAAATAATTATTGATAGAGAAAATGTTCTAGATAATGTTTATACATATGTGATGGTTGAAGAGAAAATCAATTCATTTGAAATGAAGGATTAAGATATATTTTTTATTTCAAGATCTTGTAAATTGTGTTTTGGAATTTAATTACAATATAGACTATGAAGGTAATGAAATATTATTACATTACATGTTTCATTTGAAATATTCAATGATTTCCATCATAATATCATTGTTTTATCATTATAGGAGTATTCAACATGATACTTTTAATTATTGAATAGAAAAAATATTCTTCTATTGTATAAAATAATCTATAACTAAATATCCTTAGAGTATTTTTTCACTGTGAAAATCCTAAATGTTTACAAAATATATGATAATTCCCAAAATTAATAAAGCTTCCTATAAATAAACACATTCAATAATCACTGATATATAACTAAAATATAGACAAATTAAAAGATAATCATTAAAATATAATAATATTTAAAATTATTCACGATATTACAAAATAAGATAGAAACAAAAAATTTACAATGATTTGATGACATATTCTTCAAAAATAAATTTAAAATTTGTCTTCCAATCAGGTAAATAAGTCGTAACATCTAAAAATACAGTGTATATGACATAGTCATATAATATCCAATAAAGGATAACCATTCAATAAATGACATGATTCACTATTACACCACAATAAAATTATAGTTCATCCAAATTGAAATTCAACAATAAATCATCAAATCAAATTAAAAAATTTTCTGTATACCTTAATCAAATAGTATTTCCTAAAATTTAACATAATAAAAAATTATATTAATCATCTAATTATCATATAATTTTTCTTCCCCACGGTTATATATATGATTACACTTTTGTTCAAACAATATTATTAATCATTTTCTATTAAATTTTTTATGATAATATAATATGTTAATAATAATAAGGACATGGCATAGAATATTTGTAGATAATTCAAACTTTTCCCTTTCGGTTATTAGATATAGCTGGGGTCCTTTTCAGATGTGATGGTTTTTCAACTAGCTATTGGGTAAAAAATTTAATACATCTATATAAATATAATTAAATTAATGTTCCCAAAAAAAGATGAAAATAATCAAAAATATTTTTTACCACCAATAATCATATAAACCCTAATGAATATCGATACCATTAATCTATTGAAAAAAAATTAAAAATATATTTCTTACATAATTTGTCTTTCCACATTTTCATCATTATAGATTCATATACATCATACATAAAACAATATATAATAATAGTATCAAACAATATTCCTATCACATAAAACCTCAAATGTGTTGTTTATGCCTTTCAACATATCTTCAAGAATAATAGAAACCAATATATTATAACTCTTTACTATATATATCTAGAAAAAAAATCATTCAATGTCATTTATATTTATGATATTCCATATTAGCCTTTAATACTTTCTTCGTACAATCAAAATATACATCATGTCATTAGATTAAATAATATCAAAACATAACACATGATATAATATGTACATATCAAATTTCATTTGTTATTTCTTCATAGTCAACTACAGTTTAATTAAAAATTTATAAAAATTTATTTGTATAGTCCTACTGATCCCTTTATTGACCATTACCCATAGGTCATTAATTTTCATAATTTTCATACTCTCTCTATTTAAACAATTTAATTGATGTCTTAGAAGAAACATAATTCATACTCATGGTTTTAGTTGAACAATTCCATTTCCTTACAAGATTATTGATAAATTATCTCATTTACCACATAAAAGACATCCTCCTAATATCATATGAATTCATCCTAGGTGTTTTTTCACATATTAATAAGTCATATTTAATTGAATGAATTAATATTTGTAGCCATTATCATGGGATTATCCACATATATTCATTTATATATTATATAATGTGTTTGGAATCTCACATAGGATAATATTTCTAGTAATGTATAATGAAATTTGTTTAACATTAACAACAATATTTTTCACTACATCTTCCATTTGATTGGGTTTCTCATTCAGAAAATCATTGTATTTTACTACATATTCATTATTACCATGGTTCTTACTAGATTTATCTATTTACAAATTAAAAAATTTTAGTTTGTTCATATCTGTATATTGTTAATAAACCATCTTATAAATTTTTTAAACCCATAGATATAATTATTCATGGTATCTTCAACTTCTTTCTATTTATCAAAAATATAAATAATTAACATTAACATAAATTAATGGATATTATATGGGAATTTTAATTTCTGTTCAAATAAATACATATCCTCTCCTATTATCAAATCCTTAATCTAATAAAAACTATAAGGAACTATCATTATAAATTATATAATATTGGGTTTTATGTCAATAACTAAATTTCATACAATAGAGTAAGTTTTCATGATTATAGTTATAGATAACTATTTCATAAAGTTTTACATAAAAACCCAATGTAGTATAAGGTGGAATATAATTCTCAGTATCAACATTCTAAATAAACTGAACTTTTAAAAATAAACATCTTTTTGATTATGAGTCTTCATTATAATTTCAATATCGACCTCATCATAATCCCTAACCATCCTTAAAATACTATTAATTTTTCTTAAAACGTGTTATGAGAAAAAAAAAATTCTCTAATGGATAAGAAATATAAATAAATATGATAGTCCAATGTAAAATAATACAACCCATTAAAATTTTAACATAATCTAAATTTTCTTTTGGCATATAAGATACATCAATTCCATATTAATATCACATAAATTCTATTGTTCCATGAAAATCATTAAAATACATTGAATGGATAGATAAAACATATAGGAAACTCGTTGAATAATTTTCATATCAATATTATATTGGGAGTGACCCTAACAATTAAACATAGAATAACAATCACAATTATACATAGAGTAACCATCATTTTAATAGTTGAATACATGGATTGACCATTACCATTACATTTAAAATAACCATAAAAATTTTAAATGGAATAAGAATCATAATATATTTCCCTAATCTCATAGTATATACCAAATTGGTTAAATACATTTCATTACTCAATGCATTGGATAACTAAAATTGGCATCACCCATCAGAAAAAATATATCATGAACACCTTTGAGTTATAATGGTGGTCAACCCATCGTATTTCCTTTATTGGATTCACCCATTTACTAAATATAATTATCATGTGACATATCATGAATAAAACAAATTATTTCGTAATATTTCTTTACAAATCCATTGAAAAACACTTTTTAACCAATCTGAAAACCACTATTAGATATCAAAATAATATATTATTATAAAAACCTATTTTTAATAACAAAAATCACTGAAAAAAGGAATGTTTGTTTTTACATTGAATAATTCATGAAAAAACATGAAGAAATAAGAATAAATATATTTTTACAAGAATATTTAATGTATTTTTATCAATGAATTTCCCTTTCAATGAGTGGACCTAACACCTTCATTCATTATCTTCTTAAATAGTAAAAATATGAAAATTATTTACATTCTATAAGAAATATTTAATGTTTATTGTTACCTTTATGTAACTTAATACTATTTCATAGAAAATTACATAAACATTTGAGTTAATGGTAGACACTCTAATAATATTAGACTTAGAAGTTATCATGACCCGACCTGATTGGTCCCTAGAAAAAACATCACTGAGCACACCACAAACAGTTTATTGGGTGGTGAATAAATACAATATGGAATATAACACACATTGAAGCAATTACCTTAATTTAAAATTATGCACACACAAATCAACATGAACATTAAATTTCCAAATGTTCTACTGTTGATAACCATGCATGCATATATCTATAATCTCAAAATTAGAGTCTGAAATAAAATATTGGAAAGCATAAAGAGTGGCTCAATATGAGCCCCACAAAAATTGAAATAATTTCTGACTTAATCAAAATTATATCATAATTTAAAATGATACACTATAATAAAAATGGTATGTAAAACCAAAATAAGATTGACCTACTCCTTTTCCTCCTAGGACTATGTAGAAATGTTCATCATCTACGCAAGACACGACATTTTTGGGAAGATCCCATGCAAGGGTGAGTATCATAATAAGTAGTAAGAATACATAAAAAAACTATCCAAAAATCATCAAGATTAGTCATATCAGCATATGATATTTTAATCAGAATATTACACATAATAATAAACACATAGATATATTCATAAAATGCCTCGAGTCTCAAGGGTATCAACTACCACTAGAAGTAGTTCCACTGTGAGGTTTCACAATAAAACTCTTTCGAGAGGAACTAATCCTTAATATATACTTATACAGATGAAACTCATCCCATGGTTATTTTCATAAATAATAGACAATAATATTCACACATGAAAACTAAGTGGGTTCATCCAAAATACACACTATGTTGACTTAATATCCCATCAAAAGATCATATATCGATAGATAGATCAATAGAAGACACTTAGTGCTCAATGTTAGGATAGAAAACCATACAAGATCATATTAATTTATTTAGGATTGGTAACCATTTAAATATGGTACATGATAATTTCAAAAATATAATATATGGAAACATGATGGATATTAGGATTACTGTAGCCCTCTCTAAGAGATACATTCCCCATTCCACTTATTCAGTTGTTGATGTTGCCTGATACAACTCGCTATAGAATTGCATGACTCTCCCTCACAACACTTATTATTATGAAGATATATAGGGTCCACCCTCTATCAAAATATTGGTATAACATACCGAAATCTCATATTAATAGACAATGGGAGAAAAATCCACTGATATAGTTCCATGGATGATCACAAAATCTCACAATGGAACTAGAATGAGAAGAAATTTGAATCCATCCAATTTTCAATGGACTTCAAGGTGTTTCAATATTGGAACATGGTGTGTATCACTATGATGGGATATACTAATGAATCATGATCAGATTGAATATATATTTTAAAAATACATGGTGTTTCCTAATGTTATACATTGTGTATCTATCACCTTGGAGTTTGGAGTGTCGTTTTGCATGTGATCGTGTACACTGGACTATAACCATGTACTTGACTATGTATGAGTACGCAGATCCACCCATATAGTCTGGAAATCCCTTGCACTCCCCAGGTACACATCTTGGTGGGCCACATGGCTACAGGTGCTTGTACCCCCTATACACTTCAATCTAGTTGGCTAAGGGTCGCATGGCCTATGAAATATATCACACAACAAGTCATACTTATATCTACTAAATAGCTAGAGCCACATCGAAGCAGCTACATTACATGTGTTTATTGGACTATAATCCATGTAGTCTTGAATTGCACAATGATTTTAAAAAGTATTTGAATCATCTCCTAAGTAAAATGTAGCAACTAATTCCACAAAGAATCACATCATTGATGTCAATATGAAGATGAATGGAACTCAATACCATTTTATTCTAGATTCAATATGAATTTACTTCTCGAGAATGACTAACATCACACCTCACCAATACCTCCTGTTAGAACTATGAATTTTGTCACCTAATCAATCAATAGATAAAATTTCAACCTTAGGAACCACAACTGTAATTTCAAATCAACATACCAATTTTGTAGTATAAATTTGTTTCAAAAATGTTCGATTTATTTATGATTGATTCTTTGGAAATAATTGAATGATAGGACAAAAAATCCCATGGAAACCCATATCCATTAAATGGATAAAAAACAACAAAACATAATCATATTGAATGAATATCCATCTTGATTAATTTTTGATTGTATGATCTTTATTCATGGGGTGTTTGAATTAAGTGGTTTAAAAAAAATAGAAATAATATATATATTTATCCAAAAATCATGTAATTAAACCAATGCTTGCAAAATGAACAATCTATGAATAAATTTTTTAAATGAATAATTCAGTATATTTATGGAATATGAAATGGGAATATATACACACAAAAAACAACCAACCTTGATTTATATTGATCACTAATGAATAAAAAATCCACATCATTGTCATTGGTGAGATCCTCTATTCCTCTGGAACACTAATCATCAATGCTCGGTCCCTCAATGTTCATCCAAAAAATATCCTCCACTGAATCCTCCAACAGATTTCTTGGTTTTGGGGCCAGCCTAGAAATTCGGTTATAAATATATTTATATTGTATTTTAGGAAGAGATTATGTCATTAATTAATAAAAAATTAGTTCATTATTTTTTTTATTTATTCCCATTACGAATTTCAAAAAACTCCCATCATTAATAATGAATTTTAAGTTCATAGTGTAAAAAATTGCATAATTAATTCAATGGTGGCCTCAAATTTCTAATCCATTATTCCATGTAGAAGTTATTCTAGATATTCTAAAACAATTGATGTGAATAAAATTATTATATATAATATATTTCAAAAATTTAATCTGGGATCGCCAGGCCTCAGAATATTACATCTTCTTAGTGTATTGAACTGAAAACATTCATCGAAAAAAACTAATTACATAAAAGAAAAAAATAGGATTTTAAATTATTCCACCATTTAATTATTTTAATGTGATAGACCATAAAAACAAAAATATGTGGATACTAATCACTCAAATGTGTGCTACGCTCACTCGATACCACATAATAGTTCCTTGTGTTGTCAAGAATCATTTACCGAAGGAATAAAAATTCCCATGAAGGGTATTTCTCCAATCAGTATTCATCATCACCAACTACATTGAAATGAAACTCAAATACCCCAACCCATCTTATCCAGGTCAATATCATACAAAACGTTATGCACATACCTCATAATATACATTATGTGGAGAGTAATAATAATCAAAAAAATAATATTTCCATGGGGTTATGTGGTACACCACATCACTAACTCGAAACAGAAGGAGAAAAAGAAAGGTTATAAGATCCCAAGAGATATCAAACATCCTATGTTCTGATTTTTAACATTCAAACTCCAATGTATTCTATCATCAATACACTGAGGACTCATTATGTTAAATAAGAAGTCCTAATCCTCCCCATGATGAAATTCTCTTATTAAAAATATTAAAAGAACCCTAACTAGCACCATAGTGTTATTACCCAATAGATATGACCAACATAACTGTTCTATATAGGATCTCTAAAAAATGGACTCCATAATGTGATACTCTAGTGGTGGATCAGTAACCAACATGACACTCCAACCCCACTGATAGTATAATATTTACGTTTGTGTGGCTCAAACACCAACAAGAAAAAATGAATATTTTTAACCATAACCTGAATGGACAACATTGCATGGATATGGGATTTGGGTAATACATTGTTTCAACAAAAATTGATCCACATATGCTTCCTACATCCTCTCCATAATAATGTCCCAAATTAAGTATCATATATTGTAACAGTAACTTAAGGAATTATGGGATGATGGACTGCCTACTATAATGATAGGTGGCCAAATAATTACACAAACATTTATTAGTCATCACATATACATGAATGAAAGAATTATATTTTATCTCAAACCATCCCACTTATCCTATGGGTTTCCATAATATTCCAATAGATCCTAGAAATTCCTCACCAATACTATATGTACATCTTAGGAAAAAAGGCATTAAAACCCACTCTCACATCATGAATAAAACAACGATCCCTCCCCAGGGAATTGGTGATGTGATTCACCATTTTATGGAATCTATCATGTATATACGCATATGATATTTTGAAATGAAACACCTCACAATTTATATCCCTCAGTTTTAATTACACGACATCAAAAAAATCATTTGGTAACTACTATCGATTATATGTAAACTACACCATCCTCAGGTGTCTTAAACACACCATATCTACACTGATTACACATGGATTCTATCAATGAATGTTATTTTAAACATATCTAAGAATAATTTGTGATCAATCCCATAATTTTTGTGTTTATATTGTGTCATATACTGTTAAAAGAGTTTCCCTAATAACTTAAAAACCCAAAAATGGATTTGTAATGAATTATCTTGTATATCCTGCTTCAAAATTGGAGTTATTTGTAGCTTATCTCAATATAATGCTAGGAGAATAAAAATCATCCCAAACCACTATCCAAATAATCCTTTTATTTATTGGAGTGGGTACATTACCACTTGTCATCTGGTACAACTGATACCAATAAAAACTCATAATAATGAAATCAACCCCATCTTATGAGAACAAAGTTTTGTATACCTAGGTCAAAAATTTGCGTCATACAAAACCCCTTCATCTAAAATATTGTATCTACACATTCATCATATGAAGATAAATAAATCCCATATGATATGATATCAAAAACAATAAAGGGTATCCCTGTTTAAATTCCATCATGAAACCATACCATATGTTGATAGTTAAGTATGACATGCCCATAGGGAAAACTTCCTCACACAATAACACCACGAAAGGAAAATAGAATCTCATAGAAACCACTCCATCAAAATGGTATCACAATAAAGATGATGAGAATTCATTAATAACCCTATAATCATGGATCACCCAACACTACCAGGGATCATTTTTTATTATATAATAAAAACTATATCCCAAAAAATAGTATCACTTCTACACTCATAGTTAAAAAAACTCACCATGGATGACGGGATCAAATATATACTGAGGAAATCATCATTGGTTCACAGTACTGCAACTAATAGATTTCATGATAGGCCATATTTCTCCTCACATAGTTTGGTAAAACATTTCATAGAATAATGTAATCATGGACCCTTTCTTTAAGAGCCTCTGATATAAGGGTCATGTTAAAATGCTCCACTAGTATCACTTGGTTTAAAAAAGTGGATTCACTAAGGGAGGAATGTCACATTACTATTTTTGAAAACTATAAATTGAGTAGTTAAGAAGCACATCATGCCTCAAACCATATAGGAATGCTCTGTGATATCATTTTACTCAGAAACCACCCTTTCCCTTTACAACTTTTTTAACACAGCCTTATATTGATGTGATACTATATCAAAACCAACAAGATCAAACACACATGTCAGAGAAATATACCAACCACCCATAAAACCCATTTTGTTTTGGAAAATTCATTACCAAATATATTAATTTAATACCTCCAATAATAATAGATTCATCTATTTGATCATAAAACCATAATAAAGTGGTTTTTTTGTAATCATTATATGATTTTCTAATGAAGATGTATCGTTCTTAATAAATTTTTTTATTATTATTTCTTATTCAACCACATTGAAAAATTCTTAAATGATGAAAAAATTATAAATAATTTATATTGAATATATATATATATATATGTGATATTATGTTAGTTTTAAATCTTATATACATATTCACATCAATTAAATGGGAGACATACACATCGTTTATGTCATCAAGAGACTTCCACCTCACGAAGTGATGCAATTCATTTTTCCTCACATCCTCTTTTGGATGGTTATAATAAAATATTTAATATAGAATTTTGATATCAAAGGAATATTTATAATTACTAAACATTAATAAATTGTTTAATTTTAAAAATTCCCATCCGGTAAAAAATGATATTGTCATTCATCTATATGTGTAAACTACTATATGCACAAATCGATGTGATTTTATTATCAGCAATACATCAAATAAATTATATATATATTTATATTAAAATAAATAATATGGAAATTTTTTATATAAATGTTTTTCTATAAATATTATATTATACATTCCATCATTCCTTCATAAAAAATGAGGAATGAAGTTTTACTCAAGTGTATGTACAACCTACCATATCCATGATTATAATATTTTTCACTTTTATCAATCATATATGATGAATTTTTTTAAATACTAAATTATGTATTCAAATTAAAATTATTTTATAATTATTATCATGATTATGACTATATAATGACCTATTTGACCATAATAATCGTAGCAAATTCATTTTTTACATATGATACATTTATCATAAAATCATTTGATATGAAAAAAAATTGATTAATTAATTATATATGACATGTTATTAAATATAATTAAATTAAGAATGAAAATGAAAATTTTTCCAAATAAAATATCTATTTAAAATATTTTTATTATTTATAATTAGATTGAATATAGTTGATGAGTTGGACTTTGGGTATGGAACATTATTTTTTATAAGATCATTTAATTATTTCCATACAAATCTTATTTTTCATATCAATGTTCCTTTAATCTATCTAGAGAATATTTATTTTTTGATTAAATGAATTCTATATGAATTTTTTTAACTTAAATTTATTTCAATACATTTTTTAAATAATGAATAGTTTGAGTCTCTATATAAATGACCCATTAACTTAATACCTCATTTAAAAAGTTAAATTCTTTATTCAATAAATCATTAACTTCTGTATCCATATTCATAGAATTATTATATGAATGTATATATAATTACATAAATGAAATATAAATTACTTTTAATAATTATTTTTAAATTATTTAATGGGTTTTATAAAGGGGTAATTTTATCAAATTTATATGGAATAATTTGACATTCATTATTAATTATGAATGGAAAGATCTATTTTAAATTATAAGGAAGCAACATATTTTCATGTAACTAAATATATTTCCCTTCAATTAAATTTTATTAGGTTTCGTTCAATGAAAATCCCACTATCATTGTTTGGGATTTTTTTTTGGAAAAATAAATTTTAATTGAATGTTATATATCAATATTTGGTAATTTTTTCTTATGGGAGGAGAGAATAATTTGAAGAAAATAATAATTTAGATGTTATGATTAGGTTTTGTCTTATAATAATTCTTAATGATGGTTGGAGGTACTATTATAAACCATGGATCAGTGGGTCTGTGATACCCCCCGCCCCAAATTCATTAGGTATTAATAATTTTGGATCTTGACCGTGAAGGTTTTTTTAAAACATGAATGTTATTCAAAATGAATATGAAATAAAAAAATTATTTCATAGGTTAGATACATTATTTTTTTTATTTTTTATATAAAAATTTCATAAATATTATTATTTTTATGGTATTATAATATGTTAATGTTTAATGAAAATTATTTTCTACTTATTATCGAAGAGAACAATAATTTTTTAAGAATGTTTTCCTAATGGTTTCCTGATTGAAAAGAAGATATGGGGATTTTTTTATTCTTCTAAAATAACTACTAAAATGTTTTATGAGAATATATAGATAGAAGAATTTATTAAATGATAATAATATGTAAAATATTTACCCACAGTTTGTTTTGAAAATGGAAAAAAGAATATTAGTAATTATTGTCTGACAATTTTATTCATTATTTATTAATTTCTTATTGAGATTCTTCTTTTTATCCCACATTTAAAAAAAATTCACTAGGTTTAAGGATGTGTAAGACTAAATAATAATTCATCATGAAATTCATTATTATTTATCATTAAAAAATCTCTTCCTTTTGAAATGTCTTATATTGAGGAGAAAATAATATCGAAATTCTATTTCACGTTTGAAATATATGTTTTTTTATGTATAGATTATAACCTAATTGTTAAAAACTATAATCCTTAATGATCCTATTAAATTTTAGTAAATGAATTATTGATTAAGAAAACAGTATTTTTTAATTTATAAGTTGAGGTACATACACCTATAAATAATTGGGTAATGCGTGTTAACTCATAAGATAATTATGTTACACATGAACCATATTCTATATTCCAAATAATATTTGTGGACCTAGTTAAATAACAATAATATTATGTGTCGGCCTGGTTTCATTGTCAAAAGTTATTGAGTAAAAATAGTTCCATTTTGATAAGATTATTTGTAGTTCTGATTTCATATCCTTAATAATATGGGTGAACGTATCTCCATTTTTTACATTTCTAATATATTTTTCTCTCATTTTTTACACATTTTCATGTTTATGTAAATATTTCATGGATCGTGATTGATTATTGATGATTTTCACCCATAAAAATATTCTCAATTGTTTTATCGAATATTTATTCCAAGAATCATTTTTTAATTTATTAAATTGATTTGGTATAACATCTTTATTTTACAATTTTGGTGTATCCTTATTCTCAAGTGTGATCACTGTGTAACGCCCCGACCCCAGATACCTAGAGTCGGTGCATTATTACATATCATTGGAATTATTAAAAGGAAATAATTCCCTGAAGGACTGATTATTTTAGCAGTCTTGGAAATTAGATTACCTGCATGAATGATACATTGCACTTTAAGACATTCAAAACAACAGAAATAGTCATTATGAACACCATTATTCCATTATATTAACCCTGCATATCAATCACAACACACATATTGGAATCCTGGGAAATATTAAGCATAGAAAGGGGTGAGCTCAAATGCTATGTAATTTTATTCAATACAGCGGAAACATTCATAAATAAGAATAAACAATTAAGGGAATGAATAAATAAAACAAAATCCTTTTAAACATGAACATAAGAATAATATGACAAAGATAAAATGAAACAATTCAATTTACTTATTCTCATTGATATTCTACTAGTCGAATAATCAAATGAAATATCAATAACAACTTTCATAACGATGTAATGCATATTGCCAGACTATCATAACCACGTAGCCAAGGCCACCTGCCAAGACTACAAATAGGATTTTGTCAAGGCCTCGTTCCATGACACTAGTTTGTCTCATGAGACCTACTGATGCATCGAGGAGCTATAGCGGGCTCCACCCGTAACTTATTATGTACAATGCATTCCTCATACGAAAATGTATAAACATAACATAAAAATTTGTATTAAAACTAGTATACAAAAATTCAATAATTTAAACATAAACCATGGATGGTATAAAAATAACACATCCACAGTCAAACATATCAAAAAACCTTTAATAAAATATTGAAGATTTCTATCATGATAAATCAACCTCAAAACAAGTTTAACATCCATTAATGAATTTTGACCTGGATGAAAATGATTTGTAAAACCCTTTGAAAGAAATACCCCGTTTTCATGAAAACATTAAAAATTCACAAAATTTATAAGAGAAGTCATTTAATGAAATTTTTTATTCAATGTGTCGCATACCACTTTGAAAATTTTGAAAGGAATTATCATTTTAAAAACATTCATGTCTATATAAATAAATCATTAAAACCCATTTTGAAGACATAGATATAAATGAGAAAGATTTAGAAGAATAAATATTTAAAACTTTTGAAATGATTTTTTAGTAAATATTCCCTTAAAATAATCCATTTGAAAACTCTTTCATAAAACATGTACATAGATAATAAATATTTCCTAGTAGATACTTATGTAAAAACAACCTCGGATAATAAAGAGATTGTGAAATTAACCCTTACCAAATTGGTAACTTACGAAACATACATCCCATGAAAGAGGTATCATACAATGAATATGTAAATACACATAAATTAAAGTATATTACACAAAGAATATAATTATGGGCAGTAGATACACCACACAAAAGGTAATAGTGGCAATATGGCATGAATCTCACGGGAATAAGGAGTGAGATGAAAACCCCTTACCTTGTACTTTTTCCGTTGTTGAGGGTAGGTTAACCTCCTGTATAATGGTGAAATAATTGTTATTAAATTATAAAATAATCATATACATTAATATGATATCATATATGATCTTTTAACGTTTCTTTGTTAATAATATCTTAGAATTATCATCGTTTCGGGAGTTAACTTACTTGTTTTCTTTTATATGTTTTGTTACATAAGACATGTTTTTTATGGATAGGTTGTATCTCATTAATATCCAGAATTATATCAATTCCTTAAAAATTATTTTTAATCATCAAATGATAATTATACTTTAATGGATACGATGGAGAATGAATCTCATCGCGTTCGTGGAGACGGTAGTCTGTACGTACGCACAAGGGACAATATAATTTTTTTTATATTAAAATAATATATAATTAGATGTTATATAATATATAAAGAATAATTATTATGTTATATTTATTATTTACATGAATTAAACATCATTATTTTACCTATCCAAATAATAATTTAGTGAATAGCAATTACACCACGATGTGGAGACGGTAAGCCATACGGACGCACGTATGGTGATATGTCATTCAAAGGATGGATATAATACTGAATATTTTTGTACCATATTTATAATAACATCAAAGTATATATAAGATACTAGAGTTATTATTTTAGAATGGGAATAACAAATAATGAAGAAGTAAAGAAAATGGAACTTGAAAAAGGGTGGTGAAATCATTACCTCTTCTTCGGGTTCTTTTTTTTGATTTGATCAAAAGGGATCCATAGGATGGATTTCATATCTGAATATGGCCTCTAAGATAAATTGTGGTGTGTTGAGAGAGTATTTGGGAAGGGTTTGGGCGAACCAAAAGGCTTTTATTGTGTGAATTAGTGAGAAGGGGAGTGCCCTTTTATAAGAGGGGTGAGTGGTACCATTGAAAAAGCTAGAAATATTATTTAATAATAAATTCATATTAGGTTTATAATGGATCTAAAGTGTATTTTTTAGTGGTTAGGTTGGGGATAGTTTGAAAGCCACTCATCCAATAGGATTTAGACATGTTTGGGTTTCTATATTAACATTATCTTTAAGTATTAACTCTTTGTTAATTAGTTTCACTTTTACAATGTCTTTATGTATTTTTATATTATATGGTTAATAAACATACTATATGCATCCAAGAGACTCGAAATTGGTCCATTAATGATAAAAATATCATGATATATGTCTCTTGGCCGATCCTTAGATTTTTAGGAATTTAATATCAATTAATAATATAAATTTTTTTAAACTCTTTTATGTTAATATTGACACTATTCAATAGTGGATTTCTGTACAAATCATAATAGAAAAATTACTTCTAATAAAGTTAATTAAATAAATCCTAACATGACATATTAACCAATAAAATTAGGGTAATTCATATTAAGTCTCAAATTATATTTATCTGGGTATTTATAATATCAATTATTTTAATTTTTCATTATGATGGTAATTACTAGATTATCATTGTGTCATAAATAAATTAAATTATTTAATGCCTAAAAATTATAAATAAAAAATAATTATGTAGGAAATATTTTTATATTTCTAATTAATATTTATAGTTGAAAATACAAAATATATAACCCTATGAATAAATTGTTTCGCTGAAAGATATATGATTAGGTCATTTTTTGTATTTATTTTAACCTAATTCAAATAATGTGTCCCTATCACCTACAAGATTCTCCATGGCATCCCAAAATCGACCCAAAGATGCCCATGGTCGGAAATGTGTCCACCAATAAGGTTATGACACGTTTTAGGGAAATTTAGTATTATTATTATATTATTTTGTAACCCTTATTTACCGGATTTATGCTTTAACCATGGTAAATAAAATATTTACCGAAGTAATTATTTGAAATGTCTAAAAATAAAAGATACCTATTTACATAATTTGGACATCCTGATTCCAAATATGGAATCAATTTTTATAAATTCAAAACATATAAGTGGAAGAAATTAATTTAAAATTAATTCCTGTTGTCAAAAAAAAACGTGTTTTTAAGACATAATAACTATCAAAAGATTGATTCTTGTTTATGTCCAGTTTAATTGTGAAATTATGTCCAATGTCCAAAATTGTATTAAAGGGTAAAAATATATTCTAAATATACTTTAAAACAACTCAAATTCATAATTTATCACTATTAATTATTTTTATTAAAAAATTTGTTTTTAATTAAAATTTAGCAATTTTCACTATTCATCAAAATATTAATGTTATACAAAAAGTTACAAAATTTCACCTTAGGATAAATTCGATACTATGAATACAAAAATGAAGTTCATTTTGAGAGATAAAATTAATAAAATTTCAAAAATTAGGTATCACTATTCATAACGGCTAGTTTGATTGGTTGTGGTTTGTGTTAGAACTCGAAGTTGCGTACAACACACGCTACTGTATTATTCAAAGGAAAGCGTATCGTGAATGATTGGGATGTTTCATTGTAAATTTTTGATATCCCCATTCTAAAATGTAAATTTATTTAGTCAAATTGAATATATAAATGTTTAAAATATTGGATTTAAAAGGTTTTACTATTAAAAGTTGGTAAAAGTGAATTTTTGAAAAATACTTCTTTTATCTAAAAAAATGAATTTGTTCTTACATTATTTCTCATAATATGGATTCTAAAACTATATGGATTATATAATGTTCAAAATTTAGTTCATACTATTCATAACCTCTTTTGAACGGCTTGTTTGGTAAGTCCTAGTGCACTTGAACTCGGTGTTGCGTGTAGTCCAAGTTATTGAATTGTTTTGAAAAAGTACATACTATGAAATATTTTGATGTTACATTATTCCCTCCTTCAATAAATTTCGTACTCTCAATTTTGATATTGTTCTTAGAAAATAAATGTTGAAAATAGAAAATATATTTGTGGGAAAACCCACATTGAAAATTTGGTTAGTAAAATTTAGTCTTAATAAGAGGAAAAGAGAAATGAAAGGGTCACCACCAAATTATGATCTCTATTCGAAGTACATTTCTGGAAATTAGAGAAATATAATTGGAGGAAAAATTTAAATATTTATAGGTAGTGATTGAGGTCATCAGTCACAAACAAGTTTAAAAATGAATTCCTTAAATTCATCAAACTATAATGACTTAAAATACCATCGGTTCAACAAAACATAAGGTATTAGAATAAAACATTTTTGGTTTTAAGATTCCTTCAATAATGTATAAGAATTAATTTCTTTATAGAATAAGAGGAGATTAAAAATATATATTTGACAAGTAGAGTTCCATCCTTTAACTAATTTATACAACAAACTAATATTTCACTCTAAAAGATAATATAACGTAAAAAATATTCTATTTATCCTATTCGTTTGGGGTTAAAAAAAGAATTTATAATTCATCTACTAGTCCTTCTTAATATAACCTACATTATTTAATCCAGGACATCTCGTGGGCTAGTGGTAGGTGATACAACCTTGTCTCCCTTCAGTGGAGAGTTCAAGTCTCGCGGCTTTTCCGGTCGTGAATGGTTGCCGCCCGACCTCCGAGTTGTCCTTTTATGGAAATCCAAAATTTATCATAAACTAGAATTATCCAAAATACTTCTGTCCAAACTCACAGTACAAAATTTATATGGAAGGTAAAAACAATGAAGATCTTTTTTTCCATGCATTAACATGTGAACACCTTCATCATGTATTATTTTAACACACAACAACATCAGGAATTACCATAAAACCTTATTAAGTACATTCATGATCACTTATTATTTATTGAATAATTGATTTTTTCCTTCTATCCAAAAATGTTGTAAACCCCAACAATGATGGAATATACAAATCATTAATCAGTTTCAAGTTAGTCAATAATATCCAATATATTTTATCCAAATAAACCATATCTCTTTCCAAAATCAGTACCTCAATATTAGGACCATATTATTGTTTATCATTCCTTCAACCACGTAATTTCAAAAAAATTTAACTTGTTGTAGAGTCACTTTTCGTAGTACCATTAAATATCAAATCCTCAATGAAATAGTACTACGGTAAAATTTTTATTTATTTCGAGTACATCATTGATACAACAATTCAATGAAATAATTCCAAAATAACAACATAAGAACACTAGTCATTCCTCTTAATCTGTGGTAGAATCATAACTTGATTATTATCCAATAGCATCATTTGCGGCATAGTCTGATGACTGGGACATTGGATCGCGTAGTGTCCAAACTCCTTGCAGATGAAGTATTGTACATTTGAAACCATTTTATTACCATTTAAGTCACGTACATGGTGCCCTTTTCCTCCATACTTATAACAAACTCCCATTCCATTCAGGCAAGTTCCAGGGTGTTTCGTCCCACAGTTATCACATATGGGAAAATTCTTCTTTTCCCTCTTCCCTTTATCCTTCTTTCTCTCTTCTATCCTTTTCTTCTCTTCCTTCCCTTAAAATCCATAGGACTCGGTAAACTCTTTACTTATCTTATCAACACGTGATATTATTTCATCATATGATGATAATACATGTGAGACTATTCTTTTATAAATTTTGGTTTAAGGCCATGAATGATATGATCCTTATTTATATTGGATCATGGGAATTGATGGAGTTCTCATTCCTTCTACTGGGTGCCATTTCTAAACAATGTCATACAATAGATTAGTTTATAAATAACCATACCTAATCCAAAACTTGTAAAACACATAAAATTAATTAAATAGTTTATGGATATAATCCATAATCATAAAAATGTCACCATTGAGGAATTATATACTCATAATCCCTTCACAATGGTTTGTAATGAAAATGATAATTATCCTAACCTTATCCCCTAGGAGTGTCGTAACCAATAGTGCAGCAAGGCCCGTTGTCGTGCACCAGTTCTCGTTCGAGTCTAGCTTAAAGCGGTGTTTTCGGGTTTTACCCCTAGGTACATCTGTGCCAGATCCGCCTCTACCAGCTCGTATCCAGACATGGATGTATTGCTCGGAAAACTCACAAAATTTCTAAAATACCAAAATTCTAGGAAGTTCTTCTATTCTAATCCTCAAAGTCAATCGTAGATATATGTTCTCTAATAAGAGTTTATCTAAATCTAGTATCCAATGTTATTTCTAAACTTTCTCTGATACCAACTTTAATTCCCCGACCCCAGTTACCTAGAGTCGGTGCATTATTACATATCATTGGAATGATTACAAGGAAATCAAGTCCCGAAGGACCGATTAGTTTAGCAGTCTTGGAAATTAGATTACATGCATGAATGTTACATTGCACTTTAATACATACAAAAAAATCATTATAAACGCCATTATTCCTTAAGCTTAATCCTGCATATCAATCACAACACACTTCATGGAATCCTGGGAAAAATAAAACATAAAAAGTGGTGATCTCTAATGCTCAGTAGGGGTAATCAATACAACAAAAACGTTCATAAATAATCATAAACATTTAAGGCAATGTATAACTAAAACAAATGCGTTTTAAAAATGAACATAAGCATTATATGGAAAATATAAAATTAAATAAATCCATTTACATATTCACATGGATATTCTACTAGTCTAATAATCTCATGAAATATCAATAACCACTTTCATAACGATGGAATGCATAATGCCAGACTATCATAACCACGTAGCCAAGGCCTCGTGCCAAGACTACAAATAGGGTTTGGTCAAGGCCTCATGCGAAGACAGAAGTTTTTCTCATGAGACCTACCGATGCATCGAGGAGCTATAGCAGGCACCACCCGTCACTTATTAAGTCCAATGCATTCCTCATATGGAAATGTTCAAACATAACATAAACATTCGTATTAAAACTAGCATACATAATGTCAATACATTACTCATAAACCATAAATGGTATAAAAATAACACATCCACAGTAAAAAATATCAAAAAACCCTCAACATAATATGGAATACTTGTATCATGATAAATCATCTTCAAAACAAGTTTAAAATCCATTAAATAATTTTGACATGGATGAAAATGATTTGTAAAACTCTTTGAGAGAAATACCCCTTTTCATGAAAACATTAAACGTCAGACAAATTATAAAAGAAGTCATTTAAAGAATTTTTTGAATAAAAGTGTCCCATATCACTTTGAATCTTTTGAAATGAATTATCATTTTAAAAACATTAATGTCCATATAAATAAATCCTTAAAAACAATTTTTAAGACATGGAAATAAATGATAAAGATTTAGAAGAATAAATATTTAAAACATTTGAAATTATGTTTTAGTAAAAAGTCCCATAAAATAATCACGTTGAAAACTCTTTCATAAAACATGTACATGGATAATAAATATTTTCCAGTAGATACTTACGTAAAAACAACCTCGGATAATAAAGAGATTGTGAAATTAACACTTACCAATTTGGTAACTTACGAAACATACAACCCATGAAAGAGGTATCATACAATGAATATGTAAATACACATAAATTAAATTGTATTACACAAATAATTTAATTATTGGATGTACATACACCACACAAAAGGTAATAGTGGCAATATGGCATGAATCTCACGAGAATAAGGAGTGAGATGAGAACCCCTTACCTTGTACATTTCCTTGGTTGAGGGTACGTTATCATCCTATATAGTGGTGAAATAATTGTTATTAAATTATAAAAGAATAATATACATTAATTTGATATTTTATATAATCTTCCAACGTTTCTTTGTTAATAATATCTTTGAATTATCGTCGTTTCAGGTGTTAACATACTCGATTTATTTTATATGTTTTGGTACATAAGCCGCATTTCTTATAGATAGGTTTAATCTTATTAATATCAATAATTATATCAATTTCATAAAAATTATTTTTAATCATCAAATTATAATTATACTTTAAAGGATATGATGGAGAATTAATCTCATCGCGTTCGTGGAGACGGTAGTCCGTACGTATGCACGAGTGACAATATCATTCATTTGATATTAAAATAATATATAATTGTATGGTATATCATATAAAAATAATCATTATCATGTTATATTTATTATTTACATGATTTAAACATCATTATTATACCCATCCAAATAATAATTTATTGAATAACAATTACACCACGACGTGGAGACGGTAAGACGTACGTACACACGGATGGTGACATGTCATTCAAAGGATGGATATAATACTCAATATTGTAGTACCATATTTATAGTATCATCAATGTATATATAAGATACATAAGATATTGTTTTAGAATGGGAGTAACATATAAATCAGACATGAAAGAAGAAATGAACTTGAAAATTGGTGGTGAAATCATTATCTCTTCTCCAGGTTCTTCCTTTTGATTTGATCAAAAAAGAACCATAGGATGGATTTCTGACCAAAATAAGGCCTCTAGGTTAAATTTAGGGAAGTTTATAGAGTATTTGGGTAGGGTTTGTCCGAGCCAAAAGGATTTGAACGTGTGAATTAGTGAGAAGGGTGAGTGCCCTTTTATAAGAGGGGTGAGGGGCACGTTTGGAAAAGCTAGAAATATTATTTTATAATAAATTCATATTCGGCTTATAATGGCTCCAATGTGGATTATTTAATTGTTAAGGTGAGGATATGTCTAAAAACACTCAAAAAATTGGATTTAGATAGGATTGGGTTACTATATTAACCTTATCATTAAGTATTAACTCTTAGTTAATTAGTTTCACTTTTACAATGTCTCTTTGTTTTTATATATTATATGGCTAATATACATACTATATACATCCAAGAGTCCCCCAAGTGGTCCACTAATGACACAAAAATCATGATATAAGTATCTTTCCTGAACCATAGATTTTTAGGAATTTAATATCAATTAATAATATAATATTTGTTTTAAAAACTCTTTTCTGTCAATTTTGACACTATTCAAAATTTGATTTTTGTAAAAATCATAAAAGATCGATTACATGGAAAAAAAGTTAATTAAATAAATACTAACAATTCATATTAAACTATAAAATTATTTTAATTCATAAAAAGTCTCATATTATATTTATTTTGGTATTTATAATATCATTTATTTTAATTTTTCACTTTTATTGAAATTACTGTATCATCATTGTGTCATAAATAAATTAATTTATATAATGCCTAAAATTTATAAATAAAATATATTTATGTATTAACTCTTGTTATATTTTTAATGAATATTTATCGTCGAAAATCCAATATATATAACCCTAGGTAAAAAAAATTCTATAATATATATGCTTGTGTCATTTTTGTAATTATTTTAACTTCATTAAAATAATGTGTCCCTATCACCAACAAGTGGCTCCATGTGGTCCCGAAATCGACCCAAAGAGGCCCATGGTCGGACATGTATCCAAAAATAAGGATAGGACACGATTTAGGGTAATTTAGTATTATTATGATATTATTTTTTAACCGTTATTTACCGGATTTACCCTTTAACCATGGTAAATAAAATTTTTACCGAAGTAATTATTCAAAATGTATAAAAATAAAATATACCTATTTAAACATTTTGGACATCGTGATTCCAAAAATGGAATTCATTTTTCGAAATTCAATACACAGAAGTGGTAGAAATTAATTTAAAATTAATTCTCACGGTCAAAACAAAAAGCGTGTTTTTAATATATAGTAACTATAAAAAGATTGATACTTGTTTAATTTCGGTTTAACTGTGAAATTATGTTCAATGACCAAAATTGTATTAAATGGTAAAAATATATTCTAAATATACATTAAAACCACTCAAATTCATTATTTTTAACTATTAATTATTTTGACTAAAAAAGTTGTTTTTAATTAAAATTTAGTAATTTTCACTATTCATCAAAATATAAATGTTATCAGAAAAGATCCAAAATTAAACCTTAGGATAAATTCAATACCCTGAATAAAAAAATTACGTCCATTTTGAGAGATAAAATTTAAAAAATTTAAAAAATCAGGTATTACTATTCATAATAGCTACTTTGATTGGTTGTGGTGTGTTTTAGAACTCGAAGATCTGTACAACACACGCTACTGTATTATTCAAAGGAAAACGTACTGTGATAGATTGGGATGTTTCATTCTAAATTTATGATATCCTCATTCTAAAAAGTAAATTTATTTTGTCAAATTGAATATAAAAAATTTTAAAATATTGGATTTAAAAAGGGTTCACTATTAGAAGTTGGTAAAAGTGCATTTTTGAAAAATACTTCTTTTATCTGAAAAAAATGAATTTGTTCTTACATTATGTCTCATAATATGGATTCTAAAATTATAAGGATCATATAAAGATATAAATTTAGTTGATACTATTCATAACCTATTTTTAACGACTTGTTTGATAAGTCATGGTGCGCTTGAACTCGGTGTTGCGTGTAGTGCAAGTTATTGAATTGTTTTGAAAAAGTACATACTATGAAATCATGGAGGGTTACATTATTACCTCCTTCAATAAATTGTGTCCTCAAAATTTTGATATTTTTCTTCGAAAATAAAGGTTGAAAATAGAAAATATGATTGTGGCAAAACCCACATCGGATATTCGGTTAATAAAATTTAGTATTAATAAGAAGAAATGATAAATGAAAGGGTCACCACCAAATTATGATCTCTATTAGGAGAAGATTGGTGGAAATTAAAGACATATAATTGGGGAATATTTTTAAATAATTATATATAGTGATTGAGGTCATCAATCACAAACAAGTTTAAAATTGAGGTCCTTAAATTAATCAATCTATAATGACTTAAAATACCATCGGTTCAACAAAACATAAGGTATCAGGATAATTTTTTTTGTTTTAATATTCCATTAACAAAGTATAAGAATTAATTTCATTATAGAATAAGAGGAGAAGAAAAATATATACTTGATAAGTAGAGTTCCATCCTTTAACTAATTTCTACAACAAACACATCTTTCACTCAAACGGATAATAGAACTTAAAAAATATATTCTATTTATCCTATTTGTTTGGGGTTAAAAAAATGAATTTATAATCAATCTACTAGACCTTAGTAAAATATACAAAATTATTTAATCCAGGACATCTCGTGGGCCAGTGCTAGGTTATACACCCTTTTTGCCCTTCTGTTGCGAGTTCAAGTCTCGCGGCCTTGCCGGTCGCGAATGGTTTCCGCCCGACCTCTAGGTTGTTCTTTTATGGAAATCCAAAATTTATCTTAAACTAGAATTATCCAAAATACTTCTTTCCATTCTCACAGTCCAAAATTTATAAGGATGTTAAACACAATGAAGATCCTTTTTTCTGCATAATAACATGTGAACACCTTCATTATGTATTCTTTTAAAACACAGCAACATCCTGAAATACCATAAAACCTTATTAGTACATTCATGATCCCTTATTCCTTATAGAATAATGGATATAATCCTATCCAAAAATGTTGTAAAACCCAACAATTATGGAATATACAAATCATTAATCAGTTTCAAGGTAGTCAAGAATATCCAATATAATTTATCCAAATCAACCATATCATATTCCAAAATAAGTACCTCAATATTAGAACCATATTAAGGCTTATCATTCCTTCAACAATGTAATTTAAAAAAAAAATTAACTTGTTGTAGAGTCACTATTCTTAGTACCATAAAATCTCAAATCCTCAATGAAATAGTACTGCAGTACAATCCTTATTTATTTTCAGTACATCATTGATACAACAATTCAATGAAATTATTCCAAAATAACAACTTAAGAACACTAGTCATTCCTCTACATCTGTGGTAGTATCATAACATGATTATTATCCAATAGCATCATTTGCAGCACAGTCTAATGACTAGGACATTGGTTCATGTAGTGTCCAAACTCCTTACTGATGAAGCATTGTACATTTGAATCCACTTTCTTACCTTTGCAGTCACGTACATGGTGCCCTTTTCCTCCACACTTATGAAAAACTTCCATTCCTTTCCGGCATGTTCCTGGGTGTTTCTTCCCATAGTTATCACATATGGGAAAATTCTTCTCTTCCCTCTTCCCTTTATCCATCTTTCTCTCTTCCATCCTTTTCTTCTCTTGCTTCCCTTCAAAGCCATAGGAATAAGTAAACTCTTTACTTATCTTATCAACACATGATATTATTTATTCATATGATGATAATACATGAGAGACTATTTCTCTTATAAATTATGGCTTATGACAATGAAAGATATGATCCTTCTTTCCCTTTTGATCATGTGCATTGCTGAAATTCTCATTCCTTCTATTGGGCGCCATTTCTAAACAATGTCATACACTAGATTAGTTTATGAATAACAATACCTAATCCCAAACTTGTAAAACACATAACATAAATTAAATAGTGTATGGATATAATCCATAATCATAAAAATGTCTTCTCTGAGTAAGTATATACTCATAAAACCTTCATAATGATTTGTAAAGAAAATGAGAATTATCCTAACCATATCCCTCAAGAGTGTCGTAACCACGAGTGAAGAAATGCCTGTTGTCGTGCACCAATTCTTGTTCGAGTCTAGCTCAAATCAGTGTTTTAGGGTTTTACCCCTAGGTACATCTGTGCCAGAGCCACCTCTACCTGCTCGTATCCAGACATGGATGTATTTCTTGGAATGCTCATAAAATTTATACAATACCAAAATTCTAGGAAGTTCTTCAATACTAATCCTCAAAGACCATCTTAGATATATTTCCTCTAATCAGAGTTTATCTAAATCTAGTTTCCAAGGTTATTGCTAAAACTTCCTATGATACCAACTGTAATTCCCCAACCATAGTTACCTATATTCGGTGCATTATTACATATCATTGGCATGATTACAAGGAAATCAAGTCCCAAAGGTCCGATTAGTTTAGCATTCGTGGAAATTAGATTACATACATGAATGTTACATTGCACTTTAATACATAAAAAACAACATAAATAATCATTAAGAATGCCATTATTCCTTTATCTTAACCCTGCATATCAATCACAAAACACTTCTTGGAATCCTGGAAAAAATAATTCATAAAAATGGGTGAGCTCAAATGCTCAGTAAGGGTAAGAAATATAGCGGAAACTTTCATAAATAAGCATAAACATTTATGGCCATGTATAACTAAAACAAAAGCCTTTTATACTTGAACTTAAGCATAATATGGCAAAGATAAAATGAAATAATTCAATTTTCTTTTTCACATGGATATTCTACTAGTCTAATAATCACATGAAATATCAATAACCACTTTCATAATGATGGAATGCAAAATGCCAGACAATCATAACCACTTAGCCAAGGCCTCGTGCCAAGACTACAAATATGATTTTATCAAGGACTCGTTCCAAGACTCTAGATTGTCTCATTAGACCTACTGATGCATCGAGGAGCTATAGCGGGCTCCACCCATCACATATTAAGTCTAATGCATTCCTCATTTGAAAAGGCCTAAACATAACATAATAATTCGTATAAAAACTAGCATATGAAATGTCAATACTTTACCCATAAACTATGAATGGTATAAAAATAACACATACATAGTCAAACATATCAAAAAACCCTCAACAAAATATGGATGATTTGTATCATGATAAATCAACTTCAAAACAAGTTTAAAATCCACTAAATATTTGTGACATGGATGAAAATGATTTGTAAAACTCTTTGATAGAAATACCCCTTTTTCCTGAAAACATTAAAAAGTCACACAATTTATAAATGAAGTCATTTAAAGACATTTTTGATTCAAAGTGTCCCATACCACTTTGAAACTTTTGAAAGTAATTATCATTTTAAAAACATTCATGTCCATATAAATAAATCCTTAAAATCCATTTTGAAGACATGGACATAAATGAGAAACATTTAGAAGAATAAATATGTAAAACTTTTGAAATGATGTTTTAGTAAAAAGTCCCATAAATGAATCCCTTTGAAAACTCTTTCATAAAACTTGTACATGGATAATAAATATTTCCCAGTAGATACTTACGTAAAAACAATCTCGGATAATAAAGAGATTGTGAAATTAACCCTTACCAATTTGGTAACTTACGAAACATAAAACCCATGAAAGAGGTATCATACAGTGAATATGTATATAAACATAAATTAAAGTGTATTACACAAATAATATAATTATGGGAAGTACATGCACCACAGAAAAGGTATTAGTGGAAATATGGCATGAATCTCACGGGAATAAGGAGTGAGATGAAAACCCCTTACACTGTACATTTCCTTTGTTGAGGGTAGGTTAACCTCCTGTATAATGGTGAAATAATTGTTATTAAATTATACAAGAATCATATACATTAATATGATATCATATATGCTCTTCTAACATTTCTTTGTTAATAATATCTTATAATTATCGTCGTTTCGGGTGTTAAATTACTCGTTTTCTTTTATATGTTTTATTACATAAGCTGTTGTTTTTTATGGATATGTTTTATATTATTAATATCCATAATTATATCAAGTCCTTAAACATTATTTTTAATCATCAAATGATAATAATACTTGAATGGATACGATGGAGAATGAATCTCATCGCTTTCATGGAGACGGTAGTCTTTACGTACGCACGAGCGAAAATATCATTGTTTTTATATTAAAATAGTATATAATTGGATGGTATATCATATATACAGAATCATTATCATGATATATTTATTATATAAATGAATTAAACATCATTATTATACCCATCCAAATAATAATTTATTGTATAACAATTACACCAAGACGTGGAGACGGTAAGTCGTACGTACGCACGTTTGGTGACATGTCATTCAAAGGATGTATATAATACTGAATATTGTTGTACCATATTTATATTAACATCAATGTATATATATGTTACTGTAGTTTTTATTTTAGAATGGTAATTACAATGAAATAAGAATTGAAAGAAGAAAGGAACATGAAAAAGTGTGGTGAAATCATTATCTCTTTTTCGGGTTCTTCCTTTTGATTTGATCAAAAGGGCTCCATACGGTGGATTTATGATCAAACTAATGCCTATAGGTTAATTTGAGGAAAGTTTAGAGAGTATTTGGGCAGGGTTTCACCGATCCAAAATCCTTTGATTGTGTTAATTAGTGAGAAGGGGGAGTGCCCTATTATAAGAGGGGTGAGGGTAACCTTTGGAAAATCTAGAAATATTATTTTATAATAAATTCATATTCGGTTTCGAATGGCTCCAAAGTAGATTATTTAAAGTTTAAGGTGGTTATATGTCGAAATCCACTCATAAAATTGGATTAAGTCATGTTTGGCTTACTATATTAACCTTATCTTTAAGTATTAACTCTTAGTTAATTAGTTTCACTTTTACAATGTCTCTTTGAATTTTTATATTATATGGTTAATGAACTTAATATATACATCCAAGAGACCCCCAAGTGGTTCATTAAGGATAAACCTATCAGGATATAAGTCTCTTGGACGAACCTTAGATTTTTAGAAATTAAATATCAATTAATAATATAATATTTTTTTTAAAAACTATTTTATGTCAATTTTGAAACTATTCAAAAGTTGATTTTTGTAAAAATCGTAACACAAATATTACTTCCAATAAAGTTAATTAAATCAATAATAACATGTCATATTAACCTATAAAATTAGTGTAATTCATAAAAAGTCTTAAATTATATTTATTTGGGTATTTATAATATCAATTATTTTAATTTTTCACTATTATAGTAATTACTGCATCATCATTGTGTCATAAATAAATTAATTTAGCTAATTCCTAAAAATTATAAATAAATTATTATTATGTAGTAAATCTAGTTAGATTTCTAATTAATATTTATAGTCGAAAATCCAACATTTATAACCCTATTTGAAAATTTTTGTTCTAAAAGATATATGCTTAAGTCGTTTTTGTATTTATTTTAACTTAATTAAAATAATGTGTCCCTATCACCTCCATGTTGCTCCATGGGGTCCCCAAATCGACCCAAATAGTACCATGGTCGGCCCTGTATTCACCAATATAGTTAGGACATGCTTTAGGGTAATATAGTATTATTATAATATTATTTTTTAAACCTTATTTAACAGATTTACCTTTTAACCATGGTAAATAAAATATTTACCGAAATAATTATTCAAAATGTCAAAAAATAAAAGTTACCTATTTAAAAAATTTGTACATCCGGATTCCAATTATGGAATCCATTATTTCAAATTCAAAACACATAAGTGGCAGAAATTAATTTAAAATTAATTCCCATGTCAGAACAAAAAGCGTGTTTTTAAGATATAATAAGTATCAAAAGATTGATACTTGCTTATATCCGGTTTAATTGTAAAATTATGTCCAATTACCAACATTGTATTAAATGGAAAAAATATATTCTAAATATACTTTAAAACCGCTCAAATTTATAATTTATCACTATTAATTATTTTGAATAAAAAAGATGTTTTTAATTTAAATTTAGTAATTTTCACTATTCATCAAAATATAAATGTTATCCGAAAAGTTCCAAAATTTTACCATAGGATAAATTAGATAATCTAAATACAAAAATTAAGTCCAATTTGAGAGATAAAATTTATAAAATTTCAAAACGAAGGTATTACTATTCATAATGGCTACTTTGATTGGTGGAGGTGTGTGTTAGAACTCGATGTTGCGTACAACACACGCTACTGTATTATTCAAAGGGAAGAGTACTGTGGAAGCATGGGATGTTTCATTGTAAATTTTTTATGTCCCCATTCTAAAAAGTAAATTTATTTTGTAAAATTGAATATATAAAAGTTTAAAATATTAGATATAAAAATGGTTCAGAATTAAAAGTTGCTAAAAGTGAATTTTAGAAAAATACTTCTTTTATCTGAAAAAAATGAATTTTCTCTTAAATTATGTCTCATAATATGGATTCTAAAATTATAAGGATCATATAAAGTTAAAAAATTAGTTGATACTATTCATAACCTCTTTTTAACGGCTTTTTTGGTAATTCATGGTGAGCTTGAACTCGGTGTTGCGTGTAGTGCATGTTATTGAATTGTTTTGAAAAAGTACATACTATGAAATCATGGGGTGTTACGTTATTTCCTCCTTCAATAAATTGCATTCTCGCAATTTTGATATTTTTCTTCGAAAATAATGGTTTAAAATAGAAAATATCTTTGTGGCAAAACCCGCATAAAAAATTTGGTTAATAACATTTAGTCTTAATTAGAAGAAAAGAAAAATGAAAGGGTCACCACCAAATTATGATCTCTATTAGGAAAACATTGGAGGAAATTAGAGACATATAATTAGGGAAAAAATGTAAATATTTATAGGTAGTTATTGAGGTCATCAATCACAAACATGTTTAAAATTGATGTCCTTAAATTCATCAATATATAATGACATAAAATACCATCGGTTCTACAAAACATAAGTTATTAGGATAACACATTTTTTGTTTTAAGATTACTTCAATAAAGTATATGAATTAATTTCATTATAGAATAGGAAGAGAAGAAAAATATATATTTGACATGTAGAGTTTCATCCATTAACTAATTTATACAACAAACTCATCTTTCACTCTAAAAGATAATAGAACTTAAAAAATTTATTCTATTTATCCTATTTGTTTGGGGTTAGAAAATGAATTTATAATTAATCTACTAGAACTTATTAAAATAAAAAACATTATTTAATCCAGGACATCTCGTGGGGCAGCGGTAGGCGATACACCCTTTTCTCCCTTCGGTTGTGAGTTCAAGTCTCGCTGCCTTGCCTGTCGCGATGGGTTTCCGCCCAACCTCCGGGTTGTCCTTTTATGGAAATACAAAATTTATCTTAAACTAGACTTATCCAAAATACTTCTGTCCAAACTCACAGTCAAAAATTTATAAGGAATGTAAACACAATGAAGATCCCTTTTTCCGCATAATAACATGTAAACACCTTCATCATTTATTCTTTTAAAACACTGCAACATCCTGAAATACCATAAAACCTTATTAAGTACATTCATAATCCCTTATTCCTTATAGAATAATGGATAAACTCCTTCTATCCAAAAATGTTGTAAACCCCAACAATGATGGAATATACAAATCATTAATCAGTTTAAAGGTAGTCAAGAATATCCAATATAATTTATCCAAATCAACCATATCTTATTCCAAAATCAGTACCTCAATATTAAGACCATATTAAGGTTTTTCATTCCTTCAACCATGTAATTTCAAAAAAAAATTAAATCGCTGTAAAGTCACTATTCTTAGTACCAAAAAATCTAAAATCCTCAATGAAATAGTACTGCAATACAATCCTTATTTATTTCTAGTACATCATTGATACATCAATTCAATAAAATAATTCCAAAATAACAACATAAGAACACTAGTCATTCCTCTTCATTTGTGGTAGTATCATAACTTGATTATTATCCAATAGAATCATTTGCAGAATAGTTTGATGATAGGGACATTGGTTCGCGTAGTGTCCAAACTCCTTGTAGATGAAGCATTGTACATTTGAAACCATTTTCTTACCCTTGTAGTCACGTACTTGGTTACCTTTTCCTCCACACTTATGACAAACTCCCATTCCTTTCAGGCAAGTTCCAGGGTGTTTCATCCAATAGTTATCACATATGGGAAAATTCTTCTTTTCCCTCTTCCCTTTATCCATCAATCTATCTTCCATCCTTTTCTTCACTTGCTTCCCTTCAAATCCATAAGACTCGCTAAACTCTTTACTTATCTTATCAACACATGATATTATTTCATCATATGATGATAATATTTGGGATACTATTTCTCTTATATATTCTTCCATAATACCATGAATGATATGATCCTTATTTCTCTTTGGATCTTGTGCATTGATGGAGTTCTCATTAGTTCTGCTGGGCGCCATTTCCAAACAATGGCATACACTTGATTAGTTTATGAATAACAATACCTAAAATCAAACTAGTAAAACACATATCATAAATTAAATAGTTTATGGATATAATCCATCATCATAAAAATATCTCCTTTGAGAATGTATATACTCATAAACCCTTCATAATGGTTTATAAAGCAAATGATAGTTATCCTAAGAATATCCCATGGGTGTGTCGTAACCAAGAGTGCAGCAACGCCCGTTGTCGTTCACCAGTTCCTGTTCGAGTGTAGCTGAAAGTAGTGTTTTCGGGTTTTACCCCTAGGTACATCTGTGCCAGAGCCACCTCTACCTTCTCATATCCAGACATGGATGTATTTCTTGGAAAACTCACAAAATTTATACAATACCAAAATTATAGGGAGTTCTTCTATAATAATCCTCAATGTCCATCTAAGATATATGTGCTCTAATCAGAGTTTATCTAAATCTAGTTTCCAAGGTTATTGCTAAACTTCCTCTGATACCAACTATAACGCCCTGACCCCAGTTACCTAGAGTCGGTGCATTATTACATATCATTGGCATGATTACAAGGAAATCAAGTCCGGAAGGACCTATTAGTTTAGCAGTCTTGGAAATTAGATTACATAAATGATGGTTATATTGCACTTTAAGAAATACAAAACAACATAAATAATCTTTATTAATTCCATTATTCCTTTAGCTTAACCCTGCATATCAATCACAACACACTTCTTAGAATCCTGGGAAAAATAAAACATAGAAAGGGGTGAGCTCAAATGCTCAGTAAGGGTAAGAAATACAGCGGAAAATTTCATAAATAAGAATAAACATTTAAAGCAATGTATAACTAAAACAAAACCCTTTTAAACTTGAACTTAATCATAATATAGAAAAGATAAAATGAAATAATTCCATTTACTTACTCACAGGGATATTATACTGGTCGGATAATCACATGCAATATCAATAACCACTTTCATAATGATGGAATGCATAATTCCAGACTATCATAACCACTTAGCCAAGGCCTCATACCAAGACTACAAATAGTATTTTTGTCAGGGCCTCATGCCAAGACACTAGTTTGTCTCATGAGACCTACCGATGCATCGAGGAGCAATAGCGGGCTCCACCAGTCACTTATTAAGTCCAATTCATTCCACATATGAAAAGTTCTAAACATAACATAAACATTCGTATTAAAACTAGCATAAGAAAAGTCTATACATTAGCCATAAACCATTAATGGTATAAAAATAACACATCCACAGTCAAACATATCAAAAAACCTTCAACAAAATATGGAAGATTTGTATCATGATAAATCAACTTCAAAACAAGTTTAAAATCTATTAAATAATTTCGACATGGATGAAAATGATTTTTAAAACACTTTGAGAGAAATACCTCTTTTTCATGAAAACATAAAAAATTCAAACAATTTATAAAATAAGTCATTTAAAAAAAATTTCAATCAATGTGTCCCATACCACTTTGAAACTTTTGAAAGGAATAATCATTTTAAAAACATTCATGTCCATATAAATAAATCCTTAAAATCCATTTTGAATAAATGGACATAAATGAGAAATATTTAGAAGGATAAATATTTGAAACATTTGAAATGATTTTTTTGTAAAAAGTCCTTTGAAATAATCCCTTTGAAAACTATTTCATAAAACATATACATGGATAATAAATATTTCCCAGTAGATACTTACGTAAAAAGAACCTCGGAAAATAAAGAGATTGTGAAATTAACCCTTACCAATTTGGTAACTTATGAAGCATACAACCCATGAAAGAGGAATCAAAAAATGAATATGTAAATACACATAAATTAAAGTGTATTACACAAATAATACAATTATGTGCAGTACATACACCACAGGAAATCTAATTGTGGTAATATGGCATGAATCTCACGAGAATAAGGAGTGAGATAAAAACCTCTTACCTTGTACTTTTCCTTGGTTGAGGGTAGGTTAAACTCCTGTATAATGGTGAAATAATTGTTATTAAATTATACAAGAATCATATACATTAATATGATATCATATATGCTCTTTTAACGTTTAATTATTAATAATATCTTAGAATTATCGTTGTTTCGGGTGTTAAGTTACTCGTTTTATTTTATATGTTTTGTTAAAGAAGCCGTGTTTGTTATGGACAGGATTTATCTTATTAATAACCATAATTATATCAATTCCTTAAACATTATTTTTAATCATCAAATGAGATTTTACTTGAATGGATACGATGGAGAATGAATCTCATCGCGTTCGTGGAGACGGAAGTCTGTACGTACGGACGAGCGACAATATTATTATTTTGATATTAAAATAATATATAATTGTATGGTATATCATATATACATAATCATTATCATGATATATTTATTATTTACATGAATTAAACATCATTATTATAGTCATCCAAATAATAATTTATTGAATAACAATTTCACTAAGATGTGGAGCCGATAAGCCGTACGTACGCACGTATGGTGAAATGTCCTTCAATGGATGGATATAATACTGAATATTTCTGTAACATATTTTAATAAAATAAATGTATATATAAGATACTGGAGTTATTATTTTATAATGTGAATAACAATGAAAGGAAAAGTGAATGAAGAAAGGAACTTGAAAAAGGGTGGTGAAATCCTTACCTCTTTTTCGGGTTCTTCCTTTTGATTTGATCCAAAGGGGTCCATAGGTTGGATTTATGATTAAAATAAGGCCTCTAGGTTAAGGTGAGGGAAGTTTAGAGAGTATTTGGGCTGGGGTTTTCTTAACCAAAAGGCTTTGAATGTGTCAATTAGTGAGAAGTGGGAGTGCCATTTTATAAGAGGGTTGAGGGTCACCTTTGGAAAAACTATAAATATTATTTTATAATAAATTAATATTCGGTTTATAATGGCTCCAAAGAGTATTATTTAAAGGTTAAGGTGGGGATAGGTCGAAAACCACTCATCCAATATTATTTAGATAGGTTTGGGTTACTATATTAATCTTATCTTTAAGTATTAACTCTTAGTTAATTAGTTTCACTTTTACAATGTCTCATTGTATTTTTAAATTATATGGTTAATAAACATTCTATATACATCTAAGAGACACCTAAGTGGTTCAGTAATGATACAACTATAATGATATAAGTCTCTAGGACGACCCTTAGATTTTTATGAATTTAATATCAAAAATAATATAATATTTCTTTTAAAAACTCCTTTTTGTCAATTTTGACACTATTCAATAGTTGATTTTATTTAACTCATAACAGAATTTTTACATCAAAATAAGTTGATTAAATCAATTATAACATGTCTTATTAACCTATAAAATTATTTTAATTCATGAAAAGTCTCTAATTATATTTATTTCGGTATTTATAATATCAATTATTTTATTTTTTCACTATTATCGTAATTACTGCATCATCATAGTGTCATAAATAAATTAAAATATTTAATTCCAAAAAATTATAAATAAAATATAATTATGTAGGAAATCATCTTAGGTTTCTAATTAATATTTATAGTCGAAAATACAACACATATAACACTATGTAAAAATTTTTTTTCTAAAAGATTTATGCTTATGTCATTTTTGTATTAATTTTAACTTAATTAAAATAATGTTTCCCTATCACCTACAAGTAGATCCATGGGGTCCAAAAATCAACCCAATGATTCCCGTGGTCGTAAATGTGTCCACCATTAATGTTATAACACTTTTTATGGTAATTTATTCTTATTATAATATTATTTTTAACCCTTATTTACCAGATTTACCCTTTAACCATGGTAAATAAAATATTTACCGAAATAATTATTCAAAATGACTAAAAATAAAATTTACCTATTTAAACAATTTATACATAATGATTTCAAATATGGAATCCATTTTTTTCATATTAAAAACATATAAGTGGCAGAAATTAATTTAAAATTATTTCCTGTTGTCAAAACAAAAGGCGTGTTATTACTATATAATAACAATCAAAAGATTGATACTTGTTTATGTTCGGTTTAATTGTGAAATTATCTTCAATGACCAACATTGTATTAAATGGAAAATATATATTTAAAATATACTTTAAAGCCACTCAAATTAATAATTTATCACTATTAATTATTTTGATTAAAAAAGTTTTTTTTAATTAAAATTTAGTAATTTTCACTATTAATCAAAATATAAATGTTATCCGAAAAGTTCCAAAATTTCACCATAGGATAAATTCCATACTTAGAATACAAAAATTAAGTCCATTTTAAGGAGATAAAATTTATAAAATTTCAAAAATTAGGTATTACTATTCATAACGGCTAGTTTGATTGGTTGTGGTGTGTGATAGAACTCGAAATTGCGTACAACACACGCTACTGTATTATTCAACACAAAGCATACCATGGATTCATGGGATGTTTCATTGTAAGTTTTTGATGTCACCATTATAAAAAGTAAATTTATTTAGTCAAATTTAATATATAAATGTTTAAATTATTGGATTTAAAAAGGGTTCACTATTAAAAGTTGGAAAAAGTACATTTTTGAAAAATACTTCGTTTATCTAAAAAAAACTGAATTTATTCTTACATTATGTCCCATAATATGGATTCTGAAATTATAAGGATTATATAATGTTCAAAATTTAGTTGATACAATTCATAACCTCTTTCAAACGACTTGTTTGCTAAGTCATGGCGTGCTTGAACTTGGTGTTGCGTGTAGTACATGTTATTGAATTGTTTTGAACAAGTACATACTATGAAATATTCGGGTTTTACACACTGATTGATATCTGTCATGATTACACATACTATGATCCGTTGATCACCCATTATTTTGTTCTTCTTCCCCTAGATTTGATGAATGCTTCAATAAATTATATTAAAATATGGGTACTTATACAATGAACATTTTTGGATAAGTTTAAGATAATTTTAGTAATATTTTATTTATATATATAGTCTTGAAAATCATTAAAACATTATAGTTTTGGGAAATGTATAACAATGTTATATATTTTATATTCATTTTTATTGTTGAAATATTTTTTATGTTATTATTCGGTCACCTCACATATGATATTATAATATCTATATCATAATGATATGTAATTATAATAAGTATAAATTTATTATATATTTGGTTATTCTAAAAATGAATATTGACAAAAATGTGGAATGGTTTTTATGCTAAAATATAATTTTTTGTGTTGTTGTTTATGGTAAAATATCTTATGTTGTAATTATATGAAATATATCTTCAAAATATTATTAATTTTATTATCATATTTTTTTATAGATATTACAAATCATTAATTTAGTTTCTTTTCATTATTATTTCAAGATACAAATTGATTTTTTTTATGAACTAACATTATTTCTCCCATTGGTTAGGAATAATTTTCATTCATGTCCATGATTTCATTAAAATGGTTTCAATTTTTTATTATTCTATAATAATTTTTTAAATTATGGTTTACCAATATTTAACATAATAAAAAAACTTTTCAATGGAATAAAATTGTCAATTTCAAAATGTGGTACTTTTGAATTTGTACAGAGAATTTATATGGACTCGTTGATATAAAATACTCATAAATAATGGGATTTCCCAAATTAATGACCACTAAATGAATTAATCTTTTTAATAATTAGTTCAATTTATATTTTCAATGAAATAAATGTCCTTGATATTGTATAATTTTTATATTTTGAATATGGAAATTCCAACTGAAAAGGGAATATTCCTCATAAAATATTATAGAGAAATTTTTAATGAATCGTTCATCTATGATATCATAATAAACATCACTTATTCATTGTATTTTATATGATCCTAAAATTAAATAATTATTCATACACAAGATTATTACTAATTATGATGATTATATGTTTACATAAATTATTTATTTTCTAACAGTTATGATATGATGATATAGTGAACGTTTTATGATTGTTTTCTCATACATAAAAAAATATTTAGATTAATGTGATGGGTTGGATAGTAATTACATATCCCTATAATGTGTTGGTTAACTGTTATTGTTTTATGATCACAAATTTTACTTGGGAGGTAATCTCTTGCTTGAAATAGGATAAAAATGAAGTTAATTCAAGATGAATAGAGGCTATTTGGGGATTATCCCATGATGAAAGAGGGTGCACATGAGGTTATCCCAAGCCTAAAAGAGGGTGGATGGGATGTTTTACCATGAAATAAGTATGTCTATGTGTGGTTAATGGAGTCATAACATGTTATGAATTCCATTGTGTGTAGACATGAAATATTATTTTGATGATAATTATTATGAACCAATTTTATGATTTGACCTAATTCCAATGATATGATGTAATGGAACTTGTTCTTTGATTATATTTTTATTCATGTGTTAAAAGGTTCATTATTTGTTAAATGTATTGTTTTTAATATATATTAATTTTTCTTTATGATTTTTATAGTATAAGATCATTTTCTCGTACCCTTATTCTCATGTTATTCATTAATATTCAGTGATATATCACATGATTAAAATTAATAATGATTTGTTGTAAACAAATTTTTATGAAACATTTTACCGGAATATGAATGATTTTATTAAATATGATATAAGAAAGATGTTCAATACAACTTATTATTAAAATGGAGATGTTGTAAGGGAATTTTATATAGTTTTATTTTGTATCCAATCATCTATGGAAAATATACATATTTTGGTTTTGTATAGATTATAATGTTACATAATAAATTGTTCTTTAATGAGATGTATTATTAATGTAATAAAATAGTGGATAACTATAAAAATTCATGGAACCATGATATAGTACATAATGTCTTAGTAGAGGAATCAATATATTAAAAGATAAAAATCATTCTATCAATTATTCATTGTCTTCTTGGGAGAACACTTCATCTCTAATATATTTGGGTTATTTCCCAAGGCAGAATCGTTATTTATTTAATTTTTTACATGTCTATGTGTATTTATTTTATTATCAGTATGATAATTTTATTGGGTACCTATATTCCAATATTAATCCTAATAATTTATATACATGTTTCACAACTTCGAAAAGTCATTATGCATGAATATTCAAAAGCACAAAAATATTTCAATCAATCATGATCTTTTTCTCAGGCATGATATCTATATATATTCATAAATACCATTATATTAATTTAAAATCCATGTTTCTGGTTCAATTAGTTTGTTTCTATTCATAGACATGATATCATCCACACTTCAAGTTACAGTTGATTTATTATAATTATTATGCTTCCATATATTACTATTTTTTAATCTAAAATATATACAATAAAACTAAAACTACACTAGTACACCGATTTTTTAATGGGATATATTTCTACAAGATAATAAAAAATATTCTTAACCAAATGATGTTATGTTTAATTTTCCCATTGTGTGAGTGAATTTTTTAATATAAAACTCACCTTGATTTTTTTGGTTGCATATTTAATTTTATCCATTTGCGAAGTACCATCATGTGTGGATTTTTTATTTCTTAATTTTATAGCTTAAAAAATAAATTTATTGATTATAGAATATTATTCACTATAAATTGATCTCAACTTGTATTTCAACTATTTATTAAAAAAACAGTGAAAATTAATTGATTTTTGAAGAGACATATATTGACCATTTATTTTTCATTTGTTAATATCTAGTTGAACTTATGTGATATTCATGATGGTTTAAAATAGTTTTCAAATTCATAGATTAATTTGTCCATTTTTTTGTTTCATAATTCTAAAAAAAAAATTATTCTAAATTTCTTAAGAAATGGAAATCATTTCATTAAAAGATCCACAAAATCACCTTTTCATTAAATAAGTACACAATGGAATTGAAATTATAATTATCTACATTGTGATACTTCTATTTAATTAACTTCATTTTATAATTTTCTATTTAAAAAGAAATTTAATGAAAAATCTCCTTATATATGAAACAACATCATCAAGAACATTTTTCAAATATCTTCAATTGAGAGTAGATTCTTTCAAATGTTTTGTTATGATGATCATTTTACAATATCCACATAATGATTTTTTATTAATAATTTTCAATATAAATTTTAAAATAACACCAATAAAATTAATTTTCATCAAAATGTGATTGATAATTTTTTACCATTAATAATATATTTTATAATTATCTTACCAAATCATTCATTATGGATTTTACACTTTTAGGATATGCCTATTATTCATTTTTAATAATTATAGTGTTTAATTAATCTATATAAAAATCATCATTTTTTAAATTAATTCTACTAATCCAAACAAGCATAAATAGAAATTCCAATTAGTCATGATATTGTACTAACTATGATAACACATGTAGAGACTAGTGGATTGTACAGATTCAAAATTTTTGAATCATTTTTAACCAAATTTTTCCATGGTTACTTCATAATTGTTGTGTCCAATCATATAATTATATTTATAAATTAGTTATAATTAATTTATATTTTAATGTTATATGAAACCATTACACAATATGAATTGTAGTAATAGAAAATATTACTAATAGAAGAAGTGTTTATATGGTTCATCTCTATCCCAAAAAAAACATACAACCTGTTTTTATGAAATTTATGAGTAAATTGATTTAATTATAACTATAATTTTGTGTAATATCATTTACCTCATAATTGGTCCAAAATGGGTGGGAATGTATCATCCACGTACATGTATTATCCTGCATAACTCAACAAACCAATGTGGTTAGTGTAATTTTTATTGTGGACTAACTAGATCTTGTGTCCCTTCATCGAACAATAAATAATGTCTCCAACATCATGTATGTGATTTAAATGGATTAAAAATGTTTTAATTATACATCACAAGGACTCAAAAATAATTTAATCATATCGAAACATTTCACATCATGACTATCGAGGAAATTAGTTAATAAACTAGTAGCATTAGTTTCTTATCCAATATTTTTCCCTTATATGATAAAATTTAGCAGAATATTCAACTTCCATATCTTTTTAAAATAAAATTTTGTTGCATGGTTGTGTTGTAAATGATTCCATACATAGAAAATGAAAATTATTATTCTTCAATATCAAATTCACCATCATAATTAGTGAATATCAATAGAATTATACCATCATGTATTTCCAACCACATAAAATTTCATCATATCATTTGATGATATATTTTCAAAATAAATTTTTAATATTAAAGAAATTTATTGAACTATTCAAATTATCCTACACGTAAGGTCATTTAAATTAACATAAAATTTGTTAAATATTTGATAAAATTTATCAGGATGTATTATGTGATCATACGGTTATTTTATTTTAATAATATAATCCCATTATTCTATAAATATATGATTGAAATAATATCCATTTATATCATATTTCATCTTGGGATGTATAACATCATGTGATATATATATATATATATAACAAATCATATTATGTAATATTCTCCCAAACATAAACATATTTATATATAAATGCATATAATAAAACACCATAGAAAATATTATTTCCATTGTAATGCCTCGACCCCAGAAGCCCAGAGTCAGTGTATTATTATAATACATTGGCATGATTACAAGAAATATATTCCCAAAGGACCAATTAGTTTAGCAGTATTTGAAAATAGATTACATACATGAACATTACATTACATTACAAAATGACAATTAACAAAAACATTTTCCCATTTTGAACACATTAAAATCCTTTAGCATATCCCTGTTGGTCAACCATGAAATTCTTTTTCAATCCTTCGTCAAATAAAACATAGAATGGGGTGAGCTCAGATTCTTAGTAAAGATAATAATATAGGGGAGTCATTCATAAATAAGCATAAAATGTTATGTCAATGTTTAAGAAAAAAAACACATGTTTTTTAAACTTAAACATCATCATAATATGGAAAACATAAAATAGAATAATTTCATTCACTTACTTAAATTTCTATTCAACTAGTCGAATAATAACATGCATTATCAATACAAAATTTCATAATGATGGAATGCATAATGCCAGAATTCATAACGGCATATTCTTGGACTTGTACGACGACTAAAAAAATGAATTTTTTCTAGGCCTTATTCCAAGAAAATAGTTTTCCTCATGAGACATACCGATTCATTGAGAAGCTATAGCGGGCTCCACCTGTCACTCACTAACTTCAATGCATTCCATATATGAATATTTATAAACATACCAAAAACATTTTTATTAATTCTAGAGTATGAAATTTCAATAGCTTATCCATAAAGAATGAATTGTATAAATACAACACATCCATAGTCAAACATATCACAAATCCTTAAATACAATATGGAAGATTTGTATCATAATAAATCAACCTCAAACAAGTATAAAATCTATCAAAGGATGTTGACATAGATGAAAATGTTTTGTAAAACTCATTGATAGAAATATCCTTCTTTCAATAAAACATTTAAAAGATACAAACATTAGAAAGGAAGATATTTGAAAACATTTATTAATGAAATTGTATCATGGAACTTTGAATTTTTTTAAAGGAATTAACAATTTAAAAACAATCACGTCCATATATATAAATCCTAAAAATCCATTTTAAAAACATGGACATTAATGAGAATTATTTAGAAGAATAAATATTTAAAACATTTAAAATGATGTATTAGTAAAATGTAACATAAAAAATAATCCCTTTGAAGAAACATTTATGAATCATGGACATGGTTAACATATATGTCCAAAATGATACATGCATAAAAACAACCTCGGAAAATATAGATATTGTGAAAATAACCCCTACCTTGCACATTGTTTTAGTTGAGGGTACATTTAAACTCCTCTATAAAGACCAAAATATGTTATTAAATTACACCAGAACAATATTATAATTTATTATATAATACATGATTAATTTATGACTTTATACAACCCATTTAATAATAAGTTTGATGTTAAATTATCATTTTAGGTAATAATCATATTTTTTATCGTACATGTTTTAACTTGTTACTCATGATTGTATCACATAGATAATTATTTAAATACATCTAGAATATAAAACATGATTTAAATATAATATATATTTAGAATATAAATATGTATAATAGACATATTTATGAAATGGAAAGAAGTATTTATGGAGACAGTAGGTTGTACGTACGCATAAATGCTGTTTAAGATTTCATAACTTATCGAATAGAACTAAGTGAAAAAGATATATGTAGGTACATACATATATATATATATCCTATAGAATTATTATGTCATATTTTACATACTTACTATATATATATATATATAATCAATATTTAATGGTGAACTTGGAAATGAATCTCATCGCATCGTGGATATGGTAATACGTACAAACGCATGAGCGATAATATCGTTATATTACTGGAAAAATATTATTTAATTAAATAGTATTTCATATATAAATAATCATTACAATTTTATATTGATTATTTAAATTAGTTATACTCATTATTATACCCGTAAAAATAATTAAGTGTTTGAATAAAAAACTATTCCACGACGTGGAGACGGTAATTTTCATGTACGTAGGTATGATGACTTTTTAATTTATATAATGGATAGAATAATGGATAAGGTTGTACCATTTTTTATTAAAATCGCAGTATATAGAAGATACTAGAGTTATTATTTTAGAATGGAAACAACAATGAATGAGGAAGTGGAAGAAGAAAATAACTTGAGAGAGGTGATAAAACATTAACCACTTATTCATGTTCTTCCTTTTCATTTGATCAAATGGGCTCCTTAGGTTCGATTTCTGACCAAAGATGCCTCAAGGATGAATGGGGGAACGTTTTTAGGAAATTTGGGCAGGGGATGGCCAAGTGAAAAGGCTTTGGAGGTGTGGAATTAAGGGAAGGGAATGTTCCCTTTTATAAGAGAGGTTAGTGTAACTTTAGGAAAATCATGAAATAATATTTTATAATAAAACAATTATTGGGTTATAGTAGAAAAAAAATGAATTATTTAGATGATAATTTGGGTATGGGTGGATAACCTCTCAACCAATAAGTTTTAGACAGGTTTAGTTCAACATATTAACCTTATATTTTATATTTAACTCGTAGTTAAATAGTTTGACATTTACCGTGTCTCTTTTTATTTTTATAATATATTGTTAATAATCATACTATAACAAGTCAAGAAAACATCATGTTGTTCATTAATTATATTAATATCAATATATAAGTTCTTTGGTAGAACCATATAATTTTAGAACTATTATATATTTTAATAATATTATATTGTTATTTAAAAACTCATTTAAGTCAATTTTGACACTATTTTGTATTTGGTTTTTGAGAGTCATCCAAACATGATTACTTCTAGAAAATAAAATGAATCAACCCTACCGTGTTATATTCACCTAGAAAATTCATTTATGTCGTTAAAAATTTGAAATTATATTTATTTCAATATTGATAATACAATTTATTTGATACTTTGATTAATAAGATAATTATTGCATCATCGTTGTGTCATAAATAAATTTATTTATTTAATGTATAAAAATATAATAAAATAAAATGCTGCAGAAAATATTTTTAGATATTTAATTAATATTTATAGTCTAATTTATCTTATGTGTATATCTATATTAAAATTTTTTTAGTTATACATCTTTGAATTTAACACTTTTAACTCTTTTTTAAATAAAATAACAGTAAATGTCCTAATATTGTCCATGTGGACCAAATAAGATGATATTTTATTCCAATGGTTGTTTTTGGTCGAATTTCACTTAACTAATAGAATTCTGACATGTGTTAGTGTAATTATAATATCATTTTTACCCTTAGTTACCCAATTTCCTTTTAACCGTGGTAAATAAAAGTCAAAATTTACTATTAACCAAAAACTATTTTCATCTTATTGTACAATATTTTAATTACTGTTGTTAACAATGTCTGTTGGATTTTTGAAATTCAACTCATAGAAGCGGTGAAATTATATTTTATGCAAATTTTCAAATGCTACTCGGAGGTGGGTAAAAGTCGGTAAAAAGAACGATAAAATTTTATATATCTAGAATTTTTATAAAATGACACAAATTAATTATATTTAAAATATAGAGGTATTATATATCTATTTTTACGAAAAAATTAATAAAAAATAACTAATTATTTAAATTACAAGTTGGTTTTAAATAATATCGTTGTGCTTTTCACTGTTAATAGAAAATTGAAAGTTTTCAGAAAAATCCCAAATATTTACCCTATGCTAATTTGGATATTCCAAATTCAAAATTGAAGATATTTTACCCAATTAAAAACCTTGAAGTTTCAATTATAAATTTTAAATTATTTCCCATTGTCAAAACCAAAAAGCATGTTTTTAAAAAGTAAAAACAATCAAAATATTGACATGTGTTTTTGTCGAATTAAATGTGAAATTACGTATAATAACCTACATTGTATTAAATGATAAAAATGTAATCTAATTAGTTTTACAAAGAATTAAAATTCATAATTTATCACTATAAATTATTTTTATTAAAAAAATGATTTCAATTAAAACATACTATTTACCATTATTCTTCTTAATATGAAAGTTATCAGAAAAGATCTGAAAATTTCCCCAAACAAATATTTTTATGTCCCTCTTATAATGATTAATTTAATTTCCTTAAATTTATTTTATAAAATTCTCAAATATTGGTTTTAAAAAAGAATCTCCATTAAAAGGCAGAAAATTGAATTTTTCGAAAAAAACTTATTATTTCCAAAAAAAGAAATTGTTCTTATATTTTGTAAAAAAACAAATAATATCAATGTAAAAATTATATATAGTATATATGATTCAAAACACAGTTAATAATATTCATAAACACTTTTTGAATGTATAGTTTAGTATGCTGTGGTGTGCTCGAACACAGTGTTGCGTGTAGTGCAAGCTGTTGAATTACTTCAATGAGATAATATACTATGAAATCTAGTGGTGTTACATTCTAACCTCTATCAGTAAATTTATTCAATGAAATATGAAATTATTCATTTAAAATAAAATGTTAATAATAGAAAAATACCTTTGTGGAAAACCCACATCAGGAATTGGGTTAATAAAATTTAATCTCAAAAAGAGGTAAATGGAAAGGAATAAGTCACCAGCAAATTATGATCTCTATTAGGAAAACATTGGTGGAAATTAGAGAAAAAAATTCGGAGAAAAAATGTAAATATTTATAGGGAATCATTGCGGTGATCAATCACAGAATAATGTATATTTTACGACCACCAAAAGATTGATCTATGATGATTTAAAATATCATCAGTTCAACCAAACATAAGGCATTAGGATAACACATTTTTTATTCTAAGATCACTTCCATAAATTTTATGAATTAATTTATTTATAAAATAAGAAGGATATATATATATATATATAAATGGAATATATTGTATCATCATTCAATTAATTCCTAACACAAACTAATCTTCCACTCCAAAAAATAGTAAATTCAAAAATATTCAATTTATGCTAGTCTTATTGGGTTAAAAATTTGAAATTATATTCATTTGTTAGACTATATTAAAATACTACATTATACAAACTAGGACATCACGTAGGCCAGTGGTAGGTGGAGCACCCCTGTCGCCCTTCAGTTGTGGGTTCAAGTATCAGGGACTTGCTGGACGTGACAAGTTGTCACTTGACCTACAGGTCTTCCTTTTATGACAATTGAAATTTAATATCAAGAAATTATTTAACCTTCAAAATAGTATCCAATGTCAAACTTAATTGTTTCAGACCTTTATAATTATCTAAAATACATCTTTCGAAACTCACAGTCCATCATTTATAAGGAAAGTAAACACAATAAAGATCCATTTTTTCATGTAATAAAATCCGTATACCTTCATCATGTATTCTTTTAAAACATTGTAACACACTGAATTACCATAAATCCCTATTGATTACAATAATTATCCCTTATTCCTTATATAATACTAGTAATACTCTTATCAAAAATTGTAGAAAACATCCACAATGTTGTAATAAGTGAACCATTAACCAGTTTCAAGGATGTCAATAATATCCAATATTATTTATCGAAATAAATCATCTCTTCTTACAAAATCAATACCTTTGTATCAGGATCATATTAATATTTGGTCATTCTATCAAACATTTACTTTCAAAAAATATTGACTTTATGTTGAGTCACTTTTCTCCGTACTATATAATCTCGAATCATAATTGAAATTATATTGAAGTACAATCCTTATTTATTTCCATAATTAATATAACTAGCACATATTTGGAACAGCAATCAAATGAAATAACTATTTAATTAAAATGTAAGAACAGTTCTCAATCATCTTCATTTATGGTAGTATCATAACATGATTATTATTCAATTGCATCAATTGATACATACTCTTATTATTTGGAAATTTATTTGCAGAGTCCATTCTCCTTGGAGATTAATCTTTGACCCATTGAAACACTTTTCGTACCCTTGAAATCACGTACATGTTGTCTTTTTTTATCCACACATATTATAAACTCTCATTCCCTTCCATATATTAACTAGGTGATTATTTCCACAATAATCACATATGGGAAAATCCTTCTTTCCCCTCTTCTATTTTTCTATCTTTCTCTCTACAATATTTTTCTTCATTGGATTCTCTTCAAAGCCATTGGACTAAAAGAATTCATTACAAAACATATTAACACATGATAATCATTCTTCATATGATTATATCACGTTGGAGACTATTTCCTTTCAAAATTGTTGATTAATTCCATGACTTATAGGATACTCGTTACTATTTGTATCATTCGTATTGCTGATATTGTTATTTCATCTACTAGGGACCATTTCTAAATAATGGCATACACTAAATTAGTTTAAGATTCATAATTCATAATTCCAAACATGAAAAAAAAATTAACATAAATTGAACTATTTAAGGATATAATCAATAAAAAAATTATTTGAGGATGTATACACATAAAAATCATTTGTAATGGTGTGTAATGTAAATGAGAATTATCCTAATAATATATCCTAGGAGTGTTGTAACCAATAGTGTATCAAGGGCCATTGTTGTGCACCATTTCATGTTTGATTCTATCACAAAGCATTGTTTTCAGGTTTTACCCCTAGGTACATCTATGCTAGTGCTGCCTCTACCAACACATATCTAGACCTGGATTATTACATGGGAAACTCACAAAATCACTACATTACCAAAATTTTAGGATTTTATTCTATACTAATCCTCAATGTGTATCTTATATTCATGTTCTCTAATCATATTTTTCTAAATATTGTTTCCAAGGATACTGATAATCTTACTCAGCTATAAACTATAATTCCCTGAACCAATATTCCCAGAGTCGGTGCATTATTTTAAAAAATTGGCATGATTAGAAGGAATCAAGTCACGAAGGGGAAATCAGTTTAGCAGTCACGGAAAATAGATTACATACATGAACATTTCATTACAATAAGAAATGACGAACAACAAAAACATTGTCCCCTTTTGAAAAAATTCATATCCCTTAACCTATCCCTATAGGCCAACCATGAAATTCATTTTCAATCCTGGGAAAAATAAAACCTTGAAAAGGGTGAGCTCACATTCTTAGTATGGATTACAATATAGTAAAAACGTTCATAAATAATCATAATCATTTATGGAATTGATTAAGACTAAAACAAAAGGCTTGGAAAATTAATCATCATCATAATATAGAAAGGATAAAATAAAATAATGCAAATTAATTTTTCACTTGGATATTCTACTAGTTGAATAATAACATGAAATATCAATAGCCACATTCATAATGATGGAATTAATAATTCCATACTTCATAACAACATATTTAAGGTCTTGTACCAAGACTACATATATTATTTTTCAAGGCCTAGTCCCAAAACAACATTTTGTCTCATGGGACCAACAGATGCTTCAAGGAGCTATAGAGGGCTCCACCTGTAACTTAATAAGACCAAAATATTCCTCATATGAAAAGTTTTAAACATAACCAAAACATTCAAATTAAAACTAGCCAACGAAATGTCAATACATTATCCATAAACCATGAATGGAATAAAAATAACACATCCACGTTCAAAAAATCACAAAACCATCAATAAAAAATAGACAATTGGTATCATAATAAATCAACATAAAACAAGTTTAAAATCCATCAATATATATTGAAATAGATGAAAATTATTTTAAAAATCTTGGAGATAAGTATACCATTTTCATGGAATGATTTTAATGTCACAAAATTTAAAAAGGAAGAGAATTAAAGATATTTTTAAATCTGAGTATCCCAAAACACTTTTAAAATTTTTAGAGGAATTAACATTTTATAAAAATTCATGTCCATATAAATAATTCCATAAAACCCATTTTAAAAACATGTGCAATAAAACGAATGATTTAAAGAATAAATATTTAAAACATTTAAAATGATGTTTTAGAAAAAAATTACTTAAAATGAATCCCTTTGAAAACACTTTTATGAATCCTTGACATGGATAATATATATTTCATAGTAGATACTTATTTAAAAACAACCTCAGATAAAAAAGAGATAGTGAATTGTCAAAATAACCCTTACCGTGCACTTTATTTTAGTCGAGGGTACGTTTAACCACTTTTATAAAGAATATAGTATTTTATTAATTCATACCAGAACCATATTAATATTTATGAAATCTTACATGATTCATTTATGACTTTATACTACCCATTTAATAATAATTTCCATGTTAAATTAATATTTCGAGTAATAATCGCTTTCTTTATCGTACATGATTTAACTTTTTACTCTTCATTGTATCACATAGATCATGATTTAAATACATCAAAAATATAAAACATGATTTTTATATCATATGTATTTATAATTTAAATATGTATAATATACATATACATGAAATGGAAAACACCGTTTATGGAGACGGTAGGCCATACATATGCATAAACATTTCCGTTTTCATATCGTATCGAAAGAAACAATGTTAATAAGACATATGTAAGTAAATGTATATATATATATATATATATCCAGAATCATTTTTATATAATATTTTACAATTATGTTAATGATATATATATTTTTATAATCATCATTGAATGGTGAACGTGGGAATGAATCTCATCGCTTTGTGGAGACAGTAATCTGTATGTACCCATGATAAAAAATGTCATTATATTTATGGAGAAATCTATCTCCATGGATGGAAGAATAATTTTGGTAAAATCGACCATTGTCTCTAAAATGTTATACTCTCTTATGATTTAGAAATGGTCTATCATCATCTTCAGGAAAATTAATACTTATATTAAAACCATCATTTGGATGGGAAGTATTTTTGAAAAGAAACTAGTCAATATCCCTAGGAAATACTATTGTAAACCCTTTAATAAAGGTGGCATTGATATAAAAAATTTAAAGTTGTTCTATAATTCTATTCATTCCCATCATACATGGCATATTATTAATTGTACTTCTAATGCTTCTGAATTCTTGAACCATAGATTCCTCTTTAAACTATTAAATGGAAATTTTAATTTGATCAACTCTTCGATCTAGCATTCTATTAGGGATTCACACCACAAGATCATGTAAAATTATATATGTATGGTTAGTGCTGATTCTTCCATTATTTTTTGGCGTGAAAAATGGTGTGTTAACCCCCTGATATCATTGTTACCTCGTAATATTATTCTGGAAGATACTATTCTTTCTATAAAGGATATCGTACAATTTCATAGACATGACCTCCTTGACAATATTGCGTAGATCATTCATAATCACTCGTTTCCTTCTAATGGTGACTTTCTTGTTTGGGGGCCTACATTAATTGGCATCCTAGACTCTAAAAACTACTATAAGCCTAAATTTTTTAGAAATGTATCTAATTATCAATTGGTTAGTCAATTTAACAAGCATGGGATCAAACCATCTTGAATAACCCTTATTTGGGACATTTCTCATAATATATTCTCCTAATGAAGCCGGTCTTCAATTTTTGGCATACAAATCTGCTCTAAATGTCACTTGTGTAATTAGCATAGGGAGGATTCTGATCATCATTTTTTTTCTTCTGCGACGACCTCTGCTTTATGGAATTATGTTCTGGAATTATTTAATTGAAGATGGACCTTATCTGACTCTATTTATTTGTTTTTAATAAAATGCATTAGATATGAAGCATCTCTATAGGTTAAATTTTTTTTTCTTTCTGTGGTTGTGGAACTCTTGCATGAGATCTGGTACATTATAAATGATCTTATTCACAATAAACACTCATTTAGTCTCAATGCAGGAAAATATCATATTCTAATTAAGATTCATGAAGCTTCTTCAATTCAAAAATACTGTTGCAACAACTATGTTGGTTACTTTGAGATCCTTCATCATCTCCGTGTGCATGTGATATACCCAACGCCCAAACATTCATTTGATGTATTCTGGAAATCACTGATGTCGGGATGGATCAAACTGAGTGTTGATGGTGATTTTAAAGGCAATCCAGGCCCTACTAGTTGTGGTTCCATCTTCAGAGAATTAGCTGGCCAGTGTCAGGGTTGCTTCTATGTTGGATGTGGACATTTTTTATATCTGGAGGCTGAAATGTTGGGGGTCTTCCGTGTAATTGATTTTGCGCTTCAAAGAGGTTAGAGAAATCATTGTATTGAAAGTGATTCTACCACTATAATTCATTCCAAATGGAATGGAAATATTCATCTTGCATGGACGCTTACCACAATTTGGATAAATTGTCTGAACTTGCTCTATGGGATTGATTACATAGCTACTCATGCCTACCGTGAATCGATTACTATTGCAAATGTTGTTGTTAAAAAAGGAGTACATCAGATCAGGACATGGCTAGACACTATGGCAGCTGAACTATTATATCTATTTGATAGTGATTATAAAAAGATTCCATCCTTCCGACTTTCGTAATATTTTTTTGCTTATCAATAAATTGTGCTTTGGTCTTTGACCAAAGAATTACCTCTTAAAAAACACTACATCACGACATAAAGACGGTACTCCATACATAGGCACATATGAATACATTGTAATTTTTAGTATTGATAGATTAATTAATATGGTTGTACAATTTTTATAATAAAATCATATTATATAGAATATATTAGAGTATTTATTTCTGAATGGAAGCAACAAGGAAATAGGAAATGGAAGAAGAAAAAAACATGAAGAGGTGATTAAACATATACTTATTATTCGGGATATTCCTTTTGATTTGATCAAAAGGGCTCCTTATGTTGGATTTTTGACCAATGTAAGGCCTCTAAGATTAAGGGGGGAACGTTTGGAGGATAATTGGGTAGGTTTTGGCTGAGCAAAATGTCTTTGGTTATGTTAAATTAACAGAATGGGATGTACCCTTTTATAACTGAGGTGAGGGTCACTTTAGGAAATGATTGAAATGATATTTTATTATAAAATAATTTTCGTTACATAATGGCTCAGAAATTAATTATTTTTAGGATAAGGTGTGTATAGGTTGAAAAAATCTCTTCCCAAAAGTGTTAGATAGATTTAGGTAATCAAATTATCATTATCATTTATATTTAACTCTTAGTTAAATAGTTTGGTATTTACCATGTCTCTTTGTATTTTTATAATATATGGTTAATGATCTTATAATAACTAAGAAAAAGAACCACAAGCGGTTAAATAATGATATATCTATCATTATATATGTTATTTTTAATAACCATAGATTTTTAAGACAATTATATAATTTAATATTATAAAATATGTTTTAAAAACTCATTTATGTCAATTTTGATACTATTTAGTATTTAGTTTCTGTGAAAGTCATCACGACTTGATACCTTTTAACCAAATACATTTAATAAACACTGACATGAAATATTAACCTATAAAAATCGTTTTTTCATAAAAACATTGAAATTATATTTATTTTATTATTTATAATACGATTTATTTTATTTTTTCTTTTATAATGTAAATTATGCATCATCATTGTGGAAGAAATAAATTTATTTATATAATTTCTAAATATCTTAAATAGAATACCATGATATAGTAAATAATTTTATATTTCTAATGAATATTTATAGTCGAATTTATTATATGTGTAACCCTATATTAAAAATGATTTTGTTATAAAACATTAAATGTGACACTTTTTACTCTTCTATAAATTAAATAATAACAAATGTCCTAATCTAATACATGTCGAACAAAGAGGACAATATTTTATTACTAAATTTTCTTTTGTTTGAATTATACTTTTCCAATACAATTATGACACATTTAGTGTAATTATAATATCATATTTACCCTTAATAATCCGATTAATTTTAAACTTCGGTAAATAAAAATCAAAAGTTACTATTCACCAAAAATTATTTTCACCAAATTGAACCACATTATACTTACTGATTTCAATAATTTCTCTTTGACTTTTTAAATTCAACTCATAGAAGAGGTAAAAATATATTTTATGCAAATTTGAAAATTCTCATTAGTGGTGGGTAAAAGACGGGAAAAAGATCGATAAAATTTTCTATATCTATACTTATTATTAAATGTAACAAATGAATTAAATTTAAATTATATAGGTATTATATATATATATTTATACTTAAAAATAATTAAAATAAAATAACTAATTATTTAAATAAAAAGTTGATTTTAAATAATAACATAATTTTTTCAGTATTCATCAATAATTGAATGTTTTCAGAAAAATACAAAAAAATTTACCCTAAGATAATTTTGATATTCCGAATTCATAAATGAAGTCTATTCTACAAAATAAAAACATATAAGTTACATTTATTAAATTAAAATTAATTTCTGCTGGCAAAACCAAAAGGTGGGTTTTAAAATTTTAAAAACAATCAATAGATTGACATGCGTTTTTGTAAAAATTTAATGTGAAATTTCATATAATGGACTACATTGTATTAAATTACTATACAATAATCTAATTATACTTTCAAAAAATTAAAATTCATAATTTTTCACTATTAATTATTTCAATGAAATAAGCCCTTTTAAATTAATACGAAGTATTTTTCACTATTAGTCAAAACATGAATGTTATCAGAAATGTACCAAAACTTGTTCTCAACTAAATTTTTATGTACCTCATATAAATATGAATTTAATTTATTTAAATTTAATATATAAATGTGTCAAATTATTTTTTCTAAAAATGGTCTCCCTTAAAAGGCACTAAAATTTCATTTTTTGAAAAATACTTATTTTATCTGAAAAAATTAATCTGTTCTTATATTACATCTAAGAAACACATAGTATTTATTTTTATATTATATAGAATATATAAGTATTAAATTTTTGTTAGCACTTTTCACAACAACTTTTTGAAACGTTAGATTAGTATATAGTGGTGTGCTCAAACTTAGTGTTGCGTGCAACGCAAGTAGTTGAATTACTTTAATGAGATAATGTACTATAGAATCATGAGGTGTTTTATTATCCCCTACTTTATGAAATTGCATCCATGAAATTTTAAATTGTTATTCAAAAATAAATTTTTAAAAATAGATAAATACCTTTATGGAAAACCCACATCGGAAATTGGGTTAATAAAGTTTAGTCTTAATAAGAGGGAAAGGGAAATGAAAAAGTGGACACAAAATTTTTATCTCGATTATGATATCATTGGTGGGTATTAGATAAAATTATTTTTAGGGAAAACAGAAATATTTATTTGTTGTGTTTTAGGTCATCATTCACAAAAATTTGTACAATTGAGGGACTTAGAACCATCGATCTATGATGATATAAAATATCATCAGTTCAACAAAACATAATGTATTAGGATAACACATTTTTTGTTTTATGTTCTCTTCCCTAAAGTTTAATAATTAAATTATTCATTTAATAATAGGTTAATATATATTTATATTCATATATATACTTGACTAGTAGAGTTCCATCCTTCAACTAATTCCTACCACAAACTCAACATTCACTCCAAAAGATAATAAAATTCAAAAGGTTTTTATTTATATTAATCATATAGGGATAAATTATGAATTTATATTCATTTTTCAGAATATTTAAAAATACAATATTATTAAAACTTGCACATCACATAGGCTAGTGGTAGGTGATGAACCCTTGTCGCTCTTCAGTTGTGGGTTAAAGTATCAAGGCCCTACTAGACAGGACATGTTTCATTATGGCCTCTAGGTTTTACTTTTATGACAATTGAAAGATAAAATCAAGAAATGATTTAACCATACCAATAGTAACTCATGGAAATCTTAATCAATTACAACCTTTAGACATATCCAAAATATTTCTGTCCAAACTCACAGTGAAAATTTTATAAAGAAGTTAAACACAATGAAGATCCTTTTTGTCACGTAATAACTTGTGAATACCTTCATAATGTATTCTTCTAAAACACATGAACACCCTAAAATATGATAACACCTTATTTTTTACATTCCTTATCCCTTATATTTTATAGAATACTTGATATACAATTTCTATCCAAAAAATGTTGTAAACTCGAACAATGATTGAAAAAGGAAACCATTAACCAGTTCTAATTATGTCATTAGTATCCAATATAATTTATCCAAATAAATTATCTCTTATTCAAAAATCAATACCTCAATATGAGGACCATATTAATGTTTTTTCTTTCCTTCAACCATGTAATTTCCAAAAATATTATCTTTCGTTTGTGTCACATTTATCAGTACCATATAATCTCAAATCCTCAATGAAATAGTATTGTAAAAAAATCATTATTTATTTCCTTAATTAATATAAATACAACATTGTTGACACAAAACTAAAATGAAATAATTCTTTAATAACAATGCAATAACACTATTCATTCATCTTCATCTCTGGTAGTATCATAACTTGTTTATTATTCATTTGCATCATTTGGGGCATACTCTGATGATGTGGACAATTATTTGTGTAGTGTCCCAAATCCTTTTAGATGAATCATTGCACCATTGAAACCTTTTTCGTATCCTTACAATAGAATACTTGGTTTCCTTTTTCTCCCCACTTATTACAAACTCTCATTCACTTCATTCATATACCATAGTGATTATTTCCAAAATTATCACATATGATAAAATCCTTCTTCCCCTGTTCCCTTTATCCAACTTTCTATCTACCTTCCTTTTTTTCTCTAGAATCCATTCAAATACGTAGGACTCTGAGAATTCATTATTTATCTTATTAACAAATTATACTTTTTCTTGATATGATGATAATACATGGGATACTATTTCCATTGCAAATGATTGATTAGTATCATGAATGATATGATACTTCTTACCCGTTGGATCATGTGTATTGCTGGAGTTCTTATTACATCTACTGGGCGCCATATCTAAAAAATGGAATACACTAGGTTAGTTTAATAATTGCAATGCATAATTCATGACTTGTAAAAAACTTAACATAAATTGGACTATTTATGGATATAATCCATAATCATAAAAATGATTTCATTGTGGAAGTATATTCACATAATTCCTTAAAAATGTTTAGTTTTGTAAATGAAAATAATCATAAGAAAATTCCTTGGGATTTTCTTATCCAAGAATACAACAAGGCCCGTTTTCGTGCACCTGTTCAAGTTCAAGTCTAGCTCAAAGCTTTGTATTCTATTATTACCACTAGGTACACCTGTGCTAGAGTTGCCTCTACCTGCTCGTATCTAGACATGGATTTATATATTGGAAAACTCAAAAAATCTCTTTATTGACAAAATTATTGGATGTCCTTCTATACTAATCCTCAATCTCTATCTTAGGGTATTGTTCTCTAATCACAGTTTTTATGAATCTAGTTTCCAATGTTATTGCCACAATTACTCTGATACCAACTGTAACACCCTGACCCTCGAAGCCCAGAGTCGGTGGGGTTTTTTAATTCATTGAAATTATTACATGGAATAATGCCCCGAAGGAATGATCAGTTTAGTTATCTTAGAAAATATATTGCATTCATGAACGTTACATTACATTATAAAATAACAAACTATAATAATATTTTCCTCTTTTGAACACATTCATATCCCTTAACCTATCACAATTGGTCATATAAGATAAAAATTTTCAATCCTGGGAAAAATAAATCATATAAAGGGGTGATATCAGATGCTCAGTATGGATAAAAATATAGAGAAAACATTCATAAATAAGCATAAACATTTACGTCAATGTATATTGCAAAAATAAAATCATTTTAATCTTAAACATTATAATAATATTGAAAAGATTAAACAAAATAATGCTATTTAATTATTCAAATGGATATTCAACTAGTCAAATAATAACAAGATATATAAATAGCAACATTCATTATGATGGAATGCATAACGACAGAATTCATAACCACATAGTCATGGCCTTATTCCAAGACTACAAATATGATTTTGTCAAGGCCATGTTCCAAGACACTAGTTTGTCTCATTAGACCAACTGATGCATCAAGGAGCTATAACCAGCTCCAACTCTCACTTACTAAGTTCAATGCAATCTTCATATGAAAAGGATTAAACATAACATTCACATTCAAATTATAACTGACCTACGAAATGTCAAGACATATCCATAAACCTAGAATGGTATAAAAATAACACATCAATTGTCAAAAATATCACAAATCCTTCAATACAATATAGAATATTTGTTTAATAATAAGTCAACTTCAAACATGTTTAAAGTCCGTCAATGTATGTTGACATAGATGAAAATAATTTGGAAAACTCTTTGAGATAAATATAAATTTTTCATGGAAATATTTATAAGTCACACAATTTAAAAATGAAGACATTTAAAGATATTTTTGAATCAAAGTGTCCCATACCTCTTTGAAACTTTTTAATGGAATTAACATTTTAAAAACATTCATGTTCATATTAATAAATCCATAATTTTTTTTTTGAAAATATATACATTAATGAGAATGATTTAGAATAATAAAAAGTTAATACATTTAAAATGATGTTTTAGTAAACTTTTCCATAAAAATAATCCATTTTATAAATCTTTTATGAAACATAGACATTGATAATAAATATTTCCATGTAGATACTTACGTAAAAACAACCTCGGATAATAATGTTAGTGTGAAATTAACCCCTACCTTACAAATTCCATTAGTCGGGGGTATGATTAGCCTCTTGTATAAAGACCATTGTTTGTTACTAAATTATACCTTTACCATATTAATATTAATGCGTTCTTACATGAATCATTTCTGACATTATACTACCCATTTAATAAAAATTTTGTTGTTAAATTAACATTGTGTGTAATAATCAGATGCATTATTGTACATGTTTTAAGTTGTTACTATTATTTGTATCACAAAAATCATGATTTAAATATTTACAAAATATAGAAAATATTTTATATATCATATATATTTAGAATATAAATATTTATAATAGACATAAATATATATGAAATGAAAAACACCATTTATGGTGATAATAGGCCTTATGTACACATAAATGATGTTTCCGTTTCCATATCATATTGAATGGAACTAAGAGAATAATATTTATATGTTTATATATATATTTATATATCTAAAGTTGAATTATTATTTCATAGTTTACATACTTATTGAAGGTATATATATTTTTATAATCATCGTTGAATGGTGAATGTGGAAATGAATCTCACTGCGTTGTGGAGACGGTAGTTCGTACGTACGAACGAGCGGAAATATCTAATATTGATGGATAAATCATATAAAATTGGATGGTATATCATATATAAAGAATAATTAATAGGTTATATTAATTATTTACATCAGTTATACTCATTATTTTCCCCATCCAAATAATTAAGTGTTTGAATAACAAACTACACCACGACGTGGAGACCGTAATCCGTACATACAAACGTATAATGACATTGTCATTTATAGGATTGATAGAATAATGAATATAGTTTTAAAATATTTATAATTTATTATTATATATATAAGATACTAGAGTTATTATTTTATAATTGATACAAAAATGAATGAGGAAGTGGAAGAATAAAAGAACATGGATGTGTTGGTGAATCAATTACCTCTTCTTCGGGTTATTCCATTACATTTTATCAAAAAGGATCCATTGGTGGGATTTATGACCAATGGAAGGCCTATAGGATGAAGGGATTAATGTTGGCAGGATATTTGGTTAGGTTTTGGCTGTGTCAAAGGGCGTTCGAGGTGTGAAATTACCAAAGGGGAAGTGACCTTTTATAATAGAGGTGAGGGTCACTTTAGGAAGAGCTTGAAATATTATTTTATAATAAAATCCATTTCGGTTTCTAATTTCCTAAAAATGAATTATATAGATGACAAGGTTTGTATGGGTCGAAAAATTATCAACCAATAGTTTTTATATAGGTTTAGGAAATCATAATAACCATATCGTTTAGATTTAACTCTTAGTTAAATAGTTTGACAATTACCATCTATCATTGTATTTTTATATTATATGGTTAATAAATTTACTATAAGAATCCAGGAGAACCAAAAGTGGTTCATTAATGATAAAAATATCATTATATATGTTATTTTTAAGAAACATATATTTTTAGTCTATTATATAATTTAACAATATAATATTTTTTTTAACTCCTTAATGTCAGTTTTCAAACTATTTAGTAATTGGATTTTGTGAAAGTCATCAGAACATGATTACTGTGAAAAAAATACATTAAATTAACCCGAAAATGTTATATTCACCTACTAAATTCTTGTATTACATGAAAACATTGAAATTATATTTATTTTAATATTTATAATATGGTTTATTAGATTCGTTCATTCATAAGGTAATTACTGCATCATCATTATGTCCTAAATAAATTTAATTATTTAATGTCTTAAAAGTATAACTAAAATTACATAATGTAGGAAATCGTTTTATCATTATAATAAATATTTATAGTCAAATTTATCTTATATTCCGCCTTTGACTGGGTCATACATAAAATAGTCTACACACTCCCAAATGTGAATGTAGTGTGTGAACCAAAGAATAATAGGATGTAACCCAAACTAAATATTACATATCATTAAATTAGAAGAATAATCACCATTAAATTTTCTATAATAATATTTAAAGTATTTCCAAAAATACATTTTAAGAAAAACATTCTAAAAAACAATTTATGAAAATAATGTTTTATGACATAATACTATTAGTAATGAAAATAATAAAAATGTATACCACATGATGAAGGATAACAACACTTAATATGAACATCATTTCACTAGAGAATACCATAAGAAAATTCCTATAGGTTAATGTCATAATTGAGACACTATGAGCCTTTTATCTCGGTTATCAAAATACTTAAACTCAAGGACAAAAAACATTCTTGTTCCCGAGCCACTATAGAGGATCTCATCTAAAGTTATTGTGGTCTAACATTGCACTCATGCTTGAGCCACTATATTGTATTTCTTCCAATGTTCTTGTTATATTTAATATTATTACAATTTACATTAGTTTTTCAATCACTAATCCTACTATATGAATCTGAGACTCAACTGGTACTGAATCAACTAAGGTACAAGATAGAGTTTTCACACATAGAATTCCTTGGATTCCCATTGATAAAAAATTAAATTTCACATATCACAAAAATCATCACTATTGAATACACATGCCATGAATCAGAAGCAAATTAAGAAATAATCACTCTAACATTTTCACATTTTTAATCGAAACCATTTCGAAATATATCATTAATCACATTAAATCTTCTTAAAGCCTATTTGGAAACACCACAAGAAATATCACATGTGGATTCCCGTCATATTAAATATGAAATTCAACTTTTTGAAACTATATTCAAATCAAACCTATTTTTATGACATTATTTATAATTCAAATAAGAATTTATGGTTCACAAAAAATATGCCTTCATGCAATAAAACCTATTTCACTTGTAAGAACCACCATCATTACATTTAACCCAATAGATGTATTTGAAAAAAAAACCACCTTTCACACATGGAATATTATATATTATGAAACCCCACATGGAATCAAAAAGTAAATTAACCGAATTTCATTTAAAAATCCATCTTACATCACATTATCCTGATAAAACATTCCCTAAACATGTTTTTCACCAATCAAATAATCTATAGAAAAAACATAATAAAAAATGAAATCAAATAAAAATAATATAATAATGTAATAAAATGTAACCAATTTTATTACATGTGAAAGCCATTGAAAATATCATTGAAACCACACTAGACCACCAAAATACCCTAAAAAGGCATGATCAAACAAAAGAATATATATGATTCTCATCCAAAAAAAATGTTTAACCCTCTTTAGGTCAAACAAACCAATGAAAAAAAAGGAACATAAGAAATAGTGGTAAATACCCCTTAAAAGATGGAGAAACCAATATAAAAAAGGGATTAGTTGAAGTTTATTTTAATAAACACGGAAAAAACCATCCATGTGTTAAGGTTCAATGACTTAAATAAATCTTCGAGGAGGCTCCTAAGACTGAAAATACTGAATGGGGTGTGTGGGCAGTGTTTTATAGTTAAAATTGAATTGGTCACAATGGTAATTTTAAAAATTTTAAGGATCTGGATATGTTTTATGGTATTCTCACATAGGTTTCCATACCATGTAGAATCCAATAATCCCTCACTTTGTAAGAGTAAAAAACTACATGGTTATCTCATATGGTTTGAATTACAATACACCAACTATGTGGTTCACATAGTCAAAAAATGAATTTTGCCACACGATTTCCTAGTCTGGGGTGCATGGTTTCCCATTACCATGTGACAACTGTTCACACCTACTAAAATGCCCAAAATATTCATTTTTAACAAAAACTCATGCTGGACCTAAGGGATTAAAATGAAAATAAATAAAATTACATTATAATTGAATAAAAAATGTGAAAATTAACCCCACCATGATAAAATTTCTCTCTCAGAATCAAAAAACCTAATATTCTTTGAAAAAGAAGCTATAATTTATGAACTTAATAATTATTCTCCCATGTCTCAAACACATAATTACCATTATTCAATATAAATAAGACTAATGGAATATAATTCCAATGTTGAAATTTATCCTAGGAATATACATTATAAACATTCTACTTAGACACGGTTAACTGAAGATCCTATTCCAACACCCCCCAATTCAACACATGGGATGGATCTAGAATATATGATTTCAGCTGAGATGCAGGGATGATATCCTAAATTCATGTCAACTAATTAGGTAAAAATAACATGTATTGGAAATTATCACCTCTCTCCGTAATCTCAAAAGGATAGACATACCTTAGTGTTATATTCCCTTACTTACCAAAATAATAATTACCCATGAAAGGAACCATTTTCATGAACACTCAGTCACTATCATAAATCCTCAAGTCTTGATGAATAAAATGATAATATTTCATGTGATTACTCGATGCTATCAATAACCACTGCCTATTCAATTTAATATTATCAAAAAAATTTCAGAAGGCATGGTCCCAATAATTAGGTCTCACCGACCACCCAAATAAATGTTACAGAAATGGCTGACCATAATGTTCTTCGTAAGGATCAATTTAAATATTGGATTTGTATCTATTATTAAATGTTAAAAAAACTAATCAAAAAGGGATAACCCACAAACATCCAAAATCCAACACACATGCATGAATCATGTCTTGCAAAATACGATTTTATCTTTGCGTCTAACCATCAATTTGAGAATGGTATGTCATGCAAAATATAACATGCGACCACTATGCGATCTGAAGGGATTGCAAAAATAGCAGATTAAAATGGGTGTCCCTATAAAAAATCATTTCTGACATCATAACATGAATCCTCACAATCTCTTGATTATTTAACTGGCACAAATAATCCATTTTGTCCAAATCACTAATTGGAATGAAATGAGATTATTTGGTTAGATGATTAATCACAAACAAAATATAAATACTCCCCTAGGGTGTACCAGGAAATCCAACCATGAAATCCATGGTGATATCATCCAACTTATGGGTAGGAATAGGTAGCAGTTGAAGAAAATTAGAGTTCGTTTGGTGGTCTTCCTTGACCTTATGAGACATGTAACACTGTGACTCTTATTCAGCTACATCTTTCCTCAATACTAGACACCAGAGCTGACAAAAAACATCATAGTACATCTTGGTATCACCCATGATAAATTTACCAATAAGAGAAGTGGTTATCCTATATCACCACCTTCTTCAATGATGATAAAACCTTGAAGAGACCCTTGAATCACAAAATTCAATCTAGAGACAAGAACCATTCACAAGGAACCAACCCCAACATTAATGGGATACATATAATAATAGTACAACACATCACTCAGATTCTAATTACAAATAATCTCCATGTGATAAGGCATCGTCTACAAAATTTCTAAGAACGCACCTCATCTATGCTCTATAGTTCCAATTGCATCTGGGCGTAATGGTGAATTAACATCAACTCATTGCTTGACTTATCCAATACACATACAATTTAATGTTAATTCTAAAATAATAATCAATATCATTTTATTTTCAATTAATGTAGACAAAATAATAATCGAACCCCTTAATACAATCATCCCATAGATGTTTCCGTAAATACATATCTTTGTAGGAATAATGATAGGTTATGCTCTTATGATTGTTGTAAAATAAAACAACAACACTCAAAAATATAATTATTCAACATATTCAAAGTATTTATCTCTACTTCTAAATCTTGGATATCGATTGTGTAATTCCTTTCATGTGCTCAGAGATGATGAATACCATAATCCACCACATGGTCATCAATTATCATCAATATATGGTCATAGCCTTAAACAATACATAATATTGAATTATGTTATTAATTCATATTGAGGATATTTTTATGTTTAGAGATTTGTATAATTTGGTCACAAATTATATGTAACAACTTTAATAATATATGTATACACTTCTACTAAATATAAATTATATTCATAAAACTAAAATCTGTAAAAAAAAGTCTAGTTGAGTCCCCAGTTTTAAACAACATGATTTTTCCTTGATCCCATCCTTTACCTAATTAATCATTAAGTCATCTGAAAATCATTTTAGTACATTTAATGAGCATAAAATGCTCATTAAGGGATTCATAAAAAGGAAAAGTATTTTATTTTCAAAACTACATGTAAACCATGAATAATTTATCATAAAGTAATTAATTTCACCTTTATAAAGTATGAAAATCCCTTCACTGAATATATGCTAATTTCTTACCCATTTTTTAAACCAAAAGATTACCATAGAACCTATATAAATCAATATATAGCATATAAAGGTAACCTGGTACATAATAATACCTATATAGAATAACCATACGGTCGACTTCAACACATATCACTAAATAGAATAGTTATATGGTCGACTTACTTACCCAATAAATTGGAGGATATAATGTGACCACCCATCCATGGATTATCATGGAAGCACCCATTATTTTCTTTATCATGTAAGCACCCTTCACTGGTTAATCACAAAATTACCCATCAAATGTCCAAGTAACATTATATAATAATAACACATAAAAAATTGAAAATATCAAACATTATCAGATACCATTTCATTTTCAATGAAAAGAAATCTTTCCATGATATTGAAATTATAAATTCACTTTGAAAACAATATTCAGGAACAAAAAATCCAAAAATGGAATATGGTATTTCTTTTCCTTGTAAAATCATTAAGGCTTTTAGAGGAAGACACTAATAAAATAACAATTATTGCATCCAAGTGGTCATAGTCAACATATACCTTAAAAACATTCCATCTGAGGTTTAGTAAAAATTTTCATTGAAAAAAAGTCTTCCATTCAATAAAATTATAATTAAAATGGTTTTATTATACATTTTATAAAATATGAAGGTGTATATTTTCAAAAAATACCTCAATGAAAGGATTTTAAGATGAAGTCCTTTACCTCATGACCGAATCGACTCATTTTTTATTTAATTTTCTGAATAATAAACTTATGATAAATTATATTTTCATTAGAACCCTTTTACATTTTTTTATTCCTCTTATATCACATATTACCATGTTATTAAATTTATATAATTATATATGTCAATATATATCATTTTGATGAGATTGGTCACATGATTCGAAAATGATCATGTTATAATCAATGATTTCCATGTAGTCAAAAGTATATTACCTCCATAATAGTATTAATGATTTAAATAACATATATATCCATTATATATGTATTTATAATAGTCCATAACATTTGGATATAATAAATGAAATGCACCATTCATCGATAAATTAATCTATACGTACTCATGAACAGTACATTCATTTATTTGTCATATTAATGAAATGAAAACACAATGATCCATAATTATATTATAATTACATTGTAATATAATATGATATATATGTTATATATGATCATTAATTATATATTCTATACATTTAACATACTGCATGAACGATTCATCTCATATTGAGGGGGTGGTAGTATGCACTTACTTAGAGGAAATTATCATATTTAAACATTATGGAAGGAAAAAAAGTGTGAATTAAATAAGAATATCATAGATACAATATAAATATAATATATATCTTCTATAAATATTGTTCCATCATAATAGACAATATTAGAGGTGGTAGGGGAAAATCGAACAATCATCATTTCATGATGTTTTAGTTCGTAGTACATAGAAACAGTATGGTTGTATGCATTATATGGAGTTGTGTGTAAGTATAGTTCGAATACATATATTAAAACATAATTATATATTTAATATAATGATTTTTTTATAATATAATTTAATATTGATTGTTTATGCGGTTTGAGAAAGAAAATAAATGAAATAATCTTTAGAGTAGACATTCACTCATATCGGGTAACTCCTTTTCATTTATGTTGAATGAATTTATTTAATTACCTTTTTCACATAGTAAGTCATCAAAGAGGAATATATGTATTTTTTGAGATTATTTGGGATGTGTTTGTATGATTAAAGGGGATTTATAGGTGTGATTAAGTGGTTTAGGGTGGTGGCCTCTTATATGAGGGAGGATGGGTACTTTAGTAATGTCTAGAATGATAAATTTATTATAAATTTAATTAAGATTATAAGAAGGTCAAAAACGTTTTTAATTAGAAGATAAGATGAAGTTTTTTTTAAAATCCTCTCATTTTATTGGTTTTATACAAGTTTTGGTTTTAAATTTAACCATATATTTTTTCTTTAAGACATAGATAAGAAATTTTACTCTGACCATGCATTCTTGTGTATTCGTACTATTTAGTTAATATAGTTACAATAAAATGAAAATTGAACCAAAATTGGTTCATTAATGACATTTAAAACATTATCTATTTCATTTGGCCGAATCATATATTTTTTGGACTATTATATAATTTAAAAAAATAGTACTTGATTGAAAATATAATTTATGTCACCTTTTATAATATTCATATTTGACTTTTTAAAAATCCAAAAAAAAATACTTCTTCCAGAAAAATCTTTATTTAAAATATAAAAATTATTAACCATAAATAAAATTCTTTAATTAAATACTATGATTCAATGTTAATTTATATTAATATTTATAATCTCATTTATTTATATTATTCATTAATGAGTTAATCACTACATCATGATTTTGTCGTAAATAAATTTATTTATATAATATGTAAAAAGTATAAATAAAATACCATGATGTAGGTAATATTTTTATATGTATAATTAATATTAATTGTCCAATATATAACATATATAACCCCATATAAAAATGGTTTTACTAAAAGATTCAAAATTATGTTATATTTTTCATTACATTAAATAAATTTTTATAAAATGTTATTTTCACAACCAAGAGGCTCCATGGGGTCCCCACATATATCCAAGGATCCCCATGGTCGAATATATCAAATCCAATTGGTCCAAAAAAATGTTTTATGGTAGTATAATAATGTTATTTTTAACTTTATTTTCATATTTACTATTTGACCATGGTAAAAAAAATTGCTAAAGATACTATTCGTTTTGTCTAAAAAAGGTACCTATTTACTGATTTTGGACCTAATGATTCCAAATATAAAATCCATTTTTCCAAAATCAAAACATATATGTTTCAAAAATTATTGTAAAATTAAATTCCATTGCCAAAACCAAAAAGTAGGTTTTTGAAACTTTAATAACTATAAAAAGATTTACATTTGTTTATGTCAAAATTAAAATTGAAATTACCTAAAATTAACAAAATTGGACTAAATGATTAAATAATAATACATTTTAACTATAATAAAAATTAAAAGTATAATCTAACTATAAAAATAATTTAGACTAAAAGGTAATTTTGAATTAAAAAGCATCATTTTGAACTATTCATAAAAATATGATTTTTTATGAAACTTAACAAAAAATCATCCAATGTTAATTTTGATGTCGAGGTACTATAAAAAGTTTATTTTTTCAAATATAATATATAAAAGTGAAAAAAACATGATTTGAGAAGTGTTCACCATCAAAAGGCTGTAAAAGTGATTTTATTATAAAACATCATTATTCCACAAAATTGAATTTATTGTTTCATAATATCCAGAAAACATCTAAGATTAATTTAAAAAATTACATTAATTATATATCATATATTATTCATTAAATAAAAATCTATAAATAGAAATATGAAAATACATTTATTCTTTTTTATTATATGTTTTCATAAAAACATAGCAATATTATACAATTTGTTTTTATTTTTATTTCTAATAAATTTTGTAGAAAATGAAACATTATTTAAACATGTGCATACCATATTTCAAAATTCATTTGATATTATTCATTCCTGGAATACAAACAGCTGGGCGTTAACTATAATTGAAAATAAAAATATTATTAATGCATTATTTTTCAGTATATCTCAATGTTGTGTGAAACATAATATTTCATAGAAACCTGTTATTGAGTGTTGAGTATGATATCAAAAAAAGCATCCCCTTTAATGTATATTATATATCATATTAATATGTATTAATAGAAATCAAAAAGTATTACTCTATAAATACATGGGCAGTTTCCATCACAAAACCTCCACTCATACAATATGTATTACAATGGACCACACAACAATTTCTAGATTATGATAATAACAAAATAGTAGTTTTTGGAAAATCACTATTTATGATTCTAAAAGTATGATCAAAACAATCCTCTCCACTCAAACATCACCCCCTACTAAGTGATATCCTTTATGGACAAATAATTTTAAGAAAAATTTTGAACAACCCACCTGTGATACCCTATCACACCGAAAAATCATTTGATTTCAAACAAATTTTTTAGTTGTTCCCATGAAATCATTTTACTAATATTATCAGGGACCACTAAAAGACTTAGTTTTGAGATCTCTTTTCCTAAAAATATCTCCTCTCTAATCCAAAAGGAGGAATAATATATCATTTCATATATGTGATGATCTCAAGGGGTTCCTATCACAATTACAAAATGTCACTCATGCTCTTACTCAACCCCAAAATGGACCCGAATTAAATCGAACAAATACCATAACTATGTAATAAAATTATTGGTGGAACAATTTATTTTTAAGTTCTATAAAAACAACTAGATCATTATTATATAATAATGGATTGAACATGAACTCAAAAGTTTCGTACATACTTCAGAAGACTATTTTTAGAACATTTTCCACTCTATAGCTAACATGATAATACCCATATTGAAAATAAATCATGAATAATCATTATTCCCAGTTTATATGATAAAATGGACATCAGTGTTAGAGATTTGGTACTTATTATTGATCATTACCTTATTCATCTTTCAGTAATATATGCACAATCATAGAGATAAGCTGGAATTTTTTACAAAGAGAACTAGGGAGGATGAAGGTGCGATGATCAGTAAAATGAATCCTTATGATTATAATTCATCCATCTACACATTTAATTATCTAGACATTGAATGTTCCATATGTTATGATGTATGATATTTCTGTAGTATCCCTGATGAAAAATCAATGTAGAACCCCACTTTTCACATTTGAGGAAAACCCATGAAATCCTTTTGAATAATCTTTGGGAACTCATCCACCGAAATATGTAATCCACCCCCAGGAGGAAAATCATCATACCCAAACATGACTGATGTGATCTAAAAATGATATTTCCAATTCTATAAGTAGAGGTCTATCATGTTATAACAGAGGATCCCATTCACAATGTAAAACATGGTTACATTGATTATGTTTCAAGAAACTGATTCACCTCCTATAGAAATAATTTATCTATAGAAAATTAACAATCATATCCATACCCTAGATCATGTCAAAATGCCCCATTTTAAAAACCATAAAATCCATCTCTTTCTCAAACCATAACATTTTGAGTGCACAACATGGACACATGAAACCCTGCCCATGCTCCATACAAAGGGGATTTACCATCCCCATAACATGAAATATATGATCAGGTGGAAACATTAACACATCAAAAATATGTGAAGAGATAATAGAAAAGAAAGAAATATTATCTAAGTGAAAAAAATAAAAATACAATTCAATAATAATGGTATGTCAAACGGTTGCAATCCCTTCATCAAATTCAACACGTGTTTGATCCACAATAGGGATTTTCCTCATCTCAGTATGACTATGAGAATGATCATATTCCAAAGGATATACAATGAATTTATTCTTTCGTGTTGTTGATTCGTTGTTTCCACCACAACCTCCAAACTAAGATACCACTATCCTGGATAGTTCTATCCAATATGGAATCCCTCTAGAAGATACGGACCATGAACAACTCTAATATGTGATAACTATTTTTTCAAAATCTATATGATCCCCATAACTCTTCATCAGTGAAAATGTCTAGGTGGATATGAAAATGTTTGTCAAGTTTTTCCTTCCATTTGAAACATAGGGAACATGACTAATCCAAAATAATAATCCATAGATGGTGATAGTCGAGAAGGTTGGAATGAAAGTCCACCTCCCATCATCCCCTTCTCATCCAGTATCTTATCTTTCTCAAATTCACTACCACTACCCATGACTAATGTAGTTCTCCTGAAAACATAAATTACACCATGATCCATTTTTAAAATTAGGTTATGATCAACCAACTCAATACAAGTCATTAACATGACCAAGAAATCATGAGATACTATTTCTATCTGCAACACAATTTTTAACTTCTCCTCCTCTATCTTCTCATCGGTAACGATATTAGTTGTGTATCAAACATACTCTACAATGTGGTTAGTGTAATTTGTCATTTACATTTCTCTATATATATTCCCCATAATCTCCCATTAATTTTTGAATTAAAAAATATTATGAGAATATTTCTCATTGCAAATTTCATTGAATTCTTTCTAACCCATATTCATGTTATTTCTAGCTTTCACAATTGATTCCCACCACATCTGACTAAGACCATCTAACAAGAACAAACCACATTTCACTCTAAAAACATTGGGATTATCAAGATACATTTGCATCCTATCTATCATTTCAATCCAATCTTATTATTGATACCTCATAAATATTTATGTTTTTTAATGAGGATCTCGTTCCCCTAGTCCTTTCCAAGACCTGGCTTGGTTTCTCTAACCTGAGAAGCACTAGATCCCACTACATATCCCTTTTCATGGACAAGCTGGACCAATGCTTCCACTGACCTTTAATAAACATGTAATGTAAACCACTCTCCATAATATTCCTATATTTTCACCCAAATTATATGAAGATGCATCTTACTAAAATGAAAATTAACCTCAAGAAAGAACCATCTAGAAAATGCCATCAACAGAAACCATCTCAAACACTTCCACAAATGAAAACATAACCATTCACATCATAATAAAAATAAAACCAAACCAATCCGCCCCCACCCAAATACTATATATATTCGACAACCTCAATGAATCACTTTTAGGAGAAGTAAAATCAATACCAACATCCCATGGAGACTGGATTCTTATAACATGGTTTTTTGGTCAAGCACCCCACTCCCATGTTGAACCTCATATTCTGAAAATTCTAACTTCAATCTATCAATAATATTTCTAAAATTACATGAGAAAAAAATAATTTAACATTTCTCTGATACCATTTTGACATGATCCAAAATGGGAATCCATATATCTTGACACCCCACATAATTAATGGAATGAACCAATGGGAATTATAGTTCCCCATATGCTAGAAACATGTGACTTTGTATCAACAATGTTATTTTGGATTGATATCACCAATTTAAATAATCATAAACAACAAATATAAATAAAAATCAAAATAACTGGTAAACACAACCAAAAATGGTATAACAGTTTTTTAGATTCAATTTTATCAAATTTAACCGAATCCCAGACATAGAATACTAAAATGGGATCCACAGACCTTCCAATAAATTTCAATGAATCAATAGTTGAATAACCCTCATGCCACTACCATCAACACCTTCATGAAGCAGAACAATAGCTACCAGATCTATCATCATCATGATCCATCATTCCTTTACCTAGGTCATACATGACAAAGTCTACACACATTCAACGGTGTATGTAGGGTGTGAGCCCAAGACCAAAAGGATTCCACCAAAAATAAAAACTAATTTCTATTATGTTATAATACAAATCAAAATACATATTTCCATAAAATTATTTGAATTATTTTTGTTAAATCATTTTTGGAAGAACAATCACATGAACCATCTTGTATGAATTCCAATTTTCACAATATTTCTTGAAGTAAAAATAAAAAAAAGGTCCATAGTATAATGATATTTATAACAATGTCACATAATTGTCATGTCTTAATGGAAACCATGGTAAAATACCAATAGATAACAATCATATATAAGACACAATGAACCTTATATCTCAGTGATCAAAATCCTCTATCTAAATGACCAATACTGTTCTCATATATGATCCACTATAGTGGATCTCATATAATGTTCTTGTGGTCTAACTACATCTTCATGACTGGTCCACAATGGAGGATCTCATCAAATGTTCTTGTGTTCATTAAACATATCACATGTTTACTTAGTATTTCATCATCAATCATATTTGATGAATTTCTGTCTTGACCATTTTTGAATCAACTAGCATACTAGTTCTAGTTCACTATTGTATAACACATGGGACAACCATTGGGCTCAAATTACGTTTCAAACGATACATAAATAATCACTTTCACACACAGATTCCAAGAATCATAATCACTCCAGGAAATCATAACTCTCAAATTTAATCATTTTTAAATTGAAATCATTTTGAAATACCTTTGGAATCACTTTCAGGATTCATAAATAATATTCGGAAGCACATCAGGAATGATCACATGTTAAATCTAATCATTTTTCTGGTAAAAATCCCCTTTTTAAAATTATATTCATTTCAAAAAAAAAATTATTACATTCTTCCCATTTCAATTATTCATTTATGTTTCACAGGAAAGAAGCCATCCTGAAAAACAATCATTTCACATGTAAACCCCACTCTTGTTACATTTTCTACATTAAATCTCACTGAAAAAACATTAAATGACTTTCACACAAGGAATTAAATAAACGTTTAAAACACCAAAATGAACCAAAACATGGAACAAAATAAATTTCTTTTCAAAAATATACTTTTATAACAAATTCTTCATAAACAATTCCAAAAATTATTTTTACAAAAGATGAATAATCCATAAAATAGGAGTAAGCAACCAAGAAATAATATAAAATTTATTTAAAAATTTAAAATAATGGAACCATATAGCTTGCAGGTGTAATAATATAAAAAGTAATGTGAATCCATTACTGCACAACTAAATGACACTACAAACGCTTGATAAATCAATAATCATCAATATTTTCTCCAAAAAAATGATTGATCCACATTTTCTCAAATAACCTATTTAAAAGTCTAAAATTTAGAAAGAGGGATGAAGAACCCTTTAAATATGGAGAAATCTGCGGGAAAATAAATTACATGATTTTTCCTTAATGAATTGGGGTAAAAACCACCAATGGAAAGAGGCTCAATGTCTTCATAAAATCTTGGTGGAGGCTCTTATGGTTGAAAATACTGAATGGAATTAATGGGAGGTGTTTTATGGTTAAAATCAAAGAGGATAAAGGGTAATTTTATAATTTTTAATATCCTAGTGAGGTATCATAGTTTTCCCACATAGTTTTCTAATAATTGTAGAAAAATTGAATCAATCACTATCTAATAGGAACAGGCTTCATGGTTAGCTCAAATGGTTTGAATTACTTTTCAACAGTAATGTTGTTTCCAATGTTAAGGAAATATAATTGGTTGAACATATTCCTAGTAAAGTGCCAACAATTTCAAGTAACAGTGCTCTAATTGCATGACACTTGTTAGAAAGCCAAAAATATAAATTTTTCATAAAAAAATTGGTATCCCATGAAAAATTTACTAAATAAAAAATAAAAAAATTACCATAAAATAGAATCATGGAAGAGACTGGTCAACATGCCCTTTATGGTGTGCTCATCTCAAGCATCTCCAAACTTTGTCTTTATATAGCAGCATCTTGATTTCCCTAAGTTGAATGATTTTCATAGAATATTCATCCAAATAAATATCAAAATATTCTTATTTAAAATCTAAAATATTCTGGAAGCTTAATAATAACCTTATTTAGCATATTGAAACATGATGAATATAATTATACATGTTTATACTACCTTTATCAATATATTGTTTTATATGTATTACCATTATTCATATCTGATATTTTAAAAATACCATTAAGAGACATTTAAATTTATGAAATTATTCATACACATCCCGTTTGAATTCAAGGATGCATTCATGTAGGTCATGTATATTTATATGTACCCTTTTTTATTTGATGTGAACTTTTTGTAACTCTAATTTCACATTATAGAGGAGTTATGTTATATTTACACATGTGATACTTCTATATGTTTCCATTAAATTTTTATTGGACTCCAACTATATTGATTTATAGAAGTAATGTCATCCCTCTATCAAAATAAATAGCCTTCTCAACTGAACTCATGTAATCAACAACACATTCAAGAAATTTTCACAAACAATTTCATTTCTAGTTTCTATAGAATTATACATAATGAAACATTCAATGAATTATTTAGAATTTTAGATGACACCATGTAATCCCTTACATAAATCAATCAGTTAATTCTCTTGAGTGACATGGCCTCATTCAAACCACATCATGCTCAAGAGTTTTTTAAAATAGTATTTAGGGCCCCAATGGTGATTTGGTGGAACTATACCCTGAACCAAAAAAAGTCATAAGATATAATCATGACAAGGTAGAAGATTAAAAATGATCCATAAAAGATAAAATATAACTAAATAATATAAATTTATATACAAAAAATATTTAAGGTATCATATACGAAATATATAAAAATATCCCCGGACAATTTTTAATGTAGTTTAATTCAATTTATAACAAAATGAATCTAGAAATTAGTAAACAAAACGATGAATCTATCTAGAGTCCATCGATGTACAACCTCCCAACACCATGATCCATATCCTTAACTACCTAACATTACCCCAATTTTGTTCCATGTATCCATGATTATAATGTATGCACATACACTAAAATCATTGAACTCAACATTAGTATACACATTATAGTGCATCTCCAATGAATCATTAACAATAAATGCACATGTATAACAGATTCCAGAAATGATTATAAGAAAATTCTCATAAAATAATCAATGAATCATCTTATGAATTATTGTGTTATAACTAATCCTATATAAACCCCAATCGCACCTTCTCCAACTCCTTCATAGGATGGAATTCATAACGGATGTTGTGATCATGGGTCTAAAATTGGGAACCCATTCATAATGGACAAGTTAAATGATTAAAAGAACTTAAGATTATACATAGGTCCATTGGAACCAGTGTATATAATTTCTTAATATACACTTACATCATAACACATTTCTATCTCTGGAATGTATATAAAGTTGTCAAATCGTATTGATGCCTCAATTTAGGCCCCAAGTTCATTCTCCAATTATTATATGTATACATCTATATTCTTCATAATGGACTTTAACACAAGAGCCACCTATAATTTCAATAAAAACTAGGAAGATTTACCTATATGACTATAATATACTAAAAACCCTCATAGTCCATACATTCACACACATCATGGAATAATACATGTTGGAAAAATCACAACATATCATGTGTGAGTATCCCCAACCATAGACCTAGACATATGATATCATTTCCAATAATGGATCTCATGACCAATACAAATACACACATGTGATCAATATCAAACATGAGTCTCATAGGATAAAAATTCATGCACTTGTAATAAATATCATGGTAATAACATATTCAAGATCCTTATATGGTATGAAACGTCAACCAAAATTCACATTGATTACAAACACCAAAAAATACGAATTGATTATACACAGTTATTACCCTTGCTCAAAATGATCAATACTTCACACATAAATCCGAAAAAAATTACCACAATAAATTAAAAAATATATTTTAAAATAATATTGATGAAGAAAATTATGACCACACAATATAATAAATTCAATGTACCCATGAAAAATTGTGGTAAATGGGAAATCATGATCTCATCAAATGAAATGATGTCGAGTCTTTAAATTCCATGTAGATATATTTTTAGAATAAGTATTCTTCATTAGATGATTGTGAAATCCATAGATCATTCTATCACCTCCGGCAAATATGATCAATTTTAGAAGATGAAGAGGAAAATTTAGGTCCCTAAAGACAAATAATACCTAATTAATTCCAATAGATTGGTAAATACTTAGACAACCAATGGGATGATAATAAATGGTCCAAATTAATCATAAGGATACCATGAAGTCGTAAGGGTTGATTCAGGGTAATTCCATATGAGTGAAATATCCTATGTGGAATTGAACATGATAAAATGTGGTTTCCCTTTATAAATCAACCATCTGTGCATCACCCTATATTCGATGGCCCCACTAGATTTCCTTTTTGATTGATATAGGTATATCTACAATGCCACATCCATAATCATGATAGTTGTATCTATAAAATTAAGTAGCCACTTCCTCAGAAACCTGCTAGCTTCTGGGTATGTAAAATTGTCGATCATCTTTCAAGGATATCATCTTTCATGTGGTCCTTCTAGTAAGGCGGTTCCCTTATTATCAATTCTCTAACTCATATATTTTTCACCTATCTTGTTATATCTCATATTTACCCACCAAAACTTCAAAACAATGATGAAGAATGAAAATTGAATATGGAAACACACCGTGTATACCATTAGTGTTACAAATCTCCGCCTATAATGACTTATAATTCCTGAGAAGTACCCCTACAAATCATTCAATTTGAATTTTGGATACTAAACATGATCATAAAAATATCATTAAAAAATATCATCTTAGATCCATACATGATTATATATTATTCAAAATATTTATATATACTCCCTCATTAAAAATTATTATCTCCAATTTATAATTCACATCTACCACTCCACATGAGATGCATGAATTTCGGACACAAAGTCATTGTATTTGATCAATTTCATATCATTGAGAATATTCCTCAAAAGTTGAGACACATGGAAATTATTATGCATAACCTTATAACATGGAGGATGGGCCAATTTATAATCCGCATTTATGATATTGTCGATGATTCCAAGGAATACCACAATTGGTGGTGGTGTTTTCCCCTAACACCATAAACAAAAATTCCTAAACCAATGTCACACCCCTAAGAAAATAAAGTCAACCCGGATGAACTCAAAAGGTCATATCCTCTAGTCTTCTTGTGATCTTTACCAGATCAATTTACTATACATGTTATCCTTAATCAACTACACCTTCTCATATCTATCAAATATCATACACATTCTAATGAAAATTACATCTCTTGCCTCTTTCCAATAAAAAAGTATGTTACCCAACCTACAATAAAGTGACTAAATTGGTGCCTTATGAATTAAATCCAAGAAACCTTTATTGATTGAAAAATACACCATGACATTTTGATCATCCCATGATCCCCCAAAATCAATGATGCATTCCAAATGTAAAGAATACATGATCCCGGGATTCCTCTATGACTGTCTATTTTTCAATGATATATATATATATATATATCAATTTTATAAATTTTCCCATATCCTTTTGAAATAATTTAATATATGAAACAATCATGTATATTTTAAATAATTCTTAAAGAAATTAGTTCATATAATAGAATCTAATAAATGTAAATTTTTTCCAACTCATTATTAGAGTGAGAATATTATATCAAAAAGAAAGGATACATCTTTAACATCAAATCAATTATCACCCAAATAGCATCCCATCATATTTTGGTAATATGAAACCCCACAACGAATTAATTTTTCAAATCTTCCAATTTCTCAACATAAAAAATAGGTGAATGAATAAATCATTATAATCATTGATTCCGTGAATTTTTCCTATGATATATTAGAATGTACTTGGTGGAGAGAAATATGTCCCTCTTCATTATTTACCACCATTAAAAATGTGTGAAATCATTATAATTCTTCAGGGAACCATGGATCACGTCCTAATGATATAAATTATGGTACCTCATTTGATCAATATTTATGTATTTATGAACCAAAAATATCAGATTTATAATTTTATAATCGTCATTATCTATTAACAAACCATGGGTAGGGTCACTTTAGGATATTATTAATGTCAAATAAAGTGATTAGTTATAAAAATGACTTCAATTCTATTTTAAGTTAAATAATAAATTATTAAAGGATTTAAAATTAATTATAATAATATATATTTTTATATAAATGGAAAATTGTTTTGAATATCAAAAATATTCTATATATTAGTCACTTTTCCCTATATTGTATATTTCATGATACATAGTGATAAAAAGATCATTGTTTTCATGATAATTTTTAAAATTCATTACATGTTACAAAACTACAAGATAAGGGATAAAAACCACAAAAATGTTTTTAAATATTATTTTAAAAGGTAATTTTGAATTATATACATCATTTATTTCATATATATATTTTTTCATCATGGGCATGAAAATTATTTAATATTAATTTAATTATTGAAATATTCCATGGGGTTCCCCTATCCCATATTATATGTGGCCTCCAAATATAACCTCTTCCTCACAATTATTGATCCACAAAGCTCAAAAAAACATATAAAACCCCCTTACCATACATCCTACCCATATAATAGGGTATATTTTCCCTTTAAAGAACCTACCCAGAAGGCTAATTATAAAATCACATGAGTTTAAGAAATATCTTCATTCAAGTTAATTTAAATTAATTTCTAGGCTGTGTTATATAAAACACACAATGTGTCTTTTATTTTATGCAACACAATTTTTATATTAAATTTCACATAACATTTATTTTCATTTATAACATCATTAACATTCTAGGTCGAGTATTATTGGACATCAATATACTATTAATAATATTTTTTCAACAATGTATTTATCACATAACCATTATAATATTTGGAATGAATATGATTAACTATATAATGAAATAATATATTACACATTGATATAAAATTAATTCATTTTATACTAATAAATTAAAAATGAAAAAAAATCTTATTTAATATAATGGATGTGTTTTTTATAAAGACTATTTTTTGTAGCAGAATTGTGTTTTATCATCATAAGGTAAAATAATATCTTTTACAGAAATATATTAATTAAATATCTATACTATATAAATAATAAAATGTTTTAAATTCATTCACAAGGATTCATAGGATTATGATAACATTATATCAAATTAAATGTATAAGAAGCTCTATATTTTTAAAATTTACATTTATAGACTTTTGAAGGTGAATCTATTTTAAATATAAATTTTAATAATACTTTTTTATAAGAAAAAAATTAACAAAATTTTTTAAATAGTAATATGAATATTTGTTTATATTTAATTGTTGATAATTTCATAGAACATTTTTTTTTCTATGAATATTGAATGACACCGATCTTTACTAGAAAACAATTTTTCTTCTAAATAAATTATATAGATAAATTATATGAGTAAATGATTTGAAATTAAAATTAGATAATTTTTATATCATTTAATAAAATTATTTCATTATAATAAAGTTTCATTTAATTTAGATATACAAACATTTTAAATGATTAAACATATTCACATTAAAAACGTGCATTGTCATCCCGTCTGTGAGATTAATTTAAAATTAATTTCATCCAATTATGTTATATGAATATTGAAATATGGAATAATTATTTTTTATCATAATATTTATTATTTATACTATGATCAAAATATTTGTTACCAAAAATATTAGTACGAAGTATAAAAATTAGATATAATGATTATGGTAAAAAAAGTTCATTTATTTGATGAAAATTAATTTTAAGGGTCAACATTACCCATCAACATATAGAGCACCCATTTGATGGAAATTATTAGGTCATATACCCTATTTTATATAATTTTATCATATATAATTATTTCATTAATGTTTTACCACTCCAAAGATACAATTATTGTATCATTTCTTCTCGTCTGTCATTTAAATTTGTGAGGTATATTCTGTATTCAAAACATGTTTATGGGGTATATACCTCAAATGAATTTATATAATGATTCCCAAACGTAAAATTATCATGTTTTAAATATCCTTTTGATTATATATATTTAATGTGTTTTTGTATTAAATGATACCGAATCGGTAATGGATATTTTCCACAATTTTCCTTTTTATAAATGTTGGATATGTTATACAACTACCATATTTTATGAGGTTTATATTATTGTACATTAATATTATGTATGATGATCATAATTATTCTCATAATATTCTATTTTTTATTTTATTTTAATGGTGTTCATATTTAAAATGATTCAAGGTGGTATGGATCCCTTTGGAATGTTTAAAGAAAATTTTCCTGAAGAAGTTTTTTAATGGTCTTATAAGGTAATTTATATTCATCAACAAAAAGAACCGTTATAGTTACATTTCATCAACTGGGGATATTTTATATTTATACTAACCTCATTATTTCCATGGATGGAATATTTTTTTTCTAAGTGGTCGTTATGAAACCCATTTTGTTAACACAAGTTGATTATGTTATAAATATATTTCTATAAAACTATTTTCATTTGAATGTGTTAATTCTGTCCTAAAAAATGTTTTGTGAATAACTTCTCTTTTCCAAATGTTGATTATTTCCTAAAGATACTCATATAAACCACATTTCATTTACTTTAATTGATTATTCCAAAAATTGATTGTCATGGAACCAAATTATTTTCTATGGGTAAATCATGTTTCAATGATATTTTTTTGGAACACATTTTTTCATGGGATAATCATTTTTCCAAAATATGTTTTTAAAAGTTATTTATTTTTGATGTGTTAATCATGACCAAATGAGTTTGATTTGAAACACTGTTGTTTCCCATATGTTAATATGATTTTTAAGAGATTGTTTTGAAACCCATTTATTTTATATGGTTTGATCATGTTTTAATGATATTGTTGTAGAGTTAATTTTCTTTTCATGATTTTAAATTGTTATGAAAATAATAAAATATTTTTCAAATAGATTTTATGAATTATATATGTGTTTGGAACTTAGGAATTATAAATGATCGTTCTCACAGATAAAATTTAGTGATCTAATTATAGATTATATGATGGTTGTGACTATATAGTTCTTTGATGGATTGGGTATTTATTATTTTTTCTAGAAAAATATATTGTTTTTTGGTTGTATGGTTATTACAATTAGTAATGGTTTTTAAGGGTTCTGTTAGGGTTTAATAAGATGAATTTTTAATATAAAAATTTGTTTTCTTATAATTTCTATGGTTCTATAATGTTTCTAATGTTCGATATTGATATCACATGGCTCAAGATTATTTATTATGATGAATTATTCCTTTTCAATGTTTTTAATATTGATTATCTTATATTTGATGGGTATGAGTTAATTTATCTTTCTCTCATGAACACTGATGATTTCATCATAATCCTAATCAATATTATTCTCTCATATTACATTAATTATTACTAATTATGTTTAACCTTACTATGAATTTACGACCACCCTAATTATGTGACTTTTTACATATGTAAAAAAGAATTTTTTTAACAATTCATTTCTATAATGGATTTCACAAGTATGATGTTTATGAGCTATTAAAAAATAATAAAATCTTCCTGTAACGAGAGATGATTTTAAAATACATGAACTAGTTTTTTATTGGTCCATGTTGATGGGAATTATTTAGTTTAGAATTTTTTTCTAATTGTCTAAAACTAAAAACCTAAATGGTTTTACATTATGTATGTGATACAAGATTTTCATTTGATTTTGTATGGTTTATATGAGATATTTGTGTCACAATTATCGGCCTAAAAGTTGAGAATGTAATGTAATAGATTTCATCACTTGATACTGGAGGTGGGTTCCTAGGATATTATAGTTGGAATTAATTGTCAGTTTAGATAACTTTTGAGATTCTGATGTTTTTATATAAGGTCATAATAATAGTTATGTATATAGTCATAGGAATATATTTTTAAGGATTATCATTTTTTCAAATACATAGAAACCCTTTTGAGGTTTTATGAAATGATAACTTAACATCCATAAATAATTTTACGAGATGATTTATTGGGTTTAATTATGTATAAAAATATAGTTTAATGTGATTTATTCCTTTTAATTATTATGAAATAAGTTATATGATATTTATAAATATTATGATTAATAGGATATTAAATATTTATGTATTTATGGAAAAAATATGATTTATCACATATATAACCCTGGGATTGAAGAAGTGACAAAGTTATTAATGTTACTTCAAATAAATATAACAATATTTTATTTCGTAGAATCTAAAAGTTAGGTGATAATCATTGAGGTTATGAAAATAATTAATTTTTTAATTTTTAGGATTGATTTATATTTATATTTGGGTATTACCATTAAATTATGGACACTGCTTTTTCATACAATGGGTTTTATTTTTTGGGAATTATCATACCATGTTCTATGAATTTTGGATTTGGTTAGTGAATAACTATAGGTGAAATGTAATTATTATAACTTTTATAGTTATGTGGGCTTTATTTTTTTATTTGTTTAGGAATAAATAATTTATCATGAATAATATTATTTTGTGCAATAACATGAGATTTTAATGTAAATTAACTAAATAAAAATGATCTACACATCGATTAAGTATATTTAATTTTCTTGAAATTTATTATATGGTATGATAATTCATTAACTATTATAAAATGATCCTAAAATAATAACTTTTTTCCTTTTAACATCATTTATTATAATCCTATGGCCTTTTTATCATCACATATTTATATTTTTGAGGGCCTTAACACTAAATTAATCATTATTTTTTTGTGATAAATTCCCTCAATCACTCGGTATGATTATTTATTATTTTCCTCTTTGTTCTCATTTTCTGAAATCCTAGTTACAGATATATTTAGTGTAATTTATGTTTCCCATATTGACATTTTATCGGAAGGATTCCTAATTTAATTTTTAAGATGTTGGATTTAAAATAATAACTCTAAATATGTTAATCCCTTGATGACAGGGTTCAATTTAAAGGAAGAAATTCAATTGGGGGGGGGTTGGAGGTAACATCACAAGATTTTAAGAAATATATTGCATAAAATTAATAAAAATCCTTTATAATATATTGTGTGACCTGAAAATCATAGTTTATATATCATTTTACAGTACACCATATTTATATTACACTACACCAAACATTGTGATTTCGATAACTTTTGATACACACAATGTTATGTCTTATTGGGAAACAATATGCTATTAATAATATTTATACTATATAATAGTTATCATCAAGTTGTTTTAATGAATGGAGTTAATATTACTAAAAAAATGAATCCTTATGTTACAAATGTATACAAAATTAATTCATTATGAATAAATTATAAATTAAAATAATGACCAATTGATTATAAAATGTGTGATTTTATGAAAAAATATAATTATAATGAGAAGCTGGATTAATATTATTTAATTTAATTATTCACTATATGTGAAATAACTCAATTAAATTTAAATTTTATATATCTAATATTTTCTTTAAAATTCATTCAATAGGTTGGATATTTGGTAGATATGAATAAATCCAATTTTAATCATAAAACTTGTATATTTCAAAATTGCGGTTTTACGAAGATTACATTGTGAACCTATTTTTGACAAAAAAATTTAAAATTTTATAATATTTATATGAAAAAATTTAAATCATTTTTAAATAACAATAAAAAAAATTAGCTAATTTTTAGTTATTTTATGGGAATATTCATATTTTTCATAATATTGTATGACACCATATTTTAACTGAAACCAAATATTTTTTGTCTATAATAATTATAAAGAAAAATTATATATTATATGAATTTAAAATAATTATTATAATATTTATATATATTACTATCCAATTTAGGTAATTTTAAAAATTATCACATTGAAATTTGATAAAAAAAACCTAGAAAACGTTTGTACATATTAACTTTAAAACCCTTCAATGTCGTCCCATATGAGGGGTTAATTTTAAATTATTTTATGCCTCTTCAGTTAATTGAATTTGAAAAAATGTCTTCCATATTTTTCTTCCAAATAAATTATAATTTTTAAATATTATAATTACATTTTGAACCAAAATATTAGAGAATGTAATAAAAACAAAAACAACAATTATGTTAAATATTAGTTTACCTGGTTGATAAACATTAATCATAAATGGTCAAATTACATAGACACATGTCCAAACCAAATTTTATGGAAATTGGTATCCCATATCCTCAATATGATGTATTTTGGATAATTATTTGTGGGAAATGAGGTAAATTATACCTCCCAATTGTGCTCATATATTTATATCTACAAGAATTCCACTTCCACTCCACTATATAAAGACACTAAGCCTCCACCTCTCTCCAAACCACTCATGAACTTTTGGATACTCAATCTCAATGAAAAATAATATCTATAATTCTATATTATAATAATATAAGCCTTAGTATTTTCAGAAAATAATCCAAGGATGTCCTATGCAGTGAACCAAAAGGAGTTAACTAAAAAAGAAGTTATATTATTCATCAGTAACATTTCATTTATGTCCTTAACGAAGCACTTAATGTGTTATTATTAAATTATTATATAATAACAAAATTTATCCTAAATATTATAAATTTGTATTATGTTTTGTTTTTTTCCTACACTTTCACACAATCCCATCAAATGGGATACACATCCATCATTTCTATGTATAGTGGACTACCGCTATGCGAACTGATGTCATTCGTTATTCTATTGATACCTGTCAATGTTGTGAATAATGATGTAAATTATTTTTATATATGATATATGACATATTTATATTTTATTAATACTTAAAAAAATATTATATAACAAATACCTTCATTATTTCAAATTTTTGGGAATATGATAACATCGTTTGTGGATGTCTGGTCAAGAGCACCAAAAATGTGATGTGATACATAAACAATTTATATTGATTATATTAATGATTAATATACTATAAAATATTTTAAAAATTAAAAATTCATTATATAAATTTAATAATTGTTAATCTTTTCATATTACATATCATCTACTTCTTTCTTCTTGGTATAATAAAACACTGATACTCTCATTCATTGACGTGTGTACTACAACCTCATCTAAGCAATATGATTCGTACATTTTCATCAGACATCCAAATAAATATATGTACAATTATATAATATTAAATAATATTGTATTTTTAATATAAGTATTATTTTTAATGATAAACTTAACAACCCTTTTTTCAATATTTTTCATCGAAAAATTAGATGTTACTCATACGTATGTACGGTATGTTGTCTGTATTATTTTGAAATTTGTTAAATTTTCATTACCATAATTAATTATTGGTTTTAAAATTATATTTTAAGTATTATGGTTATTATAATCTAATATTTATCATTGTTTATATGTTTTTATAATGACCCATATGACCATATTTGACCTACCACAGTTGTTATTATCATATAAATTTAATAGGGTCAAAACATCCAACCTAAAAATTATGGATTAAGTAATTGGATATAAATTTTTTATAAATGAAATAAAATGCTATGAATATACTACATAATTACTATAATTTTATATTTTTGGATTATAGATGAAAATATTGACAAATCTTACTCAACATATTGGATTCTTGTCCCACATTTACTCACGTGAGGCATACAAATTATTGACATATTATTACTTTTTTGTGGTGTATCTAACAATATTTTTTTTATATGATGGATATATTTATATTAATTGTATTAAATGTATCATTTTAATTTTTTTCTTTCGTGGGGATTATGATTCAAATGTTACTAATGTAGTAAGGGATTTCATAACTCATTTTTCATTTATTAGGTCAAACTTCTATATTATTGGTTATATTAGGCCAATAATATGTGTTTAGTTACCATTTAATATATTATTATGTATTTAAAATATTATTTTGTACATTTTAATTTTTAACACATTTTTATTTCATTGATATATTCTCACTCCAATTATACGATCATTGATTGGTTTGTTCTCATCACACATTTATTTCTGTACGATTAATTCATTTTTTTACTTTTTTTATATATAGAATGAATGTATTTGTTTATTTTAATCCTTAAATTTATGGGAATTTAAATATCCTTTTAATGATCTTCCATTCATCTAGTTTATTGTAACAATGTTACCAAATAGGTAATTGATTTTAACTACATTTTCCTTTCTTTGAGACATTTGTTAGGACATACACCTGTCTTCTTTTATGAAGTGTATAAATTTCTCATTTGACACTATGAATGTTGATTATTATTATTATAAAAATATTATTAATTTAATTTATTGTTATTGGGGATTATAAATCAAATTTTTTAAGGTAGTATGATACAATTCCGAATGATTAAATGCTGTTTTCCCCAAAAATAAGTTTAAGTGTATTTTAAGGTATTTAGAATTCATCAAATTAAAAAACCCTTGTTGTTACATATCCTAAATGAGGAATATTTTTAATTAATACCATCCAAATTAATTTATTGAATGGATTCTGTGTCTTTCAATGACATTTTTATGAAACTTCATTCTTTTCCAGAGATCGATTATATCCTTAAAATAATGTTATAAAACCAAATTATTTTACATGTGTCTTTTTGTTTGCAAATATATTATTATGGTGACAAATTTTTTTACACAGGTTAATTATATCCAAAATATATTATTATAACAACCTTTTATTTTCCACGGATTTATAAAGTCTTAAGGATATTTTTATGGAATCCACTAATTTTCCATGGTTTAACCATATTTCAATGATATTATATTGCAACCCTTCTCTTTTAAATGGGATAATTATATTTCAATGAGATTATTTTGGAGAACATTTATTTTACATGACTAATCATGTATCCAAATAGATTTTTGGAGACCCTTTTCTTCTAAATGAGTTAATCATGTTTCAAATATATTATTTTCAATCCAATTTCATTCCCAAGCATTAATTGTGTTTCAAATAGATTTTCTTCTGAAACCCACTTCTTTTCCATGGGTTAATAATGTTTTAATGATAATTTAGTGGATACCATTTAATTGTTATGGTTACATTATGTGCTGAAAATAATAAGGTCTCTTAAAATTGGTTTTAAATATTCTTCTATGTTTTGTGTTCTTTTACATTTCTAATGACGAGGAAACCAAATAGAACAATGTGATATTTTATAGATTTTAAGGAAAGTGAAACTAAATAGAGATATGATAAATTATCTAATGGTTATCATTAATATATAATTATAATATAATTCATTTATTTTTATTCTAAATTAGATGTGTTCTATAAGGGTTATATATTTATTTAATGAGATGATGTTCCAAGATACCAAAAATGTTTATGTATACTTGATATGGAAATATAATTTTCCTAATGATTGTGATTGATATCCCATGTCTCTTGATTATTAATTCTATTGATTTGTTCTTTTTCAATGTTTATATATTTGATGTTTAATATAGGTATGAGGATGAGTTATTTTATGTTTTTCTAATTAATGATGATTATATAATCATACGCATATTTAATCTTGTACTTTTATAATGAAATTTATTTTTTAAAGATTATTTTTCCAATCATTAGAATATATACAAACCCTTGTTCTGATTCCTTTCCACATGCATTTAAAGATTTATGTTAAAAAAATTATGTCAATAATGGATTTCACCAGGATAATGTTGATGGTCTAATATGATATATGAGAAGATTTTTACAATGGGAGAAGATTTTCCACACTATTAAATTTTTATTTATCAGTCCATATTAATGTGAATATATTCTGTTCTAGTTTTTCATACTCTTCTATAACACATAACCTAGAATTTCCTCCAGTATGTAGGTGATCAAATATTTGATTTTAATTTTATAATATTTATATGAATAAATTGGGTCGTAATTATTTCTATCAAAGATGGGAATGTTATTTTTTTAATTTCAACACTCTATATGGGGGTGTGGGTAATGGTATGTTATACTTATAGTTCCTCCCAATGGTGGTTTTCTGAGTAACAGTTATAACTCTTAGTAGTGTGATTTCGTTTTATTTCATCTTCCACATCCTTCAGATATTTTATATGTTTTTACATAATAACATAAACATATTCCATAAATGTAAGTTTTACTATTCTGGTGTCATAATCCTTACCTATCTCATTTTAATCATATGTCAAACAAAAACAACTCTTTAGAGTATGCATATCCCATCATCCCTACATAATGGTGCAATTCATATTTCTAAGTAGTATTAAATGGATGTTTATGAACATGGATATAATCAATATATTATATATTTATGAAATAATTATTATTCTGGAAAAATATGAAAACATTTAACTTCATGAACTTCCAACCACTAAAAAACATCATTGTCTATCAGGCATAAGTGTGGACTACCACCTTTTTTAAGCGATGTGTTTGATTTTTCATCTCAATTTTAAATAATGATTCTAAATATGTATGTAATGAATAAATATTATGTTTATTTAATTATAAACATTTTGATAATTATGGAACCATGAGAAGGATGTGAGGAAAAGACTATATAACTGACACATTAATGTAAAACAAAATTGTTTACACTCAGAAATGATGATTTCAACAAAAAGAATTTAATTAATGAGTGTTAAAATTTTGTAAGTGTATCATATATGAAATTTTATTCATGTATATTATTCTATTATTGAATAATAATTAATAATAAAATTATTTTATAAGTGGTTAATAACACATTTGACACAAGTCAAACAATAGATAAGGGGTTTCATAAATAAATTTTGTTTCATTGGGTTATCTTAAATAATGAATTTTAATGTTATTAAAAACAAATGTGTGTAATGATCTATGGTTATATTGTTTTATACCCATATATATCTTATGTATTTAAATTTCATTCACAATATCACATTAATAATTTATTCTCACATAAACAATATGATCTTTGTAAGGGTTTTCTCATCACACAATTGTTTCTATGGGAAAAATGTCATATTAACCACTCATTTTATCCAATTAATATATATAGTTTCCCATATATTAGTGGTATTAGTATATTATTATATTAATTTTATTTAATGGATGATTTTAGTTAATTTTAATCATATAAACTAGGACTGAAATGATACCAAAGAGGTAATTTTTTATTTCACTATCTCACCCTTATTCAGAATTATTTGTATTGAAGGTTATATTGGTTAATTACATGATATATCACTCTTAAAAAAAGTAAAATATTTTCTACAAAAATATTCTCTATAAACTTCATGTATCCTTTTTTTCCTCTTTCTCTTTACATTATATTCTAAAAATATTGTTTTAATGGTGATCTCATTTTTTTAATCAGTTGAAAATATTCTCTTTACACCTCTTTATATTCATCAAAAAAATTTATAGATAATATAATATTCTATATTTATTGATAATTTGTATTTTTAATCTTGTTTTACATTCTAAAAAAATTATTAACAAAATAATCATTTAATTTTCTAAAGGATTTTAACCACTAAATTTTTTTTAATAGTCTCATTGTAATTATAATTAAGAAACACTTTCTGTTCAAATTTTTTTCCGTTAGGTGGATATAAAGAAATTGATTTTTATTTTTTCCCTTATGAGTTTAATTTTTTTATTTCAATTGTCACTTTATACAATATAGGCATATAGTGTTTTTAGAGTTATGTGTGGATAACTCCACTTTAAGAAAAGTTATGTCAGGATAGAAATTGGATTCCATACATTATCTAAGGATAGGTAGGTGAAATCATACAGTTAATAAGGTCGTATATTTCTTTCATATGTCTAATAATTTATTTCCCCTTTGACTGCAAATATAAGCGCATTTTCATATGGTTTGGAAATGGGTATCATTGAATTGATACATAATGGTGACCTATACATTATAAAGATATATATGGGTAAAAAATCATTTGGTAAGTGCATAAAAATCATTTTAATGTTTGATTGAAGGTAATATTTGTGTATTGTAAAAGTAACAATGATTTTCAAAGGTTATGTTATGGTAAACCTTGATTGTGTAATGGTATCCTTATGAAATCAAAGGCTACATGAGGGTACAATATGGGATTTTTAATGTTAGGGGGAGATGTGTAAGTGTAATTTAATATTTATTAAGTGTAACCCTCATTTAAAAAGGGTCATTTAAAGTTAAAAAGTACCCTTATATGATATATCAGAGATGAATAAGGGTAAATCCTTGTTAACCATAAATGACTCTATTCTTTAGAGAAAATTAATAAAAACTTAGTTGATGGAATATTATTATCTAGAACATCCATATAAAAAATAGTTATATTAATGGTGGTAAATGATAGAAAATCTGTTTTTTATCAATATTAATTATTATAACTCATTTATTTCAGTGTTATACTATCAATATTCAATAAATAACTAAAATCACACATTAAAATGTTTTTTTTAATTTGCAAATTTTCTACTGAAACCCATATTACCTATATTTTTTAAAAAACATTTGAACCTGATATTTTTACATATATTGGAGGGGGCCTCTATGGTTTCGTCTAATATTTAAGGGGTTCAAGTTCCTTATCCAATTTTATAATTTTTTAATATAGGTTGATTAATAGAGTAATGATCATGACTTTTTTTCTCTGAGACCTCTAATATTTTATTTACATGAATCTATCAACCATTTCTAAGGTATGTTTTTATTTATATTGTTTAAAAATATGAAATAATAGATGTTCTTATTAAATCCTTCTGGATAATTTATTATTTTATTTAAGGAAATTTAAAAAGATCTCATCTCTTGTCGTTGGAAAATGTTCTTAAAAAGGATTCTTTAAATGTATTATATACAAGTTTTGAGTTTATTTAAAACTCTAAAAAATTATTTTTTTTGTTAATGTTACAAAACATGTGAGTGGTAATTCTTTTCTATGATAATTTTATTTATTTATTTTTTTGAAGTGTATTTTCAATTCATGTTGTTTGGGATTCATCACTTTATAAAATGTTTTGAAAATTGTGAGTATCAATTATTTATTTTATTTTGAAAATATATAACATGGGATAATTTGGGAAGTATGGGAATGGACATAATAAAAATTATTTTTAATAAAACCACATGGGATCATATATAGGTCATCATGATGATGTGGATGAAAATTGGAAATCCATATACAAACTGACATTGACATGACTCAATATAATTATGGATCACTTATATGAATTGTGCTATTTATTATCCGATTTAGTGTTTATAAAATATATATCCCAATAAGATTCATTCATGATGATATCATGAATTATGGTTTCTCTTTTGTATAATATTCTACATACTTTTTTTTGTATAATGTTATCTGGAACATGTGTACCGAGATTCAATTTTATTATCTTGGATACATTTGAATTTCTATCTTTATATTGATTCCATGTTATCTTCTATGATGTGACATATTGATTACTTACCTCTCTTTATCATTGTTGTCCATTTTTACGCTCTTTTTTGGTTGAATATAGAATATTTATAGACGAAAACAAATTATGTCTTACAAAATAGTTTTCCAATTGAAATTTATTTTTAAAGATTCATGTTATAATTCAGGAACTAAAATTTTCATGGTGATAGACATTGTTTAGACTATTTGGGTGTATCGTATGAAGCATTAGGTATCAAAGATTAATTTTTTATTATGGGATTTATAACCTTGATTTACATGATAGAAGTAAAGTGAAGGGAACGATGTGGAATAGTGGCATCTCTTAGTTTTTGTTTCCATCAAAGTGAATTGGGAAGGTGTTGATGGAAAATAAAATAAAATCTCAACATGTCCTTTGTTTTTTAAATTCAATGATGAGCCTATTTTGATTGAAATTTTATGTCTCATGGATTTTTAATCATCCTCCACTTTTTACTCAATTAGTTTGTATCATTTATATATTATGATACTTTTTGACTATTTGGATGATCATTACATTGTGATGTGTCATATTATGTAATAGGTTATGTTTGTCAACATTGTTTCCATAAAAATTGGTATAACAAGAATTACTATAGAGAAGTGTTAAGATACTTTGTACGATTGGTTCATGGTATATGGTAGACTCGTTATATAACATTTACAAACACATTGGGTATATAGTAATTATGCCCATGATCAGTTTCTTTTGTGGTGGAACATTACTTACCACGTCTAGTCGGGATATATGTATATTATTTTTTATGTTTTTCAATGAAATATGGTTTTATGTGAAGAATCATGATACTTAATTTCATGTGTTGGTTCCATTTTGATAATCCTTTATTTGGGGATTAAACTGAATATGGAATAATGTCTTGAATATGATTTAGATGGCCATAAAAACCAATTTAATACTATAATCATGGGTTCTATGTCATTAAAAGAATTAGGGAATACATAGAACATGGTCATCAACCTCATTTATATCTGAATATAAACTCTACAACAGTTTATATGGGTGATTTAAAACCCATGATCATTGTGTTATTTGAGAGAATATATTTGACGGGAAGAGAATCCCGTCACTTCCATAATTTTTCTTCCATTAATTAGTTTGACTAGTAGATATGGCTTGATTTTTAATGATTTTACAACTGGTTTATTGTACGAAAATTTAATTACAACAAATTATTTCTGTTTGAATTATGAACATCACTTCTCTCTAGTCTCGTGATTCCTCGTTTTTAGAGTATTTTTTCAGAAATGGATTTTTTTCTTAAAAACATTGTATTTTATTCTGTTGTATAAAATGAATATAGTTTTTTCATGAAATAATTTCATACACATGATGTATTTCTATAATAACATAAAACTAAATATAAAATGAAATTTTTCTTTACGATGAATTTCTAAATGAAGGGTTTTTTTTAAGAAAAAATCTATATTTTTCAAAATTTAATATAGTAGGTTAATGGAATTGTAAGGGGAGTGAAAAATTAAAATAATATTCTACCACTTAATTAAAATAATTTTTACAACAAGAATTTTGGTTTCTCTATAAAGAACTTCAAACACAGAAAATTTTATTCAAAATAAATATTAAATATTTTAGTAATTTGGATCTAAAATGGTTCTAAGGATTCATCTTTTAATTCAAGAATTATGAAATTTTTCTATTTTGGAATCATTTTATATGTTAATTAAAGGTGTTTATTTGTAAAATAAATTGTTTGTAAATCACCATTTAAATTTTTTTGGTGGTTTTCGTAATAAATAGATATTGAATGAATTTTATTCTACATTATTGAGATTGTTTAAAAACCTATATGAAATTGTTTACATCATTTGATGACTTTTATATTTTTCTCTACAATTTCATGACCATTATGGTTTTTTGATATACTAAAAAATACATGATTATATGGCATTCACCTAGTGTGTTATTTGAGATAGTCATCCAAAGAGGTTTTAAGATGGTGTGTTATGATTTATTAGAGTGTAGTCTTTTTTCATTTTCTTAATATTATTTATTGAAATCATATTTGAGTGTGTGGATTTATCATCCCTCAAAAAAATTTAACAATTAATAGGGTTGATGAGAATATAGATGAAGCTATTTTTTCAATTATCTAGAGGACCATATAAATTATGTTTTGTATAAAGATGTTCAGGGACTAATTTCCGAGTTTAATTATATTCCTTTTGGTGTTTAAAATAACATGTGTATCGTGTGTATGCTTAGTAGATTGCTTTATTTTCACACCCTCTAGTTACATAATATTATCATTTTTCAGATAGAATGGTATTTTCATGTTCGTTAGTGTCTTTATTTGGTTTCTCTATTGAGAGCAGTGGTCATCCCTTTTTTAATTATGAATCATCATATAAATTCAATATATATATTTTAGTTTTATGAATGTAGGACTATAAATTTTATTCACAAGAAGGATAACATGTTTTGATATTATTTATGACATAAATATTACTTTTATGAGTGGTATTTTCAAGGGATGACTCAATCTCATGACATCATAACTTTTAGAAATGTATATTAGAACATCACATGTCTACTGGTTTGGAAGAACCTTATCAATTCTACTATGGATGTTGGATAAAATGTTCATGTACTTCATAATTATACCATTAGATAGTACTAGTGGGTAAGGATATATGATTCAGGTAATCATAAGTTTATTCATGATATTTGTTCATGTCATTCCTACCTAAGGGTTGGTTTCTGTAGAAAGAATTGAACATTACGTTTGAAGGGTTGGGAAGATCTATCATGTGCTTATTTATAATTCAATTTTGATCTCATATCTATATTCACTACAATTATAGTGATTCTCCATTAACACTCATATGGGTGGCCTTGTGAATCTTACAAAGGATGTGAAAGGTAGGTAAATGGTAATTTGTAGGATCATGTACTTTTTAGTGGTTTCAAGGAAGTGTGGTAATATTTGGGGTGGTTTGATGTAGTTATGATCTACCTGATATGTTATATATACAAAATATTTGTCCAATATTACATAACTGAATTATTGGGTCTCTCTAATTTAACCTATTTTAATTAGGGATGACATATGCGAGTGATAATGGTATGTTACATAATGTGTTTCTTTCACTGTTGATATAGTTGAACATCTTGTAAATTTGGTTAATCAGTTGGTGTTTTCATCTCACATGACATTGGGTCATCAAATGTTTCTTGTTTCTTATGGGGGTATGTTTCAACCAAACCCTCTCTTTATTCTCAATGATTTGTATATTTAACTTAATCCTTTCACATATATTCTATTTTTTGTGGTTACATATTATGAGTCTCCAATATTAGGTTTTTCACGGTTAAAATATCAATTAAGGATAATTATTGTTATAGTGTGAATAGGAAAATCATTTGATATGGTACTGGTTATAATTTTTTATAGTGGTCGTATCTGCCTAAAAATTTATAATCAATTCTATAATTTTAATATAGATAGAATTTTTGTGGGGATTAAATTTAATATCCTTATATTAATAATAATATTTTTTTATATTAAAAAAAACACCATTTTAGATTTAATTTTAAATCAGTTATACATGGAACATAAAAAAGATTTTGCATTATTTTTAGCCTTATGCATGTTAAATGTTTGTGTAAATTAATAACTCATTTAACATTATGTTTTCTTGGAGTTAAATAATATTAAGTTCCCATTTACACATATTCTCTAAAAATAGTGTAACGTCCCAGCATGGGTGCCACCGACTTATTCTAAAATCCAGTTTTCCACATGTACATGGGAATAACTCTACATACACCCGAGGATACTGAATAGCAGTTAGGATTTTTTACGTCGACCGTGAAGAGGTTATAACATCTTTTATCATATTAATGAACCAATGTAAATAAATAAGAAATTGGAGAACATTTAATAAACATAGTAAATATCACAATCTCAAAATACTCAATGAATTAAATACTATATCAAATTGGTGAAAAAAATCCAGGTTAATTTTCGTTTCAGGTGTCTAATAGGATATTGAAAAATAAATAAACAAATGACAACCATTTGGGTCCCAAAACATATCCGATAACATTATCCAAGACTCATCCCCACACTATCTATATATCATAAGGACCTATCACTTATCCAATGAATGAATATAATATTCTTTTCAGACATCAATTAAGAATCCCTTATAGGGAGTGAGTATAACTCAATTAGACACAACAAGCTATTTCTAAAATAAGTCTAGTCAAATAACAATTTAAGTAGTTGTATAAATAACTATATTTAAATGAATAAATATATAGTTTTCACATTAGTAAATTAATATTTATTTAACCACCTAACTCTATGGTTCCAAAAGACATCCATACCTCAATAATAGCTTCATTTCATAAGGTATACCATAGTGTTTCCTTATAAAAAAATATCTTAAACCATTATTCATCTCATGATAGAGCTTGAAGTATTCAATGGTGACGAAATATCCAAATACCCTCATTGGCTTATTACATATCCTTAAATGTTATACGGTGATGTATAATCTGGGAGTACTCTTGTTACCCTTCATTAATTCCATATTTGTTTTCCCATGTTACCAAGATTACATTCATAAAAAATATGATCATGTTACCATACATACAACTCAATATAATGATTGTGTTACCATTCATTTATTTACTTGTATAATGACCATGTACTTTTTATACCTCTCAATAGAATTACAATGTTACAAATCCTTTACTTATAAGTATAATGAACATGTAACCATATATACTTATCAATTTAGAATGACAATTTTCTCTATCATTATAACATAATTAATTATTAAATAAATTATTCATCATCAAATTAATTACTAAATCAAAAAAAATCAAAAAATGATCCTTAATTAAATAAATAATTAAAAAAGTTTGTTAAATATGTTAATTATTTTCCCAATAATTAAATCTAGTCATCCATTTCTATATGACCTAATAATTCTATAATTATAAATCGAATGGAAAATATTTCAATATAATATATTTAATTATACTATTAATTATATCAATTTAATAACCCCAAAATATAAAAAATTATTTCACAATAAATTATCACCAAATCATTTAATTCATTATTCAATAATGTCACCCTTATTTACCATTAATTAATTGACTTCATTAATTAATTCAACTATGGAATTACAATTTAATAAACACCCTATATAATATATTATTTGTTACATGTAAACAAATATAAAACTAAGATAGTTGAATTTTAGACCACCTATATCAATTCGTTGACAAACAATTGTAAAAACAATCTTCACAATACAAGAAGGACAATGAAGCAAATCTGGTTTCAGATCAAAAACCCTAAATAAATAATAAATATATCAAGTTCTCAAAAATCTATTATGATATCTATAAAAATAGATCTAGATATTAAATAATATGTTTATGTTTAATAAATGTGAACCATCTATCAAAACATTTTTAGATGGAATGGAGGATGAATAGGATTTCATTGGTATGTGATCCACATATTGGGATAGTAGATGATCTTCGATTTGTGCTTCAGATTCCGATGAACTGTTTGCAAGATGTCCTAAAATTCAACCGTAGAGCTCCAAAAATGTGAAACACCACCAATTATTAAATGGGGGACAACTTGGGGTTAATATGGGTGTAATAGGAATGTTAAAATTAATATTCAGATAAAATAATTATCATTCTTAATATCATGTGTAGGGGTTCATGGTTTTCCAAAAATGTGTTCCAACCATGCACCTGATGTTTTTAGGGGTGGACGATTTGAATTAAGAGGGTGAATGACATACCAAAAAATTCAACAATCATGTGAATCCCAGCTTTCGAGGATTGCGTTGTTAGCTGTGATGAGGTACATAGTTTTTCCAAACCATGTTCCAACTGTTACCAACACCTCTTTATTTTATTTTTTTTCTATTTAAACACAAACACACCCCAATTTAAAACCAATGTAAAAAAAATCAAATATATACCAAAAATTACTTGAAATAAAGTCTAATTATTCTCCAAAAAATTTCATAATCTTACAATCATCCCACCTTATAACACCTCATCCTTGACTTGTTATACTAAGCCCCTATATAACATCGAGAAAAAATAGTGGGACCCCTGAGCTCACATATATTCTTCTCTTTTCTTTGCATCCTCTTGAACATGTCCCTGATTCTAAAATAAATGAACTATCACCATTTTTATTCCCCACAAATCATTTCAATATAATCTAATACATGTATTAGATTATCTTGAATGAACAAATCTATCTCAAGGTCTTCCACATCCTAGTACATCACACAAATGAGACATGGTGATACTATCATTATTGTGATTCATGGAAAACATCATGCACAATAATGTTATTATAGGAATCTGCCAATCAGTACACCTCTGGTCTAATTCTTTGTACAAACTAAAATGGTCCAACAAAACCTAGGTGGTATCTAAAAGGTTTTTTCATGTGTTCATTCAAAATATTTGTTGTTTTTGGATTCTTCGGGGAAGTATAGTTGTCGAAAAGTGTTGTCTCACAAAAGACGATGTAAATTATACAATATATGAATGTGTTTCTAAAAATAAAATAAAATAGTGTAAATACACAAATTAAAAAAATAGGGGATTTAGTTAAAATTTATAAAGATAGATTATGTTTGATTGAAAAAGATATTAATATTTTTTTATTTATTTTTAAAATTAACTTTTAATAATAAGGTGTTTCGAGAATATGTTTTTTTGGATGAAAATTTAAAATCCATAATCGACCTAAATATAATTATTTATTTACTTATTAATAATTTTAAATTAAATTAATTACTAATTAATGATGAAATTTTAATTTTTTAACCACTGAACCCTATGAGAATTAACATTACTACTAATATGAAATTAATTAAACCCTATGCTTTCTTCGAAACAAGTAATTGCAGGTCCCTTTATTGAATGGTGTTCTAAGGATAGATTATGGTTAGTGTTGAATTAGGGAACATATAAACTTTATAAATGAATAGTAACATAGTATATATTTTATATTTACTCTATAAAAATGTATCACTTTTTTCCTCATATTACTGATTAAGATCGTGCTCTCACAATTTACATAATTTCAAACCACGCATGTTTTGTTTTTATTTTTCAATTTCTAAATGAGATACATCTAAATAAAATTATCAATAAATATATAATTCTGATTTTATAACACTATCTCATTGATTCAATATAAATTAATGTATAATGTAATAGGATAATCTATTTCTAAAAATAACTACTCTAACATGGGTGGTGATTTCATTGTAGATAAGTTTTTCATTTTAAATATTCATGCATAAGGTATAACCGAATAAATTTTCTAATCAGGATTTATGGACCAAATATTTATATTAAGAGAAGTATAAATTTTTAAATTACAGAAAAAATTTATGAAATACTAGGATTATATTATAATAACAACATCATTATTCCAAATAAGTGGAAAAGAAGAGTGTTTGGATGAGATCCTATCATAGTAGATTCCCAACTCCAATTATGAATTACAATATTATAGTGAGAATTATATTCATCTCCAAATATCATAATTCAAAAAACCCCAATGAAATGAGGAAAACATTAATTCATTTTATGGAGGGGAGTTCAGTTTTTAAAAGTTTTCAAGTGTGAATGGTGACATTCGAAAAAACAGTCTATATTTCACCCATTATTTAACCAAATAATAGGTGAACCATCTATCCATCCTGGAGTATTATTTGTGTGAAAATTTTTCCTTGATAGTATCTCTAAATTTGGGCTCAATCCATGAATGGATGAATAATTTATGGCCAAAATATTGATGTGATTTCCAATATGGCTTTTCCAACAACCATTAAATTAATTTCCCATTTATTGAAACTAAATGTACGATTTAGCTCCATTATCCTCAATAAAATTTGTATCCCATTAAGTGTGGATCTTTTTTACAAAATATTATTTTTAGATAATTCAAATTAAAATATTTATTTTAGAACTACTACATTGAATTTTAAAAGGGTAAAACTGGAATTTTCATCAAATTTTCAAACGAATGATCTAATCTCAAATATTCCCTAAATAAAAACATTTAAGATAATGTGGGGAATATATATCATTTATTATCACTAAAATATTCAAAAAATACTTTTTTTATTAAATCCCATTTCTTAAATATTTTCACTATGTGAAAAAAACTCTTATCACATAATCTATAAACTTATGACAAAAATTATGTGTTTATATTTCTCCATCCCCAATAGAATTATAAGAAAATCAATAATCCCATAAAGATTCATTTTCAATAAATTTAAAATTTATTGTCTCATAAATTTTATCAAAAAAATCAAGTGAGATAATTACACAGATCATAGTGAACGCCTGTCATGGGACCATTGGGCCACTAATTCCCCACATGTGTGTGTGTCATTAACATAAATAATGAATCTCCACCATTTATATATTATATTCAAGTATATAAAAGAAATTCTACATGAATAATTCCATTCCACTAAACCTATTCAAAATCCTTTATAATCAAATTCAATAACCCACTCATTTAAGCATTCCAATAATTCTAACCATGAGCTCTGTACCAAAATATCTTCACGTGTTGTGCATTTTTTTAGTCCCCTCTTTTTAGATTTTATTTTTATTTTTTGAAGGAATAAAAATGTCCTATTATTTGTGAACACAAAAATTTCAATCTGTATTGTAATGGAAATGATCAGAGGATAAAAAAATGTATGGAATGAAAATGCAAAAAGATTAATAGAATTACATAAACTGAATATAATTTCAATTGGGTAAGAGAAACTAACAAGTCTTGTCTATGTAAAAAATGTGTGGAATAATCAGTTACACAATTTACATGAACATAAATTAATAATATTGTTGTAAAAATATAAATGTTCTTATTATGAAACAACCAATCATATCATCAAAACATCATTTTTTTTAAAAATCCACCCATTATGATGAATTACTTCTCAGTATTATCATACCACTAATGAATTTTGAATACCTGAATTTCATAAATATTACATATCTAAATTTTCATGTAACATGATTTGTTTAATTATTGATTTTATAGAGGTTTTTTTCATAAACTTTTTACCAAATATGTAACACAAAACACACAAAATGCAAAAACAAATATCAAATATCTATATAAACATGTGGTCCCCTCCTCACCGACACATAAAATATTGCATTATCCTCAATGTGAACATATGGGATGATATGATCACATTAAATCTATTATTTCAAACTAGAAATGTAATATAAATGTGAAAGGGTTCAGAAGATCATAATATTTTCATGTTATTTAGGGTAACACCATGTCATTAAATCAACTAAATCAGTAGGAAGTCCCTCAATGTATTCCTCCAAGAATTTACCATTTACGTTAATTATCTTTCTTTTTTCATCTTCTCTCATATTCAGTACAACATAAATAAACATTATACAGAACATATCAACCTAAACATCTATTATTCAACATACATGACGTTACATTAGTCATGAACTACAGATAAGGACTTTCTCTCAAACATGAAACTCCCTATGATCGATCGTTCATTTATGAACTAATTATTTTTATTTCCTTTTATTTTCCTGAGTTAACATATGATGAAAATTTTATGTTCTGATGATATTGAATATTGGGATTCCATTTAATTCCATCTTAGGCTAAATCCATGTTGCATTTATTTATTTACCAATATACTAGATGCTTGACTTCCACAAGGAGATGAAATGCTTTTCCAATAACAATGCCAAATGGGGACATATCGATGAAGGTCTTATATGCCATCCTTTAAGCCCAAATTATGAAATCCATGTGCATTTCCTAATATTTACTATTTCATTGAATCATTTTCTCAAAAAAAAAATACAACTCCCTATTTGAATCATCATCATGGACATTTATTTTGTGGTCGTATGGTGATGTTTTTTTTGTCACCACATTCTTTCGAAGGAGGGATGCTAAATTATGATTGAAAAATTGTGTCCCTTGGTCAGTGATGATTTCCTTTGGTAGTCGAAACCTACAAAAAAATTTGTGTCTTGACAAATTCAACTTCACAATAATAATCCTCAATCTGTGTGGGCTTAAACTCTCCAAATTTATTCAAATAATCAACATCAACCAAAATTAGAAAACCCTAATAAACTATTAATAAGACCCATAAAATCAATTCTCCATAAATAAAACTTTTCACTGAATAATGTGGGTTCTTATAGAATATTATGTCTCCTAGAAATGATCTTGTTGTGTTGAAAATGTGATCATGACATTATAAATACATGAGAATCATGTCATAATCATGGAAAACATAATCTATATTCTATAACAGTACTATTTGTTCAGTGTGGTCCAAAGTGTCATCCACATAATAGTCTATGGAATAAATGAAAAAAAAAGACTCAAAATCATGATTAAGAACACACATCATAAAAACATGATCAGTACACATGATACAAGGGTAGGGATTATCCCAAACATATAATCGTGACATAATTTATAACTTTTTGAAATGATGTTTCTATTAATTTTCTATAAATTCAATGGAAATAAATTAGTTAACTAAATTAGCATACCGTGGATATTTACGAGAGAGTTAAAAAAGATGATAATTAGTGAATGTTTCCCATGGTTCTACCTGATCGAAGGTTTCATCCTCCAATGTGAGTGTAAACCTGCTCAACTAGTTTTCCTCCATGTTCTATAAACCCTTATTTTCCATTATTTCCATATTGAAATCATTAATTAGGTGCATCCATTAGATAATTCAAATAATTGAAAGTGGCTGCATTAAGAGGTACCCCAATGCATCATAGTCATAAAAAAACAACTATAGATCCTAATAAATATGAATATAATTTATCTATAGAAAATCTGATGGATAATATATTCTTTTAAAAGGATTTTTATTTTGATTAGGATGGAACCAACTTCCTCAAACCATAGGATATCACACGTGAATTTCTATCCACTCTCTACGATAAGACGTCTCCCACTATTATGATTTATGCATCATAGAACAGCTCAAATGGAATGTCCCGACATGGGGGTTGAATGAATTTTTTATTTTTCAGAAACTATTTTAGATCACAAATAGATTTCCTAAAATAATCATCAATCACAAAAATCAGAATCATTTTAAATTAATCACCTCATAGGAAGATAAATCTTACTGAAAATTTTTGTAAAGAAGTTATACTATACAACATTCCCTATGAAATCTATAACATCACAGAAAAATGAATTACACAACCTTTATCTCGTGTTTTAACAAAAAATTCCCTAAGAAAATTCTGAGATATATGATTAAATTACACTTTCCAAAGTTCATTTCCATAATATTCTCAATACAATTATTCTACACCTTTCCCAAAATGAAGAAACATTCATTAAATGAAAATCCATACACTGTAAAATGGTCCATAAATACCTTCATTAAAATGTCAATGAAATACAAAAAATACTCATCATGCATCTATAGAAGGTATATAGGGAATTTCATAGTCAAAATATCTTCATTCGATAGGAAAATGTACCATATGGACTGGTGAATATTGTATTTTATTGATCCTTTCGTAATATAAGAACATAAAAATTTCAAAAATATCCATCCAGGAAAAAATATTGTGTTTTACCTGCTAGTCTATCAGGAATTTAATCAATAAATGGGATGGTGTATGGTCTATTATGTTGATTGATTTAGTTCTGTTAATCAGTAAAAATCGGCTAACTATTTGAACCCTCATTAGAAGTAACTCATCTCTGTCATTCCTAACAATAGTAACACCAATTCTCAGAGGCACAATATGAATAGGACTCACCCACATGGAATTTGAAATGTGATAAATTATAGATGCCTCGTGAAATTTTTTAACATTTTTTTATCAAATTACTTAAGATTTGGTTTCAGTCCCCTTTGTGGATGCCACACTGGTTTAGACCTATCATCCAAAAGAATAATTTGCATTAAATTGTAGGGTCTTATATAATATATGTCAATAATGTCCACATTATTACTCAAATTATTTCATAAAAAATATCTAAATGATATTCTTCATGTTCAAAAGGGAGGTTATTTGTAATTATAATAAGTACTGTCTCACCACATTATAAGTATGAGTATTTTATATTTTGTTGGAATGAATTGATTTCCAATTAAGGGGATGTTGTATAGACCTATACAATGAATAAATTGAAATATGAACACAATGAATGGCAGTAACAAAATATTCATCAGAAAAATCTTATATTAAGACATCAAATCCATTAGAATAATCAAAATCAATGTCATAATTAGAGTGAACATGATCAATATCAGAATATGAACCTTTTCAAACTCAATTCTATGAGAGTTTTGTGAATTAAAAACATTCGTGGATGTTTTATTAGGAATAAACTATAATCCATGATCATAATCTCTCTATGAATACAGAAAATAATTACATGGAGTTCTTCTTGGTGGTTCAAAATGAGAGATATGAAAATAAGAATGGTCTTCTAAGCGGTACAACATCGAGTCCATAGAATTAAATATCACAAATTCATCTCCAAACTCTATTGAAAGACTATCCTCGTATACATTAATGATAGTTTTTACATTTTTGAGAATAAGACTACCTACTATAATGTGACCATGAGAACATACATGGATCTCCACCATGTTAAACATAATGCAATATACTAGTAATATCATGTCTCATAACTCATTAAATACATCACCAAGGAAACCTAGAATCTTGTTTCCCTATTTTCCAATTACACCACAACACACTCCAGCATCAACTCCCCATCCTATAAAGAATCTAATACAGAGTGAGGAATCATATTATGGATGGTCCCAAATCACGAAGAGTATTAGTAATTTTTAACTCCCCTATAGTGCATGGTATGGTGTATTTCCTCATATCATTTCACTTAGTTGAAATTTCATAAGTTGGTGTAATGTGATCAGAAAAATTCCTTCCAAGATTGATTTTATCATTTCTCAGAATCCCTATTTGATTGGTAAAATTTTCAATTAAAAATATGGCATACCTTAATATATTATTAATTTCTCCAAGTATAGGGATAATGATATCAATATCCCTAAATGTTTCAAAAATATATTTTTCCATGACCTATTCATCCATAAATCTCATTCTAATAACACCATTTGGAAAAATATGTTGTTTTTGTGGAACATCTTCAACTGTTTTTCTTACATTTTTCTTTCTCCTTGTTGTACTCATAAAATGGTCTTGAATGGGTTTTCTACATAGATGAGGTGAATCCTTGTGGAATGAAAGGTGTGAATGAATCATTTGATTTCTTCACACTTATCAATGTGATGAACTAATAACCCCCCTAGTATTTTGAGTTGGTTGGGATATAATTTCATTATAGTTATTCCATACATGTTTATAGAGGGTAGTGGAAATCTGGCATATATGTGTCTTCAATTCCATCAACTCAGAAACATGGCTCTTCATATCGTTCTATTAATTAAGAAATATTTTTGTCAAAAAATCATTTTCATTAGAATCCACATTTAGTTGAGAATTACTATGATTTTCGACATTTCATGGTTGACCTTAAAATCTACTTAGGGGTTGTTGAAACCCAAGTGGAATGGTGTAGGATTATTGAAATTTTGTAGAAAAGGGGGCCATTGATGTTGTATGAATCCATACCACATGTATAATAGATCATTCCACCCTTGGTTGTATGTTAAAGCAATAGAATCATACTTATTCTAGGGGTGTGGGTATTGACTATGGTTATATGGTCTCTATGGGAATATTACTATGCAATCTACTATCTTATGTAGTTTGGTGAAATAGTCAGTTGGATGGTTAGTTTCAATGAAAATTCCACATGGTCTTATAGGAGTTTTTTGGGAGATCTATTGAGCTAATGAAATCTTCGTCATCATAATTGTAAACTCTTCCAACATGGTATTAATTAAATGAATTTCAGGAGAAGATGGACTTACCTGATTTACTCCTCTAACATGTGGTGTACCTTGATCACCAAATTGTTTTGAGTTTTTTGTCATATTATTGATCAATTAATGTGCCGCTACTGGTGTTTTGAAGACCAATTATCATCTTACTGAAGCGTCCACCATCATTCTTTCCATAGGTGTGATCCCTTCATAGAAGTATCTAATGAGTATTTGTTCACTGATTTGGTGATGTTGGAAGATTTCACACAACTTCTTGAATCTTTCCTAGTACTAATACATTATATCCCCTTAGGATTTCTAGATTACTACGATATATTTTTTAATGGAATTTTTACTTGATGGTGTATATAAAATTTCTACAATATTTGACCTTTTATATTATTCCATCAAGTTACATTTTCATGTTACATGTAATACATCTATTTATTTGAAATTCTATAAAATGAGAATGGGAATGATCTTTATTTTATTTTATCTTTAGTTACATTTCATGTTTTTATGGCTTATCAAACAAAATTAAATTCCATTAAATATTTATTTGGATCCGAAACTGATAATCTATGAAATTTTGCTAGAAGGTGAATGAACATAGCTTTTATTTTAAAGTATAATTTGAGATTTGGGTATGCGATACAATTTGATTGATAGTTAATAATCGGTGCATCCAAATATCAGATGGTTTGAATAATCCATTAACATAGATTTCATCCATTTTATCTTGTTTTATTATATATTCTAAAGTGCTTCAAATTATTAGGTTCCCAAAATGGAGGGATTCTGCAAATAGTTGAATGATGAAACTTTTCATTGATTGCGAATGTCAAATTTGAGCAAGAAGAATATGTTAAATAATAGGGTGAAGACCAAAAATATCATTTAGATTTTATCTTGTGATAAATCAAATAAAAATTAAATGAATAAAATTGGAGCATAATAAAATAATAATGATATGTTTGAGTTGATGGTCTAAAAAAGGGAAGAATACAAAATAAGGATGAAAGAAGAGAATAAGCTAATAATGTGGAAAAATAAATATCTCTAATTTGTTGAAATAATTACTTATCTCTAAAAAAATGTATCCATTATTAATGGTGATGTTGTTGTTGATTTCAAGCGATGTGTGTTTTTGGACACATAGGTGCAGCAGAGTGTGTAACCATGGGTATCTCTAGAAGGATGAAGTAATTTAAAAAACATATAAAGAGTATTCTAAAAATAAAATAAAAGAGAAGAAATACTCTACATAAAAATTATGGGGAATTGGAACAATATTTATAAAAATTAATATTATATTTTTTGGAATAATATGATATACTTTATGTTTTTATCCTTGAATGAAATTCGATCCATAAGGCGCAACAAGAAGATGTTATTTCAGAAAATAATTTAAGATGGAATAATATATCTAACTCCACAACATAATTTAATTATTAATCATTACCATTTAAATTAATGTCCACTTGATTATTATTACTTATTTTATAACCCCAAAACCCTAGTAAAATCATCTTAACCACCAAGATAAAATTAATTAAACCCTAGGCCAGCTTCAAAACATTACATCGCAGAACCTTGCTTTAATTGGTGATATAATTCTAGAATATGGTTAGTGGTTAATTAGGTAACTTAAATACTCTTAAAATAATTATTATTTTAGTTCATTTATTATAAATGTACTATAAAAACTAATTTTTGGTTGTCATGTATTACCGATTAATATCATCCTCCCACAATTTAATCAATTCTCAGGCTCACGTATTTGGGGTCTATTATTCAATTAATTTATTAGTTTCACATAAATTATAAACTCAATTAATATATTATTTTATTTTAACAAATTTAAATAAATTTTTTCAAAATGTATAAATGAATATGGTAAGAGATATACATTTATTACTAAAAGGAAGATCTCTTACATGGGTGGTGTAGCCATCGAAGAAACGTTTTTCATTTAAAATGTTTGTGGAATGGGAATAATACAATAAATATTAAACTAATGATATAAAATATATATAGTAAGATTAGTCTAATATTATAATTGAAAATAAAATATTAAATTTAAAGTAAATATTTATTGTAATTAAATAACAACAATATTGCAACAAAGATGAAGAAAATTAGACCGTTTGGTGGAGATCATAGTTTGGTGGCTTCCCTCTTCCAATTATGAATTGAATTGGTATGTAAGCACTTCTCATATTCTAATATTGTCATAATTAACATATAAACCCCTCAATATGAGAAGAAAATAATTTTTATAGTGGATGGGAGGATTGTTTTTTAGAGGATTCTAGTGTGAATGAGGAAATTTGACCAAATAAATTAATCCAATATTCAGCTATTGTTAGGCCACTAAAAACATTAAACCATGTGTCATTACTGTAGGATTATTTGTGATAAAATGGGTCTTAAATCTTATCCCCTACATTGGACCCAATAAAATTACATTATAATTATTTATGTCCCAAATACTGTTGCAATTTTCAATAATTTTCATTCCATCCAATCAATGATTTAATTGTCAATTTACTCCCTGGAAATTCATGATTTAGATAAATTTTTATAGATAAAATATGTATCACATTATGTGAGGAAGGATTTTATAAAATTTTGTCTTCAAATAAATCAAATAAAAATATTTATGTCTCAAATACTATAGTGAATTTTAAATGGGTAAAAATGGACTTTTCAGGATATTTAAAAATGAATGATCTAATCCAAAATATTCCCTAACTAAACACATTTACAAAAATGTATGAATAATATTTCATTTTTATCAGTAAAATATTAAACAAAAATTTATCATTAACATTCCAATTTTCTATATCATTCAGTGACCCACATTGGTGACACTCGAAGGAATAATTGATCACCCTCTTTAAACTCTTATAGTCCATCATCTTATTTGCAAACAAATTCTGTTTAATCTTTGATGTAGCCATGAATTTCCAAGACAACATTAACTTCTATGATTTCTACCATATGAGACTTGGCCTCAATAACTCTGATTCACCAGCCTCCATCCAATATAGTTGCGATCTACATATCCTACTATAAAGAGCCTAATATGGTTCCATCTATATAATTTTTTGATAATAGTTGTCATTGCAAATCTGTACTCAATAAGAAATTTTTTACAAAGAACTTTCTGAAAGCCCTAGCAGAATATTGAATTGAAATGTTAGTTGTGGCAAGACACATATGACAGTGGAACTCCATGTAGATGTCAAATAACCTAAACCACAAAATATCTATGATACTCTAATTAGATAGTCTCTCGTATGGGAATAAAATGTAAATTTTTTTAGTTATTCCACAATATCATAGATATCGTCATTATTGCATTGAAACATCAGAAGACCAACAAAAAAATACATTGATATGGCATCCCAAGTCCAATAAAAATATGAAATTACTGTATTAACCTTCCAGGTTGTTGATATTATTCCTTAAAATGTGTATAGGTGAAGCACTAAGTCACTAAACATGTTATGTCCTTCTTCCATCTTGTCCACCAAAACATTATTTTTCATCCATGATAAATTTTTGATAACTACGGATGTAACAACCAATTATATGCATTAAATTACTACATCAGATTCAATCATATACTCTTAGGTACAAAAAACATGATTCCTCATGTGGATAATCTCATCCTTATATAATAACCAATCCGATGGTGTCCTCCAACCTTTAGGTATTTCCCTCATGGTCATGTATTCTATATCATCATATTTCTTATATATAATACAATTCAAATGTGTAGACATTACTACATTTAATAATAGATTCACATACTCCTGACTATCCTAATCATGAAGATGCATCTCAACTAGCAAAATATTCATCTTCCACTCAACTCTAGACCCCTAAACCATTGAATTTTATTTTTCCTTATCAATTAGTTAGGCAAATTGTTTCCCATTTCGTTCATTTATGATTGGCCAAAATCGAATGAATTCCTATAATCTACCCATCTCCAATACTTTATATTAAAATATCTCTATGAAAAGATTCAATTCAGAATATTTTGAGTAGTAAAAATGAAAAACTCATCACCCAATACATAGTTCGACTAAAACATTAATGCATAAACTACAAATTCAAACTCATGATGATTCATAAAATAGTTCCTTTCATGTTTCCTAAAAAACTATGTCCCAAATTCCACAACAAGATCTCCTTGCATTAAAACAACTCTGATTCCAATTATAAAAGCATAAAAAATATCATATACTCCATAGTAGGATTGGGCGTTGTAAAGATCATTGCTGATGTCAAGTTCATTATCAACTCATGGAATTCCTTCTAAAATGTAACTCCCCGGCCAAGGTTACCTAGAGTCAGTTCATTATTACATAAAATTGTCTTGATACAAGGACTCATTTCACGAATGACCAATAAATTTAGTAGCCTTGGAAGTACTAGATGCATTCATATGTTTTACTTTACAACATGAAATAAAAAAAACTCCACATTTTTTCCCCTTTTGAACAAACTTATAAACTTATTCTATACCTAAATGTCAAAGATAAAATAATTTTTTGCATCCTGGAAATAATATACAATATAAAGTGGTGCGCTTAGATTCTTGATAAGGATAACAATATTGCAGAAACATTCATAAATAAACATAAACATATAAAGAAAATGTATAAGACTAAAAAAAATCCTTGTAAATGTAAACATAATTATAATATGGCAAAGACAAAATCAAACAATTCCTTTTACATATTCTCATGGATATTCTAATAGACTAATAATCACATGCAATATCAATTCCTTGATCCAAGACACTACTTTGTCTCATGAGACCTACTGATGCATCGAGGAGCTATAGTAGGTTCCACAAGTCACTTACAAAGTCCAATTCATTCATCATATGAAAATTATTATACATAACATAAAAATTCTTATTAAAACTAGAATAAAAAATGTCTATAAAATATCCTTATACCATGAATTGTGTAAAAATTACACGTCTATAGTCAAACATATCACAACACCATAAATACAATATGGATGATTTGTATCATAATAAATCAACATCAAACATGATTAAAATCCATAAATGGATGTGGAAATAGATTAAATGAAAACTATTTTGAATAAATAACTATTTTTATTTTGAAATCATTTAATAGTCACAAATTTATAAAATCAAACATTTATTTTGAAAATATTCATCTAAACATGTCTGTGAAGCTTTGAAAATGTTATTATGGTGGAAAATATCCACACCCACTATATAAGTTAAAAAAAATACCTTATTACAATAATTTTTTTTCGAAAAGGTCATAATCTACCTTGTTTGGAAAACGATGATAAGATTCCTTTCAAAACTTATAAGGACAATTATGGTTATAAATAAATTTCACCCAATGTATAGTAAATAGTAAATATTTTTTGAAATACATTTTTAAGAAAACATGGATTTGGTTGATTAAGAGGTCCTAGTGGATACCTACGTAAAAACATCGTTAGTTAATAAAAATATTGTGAAATTAACCCTTTCCTTGTACTTTACATTGGTTGATGTTATGTTAACCTCCTCTATAATGTTTATAACATTGTTATTAAATTATAAAAGAACTATATAAATAATTATTATATCATACATGATCCACTACTATTTCATTATTAATAATATTTTAGTAGTATCATCATTTCGTGTGTTAAGTGATACATTTTCCTTTATATACAAGGATACGTAATCAATGTTTGTTGTGGATAGGACGTTTTTAATTCATATAAAAATTGATATTATGTTCAGAAAAATTATTTTTAATCATAAAATGAAAATTATTTTTGAATGTTTACGATGGGGAATTAATCACATCACATTCGTGGAGACGGTAATCCGTACATAAGCAAGAGAATCAATATCATTTTATTGATGGTGAAATCATATGTAATTGGATGGTATATCCTATATACAGAATCATTAACATGTTATATTTATTATTCAAATCATATATACTAATTATTATTCTCATCCAAATAATGTAGTGTTTTAATAAAAAAACTACACCATGGAGTGGAGACGATAATTCATACGTACACACGTATGGTGACATTGTCAATCATATGAAGAATTTAATAATGAACATGGTTGTACCATTTTTATAATAACATCATAGTATATAGATGATTCTGGATTTTTTAATTCTCAATTGAATAAAAAATTAAAGATGTAGTAGAAGAAGAAAATAACATGAAAGAGGTATGAAATATTTACCTCTTATTTGGGTTCTTCCTTTTGATTTGACCAAAAGGGCTCCATATGTTGGCTTTTTGACCCAAGGAAGGCCTCGATGATGAATAGTGGAATGTATGGTCGATATTTTGGTAGGGGTTGGCAGTGAAAAATGCCTTTGGGGTGTGAAATTAAGGGATGTTGAATTACCCTTTTATCAGAGAGGTGAAGGTCATTTTTTCATGTGATTGAAATATTATACTATAATAAAATAATTTTCTGTTTTCAAATAGAACCAAAATGACATATTAACCTAGAATATTATTTTAGTTTTTTATTTTTTTGAACGACATAAAAACTTAATCACATAGAATAAATTTTATTTAACCAAGGATAAAATGAAATATTAACATAGAATATTAGATGAATTCATGAGAAGTCTCTATTTAAATTTATTTGGATATTTACAACATCAATTATTTTAATATTTCATTAATAAGTTAATTGATGCATCATCATTGTGTAATAAATAAATTAAATTATTTAGTTTATAAAATTTATAAATAAAATACCATTATGTATGATATATTTTTATCTTTATAATGAATATTTAAAATCAAATTTATATTGTTTGTAACTTTATATTAAATATGATTTAGTTATTAATCTTTGAATTTAACTCCTTTAACAAATCATTAAAAATAATAATAATAAATATCCTAATCTAATAAAAGTGGAACAAAGTGGATCATATTTTATTCATATGACTTTTTTGTCAAATTAAACTTCTCTAATGTAGATAGTACTTGTTTTATGGTAATTATGATAACATTTTTACCCGTAATTACCCAATTTACCTTTAAAGGTGGTAAATACAAATCAAAAAGTTACTATTCACAAAAATTATTTTCATCTTATTGAAAAAAAATGTACATATTGATATTAACCATATGTTTCAATTTTTTGAAATTCAACTCATAGATGCAGTAAAATTATATTTTATTCAAATTTCAAAATACACTTACGAGGTGGGTAAAAGAAGGTGAAATGTTAAATAAAATTTTATATATTTAACTTATTATAAAATGACTCCAATTAATTACATTGAACATATATTTGTTATTATGTATCTATTTTTACCTAAAATATATTTTAATAAAATAAATTATTATTTAAATAAAATGTCGGTTTTATCTAATAACCTAGTGTTTTTAACTATTCATCAAAAATTGATTGTTTTTAGAAAAATATCATTAATTCACCCTAAGTTAATTTTGAAATTAAGAATCCAAAAATGAATTCCATTTTGAATGATAAAACTTATAAAATTTCGAAAAGAGGGTATTACTATGCTCAATAGCTTGGTTTATTTGTTGTGGTGTGTTCGAACTCGATGTTCCGTACAACAGAAGCTATAATAATCATCAATGGGAAGCTTACTATGGAAGCTTTCCATGTTACATCACATGCTTCTAACTATTCAAAATTTATCCACTTGTTAGTCAAGATGGAATGTAACACTACCAAATGGGAAAATTCCAAGATGAATCTCCTGTAATATACATATAATCATACAGAAATATTGATAAAAAATTATTATATTCTCAATTATACTACATCGTGAACCTTTTATAGGTCCACCACCACAAATTCATATGAGGTGATGTGTCCCATAATGTAAAATTGATCAATAAAAAATTTTAAATTTGATACCTTGGTGTATAGACAATTTTATATCATTTTACTATGGAAGGTGTAATGATGTTGTACATGACTGTCATCAGGATCACTGTACACCATGATGTCATTCATGAATTCTAAGAAAAATTCTCCAAATATGGAGGGATGATTATATTCATGATGTCCATAAAAACATTATCTATGTTCATCATCCCAAAGAGAATTACAACGAATTCATATAATCCATTACATCTTCTGAATGTAGTTCATGGTATATCATACATCTGAACTCTCAAATAATGATACCCTTTCCTCATTTCTACCTTCGGGAAATGAAAATATCTTCTCACTTGGCCATACTGATCATCAATACATGGATGTGGATAGTGGTTCATCACTATCATCTAGTTCAACAATATGACATCAACACTCAAACATAGTGTCCCATTATCCTTCTTTACAAACAACATATAATCCCAAGGTGATGTTCTCATATGTATAAATCCATTTTTATCTAGATCCTCCATCTATGAATATAACTTTTAAAGAAATGTTGGTTCCATTTTTATGGCGGAATAGATACTGGATTAGCCAATAACATGAGATCAATGGAGAATTCCACATATATCATAGATGGCATCCCTAAGTAGTATTGTTGAAATACATCCTAATACATTTCCACTAAGTTGGAAATTCATATTTCATAACCCCCACATTATCTAGAAAAAGGTGTGCAAATAGGGTTTTGGGATCTCCCAATTGCATTGTAATTGGCCCTATTCAGCCTACCTGGAAATCATACTGCCCATGTTTAATATACTTTTTACCCATAGTATATGATAATTCCACGCTCTTGCTGTAGTAATTAATGTGGAATTAGTATGTAACTACCCATTTCATACACTTAATAATTGTAAAATTGTAACACATTCAGGATATAATGATCCCATAGGAAATGACACTCATCAAAATCTACAGAAAAATCCATAAAAAAATGCTTCTCTTTAGACTGTACACCCAATGGTGTATCTATCACCAATAATCCACTTAAAAACTCCATTGATATAATAAAAATATAAAAAACATATGAAGATAATATATAATGAGAGGAATAGGTATTAAATATGGAATTAGATGATATTGAAACAAGAAAATGGTACCTCTCACTTATGGTAGTCCATCCTCGAAATCCACAAGGGTAGGTTGCAATACATTCAACTGTCCATCCCCTCTCTCATGTGATTCCATATGACTACCCAAACATGAATCACTCAATTGATATGGAATTTCATTCCTAGAATCACTACATCCCCAACCTCTACAACCTCCTCTGGTATACCACTATATTCCATTCTGATATGGGGTAGAAGACCCCCTTCCACAGTGTGAATGTGTCAAGATTCATCATCAATAACCATTTATCACTCTATCCTATATAACATCTATAGTTGTTTCATTATTCTACAGTACTAGCACAATATTGTTGGTCATGGAAAGTGTAGATGTTAATTTCATTACCTACCACATTATTGATAGATCACTACAGTATGGTCTTATGACCCTAAAATATCCCCTGAACACCTTGTTTCGAATTAACATTTCTAATGTTCTCATCAAAATTCTTCCCACTCTCAAAATTAAAACATCATAATCATCTATTAGTAACAATATATCCATAACTAGAATGATCTATTTGGTTCCCCTCTACTGTGAGAGAATTATCCACCACTTCATCAAACATCCACAATCAAAAGTGGTTAACTTGGGACTTAATATCATACATAATTGTGTCTTGAAAACATCTTGTTATAGTTTTCTCATATCATGTCAATGATGGAGAAAATCATTGAATGTCTATAAAGTATACTATATAGTCCATCAGTGAAATTCTTGATTGATTGATCAACATTATGACTTCTTAGTTACTTTACCTCATCATCATTGTGAAGAAGATCTCCAAGAACCTCTCTATGAATTCCTTCTACATCATACCATCTGTTTGTCCAATACATGTATGAATCTACCAGTAGTAATATACTAATCATCATTGCATATAATCATCCAACATCACCATCATCACAGTAGGAGTCTCAAAATTTTCATTTATTTACTCAATATACACAACTAATATTTCATCTCCCCATTTTCCTCCCTCTATATTAAATAAATATGGGGTCTGTATCTAGAACACTCTCATCAAGTCACACATGCTCTTCCCAAACCACCCAAGGTGCCTTTCCATGATTTCCATTTAGTGAGAAATGATCTCTTGAATCATATCCCTTTAATTATCAGTTAGAAATTTTAGTGTCTTTATTTCCATCGCTGGAGGATCATTCCTAGATATTCCCCCAAGTCATCCTCTCAAGAAGTATTATCATTGATTCATATTCTCTTCATTTCCTAATAGAAACCATAAGATAAGTATACATAGCAGTAAAAAATTTCAATAAGAGAAGAAACACATTAAGTCACAACAATTCATTTCCTAAAATTTTAGCAATCGGTTAAACTGAGGTGTAACACTACCCATAAACAACCTACACTATGGTCATTCTTATAAAACGGTATTCTGAAAATAATAATTATTGTTTCTCATATTATACACCCAATTATTCTCATCTTTATCCATTTTACAATATTTTTCATTTTCATGTTTGGAACCATTTTCATTATAATTTCACAAGAAATGAAAAAGGTTCATGTAAAAAAACATACACATAACCCATTTTCCCATGTGTTCATAAAATAAGCATGTCACAATAACCCAGAGTACTTAGAATTATTCATGCAGACTCAACATTCAATCCATTTTGGTCCATGATTCAATGAGATAAGTTATATAATTCCATATTAGAATTGTTTTGGTTAAAAATATATGTTTATGTCATAATTTCCGTTAATTCTAAATTAATTCTTCTAAAATGACATTTTCACACACATATTGAACCATGGGTCCCAAAATCGACCCACAGATTCCCATGGTTGAACATATATCATAAAATTGGATTACAATATGTGTTATAGTAGTATTATATTATTATAATATTATTTTCCCAATATATACTAGATAAACCATTTGACCATAGTAATTAAAATAAATACGAAAATTACTACTCAATGTTTCCAAAAATTCAAAGTTACATATTCTAACAAACATTTACCTTCTTATTCAAAATATTGAATCTATTTTTTCAAATTCAAAACAAAAATGTTCTAGAAATTAATTTAAAATTATTTCACATTTTCAAAAATAAAAAATTGGGGTTTTAATAACTAATAACTATCAAATTTTTGACATGTGTTTATGTAGAATTTCTATGGGAAATTGTATCCAATGAAAAAAATTGGAATAATTGATAAATATAAATTAGATTTATATAAGAAAACTATTAAATAATAAGATTTAACCATATAAATTAACTCAATGTAAAAAGATTATTTCAATTGAAATTTATCATATCTTTACTATTCCTGATAACAAAAAATTCATCAAAATATAATATAGATGTCTCAATTCTAGAGAATAAGATTATTTAATAAAATAAATCACATTATGGTTTTGTGTTTATTTTTATTTCATTTCTAGAAGACATATGATATGAATTTAAAACATTAAATGGAATATATAACATATATATTTCATTATATATATCACCCTAGAGATTATATGATTTTGTAAACAAAATAATTGCCTTTTTAGTAGGTTTTCCTAAAAATGCATTCATTATATTCAATTTATTTTTATTTCCATTTCAAAAACAAATTGTAACCAATGAGTAATTATTAAAACATGAAAAAACCATATTTCAAAATTTAGTTGATACTATTCATTCCCACCATTACCACATATATGAATTAACTACCATTTAACAAAATAATATTCATCATGTTTTATTTTACTGTATAACTAAATGTTGTGTGCAATGTAATAATTTAGAAAAACCTATTGTTGTTAATAGAGTATGCTATTAGAAAAAGTGTCCCCTTTAAAATAATAATAACATATTATTCATAAATATTAATATAAATTAAAAATTAATATTCTACAAATACCTGGATCATTACATGTTCATCCAATTACTAAAACGTAGCAGAATATTTCCAGTAGCCCACACACGGTTTGCTCACGGTTTACAAAAATGAGGTATAAAACCATACAGAAACTTATGGGCTTAAAACATTTATCCCAAAAGACTTATTTGGGTCATTTTACCAGTAAAATGAATCCTTGAGAGATGGATATTTACCCGAGATATCTCTCCCTTATTCTTTCTTTGATTATGGGTGATTTTGGGGCGATTTATCAGGAATGGATGGTGATTATGCGTGATTCCTTCATCAAATATTATATCCTTCTTTCTTCCCCGCTTTTTTATAGGGTTTACATTGGGGGTTTTCTTACATGGGAAATCTCTAATGTATACGTTATATTTTTTTCATTTTTAATTGGATCTAGTTTATACAAACAATTTGGGATTCTTAGATCTCTACTCCCATGAAAATTAAACGAATTATCACACCTGTGAGGTAGGGGATTCCATCTTTTTACATCCTAGTGAAAGCCATTATTGATTGAGTGTCTTAAAATTAAATTAAATTTTATTTTCATACTTATAATGGTCATGTGTAGTCTATTATGGGGTTTCCTTGTTGATAGAATTTGAGAAGAATGGTTTTCAAATGGTTTTCATTTTTATGGCTAGAAATGCATGCTAGAAACGAGTTTGATAATATTCCTATTGTTTTGAATACATGAATTTGACTCATGTGGTAATGTATTGACTCATTTTTATATTATCATTATTGAAACATTTATAAGGTAATGAAATGTGATTTAGGTTCATATTTTATGGTTTATTATTTAAGGTGAAAGTTTGTGGAAAGGATAATTATGTTTTTAAAATATTTATGATATATGTTACAATTGTTCTTGATTAAATGGAAGTAGTATTTATAGAAAAATGTTTTGAATATTTTTATGGATCATAAATGTGTTTAATCAGATGTTTTCACATACATGGGTGAACTAGGTTAACCCATGTATATAAAATCAAGTAAAAATGACATATAAAAATGAAGTCAACTATGAACCTAGATTTCTCTAATTCTATCTCTTCTCTCTCCCATAATCGTCCATATAAAATAGATATTAGATATCTAAATAGAGTGTTGGTATTTTGTGTGGCTTTAAAATTATTTTGAATTTGTCCTTTTAAAGTTCAATAATTGGGTATCTTGGAACATGGTGGGATTAAAAATGATATAAAGGTCCATTTGTCCTAGAATACATGGAATTTGTTTTAGAAATGAGTTTTGAATGTTTGGGTAAATGTATTTGGGTGTCTAGAAATAAGGTCATATTTGGAATTTTAATTTTAAGGGTAATGTTATGTTTTTATTTTAGAAAGAGTTTGGTTAAAAATATGTGAATTCCAATTTGGAAACATAATGTGTTTTAAAATATGGTTTGAATGCTTATGTGATGTGATGACATGATTAACACATTAATGACTTGACACAAACACAATTTCAAACACAAAAAGATAGATAAATTTATATATTTGGGAACCTATATAGGAGGTATTTCCCTTAATGTGTTATCGTATAGGGTGTTCGTGTTTTGGGTGGGAATGTGCAGTGAGATGAGTCATGCATAGGAGGGCCTCATACATATACAGTACTACTATTAATAGCATGGGTTCCTGGAGATCTTTTAGATGATCTAGTTATGTTTACATATTATCCCCAATTACATGGTTCATAACCCTCCTAGAGTTGTGGATAGGCAAGGAGGTCATTTCTACTAGTGAGGCTATAAGGTAATCTAGTTGGTTAATGACATAGGGGTTTCACTATACGCCGACAAGTTGTTCTAAACTGATTATGTCCCACGCTATTCTATAGATTTTTAAGATTTAAAATTGTAATTATATATATTTCATGTTTTCTTTTTACAGCATTAAATGTTGGTTTGTCTAGTTTATTTACGTTTATCATAGCCATGGTGTTTTTGATTGGGATTTATATATCAAATGGAAACTATATTTTGAATGTGGAAACATGGTGTGCATAGTTGGGAAAAATTGTATGAAATGGGTTTATTTTTAAAAAATGAAGAAACCTAAATTTTTAGAGTTATTTTAAGTCATGTGTTAATGGATTTTTTTGGGAACGGAATCACATACACTGGTTGGTGATTTCCTACTAAGTTGTCTAGCTCACGACCTACTTATGTGATTCACTGTCAATACTCCCGAAATGTTTTTCAGGTTCAACTTTTTTTTCATTTTATCTTTGTTCAATTTTTCTCTTGGAGAAGGGTGGTCTTTTGTTTGGTGGTGACCAAAAGGTCACATTGGTTTCGTGTTAGTAGCATGTTGTTTTATATTTTTCTACATCTGGTTCTTTTAGGGTCATTTTTGTTTATATGTATTTTTATAATATCGTATTGTTCATTTTATGAGATTTTTTTGTGGTTAGCTCTGCTGTGTTTTCAGTTTTATATAATTTTATCTTGTTTAGTATGAGGATAAATTGTTCCCTATTAATTTATTTTGATTCCAAACACTAGTCTTCATCCTGTGGGGATCAGGAACACCCTTTTCTCCATTTCATGGATCGAGTCAGGTTTTTGGTCAGTTGGCATCTCATTATGGTTCGTGACATTCATATTTATATACAGAATTAATATGACAATAAGGTCCATGAAATATAATTTACTCATGTTTTTAGCCAATATTTTTTATTCAATAAAAAAATTTACTTCTCCTATAATTCTAAACCACAAAGACAAATCTCCAACATTACCAAACCTCATATGAAAACATCATGATTTGGTTCTCATTTCTATTTCAGCCAAAAAGTGGGGAAAAATTATAAACTGTGTTATTACTAAATAATTGGAGTGAAAAAATTAAAATATTATTTCTAAGAAGAAATATTATTTTGAATCGATATTTATCACATCCTATATTACTATAAAAATCACTAAGTATTTCAGTCTAAATATTGTTGTTTTTTTAACTCATCAATGGCAAAATTTTGATAATAAAATGAAATTTATATGTTCTATCATGGTGACTCATGATTCTTTAGAAATATAATGATATTTGACCAATATAAATTTTTTGGACCTGATGGTTATTAAATAGATTTAAATTTATAATCTAGGCCTAAAATTTGATATGTTGTTCTAATTATAAATTTTAGTATTCGATTGAATGGATTATACTATGTTAATTCACCAACATCGATTTTTCAACAAGAATTCACATTCATTAATTAACCTATGTTAATTATCCTACACGTATATTTATATATTAAATGATTCTCTTAAATTATAAAACAATGTTATGTGGATATTTTTGGATACATTAGTTTTCATACAACAAAATCAATTACATAATGAAATTCACTTTCATTGTTATGTGTGTTTTGATAGGATTTTCCAAAATAATTAATATTCTATGTTATACATAATGATTGAATGTCTTTTTTATGTATGTTTAATATGAATATTATACTGTATTATATGTTCCAAAATTTATAATTAATTATATATAAGTCATGTAATCTTGTTTTATATTTTTTTAAAATTAGTTAACTGATGTCCACAAGTGAGTATGCATTTGTGAACAATTTTGATGAAATATTGGAACACTATATATTAAATTTAAAATTGGTTTAAATTTGATTATCTGTTATCATATATCATTAGGGGTTTTTCAAGTGATATGAATATATATATTTTTATATATTATTATTTTTTATAATTTCATCCACTGTGAAATGTTTATCACATTTATATAATATCAATTTTGAACACGATGAATATTAATTATCATTTTTATTAATATACACATGAATTTTTTATGGGAAAACTACTCCATAAAAATCTAAATTATTTCATTGGTGTTGCTTTTACAACTCTTGTTTGGGTAAAAATGATGCAATTAACTTCAAATTTTAAATATGTTGGGAGTAAAATGTATTTTTATGAGGATTTCAACACAAAAAAAATATTGTCAATGATTTATCAATACCTATAATTTTTTGAAAAACATTTATGAAAATATTTTTATCTATAAATAAATTGATCATTTAATCAATTCTGATCAACTTCTCCTTGCAATCGTGACACAGTATCTTAGAAGTGTTCATTTATTTTATGTGTTGATTTTATTTTTTATCCTTTTATGTAAGAAAATATGTGGGTTATCTGACACATTTATAATTTATATTGTTATGGTTTTTAATCCCTATAATATTAATTTTGATATGTTCTTCCATGGGTAAAGAGAAGTATAAGTAGTGTTGTACCTCTAAGGGTATATGAAGGATTTTTAATGTTGAGAATCTTGGTAAAATTTTGTTTATTCATGGGTTTATGCCTATAGGGAAAAGGAATCTATAATTTAGTGGTGTCTCCATGTGTTTAAAAGTAATTACCTGATCATATAGTTAATGGGTTCAATCTATCTATGATTTTTAGAGTGGTGTATAGTATGGACAGAATAATTTGATATAAACTACTATAAATATTTGTAATTATGGTTTATTTTATTTCATAAAAATAAAATTTAGAAAATCTTATATAATCATTAAATATATTCAAACATTCATATTCACTAACACTTTTTATTTTTACTATCATCCCTTCGGGACAAGTAGTGGGAATAATGAAATGAAGAAACCATTAGTTTAATGATATATTATGAGTGTTTCTAGAGATGTTCCATTCAACCATAATTCTATCATTAAAGTATGTGAAATAATGTACTTAAAATTATTTCATGCTCAAACAAAATAGATAAATTTTTATAAAGGTGGTAAATTATTATGAATGAAAAACCCATATGATCATAGTTTGATACAAAAAGGTTATACTTGTGTTAAGTGTGATGTGTGAAAAAGGCATAAATATATTCATTCATAATTACATGGATCTCATGCAACTTCAATTGAGATCAAACGGGAAGCATTGAATAATGAGTGATTTTTTTGAATCACATACACATACACGAAGTTAAAATTAAATATAATGAAATATTATAATGGATAATAAATAGATTTATTATTATTCGTCTCTTATGATACACTATGAAATCCAAAATATTCACAGTTATAGAGGTTTAGTATTGATGCCTGAATGGTTGCATGGGAACCCTAAACCCATATACACTTTCGAAGTGGATTGGGAAATAATTATTACCATATTATTAGTAAATACCATATCATATATAGATATTAAATGAGATATAAAATCATTTTAATATGAGTGATAAGGCTTCTAAAATCATATACTATGATCTTAAAACATTATCATATGATGATTAAAGAATCCTCAAGTGTTCATGAAGGACTACATGCACATGATGACTCAATTTAGAGACCATTGTAAAAGTAATGATTAATTTGAAATTTGGTTTAAATGAATAATGTAATTATACGTTTATATTTTTATTATATATATAAAATTAGGAATTATTATATAATATTAATCATCTAATAATATATATAATATATTTGATGTTATTCAAAAATCAGTTAAATAAGTTAAAAAAATGAACAGTTCGAACCAAAAATAAACATAGTGCTTCCATATTCGTAGAATAACTACTATGATAATTTTAAGTATAATATTTATGAATATATAGTAGAATGTATAAATAGAATATAAATGTCACAATGATTTGGGGTTGAGATTTAACAAATATTGTTCATTTTAAGATAAATATGAGAAAGTAAGTCACCACTTATTAAAAATATAAGAAGGTGACCTAAATGTAGAATTCTATAATTGTGATCAACTGTTTTATTATAGAGACCTGGCACTAGTAAGCTCAGATCCTCTGTCATTATACCATAACTGTTTCACGGTTATAAGGAATCAAAACGTAATGTCTCAAAGTTATTGGTAGTAATTATTAGAATACTTATTATATTCCTGTGGAAATGAATAAAATAAGGTTGATCCAACATACCAAATAAGGGTAAATAATAACAGAATAAATAATGAATCAATGTGAAAAATCATCATTTAAAGGAAAATAAAAAAATACACTTTCCATATATTTAATAAATTGATTTGCTAAATAAAATAATAACATAATAACCACCAATGCATGTCATTCAAATAATTATATAAGTCATTAACTATATATATATGTAAATAACTAAACCACATGCTATCTAATCATCGAACTGAAAATGATATTTATCCATAAATATGATAATGAAAAACCTCATGTATACATAATAAATTTATCTAAATGTGGGAAATGATCAATAACTGGATGTCATTTTTCCTTGGTACATGGTACATTTACTATCAAGACCATTAACATGATTGTTTAGATTATCTAATAAAAACCCATATAAGGTTCTCAAACTAAATCATCTTATGAATCTAACAATGCATCAAGGGGATATCTATAACAGATCTCTGCCCATGTCATATCATTCCAAAAAATTCCTCATATACTAGATATTAATTATAAAAATGTGCCTTTAGAAATATTTGTATGGATTATATGATATAGATTTATCAGAATAGTGGAGGATAACAAATAACAAGAGTTGTTGACGTTGATTAATGAGGATACCTTAAAATATAATTATAATGTTCTTATGGAAAATAATCATTTAATAATCCAATGTTTCTCATACATATTTGAAACATTATATTCCAAATTCCCCCTGAATTGAAAAATCATGAACCATAACAAATCATAAAAAAGTATATTTGTGATATATATTTTCAATGTAAAAACAATATGTAAAGATGATATATTTTTTAGGAAAGAAGGAAATCCTTGGTAAATTATATGGATAATTTGGCGAAATTCGATGTAAATGTTCATAGGGAATTTAATATTTCAAATAGTACTAATAAAAGAATCATGGAAGTGAATTTATATACTATCCTTGACAAAATAAATCATAATCCATACAAAAGAAGAATAATTATGGTATTAATAAAACATATCCCATGTAGAGTAAAAATAAATATTTTTCATTGTAAAATAATATAAGTACTATAAAATAATCTTTCAGAGATATTCATGGGTAAAATAATATTTTGTTTTGAAAAAAATATGATATTAATTTTTAATGAAATTCACATTGGAAAACATTTTCATTAAAAACTATCCTTCTAAAATTAAATTGGGTGATTCAAAGAAATAACAGATGGTAAATGTGTTCATTTCATATAAGATAAAAAGAACAGTCATTTTATAAATTAAAAACATTAGGAAAATTAATTTCTTGAAGGAGATAAGAATATTCAATTGTAACAATTTTAAAATTAAAAACTATTGAAAATATATTTAATCAATAATTTTGAAATGGTTACAAAACCATTAAAAACTTTTTCGGTAACATCGTTATTAGAAGAAAACATGATCTCTTATTGAAGGGGGAAATGATGTCAGGTTTTCACAAAATCATTTTCTAAAATATTTTGAGAACAAAATCCTGTAACAATGGTACTAATACTTGAAAAAGTTCGTGAGTACCCTTAAAATATTAAAATTAATGGTTTTGTTGAATAATGTTATGATAATGTTTCCAAATTTATATTAATGTTGGAACAATCCTGAACACAATGAGAATATGAAGTAAACATTTGAAAATAATATAAAATTTAAGTAAGAATAAATAAAGGAATAGAAAATGGGTTTCAAATTTAAATATACATCCATTAAGAGTGTATACATAAATATATAGTGAAAAAATATTAAATACATAATCATAGATTATTAATAACAATAATGATGTTAAATAACTCATTGAAAAGGAAGCGGGTAATGAAATTCTATACTGATTATTAACTTTTAACTCAAAACCACGTAGAAGAAATATTTTTTTGAAACTCATAATACCATGATGATAAAATAATTAAATATATAATATATCAAAATGTGTATTATACACACTATAAAAAGTTATTATGAGGTGAATATTACATTTCTCTCAAATGTGTAAAAACTGTAACTAAAATACATTATCTTGCATTTCCTTCTTAGTGGATTTCCATTAAAATAATTTATAATTATTTTAAACAATAACAAAACATATTACTAAACGGTTATGATATTTATATATCATATATTAACTTTTCTAAAAATATTATTACGCTTCTGATAATAAGAATTCATTATTTTCACTATTTAGTGTGAAAATTGCCCTGTCTGCCGTGTATGTTTTAACATTTTAATAGTTGTTCCAATCAAGGATTAATCATATAAGTATTTTAAAAAATGATATTATTATAATATATATGTATATATTATATTTATTTTTATTAATAGATAATTTTTGGAGATAATAAATAAAATGAAATGATCATAGAGACATAAGGTCGTACGAACACATGAATGATACTTTAATTTCATTATTATATTAGAATAATCAAAATTAAATGAAACAGAAGTATATTAAAATTATATTCTCATGATTTTCTCATCTATCTCAAGTCGATTTTTTAAAAATATATTTAAAAATTCAATCAATAATGTGAACAAATGACATCGCTTTGGGGAAGTAGTATTCTATACTTCCACAAATGTGGTAATCATATTCCCCTAAGATTGAATGAATATAGGAATGTGTTATATAAGAATTATATTTTAATAAATTAATTATAATTATTATATATATATATAATATAAAAATAGATATTTCTCCATAATTCCTTACCATGTATGGTGGTAAAATAAAATCTAACAACATCATTTTGTGAGGTTGTAGTTCACTATAAAACCAAATGGAAATCATGTTACCCATTAGATAGATGTGTGCGTAAGTGTTGGTAAAACTATTAAAATGAAAAAATATAAATATATTTAGTATAGCTATTTTATTATATAAGAAAAAAATAATAATATGCACGTGGGTGGAAGATGAAAATTAAACAAAATCTCTTAAGGAAGGAATTTATCTCTTATTCAGGTAACTATTTTTAGTTTTCACCAAAAGGATTCCACATATGGATTTATACCAAACACATAAGTTCTATGATTTGGATATGCATTTTTATGAAATATATTTTCAGATCATAGTCTATCAAAAGTGTCTTAAGAGTTGTAACAAAGTTTGAGGCTTGAGTGCCTTTTTAATCAAGAGGAGGAGTGTCACTCTTATAAAAATTTTAAAAGGGAATTACACCCATGTTTCTCATATATAATGTAGCTCTAATAAATCTCCTAATTATATCCATGTAATTATTTGGTAGAAATATTATTATCTAATTTATTTTTTAAAATATTTTTGGTCATTTTGTCTCCAATGATAATGTTTTCCTCTGTTGTTTTTCTAATTTAATCTTTAATCGTTATAAATGATATTAAAAACATTCTAAAATATATTTTGATAAAAACCGATGTTTACCTTATATCAAATTATTTAAAAATTTTATTATAAATATTTAAAACATTTATAAAAAATGAAATCCTAAAAGTGTAATAACATAATTTTTATTGACTACCTTTGACAGGATGACAATTGAGGTTTTTAATGTAAAAAACGATCAAAAATGTTCTATGTTTTATATCCAATTTCATAGGGATATTGATTCAAATGACCTATATAGTATTAAATAATAACAAAAATACATAATTTTAAATAAAAATTAATTATAAATATAATTTATCCTTATTAAAAAAAGATATGAAAAATTATTTTTGATTTAAAATTTATTAATTTTCCATATTCATAAAAAATTGATACAGTAAAAAAAATTAAAACAATTCAGCCTCACCTATTTTTCTATGTCCCTAACAAACAAATTATGTTTATTTTGTAATAAAAAATATATAACATATCCAAAAATAGTATTTTATATAGGTTCTCCATTAAAATATGATTATTTTTCCATTATAAAAATATAGGTTTTTATGTGTAAAATTGTGTTTGTTCTTGTCAAATGTCAATCAAGTATATTATGAGAATGTAAAAAATATTTCATATGAAAATATAATATATATATTCTCATATGATACTTAATACTATCCATAATCTATATTTATATATAATGTTTAATCCTTATTATATTTAATAATAATATTTTAATATCATATTTTTTTTCTATAAAACACAAGCATGCGTGTACCGAAAAAAATTGATAAAACTCACTATTGTTTGTGACAAACACGAACTCAGTATCAATATAATTTCAGTATATATTATAAAAAAATTTAATGTAGGAAATATATTATAAATTCATGGGTTATATCATTCCCATACTGGCATGGTGTTGTATGTCATACACACTAACTCAAACAATGTTTTTACTTTAAAATTTTGCAGATTTTTAATCTCCCACCTTAAATACATTGTATCATCTTAATTTAAAATCAATTTTGGAAATATATTTATTGATATTTAGTTTTTTCTAAATCCTATAAAGATATAATGGTAATTTAAATATCCACAAAAAAAATAATGGGCACTTAAAAGTTCACATTATCTGAAATATTACTATGTGTCTATGAAGAAGAATGTTTGTGGTAAGTGGAGATATTTACATATTGGAAAATTAGAAATATTAATATGTACTAATTGAATTTATCAATCAAAATCATGTTACTGATTTTTGAAAATTTTAGTGTATCATATCCATAAATCAATAATTATTTAAAAGAACATCCGGTTAAAAAATTAATGAATTAGGAAAAAATATTTTTATCATTTCTATAATTTTCAGAAATTATGTTACAAACAATGATATGAATAAAATATAATACCATGCTATATTTTTATAAACACTTCTTTATCCTTTGTTTTCCCAACAATCAATTTATAATTCTTCCATTGTATCATGAAATTTACATCCCTAAAGAATTTTTTTTCCTGGAGTACCAATGTTTTTACTGATTATAATACAAATAAAACAACTCAATATATTTTTCTCTAACTATTATCCAAAGGCAATATGGTTAAGACATTAATCACTAAATATAAATGTTACAATACCAGTTAATCATTAAAATTTATTTAATAAATTGTTCACCTAAATATAATGACGTATTAAGAAGGAAAATGTGTCGGTCATTAGTTTGTGTTAAACCCATATTATCCTTAAGTCATGGTTTCATGTCCCTTTCCCTTACCGTATATGATAGGATGTCAATTGAAAAATAGGTTTTACAATTTTTAAACCATATTAATATAATTTACAAAATAAATATAATGGACAACGTTGAAATAATGTTAATAACTAAATATATTTTTAATAAAGGTTTTTCAAAGAACCTGAAAACATAAAAACAACATCTGTTATATTTAAACGTAGGTCCTTCATTGGTAGACAATTCATCCTTTATAAATGGGAATTTCAAAAAACCAAAAATCATACATTGATCATCAATTATCATTTTGGAAAAAATATATAATCATTTTTAGGATGTCTAAATCTTCACACATTATTTTGAATGTAAGACACCTCATGTTTAATCTTGGTCATTCATTGTCATTATATTTCCAAATCCTTCTTAATTGGTTGTAATGAAAATGTTAATTATCCTATATATATCCACTAGGAGTGTAAATAATATTGCATAGTATGTCCCACTATTAGGTACTAAGTTACATCGAGTCAGACCCTACGCTCCTGGTCATAGTTGAATCCCCTATATACATTCATTTCCAAAACCTTGTCCACTTGTAGTATGAAAATGGAGATTTATTACCATGATTTACCACAGAATCCATATATTAACAAAAATATAGGATGTTCTTATATAAACATCCTCAAATTATTCCATTGGGTTAGGACATCTACTTGATTGTTTTCTAAATCTAGTATCAAGTATTATAACTAAACTTCCCAATATACCAACAATTGCAACATAACCCCTGAAATCCTATAGATTTCATAATACCACTATTATATTGTCATGATTACATACAATCAAATCCCAAATTACATAATCTATTATTAGTATTGGTACACAATATAAATACTTGAGTACTTTATTAAAAATAAAGACACTAACTACAATATATTTGTTCCATGGGAAATAACAATATTCTATCGAGTATATCCACACAAACCATACTTGGTAAAATTCTTGGGTGATGGTTTTGGGCACAACGGAAGAATGTAGAGGTGGGTGATATATTTAAATTTCAATTATTAATTGTTCCCATAATCAAATAGTGGGGATCTAACATGTCCAATTTATAGTAAATTTATTTTTTATTTGAAAAAATAAATCCATGGTCTTATGAACATTCATAATAGGTGAATTTGGATAATAATAAAATACCCATTTGGATCTCCTTCCTTAGTCAAAGAGGTTCCATGGATATAACCCATATAGAGTTGATCCACACATGATCATATGATCTCTGAGAAATACCACATGATATATGGGATCTAGTGCATGGATTTGAATGTATTTTTTGTTCGTTCTTGAATGCTCGTTCTAAAATCTGTAAGATATATATCTTTCAATTATTTTTCTTGAGGGGTTGATAGATGGTGGAGTTGAGAGATAATTCCTTATGAACAAAAAAAAATTATTATCAAATTTGAATTTTCTAAATAATATACAAATCTATCTAATTATAGAGTTGGGATTTAGGTTGAAATAATTTTTAAATTGCAAGATATCCATTAAATAACAATTCTTACCTTTAATAAATATCATTCCACATAATAAAAATAATAATATAGATATAATTTTGTGTCACACACAAACCTACAAAAAAAATTTATATAAGTGACTTGTTAATTAATATTCATCATTGGACACAGTCTTGGTCCATTCGAACACATAAATACTTTTTTTAACAAAATAAAAAATATTTTATTCACAATAAATGGAATAGATATTTATTAAAATATTTGATAAATAAAATAAATATTTTCTTCAGAAAAATCAAAATATATTTTTATTTCATTTAGGCGATCAATATAAAATGAATAATATTATTCCTAAAACTATAAAATAATATAAATCCCATTAATTATACTCAAATAGATCTTAATTGTGATCAAGAGACACACCTAGTGTGTCTCCCTCTATGATTAATTTTTATTTGCATTACCCGAGTTGGACTAATGTCCAAGATTACTATCTAGTAATAGTTAAAGTTACCCTGGAAAAATAACTAAATGTTTTAACATTAAAAACAACATAAGAATGCTCACTATGAAATATAATATTTTATTCATCATATATCATCAATGATTTTGCACATTTGATTCACCAACATATATGGTCGATATGTCATTCATTGACAATTTGAAATAAACACATCATTATACCCTAGATAATGAACATAATGTGATGTTACAATTATAATAAAATAGCTTAGATATCATCTTCTAAACCAATATAATGGAAAAATAATTCCTTGACTTAGTCCTTAGTGACATGTTACTCATGACGTAACGAATGTATCTTACTTCACCATGAACTATTATCATCATTGTTTTTGAAATAAATTTATGTATGCGACATGTTATATAATAAATTGGTAATATTAAATTATAATGGCCACCACAAATTCTTTTGAAAAAAATATATGATGACACCATGACATACTGAATTCCTATTAGTGGGTTTGTTCACATAATCTCCCGCCTTGGAGATTACCATTTGTGAACATCATGAGAAAAAAGCCTCGGCATATTATGTTAACTCACATCTTATATTCTATGTACAATTTTTTCCTTTATAGTATCATAACCAACCATGGAATTGTTTTTATAACATCATCATTGCATGCCATGTATTTCATCAGAGTTGGGATATTTTATTACCTTATCAATATGACATTTAATCTGAGGCCATATTACATTTTATTCATGCATACCAATAAAAATGATGTAATACGAATGTTTATTAATATTCAGTGCATTCAATATACATGTAATAAATTTACAAATATCTGGTCCTAGGAAAAAAATACAACAAACTCTCACTTGGTCATGAGCTAAATTTGTACGACCATCAGTAAACTGTACATCATATGATTATCAAGTTCATGTGGAGTCAAAGATTTAGTCAAGGTGTCTACCAGTTTGTCTTCAATTGAAATATTTCTCACATAACCTTTACACCTCTAATAAAAACCATCATGAAATGATACATTTGATGTAAGGGCTTCATCCACTGATTTGACCTTTTCCCTTCGAAAAAATCCGCAAATATTGTATTATCAAAATATAGTGTGATATGATCATTACAACTAGATACCACACCATGATCGTGGATGAATTTTTTTCAACCAAAATACATATTTAGCAGCCTTATAAGCCCCATGATACTTATAATCTACTGTAGTATCAAAAAACATGACCTTATTTTAGCACTTCCAACTCATAACACCTTCATTCAAAGTGAATATGTATCCCATTTGTGAATACAAGATTTCATTATCTAGTTTGAAACATGCATCTTTACATACTATTATGAATAGTTCCTCATATCTTCCATAAACCAGAAACATATTCTTATTATTCCATAGATACTTATGTATTGTATTTGCTGCTATCTAATGGTATTCACCTAGATTAACAAGACACCTTCCCACTGCACTTAATACCACTATTGGAAAATATGTCTATACCCACAGTTTTACAAAAACCGTGGGTATAGGGATAATATGTGAACCTATACCCACGGTTGTTCCATAAACTATGGGTATAGTTTTCATTTAATACATATACCCATGGTTTTGGATAAAACTATTGGTATAGGGTATTTTTGGAAGGCCTATACATACTGTTCTTGAAAACAGTAGGTATTGCATTTTTTTTAAGACCTATACCCACTGTTCTCCAAAACCATGAGTATAGCTATCCCGCATTATACAGGGGAATGAAAATTAGGCGGGACATGAAAAAAAATTGGTGGGAATACATTTTTTCATTGTTTATATTAATATATTTATATACATATACATATAAACATTCAAAAGTTCTTTAGCTCGGTTGGTAAACCCTTCTCTGTGGGTGATGTAGGTTGCCAGTTCAAATCTCCCTAGCCGTATTTTTATAATTTAAATACCCAATTTGTATCATATTAATATATATACGCAGATGTATGTATATATAATAAATATAAACTATAGCTTGGTGGGACCTTTGCTGGGGTGCGACCTTGAGGATCAGCGCGAGACGAGCGTTCGAAACCCCCCATGCATGTTTTAGGAATTTAAATACCCTATATTAATATACATACATAGATATATGTGTATATAAAAATTTAAAATCACGTCTCTGTTGGTCGGGGCATGGCCGTGATGCTCAGCGTGAGGTGCAGGTTCGAAACCCCCATCGGTGTTTTATTAATTTAAATACCACACGGTTAAAAACCGTGGGGTCTGTTGTGTGCCACACTAATACAGCATGTGCCAAATTTGACTCCCCTCTACACACGGACTCGAAACCATGGGTATAATATGAGACCCCTATACTGACACCATTCCATCCCACGATTCCCAAAACCGTGGGTATAGGATATACCCATGGTTTTGGGGCCTATACCCATGGTGTTCTACTATGGGTATAATTCGTTTTTACATTATTGTACATAGGGGACAAATAGCCTAGTACATGGTATCTCATACATCGATGATACTATTTAATATTAAAATAGAATACATATCATTGTGTTTCTTTCATCTTGTATATAAGGTAACACTATCCTAGAAATATTAATGCCATGTGATGATGGGAAGAATCTACTCTTGGATTGTTCCATACTAAATCTTTTAAGTATTATTAAATGAATAAAATTTTTAAAATATGAAGAGAAACCACATGGATCATTCATGATATATCATGATCCGAATAATATATGTCTCCTCATCCATGTACTTAATATTGAATCATTTATTCAACCATACATAATATACTGTAATACTGGTATTTCATTTCAAATTAGTAATAAATCATAACCATGTAATATAAAAAATTTGATTCTCTACCAGTATAAAATTTATAAACCCATGGATTTCATTCATTATTTGTGAATCCCAATTCAGTTATGGACACAACAAGATAAATGTTCCATAACCAGGAGGATTTACTTAATTTTTAAATGGATCTTTTCTTTTTTAATGCATTTGGTGGAATCATTTGGAATCAAAAATACTTTGGTTTGTGTAATATATACATATCTAGGATGGTTTTCATTAAAGAATATTGTTTTGACATCCATTTTCAAAATCTCATAATCATGGAAGCCAAAACTAGAAATTAAAATTATAATGGATTTCGTCATTTCAAATAGTGAAATGTATTATATTTTGTAAAGGACAAGATGATGCATTAAAACATTATGAAGAAATATTTCCTTATAAGTTTTAATTTTTGCTTACATGTCCACAATATTCTTGAATATCCATTTTTTAAAAAATATGAATTACATCTTCTAGAGGTTCAGAAAAAATCCAAACTTGGTTTTGGTATGTGGAATCAATTTCCAAATTCATAGGTTGCCACTTTTATTATTTTATGCAACATAATTGTTTTTTGTAGGATATAGGATCAATATAATCAAATAATAACAAGAAACCACCCTATGTGACTATAAAACCATAACATTCAATTTCTCTAACATCATTATTATTCCTATTATGTTATTGTGTTTCTAGAACAATTTAATGTTCTATATAGATTTTTTAAATTTTTTCATCAAAAAACTCTTATATATGTTGATCCTAGAATTCATAGAACTCTATCTCACACAAACTATCTCTTTTTTAGGTACGATAAACTTCATGAAATTTAGGAAACTATCAACCAAAACCATTCATTAAAATGGATTGTATAAGTATTATACCATATTTTTTGGATATCCCATATATATAAACTCGGTATCTCTGGTTAAAATTTGGTTACATGAAGAGTCCTTAACAAATTCTTCACAACCACTCACATATATGTAATACAGCATGAGTTTCATTCACTTTCATAATTGGTATTGTATACCCTCTGTTTCAAAATCTGTAACACAGTTTAGTATATAGGACATTGTATGTAACACATATCCCAATATGATAATGGAACACTCACATGAATCATCATTTATCTCACCATTTCCATCAAGGTGCGAATTCTCATTTGTCTATCACCATTCCAGTAAGTAGTATAAAGAGGATAAATTATACCTAAAATCCCAAACACCCATAAAATGAATTGAATTATTGATTAAGATATTATTCATCATCATGTGATTGATGTTTCTTAATATTCTTACCGTGATGGTACTCTATATCATTATTATATTCCTTGAATTTATACAAATATTTTGATGTATACCACATTAAGTAGACATCTACATAACTAATAAATTCATCTGTAATGTCTATGATATATGATTACCACCCCTTCCTTCAATAGGAAATTGTCAATACACATCGGTATGAATTCACTCAAGAAGCTCATTAGCCCTATCACGATTCCCATGAAATGGGGGGTTTCTTTATTTTTACATATAAACATGTATTAAATAAACCATTTGGTTTTATTTGAAAAGAATCTAAATATCCATCATGGTGTTCTTTAGTCATGCGCTTCTCAATTACATGACCAATCCGGTGATTCAAAAGTTGGGTGTGCTGTGTTTCATTTGAAGTATCTTCATTATAAATTTCAATTATTTTGTTTGTGTAATCCATAATTTAAATACCATTATTTAAATGATACTTAGCATAAATAATTTAATCTTTAAAAATGATTCCAAATTTATTCACAAATATGAAAATAAGTCAATCTGTGTATTTAATTAAAACATAAATAACATTTTTGGAAAGAAAAGGTACATAATATAATCCCTTTAAAACCGTGATCATTTTGGTCAGAAACGTGAGGTTGTATCCCTTGATTACTACAACATCAAGTTTATATTTTTCATAGGATGATGATTTACCTCTCCCTGGTCAATCTACCTAAATCTTATTGGTTCTCGTATTTAAATATATATGTGAGAACCGAAAATTGGATCAAATAGCCAATTTTTTGAAACTGATAATTTTCACATGATAAAAAGGCACCTAAAGCTTCCCTTTCTTCTTTGGATGGGTATAGTTTGTTCATATAGTGTACCTAAATGACACATCTTAAACTATTATCATCATGTTTCATTGATTACCCCTTAATATTCCTCTTCTTGGAAGGATTTGAATATGATTTATGCTTAAATATTTTTACATCCCCTTTCTATTTTCTCACTATAATAATGGATGTTTTTTCTTGATTCATATCCTTTTCTTGTTGGATATGAATAGTTATATGATATAGTAGATAATTTTCAATGATGTTCATATTAAAATTCATAAAAAATTGGAGATGATTTGATGTTGTGATGAAACATTGATGTTAGTTCACAATTATTCATGGATATTGAACTCTAGAACCTCTAAGAACACAATGTAGCTAATGATCTTGACTTCTAGATGCCCAAACTGAGCACCCTCTGAAAGATTTCATTTAATGAACTCTTTATAAATATCAAATCGATCATATATATGTATCTCTTAATAAAGTCCATGGATTTTCTCATGCGTGTTATATATATCAATGTTTTTGTGACACTTTATTAGTATACTATACATTGATGAATTTATAAAACATTAAATTTCAGACACAAAAGTAAAATGATTTTCAATTATAAGGATATCTTCAACACTCACCACTTTAGAGAGCGGATCAGACATTGATGATTCAAGCATGTAATATTTCTTTTCATGGAATAGAACATCATGATGGCGTCTTAACCACTCCAAGAAGTAAATACTATTTATGAGGTTATCTCTCTCCATATTGATCTCAAGTATAGCGTAGAGGATAAAAATTCATTTTATTCATCAATTAAAAAAATAACATTTTCATTAATATAATTGATTATAAAATTATTTAGATATAATAAATTAAATGATTTTTATTTATTAAATTTTCCATAAATTTATCATGTACCAATACCCTTCATCATTGAACTCAAAATTTCTAGATGTCATAAAATTATACTTTCAAGGATCCCCATTGATTTACATAATGATCTAGATTTTTATCCAATAAATCCATAATAAATTAATTAGGTTGGTGGACTTTCAAACTACAGACTTGTGGATCCTTGATTCGTTGAGTGGATTCCCCAATCATGAAATCTAGACTTTGAATTCATCAACACCTACCTCTTAATTTTTTTAAACATACATTTTTCATTAAACACAATAATATTTTGGTTAAGTATACCCTAAATTCCCATGATATATCCCCAATTAATGTAATTGTCCAGACATTTTCCAAGTATTGCACTTAGTTTTATAGTTTCATTCCCAATCATGTAATAGAACACTTTGTCTAACTTGATATTTAATTGAATGAATTCAATTTTATTGCATAAATTCTATCTTATTTTATCGTTTTCACATCATGTTATCATTAATTGAAATTTAATTAATTAATTAACTATGTTTGATATAACATTTACAAAAAATTATTTTATTTAATTTTTATATTTTCAAATTAATTATTTTCTTTGTGTTATTATTTTATTGCATCCATAAATACATAATTTAATAGATGGGAATAGATAATTAATTAAATGAATAATTATGGGCACTTATGTAATTGATTTCTTAATTATTGTAGTTTATTTCAACAATTGGTATTTGGGAAATAACTATTATTTTCAGTCAGGGAATGAGATTTGGTATTCTAGTTGTCTAGTAGTGTATCACTATGTTTGAAATCATTATGGTTACAACATAAAACTCCTCCACATTCCATGGGATTCTCAATTAAATACATATATATTACCCACTTATAGTCAAGTGGAGCCAACGAATTTGTTAAAGGGGGTTACATAAATATCATTGGAAATTTAGTTCCTACATAATAATGGAGAGATGGATGACTCATAGGCTATCATATAAATTAAAATTATATAATTTAAAACTCATCTAACAAATTTAATTGAAAAATCCCTCACATACAATGTTTTTGGTCAATATCATGAACAATAAAACATGAAACAATATACGAAAAATTAAATAGTTATATTTCATTTTATTATTTATTTATTTTTATTTTATTTAGGATAAACATGCATACATTAAATAACTGATTAATTATGATTCATCATTAATGATCATATAATATAATTTCAAGATTCTCATCCATAATGGAATTCATGGAAAATAAATTTTAAAACAAATTATGATATATTAATTATAAAAATTAATAGATAATCTATTATAATTTAAAATAATTATCAAATTTTCAAACACACAACAATTTTCTCATCATCAAAATAATTTTATAATGTTTAAATATCAAATATTATGTAATTTTTATTTTTACATTACTGGAAGAATACATAGTGTGTACATGCAGCTACATGCCTTCTACCATGGTTAATGTATAGCCAAGTCACATGCTCGGGACTTCAACATGTCAAATAAGATGGAAAACATAGTCTGTGCATTCTAAATACCCACCATGTATCCAATTGTCGTGTGCCAGTTTTGATTGGTCAACATGTAGTGTTAAATAAAATCAATGTGTGTTATTAATATCTCAATCCTTATATATACAATGCACATGAGTAAATGTCGTGTACTTTGGATGCATGTCGTGTAACCCAATTTTATATACCAAATATTCTTCACTTCCTGAAGGCATCTCATGTCATTCATCATTTTTTATATAACATTAAAAAATTAAATAGTGAATGAACATGATTAATATGCTGATAAAATGTTAATTAAAATTGCATTATATAAAATAATATTTAATTAAAAACTAACAATTATTTCTCATAGATCAATGATAAAATAAATAACTATAGATTTTTAAGTGAAATATTTGGTACCGATTGATTGTTCTGTTTTTAACTGAAGCTTCCATATGTGGGAAATATATTAAAAATTAATTCAATAATTGTTTCCCAAAAAAATTATAGAGGATCATTCCAAAAAAAATTTAATTAAATTATTTAATATTTAATGAAATAAATTCATGGGTGTATGAACATTTTTTTTGAAAATTTTGATCTATCACGACCCATCTTGAGGGCATGTGCCATGACTACCCCATACCTGCCTTCCATAGGCCAGGGGTTGGCAACTAGCACCGAAATGTGTATTCCCTAAATCCGGGATGTCATTTCCTTTATAAATTGTAAACCCATGCTACAATGTACACATCAAGATACAAACACAAGTAAACTATATAATAGAATGAGTACTAAACGTATGAGGGGCCAGAATAAAAGTCCAATAGTATCGGAACAAGTTCAACTAAAATAAAATACAACATAATATAGAGAAAGACAGTTTTTGAGTCATCCTTCGAGGTTCGAACCTAAAGGGTAGGTATAGATCACCTCCTCCGTACTCCACGTCTTCCTGTCTCCGGTGTATAATGACAGGTCGTATGGTCCAACTATTCCACCGTCCAGTCCTAGCACCCTCAGCCTTGATCAGCAAGGTCCATTGTCTACACCGAACAAAATAAGTTTTGGGAAAATATCATGTAGGGGTGAGTATAATGATACTCAGTAGGGACCCTGAGACCCTCAAGGTCCCATGAAATCCATAATGGATAAAGCACAACAAATGAAATCATCTGACAACACTACATATGTATATTCCCATACATATACCTATTTAATCAAGTATACCCATCTCAGTCATGAGGAAACACATGGTCTAACATCAAATTCCAGAGCTCAACTATTCCACAATGGAAGGAATACCACAAAGGTAAGTACCACTATGGAATGGACCACACAAGATCGAACTCATCTCACACCATGAATAACTTAGGTATGGTAGTAGACATGATTAGAAGATACTACTGAATCATATTACAATATTATGATGCAGACCCATGTAGGATTCTAAATCCTAATCATACCCACATAGGATCTTAGTTCGCCGTCATACCCACATAGGATCCTAGTACATCCTCAGACCCACACATGATCCTAGTACTTCATCTGACCCACACAGCATCCAAATACTGTGTCAGACACACCCAGGGACATAGTACATCGCTAGACCCACATAAGATCCTATTACCTCGTCAGACACACCCATGACCCTAGTAAATCATCAGACCCACACATGATCCATGTACTTCATCAGACCCACATAGTATCCTAGTACCTCGTCAGCCCACAGAAGAGCCCAGTACATCATCATAGCCAGCTACAGGGTAACCATACTATACTTTCTTGTCTCAGGGAGACTCCACTACACATGGTACTAGTTGATTATCCAACTACAACTAAATCCCATGATGATGTATCCCAATGTATATCCATGTAATAGGGGTCTCAATGCAATAGACAGTGTGTCAATCAGACACCCTTTTTGAATGTTATTAGAATTTTTGTCCCGAGGGCCTGGTTGGATTCATTCTCAATCCAACCTTACCATTCTCAAAAATTATAAAAATCTCATGTGGGGTATAAAAAAAGGTCAATCTCATCATATGGTTTCCATTGTTGTAGACAGATCGTCAAATGAATTCCTAGTGCCAAAACTACATCAAAAATAACGTATAGGGTCAAAAATGGTACGGTTGTAGTCCGACTTGGTCGGTCCGACTCGGCCCACACAGATTGGGATAAACTAGTTTGGTTCGGGTCTGATAAGCCCACGGTGTAGCCCAACCCGCGTTGGGCTTCCCATTGTGTGGGGAGGTCGTGGTGCGGCGAGGTGATCGCGGTGTGGTGGGCCAGTCACGGTGCGGTTGGGAGGCCACGGTGCAGCGGGGAGGGTGCAGTGTGGTGGGGTACTGCAGTGCGGTGGGGTGGCCATAGTGAGATAGGGCGGTCTTGGTGTCGTGGGGAGTCGTAGTGTTGTAGGGTAGCCAAAGTACTATGGTCCACTGTGGAAGGCTAGAAGGATAGTCGTCCTCTCATCCTGGCCACAGGTTATGCCATCTTCACCGGCCGGCTCAATCGACAATCATCCATGTGTTGTCACGGAACAAGCCCCGACCCCTTGTTTTCCAGGCGGCGCAGACGCGTGTCTCCAACACTGCCATGCAGATGGCCTCTATTAGTCTTCTTCTGCTGTTGCAATGATTTCATCAAAAACCAAAAAGGGATTGTGGAGAGGATGGGCAAATTTTTTTTTCACTCGCACCCTCCTCGTTCGAGTGATAGAAAGAGGTTCACAACATTTGATTCTTTAATAACATCATGGATGGGTAAGCGAGCTTTTAAAACATCAAACCTTACCTCTATGGTTTTTATTTTGTTGATATATGAAAAATGTGAAGGCAATGAAGGTTCCAACTTTCATCGCTTTTGTAATCATGCATCCGATGCCGGCTTGTGTGACGTCCTCTTTCTTTATTCCAAAAAACGTTCTTCAATGGTGTTATTTGTGTAATGAAAAAGATCTTATTTAGAGAGGTATGATTTATCCATAGTTTTCTCCTAATTCTCCACACATCACCAACCAGTTCTCAAAAGAAAAGAGGTTCCAATATAAATTAAATTATGTAGATTAATTTATGTGTGTATAATTACATGTTTACACATTTAATTAATTTAATTACACCAAAAAATAAATGAGTATTCGAAAGTGGTTTCTCCCATTAAATAGGGTTTGGTTGGTCCCCACCATTAATTTAAAAATTTGGGTTTTAGTTCCGGTGGTCCCCGCCTATTTAACATTCATGTCGGAGGTTTTATTGGAAATAAAATAAATTTTTACTCTATTTTATTTTTCATTTCCACAAAAAACAAAAAATATATCTTTCACTCATGACCTACTATGGTCATGATGACAATATCCTTTAGTGAATATCAGTGCTGCATGTTCAACAGTGTAATTGGATTTCAATTTTGAACACTGGTTCATAAGTTAAAAAATGCACTCCCACGTTTACTGAACGTACCTCAGAAGAAGTTCAAAAATTCATTTTGGGCACACCAGTCCTCAGAATCGTGCGCATTTAATTTTTGGGGTGTCGTAAAATTCCCATATAATTAAAAACAATTACATGGAAATTACGGTTCTGTACATTCTCATTATCTCGGGACTTTTCATCCCCATAAGCCACATCATAAAACCTGGAAAACAAGTGGGGGTACTGAGAATGAATTTGAGTCCCCCTCTCCCATGTTCTCTCTTGGAGGTTCTTATGCTACCATTAAACACAAACAAGTGGTATCAACCTCCCAGGAAGGACATGATTGTATCGATACTCAATCTCTATTGGATCCTCTGTAATTGTCTCTCCATCATCGATGTCCAGCTAGTCGTGGATGATTATGTGAGAAAGGTTGTGCTTGTAACTCCTCGGCTATGATACATGGAATACATCATTTACCCGGTTCAACTATGGTGGAAGAGGTAGGTAGTAATCCACGTTGTCAACTCATCTAAGGACCTGGAAGGGTCCGATGAACCTCAGAGATTAATTTCCACAATGTACAAATCTCTGCAAACCTCATCGAGGTGAGACCCGTAGAAAGACATGGTCACCATCCTCAAACTCAAGAGGTCTATGTCTCCTATTGTCACAAGACTTGTTCTTGATCTATGCAGTCTTCATCTACTCATGGGTGACCTGCTCTTTCTCCGTGGTAGGTCATACCATACCTGGTCCCATGAGTGCTGACTCCCCAGTGTCAGTCCAGCACAGAGTTGATTAGCCAAGTCACTCGTAAAACACCTCAGAAGGTTCAATACCAATGGTGGAGTGACAAATGTTGTTGTATTAATACTCCACAAATGGCATGTGGTCCTCCAAACGGTGACCGAAGTCAAGGACACAAGGTCAAATCATGTCCTCGAGGGTTTGAATAGTCCACTAAGTCTGGACATCCGTCTGAGGATGGATGGCGGTGATCAAATGAAGATGTGTCCTGAAAGCCTCCGGAAACCCCTTTCCATAAACAGAAAATTAAACACACATCTCTATCAGATAAATTAGATGAGGAAACATTATGAAGTCTCACGATCTCTTGAAAATAGAGGAGTCACATACTCTCTACTGAGCCCTGCTCTCGGATCGGTATGAAGTGGGATGACTTGGTGAGTTGGTCGACGATCACCGAAATTAAATCTAGACCCTTAGATATACATGGAAGTCCTATATTTAAGTCCATGGATATCGAAATCCATTTCAACTCTTGGACCACTAATTTTTTTACTATGCCTGCTGGTACCTAATTTTTAACCTTCACTTGAAGCTAAATGAAGCACCGAGAGACAGAATATGCTAATACTTTCTTCATTCTTTGACACCAGTGAAGTCGTCAGAGATCCTAGTATATCATCACCACTCCTGGATGTACCTCTAGAGGGGATGTGTAGAACTCCCTCAACACTTCATCTCAAATCGACACGGGTACCATGGTATGTCCATTGATAAATATGATTTTCTCCCCACCTTCAGAAAATGCATCAGATGCATGTCTTGTGGATATCTATACTCATCGAGCCTCGCAGTCAGTGTCCCTACACAACACCTCCCTGACTCACTAAAGAAGAGGGGTAGTGACTGTATGATACTGAAGAAAAGTCGTTCCATCTCAATCCACAAAGGATATCTAAAAATAGTCCAACTGCATTGTCTCCTCGCCTAGAAGATGTATACAAAATCTCCAAATGAGTGCATATACTACAATGTTCCCTTTCCTAAGAGTATAGACTATTCAATTTCGTAGTCCTGTAGAAACTCATTCCAGTGCCGATGTCTTAGGTTTCAGACCATCGTTGAGAAAATATAGCTATGACTATTGTGATCCGAGTAGACTGTAAAATGTTCTTCCATCATGTAATGTCACCACATGTTCAAGACAAAGACCACTGCTACTAACTCTAGGTCATGGGTGGTGTTTTTATCTCATCCAGTATCAAATGTCTTAAACAATATGAAATCACAGCTCAATCATTTATCAGGACACAATCGATTTTGGTCCCTGATGTGTCGCAGTAGACTATATTCCAAACACCCACCTCTTGTAGCATCATGATGGTGGCACTAGTCAGCCTCTTCCTCAGCTCCTGAAAACAACGTTTTAATCTCTTTGAACAAATGAAGGGTTTCCCATTGTTCATCATTGATAATAAAGGTGATGAAACTCTATAGGAATTTTCCACAATTATCTAATATTATCCAACAGATCCAACGAATCTTCGTACCTCTATCACACTCCTGGGTGGATCCCAAAAAAGTACCACCTCAATCATCACTGTATCTAGTACAACTCTATTTTATGATATGACATGTATTCGAAATTTAACCTATCAGATCCAGAACTGGAACATCGAGAGACTTCCATAATGATGGTGCCCTCAGAGTGTGTCCATAACTATCTTCAAGTGATACACGTGATCCTTCTTTGTAGTCTAGTAGATTAGAATGTAATCAATGAAGACCACCAAAATGTGATCTAGGAATGGATGAAAGATCAAGTTCATGAGTCCGATAAACACTTTATGGGAATTGGTTATTCCGAATGGCATAACCTAGAACTCATAATTGACAAAATGATATCTGACAATTGTCTTCTGCATATCCTAGTCTCACACTCTAAGTTGTTGACACCCTGAATAGAGGCCTATCTTAGAAAACCACAATGATTCCTTCATCTAATAAAAATGTCCTCAATCCTTAGTAGTGGGTACTTGTTCTTCACGAAAACCTGGTTCAAATGTAGATATTCCACCCTAAGTCTCAAGATCACATCTTCCTTCTTCACTAACAAAATCATGGCAGCCCAAGGAGAAACACCGGGATGGATGAACCACTTTCACTGTAAGTCCTCTAGCTATACCCGCAACTCAAGAAGATCCACAGGAGCCATCAGATACGCTGGTGTAGATATCATTGCTATCCCATGGTACATTTCAATGAAGAATTCCACCTCTCTACAAGGAGGTAAACCCAGAAACATATCAAGAAAGATATCCACATACTAGTCCAACACTAAAGGATAACTCAGACTCTCTAAATAAACTGCACAGAAGGTATGGCTATCAAACTCAAGAGTGATCAGCTGCACTCTACTCCGTGTAAGTCCATCATGTGATGAAAAGGCTCCCTTATCGCTGGTGAAGGAAAACCCGGTATAATCCAGGAAGACACAATGTACTTTTCACCTAATACAGTCGATCTAGGCATAGAATGTAGATAATCATTCCATACCCATGATGACATTATATGGCCTCGATGTTGCTACTAGAAGATCCCAGCCGAAGCTCTTGCCTACTAGGGTAAGCTCACACTGCTGACACTTGTGCGTAATCATCAAATCATATCTTATAAGAGTCTCTTGTAGTAAGGACAGAACCAACGGATCCATCAAGACCTCCAAGCTCCGAAAGAGGTATGTGGTAATAATCGAATGATTGGAACCTGTGTCTATAAGTACTATATCTTTGTTGGTGTAGACACAAATCATAGCTCGTTTCATCTTGGGAGCGCAATGATTGTAGGCCTCAGCTGCCTCGAGCTGAGCATGCCCATGTCCACCTGTTCATTGTGGTCAGGGTGGACCACCTAGTGGTGGGTGTGGTAACACCTCGAATCGTCTCCCACTGCATGATGTGTGAACAACTCCACTTTTATGGCTATATTCTCCATTTGGACCTCCTCGGTCAAACATATATCTATGCCTGTGTTGTCTTATGACGGTCAGTTGATCATCTGAACAATGGGTCAGGTTGTGACAAGTCATGTGACCCTGCTGGCCGCATGTGAAACACCGCATGTTCCTCACATGAATGGCTCTGTCTCTGGAAACCCTCAAAATCAATCATGAGTCCTGTGGTCGTCCACCTGTAGGTCTGGTCTTCTTGGATCTCTATGACATATGTCTATTTCAAGCTATAGAAGACTCCTCTAAGTGACACCTAATGGTGGGTCATGCTAATGGTGATTTCTTAGAAAGAAAATTTCCCACTAATAGGGATTTATCTAACACCCTTTCTACGTCGGGATGCATAGATAAATCATCGAAGCCCCGATCTCCCGCCTATGTCCCTTCCCGAAGGTCTGAGCACGAAAGAATTCAGTATGTACCATATTAGTGGAGTAGAGTGAGAGGTCGGAGATCCACGCTGAGTACTAATCCAAATTCATGTTTCCCTACTGAAGAAGAATAATTTCCTATATATTAACTACGGAAAGAGATTATGGGACAAACATTTCCCAAAACAGGTTCTGAAATTCTTCCCAGAGAAGCATAACCTCGTCGTGAACCAAGAGCATAAAGTTCCACCATCTGTCTGCTACTGACTATAAAAGTCTGCTGTCATGGATCACTGTCTGATCAGCTGGTGTCCCTACCAGCTAGGAGCGTCTCACATTGTCCTCCAACCAATCCTCATCCTACAGTGGGTCCATATCTCCCCTCAACCTTGATGGCATCTATCGTAGGAACTAATGCAATGTGATGAAGCGGCATGTACAAATTACCGCTGGGGATGGTAGCATCGGTGTCCCAACAGGTAATGGTACCACTAATGTTATTAATATTTTCATGACATATTATATTTTCCCATTACTGATTTTATATGAAATGTGCATAATTTGTCTGAAATATTAATGTTTTAATATTAAGTATAATTTTTGAGCATTTTTAAAAGTTGGCCAATTGAGTATGTTTAATGTTTTAATAATAACAATCACTATACTGATCCAAATTGTGAGGTTCTTGTTTTTTTGGACTCTCCATCCAATATAAAACATTTCATTAGAAGGTACCTTGATCCAATTATACCATTTGAAGGGTCATATGGTCCTCACAAACAAGACCAATGAATATGTGAACAAACTGGACAAGCCTTAAATATTGATTTACTGGTCTCAATACAGAAGTCCAAAAAACATTAAATCTCCATCATAATTCGGGGGTCACTAAATTTCATCTTGGATAAAAAATTTAACTCCCAAATCTAAGTAAAAGGGGCCCAAATGAAGCATTGAAGTCCAGCCCACCATTCTGGCCGAGAAATAAAATCAGTAAAGTATTCATGACATATCTCATGCTCTAATGATCAAATCAAGCTTAGATTTTTCAATGTGAAATAGGAGATAAAGGCGGCAGACTTTGTTGAAGAAACAATTCGGATTTGAAGTCATATTCATATTCAACAACCCTTTCAAATTTTTGCCATCGAAAAAGCATGGATAGAATTGGACAGTTTACCTTGTTTTACTAAAACCGACATAACATTGCCTCCACTTGTCCAAATTCCACCAACTTTTGACAGTAGTCGTAATGATTTATTATATACAACTTTGAAGAAGAATATTTCTCTAGATTCGGCTTTCTTAATGTCCATATTTGCGAGCCAAGTGGAGGGGTATTTCTGGAATGAAAACAGTCCACTCCTTGGGCTATAAATACTCTCCCCTTCTCTCCTTGAGAGGGGTTGGTATTTCAGAAGAGACGAGAACATATTGGAACAACCAAGGCCTTTCCAAAGTCTTGGTAGGATCTTCCATACTCACGTTTTCACTTGAGAGACCTTTCATCCTCTCTTTGTTTTCATTTAATTTTGTGTCCATCGTTTTTGTAATTTTGTAAGTCTCTTTCTTTGTAAATCTATTTTAATGAAAGTTAATTATCCAATATCTCTTATTATCATCCACCTTATGTAGTTTAATATTTATGTTCTTAAAATAGTTTTAATTCAGTTTAATCCCCTTCCCTTCTTCTGATTCCTCATTTAATCGAAAATCATCTTTTAATTTTCTTCATCGTTTGTGTGTGTGTTCGGCGCACTACTCTTATCTTGCCCTATTCTTTTTCTTCTCTTTATAATTGATCACCATAATCATTATAACCAGATTAGTAATAATTTTAATGTCTGGGTAAATCGTTAATTGGGGTGAGTAATAATTTAATTATGTTAAGTGATTGAGAGCTTTTGCTCGACGAATGTTCATTAAATTAATATTGTGTATGTTGATCATTATAAGTCATTGATTAATTGAATGTTTTGTTTAATATGTGGATTCCATAGATTATTGGAACCAAAAAAAACTACCATAAACAAGTAATGGTAATTATTATACACCTATGTTATGTTACATCTTGGATTAAAGCTTTTAAACTTTGGAATTCCGATAAAAATCATCATGTGACATGGGTGGTAATTTAATGCAATATAAAGCAAAGCTCAAGGATATCCAAGCTTAACTACCTAATGATAAACACACCCCAATATTTATCAATTAGTTAAATCAAACATCATACATAAATTATTTCATAATCACTGCAAACAAACCCCCCAATCAGAATACAATTAACTAAAAACAAATGACTTTAACAAAGTATCATCGTCGAGGATTCAAGCTGAGTGCTGCTATACACATTAGCAAAGCACCAGAACCCTGACCAGATGATAGGCGAAAATCTGCCGCATGTTTCAAATGGCACCGTTTCCGGGGATGGTGCTTTATGTTGCCATTAGTTTCAGTTTATTTTCAAAAAAACAAAAAAAATCAAAATTTTAAAAAAAAATCAAAAAAAAATACAAAGAAAAACACGTCTTCCTCTTAAAAATATTAAACTGAAAAAAATACAAAGAATACCCATCTTCCTCTTTCTTCCAAAATAACTCTAAATGCCCCATAGCCTCCCAAACAATCCTTAGAATTTGTTTGACCCTGTAATTGAGTGAACACTTCTCCAACTTAGGAGCAACATAAGAGATACTCAAATAATTCAAGAACCAGTCCTCATCCAACTAGTTGAAATTGAAATGGCCAATCCTAGGGAACAAACCCTAAAAGACTCGTTGCACCTGATATGAATTACCAACCTCTTGGTATTCAATATCCAAACATAGAAGGTGACTTCGACCCCAAATCATGTTTGATTCATCTTCTCCCTCATTTTCACAGGCTAGCCTATGAGGATCCACATATTCAACTTAAAGAGTTCAATGTAGTGTGCTCTACCATGAAGCCTTAAGGGGTTTTTGAAGAACAAATCAAACTCTGAGAATTCCCTTTTTCCCTAGCTGACACTGCTAAGTCATGGCTATACTACCTTCCTCATGGTTCCATAACCACATGGAATGAAATGAAGCGGCTATTCTTAGAGAAATTCATTCCTGCTTCTCTTACTGCTTCTATCCGAAAGGAAATAAGTGGTATACGTCAATTCCCAAGTCAATCACTCCATGAGTATTAAGAGATGTTCAAAAAGCTTTTTCAACCTGCCCAAACCATCAAATCCCTGACCAATTCTTGATCCAATAATTCTATGAGGACTTATTGGATATGGAAAGAACCCTCATTGATGCCGCATGTGGTGGTGCTCTGGTTGATAAAACTCCTGCAGCTGCAAGAGATCTCATAAGTAACATGGCTGAAAACACACAACAATTCCATTCTTGAGAACATGATCAAGTCAAAAAATGCCACGATAATCAATCAATTGAGCCGAACAAAATGACCGAGTGGATGAGTGAACTTACATGTCTTGTGCGACAGCTAGCTGTGGCTACCAAATCCCCATCCTCGTATTCTCCGCAATCAATGTTTCCTAGACCAATCAAAAACTGGCGAATCTGCAACTCTCCATCTCATCCAACTGACACTTGTCTACATCTTCAAGAGGATCAATCCGATTCATCTAGACCAATGGAGCTCAATGCAGCATATGCTCAGCGGAACACCAATCCTCAACTATCAGGTCAGTTTTTGGAAACTTCAACCAACCTCACTATGAGCCCTTCTCCTCTAACTTTAACCAATGATTGAGGTATGGTAATCTCGTCTCTCATCCCCTTTGATTCCCTACTCAAAACCCAAAACAATTCCAATATGGTCAAGGTGGTGGTAACATCCATAAAACATATCCTTTTGTTCCTCAACCTCAAAGGAACAATCCTCCTCCTAGATTTCATTATCCTAGTGACCCTTCCCAATTCCAAAACCAATACGATCAATTTCCCAAGAACCAAAATCAAGGCAATCCCAATCCGGGACAAGCCTCTTTTTCCATGCAACCATGGGAAAGTGCAGGGGAAGATCATGCCTCCTTCACCCATTCTAGCCTTAATAACATTGAAACTCAAATTGGTCAACTTGCATCCCACCTGAGCCAACAAAAACAATCAAATTCTTCCCAACTCCTAGATCAACCATTACCCGACCCCAAGGGTAATGTAAGTGCAATTGCACTTAGATCAAGAAATCACATTGATATGCCTCAAGATAAGTCCTCTAGCCCTCCTTTGATTTTTGACCTAGAAAATTAAAAGAATAATAAACTCGAAAAGGAACGTGAAACCATTCCCTCACCTACTTGAATTCCACTTACGTACCCAATTCCTTTTCCTTAAGCCGTTCCTAAAACAGGGAAGTCCTTTGAACCTGATCCTGAAATGGTCGACATATTTAGTCGTTTTGAAGTCAGCATCCCCCTCTTAGATGCCAGAAAACAAATTCCTAAGTATTCCATGTTTATTAATGAATTGTGCACCCAAAAGAGTAAACTTATGACCTTTGAAAATGTTTCCACCCAGTAGTCTATACCCATTAAGTGCAAATATCCAGGTACCTTTATAGTCTATGCCAAATTGGAAGTTCCATATTTGATGATGCACTCATAGACCTGGGAGCCTCAATTAATTTCATGCCCAAATCCATCTTCTCCAACCTTAGTATAGGAACCTTACATCCAACAGGTGTTGTCATTCAGTTTTCCAATCAAAGCACAAGCATTCTTATGGGAATAATTGAGAATGTCCTTGTATGAGTCAATGATCTTATCTTCCCGGCTAATTTCTATGTTCTAGAAATGGAAGGTGATATGAACTCTTCTCGATCTCCCATAATTCTAGGAAGACCATTCCTCATGACTGTGAGAACCAAGATTGATGTCCATTCAGGCATCTTATCCATGGAATTCAGTTACGAACTGGTCAAGTTCAACATTGTCCAAGCCATGCGATACCCATCTGAGGATTACTCTGCATTCTCAATCCATGATTTTGAGGACACTTATAAGAGTCAATTGAACCCCAATCCACCATGTTCTTCATCTTCAAATGATAAAGGGTCTTGTGAAATCTTCACCATGATTAAAAAATTCATAAATGGTAAAGTTGATGTGGACCTTTCATTCATAGACTCCATCAATTTAGAGGATCTTGAAAACTAACATGAATCCCATCTCAACTCTGATATCTACTGCTCCACCTTGGACAGTATTAAGGAGAATGAATCTGAATCAATTGAACTCCCTTCATACATTCTTGAGATGACTAACCCACAAATAAAAGATGAGACTAATCTGAAACCCCTTCCTATACACCTGAAATATGCATTCCTCTTCCATGATCACTCATATCCTGTCATTATCTCTACCACACTTACTGAAACCGAGGAGTCCAAACATGATCAAATATTAGAGAAAAACAAAAAGGCCTTAGGTTGGACCCTAGATGACATACCAGGAATCAACCCTCCCCATTTTCATGCATCACATCCATCTTGTGGAGTCATCCAAACCTATTAGACAACCACAAAGAGGACTCAATCAACCCATCCTTGAGGTAGTTAGGGAAGATATCACCAAGATTATTCACGATGGTATTATCTACCCAATTTATGATAGTGAATGGGTTAGTCCAATTCAATTTGTACATAAGAAGGGTGGGATAACTATTGTCACAAATGAACATGGAGAGGTAGTCACAACATGAGTGAAGAACAAATGGCGTGTGTGCATCGACTATAGGAAATTGAATGGTGAAACCTGAAAAGATCACTACCCTCTTCCATTCCTTGATCAAATGATAGAAAGATTGGACGGAGAGACAAAATATTTCTTTCATGATGGATACACCAACTATTTTCAAATCCCAATCTCAGCTCAAAACCATGAAAAGACTAGTTTCGCATGACCCTTTGGAACATATGCATATAAAAGAATGCCTTTTGGACTTTTCAATTCTCCTGCAACATTCCATAGGTGTATGATGAGTATCATTTCATAATTCATTGAACACTACATGGAAGTCTTCATGGGTGACTTCACCATTTATGGTGATTCATTTGAATCTTGTTTGCATTCACTCTCTCTAGTCCTTCAAAAGTGTGTCAAGTGTAACCTTGTGTTAAATTTTGAAAAATGTCACTTTATGGTTGCAAATGGGGTTGTTCTAGGGAACATAGTCTCAAAATATGGTATTGAAGTCGATCCTGCCAAAATTGAAGTAATCCAATCACTTCCTGAACCCAACTCTGTTCGAGACATCCATTCACTTCTCGGTCATGCAGGTTTCTATAGGAGATTCATCCATAACATCAGTAAAATTTCCCTCCCACTCACTCATTTTCTCCAAAATGACGTCACTTTCCATTTCGATGAGGTTTCCAACAAAGCATTTGTTGAACTCAAAACTGCTCTAACATCTACCCCAATATTCCGACACCCAGATTGTTCATTACCCTTTGAGTTGATGTGTGATGCTTCTGATAGAGTTGTTGGGGCTGTTCTTGGTCAAAGAAGAGAATGAATTCATCATGTCATCTATTATGCCTCAAAAACATTGGATGAAACTCAATATCACTACCATATCACTGAAAGGGAACTTCTAGCAGTGGTTTTTTCCTTAGATAAATTCTGGTCCTATCTCTTAGGTGCCAAAATCATCATCTTCACAGACTATTCTTCTATAACGTTCTTACTCAAGAAAAGTGATTCCAACCTGAGGCTAATAAGATGGAGCCTAATGCTCCAAGAATTTGACCTTGAAATAAAAGATAGACAAGGAAAAAAAGCCATGTGGCTGATCACTTGAGTAGAATTTCTATTTCTTCTCATTCATAAATCATTGATCTTGAATTCCCCATTGAGAACCTTTCGTCTCTCACTCCAAAGTTACCATGGAATGCCCCATTTGTAAATTATTTGGTTTCTAGTGTTATTCGTGAAATGTTTTCAAAAGAACAAAAAATGAAGTTGAAAAGTGATTCAAAATACTATTTTTGGGAAGAAAATAAACATTGTAAAACTGGTGTAGACATGGTAATTAGAAGATGTGTTGAAGAAAATGAGCATTATTCCATCTTAGAATTCTGTCACTCACTTCCCGGAGGTGGCCACTTTGGACCCCAAAGGACCTCCCGAAAGGTCCTAGACTCTGGATTCTTCTAGCCATCACTCTTCAAGGACTCACATGAGTTATGTCAATAATGTCCCACTTGCCAAAACTTCGGCACAATCTCCAAAAGAAATGAAATGCCCCAAAAGGCCTTAATCATTTGTGAAATCTTCGATGTTTGGGGCATCGATTTCATGGGACCATTTCCCCCCTTCCGATAGATTCTCACACATTCTTCTTGCGGTCGATTCTGTTTCAAGGTGGGTTGAGGCCAAACCCACTAGGAAGGAGGATTCTCATACTATAAGTGAGTTCCTAAAGAACCACATCTTCCAAAGATTTGGCACACCATATGCCTTGATCAGTGACTTAGGAACCCATTTTTGTAATAGAACCATTGAAGCTCTTCTGAAAAATAATGGGGTTGTACATAAAACGTCAACTGCATATCACCCCCAAACAAGTGGAATGGCTGAACTCTCTAATAGAGAATTGAAAAGGGTACATGAGAGAATTTTTAAGCCCACCAGAAAAGACTAGCCTGAGAGACTTGGTGTAGCTCTTTGGGCTTATCGAACTTCCTATAATAAACCCATTGGGATGTCTCCTTTTAAGATAGTTTTTGGTAAATTGTGTCACTTACCAGTTGAAATCCAAAATAAGTCTTTTTGGGATGTGAAAATCTGAAATTTTGATTTTGAAAAATCTGGTGAAGAAATACTGTTGCAATTTTCTGAACAGAAGGAGAATCGACTTGATTCTTATGATGAATTCCAATCTGTACAAAGAGAAGGCTGAGGTACTCCATGACAAACACATCCTAAGAATGGTATTTCATGTATATGAAAAGGTAATTCTCTTCAATTCTCGATTTTGGATTCACCCAGGTAAGCATAATTATCGTTGGGAAGGTCATTTTGTTATTATTAACATTTATCCATTTGGTGTAGTGCAAGTCCAAGACCCCTCTTCCAAAAGGACATTCACGGTTAATGGACATCGGTTAAAGCATCACCATGAGAGGGCATGAAATCCTCTAACAACATCAACTTCCACTGGATCCCCAACTTCTCTAGCAGACCCAACATTGGATGGAGATGGCAACCCACCAAATCCAAACCAGGGGGCACCTCTTTCCCTTTAACTCTCTCTCTATCTCTTCCTCTATCTACCTCTTTCTACTTCTTCCTCTCTCTTTCATTTTTTTCAACTTTGTTTATCAAAACCTTTCTCTTAACTTTTTCTTTTGTGTTGGTGTATCTTTATAAAAACACAAAAACAAATAAAAACCTAAAAAAATAAAATAAAAAAATGATCACTTAAAACATATAAAAAAAACTCAAAAGTCATGATTACTCCCCTTCCAATTTTCAAATTTTTTCCAACCATTATGGGGAGTTAAAAGATATGTTTTCATCTCAAGTTTTTTATTTTCATCATGACTTTGGATAATGAATTTTGTGTCAAAATTAACAAATTTTGAATGCTATTTTTTGATTTGGAAAATGGTTTTCCTGAACCGTGAGGAACAAAATTTGCTTTCATGTCAAGGCCACCTATGTCCATCTTTTCAAAATGTTTGTTTTCACCCCCATTAGTGACTCTTGAGTTTGTGGACCTTCGTGCTGAATTTCCAACCTTAGTGTGTATTAATATGATAGAGGCATTTTCTAAACCACATGAGAATCACAATAGCCAAATAGCCTCCCATTTCCCTTACATTAATCCTCCTTTTGAATGCCCCTACGAGCTTATGAGAACCTTTTCCTTGATATCCACATTACAATCCCAATACCTTATCCCACCTAATATCAACATGGATTTTCATCACATAAGTTTTTGAAATTTAAGTGTGGTGGGGAATGGATTTCCTTTTTGGGTATTATTTCCTTACTTTCCGGTGTGTTATCATAAGTTTGAGGGCAAGCATCCATTTTAGTGTGGGGGGATATTGTCATTCAATGGGATTTTGGAATGTATTGTACAAATGATATTACAAAGTGTTCAAATTAAATTAAAAAAAAATCAAAAAAAATGAAAAAATGGGTTGTGTCTTGGGTAGGTCAAAAATAACTCTTCCTCAGCCTTTGATATTGTTATAACTATTAAAATTAGTGTCGTTAGGAGATCAAACATGGGTTGGGAAATGGGTGTGGGATCTGTTTCAAGGTCATCTTTCGAAATATAAATGAAAAAAAGGAAAAGAAAAAAAAAAGAACACTTGCATTATATTCTTATTGGGAGATGTTTTATGATTGGTAAATATTCCATCTTCCCATTGCCTTCATAATTTCTTCCTCTATTGTGTCTTTAATCACACAATCATTCCCTTGTAAATATGTGTTTTCATTTCCTTCCATGTTTTATTTCAAAAAAAATGAGCATTGTTTTTTCTATGTTGGTATTTTAACCCTCTTCTTTTCTCCCTTGGACATTATATTCCTACCATCCCATAGCCACAGAAAAACCCCTTAAAAATACCCCTTGATTCTTGTTCTCTTTGGATAGGGATTTTAAGCTGTGATCTCTTTTCAAACTCTATGATTTTCACGTTTTGCTGGTGAAAGAGTTAACCTCCACAAATGAATTTTATCATCTTGAGAGGTGTGAGTTTTGAGTGTCCACATTTTCCATTTCAAAAGTTGAGCATCAAAAAATGAAATAGTTTTGGAACGTTTTTTTTGTAACAATATGTGGTGGAATTCAAAATGGACGAGTGAAATAGTTTAAACCTCCCCTGATTGAAGAGAACAAAATTTTAACATCTCTTGGTGAGTAAAAATGATTTTGTCATGTTTTTTATATTTTTTGAACATGAGCACATGCACAAAACTATGTTTGGGGGAGTTTATGTTATTAATATTTTCATGACTTATTATATTTCCTCTTTACTGATTTTATATGAAATGTGAATAATTTGGGAGAAATATTAATGTTTTAATATTAAGTATAATTTTTGAGAATTTTTAGAAGTATCCCAACTGAGTCTGTTAAATATTCTAATAATAACTATCTCTATACTTATTCAAATTGTGTGGTTCTTATTTTTTAGGATTCTTCTTTCAATATAATACATTTCATTAGAAGTTACCTTGAGACAATTCTACCATTTGAAGGGTCATATGGTCCTCACAAACAAGACCAATGAATCTGTGAACAAACTGGACCAGCCCTAAAGATTGATTTACAAGGCTCCATCCAGAAGTCAAAAAACATTAAATCTCCTCCATAATTAGGGGGACACTACATGTAATCATGAATAAATATTTCAAGGCCCAAATATAAGTACATGGGGCCCAAATGAAGCTTTCATGTCCATCCCACCATTCTGGCAGAGAAATAAAATCAGTATAGTATTAGTGACATATCTCATGATTTAATCTTAAAATCGAGCTGAGATTTTTCAGTGTGAAATCGGAGGTATAGGTGGCCGACTTTGTTGAAGAAACCATTAGGATTTTAATGAATATTCGTAATTCTTTTTCATGTAATTCTGTTTTAATGCAAGTTACTTATTCAATGTCTCTTATTCTCATTCAACTTCTGTAGTTTAATATTTATTTTCTTAAAATAGTTTAAATTCAGTTGAATCCCCTTCCCTTCTTCTGCTTCCTCATTCAATCGAAAATCCACTTTTAATTTTCTTCATCGTTTGTGTGTGTGTTCGGCGCACTACTCTTATCTTTTCCTTTTATTTTTCTTCTCTTTATAATTAATCACCATAATCATTATAACCAGATTAGTAATAATTTTAATGTCTGGGTAAATATTTAATTGGGGTGAGTTATAATTTAGGAATGTTAAGTGATTGAGAGCTTTTGCGCGACGAATGTTCATTAAATTAATATTATGTATGTTGAACTTTATATGTCATGGATTAATGACATGTTTTGTTTAATATGGGGATTCCATGGATTATTGGAACCAAAAATACACTACCATAAACAAGTCATGGTAATGATTATAAACATATGTTAATTTACGGCTTGGATTAAATATTTAACACTTGGGAATTCCGATCAAAATCATCTTGTGACATGGGTGTTAATTTAATTCTATATAAAGAAAAGCTCAAGGATATCACAAGATTAACTACCTAATGATGAACTCACCCCAATCATTATAAATTTTTTAAATCAAACATCATACATAAATTATTTAATATGCTCTGCAAACAAACCCCCCAATCAGAATACAATTAACTAAAAACAAAAGACTTTTACAAAGTATCATCACCGAGGATTCGACCCGAGGGCTGCTATACACATTAGCAGAACACTGGAACCTTGACCAGTCGATAGGCGACAATCGGCCACACGTTTCAACCACTGGTTCTTCTGCTAGTTCCTCTACTAGAAGAGGTCCCTACACCAATGCGTTGTTTCTATGTGGGCTATCATTTCATACTATACCCAAAACCCTAGATGGTTGTCTGTGTGGATGCATCCTGAAAAGAAACAGTTGTTCCATGGTCAATATGTTATACCTGGTGTGCTGACTCAAAGTTATCACAAGGTAAACTCTTGAAAACACACTTGCAATCAGTGTTATCATGCTCTGAGTTGGAAATCAGATGTTATGGTCCTAGTGTATGGATACGTCGACTGCCGCACGAACACTAGATCTATTTAACTGATAACTACTCTCAATACACATAACAGAATTTTTGTTTAAAATAATATCAGAGTCCTTTGTTCTATGGTAGAATCGACTTCTCTGATACCAATTTGTAACAACCCGTCCCCTAGGGCCCCTGCCATGATAACTACAAGCCTACCTTCCATATTCATGTGGATTAAGACTAACACTGAAAGGTGTATTCCTTAAATCTAGGAAGGAATTTCCTTTATAAGATGTAAACACACACAACCAAGAACACAAAAAAATAATAACACAAGTAAACTATGTTAAAAATGTGTATTGAAAGAAAGAGGGGTTGAAATACAAGCCCAAATGAAAAGGAAAAAGTACAACTGAAATAAAATACAACTAAATAATGATAAAGACATATATTGGGTAATCCGTTGAGGTTCATACCTGAAGGGTAGGTACAGATCACCCTCTCAGCACTCCATGTATGTCTGTCTCCTCTGTGTACCGACACGCTATATGGTCTACCTCTAACACTATCCAGTCCTAGTACCCTTGGCCTTGATCAGAATTGTCCATCATCTACACCAAATAAAATAAGGTGTGGTCATAGCTCGTGCATGGGTGAGTATGATGCTACTCAATAGGGACCCCGGAACCCTCATGGTATAAAAAATCTACAAATGTTAAACCACAAAGCATGAAATCATTTGAGAAACCTACTTCGGTATATTCCCATACATATAGCTATGTTATCATGTATACCCATCTCAACCATGACGTAACACATGGTACAACAAAAAATATCAATTCTCAAATGCTCCACATAGTAAGGAATACCACAAAGTTATGTACCCAAATGGAATGTTCCACACATGTACAAACTCATATCACACCAGGTATAACATAGGTACAGTAGTAGAGATGATTATATGTAACTACTAAATCATCTTACTCTGTTAAGAGGAAGACCCTCATAGGATCCTAAATCATAATCAGACCCACAGAGGATCATAATACATCATCTTACCCATATAGGTTCATAGTACATTTTCAGACCCAAAGAGGATCCTAGTATATCATCAGACTGACAGAGGATCCTAGTACCTCGTTAGACCGACACACGATATTAATACATCGTCAGACCCACACATGATGTAAATACCTCGTCAGAACTAGACATAATCCTAGTACATCATCAGACCCACCCAGGATCCTAGTACATCATCACACCTACAAATGATCCTAGTACCTCATCAGACCCTTAGATGATCCTTGTACATCATCATAGCTAGCTACAGTGTACCCGCATTAATCATGCTCATCTGGGGGGGGGGTCCTCTCCTCAAGCTACATGTCGATAATCCAACAAGCATTATGTCCCACGAATAAGTATCCCAATGGGACACCATGTAATAGAACACTAAATGAAATAGATGTTGCATCAATCGGATGCCCGATCTAAATGTTATTAGTTTTTTAATCACGAAGTCCCGTTTGGATTCGTGCTCGATCCAAATAGATCGTAACCCAACTTAATCCAAATCTCAGGTGTCGTATACCAACAGGAATGTCTCTCCATATGGTTTGTATCACTATAAATGGTTCTTCAAATGGAATCATGGTGCCAATGTTACATCCAAATGAATGTATAGGTTCTAAATTGGTATGGGTCCTATCTGACTCGGTCAGACCGACCTGGACCAACGCGGCCTGGGTTGACCCGGTCTGGTTCGGGGTAGCCCGTATCGTGGTGGGGCACAGCCCACGGGGTCTAGTCTAGCCTGTGTTTGGTATCGAGGCTTGCACTGGGTGGCCCGACCTGGTGAACCGACCCGGGTAGCCTGCGAGGCTGGTATGTCGTAGTGCGGTCGGGTGGCGGCGGCGCGGCGGGAAGGTCGAGGTGCGGCGGGGAGCCTTGGTGCGGTGGTGAATCGTGGTGCTGTAGGGTGGCCGAGATGTAGTGGGGGTTGATGTAGAGTAGCTGTCCATTGCGGTTGGCCAGATGGCTTGTTGTCCTCCCTTCATCACTGAGGCACAAGATACGGCCCTTTGTTTGTCGGGCGGGGAGAACGCATGATGTCGGCACCATTATGCAACCGGCCTCTGGTTGTCTTCTTCCTCCATCCTAAATATTTTTATCAAAAACCACAATGGGATTGCAGAGAGTTCGGGACATGTTTTTTTTCCCGCACCCTCCTCATTAAAGCAAAACAAGAAATTCACAACTTTTTAATCACGAAGAACATATAGAACAAGTAAGGGAGGTATTTAATACATGAAACCCTACCGCGAAGGATTGTTGTTGTCTTGCGAGATGTAAATGGTGAAGGGTAATAAGATGCCAACTTTCGTGGATTCTGAAATCACGCTTCTGATGTCGGCTCATGCATCATCCTCTTTCTTGATTCTAAATAATGTTCTTCTATGGCATTGTTCGTTTGGAGGAAATGTTCTTCATTGGAGAGAAATGATTTCACCACAACTTTCTGCCAATTCTCCACACTTAAACAACCAATCATCAAAAGGAAATAGGTTACAATATAAATGTTATTATGTTTATTAATTTATGTTGGCATAATTAAATATTGACATATTTAATTAATTTATGTTGGCTCCAACAAATAAATGGGGATAATAATGGGGTTTCTCCCATTAAAGAAGGTATGGGTGGCGCCTGACTTTAATTTCAAAATGTGTGTTTTGAATCAGGTGGTCCCCACCTCTTTTACATTCATGTGGGAGGTTTTATTAGAAATAAAATAATAGTTTATATTATTTTATTTTTCATTTCCACGAAACACACAAAATTTATCTTTCACCCTTGACCTACTGTGTTTGTGGTGATGGTCTCCTTAAGCGAATATCCGCACTTTTAGTTCAACAATGGCCTAAAATTTGAATTCCATGCACTGGTTCAAAAGTTAAAAAACCCCACTTGCATGTTTACAGATCATACCCGGAAAAATGTTTATAAAATAATTCCGGGCACACCGGGCCTCAGAATCACAAGATGTCAATTATTGGGGTCTTGTAAAATCCTCATATAATTAAAAATAATACATGGATGTTCAGGGTCATTACAGGATCATCCAAAAACACCCTTTTATATTAACTTCATTTTTTTGGAGGATCCAAGGATATGTTCCCTCTAAGGGTGATCCAAGTGTGCTCCTATAACATTTGGAAAACACCACTCAATCTTCGGGTGCTAGCATTATGAATCTAATTTCGTACGTTGTTTTTTTATATTTCTCATTCATTAGACTTGAATAAATGTCTCATACACTTATCTTTTTTATGAGTAAGGAAGAATTAGTAATTGGTAGTGAATTCCTTGTGAGAAAACATTATTTAGACATAATTTTTTATTCCCTACATAGTAGACATATCTGCATATTTATAGATTTTGTATTTCAATTAAAATATTATTTAGATGCATTCTGGTCACTAAATGACATTTATAAACATTATTAAGTCCCATGATACAAAATAAAAATTATATATTTATAATTTATTGATATGAACCAACTTGATATATAAAAAATATTATATAATTATCTTGTTAGGTAATATTTTTCGCTAGAATCGATATTGGTCCACTCAAACTCCTCTAGAATTTATTGAACAACTGAATAAATATTTTATTCAAAATATAGTATATAAATATTATTATAATATTGACTAAAACAATTATTCACAATACTGTATATTAAATATTTTTTTATTAATGCGATCAAAATTAAATGATTGAAGTTGTTCCTAAGACTTGAGAATAATATTTGTTACTTTAAGGACACATAAAATTAATTTAATTGAGATAAAACGAACCACATAGTGGGTGAACCTCTAGGATTATTTCTTTCTAACATTAGTAAATATTTCCTAAGTCCTGCATTAGTTTCTACGAAAAGGACATGGAATCCAATAGAAATAACATAATGTGACATTGTCAAAAATAAAATAACAATTCTACTAGTGTAATATATTCCCATTATCACAATAACTCATTCTGAAGGTTACACATCCATGTCACCAACCTATATTCTCTCTATGTATTTCATTTACTATCTAAAATAAACAATTTATTGCACTATGGACATGGAGTTTAATGAGATGTTTTTATTAAATTCAATGGTTATATATATCATCTTACATAAATATGGAAGGGATAAATCCTTTGCTGAATTGGTCATTAATTATAAGTCAATCATGACATAGCCAATGTATATAACATCGCTATAAAATTTAAAACTAATGGTTTAATAAATACTTCCTAGTACATGATATGTAACAATCATTAATAATTATTAAAAATTATATGGACCATAACAGATGAACATCAATAAGAATAACTAAGGATCCCAAAACCTACATAATTGCTATTGGAGGGTCTATTATCAGCACATCTCATCTTATATACTTCCAAGTGTGAACATCAAGAGAAGATTCCTAAACTGCTTAATGGTAATCAAATTTTATAGCATATGTACTATATGTACCTTCATTGTCTGTTATACAACCATAAAACATTATTTTGGAATATAGTAATATTACATCAAGGTTCTCATTATTGAGGTGAACTTCCATGACCTTACCAAGATGACATATACTCCAGTACATTATTACATTAGAGTCTTGGAGAACAAAAAATAATATGTAATATCCAATTTTATGAATATTCAATATATTGAATATAAATGAAATAAAATTAAAAAAATTTACTAGGTCACCAACTATAAAATTAAAGTTGCAGAAAAATGATCTAAATAAGGTTAATCTCAAATGATTAGTAACAGTTAATCATAGTATAAGAAATAATGAATAAATGAGAATAATCATTATATGAAGGTTCAAAATTGAACACCCATTCTATATAATCAATAAAATAAATGGATCAATTATATGGTAATGTAATAACTTAAATCACATTTCATTTTTTTAAATACACAAGTAATAATCATTATGGGAAGGAATATAACTAAAACACTTTCAATTTTTTCTATATTTTAAGAATGACATATATCATTATATATGTCAAATAAAACTATCATGGATAAATAATAAAATAATATAAATGGTGGACCTTTTTCATTATTGGACCACATGTTTCATAGGTATATTTTAATATTATTTTCAATGAATTTCACTAGGCAGTTAAGAATTTAGGGTTAAAACCAATCTAAGGTTGTCAAACTGGCTCATACCATTAGACTACTGATGCATTGATGGACTATATATAATTGTGCCCCACTCATGTGTTGCACATGAAATGAATTTCCCATTTATCAAATTTTAGATTTGACAATGTTCCTTATCAAATGTTTTTATAGAGTAGAGGATAAATATTTATCTATATTTTCTTAGTTGAGGATAACTTACTAAAATGGTTATTTTCATTGATGAATGGAGATATGAATGGAATATCATTAATAAATTAATGTGAAAAAATATCTAAACATTACAAAGTGTTCCATGTCACATTGAGACATCTGAATAATTATTTTTGATAAATAAAATCAAATTACAGAAAGCATAAATTATAATTAAAATAAGGATATTCAGGATATGACATTTCAAATTAAACACCAAATCTAAAAAATGAAATATAGTTTAGGAAATAAACATATCCTAGATAGTTGATATGAATATTTCAGTGAAATAAAATGTTAAATGATCATTTGGAGTTTTATATTTGAAAGAGGGAAAACAAAATATTCATGGAAGTGAATTTACTAACGATCCTTGCCTAAATAAATCATAAAACATCTAGAGGAAGTCTATGTATGTTATCGGTACAACATATTCCATGTTAAGAATAAATAAAGGGTTTTTTTCTTTTTTAATTTAAATAATCCAATGTTTTCTTATCAAAAACATTTTAGAGGAAAATATCATTTTATTTTGAAAATAATTATAAAATAATTTTATTTTAAAGTAACCTTTTCAATCATATTCATTAATTATTAAAATTGTAATCATGAAAAGTAACCTTCAAAGAAATAATGGTAAGATAATTCGTACATGATGTATATGGTAAAAATAATATTTCTTTTAAATTTTAAATTTCTAAGAAAATTTATTATTTGGAATCTGATAAGAATATTCATTTGAAAACATTTGTAAATGGTATAAATAGTAAAAATGTTTTTAATAATAATTTTTGAATGGTTTAAAAAATTCATAACCTTCTTAGAATAATGTTTTTTTAGAAGAAAATTGGTTCTCTGACTAATGATGGAATTGATGATGGATTTTCATAAACCCTTTTTTCAAATAATATTGACTACCAATGAATGTGAAAAATGTTATTAATACATGAAAAGGTCATGAATGAACAGGAGAGAATAAAATTAATTCTTTTATTTTTCCATGGTAATATAATGTCTTAAAATGAAAATTAAATTGTAAAATATATTGAATAAAATGAGATTCTGATTTAAACCCTTGAAATGATCTTAACATTGATGTGAGAATTAATTAACGATTAGATTTTTTGTGTTGAATTTAATTGCACATAAATAATGTGGACATTAAAAAATATATAGTGGAATTTTATTTAACGTTTAGTCATAGAATATTAAAAATAACACAGATATAATAAATCCTAATAAAAAAGAACCAGGTTAATAAATTATTTAATTGTTATAAACAATTAACTCAAATCAACATAGACAAAATAATTCAAATTGAAAATAATAATACAATGAAGATAAAATAATTCATGATATAATATATAAAAATTGGTAGTATATACAGTATAAAAAAAGAATATGTTAGGGGAGTATATGACATTTATCGTACTCATGAAAAAGCTAAATGAAAATAACATAAAATGTGATTCCTTTTGGTTAAACATCCTTTAACTACTTTCATAGCTTTATTAATCATGTCAGTAAGTTATACCATAATAATACCCATGTTTATAATATCATATATTAAATTATTATAATATCACATTACCTGTTTGTTCATAATTCAGAATTATTTTTTATATTTCGGGTGTAAATTTCTGTATTTTTCAAAAATGTTTTTACTTGTAACTTTTTGATCCTATAATGGTTTAATAATCTGAAAAATTTAATCCAAGATTTTATTATCATATATATCAAGTATATATGTATTTATAATAATCCATAATGTTTTGATATATGAAATGAATTGCATTGTTCATGGAGATGGGAGGTCATATATATGCATGAAATCTATATTCATTTCCTTATCTCATTTAAAGAAAGAGAAAATTTTGATACATATGTATATTATATTTATACAATATTATTTATTTATGATAGGTCTCATAAATTTAATTAAATAAACAATTATATATTTTGTGTATAGTGTGAATGAATACATATAAGTATATTCAGTATAATAATATTATTATGTTATAATGGAGTAAGAATAATTGATGTGATGATGAATAAAAATAAATAATGTGCTAGAGGATGTATGTTTCCTCTTATTCGGATAAATGGTTTCCAAAAAATTGCTTCCATAAATTGCCGTATTCCATAGAGGAGGCTACTAGGATGAGATTATAGATTTTGAGGAGATATATTATAAGATCACGGTTGATCTAATGTTGATTGATATGTGGGAGGATGTGGGAGGGTTGAGTTCCTTTTTATAGTGGATGAAGAGTGGTACTCTTGTAAATTTTTTTAAATAAAATTCATACCATAATTCTCAATGAAACATGGCTCAATAATGGTTCCAAAAAAGTAAAAGGGTGTATTGGGTCGGGATATGTACATCCAATAAAATTTGAAATTTTTTATAATTTATTTTGGCTCATAATAGAATGGTTATATTCCTAGTTAAGATAATTTTCTCTTAAATTATTATAAATAATTTAAATTTCATTTTGTAGTATTTTTGGATAAATTTTTTTTTATGTTATTATAAATTATAATTTTTTGTATTCCAAATATTTAATTCAATTTCAAAAATTACAAATACATAAATTTTAGTAAATAATTTAAATCTACTTCATAGAAGGGACACCGATGCATGCTTTTAAAGTAATTTTATTTAAAATAATTCTATGTTTTAATATCCAATTTCATTTTAAAATACATTCCAATTAAGTAAATTAGATTAATTAATATATAATTGATCTAATTAATCAATAATTCGAATTTAAAATATAATTTATCATTAAAAATAAATATGATAAATATGCAATTTTGAATTAAAATTTGTTATTTCTCACTACTAATCAAAAAATGAATCTTCACATAAAAACCCAAATAACCTTAACTTAATTTTAATGATTGAATTCATAAATTTAAATTTATTTTCACATATATAATATTTATAATTTCTATAAATTTTAATTAAAATTTGAAAAACATAAAAATTATAATAAAATTAACTTTTTAAAAATATAGGGTTTTATGTGCAAAATCAGGTTTCTTCTTATCCTATACCGATCAAAATCAATTTGATGAAGGTAAAAATAATTTTATTGATTATATAATTTATTAATTCTGATATGTTAGTTAATCTTACATGTAATCTCTACTATAATGGAACTGTTTTCCTTGTCAAATTATTCAATAATATTTTAATAATATATTATTGTTTGGTAAAAAATGGCCATGAATGTAACTCAATCCATTTAAAAAACTCATTATTTTATGTGACATATGATAACATAGTTTCAAATTAATTACATGTTATATCATGAATTAATTGAAGTGTATATATATATTATAATATGTTTGAATATTACATTCCCTTATGTTCATGGGGTTGATTGTCATACATGCTATCAATTTTTTTTATTAAATTAATTTTTTGAGGCATAACATGTATTTAATGACAAATTAGTTTCTATATTTCTCCATATATGGATAAAGATTCAAATATATTATATTTTTTTACACATCTCTTGAAGACCATGGTGTTGTGGATAAGAAATCATATTCCTAAAAGCTCATGGACGAAAATAATATTTTGTTAGAATAGATAATTTATTATATTAGAAAATCATTAAGAAGAATAAGTGATTCTTACAAGTTTTACTATATAATGACACAATATTTAAATACATGGATATTACATTTCATTTTTGGAATATATAATAAATTAGAAAAAAATAATTCCAAATAACATATTAGTATCGTGTCTTTGGTAACCTAGATCATAATCTCTTATCTTGTTGAAATCTCTTTAATATCTCCCATAATGATCATCCACTTTTGATTTCCTATATAAAATATTTCATTATATCATGGGGAAAGAATATTTAAATATGTTGAGATCAATTCATATTAATGATAATCATTGAGAACGTTGAATAATCCATATTCATAAGAATGGAAAAACCTGAACATAAATATCAAATATCAAAATATTGGGTAATGGAATAAATCATGGTAGTATATAAGGAATTTATCATAAAATAATATTAACCATGATAAAGTAGCATTGGAATAAAACATGTTACATTGGAAAAAAATTAATCTCGTAGTTTGATATTTTCATAGTGAAGGCCTTTCTTCCAAGACCATTATAGTGGAAAAAGTATTTTACTTATCCAGGATTAAATGTGGTTCCATCCTTGTATTACTGCAATAGATTTACATTATGTTCCAGCCCTATATTATTGAACTAGATTCGCATTCCCTTCCAGACATGTATATATCATGATATGTAAATCTTTATCCAATGCATTGTATGTAGATATAATTCCCACCCATTACATAATTAAATCATTCATACATATGAAACAAACACATAAACCATCCATTATAGAATAACCTATAAAATAAAATGTTATTCAAAAACATCCTTCCATCATAATCCATATAAAATAAATAGATTTCATAAAAACACATCAATCAAAATCATAATCATATCAAATTAATAATATGGATAACAAAATAACCATATGTCATGTTAAATGGAAAATAATCTTGATAAATCACTTGATCATAATTCCAGAGGAAAATATCATTTCTTTTTCAAAAACATTTTCTCACTATATGACCTTTAATTTCAAAAGAAAAAAAATTATTTTAAATTAATCTTGAAATATTATATGTAATTATTCATGGAAATATGGTTTTATGATTCCGTAAAAAACCATTGTTTATTCTCCATTCCATCACAGAGTCTAAACGAATGAAAAGTGAAATACCTTGAACCCAAAGTGATTCATCTTTTGATGAAACATCAAAAATTGACAAAGTCATGAACAAAGATTCAAATTCACTTGGGTCGCGCAAGTTCCACCGAGGTCGCGCAAGTATACTTGAGCACCGCCTAGTGGATGCACATGTGACTTGCGCGCCCTCTTTGAATTTTGCCCGGGGTCTTCACCAGCCTAAAAATACCCCCCTGTGGGCCCCCCATTTCAGGAGGAAATATTCCAGAAACTCATATTTGAGCTCCTGGTGCCCAATTATCTTCTAGAAGCTTCTGAAAACATCTATGATAATTTCTCACCTATAACATAAGATCTAAAGAGGGTAATAAGGCATAATTGTTGAAACTCATCAACACTTGCGTGCCTAAGTGGCCATCCCTTAAGGGAAATGACCACTCATGCTCTTCGCCTTACTCCTTCAACAGCACTTGCGTGCCACACTTCCAGATGCCCTTGGGATAATACTAAGGTCTTGAGCCAAGTCTCGTCCAAATATTTACTTAAGGATTTACTGTCGCGCAAGTATCCATGTGTCGCGCATGTATAACTACACGACCAGGACTTGCGCGCCCAGGAAGGACTTGTGCGCCCACGCATGACTTGCACGCCCCTCTCTTTTTGGGTTCCCTTCCTTCCCATTTAACCTCTCTTATGGATATCCACATCTCAAATTCAATATTAAACATTCAAAACCCTCTTCATATCCATTTATGGAGTGGTTCCTTTGTTGTCTACCTAATATGAACTGAATTCTGTGGAACATCTCTCAAAAACTAGTGATTTACACATATTTATATCACTAAGGTTAGATATTTCATTCATTCAACCTCATACATTAAAGATGATAGAATCCTTTACCCGTGCCTTCTTATCAGAATTAAGCCCTTGTCCATGTTCTCTTAATATGGGCATCCTCCACAGAAGTAAGCCCCAAGTCCCCTAACTTGGGCATCCTATTTATGAGTAAGCCCCATTAATAATTACCCATATCTAGGAATCCACCTGAGTAGTAAGCCCCAACCATGGTTATCGTAACATGGGCTTCCTTTTCAAGAGTATTCCCCAGTCTCAATGTCTACAAATATGGGAATCCTCCTTAGGAGTAAGCCCCAAGTCCCTTAACCTGGTCCTCCTCCTTAAGAGTAATCCTCGGTTCTCAAAACCTTTTTAACCTGGGCCTCCTTCTCAGGAATAATCCCCAGTCAATATTTTTCTTAACCATTCATAATATACTTTGGATTTGGACTTCTTTCTCAAGAGTGAAACCCAATCATATGTCCCCTACTAATTTGGAAAACTTCCTTAGGAGTAAGCTCCATGTTAGAGTATCCAAATCTATATAAAAAATATACACCTTTAGAGAACTTTTTCATGTGTTTATCCCTGAAGTAAAACCCAATATTCATATATTTTGGGAATTAATACATACATAAGCACCACACCATTGCATCTTTCGTGAAACAATTGTCTGGTTTCACCAATACCTCTTGTTTCTCAAACCGAGCATGACTCACTTAAGATTAGAGTGTAAAACTAATCATGACATCTTTCTTTGAGCCATCATTCATGCATAAACATCATACTCCCTTACTCGAACTATGTGGGTTCTGATTCATTTTCAAAACAAAGGATACATGTGTATCCCATCTGCAGGTATGATCCCAACTCTATAATATTCCATGTCCTTCTGAATGAAAATAAACATTAAGTGACCCACTAAGTGGCTTTAAAACAAGTATGGTCATCATAATGACCATGAGACTAATATGTATTGAAGGATACCATTGATTAAGATTCTATAAGAAATACAGATGATTCTATATCGATGAAGAACCTTGAATACATATAAAAGATTCTCTAAATTTCCTATATATCAAATCATTGATTGTCAAATCTAAAGGAAATATCATTTTATACATGGTAATGTAATAAGGGTTCACAAAAATAACATAAATATATAAAGAGAGTCCCGGAGTAGAAAATAATTCCCCTCAAAAAGGTGTGATGAATCTTACCTCCCATCCTCTAGACCAATGCAAATTCTTAAGCCTCCTCAGTTCACAACTAATTAGAACCTACCTTTGGAAGGTAGGTCCAAATGGATATGGAATCATTGTATGTTACCAGTTCTACGAACAAACACATTAGAAACTTATTGGAATGTTTGAACCTTAAATCAAAGAGGTCATCCCTAATTACAGAGGAATCAAAAAATGGTGAACCCAATATGAAACCCTAACCAAGTTAAAATGATGTTTTAATTATTTCTTAGGCCCCTATATAAACTCAATGAGAGGGCCAACAAGACAATCAATAACATATGTGCATATCCAAAAGATTTAGTGGCCGGACTTCTCTTGATTACGTCTGTTATATCAAACATGAAATATTTTCCAACACCTTCTGCATTACATAAATGGGTTCTCTTATGTTCACACCTGTGAGTACTTCCGTTGTGAAGGCCTCTGCTACTTCTCCTACTGGATCATCGTCCGCTCTGAGAATGAAATCACCTACTTAGCATCTTCAATTCTAGAAATCAAATGTTATAGTTAAGAAGTACCGTCAAAACGGTACTATTCTGATTCTGGAGGCCGCTCAACAATCCCTCCATCTCAATAATTCAGCCAAGTCATCCGGACAACGACGACTAGTGATTAAGAAGCAGGTGGTGCCAACCACCGTCTCCAACCATTTCAGGTCGTTATCCCCAATACACAATTTACATTAACTAGTATATTCTAGGGAGGTGAATGAGCAGGTCCCTAAGGGCCATAATTCAAGGAGACATGAGTCCTTCCTAATGTCTCCCATCAACAATCACTACCAGACTCGGGCAGTAGTGCGCCATCAACATGATAAGGGTATTGTCTCTAGGTGTTCGGCTCAGGTTCCTCAATCCAGAGCAGGGAAGACGAACATCCAGAGAGGAAATCCGGTCAACAGTGAGCATGTTCTCATCTCTGCCATCTTCAGAGAAGTCCACCAACCTAAAATGGTGGAAAGCAATGAGCGGGCACACACACCCGTCCGTTTTAATTTTTTTGTCCAGTAGACATGTCTAGAAGCAACATGACAATCCCACCAGGAAATTCCAATAGAGTACTATATACAGGAACATAAACCTATTTATAAATCATCATCTAGTCAGCAATCTCATCTAACTTCATACGAGGGAGCCCGCCAACCCAATGTGTTGGAAACTGGTAAATAGGCACATACACCTGCTTACACTCATCAATTCTACCAGCAGCCTCATCTGTCATTTTTGAAGGTAGATCCTCAACCACATTCGGTAGAGTGTAATCAAAAGGCACATACACCTTCTAGTATTGATCAAGCCTACCAACAACCTCTTTTGGTATCATTCGGAGAATTCAGTATAAAAGCATCGACGACAAACAAGAGGAAGACTCAACTCTCTTCCCTCCCACATGAGTACTGTCATAATTCACTGACAGGAAAAGGAAGAAATGAGAATGCACATACCCCAACTCCAAGCACTGAATGGACTTATATCCCCGTTTTGGCCGCTGAAATCACCAGGAAAATTATTCCAATGGTGAAAGAGCATAAGAAAATCCCTTCTCATATTCTAGATGCATGCAAGGATATTATAACATCTTCAGCAACATCTCAGGGAAATACACATAAATATATCCCTACCAGTGGAGTGACACATCAATAATTAAATCAAGAACAGACACACAAATATGTTCCAGTCCTAGTTGTTTGTGTGGCATACTCCCCCATATCATACAGACAACCAAGTCATGCACATACACCTAATTTGAGTGGAGACAATCAGCCTAACCTGATCATTTCTCCTAAGCAGGAACATACACCTACCCATAATAACATCTTTTGACAACAAGTTTTTCATGAAGAAAGTAAGAAGGAGTCTAAGAAGAAGATATTCCCAGCACAATCAATAAATCGAGAGGCAATTTGTAATAATACATTACTCGAAGCTGGAGTTCTTGATGGACTCAGATTGTTATCTGTTGCAACGCAAGATTCCACTCCCTCATTTCTCAATAGTGGGAACTTTAATTATAAAGGTCTTCATTAGACACTTTCTCATTAATGCTTACATCATGACAATTCAGTCGATCTCGATGTTTCATCTTCAGATGAGAGCCCAAAGTACCCTCTATGTGGCCAGAAGAACTAGGAGAAAAATATTTCATCATTTGTTGTAACCCACCATGGTGGTCCTCCCCATGATGAGGAATTTAGCTGCGAAATTCCTCTCCACATTTATAATGCACATTTCATGGAAAATGCTCTAATGGACAATGTAGTGACTAGAAATCCCACTTATCTGGAGGCACTTGCAAATGTGAAGCTAGACATGTCTGATGCTTTACCACTAGCAGGTGAAATAATTTCTCAATCAGATGAAATCCTAGGGTGTATGTCATTCTCAGAACCACCCCTGGGCCGTTCATATTCTTGTTTGATAAGTGAATTCTCTACCTATCTTGTTGAATCCTATGATGCAATAAAGAAGAAGCATCTCTGGTCTAATCATGTAGATGAATCATCGTTGAATGATAAAGAAGAATTACTGAATATGAGAAAAGAACAAGTGAAAGGTGAAGTTCTAGTCATGTTTTGGCCTTCGGCTGACTCTCAATATGACATTTCAGAGATGTTGACAGAAGATGGAATTCATGATATTCGTCTCAACATATGGAAAACTAATTGTTAGTTGAAAAAGAAAATAATAGCTTTTGATAAATATGGAAATCATGTTAAGATAATAGACACGTTAGAATGCAAAATTGACTTGGCATCTATCTCAGTTTCATGATATCTGGAGGCTGATAAACAACAGAGATCCCTTCCGCATTCATGCCTTGGCGCACAAGGAATATTGTGCCAGTTAATTTCCAATGCCCCATCTGGTATTCATATCAGGGGATGGGTTGTTCCTGGAGCACTATATTTCACTGTGCTCTCCAGTTATCAAATCTAGCTGAAAATGGTATCATGCAACCTTATTTCCCATGACTGGTCATAGTCAATTGGCTTTGATTGTAATCATAGGCTTTCCCAAGAACATGCCTCAACTAGTTCATATCAAAATCAAGCATACAAAAAACAAGTTTTTGAATTACTTCTGCATCATGAAAACGAGAATATTGAACATGCCTCTCATTTGGAGCTAGCACATCATCATGTGATAGAAGTTTCATAAATCATCCAACGGTCTTTTGAGCCGGGTGATAAGTGTGGATGTAGGTTGATAAATCCTGCTAATTTCATAACTAATGTATGCTAGATCAAGAGAGATTTCAAGAAAATCTCAAATATAGCATTTCAAGAACCACCCCAGCTTGCTAGACTAGGGAATGTTTAATCCCAACCCTCATAATAAACAAATAGGATTCGAGGAGTTGAGATGGAACAATCCCAATCCACTAGATAGGGGACTTTTTCAAATCCCCAATCTCTCCCTCCGAGAAATTTGGTCTCCTATCGATTAGGTAAGAAGCCTCAAGAGGAACAAAGAGAAAAATTATCAGGATATTCCCTATGAATTATTGTTCATCAAGAAGTTCCTGAGGGATCAAATAGACAAAAGGAAATGTCTCACCTGGTACATGGAAATAGGCATTATCTCAGAAATTCGGATAGAAGAGATGCAGTGCATAATGCATCAATTAGTTTCATTAATGACGTTGATGTTGATCTACTAGATGAGGCTCTCTCAGAGGGATCATATGAAGAGGTTCCTGCTCATGAATTTGTACGCACAGACACAAATGAAGAAGGTGTGCATACACGAAATCAAAGGCTTACCCAGAATATGGTTATTCCATCAAATAACCCACAAAACCTCTCTGAATGGGAGACAATAAGGGGAAAGGAAAGAATCAGGTTACATACCCTTCCTCTAGGGAATGCCAATCGCTCTAACTAGAGTAATTATTTTCACAACAAGAGGTATAAATGAAGTAATTAAAAAGGTTGAATTCATAACTACTTCAGGGTAATATTCCTCCTAATAATGCTGGAGTCAGTAAGCCAAGGGAATTTGTTGCGGCTACTAAGATGGATTAAGAATATCCTCCTCTACCAGTACACCCTCACAGGTTTAATCCTATGGGTCAAGTGAAAAAACAATTGGCAGTGATACCATCAGTTGTAGTACTATCCACCACATCTATCTAAATTCCAGTTATTGCACTAGATCAGGTCCAAGACCTACCAGATGTTTCTCAAAAAATAATAACTATAATTGATTCATTAAAAGCACAGTTGGATGCTATGGATGGAAAACAAGCTCAAATTCAACTAGAAAAGAGAGATTATCCTAAATGGGTTGATGCAATTCCTCCCCCATCAAAATTTTTAAGTACCACATTTCCAATATTTAATGGTTCAGGAGACCCAATGCAACAGTTAACACATTTTTTTCTCATTGGGATCCTATGATGGGAACCCCTAACCAACAAGAAGAAGCCATGTTCAGGTGTTTTTTACAGTCATTTCAAGGGCCTGTTTTTGTCTGGTACAAAATCATGCAATCCCGGTCAATTACCGGATGTGAGGATCTCTGGAAATGATTCCTTCTTCAATTCAGTTCAACATTTCCAAAGACAATACTTTTTTATCATACAAATTGTAAGCAAAGTGAAAATTAAAGGGTTTCAGATTTAATTACTCGATGGAAGGGATTAACATATTCCCTGAACATAGCACTCCCTCAAGAAATTTTTTTTCCAATCTGTGTAGAAAATTTGTGTGATGAATTATGCACGTCGTTGTTCCATGTGATATACAAAGTAGGGTATGGACACCTTACTTAAATCGCTCAACAGAATGATTTTAATCTTGTGTAGACTAAGGAAAAATCTCGGGTATTCCATCACCTCCATGAAGGTGAATGGGTAAAGAAGAGACTACTACAATTATGCTTAAACAAGCACCTATAATTTCTTATACTTCAAAACCTTCATCTTCTCGAAGGGATCCTCCTCCTGAGCATCAACAAAAGAGGCAGTTTCGTCAAGATGATCAAAGAGATCAATGAAGAAAACAATTTGAGGATATAAAAAGAAATGTTTACTCTTTCTAAAATGAAAAACATTATGGTTACTTCATTTCAGCTCAGGAAAATAATTTAGATAAATTACCAATACCCAAAAGGCCAAACGATGAAGGATATAAAGTCCTTCCCAACTATTGAAAATTTCATCATATTTTGGGGAATCCCATTTAAGAGTGTTTTGTCTTTATATACCTCCTGAAAAAATGGTCGACTCGGGGGAAGTCAAACTGAAAGGTTCTTTAGCTCAGGTAGAAATTTTTACTGCTATAGATCTAGAGGAGAAAGGCGAGTGGCAAGATTTAAAGAAAAAAAAATGCACAAAAATATGATGATTGGATGTTCATAAAAATGATCAACTAAACTCATGCTATTTTGTGAACAGAATTGTAGGAACTAATTGTGTCTTCTACCATGACTTCTGAAGCAAAACCTTCTTTATCAGAGGGAAAATCCGCAATGAAACGCCAAAATTCAATGAAATAAGATGATTCAGAAGACGATGAGTATGTGTTAGAGCCAAAGATGTCTTTGACTCTGGCAGATTTTATGCCATATACTATGAAGCAATGGGCACCATCCCACCAAATGGAATATCCTAAATTGTCTAGTCAGGCCGAGTCTTCATCGGATGAAGAGTTAATCTTCAGTTCTGTTAATATGATTAATGTAACATACTCTTATGCCAGTCACAGTTTCGATCTCGATGAAGCTGGTTTCCCTGTATCAAACAGAGGAATTAGAGGATGTTCCAGAGGCTCTAGAGATAGGGGAAGATGTGGATATTTTCGAGGCCACTATTCCAATTCTACCCCTTCTAGAACAGTTTATGCGTCATAAACATGTGGTAGATCCCTTCAACGAGCTCAAAAAGAACAAGAAAGTTCTTCCACAAAAGGAAGATTCAGTCCTGGAATTGTTATTCTAGAAGATCGGTTAGAGGTTCCACCTTCTTCCTCTCAGCAGGTAAATAGACTTAGTCAGTCTAATTTTCCAAAGCCAGTAGTATTACCAACTCTTACCCCGATACGTGATGCATCTACTTCCAAAGCATCAACTTCTAAGGAACCTGCGAAACCAAATTTTCTTGTTGGGAAACATAGACCATTGGATAAAAAGTATGATGTATTGAAACAATTGGACCAAATACCAGCCACATTATCAATTTTTTATGCCTTGAATTTATCGAAGGATCTTCGAGAGGCACTCATCGAGGATTTGTTGAGTCCTCAGGAGTTTGAAACGGAAATTGCTGCAGCAGAAGTCACCCATGTAGAGAATAATTCGATAGAATTCCATGAAATGATATCTTTTACTTATTATGATGAAGATGATTTCGTTCATGGACATATTAAACCATTGTATTTATCTGGAAAGGTAAATGGTGTAGACGTTCGAAGATCATTCATAAATAATGGTCCATGAGTCAACCTCAACCCCATTCGTACACTTCTTCAATTGAGCCTCATATAATCTTATTTATCTCCTTCTACAATGATGTTACAAGGATATGATAATAATGGACAAGAAACCCTAGGTGATATTAAAATCAGAACTCAGTTTGGAGATCTTGTATCTAATTTGGATTTCATTATTGTTGATCAAGACTCATCCTTCAACATCTTGGTGGGAAGACCCTGGATACATCAACATGCGGATATCCCTTTATCATACCATCAATGTCTCAAATATTATTTCGATGGTCAAATTGGGATGTTGTATGGTGATAAGGCCTCGTTCAAGACATGTGAATATCAATACATTAAGGTAGAATTATATCACATTAAGGGAAATGAGAAATTCAGAGAAAGGTAGATTAACAAAGTTAATGCCCCATATGGTTTGGAAAAGATTCCAGTAATCCCATTAGCACATGTGAGTACAGATTATGAATTTCCTATCAGTCAAATTAACAGGATAGACTCAAATCAAAATAATATTATGGAAACTTCAAAAATGTCAATTACAGCAATCAAGCCAGACATCATGGGAGAAATTGGTGATTCAACAAGATATGAAGAAAGATCAAATAGCGATGTATTCATTTCATCTACTGAAATATAGCAAGTGTATACATCACCATCTAGTCCAGAAGTAGTTATAGAAATATCAAAGGTGAATGATGTTGTTGATTCTCAATCCATCATCTCCTATTTATTACATAGGGATGACCCTTCATCATCAATCAGGTCGGAAATGGAAGCTTCTTCTTCAATATGTTCAAATTTTAACATCTCTTCTGATCATGGAAATTCTCTTTCAACATTTACTATGCATGTAGAAACAGAAGAAATAAAACATGCTAAAGAAGAAGATGAAGATCTCAGGGATTCTCCTCCAGAATTTGATGAGGGTAGCTCTACCACCATTGATGAACTCATAGAAATAAATCTGGGTACAAAAGAAGATCCACACCCCACTTTAATTAGTGTGACCATGACTCTTGAAGAGAAAGACATGTATATTTTTTTTAAAGAAAAATAGAGATTTATTTTCTTCGAAATATACAGAGATTCCATGGATTTATCCTGATGTTGCAACTCATCGTTTGGGTTTTCCAGAAGAACATCGAGGATTCAAACAAGCCACGAGAAGAACACACCCAACCTATGCTTCCAAATTTGATGTTGATGTGGATAAGTTTATCAAAGCTAACTTCTTCAAGGAAGTTCAATATCTCAAATGGTTGGCTAATATTGTCCCTGTGAAAAATAAGAAGGGGAAAATTAGAGTTTTCACTGATTTCAGAGATCTTAATCGGCATTGTCCTAAGGATTATTTTCCAGTTCTGATAACAGAACTCTTAATTGATGCAACAGCTTTCTATGAAGCACTTTCCTTCATGGATGGATAATTAGGATATAATCAAACCTGTATGGATCCACAAGATGAGGAATATATGGCCTTCAGATCCCCGCAGGGTGAGTTCTGCTATCGGGTAATTCTCTTTGGCCTAAAGAATGCAGGCACAACATATCAGCGTACCATGAATCATATCTTCAAACCCTTTTAAGGATGTTTGTATAATTTTATGTGGACAATTTGGTGGTTAAATCCAGGAAACGTTCTATTAATTTGTGAAGGTTCTGGGTGCAGCGAAAGCGCATGGGTGGATGTGCCCACTGGCATTTTTTGACATCAGCAATGATCAATATGGGATCAATATGATGATAAACGACAGTCTCCATGGATTGGATCATAGAAATAGACAAAAGAATTAGAAAGTATCGGAACCACAAAGTAGGATCGTTACAGCTTGATTATAATTAATTTAATCAATTGAAAAGAAATACATTTTGGGTGTTCTTTCCTCGTTGATGTTCATGATCACGTTCTGATGTGATTCATTGTTGAGTCATAGAAGCCAAGTGTAGACTTCCTCTAGCGGTGATCTCCACGTGTACCTCATATCTCGGGACTTCGCCAAAGTATTATCCGAGTGCTATCAAGGAGAAACCGTTGATTGCGTTTTACACCTTAGATCATCTTGATCTGATGGAAGAGGATCTCTCTCAGTCTTGAGAGCATTCTTGGAGGTATAGGTTATTTCGGCATTGAAATAATTTTCTCGAGATGTTGTGTGTAGAAAAAGAGTTGGGGTTGTGAGAATATTTATAATCAGGTTTGAGGTTGTAGAGTTATGACAATAAATAATCATGTTAAGCGTTTTATTTAATCCATTGACTCTTATTTAAAAACCCCCATGTCGAATAATTAATTCCTTGACATAAGCCCACACTGATTATAATAAATATCATTTAAAATAATATTATATCCTCACAATCTCGACTGGAAAAACTACATGGTGTGTATTAATAAATACATGGCATGTACTTGTTTTTAAATGAAAACTACAAGGAGTGTAAATTCAATGTAAACGACATGTATAACTTGTATTCATTTATTAATTTCCATAATGAAATCCACACGGCGTGTAATTATTAATACACAGTGTGTACTTGTTTTCTATGAAAAACTACACTTTCTGTAATCTTTAATACATGGCATTTATATCTTGTTTTTCATTTCATTCTTCCTCCATCATTAAAACGATTTAGGATTCCTTGAATAATTATTAAACCACATACAAGAATAATCTTTATTCTACTTGAGATATTTGAATACACTTATTGTGTGACCCTCTAGGCCTCTTTCTCGTTGGCATTTGGCGGGCTTGCCTAATGTCCAAGATTACTGTCTAGTAATGGGTCAAGGAACCCAAGAGAAAGTAGTTGACGCCGCATTGAAGTATCACCTCATACGAAAATTCACTGTGTAATTTAATCCCTTTGTCTCAATATGTAATCAAGCAGGTTTCATGGCAGTGTCATAAACCTATATGCCTGATCTGTTGTTTTCTGACTACCTGAAATAAACTCGTTGTTCACACCATAGCCATGGAATTTAATGTCACAGTTCAATTTCAATCAAAGGGCTGATATATCAACTTCCATAAATGGATGGTTCAAATCCATCCTTGACTTTTCAATTAAATACAGGTCACTCATGACGCACCCAACGTACCCTACATCCCGCCAACTGTCTGTGTGACTGTTTTCGCCAATAAATCTAAGTGTGTGAGTCATGACATGAGTTAATGATAATCATCCATTCTATGGAAAATTACACACTCTGGTAGATAGCAATGTACAATGACACCAAGACATGCATAATTGCTGTTGGCGGTTCTATTCTCATAATCTCCCATCTTAGAGATTACCAAGTGCAAACTCCATGAGAGAGAGTCTCATCTTCTTATGATTGCGCGCACCTGACGGTATGTAGACTATGTGTCCTATCATAGTATTTCCACCAACCGAAGAACTTTATTTAAGAATATTGATATAGAATTTCAAGGTTCTCATCATAGGGGGGATATTCCATGACCATATCAATGCAAAAAATATTCAAGAACATTATTATAATATAGTAATGCAAAATAGTGAAAAATAAATATTAAGTGTACATTCATGTAATCAAACTACAAAACAGTTGGTTCTCATGATAATAACCCTTACAAACTCCCACTTGGACTAGAGCCAACTGCCTAAAACCTTTAGTCCGCTAGAACTCACATGATGATCATGTTTCTGCTGAGTCAAGGCTTTAGTCAAGGGGTCCGCCATGTTGTCTTTCATGGAAATATTGTTCACTGCATCTTCACCATTCTGAGAAAAATACCTTAAGAGATGATAATTCCGAAGTATGTGCTTTGTCCGCTGATGTTACCTTGTCTCTTTAGCAAGTTTTACCACTATAATATTATCATAATAGAGTGTGATAGGATCATTACTGCTCGGTACATCATCCATCTCTTCGACGAAGCTTCGCATCCATACTTCATCTTTAGTTGCCTCAGAAGCTGCGATATACTCAGACTCCGCTGTAGAATCTACCACCACACTTTGCATTGAGCTCTTCCAGCTCACTGCTCCTCCATTCAAACTGAAGATGTATCCAATCTATAACTTCATGTCATCTTGATCAGTCTGGAAACTAGCATCTACATGTCCTATGATGGCTAGTTCCTCATCTCCTCCAAAAACCAGGAACATATCCTTAGTACGCCTCTGATACTTAAGGATAATCTTGACTTCCATCCAATGGCAGTCTCCTGGATCAACTTGATATCTTCCTACCGCACTCAATGCGTAAGAAACATCTAGCCTCGTACATGGCATAACGTATATGACTGAACCAACCACGGATGCGTAAGGGATCCATTCCATTCTCCTTCATTCCTCATGTGTCTGAGGACACATTTTCATGGAAAGACGAATGCCATGTGACACTGGGAACAATCCCCTCTTGGATAGTTCTATACTAAATCTCTTCCATATCTTGTCAATGTATGTACATTCACTCAGGCCCAAAATTCTCTTGGATCTATCACGATGGATCTTGATCCCATGAATATATGCTGCATCGCCTGAGTCATTCATGGAGAAGCATTTATGAAACCATGCCATAATTGACTATATGTATAGCATCCCGTATTTTTATAACATAACTATAATTCCATTACACGGAACTGAGGATCTTTAAGGTTTAGTGTCTTGGAAACAAGGAACATAAAACATGAAACAAAAAAACATTCTTCTTAAACACTTGAAAGGCTTCTCCTCATGTTCACCCTAGGCTCATTACTGCATCTCATAACCTAGGGACATACATCAAAAGAAAGGGTGAGCAGAAGGCCCAACATGGGAAACAAGTGAAACATTTTACATATGAACTTGAGATACATTAATAAAGTCAGGAAAAGAACATTAAGGCATGAAACTGAAATCATGAGGCATATCATAATAAAAATAAAACTTTTTCATAACTTGAAGATGTGGCTGCAACATTTAATATTGACAATCGTTTCGTTTTACCAAGGTCCATCCCCAAGGTGTCGTAACAAATTACTAAGGATATTCACCAAGGCGTCGTTAAAAATGTTCATCTCTAGAGATTAAGTCTTTACCCAATGCATTGGAGCGCTATCTGGGCGCACCCTTGACATGTCTTTATTATCATGTGAGCCAAATATATCATCATCAATCATTTCATAAACAAACCATATGGAATAAAAGAAATGGGTTTCATTTCATAATCATAACGTTTTAAAAATTGCTTTAAAGACATGATCTTTATGTCACTTTAAACCCACGGAAAAGGGGAAAGAGAGCTTCATGTATGTAAATCCCATAATTTAAAATAGAAAATTTTGATATACATGTGAATAACCCAGTAGAAATAATAGCTTTGAGTATTCACTTAATAACATAATATAATTTTGAGAAAGAGGGAGGCATTTTGAGATGAAAATTCTGCAGCATAACAGCTATGTTGCATGGTTTTAGAAAACATTGAAAAGAGAGGGGACATTGGGAACCCACTCCTAAATGATCTATAAAACAGTAGTGGGACATAATATAAGGGATTTATGAACACGGTAATTCAATTTGAAAATATACCATATGAAATGAAGAACATGAAAGGAATACAAAAATAAGATTTCTCTTATGAAAATTCAGCAGCCTAACAGCGTTACATAAACTTCAACCAAAATGAATTGATGAGATCAAATAGGTTCTCTCATTATATGGAAATAAAATATAAGTATGATGTATATATAAATCATACCCCAAAACAAAAATAAACTTGCATGACTTGACATTGAATTAGAACATTGAAAAGGGAGAAAGGTGCAAGGACCACTTACAAATTCAGCAGCCTAATGACGCCACTAAAACTTCAAAATAATGAATTGAAGAGATCAAATGGGGTCTCTCATCATATGGTCATAAAATATCAGTATCATAGATATATAGATAATAACCCAACATAACAAAAAGTAACTTGATAGAATTTACATTAATGTAGAACTTCAAAACGAGAAGGGTGAAGAACCACTTTAAAATTTGGCAGCCTAACGGCCCCACTTAAAACTTCAAAATACTGAATTAAAGAGATCAAATGGGGTCTCTCATCATATGGTCATAATATATCAGTATGATAGATATAGAGATCATTCCCCAACATAACAAAAAGTAAATTGAAATAATTGACATGAAAGTAGAACTTCAAAAAGAGAAGGGTGAAGAACCACTTAAAAATTTGGCAGCCTAACGGCGCCACTTAAAACTTTAAAATATTGAATTGAAGAGATCAAACGGGGTCTCTAATCATATGATCATAAAATATCAGTATGATAAATTTAGAGATCACAACCCAACATAATAAAAAGTAACTTGAAATAATTTACATGAAAACAGATCTTGAAAAATGAGAAGGGAGGAAAAATCTGTTACAAAAATTTTGGCAGCCTAACGGCGCCACTTAAAACATCATAAAACGAAATAATGAGAGTAAGAGGGGATCTATAATTATGGGAACATAAAAAAGGGCACTATGAGGAGTATAAAATAACACCCTTTAACATAAGAACATGGAGCATAAAAGAAATGACATAAAAGAGATTACATGAAAAGAAAGAGAGAGGTTGGATCCCTTACCTTAAAATGTAACACTTAAAACTCAAATATTTGGACCTTGAGGGCTTGGGGCTCCTTGGGAGGACTCCTTGGGAGGTATGGAGACTATAACATCGTTGGGGGAGAGTGGGGAGTCGAATGGATGAGAGTATGGCTTGGTATTTATAGGGAAAGTGAGGGGACAAGGCATTAATGGCCAAGGGACACCTCATTTGTGGTTTTTGCAAAACCATGGGCTTGCCCATGGTATTTTCCCATGGTATTGGAAACTTGGGACACCTCATACCTTATAGAACTATTCATAAGTCGACAATATTGATTACATACATAATACATCATTTAATGATGTCATTAAACACCCGTAACTTAAAAACTGTATTTTCACTATTCATCGAAAATTCAACTTTCTCAGAATAATCCCAAAATTTCACCTTAACCAAATATAAATGCTCTGATTTCAAAAATGGAATCCATTTTATAAAAATAATTTTCTATATATTTTTAATTAAAATTTTAATTAAAAAACACTATTCATCCGAAAAAACTAATACTTGAATAATAATTTATGAAACCGTTATTTAACCATTTTATTGAATCACATTTCATAATCATAGTGCCTATCTTATTTTAATACTTTCTTTAAGTGAGATTAATAATCCATTTGGACACATTATTAATCCTAATCATAAAATCACTATTCATAATTTACTATTCATTAAAAATCAACTTGATCTTATTAGACTCTAAATTTCATACTGAACATAATTGTAGAAGACCATTTTCTGAAAATAATTACACATTTTTAATTATTTATGGTTTATATAAACATTTATAAAATATCTTTTTTCTAAATTTCATCAAAAATATGCATACTATATTTATCCGGTCATTTGAAAATTCATTAAAGAAATCGAAATTTTTATTTAAAGCAAAGGATTACAGAGGACAGTTAGGGTCTCCTTACATAGCCCCTTATCACACCAGCATAGGACCTAAGTGTAAGGTGTGCTAAGGTGAGATAATACGAGGGAGGCTCGACCAACATCGCAGGAGTAGTAATTTCTATCAGTTTTAACTTCTCGCGAAGGCGATCCCGTTCTAGCTTTATACGATGAAGTTCACCTTGGGTTTGGTCCAGATCAAAGCCCAGTGGTGCTACCTCTTTCCCAAGTTCGGTTATATGGGATTCGATCGGTCGAAGACTACTGGGTGAGGCCATCGAATCTTCTTTCTATATTAATTAACCACGATTTCTTGTATTTAGAGACAATTGTCAAAACGTTTAGTTTCCAGCGGTCATATTGACCAATGGTCAAATAAAAGTCAAAACCCAACAATCTCATTTTAATAGTACTCATGTTATCAAATGAAACATTTTTTTGAGTATAAAATTAAAATAAAACATCACATAAAATTAGGATAAAATATTTATTTAAAATTTCGGGTCATTACATTCTTCCCCCCTTAAGAAATTGTGTCCTCGCAATTTTTAAAATTGGTTTTTGAAATTTCATTGAATGTCCCACATCGGAAAAGGAGTCAGTAAAAATATTACTTTAAAATAAAGAAAGGGAAGTACAAATGTCACCCGAGTTAACCCACACTAGGATTCCATGTAGGAAAACATGGACATGGAGGAGAAAACAAAGGGTCAAGTTCTTGAGGGAGAGTGATAGAGAACATTATTAGGATAAAGTTAACCATAAGAAAATCCCAAACTTATGATGTGAGTAAACGGTCTTTGATTACCTAGTAGGAAACGTAAACAAACAACATTTTTGTTTTACGTTTCTTTTCATAATTTTGAGGAATTAATTTACTACATAGAACAAAAACATAAGAAAATATACATACATTCAAGTAGAGTTTCATCCTTTAATAAGTCCCTACCAACACTACTATTTTCTCTAAATGATGAGAATTCAAAAACACTTGGTCTCATAAAATCACAAGAATCATCTTATAGAGAATCACATAATCTACAAAAGATTAACTATCTATTTCTTCTATCATTAAACATTATCCAAAAAAAAGAAAGGTTAAGGTAAAAAAACTCCTCAAAAAGAACAAATCCCAGAGGAATGGAAACTACTTTTAAATATTCAACGTTCCATGGTACTACCCAATGTTCATCATAGACAATTCCATAAATAACGGTCCTTAAAATTCCTCAAAATAAACCAAACTAATATTGAAACCCAAATACAAGAAGGATTTGATAACATAGTCTTCCAAATCAACTTCATTGTTCATCTCTAGAAAACATCATACACTCCTAAAATCTTATAACAAAAGTATCTAACCTAAACATATTTTACCCAAGATAGGTTAATCATTCCCATAAGTAACCTAAATTACTATAAGTCCACCTTAAATTCATCAATTCTTAAAAATATAAGTCAACCTTACTCCTCAATGAAAATACTATAGTAATCTATTTACCTCTATCATATAGGGTCCCCAAAATAGTGAACGTCTTCAAAAATAATAATCGTCTTTTAATCCCCTAATCATCTCTGTAATATTAATATGGAAATAATCTCATTTCATATCACATTGGTTGTTGGGAAACGTTATTCCATTTTCCACCATTAACTAAGAGGAGAAAGTATAATTAGAGGCTTAAATACTTAACCAATAATCATGAAAAGGAACTTAAAGTATATAAGGATAACTTGTAGAAGAAATGTATACCCTAACTTATGATCCCCTAGGATCCCATCTAGGTTATACATGATCATATATTCTTATGTGAATCTTTATTTTATTTTATCTTTGTTCCTTTAACAATGGTTCATACCAAGCTTATGAATTTACCAAAGCATATCCCCCGGGAGTGTTGTAACCAAGAGTGCAGCAAGGCCCGTTGTCGTGTACCAGTTTCCGTTCGAGTCTAGCTCAATGCGGTGTTTTCGGGTTCTACCCCTATGTACATCTGTGCCAGAGCCACCTCTACCTGCTCGTATCCAGACAGGGATGTATTTGCTTGGCAACCCCTTACTAAACACTCACCAAAATACCAGGAAGATTTCCTATATTTAAACTTTTCTATAGGGTTCTTCCTAGAGTTTTCATATCCTAATTTCCACAAATAACTAAACCATCCTTTGATACCAACTATAGCATCCCGTCTTTTTATAACATAACTCTCATTCCATTACACAGAACTGAGGATTTTTAAGGTTTAGTGTCTTGGAAACAAGGAACATAAAACATGAAACTAAAAAAACATTCTTCTTAAACACTTGAAAGGATTCTCCCCATGTTCACCCTAGGCTCATTACTGCATCTCATAACCTTGGGACATACACCAAAAGAAAGGGTGAGCAGAAGGCCCTGCAAGGGAAACAAGTGAAACATTTTACATATGAACTTGAGATACATCAATAAAGTCATGAAAAGAACTTTAAGGCATGAAAATGAAATCATGAGGCATATCATAATAAAAATAAAACTTTTTTATAACTTGAACATGTGGCTACAACATTTAATATTGACAATCGTTTCATTTTACCAAGGTCTATCCCCAATGTGTCGTAAAAAAATACCAAGGCTATTCACCAAGGCGTCGTTAAAAATGGTCATCTCTAGAGATTAAGTCTTTAACCAATGCATTGGAGCGCTATCTGGGTGCACCCATGACATGTCCTTATTATCATGTGAGCCACATATATCATGATCAATCATTTCATAAACAACCCATATGGCATAAATGAAATGGGTTTAATTTCATAATCATAACGTTTTAAAAACTGCTTTAAAGACATGATCTTTATGTCACTTTAAACCCACGGAAAAGGGGAAAGCGGGTTTCATGTATGTAAATCCCAGAATTTAAAATAGAAAATTTTGATATACATGTGAATACTGTTGTATAATTAAGATCTTTGATTATTCACTTAATAACATAATATAATTTAGAGAAAGAGGGAGGCATTTTGAGATGAAATTTATGCAGCATAACGACTATGTTGCAAGGTTGTAGAAAACATTGAAAAGAGAGGGGACATGAGTCACCCACTCATAAATGGTCCATAAAACAGTAGTGGGACAGAATATATGGGATTTAAGAACATGGTAATGAAATTTTAAAATATACCATATGAAATGAAGAAAATGAAAGGAAGACAAAAATATGATTTCTCATATGAAAATTCGGCAGCCTAACAGTGTTACATAAACATCAACAAAAATGAATTAATGAGATCAAATAGGGTCTATCATCATATGGACATAAAAGATCAGTATTATTGATATAGATATCATACCCCAAAAAAAGAAACTTGAAAGACTTGACATGGAATTAGAACCTTGAAAATGGAGAAAGGTGCAAGGACCACTTAAAAATTCAGCAGCCCAACGACGCCACTAAAACTTCAAAATACTGAATTCAAGAGATCAAATGGGGTATCTTATCATATGGTCATAAAATATCAGTATGATATATATAGAGATCATACCCCAAAATAACAAAAAGTAACTTGAAAGAATTGACATGAATGTAGAAATTCAAAACGAGAAGGGTGAAGAACCACTTAAAAATTTGGCAGCCTAACGGCGCCACTTAAAACTTCAAAATACTGAATTGAAGAGATAAAATGGGGTCTCTCATCATATGGTAATAAAATATCAGTATGATAGATATAGAGATCATACCCCAACATAACAAATAGGATCTTGAAAGAATTGACATGAAAGTAGAACTTCAAAATGAGAAGGGTGAAGAACCACTTAAAAATTTTGCCGCCTAACGTCGCCACTTAAAACTTCAAAATACTGAATTGAAGAGATCAAATGGGGTATCTCATCATATGATCATAAAACATCAGTATGATAAATTTAGAGATCATAACCCAACATAATAAAAAGGAACTTGAAATACTTTAAATGAAAATAGATCTTGAAAAATGTGAAGGGAGAAAGAATCTGTTACAAAAATTTCGTCAGCCTAACGACAACACTTAAAACATCATAAAACGAAATAATGAGAGTAAGAGGGGATCTCTCATTATGGGAACATAAAAAAGGGAAGTAATAGGAATATAAAATAACACCATTTAACATAAGAACATGGAGCATAAAAGAAATGACATAAAAGAGATTACATGAAAAGAAAGAGAGGTCAGATCCCTTATCTTAAAACGTAACTCTTAAAACTGAATGGTTTGGACCTTGAAGGCTTGGGGGAACCTTGGAAGGACTCCTTGAGAGGTAAGGAGACCATAACTTCGTTGGGGGAGAGTGGGGAGTCGAATGGATGAGAGGATGGCTTGGTATTTATAGGGAAAGTGAGGGGACAAGGCATTAATGGCCAAGGGACAACTCATTAGTGGTATTGGCCAAACCATGGGCTTGCCCATCGTATTTTCTCATGGTATTGGCCACTTGGGACACCTCATACCTTATCGTACTATTCATAAGTCGACCATATTGATTACATACTTAATACATCATTTAATGATGTCATTAAACACCCGTAACTTAAAAACTGTATTTTCACTATTCATCAAAATTTCAACTTTCTCAGAATAATCCCAAAATTTCACCTTAACCAAATATCAATGCTCTGATTTAAAAATTGAAATCTATTTTATAAAAATAATTTTCTAAATATTTTTAATTAAAATTTTAATTAAAAAACACTATTTATCCGAAAAAACTAATACTTGAATAATAATTTATGAAACTGTTATTAAACCATTTTATTGAATCACATTACTTAATCAAAGTGCCTAGCTTATTTTAATACTTTCTTTAAGTGAGATTAATAATCCATTTGGACACATTTTTAATCCTAATCATAAAATCACTATTCATAATTTACTATTCATCAAAAATCGAGTTGATCTTATTGGACTCTGAATTTCATACTGAACATAATTGTAGAAGATCATTTTTTGAAAATCATTACACATTTTTAATTATTTAAGATTTAAATAAACATTTTTAAAATATCCTTTTTCTAAATTTCTTCAAAAATATGCATACTATATTTATCCGGTCATTGGAAAATTCATAAAATAAATAAATTTTTTTATTTAAAACAAAGGATTACACGGGACAGTTACGATCTACTTACATAGCCCCTTATCACACCAGCATAGGACCTAAGTGTAAGGTGTGCTAAGGTGACAGAATCTGAGGGAGTCTCGGCCAACATCGCATGGGTAGTAATTTCTATCAGTTTTAACTTCCCGCGAAGGCGATCCTGTTCTAGCTTTATATGATGAACTTCAGTTTGGGTTTGGTCCAGAGAAAAGCCCAGTGGTGCTACCTCCTTCCCAAGTTCTGTTAGATGGGCTTCGATCGGTCCAAGACTACTGGGTGAGGCCATCAAATCTTCTTTCTATATTAATTAACCACGATTGCTTGTATTTAGAGACAATAGTAAAAACGTTTAGTTTCCAGCGGTCATGTTGACCAATGGTCAAATAACAGTCCAAACCCAACAGTCTCATTTTAATTATACTCATGTTATCAAATATAAAATTATTGTTGAGTATAAAAATAAAATAAAAAAACACATAAAATTAGTAAACAATATTTATTTAAAATTTCGGGTCGTTACAATAAGAAAGGTACTTGATTTCCAATTAGTAATATTTCATCAACATATACTATTAGGAAAACGACTGCACTTTCGATAAACCTGTTGTAGATACAAGGCTCACATTCATTCTTATCAAAGACAAATTCCATTACAGCTTCATCAAAAAAAATGTTCGATGACCTTGATGGTTGCTTTAATCCATAAATGGATTTCTGCAACTTTAATACATTTTTGGCATCCTTTGGAGTCACAAACCCTTCAGGTTGTGTCATGTAGACATCTTCCTGGAGGTTCTCGTTAAGGAATGATGTTTAGACATCCATTTCCCAATTTTCAAAGTCATGGTAAGCGGAAATGGCCAATAAGATTCTGATGGATTTCAGCATCGCAACCAGTGAAAAATTGTTATCATAGTCAACTCCTTGACGCTGTCTAAAACCTTTTGCAACTACTCATGCATTATCGGTGATGACTTGCCCCTCCATGTCCTGTTTCTTCTTGAATATCCATTTATTTCCAATAGGATTTACATCAACTAGAGAATCTACCAAAATCTAGACTTGGTTTTGGTACATGGAATCCATTTCAGAATTCATGGATTCTTGCCACTTGGCAACGTCTGTTACTTCAACTGCTTCATTGTAAGTAAGAGGATCGTCATTGTCAACCAATAACGAGTCTTCATCCTCAGTGACAAGAAAACCATATCTTTCTGGTTCTCTCACCTCTCTCGTGCTCCTACGTAGTTCTTGTGTCTTCGGAACAGATTGTTCTTCCACAGGGCATTGTGGAATCTGTTCTAGAACCAACACTAGTGTATCTTGAGTCTCGACTTCATCAAAATCTATCTCGATCACACTATCTCTTTTTGAGATGTGCTCCTCGTCAAGGAATATGTTGTGTCTTTCCACTGTGACCTTTTTGTATGAGGGGTTGTATAGGTAATATCCCCTTGTTTCCTCGGGATATCCTATAAAGATAAACATTGTGCCTAGAGGTGCAAGTTTGTTACCTGAAGAGGCCTTAACAAATGATTCTCTACCCCACATATGTAAATTCAATAACATGGCTTTGCGTGCACTCCATAAATCATATGGAATAACATTAATTGATTTAGTTGGTACTTTGTTTAGTATGTGCAGTACTATTTGTAATGCATATCCCCAAATGGATAATGGAAGACTTGCATGACTCGTCATTAATCTCACCATGTCTAACAGGGTGCACTTCCTCCTTTCACATACTCCATTCCAATGTGGTGTCAAAGGAAGAGTGAGTTGAGATAGAATCCCAAACACCCGTAAGAAATCAATGAGGCCCTAATTAAGATATTCTCCTCCACTGTCTGAGCAGAGTTTCTTAATCTTTTTACCAAGCTGGTTCTCAACATCATTCTTATATTCTTTGAACAGATCAAAAGAATCTGACTTATACCTCATTACGTAGATATATCCATATCTACTGAAATCATTAGTAAAATTTATGAAGTATGAGAAACCACCCCTTTCCTCAACTGGAAATGGCCCACACACATCTGTGTGATCTAATTCTAGATTCTCTTTAGATCTTTCACCTTTCCCACTAAATGGGGCTTTGGAAATTTTTCCTTGTAGATACGCATGACATACACCAAGTGGCTTTAGTTTGAAATAATCTAAATACCCATCTTGATGTAGTTTTGTCAAACGTTTCTCATTGACATGACCTAACCGGTGATGCCAATGTTGGGTGTGGTATGAGTCATGTGAATTGACTTTTTCATCGATTTCCATTACTTGTATTGTGTAGTCTAACACAAAAGGGCCGTTATATAAATGTTCCCTACCAAAAAAAAGGATATCTTTATAAAAGTAGCAACATCCAGTCCCAAACTTGAAGATGAATCCATCAGTATCTAATCTAAATACTGAAATAATGTTTTTGGTTAAAGAGGGTATATACTAACATCCTTTCAAAACCAGGATCATCCGAGTAGGCAATGTGAGATGGTAGTCTCCGACAGCTACAATAGTGAGTCTGGCTCCATTGGCTGCTCGTAGATCCACCTCACCTCAGTCAATATTTCTGAATCTACTTGGTTCATGTATTTGGACACAGATGTAAGAACCACAAGTAGTATCTAATAACCAATTAGTAGAAACAGATAGATTTCATTTGATAACAAACGCACCTGAAGCTTCCCCTTGCTTCCATGGATGGGTGTAGTTTTTCTTCCAGTGGTCCTTCTTTCCACATGCGAAACAAACAATGTCTTGTTCTTTTTCCTCCCCTTTGATCTTCTTTTTCATGGAGGGCCTTGAAGAAGCTTTGGGATTAAATCTCTTCTCATTCCCTTTCCTTTTATTCACCATATGGAAATATGGTTTTTCACGATTCATGTCATTATCCAATTGGAGAATAATGATAAGAAGATCAGACATATACTTCTCAATGTTTTTCATTTTGATGTTCACAACAATGTCTGAGAAGTTCTGTGGGAGTGATGCAAGAATGAGATCGGTATCCAGTTCTTTAGGGAGTTTAACTCCTAGAACCTCCAAGCGCCCAATGTTGACAATGATCTTGACTACATGAGGCTCATCTAGGGCACCCTCTCCAAGCTTGATCTGGAATAGATCCTTGGAGATCTCAAACCTTTCCTATCTTGCTCTCTCCTGGTATAGACCATGGAGGTGCTCGAGCATGTTGTAGTCATCCATGTATTCATGAGACTTCATGAGCTCCCTAGACATAGATGACAACATCAAACATTGAATTTTGAGAGCGTCATTCAAATTTTGACCATAGGCCAAGAAATCTTCATCACTCGCCCATGGGGCAGGAGAATCAGGATGTGAGGACTCCAACACATAAAACATTCGTTCATGGCGTAGGATAACCCGATGGTGCCTAAACCATTCCTGAAAGTTACTACCATTAAGGATTTTATCTTTATCCAGAATTGATCCTAGAGAAAATGTGGTTGATGTGTTTTTCATTCTGATTCTACAAATTAAAATAGCATATTTATCAGTTCTTTCCGGATTACATTTTATGAGAAATAATAAATTGTATTGGATGTATTGTTTCATTGAAATTATTGTGTCAGAGATCCATATTCCCCTTCGCATAACCCCAATTAGGGTTGGTCAAGCTATTTAAAGGTATTTAGGTAGGCAGGTCTTTGCCAACTATGACCTTATAGTTCCTTGATCTATTGATTGGACACACCAATCCTGAAATCCACAAATGGATTTCGTCAATTATTGCCTCCAATATTACATCAAGTCTAGAAAGGGCTACTCCTCTTAATGTAATATGGTTAAGTAAACCTGAATCCTTTCATAAGGTCTTCCATTATAAAAGTAAGTGTCCCAAAAAGGGTTGGTCAAACACATAGTTTTATTGATTCTTTCCCTTAATCAGGCAACAGAAGGCTAAGTTTGACATAATATGGTATTGAGGGATTTTAATCCATTATGCATAGTTTTGCATTATCACATGCTTGTTAATATTAAGTGATTCTTGCTTAAGTGATTAACCATGTTCTAATAATTTTTACGCATAGTACAGTTTTTATTTTATTCCATCTTTGCATGCTTGTTCATTTTATTAATGATGTGATCACGACAACTCATACATAATAAATAAATCATGAAATCAGACTGAAATAAAATAATATGACATGGTCATGAGATTCTATTTGGTTAGCTTATCTAGTGGTTTTGATAAGCATACCCTTACCTATTGAAAAAACCTTGAACCTGGTGGTTCGTGTTTTGCAGCTCACACTTGTCCACCTTTATATCTTCTTGCGTCCGTTTCACCTCAGCATTGGGATTTGAATCGTCTCCTCTGGCTTGGGATATCCTCTGTTACATGGGGTTACATTAATAAATCCATGGGCACGCAGGCCCTACATTTTATTGGAAGAAGTCTCGCAGGCCAAAAAATTTAAATTAAATAAATTTAATTGAAGCCATACACATACAAATGGTCTTTGGTCTAGATCATGATCATACATAGCATGTAACGACATTTACGCATATTTAGAATTCAAATTCTTCTAAGCGTTCGTTCATTTAAGATAAGTTGCGCTTAAATTTAATTAATTATGATCTTATAATTAATTAATTAATTATCTTATATTCCATTCTGAATTTACTTGAGATTCTTCTCCTCCATATTCCATGTACGAGTCTTTGTACATTGGAGGAAACCTGGTGAAATTCCATTTCTTGTAAAGTACACGACATGTAGTTTATAATTACACGAAGTGTATTTCTTTTCACCCTTTATCCATAGTATACGCCAGGGGCTTTGGCGTGTCTTCATTACTTGGGAAAAATTGGATTACACTGTGTGTAGATAAATCATACACGACATGTACTTCCTTGTTACACGGTAACCGGCCTAGCGATCCTGTGTACGCGTTACACGACATATCCTTCTACACGGTTTCACCTAGGCCGAAACGGACTACACATCATGTTGCTCCGACATACATGTCGTGTATTCTTGTTTCCACGTTTCGTTCAGTTCTAGTCAACATGGAGTGATTAATACTTAGTCATATTCAATTTACATGGCGTGGTTTGGCAGACCAGTGCCGGTTTATTGAACATAAGTACACGTCGTGTAGTTTTAATTACACGTCGTGTAATCCCATGTTGTACAGAAAGAAAGAGAGGCTCCTCTGGATGAGTTCCTTGTTATTATTTTAATAAAAAATTAAAATTAAAAGGTCATTTCTGTGATATGAATCGAGAAACGAAGGAGGAATAATAGATCTCGTTTATTCAGATTTATAGAACGATTTATTACGAATTGAATCAAATATAAATGTGTAAATTATAAACGAAAATTAAATAACTATAATAAAAGTTGTAACCACCCTATGATACCATTTGAAGGTTCCGGGCATAGCAGAAGCATGTGGTTGGATGTTCCCACTTGGATTTTTCTCATTAGAAATGATCAATCCATGATCAAAATGACTATAAATGCCTGTCTCCACAGATTGGATCATAGAAATAGAAAAAAGAAATAGAAAGTCCCATAACCACAAAGTATGATCGTTACATGTTTATTATAATTAATTTAGTCAATTGAAAAAAATAACTTTTGGGTGTTCTTTCTTCGTTGATATTCTTTATCACATTCCGATGTGATTCGCCATTGCATCGCAGAAGCCAAGTGTATACTTCCTCTAGTGATGATCCACATGTGTACCTCATATATCGGGACTTCGCCAAAGGATTCTCCGGGTGCTTGAGTGGAGAAGCCTTTTCTTTCGTTTTCCGCCATAGATCATCTTGATCCGATGGAAGAGGATCTCTCTCGGTGTTGAGAGTGTTCTTGGAGGAAGAGGTTCTTTTAGCCTTGAATGAATTCTCCAGATATGTTGTGTGTAGGAAAAGAGTTGGGGTTGTGAGCATATTTATAATCAGGTTTCAGTTTGTAGAGTTATTGCAATAAATAAACACGTTACTCATTTTATTTATTCAATTGACTCTTATTTAAAAACTCCCAGGTCGAATAATTAATTCCTTGAAATTCAGCCATGCAGATTAAAATAAATATCATTTAAAACAATATTATATCCTCAAAATCTCGACTGGAAAAACTACACTGCGTGTATAAATAAATACATGACATGTACTAGTTTTTCATTTAAAACTACACAGTGTTTACATTCAATGTACACGGCATGTATATCTTGTTTTCATTAATTCATTTCCATAAAGAAAACTACCAGGTGTGTAATTATTAATACACGACATGTAATTGTTTTCCATGAAAAACTACACGGCGTGTAATCTTTAATACATGTCGTGTATATCTTGTTTTTCATTTCCTTATTCCTCCATCATTAAAAAGATTTTGGCTTACTTGAATATTTATTAAACCATGTACATGAATAATCATTATTCTACTTGAGATACTTGAATACACTTAGTGTGTGACCCTCTAGGCCTCTTTCTCGTTGGCATTAGGCGGGCTTTCCTAAAGTCCAAGATTATTGTCTAGCAACGGGTCAAGGCACCCAAGAGAAAGAGGTTGACACCGCATTGACGTATCACCTCATATGAACGCTCCCTGTGTAATTTAATCCCTTTATATCAATATCTCATCAAGAAGGTTTCATGGTAGTGTCATAAACCAATATGCTTGATTTGTCGTTCTTTGACTACCTGAAATAAACTCGTCATTTACACCATGGCCATTGAATTTAATGCGACAGTTCTATTTAAATCAAAGGGCCAAGATATAAAATTCCATAAATGGAAGGGAAAAATCTTTCCTCGACTTATCCATTAACAAAATGTCACTCGTGACGCACCCAACGTACCCTACATCCCGCCAACTGTCTACATGACTGTCTTCGTTAGAAAATATAAGTGCGCGAGTCATGACATGAGTTAATGATAATCTTCCAGTCTAAGGACCATTACACATGCTCATAGATAGAAATGTCCGATAACACCAAGATATGAAGAATTGTTATTGACGGGTTTGTTCTCATAATCTCCCATTATGGAGATTACCAAGTGCGAACTCCATGAGTGTGATTCTCGTCTTCTTAGAAGTTCTCGCACATGATGGTTTGTATACTATGTGGCCTACCATAGTGTGTCATCCAACCGTAGAACATTATTTAAGAATATTGTTATATCATTTCAAGGTTCTCATCAATGTGGGGATCTTCCATGACCTTATCAATGCAATAAATATTCCAGGACATTATTATATTTTAATCATGAAGAAAAATGAACAATATATAATAATTGAACATTCATGTAATCAAAGTACAAAATAGTTGGTTCTCTGGACACAAACCCTTACATTTTTTTTGATTTGGAAGTCATAATCCACAAACATCGACAACATAATTTGAAGATGAACCCAATAAAATGCGTCTTTGGGGTAACCTCAGAAAACATTCTTGGCTTTGTTGTACACCATCGTGGTATAAAATTCGATCATGAGAAGAAAAAGTTAATCCTTGGAATGTCACCTCCTAAAAAATTGAAAGAATTTAGAGGAATTCAAGGAAACTTAGCCTATATTTGGCGTTTCATCGCCAATTTGGCATGAAGAAGTTTACACATCACCAAATTGATGAAGAATGGAGTCACATAACAGTGGACTAAAGAATGCAATGAAATATTCGATATTATCAATATGTATCTCTTGAGTCCACCAGTATTAATGCCACCTGTTGAAGGAATACCACTTATCATCTATGTAACATCTTTAGAGAGATCATCGGGTTCCTTTCTTGCTTAGAAGAATGAAGTTGGGAATTAAAACAACTTATACTATCTCAGTCAGACTATGATTGAAGAAGAAACCTGATATTCATGTATTGAGAAGTGCTTCCTAGCATTAATCTATGTAGTTCAAAAGTTTAGACACTACCTAAAACATCATGAGGTCCATTTGGTATCTCGCAATAACCCACTCAAATTCATCCTTAGTCATCCAATGCTTACAGGACGTCTGGCATTATGGGCAGTTATTTTGCAGCAATTTGATATTCATTATGTTTCTCAAAAGGTAATAAAGGGCCAAGATCTAGCTTATTTCCTTGTTTAACACCTTTCATTAGAAGATACATCTTTATATATTGAACTTCCTGATGAGGATGTCTTCTTTACTCAAGACAGTCTTAAAAAATGTGAAATTTACTTTGATGGTGCTTCCAGAAGTCCAACAGGGAGGAAAATGGAAAATCCTAAATCCAAAAAAGTCGGGTTAGGAATTGTACTCATTTCTCTAGAAAAGGCAGTGTTTCCCTATTCTTTCTCATTATTGGGAGGCGGTACAAATAATGAAGCATAATACCAAGCTCTCATCGCATGATTGGAGTTGGTGCTTCAAGAAGAAGCGAATCACTTAAAGGTGAAAGGTGATTCATACTTGGTATTCAAACAAGTAAATGGAGTTGATGCCTTCAGAAAATTAGAACTAATCCCTTTGTATGATTACGTTAGAGTGTTAATGGCATAATTTCCTATAGAACCAACATTTTCTTGTGTCCCGATATATCAAAATGCCCATGCTAATGCACTGTATATTATAGCCAGAGCTCTGGAAGATCCAAATCAGGATGAGACAACCATCATTATTGCCCACCGTCGTACAATTTCACTTAATGTTCAAACCAGAAAGAGTAAATCAATGAAATTAGTCTCATTCCTGAATTATATGGTCACACTACATGATAGATGACACCTATCAGACAATACCTTCAAAATGGAACACTTCTACTGGATAGAGCTGGGAAAGGACAAGTCTGAAGACATGTGGTAAAATTTACACTTTATGACGGCCTAGTTCATGTATAGAAAATTCTCTACAAACATGGTTTTGATGGGGTTCTATTCTGATGCAATGAAGGCGGAGAAATAATGGATGTTATAAAAGAAGTGCATGGTGGAGTCTGTGGTGCCCATCAGTCTGGACATAGACTATCTAATCAAGATTGAAGGCTTGGATACTTTTGGACTGAAATGATACAAGATTGTGCTGATTTCACAAACAAGTGTCATTCATGCGAAGTACATGACAACTTCATTCATCAGCCCCCAGAGTTTCTTCATACAACTAAATACTTGTAGACATTTTCAACATGGGGAATGAATGTAGTGGGACATCATCCTTCATCTACCGCCAATCAGTTGATGTATATTCTTACTGCTACTGAATTCTTTTCCAAATGGGCAGAGGAAATACCCATCAAAGAAGTCAGTTCGAAATGCATTGTTAGCTTAATCATGTCTAACAACATTACCAGATTTGGTGTCCCTCGTACTATATTGATGGACAATGGAACCAACTTCTGTTAATCCAAGGTGAGGAAGTTGTATCATGAATGGAACATCAAATCCAATCATTCATCTCGGTATCATGCAGCGGCCAATGGCCAGATAGATTCTTTCAAATGAATCTGTCAAATATACTGGAAAAGATGGTGGATAAATATAAGAAGCCATGGCCTGACAAACTCTTTCATGCTTCATGATATTATCAGACCACCACCCACACTGCAACGTGGTCAACCCTATAATCATTGGTATATGGAACAGAAGTTGTCTTACTAATCGAGGTATGACTACTCTCGCTCTGAGTATCCATTTGTGATCAGCCATCTATAGATGAACAATCTCAACAACGATTGGATGAATTGGAACTATTAGATGAGAAAATATTGTGCAACCTGCACCACTTAAAAGTATATTAGAATTGAATAGCACGAGCTTTCAACAAAAAATTTCATCTTCATTCATTCATTCAGGGAGAATTGGTATTAGTTCATAGAACTCCAATTATACCAAAAAAGAACCCTCTCATGCATGAGCCAATATGGGAAGGAACTTATTCAATACATAAGGCCTACTCTAATGGAGCTTATTCTTTAATCTCAATGGTTGTAGAAATCATAACTCTTCCAACCAATTCCATATTTCTGAAGAAGTATTTTGTATAAACAAAAAATACACCAAAGGGTCCATTCATATGAATTTAAACAATTGGGATTTCTCTGGTCAAGAAAGATGTCAAATTGCATCATCAGTAACGACCTATGAATTTGACCTTAAACTATTGGAACATATGTACAACATGATGTTAAATTGTGACCTCCTAACTACATAATGCTAAACTGTATATAAGTCCATTACGTCCAGCAAGATGTTAAACATCATATCCAATGGTACATGCATACGACCTTAAACTATTGGAATTTCTCTCATCCTGCAAAGATGTTAAACTACATCATCATCCACGGTCCATGCATATTACCTTAAAATATTTCCATCCCTTTAGTCCAACATGATGTTAAACTGTGTCTTCTTTGTCCTTACATCATGAAATTAAACTGAACAGTCCCCCTTTTTGTCCAATATGACATTAAACAATATTTTCCCCATCGTCTTAGGTACAAGACGCTAAAATGTAAAAAACACATATTGTCCAACATGATGTTAAATTGTGTCTTTATATTTTTCTTACATGATGTTAAACTGTATTTTTCCCCTACTACATGGCAATAAATAGTGCATCACAAATATTCATCACTGCAAGATATTAAACTACATAGTCCCTTCATATGTCCTACATGACATTAAACTGTGCATTGTTAGGGTTGTTGCTAACTCTTGATTCTCACACTGAGTATGACTCACTTGAGCATAGAGAAAACTTCAACCATAACACCCTATCTAGGCTTCTAACCATGCGTAAGTCCCAACACCATTTTTTAGGTCGTTCTCCCCACTCTCCAATAATGTTATATTCCAAAGTCTATGTGTATACATTGCAATGCCTGAACCTTTTATCTTGGGTCAATCCATCATTGCACTAAATTCCCCTTTTCACCATTCACTTGAACGAACTAAATCTATACAGAGGGTATTTATAGAACTATGTGGGATTTATTCCCATCCTAATGGGATACTTAGGAACGTTCGAGCATCCCTCGAATCCAGCATCAAGTCGTTGGGCCTAACCCCCTACTCCACTTTAGATACCCTAACTTAAATGTCCCTATGAAAACACACACTATGTATTCATTATTATGGTTTGAGTTCTATGAACCGAAACTATGATCTCTCATATTTTTTTCCCACATGATGTAAAACTGTATTTCAAGAACTACTTACGGCTTTATTCCCATCTTTATGGGAAACATAGTGAAGTCCAATATTTCAATTCAGGACCCAGTCACAACATGATAATGGTTAGCATTGAACTGTGTATCTCTACATACATTGGACAATACCCATTTCTATGTTTCATAATCCTAAACATAAATATTTTCAGATCATCAAAACCCTTTTCTTTACTTCAGGTCACAAAATTTATGAAACCAGAGTGTTCTTTGGCTTCACTATACAGCACGTGCCCTTAGGCGTCCTAGCATAATTAGTCTACATAACGGACCTGTCAGACAAAAGATGTTATTATCTGACTATGCAGCCAATTCACTTAGGCGGACCGACATAATTCAACCCCCTATCGGGTTTTTTAAATAATGGTAACTTCATTATGGGGATGAAGACCTCTTTTTTCCTTATCATTCTTATCAAAAATATGTATGGATCCACAGAAAATATCCATCCATAACATATTTGTCCCATGTTATTTTTCATGATCATAAAGTATTCATGTCTATTGTTTTTATTTCCCTTACGTTTGGTTCAGACCTTCATTGGAGTGACATTCATCCTGTTCTTCGACAATTTGTTTGGAAATATCATTTCCATATTCAAGTACCTCTCTCAATACAACAAACTCTATGCTTTGGAAAATTTGAATCCCCATAAACATCCACTCGATTTTTAGCAGTAGAAGAGTAAAAATCTGAGAGTTCTTTTTCCTGACTATGCAACATGTGCACATAGGAGGCCTTGCATAATCAGCCTACATAACTGACATGTTGGCTAAAAGATATTATTATTTGACTATGCATCCAATGCCCTTAGGAGGCCCTACATAATTCAACCGCTTAACGCGTTTGTTAAATAGTGGTAACTTTATTCATGAGAACTACTTCTTCTAATAAATTTTAGCCCTTTTCATATCATCCCTCATATTCAAAATCTCTTAAGTCATATTTTACAGATTTTCCCTCATACTTGAGTATGGTGATATGTTTTCATATAAATTATCAAGGAATTGAGTCAATTTTAATGCATTCAATCAAAGTTATTTCGACCATAAAAATTTGCCTTTTTATGTCCGACATGCATGACTCTTAACTGCCCACAAAAGACAAGGGAACTATGAAAAAAAGTCAATTTCCAGCTCAATAAACATACATTTCGTATGATTTAAGTAATATTGAAAAATTAAATGATTCAATATTTGTATGGTTATTTATAAAAATCCTAAAAAAAAATCAAACTATGCTTACTAGGCCCATTGGAATAGGTAAAAATATAAAATAGGAAGCAAGAATATGCGTGTACAAATGATTGAAATTGAATGCATTTTTCCATTTTATTCACAATAATTAGGAGGAAATCCACAGACTGTATTCTCATCACTTTCCAAGAATTAAAAATGGAGGTCAATATAAGTCATCATTTGGTTTACAGCATACCTAGCTTCATTATCATCCACATAAAGATCATGCACTCGACCAACATCACTCTTTTCAGCTTGATGGAGTTCTTTCTTAACATCTGCAATGGCTTTCATACCATTCATTTGAACTCCTTCCAATGAATTTTTAAGATTTTCAACGTCCCCAGTAACAAAATCTAACTTCTTCTGAAGGAGTATTTTCTCGAAAAAATTATCCTTGATCTTATTCTTCATCTCCTTCAACTTGGTAGCATGATCAGCCTCATCTAGGTACACTGCAGCCTTAAATTCGTTGAGATTGGATAACAGCCTTACCCTGGTCAAATCTTGGCGGCACATTTTCTCCAGCTCCCTCCATAATATGACTTTCATCATCATAGCATGGATCTTTTGATATCCATAACCTCTAAGTCCCAGCATGACAAATATGGATGACCATCACAGGATATTCGACCACAACTAATGTAAAGGAACTTCGGATATGATCTTCCATATGTTCTGCCATGCCTTGCATCGTGAAAACCGGAGCACCTTTTGTACCTCCGGATATGACTCAGAATCACTATCATATAGGGGAATTTAATATGGTATTAATTCACTTAGAGAAGTTCCTTGTTCTTCTCCTTCCCCCCTGATATGTCTTTCTTCACTCTATATTCCCGTGGGGGCGGAGGCTGTGGCTTCAACTCCAGATCTAGCCACTAAAATTGATGGCACTTCATAATCAATTGACTGCATTGGTTATTTTTAATGGATAACAAAAATTGATTAACTGTATAGAATATTAAGTACAGTCACAAAAAAAATTGTTATCCCTTACCCAACTGTACATCAGTAACCTGAGAAGGCTCCTCTGCGACTTTCCTAGCTTCAACATGATTTTCACTGTGAGTTTGAGGAAGCTATATGGGTTTTATCTCCACTTGAGAAAATGTCTCTGCCATATTAGGGTTTTCTATACCCCCTTCAGGCATTTTCAATTCAGCATCTTTATCAGATAGAACTGCACATTTCAACCGATCATGATTAGAGATGTAATTAGAAGTTATTTTTTAATAGGATAAAGGATAACACTCACATCCATAATCTTCTAAATTACATTATAATTTAACATGATCTAAAAATCATCAAACGATGCACCATGTCCAATCATTTCATCCAATGTAATCTAAGAATCCATGTTAATCCCACCAGTGGTAGCATTCGGTATATCTTCTTGGTGAACTTCATCCCACAGTCTCGGACCCTGGAGAGCATCTTCAGATAAAATAGTGGTGTCATGTGCAATGGACGCCACCAAGTCTAATGAAGGGGTTGATCCTAAAGTATCACGGAATGGATGTATTTTGATGTTTCATTCAATGTTTTATGGAGCATTGTTAACATACAATATGCAGGTTCTTCTCTCCTTGCAATAGCAGCAGGAGAGATACTGGGAACATACATTGGCTCTTCTCCAAGAGCAGCTATGTTCTCCAGAACTTGTGATTTCTCACCAGCACCCTCCTTTGTTCTTATAGGAAGGTCAATCGTCTCCCTCAAATAGGAAATTTTCATAATCCCTTACAATACCATGATGTATGGGCAACCTTTTCTTGGGTTAAGACTCATGATTATCTGAAGGACTTAACACTACTGATGAAGCATTTAACTGTGGACTTCCTCATTAGATGTTTTTTATTCTATAGCCTTTTGGTAGTGATGGAAATTTCAGCTACAAGTACATGAATTGGATAATGGAAAGCTTTTTTCAACACCTCAAACATGGCTTGTTGGCCAAAAGATATCTTGCCCGACTCGCGAGGATATTCCGCAGTAGCCCCGATGGCAGTACCACTAGGGTTATATTGTGGTGAAGGATCCTCAACAGTTCCTTTCTTTGCAAGATGAAGGATGACGAAAATAATTTCATTGAGTAACAAATATTTGACTAAAATCAAGTTGAAAAGCAAATAAGGAAAGATACATACATCTTCAGGATCTACATAGTCATGTCACTCCACATATCAGGAACCACCAGTCCCCTCAGTGGCACCACGATCAACCATTTCCTTCACCCGCTTAATGGAATCATCAATAGAATATATGAGCATTTCAAACTCACTGATTTAAGCTCGCACATAATTGGGGTTATCCTTGTAATGGGTATCTATAGAAGCCAGAAGATTCCCAATTCTAGGGAGGTGTAGTCCCTCGAAAAAATCCAACCATCCAGTTTCAGCACCGTAGTATAAACTCTGCCATGTCTGGACAACCTCTCATCGTAGATAATTAGTATGTGTTCCAGAAGTCTGTGAGTAAGGTCCTAGAATCTTGGACATCAGCTTCTTCCCATCTCTTTCAACTACATAAAGAGAATAAGAAAATAATACTTGTTCCTCTATAAAATAATGGTTATGTAATTTCCATAATGAATTAACTCACTTGGAGTTGATGGAGTGGGTATTTTTATTCTGATAGGAGAATTATATAGAGCATGAGGACGCTTTGCCTCTTGTTGTGCCTCATCATTCCCATATTGAGAATCCAGTGAGTCTGTCCTAGATGAGGAATCCTGTGAATCAGCTCTAGGTGGGGAAGCTTCACCTTCCTGAGGAAGGGTTTCTTTTTCTATAGTTCTCTTCCTTTTCCCCACCTGATAAACCGGGTGATTCAGCACTCCTCTAGGGTATGATTCAATCCAGTTCTCAGCATACCATGTAGTCAAGTTAATTGCTGCTTTATCAAATGGTAGATCAAATACATCCTCGTAATTCTCCATATATAAAAAAAAATAGGTTTTGGCAACCATCAGGTGTTTCTCTAACCTAATATGCGCAGGCGGAGATACAACAGTCTACTAAAAACACCTTAATCGACGTGCAAATCTTTATGGAGCATAGGCCTCACATATAATCTCTATGTCGATCCTGGTGACCAATAAACCATCTCTACAGGCCAGCATGTATGCCTTTAATTCCAGATTGGCTGTTCCATCATCAACAAACCCCCCAGTTGGTGTGTTTCTATAAGGAAATAAATTGTATTCCTTATGCATGATCAGCCTCACATTCATGTCATGAGAATTGAGATATACTGGAGGAATTTTATAGAATGCATTCACTGATGGTCTGAATGAACTTCTGGGAATCTGTATTCCATTCTATACATTATACGTCCTGAAGTGAGTGGCGATCCATCCCCACCAAACATGGAATGGTCCCACTATTCTCAATGGAGACAGACCCATGAAGACATGGAGTAAGATACTGTGAATCCTTGTTAATATGGGGGTATCCAACACAACCATTTTACCCTCATCCAGCTTGGCTGCAATAACGAAGGTTCCTGGCCTAATGCCTTTCTTCGAGTCCCGGACTGGAAAAAGATAGGCACTGAGACACAAGGCCAAGAAGCCTGCCAAACGAGTCTTCTTTGGGATTCTATGATTTACTTCATATCCCCAATTCCCCAATTCTCTTACATCCATGGTCGGCCATAATGTTCCTAGAGCACCCCACTTCTCTATTTTGGGGCAGGTTGTAGGATGAGTAGGTCCCTTCTCCATGGGCCCCTTCCCCTTAGATCCCTTCTCCTTCGATCCCTTCTACTTTGTCTCTTTCTCTTTCTTCATGGTAAGAACCATATTCATCCACTCCTCTAGATGAATATCAATTCTAGAATGATTTAAGGAGGTCTCTGAACTCTTTATCTTGTGAACGATTTTCAATAATTCTTGATCCAATGACGGGGTCTTCTATGAATCATTCTAAGACACCATGAGGGGGGGGGGATGAATTCATCATACATATCACCCAAAATTGGAGCCCCTGATTTGATGTGGAAAACCCACAGACTGATGCCTAATTCTCTATGAGTCATCTGGAATGAATTGGTTTCTCAGCTCCAATGGATGATTATCTCTGGCATGAAATCATCATTCATATAAACATATGTTTACCCATCCTAGACGGCTTCACATATTGCAGCTACTTTCAAATCCTTGACAAAATCTACAGAGGTTTGTTGCACCCAGTATGCCTACATCGATGATGGCTTTACACCACCTCCAAGATGAAAGTCCCAACTCTTCTTCCAGCCTTTGGATTGATCCATCTTAGAGTTTTGGAATATTGATGGATAAAAATGTGGTTACAACACCGGCTTGTGAGGTTTCAGATCTGGCCTACAAGTACTATAATGCATTATATAGGCCTTCTCCACTGTTCCAGTATTTGAAAAAACACCTCCACTTGAGATATTTGCGGAATAAAAGTTGGTGTAATTATGAAACCAAGAAGGTGGGAGATAGTTGTTTTCCTCTGGTATGGTAAATTCTCCAAGAAGACCATATCTGTACAGATGTAGATAAATTCTCTAAGGGAAGCCAAGATTATACTTCTTCATGTACTTGGAAAAATCCGGGAGGGTACTATCGCAGACATTATAAGAATTATATCCAATGATGCTCATCATATCATCAAATCTCTTGCTAGCCAGTTCATCAGCAGTTCTAATTCTCTTGGGAGAAATTTAATATGCACAAAAGTCGAATAATTAACTATTAAGTGAGTTGATTTTTCATAAATTTTTTGATGAAAAGATAAAAATAGCTAAGGAATTAAACGGTGCAAGTCCCAAAATTGGCGCGCAAGTATAAGTGTGTCGCGAAAGTATTGGCACGTAGGTATCACTGTGCAAGTCCATATACCTCTACAACAACGCAACAACAAAGAACCAACGGTAAGGAGAGAAACTTGCATGGTGAAGGTAACATGCGTGGAGAGTGTTATAAATTCTAAAAGATGGTGCATTGCACGAGAAATGGCCGAGTATATATATAAGTCGGGCCACAACCTTGCATGCCTGAAGCATGTGCCCACAACCAGCTGCGCCGGTGCCTACACGACTCGCACTTGAGTGATGACATTTGTGCACTCAGAACCTGTGCAATGCCTTTTCTTTGGTTTTCTTATTTTCCTTAGAGTCACATCCTCATTTCGTTCGGATCAAACTCTGAAGGGGGACTTTTGTTGATTATCCTTTCCATCACAGAGTCTAAATGTATGAATAGGGAAATACCTTTTCCCCAATGTTATTCATCCTTTGAAGAAACATAAAAATTTGACAAAGGCATGAACAAATAATCAAATGCACTTGGGTCGCGCAAGTTCCACCAAGGTTGCGTACGTATACTTTCACGCCACCCAGTGGTCACACATGTGACTTGCGCGAATTCTTTGAATTTCTCCCAGGGTCCTCACCAGCCTATAAATACCCCCTATGGGCCCCCTATTTTAGGATGAAAAATTCCAGAAACTCAGATATGTGATCCCGACAGCCTAGTCTCTTCACGAAGCTTCTGAACACTTATATGGTAATTTCATACCTTGAACGGAAGAACTATGGTGGGATAATAAGGCCTAAGTGTGGAAACTCATCAACACTTGCGTGCCTATGTGGCTAGCCTTTAAGGGAAATGACCACACTTGTGCGTCACCTTACTCCTTCAATAGATCTTGCACGCCACCCTTCTGGAATCCCCTAAGGATAAAACTAATGGATTGAGCCAAGTGTCACCCAAGTATTTCCTTATGGATTGATCATCATGAAAGTATTCCTATGTCGTGCATGTATACATGCGCGACCAGGTCTTGCGCGCCAACGCAGGACTTTCTCGCCCCTCTCTTTTTCAGTTCCCGTCCTGACCATTTCACCTCTCTTATGCATATCCACCTCTCATAATCAAGATTCAACCATAAAAACCCTCTTAAATTCAATTTATGGCGTGGTTCCTTTGTTGGCTTCCTTATTTGAATGGAATTTTGTGGAACCACTCTCAAAACCTAGTCATTTATACATCTTTATTTCAATAAGGTTATAGATTTCATTCATTCAACCTCATCCTTTAATGATGAGAAAATCCTAAATCTGGGCCTTTTATTCAGGAGTATGCCCCAGTCCATGTTCTCTTAATATGGGCATCCTCCTCTGGAGTAAGCCACTAGTCTCCTAACTTGGGCATCCTCCTTAGGAGTAAGCCCTAGTAATAATTTCCCAAATATGGGCATCCTCCTCAAGAGTAATCCCCAACCATGGTTCTAATAACCTGGGATTCCTTTTCAGGAGTAAGCCACAGTCTCAAAGTCTACAAATATGGGAATACTCGTTAAGAGTAAGCCCGATGTCCCTTAACGTGGTCCTCCTCCTTAGTAGTAAGCCCCAGTTCTGAAAACATTTTTAACCTGGGCCTCCTTCTAAGGAATAATCCCCAATCAAAATTTCTCTTAACCAGTCTTAATTTAATTTTGATTTGGCATTCCTTCTCAAGAGTAAAACACAATCATATGTCCCCTCCTAATTTAGGAATCTTCCTCAGGAGTAAGCCCCAAGATAGAGTATCCAAATCTCCATAAAGCACATATTCCATTATGTACCTTTCTCCTGGGTTTCTTCACAGAAGTAAAACCCAATCTTCAACTATTTTGGGAAGTCATACATACATATTCCCCACACCATTGTATCTTTCATGGCACAATTGACTGGTTTCACCAATAAATCTTTTTTCTCACACCGAGCATGACTCACGTGAGCTTAGCGTGTAAAAATAATCATGACATCTTTCTTTGATCCATCAATCATGCATAAACATCATACTCCCTTACTTGAACTACGTGGGTTCTGATTCCTTTTCTAAACAAAGGATACATAGGTAGCCCATCTCCGTGTACAATCCAAACTCTGAAATAATCCATGTCCTTCTGAATGACAATAAACTTCATGTGCCCCACTGAGTGGATTTAAAACCATTATGGTCATCATAATGGCCAAGGGAATTTTCTGTATTAAAGGATACTATTGACTAATAATCTATAAAAAATGCAGAAGATTCTCTATCAATGAATAACCTTGAATACATATAAAACATTATCTAAATTTCATACATATGTAATCAGTGATTTTCAGATCTAAATTATACCTTATTTTATACTTGGTAATGTAATAAAAATTCACGAACATAACTTAATTCTATAAATAGAGTACCAATGTAGACAATAATTCCCCTAAAAAGGTGTGATGAGTCCGACCTCCAATCCTCTCGACCAATGAAAATTCTTAAACGTCATCAGTTTAAAACTAATGAGCACCTACCTTTGGAAAGTAGGTCCAAATGTATATTGAATCATTGGATGTTTCCGGTTCTACGAAAAAACTTGTTAGGAACTGCTTGGAATGTGTGAACCTTAAATCAACGGGGTCATCCCCAATTCCTGAGGAAACAACCATTCATGCCATATTATTTAATAAATCCTTATCCATGTACTTTTTCTCGGAATTTCAAAACACACCTTAATCGAATAATGAAAAAATATTTAATTCATACTATTTTTGAAAAATTATCCAAATGTTAAAATTTACTTTTAAAAAAATTAAAGGAATATAAATAATGTTAAATAATTTGGAAACATGGATATCAAAGATAAATATACTCCCTTTGAATACTTACGTATAAAAACATTCCAATAAAAATGAGATTCCAAAATTTTCCCTTACCTTTGGTATGATTTCTTTTGTATGTATCTGAAACACTAGTACTGTTGGGTCAAACATACTATTATCTTATAACAGTACCATAATAATATTTATGATACCATATAATATTCATATTTCACTTTATATTACCCTATTATTAATCAATTCCATGATAATGCAATGTTTTGGGTAATAATCATATTATTTATCATATGTGTTTGGTTTTTTTATTCATGATATTAATACATAGATCCGTATTTTGTTTCTTACAGAAGGGAAAATATAATTTATATATCATAATTATTTAGTATATAAATATATTTAATAGATAGATAAATCAAATTTAATACACCGTTCAGGGAGACAGTAGGATACACATACGCCAAATCACTATTTTCATTTCCTTATTAAATTTAATGGAAGGAAGTAAATAATATATATATGTATATATATATATATATATATACATAAATACACTTTCATTATTATTTCATATATATCAATATTATTTGTTATATATAATTTATAATCACTTTTGAATAGTTAACGTGGTGAATGAAATTCATTGTGTCGTAGAGACTTATTGACACACCACTTATTGACAGATTAAACAATGAGGAAAAAATCGTTGACAAAAAATAGATCCATCAAATAGAATCTTCAAAAGAGGGGTGAAATTCTAGATGACATTGCCTCCATTTTTTATAAATACGACTTTATCAAACATGAGGACACACTTCTATGGGAAGGGTCTCAAGATGGACTGTTGAACTCCAAAAATTTCTACAGACACATGATGTACGGAGAAACATGTTATATTGGTGTAATAGACAAAAAATGGCTTCTTCCCTCCAGATATGCACTAATTTGGAGACTTTATCACAATAAAATTCCAGTGGAGGTGAACAATCAAATGCTTGAAATTTAATTATGATCTAGATGTGATCTATGTGGTCTGCATAGAGAAGATGTCGACCACTTGTTTTTGTCCTGTAACTCGACGTCATCTTTGTGAAACATGGTTCTAAATTAATTTGATCTGGAACCCCTCTATACTCACTCTGTTACATAGTTTGTAAGGCATCTACATGAAATACAGCAATCCAAACCAATTAATGCCCTATTTCTGGTCGCATGTGCTGAACTATTACATGTTGTATGGAGGGATAATAATTTCTCCATTCATAAGCATGCAAGCTTTCATGATTCCACTACAATTATCAGAATTATTTTGGCCATCCAAAATGCCAATTCACTGATTAATGAGAATTTAAACACCTCAGTTATGGAGCTTATGTTTCTCAGGATCATAAAGGTTGTAGGTTATTATCCAAAGACAAGGGGTATGATGGAGGTGATATGGACTACCCCTTCCCAGGATTGTTGAATTAAATCACAGATGAGGCTTTTAAAAGAAACTCGGGAACCTTAGGATCTGTGGTTTTATTCACGGATCAATATGGGGATGTTGTGACATGTAGTTATTGTACTTGTACGAATGCTAAAACATTGGAAGCTGAAATGATGTTATTCATAAGCATGGTGGAAATCGCTTGCCGATGACGTTGGAACAACATTTGGTTTTAATGTGTTCATCCACGACGGTTCATGAAATAAGGATGGGTCAAACAAGACTATCATAGAAACTGGGAGGTTAGTTGATAAATTTTATTGAAAAGATCTCCTCTCTGGACTACTTTATCACACACACCATCCGGGCGGCGAATCACATTGCAGATGGACTTGAAAATAATGGGGTTTTGAAAGAAGGGAGCATACACAACAAAACTTTTACTAATGATCTGGATCCTATTATTACTATTTAAAAATACTAAATGACTTTATGAAGACTTTTGTAATGTTTTAACTTTCTCAATTTATGTTCTTCTGCTCTCATTTTTCTCAAAAAAAAGCGATGACACCATTTTGTTGATTTCAAAATAGTATCGAATTAGATGGTATATGAATTTTATAGAAATAAAATCATTTCATATTAATTATTTACGTCCATTATACACAACAATATACCAATCCAAATTATGAATTGTTGAATAAAAAATCAAACCATGACATGGAGACTATAAGTCATATATAGGAATGCATGGTGACATTTTTATTCATAGGATGGATAAAATAAGGAATATGGTTCCACACTAATTATAATACCATATTATAATGTATAATATAATTTATTTATTACTATAGTATGTGAACAACAAAATAATATGATGTAGAAGAATAAAATAATTTAGAAATAGGTGATAAACCAATTGCCGATTTTTCAGCTATCTCCTTTTAGAATGCACAAAAGGAATCCAAAATATTTCTTTATTTCCAAATGGTGGCTTCTATGATGAATTATGAAAAAAAAATTGGAGATTTTTTCAGATTTTTTCTGATCCAAAGGGCATTGTATGTGTGACGACAATAGGAGAGGTTCCCTTTTGTAAGAGAGGGTAGGGGCACCATTGGAATGTCTTGAAATATTAATTTATTATAAATTAATTTTTGTTTTATAAATCTCCCAAAATAATTTATTTGGAATATAATTTTAGTATGGTATAAATACTCTAATCCAATATAATTTATAAATGTTTTGATTATATTTAAGACCTTATCATTTTGATTCATCTTTATTTATTCTATTTAATTTTAATTTTCGTAATAAAATATAAAATTTTGAATGGTTATAAATAATAAGTTATATGTATTAAATTATGCATTATTTGATACATCATGAACTTTTTGACCACATAATTTTCAATTTTTAATTTTTTTGATTTATTTATAATTTAATTATATGTTATATATATTAAATATCAATGGTGTCAATTTTGACAGTAGTCATTTATTTGACTTTAAATAACCTCCAAATAAAATATAAATTCAAAAAAAAACATACTAAATTAATAACATTCATATCCACCCAAAAAATCGTGGAGGACATTAATTATATCATATTATATTTATTTTAATACTTTATAACCATTTATTTGATATTTCCTTCAATAAAATAATTTCTACATCACTGTTGTGTCAACATAAATGAAAATTATATAATCTGTAAAAATATTAAATAAATTCAACTGATTTGGATAATTTTATTATTTTTATGGTTAATCATAATTTTAAGGGTTTATTCATGTCTATCACTATAATAAAATTATTATACTTTTAAGATAAATGAGAGTTACCTCTAGTCACTGTCTTTTGTTTTTACTATAATTATGTCACATTCCTAGAGAAAACTACATTAAATGAATCAATTCCAATCCAGAGGTTATATTTTTTTACTTTGACTTATCCAATAGTATTTTCCAGGTGTTAGGGTAATTATAGTATCTTTATCATTTGGTTTGTTAACCTAATTGTACTGATTTACCTTTAACTGTGGAAAATAAAAATTACCATTGTTACGATTCATAAAATCCATAAAATAAAAATAATATATTAACATAATTTATACAAATTTTAAAGAAATATTTAATCCATTTTTCATATTTTAATACATAGGATTGGAAAAAATTAATTTAAAATTATTCCCCATTATCAAAACCAAAAAAGCGTGTTTTTAATAAATAAAAACTTATCAAAAAAATGTCATGTATTTGTGTCAAATCTAAATTTCAAAATACGTTTTGTGTCAAGAATTTGATGAAATTAAAAAAAAACAAATACACTTTACAACCATTTATAAAAATAATATTACTACATAAATAAATAGTATGAAAATGCAGATTTGAATTAAAATTCTGTATTTGTCATTATTCATCAGAATATGTATTGAATTATAAAAATAACAAAATTTAAACCAAATTATATTTTTATGACCCACATCAAAATAAGGAATTTATTTTTTCAAGATGAAAATATAAAATTGTTAAAAACTCGACTTAGAATTGTTGCACAATAAAAATACCGAACAACTGCATTTTTTTAAAAATAAAACTTTTATCTGAAAGATTTAATTTGTTCATATATAATGTCCATGAAAATACAACATATTAATGTTCATTTTTAATAAAATTCGAAATATTGTGACTAATATTCAAACTTGTATTTTTATATAATATATCATTGTTTAGTGAAGCTTAGTATTGCGTACAACAAAAACTATCATGGAAGGATTCTTTTGTTTGTGATGCAAGCCAAGTCAGTGTTTCATTTAATTAACGATTACTTTGGTGTTTTTTATAACATAATAAAAAATAGTTCTTTTATACATTGAAAAAAATCTATAATCTGTGTTTCATGAAATTATTTCTATCAAAAGAAACCTTAATTTTTCTGCAACACAATCCACGTATATTGTTGTGTTCGTGTATGATAATACGGGGTTGCGTATAGCCCATGATAATGATTGTGTGTTATATAACAGAATATATCAATGAAATAAAAAATAATATATTTCATAAAATCTTGGGATGTTACATTATTCCTCTCTTATAATGAATTTCACACTCCAAATTCATTGGGGTAATAAAAGGTTTAATTCTGGAAAGATTCTTTCATATAAACCAACATCATAAAAAGGAATACTAAAAATCTTTTTAAAAAGGATATTTATAAACATAACAGTAACTCAATGTAACTCATCACTAGTATTCCACATAGGATTACATTGGTGGTATATTAAAACATTTGATATGGAATAAAAATATAACAATCAAAATATAAATGATACGAATAGGGAATAATGTTTGGACAAAGATTAAAACTAGAAGGCCATAAATCCGAAATTATTTAAGGGTCCATCTATTCACATGAAATGATGGTACTATGATTGTATATTTGGTTTTGAAGATCCTTTTTGTAAGGATTAATAACATGAGAAAAAAATGCAAACTTGATTTCATTAAATTATTGGCATTGGTCGTCCCTAGAACAATTTCCACTTCATCTCTTATTCAAAGTAACAATGTTGAATTTTTCATTCCTAAAGTGTTTGAAGATCTTGAAATATATATATAAAATCATATTACAAAACATATGTCTCGATAAAAAGGTCATCACATGTTTTCAAACATTCATAATTCCACCTATGTTGAGATATGACATTATTCTAACTGATGCAATCAGAAGCATAACATAAACATTCGTTAAAATTAAAACCATATAGTACTTATAAAAATAAAAAGAAAAAAAACTACAGAAAATGGATAACATACTCAGGTTGATAATTATCCCCCATATTTCAAAAGGTATCTCTAGTTGGTCACATTCCAAAAGTGTGAACACCATCATCATGTATTTTGGTGATTCGTTGTAGAAAACGAAATTATCAGATATTCTTGTTGAAAACATACATGTTTTCTAGTTCCAATTCATAGAGTATTATTCTATAAGTCCCAAAAAGTTATATTCTTCATCCATGATATCCTAAACCACTTGTTGACAGATCAATAATTTATTATCAAGAAACAAGCATCATCGAATTTACTTATTCAAATATAATATATCGTTAGCCATGAATTTTTATCTTAACATAATATGAATATTAATGGTTATATATTCCATAATCATGTTATCTATATTATATCTCCATAGTCATAAATAACTATTCTATATCCTTATAACTATTCAATATAACGATTATTATCTTTTCATAAAATCTTAAACTGAAATCAATTATATATTACATGATTTATATAACATAATCATTGAAATCTCAAAAAAAATACACCTAAATCATCCAACATTTTTATTGAACAATTAATTAGGATCCATCATCATCTTCATTTCTAAAATATGAAAATGTTATTATGGTTTATCAACCTCATTATTCATAGGTTAAATGTATTCAATACTGGAAGAACATCACATAACATTCCCATGTCGTTTACTATTTCTTTATCCTCTGAAATATGACCAACACTCATACCATCATCCCTATTATATTCATGATATTTACACATTCGAAATTCATCATCATTATTCCAATAATTTTCACAATCTAATCATTCATTGATTAACTATGTTCTATGTAGTTACGGATGTTGAAAAGGACATGAAGAAAAATTGTGAGCAATACATATCAGAGATTAAAAACACATTAGTAAGGGAAATTACTTATAATGTATCATTCTATGATGTCTTTTGTTTATCCCTAGGTTTTTAATGATTTTAAAAAAACACTAGGATTATAACCTATACATAGATTTATAATTATGACATCAATATACATATTTTAGAAATATCTCTAGGGATCTCACTAAATTTTCACATACTAGTATAAAAATGATGACTAATCTTTATATCTGATACAATCTCTAACAAAACAAGAGTGATGTATATGGTAATTAAATTTCTATTGAAAAATACATATTACATAAGATTGTAAAATCATGATCATAGAGTTTATGTATGAAAATCGTGGGTCACTATATAAATTGTGGGAGTACGTAAGCCGTTGATGATAAAAAGAATAATAACCATGATAAAATATCATTCTCATAAAACATGGAATTGTGGAAAATATATAAGCTCATTATATGATTATCATTGTAGACATGGAATTATAGCTAAGACCATCATAGTGGAAAAAACTATTTTATAAAAATGGAATTTCTTGGCATTCTAGTCATTTATTACGGAACCAGATTTACATTCTGTTCCATCTTTATATCACTAATGTGTATTTAATTTTCATTTCATTCATGTCTATTTCACGAGATATAAATATTTACCCAATGAATTGGAGGTATATATATGTATCACAATTATCACAATTAAAACATTCTTACATGTTTCACAAACACATAAACCTTTCATCATAGCATATCCCATGAAATAAAATGGGTTTCTTATATATCATTTCATCATAATACATATTAAAAAAATATATTTCATAAAAATATTTACATCATAAAAAAATGAAATAAAAGTAATAATAGTGATAAAAAAATAACATTATTTCTTATTATATGGAAAGTAACTTTGGTAAAATGCATGAACATAATTCTTGCGGAAAATATCCCTTATTTTTCAAAAAGATTTTCTTTTCTTAGAAAGAATCATAATTTTCAAAGAAATTAATTTATGTAAAAAAATATTAAAATAATTTAGAGGAATCATTATTAAAATAAGGTTCCATGAAAAACATAAAAAACTATTCAAGCTGTAAAATTTTTGAAAAAAATATTCTCCGCACGCATTTTCTAAAAAAGTTAAAAAGTACCTTTATTCAAAAATACAAAAAATATTCATTTCATATACATTATTATAAATTAATAAAAGGGAAAATTTAACTTTATAAAATTTTATAATAATATAAATAATACTACAGAATTAGTTAACAAGGATATTGGTTATAAATATACCATACTAAATACATTCTTATAATAATATTTGGATAAAAATGAGATTGCAAAATTAGCCATTACCATAAGACTGATATCATCCATCTGTGACTGAAACTCTAATATAGCGAATATAAAAATATTATTACCTTGTAAGAGAAAAATAATAAAAATTATCATATCACATATAATTCACTTATGACTTTATATTTTTGGTTTATTTATCAATTCAATGATAAATCCATGTTTAGGATAATAATTGTTTTATTAATCATACTTGTTTTGACTAATTTTTCTAGATATTATGAAATTGATAATGATTGTTACATACATAAGACAAAAAATGAATTATATATAAAAACTATTCAATATAAAAATATATGTAATAGATAGACATATGAATGAGAATGCAACATTCTTGGAGACGGTCGATCGTACGTACCCATGAACACAATTTCTGTTTCCTTATTGAACTGAAAGAATGCACGTAAATGATATATATATATATAGTTGATTTTTAAGCAATAAATATCATTATTATTTATTATATATACTTTATTATAATTATTGAATTGTTAATGTTGTGAATGAATCTCATCGTGTCGTGGGGAAGTAATTTGTACGTACACAGGAGCAACAATATCGTTCCATTAATAGTTAAATGTTTTAAAATTTGGTGATATTTGAATTTTAATGAAATAATAACTTTTTATATTAATTATTTATATCCATTATAATCATCTATTTAAATACTATTACTATTTATTGTCGAATAAAAAATTATACCATAGCGTAGAGAAGGTAAGTCGAACTTACGTAAGAATTGGTGATATTGTTATTAGTAGGATGGATAAAAAGATGTATAATGTGTTCACATAATTATAATAACATATCAAAATATAGTAGATAATATATTTGTTTCCTTATTATGGGGAAACCATATTAATTGGAAGTAGAAGAGGAAAATAATTTTGAAAGACGTGATAGAACAATTATCTCCTTTTCGAGCTTCTTCATTTGGTATGCACAAAAGGACTCCTTAATATGTGTTCCAACCCAAAAGGTGGATTCCAAGATGAATTTATGAGGAGAATTGGGTAGGTTTTGGCCATGAAAAAGGTATTTTAAAGTGAGATTAAAAGTGAAGCAGATAGTCCCTTTTATAGGAGAGGGGAGTAGAAATTTTGGAATATATTGAAATATTAATTTATTATAAATTCATTCTCAGTTTATGAAGCTCTAAAAATCGTTTATTTTTTATATGATATGCGTATGGATAAAAATAATCTAAAAATTTAAAATTTATACATGTTTTTATTTTATTTTAAAACATATAATTTGGAATTATCCTTATAAATCTATTTAATTTTATTTTTTCTAATAATGTTATAAATATAAAATGGTAATAAATATTTAATTATGTATTTTAGAATCACTATAATTGAATACATTATGAAATATTATACCATATTACATTCAATTTGTAGTTTTTAAATAACTTTTATATTTTTAAATATTTTAAAAATATGTTATTTTTATAAAATATCAATATTGTCAATTTTTACACAATTTGTTTATTTCCTTTAAATAAAATCCAATAAGAAGATAAATTAGAACCAAAATACATTTTGAACACCTAATATGTATTATACACATATAAAATTCGTGGATCAAATTAATTAGTTGATATGATATTTGTTTTAATATTGTTTAAACAATTTATTTGATCTTTATATCAAAAAAAAATATCGAAATCACTATTGTTTCATCATTAATGACTATTATATAAAATAAAAAAAATTATAAATAAATAAAAATTATGTATATAATTTCATTATCTTTATGGATACTATTAATTTTTGATGTTTTATCTTGTTAGCCTATATATATATTTTTATACATATAAGATATATGATAGTGACATATTATAACCATCTTTTGATTTAATTATATTTACATCACTTTCCCGGTAATGTCCATAAAAAGGATGAATTCTGACACATAGATGATATTAGAGGACATTAATTCATCCAATAGGATTTATTAATGTGTTATGCTAATTTTATTATCATTATTAGTTTGTTAGATACCCTAATTTACCTGATTTTCATTTATATGTGGTAAATATAAATTACTGTAGTTACTATTCATAATATCCAAGAAAATAAAGTAACCTATTAAAATTATTTGGATTCACTGATTAAAAATATTTAATAAATTATCAGTAAAAAAAATAATATGATTAATTTATTTTAAAATTATTTCCCATTGTCAAAACAAACTAGCGATGTTTTAAGATTTAAAAACATATCAAAAGGTTATCTTGTGATTATTTAGATTTTAAATGTGTAATTAAATCTAATGACCAAAATTGGATTAAATGATAAAATATATAATCAAATTACACATTAAATTCAATTAAAAAGATAATTTGACTATAGAAATAAATTAGATGATAATGATGTTTTGAATTAAAATTCGTTATTTTCCAATATTAGTCAAAATATAAATTTCATCTAAAAAATACAAAAAAATCAACATATTTAAATTTTGAACTCAAGAATCCGGATAAGACAATTATTTTTTCCAAAAGTAATATATATAAGTGTTAAAAATTATGTTTAAAATTCTAACACCATCAAAAGGTAGAAAAATATAATTTAAAAAAAACATTTCTTATCTGAAAAATTGAATATTTTCATATATCATTTCCAAGAAATTACATAAGATGAATGTTAATATTATATAAAATTAATAAAGTGTTTAATACTATTTGTAATAGCTAGTTTATATAATATATTATTAATTAGTGAATCACCATATTTTGTACAATGAAAGCTATCGAGGAATGACACGGTTTGGTGTATTGCAACCCATGTTAGAGTTGTGGTAAGTGAAAGCCTAAATTGGTGTTGTTTATAACAAAATACAAATATATTTATTTTATATATTGAAAAAAAATATACTCATTTTTTCATGTAGTAAATTCTATCAAATTAACTTCAAATTGTTTGTAACTCAAGCAATGTACATTGTTTTTAGTTATTCAAACTAACAATGTGTTGTGGATAGAGGCAAAGAATAATGGTGTTGCCTATAATAAAAAACAACAACGAAATTTATAACCATATATCTCAGAAAATATTTAGTTGTTACAACCAAACTAGTTATAGATAATGTATTGGGGATTAGATGTATAACAAATCTACGAATATGTTAAATTAATGGCTAGTTAGAGTGTATAACCCACCTTGGTAAAAGTTTTAACTATAGGGGTGTAGAATCATGGACAACAATAAGGTTATGAAATTGGTTGTATAACCAGTTTCTGGACAATTAACTATCACTTATGGAATGATTATATATTCGAATCCTGGTTGGTGTTTCTAAAAAATGGAAATGATATGATTTACTATCGAACTATGAAAAAACTATTGTACCTATCTCACTATAATTACGAATAATCATATCGTAATGTGTGTGATAATGTTAAGTAGATAATTAACCATAATAATTTAATGAATATGAATTAAAATAAAAAATATGATTATAATAACCAATTTATTCACCCATTCTTCAATTTTTTTTTATCTTTTTAGGGGTACTACCAGTGGTAAAAGGGAATAAGATCAATATAAAGATACAAAAGTATTAAATATTGAATGTATAAATTATGTGAACATTTATTTTATTAATGAAATTATAAAATGTGAATGGATAATATAAATAAGTTGGTAATATAGAAATCTTCTCATATAAATAAAACTGAGACAAAACCCCTTTACCTCATATATGTTTTTTTCTTATTTTTGGGAAACTATTTTATAATAAATATATATTTATTATAAATATATTATAGAATAACAATAATATATATCATACCATATATTTATTAAATATATCCTCTTATCAATATATTATTTCAAATTATTTATCTAAATTAGTATTTTGGGGATATTTTCTTTCGTTTTCATGTATGTTTTGGTCTGATAGTTTAGGTCCATCTATATTGATAGAGGATCAATAATAAAAAAAATAATAGTAATTAATTATGTATCATAAATATTCAATATTAAATTATTTAGTACTATCCAGAATAATTATATTTTAAAATTAACTGTTCCATTTTTTGAGACTATAGGTCATATATACACATGATCACTATTTGTAGTTTTCAGAGGATGGAACAAAATAATGGTAAATATTGAGACAACATTATGGAAAATTTATTATATAATATTTAATATATATATATATATTCATTAAATCAATATGTATACCCAACGTGATAACAAGATAGATATATTATTTTCATTTCAAAAGAATAATAATTTTATAAAAATAATATATAAATAATAAAACAATTATAATAACCATGTGTGATGAATGGTGATCCCCATAACCATTAAATTTATAGGATGTAACATAATATCTTTAATATAAAAATAGGCACATAGAATCATTCATAAATTTGTCTTTTAATAATATGAACACTTGAGATATATCTAGAACTAAGAGAGTGTAATTTTGAAAATTCCTATGATAAAAATGTTATAAATGGTTTAGTTATGGAGCAGGGTCCATCAAAAAAAATATGTTCTTGAAAAATAATATAAGGATAAAATTACCATTATTAGATAATAATTTGGATGATAAATTATTTCCATATCACTTATTTTTTACCTAGTATTACACGATTTGTACTTTTATTAAATGATAAATTTTTCAAATGTTAATACTCATATTGACCAAAAATAAAAGGGTCATATATTCTAATTTTTTATAACCTAATTCAAAATATGCAATCAATTGTATCATATATAATAAATATATGTAGCTGAAATTAATTTTAATATTTACCATGAAAAAATGATAAAAACTATTATTTAGATGAATTAATTTTTATGTATTAAAGTGGATTTTATTCTTATTACATGAATAAAAAAATATTAGGGGAATATTTAAAAAATTTAATAAATTTAAAATATGTAAATTTTATTTAATTACCACAATCCTATTTTCCCAGATCCAGTGACTTCATTATTACATTTTTATAGATAAAATGTGAAAATCCCAAAAGATTGATTATTTTGACATATATGGTGAACCAGATACATACATGATTCCCATTTTATATTTGGAATATAAAACTAAACTTAATTCATTACTAATTGAATGAATTTAATCCTTGTAAACTCATTCAATTATATCATATTCATATATATATAAGAATGTAAAATGAATTTGTGTGTGATCAAATACTAATTAAGGGTTAAATATAAAATAATATATCATGAATTAATAAGAATAATGAACATGGAATGTTAAATTACATTACACACATATCTTTTAATTGACATAACTATCATTATTACATAAGGAATATTCAATATGTCAATGTAAATAACTAAAAAATAATTCAATTAAATCAAAAAATGATAATAAAAGGGATTAAGAGATAATAGCCTTGGGAATTTCTCATGTAAAATGACAATAATTGAGTTATCAATGATGGGAATAGTTAATAATTATATTTCATGAACTTTGGATAATGATTCTTGTACCTTAAATTGAATTTATAAGACATTTTAAATCTAATTGGTAAAAATAATTTGGTTAATCATACTTATTTTTATCTAGAAAATGGTATTCCTCAACAGAATACTAAGGAATCAAGGGGTTATCTATAACCATGCCCCACCCATATCATCATATCCAATTCATTCATTCTATATTTAAAAATCAATTTGATTAATAATTTGTTTTACTATTCTATATACATATAAATGAAAGAATTTAGATTTTCATTATTGGAATATTTAATAAACAACCATTTAAAATAATACACAAATTTTGAAATGATAAATGGATTAAAAAATAATCATATACATGATAAATGATATTTTATTATATGTATAATTTAATGTCTATTAATCAAAAAACTAGAGAATTCAGTGGAATATTAATGACTACCAAAAGGAATCAATGAAGTGAATTTCCAAGTTATCCAGAACACAAATACTCCCAAATCATCCAATATAAGAATAAAATTAGAATCCATAAAACATATTCCAAGTTATGTATACATTATATAAAGGTTTATTTTCAATGATGAAAATAAATACCACTGAAATATCTTAAAAATCAATTCCAAAATACAATTTTCATTTTTAAAATAACATTTTTAAAATAAAAGTTCAGAAAATATTATGAAAATAATTTTATTTGAAAATAACCATTTAATCAAAGAATATAGAATTTAAAACATTGACCAGTCATAAGGGATGGATGATAAATTCATGTCATATAACACCTATATATTATATGGGATTTGACTTCCTCAATACATTAAATTTCGTTGATAGGTTATGATAAAAAATACATCAATCATAAATAAATGATTAAATTATAGTATTTAATTATGATAGTTATCACATAGAAATTGGAATAGTGTGAAATAAAGATATTATATATATTGTTAAAATATATTTTACACATGTCTAAAAAATTAAATAATTGGTTACAAATTAATTTAAATAAAAATAAAAACCAATTGAATAAAAATGGTGTGTTTTTATAAAAAACAATTATTATAACAATAACGTAATTATATCCTAATAAATTAAATTTGTCACAATAATTTAAATATCATATAGAAATTAAAATATCATATAATCAATAAGTTTTTTTAAATTCATTTGTTAATCTTTAATGGCATAAGATAAAAATAAATCTAATTATAAGTATAAAAGATATGTTTTTCTAAAGTTAAATGTTTCCATATTTTAATGACACGCCTATTTTAAATCTAAATATTGAAAATTAGATAAATTATATTTTAAATTAATAAAAATAATTTTTAATATCATGAAATAAAATTTTAGTTTGTGTGAATATTTTAATTTTTATGAAATGTTTTATTTTTTTGATGAAAAGTGTAAAATATTGTACTCCACTCGAAAACAATCATTGCATATAAATAATTTATAATGATCAATTATTTTTTAAATTTTGACTCATGTAATATTAGTTCTATTATACATACATAAATCCAATTTAGGTGTTTTTATTAAATTTCCAAATTTTTTTATAAAAGTATTTCAAACATTTGAACTTTTTCACTAGAAAATCTGTTTTTCACATTGCATTTTTGGTAATAATATTAATTATAAATTTTCTTAATTATATAGACTATATTAATTAAAATATGTTATATATATATAATAATTGTGTTTAAATTAATTTTTATGTTCATTTTTTAGTCATATAATATTTACAAGGGGAAAAATTATTTACCGTATTATAGGTAAAATAAAGAGAAGGGTTAGTTTTAAATTATTAAGAGTTTAAAATAACTAATAAATATATAATTATATGCTTATGTTGTATTTTATGATTTTAATCATTATTTTAAACATTAATTATCATCCAATGTTGGTTAAATTAATGAAAAAAATTTTGATTGTCTTTATACATAAAATAATAATTATTTAATCACTTAATCCCACCTCTCCACAATTATAAATACCACCCCATGTTAAGATACAAGTTGTGTATATTATAAAATATGATCCAAAACATAACATACATACTATCCAACTTTTTTATTTCTCTTCTTATTCTCAAATTTTAAAATCCAAATTCCTTAATGGGTCCTCCTAGGAGGTAATATTCAAGAGGTACTTTTTTTCAAATAACATATCTTAATATCATTAGTTTTTATACATCTTAATGAAAATCATCATTGGACAAGTCATTATAACTCCAGAATAATTTATATAGTATTTTTTATATTTCATATTAGATTTCTTATATCCATAGCTTTTATTACATTCTTTTTTTCATTGAAACAAAACCATTGTCCATGTTATGATGATTAACTATCTTCATGAATATTGATTTTGTTCATTTTCAATTTTTACCTTCATGGTCAGTTAAAAAAATCATGTTTTGTTTAAATAATATCTAATTAGGTCTATGATAACTGATTTCATATTATGAAAAAAAAATTATTTTAAATATATTAATTAAAATAAAATTAGTTCATGGTGTTCAGAAAACACTCCAAAGTTAATTAAACAATAATCATTTAAAAATTCCCAAATTAAACATCTTCATAAAATAAATAAAAATTATAAATGGGACCATTTAAATGTATTGAATTTAATAAACACTATTTCATAAAAAATCTATTTTGGTATTCTCATTTTATATGAACATCCATTATTTTACACAAATGAACTGATTGTGAAACCGTGAAACGAATTCACCTGAATCATTGAAAATAATGAAATATTATTAATGGATGAATCATAATATGTTTTAAAAAGATTTTATAAGGTATTATAAATATGAATATAGTTATTTAAGGAGATAATAAATTTCTTTAAACCATTATACATGAGGATAATGTACTCTATAGAAAAGGTAAATGTGTTGATAGAATTTTATTGTCTCAGTTTAATTTATGTTATATATATAACTTATTCACCACATATAGCTTGTTTATAGAGTAATTATACATCACACTGAGATATAATATCATGAATTTAATTATATTAACGATTTTAAATGGTTCAGTTTATAATTATTAAATTAATGGGGGTATATAATTCAATTGGTTAAACATGGTCATGGATTCATCTCAGTTTACATTCCATGAAAACATATTATTTATCATACAATATTTCACTTTTATGTGGTATATATAGTATCCCTTTTACTTATATTTAACGTATTTATTCATTCTTCATGGTGTTTTATGTTTCACATTGAAATTTTTTTTCCAAGGAGATTTGACATGAAAAATACCCAGTGATATAAGTTAATACAAAATATAACATTTTTGGTTATTTTTAAAATTTTCAGGAAAAAACCAATTAATTATAAAAAATTATCATTGTAAATATAATTTCACATAAATTAATAGTATTATTTTATGTTAGATATGTTTATATCATTAAAAAAATTAAATTTTTATATATAGTATTTACAATGTAATTAATTTGATTAATTTTGGAAATATTGATTAATATGTATTTTTTCTTCAATGATGATATTTGACAATATGTGTAAGAACCCAGATATTTATTTCATGTCTGGATCATGATTTCATGTGTTTCTATGAAAAATCGGAGAATATTTTAAATTCATAAGTGCATGTCATGTACTATTTAGTTCATGCCATGTACACGGTTGCTGCGGGTAGTCGTGTACTAGCTATGTAACAACCAAGCACATGGTTGTGTGAGGTGACCTAGAGACCTCCTAAAGAAGGGGATTGTTAATACATGTACATGAAATGTATGTTAAATTAACACACCACATAATCCTCTTTTTATTTGATAAATTAAATTGATGTTAGTTGTTTTTTCTAGAATTGTATTCCTCTAACCCTGTCTCGTCTAGGAGTGACCGAGAGGTATTATTATTATAAGAGCCTCTGATCCATCGTTTGTTCTCCAAATCAATCATTGTTGGTATTGTTAGAATCCCGAAAGTGATTTGTTCATTCATCTAGAGTCTCTCCTCCGGATTTCTCATCATTCGTGAGATATTCTAGGTTGAGTGTTTTTTGATAGTTTTTTAGATCTATGATGTTCTAGGACGATTCAAAGGTGTAGGTTCAATAATTTAAATCATATAACAACTAGTTTTGTTGTTTTTTTCATTCCATATATTTATATGGAATATATGTGAAAAAACAACTGAATACCATAGTTTATTATATTGCTAGTTTGGGTGATTTAACCTTAATTGATGTCTAGTATGTTTTTTTTGGAAAATGTTTTGCTTTAGATTTATTACCTTATTTATAGATTTGATTTCCTAGGATTGTTTGATATTGTTCGTTTGTTCAGGAACTTCCTATTTGGTAATTTTTTTTTGATTCTTTGTGATTTTAGGATGGATTTTATATTATTTGGCACTCTTGTGATTTGCATTGTACCTTCATAGACATTTAATAGATGAGATTACATTGGATAGTGGATATATTTTTTGCATGGTTGTATTAAATATGGTTGTGAGAACCTGGTGTAGTTTGACCATAGGTGGAGTTGACATTAAGGGATTCATAGAAATTTCTATTATACATTATACATTGTGAGAAAATAGGGACGTGTGCGATGTGTGATCCCTCATAGTTTATATAGCATACCATTAAGAGAACACAAGGGGAATGGATGTTGAGTGATTCCTCAGAGATTCTTTTATTAATATTAAATGACCATAGGGTGAATTGATATTTTGATATTCCTCATATAGTCTATGTCTTCGTGAATCTAGAGTGGATAGATAGTGAACACATTCCCATAGGGTTTCGTGTGAATAAACAGATAAATAATTAATAAATGTAAATCAATGTAGTTTTCAACAATATGACCGTTTAATTTTCAGTCCATCCTTGTTTATTACATCATTATTTATTTTTCCTACTATATATATTCAAAAACATTAAAGAAAAGTTCATTGGGTGGTTTTAAACTAGGATTCATATAACAACCTATTTGAGTCGTGATTTTGGGCCCGAACATTTTATATTGTTATAGGTATAGATAAGGAAAAACACCCTCCTACATCAGATACTTGATTTTTTTGGAGTTGGAGAGAATGTGGCCAGCTATGTCTTGTGATTCTACATGGGTTACTTGTTTAAATTTTACCTTGGTTCAGTACTATAATTCTATAATTGTGACATTTTTTCCTTCTTTACTAGATATTTGTGATATTCATAATTTATTTATGTGCTCTAGCTGTTTATTTATTTTCATTATTCTATATTTTTCTTATTTGATGATATTATTTCTTCCATTGTTTTATATTATTGTATTTCCACTATATTATTATTCCAATAATAGCGGTGTTTCCACACAATCACACCCAAGGCCCTTGCTTCAAGTCAGCAGCCTCGGGTGTTCGGGGAAATGAACATGAGGCCATGTGAACAATCAGGTACATGCCACCATTGGGTGAGAACCAGAACCAAGATGTTTCAATATAGTATCAAACGGTTTTTTCCTCCTTTAATTTTTTTTGGTGCCAATAAATTGGAATAATATGTAATATATAGTTGTTAATATGTTTTTCCTAGGAGTAGCTAACCTGATTATAGGTAAAATCCAATATTCCTTTATTATTACAATTATTTGGTTTTGAAATAGTTAGAATTTATTTGATTTCATCATTGGGTGATTTAAATGTTTTTTGATGTTGTCGTTGATATTATTGAGGTTCTAATTCTATTAAAAACTGTTAAGAAAAAGTTATTCCATCTAATTCATCATATAAGAAATTTCTATAGATAACATGTTATTCATTAATGTACTTCCATTTAGGGTCAATTACTATTTTCTTGGTGTTGCGATAGATTTTGTGCTAGGTATTCCTGCTATTATGACATATGTCGTGATAGAATACCTACTATTTGATTGGGTATTTAAAAAATGTGAAGCGTCATTCGAATTGGGGCCAAGTGTTGGTCCCTAATGTGGTATGAGACCTCATGGATCCGAATTTTGTGTATCATGTGATTGATTGCACTATTATAATTTCTAATATATGTTAATATCATTTTTATTGGATTCTCTGGCTATATGGGACCCCATAGATCATAATTTTGCACTATAATGATTATTGTACTTTTTTATGGGGTTCTGGTGACGTTTCTAAGGATTATTATCTGGGAAAACCTAGAATACATGGGGTTTAATGATGAATACACGCCACATATCCTTCTGTTTGGGATGGGAAAACATTTCCTAAGTACATGGAAGGTACTATATGCCCACATCGTGTAGACGATAACCTTGGGACTGGCTAGGTGGGTAGAGAAAATGGTCTGGGAAATAATTGGTGGCACACAATGTGTACTTGTAGTATATAACATGATGTAAGAACCATATATCGATCAATGTGACTAATGACTTAGATGGTTAAAACCATAGTGGTACATTTTGTGTCTATAGAGAACATGAAATATTGTAAAGACCATGTATCAGGCATGTGACTAATGACATGGGTCAGTGAAATCCATCTTGTACTTTCTCTTTTTGGGAAAAAACCGTTATTTTTTTTCTAAGAGAAAAATATTGATTATCCATTAAGAGGAACATATGCAGGGGAAATATTCAAGTACAAACGTTTTCAATGTTGAACGCACCGTCTGTATGTGGTGTTACATGACCAGGGTGGGAAAAAGTATACACCCATGTAAAGGCATATTGGAACACACTCTTTAGGAATCATACAAGCTGTGTATCCATGTTTTGAAAAAAATGATTGTTTTCATTGTTATGTTCTTTTCTTTCACTTCTAATTTTTATTACTTGATAATATTTAACAACATCATTTGAATGACATTACAAAGTCATCAAAGCAATAATTCATTCGGTTTTTCTCCAGATACATGGAAACAATCAGACACCAGACTAGGTAGATCATGGACTACCAGTTGATCCTCCTTTTGTGTCTGTCATTTCCCCAATCTAGATTTGAGATACAGGTGATGATGCATAGTTAGGAGAAGGCTTCTTGAGGTTTATTCAGACCTTCTAGGGTTTACTTCATCCTTCCCTATATATGGAACAATTGACCTGGGTTTTTCAATAGTAGCATCCTCCAACTTTTTGAGGGGATTGATGACCACAAGCGGGAGAATCATTGTTAGAAGCCCTAATGTCCATCTTTGATCAACTCAAGATGCATCCAGGTTGGAGGGAAATGCTCAATATGTACATGCATTGGGATTTCACTAAGAGGTGGTTGGATGTGATATCATATTCGGGATGCCAATCAGTTATTTCATGGGATTAGTTATTGTGGGCATTCTATCACCAATTTTAGCTGGAGACTTGGAGGGCTGACTGAGCCTGATTTTTCATGAGGTTTGGAGTATGTTACACTCTCATTCATAGAGTATACTTATCTATTAAAAAAAGTTTTTATGCTTCTAACCGATTTTATGGGGTGATGAGTTATATATGGATAGAAAGATTGAAGATGGTATTTTTCAATGACATCTGTTCATAGGTGAATATATTTAGGCTGACACACAAACATCTATAGTCAACCAGGCACTAATAAAAAATGAAAACATGAGGTATTTTGGAGTTCTGAGCCAGGGTGGCTCGATATTTGGAGTAGGTATTCCACCATCTCATAATAAGAAGCGTCTTATAGTGGCCACACATAGATATCCATGTTGGAGAGATACTCCTTAATGTAGCCCGGTGGTATGCTTCTATTGTGAGAAGTGCAGGTATTGAAGGCCACATTTCCTAATATTCTAAGTGGAGTGCCGATCATGCGGCCAGATGGGACATTTTTCGTATTTTTTTTTCTATTTTTCACACCCTCATCTAGTCATATGGGTTCATCAATGACTCCACATTCCGGAGTAGGACCACCAGTTTATCATCAGTCAGGGAACTAGAGTTATTCTGACCATTCTGGTAGATGCTGAGGTTGTCACCATAGTGTTCTGTCATAGGGTTTCGGAATGCGGCATAGTGGTCCAGTTCATGGATCATAAACAGATTCACAATTCCTCGGTGTAAGATATGTTTTTTTACAGGATCTGACCTATCATAAGATGTATCATGAACCCTCTAAACTTAGACTTAAATTTTTTGTTTCCTCAGTTTTAGTTTCTTTTATTTTCGACATAGGGGATTCCCATAGTTTCATATTTGTGCCTATTGTGGAGAGCCTTGGGCTTTGTATCATTACTTCTTTTGATATCTGGACATTGTACACACTGTTGGGGATGAGAATTTATAGTGTATGTTAGTGAAAGGAGTTCCCTCTTGTGGTTGGTGGGTTTCAATTTGAGATAAACAATTATGTATTAGAGATGACGGGCTATGATGTCTTTCTCAATGTGTAATTGTTAGTTCCCTTCCAGGTCATTGATGGTTTCTATCACCGTAAGGTGAGTTTAAAATAACCAATGGGAAAATTTTATCTACAGAAGGGTGAATGGGATGCCTAGGTTAGAAGAGATATAACCAAACAACTTGGGATTAGTGAATTTAGAGCCTAAATTGGTAGTTTTTATCTAGATGGCATGGGTACTTCATACATGGAATTTCCTACAAAGGTGGATCATTTCAAGTATGTCATTCCAATCAACATTTTAGGGTTACCTTGTTAGTGATATGTATATTTCCTTATTGATATTGTGATAGGACTGGTTCTGGTGTCCTTTCCTCATTATAGTATGGCTATAGTAATGTTGCAAGAGCTCAAGAAGTATTTTGAGGGGTTACATGAAAATGGCTTCATCTGAACCAGTACATCTCATTAGGGTTACAGTGTCCTTTTTTGATAAAGGCGAATGGTACCCCCAAAAATTTTGTGGATTATCAGAATATGAACTAGATGATGGTCATGAAATAACATCCCATGCCACGAACTGATGATCTCATTGATCACCTATGGGGTTCCCATGTGTTCTTGATGATTTAATTGGGATCTGGTTATCATTAGTTGTGTGTTAGACCATCATATATACTTGTTAATACCTTTCAGAGTAGGTATGGTCTATACATGTTTTTGGTTATGCCATTCGGTCAAACGAACGCACATTCAGTATTTATGGAACTGATTAACCTAATGCTACATCCATTATTTGACACATTTGTAGTGATTTTTTGGATGATATATTGGTGTAATCTCACACTTGACATGACCATGTAACCCATCAAGATATTGTTTCGTTAAAATTGTGATAGAATTATTTATATGTTACTCCTTTCAAATTTCACTTTTTGATGGAACAGATTCACTTAATAGGTCATATTATCTAATAGATAAGAGTATAAGTAGACCCATAGAAAGTGAGAGAATTAGTTTACAAGGAGAATCTGAAGAACATCATTGTGGTACGATGTTTTCTAGGGCTGGATGGTTACTATAGACATTTTATACCAGACTTTTCACACATGGTAGTGCCACTGAAGTGCCTGAATAATATGGCGACAATGTTCCTGTGGATAGATTCGTGTGATTCAAACTTTTAGAAGCTGAATGAGAGATTGAATTCCGCACCAATAATAGTTTTTACAGAGCAAGGCATGAGTTATACTATTTATTGTGATGCATTAGGTATCAGGATGGGAGTAGCACATAAAAAAGGGGAATATGTTTTTTCATAAATCTCTCAGAAGTTAAGGAGACATGAGAATAATTACCTAACACACAATCATGAGTTTATAGGAGTTTTTAATTCCTTGTGATATTGGAGACATTACCTTTTGGGAGAGAATTCTGTGGTGTACACTGTCCAAAAAAGACTCATGTATATCCTTACCCAGCGTGACCTAAATTTAAAACAGTGATTGTGGGTTAGGTAACCTGAGTACATTGAATTATTTCTTGGCTACACGCCATGGAAAGGAAACCCAATGGCTGATAGATTGACCATGAACACTTAGATACTGGTAGGTCAGGAGGCCAACAGTGAGTGGCATCTTATGACTCTATTACATAAAATGTATTTGGAGTTTCACGGTAGATAGTATAGGCATTTCATTTTTTCGATAAATGTTACCACTACTCCATTTGATCGAATTATAATGGAAGAACTATCAAATTTTGAAGGCCTAATTATACAGGAGAGTGTGTCAGGAGAGGACCATATTCCTAGATGGATTGAAGGCGAGGATGTGATCATGTGTTTTCATGGGTGTGTGTGGGTGTCAAAAGATATATGCAAGGAGATTTTTCCAGATTTTGATTCCTTAGTTTGGTATGTTCATCATGGATTCACCAATATGTATATAGATTTACAAAATTAGTATTGGTGGAACAGTATGCAGATATATTTTTCTAGGATTTTGATGAGGTGTTCTACCTGTCAGCAGGTGAAGGCGGAGCATTTACGACCAGTAGGGATTTTTTTGCAGTTTCCCATTCTTTAGTTGGTGTGGATTAACGTCGCGAAAGAATTCATGATAGGTTTACAAAGTTCACCTCTTGGGAATAATGCAGTTTGGGTTTTTATTGATAAACTGACGAAATGTTCACACTTCTTACTGATAAAGGGGAACATTAGTGTTGATGATCATGGAAGGTTGTAGATTCGACCGATTGTATATTTTCATGGGGGTCCACACTTCATAATTTCATAATGGTATGCCTGTTTTACTTCACAGGTCTGGAAGGGACTACATAAGGCATTGGGTAAATAGGTACTTTTATGTAATACTTACCATCCAAAGATAGATGGCCAGTCTGAGCGTACGATTCAATTATTGGAAGAAATGCTTCGAGAATGCGTCCTAGATTTGGGAAATTCCATAGATAAGAACATACCACTATTTTATTATGGATATTATAATATTTTTCAAAAATCTATTCAGATGGCACCTTATGAGGATTTTTATGGTAGGAAATTCCAATCAACCCTATGTTGGCTAGAACATGGAGAGGCATCTATGCTAGGACCCCATCTTGTCCTGGTGGCCATAGAGCTGGTGGAGTTGATTTGGAAGAGGATGGATACTGCACAATAACTGCATAAGACTTATAGTAATATAAAGAAACCTTCTCTAGTGTTTTTGGTCGGAGATCTGGTTTTTCTATATGTCACAATGAGGTTGGGACAAATGAAGATTAGAAGAGATGAAAACATTTCATCGAGATACGTTGATCCATTTGAAATCATGGAGATATTTAGGCTGATTACCTGTTGATTTCAGCATCCATTGAGGTACCTTGATTTGCATGAAATAATCCTCATTTCATATTTGTGGCATTTATTCTCATACACATCTCATTTTTTCCACCTGAGGATGTTGTGGTGGAGGAGGACACATCATTCGAGAAGCATCCTATCCATATTTGTTGATCGTAGTGATAAGGTTCTCTCTGGAGGGTCTATTCCACTAGTTAGGGTGTTGTGGCAGCATAGGCATGTACATGATGATACTTATGAGAGGGAGGGTAATGTGTGATCTTAGTGGCCATAGATGTTCGAGGAATCTTCTTATGTGCCTCATTTTTAGGGAAAATATTGGAAAAATTTTTTTAGGGAGGAGGTTTGTAAGAACTCGAATATTAATTTTTGTTATATATGTTTATTTAGGGTATTACTGTGAAAAAGGAGAGAATTTGGAAAATTCTTGTGTTCATGTAGTGTACCCAGTTGTCGCGGGTAACCATGTAATGTCTGAGTACGTGGCTATGTGAGGGGACCTGGATACCTCATAATGATGGGGCCAGTTAAGGCATGTACACATCATGTAATTTATTTGAAAACACCATATAATTTTATTTTTATTTTTTAAATTAGACCATGGTAGCTTAATTTTACCATAATTTACATCTTCTAACACTATCTAGCCCAGGAGAGACTAGGAGCGACGATACTTTTCATAGCCTCTGATCTGTCATCCTTTCTCGGAATCAAACAATGTCAGTTGCATTGGAATCCCAAAGATGAATTATTCCATCATATAGTGTCTCTCCTCCAAATTTCTCTTCCATTATGAGATATTTTTATTTGATCATTTTTGGATGTTTTTTAACATCTATGATGTTCTTGGTCGTTAAAATGGCCGAGGATCAACTATATCAATAGTAAGATGTCGAGATTGGTGGGTTGTTTTATTCCGTAGTTGCCTTTGGATTATATGTGAAAAAAGTGATGAATATTCTAGTATATGGTATTGAATATTTACTATATTTATGATTTATTGATTCCTTCTAGGTTTGGTTTTCTCGGTAATGGGTTTTAATTATGATATATGTTTATTACCTTGTTTATTTATGTTTTTATTTTGTTTATTTGATATTGGTTGTTATGTCTAGAATTGCATGTTGATTTTTTTTATTCCATGACTAGTTCTCTTGGGATAGACTTGACATTATATGAAATGCTTTTGATATTGATTATAGATACATGGACTTGAAGCAGATGTGATTATAATGGATAGTGGATAACACTTTTTCATGAATTTATTACATAGGGTTGTGAGAAACTTGTGTTGTTATTCCATAATCTGAGTTGATGTTGAGGTCATCAATATAGTTTATGTTATACATTTTATGTAGCGAGACCATCTATTGGATGAACGATGAGTGATGCCTCAGTGTTTCTATAATATTACATTACAAGACGACATGATGAATGTACATTGTGTGCATCCTCAAAGAGTCTCCAGTTTTCGTTAAAGGACCACATGGTGAATTGATAATGAGGGATTATACAGAGAGACATTGTATTTTTGAATCCAGTGGGGTGATATTGTGAGTACATTCCTAGTGTGTTTCTAGTTTATGATTGGTAAAAAAATTAACAAATGTAAATTAATTTAATTTTCAACTATTGTTATGTTTCCATTTGAGTATTTCCTTGGTTATTACTTCATTTATCATTTTTTATGCTATATATATTCACTTACAGTAAGGTATATATCTTTGGGTGGTTTCATACTAGGATTAATCTCACACCCTATTTGGATCATTCTTTTGGGCCCAAATATATTATATTGTTGCAGATATAGAAATGGGTATATGCCCTTATACTTTAGGAAAGTGTGGTTTGTCGAACTGGACACCATGTGACAATGATGAGGCTTATGATGCTGCTGGAGTTACTAGTTTTCTTGTTCATTGGTTTAGTTTTATAAATCCATCAATTTGACATGTTTGGATACTGTCCATGGAATATATGACATGCTTCCTTTAATTATGTTCTTCAGTTGATTATTTACTTTCACTCTTCCATTGTTTTTTATTGAATTGTATAACTTCATCTTCTGTTGTATAATATTGTAATTCCAGTGTGTTATTCTTCTAATGTGGGAATTGTTTCTCCAATATCACACCCAATTCACTTATTTCTTGTCTGTAGCCTCTGGAATTGTGGGAAATGCACTTTGGTCCATGTGACCTGTAGGGTAAGGGTCAACATTTGGCGGATCCCGGAACCAGGACGTTACTATAATGAACATTATTTATCAATTAAATTGAATATTAAATTTATGATGAATCATTTGGACTAGAATACACCTGTGAAGATTGAATATATATATCCCCTCAATGCATCAGTAAATTAATTGGATGAATTAGTTAAGCTAGCATTAAACATGTTATTTTATGTATATTAAAAAATCTTGTGAATCACCTTAATATTATTAGTTCATGTGTGAGATACATGAAATCAAATATTTTATAATTTCATACATTTATAATTTAGTGATAATTATCTAGACTAATTTCAATATAAAAACAATCTATGTATACATTTCAATCTCATTTTTTTTGATTAAAGGAACTGTTTTTTCAGTTATTTAAATTGAAACATTGATTATTCTCATTGATTCATGATTTGATTCAACTATATTTTACATGTACTATGAATTTGAGAATATCGTTATATTGTTTCATTTCAATAGGTTATGAAGAAGATATCTTGAATGAGTTCAATAAAAAAATTACATTCCTTTTTTTCTATTTTCTATTCCAAATTTTAAATGGGTTTTTGGTTTGAATCCTGTTTAACAAGACTAATTAACTATTTGGTCTTTGGGAAGTTATTTTTTGTATCATATTCAAAAATAAAAAATTATTTCACCATGTATTTCATAAAAGGGTTAAGGTCATTATAGATGGTATCTGAGGATGTTTAGTAAGAACTATGGGAACTAGATTTAGGAAAAGATAGATTAAATAAAACTAACCTATGATAAAATTTTAAGATATTAATAGAATAACATTCCAATGAAACCATATTTATGATTATGTTATTATCTACATAAAAAAAATTCAATTTATTTTATGTATTTCACTTTTTTGGGATTATATTTTATGTTTTATAATTATGTGATTTAATATAGTGTATTTATTCATTTTCAAATGGTGCATTGACACGGGAATTATAAATCCACCAATGAACATAACCCAATGACTATGAATGATGGAGGATTTTATTGGCTTCAAAATATATCCAATGTAGGTTGTCTCCCAAACATTCAAATCACATGATTGAAAAATATCATGTTCTAACAACGAATAAAAAATGTTACCAATGTTATACTACATCAAAGGGAACGAACAAAATAAGAGGATAACAGATTAAAATATGGAATAATTGAAAATTTGAATAAACTAATTTCCCAAATTTGATAATTTTGAAATGAAACATCCTGGTACTTTCGTAAAAGTTTTGGGATATTTACACAACTACACAGACAAATGGCACAATAAATTTGACAAAAATGTAATGAAATAAATGTTTCTGATATAAAATAAATTAAATGTAGATATATAGGGAATTATGATAATGAATACACCAATCATAAAAGGAATTATCCTCAAAAATACCAAATGAACATTTTCATTGAAATGCTAATACAACTGATATAGATGAATCATTAATGTGACTATGTTTCATTTCAATAATTATTTTACTGGGGTTTTTTCAATTATTTAAGGGTAATCTAAATTATGAAATATATTAGGACTATAATTTAGTACTTTACCTTTAATGATTTTAAATCATGTAGGGAGTAGTTCCAATAAATACGAGAAGTGATTGTGTTGTATATTGATCCCTTCGAAATCATGTGTTTTTTATAAAAACACAAATATGATCTCAATGTATATATAATAATGATAAATATATGTTCATAGGATTGTATTTGTGACCAAGATTGTGGATTCTAATCTTATGTTTCATTCTAGGTTTACTATATGTTTGGATTTAAAAAATATATTCAACAATATTAGATTATATTTTTGGAAGAAATTATGTTTTCGGTAATGCTTCATAGTGATAATGGTATTTATATATTTTTATTTTATTAACAAAATATATTTCTTTTGAAGATCTATTTTTTTTTTTTTGAAAATTTACGGAACATCCATCTAAATATTTAGACTCTTAATTTGGTAAGATATATTTTGGATGAGTATTAAGATTAACTACTTATGGAATGATATATTTTATACTTCAGATTTTATTATTTGAGGTTAATGTTGTAATTATCATATTGGATAGTAGGTGTCAACTGGTTTCCTTTTGGTAAATGTTTCAATGATAGTGGAATTATTTTTGGATCTTTTGATAAATGGTTTACAGGCCTAAAAAATCATCATGAGTATTTATCTCTTGACTTAAGTAATGATATAATGATATATTGAAGAAAACACAATGGGTGAGATTTTAAATATGATATGAAATAATGATATTATACATTCAAAAATAATTTTTAAATAACATTTTATCCTAATACCATCATTTTTATGATATCAATTACATTTTCAGACTTATTTGGTCTTTGGATTTATGGTCATTAACATTCTACTAACCGTGTATAATTTTATTATCCATCATAAATTGAAATTTTTTTTGTCCCTTGTACATGTTTCAACTTCTCATGAATATTATCATATTTTAAATACTAATTTTGTGTTACCTTCACTTTTACATTGCTATCTTTTTAAAAGTTGTGTTTTTACCTTTTTTACGATGCTGGATTCCGAAAATGTTAATATAAATATCAAACTTTTATTAAAGAAGTGAAGTTTAATATTATGAGTATGAAATTTATTAAAGTAGGGGAGAATGTAATACCCCAATATATTATGGTATGTATTTTCATAAATAAATTCAATTTCATTGATAGCATCATTACACAGAACAAAGATCTTAAACAAATGATTAAATAATTTTATTTAATTATAATAGTTATCACCAATAAATTGTATAGGTGAGAATGAATTATAATAAAAAACTATTAAAATAATGATTAGATATGTAACGAAAAATAATTCATTAATTACCAGTTGATTTTAAATATATATTTAAACCAATTCAACATAAAGGATGTGTTTTTTTAGAAACAGCCATTTTTATGCCCACAAAGGAATTTTAACTTAACATATAAAATTAATCACTATTAGTGAAAGATATTAATTAGAATTATATATAATATACTTATGAAAATGTTTATATATTCATCTAATAATATTTATAAGCTTGTGATAGTATTAAATACATTTTAAGCATTAAAATGCTGTTCTTTTCTAAAATGAAATTTTTTCACCTTGTAATGGGGAACATATTTTAAATATAATTTTGAAACAAATATTTATTTTATTTTAAAAAATAATATACTCTTTTGAAATAAATCAATATATATTTTATTTGGTTTAATTGTTGGTACTTTTCTAATAATTTTATATTTTGATGAAAATTAAAAAATAAAACATTTTAATTGAAATTTTAAATTTCATATAAATAATTTATAATGTTAAATTGTATTATAAATTGGATTAAAAAATATATTTATTTCAATTATAAATAAATAAATCCAATTCAATTATTTTGAGTCAATTTCAAATTGAAATTTGATGAAAAATATTTCATGCTGTGGAAGTTTTTCACATTAAAAGATTGTTATCACGTTGCTTCTACATGATTGATTTTAAATATATCTTTTCTAATTATATGAATTTTATTTTATAAAATGGATTCCATATTCAAAGTAATCATTATAGAATTACGTATTAGTTATTTTATTTAATACAAAAAAACATTACTTCGGTAAAAAATTCAATTTCGGAAGTATAGGTAAAATAATGCAAATAGTTAAAGTAAAAAATTAATTGGATTAAAATGCCTAAAAAATAAATATTTAATTTTCTATTGAGGTATTCATTAACCCGAAATGGCCTTCGAAACATAAAATATTATCAAAATTCATTAAAATTAATTCCACATCAATGTGGCAGGTTTTAAGCATAAAATAATCATTATTTATTCACTTAAACCTGCCTTTCCAAAAGTTTAAATACAACCAATCACTAGCCTATTCTGACTCACAAGCCTTGAGTATCCTAAAATATCAGTCAAACACTCTCCTCAAAACTATCACCACATACAGGTGCTTATGGTTTCACTATAAGACAAAATCCAAGGTCCCCATGGGGTCCTCCAAGGAGGTGATATTCAAGTGGAAATTTTCTTAAAACATACCTCATAATTTATTATCCTTGACTAATTCCTACATAACTCCATTATCGATCTATGCATGATAAATACCAAATATTATATATAATTTAATGAAATGATTCATATTTAAAATCATAAATAAATCCCATATATTACCTCATCCATTTCATTTAAATGATACCATTGTTGTAGTTATGGTGATTAAATTTCTATGTGAATAATAATTTTTTCCCTTTTCCACAATTTTCTATATGGATGACCATAAAACTAAATTTCTGGTTAAATACAATTTTAATTGGTATATAAAAACGACTTTAATTTTATACATAATTCATATAATAATAATAGTAAATAAAATAAATCTATAATGTGGTGTTCATAAAAAGATTCAAAATTAACAAAGTAATTATTATTAGATTTTTATAAAACGATTCATGAAAAAAGAATAATAAAAGTGATACATGAGTGTTTTTAAAATTATTTTAGTGATTAAAAACTATTTAATTACACTTCTATAGTTTCAATATCAATTTACAAGATCATTGATAATTTTATAAAAGCTAATATATCACGAAACAATGAAACAAACACACATAATACCATGAAAATTAAGAAAAATTATTAATTTGTAGGACATAATAAGTTATAAAATGATCATATAAGGAATTATAAATATGAATATATTTTGTTATTGAGTTAACAACATTCTTATATTATTATACTTTATGTTAAAATATGCAACAATAAAGAGAATCATGAGGAATGTTTTTTCTCATATATCTTTTATTTCTGTGGGATACATTCCATATTCATCATTTATTTGATTCGTGTGATTTATTAATAATTAAAATTGATATAAAATATCACTAACATAATTATGTTATTTTTACTCAATGATTTATTTGATAATTATTCCTTTTATGTTGAAAACGATTTGACGGATTATAAATTTTGATGGATTCCATCACAATCTACATTCCATTATGTATTATATGTTATTAAAAAAAATTAAAAAACTATGTGGTGTATATAATATCACATTATAATGATTTATTCATTACTAATTGTATTTTATTAATCACTTTCAATTATTTCATTCAACGGGAGTTGAAAAGAAATTTAAAAATTGAAAAATGTTATTTCACAATAATATGTTTGGGGATTGTTAAATTTCAATTGAAAATTAACATTATTTTAATTATAATTCATTGGAAATAACATTTTTCATGAATATAAATTTACCCGTATGATTTAAATTATTTTATAATAAATCTTTTTCCTTTTTTACATATTTTTTTACAATTAATGTTATTAGATTAATTTTAGAAATATTAAAAAATATAAATGTTTTATTAAATATGGATGATTGATTATAAGGAAAATGGTATATAAATTATATCAATAATTATTATATGAGTAGGTATTTTTACTAGAACAAAAGGGTAGGTAATAGTTATAGATATCCCCTTGATTCATTAACACCCTCATGGGAAGAATTAGATGAGCTATCATTTAACAGGTTATAACTTGTATATTATAACATATTGTGTACGGTCTTGATGGTAGTTCTTCATGTGTCAGATAAATGATATTAGATTATTATGTGTTCCCAAAATTCATATTAAAATAATTATTATCAAGAGAATTTTCAATAAAATAAAATATATGGAAGCATTTCATTGTCAGTTTAATAATTAAATGAAATTGGTTTTTAGTTGTTTACATAAGAAATATTGATTATGGTCCTTGATTATTTATTCGATTCAATTTTATTTGACCCCTTAAAATAATGAGTGGTCACCCATAGATTTTATCCATTACATAGGTTGTGAAGAAGATATCTTTAATGAGTTATTGAATGAAAATTATGTTCCCATGTTATGTTTTATTTTATATTCCTTTGGTAAAATGGGTTTCAGGTATATGTATAGTTTACCTGGGCTAGTATTTATTAGTCAGTTGGGATGTAATTTTTGGTATCTTATTAATATTTAATAATGTAACGAACCAACATCGTACTATTATAGATGGGGTTATTTCAGGACATACATGTTAAAAAAATATTACATTGAATTTTTAGTAAAACCTAATCCTTTATTTTTTGGAAAATAAATTGAATATTACATTAAAATAATTAAATAATTAAAAACAGGTATCAATTATTCTACCAATTAATCAGGACATGGTTGAAAATAATTTTTAAACATTTTTAGTGAACATTATTTTAATTGTAAAATGAGTTTCAATCATAGAGATAAATGATGTCAGCTTTATTTGAAGCCATTTTCTCAACATTTTAAGTAAAAAATAGTTGAGGAATGGTTCTATTACATGAAATAATAATAATTTCATGAGTAGAATAATTTTTTTTTGGAAATAACAAAATAGTTTCCTTCAATGGATAATCATGCTGGAACAAACTCGATAAAATGAGATTTTGAAATAAATTGTTTCAAAGATCATAATGTTTAATTGAGAATTAACCAATGAATAAAATATGTATTTCAAATGTAATTAAAAATTAAATAATTTTATACACGACATTATAGGGTAAAATTTTCAACAGACACATAGTCTAATAATATCAATGAAAATGAAGAAGTTATATAACCCAATGAAAATGAATTTAGTTACGAAATTATTTATGACTTGGTAATTTTAATGTCAAATCCCCATTGATGGAATATTTCAAAATATAAATTAATAATACATTAATTTTTTATGAATCAGAATATTAAATTTAAAAGTTCTAGTTTATAGTCCATATAAAATAATGTAGTTGAATGATATTAAAATATTCCTCAGTGAAGTGAAATTGACCTAAAGTCCCTCAAATAAAACATATTTTGTTTTATAATGATTTAAAATCTTTCAAATGGTGTTTAAACATTTCATTAACATTAAAAGAACCATATTTATATTTATAATATCATATAAGATCCTTATATAATATCTTACTAACCATTAATTTATAATAATTTATTATTTTCATTACATCAGGTGTTAAATGACTTTCTTTCTCATATGATATTTGTAATGAATGTTTCAATTATTGTGCATACTATATAGTTACACAATATACATAATAATAATAATGAAATAATTAAAATAGTTTTAATAAATTATAATTTTAAATATATTCATGAAATAAGGTTACAAAAAATTCACTATGTTATAATTATGGAGATGGTAGGTTGTTTTTACACAAGAGTAATATTTAGATTTTTCACTCATCATTATGGAAAAGAGGCAAGAATTATTTTATCTTTCCATAATTATTTAAATATCAAATATAAAAATTTAATTCTTTTAATATACATATTTATATAATCCACTTGTTGTTTTTATGAAATGATTTTGGCATAGGTTTGTTAAGGTTGTAAAACACAAGTACAAGAATGATGTTATAAAATTTAAGTGGTTGAAAAAGTATGAAATAAATTGAATGATTATTATTTTAGAATAAAAAATATTTCATGAATAAAATAAGTATTTCATTAATATAAAATATATTTATTAATATTACAATAATTATATTCCATTTATATAATTAATGAAAGTTGAATCACATCACTTAATGAGGTAGTAGTCCTCCGTACATAGGATTGATGTTATTATATCAAAGAAAGAATGGAAAATAAAAAACATATATATGAAATAATGAATCTACTGGTATAATATTTTTATAAATATCATATATATACAACATATACATTAGTATACCCTACCATGGAATGTGGTAATGAAACAGTTTTTTACTTCAGCTCACTAGGTGGTAGTCAACTATACACACGAATAATGATTTCATAACTCATTTGATTGAAGTGGGGATATTTGTAGGTAATAAACCTATAATGACCAAACATATTTATATTTAATATATATGTACTATTATATTATCATACTTTAAAAATAATTGAAGGAGGTGGAGGGAGAAAATATAATTAAAATGAGCATTGAATAAAGTTACTTCTTCTTTGATTACCCTCTTTGGGATTACACCAAATAATTCCAAAGATGAATTTCTTACCAAAATAAAAATTATATTATATATATTGTATTATTTTGTAGTGAATTTAGAATTTATTTTCTAATAAAATGGTATTAATATGTTTAGATGAGAGGATATGGGTGCCCATTTATATGTAAGGTGTGTGGAACCATAGTAATGTTTTACAAAACATTATGTGTAGCCACAATTTAACACGTCACAGTGGTAAAAAATTAATTATTTCCAATGACTTGGTAATGGTACAAATGAAAAATATTTTAAAAATTGATTTTAGACATGTTTTTATGCCATTTAAATTATTAATGTTTTATTATAAAACCTTTTTATATCATTTTTTACCTTAACACTGATAACTAATTTGTGTTTCATTCATGATTCATCGCAGTGATAAATTATGTTTATCTTATTATAAAATATAAATTATTTGGATTCTATATATTTAATTAATTTTTAAAAATTCAAATAATAAAAATTAAAAAATTTACTATAAATTTAATCTCGTAGATGCTATGAGAAATTACGTTTTCAAATAGATAATATTCAAATGTTAACAATGATTTTACATCAAAAAAATTAGAAAATTATTCCAATAACCTAAATTGATTTAATAATAAAATGGTTTTACTAATTTTACTTTAAAAAAATCAAAATAAAAATTATCTTCATAAATAATATAATTGAATAAAGTAATTTTCAAATAAAATTATGTATTTTAACTATTTATTAAAAATGAAATATTTCATAAAATACCAATTGTTATCCCTTATATAATATTGAATAAATTAATAAAAATTAATTTAATTTTTTTCAATAAATTTTTTATAAGTTTAAAAAAATATTTTTTTATGCATGCAAAGCAGGACAACCACATATTTTCGAAAAAAATATATTTTTGTTGAAAATATTTCTTTTTTCTTTTAATTTATTATTATTTTATTAATAAACAATAGATAACAATAGTTTTTATAATTTATTTAGTATTATTAATTCCCACCAATTTTATAATTTATGTTATAACATTATACTATATTATTATTCATTTCAACTTAGGGTTTCATGTTTCGCATGAAATACAATAGGTTAATTTAGTGAAATATATTTCATATTTAGTTTATTCATGGTATTGAGTGTCACATAATCTATCTAATAAAATTTTATTCATATAAAGTTTTTGTAATTTAATTGAAACCAAATTAAATAAATTATTTCAATAAAGTTTTAACTTGCTATTGGAAATAAAGTTATTAACATTTCGAAATAAATTTTTACATGAAAACACATTTTAAAAGGGACAATAAAAAATCATCATAACAAGATATAAAAGGTAATTAAAAATAATTTTGATAAAAAATTAGTAGGTTTATAAATAATAGAACATTGGTGGAATTTTAATTTTTTGAAATAAATGAAATTTATAAATAATTATAGATAATGATATAGTTCATTTATCACAATAAAATGAAGGATGTATAAAATGATAATGGCCTCAAAACCATAAAGGTATTATGATTATAAATACCATATGATCCATCGTGTATTAATTTAATATGATATACATTTTAAAAAAAAACTTTTTTGTTATTTTAAGGAACTATTTTAATATCTATGAATATAATGGAATATAATTACTTGACACATTTATATTTTATAATCACTATATCATTATTTCAACATGATTCGTTCAATTTACAATTCACCACTTGATCCACTATATAAATATCCCCAATTTAATTTTTATTATCCTAAAGAAGGAAAATTAACATTTCCTAGATCAAAAAATCCATAAAATAGTAACAATAGGTTCATCCTATATTTACTAAATCCAAAATGGTTATAATAAACTATCCAATTAAACCACAATATTAATCATAATCCATTCAATAAATATTAGACCATAAATATCAAGAAAAATATGTCTTATTAAATTCTATTGGAAAGTCACTAAATAAAGATAATATTACTCATAAAATATAAATTTTAAAATAATGCCACATTCTAAATATATTACTACCCTATCATAGTAAATCCTTAATGAAATCTTGAAATATTATATAACTAAAATATTGGGTTATCGAATATATTCCAAATATCCGAACATATAGTAAACAACCGAAAAGAAATGAAAAAACATAAAATCAATAACCAACATTACATTTTCTAGCACTTTCTCATAATCATTTAATTTTCATTATTATCTCAAAAATGAAGGCACATATATAGGGTTTCCATCCACTAATCATTTATTTTACAAGAAAGAACAATTTTCCACTGAGTAAATTTTCATATTAAAATTAAACAAAATCATTCAAATAAATTATTAAATAAAAGAATAGAACAATCCTAGTATTTTTTAATAATATTATAATGAGAAAAAATTAAATAAATTTTTTTTGGATTTTTTTTTCAAATCCTAATTCACATGTAAATTAATCATTCTAATTTTGTAGTGTTAATATTATAATCTTAACCCTGATCCGTTAACATCTTAGGAGGTATCTTTCTCATCATCTTAGTTTTTTACCCATGAGGGATTTTTATTCGAAGAAAGTATCCATAAAATATTATCCTTCCATGAGATCTATTTATTAATCCTAATTAGTATTCTCTATCATTATCCACCATTTATCAATATTATATTTTATAAAAAACATTTCATGTGTTATATTTACCTTTTCACCACATCCATATGCCTTAAATATATAATAAATAAAAATAGTCTACTGTTTAGATACAATTAATTGTTCTTTAAAATGATGGGGGTAATGTCTCATAATGTGATCCAGCATAATAAATTCTCACTGGGGAATCTTTTTCTCCATCCATGAAATGTAATTTTTTATGAATTAATTAATCTACCCTAATATTTCAATCGTGTTCTCAGTTATTATATCAGTTGTATTGGCATCCAGGGTAGGGAAATCCCTACATATGACATGAATTTTATTACCCTTCTTACCTATAGGTTCAATTTCTATAAAATTTCATATAATGGATTTTCTCATTAAATTTTTATTTTTAATTCATAATTTATAATTATAAATGTGGTGTAAAACAATACAAAAATTAAAATTTATGCATTTTTATTATCATAATCATAACATATGTTTCATTGGAGATACCATTATTACAAAATACTTCATTATGATTTCTAAATAATTGATAATTATCATTAGTATATCCCATTGGTGTGTCAAACATGGTTCCTAGTAAGGTTTATATTTGTTCTTATTGAGATGACCTAGTCTGTCTAAATGTTCAATTTTTAGAGTAATTTACCACGTATATATCTTTTCCAAAACCAAAAACTTTTTATCAATAGAGGGATGTATTTCATCAAAATATCACATAATATTTTCCTAAAAACATTATGATTTCATTATGTACTAATACTCAAATATAATCATTGGGTTTCATTCAATAATATTTTTTTAATAAAAATATTTCTCATGAATTCTACTAAACATATATTGATACCAAATCTAATTAGATCATCCCCAATATCGCAGAGATGGTGTAATAATTATTACATTTGTGTGGATACAACGGTAAAATACCAAAGGAATAACTAGTTTATATTTTATTTTATCCAGATACATACATGATACCATATTACATTCTGAATGGAAAATGAAACATAGTACATAACAAAAAAATGAACAGCATCCTTCAAAACTCATTCAATGATATCTTCTTCATATAATGGGGAAAGGAAACAAAATAAGGCTGATCTAAAATGTTCATTAAGCATTGAATATGTCAGAAGATATTATGAATAAATATGTACAATTAACATGTAATAGTAAAAAAATGAACAAATACACAACTTTTAGAACATGGTTATCATAAAAACATATGACATAATCAATATGGAATGGTAATTAAACGAAAACACAAGGAATTTAATTAATAGCTTATAATAAAATTTACCCATAAATATTATTATTGGTAAATTATAATGTATAATCGTAGAAACACAAAAATTCTCAATGAAAAAAATTCATTACTACTGAATAATATGAACTCAAAATCATGATTCCTCTACTATCAGGTCCATTCATATTATATTTTAAATCAATGGTGTATACAATTTAATGGTTTTAAAAATGATTTAGTGAAATATTGTAGATTTCCTTTATGTGAAAACTAATTCATTTAGTGGATATCTATAATAGGACCCGCCAAAATATTTTCTCCCAATGAATCCTCAAATATCTAATAATATATTTATTTCATAAATATAACTCCATGTAATTAAATATATATATTGATGAGAGAATATTTATTGTTAACAATTTAGTATACAATCAAATAATATTAAATTTAGTACACAATATATAGAAAATTGATATGGTTTACTAAGTAATAATAAAATTGATAAGCAATATAAATATTTAGGGATAATTAAATGTCTATTGATTAAATGAAAGTGAATTATTCAAGGTAATGGTAATGACTAAGAAAACGAATCAATGAAGTCAATATAAATGATGTACTAGGAAAATAATATCATAACATATATATATTAATCATAAAAATAGTATATATAAAATTTATCCATTGTTGATTATATGTATAAAATGTGTTTTTTTGTTACCGATGAATCAAAACACCATTAAAAGATCAATGGAAACATTTATGAGGAAAATATTCTTTTAATTTTTAAAAAAACCATTCAAACATAAAAGATCACAAAAATGTTTACAAAAATCTTGAAAAATAATATTTTGAATAGATATGTGATGATTTCAACCAATGAGTTGTCATGGAGGAAAAAAATCAATTCACATCGTACATGTTCAAAACAAAAATATAATTCACTTTTATAGTAAAATTAAAACAGTCCTTATTTTGAAAATAACATGATGATTCCTTTGAATAAAACCAAAAAAAAACAATTAATTAGAAAAAAGGTTAAAATCCATTTTTAATTACATTAAATAAATTATTTTCGAAGAAAAATTATTTACAACAAAATATATAAATGAAGTACGGTTTTATGAAAATCATGTTATCAACAATTTTATTTACCAAACAGTCTAATAATGTTAATACTAATTTTAAAATTCATGAATAACCATATTAGAATAATCCTAATTGGTATAATTAGAAAATGACCAACAAATTTCATTTAGTGTGAATTCAAGAATAATCAACTATGATTAAAATGAAATTTTGAAATACACACTTAAAAGATCATAACATTAAAGTAATAATTTACCAATGAATTAGTTATTTGTGTTAAATATAAATAAAAATATACTTGTTGCACCTAAAATATATTTTAATATAAATTTAATATACAAATAATTATACATAATGAATGATAATTAAAAAGTAATAAAACCCAATGAAATTGAATTATGTTATGAAATTCCATTCCACTTGGTAATTTTGAACTCAAATACTATAAGATGAAATTCATCAAATTAAAACATAAAGTACGATTACTTATTAATTATTCATGAAATTAACTGTCAAAGGGGCTATTTTTAGTCATTATACTGTTAATTACTTTCATAAAAATAGATAATACATCTATGAAGGGAAATTTAGAGGATGTCCCTTACATAGAAATTCAATTAGGAAAATGATGATTCACATTTTTATAGTATTTTAATGATATTAAATTAATATAAAACCATATTAATATATATAATACCATTTTTTAAAATATTATCAAATATTATCAAATATTCATTAATAATCAGTCATTATTTTCAGTACTTTGGTTCTTAATTTTTTTCTCAATCATTCTTAATTACGATAGTTCAAGTTCATGTGAATATTATATAATTCCATAATATTTTAAATAATTATCTGGATATAATAATAATATATTTAAATACATTATTTGTTTAATACCAATCCCAAAATTTAGTTATGAAAAATGGACTATGTAACAACCATTGAGATGACAGTTTATATGTACACATGAGTAACATTTCTATTTTTCAATGGTCATTATGGAAATGAGGCAAGTAATATTTAATTTTTCTATAATTATAATAATATAATATATATCTTCTTTTTTTAATTAAATATACTTATCTATATCATATATGTGGTTTAGTGATTAAAATATAGTCACATCACTTTTTGAAGGTGGTAGTTCACACGTACACGAATGATGTAATCATATTTTAGTGAGCAAAAAGATAAAAAAATAAAATGATATATTATATTTTATAAATAATATATATGGAATGAATATAATAGTTACTTATTTTATATCAAATAGATTTTTAAAATTTATCCTTTTTATATTTTATGTAACGTTATTGTGAAATAATAATTACATCCCTTCGTGAGGCTGTTGTCCACCAAACCCACGAGTGAAATTCCTGTATCCCATATGCAATGGAATAAAATAAAATTATTATTTGATATCATTAATCTATAGGTTTAATTAGGTTATAAATATCATATATATTATGTAAATTCATCATCATACCCAAATGTGAGAATATTTAATGAAAAGATGAATGACATTGGTCCACAAGGCGGTGGTCCACCATACGTGTGAATGATGATTTAATTACAGTTCGATGGAACTGTGGATGTTTGTAGGTAATAATTTTTACCTAACAACATCTATGTATTTTTAGAAATTAATTATATTATATCATTAATTTTTAATAAAAATATAAGGAGGTGAAAAAAAGAAATAAAATGAAATTACTTGTTTAAGAAGCTTATATCTACTTCAGGTAAAATGCTTCTATTTTTACCAAATCGCTATGATGTTGGATTTAATAATAAAAATAAGGCTTAAAATATGTGTGGGGGGATATTCGGTTAGTTATTTGTCTTGGTATTTTATGAAACAAATTGTTTGACGATTTCAAATGGATACGATAGTACGTGGGGTTCTATAATCGAGGTTGGTGGAAATCTTATAAAATTTGTAATGAAAAATGGGGTCCGAAGTTTTCCACAATCTTAAAGGATTGAAAAAATAAAATTACAGATATTTGGAAATTAGAAGCCATAAATAGGGCTACGAAGTAGATTTTATACAATTATCAAATAATATTTATCGTAATAATTTTAATTTGACACCCATTAAATCCATTTTTTACTTTAATCGATTTATTTATTTGTTACAGTTTTCCTTTATAATATTTAGCAGAAAATACATAGATATTAATTTACAATATAAATTTTTCATATAATCAAAATTTTTAATAAATTTTTACAAATTATAATAACAAAATGTAAAATTTTTAATTTAAAAATAATATCATAGATCTGAAGAGAAAGTGGGTTTTCAAAGAGAAAATGTTAACAAGATTAACAAGTTTGTATTTCTAAACTCAATTTTAAAATGATTCTAATGAAGTAAATTTAATTTATTGAAATATAATTAAATTAATTTTACATTAAAACACTTGAAAAGTTTATTTTATCTGTATAATTAAAATAAATGAAAAGTATGTTTTCAATTTATTTTTACTGTTTTTTACAACTCAATGATATTTTAATATTTTAGAAAAATACTAAAAAATAAGCCTATGAATATTTATATATTTTTATTTATAAAATTATGTACATTTTATCAAATAAATATTCTATAAGTGGAAAATATTTATTCTAAATTATTTTCCCAATTACTTACAGTACTAACTTTTAGAAAATATAATTTTATTCAAAAAACATTTATTTTAATTTACATTATTCTAATTTCATATTAAATTAATATATAATAATTATTCTCATAATTTATATATTACCATTAATACTATATAATTTAACCATTCCGTTATAATGGTATATCATACCATGATTCATTTCAACATTGGTTTGTGTGTTCAGTAATCTATCAATGTGGTAAAATTTAATGAAAAATTATTTTTTTAATTTTTGGATCAGTGGTGTGTATCAAATAGACCATAAAATAAAATGTTATTTTATTATAATTTTTCGGTGTTAAATATTATTAAAATCATACCACCAAATGTATTTTTAAAATTTTTTAATATAAAAACTAATATCCAGATAAAAATATATTTCCTGAAAATTATCTCTATAAATTTAAAATTATTTATTTTTATTTAAATTAAATTGGTAACCAATTAATTAATTTAATATATTTATAAAAAATTTACTCGGACTTATTGTTACCCACAAATATAATTGATGAAACAAAACATTACAATATTACTTTAAAAATAGTTTATGGATTTTTTAAATTGTGTTGCGTAGAATAAATGACATTGGGAAATAAATAATTTATTTAAAGATAAATATATTATAAAATAATTTTTTTATTTTCACATTGAAATTTATGATTCATAATATTCAGAAAAACAATAAATGGAGGAGATTTAGGTGCCTTAAAAAATATTTGTATTTTAATGTCCATATTTTTATATTTTATGAATGATATGATGTTACTTAGAGGATTAGTATGGATTCATGGAGTGATTGGATTTAATTTATGATAGAGAATAAATATTTTTCAACTATTTGATTGATCATATACTGTGATTAATAGAAAATTATGAGTTAGATAGCTTGAATAATTTATGTGGTAATGTACAAGAATATTCCATGATTAATATTTTTATTGATTACTATACTTCTCTAGATGTCTAATGACATGTTATATATGGTTTTTACCTAAAATGTTTTACAAAATATTGATATGAAATGGACATGAAAAAATAATATATTTTTTCATGCTTATTTTTTGAGGAGAAGTACTTGGGTTGATTGTTTTATTTATTATAGATCTATCATTTTATATTTGCCATTATAATGATTTTTATTTTTATTTCCAAAAAAATGTTCCAAGCATAGCCTATTGTTGGAGAAAAACATTCCTTTATGTAGTTCCAGAACACATATCCATACATGTTAGTGTGTTTGTGTATAATATATACTTTCCCATTTCATGGGTTGGAATTGGTGTTTGTGGGGGCCTCATATAGCACATTAGAGGAATATGTTTCACACATAGCGGCATGCTATAGAGTCAGTTGTGTATGATTTGTATTATAGATAACTATGATGTCATGGTCAGGAAATTGATGTTGAGTTTACGGTAATTATGTGGCCCATTTTTTAAATAAAAAATTTATAAGGGACTCATTATCTCCCCATACAAAAAAACTCCCAAAATATTATGTGAATAAATCAATAAATATATTTTTAAAATGAATTGACGAATCCTAATTTGAAACATAAATATTTTTAATATAACCAAAAAATATTTGATCACATATATTTGAAGAGGTGTTTAGTTTTTGAGTTTAAAATAGATAATAAATATATTTAATGAACAAAACCCAATAATTTATCATCAAATTGCTATTTATAAATATATATAAGAATATAATTAATAAATATTATGTCATCAATATACCCATATAATTATCTACATAATATATTACATTATTCAATTCAGCTGTAATAAATGTTTTTATACCCTTGGTTAATGGATAGAAAATAATGGTGAACTCAAATTATTAGTATGGGTAAAAATAATTGATAATAATAAATTTCCATTAAAAATTATAATATGAGCCTAAATAATATGGAATGAATAAATAAATAAAAATAACTCCCAATAAAATTAAAATGAAATAATAATATATCTATTGATAAATATATAAATTAAATGATGACATTGATAATAATACAGTGTTCCATTGTGATTAAATTCACAATTCTTGACAATTATCATTATGTCATATTCCAGGAAATCATTATATTTCACATCATGATTTTTTTTCAATTCTATATGTCTTGAAAATGTTGTTTTTATAATATAGTGTATGATAAAAATGCTACAAAATATAAAACCCCATTGAAATATATTTTGTTAAATTTAATATCTTTGATAATATTTAGAAGATGAAACCATAACTCTAAATGAACTATAAAATATTATATAGTTATAACACATCCATTAAAATGGAGGGTATAAGTAGAAATATAAAATATTATAAAAATTATATGTTTTAAAACTGTAAAAAAAAATCAATGGTTATATGTTAACTAAAAATATAATATGAATCATTTAAAATAAAATGAAATGTATTTTAAAAAATGTAATTTTGTAAAAAACACGGTTTTTTCAATATTTTCAGACATATTTTAAAATTTATATTTTTCACTTTTACAAAATTATATTTTTTTAAAATAATCTTATTATATAAATTAATCATAAAAATTTTATCAATGGTTGAATTTTTTTTATATATCATAAATGATTAATTTTTGTTGAATAAAGGAAATTATTTATTTTAATTGAATGTTTAATTTTCCATTAAAATATTTATAATTTAAAATAACATGTTTATGTTACATTAAGGTAAAATTACATAAAATATATATTTAGTAATCCAATTTATCACATTGGTGTAATTTTTTGGGTTTAATTTTCATATGGAATCATTGTAAACCATTAATCATTTTCTCTTGGAAACCCTACTTTCAAATCATGTCAATGGGATTAATTGTAAATTAAAATTTTCCACATATTTTAATGTAATTCAGAAAAATGGATTACATATTTGGAATAAGAAAATTTTATTTTTTATAATATCATAAAATTTATGTTTTATCTTTTTTATAGAAAGAACATTAATAATTATTTATCATGCATAAGATAAATATGGGTTTATGGGTGCGGCGGGTTTAAACAGAAAATATAGGGGTTAAAAATAAATTTGAATCAATTTTATTTTCTGAAATAATATTGAACATAACATGTCTAAGTATTTAAAATAATCAATTTTGGACCAATATGGAATTTCAAAAATATGGTTATGTCTTTTACTTTTTGACATTTACAAGATTGCCACTCACCTCAGTTATGAATGTCTACCTCATCTCCCCACTAATTCACACATTCATAACCATTTGTTTCAGCCGAAATAAATTAATAACATTCCAAATTACCTCCACTCATCCTAAAAGTCCTTATTTTTTTCATAAGTAAATCTTATTATGCATGTGGTGAAATTCAAAGAGGTTACACGAAGAAGGGGTAATCTTCTTCAACGATCATTTTTATTTTATTTTACCATACACATCATTAAATAATTATAAAAGCATAACGATATAATTATATAATAATATTTCATATAATATGATTTTTATGATATTTTCCTAAAACCATCTCCACTACCATAACTTTGGTTATGAAATCATCATTCGTGTGCTTTTCGTAGTACCACCTCACAAAAATTTCCATTTGTTTTTCCAATAACACCTCTCATGGATGGGTTTTATGAATTATATAATGTATATATATTATATTAATAATATAATTAATCAAAAATATAGTCATTATATCATATATAATTTTTTTATAATTTCAATTTTTTTGTAGACACGAGAACATTACTCATGTGAACAATGGACTATCGCCTCATGATGTAATGTGATTTGTTTTCACTATCACATTAAATTGAAAATAATAAGGATATATTTAATGAATAAATTTGATATAAATTTAATTATTACAATATTAATGACATATTCATCAATTTGATAATGGAAAAATATTATTTTCCATCATACTATAAAAAATCGTATCATCATTTGTGTACGTGTGCACTATTGCCTTGACTAAGCAATGTGACACCATTTTTATCACCACAACCCATGGATGATATAAATAAATAAATATAAATAAATAATATTTTATATAGTATATTTTTATCATTGTAAAAATATAAAATATTAATTATCTTATTTCCATGTTGATCATTGTAATTGTAAATGTTACTCATATTTACGTACGACCTAACAAGACGATGATCATAACATACTTAATTATTCATAAAAATCATTAATGGTTGGATTTGAAAGTACTGTTTTTAGAAAAATATGATAAGAATTTATTGATTGTTATTCATTATATGCCCGATTTATAAAATATTTATAATAACCATAACATTACTAAAAAATATATTATGAGAAAAAAAATCAATTAACACACCAATTAATAAAAATATAAAAATATTATTAATGAAAGAGTTTTAATATATTATAATTGGATATATATGATATTATATATACACATATGGCTCGTTAATATGTTAATAACATGTAATAAATATGTACAGAACAATTTAATACTATTTAAATTAAAATGATGTGTGGGGTAAGGGATTTTGTATCAATTTACTCTCATTAAGGCATGATTATATTTTCAGAGCCTATTTCTTTTAAATAGTGTTTATACGGATCCTTTTAAATTTAATATCATTTCTCATTAATAATTTATTTTATTTTATTTACGATTTTAATTATTTATTTTATATGGACTTGACATAAATTTTATGAAGTAGTAAATAATTTCATAAATCAATTTTCTTTCAATGGATTACATTACACATTTGTAATCATTGATATTCTATGATTATATGTGTAATAAAATTTTACTATATATTTTTTTAAATATAATTTCATTATCTAGTATTTACATTTGATAGATAGAATCATTTCATTTATTATTTTCCACATCAACATTATGATCATTGTAAGGGTTTTTTTAAATCAAATTCAAATCAATATTGTATATTTTTGAACTTCAGATAAGGAAATTTTTTAACATTTAATAATAAAACAGTTACATTACCTTTTCCTTTTATTATTCAGGATATTGTTAAGTAAGATTAACATTATTTAATTCATTTTTAGTAAATATAATTATGTATATTTTTTTAAATAAAATATATCATTATTTTTCTCTTTGGATTTAAATTTCTTTTCTACCAAAAACGTTTTTCCTAGAAATGATTAAAAAATTGATTTTATATCATTTCTAAATGATTTATTGATGGAATTTTAACCTATTTTCACATTTGACAATATTATTTTAAAATTAATGTGAATGTAATTTTCTGACAAGTTCATATTTTCATTTGACCAAAAATATTAATGGACAATTGGTTTTACCTTGAATAGCATTGCAATAGTTCCCAGCTTTCATGATCACAATAATGTTTTAAATTTTTTAAAATGTTTCATATGTTCATTTAATGGGAAATGATTTTAAAAATTTTATGTGATATTTTTATTTTAAAATGTTATTATTTAAATGAAATTTTTTTTTCACACGATTTTTTTATAAATATCTTTGTATAGTGTTTATATTGCAACCATAAATTTTAGATTTTTTTCTATATGGATCGGGAGACCTCCATTAGTAGTCGCTAATTATAAAATTAATTTTTGTGGGATTTCCCCCCCCCCCACTCTAGAATCTTCATCCTCAAGAGTCTATTGCAACATAATTCCCTCTACCCCGATCATTGCGTTGTCATTACCATGACATCCATGATCACCCTTCATGACCGTAGATCGCAATTAGACTCCCCCAACCAACTCTGAGTGGTCATCTATCGAACTCTAGGCATTCCTATGATGCCCATCGACATCCATCGGTGCACCTGCTTCCCTTCGGCTTCTATGTATCTTCCATGGTTGGTGGGGAAGTTTGGGTTTCCTCCCCAACACCCACTGGTATCTCATCGTATTAGTAACACCAAATATCACCCAAACCCATGTGTTTTCATAGAGGACTTTCAGTGTCCTCCGTAGGTGATCACTATTGGTATTTTCTGATGAAGCAACTACAACCTCAAAAAACATTCATATGGCGGGTTCTAAAGAACAATTGTGGTATATATTTTTTTCGCTAATGCCATGTATATATTAATCTATGATTAAATTTTTTCAATATTACTAAACTGGGTATATGTTGTACTGATGGAATATTTATGAATTCTATGGTTGTTTTATTATCATCTTTTATGGAATATTTTAATATTTACTTTCATGATTTTTCAATGTATTTATTAACATTACCTTAAAATATTGACATTTTTGGGATCATTTTACATTAAATCACCACTATATATATATATATCACATATATTATTGATATGTTAATTTTCTAAACATCTTGTAATTTATACATAATATTTTTTATATTGACAGTCATTTTTATCTAGGGATATATTAATAAATATATATTCCTTAATTAATATAGATATTTCATGATATGGAACATTGTTTGTGAATTAAATTTATTATTTGATATATAAGGAATTATATAGGCCAACATTGATGGGTGGGGACCATTATTATATATCCCCCGGGTGAATTGGAATGTCTCAATAGAAATATCAGTAAACAGACATTAAATGACATTTCACCTTTAGTTTTAAACCGCCTAATGAAAAGACTTGATATTATATTTCTCATATTCTAGAACCATGACACACATTGATTAAGTCATTCATTCATTCAGAATTATTTTATTATAATTGAAAAGATTTAAATAATGATATTACAAATAAATTCATTTCATTCTTACTTTATTGATTAGTTGTATATTTTTATTTATATATCTTTCCATATTGGTAATTCTTTATCTTAGTATAGGGAATACTATTAAAATAAAATTATCTCTAGATGTATTTCATTATCAGTATATTAATAATATAGAATGGGTGTTCAATTATTCACCCTTCCATATTGATTATTATTTTTATTATAATAATAGCCATGTTATTTAAATTTAATGTGTGTTTTGTAATTTACCATTACATGATGATTATTAATATTGATTCATTATATATTCTACTTCTATTTGACCCTCAATCAAAATTTTATCTCTTCTTATTTTCATTCCCTTCCATATGAATCCATGAATTGTAGTCATTTTGATAAGTTGGTATGTTCTTGAGTAATTGTTTTCATCCAAAAACAAATTGCCTCAATTTTTAATTCAAATGTCATATAAGAATCATTTATATATTTTGTTTAACAAGACTAATAAAATATTTAATCCTTTGGGATGTTATTCCCTTTATCTTATGTAAATGTAATAAAGATAGACAGTAGATCTAATTTTCTGTATTTGGGTCACTACCATTAATATTAAAGTAATTTTAGTGGAAACCCGGAGTACAAGATTTTAGGAAATATAGAATATAGAATATAACCCTATGACAGACATTAAAAACATCTTTATAATAACAGTATATTGTTTTATTATGGTAAATATAAAGTTTTTTTTAAAAATAATAAATTTCATTCTAAATACTATATGTGGATATTTTTCTGACACAAATGTGTTTATGGCTAATATTTGTGAGAAGGGCCCATTGGGCATAACCCGAACGTCAACTGGTTCATGAATATGGGACCTACTGTGCAACAAGAATCACACTCCATGGGGATATATTAAGGATAAATAACATTTCATCACAACCATTATGAAAGAGTAAAAAATAAATATATTAGTAATGAAACCAAGTTTTTGATTATTATGTGAAATATGAATAAAATTTTTAATTTATGTAAACAATTTCACAAGTATAGGGATTATAAATTTTGTTTTAAATTTTATGACCTAATCTACTATATTAAATTTCTAGATAAATGATATCTACTGGAATGAATGTAAACGGTATCAATTAACACAATCCCACTAATTAGAATGGTTTGATATTTTATCGTAAAAATCCATTCATTCTATGCAAACATGTACAAAAAATATTCTCATAATATGAGGACATAGAATCATATGATATAAAGAGGTATAAAATATTCTAAAAATATTTTAGATTTGATGGGATGTAATAGAATGAAGATGATTAAGGTGTAAAATATAGGAAAAAGGTATAACAGATTGATGTATTTTCCTATATTTAATACTTTTCCAAATGACACACCCTCATACCATTATAAAGGGGATTAATGTTTTCAAAACGTGTTCAGATAAATGCCAACATGCAATGACAGAAAGGGAAGGAAATTTTTTTCCAATTTATAATGCATAAACTTAATGTAAATGTGGAATGATCAAAATCAATATATTATGATTCAAATGAATAAACCTTCAATTAATCTTATAGATCATAGGTAAGCCTATTTTATTACCACATACGAAGTGGTAGGATTAGTATTCTTTTATTTTAACATTATTATTATGTAATTTGATTTTTTTATCAATGATATCTCAGTTATAAGAATGGTTAAATGTATTGGGATTTCATTCAGTTCATTTTCATTATGGATTTGAGAGAGTATATTGTATAGTACAGATGACCATAAAAAATAATCATGTGGAAAGATGAACATATTTTAAAACATATGATTTATGAAAATATAACCCTTATTTGATATTATTGTGATTATTATGTACAGAAAAAAAGAGATAATTTTTATGGATATAGTAGATTTGATAGTACTGAATACCATAGAACTAATTAATTATTTTTTACAATGTGGGTAATTCTTACCTTGATTTATTTTATAGAATTATTGTATTTAAGTATAAGTTCCAATAATCAATAATTCACATAAGAAATTTGTTAGAATGATTGTTTTCAATATTTTTTACAATAATTCGAGCTATTAACATGTTTTGATAAAATACAAGATTATTATAAGGCCCCAGCCTTAAACCTTACTTAATCTTGAGTTATTACAAGATTACACATTGAGGATCTTTTCAGGTTTAGAGTTTTAGAGAATTAGATAATGAAACTTGCATTACATTCCACATTTAAACAAAGTGGTTACGTAAAAGACAGTATTCATTCTTTCCATTAACGGAAACATATTTAAAATAAAACATGGATTCTTTCTTGACACATCCTTGACACTATCATCACATCATGTACCCTTCCCTTGACCTGTGGAAAACATTTCAAAAACATTGGATGAGCATAAAAAGCTCAGTAAGGGATATAAAAATATGGAAAGGAAACATGAGTACATGTATACATAAGAATTAAGTCATACATTACCCATAAAACATAATCACATTAACATACCTCATAAAATCATGAATAAATCATAGAAATCATATGACATAAAGGTAACTTGAGGCATTCATAACATTCTTACGTAGGGAGTAACCCTCTTGGTTACGTTTTGGAATACCCATCACAGTATATTCCCTAAAACTCTTCGGAGAAACCTTAACGTTTCACTCCTTCACGTTACCCAATGCATTGGAGGGCTATATCAGGCTCACCCGCCCATAGTTTGTCACGGAACCACCCGTCATCATAACAATGCCTAAGAACCATAACATAATCTTATCACATAAAACATGCATAAAGGAAACATAACATTTACACCTTTCAATAACAAGATATCAATACAACACATTGATATAAATACATTATGTAAACCATTTTCAATACCAAAATAAAATAAAATTAAAACATGGTATTTATTTTTCTTTTAAAAAGATGGTATGGCTTGTAGAGGAAGCCGAAACTCAAATAATGGTCACGGCGGCGGAGAAGTCATTATCGCCGCATACGTACGACAAAAACATTCCCTTTTGTCATTTAATAAACACATCGTATAAAAAATATTCCTTTTGAATAAACGTAAAAGTCAAAGGGGTTTATACACCGTATCAAAGAAGGCTGGGTATAAAACAGAATATGCCTCAACGAAAGAAGATTGAGACGAAGTCCCTTACAAAGACGGTATCCTTGGTTCAAGGATAAATCAATTACATAATTATGTGTGAAAAATTAATACACCAAATATAAGTGGATATTATGTGTAAAAGAATCAAAGGTCATTCACACATATTCAATGGATTACATTTTCAATAACTACATGTTGAACCCAAAGAAATTGAAATTGGGTTAAGAAGTTCCCTTGACAGCCTAACAACATCACATCAAAAAAAGGGTATCTCATAACTTGGACATAAAATTTAAATCAATAAGGATATATGAGAACATATCCCAACATAAAAATATTTAAATTAAAATACCCAACAAAAGAAGTCTTTTAAAAATAGGAGGGTGAAAGGTTCCCTTATAGACATGGGTATCTTTCGAAACATACGCCCGGTGAAATAAGGACAATACAACATTGATGTAAATACTCATAAATGAAATAATATTAAACAATTAGTAAAATAATGGTCATTAAATACACCACTAAATGGAAATTGTGGCAAATTTAGCATAAATCTCACAGGAATAAAAGTGAGATGACAAATCCCTTATGAAAACTCGGCAGCCTAACGGTGCCACTTAAAACTTCCAAAAATGGATTGATGAGATAAAATAGGGTATCTCATCACATTAAAATAAAATGTAAAGAAATAATAATATAAAAGAACATACCTCATCATAAAAAGATGTGCTTTAAAGAATTGACACAATGGAGAGTACTTAGAGAGAAAGAAAGAGGTTAGATCTCTTAGGAAAATTCGGCAGCCTAACGGCGCCACTCGAAACATCCAAAATGGATTAACGAGAGGAAATAGGGTATCTCATCATATGAACATAATAAGTACAGTAAGAGTAATATAAAATAACAACCCAATCATAAGAAAGATGAGCTTAAAAGGAATGACATGAAAGAGTTTACTTAAAAAGAAAGAGAGGTGTAGGATCCCTTACCTCAAGTCCAACTTATCTTGTTCGTTTCTTTATATTCCCGAATAATAAACTTTTTCCAATTAATAATTTCCTAAGTACCTCCTTTAGAGATTATTATTCAGTTCATATCACATATTATAATGTTATAATAATTGTTTAATAATGTTATTTCATATCAGACGTTTTTGTCGATGTTTGGTACATGAGTCAAAAATGAACTTGTTTGAAAAAATATTTCCCATGTAGTTATAAGTAAATAATTTCAGAACAATATTAATGAATAAAATATCATATATATCCTGTAAATATTCATTTTATACTATTCCATATCATTTGGAGATAAAAAAATGAAAATCACCATTCATGGAGACGGTAGGTCGTACGTACGCATGAACGCTACATTCATTTTTTTGTCATATTAATGGAATTAAAACAAAATGAGAGAGATATATATATGTTATAATTCCATAATGATATCCATACTTTAGATGTAATATATTACATATATATCCATTATATATATATGTACTTATAATATTAGATAACATTTTGAGATAAGAAATGAAATGTATCGTTCATGGAGACGGTAAGCCGTACGTACGCATGAACACTACTTCCATTTCTATTTCATATTTAATGGAATTAAAACATAATGATAGATAATAGTATTTAAATTACATTATGGTAACATATATAATATCATTATATATATCCTATATATGTACAACATATGGTATTAATGAATCAAATCACCTTGAGGGGGCGGTAGTCTGCACTTCCTTAAATGAAGTTATCGCGTTTACGCATAATGGAAACCATAAAGGAACGCCATAAATGAAAAATAAATAATCTTAAGTAAAAAATAAACATATTAAATATAATATATAAATATAGTTTCATCTTAATGGCCACCTTTTAAGGTGTTAGAATAATTTTGAACAATCATCTTTTCGGGAGGTAGAAATTCACCATCCACAGAAACAGTATGTTCTTTAACCATTAGATTAAGGTGTGTGTAATTGTAGCTCGAATCCTTCTTTTAAAAACATCCTAGTATATTTAAGATACTGTATTTGTTAAAAAATAAATGAATAAAAAGAATTTATGGGGTTGGAGAAGCAAAATAAAACAATAGGACACAAGTGAAGACATTACATTAAAATCGGGTAACTCCCTTTGGTTTGATCTCAAAGGCTTCCTTGGGAAGACTTCTGCCAAATGTGAGGCTTCATAGAGTAATAGAGGTATGTTTAGAGACAAAAGTGGCAGGGTTTGGCCGAGCCAAAGGCTTTGGGAGTGTGGGTAAGGAGGTAGAGGTGGGGGCCATTTATAAGAGGAGAGGAGGGGCACTCTTGTAAAGTTACAAAATGTTGCTTTATTTTCAAAAGAGATTCGGATTTTAAAGGTCCTGAATTGATTTATTTCGAGGATAAGGTGATAAGGGCTCGAAATAAACTCATAAAATAGGTTTTTTACCTGTTTAGGTCTTAGATATTACATTATCCTTCCATTTTATATAAATCATTAAATAATGAGGTCATCGCTGCATCATCATGATGTCATAAATAATTTAATTTATTTAATGTCTAAAAATTATAAAAAAAATACTATGATGTAGGAAATCTTATTATATTTCCAATGACTATTTAGGGTCAAAAATATGACTTGTATAACCCCATGTGAAAATTGTTTTAGTAAAACATCTCATGTTTGTGTCATTTTTACTTTAACATTAAATAAAAAATTCTTTATGTCATTTCCCAACAGAAGTGGCTCCATGGGGTCCCCAAGTTGACCCATAGATTGTCTTGGTCGGCCATGACACATCCAATGAGGGTAGGACATGTTTCTAGGTCATTTCATTTTATTAATACATTATTCTTACCATAAACTACACTAATTATCTATAATCGCGATTAAAAACTTAATAAGTTACTATTCACCAAAAAATTATTTTTATCCCACTGAACCACATTTTACATCTTAATGACAACCATTTATGTCAGATTTTTTAAATTCGAAACACAAATATGGAAAAATTTCATTTAAATAGAAAAATAAGTTTTTATAAGTACCACTTAGTTGTTTCACTATTTATCAAAAATTGAAGTTTTTCCGAAAAATCCCAAAAATTCACCCTAAGCTATATTTGATATTCTGAATTCAAAAATGAAGTATATTTTACAAAATTCATAACATATGAGTCACATTAATGAATTTAAAAATTAATTCCCACTGTCAGAGCAAATAGCGTGTTTTTATGAAATAATAAGTATCAAAAGATTGACACTAGTTTAAGTCTTATTTCAAAGTGAATTTAATTCAATCAACCCCTATTGGATTAGATGGTAAAAATATATTCTAATTTCACTTTAAAACCAATTCAAAAGATAATCTAATCATATAAATAAATTAGATTAAAAAGAGGTTTTGAAATAAAATACAACATTTTACACTATTCATTAAAAAATGAACTTTATCGGAAAGATATCAAAAATTTACACAAAGTAAATTTTGATGTCACAATTCATAAGAAGAGTTTTATTTGGTAAAATAGAATTTATAAGAGTGAACAAAACTATATTTAATGATGGTTCGCCATCAAAAGGTGATAAGTGAACCTTTAGTGAAAACTAGGGCATATACGGCTAAAATTGAATTCTTTCCGTATTTAAATCCTTTATCTTTTATTGGATAAATGTAAAAACATTTAAAAACATATATAATCATATTTTAGTTATTTCTATCCATTCCTGCCAATACAACGGATACATGTTAACTACCATTTAAAATAATATTATTTTATTATTAAAGTGCAACGTATGATTCCCAAGAAACATGTTGTTGCGTGTTGGGTACTCCATCGAGCATAGATTCCCCTTTAATGTAATATTAATATTTTATTCACAAATATGGATAAATATTAAAATGTCATATTCATTATTTACCTGGGGTGTTACATCCTTCCCCCCTTTTGGGAATTGTGTCCTCGCAATTTTTAAAATTGAGCATGGATACATCCTTGAAAGTCCCACATCGGAACAAGAGTCAGTAAAACAATCACTTTAAAATAACGGAAGACAAGTACAGAGGTCACTCGAGTTAACCCAGTCTAGGATTTCATGTAGAAAAACATGGACATGGATGAAAAAGTAAAGGGTTGTGTTCTTGCGGGAAAGTGATAGTAAACATGTCTAGGAGAAAAGTTAACCATAAGAAAATCACAAACTTGTGATGGGTTAAACGGTATTCGATTCCCTAGTAGGAAAATTTAATAGACAAATTTTTTGTTTTAAGTTACTTTTTATTGAGGAATTTATTCATAAGGAAACATAATCACTTATCTTGTTGACTTTAAACTTTTACTAGATTCCTTATTCAAACTCATATTTTTTTCCAAAAGACAAGTATTTAGGGAGACTTGTTCGCATTAAGAGTATTATAATAAACTTCTAGAGAGTCACCTAATCCACAAAAGAGAACTATATACTTCCCATGGATTTAGACTTTAACCAAAACCAAAACCAAAAAGGTTAGTACAAGATCAGATAATCCATAAAAGGATAACCCTTTATAAAAATAAAATCTACTCTTAACCTCAAGAATTTTTCCAACAAAACCCAAAGTTCAACGAGGACCATTAGATAATAAATTGTCCATAAAATTCTTCAAAGTAAACAAAACAAATATTTAAACCCAAATATTTGATGGATTTAATCACATAGACATCCAAGTTAAATCGTAACATTTATCTCCAAACAACATCAGTTGCTCCTAAAGTCTCGTATTGAAACGTAATTAACCTAATCACATATCCTCCATGATAGGTTAATCATTTTCATAAATAACCCCAAATCAACTTACTCTTAAATCATAAAATCATACAACTAAAAAGAATCAGTCAAACTAACCAGGGAATTCATGTAGTCCATTGGTAGGTGATAAATACCAGTCACACTTTGCTTGTGGGTTCGATTCCCGTAGCTTTGTCCGACGAGACGGGTTGTCACACGGTCTGCGTGTTTTCCTTTTTCCAAAACTATATAATTCTTAAAACATCTCCCAAAACGAGATAAAATCTTCAAAAATGATCATAACATATTGTAACCTCAACTTTATCTCATCCCTTTCATTTTCCATCATATCATAGAGTAACCCATAATTACCTAAAAAGTAAGGATCATATAAACCCTAATGGTTACCTTAATAATTATTACCTGAATTTCCACATCGAGTTGGCCATCTCGTACATGATGCATTAGAGAACTCACCGAGGATGAAGTGGTTGATCATGACTCCTTGATGGTTGGTTTAGAACAACCATGAGATTCCTCATTGAATCCCCCATCTCATCCAGTCTCTTAATCAGAGAACCACCACAGTTTCCTTCAAACACATTGTCACATTGGTGCCTTCTAGATCCAGCCATTTACTAAAACCAAAAAGGTCAGTGTGAGTATATCAACATAACCATCATGTACTAATGAGGAATATAAACACTAAGATATACTTACTCATTCAATTTTTCTAAAACTAGGACTCTTTATGAAATCCTAACCATTATGGTAATGTCACTTGTTCTTAGAGAATACCCTAACCTCTAAAGTTATCTAAACCGACCTTTGATACCAACTATAAGGCCTCAGCCTTAAACCTTACCTAATCGTGAGTTATTACAAGATTACACATTAATGATCTTTTCAGGTTTAGAGTTTTAGAGAATTAGATCATGAAACTTGCATTACATTCCACATTTAAACAAAGTGGTTACATAAAAGACAGTATTCATTCTTCCCATCAACGGAAACATATTTAAAATAAAACATGGATTCCTTATTGACACATCCTTGACACAATCATCACAACATTTTCCCTTCCCTTGACCTGCGAAAAACATTTCAAAAACTTGGGATGATCATAAAAAGCTCAGTCAGAGATATAAAAATATGGAAAGGAAACATGAGTACATGTATACATAAGAATGAAATCATACTATACCCATAAAACATAAGCATTTTAACATACCTCATAAAATAATGAATAAATCATATAAATCATATGACATAAAGGTAACTTTAGGCATTCATAACATTCTTACGTAGGGAGTAACCCTCTTGGTTACGTTTTGGAATACCCATAACATTATATTCCCTAAATCTCTTCAGAGAAACCATAACGTTTAACTACTTCGCGTTACCCAATGCATTAGAGAGCTATATAGGGCTCACCCTCCCTTAGTTTATCATGGAACCACTCATCTTCATAACAATTCCCAAGAACCATAACACAATCTTATCACATAAAACATGCATAAAGGAAAAATAACATTTACACCATTAAATAACAAGATATCAATACAACACATTGATATAAATATATTATGAAAACCATTTTCAATACAAAAATAAAAGAAAAGTAAAACATGGTATTTATTTTTTTCTTGTAAAAAGATGGTATGGTTTGTAGAGGAAGCCGAAACTCAAATAATGGTCACGGTGGCGGAGAAGTCGTTGTCGCCGCATACGTACGACAAAAACATTCACTTTTTTCGTTTAATAAACACTTCGTATAAACAAGATTCTTTTTGAATAAACGTAAAAGTCAAAGGGGTTTATACACCGTTTAAAATAAGGTTGTGTATAAAACAGAATATGCCTCAATGAAAGGAGATAGAGACGAAGTCCCTTACAAAGACGGTATCCTTGGTTTTAGGATAAATCAATTACATAATTATGTGTGAAAAACGAATACACCAAATATTAGTGGATGTTAAGTGTAAAATAATCAAAGTTCATTCACACATATTCAAAGGATGACATATTCAATAACTACATGTTGAACCCAAAGAAATCAAAATTGGGTTAAGAAGTCCCTTGACAGCTTAACGACGTCACATCAAAAAAAGGTTATCTCATCACTTGGACATAAAATTTACGTCAACAAGGATATATGAGAACATATACAAACATAACAATATGTAAATTAAAATACCAAACAAAATAAGTCTTTTAAATAGAGGAGGGTGAAAGGTTCCCTTACCGACATGAGTATCTTTCGAAACATACGCCCCGTGAAAGAAGGAAAATACAACATTGATGTAAATACTCATAAATGGAAGAATATCACACAAGGAGTAAGATAATGGTCATTAAATACACTACTCAAAGGATATTGTGGAAAATGTAGCATAAATCTCACAGGAATAAAAGTGAGATGAAAAATCCCTTACGAAAACCCGGCAGCCTAACGACGCCACTTAAAACTTCCAAAAATGGATTGATGAGATCAAATAGGGTATCTAATCACATTAATATAAAATGTAAAGAATGAGGAATATAAAATAACTTCCCCCATCATTAAAAAGATGAGCTTAAAAGAAGTTACATAAAGGAGAGTACTTAAAGTGAAAGAGAGAGGTTAGATCTCGTACAAAAATTCGCCAGCATAACGACCCCAGTCAAAACATCCAAAATGGATTGATGAGAGGAAATAGGGACTCTAATCATATGAAAATAACAAGTACAGTACGAGTAATATAAAATAACATCCCAATCATAAGAAATATGTGCTTAAAATTAATGACATAAAAGAGTGTACTTAAAAATAAAGAGAGGTGTATGATCCCTTACCTCAAGTCCAACATGTCTTGTTCGTTTCTTTATATTCCTGAATAATAAACTTTGGTCAATTAATAATTGCCTAATTACATCCTTTTGATATTATTATAGAGTTCATATCACATATTATAATGTTATAATAATTTTTTAATAATGTTAGTTCATATCAGACGTTTTTGCCGATGTTTGGTACATGAGTCAAAAATGAACATGTTTGAAAAAAGATTTCCCATGTAGTTATAAGTAAATAATTTCCAGAATAGTATTAATGATTAAAATATAATATATATCCAGTAAATATTAATTTTACACTATTCCATATCATTTGGAGATAAAAAAATGAAAAGCATCGTTCATGGAGACGGTAGGCCGTACGTACACATGAACGCTACTTTCATTTTTTTGTCATATTAATGGAATTAAAACAAAATGAGAGAGATATATATATGTTATAATTCCAGAATTATATCCATAATTTAGATGTTATCTATTACATATATATCCATTATATATATGTACTTATAATATTACATAACATTTTGAGATATGAAATGAAATCTACCGTTCATGGAGATGGTAAGCCATAGGTACGCATGAACGCTACTTACATTTCTATTTCATATTTAATGGAATTAAAACATAATGATTGATAATAGTATTTTAATTAAAGTATATTATCATATATAATATCATTAAATATATCCATTATACGTACCACATATGGTATTAACAAATCACATCACTTTAAGGGGGCGGTAGTCCGCACTTCCTTAAATGAAGATATCGCGTTTACCCATAATGGAAACCATAAACATTCGCCATAAATGAAAAATACAGAAGCTTAAGTAAAACATAAACATATTAAATATCATATATAAATATAGTGTCATCTTAATGGCCACCATTGAAGGTGTTAGAAGAATGTTGAACAATCATCGTTTCGGGAGGCAGAAATTCGCCATCCACGGAAACAGTATGTTATTAAACCATTAGATGTAGGTGTGTTTAATTGTAGCTCGAATACTTCTTATAAAAACATCCTAGTATATTTAAGATACTTTATTTGTTACAAAATAAATGAATAAAAATAGTTTAGGTGGTTGGAGAAGCAAAATAAAACAGAAGGACACAGGTGAAGACATTACCTTAAAATCAGGTAACTCCCTTTGGTTTGAGCTAAAAGGCTTCCTTGGGAAGACTTATGCCCAAAGTGAGGCTTCAAGGAATAAGAGAGGGAAGTGGAGAGACAAAAGGGTCAGGGTTTGGCCGAGCCAAAGGCTTTGGGGGTGTGGGTAAGGAGGTATAGGTGGGAGCATTTTATAAGAGGAGAGGAGGGGCACTCTTGTAAAGTTAAAAAATGTTACATTATTTTCAAAAGAGCTTCGGATTTTAAAGGTCCCAAATTGATGTATTTCGAGGATAAGGTGATAAGGGTTCAAAATCCACTCATACAGTAGGTTTTGGACATGTGTAGGTCTTAGATATTAAATTATCTTTCCATTTTATTTAAATCGTTAAATAATGAGGTCATCGCTGCATCATCATGATGTCATAAATAATTTAATTTATTTAATCTCTAAAAATTATAAAAAAATTACTATGATGTAGGAAATCCTTTTATATTTACAATGAATATTTATATTCAAAAATATGACTTGTATAACGCCATGTAAAAATGGTTTTAGTAAAACATCTCATGTTTGTGTCATTTTTACTTTAACATTAAATAAAAAGATATTTATGTCATTTCCCAACCATAGTGGCTCCATGGGGTCCCCAAGTTAACCCATAGATTTTTTTGGTCACCCATGACACATCCAATAGTGTTAGGACAAGTGTATAGGTCATTTCATTTTAGTAAACATTATTCTTACCATAAACTACACTAATTACCTCTATTCGCGATTAAAAACATAATAAGTTACTATTCACCAAAAAATTATTTTTATCCCATTGAACCACATTTTACTTCTTAATGACAACCATGTATGTCGGATTTTTTAAATTAAAAACACAAATATGGAAAAATTTTCATTTAAACGGAAAAATTAGTTTTTTATAAGTACCACTTAGTGGTTTCACTATTCATCAAAAATTAAAGGTTCTCAGAAAAATCCCAAAAATTCACCCTAAGCTATATTTGATATTGCGAATTCAAAAATGAAGTATATTTTAAAAAATTAAAAACATATAAGTCACATTTATTAATTTAATAATTAATTACCGATGTCAGAGCAAATAGCTTGTTTTTTTGAAACAATAAGTATCAAAAGATTGAAACTAATTTAAGTCTGATTTTAAAGTGAAATTAATTCCATCGACCAATATTGGATTAAATGGTAAAAATATATTCTAATTTAACTTTAAAACAAATTCAAAACATAATCTAATCATATAAATAAATTAGATTAAAAAGATTTTTTGAATTAAAATACAACATTTTACACTATTCATTAAAAATGAACTTTATCGGAAAGATATCAAAAATTTACACAATGTTAATTTTTATGTCCCAATTCTTAAGAAGAGTTTTATTTGGTCCAATAGAATGAATAAGATTGAACAAAACTATATTTAATTACGGTTCTCCATCAAAAGGTGATAAGTGAACCTTTAGTTAAAACTAGGGCATATACGCCTAAAATTGAATGCTTTCCGTATTTTAAGCCTTTATCTTTTATTGGATAAATGTAAAAATATTTAAAAACATATATAATCATATTTTAGTTATTTCCATCCATTCCCGCCAATACAACGGCTACATGTTAACTACCATTTAAAATAATATTATATTATTATTAGAGTGCAACGTAAGATTCCCATGAAACTCTTTGTTGCGTGTTGGGTACGCCATCGAGCATAGCGTCCCCTTTAAAGTGATATTAATATTTTATTAAAAAATATGGATAAATATGAAAATGTCATATTATTTATTTACCTGGCGTGTTACAATTATGGTATTCTCTTAATTGGTATCTGATGATTAGTAGATATATTATATTTTTTGGGGATTAAATATATGTTCTTTTTTGAAATCTAGTAATGTTGTTATTAAATTTATGGATCATAGTCATTTGGTTGGTCCATAAGGATAACCATTTATGAAATGATTTATGTTTAACATTTGATGAGGTTTTAGAGACTAATGTATTATATAATTATATGTATTTAAATGAATATTTATTAACCTATGATAAAAATTTTATCAAATAAATAAATAGATATCAATGGAATGAATAAACACTGTACTAATGATAACTTGATTAGTTAAAATAGAATATTAATTAATGAGGGATAAAAATATCATTTTTTATATTCATTTCATGTAGCATGTGATGAATAGGAAATTGATATAAGTAAGATAAAAGGATGAAATTATTATTATATAATATAAACGTGTCATGTTAATATATTTCCATAAATCATATTTACTAATATAATACCTCCACATAAAAAGATGTTATATTAGAAACAAAAATTAAAATTTTACCTTCTTATCTGATTAATGATGTTTTCTATTAAATCATTATATATTTATGGTTTTGAATTCCTTAAAATTCAATTTATTATTTATGTTCTTGTTATCAATGACCTCTATCGTTTTCTATGATTATATAAAAATTTATTTAATGTCAACATCGTCACATAAAAACAATCTTCTACGACAAATAAACATATTTATTAGTCATTATATATATGTTTTATACATCACATTTATCTCTTATTAAGAGAATGTTTTATTAATCATTTTATAATTATGATACATAATAGCTAAATATTAAAAGTTTTATCCCCATATTTCTGAGAGTATGATCAATTTATGAGGACACTATTTTTTTAAGGTGGAGATAATTTAACACCCAAAATAAAAAAATAAGGACATTTTACTCAATATAATATCTGACATGTCTCAAAAAACATTAAAAACAACGAAAATATATATCATTAAATTTACTCTCCTCAATTAGATGAGTAACACAAACCACTAATTCTAAAGAGACCATTATATATTAAACATCCATAACATAACCATTAAAATGGGGGTGTTAATTGTACTAAGTAAATTGTGCAAAATTATAGTTTTTAAAATTTTAAAAACAAATTCAATGGTAATCTATTGATTAAATATTAAAAAAAATTAAAATAAAAAGAATTTTTTTTAAAAAACAATATTTTTTTAAAAGGCGATTTAGTCATGTATTTCACGGAAAAAATTAAATTAATTTTTACCAACATTATTAAATTTATTTCATACAATTTTAAAAAAATATTTAAAATATCACGTCATTGTTATTTTAGGGTGAATATTGGGTATTTTTATGAAATTTTTTTTATGATTAAGGAAAATATTGTAATTTAATTGAAAACCAACTTCTCAAATAAATTATTTTTAAATTTATATAACATTTTTAATTTGATTAAAAGTAAAATTAGTTCAATTAATAATATAGTAATACAATTTTTTACTGGAATAAGTTACATATTTAGATTTTTATAAAAACATTGTAAACATTTGAGTATTTTCTCTTTGAAAAACTGTATTCTCATCATGTCAGCAAGATTGATTTTAAATTAGAATTATCTACTTCTATAAAAAATAATTTTAAATATTTCTTAAATCTATTGAATAATTATAATATATATTTTCTAATAAGTCCAAATTAATATTTCTACCTAATGAATTTTTAAAATAGTATAAATTATTTTTCATGGTTAATTTAACAAGTGGGTTTTTGTGGGGATATATTAAAAAGATAAGGGTTAAAATGGCCTAAATTTGTTTCTAAAATCTATTATGTGGACATATTTAGACAATAAAATGTATTTTACTCAAAAGTAATGCATTTTTTCCTTGTTGAATGTGAATGTTTTTTGTACTCTATTCCCTTTTCAAACATTATAAGTTTCCCATTCTCTTGGTTAATAAATGGCAACCCCTTATCCTTTCAAATTCACACCATAAAATAATTTATTATATTTCAAAAATAACCCACATAACTTTAAAAAAATTATCCCCTAGTAGTCGAATAATTATTTTTCATTGAAATATAATAATAGATGGATTTGGGGAAAACCTAATCAGGTTACACGAAAAAGACCTATCATTATTCAATTAGAATTTATATTTTATTTAATCCTCCTCCTCATCATATTTGTAATAAACTATAATTATATAATGAACACAATATGTTCTATATTTTTATATTTTTTCATTTAATGTTAATGAACCAAAAACATTTCCAATTCCATATTATAATTTATGACATCTTAATTTGCGAGTATAGGAAAATTCTGCCTCGTATATTGATGTCATTAGTTTTTCCATTACAACATATCATGGAAGGGATGGTGATGGATATAAAGTATATATATATAATTCATATCATTATAATACCTATTTAGCCATTTTATCAAATATAAATTTTTAAATTCCATTCTGTAAGGGATATGATATCATATCTCATTAATAAGTCAGACTGACACCTCACGAAGCGATGTGAATTTTTTTCACTTATACATTATAAGTAAGGTAATTATGATTTTTTTTTAAAATATGACATATAAATGAAATTATTATTATATTTATGGGATATTAATCATTCATAAAATATAAATTAGTATTTCCTTTCTTACGCATATAAATTAGAACATAGTTTTTATATGTGTGGACAAATCCCTCACGAAGAGATGTGAAATTATTTTCATCAACATGCCACACAGATGATATATATTAGTATATGTTAAAAATATAAAATATGTATATTATATTAGTATAATTTTTAATTATAAAATATTACGTTCCTTCTTTCTATATTGATCATTGAAAATGAAAACATTACTAATTCCTATGTATGACTAATCATCATTGTGATTTTAATGTACATAATTTCTCATAAAAACGAATAATAATTGATCTTAAAAGTAAATTTTATGTAAAAATATGTTTATTAGGTAAATATAAAAATTCAAGAGATGGTGGGACTATATAATATAATGAATTCCTAGAATTATTTTAACAAATCATGAATGAGATAACAATGAAATTAATAAAAAGACAATGAAAAATTTGAAATATATTTAATGAATAGTTGCTAAGACACTATAAAAGGATCATATATGATATTATATATAATAATATGACTCTGAAAATTAGTTAATAACATGTTCAAAACTAAAATAAAGTAGGTTAAATCATAATAATCTAGAAGAAATCATGAGATAATGGATTTTTTCTGAACTTCCTTTCATTAAGGAGAAATTTTATGTGATACTACAATTTATTATATACGGTGTATATATTTTCACTTTTACGTATACTATGATTCTTAATTAAAAATTAATTGTATTTTATTATTAAATTTGGAATATTTTATCCAAGAAGTTTGACATAAATGTTACTAATTGATAATAAAATTTATAACCCAATTCTATTTAATTATGACATATGAAACCATTGTAATCTTTGATATTCTATGATTTTGTTTTTCATTAATTCTGAATATCTATTTTTCCATTTATTATATGGATTAAAATTTGATACATGTAATTTATTCATTACTTAATTCTCACTTGAATTTTATGATCATTTTAAGGATTTATTTCACTATATAATTCTAATCGAGATTAATTTATCTTGAATTTCATTTAAAGGAAATTGATTGACTATTTTTAAATAAATCCCTTGAATTTTAATATAATCTATTTATTCATGATATTTTCAAGTAATACTAACATTTTTTCAACACATAACTATAAATAATAAAAGATAATTAGTTGTAATAAAATTTAACATCATTTCAATCATTGTTTGAAAATCCATTTTCGATCACAAATTATTTTTCTAAAAATGTTTCCAAAAATAAAATTAAACATTCATAAAGGGGATTTAGCAATAATGTTAGACCATCATGTGAATGTTTTATATGATAGATATATCATGGTCCTGATATATAACCTCTAATAATTAATCATTTCCTTCATTAAGTATTAATTTATTAGTATATATGATATTTTCACAATGATATTATCACATGATTCAAATCAAATATAGTTTTTTTATTAATTGGATTTCTTTAGTAATTTAACATTCTTTATTTAGCATGGATTATCATATTATCCATATGATTTTTACAATAATATTTTCTATGGATGCATTTTATTAATTGTATATTGATTAAATGGAATTGGTTTTTAGTTATTTACCTTTACTTATGTATTATTCCTTATCATATCTTGATAATCATGTTATCAAAATTTAATGTGTTTTTTGTTATTTACTTTTTCAAATTGATTGTGCTTATTGATTCATGACAGCTTCTATTGTACTTAACCCTGTTTGAGCATTTTAGCGAACACTTATTTCATTTACCTTCCCAATCAATCAATGAGTTGTTATATGATTTATATGAAAGTATATGGTAGAGGGAATAATGATATTTTTAAAAAATATATTTTGAATTTTTTTTTAAAATATAATATGATAATTGGGTTTGTATTTACTTTACCAAAACTAATAAACTATGCATTGCTTTAGGATGTGATTCCTTTTTTGTTATACCAATGTAATGATGTATGAAATCTATATGATCCTATCATTTTTCTATGTATGTATCTCTAATGATTTTTTCCTTAATCCTTGGTGGTAACATCTTGTTTGGAGATTCATAGCCTTTTCTGGAAAATAACATAACATTAAGAGATTTATAGTTGTTCGGAGTATTGGAATATGTGTAGAAATTGGTAAATAGGTAATAATGGTTTCTTGGTATGTTTAGAAGCACTTAATGGGGATCAGTTTCTTTATGATCTGTGATGAAAACCTATCTACAGAACAATTACACATCATTTAACAATAATTCACGTTGTATAATAACCATGACACACATATTGAAAATAATTGTAGGTCATGAAAAATTTCTAAAAATAATTCGGTACAGATCTCGAAATCAAATTACACATCCAATAATTTTCATTTTGAATAAATAAATTATATTATGTGACATGGTTTTTTATATAAATAATTAAAAATAACTAGATGAAGTCAGACTAAATTACGAGATTTGTAATTACCTAAACACTTTATTTTATTTTACGGTGTGAGGATTATTTTTAAATTAAACTGCATGAATATATTATCCTATTGACCTAGGGTGTCCCTCTATGAAATTTTGGAGTGAAAAACTCTATTCTAGACAACCCCTTCATGTGAGAAATTCCACGTATATATTTTTTGTTAGGCTCATTCCTTCACTCCCTCGGATCCCTAATCTTTGTGGCATAATCACTTGATTGTGTGAATTATTGGTATTAATATTGATAATTTTTGACATGGAAACCTCTTAAAGATCATTATCACTATATTCCTCATGCGATTTTATTGTTTTAAGAATTATTTGGGCTGCCGGTTAAGGTTGTGTGAAAAGTCTTGAACATGTAGTTTTATAATTTCATTGTATATTAAATTATGTAATTTATCATAAATAATGTGATTGTGAAATAATTAAATAGTTTAAGGGATTATCCTTTGGATTCAAATGGTTCCAAATGGATATTATCTTGGATAACAGTTACCCGTTGGGTGAGTGAATATTGATAAATTTTGAATTTGTTAATAGAATAAGTATTTTTTTCATGACAAGGAATCATATGTGATTATTTGACATAAAATCCATAGGTTATGTATTACAACTTATTGATTTGACTGTTGATTAGTCCTTATATAATTGTATTAGTTAATTGAATGAAAAATGTTAATTCACATAATTAACCATCACGGATTATGATGTCACATTATCACATCAACGCAGTGATGATTATAACACATTTAATTGGATTTTATAATTTTTTTATTTTGTGTGATCATTCTAGTCCAATTTATTAATGCTTATATAACATTGATTTTGACACTAAAATTCTTATATATTTGGAATGAAAATAGAAAATTAACACATATATACTATAAGGATCATAATGAGAAGTCTCATCCCTATCCATTATTGTAATTCATATAGTACATTGATCTGAATATTGTAATTCATATAGTAATTTGTCTCATATTGTTATGATAATACAATATTAAGAGTTATGGTTGTCATGGTTGTGAGGCATGGTCATAGATATAATGTCATGACATCGAAGAATGTTGTTTACCATGGATATATGGTTATGGTTCTCATGGTAGTGAGATGTGATTACATATATTATAGAATGGAGTCGAATCAGGTTGTTGTTTTATTTAGGTAATTGTTCAATTATTTAATACACACAATTATCACATTATTTCATACACATATTATCATACTAGTTTTTTTTAGACACAATTGTGTTAACCTTTTATTTTATAATCACACCATATTCAGACCTCCATTTGGTAGCCAATAACATTGTGTGGATGCATGTTGGTACTAGGAAATGTTTTTTTTGGATTTGTTTCTTTATGGAAGGGATGAGATTTTTGGATGCATGACCAACATTACATTTGGTACCAAGTGATTTTTAGTCATTATTTTTGTTTTTTTTGAAATTTCATGTTTTAATCATAGCATGAATGTTAGTCACATTCCAGCACATCATTAAATTATTCCATTATTATTTATTGGATTATCCAATTGGATTTTATTATTGGTTTCTTAAATCAATATAATATAATTTTTTTCATTTATATATATTGTTTATACTTTTGTTCCACTTCATACCTTGTGGTATGGTCTACCCACTATATATATCAGATACCTATTAAATGAGTGTGGCCTCTAGTATACGGGGATACTCACTTGAGGTCTCATAAGAAACACTTTTAAGCTTGTGATAGAGTGATAGATCGAGGGATGATTCAATGTTGTATCAAAGAATTAGTTTATTTTATTTATCATTACTCTTTGAGAAAAGTTTTATGGATAGAATAATTTGATTGTACTTGGTGTTGAGCTTGTGCATGGGAGTTGCTAACCCATGTATATGGGAAATTTTGAATACATAGAGATAGATTGTGGTATGTCTTTTTCACTTATTACATTTGATTTTATTTCACCCAGTGTGGCTATCATGTTGTGTGTGTTTGTTTCATATGATATTTGTACTCATAGACTAGCATGGAGTGAGATACTTATTAATGCATCCAAATAGGAACATAGTGTAAGGACTCGGACCTCTATGGTCCATTATTTTTTGAGATTCATGTGATTGTGGTGTTCTGAATTATAAATGGGACTCTTCCCTACACATTGAATAAATTTTCAATTTTCCATATTTTCATATAGTGCCTCACCAATGATGTCACATGGTTGTGCTTTCACCATGGTAGTGTCAACACTGGTAGTGTCACTCTGGTTGTTTGACCACTGAATATTTCACCATGGTGGTGTCACAACTAGAAATTTCACCATTGTTATGTCACTAATAAAGCATCACCCTGATTGGGTCACCCTTGTGGTTTCACCCAGGCAGTCTCACCCTAGTGGTCACTCGCTAGTGGTGGCTCCCCCTGTCAGTCGCTCACATGCGGTAGAAAACCCTAGCAGTATTTCATTGTCAATGTCTCACCCTGGCATTTTCAATCCCATCAGTGCCCCAAACTGCAGTACCACATCATGTTGTGCATCATCCAATTGTGTCATGTTCAACAGTGCCTCACTTGGAAGTTTCTCATAAATAGTGTTTCTAGTTCCCCTTATACCTTTCACATATATTTTTACAAAAAAGGACAGTAACACCATATTTCAAATTTTATGAGTTTAATTAGTTGACAATAAGTATTGTCTTATATTCTTATGTTTCTTGGTGATTTTATGTAGTCAAAATTCTTTATCGTTATCAGATCTTTCATTGATGGAAAATTTAAAACATATTTAAAATGATGTTGTATTTAGATCATCATGATGTTGAGATACCATTTTCCATTTTTCTACCATCTTAATTTACTCTGGTATAGGATTCCCAAATTTTTTCTTCCTTTACAAGTCATTTAATAGAGATTTGTCTTCTAGAATTTTTCCCCCTAGTGTTTTCCTATTGGATAAGAATGCCTTTTCTTGGTGCAATCGGGGAGTGCATATCACATCCTCGTCCAACTCAATTGTGTATCATGAATAGTGGGTGTATAAATTTTTTGACCCTGGTATGATTGTTGAAAATAAATTATTAAAAATTATTAAATCATCTCAGGATTAATAAATGAACTGCAGGGGGAAAGTGAGGTATGTTGTTGTTGTTGTTCATCATTTCCTTTAGATATTTTCATTTTTATGGGCTAACTACCCACTAAAAATCATGGACATTGTGGTATTTGTTTTTTAATGGGATGGTTATTGAATGAATTTTTTTTGTTATCCATGAACCCCATTATACGAAAAATTGTTATCAACTTATTATCGGTTATTAAATGGACACCCAAGGATCAAATTGTTTATATGATAACCCATAAATTAATAAGTGAATTTAAATACCAGATGAATTGTTAAACAATAATGATTCATTATTTTGTATTCATCCTAATGCGGTTATAGAAATAATAGTGCACAAGGGGTTGTTTATATGGATATGGTGTGGCATGTTATTAAATAGGGTTGTAGTTTTTGTTGAGGTTATGGAATGCTACTGGATGTGGTTATGGGTTTTCGGTTGATTTGGATAGGAGGATAGAATATGAGGATTTAATTTTAAGAATGATTATTTTTTTGTATGGGTACATCCCCATTAATATCATGTAGAAGGATTCACCCCATGTTTTGGGAATGTTATACTTGATATCATGAATGGGTGTTTAATTGTGAAAAAATATGATTCGAGCTAAGTTACCGTGGTTCTTCTTCCTCTATGTGAATTTTTATGTGATTATTATTATTCTTATGAGTAGTTGTTTCCCATGTGGTGATGTAATAATTAAATTAATTCTTTGATAATGAATAGGATTGGTTAAATAAATTTATTAGGAACATGGAATGGGGTTTATGGCTTGTTCGGTGGCATTGTGCAATAGAGGTAGTACTAATAGTGATTGTGTGGTCTCGGATTGTAGTTTTGTAGAACCATATGGTGAGTGGCATGAGTTCAGGGTATCTTATTGGTATATAATTGAATTTTTCTTGTGATTTCTATACGCACAAACCGTAGTAGATTACTATGTGCTAAACACCCTCATCATCATGATGGATGGTGTATTTCATAAACATCTTGGTGGAAGGATATTTGTATGGCCACATGCTCTTCCCTAATTTTTCATAGCGGTGATATCCCACGACTCTGTTGGAATATTGTGGTTTGTGGGGCATAGGTGTGTGCATGCGAGTTTTTATTTCCCACGGGTCATCTGGCTGATATATGTTGTTATTTCCAATAATTTATCGTGATGAGATGTGATGTGGTTGTGATCCGTAGGTGTTTGTGGGGAGAATTTGATTTTGAGGCAACAGAATCTACTGGCAGGATGTGGTTGTGATTCCTAGGTGTCTACAGGAGGATTGTGATGGATATGTTCGCAAGAGGTGGGAGAACCATTAAATTTTCCATTAGTGTGTGACAGATGCTAATAAGATGGAAAGTGGTGTGGGATAACTTATCATCAATTTTATTAATTTTATACTATTTGTATTTTTTTATTTGGTGAGCGTGGCATGGTGAGGTTTGGAGGGTAGTTCCCCAGCATATGTGTTTTTTGGTTTTTCTATTTTCTCCCAAGAGCTTTATTATGTTTCATTCACATATGCAGAATAGAAAATGGTTTTTATTTCTGATTATACAACTGTTATCACCCTATGTATATAAAATAATTTCAGGTTTCCAGGAGGAATATGCGGCATTTGATGGACATTACTATCTCGTATTTTTATATTTGTTGTGTCGCTTCCATGAATTTGTTTTTTTATTTAACTGGAGAATTTATTAATTGTATATTTTCACATTAATGTGGGTTGTATTTTGATGTTTTTTATATATATCTTTTATTTTTCTTAAGGATGATCCTACATATCTCATGATATTTTTTCATTAAATTTTTATTTCCTCCCATATTGTGTGATTTATACATTCGTGGTGCTAGTCACCAACCAAGGGCCTACTGGAGGAAGGATCCAATGGTGATTATCAAAATTTATAGATTTCCACCTCATGGACATTTTCCTTGGGAAAGGGGTAATGAAAAATTGGTATCAAAGGCTGATGGATAAGAGATTGGATGGATTTTCAAATTAGGATTAGTGATGATTTCATGGACTGGTAGGGAAACATTGATGGGTGATCTTAGTGCATTATATAGGATAGAGAAGACATTATATGAAATTTAGTTTTTTGACCCTAGTGATCTGATTCAAGGACTCTAATCTGACCTAATTACTATATGAGGTATCACCATTTACAGAGTAGATACATTTTAAAGGTAAATAAATAATAATAATTTTTTTTTGAATTGGGACACATTAGGGTTGTTAATTTGGGTAAAAAATGAACGAAATTTACTAAAAAATATCAAAAGAATCATAACATTCATAGCAATCAAGATTATGAAATCATTGTTTAACTTCTCCTCTATATATCATGGACATTTATTCAATGTAGATTAATATGTTTAGTTAGATAAGGATGATATGATTGATCCCCACATGGTTTATCCAAGGGAGGAGGACGACCAGTGTTAGAGTACATTGTGTTCCTTTATTTCACAAACTTTGTGAATGTATGGGGGGATTATTTATGGCTTGTATATAGGGATCTAGCTCGATGAGGATGATATCACTCATAGATTGATCAAGGACACAACATAGGACTATTTTTTATGCTTAGTTAGTTGTGAAAATTTTCACATCAATAGTGGATGTCGTGTCCATGTGATAGTAAGCGAATGAAATTTTTGGGTCCACAACAATATGTAATTCTATGTAGAGTTAATTTCGTGGACTATGAATTCTATGAAATAGTAGGAGAAAACCTCCCTTTGATAGGGGAGTATTTTAGTGTGTGATATTGGTATCAAGTTCAACGATCTCCCTTGTTATTACCTAGATATCTTTTTATATGTGGAGTCTTGTGTGAGGCATTGTGAGGTGTCACTCCATCCATTAACTAGTATTATGTTCCTCCTTTTACATTTTCATCTTGTCTAGAGTTCCAATAATAGGTGACGAAGATAGAGAACTTTCACTCGTGGGGATGTTTAATATGTGGGGGGATTCCATAGAGTTTTTTGAGATGTAGGTCTACCAGTGGGGGGGTCTCATGTCCCAATGACCATCGAGGTTCAGACTTGAAGGGAGTCGACCTCAATATCATCCATTCTAACATTATGGTCCATGTTCCTTTCCATTGTACTTGAGGATGATGTGATTATTTTTTAGGGTTTTTGGACATCTTCAAATGTGGTGCCCATTTTCTACCTGAGCATTGATTGGTGAAGGTGGATAGGTTCAGTGCCAACCTCAGCAGTAGTTTTTATTCAGGCAGTTTTAGCAGCAGGGGAAGTAGGTTTTTTTCACTGAGGGTATAGGGATTAGATATAGGTCAAACACAATATTCCCTTCGTGATCATGGATAACTACCCTAGAATGGACATAGTGGTGGTCTTCATTAGAGAGGAAGATAATTTGGTCATGGTTAGTTTCATGAGGTGTAGGCAGTAGTTCTAGATGGTCTTCAAATCATCAAAGACGTGATCGGTTAGTTTTTTACTCTTTTTTGTGAATTTTTTGATTTAGGAGTTTTAAACTCCATTTTTTTATCCTCTCTATATTTTTTATAGGACTAGACATAGAAATTATTCTTGTGCCCCTAGTTTTGAGTACGCCACTCGATTTCAAGACCATCTTGTTTGTTGTTTGTTAGGGGTGTGGATTGATGATGGGACTAAATTAATCCAAGGGATATATATTCTTGCTATAGATGAATCCATATGATTTCATCATCAACATGGAATATTTTTATTCTTTACATTCTATTTTTGAGTATATTCTTAAGAAAGATTTGTTTTCAGAAGTGGATTTCAAGCAAGTTGTTTTGGTTAGAAATTTGTTTTTTTAGGTTAGAATACGGTGTGTGGAGCCCCGTATATTTGTCTTGTCTGATATATCTGTATAATAGGTATAAACTGAGATGGTAGAGGTTACCAGAGTCATTGGACTATTCTGGGATATTTTCCTTGAATAGGTGTATATCTAGGATCATTGAAATAATGTGGTGTTGGCTGACCATTCCATTGGGTTGTTCATTGTGGAAGCATGGTGTCTAGGAGTGGAGTACATTGGAGTGAGAATGGAAAATTTCTTCAAAGTACCCAATGTTGTTTTGTGTTTTTTGTCTCAGTTTCTATTTAGAATGTTATATTTGAGCCATGTGTATTTTCACATGATTTCATTCCTTGCGCCATAATGTGTGATAAATTCATGACATATAAATAGGAGAGGACATTATTTAAAATTATGGTGCATTAATTTTGATGTGATTAATCCAATTCAGGAAGGTCAGTTTGGCATATAGCTAATAGTATTCTAACATGGATGCTGGAATTCTCTTGTCTATGTGTTTAGGAAGTGTGGTTTGTGTCCTTCGGTGGTGTGTCATGAGTTTTTTTGGTTATCAAATTTTAGAGGAGGTGTTCTAGGATATTGAGGTTTTGACTCTTGAATTTGTACAATATTTTGTGTTTTATCATTGGACATTGATTTGTTTGGTTAACATCACTATTTCAATTGTATAGAAATCCTTTAGAGGGATCTTGTGGGGTTTTTTTTCAGACACCTCTTTCGCCTGGGCTTGGTTAGGAATTATTGAGGTTGAGGATAGTTTTAGAGTTATCTGATGAAATTTCCTGGACCTCTCTTACCCATTTATTTTAGATAATATAATTTTTTCAGTGTTATGAGAAATTTAGGTGACACTATAAAATAAATTGCTTTATTTCACAATATTCCAAATTTTCTAATGGTTTCTCGCCAACTACATCACCTATTAGCTGTGTCACCCTAGAGATATCCCCATTGGTAGTGTCACCGTGGCATCATCACCACTATCGGTGTCACCAATGTGGCATCACCACTGGTGGTGCCACTATCGTGGTGTCACCACTAGGAATGTAACCTTGGTGGCATGATGCTAATGGTTTCACCCTTATAGAGTCACCCTGGCAGTATCATCATTTTAGTCTCCCGCTGGTGATTTCTCACCTTGGTAGTTTCTCATTGGAGTTAGCTCACCCTGGTGGTCACTCGCTAGTAGAGACTCACCCAAGCGATTTCTCGCTCAATGGTTCCTTGTATAGTAGTTCCTCATCAAATAGAGTCTCACACAACGGATTCTCACTAGTGGTATCTCCAGAATAGGATATATAGTTCTATTTTGTTACCATTTTACATCTCCATTGACAAAAAATGGTTTTAATACATTATTTGAAATAGTTTTGGGATGATTCAAATCTAATATATCTTACATTAAATTCCTTAGTGTCCGTGGTATTTTACATGGTGAGAAACTTTTATCATAAGAAGATTCACCTTTAATGGATAATCAAAAACATAACTCAATCAATGATATGTTAATATTCTTATGAGGTTGAGATATCGTTCATCCTTGTTCATTTTTATTTTTTCCCATAGTATGGTAGACAAATATTTTTTCTTCATGTAGTAGTTGTATGATATGTTTGTGGCATATGGATCTTGTTCCCTTAGTTTTTTCCACTATATATGTGCAACCTTGTCATGGTTTAATCGGGATGTGTAGATCACCTCTTCATCCAATTATGTAGTTCCAATGTATCTCTAAATTACAAATCATGCAGGGAGATTTTATGGATTTTGTCTCCATTGTAAGATGGTTGAATACCAAACAATAATGAATACTAATTATTATTTGTATTAATATATGTATATTTGGATGGAGAAAAATGAAGCATGTTCTTGATGTTCCTCATTCTATTCTGATATTTTTATCTCTATAAGAAAACTACCCATGGATGGTCATTGTTGTTTGGGCTATTTTTTCTCACATTTTATAGTTATAAAATTTATATTTTTGGTTTTCCATGAAAACCATTATTTTAAATTTTTTTAACCATGTATATCTGGCTAATAAATTGATGCCCTGGATCTTAAAATTTTTCTTATAACCCCATAATTAAAAAGTGAAAATAAAGAACATATGACTTTTGAAGCCTAAATAATAATTTATTTTATTTTTGGGTAATTAATTTGTATAAAAGTAGTTCACATGGTGATGGATTGGTGGATTTGGTGTGGTATGTTTATTGAGTGGGATGTAGTTTTTGTTGTCGTTGTGATTTTTTGTTTTATGTAATTGTGGGTTACTGGGTTTTTTTGTATGGTTCAGTGTATTAGGAGGAATGAAATTTAAAAATGGTGGTGTTTCTTTTTATTTGTTCATTCCCATTAATGACAAGTAAGAATGAACAACCTCATGTCTCATGATCAATATATGTTATGTCCTGAATAGGAGTTAAATGGAGCATAAATATGAAGTGTGTTCATTTACCATGGTTATTCTTCCTCTATGTGACATTTGATGTGCATGTTTTTTTACATATGATTATTATTTTCCTTTACGGTGTTGGAATTATTAAATGAATTATTTGATAAATAACGGATTTGGTAAAATTATTTGGTCAAGATTGTAGAATGGGTTTTGTTACTTGTTGTGTGGTGTTGTGAATACAAGGTATTATGAAAGGTGATTGTGTGTTCTTGGATTATTGTTCTAAGAAACCATAGTGGTTGGGGCATGATTTCATGGCATCATGTATGTATATACTTTTATTTTCCTTTAGATTTCTATATGAACGCCGCCATATTTGAGAACAATGTTTAAAACACCCCAATCATCATGGTGGAGGGTGTATTTCCTAAACTCTCGATCAGAGGACAGATGGTCAATCACCCGACCATCCATACCCTATATTCCAGGATGTGATAGCATAATAATATTTTCTTAGGTTGAGTTTTTTGACACCCACGTCTATGCAGGAGAATTTATCATTCCCAGGTTCATTGGGATGAGATATGTTGTACTTTATTAGGTGTCTAAGGAATGAGATTTGATGCTGTAGTGAGGACCAACTGTATGTAGGAGGGATTCAGTTGTGAATCCTAGGTTTCTAAAGGTGGGATGAAGTTGGGAGGCCTAAGTATATGTGGTTGAATTGTGATGTTGTATGTTCAGAAGAGGTGAGTGAACCGAGATGTTATCCATTAAGGTCTGAGAGCATCTAATAATTGAGAATCTGTTGTGGGGTACCCTATTATTGTTATTTTTATATTATTAAATATTACCTGCATTATTTAGTGAGCATGCCTTAGTGAGGTTATGGTGGTTAGTATACTATCTTTGGTACTCTTTTGGCTCAATTTTTTTCTCAAAGGGGCATTAGTATTATTCATTCTTATGTACACAAGAGAAATTATATTTCCTAATAGTTATACATTTGCTCTAAACCTATAAATATAAACTTTTATAAGGTTTTTAAGAGGACGATGTAGACCGTTATGGACCATACTAGCTCATATTTTGACATTTTTCGTGTCCTTTTCAATAATTACTTTTATTGTTTACGTTGATAATTTCGAAATTTTATCATATTATCTTTCTTTTTACATGAAAGTGGGATTGATTAATGATTACATATATATGACTTGGAGTTTCCTTATGGATGATCTATCAGATCTAAATATATTTTTTTTCTTAAATAGGAAAATATTTCTCATATTGGAAGATTTACACACCCTTGGTGCTAGTCTCCGACATGGGGACTACTAGAGGAGGGACTCTGGGGTTATTATCTCGATTTCTACTTTTCCATTGCATGAGGGGTATCATTGGGGGGGGGGGGCAGGACCTAACACATTCATATGTATTTCCATGAATTTTTCATGATAGGGACATATTTATTTTTTCATGTGATATATATTTTCCTATGGTACTATGATAGGGGATATTTGTTTTATAAGATACATGAAATAAATAAATTTTTATGTCATGTTGAAATTAAAACATGACATGTTTAGAGATACCATGATTATGTGGTTATCTATTTTAGTCACCAGTTGAGGTTGGTCATAGTCTTGATTGGTGATGTAAGGTGTGTGTTTTTATTTCAGGTAAAATTCCTCCTCATCCACTTCATCATGAGCACGAAGAGATTGTAAATCAGTATGCTCATAACATTATAGAAAAAGATCTTATTTTTCTTCATGTTGATCACATGGATTAATATCATTAGAAAAGATTTAATAGGTTCATGTGATCTATGGAATAGTAAATTGTTCATACTTTTCTTTTGATTTCTTTGATGAAAATAATTTTTTAGCTCCAGAATCTGCCAATGTTGTCTGGGAAAGGAGGACCCCATGAAGACAAATTATGGATTGAGTCTATCTATATGATCAATAATCATCTTAATATACCAAAAAATAGGTGGGTGAAGTTTGTTGTAAATATTATTTTTGGAACTACATTTCATCTGTGGAATATTGTTTTATGCTAGGACACTGGATGAGTTATCATGGAAGGTCATTGAGATGAAGTTCCTAAGCCATTTATCTAATGATATGTAAAGGGATTCAGAAGGATGCGATTTCATACATTTTACATATGAGGATTGGTCCGTGATGGACTCTATTGGACAATTCAAAGGATTAAAATTATTGAAACCATCTATAATATCTTATGATATCTATATTGTTGCACGTTTTTAGGATGGTCTACATTTTGAGATCAAGTTTCATTTGCAAGTTTTCAATTTGAGCAGTTTTGAGGATGTGATGATCCAAAAACTCATCATTATAAGGAATCCAAGTGAGTCCCCGAGAAGCGATAATTCTATTTTAGAAAGGTGAATTATGAGCTCTTATTTATGATGAAATAAGCACCATTTTGATATTTTTAACCATTGTATTAATGGTTACAGTAGTTGTGGTAGTGTAAATACATATCAAGAAAGTGAATATAGGTAGTGTTATCAGTGTAGAATGTTTTTTCACAATAAACAATAGTGTCCTAACCATGTAGTAGGGGGTTGTATCTTTGTATTATTGGGTCATCATAATAACTAACGTGTGACCTCAATATAGCATACTAGGTAGAGGGGATTAGGGCTGACACATAAATTTTTATGGGGATCACCTACCCCATTATAGGCTAGTAGATCGATTTAAAGAATACATTCTTGTTTGGGGGGTTACCCAATTGTTGTAGAAGATGTACTGGGAAGTGGAAATAACACAAGGTAGAAAGACAATTTCCAAGGGATGATGGGAATGTCACCAGCATATTATCCATAATTTTCTTTGTATCATTGATATAGAATTGTTTACTATCAAAGGTACTATTTCTGAATCATATACCTTATCATTCATTTTGATTTATAAATTAGTATAACATTAATTTCTATATTCTATATTTTCAAATACTTGGTGATTGAATTTTGATATATTGGAATTTTTGTTGACAATTGAAAATGGTGGGAGTTTTTTTGAAATTATTATATTTTTCAGGGTCTGTTCTATAGATATTGGTGGTTACCATTTAATTTGAGAACCATTCATGTTTGAAATGAAATTATTCAACTTTATTCTTTTTTTGGACCTTTTATTTCTATTCATGGATCATATCCACTATTATAGGAGGTGTGTTTAATTAATATCTCTAGAAGGAGGAAAATATTATCACCATGTTGAGTGGAGTCTTCTAGATGGTTTTTCATGACCAATTCAATTCATATTTGATTATCTCATTTCATAGATTTCAGGACATTCACTAGATGATGTTAGAATCCATGGAGATTATTTTATTCTAGTGGTAGATTATTTTTATGATTACTTTCCTAATGATTTCTATATATTACCACCCAATAAAGAGATCATGTTCATTATAGTGATTGTTCCAGGAGTTGATCTTGGTTCTATCCAGACTTATTGAATGGAATTAGATGATTTTCAGGAGTTGAATGTTCTTGTGGATGATCTAGAATCTAAAAGAATCATACATCCAATTAAATCTCCTTGGGGTTCTCCAGTTCTATTCTCTTGAAAAGATGATGGGTCTGTGAGCTGATGTGTGAAAGCATAACAATAATCATTTTACAATTTGACATGAAATACATCATCACATAGATGTGAAATAAAATGAAGATAATATTTCAGTCCATCAAAAATAAGTACATTGGAAATTAACACTCAGTTTGGGTTACCGATTTGTCCAAGGCCATTAATCATTTTTTTGGCACCAAAGGTGACATGTCCACCATCATGTTTTATTAAATTCATGAATCATGACTAGTCTCCCATCATGTGTCTTGTACACCCATAGTCCAAGTACCATAAGATTTTACAATAACTCTTCAAGAAACTAACCTAAAAAATAATAAAATATGAATAGATTTTGGTACCCCTAAATGTTTTGGTCCATTAAAAATAGTGACTACTTCCTTAGGACCCCTATCATCCTCAAAAGTTTCCTATAACCTTATTTAATGAATTTGAACAACAAACTCTATTTTTTCCAGAAAATCTTGAAATTGTAGAGAGTGTGCATTAATATGAACAATATAATGTTTTTACAGAACAAAGATTAAAGTTGTATGTCCTGGATTTAGATAAAAAATTAGTTATTCCGAAATTTCATTTCCCAAGTTGATATTCAATACAAGTAGTATATTTAAGAGGAATCTATTTACCTAGAATTTGTACCAAGGCATCTTTACCATTAGTAATCCTTCCAATATCATTTATCAATTGCTCCTTAGATATATTTAGTTCATTATTATCATTAAGGAATTTATAATTTTTGTCTCTTTATACATTAATATCAGTTTTAATAGTAGTGGTAAGAGTATGCTGTTTCATTAAAAATATATATTTATCTTTCAATTCATTGATTGTCGCTTCAAGAAATTTTGAGTAAACCAAAATTTATTTAATAGACATATTTTTAGAGTCACTCTCATTAGCAAAATCATAGTAATTGTATGCAGGAGATTCCAAAGTTACCACATATATGTTAGTCATCAATCACATATTGGATTTGTTAACATGTTCATCGTGTGAATATATTGATTCACTTGAACTATCTTCAGAAGCACTCCATGTAGAGTCCCGAATATTGACTTACAAGGACATTAAATTAATTTTGTGGAATACTTAGTACATAAAAAAAACACACACACAAGGACCGTAATAGTTTAGTGTCTTTGGAAACTCGGAACGTAATCTTCTAATCATGGTGAAAAATATTCAACATCTCCCATAAAGATCATCCCTTTTTTCCTACCTGAATCCTTTCTTTATATCCTGGGGAAAATAAAACATAAAATGGTGATCTCAAATGCTCAGTAAGGGTAAACAAAAGAAATATCAATCACATCATATGCATAAGAACATAAAATTTTGGAATTCATAACCTGCAAAAGAGATCATAATATCATAACATGGGATAAATCATTGTAGTGAAATGTAATCCCAATAATCATAACATAAAACATGAAGCTTTTTGCGTACACACATAATCATAGAGAATCATTTCTTATTAGTCAGGACTCATTTCCAAGATTATCTTAGTGGACAAAGTCCATTTCTGAACCGAGTTCATTCCCCATTTCAGTCCTGCTTCACTGAACCGGTTTAACCTTCCATTCCAGCCATTTCTATCTCATGAGATATAAAATCTTTACCCAATGAATTGGAGGGAGATATAGGTCCCAACCATCTCATAATGATACCATTATTATGTGTGCCACAAAATCATAAACCATACATCATAGCATAACCCATGTAATAAAAATGGGAATCTTAAACATCGTGACATCATAAAACAATTAATATAAGATAATGGAATTCATAAAAATAATTCCATCACAATATATTCAAATCAATGCAATAATAGGGATAGAAACAGAACCCTTTATTATCTTAGATGGAAAATAATTTTGATAAAACACTTGAACTCCATTCTTGAGGAAAATATCCTTTCTACTTCAAAAAACACTTTTTATTTCTTAACATGTCATAATATTATAAACTAAAAGAAGTTGATTAAAAATAAAATTGATAACTTGTAAAGTAGGATTGTTGGAAATAATGTTTTAAAAATCCATTCATGCCCTATATGTTAAAAAAACATTCTTCTCGTACTTTTGTCGGAAAAGTCAAAAAGTACATCGTATGAAAAACGACATGAGATTTCTTTCATATCTTTTACTAAAAACTCACCGAAGGGTAAAATTGGATTTAAAAAATTGTAGCTGGATTGAAATAATATTACATATTTAGGGATCATGTATGTGGATGATAAAATACACCCAAGTATATACCAAAGTATAAATAATCTCGGATAAAAGTGAGATTGTGATTTTTTCCCTTAACTTAGGTCCTATTTGCTTCGTAAGTGTCTGAACCTCCTGTATAACGATTTAAATAATTTCATTGACTTATTCCAGAATCATACCCATTGTTATGATATCATATATGGTCATATTCTTAGCATATTATTAGTAATATTTCATTGCTACTTGTTATTTGGGTGTTTATTACTTTTTGTTTTTATGCGTGTTTTGTCGAATAAATTCTTATTATTATATTTTAGATTATAGATACCTCATTTAAAGAATGGTATTAGTGTAATATATATCATATTAATTCATTTAATTCATTTATATAATCATTATGCAATGAATATCATGTAGAACGAGTCGCATCACATCATGGAGACGGTATTCCGTACGTACGCATGAGCGATGATATCGTTCCCATGATCGTGGAATTTTATTGGAGTGTATGTATACTATTTAAGAATCAATATCAATTTACAATAATCATATATATTCATTCTTTACACCATCATACCCATCCAAGTAAGGTGGTGGTTGAAAATAGATTACACCAAGGCGTGGAGACGGTATTCTGTACGTACGCACGCGCGGTGATTTCATTTTCCGTAGGATGGATAGAAGATGAAATAGGGTTGTTTAATAATTATAATAACATATCAGTATATGAGTGATATTGATGTTATTACTTCATGATGAAACAACTAAAGAAGAAGAAGTTGAAGAAGGAATAAAGATGAAATAATCAGTAACATGCATTACCTCTTCTTTGAAACGCTTCTTTGAGACCTCCTTTTAGGGAACTAAAATTGGTATTTGGGTAAGATCAGGAACTCTAGGATGTCTCTAGTGAAGTGTAGAGAATAAATTTGCAGGGGTTGTCCGAGCATGATGGCTCAATGTGGTGTGAGGAAGAGAGGGAGGAGATGCCCTTTTATAAGGGAGGAGAGGGGCACCTTTGGAATAACTAAAAATATTATTTTTTTATAAAGAAATATTCTGTTTTAAATGGCTCCAAATTGATTTATTTCTAAGTTAAGGTGGGGATGGGTCTAAATCCTATCATAAAATATAATTTAGACAAGTTTAGGTACCTATTTTAACTTTATCATTTAGATTCAACATTAAGTTAAATAATTTAACTTTTATCGTGTCTTCATGTGTTCTTACACTATAAGGTTAATAAACATACTATAACACGCCAAACTAACCCCAAGTTGTTTATTATTAATATATATAACCTTATCTAAGTCATTTTTCCCAACCATAGATTTTTAGTAATAAAATAACAATTAATAATATAATATTTGTTTTAAAAACTATTTTATGTCAATTTTGACACTATTTAGTAATTGATTTTTGTTAAAATTATAACAGCATTATTAATTCTAAAAATTTTAATTAAATAAATACTAACATGTCATATTAACTTAGAAATTTTTTGGAATTCATAAAAAGTCTCAAATTACATTTATTCGTGTATTTATAACATCAATTATGTCAATATTTCATTAATAAGATAATTACAGCATCATCGTTGTGCCATAAATAAATGAAATTATTTAATGTCTAAAAATTATAAATAAAACACAATTATGTTGGAAATATTTTTAGCTTTCTAATTAATATTTATAGTCGAATTTATCTTATGTATAACCCCATATTAAAAATTATTTTCTTATTAAACATTGATTTTAACTATTTTAACCCTTCTTTAAGTAAATTGATAATAAATGTCCTAATCTAATCCAAGTGGGACTAAATGGTCATATTTTTTTCGTAAGGTTGTTTTTGGTTTAATTACACTTATCCAATAGAATTAGGACATGTGTTAGGGTAATAATAATATCATTTTTACCCTAAATTTCCCTATTTACTTTTAAACGTGGAAAATAAAAGTAAAAAGTTACTATTCACCAAAAAATTATTTTCATCTCATTGAACCACATTTTACTTACTGACATCAACCATGTCTCTCGGATTTTCGAAATTCCACTCACAAAAGCGGTAAAATTATGTTTTATGAAAAATTCATTTTTTTTAAACTACCACTTAGTTGTTTCACTATTCATCAAAAAAATGAAAGTTTCCAGAAAAATACAAACAAATAGGCCAAAGCTATATTTGATATTATGAACTCAAAAATGATGTCTATTTTACCAAATTAAAAACATATCAATTGCATTAATTAATTTAAAAATTAAATCTCGTCGTCAAAACAAATAACGTTTTCTTAAGAGATAATAACTATCAAAAGATTGACACTTGTTTATGTCTGGTTTAAATGTGAAATTACATCCAATGACCAAAATTGTATTAAATTGTAAAAATATATTCTAAATAAACTTTAAAAACACTGAAATTAATTATTTATCACTATTAATTATTTCGATTAAATAGGTTGTTTTTAATTAAAATTTAGTAATTTTCAATATTCATCAGAAAATGAAAGTTATCCGAAATGTACCAAAATTTCACCCTAAGATATATTTGATATTCCAGATCCAAAAATGAAGTCCATTTTGAAAAATAAAATTTAAAAAATTTCAAAAATTGGTTATTACTATTCATAATGGCTAGTTTTAATAATATTTTAATAGCATATCGTTGTTTAGTAAACTCGGTATTGCATACTACACATGCTATCGAAGAAGGCTGTGATTGCGTGTAATGCAAGGCAATTCAAGGATGTGTGTCGTGCAAGCTCCTTTTGGTGTAGCGTACAACACAAGACATTAATGAAATTAAAAATAATATTGTTCAAAAAATCTCGGGGTGTTACATTCTACCCCCCTTAAAATGAATTTCGCCCTCAAAATTCGTCGGGGTTATAAATGTATTACTACTCGAAAGTTTCATTGATAGAACCCCACATCATAGAAAGGATTACCAAAACCAATCATTAAAAACAAAAGTATGAAATGTAACGGTTACCCAAATAAACTAATCATTGGGTTTCCACATAGATGAAAATATGGATATGGAAGAGAAATCTAACCATCATGTTCTGATAGAGAGTGCTAGAGAACATGGCTATGGAAAAGCCAACAATCACAAAGCCATAAATTTGTGACGATCTAAGGTACCATATGATTCATTAGATATAAGAGCACTAGGACAACATTTTTGGTTTTCAAGATCGTTTCCCTAAAGTTGATGAAATTGGAATTAGATGAAATACTTTCGTGATTTCGATATAGTCTCACCGTTGGTCGCTCTTTGGAAAATATCTACTTCATCAATTAAGTAAATGAAGTTGAATTTGTCATTAGTGATGTGTTAGTAGATCATGTGATAGAATGACGGGTCATTCCATCTGTCTCAAACAAACGGTTATAAATGTTATCAAAAAATACATAAGTCCATCTATAGTGAGATTAATCATATATGGTTCCTAAAATGGACTTATACATCATATATCATACTTCTTAATATAATAAAAGTAGTTTATACAAAACAGGGACTTCATGTAGGCCAGTGGTAGGTGATAAAGGCCAGTCGCACTTCAGTTGTGGGTTCGATTCCCACAGCCTTGTCCGACGCGATGGGTTGTCGCCCATCCTGCAGGTTGTCCTTTTTATAAAACTAAATAACTATAACATCCCATAAATATTATAAAAAAAACTTCTATCCTTAAACAATACTAAGTTATGTCCAACATAATCCATTCTAATCATTAGGATTATCCAAAATAATGATGTCTAATCTCATATTATAGTGAAAACGATTACCAAAGAGTTCATACAACTAGCTTGTTAATATCATTGTTGATCCCCATATATCAGGATATATGTCTTGTTGGTCACATTCCAAACATTCAAAGGCCTTAATCATGTATTCTCTTGAAAAAAATGAATACCCATTGAACCTTATTGAAAACATGAATGCTGTGAAGAGTTAACTCTTTCCACATACCAAAATCCTCAAACTTCAATATACTCTAACCATGATATAAATTAGTCCTTATATCAATCATGAGCTCATGATTACTATCAAAAAATTCATTTTTTTCCTTATCCCTTTATTATGCGCATATCATATTTTTTCCAAAAATATCTCAATCACTTTCCATGGTTACCGGTACCATAAAGTTATTGAAAACCAAAATAGACCAATACATAAATATTCCAATATTACATGATATTATATACAACATTATTTTGGAATCCCATTACATAAACACTTAATCATTCCACCACATCGTTGTCATATTCAACATCGCCAATGGTGATCGCATGTGACTTCCCTTTGTCCTTTTCCTTAAGTGGTTGCTCATGTCGATCACCACTAACCCTTGGATTAGGGAATTTATTAGCATAATGCCCCATTTCCTTGCACTTGAAGCATTGAAGTGTAGTAGGTTCATTCTGTGTATCCCTTCCTTTTTTTTTGCATCATTAGACATCTTCTTCCCATCATTGCGGCATTGAAATGCCTGATGACCTTCCTTTCTAAATTTGAATCATTTACTTGTCCCTTTAAGAAAATCTCCACCATGCTTTCTTCCACACTTTGAGCATAAGGAAACATTCATCTTCTTTTCACCATTATTCTTAGATTTCTCCTTGAACTCCATAATTATTTTATTGTCAAAACTATGAGAAGGATAATTAACACCAACTTCCATTTCTACCTTGATAGCACAACACACAATTATTCATTGCTACTGGAGTCTCTTATAGCTAATGCCCTTCGTAGATTTGGTTTTATGCCACTGAGGAATCGATCAACTTTACTTTCAGGTTGGATGATAAATCCAGATGCATACCTTGAAATCCTTGTAAAATTCGCTTCGTATATACCAACAGATTCATCATCCTTTTTCTTTAGTCCATGAAACTCCTTCTCCATATTTGTTCGAATAATACGAGGGAAGTAATTATTGAAAAATAAGTTCATGAACTCGTCCCATTCCATGGACTCAATTTCATCTCTTGGCCTCGTATTCTTGATAAGATTCCACCATTGATCAGCATCACCTTCCAAAAAATACACTGCTAAGATGACATTATCATGTTCATAACATTGAAGAAATGAAAATATCTTTTTAGTAGTACTGATCCCTTGTTCGGTGATCCCTTGTTCGGAAACAAGTGGATCAGAAGACCCACTGAAAGAAGGTGGACGTTGCCTCATGAAGGACTCAATAGAATATTGTTCCCTTCTCTGTTCATTTGGAAGTCCAGAATGATTCATAGCTTGTGTAAGTATATCAATACGATTTTTCACTCCATCTCCTATAACATTTGTTTGTTCATGAGGACAATTATTGCATTGTCCATTACATTGATCAACAAGGATCCTTCGGGATCTATCCATCGTCTAAAACCCAAAAAGAATAGTGTGAGATGCAAAAATAATACTAGGGAAAACAACACAATAAAGGAGGAGTACCTTCAATATCTAACAACGTGGGTTACCGTAATTCTAGTATTATAACCTATACTTATAAATAACCTTAGGGAAATCCCTAGACATAGCTTAGAAATATCTCTAGGGATCTCACTAAAGTTATCACATCCTAGTTTCCAAAGGTTGACTAAAACTTTCTTCTGATACCAAATGTAGAGACCCGAATCTTGACGTACAAGTAAATTACATTACTTTTGTGAAATAATTAGTACATAACAAAAACACACACACAAGGACTGTAATAGTTTAGTGTCTTTGGAAACTCATAACGTAATCTTCTAATCATGGTGAAAGATCTTCGACATCTCCCATAAAGATCTACCCTTTTTTTTCTTACCTAAAAACTTTATTTATATCCTATGGAAAAGAAAACATAAAAGGGTCAGCTCAAATGCTCCTTAAGGGTAAACAAAAGAAATATCAATCACTTCATATTCATAATAACATAACATTTTGGAAATCTTAACCTGCAAAAGATATCATAATATCAAAACATGAGATAAATCATTGTAGTGAAATGTAATCCCAATAATCATAACATAAAACATGAAACTTTTTGGCATACACACATAATCATATAGAATTATTTTTATTAGTCAATACACATTTCCAAGACTATATTAGTGGAAAAAGTCCATTTCTGAACCGAGTTCATTCCTCGTTTCAGTCCTGCTTCATAGAACCGGTTTAACCTGCCATTCTAGCCATGTCTATCTCATGAGATATAAAATCTTTACCCAATGCATTGGAGAGAGATATAGGTCCCACCCATCTCATAATGATACCATTATTATGTGTGCCACAAAATCATAAACCATACATCATAGCATAACCCATGTAATAAAAATGGGAATCTTAAACATCATGACATCATAAAAAAATTCATATAAGATAAAGGAATTCATAAAAATAATTTCATCACAACATAGTCAAATAAATTTCATAATAGGGATAGAAAGAGAACTCTTTATTATCTTATATGGAAAATAATTTTTATAAAACACTTGAACTCCATTCTTGAGGAAAATATCCTATCTACTTCAAAGAAAACCCTTTTCCTTTCTTAAAATTACATTCAATTATAAACTAAAAGATGTTGATTAAAAACAAACTTGAAAACTTGTAATGTATGCTTCTTGGAAATAATTTTTTAAATATCCATTCATGCTGTATAAGTTAAAAAAACATTCTTCTCGTACTTTTGTCGGAAAAGTCAAAAAGTACCTCGTACGAAAAATGACAAAAGATTCCATTCATATCATTTACTAAAAACTCGCCGAAGGGTAAAATTGGATTTAAAAAATTGTAGGTGGATGGAAATAATATTACATATTGAGGGAACATGGATTTGGATGATAAAATACACCCCAGTAAATACCAAAGTATAAACAATCTCGGATAAAAGTGAGATTGTGATATTTTCCCTTACCTTAGGTCTGATTTGCTTCGTAAGTGTCTAAACCTCCTGTATAATGATTTAAATAATGTCATTGAATTATTCCAGAATCATAATCATTTTTATGATATCATATATGGTCATATTCTTAGCTTATTATTAGTAATATTTCATTGATACTTGTTATTTGGGTGTTTATTACTTTTTGTTTTTATGCGTGTTTTGTCGAATAAATTCTTATTATTATTTTTTAGGTTATAGATTCCTCATTTCCAGAATGGTATTAGTGTAGTATATATCATATACATTCAATTCATTTATATAATCATTATTCAATGAAGATCATGTAGAACGAGTCACATCACATCGTGGAGACGGCATTCCGTACGTACGCACGAGCGATGATATCATTCCCATGATCGTGGAATTGTATTAGAGTCTATGTATACTATTTAATAATAAATATTAATTTACAATAATCATATATATTTATTCGTTACACCATTATACCCATCCAAGTATGGTGGTGGTGGAAAATAGTTTACACCACGGCGTGGAGACGGTATTCCGTACGTACGCACGCGCAGTGATTTCAATTTCCGTAGGATGGATAGATGATGAAATTGGGTTGTTTCATAATTATAATAACATATTAGTATATTAGTGATACTGATGATATAACTTCATGATGAAACAACTAATTAAGAAGAAGTGGAAGAAGAAATAAAGATGAAAGAATCGGTAACGGGCATTACCTCTTCTTTGTAGCGCTTCTTTGAGACCACTTTTTAGGGCACTAAAATTGGTCTTTGAAGAATACCAGGACCTCTAGGATGTCTCTAGGGAAGTGTAGAGAAGAAAGTTTCAGGGGTTGGCCGAGCTTGGAGGCTCAATGTGGTGTGAGGAAGAGAGGGAGGAGGTGCCCTTTTATAAGGGAGGAGAGGAGCACCTTTGGAATAACTAAAAATATTATTTTATTATAAAGCCAAATTCGGTTTAAAATAGCTCCAAATTGATTTATTTCGAAGCTAAGGTGGGGATGGGTCGAAATCCTCTCATCCAATATAATTTGGACAAGTTTAGGTTCCTATTTTAACCTTATCATTTAGATTTAACATTAAGATAAATAATTTTACTTTTTCCGTGTCTTCTTGTGTTCTTACACAATAAGGTTAATAATCATACTATAACAAGCCAAACGAACAACAAGTTGTTTATTATTAATATATATAATCTTATATAAGTCATTTGGCCAAACCTTATATTTTTAGGAATAAAATAACAATTAATAATATAATATTTATTTTAAAATCTATTTTATGTCATTTTTGACACTATTTAGTAATTGATTTTTGTTAAAATTATAACAGAATTATTAGTTGGAAAAAAGTTAATTAAATCAATACTAACATGTCATATTAACCTATAAAATTAGTGTAATTCATAAAAAGTCTAAAATTACATTTATTTGGGTATTTATAACATCAATTCTGTCAATATTTCATTCATAAGATAATTACTGCATCATCGGTGTGTCATAAATAAAATACATTATCTAATATCTAAAAATTATAAATAAAATACCATTATGTTGGAAATATTTTTATATTTCTAATTAATATTTATAGTCGAATTTATCTTATGTATAACCGCATATTAAAAATGATTTACTTATTAAACATTGATTTTCACTATTTTAACCCTTCTTTAAGTAAATTGATAATAAATGTCCTAATCTAATCCATGTGGCCTAAATGGTCATAAATTCTTCCTAAGGTTGTTTTTGGTCGAATTACACTTATCCAATAGAATTAGGACATGTGTTAGGGTAATAATAATATCATTTTTACCCTTAATTACCCTATTTACTTTTAACCATTGTAAATAAAAGTAAAAAGTTACTATTCACCAAAAAATTATTTTTATCTCATTGAACCAAATTTTACTTATTGACATCAACTGTGTCTCTCGGATTTTCGAAATTCCACTCATAGAAGTGGTAAAAATATGTTTTATGAAAAATTCATTTTTTTTAAACTACCACTTACTGGTTTCACTATTCATCAAAAAATGAAAGTTTCCAGAAAAATACCAAAAATTCGGCCTAAGAAATATTTGATATTATGAACTAAAAAATGATTTCTATTTTACCAAATTAAAAACATATCAGTTTCATTAATTTATTTAAAAATTAATTCCCGTCGTCAAAAAAATAGAGTTTTCTTAAGAGATAATAACTATCAAAAGATTGAGACTTGTTTATGGCTGGTTTAAATGTGAAATTACATCCAATGACCAAAATTGTATTAAATTGTAAAAATATATTCTAAATATACTTTAAAACCACTAAAATTAATAATTTATCACTATTAATTATTTCAATTAAAAAGGTTGTTTTTAATTAAAATTTAGTAATTTTCACTATTCATCAGAAAATCAAAGTTATCGGAAAAGTACCAAAATTTCACCCTAAGCTAATTTCGATATTCCGAATCCAAAAATGAAGTCCATTTTGAAATATAAAATTTACAAAATTTCAAAAATTTGTTATTACTATTCATAATGGATAGTTTTAATAATATTTTAGTAGCATATCGTTGTTTAGTAAAACTCGGTATTGCGTACTACACACGCTATCGAGGAAGGTCGGGATTGCGTGTAATGAAAGGAAAGTCAAGGATGTGTGTTGTGCAAGATCCTTTTGGTGTAGCGTACAACACAAGACATTAATGAAATTAAAAAATAATATTTTTCATAAAATCATGGGGTGTTACACTCCATGTTTCTTTCATTGCATTTTTTACTTTCTATATTTTCCCACATATTTCTTTCGGTACGGGAGCCTGTGACAGTCAGCCTTGATAGGTCCCTTTCCAATACATTCATACAGACTATCACATCAGACATGACAATTGATTACTAATCTTTTTCCAACTTGAATTTTGGTCATATCTTCCCTTAAATATAGGCTTTTTGAAAAAGTTTATCTTGTTGTTAATTATCTAAAACATTCTTGAAAATTGAGCCATCTCCTCATCAATGTCAGGTGAGGGTTGTTAAATGTAGGAACATTCTATAGAATAATCCAATTTCCCTTTCACATTGTGTTTAGAGGTGGTTGTCTTGAACATAATAGATGTTCTTTTTGGTTCATCATCCACTTCATTATTTACATTCATCTCTCTTCATACATCATCAAATTTCGAATGAGTTCTTTTATAGGTATCATTCTATTGATGCATGACTCTCAAATAAAGTCAAAGGTTCCACTCCATTTGTCAAGTATGCATCTAAGAATCCTCATGATTTGTACATTGGTAGTGACTTCTCTTCCAAGAGAATTCCTTGTGTTTACAATTTCTTTGAACCTGAGATACATGTGGGAAATATTTTCATCTGGTTTCATTATTAATTTATCATTGTTAATAGTAAATGTATTAAGTCACATTTCATTCACACTATATGTTCCATCATGTGATACAAACATCTTATCCCAAATTTCATGGGCAGTTTTATATGCAGAAATTATATTAAATACATTATATTCTAAAGAGAAATATAAAAAATCCATTGATTTTTATTTTTTATTGTAGTACGACTTGGTAGGATCATCCAATGTGATTGTATCAGTGGATGGAATGTTATATTCATCTATAATTGAAGACCAGATTTCAAAATGCATACTTCGAAAATGCATTTTCATTATAATTTTCCATGGAGAATAATTGACTCCATTAATGAATAGTGGTTTTTGTTGTTGTAAAATCTACAAATATGTTATCCAAAATAATGAAATTCATTAAAAGAGCAAGAAATATAGAATTAATAGAAGTTTACAGATCTTTAATTTATAAATAAAATAACAATTGTAGAGGATCAAAAATAGAGTCTTAATAAACAATCATATGATACCAAATATGGGTAGGACTATAGTAATCAATAGGGGGTGAAATGAGTATCTAAAAAATTTTCTGTTTAAAATGTATTCTTAAAACACATCTGCAATAAATTTAAATTCACGCTAGTTATTGAATATAATGCAGTTATGATGGTTTGGCCATATAAATAACTTCTTTGAAGATTGATTAATTCATAGTAATTGTAATACCAGATATTAACATTACTTTTGAACATATTACAATAAGGAGAAACAATTATAAATTATTTTCAAGATTAACTATCAAAGTAAATTTAGTGAATTTAGACTTATACCAAAAAACATAGAAAACTAAATTTAAGTGCACACCTGATACAAAAAAAACTGGATCAGTCTCATGTCGAGACCTAATCCACTCTACATGATGATCACCTACCGCTAAGCAGTTTGTATAAATAAACTTGATCTACACCCTGGATCAGAGTTAAAAATAGTGCACATGACGTTTTATGTCACATGACCTCTTCCACGTTTCTTCATGTCTATAGAAATTTTTATGTCATATAGCAACCTATTACACACTTATTTTTGGGAATACATATGTGTAGAAAGATGTATGAGAAAAGATAACTTGTATCCTTCAGTTTAATGCAGGATTAAATTCGTGTTTTTATAAAGACGCACACACAATGCTAAAAAGATTGAAATAATACACAATATTGAAAAAATGATGAAATAAGGTTAGAAGTTATCTGAGTGATAATCAATGCAGTTATAGACTTCTAGGATAAAGCATATTCAGAAATAGAGTCCTCTCGCAGAAAAATGAATATTGTGTGTTAGCAAGATCTGGCTAGTGTTCATGATGATGTTGATAATGTGAAAATATTCTTGACACTAGGATTTGAGTGTGTTTTATATGTTCTTAAACTGTTTTGGATTTCATATATCAGTTCTTCTTTCATTAATGGTCATGATTCTTCATTATCACGCACACACTTGTTTGTCTGTTATCGTTATTATCACATTCATTGCTTCAAGCCACTTTGTTCTTTTTATTCGTAGAATTTATGTATTAGAGATGACAGAATGTATGTATTCTACTCATTGAACCTCATAACTTTAGTTGACATGTAAAGACCCAGAAATATTATGGAATTTATTTTTAAATACATTTTAATTTTACAAGTCCATAGTTTCTGACGGCGCTTAATTCTGAGGCCCGGTGTGCCCGGAATCATTTTATGATGATTTGTTCATGTACGTTTATAAAATTTATGTGAAGGTTTTTTATGTTTTTGAATCGGTGCTTGGAATTGAAATTCGAGGACACCAATGAACTCCCAGTACCGGTATTCGGTTAAGGATATCTTTACCACAATTGCGTTCTATCGGGAGTGGATGTTAATTTTTGTGATTCTTAATAAATTAAATAAAAATTATGTGTGACAAATTTTTATTTAAGTGGTGGTGTTATCCTCCAAGGGGATGTTGGCTGTGGGGACCACCCCCATAAATTCTCCCATTAGAGGATATTATAAGGTGGGGCCCACATGATCTCAAACCCGTCAACATCCATTGAACCCCTTTAAACTCTTGGACTTCCCATTAATGTGCCAACAGACCCTTTTAATTAATTATTTGAATCCCTTGTAATTATTTCCAATTCCATGCATGTTATTATGTGAACAAAATTAATTAATTGATTTAGAGTGTTTGAATTCTTTTGAATACATTATTCCAACATTAAAATAAGGAATATATTCCTTTATTTTGGTTTGACATAATCGTTGGAGATCTTGGGGAGAACACTTGGAAGAACACTTTTTCTCCCGAAGAACAACGACATTTCCACTGAAGATTGACAATGAGTCTCCTTCCTTTCCAACCGGGGTAGGAAAGGGAAGAAATCTCATGTGAACAATGTCGCAAAAGACAAAAACATTCCCTCCAACGTTGATGGATAGATGTCCATCTTCCGCAACTCGTTAACATTCAATGAAGAAATACAAGGTCGGGGGATTTTTTTATTTTTAAATGAATAAAATTATACCCTCGTGAATGGATTAATTCTTTGTTTCATCGTTGTCCAATTAATATCACATAATAAAGAAGGAACGGGCTGAACAAACATTGCCCAATTCCCCTCAGGTGGTTCCTGTTGTTTGACATAGGAGGTGGACCTGAAAGGGTGCGGTGCCATCGCACCGCATCAGAGAATAACTGTGTCGGCGAAAGAGGAACCACCGTCGGGATGGTGGCGACAGATGAAGAAGCGTGGTGTCGTCACGCCGCACGGTGGGGAAAATGGTTGTGGTCATTTTGGGATACGGTTTAGGGGACACGGCGCTGCCGCACCGCGTGGAGGGAAGTAGGATTGTGGTGTCGTCGCACCGCAGTGGAGGTGTGGTGACGGCCGACAAAGGGACCACCAGCAGGCCGATCGGCCGGCCCACTGGAAGACCACAACGACCGCATGCACCCTGTGGAGGGAGACTGTAGCCCGCTACCGCGAGATGCATAGCTGGTCCAACCGGCCAGCAATGACCGGTCGGGCTAGAGAATCACAGATCTCGCTAGCACTGTGTGGGAAGAACTGCAGCCCATAGCGTGGGCCCCGTGCGCCGGAAAAAACCGACCGGCTTGGAAGGGGAGGAGGTAACACCTCTTGGCGTAGCTGGGAAAACCGGACCGGCCCGCAGCGTGGGCCGGGTCTGCAGGTGGGTTGCGCCCCATCAGGCCGGGCTGACCCCCAGCTGGGTCGGACCTGCTGAGCCAAGTCGGGCCTACCCACTAGCCCACTGGGCTTGCTGGGTTGGGCCCATCTTTTCTTAAATGGGAATAACTCCTATACCATACATTCAATATACGCGCCGTATGTGGCACAGGAACCTACACAATTACTATGTCCATTTGCGATAATCTAAGTGAGTTATGGTCAATTTCAGAAAATGTCTGGGTTTTGATAGAATGTAAATCCAACCGGGCACCTAGAACAGAAATGCCAATAACTCTCAGACTGGGCATCCGATTAACACTCCATCTGTTGTGTTGGGTTACTTACGATGAGACCGAACTACCTGGTACTATAAAAAAGGACATTTTGATAGAAAATATATAGACACTTGACATGAGGAGTGGAACCTCCTTGAATCGAGCATTCTATGTGAGGGAACCCTACATGTGGCTTCGATGAATACTGTATCAGAATCCTACATGGGATCGACAACGAAGAATAGTGTACTAGAATCCTTGTGGGTTCGACAGTAATGACTATTGTATCGGGATCCTCCATGGGTCCGACTGTTCTGACTTCTGTTCCTATATCATGTGTGGGTATGAAAGAATAGCTGGTCATGTATCATGTCTGGGTCTGAGAGCTTAGATAGTCCTATATCATGTGTGGGCCCGACATCATAGATGAATCAGTGACTACATCTGATCATATCTATCACTCTACCAAATTTTTATACCTATGTGAGATGATTCAGATCTTCCTACCATTATCATCTTGGTGATTTACATTACTTCCTTTGTGGATTGGGTTGTGATTGGGCTCGAGAGATCGTGTCAGACACTTACTGGTAAAATAGTTATATGTATGGGAATATACCATTGTAGGGTTGGTAAATACTTCATGATTGTATAATTATATCGTGGTTTATTTTTTGTGGAATCAGGGAGACCTTCGGGGGTCTTGGGCTCCACTACTAAGTATTGTTAAACACAACCCTCCACGGGCTTCATCCGCACCTTGTTGTGTTCTGTGCAGGCGACGTACAACATTGATCGAGGCTGAGGGTGATGGAAGAAGACTTCTCAGAGCTATAATAGATGAGATGTACTGAATGGATATGTTATTTGAGTTCTATACCTACCCTTCAGGTAGAATTTCTTGGTGGACAATCTGGGATCTATTTTCCCTTTTTACATATACATGTATGTGTTTTTTAGTTGGGTTTTTATACTGTCCCACTTACATTCAGCACACCTTACATTTCTATTCTACTACTTGTTACATCTACTGCATCTGTTCAGACTGTGTGTGTGTGTTACTAGTTAAAATCTCATTCCTTCCATTTTTACCAGGTTTATTCCTTTGGTGCTAGTATCCAACCCCTGGATAATGGAAATAGGGATTGGGGTAGTCACGGCATGGGCCCCAAGGATAGGTCGTGACAAATTGGTATTACATGAGTCAGTTATACCACAGAACATGGACTCTGATTCTCTTAACGACAATATTGTTATGTGTTTTGGGTGTGTTTATCAGTTTAGGTAAACTGAAGTTGGTGTGGTGGCCGACGTATCCATGTACTCGGACACTGACTTATGATATCAGACTCAATGCATGAAAACACATATTGCATGTGTGTTTCCTTGAAAGCATTTATTTCAGGATTACATGGTGTTAGTTCACTAGGTATACTATTTTAAAGGTGGCACACCTGTTTTTTTCAGGATGGCCCCACGAAGGAAGCTTGATAAGGTTCCGAGTTTTTTAAAAGATGGTAGCCCACCGAGCGATGAAGCCTCAGTGTAGGGCCCCATTACAACGGAGGTACCAGCGGTACCAATACCCGATCAGCCACCAATACCACCAGCTCAGCGATTAGAGAGTGCATGCTTCCTGAGTGTGTTGAATGAGATCTAGTGCAAGAGGATTCCTAGGTTTCGGGGAGAGACAGACCCACCTACACCTAAGGATTGGGTGGAGGCTATTGAGAGAATTTATATATTGTCAGGGACTTCAGCTGACCTCATGGTGATCCTTGTCGCGAGTCTCCTGAATGTAGAAGTAGGAAGATGGTGGAGCCTGATGCTATAGGTTCATGATGATGCATCATTACTCTAGACAGACTTTGGAAGTCTCTTTCGCTCAGATATTGTTCAAACCACCCTTCGTGTGGTTCAGATTCATGAGTTACTTCAACTATAGCAGGGCAGCAGTATAGTATCCCATTACACAGAAAGGTTCACCGACCTCTCATTCTACTCCACAGTTATGGTATGAGACCCATTCATCAGGGCCCGAACATTCGATTAGGGACTCAGGCACGATATCAAGGCTTCAGCGATTCCCCTCAGCAATCCAACACAAGAAGGGGTGTTGGAGAGAGACCTTCTAGTGGAGAGTTTTCTCACTGAGCAGTCACTAGTAGTGAGACCACCACAGGGAAACACATAGCAGAGTCATCTGCAACTGGCATTAGACAGGTAATGCAGAGGTCCATGTAGACCAGGCCATTTGGTGGGCGACCGTTGGATACAGTTTCAGTTGTGCGGGGAACATGACACATAACCATCTATAAGAGGAGCATGCAGATCTATGCATGCAGCGGTCAGGGCCACTGGGCTCATAATTTCCCAACTCGCCATGTAGATTAGTAGAATATAGTCGAGGTACCTCCTAGGAAGAGGTAGAGGTTTGACCATGGTGGTCTTCTGGGAGCAGGCGGACGTGGCAGAGGAACTGGCCGAGCAGTGGGTGGTGGACAACCATTCATGTTTCTACCACCACCACCACCACCATGAGGTCCACCCCGACCATTGGGAGATGGAAGATAGAGGAGGGCTCGGCTCCAGGCAGTCAAGGCCTACGACCGCGGCACATCTGTGATGATTTGAGGTACTATTTGTGCCTAATCCACCCTTGTTGTGTTACTTACAGAAAAATGTGCAAGAAATTATTTTATTTCGAATAGCCTCGTTTGGAGCTCATAGAATTCAATAGAGTCGTTGGCTCGATCTTTTCGGATAAATTATCCTACGGGAGAAGACCCGATGATTACGCACTGGTAACGTTACTGTGAGCTTAATCTAGGAGGTGAGAGCTTTGGCTTGGATCTTATTATAGCGGGGTCGATGCCTTACGAATTCATCTTGGGTATGGAGTCGTTATCCACAATTTATGCTTAGATTGACTATATTAGGTGCAAAGTGCAGTGTATCCGCATGGATGGGACGAGGTTCACCTTCACCGATGAGAAGCGAACCTTTGTAGCACATGATGGACTTACCTAGAGGAGGGGGCTGCCGATCACACATTAGTTGTCTAGTCTCATCCTCGGAGTAGTTGATGTGCGGAGTCCGAGTTTTCCTGTTGTGGTGGATCTATATGCGGATGTTTTCACTAACTATGTTCTAAGACTAATTCCTCAATGAGAGGTAGACTTCTACATTAACATGTACCCCGAGATATCACTGATTTCTACATTATCATATTGTATATCTCCCATCGAGTTTTGTGAGCTGCGTGAATAGGTGTAGGACTTATAGGGGAAAGGATTTATCCGACCCTGTGTTTCAACCAGGGAATGTATGATTTTGTTCACCAAGAAGGCGGATGGGAGAATGAGACTATGTTTCAACTACCGTATCCTGAATCAGGTGACCGATAAAAACATATACCCACTGTCGAGGATTGATGACCTCTTTGATCAGATCACAGAGTCATGATGGTTCTCGAATATAGACCTCAAGTCAGGCTATCAACGGCTCAGAGTTTGAGATGAGGATGTGTAGAAGATGTCCTTCAGGTGTTGTTATGGACACTATGAGTTCTTGGTTATGCCCTTCGTTGTAACCAACACTCCAGCAGTGTTCATGAGTCTCATGAAGATGATCATACAGCTTTACCTCGATCACATTGTCATAGTATTCATCGATGATATACTGATTCAATCGACTTATGAGGAGGCACACACCTACCATTCGTAGGATGTACGGGAAACACTTCGAAATCACCAATAATATGGTAAGATCTCTTAGTGAAAATTCTGGATTCGAGAGGTTCACTTTCTAGGACATGTCATATCAGAGGCTGGAGTTACAGTGCATCCAGCGATGATCGAGGTAATAACTTATTTGGATCCACCCAGGAGTGGGATGGAGGTGCAAAGATTCCTATTACTAGCTGGGTACTATCAAATATTTGTGTTAGACTTCTCTAGAGTTGTAGAACCACATTCATCATAGACAATGAAGGGGAAAACCATCGTGTGGTCAGATTGATTCTTGTGGATATTTTAGGAAGTGATGTATAGATTGACCAGTGCGCACATCTTGAGGCTACCAAAGGAGGGAGTAGGTACGTTGTTTTCTGTGATGCATCAAAGACTGGACTCGAGTGTGTCATGATGTATGAGAGAGCAGTGATCGTGTATAGATCACGGCAGTTGAGATAGCATGAGGAGTACTATGAAACCCATGACCTGGAGATAGCAGCAGTGGTCTCCACCTTGAGGATGTGGTGATACTATTTGATGGGTGAGAATTTTACAGTCTACTCTATCAACTGGAGTCTCAGTTACATCTTTTCGCAGATGGACCTGAACCTGAGACAACAAAGATGGCTCGAGATCCTCCAGGACTATGACGTCGTGATAGTTATTAATCCAATTAAAGGGAATGTTTTAGCAGATTCTCATAGACGGAGATTAGGCATTCAACATCTTGGAGTGGAGATAGATCATCTAGCCATGTTGTAGATATCCTTTGTGGATAGGGATGGTAAAGAATTTCTACAAACTCTAACAGTAACTCCTCCACTTCTAAGGGGAATCAAAGATTTACAGCGTGGGGGTGTTTACTGTGAGATGTGACGTGCTTAGATATCGTCAAGGTAGGATCTATATGGGTTTTCTGAAGGGGGAGATCATGTCATCCACTTCAATGGATGTACCATGGTACCAGTTTCACTACTGGAGGTGGTGTTGAGGGAGTTCCACAATTCCCCTCTAGTGGTACATCCAGGAGAGGCAATGATGTATCTGGACCTCAGACGACAACACTGTTGGCTAGATATAAAGAAGGTGGTAGCAGATATTGTCTCTCAATTCCTTACTTTTCAGCATCTGAAGGCATAACACCAAGTTACATCAGGCTTGGTTCAACCCTTAGAGGTCCCATAGTGGAAGTGGGATGGGATATCCATGGATTTCATGAACATATATCCATGTAAAACTAGAGGACATGATTCTATCCGGGTGTTTGTCCACTGAAACACCAAGTCAACCAACTTCCTACCAATTAGAGAGTATGGCTCATTAGAAATCTTGGGATGCCTCTATGTGCAGGATAAAGTACGGCTTCAGGTTGTGCCATCGACGATCCTCTCAGATCGAGATGCTCGTTTCACTTCCCGGATTTAGAAGGGGTTGTATGTGGCTTTTGGGACACAACTTCACTTGAGCACTGCCTTCCATCCTCAGTTGGATGGTCAAACTGAGAAGACATTTCATACTCTTGAGGACATGCTCTGTGCATGTGTCCTTGACTTTGGTCGTAGTTAAGAGGATCACATACCCTAGGTGGAGTTTTATTATGGTAATAGCTACCACTCTATCATAGGGACGACACCTTACAAGGAAATGTATGACCGACCATGTTGATCACCATAGTGCATGAATGGTCCTAGGGAGTCAGCACTTGTAGAAAGAGAGATGGTACATGCAATGATAGAGAAGGTGCAGTTCATCTAAGACCGGATGAAGACTGCACAGAGCAGACAGAATTCCTATGCTCGTAGGGGACGGAGACAACTGGAGTTCATGGATGGCGACCACGTCTTCCTATAGGTCTCATCCCGATGAGGTCTATAGAGATTCGGACAAGGTAGAATCATAACTTCGTATTTCATCGGACCTTTTCAGCTCTTCATTAGAGAATGTGAGGTGTCTTACTGCCTAGCCCTTCCACCTCAGTTGCACCGGGTGCACGACGTCTGCCACGTATCTCAGTTGAGGAGATACGTGCATAACTCTTCCCACATAATCAACCATGGGGAGATGAAAATCAATTATGGGGATACATTAGAAAATGTTATATTGGATATTGAGGATCAACATGAAAGGTTCCTACACCAATGGTCGATTCCTCAGGTGTGCGGTTTCTCGTAGCACAAGATCCTCAAGAAGAGAACACTGGAGCAGGAGGCTTAGATGCATGCTTAGTAACCCCATTAGTTTCCTTAGTGTGTGTTGTAACTTACAGGTATGTAAAGTCCTAATGTGGAGAGAAGGTAAAGACCCAGAAATCCTGTGGAATTTTTTTCAAATACCTGGGAATTTTACGAGTCCTCTATTTCTGACGGCGCTTGATTCAGAGGCCCGGTGTGCCCGGAATCAATTTCTATAGTTTTGTATAGGTACGTTTAGTAAATGTACGTGTTGGTATTTCTATCTTTTTATCTGGTGCTCAGAATTTAAATATGAGGACACCGATGAACTCTTAGTGTCAGTATTCGCTTAAGGAGACCATTAGCACAGTTGTGTTTTACTCAGGAGTGGAAGTTAATTTTTGGATATTTTTAATAAATTTAATTAAAAATATGTGTGACATAATTTTATTTAAGTGGAAGTTTTATCCTCCAAGGGGAAGATTGAGGTGGGTCCCACCCCCACATAACCTCCCATGAGAGGATATTATGTGGTGGGGCCCACACTAGCTCAAACCCCTCAACATCCCTTGAACCATCTTTAAACTACTCAAAATCCAATTAACGTGCCAATACACCATTGTAATTAATTGTTTTAATCCAGTGCAATTAATGTCAGATTTATGCATTTAATAAACTAAACCCACATAAATAATTGATTTGGAGTGTTTTAATTATATTGAATTCATTTTTCCAACAATAAAATAAGGGATTATATTCTTCTATTTTGGGTCGGCATAATTGTAGGAGAGCATGGATAGAACTCATGGATTAACACATTTTCTCTCGAAAAAGAACCTCATTTCCACCGATGAATGATGATGAGTGTCTTTCCTTTCCAACTGGGCCAACCCCCCAGTCGGGTCGGACCCACTGAGCTGGCTCGAGCTGACCTGCCAGCCCACTAGTCTTGACTGCTTGGGCATGTCTTTGAATAAATGAAAAAAACTCATAGACCGCGTGTCCAATCGACGTGCCCTCTACGACACTGTTACACTCATGATAATGCGGTCCTTTTGTGATACTATATCTATGTTATGGTCAAATTTTTAAAATGGATGGGTTCAGATCGAATGTAAATCCAATCGGGCCCCTGGAACAGAAATTCCAAAAACTCTCAGACCAGGCGGCTGATTGATGTGCCATCTATCGTATTAGGTTCCTTATAATGACACGAAACTACTAGATACATCAACTCAGGAATTTTAGATTCTTGATGTATCGACACATGACTCGAGGTGTGGACCATCCCAAAATCGAGTTTTATTTGTACTGGAACCCTAGAGCTGGTTGCGATGTCTACTATACCTCAATCCTACATGGCTTCGATATCTATAACTATTGTACCAGAATCATATGTCGGTTCGATAGTGATGAATAATGTATCGGGATCCTCCGTGGGTCCAAAAGTTCTAACTTTTGTTCCTGTTTTTTGTGTGGGCCTGACAGAATAGATAGTCCTACATCATGTGTGGGTCCGAAAGCATAGCTGGTCCTGTATCATGTGTGGGTCCAACAACATAACTAAATCAGTGACTACATCTGATCATCTCTATCACTCTATGAATTTTGTATACCTATGTGATCTGAGTCATGTCATTCAACCATTATCATCTTGGTGATTGACATTACTTCCTTTGTGTACTGTGTTGTGTTTGGGGTCAAGAGTAGTAGACATACTGTGACTGGTAACTTAGGTATGTGTAAGGGAATATACCTAAAAAGGGTTGGTTGATACATCGTGATGTTATCTTTCTAGTGTGGTTTATCCTTTATGGATTCTGGGAGACCTTCGGGGGTCTCAGGGTCTGTTATTTAGTATTATTATTCTCATCCCTGCACATTATTCACCCTCACATTTTTGTGTTCTATCCAGACGATGCACAACAATGATCGAGGTTGAGGGTGTCAGAATGAGGCTTCTTGGAGCTGGACTAGATGGGACATACCGTAGATATGAGTTGTTCGAGTTCTGTACCTACCCTTCTGGTAATATTTCCCTATAGACAATCTAAAATCATTTTTACCTTTTTACTTATACTTGCACTTGTTTTTTCTATTGGGTTTGTATTGTGGCCCACTTAATTTTAGCACACCTCATTTTTCAATTTTAGTAATTGTTTCCTCTACTACTTGTGTTCAGACTGTGTGTGTGTGTGTTACAGGTTAAAAGGAAATGCATTCCCTTTTTACCAGTGTTAGCCTTTGGTGTTAGTTTCCAGACCCTAGCCTATGGAAGGTAGGCTTGGGGTAGTCATGGCACGGGCCACAAGGATAGGTCGTTAACTGACATGTCTACCAATAAACATTAATTATGTCAGCGCATTTAAAATCGTCAAATATGACAGTTAGAAAGTAAAATAAAAAACAAAAAATCAAATTATGAAATGGTGTCACTGTCTGTTTGGAAATGGTGTCATTATGAAATGGTGTCTTCATTATTTTTTGACATTGTGTGGTGAGACAGCTATTATAGGACAATTGTAATGAGATCATGAATTAGTTGCATAGATGTAGTGTTTTATCGTAGTGTCTGGCCACGGTGTCTGGATGGTCACAATGTTTGGATTGTCATGCTGTTGAGATGTTCACTATGTTTGGGTCATAGTGTATGGTCAGGATGTCTAGATCGTCATGGTGTCTAAATGGTAACAAATTCTAGATGGTCACCGAGACAGGATGGTCATGGTTTCTGGATGGTCCCGGTGTCTGGATGGTCATGGTGTCTAGGTTATTTTCCAAAAAACACAACCGGTGGTAGACTCATGGTCTCACAGACATAGCCAAATATTAGTACACAGATGTAAACAGTGATATTCATAGAATTAATTAAACATAAGGTTTCATAAGAGAATTTCTTTTATAAACAAAATAGTTTACAATAATTAATTAAGTCATAAATAAACTATTAATCTGCATAAATTATTTTAGATATATTAAACCGGATTAGAATGTTTAATAGAATTTATAGGATTTGAGGAAAATAATAATTGATTATCCCATGAGGATTCCAACATTTAATTTTCCCAATAAATTATTTATTATCTAAAAATCCAAGATATTTTCACAACAATACTATACATAGATGCATTTCATTCTCACTATATTGATTAAATGGAATGTGTTTTTACATAATTATCATTATATATAGATTATTCATTATATTGTCATTCAATTCAAGTTATCTAAATGGAATGTGTTGTATGTTATTTACCTTTTCCATATTTATTATGCTTATTTATTGATGATATATTCTTCTGTACGTAACCCTTCTAGACCAATGGAGATCGCAATTATTTTCACTCCTTTATTTATGAATTCCTGAAGATTACAATTTTTTTTAATTTATATTATTATGGGAATAATAATATTTGAAAAAAAGTAATGTTGTATTTTAATTTTTCAAATTTTAATATGGGAATAATGTATGTATTTAGTTTTCCCATACAAAAAAACTATCTGGTCCACCAGGATTCGATTACCTGTATCTTATTCAAATGTAATATAGTATGAAAATAAATCATTTGTAATGGAGTTGGGGTCACAACACCAAAAATCCAAAATTATATCCAAATTAATCATGATATGTGAAAATGACTAAACAATACATAAAAATCATTTATAACGATCATATATATTGAATAAAAAACGTTCAAAATGTCAAATCATTTCCACAGGACATTATAATTGAAAAAAAATTCCTAACCACTCTTGGGAATGGATCTATATGGTTAAGAAAATCATAATACAAATTCATGAGTAATATTTAAGAATATACAGATGAATAAGAATTATATATATTTTCATTATCTCTAAAAAAGGAATTGTTTTCCCTGTAAGCATACATAAAATTAATAATGTATAGAAGAAGGTGTATTTGGTTTTGACATTACATTATACATTAATTGGATACTATAATACATAATACTTATGAAGGGAATGGTTTCAAATACGAATATCCATACAGAAATAAAATAATCCTTGGAATAAGTTCACAATGATGGAAAGTAACCAACAATGAGGAATTCAATGAACTGTATTGTACATTGAAGGTTAATGAATTTCATTGTTTGATACCATGTATTAAAACCGCTAAAAATATTATTATAATATTATAAAATATATATTTCATCATGGATCAAATGTCCCATTATGATAAATCCTTCTAAATATTAAAATAAATCATTTAGTAAAAAGATAATAGAGTTTTTTCTAATGTTATTATATAGATAACCATCTAGTTCACGATAAAAATTAAATTTCAAATATGTAAAATTATTTTTTTAAAATAAAATACCATAATTGATCCAAATAAATTATATAATGGTATTCATGTATATTTTGATTGGACTATTAATTATTTGACAATGAAAGGAATAACCATTTGTTTATTTTTTAATGAATATGTGCTAAATACCCTTGATGAAAAAAAGATTTCTAAAAATTTATTTAGTACTAGAAAATTGGTTTCTATAAAATAGAAGATAATTTATCATGTAATTGATTCCTATTGTTTTATAATGCAATCGGGTGAATAAAATTGTTCAAAATCATTCATTATTAATCAATTGATAGACATTTGAGTTATCAATATCCATTGTTCAAAACATACCCCATAATGATTGAAATATTTGAACATATTATTATATGAAAAATGTAAACATAGGTATAATACAATAAAAAAATAAATGGGTATAATGTTTTAAAAATTATGATATAAATTCTTGATAATGATCATAACCCAATAAATTAAAATTGAGTTACAGATAACTCTTCTGATTGGCATAACACTCGAGTCCTAAAATATTTGATGAAGGAATAATATTTTCTTTAGTATATCCTATTCATTATAATTAAATATTAAAAAAATCCAATATTATTAAATAAATTTTATGTAATATAATTTTAATATAGTACATAATGTGTAACATGTCTTAAACAAACAAAATTGACACAAAGAAACCACCATCCTTGTTTCATAATATAGTAAAATTCCCCCATAGTATCTTATAACCAACATATATATCTAAAAATCCAATTTAAATAATATATTCATATCTAAAACATTTTATAAACATATTTTAATTTTTTTTGATAAATTTCTATTAGTTATTTATTATCTATTTTTAAAATCATTTGTTAAAAATATCTAACGTTTTGAACTTGTTTTATGATATTTGTATTGTTATTATTTATCCCCAAAGTATAATAATTACTATATAATATAAGGTAAATATATTTATATTATATAATATTTTATAATTTAATGATTTCATTCAATGATGTTTTTAGTTATGGTTCATTTTGATGAAATTGATGACAATAATGATTGGGTGATTTTTAATAAAAAATAGTTTTATATTAATTAATGATTGTGATATTCATGATACCATTACAGAATCAAAAGAGAATAATTATTTTATTATTTATATAATATATAATTTTTAATCAGTTTCTCATTGTCATCCATGATAATATTTTATATCATTTCTCAAGTAGGTGGTCAGATTGAGCCAAACATAAAAATATCATTTTTAATGTATGATTAAGATTATGAAATTAGATTATAATAGAATAATATCATTATCACATAATAATAAAAATAATAATAATATATGTTTTTAAATTGTGTGGAATCATATTGTATTAGGGATTCGTGAATAATAATGAATCAATAAATGAAATTAGATATGTTATTTTAGGAAGTTGATAATCTCCACTAGGAATAGTTAGTGTATTCATCTATTCAAATATTAGTATAAAAAGGAGGTGTATTCTATGTTTTTTATTATTAATAATAATTTAATTGCATATGTAATATTATTCTCCAATTTAATTTTTATAATTAGTGATGAGAGGTCATTATTATATATATAAGTCATCGGTTCATGGAAGTTGTAGTCTGCACAACACACAAATGTTGTTCTTGTTTTTCTAAATAGAAAACGGGAAATGTTGATAATATTAAGTAGCTATAAAAAATAACCTTCATAATAAAAATTAAACTATTTCCTAACATATGGATTTTAAAATAATTTGTGGAAGGTAAAAAAAAAGAAATGCTTGTTACCAAATGAAAGTACTCAGATTGATAAATTCGGAATTCCCTTTAAAGAAAACATCGAAATAGTGACCATAATGTAATTTACTATGAGTTAGAGACCCAAGAAGGTGAAAAATGACATAAATTATTGATGATGGATATATTTTGTAGTATAAATGGAATTCATTGATAGGAATTAATTATTAGTGAGTATACACATTTATAAGTGATGATCATGGTATTTTTTAAAATATATCATCTTAATATAGTGAGATCGCATGTTTCACAAGTAATGTGACCCTCTAAATGGGAAATAATTTATTTCATTATGCTATAAGTGATATAATATCTCAACCACTTAAATTGAAGAAAAATTAAAAAAAAATTGAATCACATTACCCCTTCAATTGTTACTTTTAGTATTTTACATTTCACTACATTTATATATTTTTACCTAAATATTTTAATTGTAATGAATAAAAGTAAAATTAACCTTATTAAATAAAATTCACCAAAAAATATAAATATTATATTATTTTTTCATAAAATATTTATTTTTTTATTAATAATTAAATTTAACATTTACTCACTAATGTGTAAACACTCCCTTTTAGTCTAACTAAAAATTATCTTTCTTATTATCCAATCACTTTTATAGAAAAAGTGATAATCCAAAAGAATAAAACACCAAAGAATTTAATAAATAAATTAAAAAAAAGTTATGTATACTAGAATGAATTTCCCTAAATAATTTCTATGAGATATTGAAAACACAAGAAACTGGATAATCCATTAAGATGTCCATAAATTGATTCTCCCACTTTTCCAATGCCTAGTTGTATTCCACTAGATTAAACATCCCTCCATTTAATCCCAATATAAATATAAGATCTTTCTTGACAATCCAATTAGTTTTCTCATCATTGTTATTCACAAATAATAACTTTCCCTTCATCATTTCAACATTATCCTCAGTAGCATAATCACCAGATACCTTTTAACAATTTCATTTTCCGAGTGAAAAATCATCTCCATAGATTGTTCATAATTTTCAAATTCCACCCACTGAAGGTCATGCTGAGAAGACGTGAGGGAAACACCCCCATGACCTACATCCTCATCCCAAACTGATGTTTCATGTTCCTTGGATCCACTGACCATCATCTTTTCTTTTGACTTAGTTATGGGTTTTTCTTCCATTTTTAGTGGTAACTAAGAATAATCATTTATCCCTTTCAGATCTCTTCTCTCTCTTTTCATCCGCCTCAGACATTGAATCCTGCAATCTTGGAAATAATCTACAATGTCATCTAAATATTTATAGGAAGATTCATCACTAGTCTCATTCCCAAGGTCCTATTTCCATCCAAGGGAACATCCTGATCTTATTCCGCCCCCTAAAATGGTTTTTCATTCACTAATACTTCTAATTGATTCCAAATTCAATGCCTAGAATCTTGTTTCACGTTATTGACCATATACTAACCATAGAAATCACAGGTTCGGTGCTCCCTCCATTTGAAAATACATAATGTGACACCTTAATAACTATTTTAGTGATATGAGTGTCTCATTGCTCATCATTTTGACTAAAGGATCTACGATAGTTTGGGACACTGCTAATCCTTCAGCTCCAAAAACCATTAATAATACATTATTCTAACTCCATTGTACCCTTGTATCACACAAACCATCTAGGTTACATTTCTACCTGTCATAGTTATCCACCACTATTGGTTCTAGAGTTGTAGTCATTTCACAATTTTGAGTATCCTTAATTACATCACACTAGTCCATGGATTCAACATGCTGACAAGGAAATATCTCTTCGAACTCATGATCATGATTTAGTCCATTGAAAACCACCTCGTATATACTACATCTATTAAATGACACACTGAATGAATTCTTATTCTCTGGGTTTTCACAAGAACTATACTTCAAATTTCATGTAGTGTTCATCAAACCCTCATCCATCTTCTGGTTGGACTTCATTTTCCTCGACACATTCGGACTATTCCCCATATTCAATTACTGAGAGAAAAAATCATACCATGAATCGATACAAACTGATATTTTGACCAATAACTCCTCACCAATAAATATCAAAATATATTCAATAGGTTGTCTTAATTAAGCCACATAGACAAAAAATTCATTGATACCTGGTGGCATAATACTCTAGTCCAACTATCCAAGAAAATATAACATCCTACTAGATTCCCAAACATATAGATAATAGAATTATTTTTAAAAGGTAGTATGATTTTAGTGAATCATAACCATATAACCATTGTCAGTAAATCTTACATTCGACGATAGTCATACATACACTTGAAACGGAAAAAATGGGATTCATCACCAAAATAAGGAGCAATCGACTAAACCAAAACCAAGTCATATTCTATAGAAAACTGTATCATAGTGTTCATAGATTCGAGGAGACCCAAAATAGTGCACTCATGTAAACCCAGGATATGAAGATGAGTCGGTTGGCATAATAAGATTAACACTTAGTATAATAAACTTTTAACTATGATTTATTTAATTTATCAGGTTTAAATACAATACCATGTTTTTACATTGTTTTTGAAATGTATTTCAATTATTTTAAAAAAATCAACAAAAAATAATAATATGTAATTATTTAAATCAATTGAGATATTTTTATCTACTAATAAAATTATTCGTCATTTATTTTAAATATTTCATGGATATTTTTAGTAATTTGTTCTATAGGTTCTGTTTTATGCATGACAAACACTTTTGAACATATTTTCCCTTAATTGTATATATAATTTGAAACATATCAGTGTTATATTATTTCCCTCTTATATAAACTATGTCATAAATATTTTAATTATTTTTAAAAGATTAATTTAAATATACTTTATTTTAAAATTAACCTCAAAGGAAATATTATGTTACTTATTGTATTTTAAATAGAATTAAACACTCGTAATTTTTTTTTACTAAACAGTATACATACTTGAATCATTCTTTTGATGAAGTATACCATTACTAATACCATCTTAATCTCTATAAATTAATCCACTACGAAACCATAATTTTTTCAAGAAACTAAAACTGTATTTATATATTAAAATTTATTTTTACATATGTTATAAAATAAAAAACTATAAAATATATACCACACTCTCAAAAATGCGATGAAATTCACAAAAAATATCATTAATCTATTCTCAAACAAAATGTTACTAATATTATTTGGAGCTTAATTATTCATAACAAATCAATCTATTATTATTTGAACATTTGGAATATGTTAAACATATGATTCATCAATCCCCGATTCATGTTATCATTAATATTTATCTCTTAAACATATTACCTTTTCAAAAAAACATATTTAATGGATATTAATATGGATTGATTTATATTTCCAAATAATTATAATAAATCTATTGGAGGAAAATCAATGGATGTTTCACATAATCCTCAAATAACATTTAATATATTATACTATAATTGATAAATATCACTCAATATTGAAGATATGTAAGTGTATCAAGATTTAATTTCATTTATGATATTTACATCACATCCATAAGCAAGACAATGAAAATATAATATTCCATTACAATTGGAATAAAAAAATTATAAAATATTCATGTATTATGCCCTATTCCATTTTAATACATAGTGGTATCAAATTATATACCATTTTTAGTATCATTTTCAAGATCATGTTTCAATCAAAAAAATAGAGATGATATTATCAAAAAAATTAATATAAAAATATCAATGAAAATATTTCATCCATTATGACACTACCATTTTGACATAGGATTCTTTTGAATTATACTATGAAACTCTTTGTTAGGTACATTGTTATATATGGTCATTTTTCAACTATTTCCTCAATACTAATTAGTTATCATCATACACAAATACTTAACAATTTATTGTATATACAATTTCACCATACCATGTATATCCCCACGGGGATAAAACCACATGGGTATCAAGTCCAATTTTCTGTAATCAAGGTGAGGATAATGTCAATACAAAATCCTCTATTTTTTGGGATATTATTGATAATTACAGTTATTTCAAATCATTTATCAATATGTATAATATTCTAAGGGATATAGATTTTTTTAGAAACTCAAGACATCTAATTTAATTGAATTTAAAGGTATAATCCAATAATAACCCATATCATTATGTTTTTTACAATATTTCCCCCTTCATAGATCCCTAAATTATAATTATTACATAAACTAACCTAATGGGTTATCTAAGAAATTTATATATTTATCAAACATAAATAATAAACCATTAAGTTATCCTTAAATTGAATCTTACCCTCTAAATCTTCCTAAAACCTCATACAATCACAACTATTATATCACATATATACATTCACAAAATTCAGTGGTTATAAAATAATACATTGAATATCAATTTTCAAATGTAATTTAAATAAAAAAATTTGACAATCAATATTTACAATATGAACATAAAATATTGAATCACATGTATTATTAGGAAATTATTCATTTATAGTATTTATTCCTTAAGAAAAACTATTAATAATAATTGTAATAACATTCTCATCATATTGATGTTTTTATACAAAATATATGGAACTATTTATTCAAGAATAAATCTTTATTATCTCTAAAATATCCTCACATCTGATATTATTCTTGACATGTCAGGTGTAGTACATTTTATTATAACATGGGTAAATGGTAATATAAGAATTGTTGGATCAAATTTGGAGAAAGGTAAATGTCGGTGATAATAATAGATTACTATAAAAAACATCAAATACGAATATATAATTTATATGGAATTGATAATAAAAAATTATACTATAATAAAATCAATGTAAAATCATAATATATCCATTGATAATAATAACCACGAAAAATATCATGGATATATATAATTGCTTCATAATTATTTAAATGAATTGAAATGACTCAGATCTCTTGACCGATTACATTACCAAAAATACGATGTTTGATGTGTCTGGGGGTAGTTCGGGCTGTTTCGGGACATTTGAGACATTCCAAATGTGATTCATTTCAATAATTATCCAAGATTCATATTTTACAATGGTGAATGATCATGGTGGGGTCACACCCTTGTGGTGACTCGTCTAATACTGACTCATATGGCGTTGAATCATCTCAAGGTCACTCATCCAGTGTTGACTCATCTTGCAATGACTCATATTGGTGGTGACTCATCCTGGTGGTGATTTTCCTGGCAGTGACTCCTATGGTGGTTACTCATTTGGCAGTGACTTTTCTCGATGTGAATTGTCTAGAAGTGGCTCCTTAGGAGGTGACTTAACTAACAATGACTCTTCATAGTAGATACTTGTCTCGCGGTGGCTTATCTGGCAGTGAATCATCCGGTAGTGACTCATATTGCTAGTGAATCATTTCAATAGTTTTCCATTTTCCATAATTTTCATGTATCTATAAAAATTATAGAATTCTATTTTAACATCATTTATCATGTAAAATTGGTATAAATTCCTTTAATAAGTTCGTTAATGTAATTTCAAAATTTTTCAATCATATCTATATTTTTCTAAATTTCTGGAAGCCTTCTATATTTTTAATATACATGGTCTTGATGAGATCCTCATTAATAGAAATTCATAACAATATCTAATTCAAAAAATTCATGATATATTCATTCTAATGTAATGATATTTCCTTCCTTCATTCATTTAGGAATTATCTTGAGATCAGACCTACCAAACCTTTCATCCATGTAGTCATGTAACCTGGTAGTTGTTTGTAGTTTTTGTTCTCCCTAGAGAGTTTCCTTGTGTGCGTGCACCTCTATTTTTTGTGAAATAAGCCTTCTTCAATCATCTTTCTTACAGGATGGATTTACATCAACATTCATGATAGTGTGTCATATGGTATGGTTATATAAATGATTTTCCTTACTGAGATAATTGATTCTGAATTAAGATAGATAATATTATTATTATAAAATAAAAAAGGGTTTGGGTAATGTGTTGTTTGATCATAATATTTTTTTAGATGGGTTGATGTTTTTAATTGTTTGGAATAATTACCCCCAAAAATTCATGTCCATTAGTCATCCATATTTTTTCACTAGTAGATGATTTTTTGAATAAGTTATTATTTTCAAGTTGTTGAAGTTAGTTATAATGTAATTGGTTAACCATGTAAGTCCATATTATGAAATGGATTCCCTAAGATCATACAATTTCTATAAAAAAGAACATAATTATGAATGTGAAATTGAATTAAAGGTACATCCTAAATTTAAAATAATTTTGTTCTATGGTGTGTGACACGACATGTGTGGGGGGTAGTTTGTTAGGGATGGCTTTGTAGTGGTTCTATGATGGTCATGAGGTGGTTGGGCAACGAGGAAGTAGTGGAAGAAGGGTTTTGACTCCGCTGTTTGAATTTTTCTTCAGTATACATATTATTATGTTTTTTTTCGTGTCAGTTTCCAGATTATTATTATTGAGAAATGAATAATGATTTGTAATTAGTATTATTAAATGATAATGGTTTAAATGGAATATTTAATGGATTAACTGATGATGAGATTAATATAAAAATAAAAATATGTTTTTAATGGAACGGGTCGAAAATGGAGAATCATGAAAATTGATTGTTGATTGTTCATGAAGAAAATATAAATTATGCATTCTTCTTTACATGTATGGTGTTATGAATTTAGATATGAAAACAATGTGGGGATGTCATGAGAAGTTTTTTATTCTGTTTCCAAACCCATAGGTCGGGCTTGCATGTTTCCTATATATATATATACACTTTATATTATCATGGTTTATATATACACCCCACCTATGTTGAGAACCATGTATAGACACCCGCATAGTCATGTGAGAGGTTGTTTGTTCCATTATCTAGGTGAGACGATGGACATCTGGGAACCATCTCTTCCCTTCTCCCACTTCCTAGTTGTAATGGCCTAGGTGTAATCGGTCGAGTTGTGATGTGGTTTAACTAGTTTTTTAGAGATGATATCTGAAGTGTGTTTTATATGTCATTCGGTGGTTTGTATTTTCACGTAATGATACATGTTGTCCGTTAGTGTACTGGTGGGATGTGATATGATATATTCATAAGATCTAGGAGTGCAAGGACATTTTTTATTTTGGTGTGAGAGTGGATAATCAGTGGAATGTTTTTCTAGGAACCATATTTTCAATATAATTAGTTTTATACTATTTTATATGGATGTGTTATTTGGTGAGAGAAACTTGGTGCGGTTGGTGTTTTGTTCGTATACCTGCATTGGTTCTTTTGGTTTTTTTGTTTTCTAACTGGTGCATTAGTTTTCAAATTCACATGTGCATGAGATAATTTGGTTTTCCTACTGAGCATAATTGTATGATAACACAATGTATATTTTTTTTCAAATTTATAGGAAGATTATGTGACCCATGTTGGGAATTATTATCATAGACCTTAGGATAGATGATGTTTCACATATTAGTTTAATTTTGGGTATTTAATGATGTGGACCTTTTATCTATATCAATTTTATTTATCAATGATTTGTTGTATGGTTTTTATTTTCATTTGTTTCATGTCCTGTAATTTTTTTGTTGATTCATTCTATATCATGATCTTGTTTCCATAAAAGGTTAAGAGATCCCATATTTTGATATATGGACTCCCGTGGCGATAGTCGCTAAACCTAGACTACGGAATATGTGACTTGGGAGCCATTATCTCTCTCCCATCAGTTTTATATATTTAGTGGTAGGGGACAGGACAATGTGTTATCACTTCCTATGTATGAGAGATATGATGGATTTTGGAGATAAGGGAAATGAGGTATTCATGGGTTTTTATATGAATAGTTTTAGTTGACATCAGTGCATAATATAGCCTAGGGAGACTGTATAGGACATGAGATTTTAGTGCCCCCCATTACTTGGTGCATGAAATCTAATCTTACAGAATGACCAAGTGTGATGGGGCTTCATGCAATGTATAGTCCACATAGAGGTACATCCATAATGATTACTTGTGTTCCTGTTTTAGTTGTATTGTTTTGGATCATTTAATTTGGATAAAATCAATTAAACATAATATATAAAATTAAAATATATCATAATTAACATCCCTAAATATAGTGATAGGAAATAATTAATTTTCTTTTGGATATGGCTCCTGGACGTCATTTATGTTGTTCTGAATGAGGATGATGACAAGGGGAATTTAATGATGTACACTTTTTAGAGGTAGTATTTGTAAAAGTACGATGGAATAATTTTTAATATGGATATAAAGAGTATTCAAGTGGATTTTGAGGTCACATTCTGTTTGATATATGCCCCCAATGAAGTATAGGGCCCCTATTATGGGTAGTTACTTGCTAGGAGTTGCGCATCTATGGGGTACGTTATAGCTTGTTGATAATATTGAGATTGTTTTTCATGGGTTAACATCTGGAATGAGTTTTGGGTAGAGTTAATCTCATTGACTATGAAATCTGATAACAAACAAGAGATACCCTTCCTTCAATAGGGGTGTATGTATGAGTTGGGGATTAGGATTATGTTGTATGACCATATTCACATATCCCTAGATAAATTTCATAATGAAAAGTCCTAAGAGATGTGTCTTGAGGAGGCACTCCATCCTAAGATATAAATTGCAGTTATACCTTTTAAGCTTACAACATACTTAGAGGTTTAGAAGAAGACATAATTGATCTATAATATGCACTCACAGGGATGTTTTTCAATATAGGGGAACCAATACGGATCCATATGGAGTAGAGATAATGATTGAAATCATCAAGTGTTGGGGAATTTGATGTCTCAACCATCCATGTATCATCGTCGAAAGAAACCCTTTCGACCTTCTAGTTTCACTTTTGTAATTGTGGTTTTGGGGTTGATTTGTTTTTTATATGGGTTTTGTGGCCATCTTGAGGACTAGTGCCATGTTGGAGATAGATCGTATTTTGGCTTACCTAGAAATGTTTAGCATAATCATCAACATTATATACCCAAGTGGCCATTCCAATAGCATGGGAAGAAGGTTTATGGTTCAACTAGGGTAGATGAACTAGGTAGAGGCCGACCTTAGGATGTTCCTCAAGGTCAGGGACAACGACCTGAGCATAGTCAGGGAGGTTTCATCTGTAGAGAGGAAGAGTATCTGGTCAGGGTTCATAGTATAAAATGGAGGGATAGAACCTTATAATACAGATATAATTAGAGAAATTATTTTCTCATTTTCTATACTTATCCTTTATTTTTTCTATTCTAAACATTATAGCTTATTTGGGGACCCCCTATATTATGCACTTTATGACAATACATAGGGATTTTCATACCCATTGTGTTGGATACACTACTTGGAGACCAGAACATTATGTTTTTGTATGTTATGGGTGTACACTCTTAGGGGACACATAAGTGTAATATGGGTATATACTTTCTAATGATGCATTTATACAATTTTATCATTGGCATAAATATTTTTATTTTCTTCACGAAGTTATTGACTCATATCAAAGGAAAATAATGTATTCATATGAGGATGGAAAGTTGATGGTTTTAATTTGTATGATGAGTTTTAAATTAGGTAGTTGGAATATAGATCCCCTTTTTCCTTGTTGGATGTGTTTTTTGTGGAATCAGTGGACTCTAGGATGGTGGGCATTCCCAGGGTCTTCAACTAGTTTTGGGATGTTTTCCCCAAGGTTTTGTTCCACTGCACCATGAATGTAATGTTCAATTTGTGATAAAATTTCATCCCAGTGATTCTCTCATTTAAATGGATTCATATCATATATAACACTATGAGTTTTTGGTATTTGAGGAATAATAGTGATGATCTAATGAAAATGGCTTCATCCAAACTAGTCTGTCACCATGGGGTGGTCATGTGTTGTTCTCCCAAAAGGAGGATAGTTTTAGAGGTTATGCATAAAATACAGAAGGTTGAATCAGGAGAATATCAAGATATGTTACCCACTTTTGCGAATGAATAATCTATTAATAAAAATGATAGGTGTATTTTGGTTTTATAATATTAACCAAATTTCATGATATCCCTAGTTAATGGTTACATAGTGTGATTTCCCAATTAATACCTGTAGATGTAGGTATAGGAACTTCATGTTTATATTTATGTTGTTATATGTCACTATCAAACCCTCCATGTTCAACGGGATCATGAAATCAAGGTTTAATGAGTTCATAGACCATTTCATCATCATATTCATTGATGATATCATGGTCTACTCACATCCCAAAGTGGAGAATGACAAGGATCATGGAGTTGTCTTGTAGGTCCTTCAATGCTACCATCTCAAAATAATGTTGACCTAGTGTATGTTTTGGGCAATATAGGCCCATTTCCAAAATAATGTGGTGCTTCCAAAAGGTGATAAAAATTCCCCAACAATGGTCGAGGAAATATTTTATTTGGAAACACCCAAGAATATGGATGAGGATTGTAGATTTGGAGGTCTTTCAGACTATTATTGGAGGATTATTCATGATTTCCCCTTAGTTTTATCCCCTTTTAAATCATTTAATATGAACGACCCATAGTTGTTTTAGACATATCAATTAAAGTATGTATTTATTAACCTTTTGAGGAAGTTGGTCAGTGATCCATTGCTTTAGCTATTGGAGGAGATTGTGTAGTTTGGGGTTTTATATGATGCAGCCCGTTAAGGATTTAGGAGATTCTTGATGAATCATAAGTTAGTGATATTTTATAGGTCTTTGAAGTTACATCGTCTTGAATTTAAATATTTCACTTATGATATAGATCTTGAATTAGTTGTGTTTCCAAAAAATTTGTGGTGGTATTACCCCATGGGGAGTGCTTTTCGGTCTTTGCGGTTAATTGGAGATTGAGGTATATCTTTTTCCAGCAAGACCAGATCTATGATAGCAGGGGTGGATGATGTTTTTTCAGGAATATGATTCTGGGGTCCCCAACACATTTTAAGGGGAAAATTCAGGGATAAATAATTGTTTAGGATGTCATGATCATATTTTATTCTGAAGTCTACACAATCCTGGAGATAAATGGGGGAATTGGTATCATTTCACTTGAATAAATGGGTTTTCCATAGGAGAGGTTGCATTATCCAGATGATGGTGCACTATTTATTGATGTAGTAAGTTGAAGAGTCTCAGTGTTAATACCTTAATATAGAGCTGATTATTTATCGTGTTGGCCCTGGTGATTCTCTGATGATATGGTTAGTGGATAGTCAAAACAAGATGTTGTTTCATGGAAGGTTTTTTGTACTGGTAGAAATGTGCAATGTAGTACATCTACAGTTCCATAACTCACCTTTAACTGTGCACTGGGGAATTTCATAGATATATCACAGCTTAAGGATATAGTTTTAGTTGCCCAAGATGAAATGGGTTGTGGTGGTGTTTGTGGAAAAGTTTGTAGTTTTTTCTAATGTAATGGTTTTTCATTGTGTTTCTTGTGATTATTTCAACACATGGATTTCCATGAGTAAAATGGTATGAAATATTGATTGATTTATTTATAGGTTTACCCATAACTCAAGGTGGTTATGATGATATTTGAGTGGTCATGGATAAGATGATGAAATTAGCTCACATCATATAAATCAAAGAGTTTGGTATTTTAGATTATTTGGCTACGAAGTATGTGGATTAAGTGGTGTGGGTACACAGGGTTATGACTTCCATTAACTAAAATCAAGATAAAAGAATTACCACATGTTTCTAGTGGTTATTTCATAATGTTTTCAGTTGTGCCTAAACTTTTCATTCCACCCCCGGATAGATGGATCGATAGAATATACCATCAAGATACTAGAGGATATTTTAAGGGAATGTGTATTAGACATCGATGGATAGTGAACACAAAACCAACCATTAGACGAGTTTTCAAGTATTAATAGTAATCATTCTTCTGCTAGAATGTATCCGTTTGCGGATTTCTAGGGAATTTCGTTTCATTATCCATTGTGGTATATGGTGGTTGGGTGCAGAAGGAACTGTTCCTTAGGTGGTGTGGAGCACAATACTGAATTTTCATTTTATTCAATAGAGGAATAAAGAAACGCAAGAGTGGAAGAATTATTATTCTATTCATAGGAGGAGGACCCTATATTTTGAGTTTGGAGGGTATGTGATCTTGAAGGATTAACTCACAATGGGAAGCATAAATTCAGTAAGGGGAGTAAGATCTCCATCATTTTTTATTGAACTTTTGAGGTGCCGGGCAAGTTGACTTGGTGTCATATTGGTTGGCATTACCACCGCGGCTAGTAAGGATACACGATGACATTAATGCCACTCAAATACATCAATAACATCATACTGACTCCCATGTATTTAAATTGGAAAATTTTGCAATTGAAGATGTTTTGAATTTTTATTTTATGATATTAGAGTTCCATGACCATCCGAAAAATGTGTTGAAATGAGGGACCATTACCCACATGAATGTTCTATGGAGGAATGTTGTCCTTGATGAGAGTAGTTGGGAGCATAGAATGAAGATGTAAGCCTAGATCATAGAGTTGTTTTGAATTTTCCCCTCTCAATGTTCATTTTTATTCTTTATTACCATGATTTCTTATGTGATATGTTTTTTTTTCACATTGATTTTATGTGTGTTATGTTTTGTGTGAAGAAGTTATGATTTGAGAGAATGGGAGGACCTGATTCCTAATCACGACCCATTATAATATGACATGATTAATCATGTGAATATTATTCAGTGCTGCCTAGAGAGGATAATATCATGAAAAGGATGATTGAACTCCATTATTAATATTTATATATCATTACAGTTGTTTAGATGTTATGGGAGTTTAGGTTAGTGAGTTTTATTTCTTGTGGTGTTTCAGGTGTAACGTGTTGCTTGAGCAGTATCTCTTGATAGGGTTGTCTAGACCCTTCCTATCGTTTCATTTGGGTTGTATTTGAATTATTTTAGGAGATAATATTTTTAAATTCTTCTATTTATTTATTTTTCTAGACCATTTCTCCCATTAATTCTCCAAATATATTAAATTTGGGGAGTCCGTGGGTATTCTACGATGTTTTTGGGACATTTGGGTCATTCCAACATTGATTCCTTTAAACAGTGCTCCATGTTTATAGTTTTCCAACGATGAATTTTATGATAGGTGACTCATTCTAGATGTGACTCTTATAGAAGATACTTCTATTTAAGTGAATCATTTTTCAATGATTTTCTTGGTGGTGACTTGTTTGGTGGTGACTCACCACCAGTTTCAGTGGTGACTCATCAGAGAGTGACTCATTCTATGTCAACTCATCTGGTGATGAATTCTCTAGAGTTTAATCTTTTATTGGGGAATTTTTTGTACGTGACTCATATGGAGGTGAATCTTCTTGTGGTCTCTCATTCTAGTGGTGACTCGTCTGGCAGTGACTCCTCTTGTTGGTGACTCGTTTGGCGGTGACTCTTCTAGTGATGACATGTGTTGTAGTGACTCATCATGAATGTCATACATCTAAAGGTGACTCATCTAGTGATTTCTTGTCTAGAGATGACTCATCTGGTGGTTTCTCATTTCAATAATTTTTCAAATTTCTATATTTTTTTATTTTTACATAAAAATAAATGAATTTTCATTTTACACCATTTATGTTGAAAATAGGTTAAAATTCCGTAAAATAATTATATTAAATCCATTTCAAAATGTATCAATCGTATAATTAATCTTTTAATAGTATGGAATCCATTTAATTTTTTTATACTTTTGGTCTAGATGATATCTAGTTTAATGGAAATTCATAACTATTATAATTACAATAATTTAGGCTCTAACCATTCTAAAGTAAATATCATTCCTTATCATTTTTAGTTTGGATATCTATTAAAACCGAACATCCCAAATTCTTCTTCATTGTAATCGATTAACATGACTTTTTTTTAATTTGTGTTTTCCCTAAAGGTTTTTGTGGTGTATGTCGACAACTATTTTCTTCGAAATAAGGCTTTGAGAATAATCCTTCTTCCATGTTGGATTTCCTTCATCTTTCTTGACTATGCATCATATGGTACGGGTATAAAAATGACTAACCTTGCAGAGATAGTTGATTATGAATTAATAAAGATTATATAATTTGTATAAAATAATTAAATGGTGGGTAATGTGATGCTTGATGATACTATTTTATTGATATTGATTGATGTTATGAATGGTATGGGATAATTACCCGCTAAAAATAATGGTTTTTTGGGCTTCTTGATTTAGAACGTATTGATGGTTTTTGAAATACATTATTATTTGTGGGTGTTGACGTTAAATATTATGAAATTGTTTAACCACGTACATTTATCTGATAAAATGTATTTTCCATGATCTTACTATTTATGTGATAACACCCTCAATTATGAAAGTAAAATTTAATAATATACCCCCTTGTAAAATCTATAGTTATATTGTTCATTTTTGTGTGACATGAAATGTCCAGGGGGAAGTGTATGAGACATGGTTGTGCAGTGGGGTTGTGATGGTCAAGATGTGGTTGTGCAGGAGGGGCTACATAGGAAGATGTATTTTGACCTGCCAATTGTGATTTTGTTTCACTGTACTGATTATTGAGTTTTTTTGTGTTATATTCCATGTTGGTATGGAATAATAAATGAATACATATCAAGAAATATAATTATTACATTAAAATGATATAAATGGAATTCTTAATAGTCTAATAGATGATCTGATTTATGATCAAATGAAAATATATATTTAATGAAACATGACATAAATGGAGAATCTACAAAATGGATTAATAGTCCTTCGAAAATATAATATTATTTAGCGATTGTGCATTCCTTATATAGTGCAATGCATTTAAAAGTTTCGACAATGTACAGATGTCATGAGTATGTTTTGTTTCTCTTTCCAAACCCATAGGATGGAATTCAAGAAGTTTTCTCTATATATATGTATAAATTGTATATTCACATGGTTTAAATATTCCCTCACCCATGTGGAGAATAATTTAATGACACCCCCATAGTTACATGGTCTTGTGTTTGTCCCAACATCAAAGTGGGAGGATGGATGGCTTACATACATCTCTTCCCTACTCCATCTCCCTTGTGATAATGGCCATGTCTTTTTTGGAGACATTCCCTGCAGTATCCTATGTTTCATTGGGATAACACATGATTTGTGTTATAGGTGTGTGTTGGAATTATGTGATGTGATTTCATGTGATATGTTTCCCATGTGTGTGTTGGTGTTGTGTGATGTGATATATTCGTATGATGTGGGAGCACCAGGATGTTGGTCATTGGGGGGTGAGAATGTAGAGTAAATTGGAATGTGGTGTGGGTACCCTATTATCAAGGTTCATTGTATTATACTAGTTTACATGTATGTGTTATTTGGTTAGCATGTAATGGAAATGTTAGAGTTTGGTTAGTATACCTGGTAAGGGGCTTCTTGTTATTGAATTTTCTCATGGGTTCCTTATTATACACTTTCAAATATGAACAAGGGATATTGATTTTCTTACTAAGTATACTTTAATGTTCATCCTACGTATATAATTTTTTTTTCCGATTTCCATGAGCATTACATGAACAATTTTGGACTTTTCTATCATAGACCTATGGATAGTTTAAATTTTGTATATTAGATTAATATTTGGTATTTATTGTTGTGGAACATTAAACTATAACAACTTTAGTTATACATGCATTTCTTTATGGTTATTTTGTTATTTTGTTTTATGTGATGGGGTTGTTTTTAGTTGAATCATTAGATATCATGATCATGATGCTTTATAAAGGTTAATGATTCCCGTATTTTCACATTTGTACAACCTTAGTGTTGGTCGCTAGCACATGGCTACTGGATGTGGGACTCCTAAGTCATTACCTCTCCCCCATAAATACTATATCTATACTTGTGTGTTCATGAGAAAGTGTAATTAGAGATGATGGTTGAGAGATAAGATAGATTTTGGAGATATGAACTTTTAGGTTTTCATGGCTTGGTATAGAAATAGTGTCAGTTGACTTTGGTGTGTATCATAGTCCAGGGAGACCATTTGGTACATGGGATTTTAGGGGGGGGGCGTGACCTAGTGAATATAAACTGATATTAATTGAATGACAATGTGATATGGGACTACTGATAGTGTAGATACCTAGTAGACATACATGCATCATGATTACTTTTGTTCTTGGTTGAATTGTATTGTATTGAAAAATTTAAAAAGGACAAAAGTAATAAAGTGGATAAAGTTATTTCAAATATATCAAAATGAAAATCCATACTACTAGTATTAGGAAATCCTTGCTTCTACTTATTATATGGTTCCTGGTTATCATCTGCATGTGGATCATGAAGTGGAGCTTCAGCAGGCTGACCTAGCTGATCGACTGAGGGCTTATCTGGATAAGGATGATGATCAGTTGCAGAGGATGATTCAAAATTTTCCGACACTGTATATGAAAGAGTGAGAGGGGATAATTTCTAAAATGTAAATTGAGTGTAGACTAGATAATATAATGATTATATTCGGTTTGATATGAGCCTCAACAAAGTACAAGGCCCCTTTGGTGGAATGTTAAATGTGAGGAATTGCACATTAGTTGGGGATAATTTACATCGGTGAGAAGAGGGAGACATATGTTTCAGAGGTGGATTTCTAGAATGAATATTTTTCACAGTTACTCTCATTGAACATGATGTATATGAAAAAGCAGGAGCTACTCTCTCATCAACATGGGGGGTATATCAATGTGGGACAATGGGATTAAGATAAAGGTCCTTTATCTCCACACATTAGATAATTTTCACGATGACCAATCTCGAGATAGGTTTCTAGAGGAGGCACACCATCCTTTAAAAAAAGTATGAAATTACCCTTTTTAAAATGCCAATCTACCAAGGGTTTTAACAGAAGGCATGTTTGATTGATCAGATGCACACAAATGTAGGATTTTCAAAATAGAGGAAACAACATGGTTACATAATGCACATAGTTGTTTTTAGAAATACTCAGGTGTTGGGGACTTAAATGTTTCAACTTTCTAAGAGTCGACATCAGAAGCTTCCCTTTCGAAAATCTAGTATCTATTCCATTTTTTGAGGTTTGGATCAATTTTTTTATTCAATGGGTATTTTGGACATCTTGATCACTAATGACCAGTAGATGATTGAGCTCATTTTTTACTGATCTAGGAAATAATAGTGTCATCCTCAATATTACATACCAATTTGGCCATTATAAAAGTAAGGGAAGAAGGATTATGGTCCACCTAGGGAATATGACGTAGGATGAGGTCGACCTCAATATTTTCCTCAATCCCAGGGACCTGGACCTCAGAATGGTCATCGACTCATCCAACAGAAGAGAGGTAGGGGATCTAGGCTTGGTTAGTTTTTTGCAGCGATTTTAGAAGCACTAGATAGGTCAAAGATCATTAGAGGAACAATCATTTTATTTCATATTCTTGTCTATTATTTTTTGATTCTAGATATTCAAAATCAATTTCAAAACCCCCTATAGTATGTGTTTTCTCACTATACATATAGAGGCTTCATGTACCCTAGGTGTTGAAAACACTGTTAGGATGCTATAAAATCTATTTTTTGTCGAGGGTGTAGACAGATGATGGGGCCACATCAGTCCCATTGGGATATTTTACATATAGTGATAAATCCATATGTTGTGATCCTTAGAAGCACAATTTTTATTTTATGAATGAATTAATTGAATGATATCGGAGGAAAATAGTGTATTGAGATGTTGATGTCTAGCCCACCGATATTATTGGTGAAAGGATTTTTCATTTGTGTAGTTGGCATGTGGATCCACCTCTTTAAATGATGGATGTGTTTTTTGTATACTCAATGGCCTTTAGGATGCTATGGGTCCTCAGGATCATTTGGGTGATACTATATTCTTTCCATGAGGTTGTTGTGACACTACCACTTCAACGTGATGATTTTTTTTGTGATCAACATGTATCCCGAAGATTCACAGACATAGATAGGTCCTTATCAGTTGAAACCCTTTATGTTTTGGGAGTATTGTATTAGGATTTATGATCTAATGTATAATAAATTCATTAAAAGTAATTTGTTTGGGACACCCCAATATTCCACGGTATGCTTCTCTTTAAATAATATTTTAGCGTGTGTTTTACGCAACTTCGAGTTATAACACACCCCATAACCAATCAAACTAGCCTTTATGAATAGTGACACCCACATTTTTAAATTTTATACATTTTATATTTCAAAATGGAATTTATTTTTGTATTACTAATCTCAAAATTATCTAATGCTGAATTTTTGGTACATTTTTGATAATTTTCACATTTTGATGAATAGTGAAAATTACTAAATTTTAATTAAATACAACCTTTTTAATCAAAATAATTAATAGTGATAAATTTTTATTATGAGTGGTTGTAATGTATATTTAGAATATATTTTTACCACTTAATAAAATTTTGGTCATTGGACGTAATTTCACATTTAAACCGAACATAAATAAGTATCAATCTTTTGATAGTTTTTATTTAAAAAAACACGATTTCTGTTTTGACAGTGGAATTAATTTTAAATTAATATCTTCCACTTATTTATTTTTAATTTTTAAAAAATGGATTCAATAATTAGAATCTTAAGGTAAAAAATTTATAAATAGGTAACTCTTATTTTTAGACATTATGAATAATTACATCGGAAAATATTTTATTTACCATGGTTAAAGGGTAAATCTGGTAAATAAGGGTAACAAAATAATATTATAATATTAATAAATTACCCTAAAACGTGTCCTAACCCTATTGGTTGATACATGTCCGACCATGGACATATTTTGGTCTATTTTGGGACCCCAGGGATCAACTTGTAAGTGATAATGAAACATCATATTAATTAAATTAAACTAAATAAAAAAAATGACATAAGCATATATCATGTAGAAAACCAATATTTAGATAGGGTTATATAAGTTATATTTTCAACTAATAATATTAAATAAATAGATAAAATTATTTCCTACATAATGGTATTTTATTTAAAATTTTTAGACATTTAATAATTGAATTTTTTAATAACACAATAATGATGATGTGTTTTCTAATTTAATGGTAGAATCAAATAATTGGTTTTATAAATGTTAAAATAAATATAATTAGATAGTCATAATGAAATCCACTAATTTTATTGGTTAATATGACACGTTATGTTAACTAAAATTAATTTTTTTTTTGAATTAATAATGTTGTTAAGACTTTAAAAAAATCAATTATTAAATATTGTCAAAATTGACAAAAAGAAGTTTTTAAAACAAATATTATATTATTAATTGATATTCTATAAAAAAACTAAGGTTCTTAAAAATTACTTATATAATTATATATGTATTCTTAATTGACCACTTTGGGTTTCTCGAAGTTTATTGTAATTTTATTGACTATATAATATAAAAATACACAAAGACATGGTAAATGTCAAATAATTTAACTAAAAGATAAATAAAATAGATAAACTTAATATAGTGACCCAAAACTACCTAAAAACTATTGTTTGAGTGGTTTTCAACCTATCCCCACCTTTAACATTAAATAATCCACTTTGGAGCAATTATAAACTGAATATAAGTTTATTTTAAAATAATATTTCTATCTTTTCCGAAGGTTCCCCTCACCCCTATTATAAAAGGGAAATTCTCATTCCCTCTAATTCACAGCTTCAAAGAATTTTGGATCAGCCAACCCCTGCCCAAATATTCCCTCAACATACCACACATAATCCTAGAGGCCTTAGTTCGATCACAAATCCATCCTAAAGTTCCCTTTTGATCCAATCTAAAGGAAGATCCCGATGAAGAGGGAATGTTTTCACCACCCTCATCCAAGTTCTTTTATTCTTCAACTTATTATATATTTTTTATTTCCATTATAAATAAATAACTCTATTATATTCTATATAAAATGATGTTATTATAAATATGGTACAACCAAATTCATCATTCTATTCATTCATTGAATGACATGTCACCATATGTGCATACGTACGGCTTACCGTCTCCACATCTTGGTGTAATTTTTTTTCAAAACATTATTATATGGATGGGTATGATAATGATGTTTAATTGAAGTAAATAATAAATATAACATGATAATAATTATTTATATATTATATACTATCCAATTATATATTATTTTAATATCATAAGAATGATATTGTAGCTCATGCATACGTACGGACTACCATCTCTATGAACGTGATGAGATTCATTCCCCATCTTATGCATTAAAGTAGAATTATCATTTGATGATTAAAAATGATTATTAAGAAGTTGATAACATTCTGTATATGAGTACGATGCAACCTATGGATAATAAACACAGCTTATGTAACAAAACATATAAAATGAAACGAGTAAGTGAACACCCGAAACAGAGATAATAATAAAATATGATTAACAATGCAATATTAAAAGACCATATATGATATCATATTTATTTATATGATTCATTTATAATTTAATAACAATTATTTAACTATTACATATGAGATTAACCTACCCTAGACCAAGTAAAAGTACAAGGTAATGGTTTATTTCACAATCTCTTCATTATATGAGGTTTTTTATACATAATTATCTACATGGACCTCTTTATCATACACATCCATGTTACTTAAAAATATATTTCAAAACATTTTTAATATTTACTACACAATGGTTTAATTTCATTATACCCTTTTTTGTATTGAAAGGAATCATTCATTCATTTTCAAAATAGGGTACTTTTTGACCTTTTCACCAATTTTAAGGTAAGAATTTCTTTTAACATATACGGTGGGTGCGTCTATATTCTATCATTATAAACTTGTCGAAGCTTCCCTTACAAGATTATAAGAAAATTTTCAATGTAAATGTTTTATTTTATAATTATCCTACCCTAAAATGATTTCAAAATAGAAAGACTTATTTCTCTAAAAAGGGGTTTGATTTCATCTTTGTCGACGTCTGTTGATGGATTTTATATTTATTTGGAGTTGATTTATTATGATACCAAACGTCCATATTGTATTGAAAATTTTGTGATATGTTTTCTTGTGGATGGAATACTTTTTCACCATTTATGATTTATGGATAAAGTATTGATATTTTTTATGCTAGTTTTAGTATGAATGTTTATGATATGTTTAAACCTTTTCATATGAGGAATGTATTGGACTTAGTATGTGATGGGTGGATCCTGCTATAGCTCGTTGATTCATCGGTAGATCTCATGAGACAACTAGACATGGAATTTTCTGAGGCCCATTCCGAATTTTATTTATTATTTTGGCCAAGGCCTCAATCATTTTTAGATATCATGGCTAAGGCCTTGAAAAATTGTTTCATAATGTCTGGAATTATACATTCCCTCATTGTGGAAATAATATTTAGGGTTCATGTGGTCTTTCGACTAGTAGAATAACCATGATTATGTTTTATTATATCATTATTTACTCAGCTCATATTATTTCCATAAAAGTATTCATGTTTACTATTGTTAAAGGCATGTGGTTTCAATAATATACCACACATAATATTTATGTCATTTTCTGCTGTATTACATACCCTTACTAAGCATTTGAGCGCACCCCATTCATATGTTCCATTTTCCAAGGATATGAATAATCTAGTTATGAGTGACCTGTAGGCATAATCTTGGAGTCAAGGATGTTTCTAATGAAATATATTTGTGTTTTATTTCATTTATAGTTGTAAAGGTGAACATATGTATGAATCATGTTTCCAATAATACTAAACTGATTGGAATTTTGAGACATGATTTCCTTGTGATCTTTCCAATGTTATTTAAAAATGCACCAATTATGGGAAACTGGGGTTGGGGTGTTATAGTTGGTATCAAAAGAATTTTAGTACAATCCTTGAAAACTAGATTTAGATTAACTCCGATTAGTGAAAATAGACCTAAGATAGACTTTGAGGATTAGTATATCTGATCTTCCTAAAATTTTGGTATTGTAGTGATTTTGTCAGTTTTCTGAAAAATACATCCATGTCTAGAAACGAGTAGGTACAGGTGGATCTGGAACAAATGTACGTAGGGGTAAAACCGAAAAACCTTGCATTGAGCTAGACTCTAACGAGAACTGGTGCACAACAACGGGCCTTGTTGCACTCTTGGTTATGACACTCCCGGGGGATATGCTTAGGATAATTGTCATTTTCATTACAAACTATTAAGAAAGGTTTATGAGTATATACTCCCTCAAAGAAAACATTTTTTATGATTATGGATTATATCCATGAATTGTTCAATTTATGATAAGTGTTTTACAATTTTGGAATTATGTATTTCGATTCATAAAAAAATCGAGTTTATGCCATTGTTTATAAATGGAGCCTAGTGGAAGAAATGGATACCATGTCACTGTACACACTCTATGTAGGGATTTCCCTCCAGCTCTAGATAATTATAGTGGTGCTAGTGATTCCAATATTGTTGATTAGCTAATCACCATACTGAGACAACTCACTCAGGTTATGAATAATAACATTACCCATATAGAGCACCCATATACATATCCTGGATGATCAATGTTATACCGATTCATGATAATCAACCATCGATATTAAATGGGATTACAAATCCATTAGTGGCTATAAAATGGATACATTACTTAGAGAAGATATTCCATGATTTGGGGAGTATCTAAAGAGAGAAATTTGTCATGGAAGTTTACCACCTTAATAAGGATGCTATTCAATGGTGGTTATTGATTAAAAAAACAATGGAAGATGATGATGTATCAAATATGGAATGGAGTGATTTCAAAGTTATTTTATTAGAAAAATACATTCCTCATGGACATCGAGCAGATTTGGAAGGACAATTTCTGAGTCTGAGGAAAAAAAAGGATGAGAATGTCGCAATGTTTGAGTATAAATTTAAAAATTTAGTGAGGCATGCTGCAGATTATATGCATAACCCAAGAAGTATGATTGATCATTTCATTGATGGGTTAAAACCATTTCTCCATCTAGCATTAGTATCAAAATCCTTCCCGTCATTTGAAGATATTTTCTCGTGTGCTATAAAGACAGAAAATGAATTCTATACGGCATATGACATTGAATAAAATCTAGATAATATGAGAAATGTTGAACACTCTAGGAAAGTTAATAAGGAAAAAATGAAAAAGGGAAGAATTGAATTTCCACATTGTGATAATTGTATATGGAAGCACACTGGTGCCTATCTAAAAGGAAAAGGAGTATTCTACAAATGTGACTAAAAGGTTATCTAGGTGGGGATTTTAATGGAATGAAATATGATACCAATGTTTAGTTCTACAATTTTTGAGAGATGGGACATTATTCAAATTAATGTTCTATGCGTCAAGGAAACATACCTCAGAAAAAGACAAGGGGTCAAGGCCAATATTATGCGATCACTACTGTTGAGGTTGAAGCTCTTAAAGACGTGGTGGCAGGTAATTTAATGGTTTCTTCAAGTTTAGACAATGCTTTATTTGATTCTAGATCATCACATTGTTTCATATCGTCCTTGTTATAATTGAAAATTAGATATTTACAAATTGATTTAACAATGGTGTTTTCAGTTAAAAACCATATGGGATGTATCATTGCTACAATGTTCTATGGAGCTGTTCCCATTAGGGCATATAAATGTTCTTTATTTGTTGATCTCATCATCATACCCATGACTGAATTTGATATAATCTTCAGTATGGATTGGATTTCAGACCCTAATGTGAAAATGTATTCTAAGAAGAAGGAGGTTAAAATTTTTATGATGATGATAATGAACACCTTATCTTTTGAGCAGAACCTTTACAACCTGATTCTTATCTAATCCACCCCCAGTAGCTCAACTACATTAAATTATCAGGGAGGAAGTGAATGAAATAACCATGGGTACGGAAAGGAATGTTCAAATAGAGTATGTACCTATTGTGATAGAATATGTTGATGTTTTTCCGGATGATTTACCTGGACATCTTCCCGAATGAGAAATTGGGTTTTCCATTGATTTAATTCCTGGTTCACGGCCTATATCGAAGACCCCTTATAGAATGGACACTGTGGAATTTGTTGAACTAACGAAACAAATAGAGGAATTGAGTAATACATGATTTATTCGCCCTAGTTTTTCTCCACTGGGAGATCCTGTCCATTTTGTTAAGAAGAAATATGGATCTATGGGATTATGTATTGACTACCAGGTGATCATTGCTATAAAAATAATGAACAAGTATCCCCTACCTCACATTGATGATTTATTTGACCAACTGCATGGAGCTCAAAACTTTTCAAAGATTGACCTTGAATCTGGACACCATCTGTTGTGTGTGAAGAAGGATGACATTCCGAACACAACATTTCAAACCAAGTCTGAGCATTATGATTTTACAGTAATGACTTTTGGGATGACTAATGCACCCTATTTTTTCATGGATCTAATGAACATAGTTTTCAAGGATCATCTCGATGATTTTGTAGTGGAATTTTTGGAGGATATCTTGGTATATTCCAAAAGCTACGAATATAATGAAAATAACTTACGCATTATCTTGCAGTCTCTTAGAAGACATGAATTATATGGTATGGTTAGAAAGATTGAATTCTAGAATAATGAGATTTCTTTTTTGGCCATATTTTCTCTATGGATGGAATCTATGTTGATACTTATATGACCACGTCTATCCACGAATGGCCATCACCAACAATTATATCTGAGGTGCGCCATTTTATTTGTTTAGTAGTTTATTATCAATGTTTCAACCAGAATTTTTCCCATTTGGCTAACCCATTAAAGAAGCTCACTCTTAAAGGGGTTAATTTTTTTTGGAAAAATGATTTTGAAGAATGTTTTGAATAACTGAAGATAAGATTAGTCAATTATCCTATATTGACTCTACCATCAGGGAATGATGGGTGTGTTATTTATAGTGATGCATCGAAGAAATGACTTGGTTTTTTCCATATGAAGAATGATCAGTTGGTTGCCTATGCATCACGACAATGGAAAATTCATTAGAAAAACATTCCTACTCATAATCTTTAGTTATCTTCTGTAATAATTTCATTGAAGATATGGAGACATTATCTCTATGGGTAAAATTTGAGATATATACTGATCACAGGAGTTCGATGTATATTTTCTCATAGAACGAACTCAACATGAGGCAAAGGTGATGGTTTGAACTACATGATGATTATGATTTCACTATACACTACCACTCAGGGATGGAAAATAAGGTTGAAAATGCTTTGAGTAGAAAGGGTGATGGATATTTGAACAGGATGAGAGTTGAAAGGGATCATATTTTCATGGATTAGTAAATATGGATATGGAAATCACCATGGAATGTGAAACATCATTACTTTTTCAAATGGTTGCTAAACCATATTTACTAGAATGGATAATGAGTTCTCAGGCTGATGATGAAGAGTTTAAAAAAAATAATGGTGTGAATGATGGGATATTGAGTGGCATTTTTTTATGAAGATAAAATTTTGAAATTTGGGAATAGACTTTGTGTTCGAGATATAACTGATCTAAAAAGAGATTTTTTGGACGATGCTCATAGTTCCAATTTCTTTATATACCCTGGGAGATTCAAAATGTATAGAGATTTAACGGAACATTTTTGTTGGGACAACATAAAGAGGTAGATTGCTGATTTTTTTTCATGATGTATGTGTTTTCATCAAGTTAAATTTGGAAGGAAAAATACTGGAGGATTCATGTAACCACCTCCCATACCTGATTGGAAACGAGATAATATCACGATGAACTTTTTCATGGGACTACCAAAGACTCTTTTAAGGAATGGTGCAATATGGGTCATTATTGATCGTCTTACCATGTCCACACATTTTAATGCTATTAGGGAAGATTTTCCACTTGAAATTCTAGAAATACTATATATTAACGAAGTTTTGAGGCTTCATGGAGTACCCCTATCAATTGGGATCGTGATCCCCGTTTTACATCAAGATTAGGGAAAAGTATTCATAAATCATTGGATGTTGATCATCGTTTGTGCACTGCTTACCACCCTCAAATAGATGGAAAATTAGAATGGACTATTCAAACCTGAGAATACATGTTGAGATCTTACTCACATGAATTTAAGGGTATGTGGGATACATATTTACCACTTGTAGAATTTTACTATATAAGTAGCTTTCATTCATGTATTTGTATGGAACCATAGGAAGCAATATACAGAAAGAGATGTCTCAGACCAACCTTTTGGGATGATGTTGGTGAAGGAAAGCTCGTAGGCCCAGAACTGGTGGAGGAAATGATGGAAAATGTGAAGCTAATTCAAAGCCACATCAATGCAAATCAAAGTAGGAAGAAGAGCTATGCTGATAACCGAAAGAAGGATTTGGAATTTCAGGTAGGATATTATGTTTTCGTTATTGTATCTCCATGAAAGGGAGTTATACATTTCGGTAAGAAAGGAAAATTGAGTCCCAAGAAGATTGGACCATTCAAAATTCTAGAATGTATTGGGGTTTTGGCTCACCGTTTGGAAATGCCACCAAGTCTCTCTAAAGTTGATGATGTGTTCCACGTATCACTATTGAGAAAATACATGCATGACCCAACGCATATACTCACATATGAATAATTAGAACTGGAACCCGATCACTCTTATTACGAAGATCCTATCAAGATTCTTGATACGAGATAACATGTGTTGAGAAATTGGGAGACTCGTTTGGTAAAATTTCTTTTGAGAAACCATAAGATGGAAGAGGCTATGTGGGAACCTGAGAAACATAGGATGGAGAACCACCTAAGTCCATTAATGCTGTAGTATTCCAGAAATTGCGAGAAAAAATTATTTGAAATAGGGGATAATTTATCACCCAACGCTTCCATGATACGCTTCTGTTTTAATAATACTATAGCGTGTGTTGTACACAACTTCGAGTTCTAAGACAGACCACAACCAGTCAAACTAGCCGTTATGAATTGTAATACACATTTTTTGAAATTTTATAAATATTACCTTTCAAAATGGAAATCATTTTTGGATATAAAATATCTAAACTATCTTAGGGTGATCTTTTGGTACATTTCTGATAACATTCATATTTTGATGAATAGTGAAAATTACTAAATTTTATTTAAAAACTTATTTTTTAATCGAAATAATTAATAGTGATAAATTTTGTATTTAAGTTGTTTTAAAGTATTTTTAGAATATATTTTTACCACTTAATACAATGTTGGTCATTGGACGTAATTTCCCAATTAAACCAGACATAAACATTGTCAATCTTTTGATAGTTATTATTTTTTTAAAACACGTTTTTTGTTTTGACAGTGAGAATTAATTTTAAATTAATTTCTTCCACTTCTGTGTTTTAAATTTTAAAAATGGATTCCATATTTATAATAATGGGTTCCAAATTATATAAATAGGTAACGTTAATTTTTATACATTTTGAATAATTAATTCGGCAAATATTTTATTTACAATTATTAAAGCGTAAATCTGGAAAATAAGGGTAAAAAATAATATAATAATAATAATAATAAATTACCCTAAAAGGAATCTTACCCCTATTGGTTGAAACATGTCTGACCATGGTCATCTTTGGGTCGATTTTTGGACCCCATGGATCCACTTGTAAGTAATAAGGTCACTTTATATTAATTAAGTAAATGTAAATACAAAAATGTCAAAAGCATATATCTTTTAGAAATTTTTTTTTCATATGGTTATATATGTTATATTTTTGACTATAAATAATAATTATAAAGCTAAAGGAATTTACTACATAATGGTATTTTATTTATAATTTTTATACATTTAATAATTAAATTTATAAATGACACAATAATGATGCTGTATTTTCCATAATAATGAATGAATCAGATAATTTGTATTATAAATTATAAAGGAAATATAATTTGAATATCATGATGAAATTTAAGAATTTTATTGGTTCATATGAAAATTTATAATTACATAAATTAATTTTGTTTTAATTAATAAATTTGATAAGACTTTATCAAAAATCAATTATTAAATATTATCAAAATTGACATAAATGAGTTTTTGAAACAAATATTATATTATTAATTGATATTCTGTTCCTAAAAATCTATGTTTCTTCCAAAGGACTTATATAATTATAGGTGTATTATTAATGGACCACTTGGGGCTCTCTTGGAAGTTTATAGTATGTTTATTAACTATATAATATAAAAATACAAAGAGAAATGGTAAATGTCAAACTATTTATCTTAGGGTTAAATCAAAAAGATAATGTTAATATAGTGACCCAAAAATATCTAAAACCTATTGGTTGAGTGGTTTTAGACCAATACCCACCATGAATTTAAAATTTTCAAATTTTGAGCTATTATTATCCGAATATTAATTTATTTCAAAATAATATTTCTGGCTTTTCCTAAGCTGCCCTCACCCCTCTTATAAAAGGGAACTTCCCCATCCATCTAATTCACACAATAAAAGCCATTTGGATCAGTCAAAAACTTCCCAAATATTGTCCCAACTTCACTCAATTCCTCCTAGAGGCCTTAGTTTGATCATAATGCTTACCTATGGAGCCCTTTTGATCCAATCAAAAGGAATAACCCGAAGAAGATGTAATGTTTTCACCACACTCTTCCAAGTTCCTTTTTTCTTCCACTTATTATTTCTTTGTTATTTCCATAATAAAATAATAACACTTTTATATTCTTTATACTGTGATGTTATTATAAATATGGTACACCCATATTCAGTATTCTACCCTTCCATTGAATGACATGTCACCATACATGCGTACGCACGGCTTACCGTCTCCACGTCATGGTGTAATTGTTATTCAAAACATTATTATTTTGATAGGTATGATATTGATGTGTTAATTATTTAAATAATAAATATCACATGATCATTATTTTGTATATATGATATACCATCCAATTATATATTATTTTAATATCATAAGAATGATATTGTCGCTCGTCTGTATGTACGGACTACCGTCTCCACGAACGCGATGAGTTTCATTCCCCATCATATCCATTCAAGTATAATTTCCGTTGATGATTAAAAATAATTTTTAAGGACTTGATATCATTATGTATATGAATAAGTTACTACCTATGGATAATAAAAATGGATTATTTAATAAAACATATAAATGAAAATGTTTAAGTGAACACCCGAATCGTTGATAATACTAAAATATTATTAACAAAGAAATATTAACAGATAATATATGATATCCTATTTATGTATATGATTTTTGAATAATTAAATAAAAAATATTTCACTATTATACAGGAGGTTAACCTACCCTCGACCAAGTAAAATTACATGTTAAGGGATTATTTTACAATCTATTAATTATCTGAGGTCGTTTATACGTAATTATCTACCGGGACCTCTTTATCATCAACATCCATGATTCATAAAAATATATTTCAAAACGTTTTTACTATTTACTTGAAAATGGGTCAATGTCATTTATACCCTTGTGTGTTTTTAATGGAAACATTATGTTATTTTCCAAACATGTTACTTTTTGTCCTTTTCGACAACTTTAATGTAAAAATGATTTTTTTACTTATATGGAGGGTGCATCTATTTTCTACCATTATAAACTCATAGAAGCTTCCTGTAAAAAACTTATAAGAATACTTTCAATGTAAATGTTTTATTTTATAATTATGTTACTCATAAATGATTTCAAAATAGAAATATATATTTCTCTAAAAATGGTTTTGATTTCATATATTTCAACATCCTTTGATGGTTTTATGTTTATTTGGAGTAGATTTATTATGATACAAAACATCCATATTGTATTGAAGATTTTGTGATATGATTGACTGTGGATGTAAAATTTTTTAACAATTAATTATTTATGGTTAATTTATTGACATTTCATATGATAGTTTTAATATGAATGATTATGATATATTTACACCATTTAATTTGTGTAATGCATTGGACATTATAGGTGACAGGTGGGGCCTGCTATAGATACTCGATGCATCATTAAGTCTCATGAGGCAACAAGATGTTGAATTGGTTGAGGCCCTTTACCAATTTGATTTTTGGTTTTGGCTGATGCCTTAATCATTTTTAGACGTCTTGGTCGGGGCCTTGAAGAAATATTTCAAAATGACCATCATTAAACATTCCCTCATAATGGAAATAATATTGATGGATTATGTGGCCATTTGACTAGTAGAATAATCATGAATATGTTTTATTAGGGAATTATTTACTCAACTCGTATTCCTTCCATAAAAGTATTCATTTTTATTATTGGTAATGTAATGTGGTTTTAATTATTTACAATTCATAATATTTATGTCATTTAAAATTGTATTACATACCCTTACTGAGCGTTTCATCTCACACCTTTCTTATGTTTCATTTTCCCAGGATATGAAGTAGTTTCTTATGAGTGACCTGCTTGCATAATCTAGGAGTCTTGGATGTTACTGATGAAATATATTTGTGTTGTATTTATTTTCATGTTGTAATTTGATCTTATGTATTCATCATGTTTCCAATAATACTAAACAATTCGGTCTTTCGAGACATGATTTTATTGTGATCATGCCAATGTTATGTAATAAGGCACCAAATCTGGGAAACTAAGGTCGGGGCGTTATAGTGTTGACGTGGGGCGCTCGAGGTTTGTTCTCTAATAAGGAGGATAGTGGATTTAGTTTATTTATAGATTATCAAAGGAGGAATCTTGTTAAAATAAAGAACAATTACACACTTCTGAGGATCAATGATCTATTTATCTAGATGAGAGGGTCATGTTGGTTCTATAAGATTGAGCTGAGGTTTGTATTTAACTAGTTAAGGGTGATGGAGGTTGAAATCCCAAAGAAAAAAATTCAGATACAGGTATGATAACATTATTATTTTAGTTATGTAGTTTAGTGTTACTAACAGACCATCTATATTCATGGGTCTCGTTAACTCTATATATTTGGAGTATTTAGACCAGTTCATCATCTTATTCATCGGTGATATCTTGGTCTACTCATAGCCATAAGAGAATAGTATTGAGCATCTATTAGTTTTATTGTAGGTTCTTTCGGTGCCACTAACTCTATATGATGTTTTCCATTGGTATTTTTTTGGACATGATAGGAAAATTACCTCTGGAATTTGGTGTTTGTACATTGTGTGGTTGTAGACAAAACAAAGGATGCAAGAGTTGTTTCATGGGTATTACCTACGAATGTGGACGAGGTTCAAAGATTTCATGGTCTATCAGATTATTATCGGAGGACTGTACACTATTTTGTATTATAAGTATCCCTTTTGATTACATTTAAGAGGAAATACCAATTTTTTCTATGGGCATGTCAATACTGGGAATAATTTGGTTACCTGAAGGGGATGTTGGTCAGTGCTTTGGTGCATCAGCTACTGGATGAGGGTTTGTTGTTTGACGTTTTATATGATGCATCCCATTACATATTATTATGCATCTTGATTTTGTAGAAGGTATTGATCTCATATAGGTATAGGAAGTTACACCATCATGAATGTAACTAAATCACCCATTATCTAGAGCTAGATGTAGTCATGTTTACAATGATGTTGTGGCAATAATATGTGACGACCCAATGATTTCTAAAGGAAACATTTTTCTTATAAATATGTCTTTTAGAAAAATCATACAATATTAAATATAGAACACATTACAAACTTTATAAATGAATATTTACTGAAATAAAATGTATACCTATATGTTAAGGATCGAATAACGATAAAATATTATCATGTCCTTAGGAATGGAATTGTGACTGTTATGAATAGTAAACTGTCCATTTGAATAGTAAAATCACCAATGAAAGAATAAGTAGAATTTATTCAACCAATAAAAAAAATACGATGTTATGTTATATTAGTATATGTAAATAAATATTTTATAATTTGTTGATTAAGTGATGTTATTTTTGTGTGTAATTTATATTTATTTATAGTTCATTGTTTGTTATTATAAATTAAAACAAAATCTATTATCATAAAGTGAATTAATTAATTATTATTTTGATGTCTTATAATCAAAAGATAATTTTATGAGTCTTTAATTAATATTTTAAATTATTTGAATAATAGTTTTAATTTTTTTAATAATATTATTTCTCAAGTAAATTGTGATTTTAATTAGAATTTAAATTTATCACATTAAAAAATCTATTTTTGAAAAATGGAATTAATATATTAATTTTAAACATTGAAAATTGGTTATGGTGAAATTTTGGTAAATTTTTAAATAGATTATATTTTTAAGAATTGTTAAATATGATAATTTATGATAAATGCTAAATATATAAATTTCAACAACATGCTTGAGTCTTGGGTGAGGTAAATGGACATAGCTTCAAACTCAAATGATATATTTTATATTTTTGGTCCCATGAATCACGTGTATTCATAGTCTTGGAAAAAAAATTAATAAATTCATTAAAATAATACGAAACTCTGCATCTGCTCAACTATAAATACCTCCCCTCTTAACCTCATCTCTTCACAAAACTCATTATTTTTTCCTTGTCCAAATTCTAATAAAATATATCCCCAATCCCATCTTCTAGCCCCAAAATCCTTTGGACTCATCCAAAGTCCAACTCCTATACCGTAAATAGGTTCTCAGGGTAGATATATTCTAGAGGTAAATTCATCTTTTCATTTGTTTTATTTTCATTCAATTTCCTTCCATTCTTTATCTTACATCAACTACATTGTTCAAAATGTTAGGATAACTCCATTACCATACATGTACAAGAAATATATTTTGGTCATTGAATAATTAATCATCCTCTACCCTTTCCCCTCATTTTGTACTATAAATGAAAACAACATTCGAGATCTGTTAATATTTCACATTCAAGACTATCTAGTTTTCAATTTCTATTACCATTGTTGATTCTAGTCATGAAACTATTTTGATGGTTGAAATAGATTATAATATATAATTTATATCTAATTTTTTATTATTGAATATTTTGTACATATGATATTATTTAATAAATTAAAATGTGTTTGATATGATAAATAACCATTAGTTAAAAAATACATTTATCATTAATGCTTTATAAAATGATTCATATTCTCTCCAAATTTTCAAAAAAAAATTATAACCATTTCATATTTTTTTTATTTTGAATAATAATATTAAAATTAAATTTTAGACAATCATTCTCATCTTATATGGTAATCCTAACATGTATATAAGTAAATCAATCAAGAAATCCAAGCAATCAAATTTTCCAAAAAACTGAAATTGATCATCTTAAGCCATCAAAAAGTTAACAAATAAAAGTAATATTGTTATAATAAACTGATTAAGTGTGGAAATAGATCTGAATATTTTTATTTATGAATATAATTTTGTTATCCAAGACATTAAAAAAACATTAAGGACACCATCATACTTATGGTAAGGGATTCTATATGAACATCCTTCATTCATTTATGCATCTCTATCATTCCATCTACCCAAATGATATAATCTTTTATTGTTATTTACATCATATAAATTTTTAATATATTCCACAAACTCATATCTATGATCCATTCATAATTCACTTTTAGGTATATTCATGTTTTTAAATTATTCCATCCCCAATACATTACGATATTCAAACCTATTTTAAGGGATATACATGAATTACTAACCAATTTCAAGTGAATTGTACCATTATTTAAGCTAAAAAATTTTATTATAAAATCAACAATTTTATTATTAAACCCATAATTGTTAAAATATGGTTTTATATGAAATATTATTCCATTTTATATTTTAAATGCTATTTTTTATTTTTTAATAATAATATACTAAAATATTTTAATCCTTAAATTTGTTAAATACACTTCAAACATGTAGTCACATCTATTTGAAATCACCAACCACAATATATAATTATTTTTTTTTGAATTTCCATGATTGTTTTAATTGATTTATTTCATGGAATTTTGTATTATGCACACATTTAGTTTATCTTATGACATGATTATGATACCCATTCTTTTCTGTGGGTAACCTTTTGTTTATTTATGATTAATTATGTATGGTTTTGTAAGTGTAATTCATATTCATTAATATGTGATGATGGGCGAGTAGAGAGAGAGAGATCCAATATATTTGGAAACGTTGAGTCTCATGAAACATTATGTACAATTGTCATGGAGGATAGCCTTATCTGGTGATGCCATGCACAATGGTCTTGGTGGTTAACCTTTATTGTGTTACTCTATGTGAAATGAGCCTTTAAACATGCTAATTTCATGTTTTATGTTGCTTCAACATTAAAATTAATCCATGTTCATATGATAACATGTTTATATGTAGTGATTCCATATGTTCCGTGAGGTTTTATATCATTATGTCATGGCTTTTAATACATGTGAAATAACCTTATTCGTTTGATTATTCCCATACTTAGATTTTATGCTTATCCATTTTTTCATGTTACCCCATGTTATAAATTGAATATGTAAGGGAACAATGTATCGTAGTATCCATTTATGATGATTATATAAATAAATGTTTCATTATGTTTATTGTTTTCGGTTTAATGTACCTAGTCTTCCAAGACACTATAAATTGTGATCATTATCTTCTAATATGATGTTTAATTTTACTTAAAATCATATATTGTTAAGTCTAATATGATAAGTTAACTATACAATACCACATTGGGGAGAACATTGTCATATTCGTGTATCACAATAGTTTGAGGTATTTCATTTCCTAGTAAGACTTGATTCTATTATTGCAGTTTTCGAAGGAGTTTTTTTAGGACAAGGATTTTTAGGTATCTTGTACATCAAGAAGGGTAAATTTATTGTCCTAAAACTTGATTATAAAGTCCTGATAATATTTTTTCAAGAGTTTATGAATTGTTAGTGATAAATGGAAAAACTTTTATCCATGAGCTTGAATGATTAGGTGGTTAATATAAGATATTTCAAATTCTAGCGGATGGTACAAATATCATTGATGTAGTATCTTGAATATTATTAGTGTGAAGACTCTGATATATAGGTGATTCATGACCATGATGGCCTTAGTGATACTTCGAATGTATATTTGGAGGAATGTTTGAACTTGATGTTGATTCAAAAGGCTATTTTTTCTTGTAGAAATGCTTTGTGAAGTACTTCATGAGTTCTATACTTATCTTTGGGAAGAACACAATTGAATTTCTACAATATACCACATTTTAGGATATATATTTATTTGTCCATGATGAAATGGGAAGTGGCTGAGTTTGTGGAATGTTTCTTCGTTTTCCATCAAGTAATAGACGATCATTGTGATTCTATTGGTTTATTTTAGCCATGTATGTTTAAAAGTGTAAATGGGATGAAATAAAAATGATTCTAGTTATATGGTTAACCATTAATAAGGGTGGTTATGATGATATCTTGTTGGTCGAGGATTGGTTGATGAAATTAGTTCACTTCATAGCAATCACAGTTTGTGGTACAGTGGATTCTTTGGCTATGAGGAATGTGGATGAGGTGGTGTGGGTACATAGGGTCATGAGGTCCACTATCTCGGATAGAGTTTTTTATTTTTATTCATGATTGTAGAAGGGGTTGAATCATTCTCTCGGTAATGCCTCACCAATTCCTTTTACCACAAATAGATGGGTATATGGAACAGAACATCCAAAAGTTGGATGACATATTGAGAGCATGTTTCTTAGACATTGGTGGATCATGGTCCCAATACATACCATTGGATGAGTTCTCTTGTAATAATAGTAATCACTCAACTATTGGCATGGATCCATTTATGTATTTTGATGGATGGATTTTTCATTCTCCATTATTTTACATAGATGTTGGGGATTCCATATTTCATGGTCTTGAGGTGGTTTAGAGAATAACAATGATGTTTAAGTTTTTTCATGATATGATGAATGAAACAAAATACTAGGAGAAGTCTTATTGTAGTAACTAAAGGGACCCCTATAATTTGAGGTTGGAGCCCATGTCTTCTTGAAGGATTCCACTCATCATGGGAAGTAGAACTACAGTAAGGAGAGTAACATCTCGACCCATATGCATGGTCCTTTAAAAGTTCTTGGGTGAGTTGGTGTGGTGGAATATCGGTTGGTATTGACATATTAGCTGGTAAGGATCTGCGATGTCTTCCATGTCTCCATGATCCATTGATATCTTCATGATTAATCCCAATCCTTTGACTACATAGATATTAATATTGAGGATTTTGTGATGTTTTATGATAATTCATTAGTGATCCAATAACATTGAGATATGGTGATGAGGTGATGGATCATTATTCTGTGACATTTTTTATTTTGTAATGTTGGGCTTGATGACATTACTTTGGAGCATGAGATACATATGTGAGTCCAGTACCTAGAGATTTTTTGAGTATTCCCTTTACAATTTTCATTGTGAGGTGTTTTCTATACCTTTATTTTTTGTGAGATATGTTGTTTTACACATTGAGGTTATGTGTGCTGCATGATGTTTGATGATGGTGTCACCATAGAAAAAGGAATGTCCTGATTTCTAATCTAGAAAAATTCTATTACAATGATATAAAAACCATGAGAATGAGTCATTCCTTCCCAGAGTAGATAGTGTTTTGACATGGGGGATGGAATTATGTTATTCCTATGTCTATTATAGTGTGTTTGTTTAGATTTTTTGAGAGATAGGATTATTAATATTGATTTGTTGTAGTGTTTCTGGATTGACATGTTCATTGGGGGGTATCTTGGGGGATGGTTGTGTAGAAAATTCATCTCTTTTGTTTCAGGTTGGTTTTGATTTATCATGGGTGAGACTATTTGGGTAAGTATACTATGTATCATTTCAAACCTTTTCCCACCTTAATTTTCATGAAATATGATGTTTGATGTGTTCAGAAGTTTCCTGTGGTTTTTTTGGTAAATGTGTGTCATTCCAAATGTGATTCATTTCAACATTTTTCCATGTTTCTAGATATCCAATATTGACTCATCTGAGTGGTGACTCATGTGGTAGTGATTCATCCTTGATGTGTCTATTAGTTTGGTTTCTGGTCTGGTGGTGACTAATAAGGTGGTTATTTTTTAGTAATGGACTATTCTGGTGGTGACTCGCCACATGTTTCAGCGGTGACTCATCATGTGGTGACACGTCCAATGGTAACTTCTTTATCAGTGGATATTAGAGTGGTAACTCTTATAACGATGACTTATTTGGTAGTGACTCATGTGGTGGTGATAAATCTAGTGGTGACACATCTGGGTGGTGGCCTGTCTGGCAGTGACACATAAAAGTAATGAATCATCTTTCTTTTACACATCTAGCGGTGACTCATCAAGAAATGACTAATCCTACTAGTAATTCAACTAAAGGTGACTCATATGGTGATGAATCATCTAGTGGGGAATCATCTGGATGTGACTCATCATGGTGGCCACTCATTTCAATAGTTTTTCATTTGGTTTGAATTTTCTATTTTTCCATAAAAATTATAGAATTTCTATTCTACTTATTTTATGATGAATAATGAGTTTAAATTCAATAAATACTGGTTTTAAAGAAATTTAATAATGGATCCATCATATCATTAAATTTTATAAAAGTATGGAATCCTTCAATATTTTCAAAATCGGTGGTCTTAATGAAACCATCTTTAATTGAAATTCAATAATATATCTAATTATAGTGTTTTAGGATCTAATTTTTTGTTATGCAATGATTCTAACATATCTATTTTGTTATATATTTCTCTTGAGAACATACATCCAAAATCTTTCATCCACAAGGTCAAGTAACCTTTTTGACACAATGAGTTTGTTTTTCCCCAAAGAGTTTCCTATTATATGTGATCCTATATTATTGTTAAACAAGGTTATGTCTATTATATTTCTTCCTGGTAGGTCTTCCTTCATCTTTCATGATTCTGTATCATGTGTTATGGGTACATAAATTTCTATCCTTAAGGATATAGATGATTATAAATTGTAACATATAATATAATTCATCCATTGTAACTAAAATCGACCATGGGAAAGTGATGTTTGAGCATATAGTTTTATTAATACTAATTGATGTTATGAATTTAATGAGATAATTACCCATTTAAAATCAATGTTTTGGGGGTCCATTTTTGGGCACAAGATGAAGTTATACGGAATATATTCTCAATACATGGTCATTGAGGACACTTATTATGTTATTGGTGAACCATGTAAGTTCAGATACTAAAATTGATTCCCCAAGATCAAACGATTTGTTTGATAAATCCATTAAGTAACAAAATGAAATTGAATAAGAGATACAAAGATAAATAATAATGTATTATGTGTCGTGGTGTGTGTTATGACTGGTGTGTGGGGGAGCAGATTGGATATGGATGTGTAGCTAGGCTGTGATAGTCATGATGTGGTTTTATAGTAGTGATGCGGTGGAAGATGGATGTGGACTTGGCTGTTGGTATTTCGTTTCACTATAAATTTTTTGTGTTTTATTCTATAAATTTTTCTTCTTTGTTGTGGATGGAACAATTAACAAGGACCATGAACATGAATTATTACATGATAATGATTTAGAATTAATTTTTAATGGATGAATTGATAATGTTATTTCTGTACAAAAAAACTACATGATTAATGTAATGGGTCAGAAATAGAGACTCCAGAAAATGGCTTAATAATATTTTGAGACAAAAATATAAATTATGGGTTGTTTTCATCAGTTTTTTTATTCATTTAGTGGTGGTAGAATAGTTTTGAATCCAAGATTAGTTTTTTGTTTTGTTCATAAACCCAAATGTTTGGATTTTTTTTCTTCTTCTATATATATATACACTGTTTATTCTTGTTAATTATATAAACAACCCACCCTGTTAAGAACCATGTCCTAAAATCTATATAGTCATATTGGAGGGTTTCATTCCCAAAATTCCAGTTGGAGGGTGGATAGCTATCCACCCACTCTTCAGTGATCCCTCATCCAGGTGATAATGGCAGAGGTGTCTTCGAGGGAATTGTGATGTGGTATTAGAAGTGTCTTTTGGATGATATGTGTTGTGTTTCTTAGGTGTGTGTGGGTGGGATGTGATGTGGCATGGTGTGGAATTCTTATAGGAGTGTGAGGGAGGTATGTGATGTGACATATTCAAAAGAGGTTGTCGCTCCGTGACATTCTCTTTTGGGGTGTGAGAGTAGATAATCATTGGGAAAGTGGTGCGGGGTAACATATTTTTGATTTCATGAATATTAATATTTCTTTACATAGATTCATTATTTGGTGATAGAGCCTTTGTGATGTTTTGGGTTGGTTGGTATACTTTCTTAGGTTCTTATGGTTATTCAATTTTCTCATTGGTGCATTATTTTACTCTATCACATGTGCATGATAGACGTTGGTTTTCATAAATTTTATACCTTTATGATCACCCTACATATATAAAAACAATTTTTTGGTTTTGGAGAGGATTACATAGACCGCATTGGGAATTACTAGCTCAGACCAAAGGATTGTTGTTGTTTCGATTCATTGTCTTATATTGGGTATCTTGTGGACCTTGTATCGATATTAGTTTATTTTATTCAGGCGTTGTGGGATATTTTTTGGGTGATTTTGTTTTATAACATGGATTTGTTTGTGTTTGATTCATTCTATCTCCTAGTTTAGTTTCCTTATAAAGAGTAATACCTCTCAAATTTTGATTTTTGTATGCCCCTGGTGCTAGTCCCCAACCTTGGGCCCACTAGAGGTGTGAATTTGGGGGGTTAATATGTATCTCCTCACATTGTTGAATCAATGGCCGGAGGGGATCAAGGAATGAATAATGTCATTATCCTAATTATAATCCCTAATCCAATATAACCTGATTGTATGACAGATTGCCTATTTCTGGAAATAGTTTTGTTTTGGGATGGCATACACCAAAATAACCAATTTAGTTTGTCACATTATAGTAATCGATTCAACGTGGGGATATCTAATCCCAGGACACATTTAACTAAATAATTCCATTTAATTAATCAAATGATAAAATTAACAAACAATACTCAATAATCATTTCAAAAAATCATCATTTTTGAATGAAAATATACAAAACAAAAATTCTTTACACCATGTAAATATAAGATATAAGATTATTATAACATATCTATTGATTTATGGTTAATGATAAAGACATAAATAAACATCTTGTTTTATTAATATCTAAACATATATATTATAATTAAAAATGAATATATTTTAAATTGTTTCTTTATCAATAAAATTATTATGTTTCCTTGTATGCATCCAACAAACAAACACCACCAAGAGCAAGGGGAACATGAATGCATCAATAATTTTCCTAGTGAATGAATAATATAAATCATCTTTAGAAAGATATTCAACGGTTTGAAAATATAATATCCTTATTATAAAATATGAATCATAGAAGGATGTTGATGTGGATGTTAAAAAACATTAAATATTTATTCATTAGACCCTACAATGAAATTATGGATAAAGAATTGGATTTGGGGATATCACGAGTTTAATGCCCTCCACCCCAAAGATAAATAGAATAATTTAAAATGGATTTTATAATGTTAATATTAGACAAAATAGGATGCAACCATTCAAATATGAAATTGAATATAAAATTGTTAACATAATATAGTTTTGAAAATCAATTTTTAATGTTATCATAAATAATTATTTATGGGTCGCTTTCACATGTTACATTCTAAAAGGTGATTAAAAAATTATGAAAAAAATAATATAAAAATATTTTCTAATAATATATTATTTAATATGACACAATTTCCTAGTTTTAAATATTTTTTAGTTGATAAAACATTTTATAATTAAAGGAAAATCATTTCTGATATTTTTAATATATAGTTGTTGAATAACCATGTCATAAAATATATAAGTAAAAAAATTATTTTTTATCTTAACATCATTTTCCCATAAATGAAGAATTTTTTATATATAATTAAATAAAAATTTAGGAGAAATAAATCAGTGAAAACTATTATCATCATAAAACATTATAATTCAATGAAATAATAGTTTAAATATCAATATCCCTTACAGAAATCTAAATACATAATGCAAATAAATTTTAAAAAGGTTTTTACCTATCAAATATGTGGATATACCTCTAAATTAAATAAAATTGTATAAATTATACAAAATATAATTATGAACATTAATCCAATGATCAAAACATTATTAATAAAAATTGAGTTACCAATAACACTAATGGTCAGGGAAACACTAAAGTCATATTTTATTATATAAAATAGAATGTTCATATTCGTAGGACCCGTGAATTAAAAATAAATAATGTATATAAAATTCATGGGAATATATAATAATAGAACACCATTGCATGGAATCATGGTCTAAAACATACAACTTGTCTCCAAGAATCATTAATTAGACCAAGAAATCATTACTTGTTCTCCCAACATAATAGATTGAACAAAAAGATATATTATAACATTAATACATATATTAACATAATATTTTAAAAACATATTCATATCCATCACATTTTATATAAATAATTTATAAGTATTTACTACATGTATGTTAGTTAGTTGTTATTTTTTTCAATATCTGGTGTCTATAATTATAATCCTTTTAAACTAGTTTTGTAATATAAATGTTAATATTCATTATAATTAAATTATTATCATTAAAATATAATATTTCTATCATAAATTCATTTTTTATAATAATTTAAATTTCTATAATATCATTTAATGTTAGTTTTAGTTGTAGTTATTGTAAAAAGAATTGGAGACAAGCATATTTTAGGGTTTTATAATAAATTTTTTTGAGATCTTAATTAATGAGTTTAATATTAATGTTACCATTATAAAACCAAAATAAAATAATTATTTTTTATGTATATCATATATCAGCATTTATTATGTTCTCATCATCATCAATGATATTATTATTATTAATTATCCTACTAGTTTGATAGAATGTCTCGATGATGAACATAACACTGTTAACAGATTGTTATGAATATCAAAATGGTTTAATTTTTAATAATATAATAATATTATAATTATATTATATTATATAGATATTTATAATTTGGTGAATCATATTTTTTTATGGTTTAAAAATAATATAAAAACTATATGAAAAATGAAATCCTTACTTCGTGGAAACTATATTCTATAATACACTTAGTAAATATTTTCATATCTCAATGAATGAGATGGAAAATAAGTTGATAAAAATATTTCTTCTTTATGAGATTTATATTAAATTTTTCATATTTATTTTCCAATTTCACACATATAATATATGAATTGAGGGGTTGTAAAAATAGAATAAAGTGACTTACTGATTTGATAATCCACACAACTTACAAATGACTCTTTGGTTTTTAATAATGGAATATAGGAAATGTGTTTAATAATAATTAATATATAATGAAAAAAATATGTATAAAATAATACAAATTTAATTATATTCTAATTAGAAAATTATATTTGAAAATCACCAATGAAAAAAAATGTCTAAAAAAAGAAAGTAAACGTGTTTAGTATAAGTACCAGACATTAAACATTACATAATATTAAATTAAATGAATAATTAACATTAATTATCATTTTAGGTTAAATGTATTAGAGAATTGGGAAATAACTATTACATTACATCTCAAAAATTACAAGGTAGACACTTCAACTCATTTTCTATTTTTTCATAAGATAAAAATTCTTAAGAAATAGTCATTTCATGTCCCTTGTTTTAGACCGCAAGACTTTTCCTTGATCCCATCCATGAACCTATTCATATTTAAGTCATGTGAAAAACATTTCAAAACACTGGATGAGCATAAAAATATCAGTAAGGGTTATAAAACAAAGAATGAAAAAATTATTCCATCATTTCATACATAGCCTAATCCCTTTTACATACCTCATAAAATAATATGATTTATGAATAACACATAGAAAACATAAATCCTAATGGATACATAAATTGTAGCTGTCAGAGATACATAAGGAGATACATTTTGAATACCCATCACAGTATATTCCTTAAATATATTAGGAGTAACAATAATGTTGACCTCTGTCACATTACCCAACACATTGAAGATCTATCATGGGCTCACCCAAACTCGGTTTATCAAAAAAACCTCATATACGTAAACAACTCTAAAGACCATAATATAAACATAACACATTACATAAGAATGAAGGAAAGACAACATTTCCAAATTGAAATAAAAATATATATTTTATGGATATTGAACAAGATATTGAAATAATTAATCCAAAAACCATTTTTAATACGAAAATACGTCACAGTGTATATGGTATTTATATTACTTTTATAAAAATTACAAATTTTGAAGGAAGACAAAAATAAAATAATACACATGGCAGCAGAAAGGTCGATGTCACCACATATGTTAAAAGAAACATTACTGTTTTCACGTGGTCAATAGATCCATTTGTTTATTAATCATATGCATAATAAACTAAAGAAAATTTATACATGATTAAAAACCATTCCAAGTTTATTATTCCTTTTATATAACTTATTACCATGTTATAAACATTATGTAATAATTTATGTTAATAATCATCATTTTGTTGATATTTGGTACTTGAGTAAAAAATGGACTTCTTATAATTAAGATTTGTTCATGTGGTCAATAGACCATTATATCTAGAATGATATTTATTATATAGATATCATATATATCATATACATACAGTATATATATGTATTTATAATAGTACATACCATATAGTGATAAGAAATGAAATGCCCCATTCATGGAGATAGTAAGTCATACGTACTCATGAACGATACTTTCATTTCTATTTCATAGTTTAATGGATTTAAAACATAAATATAAATAGTTATATTATAATTCTAGTATTATATCAATTGTAATATCAGTAAATCCATCCTTTATACGTCCCACATATAGAATTAACTAGTTATATCACTTTGAGGTGGTGGTAGTCCGGACTTCCTCAAAGGAAATTATCACGTTTAACTATAATGGAAACCATAATGGTATGATATAAATGAAAAATAATGAATCATAATGAATATATAAACATTATATATATAATATATAAATATATTTCTATATTAACGGCCATCCTGAGAGACGATAGGAGATAATCGAACAATCATGGTTTCATGAGGCGATAGTATTCCATCCACAGAACCATTATGTTCTTCACCCATTAGATGGAGTTTTTTGTATGTTTAGTTCAAATACATATCATACAAAAATCCAAGTATGTTTAGGATACATTTCTTTTATAAAATAAAGGAATAAAAAGAGTTTATGGGTTCGAGATGTAAATTAATTTAAAAGAATATAAGAGAAATCATTACCTTTAATAAGGGAATCTCCCTTTAGTTTGAACCAAAAAGTCTTCATGAAGTAAATTCAGCCTAAGGTAAGGCCTCTTTAGTGAGGATAAGGATTTTTTGAGCTTAATTGGGAATATATCAGATGATCCATGGGGCATTATAGGTGATTGAAAGTGGTAAGAAGTGATGGATTTTTATAAGTGGATAGGGGGCTCATTAATAATGTGTGGAAATATTATTTTATTATATTATTATTTTCAGTTTCTAAAGGTCCAAATCATATTAAAGTTGAATATAAGAAGACTTGTGGTCGAAATAAAATTATCCAATAATAGTTGGATAAGTTTTGGATATTGTTTTAATATTTATATTCTTATTTTTTTAAAATAATTTATTAATGAGGTAAATACTACATCATTAATTTGTCATAAATAATTTTATTTATTTGATGTCTAAAAATTATAAAACATAAAATGACATAGTAAATATTTTTATATTTCCAAATAATATTAATAGTTGAAAAGATAAATTATATAACCTTAGGTAAAAATTAATTTACTAAAACATATATGTTTGTGTCATTTTTGTTTTTAAATTTAATTAATTAATTTAAACTGTCATTATCACTCCCAAGTGTCTTCAATGGTCAAAAAATGGACCCAAGGATGCCCATGGTCATAAATGACTCATCAAATATGGTTAGGACATGTGTTAATGTAATTTGATTTTATTATGATATTCTTTAAACGTTGAATGACCATATTTACCATTAATCACGATAAATTAATGTCAAAAGTTACTATTCAGGAAAAATTATTTTCATCTTATTGAACTACATTTCAATCAATAATAACTATCGTTTATATATTATTTTTAAAATTAAATTCATATATGTGGTATAATTTCATTTAAAAGAAAAGTCATTTTTTTAAATACTACTTAGTGGTTTCACTATTCATTAAAAATTGATGTTTTTCAGAAAAGTAAAAAGAATTCAGATTAAGATATATTTGATATTCCAAATTCAGAAATGTTGTCTAATTTACCAATTTCAAGACATATATATTGGATTAGTTAATTTAAAATTAATTCCTGTTTTCAAAACAAAATGTGTGTATTTATGAAATATTTTCTATCAAAAGATAAACACTTGTTTATGTCCAATTTCAAAGTGAAATTATTATCAATAACCAACATTGGATTAAACGATAAAAATATAATCTAATTACACTTTAAAACCAATTAAAATGATAATATAACCATATAAATAAATTTGATTAAAAAGCAGTTTTGAATTAATATATAGTATTTTCACTATTGATTACAAAATGAACTTTTTTTAGAAAAATACCAAAAATTTACACAAATTAAATTTTTATGTCCCAATTCTTATGTAGAATTTAATTTGGTCAAATTAAACATATAAAAGTGAAAAAAAACTATATTTAAATAGGGTTCACCATTAAATGACTTTAAATCAGCCTTTTAATACGAATTATACTCAAAATTAGATTCATTCACCTTTTCAGCCTCTAAATTTTACTTAAAAAATGTAAAAAACATTTAACAAATATTTATAATCATATTGTAGTTAGTTAATTTCATTTCCTTCAATACAATCTCTAGGAACTAACTACAATTTAAAATAATAATACTATATTATTATTGTACTATGTATGATTTCAATGAAACCCGTTGTTGTGTATCGGGTACGCCATCGAGAATATCGACCTCTTTAATGTAAAATTAATATTTAACTCACAAATATGAATAATTATGAAAATGTATTATTTCATTATTTACCAGGGATGTTACATCTTTCCCCCTTTTTTGAAATTGAGTCCTCACAATTTTATTCACTTATCAAATAAATGGTGTTATTTATCTCTCATAGCATTTTCAGATTCCCACGTTTCCTCTTCAACCATATAGTTTTTCCAAAAAAAACCTTTACCTGGTGAATTACATTATTCTATGTCACTTTCTCTCTTCGGTCCAAAAATATGGACTGGTTGTTCCTTGTATGAGATATTCTCTTCCAACTGAACTTCCTCTGGACTTAAAATAGGATATGGATCTGGCATATACATTCTCATCATTGAATCAAGAAAAACATTATGTACTTGGGATAAACATGGAGGTAAAGACACTCAATAATCCACAAATCCAACATTCTCCTGGATTTCTTTGGGTCAAATAAACCTCAGACTAATCATTCCATTCTTACCAAAACACAAAAAACTTTTCCTTGGAGGTAAATTAATAGAGACATGATCATATACCTAAAAAGAGAGATCTTTCCTCTAGTTATCTGAATAAATTTTCTTCCTACAATGAGTTTTTCTTATGTTCATCTAAATCAACAGAAAATTTTCTACCATGTTTTCCTCCAATTCAGGTCCCATCTTCATCCATTCACCTACTTCTTCCCAAAAAATCTGGATTTAGACCATGCTTTCCAAATAATGCCTCAAATTGATCGATCTATATCTTGAATGAAAACATTTATAATATAAAGAATCAACCAAGGAATGATTTTAGGCCCAACAACACTGGTAATCAATCAAGAAAGCACATAAAATACCCTTCAAGGTCAGAATTGTTCATTCTGACTTCTCATCTGATTGCTGATGAAAAGTTTTACTAAAATTTATTTCAGTACCCAACAAAATCTGAAGCCCTTTCCAAATGTTATATGTAATTCTGGGATCACGATCAGTTATAATGCCGAGGGAACTCAATGAAACCAGAAAATCTCTTTTACATACAACCGATAATGATTATTTAGAGGATAACTATCTTAAATAATAAATAAATGAGAATATTTAGTCAACTGATCAAAAATAACCTAGTTTTCATTATTACCTCGAGATGTCTTTTGTAATCCCACAATGAATTCCATGGATATATTTTCCCATTTCTAATCTGGAACAGGTAAAAACTGAAGCATCCCATTCAGTAACTACAACTTTTCTTTAACCTATTTACAATTAAAATACTTCACATTTAAGTCAGCAATATCTCATTTCATTTCATCCCAATAGTAATACTCTCAAAGATCTTTGTACATATTAGTACATCCAGGATGAACTGAAAACACATAACTGTGTGCTTCACCTAACAACTCATTTTTCAACTGTGAATCACAAGGCACACAAAATCATTTCCCAAACTCAATACCAAATCATTATAAACATTATAATCAGGCATCTTACCATTATGAACCAACTCTACCTTTTTCTATAACTCAGTGTCTTCCTCTTATGCTTTCTTAATTCTGTTTGATAGAGAAGATTTCACTATCAATTGAAAAAAAGAAGAATTTCTTACACCAACAATTTCTATGTCAAAGTTCATCCTATAAAAAACAAAAGGATCTTGTTCCAAACGTATCATGGTCAACGAACCATTAAATTTTCATCTCAAAGCATCAACCAAATTATTCTCCTTTACTGGGTGATAATGAATCATGAAATCATAATCCATGATTAATTTCAACCATCTCCTCTGTCTCATGTGCAATTCATTCTTAGTGAATATATATACATCAAACTTTTTTGGTCAGTATATATTTCATATTATACTATATATAAATGATTCGTCCAAATTTTTAAAGAAAAAAATAGCAGCTAATTCTAAATCATGTGTAGGGTAATTTAACCCATGAGGTTTCAACTGACATGAAGCATGCACAATTACCTGGCCATTCTGCATAAGGAAACAACCAAGTCCTTTTAATGAGGCATCATAGTTCATAACAATCACACAATTTCTGGAAGGTAGTTCCAAAAATGTAGAATTCACATATCATCATTTCAATTCATGAAAACAATCATCATATTCTTTTGTATAAATGAAAATAACACCTTTTCGAGTTAATATATTCATTGAACTAGATAACATTTTCAACATACATCTATTAATAACCTGCCAATCCAAGAAAACTATGAATCTCATTTATATTTCTGGGTCTTGGTCATTCTTCAACCACTTTTGTTTTTGTAGGATCAACAATTATGCCATTTTTTGAAACAATGTGACAGAGTAATGAATTTTTTTGTAAACAAAACTCACACTTCCTGAATTTCCCATAGAGTTTCTTTACATTTCGGTTTTGCAAGACAAACCATAAATGACTTTCATTCTCCTGATTATATTTAAAAAACAAAAATATCATCAATGAACACAACCAGAATCTTATCCAAATAGTCACGGAAAATTCTATTCATAAGATACATGAATACTGCTGGTGAATTTGTTAACTCAAAGGTCCTAACTAAAAATTCATAATGGCCATATCTATTACGAAATGTGGTCTTCGGAAACTCTGATACCTTTACTTTCAACTGATGGTAAACCGAACTCAAATCAATCATTGAAAAATACTGAGCTTCCTGGAGCTGATCAAATAAATCATCGATATGAGGAAAAGGATACATGTTCATAACTTTTTTGTTATTCAATGCTCAATAATCAATGAAAAGTCTCATTGAACCATTATTAATTTTAATAAATATGATAGGGGTACCCCATGGTGATGTTCTAGGTCGAATGAAACCTTTATCTACTAACTCATGTAATTGCTTTTTTAACCCTAAAAGTTCAATTCAAGCAAATTGATAAGGGGTTTTGGAAATTATTTTTTCATCAGTAACTAAGTCAACTGTAAATTCAACTAATTGATCATGTATAATACTAGATAACTCATCAGGAAAAACATCATGATAATCATTTTCCACTAGCACATCATTAATCTGAATAGTTCTATTGTTTTCAACAGTATGTTTAGGGCAACAATCATTTCCATATTTTACTAGTTTCCCAGCTTCCTGATATGTTATCAAAAGTAAGGGGATCATTGTTGTACAGAAACTGAAAATCAACTTGAAAAGAAACTACTTTTTCTCTGCAATCAATCTTAGCATGATAAATAGAATTCCAATACATACCCAAAATAACATCAAACCCTACTAGAGGAAAAAAAATAAGGTTTTCAGGTAGATTCTTTCCTCCCACAAGGACTGGAAGGTTCTTATGTTTTCTATTTATCTACACATTTCCACCAAGTGTTTTACAATATTTTTAGTATACATATCATGTTATGGAATTCTCAATTTACTAGAAAACGTCACAGAAATGAATATTTGTGTAGACCTGGAATCAAACAACACATTGACATAATCTGAACAAATAATGTACCTCATACTACTTCATTTGATGGCCCAACATCTACTGATGTTTTTTCAAAGGATTTCATCACCCATTTCTACTTGTATTCTGGTTTCTTTCCCTTAGTTGAGTACTTATTTGGACACTCATTTTCATAATAACCCATTTAATTTCACTTTAAAAATTTTACTGATTGTAAATCAGATTTTTTCTTACCATTACCCTGGTCTTTTTTAGAGAAAATACCAGCCTTATGTCCAATTTTACCACATCGGTGGCACTTACTAGAATTCCAAATACACCCCCCCGAAAGATTTTTACCAAAATTTTCATGAACTATAAACTTATGTTTCTTAACATCAGACATTTTTTAAGAGTTATTCCCTTTCTCTTGCCTCCATGACCTATTATTCTATTATTTTTAAAAGAACACCTGATTATTGGAAAACTCAGTCTCCACCTTCTCCACACAACGTACATGATTTTCATAACTTTTGAACTCATGCGTATCTAAATAGATTCATTACATTGGATTTAATCCTGAATTAAAATCTTTGGTTTGACTATCAAGATATCAAAATAAATTTGGATCATACCATTTCCAGTCTAGTGAATTTTGCTTTATAAGGAGGCAATGAGTCATCCTCCAAATTCAATTATAGTAATTTTTGTTCCATACTAAGATGAAAAACCGTAAGAAAATATTTCTCATGAAACAAATCATTGAATTCATCCTAATAAATAGGATCAATCTCTACATTATCCATAATATTTTTCACCATCCACCCCAACTGATCAGCTTCACCTTCAAAATGGTAAACCGCATGACTAACATTTTAATGTAATGAACACCCCATGACATCCAAAATTTCCCCCAGAGCATTAATCCACCATTATTCTTGCACAGGATTAGAAGATCCACTGAATGATTGGTGATGTTGCCTCATGAAATGATCCACTACTGACATGTTCCACTATGGTTGATCCAGATGATCTCGTGCTTGGATACCACCACCATTTAGAGCCTAAGTCAACTGTTCCACCACTTCAGGAAATTGTTCAGTTCCGATTCCAACCATCGTAGGTTTCTGATTTAGATGGTTGTCTCCCTCCTGATGTAGTCCAAACATAGCATCCATGTTTCCTCTATAGAGAACTATTCTAAACATAGAAATATATTATGCAAATCAACTTGGTAATTTATAAATGTTGTATCATTTAAATATTAAAATAACATAATTTATGGATTTCAATTTTACAATACCCTATCTTCTAATGTAATCAATACAGACCTCTAATACCAACTATATGAACCTGGCTTTAAGTAATACATAATCTTGAATTAAATGAATAATTAAAATTGAGGATCTTTTCACGTTTATATTATTAGAGCATTAGGCTGTAACTGTTACATTAAATCTCAAAAATTACAATGTAGAAACTTTTAATCACTTTTTTCATAAAATATAAATTCTTAAAAAAGCCATATCTATTCCCATGTTATAGACATCACGAAATTTCCATGATCCCGTCCTTGACCTTATTCATCATTAGGTCACCTGAAAAACATTTCAAAACTCTGGATGAGAAAAAAAAGCATTATATGGTTAAAAAAATTGAAAATATTAGTGCATAATTGCACTCATAGCATATGGTCTTTAACATAACTCGTGAAATAATAATATTTATGAATAACACATAGAAAAAAATAATAATAATGGAAACATGTGGCATATATATCATTCATACATTGTAGGTATCATAACTATGTATTGAGTTATATTTGGAATACCCATCATAGTATATTCCCAAAATATCTTAGGAAGTACATTCACATTTACCTCTGTCACATTACCCAATAAATTGGACAACTATGTTGGGATCACCCTACCCAGATTTAGTATGGAAGAACCCATATATATAATCAAATTACAGGGTCTATGATATAATCATAACACATAACATAAGAATAATGGAATGATAACATTCCCAAACATGAATCACAATATTTCATTTAATGATTTTGAACAAGATATTGAAATAATAAATCCAAAAACAATTTTCAATAACAAAATTTGTAAATGTGTAAATGGTATTTATTTTCCTTTTAAAATCATTATTGTATGTTAAAGAAGCCAAGAATCAAATAATACTTGCAACAACGGAAAGGTTCTATTCACTGTGTACGTTAAAAGAAACAGTCCATTTTGTTGTTTAGTAAAACTCTTCATAGAAACAAATTCCCCTAGAATGAAATGAAAAGTCAAAGGATTATATACACAGTATAAAAGAAAGTCGTGTATAAAACAGATTATGCCTCAATGAAAGGAGATTGAGATGAAGTCCCTTACCTCATGTCTGACTTGTCCTGATCATTCATTAATCGCTAGAATAATAAACTAAATATAATTTATACTTGAATAAGAATATTTTTAAAATTTATTATTCCTTTTATATCACTTATTACCCATTTATAAACATTATATAATCATTTACGATACAAATGGTCATTTTTTCGATATTTGGTACTTAAGTCAAAAAATGGACTTCTTATAATTACAAGTTGTTCACGTGGTCAAAAGTCCATTATAGCTAGAATGATATTCATTATTTAGATATCATATAAATCATATATATTGGGTATATATATGTATTTATAATAGTACATACCATTTGGAGATATAATGTGAAATGCAAAGTTCTTGGAGATGGTAAGCCGTACGTATGCACGAACGATACTTTCATTTCTATTTTTCATTTTAATGGAATGAAAACATAATTATAAATTGTTATATTATAATTACAGTATAATTTCATATATAATATCATAAAATCCATCCATTTTACATCACATATATGGCATTAATTGGTAATGTAATGACCTGGAAATTTCAAGGAAATTTTTTTTCCTAAATAGTTTAGATTTTTACGAGTCTACACATTCTGACTGCGCCTGATTCCAATGCCTCGTGTGCACATAATCAAATTCTGAAATTTTGTTCGGGTACGTTCAATAAGCGTACGTGCTGGTTTTTTAATCTTTTTAACCGGTGCTCGAAATTGAAATCTGAGGACTCTAACGGACTCTCAGTGCCGGTATTCGCATAAGGGGACCGTTATCGTAGTTGCGTTTGGTTGGGAGTAGATGTTATATTTTGGGAATTTTTAATAATTTAAACAAAAGTTATGTGGTGGTTAAATCCACCCAAGGGAGGTTGTAGGTTGGGCCCACACCCCACATAACCTCCCATGGGAGGTTAATGTGTGGTGGGGACCACATGATCTCCTAACCCCCATTTATCCCCTTAAACATATGGACTTCCCATTAAAGTGCCATCTCACCCATGTTTTAATTTTTTGAGAGCATCGAAATTCGTGCTAACGCTTGAAAATTATTTAAGTGATTCACTTAATTAATTTTTTGTGTGTTTGAAATATTTTTGAAATTCATGGCAATATTCTTATAATATTGGGAGCCTATTTTTTTATTGACCATGGAAATTGTTTTGTGGGGAGGCTTTGTGAGAATTAACCCTCTCCGATGAAGAACATGAAGAAAGATGTATTCTTCGATGAAGAACATCGATTCCACTGAAGAGCGACGACGTGTCTTCCTTCATCTCCATCCACGACGGATAATAAACCTCCCTCAAGGGACGCCACCCACGACAACGATGTTCCCCGACGTTATTGGAACAACACATGAATATTGCGATGCTCGTCTACCATGGTTGGTTGACGTGCAACATCCTATACGAGGTAAGGGGTTTTTGTATGATTTTTGTTTAATAAAATTATACACTCGTAATTCAGTAATGGAAGTGAGCGTATATGGACAATTGATATCACCTAACATGGAGGGCGCGGGCAGAACAAACATGTCCCAATGACCCTATGAAAATACCTTTTTATTTTGGCAGTGGCAATTAGAGGCGGCGGTGATTGGAGGTGGCTGTCGCGCACTGGTCGCATGGAGAAAACTGCAGCCGGCCTCCGCGGGCTGCATAGATGAACCGAAACCGACTGGTCATAGCTGGTCGGGCTGGTGACCCGTGACACCCGCTGGTTCCACGCAGAGGTGGTGGGGCCCGCACCCGTAGGCTGCTAGCTGGACAAACTGGCTGGCTATAGATGGTCGGGCAGGAGATCACATCACAAGGTGGATGACACACTATGGGAAGACAACAACCTACTGTGTGGGCCGCTTTCACTGTAATAGTTTTCCGGGTAGGATAGGCGGCACCGCCGTTGTAAGAAACGGAGGAGCCGCACCCCCTTCTCATCTCGGCCAGCTCGTCGAGCCGCTACCCATCTCGGGTCAGGCCACCCTTGTGCTGGCCGAGCCGCCTTCCGCGCAGTCCTGGCTACCCTCGCATGCTTCGGGCCACAGTGTCGGGATGGGTCATGCCCTACCGGGTTTTTTCTGACCACTAGCCAGGTCGGACCCACCAAACTAGGTCCGGCCGACCCGCCAGCCCGCTGGGCTTGACGGGTCGGGGCCGTTTCACATAAACATGAATAACTTTTATACTGCACGTCTGATCGATGTGACTTCTTCGGACCATAGATCCTCATGATGATATGGTTCTTTTTCGATACTCTAAGTGAGTTTTGGATAAATTTTGAAAACTACCGGGATTGGAACAAACATAATTCCAACCAGGCCCCTGGAATGAAAAAAACCAATATCACTTCAATCGGGCGTCTGATTGACACGATGTATGTATTGTTGGGTTCCTTTTTATGAGTCGAAACATCGAGATACATCTACTATGGACTTTTTTAAATTTGATTTATCAATCCCTTTGCTCAAGGAGTGGACCATCCCGGAATCGAGCGTGCTGTATGCAGGGACCAAAGAGCTGGCTAAAACTACGATGACTAGTGCACTTGATTCCTACATGGTTTAGACATCGCTGGCTACTGTACATGGATCCTACATTGGTTTTTCCATGAAGACTACTGTACTTGTATCATAGGTGGGTTCGACAGCGATGAATACTATACTTGGATCCTACATGGGTTTCGTAGTGACAACTACTGTACATGGATCCAACATGGGTTTGAATGTGATGACTTCTGTATTTAGATCCTACGTGGGTTCGACAACATAGATGAATCAGTAAATACAAACGATCTTCTCTATCGCTATACAAATGATGTATACCTATGAGAGCTAAGTCTTGACTTTCAATCATTACCATCGATGTGATTGACTTTACTTCCTTTGTGGACTGGGTTGTGCATGGGATCGAGAGTTGGAGCTAAACTGAAAATGATAACTTAGGTATATGTATGGTCCTATACACAAGAAGGGTTTGTTGATACTTCTTGGTGGTATCATTATTATGTGTTTTATTCTTTGTGGATTCTGGGGGACCTTCAGGGGTCTTAGGATCCCTACTAAGTATCATAATAGTCACCCTTGCTCTGGCTATGCCCGCACCTCATTGTGTAAGATGCAGATGACGAACAACGTTGACGAAGGCTGAGTGTGAGCCAGGACCGGATGGTACCTAGAGGTGGACTACAGAGTGAGACAGTTCACAGAGTAGACCAATAGACGTGGAGTGAGGTGGTGGACATTTTTACCTACCCTTCTGGTAGGATACTTGGCAGACTTTCCAGGAGCTGTCCTTTTTAGCTGTTGAACCTTTTCCAGTTGTACTTTATTTCTGTTGTACCTGTACTTTTCTGTTGGCTTTTACATCCAACCACATTACATTCAGCAGTATTTTTGGTACGCATTATTCACATAGTGCTTAATTACTATTGCATACTCCAGTTTGTTTGTTGACATTCTTAAAGGAAAAGCTTTCCCAGCTTAGGGAATTACACCTTCGGTGCTAGTCTCCATCCCCTGGCATGTGGAAGGCGGTTTTGGGGTAGTCATGGCATAGGCCCTGAGGTCGGGTCATGGAGAATTGATATTAGAGGAGTCGGTTAGACCACAGAACTCATGAATCTGATAATTCTTATCTATGAAGGAATAATTTTATAATTTTTGGGTTTGGTTAACAGTTTGGGGAAACTGGTGTTCGTACGGTGACCGACATATCCATACACATGCACTCTGACTTCTGATATCTGACGTAGTGCATGAAAACACTGATTTCATGTGTTTTTTCTTTGAAAAAAAATTCATTGTGAATACATTGTGTCAGATCACTAGGTATACTATTTTAACCGGGGTAAAACTGTTTCCTTTCCGGATGGACCCATGAAGGCAGTTAGCTGGGGTTCCGAGTTACGTATGAGATGATAGCCCACCGAGCAATAAGGCCTCGTGCAGGGCCCCATCATAGCGGAGGCACCAACAGTACTACTACACTCTGGGACACGGATACCACCAGCCCTAGAAACAGAGAGTGCATGTCAGATGAGTGCATTGAACATGTTCCAGCGACAGACGCCACCCAGGTTCCAGGTAGAGACGGACCCACATGCAGTTGAGGATTGTCTTGAGGCTTTCGTGAGAATTTTCAGATTGGTAGGGTCACCAACTGACCTTATGTGAATCCTTGTCTTGAGTCTCATGAATTCAACAATAGTTAGATTGTGTATCTTGATGATACAGGTGTATGATGAGGTATATTTACTCTGGAAAGACTTCGAGAGTCTCTTCTACTCAGAGTTAGTTCCAGCCACCCTTCGTGCGGTACAGATTCAGGAGTTACTTCATCTGCAGCAGGGCATCATGACAGTATCTTGGAACTCATCTATGTTCACTGACCTCTCACGCTACTCCACAGATATGGTATGAGAACTTTTATTCATGGCTCAGTCCTTTGAGAAAGGACCTAGGCATGAAATTTGGGATTATATGATTCCCCTCAACATTCCAATGAAGGCACGAGTGATGGTTCTAGCCCTTATAATGGAGAGATTTCTTGTTGAGCAGTCACTAGTGGAGAGACCCACCGCAAGGCAACACATGGAAGAGTCTTCTGTAGATAGTATTAGACAATTGATGGAGAGGTCTAAGAGGAACAATCCATTAGGTGGGAATCATCATGATACAAGTTCGGTTGTGTGGGGCACACGAAACAGATCCATCCATATGTGGGTAAGGCAGTGCTATGCATGCGGTGGGCAAGTTCACATGGATCGAGACTGCCCAACCCGCCATGAGGACGAGAAGTAGATACTAGAGGGACCTGCCCGGCAGAGGAATATATTTGACCGTGGTAGTCCGTCGGGAGTAGGAGGACACAGTAGAGGAGCCGACCGAGCAGTGGGTGGTGGATTAACTTTCAAGGCACTACAACCACCACCACCAGGAGGTCCACCCGGAACATAGGGAGCAAGCGGAGAGAGGCAAGCTCAGCTCTAGGAGGTCGAGCCCTATGACCCCGGCGCACCTGAGATGATTCAAGGTACTATCTGTGTCCACTCCACCTTTGATGTAGTACTTATAGACACATGTGTGAGTCATTCTTTTATTGCAGATGCAGTTGTTCGGAGCTTGGAGGTTCCGACGGAGCTGTTAGCTCGATACATATAGTTAGATACTCCTACGGGAGAAGACTCAATGATTATGTGTTGGTGCTGGTAGTTTGAGAATTCTCTAGGTGGTGAGATCTTCAACTAGGTACTTCTTGTAGTGGTGTTCAGGCATTATGACATCATGTTGTGTATGGACCAGTTATCCACAGTTCATGCTCATATTGACTGTATTAGGCACAAAGTGTGGTGTGTTTACACAGATGGGACCAGGTTCACCTTCACGAGTGAGAAGGGATCCTTTGCAGTGCAGGATTGACTAACATAGAGGAGGGGGAATCCGATCACACATCAGTTGGCCTATCTTATCATCGGAGCAGATGATGTGTGGAGTTCTAGTTTTTCTGTTGTGGTGGATCAGTATGTGGATGTTTTCCCTGATGAAATTCTAGGATTACAACCTCCTAGAGAGGTTGACTTCTACATTGATATGCACCCTAGGACATCACCGATATCTACTCCAGTATATCGGATGGCTCCCACTGAGCTTCGTGAGCTGCGAGTATAGCTGGAGGAATTGCTTGGAAAGGGATTTATCCGACCTAGTGTTTCACCCTGGACATCTCCAATTTTGTTCTCCAAGAAGGAAGCTGGGAGCTTGAGACTGTGTGTCAACTACCGTCGCCTGAATCAAGTGACAGTGAAGAACAAGTACCCACACTCAAGGATTTATGACCTCTTTGTTCAACTCAAGGGAGCACATTGGTTCTGGATGACAGACCTCAGATCAGGCTATCACCATCTCAGTGATCGAGATGATGATGTGCAGAAAATGACCTTCAGGTGTCCATATGGCCACTATTAGATCAGAGTTATTCCCTTTGGAGTAACCAATGCACCAGATGTGTTTATGTTTCTCATGAACATGGTATTCTAGCCTTACTTCGATCGCTTTTTCATATTCTTCATTGACGACAAACTGATTTACTCGACTACTGAGTAGGAGCATGCCTAACATTTCCAGGTACTATTGGACACAATCTAAGATCACTAGTTTATTGTAAGCTCTGGATGTTCCAATTCTGGATTCGAGAAGTTCACTTCAAGGGACACGTCATCTCATATGTTTGGGTAGCAGTGGATCCAGCAAAGATTGAGGCAATGCATGTTTGTGAACCACCCAGGAGTTTGACAGAGGTTCAGAGTTTTCTAGGTCTAGTTGGGTACTGTCTGAGATTTGCTCATGACTTCTCCAGAGTTGTAGCACTGATTTCAGCATTGATGAAGATGGGGAAACCCTTAATGTGGTAAGATATATTCCACTAGAGCTTTTAGGATATGAGGTAGAGATTGTCTAGTGCATCTATATTGAGGCTACCAGAGGAGAGAGTTTGGTATGTAGTTTACAATGACGCATCTAGGACTGGACTAGGGTGTGTTCTGATGCAGGTGTGAGCAGTGATCGCATATGGTTCACTAATGTTTGGACATCCCGAGTAAAACTAAGCTACCCAAGTCTTTTAGATTGCAGTAGTGGTCTTTTACTTGAATAAGTGGCAGAACTATCTGATGCGCGATTGATTTAAAGTCTACTATGACCACCAGAGTCTCAGGCACATCTTCTCATAGATGCACCTGATCCTGAGGCAGCGGTGATGGTTCGAGTTCCTCTAGGACCATTACATCGTGAGAGTCTATACTCATGTAAAGGGGAACGTTGTAGCAGATTATCTCAGTAGGAGATCAGTCATTCAGCTGCTAGGAGATGCAATGGATTAGCTGGCTGCGTAGCAGATATCTGTTGTGGATATAGATGGATCATCCATTCTTTAGTCTCTCAATGTCACTCTTCCACTTTATCAGTTCTTCAAGGAGGAACATCAAGGGGACATTGACTATGAGACATGAGGTGCTCAGATATCCTCAGGATAGGCACCTGAGGGGTTTTCTGAAGGTGGGGAACACGTCATCCTCTTGTGAGGACATTCCATGGTACAAAATTCACTACAAGAGGAGGTGTTGAGGGATTTACACACTTCCCCTCTAGCGGTACATCTAGGAGTTTTGATGAAGTATCAAGACCTCAGCTGAAAACACTGGTGGCCAGGTATAAAAAAGGATGTAGCAGTGTTTGTGTCACAGTGCCTCACTTTTTAGCCAGTGAAGGAAGAGCACCAGGTACCAGCATGCTTGGTATAGCTCTTAGAAGTAATGGAGTGGGCGTTGGATGAGATATCCATGTATTTCATCACGGGGTTTCCATTTACATCTAGAGGACATGACTCTATCTGGGTGACTGTCGACCGACTCACCAATTCGGCCCACATCCTACCGATCTGAGAGCAGGGCTCATTGGAGATATTGTGACGATTCGACGACCAAAAGATCATACATCTTCATGGTGTTCCATCATCTATCATCTCCGATCGAGATGCTCGTTTCACTTCTCGGTTAAGGAAGGGGTTATAGGAGGCTTTTGGGACATAGCTTCAGTTGATCACCACCTTCCATCCTCAGACAGATGATCGGACTAAGAGGACCATTCAGACTCTCGAGGACATGCTCTGTGCATGTGTCTTCAACATTGGTCACAACTGGGAGGATCACATACCCTTGGTGGAGTTTTCCTAAAACAACAGCTACAAGTCCACCATCGGGATGGCACCAGACGAGGAACTGTATGACCAACCATGCAGATCACCTTGGTGCTAGACAGACCCAAGGGAGTCAGCACTTGTAGGACTAGAGATGGTTCATGCTATGAAGAAGATGGTTTAGATCATCTAGGAGTGGATGAAGACTGCACAGGGAAGACAAAATTCCTATGCCAATAGGAGACTGAGACCACATGATTTCATGGACGGAAACTGCGTCTTCTTACGGGTCTCACCTCGATGGGGTCTATAGATATTTGGTTGACGCAGCAGGTTATCTCCGCACTTTATCAAGCCATTACAGGTCATCGGCTGAGTAGGAGAGGTGGATTACTGCATGGACCTTCAACCTCAGTTGCACCAGGTGCACGACGTCTTTCACGAATCTATGCTGAGAAGATACGTGCATGACCCGTCACACATCATCGACCATGGTGAGCTGGACATCGATGACGAGGAGACATTAATGACGGCCCCAGTGGGGATCGAGGATCAACAAGAGTAGGTCCTATGTGGATGGTTGGTTTCTTTGGTGCGTGATCAATGGAAGGACAAGAATCTCCAAGTGAGCACATGGGAGAGGCAGGCTCAGATGCATGCTCAGTACACACTTTTGATTCTCTATTATGTGGTGTAGCATTACAGGGATGCGAATACCTGAGGTGGGGGTAATGTAATGACCCATAAATTTGAAGGAAATGTTTTTTCATAAAGAATTTATAATTTTACGAGTCGACAGTTTGTGATGGCGCCTTATTCTGAGGCCGGTGTGCCCAGAATTATTTTCTAATGTTTTTTGGATAGGTTTCAGTAAACATATGTCCCTGTTTTTCCAACTGTTAAACCGGTGCTCGGAATCGAAATATGAGTAATCTGATGAACTTTTTGTGCCAATATTAACATAAGGGGACCTTTATCGAAGTTGCATTTTTTTGGGTGTAGATGTTATATTTTGAGGATTATTAATAATTTAAATAAAATTGATGTGTTATTTAAATTTTATTTTGGTGGTGGTTAAATCCACCAAAGGGAGTTTGGAGGTGGGGCCCAAACCCCAAATAACCTCCCATGGGAGGTTAATGTGTCATGGGGCCCACATGAGCACCAAACCCACCTTTATCCCCTTAATCCTTTAGACTTCCAATTAAAGTGCCAACTCACCCATGTTTTAATTTTATGAGACCATTGAAATTTGTGCCGAGCAATGATAATTAATTACGTGAATCACATAATTAATTGTTTGTATATTTGAAATGTTTTTTGAAATGCATGGAAATATTATTATAATATTGGGAGCCAATTATTTTATTGGCCTTAGAAATTTTTTGGTGGGAGGATTTTGGAGAATTCACCCTCTCCCACAAAGAACACGAATAATGACGTCTTTTTCGATGAAGAACGCCTATTCCACCAACGAATGACGACATTTCTTTCTTCCTCTTCCTCCACGACAAGGGAGAAGATGCCGCCTAAATGGGTCACTGCCTATGACAATGACATTCCCTGACGTTAAAGGAAAAACACCCGACTACCGTGACACTCGCCTTCCATAGATCATCGACGGGAAATGTCATATATGAGGTTGGGGATTTTTGTATTAATCAATTTACAAAAGATATACAATATTCATTGATAAATACAAATAATAGCCTATGGACAATTGAAATTTCATAATGCAGAGGGTGTGGGAAAAATAAACCACATGAGATGGTGGTGACCGGAGGCTGAGGCGATCAGAGGAGACAGACGCACACCGGTCGCGTGGTGAAAACTAGAACCCACATCTCCGAGCCACCTAGATGAACTGAACCAGCCAGTCGAAGCCTGCCGGACTGGTGAACCGCAGCAGCAGCAGGTGCCGCGTGGAGGAGGTGTGGCAAGAACCTGCGGGCCGCTAGCTGGAACAATCGGCCGGCTACAGCTATCCAGGAAGAACGTGACACTAGGTGGGTGGTGCCCTGTGGGAAGACAGTGGGGCTTGGGGGCGTCACACAGTGGGAAGATCACGACACCAGGTGGGTGTCGCGCAGCTGGAAGGCAACAGCCTCCTTTGCCGGCCGCTCACCCTGGAAAAGCCGTCCATCTTAAGCCGACCAGGTAGGAGAGGCAGCGCCGCTCATCGCCACAGTTTCATGAAACCGAGGGGCTGCGCCCCTAGCTCTGCTCGGCAAGCAAGATGATCTGTGGCCCGCTGTGGGCCGCTCGCCCCTGTGCGGGCCGAGCTTCCTACTATGCGGGACAAGCCTCCCATTTGCGGGCTGGGCCACATCGCTAGTCTGTGTCGTGCCCCACCTTGTCATTCCGACCCACAATCGGGTCGTAACCGCCTAACCATGTCTTGCTAACCCACCAGCCCACTATGCTTGAAGGGCCGGGCCCGGATTACTTAAACATGAATAACATCTAGACCGTGCGTCCGATTGACGGGCAATCTACGACACTGGATTCCTCATGTTGAGACAGTCCTTTTTTGATACTGTAACTGAGTTTTGGATAATACTGGGTTCGACAGTGATGACTAATCTACTTGGATCCGACATGGGTTCGATAGTGACGACTTCTGTAATAGGATCCTACGTGGGATCAATAGCTCAGATGAATCAGTAACTAAAACTGATCATCTCTATCGCTATACAAAATATTTATACATGTGTGAGCTGAATCTTGAATACCAAAAATTATCATGGATGTGATTGAATTTAATTCATGTGCAGACTGGGTTGTGCTTGTGCTCAAGAGTTGGATCTGAACTGAAAACGATAACATAAGTATATGTATGGGAAATTACATAAGTAGGGTTAGTTGATACTTCGTGGTTGTATCTTTATTTTGTGGTTTATCCTTAGTGTATTCTTGGGGACCAGCGGGGGTCTCAGGGTCCTTAGTGAGTATTGTTATACTCACCACTGCACAGGCTATGCCCGCGCCTTGTAGTGTTGGATGTAAAAGATAGACAACGTAGATGGAGGCTGAGAGCGAGCCATGACCAGATGATACACGGAGGTAGACCACCCGTCTAGACGGTACTCGGAGTGGACCGATAGAAGTGGAGTGTCGTGGTCGACATATGTACCTACCCTTCATGTCGGATACTCAGAAGACATTCCAGGAGATGTCGTTCTTATATGTTGACCCTTTTTTAGTTGTACTTTCATTCCATTGTACCTATACATTACTGTAGGGCTCATATTTCTATCCCATTTACATTCAGTACTACTTTTTGTAAACAATATTCACCGAGTGTTTACTTCCTGTTGCGTACTCTGTTGTGTTTGTTTACATTGATGAAGGCAATTCCTTCCCAGCATAGGGATTTACACCATTGGTGCTAGTCACCTGCCCCTGTCATATTGAAGGCGGGATTGGGGTAGTCAGGACACAGGCCCCGAGGACGGGTCATTAAAGGTCATATCACTTGGAGGTGGCGGTAGTCTACCATTTCTCAAATGAAATTATCTTGTTTTCCCATAGTGAATACCACAAAGGTATTAAATAAATGAAAAATACATAAGCATAAATAAACAATAAAAATAATATATATCATATATAAATATAGTGCCATCTTAATTCCCACCATGAGTGGTGGTAGAAGATAATCAAACAGTCATCGTTTTGTGAGGCGTTAGTTTTCCATCCACAAAAACAATATGTCCATCACTCATTATAAGGTGGTGATTGTATGTATAGTTTGAATCCTTCTCATAAAAATATCATAGTATTTTTCAGACACATGTTTTGTTATAAAATAAATGAATAAAAATAGTTTAGGGTTTTGAGAGGTAAAATAATAGAAAAGAAGTAAAGAGAAACTATTACCTTTAGTTTGGGAAACTCCCTTTGGTTTTAACCAAAAGTAATTCTTGAAGTGACTTTTGCCTAAGGTAAGTCTTCTAAGAGGAGGAGTGGGATGTAAATAGCTCAGTTGGGTAGATTTTGGATGATACAAGGAGCCCGAGAGGTGTGAGGAATTAGATAAAAATTAGGGCTTTTTATAAGGTGGAGTAGGGGCTCTATAGGAAAGTGTGAATATATTATTCAACTATATAATTATTTTTGATTTCTAAATGACCAAAACATATTAAAGATGAAGATAAAATGACTCATGGTCAAAATAACAAAATTTAATAATAATTGGATAGGTTTTGGATATTTTTTTAATATTTATAATCTTATTTATTTAAAACATTTATTAATGAGGTAAATACTACATCATTATTGTGTTATAAATTATTTTATTTTTTTGATGTCTACTGATTATAAACAAAATACCATTATTTTAGAAGTATATTTATCATTCCAAATAATATTTATATTAAAAAATATAACTTATATAACATTATTTAAAATCTAATATACTAAAATATATTGGTTTGTGTCATTTTTTTATTTACTTTAAATTAATTAATATAAAGTGTTATTATCACTCCCATGTGGCTCCATGTGGTCCCAAAATCGACCCAATGATTCCCATGGATGACCATGAGCTATCAGATAATGTTATTACAAGTGTTAAGATAATTTTTTATTATTAAGATATTCTTTTTACTACAAAATACCCTATTAACCTTTAACCGTGTTAAATAAATGTCAAATGTTACTATACACCAAAAATTAGTTTAATCATATTTAACATCATTTTACATAATATTAGAAACCATATATTACATCTATTCGATATTAAATTCAATGATGTGGTAAAATTTCTTTTAAATAAAAAAGTCTGTTTTTATCTTCACCATAGTGGTTTCACTATTAATAAAAAAATGACACTTTTTAGAAAAATAAAAATAATCAGTCTAAGCTAAATTTGATATTAAAAAATAAAAAATAATGTATATATTATCAAATTAAAAACATAGTATATGGATTAATTAATTTAAAATTAATATTCATTTTCAAAACAAAAGGCGTGTTTTTAAGAAATATTAAATATCAAAAGATTGACACTTGTTTATCTCCAATATCAAAGTGAAATTAAATTCAATGTCCAAAATTGAATTAAATGGTTAAAATATAATCTAATTATACATTAAAACAAATTAAAAAATAGTCTGTCGTTATTAACAAATTAGATGAAATGACAGTTTTGAATTAAAATATAATATTTTTCATTATTCATTAAAAAATGATATTTATCATAAAAATACCAATAATTTACCCAAAGTAATATTGTTGTCCAAATTCTAATGATGATTTTTTTGGTCAAATAGAACATATAAAAGTGACCAAAAATAGATTTATATAAGGTTCTCCAACAAATGGTTGTAAATCTACCTTTTTAAAGTAAATTCTGCTTAAAATTAAATTCATTCACATTTTAAGCATCTAAATTCTATTTGTTAAATTTTAAAACATTTAACAAACATATATAATCATATTGTAGTATGTTAAGTTCATTCATGCAAATAGAATGCCAAGGCGTTAACTACCATTTAAAAAAATAATATAATATTATTATTGTTCAACGAAAGATTACAAAGAAGCCAATTGTTGCGTATGAGGTACGCCATCTAGAATATTGAACCCTTTAAAGTAAAATTAATATTTAATTCACTAATATGAATTATTTTGAAAATGTATTATTTCTTTAATTACGTGGAATGTTATATTGTGTGATTTGGATTTCACATAGAAGGATCCTCGGAATAGGAGGTTATAACCGAATTTATTATGAATAATGTATCACATAAAATATTTGAGGTATATTTATAATGATTAATGGGATGTGTTTTAGTTGTAAACTAAATTATTTAGGTATTATTAATGGGTTTATTATATGAACCATTTATAAGTGGTTTGAGTGAATCTTTTTAAAAAAATTTAATTAATCCAAAGAGGGAACATGATTCAATGGTCACGTGGATACTAATATGAGAAATTATTTATTTTCTATTGAGATAAAATTCTAATTCTCTCAAAAATTTAAATAAAAACAATGTTTTAAAATTTCTATATCTCATTAACACTTGATTGAGTACATTTACCATTTTATATTTTTCTTATCATAACTAGTTTTTAACAGAGTAAATTACTTTTCATTCCTAAAAATAAAATGGGTAATATTTAATAATTTTTACATACTAGTTCAATATATGATATGTAATTTATGAGATAAAATTTTTATGTATTATAAAAAAAGTTAACATTATGTAATATATTACATAAATCCTTATTAAAAAAAATAGTATTTATAAGCATACCAAATGATTATATTGTAAAATAATATATTTATAAAATTTGGATAATATTATTTGTTATATCATATAAAATATAAAATTTATTCAACTTTCAAATTAATCCAAAATATAATTTTACAAAAATAATAATTAAAAAAAATTAATAACAATATATTACATATATTTTTAAACATTGATTTTCTTAATTCAAGGTAGTATATTTAACATCATATTCTTAATCCATAAATTAATAATTTTTAATGTAATTGTTTTCTATTTTTGAAGTTATAATTTCATCTTTAAATTTTTATAAATACTACTATTTTTCGAAAAATTAGTTTTATTTAGTCACCTAAAAAGAATTATTTCTGAAAAATATAAAAATATATCCCTAAGATAATTTTGACAATAAAAATTTAAAAATGTAATCTATTGATAAAATTTGTATTACTAAATTTATTTATTTAGTTATTTAAATGAAAATAAAAAATATAAATCGTTTTGTTTATTGAAAAATGAATTTTTAATATTAAATTATGGGAAATATCATTTAATATAAATTTTTAAATGAGTATAATATGACTTATAAATAAAAATATTTCATAAAATAAACACTTAAAATTTATAAATATAATGTATTTAGGTTAAATAAAGAATTATCTTTATTAAATTTTTCTTCTGAAAAATTTAATATGAATCCTTAAAAATATATATATAATTATTTTAGTTGATTATTATCTTTTAATTTACTGATGATTTTAATGTTCATATAATTATAATAGGTTGTGGTTTTCTTTATTGGAACGTGAGTAAGATTGGTTTTTTGGGTGACCTGTGTTGTTGAACATATTATGTCTTCATGTGAAATATAATATGAGATATCTACATGTTATAGACTTTGTATACATGAGTTACTATTACTCCACCATAATTAGATACAATTATAAATATTGGTGGTATGAACCATACACTAAGTGTTCATCCTTATCTACTATCTCCAATTAAATATTTGTAGAACCCATCAAACCCATCATGAATGTTTCCACGGTATCTTGATATAACATTGCATAATTTCAATGATCATGAGAAGATGAATGATCATTGATTTCATGGATTGTTGATTGACTATTTTGGTTTCTAATATACGAATTTATGATTTTCATGAAGAGTTAATTCATGCATAATAACATTGAGATTCCACATTATGAAACAAGGGCACCAAAATAAAGTATGATGTGGTGGTTGATGGGGGGACCATAAGAAGAATGAATAAATTTTTTATGGAATAGCCATATCAAGAACACATAGCTACAAAAGATTAATTCTAGATAACACATGATTAAAAACATAGCTACCAAAATCTACAATTACTCATCATTGAATATTGACCAATGAGGTGTCATAAAATCGATGGTAAACACAATGAAATGTAGCTACTATGAGTTTGACGATCATGAATGAGTGTTTCAATCTGTTTTTTCCTCAAGATTATTTTGATATTTATAATGATCAAAATATAGTGTTCAAGATTAATTAGTTTAGTTATCATTTATAGTATCACGCGTTAGTGAAAAAAGGATGTTTTATAATTAGGAATCCTAATGATCAACATGGTGAAATAAATGTTTCATCTTATGTTAATTGAAATGAATATGAATTTCATATATGAATCCCAGAGTGATTATAAGTAACTCAATCCACATTTACTAGGATAAAGAATGTGGATTCAGAAAATTTTTCGTTTTATTTGTAAATTCAATATATACTTATAGTTACACATTTATGTATGAAAATATTATAACTAGTAAAATATAGCTTCCAAATGACTGAAATCAAATTATAAACCATGAAAGAATACTAAAGATAAATGGTTGTTAGATAATTATTTAATAATTCCAGCTTATTTGGGATCCCCAAATCCATTCACTTGATTGAATGAGATTGAGAATGGATTGAAACCATGTGAATAATTAATTGAATATTTTATTATGATACTAAATAATATTGAAATATTAGTTTTAAATAGTTTTATGTCTACTAAAATAGATGTTTTATTTTTTATCACAAGATACTTATAGAAACCCTGAGTCAAAGATTAATTATATATTGATTATGACTCGGTTTAAATGTGGTTTTATATATTTTAATCAATCTATGTTAAGATTCTAATCAAGAATATAATGTTACATATATTTTGATTCATGAATAATTTATATTAGGTTTTATTTTGTAATAGTACAAATGAAATAATATCAATACTAAATGTTATTTTATTTTATAATTATTTACTAAATAGAAAGAGTGACAATATACACAACCAATTTTGAGGTAGAATTATATCAATGACACACGATTTTGGAGAATTGTTCCCTTAAAAACAAATGATTAATTAAAAAACCCCATGATATTATATGTGATTCATTTATCCTTTCATTAATATTATTCTGTGGTGGAGAAAAGGGATGAGACATGAAAATTTATTTAGTGATTTGGGTAAAAAATATTCCCTTTTACACTCCCCCAACACACTTTCGATGAGATTGGTGAGTACTAAAAATAGATCATTTCTAATGAATATCAATAGTTGAGGGGAATTAACTACAACATTATATTAATGATTTTATAGCGATTTATATATGTCTACTAGTAATCACTTATACATTCTAAATTGACTTTTTTATGAAATTAAAATTTGTCTGTAGTTGGAAAAAATAAACTAGAATTCATTCTGATGTAGATGATACAATTGAAAGGAGGAGTGATCTTTAGTTTAATAAATGAATAACATTTACTCATATTTCTCAAGAATAATACACGAACTTCATATAAAAAATAATTATTTAATGATTCTATAAAAATAAAATTTATCTCAATAGAAATATGGAACAAAAATAGAATCATATTAATATAACATATATTTATAAAATGTTTGATCCTAAAAATCAACAACAAACTGCATCAAATGAAATATAATAATGCAGAAATATATACACAAAAAACACATTTATTTGAAAATATATCCAACTTATATTCACATAATCGTATTTATAATATTCATACTACTATGATAAATTGAAAAACATAAAAAAAGAACGACATACACAGTAGAAATATAAATATGAAAATTTTACAAGTATCTAAATTTATTTATGGTCATATAGATATGGAAATGTTTTTAAATAAATTCAAAACTTAAATCCCACAATTTTTCAGACATTGAATTTTAACAACAATAGAAATATAATTCATTAGAAATTGGAATGATTTTATCTAGTACCATAAATCATATAGATCATTATTTGAAATGTTCTAAAAATAGATTTACCCTAGAAAAATCATTGTATAAATTGTGGAATTATTAAATTTTAATTCTATAGGTAACTAGATAATCACTGTTAAAAAAATCCTGATGAAGAATCCAAATGTATAATTGTTAACATATAGTTGATACCAAAAATAGTGTTCTAGAATGTAGATTATGATAAAAACCAGGGGTTAATTGCATTATGTACATTCCAAACATTTGGTACTAAATCACAAGGTTCCTTTTGAAAATATTGGATCTCAAATAAAACATTTAACTGAATCATGGGATTCAAAACATGGGGTTTTACACAAAATATTGGATGAAAAATATCTTTCTGAATAGTTACTTAATATTTCATTAATATTTATAGAATTAATTAACGAATATAAATTCATCAAAATATAAATATAACACCTAACTGAAATAATTCTAGAAATTTTGTAAAATAAAATAATATTTTAGTTATATATAAACCAAAAATATACTCAAAATAACATTAATAGAAATAAAAATGATGAATTTTTTAGAATAAAAATAAATAAAAATACATTTTTAATTAATATATATAGGCCTAATAATTTACCATTTATGATTCTCAATAAAAAATAAACAATGTAAAAAACTATTTGTTTCCTAATCATCTGCGAGACTAAAATTTTAATTAGAAATTGGATATAGTTAATTATTGTTTCATAGTTTGCTTTACCTAGATGGGTCACACTTATTATGTGATAAAAAATCTATACAAATATAATAAATCATATTTAATTTTTCATAGATATGAATTTGAATGTAAGTAATACAAACAATAAGATTACACTACAAATGGGTATACTAAGAAACATAAAAAATAAAAAATAAACACATAATATAATATAAATATAAAATTAATTTTATAAATAAACTCTTATTATCTATATAATTCCACCTCTGATAAGACAATGATCGAGATTCACTGTGGGAGGAAAAACAAGAAGCTAATTGTGTTTTGTTAGAAGAAGATTAAAAGGGTAATAAATAATTATGTAGTTTTGGAACAACATTAAACACCAAAAGAAGATACATAATATTATTGTTTTATGAAGAATCCCACTTTCATAGAAAATCCATTGAATCATGTCTCATCATCATCACATAAACCAGATTCACATTGAAAAAAATTTGATAAATACCAAAAGTGTAAATATATTTTTCAATTGTTCAACTCATCCACTTGATAAAAATAACCACTTCTAGGTCTATAGATGGTTATCTTTTATAAAAAAATTTATTTTTTTCTACAAAAAAATCAATTTTTACCCTATCACATTGATAATGTTGAATATTTTCATCTACATCTGAATGAAAAGAATATAATGTCACTATATATTGCTATACAGTTCTAGATCCTATTCCTATAGACATATAATCCCATTATTGATATTATTTTGAAACATTCACATTCTAAAACTATTTGTTCCAACATAATATTTTGATCACTTAAATTTTACTTCTATTCTATTTCCTATTATTTCCAATCTGGTCATCTATATCACTTCTCAAAGCATCAAAATCATTCTTATAAATTTTATATTCATGGTAATATAATATTGTGTCATGAAAACTCATATTACTATTTATAAATATATTAACTTATCAAGTTTTAAAATGAAATATTAAAACCCACAATTTCGTGTTGATGCTTTATTACATAACCCTAAAAAATTAAACATAGAAATCATGCTAAAAATATTTTCTTTTGAGAATAAAAACATTTTTTATCATTATAATATGATAATTACTCTATAGCTCATATATATGATTCTCTAATAATATCACATTGAAGATATTTATCTTCTAAAACATCCAAATAGGGATTTGATAACACTCTATGACCCTCTGTAACCATGATACACTCTTTAATAGTCCATTCTAAGGATCTATTATGTAGATAAAACAATTTTTCCGCTATAAAAAAAATTTATATTAATATTAAACAAAATAATATAATATAATTATCTTTGTATATTTATTAAAAATCCCGTGAATGATTTAGTTAATCAATTATTTTTCACTCACCATGAAAAAGATGATAATCACTTTCTCTAAAACATATAAGTGGATGAACATGATATATTACTTTTGTAGGTCTATCTCTTCTCAGATGTATTTGAATAATCCCAACCTCCTAGGAATCCTCAAAATGTTCTTAAAAAAATGAGGAAGTTCAAGAACTCATCGAAATCATTTTGGATTATTTTAATTCATAACATGCATTATTCTAGTGATTTTAGAGAAATTTCCACCACATATAGAAGAATCTTCTAACCCTACTACTTTTTCATGAACTATATGTTTTATACCGTAATCTACTCCTACTATCGACTCAAAAAAATTCTAAAGACAATGAAATTATGATATAAACCATTACCCAATGAATTTGAGGGAGATATAGGTCCCACCCATCTCATAACGAATTCATTATTACTTGTTCCACAAGATAAACATAAATCATTCATCATAACCCAAAGAATAAAATGGGTTTCATAAATATCATCCCATTATCACATAATCGATATAAAACAAATGGATATAATTAAATTATATTAAAAGTGAAACAATGTAATTCATTGAGAAATTATACTTGAAACATACATATATGAAATAATGTCATCATAGATAGAAAATGGTTTTGATAAAAAACTTGCAATGAATTATTGAGGAAAATTTCATTTCTTCTTCAAAATCATATTCTTTTCACAAATTGCTATGAAATTTTAAAAGAAATTGATATTATTGAAAATAATAATTAAATATTGTAGAGTATGATTCATGAAAATAATGCATTATGAAATCATAATAATCTTTTCATGTCGTATATGTTAAAAAAATATTCTTCTCTTACTTTTGCTGGAAAAGTCAAAAAGTACATCGTATGGTAAAAAATAGAATGATTCCTTCCATACGATGTGGTAAAAGTAAAAAATGGGTAAAAATGTCTTAAAAAATACTTGGAAGAAAATTAAACATTTTATGAAACCATTTTGAGAACATATGGACTTGTATAATAAACATAACCCAGTAAATACTTACGAATAAACAATCTCGGATAAGAATGAGATTGGAATAATTATCCCTCACCTTAGGTCTGATTTCCTTCATACATATCTGAAACACGTGTATAATGATTTAAATAATTTCATTGAATTATTAAATAATCATATTCATTGTTATGATATCATATATGGTTCACTTATGACTTTATATTACCTGTTCCTTTGTAAATTCATATTAAAGTAGCGTTTTGGGTAAAATCGATTCATTTATCGTCCAAGTTTTGACTTGTAATTATTAATATGATTATATAGATCATGATTAATTACTTATAGAATATAAAACATTATTTGTATATAATATATATTCAGAATATACATATATATAATAGATCGATAAATGTAATGAAATACACCGTTCGTGGAGACGGTAGGCCGTACGTACGCATGCACACTATTTTTGAATCCTTATTGAATTGAAAGGAATTAAGTTGATGACATAAATATATATATATATACAAAAATAAATAAGAATTATTATTTCATATCTTTTATGATTACTTATTATATATACTTTATAATCATTCATGAATTGTTAACATGGAAAATTAATCTTGTCGCGTCGTGGAGACGGTTGTCTGTACGTACGCATGAGCGATTATAATGTTCCCATATTTATTGAATGGAATTGTAGTGGATGATATAATTTAAAATAATCAGTATGATGTTAAAATAACCATATATAGTTATTCTTGACACCATAATACCCATCCAAGTAATGTGGTGGTGGAAAAACAAATTACACCATGGCGTGGAGACGGTATTTCGTACGTACGCACGGGTGATGATTTCATCTTCCGGAAGATGGATAGAAGGTAAAATAGTGTTTTTTCATATTTATAATAAAATATTATTATATAATTATTACGGATGATATTACTTCATAATGAAACAACTAAAGAAGAGTATGTAGAAGAAGAATGAAACTTGAAAGAGTTAGTAGAAGAGATTACCTCTTCCTAAACAGACCTCCTTTAAACATCATCTTAGGGCACTTGATTTGGTCTTTTGAGAAGAATATAATCTATATGATATAACTAGAGAGGTTTATAAGAGTAATTTTTAGGGGTTGGCCGAGTTTAAATGCTCAGAAGATTGTGACGAATTGAGGGAAGGGGTGACCTTTTTATAATGGAGGAGAGGCGCACCTTTGGTAACATAAGAAATATTATTTTATAATAAATTCAACCTCACATAGAAACCTCAAAAAATGACTAAAATTTGAATATCAATTGATATAGGGTTGGAACCTCATCAACCAATAAAATTTAGACACGTTGGAAATTAATTTTAAACATTATCAACTTGATTTATCCTTATTTAATCTATTTAATTTTATTTGTGGTAATAAGAATCTAATTTTGAAATTGTTATAAATAATTACTTATGTGTTGTGAATTGTACATAATTGGATAATTTATGAAATTTTCAACCATATAAATTTCAATTTATAATTTTTAAAAAATTTTGTGATTTTTAAACAATTTTACAATAGTGCAAATTCTGAAAATATTTATTTATTTTAATTTAAATAAAATTTAAATAGATGATATATTCTAATAAAACTATTTAATAGATTCCTAACATGTAAAATTTTCCTAGAAAATTCGTGTTGCACAATAAATAGTTCATATATATTTATTTTAATATTTTTGAAACCATTTATTTTCTATATCTCTTAATAAAATAATTATTACAACATTTTTGTATAATTATTTAATATACATATATGTTGCATAAAAATTAAAAATAAAATCCTATGATGAAGATAAATCTCATATATTTTATAATAATACATTTACTTTAATTTATCATCTTAAAATCACAACATGTAAATTGATATATTTATTAAATTATGAAGGTGACAACATTGAAATCATTTAAAATAAAATAATATAAGTGTCATAATCGCCTTTATAAGGATCCAAAAGGTCAACAATTCATCCAATGCGTGATTACGGTTTATATATACACTACCATTAAGATTTGTTCAGATTTTTGGGTCTTTTGGTATGCATTACTAATTCAATAAATAATATATTATTGATTTTTCACTAAATAAATAATTTCTGCACCATTATTGTATAAGATAATAAGGTTATTAATTAACACATAAAAATTACAAAAAAATTACCATGATAAATAAAAACATTTTAGATTTAAAATGAGTATTTATAACCGAATTTATATTCTGTATAACCTTATATTAAAAATACATTAATTATTAATGTTTGAGTGAGACATATTTCACATTCCTTTAAAAAAAATAAACTAAACATCTTAATTGAATACAAGTTGGTTCCATTAGATTCAATTTAGACCCAAGTATTATTTAGGGTAAAATATAATCATCCAATTATATTAAGACATGTGTTAGGGTAATTTTATAATATTATATTTACCCTTAATTAACCGATTTACCTTTATCCATTGTAATAAAATTTACCATAGTTACTATTCATACTGCCCAAAACAATTTTAGCATATTAACATAATTTGGACCTACTTATTACAAATATGGAATCCATTTTTCCTAATTCAAATCATAGAAGTTTTAGAAATTAATCCCATTGTTAAGAAAACGTGTTTAAAAGTTAAAATATTGCAAAACATTGAAATGATTTTACCAATGAATTCAATATAAATCAATGATAATGACATACGTTATATTAAATGGTAAAAATATATTATATTAATACTTTAAAACCTCTAAATATTTTAATCTACCCAAATAAATTAATGAAATGAAAAAACTAGTTTTTATTTTAAATATAGCGTGTTTTTACTTTTCCTAAAAATATGAAAGTTGTCAGAATAATATGAAAAAATTATCCTAAGTAATTTTTTATATCCTGATTCCAAAGAAAAATTTATTTTGTCAAATTTAACTTATAAACCAATCAAAATCTATATTTAATGTGGGTACACCATCAAAAGGTGACAAAACTAAATTTTTTTAAAAATACTTATTTTACATGTAAAATTTATCTTATTGTCATACCATTTTCTAAAAAATGTGTAAGATGAATAATAATGTTATTAAATTAAAAATTTAGTTAATAATATTCATAACGGCTAGTCCATAATAATATTATAACTATATATCGTTGTTTAGTGAAACCCTGTATTACGTACAACACACACTATCGAGGAAGGTCATGATTGGATGTAATGCTAGACAAGTCAGGGATGCGTGTAGTGCAAGACTCCTTGGTTGATGCGTATAACAGAATAAAACCTTATTTTATTTATACATTGAATTTATATATATAATTATATATATATATATACTCAATGTTGCGTAGAATAACTAATATCAAATGAACTGGTAATTGTGTGTAACACAATCGAAGAATAGTGTTGCAAATACTGCAAGCTAATACGGTGTTGTGTATTGTGCAAGATAATCAAGGTGTAGAATACAACAGAAGATATGAAATAAATTAAAAAGAATATATCTCAAAAAATCTCGTGGTGTTACACTCACTGGTGGCCCAGGACGAATAAAATAATTCAAACCTAGGGTAAACCCACCATCCTGAACATAATGGTGCAATCAGATTTCTGATCTGGTAATCCATTTATAAGTTAGTAAACATTTCAGGAAAAAAACTCATGCACACAATTTAATGATTAACATTTTTTGATGGATCATTCTTTGAACTCAGGGCATCAGAATTTCTCTTCATCTCTGTGGATGGTCTCGAAATAATTATATATAATAAAAAATACATGGAATTTCCAAGACATAACATTACTCCCCCCGTTTTGGGATTCACATCCTCTTAAGAAAAATCAATGATAAAAAATGGGGCTACTGTACATGAATCTAATCTTCCCTCTCTCTTATACTCTCCTAGATGTTCCCATGCTGCCTCCAAACTCACACAGGTGCAATCGACCATCCACGAAGGGTCCTCTCCTATAGATCCACTATCTACATTGGGAATTCTTCAAACGTCACCCAATAATTGTTGTCGAACTCATTCTATTCAATGACGTGCGATGGATCATGCACATACCCCCAAACTGTGACACATGAAAAACATTGTGAACCTGGTGCAACTATTGGGGGAGATCTAGGTTTTATGCTACCTCACCAATCTTGCTCAAAATCTGAAAATTGTCTAATGAACCTCATAGATAACTTATTATCCTTGCCAATTCTCTATAATCCCTACTGGGGTGAGACCTGAAGGAAAACACAGTCCCCATCCTTGAAATCAATGAGCCTCTTTCTCCTATCCGTATACGATTTCTATTAGCTTTTGTGTAGTACTAATCCTCTTAGGGATGATTTGATCCTACCCAGTAGTATCCCTTATGAACTCTAAAAACATGAGTTCTGACTCCCCTTGGTATGTCCCACATAGAGGTGATCTAGTTGGATCCCCATAAATATCCTCGAACAGTGCCACACCAATAGTGGAGTGATAGTTGTAGTTCTGTGAAATCTCTGCCATTAGAAGGTGGTCCTCCCAAAAACAACCAAATCTCGGACACAAGCATGAAGTATTTATTCCATTGTATTTATGGTCTTATTCGTATAACCATCAGTCTGCAGGTGAAAGTTTGTAATAAAAAATAGCTGATTCCCAAACTCCCCTTTCAATCCCTTCCACAACTGGGATGTAATAAATGCATCACAATCTAAGAATATTGTTGATGAGACCCCATAGAGTCGAACTATCTCATGAATGTAGAGGAATGAAAAGGACTCTACAAGAATATTTATCTCAAATGGGTAGGATGCTGGCTGACTTTGTGAGTATGTCTATAATCACCCAGATAGCATCCTAAAATGAACTGAGTCATTTCATTATTCATCCCAATCCACTAGTACATACTTCATATATTTTGTTACATCTTTTCCAATATAGGGTTTACCACCAATGGTGGGTTATAGAAATCCCTCTAAATCACATATAACAACACCACTTGTGATGATGTGTTCCATTTTAAATGGATGACATTCTCTCCACCTATCGAAAAACCATCATGATTCCCTATAGAGGATAAATGAGTGTTTTGGACCTCACATCCAGTATCACTCAGTTTCACCTCCCTCACTCACTATAAGATTGAAGGGGAAAACCATCAACTGAAGAAAACATTTATCCTCTCTATCGACAAAGTATATTATATGATATGCCAACTGCTCTGAGACCTCATCTAGTAGTTTTCAAATGGGAATCTGGCCAAGAGAATCCTCTACTATGTTCTACTTTCCACGAGTATGAGATACATTGAAGTCATAGTCATAGAGGAACTTCATCCATCATCCCTCTATGGACTTCTGATAAGAATATGGGCACCATTACAACCATGAGAATGGATAACCCTTTTATGTGATTGATCATCACATTAACCCAATGATATAGCATAGTTGTTTTCAATAGCCACATGTTTAAATTGTTAGTAATTATCCCTTGACATTGAGCACTAGGTATTACTAATCCCTTCTTCATCATGTCCCCCAAATACACCCCCTAATTTTGAATATCTAAAAAATTCCTCTGATATAATGATACTGATATCGGTGCCATATTAGGGTGTGGGATGTCGTAAAAGTCCATATCCCAGTAGGGAGATATTCCTATAAAGATCCTCTGAATGTTCATTCCAGCTCTCCTCCACTACAGTTGGGAACTGAAAAGTCAAAACATCCACTACAATGAGGTTAAGGGTGGCTGAATCAAAAGTGATCAGCTACACCCTTGAATTAATGAGTTTATCTTGTGATTCCCGAGTTTCCTTTTTCATCAATCACGGAAAACCCCATTTTAACACTACAAATATGCCACATCCTTTTGCCTAAAATAGTAAATATGAGAATGAACTATGGATGACAAGTCCATATATGTTTTATGTCCTCAACAATTCCATCGTGAGGTTCCAACTACAAAACTCACCTCACAAGTCCTATAACACCATTATCATATGTGTGATTATAATGTCTCGTCTCATAGGTATTTCCAGTCAAAAGGATCATGTTTATGATTTAGCAGGAAACACTAGGTCTTGAAAATGATCCATGAAAAGAATGAATTATTAGTACATATAACTATTAATATAGAAGCTGGTAGTAGCCACATAGCATACCTCAAATCATTTATGGAGCCCTTTTCCTCCAAATCCATGATCTTATAGTGGAACACATTGGGGTGTTGGTTGTAACATGTCAAAATGTACTCAACCACCTATTAATATCATATTATCTCATCCATGTCTTCCACTCTAAATATTCATCAGTTTCTGTAATGTTCTCTATCTGGGGGACCATCCAACATTTCACTGTCAGCTTGATAGGATGGAAAATTTCTAGAGAGATATCGCTAACCATTTTTTTAAAACATTACTTTTCCTTGTCCGAATAGAATCACCCTATTATCCATGAGCTATATATCCACTTACATGGGACCACTTATCATAAAATGTCACACGTCCATGTATCTGAGACTGATGTCAGCTGTTATATTTCCCATTACTAACACCCACTAGTTGTATCCTCTCAACCAATGGACTTCCAACCGCAAAGGTTCTATCAATCACCCTATCGAATGTACAAATTCATAGAGGAATGATGCTAGATCGGATTTCCCTGTACACACCTTGATCGGATGTCCGATCTCGGAAGCACGAGTCATATTGTTTTCTTCGGGTACCTGGAGAATGTCGGTATGCCTCAATGAATACTCTGATACCGACATGTCGTCCTGTTGATTCTCTTTGGTACAAATATGCCTTATTTTATTTGGTATGAGACCTTTCTCTATGAAATGATCTCATGATCTATCCACATAAGAGTATACACATCAGAATAACAATGGTAAACAATAGGGGAAGGGGTAATACTATAAAACAATCGTAAACTACAGAAGACTGATAGTAATATAACAAATGGAGCATATATAAATGATTCATGTATGATGTTTCTCGGAAAGTATCAAAACTAGTCCCAAATATGGAAATAAAACATTGAAACTAAAATCTAGAAGAAAGGAATAATCCATTGTCATCCCATGCCTCACCTTGGTCTCATGCACTTCAGCTCCAATAGTAATCATGTTCCTAAAAAAAGGAGGTTTCCATTATATATACATGAAAAAATATAATCAGATTGGGTCCAAAATCATGACCCAAACAAGGTTTGAGAAAAAATCTAGTAGGAAACCACCAAAGTATATATGCCTAACTATCAGTGAATTTATATATATTAGGTATTCTATATAATGAAGCAATAAACTAGGATGTACTCAATAGTAAAAAATCCTAATGTTTAAAATTACATTCCTTTCAATTTATTAATTATTCAGATCCTTGATTTTTGAGTATAAGGAACTAGGATATCATAAGTATCCCTCCAAGTAATATAAACAACATACATCTTATAAGAACATCTGTGAAACTAGGTATGACTAAGTCCAAGCATGTTCTTTATCTTGATAGCCTCATCACAACAATAATCAATCATTTATAAAAACCCTATGGGAAAGCTATCATGGTTTAATTCATTTTCCGTAATCATAGAAATAAAAAATGGAAAAAGCCCAACAAGGAATCTCTCATGTTCAATACCCATGGGTCCACATGGCATCCATAATTAATACATTACCAATGAGTATCTCTCAATGTCATTACCCCCTTGGTTAACATTGAATTAAAAATACTAAATGTCCTCCGGGTATCTCTAAGGGTCAATAACCCCTAGGTTAATGTCTAAACCAAATATCTCATGGTCCTATGTAAATAAACAGTGAAACCCCCTTAGTTTTCTTGGTCCAAAGCTCTCATTGACCATTGGAAGTTTAACAATATGACAACCCTGATATTTTATTACACAATTAAACATAATTTATTACATAAACTTCACTTGATACAACTTATAAGATAGAGAGATCTAGTTTTTATGGGGCATAAGATCATTATATATCAACATAAAACATGAAATACAATATCTTTATTGAAAAATTCCTTTACATGACCACTACATTACCTCGTACTTACCATATCATTGGATAACCTGAGGACATGAATAAGAAAATGGTGAGCTATAAAACCTAGTACAGGAATAATCATTGAACAACATGAGGAATAAAATAGATTTTAGAAAATAGGAATATCAGTAGAGTGAAATAGGAACATAAACATAATAGCATGATAAAGCATGATAATCATAACATGGAAATGTGGCGGAAAAACATAAATGTAATTAGAATGAGCCAAGGCACATTGCACAAGGAGCCTAGGTAAACCCTCATTTCACATGGAGCATGAGTAAACCCTAGTTTCATTAGAATTAGCATTTGTATAAACCCATTACACATTACGTATCATGATACTATACATTACAAAATTCCTTGGTGCTCTATAAGGGTGCACCCTTCATAAACATTTTATTTCATGGATAATTGTGCCACATGGATCATAAAACATTGAATCATTCAACATAATCATTTATTCAATGATAAATGAATGTGGAATACATACATTAAAATATATAAACAATAATTTAATGTGAATTAAGGGGAATAACCTTGATAGAGAAATGGAAATTATATTCACTACACGATGACTTTGTCTTGGAAAAGCGCAATACAATTTCAGCAGCATAACAACGTGACATAAGAACCCATTAAAATGGTCGATGAGAGAGAAAGGGGTGTATCCTCATATTTACATGACATGGAAAGTAATGGGGTCCTATAGATACATATCCTATCAAATCTAATGGGATTTAGATTAATGATACAAAATAATTTCTTGAATATAAATGAGGAGAGAGAAATTCCTTTCAGAATTTTGACATAGTAACAGGCGTACATGTGAGGCATTTAATAAGAGAGAAAGGAGTCTGAAATCATTAAAACATAAAGAGGTAAGTATAGAGGAGGTGAAAAAACATACCCTAACATTTATAATTGAATGTAAAAGGGAATAATATTTTAAATAATATTGGACAAATATGAAAAAGGAAGAAAACCCCTTAAATGGAATCATGCTTCCAAAGGCATAAAGGAGGCTTGAGAGACGATTCTTGGGAGCTTGGAGCACCATGGGAGGATTATAGAGAGTGTAGGAATGAGTTTGGAATAACTCTAAAGGCTTTGAGTGAGGGGGAAGTGGGAGATTCTGTGGGTTTATATAGGAAATGTGAGGGAATTCATTATTATTTAGGTTCGAGACACCGCACATTAATCTAATCCAAACCAAAAAAACCAGCACATGGTTTTTGCCCTTGGTTATTGGAACTGGGAAGTGGAAAATAATATTATATATTTCTGAGGCCCAAAATTCTTAAAATATTTGGTTAGCTTATATGGAGGTGAGTCACACTCTCAAGGAAAACAATTTAAAAAAAATGTTTCATAAGCCTTGAATGGTAAACTAATCCTTTATAAAATAAATCAAACAAATCTAAAATCGCACTACATTAATGGAAAAAAATATATTCATTGTACATAATGTTTATTTTATTTTATTACATCACTATTGGGTCATTATGATGTCATAAAACACATTATATATTTAAATGGTATTTATTTTTTACCCAAAAATTCGACTATCTCAGAAAATTATGAAATATTCACAATTGGATAATTTTAACATCCTGATTCTAAAAAGAATATTCATTTTATCTAAAGAATTTTATATATTTTTTATTTTTTACTTTTAAAATAAAAAACGACACTTATTGAAAATTCATGGGTTTTGACAAAAAAAGATTTCAAACCATAATAAAAATTACACTTTCATTCATAATATTTTATGCTAATTTAGATTTAATAAAAACTAATTTAATAATTAAAATATTTTTTAAAAAAATTATTTAATTAAAACTCTATTAATTCATCAAACTAGATTCCTTAGTTGAATGTTAAGTAAAAATACTATTTGTTTATTAAAATCTATTTACAAGGTAAAAAATAATAAAATGAAAGTATATTCATTATTATATACAATAATAATGTACATAACCATTGTGCAATGGTCTTGATACATAACCCCTTATTACACACGCATTAGATAGAATTGTAAGGTGTGTGATGGTGACATAGTCTCGGGGTGGCTCGGAATACATTACTTGGGTGGTAATCCCTATCAACAACCACTACTCTCATTGGAGGTCCCAATAAAGCATGAAATATTCATGATTGGCTTGAGATTGGACAATAGTGAAGACCAATAAAGCCGCATCCTTTCTGAGGGCTGAAAAATGGGCTTCATATGGGGATAGCCTACTGGATTATTCCATCGCTTCCTTTTTCTGAGTAAATTGTATTTGTTAAATCCTTATATTTATACTTATCGTGTGATCACATTTCAACGACTATATTAGAAACAATCACAATTGATAACATAAAACCAAGTAATTTGAAATTTTATATAAACATTATACATAATGATACATTTATTTACATAAAGTGGGAATTCCATAAATGAATGTTTGGGTTGTTACAGACAACCCAATAAAAAACGGTTATGGCATGTGATATATAAAAATTACACAGCTAACATTCATAAGAATAAAACATGGAATTCATTTAATCAATCAATTCTGTATTAATAAAATAATTGCATGTAGAACAAGGTATTACTCTCAAGAATCTAAGGCCAAATATCCTTAAACATTTAATCTAATGTAGCTCACCCTTGGGGTGTCCCATTAACAAGGAATCTAACCTTAATCATATTCTACAAACCCTTTTTAATCAATTAAACCATATAAGGTAAATAATATGGATAAAATATAAAACACACAGTACCCCAATAATGGTTATCCATCACATTAAGCATATATAATCCCAAGACAACAAAATAATATCATAAACCACCTTCCTCAAAGTCAGGATATCAATATAGTTGAACGGTGGCCCTTGATTCGACCTAGACCATCGTTGATCTATAATAAGGGTAAAAACATTCTATATTGAATAGACCACTAGAGTAATGGAATTAGGAAAATGAGATCACGAATAAGAAAGAACTCACCAGTGGGATTCCAATGTACCCGCTGGAGTTCGAAACAGCTCATGGATGGGGAAACAATGGCTCGTACTTTGGTCATTGCTCTTGGTTTCTCCTGGATGAACCATGGTTATAAGAAGGATGTTTTGGATAAGAGAAAAGACCCCACATTAATAATTAAATTAAAAATAAAATTAAACGGAATAATTATTTTGTACACATGTTGTGTAATAGCCTCAATCGACCCCCTCTATATGTAGTCTTCCATGTCACCTAGATGGCCATGTACTGGTCCATTACATGTCTGGTACACGACTACATTAGGAAATACATTACACAACTTGTACACAAATGTACACAACATGTACTGAGAAAATTTAATGTTTTTTATTTTTCCGAAAAAACAACATGAAATAATGATCAATACCTGAAATTATGATCCAAATTCGTACAAAAATCCCCTATTAATGAAATTAGTACGCAAATCTCCCTAAAAAGGTGTGAAAATTAATGCTTAAACATCTCTGTCCACTATGATCGAACGTTGACCTCCCTCCCCCATGCTTTGTCTTGTACATTCGCTTGATTCAAATGAAAACATACCAAATGAACATACCAGCCACATAGGACCTTCATAATGGAATCAACAATTTGAATAGGGTGGTTCTGAAAGGATGTATCCACCCTTAACTCGAACTCCTCTGGTTAAAAAATGTGAGACATGTCTGAATAGTAATTTCAAAAGTGAGAAACATGAATGACTTATTGTAAGGCCTGATACCTCTGATGTAACTACAACCGATAGAAAACTGACATTACTCTACAAAAACTCAAGCATCCTGATGCATCTCGATGAAAGCGTACCTTGTATCATAATCCTCTTGTTTCCCAACCATAGTGCCACATGAAAGAAAACCTAATCTTCAACATCAAACACTAGAGTTAATCTCAAAAAATTAGTATATGATTTCTAGCGAGGTTGTCTAGTTTTCATCCTCTTCTGAATCAACCACATCTCCTCAGTGGTTAAGTGGAAAAGATGAGGTCCCAACATAGAAACCTCTCCTTCCTCCAGCCAACATAGTTGTGATCGACATTTATTACCATATAAACCCTCATACGGTTCCATTTGAATCGTCACCTAAAAGCTATTAATTTAGGAAATCTTCACAAGGGGCATTTTTCACTCCCAAGATCCCCCAAATTCTAGGACTCATGATTGAATCATGTCCTTCAACACATGGATTGTGCGATCAAACTGGACATCTATCTGAGGAGGGTAGGTTGTACTAAGAATTACATGTGTAACCAAAGCACTATATAGTCCCTTCCAAACATGATAAGTAAACTGGAAATCCCAATCTGAAACAATAGTTTGTGGATCCCCCTAAAAAAGTACAGACTAATCGATGTACAGCCTTCCAAAATCATCAATACTGATGGTTTCCTTAATCAGAATGAAATTTTAAACCTTTTTGATAAAGTCAAAAACAACCCAAATAGCATCATTCCATTGAGGGGACCATGATAAACCCATGATGAATTCCATTGTGACATCATTGCACTTCCACTAGAGAATGGGTTACTATTGTAAATGTATGTCTAGTCGTTGATGCTCTGCCTTCACCGTAAGACTAGTGGAACATCTCAAAACAAAATTGAAACATCCCTCTTCCTACATGGCCACCAAAACTGATGGTGTAGATCTCAATAATTATTTGGTGAAACAAGGATGAACTCCCTAATCTAATTAATTAAAATATTGAATCAAATACTCATGTATTTTTACTTACACCCATACATTCCTAGGAAAATGCAAGATCACATCATCGCCTACAACCCACCCATGAGTTAGTTTCTCGACTGAAACACTCTTCGGTAGGACTAGGACAATAGAATATGATAGTTGAATCATTTTCAGATGATCCATTATAGAATATGAATCAACTATGGAGGAAAAAAACACCTACCACTATCTATCATGATTATCCAAATGCATTTCAGGGAATAGAGCCATAAGTTGTGACTCACTACAAGCCACCAGATCTTCTTGTATCTGAGTACTCATACTCAACGTATCAGCCACGCTATTTCCATTCCTAAGTGTGTAGGAAATATCAATGTCAAAATATATATGGTAATCAACCCACCATCTATATCTCTAATTTATATCACATTGAGTAAATAAATACTTCCGACTCTTGTGGTCAGTGAATAACACAAAATGCTCTTCCAAAAAAGTTTCCCTCCTACAACCTAGAGAATGTACCAGTGTAGTTATCTCGAGATCGTGCTTTGTGTAATACACTTATGTGGCCTCAACTGCTGATACCCATATAAAATAATTCCCACTATATAATCTATACTCTCTACCTGATACATGATGTATCCCAGCAAATTGTGTAACTCATTATCTTCTCTAAAAATATAAATATATGTGCGGAAGTTAATATATTTTTAGCTCTTGAAAAAAGGAATTATAGTATTCTTCCAACAAGTACCTTTCACCTTCTTGAGTCAGGATCTTTATTGGGTTTTATAATAATTAAATGTCTATTATGATGAGCCTGTAGTAACTAGCCAACCCTGAAAAAACTCCACACCCCCAAGAGATTCTTCTGCTGCACCTAAGAAACCACATCTCTCACATTCTCTTGGTCTACTAGTACTCCTTTGACTAAGATAACATAACCCATGATTTAAATATGATCCATCCAAATATGGCATTTTGAGAGCATATCATATAATTGAATCTCTCTCAGTGTTCTCAAAATGATCTAAAGATGGATGACATGGTTGTGTCGAGTGTGAGAGTACACAAAGATGTTTTCCATGAATACTACCACAATAAATCCATGTAAGGATGAATCAATTGGTTCATCAATTACATAAAAAACTATGGCTCATTTTTTACAACATAATGAATAACTAAATACTCATTTTAAACATAACTGTTTAAAAAGTCATTAAGAGGTATATCTGATTGGCTAACACGCAGCTGATGATAACTGGATCTCAATTAAATCATCAAGAACAAACAATCATACTGAATCTTATCAAGGAGATCATAAATCCTTTGTAATGTATATCCAATCATAACTGTTAACTAGTTCATCTTTCGATAATCCCCACAGTGATTCAGAGTACTATCTGGATTCTTTGCAAAAAGGATAGGCAAATACCAAGGACATGTACTCGGTGGAATGAAACCCTTTTCCTGTAACTCCTCTAAATCATTATTGAGATCATGTTACCTTATATTAGACATGAAATATGTATTAATGGACAATTATGTGGCTCTTAGAGGACTATCACTAAAGAAATCAACCTCTCACTCCAGAGGTAAACCAGAAATGTCATCTGGAAAGACATTTCACAATTTATCCACCACAGGAGGAATGTATATATGATAAGTATAATGATTATCCTGTTATAAACAAGAAATCAGGGATGTAACTCCTCTCATCCATAGATTCTTAGGTCAAACTCTACCCTCTTAGACATCCCATTATCCCATGTGTAGACTAAACCCTCCCTCTAGTGAGTTGAAACTCACCCTACATTGATAGAAGTGAACAGATTCCTGAAAGGAGAGGTGGAATTTTGATTGATTAAGGAATTTTATATTTAAAATATAAATATAAACGGATTTTAATTGTTTCATGAGATTTAATATCTGAATTATCAAAATAAAATTGGAAAAATTAAATGAAATTATGATATTAGAAAAAATTGAACATATGACCTATTTATTTCATTCAAATTTCATTCTATTTATCATTTTAATGTAATTTATAATTTCATTCCATTTTATTTTATATATATCCCACATTTACCATTTATTTCATATAATAAAAATATATTTAAATAATTAGTTTAATTGAATTTGATTAAGTACATGAACTAAGAAAATCCACTTGTCAAATGAGCTTGGTAGGAAAATGTTTTTCTATAGGGAAAAAATTAAAATTTTCTTTTTTGATGCCTTTGTATTAGTTTGTAGTCACTTCCTTATTTATTCTATTTGTTCTTCCATTCATCACATTTGTTATTTATTCTACTCAATAAACTCCAACAATTAATTGTTCTATCATCAAATAGTTTATCTCATTATGTTTGAAAAGTACTGGTCAACAAATAAAATCACATTTATTTTCACTCTATCATTATGTGATCATTATTAAATTTTTATATACCACTAATTTCTAAGACACAATCCATATCATATTATTCACATAATTCACAATTGATTATTGAGATATTTAACAAATGAAATATGACAAAAAAACATCATAATTGATTACGTTAATCAAATGTACTCAATAAACATAACATACATATATTCTATATTTCATTCATATAATGGTATAAACAATAAAACAAACAAATATTTAACAATAATCATATTGGATTTGGTGTACTATAACTAACAAATGTTTTAATTATGATAAACTATATTCATAGTTATAAATTTTATTAAACTATGAATCACATAATGATTGTTCTTATATGTGTCATAGTATGTGATAATTTCATAAGTGTAGTTATCGCACAGCATGGTCATAGTAGCTCCCTACTCTGATGAGAATCCAGAAGTTATACTATTATATTGTTAAATGTATGTTTTATATCTATCTAATACCATTTTAGGGGAACAAATGATATAGGCTACTACTGGTGGATATTTCTAGGACATTGAGGAACCTTCTTCAGGTGTACACCCTTAGTAATATCCAATATAAGATATTATATCAATGAGACACACTACTAGGAAACCAACATTTATATTTTTCATTAGATGATACTATATTCATATGTTTTTATTTGTCCTCATATATTAATTATTTTATTAATGAGTAATATGTGTATCGTATATTGATGTATTGATGAAAATTGTGAAGTCAAATGTTTGTGGGAAGGTAGGATATATTTGGTATATCACGAGTAATATTTAATTAATGAATAATATGATAAAGGATTTAGGACATGTTTTATTTAGAATAAATAGATATATTATTCTCAATGATAGAAATGATATAACATAAATTAATCTATGTCCCTTGTGTTCTATGGGAATGTTTCATTTCCCGAAAGTCAATGAAATATAAATCAACCACATGGGCTGGTGGAAATATCATTCAACCTTCTTGATGAGAGATATCATGATAAATGGATTGTATTGCATAATAATCAACTGTATGGGGGATTATGTTAGTGCAGAATCATATTCTTTATCTATGGATGTCTTCACATGTTAATAAATGGCATCCATGTAATTTAGGTTTCTTCTCCTATTTTCACTATGAAAAATACCTAGAGGGTCAAAACCTAAGTGAATCTAATGACATAGTTAAATAATATATTATTATATATTATATAACAACTTGAATAAATAATATTCCTTCATGTTGTTACATAATTATTCATGCATGCATGATAAAAGATATCCTTCCACCGCTTATTCTTGATAATATTATGTGAGAGAAATATAAAATAAATATTTATTTCTTTTTTACATAAATATATTTATTTATTTATTGGATAATAATGCGGTGATATTTATTTATTAAATAAATAATTATTATTCAATCACTGATAAATACCGTGGATAAATGAAGGATTTATTTTTAATGTCCGATGAAAAATAATTATTTTATTGAATATTATGTGATTAAATAATTATTAATTTAATTAGTATGTTAAGGACATATTGAGGAAATAATATTATTATTATCATTTTAAATATAGTTATTTTTAAGATATTAAATAAATATTATAGGTCCGTTGTGAAAATATTTATTTATAACCCTACAATCATATAAACTAAAATATATTATTTTTCAATGATCCAATAAATTTTGTGTTGTGCACAATAGTTGTCAAAGATAATCCTATCAAACCCTAGAGAGATATCTTTCCAAGAATATAGAGTGATATTCCTCTACCTCCCACTATCATGTCTAGGGAGATTATGGAAAACACTATGGAATAAATTATTTGGGAGATCGATGGAAAATTACACAAGTGATAGGACCATTCATTCTAGCACCTGTAGAATTCTTTGGTGAGGTTCATAGGATTTTAGAACATGTGTGGATCACCTCTATATGGAATCTACTCTTGATTACTAGAATTCAGTGACCATACTATGTAAAAATGTTTTCAGACACATCCGCAATGATAAATTCAATCAAGGCAATTCATAAAAAGATCAAATTAAATATAAATAGTATGTGATCATAATTTTTCTTGTTCTGGAATATTATCTACTTTATGTTTTATTTGATTCAGTTCCTTTGATCTCTCTTCTTTTTGTATTGTAGATATCTAATATATAATTGATCATGAAAAATATGAAACATGGCCATTACCCATCACATGCTTCCCTTGTTCCTGGAACATATTTGTGCTATCGGAGCACTCACATAATTATTTATATTTACTTTATGATTATAGATATATTTACAAATTTTTTTATATTAAAATTAAATTATAATAATTATTTTAATCATATTTGATAGATATGATTCATCCTCTTTCATTTATAATAATTATAATTAAATTGAATAATTTTTAGAATGAAATAAATTATAATATCTCATCTCGAGTTGCCAAGGATTCTAACTAAATAACCAAATATTACACACAATGCACTGGTATTCAATCCACTAGAAAATTAATAAGAATTAATTCCTATCGTGTGGATTGATTACACATGGTGTATTTAATTTCATATGTTATGTGTTGACTAGTATATCCTATAAATTGACCAGTTAGAGTACATTCCATGTAACCCAACTACACGACATGTAGTCCCTTAAGTCACAAACAATCCATGTATTTTCATATGTGGCCTACCAGACAAGTGAGCATGTCACTCGTTGAAGAAACACAATGTATCCCTTTGTATTGGATAGGTACTACAGTTTTCTATGGAATGGTTTACATGTTGAATCATTAGTTGTGTACATTGGATAGATTATATGATACAAATATGTCATGTAACTCACTTTCATAGGTCCTACACTTATAAAACATAATGAAAATTCAAAATTAATTAATTATTTCATGTAAACCTTATTGACATATCCTTATTTGTGGTCATTATGTTCATTGAATTTTCAATGTGATGGATATTAATATATATGTATATATATACATTTAATTTATACATAATTTTCAGTTTATTGTGTCACGTGTGAGTCCTATAAAAGATATTAATCTATGTTAATTGAAGAATAACCTCTTAAAAAAATATTGTAATTTGTTCTATCGTTGTGTTGATAGTACTAATTATGAATGTACATGATAAGTAGTTTATTACATGTGTCACAAGAATAAAAAAAATACATGTATAATACATGTTATGTGTATTAGGATGTATATTCACTATGTTCCCCCCATGTTAAATTTTTGTACACATTTAATTTTAAAAAATTATTTAATTTTATTAAAATAATGATGGATGAAAATCTCAAGGAAATTATGATGTTAATTAAGATAAATAATTGATTAATTAATGATGATAATAAATTGATTTGTTCTTGGTTTAACATAAATAAGAAAGATTAATCATTGAATGTTATCTTTATTAAATGTGTAATTTTTTGAATGCGTGTATATGATCCTAAGCATAGACCATAACATTGTATATGAATCGTTTTATTTAATTTATTAATAAATTTAATGTTTGGAATGTGTTACTTCTCTCCTCTTATTATGTAAGGGCATGTGTACCCATGGGTTCATTTATGTGAACACATTTCCCATCATTTGTGTGTGAGTAAAATCATATGTAATGGATGGAGATCTCACGCTAGAATAGGTCATTTAGTTTTGGAATCATGGTGAATCCAATACAAGAGAGATACATTGTTGGAAAAGTGGAAATCTATAACATGAACATCAAGTGGTTTGAGGTGTTTCCCATTATGTCAATTGTTCATTTATCAACCTACCGATAAACTAAACATTAGTAAAATCTCATGATAATACTACATTATTATTTTATTTTTTTCAGGTTTGATTGTTATTTGATTAATAATTTTATGTCAGGATCACATGAATTAAGGGATTAATAAGCCTGAAATATAGAATTAAAATAAATTATATTGTGATTAAATGTTATATATGACATGGTTAATCACTTATGTAAAGAAAAATAATATTAACATGAATTTGTAAAAGATAATAATTCAAAATTTATGAATGAAGGATTAAATTCCTCAATTATATATTATATTGGAATAGGATTACACTAATTCAGTTAAAATAAAACAATAGTTCAATGGGAAATACCAGCCAATGTTGGGTTGATTTCAATTATCGGGGAATTATAACATGATGTTTTGGGTAGACAGAACATAGATTGCATCAAGGGTTTAGTGCCAAATAATGAATATGTGTATCTAAGTGGATATGGCTGAGGAAATCAACTTTAAGGATTTTAGGATTGGGGAGTCCACTCAAGAGATCAATTAACTATGAATTAATGTACATGGCATTAAATTTCATATATGAAAATATTTATGTTTCATGACCAACCAAAAATGTTGTAATGAGAAGTGGAATATAGATCATTTCTATTAGAATGTCTAAGAAACAATATATTCTGAGGCCAATGTTGATGGATATTTTTTTTATAAAATTATTGGATATTAATAAATAAAATATTTATTTATTTGTCTATTTTTATGAGAGAAGTTACAAATAATCTATACATCTTATTTCTAGAAATAATAATAAAATTACCTCAAAAATATCACTACGATTCACACATTAAAAGAAAAATGTCCCAATTATGAAAATTTCTAGGAGGTGAAAGTTTTTTATGCCTTATCCTGATCCATGAAATGAAAATTTAATGATTTCGAAAATATAGTTCATCATGCGCCTGATAATAAGGGTAGCGATGAAGAGTAAAAACTATATGTGAAAAAATTGAATGTTTCCTCTAGTGTTCAATATTTCATTATATAATACATAAATAATGACCTTTGGATGAAACCTGGTGACATGGGTTCATATAGATTGATGTCTCACCGTCATGATCTCCATCATGAAAAGGTGTGACAGGAGTTATATGAGATCTCCAATACATTGTTTACAACTAATCTTGGAGAGTATGAGCCAGATGGACCTCATGTAGTTAAGATTATGGAAACATTTATTTCCTATACAACATAGGGATTAAATTCCAAGATGAATTTTGTACAAATCACCGACATACATCAATTCATAGTACCTTAAATATTTTTATAATTATTTACAATATGATCCATATTGAGAAGATCCTTTCAGAAAATCATACATTGATATTCCAAGTGGATAAGGACATCTGTCATGATAAAATCCTGGACATTATTATGAATACTATAATAATGAAAAAGGAAAATGGTTCCAAGACTCATACCAGGTATATAATCAGCTATGAATTTTCCATCCATGATGAATATCATCTAGTTACAGGGAAAGGAAACGGAGGAGAAATTTTTTTCATGTGGAAGGACAAGTCACTGGAAGAGGAACTACCCAAAGAATAAAGGGGATGCTAAAGGTGTATTCATTATCGAGTATAATATTTAAATAACTAAAAATTGGTTATTGTATATATATTGTGGTGATAACATTTGTTGTGAAATTTAGGACCAATGTATAATCAAAAATATTTCTAGAGTAGAGGTGGATTTGATATTTGATAATGGTGTCATATGGGAAGCTCCAAACACTGGTTAATAACACCATTCAATGCCAATTGTAATTATTTTGTTTTTAAAATATTTTTATTTTGTAACAATTTTTACCGATAGAATAATTTATGTATCTCTTATAGATGTAGAAGTGTTTATTATCAATTTTGGAAAAAAAATTTGATTCTTTTATAAATACAACATATGTTATGGTATATCACATTTATATAATTTTCAATATGTATTAAACTATGAAAATGATGTATTGGAAATATATAATTAATCATGTTCACATGACTCAAATAACACCCAGAAATGACATCAGTATCATATACTCATTGACAAGAGGTTTTTAAAATAATTTTTTATGGTTTTATGTTAGGCTAATCTAAACTAAAAACACATTAATTATGTCATTAATATTTATAAGAAAAAAATATCAAACCTCCATACGTTGGAAAAGGTGAAAGGACCACAGAGCTTCTACGATTGGTACACACGAATATATGTGGTCCATTTGCACCAAAATAAAAAGGTGGGAATTCTTATTTCAAAAACATTTCTGATAAATTGAGTAAATATTGATAAGATTACATAATAGGGTATAATACAATGTCCTTTGAGAAATTCAGGGAATTAAATAATGAATTATAGAATCAACATGAAATTATGATAAGAAAGATTCAACAATATATAGTTGGTGAATATCATAACCTGTAGTTAAAGAAATTCTATGGGAATTTTGGATTCTATCTCATCATACTCCAAATTAAATACCATAGTGGAATGGTGTTAGTGAATAGAGTATTAATACATAGTTGGTCATGGTTAGGCTGACAATGATTCATACAATTCTTTCATTATCTATTTCGGGATATGAATTATAAACTAGGGAATTCACATTAAATCACATTCCAATTAATGTGGAATATATAATTCCCTTCAATTTATGGTGTTAAAAAAAAAATTCTCGTATACACATGTTTGGGTTTCAAAGGAATTTTTTAAGGTCGTCAGAAGAAAAAAACATGCACCCCAGGACATAATTTGTATCATTATAAGAATTCCCATAGAAACAAAAGGATATTAACTATAAAACCCCTTAAATAAAATAAATACAATCCCCATTTATTGAGAGGGATAATATCCTAAAAAGGATTTTGGGAGAATGATTGACATCAACAATGTTGATTCTCATGATACACTAGATTTGGTATCAGAATAGATTCCATAGGTCCTGGTATGGGAATTATTTCCTAAAAAACATGTACTCCATTGGGCTATAAGAGATATAAGAGAAAGAGAGGGATATGGTTTTCTACACACCGAATATGGTCACTCATTATTAGGAGAAAATGGTGAACATGTCTCTTTCAATGATGATGTAGAGATCATAAGATGTTTAAGATTGAAAGATTCCATGAATTATGAAATGTATTCTATGTATTATAACCAGGTTTATGTTTTAGTATATCTTACAGTTGATTTAACACATGTTGGGTCAAAATTGTTATTCAAGATAAAACATTATAGGAAATTTAATGTAAATAATTATAATTAAAGGCTAGTGGCTAAAGGTTTTAAACAATATCATGTAATTTACTAAAATGAATCCATTTAATCAGTTTCCATAAATGATTCCATCATAATTCTACTTTCAATATAATATTACCATGACTATGATAATTGGTAGATGGATGTTAATACTACATTCCTTAATCAGAATGTTTGGGAAGATATCATATGACACAACCAAAAGGGTTTGTAACACCATGTGACGAAAAAATGATTTTCAAGTTGTAGATATCGATTTATTGATTAAACAAAGTTTTTAGCACACAGAACATTCAATTGGATGAAGCTATAAAATAATTTGGTTTCCTTAAAAATGAATTTGAGCCATGTATTCACAAGAGTTTTAGTGATACTTCATTCATTATCTTAGCAGTGTATTTTTAGGTCATATTACATACTAAAAACGACATAATAGTCTTAAATTTTGTTAATGACTAGTCAAATAAGTGTTTTTCAATAAATGACTATAGTGAAGCATCATGTATTCTAGAATTGGGATCACCCATGATAGATAATTGAGGCTAATTGGACTAATTCAAAGTATATATATTGACTTGATATATAAGAGATCTAGTATTGAAAAATCCAAGAGGGGATTGTTACCAGTTTCACATGGTTTACAGATTTCATAGAAAATGTGTCCTCGAAAAAGGGGAAAGTGATAATGAGTAAACCATCATATGATTTTCCGAAAGGATAAATCAAGTATTACATGCTATGTTCGAGATAGGATGTAGCCTATGCATTGATCATGGTAGGCTGATATAAAGTTAATTTTGGAAAATAAAAATGGTCTTTTATTGAGGCTATACTTATTTATTTTTGATTAACTAATGTTATATTCCTAATATATGGAGGAGATGAGGATCGTGTAATAAATGTTTATATTGGTTCTAGTTTTCATATAGATCACATTGATATGAAGTCATAGTCAGGATATGTTATTTGTCTCAATAGAGGAGTTATGAACTTGAAGAGTTCAAATATACATGATATCTTGGATTTACAGTGGATTCCTAGTATTTGGAGACTTCTACTGCATTCAAAGATAGTGTCTTGATATGAATATATTATCCAACTCATGATGTGGTACCTTGTAGTAAAGATTATATCACCTTGTATTTTGTTCTTACTATAGTGTTGTATCTTTCAAAAGAGAAAATGTCGCGCCAATAGATAAAATCAAATAAACTAGAAGTGTCACCTCTTGAGTTTTTTTATCAGTGGTGTGATGATGCAGTAGGAAGAATACCAATATAGGAGAGCATGATGGACCCAATGAATGAAGGCCTATCTCATGAGAATCATGAGTATCCAGTGAGAGATAAGAGACTGAAGGTTATTAGAAGTTGGATCTCATGAAAGTAGTATTCTATTTATGTTTAATCGCTAGATATTACTTATATGTACTTGATAATAACATGTATTCATAGTTTTGAATATAAATAAACCACTTATCACATTATGATTTTTCTTCCGTGGAATATAGTATGTTATAATGTCCTAAGACTCGTCATCGCATTAAAATGTCAAAAAAAATCCTTGTTATGATGATAACCTAGAACTGATATGAAAATATTCATAAAAATATATTCTATATAAAGATAATATCATATTTGGGAAACAATTGATATAGTATAGAATGGGGGTAGAATCAAAAGACATTAATGAATATTCTAATGGTGTACACCCTTGGTAATATCCAATGTATGATATTATGAGTTAGAGACCTACTAGTAAGAAATCCTCATTTATATGTATCCTTGGATGTTCCAATCGTAATGCATGTTTCATTTTTCCTTACACTTCAGTATTATTATGAAAGAGTATCATGGGTGATGTAATTTAATTTATTGAAAAAAACGGTCATGTTAGACATTCATTGTAGAGACCCGAAGCTTGACGTACGTAGACATTACATTACTTTTGTGGAATACTTAGTACATAACAAAAACAGACACACCAGGACCGTAATTGTTTAGTTTCTTTGGATACTTGGAACTTAATCTTCTAATCGTTGTGAAAGATCTTAAACATATCCCATAAAGATCTTACCATTTTTGTTTCCTTAACAAAAATCTTTCTTTTAATCCTGAGGGAAAAGAAAAAATAAAAAGGGTGAGCTCAAATGCTCAGTAACGGTATGCATGGATAAAATAAAACATACCTTATACATTTGAACTTAAAAAAACATGAACATTAAAAATCTTGAGCAACGACATAAAACATGGAAGTACATAAGGCATATATCATAGTGGAACATAAATCATGATAAAATAGAATGGGAATAAAACATGCAATTGTGGCATCCATTAAGCATATGTAATGATTTCCATTGTATCCAAGGCATTGCTACCAAGACCATGTTACTGGAAAAAGTCCCATTCTGAATCGAGTTCACTCCTCGTTTCAGTCATGTAACAATGAACCGGATTAACTTACCGTTCAAGCCATCTCTATCTCATGAGATATAAAATCATTACCCAATTCATTAGAAGGATATATAGGTCCCACCAATATCATAATGAAATCATTCTTACATGTGCCACATCATAAAAATAAATCATTCATCATAACCCAAAGGATAAAAATGGGTTTCATAAACATCATCCCATCATAACATAATCCTTTAAAAAAATGGATATCATTTCATCATAAGAAGAGTGGAACCATGTAAATCATAGAGGCATTAAACTTGAAACATACACATATGAAAATAATTTCATCTTAGATGGAAAATTGTTTTGATAAAACACTTGAAATGAATTCTTGAGGAAAATATCCTTTCTTTTTAAAAGTCATTCTCTTTCCACAAAATGTCATGAAATTTTAAAAGAAATGTATTTTGTTTAAAATAGTCATGAAATACTTGGGAGGTAGCTTCATTAATATAAGGCTTTATAAAACCGTAAAAATCATTTCGTGCCGTATAAGTTAAAAAAACATTCTTTTTGTACTTTTTCCAGAAAAGTCAAAAAGTACCTCGTAACGTAAACAAAAGAAAGATTACTTACATACCATGTAGTAAAAGTCAAAAATGGGAAAAAAGGATTTTCAAAATACATGAAAACACTTTTATAAAACATGGTCATGTATGATAGAAATAACCCCAGTAAATACATACGAATATGCAATCTCGGATAAAAATGAGATTTGCAAAATTATCCCTTACCTTAGGTCCGATTTTCTTCATAAGTGTCTGAACCTCCTATTTAATGATTTAAATATTGGTATTGACTTATTATAGAATCATATTAATTGTTATGATATCATATATGGGTCACTTATGACATTATATTACCCGTTCTTTTGTAAATTCCATGTTAAAGAGCGTTTTGGGTAAAATCGTTTCATTTGTCGTCCGTGTTTTGACTTGTAATTATTCATATGATTACTTAGATCATGATTACTTACATCAATAATGTAAAACATGATTTATATATAATATATATTCAGAATATACATATATATAATAGATCGATAAATGGAAAGAAATACGCCGTTAATGGAGACTTTAGGTCATACGTACGCATGAACGTTGTTTTTGTTTCCTCATTGAATTGAATGGAATTAATTGGATGACATATATATATATATATACATAAATCCAGTATCATTATTATGTCATATATTTCATGATTACTTATTATATATACTTTATAATCATTTATGAATGGTTAATCATTGAGAATCAATCTCACTGCGTCGTGGAGATGGTATTCCGTACGTACGCACGAGTGAAGATATCGTTCCCATGATCGTGGAATTTTATTGGAGTGTATGTATACTATTAAATAATCAATATCACATTATAATAATAATATATAGTTATTATTTACACCAATATACCCATCCAAGTAAGGTGGTGGTGGAAAATAGATTACACCACGGCGTGGAGACGATATTCCGTACGTACGCACGCGCGGTGATTTCTTTTTCCATAGGATGGATAGATGGTGAAATAGGGTTGTTTAATACATATAATAACATATCAGTATATTAGTGATACTGATGTTATTACTTCATAATGAAACAACCTAAGAAGAATATGTGGAAGAAGAAATAAAGTTGAACGAATCGTTAACGGACATTACCTCTTCTTTGAAGCGCCTCTTTAAGACCTCCTCTTAGGGCACTAAAATTGGTCATTGAAGATAGACATGACCTCTAGGATGTTTCTAGAGAAGTGGAGAAGAGAATTTGTCAGGGTTTGGCCTAGAATGAAGGTGCAAAGTGGTGTGTGTAGGAGAGGGAGGAGGTGCCCTTTTATAATGGAGGAGAGGGGCACCTTTGAAATTCTTAAAAATATTAATTTATAATAAATCTAAACCCACTTAAAAACCTCCAAAAACGACTCATATTCGAATATTAGATGATATAGCATTGTAATCTCATTAAAAAATCAAATTTAGACATGTTTGGATCTTATTTTAAACCTTCTCATTTTGATTTATCCTTATTTAATCTATTTAAGTTTATTTGTGGTAATAAAATTCTAAATTTTAAATAATTAAAAATAATAACTTATTTGTTGTGAATTTTCAATAATTGTTTACTTTATAACATTGTAGACCGTATAAATATAAATTTATAATTTTTAAATATTTTTGTTATTTTTAAACAATTTTATAATTTGTTATTTTTATAAAATAACAATATTGTCAATTTTGACACTATTCATTTATTTGAATTTAAATAAAATATATACAGAAGAAATGTTCGAACTATAAGATTTACTAGATTCATATAAGGTCATATATATCTATAAAATTACTGCATCACAATAAATAGTCCACATAATATATATTTTATTATTTTTAAAACCATTTATTTGGTTTATCTCTTAATAAAATAATTAGTACAACATTTTTGTATAATTATTTAATATATTGATTTGTTGCATAAAAATTAAACATAAAATCCTATGATTAATATTAATTTATTAACTTTCAAAATAATACTTTTACTATAATTTAACATCTTAAAATCACAATATTTAAATTGTTATATTTATTAAATTATTAAGGTGTCATCTTTGGCATCATTTAAACTAAAATAAATTAAGTGTCATAATCACTTTTATAAGGCTCCAAACTCTTATATATTATGTCATTGGATTATTAAGGTGTAGATATAAACTACCAATAAGTTTTTGTCAGGTTTTTGTTCCTTTTAATGGTTATTATTATTTCAATAAAAACTATATTACTTATTTTCCACTTAATAAATATTTTTTGTATCATTAATGTATCACCAATAATGACAATTATTTAATCCCTAAAAATTCTAAATAAATTATCATGATGTAGATAATTTAATTAGATTTTTGTTTACTATTAATTTTATAAGATTTATTATGTTTATCACTAAATTAAAATTATTATACTTATAAGATTTAAGAAAGTGACAAGTTGTCACTTTCATTGGTTTTAATAATAATTAAATTATTTTCATGGTCAAAAGTCCATAAAATGAATCTAATCTGACCCTTTGGTTATTTGGGTCTACTTTTAGCCATCCATTATAATTTTGGAATGTGTTAGGGTAATTTTATAATATTATATTTACCCTTGATTACCCGATTTACCTGTAACTATGGTAAATAAAATTTACCGTAGTTACTATTCATAATTCTAAAAAAAAAGTAGATTATTAACATAATTTTTACCCACTGATTCCAAATATGGAATCCATTTTTCCAAATTCAATACAAAAAATTTGTATAAATTAAATTAAAATTAATCTCGTTGTCTAAAGAAAATGGGTTTTTCTTTAAAACATTGCAAATGATAGAATTGATTTAACCTACGAATTAAATGTAAAATAAATTCTAATTACATAAATTATATTAAATGGTAAAAATATATTCTATTTATACTTCAAAACCATTCAATATTATAATTTTATCATATAAATTATTGTGATGAAAAAAGTTTTTTTAATTAAAATATAGCGTGTTTTTACTATTCATCAAAATATGAAAGTTACCAGAATAATATGAAAAATTTATCCAAAGTACATTTTTATTTCCTAATTCCAAAGAAGAATTTTATTTTGTCAAATTGAACTTATAATCATGTAAAAAACATTATTTAAAGTGGGTGCGCCATCAAAAGGCGGCAAAACTGCATTTTTTTAAAAATACTTATTTTACCCGAAAAATTTATATTGTTTTATACCGTGTTCTAGAAAATGTGTAAGATGAATAATAATTTTATAAAATTCAAAATTTAGTTAATACTATTCATAACGGCTAGTTTATAATAATATTATAATAATATATCATTGTTTAGTAAAACCCGGTATTGCGTACAACACATGCTATCGAGGAAGGTCGTGATTGCGTGTAATGCAAGCCATGTCAGGGTTGCGTGTTGTGAAATAATCCTTCGTTGTTTCATATAACATAATCCAACCATATTTAAATTATATATTGAATATATATATATATATATACTCAATGTTGCGTAGAATAAATGTTATCAAAATTGTATGTAACACGATCCAAGAATAGTGTTGCGTATACTGCAATCTAATACGGTGTTGCGTATAGTGCAAGGTAATCTTGGTGTAGCATAAAACACAATATATTAATGAAATTAAAGAATATTTTTCATAAAATCTAGGGGTGTTACATTCTACCCCCCTTAAAATGAATTTCTCCCTCGAAATTCGTCGGGGTTATAAATGGTTTACTACTTGAAAGATTGTTTAATAGAAACCCACATCGTAAAATGTAATACCAAATCATGGCTTTAAAAACTAAAGTATGAAATGTAACGGTTACCCAAATTAACTCATCACTGGGCTTCCACGTAGGAGATCATATGTGAAAATATGGATATGGAAGAAAAATCTAACAATCAAGTTCTGATGGAGAGTGCTAGAGAACATGGCTATGAAAAAGCCAACAATCACAAAGATATTGATTTGTGATGATATAAGGTACCATATGATTCATCGGATATAAGGTAACTAGGAAAACATTTTTGGGTTTCAAGATAATTTCCCTAAAGCTGAGGAATTTAAATAAATACTTGCATGATTTTGGTACAATCTCACTATTGTTCGTGAATTGAACAATTTCCTCTTCATCCCTCAATGAAATGAAGTTGAATTTGTTATTTGTGATGTGTTAGAAGATCAGGTGATAGAATGATGGGTTATTCCATCTATTTCAAACAAAAGGTTATCAAAAGTTATAAGTCCATCTTATGGTTAGATTAATCGTATATGGTTCCAAAAATGAACATATACTTCATATATCATACCGCTTAATAAAATAAAACTAGTTTCTACTAACCAGGGACTTTATATAGGCCAGTGGTAGGCGATAAAGGCCAGTCCCGCTTCAGTTGTGGGTTCGATTCCCACATCCTTGTCCGATGCGATGGGTTGTCGCCCTTCCTGTAGGTTTTCCTTTTTCTAAAACTATATCACTATAACATCCCATCAATAATATCGAAAAAACTTATATCCTTAAACAATACTAACTTATGTCCAACATAATCCATTCCAATCTTTAGTCTTATCCATAATACTGCAGTCCACTCTCATATTATAGTGAAAACGATTACCAGAGATTTAATACCATCGTTGATCCCCATATATCATAAGATATGTCTTGTTGGTCACATTCCAAACATTCGAAGGCCATAATCATGTATTCTCTTGAAAAATGAATACTCATTGAACCTTAGTGAAAACATGAATGCAGTTAAAAGTTAACACTTTCCACATACCAAAATCCTCAAAATTATATATACTCAAACAATGATATCACTTAGTCCTTATATCAATCATGAGCTCATGAATACAATCAAACATCTCATTATCTTCTTATTCCTTCATTATGCACATATCATCTACTTTACAAAAATATCTGGATAACCTTCCATGGTTATTGGTATCATTCAACATATACTTTCAAATACATTTAGGAAATACAATAATGTAACAATCCTTAGATGATTCTTTATTCCATAGTACCATTAACTATAAAACATAACTCTCGATAAACATACAATCATTCCACTACCTTCTAAATCAACCGACTGAGATTCAACACTTCTTTTAGCTCATATATCATTTGTAGTATCCTCATCATCATCCACATAAATACTACCCATATGACCAAGATGATTCTTTTCATGATATTTTCCATTAGGGTATTGGATTGCATAATGCCCGTACATTCCACATTTAAAACATCTAATCATTGTTGATGTCGTAGCAATACCATTATCCCTGTCCATGGTGTTAACAAAACCTTTTCCTTTACACTTACTAGATTTGTGTCCTTATTTTCCACACCCAAAGAATCTTCCAGTTCCTTTGAAAAAACCCCCCTGATTCCTCTTCCCACTTGATTTACATGAGGAAAATTGAAATTTATTTCCTCTATGATCATCATGAAACTCCATCTTTCTCTTATTATCTGAGTCGGGAAACTTAACAATTTTGAAATTTTTTATCATATTATGATATTGTTGATTAGGCATAATAACGATGTTTGAACTCCCAGATCTCGTTTCATTTGGTTTCTCATGAAGAAAATCATTCCATTTTCTATCATATCTTCCATTATCGTGAATCTTCATTTTTCCAGCAATTTTCTAAAACCCAAAAATAATAGTGTGAGAGGCAAAAATCATGCTAGGGAAAACAACATAGTAAAGGGGAAGAACCCCCAATATCTAACATCTTAGGTTAAATTCTAATATCGTTACCTTAGTTCTAGGACTATATACTATACGTATACTTATCCTTAGGGGCATCCCAAGACATACCTTAGAAATATATCTAGGGATCTCACTAACGTTTTCGCATCCTATTTTCCAAAGGTTGACTAAACCTTTCCTCTGATACCAACTGTAGTGACCTGAAGCATGACGTACATAGACATTACATTAATTTTTCTGAATACTTAGTACATAACAAAAACAGACACACAAAAACCGTAATAGTTTAGTGTCTTTGGAAATGTGGAACGCAATCTTCTAATCATGGTGAAAGATCTTCAACATCTCCCACAAAGATCTTCCCATTTTTCTTTCCTTACCTAAAATCATTCTTTTAATCATGGGGGAAAAGAAAACATAAAAATGGTGAGCTCAAATGCTCAGTAAGGGTAAGCATGATTAAAAAAACATACCATATACATTTGAACTTAAAAAAAACATGAACATTATCAATCTTGAGCAACCACATAAAACATGGAAGTACATAAGGCATAGATCATAATGGAACATAAATCATGACAAAATATCATGGGAATAAAACATGTTAACGTGGCATCCATTAATCACATGTAATGATTTCCATAGTATCCAAGACATTTCTACCAAGACCATCATAGTGGACTAAGTCCCATTCTGAATCGAATTCACTCCTTGTTCAGTCATGTAACACTGAACCAAATTGACTTAATATTCCATCCATCTCTATCTCATGAGATATAAAATATCTACCCAATGCATTGGAGGGAGATATAGGTCCCACACATCTCATAATGAAATCATTCTTACTTGTGCCACATCATAAACATAAATCATTCATCATAACCCAAAGGAAAAAAATTGGGTTTCATAAACATCATCCCATCATAACATAATCCATATAAAATAATGGATATCATTTCGTCATAAGAAAAGTGAAACCATGTAAATCATAGAGACATTATACTTGAAACATACACATATGAAAATAATTTCATCTTAGATGAAAAATGGTTTTGATAAAACACTTGAAATGAATTCTTGAGGAAAATATCCTTTCTTTTTCAAAATCATTCTCTTTCCACAAAATGTCATGAAATTTTAAAAGAAAATCAGTTTTTTGAAAATAGTCATGAAATATTTTGGAGGAATATTCATGAATATATGGATTTATAAAACCGTAAAAATACGTTCGTTCCGTATAAGTTAAAAAAACATTCTTTTCGTACTTTTTCCGGAAAAGTCAAAAAGTACCTGGTAACGTAAACAAAAGAATTATTCCTTACATACCATGTAGTAAAAGTAAAAAATGGGTAAAAAGGAATTTAAACATACATGAAAACAATTTTATAAAACATGGACATGGATGATATAAATAACCCTAGTAAATACTTACGAATATGCAATCTCTGATAAAAATGAGATTTGCAAAATTATCCCTTACCTAAGGTCTGATTTTCTTCGTAAGTGTCCAAAACTCCTGTATAATGATTTAAATAATGTTATTGACTATTTATAGAATCATATTAATTGTTATTATATCATATATGGTTCACTTATGACTTTATATTACCCTTTCTATTTTAAATTCCATGTTAAAGAGCATTTTGGGTAAAATCGTTTCATTTGTCGTCCGTGTTTTGATTTATAATTATTCATATGATTACGTAGATCATGATTACATACATCCAGAATGTAAAAAATTATTTATATATAATATATATTCAGAATATACATATATATAATAGATCGATAAATGGAAATCAATACACCGTTCATGGAGACGGTAGGCTGTACGTACGCATGAACGTTGTTTTCGTTTTTCCTCATTGAATTGAATGGAATTAATTTGATGACATACATATATATATATATATAAAGTATCATTAGTATGTAATATATTTCATGATTACTTATTATATATAGTTTATAATCATTTATGAATGGTTAATCATTGAGAATCAATGTCATCGCGTCGTGGAGACGATATTCCGTATGTACGCACGAGAGATGATATAATTCCCATGATCGTGGAATTTTATTAGAGTGTATGTATACTATAACAGAATAAATATCAATTTATAATAATAATATATAGTTATTATTTACACCATTATTCCCATCCAAGTAAGGTGGTGGTGGAAAATAGATTACACCACGTCGTGGAGACGGTATTCCGTAAGTACGCACGCGCGGTGATTTCTTTTTCCGTAGGATGGATAGATGGCGAAATAGGGTTGTTTCATACATATATTAACATATCAGAATATTATTGATACTGATGTTATTACTTCATAATGAAACAACCTAAGAAGAAGAAGTGGAAGAAGAAATAAAGTTGAAAGAATCGGTAACAGACATTACCTCTTCTTTGAAGCGCCTCTTTGAGACCTCCTCTTAGGGCACTAAAATTGGTCTTTGAAGAAGACCAGAACCTCTAGGATGTTTCCAAGGAAGTGGAGAAGAGAATTGGGAAGGGGTTGGCCGATAATTAAGGCTAATAGTGGTGTGTGGAAGAGAGGGAGGAGGTTCCCTTTTATTAGGCAGGAGAGGGGAACCATTGGAATTCTTAAACATATTAATTTATAATAAATATAAGCCCACATAAAAACATCCAAAAACGACTCATATTCGAAGAGTAGATGAGATAGGGTTGTAATCTCATCAACCAATCATATTTAGACATGTTTGGATCTTATTTTAAACCTTCCCATTTTGATTTATCCTTATTTTATCTATTTAAGTTTATTTGTGGTAATAAAATTATAAATTTTACATTATAACAAATAATTACTTATTTGTTGTGAAATTTCCATAATTGTTAAAATTATAACATTATAGACCATATAAATTTATATTTATAATTTTTAAATATTTTTGTGATTTTTAAACAATTTTATAATATGTCCTTTTTATAAAATAACAATAGTGTCAATTTTGAAACTATTCGTTTATTTGAATTTAAATAAAATATATACAGAAGATATTTTCCAACTAAAAGCTTTAATATATTCATAAACGGTCATATGTGTCTATAAAATTAGTGGATAAAATTAAATAGTTCATATAATATTTCTTTAATTATTTTTAAAACCATTTATTTGGTTTATCTCTTAATAAAATAATTACTACAACATTTTTGTATAATTATTTAATATACTAATTTGTTGCATAAAAATTAAACATTAAATCCTATGATGAATAAAAATAAATTAAAATTCACAATAAGACTTTTACACGAATTTATCATCTTAAAATCACAATATTTAAATTGTAATATTTATTAAATTATGAAGGTGACACCTTTGGCATCATTTAAAATAAAATAAAATAAGTGTCATAATCACTTTTATAAGGCTCCAAACGGTTATATATAAGGTAATTTGATGATTAAGGTGTAGATATACACTAACAATAAGTTTGGGTCAGGTTTGTGGGCCTTTTAATGGGTATTATTATTTCAATAAAAACTATATTAGTTATTTTCCACTTAATAAATAATTTCTGTATCATTAATGTATCACCATTAATGAATATTATTTAATCACTAAAAATTCTAAATAAATTATCATGATGTAGGTAAGTTTATTAGATTTCTGGAGACTATTCATTTTAGATGTTTTATGATGTTTATCACTAAATTAAAATTATTATACTTATAAGATTTAAGAAAGTGACATGTTGTCACTTTCATTGGTTTTAATAATAATTAAATTATTTTCATGGTCAAAAGTCCATTAAATGATTCTAATACGACCCTTAGGTTATATGGGTCTACTTTTAGCCATCCAATAGAATTTTGGCATGTGTTAGGGTAAATTTATAATATTATATTTACCCTTGATTACCCGATTTACCGTTAACTATGGTAAATAAAATTTACCATAGTTACTATTCATAATTCACAAAAATAAAAAGTAGCTTATTAACATAATTTGGACCCAATAATTCCAAATATGGAATAAATTTTTTCAAATTCTATACACAAAATTTTCATAAATTAAATTAAAATTAATCTCGTTGTCGAAAGAAAACGGGTTTTTCTTTAAAACATTGAAAAAGACTGAATTGATTTAACCTACGAATTTATTGTAAAATCAATGCTAATGACATAAATTATATTAAATGGTAAAAATTTATTATATTTATAATTTGAAACCAATAAATATTTTTATTTAACTATATAAATTATTTCGATGAAAAAAAGTTGTTTTTAATTAAAATATAGCGTGTTTTTACTATTCATCAAAATATGAAAGTTACTAGAATAATATGAAAAATTTATCCAAAGTAAATTTTTATTTCTTTATTCCAAATAAGAATTTTATTTTGTCAAATTGAACTTATAAACATGTCAAAAACTAGATTTAACGTGGGTGCGCCATCAAAAGGTGGCGAAACTGCATTTTTTTAAAAATACTTATTTTACCTGAAAATTTTATTTTGTTCTTATACCATGTTATAGAAAATGTGTAAGATGAATAATAATGTTATAAAATTCAATATTTAGTTAATAATATTCATAAAGGCTAGTTCATAATAATATTATAATAATATATCGTTGTTTAGTAAAACACGGTATTGCGTACAACACACGCTATCGAGGAAGGTCGTGATTACGTGTAAAGCAAGCAATGTAGGGGTTGCATGTTGTGCAAGAATTCTTCGTTCTTTCGTATAACAGAATCCAACCATATTTCATTTATACATTGAATATATATATATATATATATATATATATATATTCACTCAATGTTGCGTAGAATAACTATTTTCAAAACTGTGTGTAACATGATCCAAGAATAGTGTTGCATATACTTCAAGCTAACATGGTGTTGCGTATACTGCAAGGTAATCTTGGTGTAGCATAAAACAAAAGACAACAATTAAATTAAAAGAATATTTTTCACAAAATCTCAGGGTGTTACATTCTATGTGAGGTAGGATATGATAGGTGTGTTATGAGTAATATTGCATTAATGAATAATGAAAGAAAGGATTTATCCCTTATTTTATTTAATCACATTTTATATATCATCCCCTTTAATGGAAATGGTATTGCCTAAAGAAATCCATGGTTTTAGTGATCTATGGGAATGTTTGATTTTAGTAATATCAAAGAAAGAGACATCAAACCCAAAGGTTGATGACACCAGCATGCATCCTTTTTAAATGTAAATATCATAGAAAGAGATTATATTACACAATATGCATATGTATGAGGTAACATTTTATTGTGGATTATATAAATTCACTATGGGTTCCATTTTTTGTTTTTAGATGCAATCTATTGAATTTAGGCTCCATCAAAAAATGCCACAAAGAAAGAGGCCAAGAGGGTCACACACTAAGTGTATCCAAAATCTCAATTAAATAATATATTATTTTTAATTATTTAAAAAGTGGAATAAATATTATTCCCACACATGGTTTAATAATTATTCATTTATTTTTGATCACATCTATTATGTCACCAGTTATTTGATAGAATATTATGTGAAAAAAAATATTTAATTAATATTAATTTTATATTTAGTGAATAATATTTTTTATTTATTAGTGAATAATGTAGTAGTATTTATTAATTAATTAATTATAAATTTTTAATCGACTGATATATTTTTTGGAGTAATGAAAAAATGAGTTAATAGGTCTTGTGGGGAAAAATATGTTGAATAATATTTTATTGAATAATATTAAATTACATTTTCCAGAAATGTGCATGTTAAGGAATTAATAATAATATTATTATTTTAGACAGAGAGTTATGAATGGGAGTCAATGAGTATTAAAAGGATATTTGTTAAAATATTTATTTCTAAACCTAGTATTATATAAACCTAATTGTATTTTTTAAAATAACCAATTCATTTTCTATTGTTAAGACCAACATCCAGAGAGAATCTTCTTAGGCCCATGATAACTACCTCTATAAGAATTATTCCCTATGTCGATAGTGATCTTCTACCACCTCCCACTTTTGATTATAGAGTGATCAGAGTGAATTATTTGGAAGTTATTGTTGAGGAGATAAAGTGAAAATTGTATAAGAAATTGGATCTTACAGACTAGCATATGGATATTCCTATGACAACATTCGATGATTTATGTAACATGTATCTATCACCTCTATAGGGAATCCATGATTAACTCATATAAAGAAATGGTTATATAATATCGATATATAATTATATCTATCAACTAAGAAATAATTCTCACAAGGTAATTCCTTAATTAATTAAATTTATATAAATAATATGTGATGATCCTCACTCTAGTTTTTGTGTTTTATCCATTTTCTGTTATAATTTATTTAATTATGTTGATCATATTGTTAATAATCATGTAGTTCATGTATTTATCATCAATCATAAAAAAATAATTGGCATGACCCATCCCATGCTTCCGATATGCCCATGACCTATAGTTAAAACATAATTTGAATATTTAAAAATTTAATTTGTAGACAATAATTAATATATTGAAAGCATTGAAATAATATCATAAAGAAATTAGAAGTAAAATTCATAATGTAAAGCCACTAAAATCATATCCAACCATGTGTGAGGAAAAATAAATTCCTTCTTTATTCATCTCTCCATGATATATCGTGGGAATTATTCAATCACTCTAGAAACCCTCTGTTGTTTTATTCATTGATTATCCTCTACAGTCATAAAATAATTTCCAATTTTTTCCCTTATCTATTTAACATTCAAATTATCTGAATCATCATCATCTACCTCCTTAGAGCTAATTTTTTATTTTAAGCTATATCATAGCCTCCAATCCCCACATCCTTTTTTTTGAAAATCAATGTTAAATAAAACATTTATTATCTACTATTTTACTACAATCTTATTTTAATCTATCTATTCAAAAACTACAATATTTCCAAAATATAATTAAATTAGCAATCCAAATAACCCCAAAAAATTCCAAAAAATTAATTTTATATCATGTTCATCTGGAAACGTCACTTATCATCTACAAAATTAATTTAATTAATTTAGAAAATTCCATAGACTATGATAGACTGAAAAAATACCTTCAGAAATAATTTCACTAAAAACCCAAACATAACTCGGGTCTATTAAACTAATTCATTTGAACCGGAAAATATTAAAACCACATCCTTAATTTGGGAAAAGTATTATGTGTCTATATTAAAAAGGAAAATGTTCCCGTAGATCCTCTATTTGTACTCACCCTTACCATGTACATGATTCAGTGAAATAATGATGATATTCATGATAATACATAGAAATTTCAATAAATAGAGGATGAAAAACATTACATGAATTAGAAGATGTAGGTTCTTATACAACAGTGAGGCATCTTGAAGAGCACACTATACACATCTTGAAATATTCAATCTGTACAAATATTCTTTAAAAGCAGAAACCCCATAATTATAATTATTTTGTTATTAAATTTAAGGACATGAAAAATATCGAAATCCAAATATTGAATGATCAATAACATGGGTAACCCTATTAGAGATCATGTCCCCTTTGGTATCCTCATTATACCAAAACTCACTTTATCCAAACTCATAATATTGTAGTTCTCATCAGATGGTTTCTCCAATAGATAATCACAGGATTGACATCAACTCATGAAATCAATTTCCACATGTCCTGGTTCATCTCCATCACTCGCTCAAGAGTACTTTCAATCTAGATGAAGGTGGACTCAGACGAGTTCGTCCTCACACTGAGATAATGATTTATTTCAGATATATATATTTAAATTGAGTAATAGTAAACATCATATTTTATTTAATGAATGGATATATATATAAATACATATATATATATATATATATCATCACCATTGGTGGTGGTTCGGTATCAATTCAGTTTATTCATTGTTATCACATCTCAGATAATAGATCTTGAGTCAGCTCTTATATCTATGATGGAAATATTCAAGTTTGGATCCACATATATGAATGGTGGAAACTAATCATGCTCAAAGTAATATAATGGCGTCAATTTAATGGTGGTTTAGACTCAATGCTTTATCACAAATGATTAAGAGTCCAGTTATATTTTCTCCACTATTCTAAGACAAACATAATAAAGCTTTCATAGAAATCTCATCAACGACAACGATCACCTGAATGAGGACGTCAATACACTCGACAAATCTTTTTTATCATTTTAAATGCCCTTATATTAGACCTCAGGTTATTTGACACATGAATTGATGGAGGAGAAAATGTCAAATACTTCACACACAAAAACAATATCTAATGAAACTTGATATTGGAGCCAAATATCAAATACATAGTAGTGTATTCATTGACGGTGGTGTTGAGGAGCTCATAGTATATAATCCTTATAATATCTTATCCAAAAAAATGTGTAATCACGAAATGGAATTTTCATTTTGGGTACATGGTAACTTTTTTGGTAATCTGATATGTTACAAAATAAAACATCTATGCCCCAATTAAAAGGATTTCAACTACAAGGATATGCAGTGGAATTGTGGTATATGGTGGTGTAGATGATTTGTTTAGGGTGAATATTAATGAAAATTCCAAAATTCCACTAGTGAATCTTCTCAAAAATAATGATAAGTTGGGGTGAAGCTCCATGAAAATTCCACCAGTGGGAATCATATTTTGAAAACATTATAAACATTGATTTCCATGTTAATATCTAAAAAAAATAATGATTATTGGAAATTATATCCTTGAACTGAACATAAATTTAATGATAAATGAAATAATAATTTGTGGGTAAAACCCCCAAAGAGTTTACCTTTTTATATTATGTGTATATGGATAACATGTTGTTCATCTCAAATCCAATGGTGAATGTGGATTCTGTCTTAAAAACATCCAAATCTTTTTGATCCCGTTATCATCCATCATTACACTTTTGTAGATAAATCCATTAAAAAAATATAGTGCACTACTTCCAAACATTGTGTGGTACAGTTCGTTAGTTGGGTATGTAAAGATAAAATATGGTACGCTCTCTTCTTCTTATAGAAGATAAGTGTCTTACTCAAGTCCCTCCATATCATTTAGGGTCATCCAATGAAGATGGAAAAAATTTATTAATATAAAATAAGACAATATTATCTTGTTTTTTTAACACTCAACTTACATATAAAAATATAGTGTCTACTCCTTGTTCCATATTCTACATATCTTTATTATAATTTTAAATTTATTCAATAAACTATTCAAACACATCTTCGGCCTATAAAGATGATTTTATTTCATCTGTGTTGTAATAAGGGGACTACGTAAAAATATCAAAATCAGAAAGATCAAAAAAGTAAAGGTAAAAAATACTGAAATATTATTTAATTAAATCATATAAAAACACTTATTCCCCTTCCAAAGTATTTGGAAAATCATTTTTATTTAGATGTGGTTATTCATTATTTTAGACCTCAACAACTTGGATCTATTTTTAAAATTTTTTAATGATTATCTCTCCTACATGGATGTAAGGGATAACGTTTGAAATTTCAAGATGTTCATTAACAGAAAAATATAATAATTGATGATTTATATCTTATTTTAGTTCACTCATCGTTGATTTTAATTAACCATCCTTTGATTTCGGGAAATTATACATAGTTTTGGAGGAAAATAGATGGCTATTTCATGAAAAGGTGGGTCAAATTCATTTTGTGATTATTTTTTTAAATCAAATTATATTTTAACATTTATTTTATTATTTAATACTTTAGAATCTCCTTATAGGGATCCTAGTGAAAGGCACTAATTGAAAACTATTGTTTTTTTGTGACACTATTACATCATAACATCTTGTTTTTAATCACCTAAATATTGTAGTAAATCATCACCTAGTTTTCTCACCAAACAAGGTTTAATTTAATGATTTTCACGGTCATGTTTTTTTAAAATTTTGATATTATTTTTCTAATGGACTTAAAATACTATCAAATAGAACCACTCTAAATTATTAATTAAAAATTCACCAAAAAAATACCAAACAAAAATAAGTGTGTGTTATATTTAAAATTTAGATATTAAATAAGGGACATCATTAGTAAATCATTGGGATCATAAATTCATTATTTAATATTAATTTTTTAACCAATAATAACCCACAACACACTGTTAAAAATTTAAAATAGTTTATCTCATTTAGCTTTAGAATCATTTTTGGAAAACTAAAATCTCATTTATCAACCATCTTTTATTTTGATATATTCAAAATTCTCAATGAGCCTCAAGAAGTAAGATGTATTTGATCTCCTAATCTTCTAAAAATAATCAAATGAAAATATATATGATTAAAAAATGAATCTTAGACATCAAACTCCATACTTGATTGAGTTAATGTTTTTCACTCGATTAAAATTACATGATATTTTCTTTTATATTGGTCCAAGAATGTTAGAAGTTTAGAAATGATATTAATGTATAAAATTCATAAAAAAAATCATTAATAAATATACCGTTATAAATTTTTGAGAATATTTTATAGTTTAAAGGATGATAAAAAATCTTGAAAAGAAATCCCCAGATAAATTCAATAGGTAAGAACCCTAAATACATAGTCAATCATGTCTGATGAATGAGAAATGATTTCAATATTCATCTCTAATATCATCTGAGAATTCACTTTGATATATCCAAAAAGATTCTTGGTTTTTCTCTCTATCACTCCACCTGTATCTTTATAAAATAGATTTTTACTACTATCATCTTCTATTTCTATTTTACATTTTTAGAATCATTCTCCTTTTTCCTTTAAAGTGGTTACTTTTATTTTTATTCCAAGACCCAACCTCTTATACCAACATCCTCTAGTGAAATCCTATGTTAGAGAACAAATATCACTTTTTAGTTTCATTTATATATCATTTTATTACTTCCAATAAAAGAACTACGTTTTAAAAAATTAACTAAAATTTTAAATCTAATCAACTATAATAAATTATAATAAATTATATTTAAATTTTGTCTATAATGATAGTTCATCTATATCCTTAAACATAAATCATCCTTAGTTTTCAAATTCCTCACACTATGATAAACCCATTATCTACCATTATCAATAATGTTACTACAAATTCAAACCGAAATCATTTCCTTCACATGACTTCATTTGAATCGATAAATTAAAAAATTTGATCCTTAATCCATAGCAGTGCTTCTGTGGCTGAGTCTAGAAGATAAAAATTCATGTAACACTGATATTATAATTCATCCTTCCACATGTACATGATTTATTTCCAAAATAACAATACTCGTGTTAATACACAGTAATTTCATTGATGTTGGGAAACAAACAGCAAATGATTCTATTGTTATGGGTTCTTCAACCTCATTGAAACATTCTGATGAGCACACATTTTTTATCACGAATTATTTTATCAATCCAGGTGATGGAAAATAAAAAAAATCTAATAATCATAAAAACTGTATCAGTTAAAAATCATTCTATGGACAAACTATTAATTAGAAAACATCAACAACATTGTCAACACTATGTGATATAGGGTCTCTAAGCAACTAGTTCTTGTTATCTTGACAAATCTGGTTTTACATTTTCAATTAACTCATATTCTACCATATGTTTGTTGTAAATTGAATTAAATACATTCTCATTGTAATCTCCTTCACACACATTATTTTCATATATAATTCAAGTGCAAAATCGAATTTCATATCCACAGTGAAGGATTTAAGGATGAGAGAGGTGGTGAGGTCATTAGCATCATGCCCTCGAATCCCTCATCCAAGTGTTGATGGATTCCACAAAAGGAATTTTAATTTTTGTTATTTTGCATCTTTTTGGATAATTGGATACATCGATATATAAAAGAGCTATATCCCTTCCCTAAGGAATCAGACTATGTAAATATGTAGTGTAATTTGGATATAGAGTGGGCTTCTCTGTATAAATTTTTTCTATGTAGGTGATGCTGGATAATGGAAACATGGAGGCCATATTTGAAAAATCATACATGGATATTCTATAAAAATAATAAATATAAAAATAATAGAAAAATAAAATCATAATTTCTTCAAAATTTCAAATAATCAATTTTTCATCAATGAGAAACACAGAAATTATAATTAAGAAAAATAAATCAAATATAAAAAAATAAATTGTAAATTACTTAATATAGATACTAATAATTTAAATAATATAATATATAAACTAGTTATTTTATAAAAGAATAAAATATAGAAACAAATTAATAAAATAATTAATTGAGTAGTTATTTTTTGACACTTTTTTCCGGGCACACATCCATCTGTGAGGATACGCTATTGTTTCCACGCATTCATTTTTCCAGGGGAATGCATCATAAATCATTTATTCATGGATTTTTTCTCCATGAATGAAATTGGATGATGGGTTTTCGGTCTCTAGGTTCATGGATTCCTCCTCAAAACCCTTTACCTTGTATGTGTCTCTCTTAAATATTATGTTGTTTTTTGTAAATCCCATTTTTTGTTCCATATATTTGAGGATGCATGTTAATTACATTTCTTATGTCATGAACTTCCAAGAGTTCAATTCAAGGAAGCATCCTTCGATTGGGCGAGTAGTCATTTTGGAAATCTCTACCATGTATGGATGTTAAAACACTAATCCGTCAGGGTTTCTTCCCCATATTATAGGGCATTATATGTTTGTGGAATCCGGAGGCATACCACGTTGAATGGGGGGAATTATATTCCATATACATGTCCCAATAGTTTTACTCTGATTCCCATGTTATCATAGGGTATTTCAGTTGTTTAATGTATATTAGAGACAAATAAGACTAATCAAAACACTAATAGGAGTGGACCATATAAGTACATTTCTAGGAGGCTTCTACTAGGAAGCTTATTAGATGGGTGGATCAAGACACCCAATGAGGACAGATCTGAAATGATTATGTCCTGAAAAATGAGAACTACATGGTTTACCATTGTATGAGATTGATCATTAGGGAGGTTTCCTATATAAATTATGTAGACAATAGGGAAAAAACATTCATAGTTCAAAGGGGAGATGAATCTGGGTATACACAAAGGACAACGACCCATAGATATATTTGGGATTACACATGTTTTTCTTTCATATCAAGAGGAAAAATCATGGATATATGGTTATGGATTGTTCAGGGATTTTGCATGATTAGGTGCCTAATGGAATTTCATGATCTCATCGTGATGTGGTGTCTCGGGTAAGAATCAGGCTGAATGATGGATGGTTGAGTGATGAATGGACTAATTGGGGATGGTACCGATGGAATGATGATGGTAATGTTGTTCTTTGATCTCAGAGATGCTCACAACATATCCCCATAGTATGGAATGTTTTTCCACATAGTTCAGTATGGGGAATGGAATCGAGGTGTATGTAAAGTATAGTTACCTGAAAAAATATTGGGGATTACGTTTGGATGGAGGCCTAAGAGTTGGTCTAACACCAATATGTGATAAACCAATGATATGTGTCACAATAAAGGGGACATCAAATTATTCTAGTGTTCATGGGTTGAAGCATTGGTTGGCTTCCTACATACCTTTCATGGGAGACAAGGATCAAAATCCACATTGTTTGAATTTATATATTTTAAAACCATGCGGGATGAGGGTGAATAGACAAGAAGTGGTTGGGACCGATGGGTGCAGGTCATCATCATTAGGGGGAATCCAATATAAGAGATTAATGAATATGATGGATCAAAGTCAGCGTAGTCCAGTAATGGGGGAGTGGGACTTACAGACTAAAAAATCCCAAGGAGGATTCTATGGTGAGGGCTTACTCTAAGACAATGTGAGTCATGCTCGGTGTGAGAAATAAGAGGGGACAAAAACCTAACGATCACGTTGTGAAATGTGTGTATGTAAGGAATAGAGTGGGGATTCTAAATGGTTAGCGGACCCGAGAGATGGAGATTGGGACATACATCAGGATGGATGCCCAATGGCATTAACACCAAAAAGTATAAGTATGTGGTTTCAAAGGTCCATTTTCCCTTCTATCCATTGACCTTTTTGCACATAAGATAAAAGTAGTGGCAAGGATGCTACCTCCCTCATTATGGACTATGGTATTAAATCAAGATGGTTTCCCTCCCCAACAGACATATGTCATTCCATGTAAAGAGCATCTCATTCCATGTGAGTAAGATATCACTCCCATGGAGTGGAAAATTTATAAGTTAGGGAAGCACATGTATATTGTGAGGGGTGAGGATAAAGATTAAAATCATGTGCTGAGAATGATGATGATTGGTTGTTTAATATCCTACAGCTCAGACTGTGAGTATTATCTCCCCACGCCTATGACATACATAACCTATATGCTTTAACCCGTGGTGAAGGGAAGGCACAAACAATACCTGGTAGAGATGGGGTTGCAGATTTATTCATTTAGGGGAAAACTTTAGCATGGATATTTGATGAAGCAATACCCATTAGTTTTCCCATGCGAAGATGCATGAGGCTATGTAACACAATATGATTCACCACCCAAGGGATCTTGAAATCACTTCATACGAACATGGAGGGATGTATGTGAGAAGTATTCCTAGTACTGTGGAATATCACGTAAGAGGGACTCAGACATTATGTCATAGGGTAAGGACGACACATGGAGTGCTCAAAATGGTGAGCAAACAAGATTGAAGCGGTGCGTTCAACATGATGGATGCGTCCAAGATGAAGGGTCACACACAAGGTGACAGGTTACGTAATATATTTGGGGTTGCACACAAGATAGGGGTGGTGTGAAAGAGGCAGAGTTTTTGTGAAATATGGGGTGATGCGCCCAAGATGGTGGTTGCGTGCAAGATGTTGGTTGCCCGCAATATGGGGGGATACGTAGAAGATGAGGGGATGTTATTAAGATGAGGTGTTACGTGAAAGATTGTTATGTTATAATGGAAAACGAAAATAAAGGAGGAATAATTTATGTCGAAATGAATTAATAATAAAAATTCATAGTGTTTTTTACACGGTCACAGATGTGGTGTATTTAGAGTGGAAAAGCGTCTGTTAGTCGTCAACAACCATACACAAAATGGTATGTGTTATGTTTCTATGTATTTCCAAAAACAATGATGGTGGTGTGCAAGAGGAGATGCATTCAAGATGTCATTAAATGTCTCATTGGGAGTGTAAGGGTTTGCACACATAAGAGTGAAATCCGCACTTGGAAATAATACTTCATGTCATTCACTTGGATTGTTTTTCAGCTTGTCCCCATAAAATTATCCTTTTGAAATCACAATGGGTGCAAAACAGTTTTTATTCATAAGGTAATCCTACGCACACACCATCATGCTTACGCGAAACTCCATCTAGTGTTGTCAAATCTTCAGTGGATTTCCATGAATTCTATGGATTACTCGGCAGTTCCAGTTCATGGCCCTAACCAAAATTTCGCATCAAAAAATCCCCCCCCCCCTAAGAATCATTTCTGAAATGAGGGTAAGAAAGTTGTATTCTATGTTTCACATCTAAATGAGGATGATCTCACTGTTCCTGCAAGATAAAATCACCATTTGGAGTGTAAAACATTTCCTCGCATGAAAAATCCAAGCTCTGGGCTAGAAATATTCTGAGGTCCCCCTTCATCCCCACATTTACATTTCAATATGAAATGATATTCTGATCTCCAGTGCGAAATGGTCCATATCTGCTTGCAAATTCTCACAGTTGATCAATTTTTTTCACGCAAACCTGGACTCTTTTATGTTGTCATTCCTTCTATTGTGAAGCCGTTGTAGTGGTATTATTGTTCAAAATAGGTATTCATGCACATTTTACTCCCATTCTTTCACGAACATCCCTTTTTAAATTTTAAGACCAAATAGAAATGTGTTCTCAGTAGAAAAACATTGAGATTGAGGATACTACATTTACATGGAGGACTCAGATGACCAAAAAACCTAAAAAATTTCACATGTGATGGGTCATATATGATAATCGAATTATTTTTGTTATTTTGACACACACTAAAAAACATGACATCCTGAGTGATAGTCAGCCAATATGGAACGTCGGTATTTTGGAGGTGGTGTTGATACTGGGCTTTGATACTGATATTCCATAGTCATGGGTAACACACGAAGATAGCCTTCCGTAATTCAACATCACTTTTAATAGTCATCCCACTAGGTAAGCATATAATGCATCCAACTTCAACCTAAATCCGAAGACTATGACTATTGTTGGATGTGATTTGGATCATGAGGAATCTCCAGCTCATTCTGAGATCACATTCAGAAAAAGAATTATCGATGGGAGAAATGGTTGGAAATAACTGGACTTCAGGTCCGAGGGTAAATTCATGAATGAATGTGAATGGGCATGGGTATTCTAGACATGTGAGGATTTTTGGGAAGAGATGCGGCCTATCAAAAAATTTAATGCTATTCGTACATAACTGTTTCATTTATACCGTCTATAGTACATGGTATCAATGCTGTTTATCCAGTGGTCTACTGATACCAACACCATCCACCGACACATTAGGGAGGTAGGAATCAGTATTTGGTATAGTCATTGCATTGTGTTAATCCCCTTTGAGGGGTTCTAATATGAAGAGTTCATCCGAACAGAGAACGACCGGGGGGATAGGACGCACACCCCTATTATGGAGTGACATCTGTTTGAGATGGTTAATGAGAAGCTACAGATCAAGTACATCCAAAAGGATATATCTTATTTAGGGTGGTTCAGTCTGTTTTTTATGTAATACTAACCTGTGAGGATTCCTTACTGAGGGATGTGGTTCCCCAACACATCAAAGAGGGGGAAGATGGGATCATACAAGATGGCCTTAGATATAGTTCAATACTGATCATGGGGTTTCAGTATAAATGAATGGAAGAACCCAAACATATGATATTCTTGGTTACTTGATTCATTTATAAGTGGTTGGATACTTCCAGTAAGGGAATCATGGATTGGAGTCTGCCTAGGAACTATAATGTTGGATGAGATCATGGAGGAAAAGAACAAGGTTTATCTTAGAGAGTCTATAATGGTCATGCTATATAGAATTATGGGATGCTTCTTGATGGTGATTACAGCCAGAAGCGTATGTTGGATATTTGAGATCCTTTATGTTTGTGATTCAGCTCACTGCAGTGTGTATGACTTCATAAATTCCATCCACACTTCATGTTATGGTCTGCAGCCACCCCTCCTCAACATCGGTATAATAATCCATCTGGAACTTAGAGAGTAAGGAATCATGATCAAGTTGCATAGCCATACAAATTTTGACTTTCATCCATTCTGCACCCCAGTTGGTCATTTGGTAGATGATGAAAGAGTCCCATTGGAGAGGAGGGAGTACATGCAATGTATCAGGGGTAGGTTCTAGTTGCCCGGATTGATAGAAATGTCTTTTGTGAACCGTATGTACTAACAATGATTTCTTGGTAGTTTTGGTGTACATAGAAGAATAAAAATAAATTATACATAGATATCCAGGAAGAGTGAAATACTTGCATTCATTGAAAAATGTGTCAAATGTTTAGGGTTGCATGTTTAGGTTAAGTTAACACTCTTCCCCCTACCTATTTCAATGCTAACCTATCAACAGAGTATGCCAATCATTGAAAAAAACAATCCCAATGTCGATTCTAAGGAAACAAATTCATAAAATCAAAGATGCTTTCATGGAGACTAGAGAGGGAGGAGTTAGATGAGGTGATACCAGGGAGGTGGGACAAATAATAGTATTGATGGTTATAATGACACGTCATAGAACCTCATAAGTGGGAGAATTTCATGGATAAAACATCCCTCCATCTTTTGATGTGGGGTGGTACCATGGGTGTCCCCATGGGAGTGCAAGGGAACTCCCTAGTAATATGATTAGTCACTTCTAATGTTGATCATAAATGCTATCTTTCCAACACTATGGTATTCTTGGAGGATGTTGTGACAATCATTGTCCGCCAAAGTGTTATGGTGGACAATGGTGCTTCCCTGGGTTAACTTACCAGATAGAGGGTGAGTCCCCGTTGAAGATAGGATAATATTTAATCACCATCAAGCATAGCAGACATTCATAGATATGTTAGCACGTCAATGATGGCGATTTGAAGAGATGCATCTCTTGTTGAAAGTGATGCTTGTCTAGGAACATGACCCTAAAATGCTCACATCTGAGGATGATGAAGAACTGGATGATGACGAGGAATGGGAGGAAGATGATGAAATAGATGATGAATATGTAGAGGAAGTGGGATAGGAGGAAGAGGGATAAATTTGACTCTCGGAAATAGCCACTAGCTATGGAATCCTACATGAGAGAAACAAAATCACAGGCTCTTACATAGAACTGGCAGAATAGCTCGACATGAGTTTTTAACTCTTATCTCGACTAACCATTGTATTTCTTAAAATAGAATATACTATCCAAAATATTTCCAATTTAGGAACATATTATTGATGTTATCCAGAATGATTTTCCAAAATGGGATGAAGATGTACCCATGGACGTAGAAGAACATCATGATCCTACATTTGGGATCAAACAAGGGGGGACTAGACACAGTTGAAGTGGTAATAAATTAAACAAAAATATGGGATGAATTGGAAAACTATGAGTATCAATTATTCACTATCATTAAGAGGATGCTGGTTCCAGTGATCAAGATGACATATGTCGAGGGATCTCCTGTGGTGGCGACTCCCACCCCGACATAGTAACTATATACTATTGAGCTTGGCTCTTGTAACTATTTACCTTTATTGGCTCTCATCATTTATTTAGAAACTCGGTTTTCCATGATATGTATTCCCAATGTAGTGATCACAAGGATGGAGGCTCCAAAACTGTTTAGTTTGGAACATCTGAAATATCCCTACCAGTGATTGCAGTAGTTCTTATAGATCCAACTATTCATGTTGTCCCCTACCTAGTACTTCATGAACTGTAAGCTTCCATCACAGGTGATAATTCATTGAGCGTGGAGCTCTAGGCTAGTAAGGGTGAGGAAACTAAATAAGAGAAAATACATGAAGAGGATTTGGTCGTTTAACTCATGGAACCTTTTCCTAAGTACTGGCCTACAAACCATGAGGAGATGGATGAATATTAACTAGGAAAAATAGAGGAGAGTTATACTATGTGGTTCTAGTCATGGATGTGAATAAAACACATACTCAGTCAGTCATAGGAAGAATGGATGAGCTGGATGGGATCAATTCACAGATGGATACTCATTCTTTTTTCCATAGGGGTGAATTCTCATTATATCCATATAATGACTCATGATTATATGGATGAGTAAATACAGGAGGGTATCCAACCATCTGACATTAGACAGTGTTAGAAGGTGTTAGTGAATTCCCCGAAATTCCATAATGCTGAGAAAGAATTATGAAAATATAATGGAAAAGAAAATGAAAGAGCGACATTTATTGCAATCCATTCTGAGATCGTTAAAAAGTAGAGGCCCGTGATGGAAGATTCCCACGAGTAGGTTGTAGAGATGAGTCACTAGATGATTGATCTTCAAGATGGAAGGTGTGATTATTGGTTCAAAATAATGAGTTATGCTATGCAGCCACTGATGGAGACTGCGATCTCAGGGAGCAGGATGCATATTTGGAGGCTATGATCCAAAAGGTGGATGATCTTTTGAAATCCATTATTGGCACTAATCCTTAGGGGCCATGTTTTTTAAGAACTCATAAATCTATTGTAAATTTTATTTATTCCAAACTATTGGCATGGACTGATTATTTTCATGCCTTGATATTCTATTTCATTCTTATAATAACTATGAAGTGATTAATGATCCATCCCTATGATCGTGTGGCTCATGCATGCTGTGAGAAATAAGAGGTGACTACGTAATTCTCCACTTTTTGTATGAGTGTGTCTACTGAACATAAAAAAATTGGGGACTAGAACACCGCCCAGTTTTTTTAAGTGGTAAGGGGAGCCTTGGAAGGGGAATAGGGTCCTCAATACAAGAGAACTGCTAATTTCCCAATGTTCACTAGTGTAAGCGGGGGATGACATCTTGGATGTTGGAAACAATCCAAACTAATGAAATTGGATAGTGTGAATCAAAAAACACAAAATTTATAATATTTTAGTGGTTTCATGAAAACGATGAATAAAAATTTTCCATGCCTGAATCATAGTATCCCTAATGAGTTATCATAATATGGGGACCACAAATGTGTTCTGGCCACTAACCATGTTCGAAACAAGGCACCTGACTCAAAATTTCATACACATTCTTCTAGAACATTGGACCATGATGAAAAGGCAATCCCAAGGCCAAGAATACATAATTTTAGAATCTTCCATTATACAAGTAAGTGGATGATAATCCAAATAAAATGAACTGAAAGCATAGATGGTGGAGTTATGGGTTGTTAGAATGGAGTTCAGCACTCTTGAAATTATGCCGCCATGATGAAAACACATTAAGTGAGTGCATCAGCCTGATCATGGATCATACTTATTTCCTTAAAAGATTAATTTTTTGAGAACCTTGATTGGCCGAAGATTTTACATCAAGACAAACAATATTATATACATTTAGTTTAATGTCGTACATTGAGGATGATTCATGGAATAGTTTAAAGTCAGAAGGTGGATTCTATCCACCTGCTTAATGCAGATAGATGGGCATAACTTTAAAATCATGTAAGTTGGAATTATCCTTCAACATAAAGGAATGGAAATATGTGTATCATGGTGACAAAGATATATATTTCGATGATGTTGGCATGATGCTGATTGATATCTATTGAGAAAGATTAAAAAACAGCATCTGTTTAGCGTGTGTGTGGTTCTAGGGTTGGAAAATGAGTGTTTACCGCTACCCATTTTGGAAACATGTGACATGTTGTAGAATGTCATTCGAGGTCTTCCAGGGTGTTGGCCCAAGATGGTAGTCAAGACAATGTGTCATGAGACTAGGCCATTAAGGTCGTCCCTTTATAAATGGACGAGGATGGAAATCCAAATATATCGATCATGAATCATGGACATGAAATGGGGGAATGTTCCTACAGAACCCAACACTTCAGGAACATCGCAATGACACATTTGGGTATGCTATTGAGTCATGTTAGATTAGAGGGAGTCAAACCCTATCCATGGAAAAGGGTCATGGGGATGTAATCTTCTAGATTAAGGTCATAGAGTGGACCATTGAGAGGGGACATCGATTAATGTAATGTGCGTAAGATGGAGAAGTAGAAAAAACTGATGTGGTTGATGACCAAATAGGCATTCCATTTCGTAACACTTTCCTAGAGAGACCCACACATAGATTGAAGTCATGATTCTTGTACAAGGGTGTTTATTTTAACATTATGTGCATGGAAGAATTGAGGATTTAATGTTCCTTGGGTTGGACATAAAGACTTAATGTTCGGTTGTTCCTACGTATCCCATGGATAAGAATTAATCCATACATTGTTCATGCAAGATTGTAGTTTATGGTAATAAAACATAGACTAGATTGGGAAGATACAAAGGTGAAACATGTTATAGATTTTGAAAAGTCAAAGAAGAATGAGTATCCAAGAGGTTCTCACCACACTACATGTTTCTAATAGAGTTCAATATGAGAGGCCATAAAGAGGTCAGATTTGAGAAACCTGGGGCCAAACCCAAAGACAAAATGACTTAGTGTTCCTATGTATCCCATGAGGATGGGAATCACGCCACATGTAGATCTTAATTATGGAATATTAGGGTACCAATTTTAGGTGAAATACGTTCAGGCAGGTTTTTCTCATGCACTAAAAGAAGAGGAATTTGATGTATCTCATTTTTTCTTTAGGTTGGATGTGTTTTTTATGAAGAAACAAACATAGGATGGAGAGTATCTGCATTGTTACAGAAATAAAGACACATGTAGGCCTTGAAAAATGTCATGGTGGATAACTTATACCAAACATGATATCCCTTACAGCAGAGCACCACAATGAAGTGCCGTTTTTTGTCATGCTATCATTATGATAATTCCATAGATTAGGGTCATATGATACGACCAACTCATGAATTTGAACATTTTTCATAAAAAATTCAACAATATGAAGTTATGTGGGACTAGGTAGAAAAGTTTACCATCCCAAGGCATAGATTCTTACAGATGAATGATGTTCTAAAGGGAATGAACAAGGGGAGATAAAGCATTCCCGATTAAAATAAGGACATCAGTCCACATCACTTCACAAGCAACCCTAGAGGGGGGAACTTTGGTCATGGGGCCATAAAATATTAGAAGATATGGGGATGGATTTGACGTTAAAATTTCCGGGCATTCCTATGTATCCCATGAAGAGGTGAATCAATCCATAGCTAGATCTGGAATTTGTTGTGCAGTGTAATGTCTTGTGATAAGGATGAGGGACGAGAGACTAGATCCTAAAGGGGGATTAAGAATAATGGAAGCTACAAACCAAATGTGAATGATGACATAATCCAACATTAACCACACCATGCAATCCTATAAGAGTCAGGGCCAAAACTGCTGAATAGAATAGAGAATTAGCGGTTTCTAAGCTGTACCTAAAGGAAAAATTTTTGGGCATTCCAATGAATCCCTTAAGGCTGGTAATAAATCCTTACATAGTTTTGGATAAATTTTATTATTTTAACATCAGTCAAAAAGGATGAGGTAAGATCTTAGTTTTATTTCATTGTCCTTGGGCGGGAATAAGAGACACTCTTCCAAGAAGGTGTAAACCCAAACCAAATCCATAATCCCGTGTGCCCCATTCCCAATGTGGGGAACATGGTTGGTTATGATATTCGCAACATATGGAATACAGAGAAATTGGAAATGGCACAGAGCCGCAAATGACACCACAACATGGATACGTCCTCTAAACTTGCAAACGATCACTGGGGGATATTTCCCAGAGGGTAGAAATTCCACTTGGACATGATGTAGTGGAAAAAAATGTGAATAATAAACCAACATTTAAGGTTTAATGGTGATGGGATAATGATGGAGGATAACTATTGATCATGTTCAAAACAAAACATCCATATCATGTGACATGAAATGGGAATAAATAAATAAGCATCGACCTATGACCATATTCACAATGAGGGACTTGTATCAAATTTCCATTCGAGATCTTCGAGGATGTTGGACCATGATTTTAGGAGTGAAATGTGGATCAAAATCCATGCCATTCGGGGGTCCTCCCGAATGTGGAAGAGGATGAATTCCTAAATAATGGAAACATTATGCATGGAACGGCTAAAAACATGTATATGTCGAATCCAACACTCTAGGTCCTAAACTAGAATGCTCCTAGTCATGTTGGTGAAGTGAAATATTGGGTCATGAGACCCCATTTGAGAGAAGAAATCTCATGAAGAAGAGTGGAGGATGAGGGTATGGAGAGATCTCAAGAGAGGAGTACATAGTGTGGTTGTTACAATCTCTACATGAATGAGAAAAAAAGTCTACAACACACCACATACCACTTAGTTGACCTTATGGGATATTGACCAATTGGCATAAAGGAATATGAGGTTTCTTTGAAATTGGGATTGACTCGAAGGCAAAATTTTAAAGTATTTCTTTAATACCATGAGGACAGGAGTCAAGCATCACATAGTTCTAAAGTGTCATGCAGTTTAACGTCATGATATAAAGATGAAGATATTAGGTGATATATCGAATAGAAATGTGTATTGAATGGTTAATAACATTATGTGAATGAGGAAATCATCCCACATATGCCTCAAATATCATAATTCTTAGAGAAAACATAGGCCATACTGTCGAGAGATAGAGAGAGAGTAGATAAACCCATGATGGACCCAAAAAAATGTTCTAGTGTTCCTATGTATCCAATGAGGAAAAGAATCATTATGTATGTGGGTTTTGAGATGTTTTGCATTTTAATTTCACACCACAAGGATGTGGTAGATCATAGTATATGTTCATAGACATTGGACCGTAGATGCCTAGTTTAATGTAATCTATGTGGGACATATGGGAACATTAGGAGAATCATTGTTCCTATCATCATGGAGTTTACTGTAATGAAATAATGGTTGAGGATAACGATTGACCATTCTTTCATCATAGTATCCCTCTCTGGTGACTTGGAAAAGGAACAACAAAATTGTTATTTGCCCCTCAATTTATTAGAAACAAGGGACTTGTGTCAAAATGTCGTTCAGGATCCTTCAGTTCGTTGGCCTCAAACGGTAGGTGAGCCAATGTGTCATGGGAGAAATAAATTAGATGGGTTAGTTTCGTATGTAAATAAAATATGGAAACCCATATGATTTTATGAGTGATGCTTGGTGGAACCCATGAATTTTAATGCCTTGCGGTAAGGATATGGATAAATCAGGGTTTTGTCAAGGAGATGTGTTTAGTGTCGAAAAAATAGCCCAATGTGTATGAGGAAGTATTTCTATACCACATCACAAATTAATATGTGAGATCTTAGGCCAAGAGTCCAAAAAGGTCGATGGAGCTAAGGCTAGTACATGAATGAGTATTCCTAGCCAGATAGCAGTTTATCGTCATGTGGGGGGAGTGCTTAGCAGTTTTATGTAATTCTTCCCAGACAGATCATGTAGTTTAACAACATGAATGGAGGAAAGTATAGTTTAAACTCATGGGGGACTGTAAAATAAAAATTCTTCCTGAGGTATTTAGAATTGGTGGGGGGAGTATTATGCTAACCATCCATAGTGATGAGGGAGTATGCACCATTTGGGTAGACCTTGTGAATGATATATAGTCCTTCCAATTTTGGTTCCAACATTAGTGGATTCTTGCTAGGTATCATTGTAATTCTCTGATCCAATAGCATTTCACCTTTTATGAAATATTGGAGGAAAACTTTTTTTCTTGAAATATCTCACTATCTAGTTCGGATGCCTATCTATATTGTCAAGGGCATAATTCTAATTCCCATCAAGACATTCTAGTGTAACCTGAAGGATTTCAACTACTTTTTAGGGTGTCAGCTAATCATAGATAGTTATGCACACAGAATGAAACTAAATCTCGATGAGAAGGATAGGCTCTATTGTATACACATTGGAATATGGGGTCACCAGAGTGGAATTATGAGTTTTTAATCTGATAAGCCTAGAGCGCATTGCGGAGCATGTTTGGGAAACTCTTCTTATTCAGACCAACCATCTTCTGAATACTGTTAGAGTGGGTTTGTTTAATAGCTCCAACATTACATTTTAATTCCCCTCAACGAGGGAGGTATGATTAGAACCAATATTGTACTTGGAATAAAACTTCTATATTTTGGCTACCTGAAAGATGGTGTTTTAAATGGTGATGACGATGTGAGGGACTCTAAATCAGTAGTTGATACATTAGATCAAAAATTCAGTCATAGAATAGGCCATTACATCATTGAGTGGAACTGCCTCTTCACACATGCAAATGAAATCTATAACATTCAGTAAGAATAAGAACTAGGGAGTCGTCATAAGTGGATACGGTCCCATGGAATTTGAGTCCCAAGACCATAATGGACCAAGAGTACATAGTAGATTTCAGAGGTCCTGGAGGACTATGTAAAAATTTGAATAGATATGGCCAACATGGAACCTCATAAAAAACATGATATAGTCAATGATCATGGCATTAAACAATTACCACAATCACCAGATTTGGAGAGATTATTTTCTCCCTGTATGATGAGCCTCATAGGAACCCACATGAACATCCTACATGACATGAGAAATCATACCTACATGAATTAAATGGAGGATAATCCAATAAAAACTATGTATACCTAGGATATACTCAAAACTGAGACCACTCTGGAGGGTAAATTGCAATGCATGTTATTGGATTCACTTGAGATCGACTTGATATATGGGGAGATTACCCTCTGGAAATACTCGATAAAGGGCGTCCTCCGGTTGATATTCACTTTCAACACTATGGTAGGGGGACCAATGGTCCTTCACATGGAGGCACTAGAAGTATGGTGTCTTACCTGAGGGATATCATTATTGTTTGATGTAACGGGAGCAATGAATCTATAATGTGCCACATGCTTAATCAAATCATCCTGGTTAGGCATTGAAAAATATGTGGCCAGGTCGGTCAAGATGTTGGATCTACTGTTTTTGTGATTTAGGTTCACGACTAACATCTAGCTGATATGGGAACTAGTCCATCAGCTGGCGGGTACATACTAGTCATTGTAGTTGTTATAGATTCTAGATGAAAAAGTCACTTCTAATCGGATTGATTACTAGTTCATACTCCAATTTCACATGTATGCGGGGAAATCCAATCTTGATGGCCATCTCATGACCAATAATGTGAGCCAAGTACCCTGACTCATTTTTGTTACGACCTTCTGACATTAGGAATAGATATGGTAGAACATTTTACACTAGCATGATGACGATGATACCTAGGACCGCTCTATTGAGTCTGGGATCACTGAGTCTTTGGCTGGTAGGGATTCAAGAATAACCATCCAAATGTATTTTCAAACATATAATTTTATTATCAATCGAGAGTATTTACACTTTCAAAAAATCAAGATCCAGATACTAGTCCATGGTTGTGGGATAGGCGGCACCAATTTCTACAAATTCCAATCTCTTGAAAGCCTTCAGGGGGAAAACATGATGTTCAACTGCTAGGGGATCACTTCCCACCAATCTAGATGGCCTTTAAAAATGGGGTGGTATAGAATGTACTTCTAGGGATACACAAGGGATGATTCCTATATCTCATGGTGCTACATGTAATGTAACTATTTCTGCACTATGAATACCAGGGCAAGGAACCACATCTTGGTAATGGAATAACTGATATTTGTATCGAGGAGCATGAAACTAAGATAGTATAAACTATTATCTATACCAACATTGTTCTTATATGAGATAAATACATCAATATATCTTTCTAGAGTGGACACATAAAGGACTAATGATTTTGTGGAAATGTATGGCATTAGGACCAGAGGTTGTAACAGGTACATCTTGATTGCCTCAAAAGCAGTCCAACACTCCTCAGCCCCCTGAAAATAGAAAAATTTATTCATGAGCATGGAAATGTTATTAAACTATTCATATAGATTTTTTATTATTTGGATAATATAGGATAGGTGGCCTTGAATGCCACAAATCTCTCAAATATTGCACTTAGGTGACATCTAACTAATGTCCTTGATCATATCTGGATAAATCTTGATGCCTTTGTATCTAAGAACGAAGTTGAGGAACATTCCAGAGGTTACCCAAATGCACACATCAAGGGTTTCATCTTCAGATAGTGGTATCAGAAGAATTAGAACAATTTCTTGAGATTTTTGAGATTGTAGCAATGCTATAGAGATTTTAACTTTAGATAACTCATGTAGAATTAATCCAATGACTCCATGGTTGGATTAAATATGCAATGCATGGAACACTGATAAGTGGAACCTACATTCATTATACTGAAGGGAATTACCTTGTAGACGAATGTACATTGTGGTGATCTAAAGGTTGTAGAATCATAATCATCAATGTACATTAGCATTTTGTTATACCCAGAATACCCATCCATGAAGGATAGATCCTGGAACCTTGTAGTGGCATTAATAAACAACTTCATCATAGGAATGGTAATGTCATCCATCGACCAGTGATGGCTATAATTTGGGATTTCAATGTAGACACTCAACTGTTTTTCATCTTCTTGAAGGGAAAAATGTTAGCTAACCATATGTGGTACTGGACCGCCATGATGGATTTGTCTCTAATGTGCATATGAACCTCAGCCTTGTCCCTGGAACCATGAAAAAGTTTATTCTTTCGAGGAGGGTGTCTGAACCGACAATGATTTGCTGGAAGTAAAAGGTTTTGGATGGAAACCAGAGGATCTAGTCCAGAAATCATATCATATATCCAAGTGTATACATCATGATGCTGCTTTAGGAAATCCATTAAAACCTATTTATATTTAACATTCATAGTGGAATTGATTAGTGTTGGATTCATATATGTCTCTTTACCAAGGTTCCCCTATTCCAATTCATCGACTATGGTGGAGACACCCTCTTATAAATTGTGAGGATCATCCAAAAAACTTTATTCATAATTAACATTGGAGGGTTCCTTGGTGGGAGGTGATTATCCAATGTCAACAGATCCTGAGGGGAATCTGGTGCCACCCTAAGTTGTAATGGACTCTGCATCGTGGAGTTTCAGTACAACAAAAAAAAGGTATTAATGATGTCGACCTGATCCCATCTGACCATCAACCCAAGGGGGCATGTTTGATGATATCAATGAAATAGTGGTGGTCATCATGAGATGGTTTATCCATTGTCGGTGAAACAATAATGAATAATATATTTATATTTCCATATGGTGGACATCCTAATAACTATATGGATTAGGGGGTTCTGGGATCCCCCGAATGTGATTTTTATAGGAATATGAGGTGATCTTATAGAGTCCCATACAAATGGGAATGTGATTCCCCCTCATTCCAGATACAAAAAAACATTTCCCCAAATTTGGGGTTTTCCCTCCAATCGATGGATCAGAAAATAATAGCTATCATCTGAGGGTTTCCACATGTCAGTCACAACAGTAGCATGTTCAACATCTTTATCCTAGATCAACCTATCAATTTTTTTATATTAGTCTATATTTATGTTGTAGGATTCATAAGAAGAAATGGGATATGTGACACCTAAGAGGATCCATAATTGACAATTAAGGGAGTACATAAGGCATTAGTGATATGATGAAGGGACCTCCGCTTCTAGGTGGAGCCATGAGCTACCCATAAACTTGTTGTAAACAGTGTCGTGTTTGAAAACCGTGAACTCATGGCTGGAAAATTTCCCCCAAAATTTGGTATTTAGGCAGATCTTGACAATTAGTGTCTATCCCATCCGGTCATAACCATGAATTTCCATGTCAAGTGGCCTCAAATATTCCTTAGACAACCCCATCATATGGAGTGTCTGGCTCTGGATAAGGTTGATCCCCATGCCTTTGTCGACAAGATAATGGTGAACCTCCATGTATTTTAAGTGGATAGTGATGTAAAGTAGTAGATATTACCCTATATGGTAGAACCTTAATCATCTCCAGAGAAAAATATAATGTCCTATCATTCTTCATGCTCGTCTACCTCAGCATTGTATGCTTATGCGTCTGATACCTAATTCACAAACTAGAGGGGTATTCTCAAAGCCTTGATGAGGGCTTCGTTCCTATCTAATAATAGTAGATGAACATTGAGGATATAGATATTCTCATTAAATATAGAAAAAATATTAATAATATCATTCTTATGGGCCAATCCTGAATTTCTGATGATAGGAGGTCCTTCTATGGCTGGAGTAATGATAGGTTGTTCTAGTTGAACTTGTGGTCCACTGGTTTTGGGAATGTCAAACTGCTCACTAATCAAAATGTGGGATTTAAATAAAAAATTAGGTCTAGATAACTGATGTCAATCTACAATAGAATGTGGTTGGCCATAGTGCAACCGTTGTGGCTCTTCCTAATCAACTAGCATAAAAGGTGGTGAAGGCTGATCTGGTGAAACATGATGAGGATGGTGTGCATGCTAAGCTCTATGATAGGCATAATGTCTAGATTCGGTTGCCTTCACATAATGGCTAGAATCACTAAAAATTACACCCCGGTGACTCATAATACCACGTCTCCATCGATTCTAGTGTCGTTAGGGGACATTGGGAGGATCCATCTGACTCTCTTCATCATCAGAAACCATGTGTGTTTTTACAAGCTCCACAGTATCGACTATAGCATACCCTTGATTATCAATTAAATAATCCTCCATCACAAGATGACTTATGGGGGAATCCACTAACTCCATGGGCATCAAATTTCCCATAGTATTGGATGAATATGACATCGGTGGTGGAATTTTCATTTCCTTGGGTCACCAATAATTTCCCTTCCAGGGAGAGGATGACTGAGTGGTTGACTCAGAAGCTGTGGTTATGGGTAGCATGATGTCTTCTAAATTCTCAGGTTGGTTCAAACGTGCATGGATAATACCATTTTCATGTGCGGCTTGCATATGGTCCATCCGCTCATCATATTTTTGAGATTGGCAGTTAGAAACCATCCGCCACTCACCTTCACTGTCACTATCACTATTAGGCTTTACAAACACACATGAAACCTATGTCGGGGATCGACCTAAAAAAATATGTTGTTTTCAAGCTTTTCATGGTTGTTTTTGTTAAAAACTTATCACTTCTTCTGTTTGTTCCAATGTATTTTATGATAGAGGTAGTAATTAAGGAAATCAATGATTTTTGTCTCTTCGAGCCTCCGAAATTCCGGAAACCATAGGATTCCCTAGTCCAAGGTACATAAGAAATAACTGAGGACCTAAGAATCATTAAATTAGTTTTTCTGTATCCCTCTATCTGGGAAGGGGGATATAGGATCATAGACTTGATGAGGGGCCTGAGGATTCTTTCAAGGAGGTGGAAACTAATTATATCTACTAGGTGGTGGTGGAACATTATGCGGGGGCACCATCCGATTTTGATGAGGATCCTACTAGGATAGAGGTTTCTCCTAATATTGTGGGCCATGATGAGTCCATGAAGGTGGCACCACTGGTAATAACTCCAGCTTCCTGTGGGGCACTAATTTTGCTTCTGCAACATTATGGGCCTTAGTGAAACATTTCGTGGTACCTAGAGCAGTCAAGAGATGTGTCTGCAAGGCCTGTTTCAAGAGTTCCTCTTGCCACTGGACATTTATAGAGAAATTTCCAAATCCCATTTGGATGTTTTGAGCAATTAGATAGGGGACCAGTTCGGTATTCAAATTCTCCACACACATTGTTAGAAACTACTCCTGAGTCAGCAACATATCGGGGGAATAATTGAGGTCATTCCACCAGGACACAAAAACTCCAACATGCATGTCAGGCCACTGCATTTAGTTAAAGTGGTCAGCAATACACATATTCTATGTGGTGGAACATATCTAGTAAATAAACTACAATCGATGGTCTTCCCAGATGACTACTGGCCAAATGGGTAGTTGGTTGTACTAGAGAAACACATGTTCTTAAAAAAAATTCACGAAACAATGGAGTTTGGTGTCCTCCTCTTGTGCTGGATTTCCCAACATGGGTCCACACCTTGAGATAGTGTGGTCTAGATGCTAAAAAATATCACATGTCACATTATAGGGGGAAAAGGTAGGATTTTTTAATCCTGAGGGAGATAGAATATCATCAACCAATTAAAAATATGGCTATCCATCTCATGAGATTACCACCTCCTGTTTATAGGGCCTCGCAGAGGGAAATGAGCGCTGCCATTATATAATCAGGGTCAGGATACCCAACTTGATGAGGAGCTCAGACCACTACTGCACTGGCACGTTCTTCCACAAGATATTCAGGCCCAATGACATGTGTAGCATCTCGTGGAATTACATGTGGGAATACGGTGGGATCAAAAAATAGAGCATCTAGGGGAACCTTATCTAGTTCACAAAGGTTATCCCACAGCTCGGGTAGAATTGGTGATTCATATTGTTCCATATTTCAATTAATTTTAGTTTCTACCATACCTATATGGTTAGGATGGTCAATGTTTCCAAGAGGTAACTTACTGGGGGGAGGGTGTACCTACCTCTGCTTCCCTGATCGAGGATTAATGTAGCTTGTTCATCATGTCGCAACACATTCATCGAGAAGGTCATCAACCATCTTTTTATGTTTTTTGATCTATTGAAGCAATTTTTCCTTTTATAGGTCATATTCTCTCTTATTCACTATTCCAGATGTGTCAACAGTTTTGACGGCCACATGATTCACCTTTCCCTTTTTGATATTTCGACTGAAGGAAAATGACTCGAAATGTGGAGGAAGGCCTCGTAAATTTTTCTGCAAGAGTATAACCCTACATAACGGATCCAATCAGTGTTGAACCCCCCCCCACAAGGGGTATGTTCTCATAATGGATATCTAGCTTATTCCCTACCTCTAGTTGTTCAACCATGTAAACCATTACTGTACCAAAAGGCATATCCCCAAAATCTCTTTGATAGTCATAGTGGGGCTTGATAAAACTGAAATTAAGGACTACATATGGCCCCAAATATGTATCTGAACATGGGTAAAAGAATCATTAATAATTAATCGAAGAAATTTAATGCTCTGAACCCATCATTGTTGGTGGTTCTGATGGTGATCAAGCGACTAAGGGAACTGGTCCATAGGGACCACAGCCAAGTCGACCATATGAAATTGATAGACAATATCATTAATGTTCTCTTAAATCATGGGCTAATCCACACACCGATGAGATAGATGATATCATGTTTCCTGGAGTGTTTAAAAAAATAATACAACCTCCTCCTCTGTAAGTGATTTAAACATACTGAATTCTATGGTTTCAATTTGCCAAAAAAAACTCCGGGAAATTTTCCATTGCATGGATGTCCAACAAGGTCCTTAGCACATACATTGGATCTGGCCTTTGGTTTCCCCATTCATCGATAGGGGACTATTGAGGGACTGGTAATGGAAATGAACTGGACCATTTATATGGTAGACTTTCCAATGGAGAATACATAGAGTGAGATAACATGCCACCACATATTGGGTTGTCTTTCGTAGAATGCAACGACTGTGTGACCACACCTCGGTAAGATGGAAAAGAGAGCAGAACTGCTCGTGTAGGGGCTGAAGATACAAATGGTGTGTCATGTAGTTTCTCATCCTCTATTAGGACCTAGAATAAATCCCCATAAGTCCTGTTGAGATAGATAATGACCCTATTGAAAAAAGGGAAGCTTGTAAGGCCATGCCCTAGAAGGAGGTCAAATCTTCCTCCTTCTGAATGAATCATTAGATTGAGTTTGGGATCATGTGAACCTCACATTCTGAAAGGATGGTACTTATAAATATTTTTCTTACCATGGACTCCAACACATGTGATCTAGCTGAGGGTTCCATTATCGAATGACACTCCACCTTGGAATATAATAAGACGTCATGATTAATCATGATTTGAAACTACTCGATTTTTTCCTTTGGTGGCGATGACCTTCCCTGCTTCCCCAGGATGAATCTTTAAGATATGGTATGTTTTCTAAATGAGGAGGAACTTTGGAAAAACTGATAATGGGGTGGGGAGGAAATCGGACTCTATAATTCGGGGTGAGAGGATAACCCAGAAAAATGTCAAATGGACCATGGGGAGGGCCCCCATGACCATTGGTTGACATACGAGGGTGGCCTTTGCAAGAAGTGTTGGAGTGGGAAAGACCTCTATGGGAGATGGTGGAATCATAGGTTGTTCATCCATAACTTCCTCCATTTGTGGTGATGGTACATTTTGGGCCTTCATTCCAATAAAAATGAACATTTGGATGACTTCCATATTGGATGGCAATGAAGTAGGGAAGACCTTCTATTGTTTTTTTCATGTGGGGGAGACCTATGTAACCTGTGTTAAGAACATGTTGAATCCCCAAGTGATAATGGTTAATTGGTAAAGAAGGATATTCACATTGAAGACATGTGATAGGAGGAATGTCTTCATACATGTGACCATGGGTTCAAAAGATTCCATTGCACTGGATGTCTATTGGGAAGGGAGGGCCTTCGCCCATATTGATGGTTGCTTGGGGAGAACCTTGATGCCGAACATGGGAGTGGGTAGTAACTTAACTCTCATTGATGGTGGCACAAGGAGGAACTCCATGTTGGATTCCATCACAATAGGTATGCCCATGACGAGTACTACATATTCCGCCGACAAGGTGAGTCGTCCCAACCTCCCCATGGGGTGGTTGGTGCATCGATCTTGGTCGTCATTATAAGTACCCCTATTTTGTATAAACGGAGCATTTATAGTATGTTTCAGTGGTGGTATGGGACATTTTAGACGATGAAGATAATGCCAAATGATAGGTTCCCTTCTCATCAAACACCCAACATTGGTGTCGGGGTAACCGGATTGGGGCCAATAGTGCAGGTTTGTAACTCACCTACTCCTCAGCTAGTGGGACCGGGAGGTGTTGCTCACTTGACCTAGTGGGAGCCTTCCATGGTGGCCCTAATGATTGGAACACAACTGTACATTCCTGAAAATCCCCTATGTCATTGGTGTAGGGGAGGGAAACACCAATTCATTCTCAGGAGAGGCTCTCGAAATGGTTTTATGATGGAGTGGGGAGAATTGTCTCCATGTCTGGCCCTTGAGGGTGGCAGTGATGATGAGGTGCAGAAACCTCTACGTCATGTCAATCCATATGAAGAGATTGCATAATCCCTTTATCCTCATACCGATGGATGTGTTCTTTTATTATCCTCCTCGGAACATGTTCTGATACTAAGATGGGGCATGTGTGCCCAATAATCATGGATTTGTAGGCCATCATAGAAGAGATAGTGCTTAATGGGATTTCCATGTAGTTGTTTCTATAACACCTATGTTGGTGGGTGGGTGATGATCAGTTTCCTGAAATAGCATCATACGTCCTAAAATGTAGGAAGATTCTACCATTAGCACTGAATAAAGGAAATAGTTTTCCAATTCTCCAGTGTCATTCTGTCTCCCCTTTTTTTTAAGAAGGATCCATGCAGAAAACATGGTATACTAGGATTTCAAATTATCAACTGCCCAAATCACTAGATAGTTTCACACAAGGCCCGCTATTTTTATGTCGGGACCAGGAATCTGATAGCTAGATCTAGGGAAAAGCTTATCCACTGATGTATTGAACACTACTAATATAGACATTGAGAATAATAACTTCTCATCGCGATTGACATTTCTATTTCTGACGCATTCAATGGGGAACAAATCTATATGTGAGGATGCACTATTGTTTCCCCGCAATACCCCTTTCCAGTGGAGGGTGACATCTGTCTCTTATTTCGGGATGTTTTCTCCCAGATCCAAATGATATTATAGGATTTCATGTTTCTCCGTCAGTGTATTCCTCAGCCTAACTCGTTACACGGTTTAGATATCCATTAAATATTAAGGAATTGTTCTTGGAACACATTACTGGTTCCATATCATTGTAGATGTCGAATAATTATATTGATTCTTTCTAGAAATTCCAAGGGGTCATGTTAGTGCAGAATCGCCCGTTCAGGGTAGTAATCATGTTGGACATCGATGGCATGTCTTTAAGCTAAAACAGTAATGTGTTGGGATTCTTCCCTTTATGATGAGCAATCATAAGTTAATGGAAGCCCAAGGCATCCCATGTTCAATTAGGGGAACTATAATCCATTGAAATGTCCCTAAGGTTTTCCATCACATCCCTTGTAAAAGATGTTTTGAAGGGATTTTAATGTCTAGTAGTGATGGATCAGACTGATCATGACACTAATAGGAGTGGATCAGATAGGTACATCCCTAAGAGGGAGCACATAGAATGATTAATAGATGAGAGTTTCTGGAAACCCAATGAGGATAAAATTTTGGATTATTGGATACCAAAAATAGGGGACACCATGTTTTACTATTGGCTGGGATTGACCCTCAGGGATGATTCCTATATTCCCTTTGTAGAACAAAAATAATAAATACCTATATAGTTTGAAGGGGTGATGAATCTAGGTGTACGAAAAGGACAACTACTTAAAGGCATATTAGGGCTTACACATGGATAGCGTCCCATTAAAAGAGGGAAAATCTTCATTGGATGGTTATGGATTGTGGGGTGGTTATGCGTGATCAACTTCCCAAGGGAATGTTGTGATCTCAATAGGATGTCATGACCTATGTATGAATAACGATTTATGATGGATTGTTGAGTAAAGGATGGAGTGTGTGATTATGGAACTAAAGTGAAATTGATAGTGATGTTGGGATTGGTCCTCATAGAGTCTTCCTACATATCCCTATGTTATGGTATGAATGTACACATAGTTGAGGATGGGGCATGGAATTTTCGTGTATGCAAAGGACATTGATCAGATGATATTTTTTGGAATACATGTGGTTAGTGGCCCAAGAGTAGGTCTGACACCTCTATGAAATAGACAAATGATATGGGTACCAGCAATGGGGACACCAAATTTACTAGTTTTCTGGGATTGAACCTCATGGATCCTTCTTATATACCCTTCCTGGGAGAAAATGATCAAAACCCACATAGTTTTGATGTATATAGTTTATCATCATGCCGGAATAGGGTGAACCGATATTAAGTGGTCGATACCGATTGGTGATGGTCATGAACCACAGTGAGTCTTCTTACATAGCTTACCTTGAAAGAGAAAGGATAAAATTACACATATCTCGGTCATGTGGGAATGAGTTTTACACACTAAGGCATCCCGGGGGAATATGCAATGGTCAGTGCTTTCCCTATGTCCACATGAGTCATTATCTGTGTGATAAATAAGAGGTGGCATACTCCTTATGATCACATCGCAAAAGGTGACACTGTGAGAAATAGAGAAGTGCTTACGCTTGGCTAGTGGCCCAGGGAGATGTATATTAGGAATTACTCCAAGATGGATGCTTGGTGGTGAAAAATTCCCAGGTGGTGCGGTGTCGAAGGACCGTGTGTCCATCTATCCTATGGATTTTTTACATGGAAGATGATAGGAGGAGCATGGATTATACCTCTCAGAAGAATGTCTATGGGAATACCCCATGATTTTTACCCTCCCCTACAGACAGATGTCATTACATTCAATGAAGATCTAATTCAATGTGGGGAATATCTCACTCGAAAGGAGCCTAGTGTTCTTGGAAAATGTCTAAGGTCGGGCACAACATCTATATTGTGCACGGTCATGCCATAGTTTAACTTCACGTGCTAGGGATGGTTATTATTGGATGTTAAACCTCAAGCAGCTCAGATGATGAGTATTCGCTCCACACACCTAGGACATACATAACCAGACTGCTTTAACCCTTGGTGATTGGAAGGAATTGGCAATGCCATGGGGAGATGGGGTCATGGATTTATCCATTGTGCGGATCATGATAGCATGACTATGTGAAAAAGAAATTATAGATAGTGTGACTATGTGAAGAAGTGTGATGCTAAAAAACGCAACATGATGAACCATCAAATGGACCTTGTAATCACTTCATACAATCGTGGATGGTCATACGAGAAAATTACACACAAGATAGGGGTGTCTTGCATCTGATGGTTGACAACATGGTTCCTTAGGGTACTGATGACACTTATATTACAAATGAACGGGTGTGAACATGATTGAAAGGGAACATGCAAGATGAGGGTTCACACGCATGATGGGGGTGGTGCACAAGATGGCGGTTGTGCGCATGATAGGGGGTGTGCGCAAGATGGAATTTCCGTGGAAGATGTGTGGTTATGCACAAGATTAGAGGGTGTTTGCATGATGACGGGCTGCTCACAGGATATTACTATATAAGGGAAAATATTCTCCCAAGAGGAATTGTTTGCACATAACATCCTTAAGAATAAAAATAAATGGACAAGGATAGAGACCATTTGGGACCACCCGAAGGGGAAACCCTTGGTTTCCTTTTATGCAAGAAACAAAACATCAATATCAGGGTGTCTTTCACTCTGTCATGGAACTAGTGTATTTCGCGTGGTAGAGTGTCAGTTCGTCATCCATAACCATCCCTCGAGGGGTAGGGGATACATATACTTTTAGAGTTGAAACCCTCAGTAGAAGCATGCAAGAGGATTTGTGAACAATATGTTTTTTGTAGTCTCATTGGGTACACAAGGTTTTGTGTGCATAAGGTAATCTTGTGTGCCAGTCAATCTTCCTTCATGATATTGCCTTGATAGGTTTTTCAGCGGGTCACCCTAGAAGGATCCCTTTGATGTCGCATTGGTCGCACAAGGGTTTGCACACATAAGGGATTCTTCTTTGCACCCCATAATTCTTGCATGAATCTCCCTTCAAATTTGAATAATTTTCCATGGATTCCAAATATGCATAAGGATTTCTTAATAGTACCCGTTTTATAGCCCTATCAGAAATTCAGCGCTGACAATATTTATGTAAATATATAAATTATTGTTTTTATAAAAGTTTTAAATTATAATTAAATTTCCCTAACTATTAAAAAAATTAATGGTATTAAATTTTATACTGCACAAAAATTGATGAATTTATTTCAAAACCAAAGAAAATATAAGATGAAATAAAATAATACAAAATTAAACAAAAAAAATTAAATAGATATTTTCTATATATAATAAACATTAAATAATAAAATACACAATTTTAAAATGAATAAATTTAAATCCTAAAATCATTGATTCAATGGGAAATAAATTATATAATTTAATTAAAACAAATTTTACAAGAAAATTAAATTATTTAATTAAGACATTAATTTATCAATTAAATCATATTTAATTTAAGGAACATATGTGGAATAGTTGAATCATGTAAAATCAACATCACTGGACACAGAGTTATATATTCTTCCAATGCATTCAGTACTATTTTTATCTAATGACATTACATGTTTGGATCTTGAGAGGTTTTGATATTCATGTTATGTTATGATATCTGGACGATTATCCTTAAATCATGTGTATGATTTCAAGTTTTTTGTTTTTTCCACATTATCATGTTTCCTTTGTGATATCATGATATATTAATATTCATTTTTTAATATTATAATTTTCAACACTATAATATGACATTTATATACCTCTTGGATCACTTGAATTTTATTACATTATTTAATAATTTTTATAAGGAAATTTCCTTAAACATTTTATAATCCTGTGATTTAAGTCATGAATTTAATCTCATACATTTGATGATCATTTATGGTTTATTGTTTTAGTGAATTAGTTAATAAATAATACATAAAAAACCGGTATAATACAATATGGACACTTCTAATCAGTACCCTTTATCCTAGAATAAAAAATTATTAAAAATAAAATTGGAAATCTTTTCATGAAAAATAATCATGAATTTCAACCTAAAAAGTAAATTTTCCTTAATCATCCTTAAACCCTATGAAAATAAATTTAATATTTTATACGACCCCAAAAATATTATAATGTTACATTAAAAGAATATGTACCTTAGTCCAGTGAAAAAAATGAATGCACCTAAAACATCATAATTTTATCTCATTATTCATTAAGAGAATGATAAAAATACATTTCAAATTAAAAACATACTCAATTTAGATAATAAAATAATTCAAAAAATAATCCTGAAAATAATAACCCAATACGGAATATTTGAGAATCTCATTCATAACCATTTTAAACCCATGTTTTAAAAAATTGGAGCCTAGATAAATACATAAGAGAAACCCTCTGGTAACTCCTCTATTATAACCTATTATGAAATGGAACATTACCCAATTTATTTGAGTTCTATTTTATATCATCCATCATATTTTCTACATTAGGCTCACTTAGTGATATTTAGTCGCATCCATCAAATAAGAAATATTGAGCTCAACCAACACTATATAGGAGTACTCATTATATAAGCTATATGGGAATCACCCATTTATCATATAATTATCATGATCTATATCATAAATAACATTTTATTATTTCATGTTTTCATCATAGAACACATGAAAACAATATTTAAAAACAAATTCAAAAATAATCTAAAATATCTAAATTCCTTATTCTGTTAAAAACCCATTATCAAGGAAAAAGTTACCATTTCATATAAAATCCTTATTGAATACCAAAATACCCAAAAAAATGTTTTTTTATTAAAACATGAAATATTTTTATCGAAACGAAACATTAAATTACTATTATAGTGGATTAAACATTCATATTCACCATAAATATATAAATATAAATTTATTTTGTCATTTGTAATGAATGTCAAAAATTTCATACATTGATTTATTTGTGAATAACATTGAAAATATACATAAACTACCTTTTATAAGACCATCATTTCCAAATTAAATCATTTGAATACATGGAACTGGATGAAAACGAGATTGATAAAAAAAATATTAAAAGAATATTTTTCTAATGAAATGTCCCTTACCATTTTGGAAGCATTTTTATTTTCATTCCCATTGGAGAATGAAATTATAAAAATATAAAATATTTTTATAATAGAGAAATTAATTATATAACTTATCAAATGGTTTGTATATACAACTCATTAACTTACAATGCTTCCTAACATCAATATATGGAACAAATAACGAATAATTTAGATGATATAAAATAAATTGAGTTCGTTGCGTCAGGTATAATTTTTATCTTCTTGAATAATAAAATTATGTTAATTATTTACTTTATTAAATTTTTTTAATATTTATTATTCCCTTCTTTTTATCATATTACCATTTTAATATCCTTCCCCATCTCATTTTCATGAGAGGGATATGAGATGTTAATAGGCCTTATGAGACATCCCAATGATGAAAAAGGATGGAAATAAATGCATAAGGGTTTCAATAAATTTGGAGGGTAATTTGACATTTAATATAAAACAAATAATATAAAAAAACAAAAAAAAGCATTATATGAATCATGATAAAAAGAAGGAAGACTCCACCAATTATTATATACCAAAAAACACCAATGTTTTCTATAAGAGAATAAAAACAAACATCATTGTAAATAGAAGAAGATGAATAATAGAACTCCAATATAACCATAAAATCCCTACACTACAAGATCAACAATCCAATATCACGAAAAAACCAAATTATAAAGTATTTTTTCTAAAGACGTGTGATAATTTACCTTTACTCATATCTTAGTAGATGAAATCTGCAAAAGAAAAGAAGTGGAAAAGTAGATGAGAGCATAAAACATAGTTTTTATTCCCCAATGACATCCATACTTATTCCACTTGGATATTAAGGCTATAAACATTTATTTAAAATAATTTATATGAAATAATTTCCAAAAAAAATTATAACAAATTATAAAAATGTACCATGTCACACATTTTTTTAGTAAATAATATTTTTCATGAAAGAAACCATTAAATTCTTTAAATCTATTTATCAATATCCATTTTGTTATAACCCTTCATTTTCACCCTTCAACACATCCAAAAATGCATGCAACCTAGACCTCTCAATACTCATGATTTGTGAGTCGTAATTTCAGTAATTAGGAACATAGTGAACCAATTTGATTGGGGGGAGACCTAAACCTCATCCATCCAACTAATTATTGTGGATACCATTTACCTTTATTTTCCCATTTCAAAATGAACACAGAAAACCATTTTTTAAAAACAATTCCAAAACAACCATTTTATCCATTTCATTAAGACCATTAATTTGATAAAACCATCCAAAAACCAATTAAATCAACCATTTTAATAAAATCACCCATTATGTTGAAAACATATTAATTAATCCAGTTACCACAATTCTAGGAAATCTCGATTTTAAAATCTACATTTTAATACCAGGAAACAAATCAATTTCTACAAAACACAAAATTTAATGTTTCCATGAACCACCACTCAAGAGGGTTTTAAATATTATTTAAAAAACTAAATCACCATAAATTTAATAGAGAAAATAATAATAATGAAACCACTATAATAAAAATTTGTATAAAGGAGTCAAGAGTGAAGCCTCATTCTGCAAGAGTTAGGGTGAAAACAAAAAATGGTATGAAAACATCCAAAAATATTTAGAATCACAAAAAAAATCTTCAATATCATTTTTTATCATCATCAGTACCAAATAAAATCTTATTTGGAATCTATAACCTTGAATCTACCCACAGTGGGCGTATATCCGAGAAACTGAATTGCGGGGAGAGGTAGAACTAAGTTAAATGTCAACAATTGTTGGTCAGAGTGGACACTCAAGAGGGGGGTGAATTGAGTTACAATCAAAATTTCTGTTAAAATATTTTCTATTAAAATCCACCAATTTATAAAACAACTTAAAATTTAGTGAATTTGGAAATCAATAAAGGTTCAATTATATTCACAAAAGATTGATTAGATCTCAGTTAATCTAATCATAAGATTAAATTATATTTTGAAACCAACCTACTGATATACAATAGATACAAACACTTTTATATTAACTATAAAATTACCTTTAAAACAAATTTTAATTTCAATGTAATAAACAACGAAATTACAATTAGATACAGTATATTTTGAACCTAAAATAAAAATTCACAACATATATAACCAAGCGGTTCAGTATCAAGCAGAGACGTAGTCCTCCAAAATTTATATATAAATTTTATCCAGATGCTGGATCGGGGTTAACAATATTAAAAGACTGTCTAGGACACACATGGACCTCTACCACTGTTCTTCGTGGGAAACAAAAATAAAGACCAGGACACACAATGACCTCTTCCTCAGTTGTCGTTGTTAAACCAGATTAAGGAGTTTTGGTGTGACTATTTTTATATCCTCCAGTTCAACACAGGATACAGTGTGTGTATAAAATAAATAGGATACACACACTACATGAACGTAAAAAATAAATCACTTAGAGTGATTATAAGAATGTTTAGAAATCTCTAGTGATTGGTAGTGCAGCTCTGGACTCATTGGATTCGGCAGGATAGATTCAGAGTCATTCTCTGGTTTTTCTATTGAAAAACAGAGTTTCGTGGTTCATCTTTTGTTTCTCCAGGAGAGAAGATGTTCTATTCACTCCATAGTACTTCGTGTGTTCTTCCATAATGTAGGATTGAATGTATGGAACTCCATTGAGGATCTTGCAATGTGTTCTTCACATTTGTGCTCCGGATTGTTCTTCAGTTCAGTACAGAGCTCGCATGTATTGTAGTATGTGTGTCGAGATGTGTCAAGAACGAGAGTGTCCTCAACTGCATATCAATATTCTTTATATTCGCTGAGCTCCTTCAATAGGAATTTTTTTATTTCCATAGGTACGAGGTACAGTTTACTGACAGTATATCAACTATATTTAAATAACATTAATTTCATTAAAAACATCAAATATGACCATTAGTATTATTTAACTAATATTGACAAAATGTTTACGAAATGGTGTCACAATAGTTGTTCAAACATTGTATCTTTGAATCAGTGTCTCCTTCACGGTATGTGCTTCATGGTGTGTCCATGTCACAGTGTCTAGCACTCGGTGTCTGATTCACGGTGTCTGACTCACTGTGGCTAGGTCACGGTGTGTCCTTCACGATTTCTGTGTCACGGTGTGTCCTTCATGGTGTCTGGGTTATGGTGTGTTCTTCACGGTGTTTGGGTCACGGTGTGTCCTTCAACGTTTTTGGGACACAGTGTCAGACTTACTAAGTTTGTCTTACACTTCACGGTGGTTGTGTCTTTCACACAATTCATCTTATTGTGTCAAACTTCACGGTGTTCTGATACTTAGACAATTAACTATATTCAAACATAAATAGTAATATGCAGAATTTGAATTAAGCTAAACCATTATTAAGTAATAGAACATGAAACATAATTAAAAGGGTTTTATAAGATAAAGAATATTTGTGTTCATGCATAATATTGGTAAAGAATAATGATATTAATTAATAGAATAAGATGTGTGATCATTAGAACATTATTAATACATGTGGAGCCCAACAATATCCCCCATTTTTATGATCAAAAATCATGTATAGGTAAAATATAAATGAAATGAAACGTTAGAGAAAACAACATATATAATAATTATAGATAAAATACTAACAGATAACTCTTCTCACTATCTCTCCCCCTGTTGGGATTATCAAAAAGTATAGAGAATGGAGTGAAACACTACATTTGTCATTAAGAAGGTTTAGAATAAAACATACAGGAGAAATAAAAACAGTAAACAACAAAAGAAATCCAATCAAAAATTAAGAAACATTGGTTGGCATCACAGATTGGCTTTCTCTATGCCTTTATCAGCATAAGCAGGAGGTGATGGAGAAGAAGTCATGAAGGTCTAAAACAACGAAGGTAAAGGTAGACCATCAAAATTGGAGGGAGCCAAAGTAGGAGCTATATAAGATCTAGTCTGTGGTTGATCAAGAATTACTGTTATGATCTGAGAAAGGGCTTGGATGACTAACATAGCAGTTATGGCTAGGGCAGGTAGACCTGGTCGAAGAGGGGCACCAGCTGGTGCAACTATAGCTATACTCTACACATGAAGATACAAATTCAAAATATTGGTGAAATCAGTAATGATTTCTCCACCATATTGTATAGCCTTTTCCAAATCATCCTTATTCTCCATGAATTTTTCTGACAATCTGGTGAACTCTTTAATATTATGAACATCAGATTTAAAAGCGTGAGTCACTGGAGGTATTTTCAAATTCTTTACAAGATACATAAAGTTTTTGGTAATGTCACTTTTAGAGAAAATACAGGTGAGATAAAATTCTATCATATTTGTGATCTCTTGTTGAGTATCATTGGCAATATTGGAATCAATCAGAAGAAGATCATGTGCTCTATCACTATTCATCACAACTTCAGATAAAGTACTGAAATCTAAGCCACTGAAAGAATTATTAATTTCATCCATGATTATAGATCTAAGAACAAAATCATCCAAAGAATGTTTGGAGGTCTGACTAGAGGGAGGAGAAGCCTTGACCGCTTCAGTTAGAACATTGAGCTATTTCAAAACTTTTTTGCAGACATCCAGTGTACCCATCTGTGAGATTATTCTGATTTTCTACAATTTCTCTAATGCATTATAGCATCTTTGTGTGTATTTCTCCAATATTATCATCAAAAGATAATAGTTAAGGATTCATGTGAGACACAATCTCTTTAGTAATGTTGGAGACATCTAGTTTAGGAGAAGCAGCAACATGTGCAGGAGCAGAAACAGGAGCAGACACTGATCCTGAAGACATTTCATTTTGAAGGTTTTCCACCAAACCTTTCAAAATTACAAAATTATCACTAAGAAAATTATTTTCAACTCTGACTTCTTGAATTTCACGGATCATCCTTGGTTGAATATGAAGAATAATATTTTCCAAAATAATCAAGGCATCTTCTTGAATTTGTTGAGTCATTGGATAAAGTTTATAGGACATAATATTCTCAACTCAATCCATGATAGTATCTAAAAATACTTTCAAGTCATCCTTAGTAACAAATGATTGCATGCCGGGTAGCATTATGGGTGAAGGTAGTGGTACAGGTTCTGATGCAGATTCTGGTTGCGGTTCAGAACTAGTTTCAGTTTCAGATTCTGATTCAGGATGAGGTTGAGGTTGAGGTTCTGGTTATGGTTCTGGATCTGAGTGAGCTACTGAATTCAGTAGAAACAAATAAGAGAGATCTATACCAGTTTTAGTCACATTCTATGATTCAATCACATCATAAAAACTTGTTAATTCATACCGAGTGTACAAAGCATATTTGACAGTTGGTTGAGAGGTTTCAGCAGATCCATCTTCTTCAATCTCAAGGTTTTGAGGTTCCTCCCCCTCAAAATGATATTCTATTTACGATTCTTGATGCTCAAGAATTGGGTTACAATCCACAGGATCAACTCTAATCTCTTCAGCAAATTCATGCCTTGCCAACTAAAAGTAAATTTCCATCCTCTCTTCAGCAGAGGGTATGTACTCATGAACTGACTGTTCCACTGACTTTTCTTCCATACATGCCTCTTTTTCAATAAGGATATACTCTCGATTAACATTTTCCCTAACATGGATTTCTCATAGATCATCTTATTCCATTACAGGAAGGTCTTTTACACCACCAGAATCTTCCATGTATTGCTAATCTAAATTAGGGATAATCAAATCTCTTGCATCCTCATACTAAATTTTCTGATAAACATCATCTCTAGAAGCAAGAGAATCTTCTCTAAAAACCATAGAAACTTCCTCTCTAGAATTTATTTCAACAGTAACAGTAGAAGAAAATCCAGTCCATTCTTTCTCAACCGGAGCTACTTCCTCATGAGGTATTTCAGACTCTTCTACATCTCCTTCAACATTTGGGTACTCAGCCACTTGATCTGGATCCAAACCAGGATCAGTAATATTCATTGGTCATCTTGGATAATCAATAGGATTATACTTATTATAAAGTTTATCATTATCCTCAACCCACTACTTCTTCCAGGGGTTCCAATTAATCGTCATCTTTCTGAAGATATGCTTGGATAAATAGAAATCAAAATCCTCTATCTTTTCAACATTTGGTCGAACCACTCCTTTGGAAACAAACATGGCCGAAATTATCCTTGAGTAAAACAAGGAGGTGGATTTGGAAGTGACATTAATCAGCTCACATATATAGTTAGTGACATATTTGAAAAGATTGAACTTATGGACATTCTTCAACATGTGAATTAGGAACACATCCTGATACTTCATCACAGAAAAATCATCTTTTTGTGGATTAATCAGATTCTGAACAAACTTGAACAACAGTCCTGTCTCCCCATCCAATTCAACAACTATGGCCCTTCGCATGGTGCCATTTCAAGTTAGGATCTCTAGTGAATTTTCCATATCAAATATGTCAGTTGTTTGAGGAGGGTCTCTCAAGTAGTCATAAAATATCCCTTCATGAGTAATCCTTAGGCATGCAGCCCATAGCCTCGAAGAGAATGAACACTTTTGTCCATTGGTCCAGCTTGTCACCATAAAACATTCTCTAGAATTAAAGGAAAACTTTAGATACTGATAAAATTAAGATACATACTTCAGATAAATCAGTCTATCTTTTCTAGAAAACCATTCGACCCATCCTTGTTCTCTTAATATTTTTAAGAACCAATGACTTTATAGGCAACAACCACTCAGAGAAAATATCTTTTTCAAGAACTACAGTACGACTTACTAGGATCATATTTAGAGGTCTTTAGGGTGATATCCTCAGTTTCCTATTATTTTTCATAGATTGGTTCTTCTCAGATGATGGTGAAGATGGAAACTTCATCCTGGGAATCCACTTAAGATTCGAGCGAGAGAGAAGGAGATAAGGTTTTAATGATATAGAGGGTTCGAGAATGTGAGCAGGAGAGAGCTCGAGTAAGGAATCGAGTGAAAAACCTTCTGTTTTATCATTTGGGAATGTCAAACGTCATAAAAACAAAAACATAGGAAATCAAATATTGGTGAAATAAAAATTACCGTGATATGGGTTAATGTAAAAGTATAAAGAAACTACATGGTGAAACCATGAGTAGGCATTACGGTGCGATAAAAAATAGTCGTCATAGTGAGACTGTTGGTGGTCATAATAGTGAGACAATGACTATTCTGTGTACTCACAGTGAGATAGTGAGTGAACTAATCTGTCATGGTGAGTCCGTTAGGTGACAGACCGTTAACACAAGGTGATTACTATGAGACCGTAAGCATGAAACAGTAACTGAGAAACCGTGAGGAATGAAACCGTAAAGTAAAATATTGTAAAATATTAAACAGTAATACCAGTAAGATATCTATTTATGATTGATTATACCAAGATCATGTATGATGTAATATAATCTCTCATAATTTAATGGTTTAGTGAATGTATCAGCATGTTGATATTCAATACCAATGAATTCTAAAGTGATATTACCTTTTTGTTAATGATCCCTCAAAAAGTGATGTCTTACATCAATATGCTTTGACCAAGAATGTGAAACAGGATTAATTGAAATGTTAATAGCACTAGTGTTGTCACAATTTATTGGTACATGTCTGAATTGATATCCATGGTCTTGTAATGTGTGTTTCATCCACAGAATTTGTGCAAAACATCTTCCAGAAGCTACGTATTCTTCTTCTGATGTAGATAATGCAACAGAATTTTGTTTCATACAACACCATGATACTAGTGACTTGCCTAAAAGGTGACATGTTCCAGATGTGGTTTTTCTATCTAACTTACTTCCATAAAAATCACCATCAGAATATCAAACCAATTCAAGTTATTGTCATTTTGGATAGAACAATCCTAAATTGTGAGTATGCATGAGGTATTTTAAAATTCTCTTTACATAATTAAAATGTGACTATTTAGGGTTTTCTTGAAAACGAGCACACATACACACACTAAAAATAATATCAGGATGACAGGAAATCAAGTAGATTAGGCATTCAATCATTCCTCTATAAGTGGTTTGATCAACAGATTTACCATCTTCATCAATATCCAACTTACATGTGGTACTCATGGGAGTGTCACTACATTTTGTGCTATCCAATCCAAAATATTTAAAGTGATCTATAGTATACAAACGTTGAGTCAAAATAATTCCATCATTATTTTTAATGATTTGAAATCCAAGAAAGAATTTAAGTTCACCCATTAAACTCATCTCAAATTCATTTTGCATCATTTTATAAAAATCAGTACATAATGATGTTTTCGAAGATATGAAAATAATATCATCTAAATAAATTTGTAAAACTAAAAAATCGGTAAAAATTCGTTTTATAAAAAGAGTAGGATCAGATATTCCTTTTATATAACCTTTAGAAATTAGAAAGTACTTAATCTGGCGTACCAATCTCTTGGAGCTTGTTTTAGACCATTGAATGTTTTGAAAATTTGATAAAATGATTTCAAAAATTAGTATTTGTAAATCCATGTGATTTTTCAACAAAAACATCCTCATATATATATCCGTTTAAGAATGAAATCATGATGTACATTTGATATAGTATGAAATTTAGATGTGCATCATAATCAAGTTAGATCCTAATGGATTCCAGTCTAGCTACTGAAGTAAAAGTCTCCTCATAATCAATTCCTTTCTCTTGACTATAACCTTGTGCAAATAATATGGCCTTTTTTCTAAAAATGGTTCCAGATTCATCTACTTTAATTCTAAACACCCATTTCATACCTATGGTAAAAGTGTCCTTAGGTATTTCAACAAGTATCCATACAATATTTCGTTCAAACTGACTGATCTCTTCTTGCCTAGAAATTACCCAAAATTCCTCATTAATATAATGATCAATGTTTTTAGGTTCATGTTGTGACAACAAGGCTTGATGTTCATCCTGGTATCTTAGAGAAGCTCTGGTCTATGTACCCCTATATAGATTACCAACAATAACATCTAATGTATTATTCTTCAGAATAATAGTTGATCTAGTAAAGGTAGGGAAAGAAATTTCAGGTTCTTCTCTAGGTTTGGGTAAATTAGAACATATTATGAAATATTTTGAGAACTTATTGTCTTTACAGTAGGTTCATTGATTTTATCATTAAGTATCAGAACAGATAAATCTTCATCATGATTTTCAAGAGATGACTTAGGTTCATGTGGATCAGTTGCATCAAATTTGGTTTGAACATATTCTTCCACACACATGGTTATCTTATTGAAAACTATATAGGCGTTTCTAGTTCTAGAATATCCTAAAAATATTCCCACATCACTCTTAGTAGCAAACTTATCAAAATTATCCTTGGTATTGAGAATAATGACTTTACAGCCAAAGACTCTAAAGTAATTAACTTTAGGATTTCTATTATTCCATACTTCATAAGGGGTAATTTTGAGAACAAGTTTAATTAAGACTCTATTGATAATATAACAAGTTTTATTCACAACCTCCACACAAAAATAAATAGGTAGGTTCTACACATTTAGCATAGTTCCTTCAATTTCTTAAAGGGTTCAATTCCTTCTTTCTACTACACAATTCTACTAAGGTGTCCTTGGAGCAGAAATGTTGTGACTATAGCCACTGTGTGAGCAATAAGATTCAAATTAGTTATTTTCAAACTCACACCCATGATCACTTCTTAGGGATTTAATCTCAAGTCCACTATGGTTTCCTACAGGCATGAAGTATTTAATAAAGTAAGAACAAGCTTCACTTTTGTGAGACAAGAAGTATACGCAAGTATATCTAGAAACGTCATCTACTAGAACATAGACATAGTGCTTCCATTTTAATCTAAACACTCTAGAAGGTCCAAACAAGTCCATGAGAACCAAATCGAGAGGTTTAGAAGTTGTCACACCCTTCTTTGGTTTGAAATATATTTTGTGTTGTTTTCCCTTTTGATAGGGATTACAAACCTTGTTATTTGGAAACTCAATTTTGGGTAGGTCTCTAACCAAGTTATTCATAGTTATTTTTCTAAGTGAATGCATATTTCAGTGTCCTAATCATTTGTGCCATAGCCAAGACTCTTTATGAAAAGCATTTAAACAAGTAATGTTTTATTTAGCTAAAGAATTCAATTAACTGCATAATCATTTTCATTTCTCAAGGAAGAAAAAACTAAAACATTTTTAAATTTAAAATCATCACAAGAATCATTTGAAAACATAACATTAAATCCATCATCACATAGTTGAGAAATAAAAAATAGATTATATTTCAGTCCATCAAATAATTAAACATTATAAATTAAAACTAGGTTAGTGTTACCAATTTGGCATAGGCCAATGATCTACCCCTTAGAATTATCACCAAAGATGACATGGACTCCATTTACCTTTATTAGGATCCTGAAGCATGAGGAATACCCATTTATGTTTCTTGAACATCCACTATCCAAATACCATATCTTTCTATGGGAACTCTTCAAGCAGGTTTCCTACAAAACAGTCTTACATGGAATATGAGTTTGGTACCCAGATACTCTTGGGTCCAGACAGGTTAGCAATCAATGATTTTGGTACCCAAATTTGTCTTATGGGTTTCATATAATTACAAAATGAAATGATTTTGAATGTTAAGATATATTTGATCTATAACTATGTGAATAACTAGCTGAATCATATGAATTTAGAGAACTAGAATTAACAGTATTCTATTTAGATTTTGGAATAAATCTATTTTTAGTGAACGATCATTTTCCAGGTTGGTAGCCTATTCCACTAGTGTATTTGGGTGACACTTGCTTCCATATAATTTGAGTTAATGTATACTTTCCATTTGTGAACTTTTCTATGTCCTTTCTAGGTTTCTCATTATACAATTTCAGTTCTATATTTTCCTTTAACAGTTGAGCATTATTTTCATTTTCTATATCAAGGGAGGATTTAACATTTGTAGTGAGATCATGTTGTTTCTTTAATGACTTATATTTGTCCTTATTTTCATTTCATGTTTCTTATAGCGTATTACAATATTCAGATAATTCATCTTTAGTCAGGTCTTCAATATCAGAATCAGATTCAGCATCAACACCGGAATAATATGAATTTAAAACACAAGTATCTAACGTTAACTCAGATGTATTGGACACAAAACACATGTTGGCTTGATTCTTTTCAGAATCAGTAGCTTCATATTCACTTGTGCTATCTTATGAAGCACTCCAAGTAGCTTTCATGTCTATCTTGTACTTATTATCCTTGTAGTCATATTTATTTTGAATTTCAATTTTGGACTGTCAGCTTTTATATGTCCTTTCCTTTTTCACTCATAGAAGAATTCTTCATCCCTTTTATTTGGCTTCTTATAATCCATTTTCCACTAACCATTGTTTTCATATATACCTATGTAGTTATTTTTTATAAAGAATTTATTATTCCTATAGAATTTCAAAAACCTCCGAGCTATCTATGCCATTTCAGCATCACTGTCAGAGTCTAAATTGTCACTTGTAGAACTTTTAGTTTGTATTTGAACTCTGTCTTTGTCCTTTCTCTTTAAAGCAGTATAATTAAATGCCACAGATTTTCTCTTGGGTACATCCTATTCTTCCTTATTCACCTTGAGTTATTCCTCATACATCATAAGCTTACCAATTAGTTCCTTAACAGGATGAGCTCCATTGTCCCATGATTCTATGATTGAAACAGAAGTACCTCCTCATCTATCATGAAAACATCTCATTATCCTCATGATTTGTTCCTTTGCTAGAACAACATTCCCATGTGAACTCATTGTATTGACTATCTCATTGAACCTGAGATACATAATAGAAATTGGTTCATCAGTTTACATTTTAAAATTATCATATTTAATAGTATAAGTATTTAATCTTATTTCTTGAACATTAGTTGTTCCCTCATGAGAAACACCTAACGTATCCCATATTTCATAAGTTGTTTTACTGGAAGATATTCTATTGAATTCCTCATCTCCAAATGCACAATTAAAATCATTCATAGATTTAAAATTATTATTGTAAGAAGTTTTACTATGCTCATCCCAAGTTGTTCTTCCAATTTATGTAATTTTTTATTGATACTCTATAGGTGTCCTTATCTCAAAACCCTTACTTTATAAATGAATTTTCATCTTATGATTCCACTGGGCATTGTTTGTACCATTGAATAAATGTGGCCAGTTAGTACCAGAACATTCTAGTCTATTATCCATAGCTAAATTTTAGAAAATAAATTTAATGTGATAAAATTTAGAACTAATAGTAATTTATGATCTTTAAATATGCAACTAAAATCACAGTTGATAAAATAGAATGTTTTGAAATCTTGTATTAATAAAAACAACCACTAATACCAAATGTTGGTCAGGGTGGACACTCAAGAGGGAGGGTGAATTGAGTTCCAATCAAAATTTCTGCTAAAATATTTTATGTTAACATCCCCCAATTTATAAAACAAGTTAAACTATAGTGAATTTGTAAAACTGTAAAGGTTCAATTAGATTCTCAAAAGATTGATTAGTTATCATTTAATCTAATCAGCATATTCAACTAGCTTTTGAAAGTAACCTACTGATTTAAAATAGATACAAACACTTTCTGGACTTAATATCAAAGTAACATTAAAACGGATTTTTATTTCAAAGTAATTAGCATTGAAATATCAATTAGATGCTCTATATTTTGAACTTAAAATAAAAATGCACAACATACATAACCAAGAGGTTTAGTCTCAAGCCGAGACATAGTCCTCTAAGTTTATATATAAATTTGATCCACATCATAGATCGGGGTTAACAACAGTACATGACTATCTAGGCCACACAGGGACATCTACCATTGTTCATAGTGTGAAGAAAATAAATATCAGGCCACACAAGGACCTCTTCCATAGTTGTCATGTGTAAACAAGACTGAGGAGTTTTGGTGTGACGATTGTGATATCCTCTAGTTCAGCACATGAGACCATGTGTGTTTAAAATAAAAAGGGTACACACACTTCTCGAATGTAAATAATAAATCACTTAGAGAGATTATAAGAATGTTTAGATAGATCTATTGATAGGCAGTGCAGCTCTAGACTTGTTGGATTTAGCAGAATAACTTCTGAGTCCTGATTTGGTTTTTCTATTGAAAAACAGAGTGTCATGGTTCAGATTTTGTTTCTCTAGGAGAGAAGATGTTCTCTTGACTCCAGATTACATCGTGCGTTCTTCAGTAATTTAGGATTTCATGTATGGAACTTATTTGAAGATCGTGAAATGTGTTCTTCACAATTGTGCTCAGGATTGTTCTTCAGTTCAGTACATAGCTCACGTGTATTGTAGTATGTGTGTCGATACGTGTCAAGAAAGAGTGTTTCCTCTAATGTAGCTCAATCTTATTTACATTCCATGAGATCCGGCAGTAGGAATGATTTCATTTCCATAGGTACAAGGTACACTTTTTTGATAGACCAACAACTATAATTAAATAACATTAAATTCATTAAAAACATCAAATCTGACCATTAATATAATTTAAATAATATAGACAATAAGGTGAAGAAACAGTGTCACACTTGTTGTGCAAACAATGTCTCTTTGAACCGGTGTATCCTTCACGGTATGTGCTTCATGGTTTGTCCATGTCACAGTTTCTAGCTCACAGTGTCTAAGTCACGGTGTATGAGTCATGGTGTCTGTCTCACGTTGTATCATTCACGGTGTATGGGACACGGTATGTCCTTCACGGAGTCTCGGTCATGGTGTGTCCTTCATGGTGTCTGGGTGAAGATGTTTCCTTCACAATGTCTGGTCCACGGTGTGTCCTTCACAGTGTCTAGGTCACGATGTCATGCTTACTGTGTCTGTCATACACTTCATGGTGTCTGTGTCTTGCACACAGTCTGTCTTAATATGTCAAACTTCACGGTGCCTTGATACATTGACAATTAACTATATTCAAACTTAAACAGTAATATGCAGAATATGAATTATTCTTACCATTATTAAGTAAGAGAACTTGAAACATTAATAAAAGTGTTTGATAAGATAAGGATTATTTGTGAACATGCATAAGATTTGTAAACAATAATGAGATTAATTAACAGTAATAAGATTTCTGATCATTAAAACATGATTAATACATGAGGAGTCCAACAATATTGATGATGAATGAACACATAACATGAAGAATATAAATCTAAACAAAATGTCAAACCATCGAGTCACCTATAGATTTATGGGTGAACCATACATGACCATTGGAGAATCAAAATCAAAGTTAGGTCTGTATAAGAAGAAAAACAAAACACTTAATGGAAGAATCACTTTACATCCATTTTTTTGATGTAACTATTACCCTATACCCAGTTTAGTCACATGGTTTGGAAACTCTTGTTCTAACATTGTGTTTTACACATCCATAAACATGACACTTCAGATATTCTCATTTCAAAGTATATAAAGCTATTATCTTTAATTGGTGAAGCCACTGCTTCGAACTGCCCAAGTTTAATGTTCCCCAAACACTACCATACTTTACCATTATACATTATATAAATAAAATAATAAATAAAGTGTTAATTACAAAAAACAATGTTGAAACAACCATGTTAAATTAAATTACTTAACAAATTAAGTTTATGTCATATGTTTTGAGGATATTTTACATATATGTAGAGATTGACATTGATAGGTTGACTATAGTCAAAGAGGTAATTGTTCCACATCTAGAGAATAATAATCATGAAATAATTATAATATTTATACATAAATTATATTTTTAAAAACAATCCTGAAATAATGTTATGAAATAATTATTGTTTTATGATCATGGAGATGACATAGGTCATATATACACAAGAGTAGAATATATATTTTTCAACAATCATTATGGGTAAAATGTGAGAAAACTTTTATAATCCTATAATGATCATAATATAATAACTATTATATAATTTCATTATATATACTTATATATATCTTCCAGGTGTTATGGTGATTAAAAATAATCACATCGCTTCATAGAGGTGGTTATCCACACGTACACACGAATGACGTTATCAATTTTCAGTGTAAGAGAATAGAAGATATATATTCATTTAATAAAGATAAAAATGAAATTATTATCATAATAATTTCCATTATATATGATATATTTTTCATGATTATATTTTTACCTTCCATGTAAATGATTAGTGAAAAACTAATCACAATACCAGGGGAGACGATAATATGTCGCACACATGATCTAGGTAATTTTATCCCCCATGAAATTGACTGTAATAAAATATATGTGATACCATAACTCCATGTGTTTAAATATGTGACAAATATCACATATATATACATTAAATATGTCATTAAAACATTCCATTAGGGAAATGATGAGAAACAAATGACATCACTTCATAATGTGGTGGTCTATCGTACACACAAATTATGATTTCATATCCCATTTGATAGAAGTGGAGATAGATTTAGGTCATTACAAAACAATAATAATACCTATTTGTATGTGGATAATTTATTATTATATAATAATAATAGATTTATATTTTAGGGAGGTGTAATAATAAATAATATAAAAATGTTGTGCTAAGCACAATACATTTTTTATACAACCTCCATTTGTTATAACCAAATTCCTTATTATGAGAGCTATATTGTTAAATAAAATTATTCTAATATGTCTGTTGGTATATAAGGAATATATTTTTTATGTTCACGTCGGAGGAAAACAGATTTTGTTGAGCGAAGATGAGAGTTGATGTGGTGTCCTTTTATAAATTTGGTGAGTGGCATACTTCTAATTTTTGAAATACAGGTGTTCCGATGTTTTTCACATACCAAAAGGCAATAAAGTCTAAAATTAAAGATATATAGGCAATTATAACACCCATGTAATTCCATAAAATATATTTTATATGAGTTTTGGTTATTTACAACCTATCTTTTTTGATTAACCACCTACTAAATATCTTTTTACATAACGATGGTAAATAATTTTAATAGTTTTCACAATTCTATATAGAAATAAAATATTATTAACCTTATTAAATAATATAAATTATGTTGATTACAAAAAAATTCTATTTTATGAAATACAATTCAGAAAATTTTAATATTTTATTTTAAAATAAAAAATAAAAAATCAATGAAAACGATGATTTCAAATAACTATATTTCTCAATAAAAAATGGTGTTATAATAACACTGTGACTTGTAAATAAATTTTGTGAAATTAGTTTAATATTTATTGGTATATAATTTATAAATTTAATTTAAATAATTCGAAATTAATGTTTTTTTAAAATTAAAATCGAGAAATATAATTCTCTTCAAAACTATTTTAAGAATAGTCTAATTTTTAAACCCAAAATTTAAATTAAATAAAATTTCAATTTGAAAATTATTAAAAATATTATGTGGAATAAATATTTTAAATAATACGTATGTTATCATAAAACATATTAAAATTACACTCTAAATTTTAAACTACTTAAATTTTTTAAATGAAATTACATATTTATAATAATTTGTAGTTTTAACTATTTACTAAAATATAAATATTTACTTCAAAGAAGTATAATATCACCCTATGTAAATTTTTAAATTATTATTTTGAAAAATAGATTATCTTTTCCAAATTAAAATTATACAATTTAGATATTATTATTTTTAAACATTATAGTAAAATCATTTCATAAAAAGTATTTCAATTTTTAATAAAAAACTACTTTATATATTTTTAATGAATATAAAATTAAAATTTACAATAACAAACATGAAATTTATTTTTAACACAATTTTTAAGATATTTATATATTATTCTACCCTTTTCTAAATATATACTTACAATTTTATTCACATATTAAAATAGTGGGGATATCATTCCCTCAATGCATTTCAGGTTCCCATTTTTTCTATTTTACTATATGAGGTTTCCACAAAGCTTTTTCATGGAGAATCACCATCATCTAAAATTAGACTATATATGGTAAATAATATGAATATGATATTCCTGATTATAATGTCTCCAGTATATCTAATTTAATTGAGGGATGAAATTTTTTTATTAATCACCACTTACATCATTAAAAATTAATAATAAAATATTTTGTATACTGAAGATTATCATAGAGGCAAGGATGTTGGGTAGGAAGATAATACAAAATTATATAGTACTTAAAAAGGACCAATTAAAATTGGAAGATAATTTACCTTTTTAGAAAAAACCATAACACATTTCCATAGAAATACTTTGAGAAGTGCATGATCACTTACATTGAATGAAATATATTTCATATGATTATCAATATAACTATTCTTCCTTCTCTAATATATCCTCATATAATGCTGAATCGTTTGTTCCTTCCCATATATTTCATATTTTATATCTAGTCACTTAATCTTCTATTCTCTAACATCATCCAAATAAATCAGTCTTTAGACTCTATTTTCCATTTATTACCTCAAAATATATTATATTTATAATGGAATAAAAAGCGTTATGATAAGAAAACTCAACCAAGGAAATGTAATGATCCCAAATTGAATGGTGATTCACTAAACAATAATGAAGAATATATTCTAGGGTCTAAATAATACTCTCATTTTTCCATATGATAAAACATTAAAAGGTGGATTGAAAATTGATTTATCACACATCAACATTATAATACCCTTTTAAAAATAATATGTAAATTAGGAATCATAGTCATAGATAATTAATAGATGAACCCCATTTTACATGACTATAACCATGATATTTAGTCAATAAATCTTATCCAGTTACATGATATCTCAAATGGGATAAAAAAATTTATATATTGTTAATAGATCAATAATTACCTAAATCACATTATTACATGAAGATGTATTTGGTAATCCAACTATGAAACCCATTTATATATTTTACACATTCTACTATGGCCATAAAAATGTTTGGATCATTCCCTTATATAATTTTCATTCAGTTTTTTGACCTACTAAAAAGTAAAAAATTTCTTGGTAAAATCAGTAATATTATTTTTCATTCATTCCCACAATTAATATATTTAATAGTCTCTTTATGTCATAGAAAATCCATGATAAATAGAAAATTGAAAACTGTGGACTTCACACAACAACTCTTTCTTCAACAAGGAATCAAAAGGCACAAATAATATTCTACAAATATCTTTAAACCATATAAATCAACATAAAAATTAGGAAACATACCATTCATTACAAAATCTATAATTTCCTACAACATTGGATCCCACTTTTGGTCATTGTTAATTACTTCTAAAAAATTCAACTAAACTGAAACATAAAACAAAACTCATTGTTTTCTTTTATAAAAAATCATAAATAAAAAATTTAATCAAATCATTAACCAAATGTTCATGTTCCAAAAACATTATATAATATATATAATAATGTTGTTGACTAAATAAATAATACATTTTTTCTTTTTTACAATGGTAATGAGTGGTGAAATCATTATCCTTATGGACTTCTAGCCATCATCATTATCTCATTTTCAATTATTTATGGGAAAAATATATAATTCAAAAATATGTTATAAACATATATTCTATCCTATTCTACACAGACATCAGGACTCCATATTTTAATGTCAAAAACTATAATATCTAATTCCAAATCTTGTGTGTGGTAATTTAACTCATGGGGTTTAGACAGACATGCTAAATAGGAAATTACATGATCATTCTCTATCATGACTCATGTATGTACCGTAAATGAAGAATCACTATAGATGAAATATTATATAATTATAGAAGGCATTCATAAACATATATCAATCACCATACATATTTGATTTCCTAAAATGAATCATCATGATATTTTCTCTATAAGAATTTAACTCAATTTCAGCTAACTCTGTCAAGAGGCTTATCAAACAGGAAATGTTTTCAACAAAATGACAATAATATCGAACTATTCCAAGAATAAAATGAATCATTAATACATTTTTATTCTTTTATAATTATTTAGTTATTTTCAGTTGGGTAAAAATTTATTTTATTTTTAGAATCAATATCCCAATGATGGAATTTTTTTGTTAACAAAATTCGTATATAATAAATTATATATATATCTTCATTCCATTTAATGTATGAAAAATAAAACAATGTTTTCTTTAATTTTCATAATTAAATTTTTAATATATCATTATATCATCCATGAACTCAAACACAAACATATTCTATAAAAAATGGATAACTCTATGCATAACATAATAGTGAATCATATTTTATGCACATAAAAGAAAATATTTTTATAAATGCAGTTTTACCGCTTTTAGATGGGGAGCTTATATTTAATATAGTTTTTGAATCCTTTTAAAATTATATTTGACAAAAAACAGCTTATTTGAAATTGGAATATATAATTTTACTTGGAATTAATTTTTGGTATTTTGTGATAAGATCCATATTTTGATGAATAGTGAGAAACTACTGAATTTTAATTGAAAAACCTTTTTAGTCTAAATAAAATATATTGTAAAATTATTTTGTGACAATTTTTATAGTATAATGACATAAATTTTTTATCATTTAATATAATTTAGTTCATTATAAGAAATTTCCAATTGAATTTAGATATATTATCTTTTCAATCATTTGAATGTTCTAACTTTAAAAAATATCCTTTTATCATTTAATCAAAATGATTAATATTTAATTAATTACCAAAACTTAAATATTTGAATTTTAAAAAATGGATTCCATAATTGGAGTCATTATGTCCAAATATGGTAAATTATTTCATTTAGTTTGGGATTTTCTTAATATTTCCCTTAGTAATTTTATTATCAACACAACTCATGGTAAATTAAGTAGTTAAGGGTAAAAATAATAAAATAAATATGATATAATTACCCTAAAAAAGTATAAATATTATTTTATGTGTGATTGTTATAAAAACAACATTTGACTGATTTTATGGTCTCATAGAGAAACTTGGAGGACCTTACACTCTTTTTAGTAGTTTATTTTAAGCAATGTCCACTATATCATACTAATGTTTTAAATTAGTATTATTTTTTTATATGTGGTTGTTAAGAAGATTTAAAAAAATATAAATTATAATGTTAATGATAAAATTTTATCTTTAGCATGGTAATTTATTTTTAATATTTACGAAATAAATATTTACCTTAAAGACTAACATAATGATGATGGAGTAAGTATTTAAGAAATAAAAATAACATTAAATGGTATTAAAAATATTATAATAAATATTATTCGCGATAAATAATATCATACATGAATTTTATAAATTAAATAGACATGTATTTGATTTATTAAAGGGTTTGGTTAAAATAAATAATTTTGTTTTGGATATTTCAAAAAATACATGTATTGATTTGTTTCGATATTGAAATTATTTTTATTTGAATAGAAGTAATATTTTATTGAATGATATAAAATTCCTAAAAATATAAAATTTTCAAAAGTGTTTGGATAAGTTAAAATATGTTCTAAATTATCAAATTATTTTAATTTGGGAATTCTATATTTATTATATTAACCCTTATTTATAAAAATACATGTTTCCATGGTTCGAGTTAAAGGGATTAAATAAGGGTTAAAAGAAAAATATAAGGGTAATAATATGACCCAAACATCTATAAAACTTATTAAATTTGTGAATTTAAACACATCCTAATATTATATTATTAATAACTCACTTTGGATCCATTTCAAATTTTAAAATAATTTATATTAATTTATTATTTTTGGAGTTTCTAAAAGTTCCCTTATCACATTTATAAAAGGAAACCTCATCCCTCCCACCATCAAATCATATGATCCTTATCTCTCATAAAAAAATACCAAAATAATATTCCAAATTCCATAAATTCATTCTATAATCCATCCATTATCAAACAATATATCCAATGATATATTTTGGAATAAACCTAAATGAGTTACCCGAAAATGAGGTATCATTCTTCAATGATCAATTTCATTTTACTTTTTTTGAAGAAATTAATTATTTTCATTACATGTTTATATAATGAACACATAATATTCAATATATTGAAATGTTTTTATGTTATTATTTTAACATACACTTTCAAAAACATCCATCAAATGGGATATTCAATCATCATTTGTGTGTACAGAGGACTGTCACCTCACGAACCAATGTTGCTCATTATTACATCTTCCATAATTACATGTTGTAAATAAAAATGTATTTATAAATATATATGTGATATATAATATCTATTATATCTATATTCTCCTTTAATATTTATATGAAACATTCCATTATTCTTTCATATTTTTTAGAGTACAATAACATCATGTGTGGAAGTTTGGACAACTGCCTCCTCAATGTGATGTGATTCATTCACACTATACATTAACTATATTAGGGAAATTTTATTAAAATTATATGACATATATGAAATAAATAATATTATATGACTATTATATACACCATTTTTCATTTTTTTAAACGTAAGGAAATGGAAATAGTGTTCTGTCGTACGTACATCATATAATCTCAATGAATAATGCATTTTATTTCCTATCTCCAAATAATATAGATTATATTAAATACACATTTAATGAAAATATTTGTTATATAAATAATTATTTACATTCTTGATATTATGAAATTATGATTTTATTAATAGTAACATAATGTAATAAGTCAAAACATTCTTGAAAACTATGAAAATATCACCCAAAATTGTAAAAATAATAGAATATTGATATCAAATTGGTTGTGAGATATTATTAAAAGATAAATTATGATATTATAAATATGATAATGACCATTTAATAAGTTAATTACCAGATTAAACCCATAATACATGATGATAATATATGTTCACAAAAAATAAAACATAATGTAAGGGATTTCGTCATAATTGCATTTAATTAATACATATGGTAATGTATGTTTTATCTTATATATGGTGTATATACAAACCATTGAAATTTATATCATGAATATATATATTATATTGATATTATATGTTTAATATAATGTTATTACATTATATGGAATATGATTCAAATGTTACAATGTGGTAAGTAACAATTAGGAATGTTCAATGAATAATTTATTCATGAATGATTTAATGATCATTAAATTGTATTTTCATTTATCAATATCAAAATACCTAGTTTTTACTCATACTCCATTAATGAAATAGTGATAAATCCGTATTATTTGTTAAATATAGATATATTGTGATAATGTAATTGTTTTTAATTACATTGTTTATTCTATAAATGAGGAATTCTATAGACTGAAAGAGACATGTGGGGACTATTTATAGATATCCCATAGATGCATCGGTAGTCTCATTTGTTTAATTATTTGTCCAAATTAGTGTAGTTTAATTAACTAGTACTCCGCCCGTGCATTCGCACAGATCTATAAAAAATCATATTATCAATAATAGAATACAAGTTTTGAAACATAATAATTAATTTTAATATTGGAAATTATTAAAAGAAAAATGAGTGGTATATATAATGGAAAATAAGGTATAATAGGAAGTCGTTAATTGATATAAAATCATAGAGTAACAGACAACATGTGATAAAAAAATCAAAAAATTAATCTCTTAAAGAACAAAAATTCCTCGGAATGCTGCATCAAACAACCCCATTACATGAATATGTATAGGATATAATGTTTGTGTAGGATGACAGAAAATGCTCCCGTCATAGGATCTGACATAGTTTTTCTAGAGTGACATGATCCTAAAACCCATTACCATCATTTGTGTATCAAACCAAAAATATGATAAAATTATAGCATCAGTGATAGATAATAATGAAAAGAAAAGAAAAATAATAACACATATCATAAATTATAAATGAAATGGATTGAAAAAAAACCTGATGTAATAACATACAATAAAACATGATGTAATAGGGTACAAAAATATCATTGTTGATGTTGTTGGGGATCCCGATAACCTCAAATTTGAGGCTGCTCCTAATTTCCTATATGTTAATAGTTGAATCAAAATGAACTCACAGAACAATTTTACCTAAAACATAGATGGGTTACGGATCTAAAATTGAAATACCTAAAAAATCATAGAAGTTCTTATGTGCGTCATATCACCTTAAATTATGTACAACTGGAATGCAACACACTTCTTAGCCATAAAAAATGCTCAAACTCTAAAATAATTCAACATAAACATTCATAAAAATAAGAAATTCCCACTCTAATGATTTAATGAAAATAAGAGACAATGATGAAAATTAATTAATACATAAGGGGACTATGTTGGTGTGCCCATACAGGTGGAAAGAAGAGTAGAACATAGAATGTAGGAGTATCTGTAATATATTATGAGGAAAAAAAGTTACATAATGAGAATCCTTGTATATGAAATCATAGTGAAGACAAATATGTATTAGAAATACTGAATGACTGGGAAAATAAGTTATGAAATTGAGAATTTAAAGTTACATATTTAGCGGTATCTACTATAATAGGATGTTCCAGCTCCCAGAACTATATTTTGTATCAAGTTTATAGAAATCCAGGGTTCCTCGGAACAATTGTAGGCTTCTCTTCCTCCACCAGAACTATTATTTCATGAATCAAACCAATCTTTAATGAGTCGACATAAATATAAATACTTCATGAAAAAATAGACGTAATAGAAATACTGACCGACTGGGAAAACAAATCAAATTGAACCCACTATTCACAAGATTGATACCCCATTCAAATAAATAAAACAATTTACAAAATTACCATACTTCCAATGTTTATGAAATAGTCATCAATCGTTCAGATTGATATTAATTCAATAATTAAGTATACCTTTTTAACTCATGAGAATTTAATAACCAAGCTCATATTTGTTTGGATGTGGGAAATAAAAACTACCCTAAAATTTTTCCACCTCAAGATGAGGGGATTGTGTCATTTATACACACATATAAAACATCCACCCACACAAAGAGGATGTGTCTCTATGTGTCACCGCATATTTAAATTATACAATAAGGTTATAGGTTTTCAAGAAAGGTCTATAAGAATCTGCATTAATGGACTCCCCATGCTTGTCTGATTATCTTAGGTCAAGCGGTCACCCCTTGATTAAATAATCTCAAGAAACTATCCAGCCCACAATTCAATTCAATATTCATTTGAAAAATAATAATATATTGTACATGCATTAGTGGAATCTCAATGCTTGTCTGATTGTCTCTGGTCAAGCGGTCTCCCCCTGATTAAATAATCTCAAGAAAATATCCATCCCACAATTCAATTCAATATACATTTTAAAAATAACAATATATTGTACCTGGAGAATGCACAATGGGAATTCTAGCTAAGGCCCATCATCTGGGGAATTAATAGATGAAGTAGTTCTTTGATACCATGTCATTCTCGACGAATCATCCTTCTCCATCTTCATCGTCACCTTCATTCATGCCCCCCAATATTGGAACAATAAGGAATACACTACCACATCACCCATTATAGTAAGATAGGGAAATATTATTTATTGGGCCATGTGTCAAAAGATAATACGGAAAAATTATAGATATATTCATAAAATATAAATATGAAATGAATATTTTATGAAGGATGATTATTTTGATAATTTATAAAATGAATAATATAGAAATAAATATTGTGCAATTAAATACAGTAATAAAAGAATGGATTATCATCTTAAAACTAACTTAATGAATAAAAAGAAATATCTATTATCAATGCATTCAAATAAAATGCAAATGGGTTGAGCCAAAACTGAACATGAATTTTCCTCATAATTGAAATTAAAGAGGAAAAACTTATTAAACTTATATATATAATATAACATATACATTGTGCATCAAAAACGAATGATATATTATTTTGTTTCAAAAACTAAAATGAATGTTTTTTTTATTACAGAAGCATATATCCATTCCAATATAAAAACATACATAACACATATATTGTTGAGAAAAAATTCATTAACACCATAAAAGAAACCTTATATATATAAAAAAACAAATTCCATATCCATTTAAAAATCACACGCCTAATATTTATTGTTTGAAACCCTCATACAGATAATATATTATCTCTAATATAAGCATATAAATCAATTATAGAAAATAAAAAAAATCAATGTTACACAAATGTAAACTTCATTAAAAAAACATAACAATTTGACTATTAATCATAATTTAAAATGGTATCTTCAGTTGAAAATCAAGAAACTCAGATGTAAAAAACAACATTATCAAATTTAATTAACTACTGATCAAAAATTACAAGGGATTTTTAGTTTGGAAAAATAAAAAAACATAATTTTTTGTTTTTATATAAACTAAACAAACTTCAATAAATGTGTGTTCTCTTATCTATAAATAACATCATTAATATAGAAAAACGGAACTACTTATAAAAAATACAATGATATTATCAATTGAAAATACAATGTAAAAATAGAAACCTGGTTCTATTTTAATTAATTCAACTTCACCAATCAAAATTCACACCCAATCAAATGAAAACTAACAATGTATGGACAAAAAGATAAAATTAACCTATGTGGTAGTATAAAAAATGATCAGCATCATCCAATGAACATAACTCAGGTGGGTGTGATCAATCATAGAACAAATCATCTGCAATAACTAATGATCAACATCATCCAGTGAATAGTTGTTATTGGAATTCATTTACAAAAACTGTAATAACAACGATCTACATTATTTTCATAAAATAATTCTCCTCTACACTATAATCAATCATCTTCAACTTCATCAAAATCAATATTCTTCAATAAAACAATTAAAAACCAAATAAAATGTTTTTCCCCATACCAATGCTTGGTGAAATCTTGACTGGTAATATGTAAGAACCCGATTGTAATCATTGTCCTCACTGTTCTGTTCATTCTCATACTTTGTTTCATTGTCTCCATCCTCATTTTCACCATGATTATTTTCCTTCAGTCTTTCACCATCGTTCCCCTACCCAATTTGAATTAGTAGCTTGAACCAAGAAAAATAAGACAATTGTTAAAAAATATCAATTAATTTCTGGTAATTATATGACAAAGCTAATTGATATGGTATAGTTTTACATTATAGAAAACAATGAAATCATCACTTCCTATATAATTTATGGTACCATAATAATCCAGGGTTACTAAAACATAGTTTGTCAACTTAATTTTTCAGATGTTTCTGTTCCAGGTTATAAAACATATAAAACATTAGAAAATTTATAACAAAAGAACACCAAAAAGTAAATTTAAATACAATATACAAATTTAGTCCCAAAATATATTTCCAATGTATCCAAAACATACAAAAATCTACAGCCACTTATTAAAATTTAAAATTTGGAGTAAATACTGAATCTGGATTCCACTAAACTTGTATTTTTTTGTTTGTAGTATGACTTAAATTTCAAAACCACATCCAAATAGAGCATTAAAAAATTAGAGAAAAGAAATAAGAAAACAACAATCAACATATCCAACATCTAAATTAGTCAGTCAACACCCAATATTCATAAAAAAACTACAATAAATGTGTGTTCTCTTAACTATAAATAACTACATTAATATAGAAAATTGGAACTACTGATAAAAAATACAACGATATTGTCTATTAAAAATACAAACTAAAATTAGAAATCTTTTTCTGTTTTCATGGATTCAACTTCAACAATAAAAAATCACACCCAATAAAAAAACTAACAACTTATCGATAAACAGTGAAAATAAAGCTATGTGGTAGAATAAAAAATGATCATCATCATCCAATGAACAGAACTAATGTGGGTGCGATCAATCATAGAACAACTCATCTGCAATAACTAATTATCATCATCAACCAATGAAAATTTGTTATTGGAATTCATTTACAAAAACTCTAACATCAATGGGCTACATTTTTTTCTTACCATAATTATCCTCTCCATTATAATCAATCATATTCATCATCATCAAAATCAATATTCTACAAGAAAACAATCAGAAACCAAATCAACAGTTTTTACCCATACCAATGCTTGGTGAAATCAAGATTGCTATGGAGTGAGAAACATATTATAATCATCATCCTCAATGTGATTTTCATTCTCATTCTAGATCCCATCATATCCATTCTCATTTGCACCTTTCTTATTTTCCTTCAGTCCTTCACCGTCGTTCCCATACCTAAATTGAATTAGTAACTTGAACCAAGAAAAATAAGCTAATTGTTAAAAAATCTAATTGAATATCTAGAAATTATATGATCAAGAATATTTATATGGCACATTTTTACATTATAAAAATCAATGACATCATCACTTCCAAGATAATTTATCGTACCATAATGATCTAGAGTATTAAATTCATAGTTTTTCAACATAATTTTCCAGATGTTTCTATTCCATCTTCTCAAACATATCAAACATTATCAAATTTTTTTCAAAAGAACTCCAAATGGTAAATTTAAATATAATCTACAAATATATTCCCAAAATATATTTTCAATGTATCCAAAACATACAAAAATATGACCACATTTTAAAAATAAAAATTTGAAGTAAAACCAGAGTCATGATTCCACTAAACTAGTTTTTTCTTTTGTGTTTGGAGTCTGAATTAAATTTCAAAACAACATCCAGAAAGAGAATTTAAAAATTAGATAAAATAAATATTCAAACTACAAACAACATTTGCAACATCTAAATCAGTTAGTCAACTCCCAATATTCAGAAACAAATTGCAATACATGTGTGTTCTATTATCTATAAAGAACTTCATTAATATAAAAAAATGGAACTACTGATAAAAAATACAATGATATTGTCAATTGGAAATACAAACCTAAAATAGAATGCATGTTCTGTTTTACAAAGATATGAAATTACATTAAAATTCTTAAAAATGGGAAAATCAAGTTATACCAAACACATTCAATTAGTTTAATTTTGGCTAGTATAAAACAAAAAAATACCAATGGAAATTAGGGAATTTTTTTCTCTATACTGCATTTGAAAACACATTTAAAACATCATATAATATGAGAATGAACTGTTAGAACACATATAATGATGGAAACACATTTTTAGTAAAAACACACCATATTATCCATGAAAAATCTAACAGTGAATACAATATTCACATAGTGAATAGAAACACATGCCAGTTGTGGGGTATCCAACAGGACGTTTGAAACTCGATTGAGCATAAAGAGTCAATATTTATATATTTTTATTGAAATCACAAGCTTTATAGAATCATGGAATGGGATGTAGTGAATGTGGAGGGTACGTGACTGAAATAATTCAATGTAGTAGGATAAAAGGGAATCAATCGATGAGTTGAGGGTATTCTGGAAGATGAACCATAATAGAAGATGTCCATATGAGCATGGAAGACACCGACATTTTATTGCAGGTACTACAGGACGATGGGAAGGGAAACAGAAGCAGGAACCCTAGGATCAGTGGCGGAGGGGTGACAACAGAGGGAACCGTAGGAGCACCGCCAGAGGGGAAATTGGACTAGGAACCGTAGGAACAATGGAAGTGGTTAAATTGGATGTGGGGAGGAAATCTATAGGGGGAAAACAGTAAAAAAAAATGGAGGACCATAGGGAACCCTAGGACCAGTGACAAAGGTGAAATATGAGCGGGACCATAGGAGCAATGGGAAGCATAGGAGAAGGACAACTTGATTGGGAATCGTATTAGAAGTGAGGGTGGTGGAACTGAAGGGAGAACCCTAAGAGAAGCATAAAAACAATGATGGATGTGAAACAGGAGCGTGAATATTAGGACCAGTGGAAGAGGTGGAATGGGAGAAGGATCGAAGAAGCAGACGAAAATCTCGAGTAAGGTCATGTTTTGGACGGAGGGAATGAAAGGAAAGGCATTTTTAGGTTGACGTGGAACATTGTGATAGGGACACGTGTACGTGGAGGAAGCCATGTTTAGTATATATAGTAGATATTGAGATTATATTTTAATGGAAAGTGGCCCATGTTTTATATAGATGATTTACAATATTAAATCATTTCCTCAATTCATGTTTCATTTTAGTTATTAACAAGTGGATTATCAATATTGTAAAATCTAGGGATTTATTTAATTATTAGACTACTAAATAAATGGATTATTTTTTAGTTATTTAATTTTCAATATTATCTATTTCTTATTGAGTTATTTTAAAGGATTTTGTTTCTCATTTATTTTCCTTTCATGTTGATTTATTCTCATCATATAATGTTAGATTCCATTATACATATCCCTATATAATAAACTGATCTCACTATTATTTGTTTCCCTTTCCCTTGATCTAGAAATGTGATATCTGATTGTGTTTCCAGTGAATCATTTTATTATAATTTTTATGTATTTTGTTTTATCTACTTTTCCCAATCAAAAATGGGTACCATGTATGTATTTGGTCTTTAAAACTACCAAATTGATTTGTCCATTGAGATTAGAATATTTTATATATGAAAATCTAATAATGTAATGAAGGAAATTTAGGATTCTATGGTCGGGGTGTTATAGTTAATATTAAAGTAATTTAAGTAGAATAATTGGAAACTAGATTTAGGAAAATATAGACATGTTAACATAACCATATGATAGACGTTGAAGATCATTAAAGAAATGCATCACAATGAAACAATGTTTATCATTTTGAAAATATATATTTATAAATGATTAAATTTATGAAATGTCTCTCCCTTGATTTCAGATTATACATTATTATTGGTAGTATTATGATACAATATACTTTATTCCACTTTTTAAAAATGTAACCTGTTAAAAAAGGTTTATTAATACTCATGGACAATGTATAGTTTTTCATATAGAGAGATCTAATATAGGTGTATTAGAACTGAGTATGTTATGAATATATTAGTGATGATTAATCATGTTATAAAAAATATCCTATTCTGAATGGAGTAACCAACTCCATAACAAGATTCTTGGGTGTTGGATTATCTTATTCTATAGAGGCCCCATCATTTAGTGGGACTACTAATACACTATTGGATGATAAATGGATAAAGACATTGGAGAATATTTTTATGTTAATGTTATGTGGTCAAAAAGAAATGTTTACACATTCAGCATATTGTTTCAATAGAGATAATGGTCAATGGTTTCTGTTGATCTACAATACTATGGATAATGAGGAAATAGAACTCATCGAATGGAAATATTTTAAGGACACTTTATTTTAAACATACATACCTATTGGTAAAATAATCTAAATGAATATAATGTACCTTTTATTAATCCAAAATATGAAAGAATGTGTTGCAGATTATGAAGCTACTATTACATGTTTATCGAGGTATACTACCGATTTCACATGCAACATGGAATGAATGATTGACCATTTTTTTAAATGACAAAATCCAATTCTCTAATGTGAATTGATGTCTCAAAAATATTATTCATATGATTGAATAGATTTATGTTCAATCTTCATAGATAAATAATTCATTTTAGTGCTATAGATTATAAGGGATGAAAGGGAAAAAGTCAACAATACAAAAAAATATAGATGCATGGAATATAGGAATTAAGTGTTTTCCCAATTGTGATAACTATGTAATGAATCACCCATGTTAATTCTTAACAATAATGGTAGATTTTTTATATATTTGTTGACAATGGTCACAATGCTAATGAATTACAAGATACAAATAAAAATTGAAATTTTCATTGTTATAGAAATATGAATATGGGGAACTTTGAAAATTAATTACACATGAATGAAGATAATATACCTCTAAATAAGAAAAGAAATCAAGGCCATGTTTATCCTAATTATATAGATGAAACAAAATGATTTATTTTATCCTGTAATTTTATCATTTAAAATATTGTAAAATTATTTTATTGATTATATCATGGTTATAAGAAAAATAGAATATATAAGGATTATACTAAAGTAATTTTTCATTATGGATTTAAAATCATGTATTGATTGGTATTGAAAACCATGAAATTTGATTCATAAGAAAGATGAACTTTTTTGAAAACACTAGGTTTTAGGGAAATATAATCCTTAATATGTTTCCAATTATGAGGTAATGATATTTAGTAAAAGTGATGATTCATATGGATATAGTGAATTTGGTAACACTAACTTCCTTGGAAATGATTATATATAGATGGATCATAATTTATTGAGATTTTAACCATTTTTAAAATGGTTTAGTTTATATTTAGACAGTGTTTCAAACGATAATTTATTACTTCTATATATGATGTATCTTGTTCTAATAGATGAAGTTGAAATAGTTCAAGGAATAATCCATAGGATATATTTTTTTTTATGAAATTTATATTTACTTATATTCTTAGATATTTCAATAATTTATCAAATATAGGAAAATATTTTTGAATTTAAAATTTATTCATATTAAATTAATTTTTAATGATATCATTCACATTCTTCATAACTATTTTTTATGATATTGTGGTCATCAACTATACAATGAAAGAGTTCTTTATCACACTCCATTAAAAAATTATATTTTTCATTTTATTCCATGTCAATGTTTTCACTAACATTATTCTATTTTAAATACTATTTTTCGTTAAACATATTAATTTCCTTTCTTACTTATTAATAGGATGTTTTATTAATACGATTTTCAATGTGGGATTCCCACAAATGAATTTTCATTTATAATCCTTCTAGTTATGATTATCTATTAAAAATTTAGATGATATATATTATTAAATGATGTTATAATGTAACACCCCATTAATTTATGTTATATATCTTTTTAAATTTAATCTATTTGAATACTTATGTTGATTGCAACACCAAGAATAAACGAACAATGAAATATTATTATATCCAATCCAATAAATTAGTGGCATTGACTAATATTAACAAAATTATGAAATTTATTAATTATATATTTAAGAAAAAGTTATTAAATCTATCTAAATTATATTATATCAATAAGATAATAATTAATCAAATTTTATGCATAAAAATGCAATATTTGTATGGTGAATTTTACCACCTTTTGATGGCGTGTAGGTTTATATCATGTTTTTATCAATATTATATATATTCCATCTAAAAAATAAAAAAATTATTAAATATATGACTATAATTAATTACTTATATAGAATTGTTTTTTATTTTTGTGATATGATTCATATTGTGATGAATAGTTAAAAAATCATGATTTTTAAGCAGAAATAACTTTTCCATATATATTATTATTAGTGTAAAATTATATTTTTTAATTTTTTTTAAAATATAATATGATCCATTTATTATTATTTAATATAATTTAGGTCACTTTAATCAATTTAACATTGAATTTTGAAATAAATTTTTTTTAATCTTTTGAGTGTTTTCACATTAAAAAAATGCATTTCATCATTCCATGAAGGAGACTAATTTAAAATTAATTAATGAAAATAATATGATTTTAGTTTTATAATGTGGGATATATATTGGAAATAAGTGTGAAAAATTATTTAAATATGTTCATTTTAATTATGGACATTATGAATAGTAACTTTAGTAGTTATTAATTAACGCTGTTATAGGTAAATAAAGTAATTAATCATAAAAACTATACTAAATATTAAAAAAACACCATTAAAGAGGTAATAATTTTATTTGACGAGTTATTGTTGACAAAAATCACCATTTGGTTGATTTTATGTCATCTTTGAGCCACTTGGATTAAATTAATTCTTTTTTCAATTAATTTTCTTTTCAATGTCAAATACGTCATACTCATGTTATTAATAAGTACTACATTCATTAAATGTGGTTGTTCATATGATATATTTGAATAAAAAAATTAATTTAAATTTAAAAAAAGTTCTTCATCAAGGTATATTATTTTTAAGTGTTAGAAATTAAATAATCGCCTTAGGGCTTACACAATGACGATGCAGTGATTATTTAATTAATAAAAATAACAAATAAATGATATTGAAAATATTAAAATAAATATTGTTTTGGATAATTGATGTAACAATTAAATTTATAATAACTATACCATATAAGGATTTATTAAATGTATTTTTCTATATATAATGTAGTTATGATATTTTAAAAAATTCATGGAACATATATTATTAAAATTGACATTAATTATGTTTTAAAATAATTTATATTTTATTTAATGATATAAAATTCAATAAAATTTAAATTTAAAAAAATATATTTTTTATAATGTTTAATATTTCATAAATGATCCATTTATATTCCTCTTAATTTTAGATAAACTCTATAAAGGCCAAATGATAAAAACACATTCCGTTTAAATTAGTGTTAATGAGATTAAATAAGTATTAATTCCAAACGATAAGGGTAATAATATGACCTAATGTTTTCCAAAATTTATTTTATGGGAATATATAGACTCATAATCATATTATATTTTAAAAAAACTCTATTTGGTTCAATTAGGAACTGATAATTAATTTATATTAATTTTGTATTCATTGAGTTTCCAAAAGAGACCCATGCTTTAATTATTAAAGTAAACCTCTGTCCTAAATCACAAATAACATCATATTCATTATAGATCATACAATACCATAAAAAATATTATAAAAACATTACATTAATAATAACGGAAGCCTCAGTTTTAGCATAATTCCAACCAAGCAATTTTTTTTATAAACCAAAAGGTTTTACCTGAAAAAGACGTATCATTCTTGAACAATCACATTTTATTAATTATTACACAAAACATTCAAATATAGTCATTATATTTTTATATAATAACCATATGATTATTATGTATACTGATATTTTTTTAAATTTTTTTTTTCAACCAACACATTCACACACATCCGTCAATTGGGATATGAAATCAGTGTTCATGTGTACGACATACAACCACCTTGGGAACCGATGTCATTATTTCTTCCATTTAAAACCATTAAATGTTTTAAATAATGTCGTATTTATATATGATTAATTTTTAATTCATTAATTTTTATATAACTCTTAAAATTATTCTTTCCATTATGTGAGAATAAGATTACTTCTTTTGTGGACGTGTAGACTACCACCTCCTCAATGCGATGTGATTTGTTCAAAATATACAATCAAGTAATTAAGGATTATTTTAATAAGAATATGATTCATATATGAAATAAATATGATATTTTATTTATAATATACTGCATTAAATTAATCTTTTTTTAAATACGGTAATGTAATGGAAATAGTGCTCATGTGTATGTATGGCCAACCCTTTACATGAATGGTGCTTTTCATTTTTTATATCCAATATGTATGGATTATTATAAATTCATATTTAATGAATATAAATGATAGTTAAATCATGGTTCAAATTAATTATATAATTAAAATATTAAATAATTAATAGTAAAAACAAGTGTCATATCCAAAAAACACGAAAAACTAGGCAATTAACCACCAAAATAGCAAAACTAATTGAGGAATATTAACAAATGGGTAATGGGAAGTTATAATAATATAAAATATTATTTAATAAATATAATTTAGATTAATTTATAAGTTAAAAAAATCATATAATTATTATACTTGAGGTCAATGTTTGTTCGCACAAAATGCTATTCAAGGTGAGGGATTTCGTCACAGTTTTATTTCATTGAAGGGTTTTTTAATAAACCTAGATTATTTTATATGGTGTTTATATTATCCTTTGACATTTTATTTAAATAATTTATTTATTATCTTGATATTATATGATTCATTTAGTCTAATTCATTCATTTTTATTATGATTAAAATTCTTCAACGTGGTATAGGACACATTGGGATGCTTAAAAATTATTTTCCTCGATAATGTTTTAATTACAATTAAATGTTATTACCATTAATCTAAATCATAAAACCAAATTGTTAAGCATCTTCCATTTAATAAATTACTGATAAATACTTATTATTTATTCAATATAATATTGTATGATAAGAAAAATTGTTTATGAATTAAATAAATAATTTGATTATTGAGGAATTCTTTAACTAGAAGACACTGGTGGGGCTCGATTATAGATTTCCCCTTAATGCATCAGTAGTCAAATGGTAAAATATATTAATACAAATTAGAGTAGTTTAAAGTGTCTTGAAAATATATATTTGTGGTAATTACTTTCATGTTCCATATACATGATGTCCAATAAAAAATCATTTCTTTCCTTTAGAATTCATTATAGTTATTATTTAGTATATGTTCACTATTGAAAAATATATTGATTCATTTAATTTTTAGAATATTGATTTAATGGAATGTGTATCTTTTATTTGATTTCCATATTTTTACTCATTTTATAGATATTTTGTTGACATGTTCTCCCATTTATTTTAATTACAAGATGATTTATTCTCATAGATTCATGATAGCTTCTTTTCTACATAACCCATTATGATAAATCTAGTTCCCCATTAACTTTTTAACTTAACCAAGGTAATAAAGAATAGATACATGAGTTATTTTCATTTCTGTGGTTTATTAACAGGTTTAATGAATTATGATTATCTTTATTTCCCACTAAAAATGGATATCATGTTTTTATCTAGATTCAAAAAATGTTAATCTAATTAGTCTAATGGGATTCGAATTTGGTATATATGCTAATGTAATAATTCAATGCACTGGATCAAAGAATCGAGGGTCATATAATTACATGTATGAATTTAACTATGTATCCATTTACTATATGTACATCACTAATTTTAATGGATTCATTCTTTTAAATAGTATATCTGTCATAACAGTCACTACCATCTCTAATCAATATCTCAACATCTTGTTATGTTATGAAAGGTTATATGTCATTAAATAAGAAATTATTAACGGAAAAAATTTCATATCATTAAAAAATCTAATTCATAAAATAAAAATCATCAATGTCTACTATGGTCATTTGAACAAGACATTTAAGAATGAACAGTCCCCTTAAAACCACTGGGACATTACTATAAATCATTTCTTCTCTAATATTTCTTCACAGAGTTTTAAATAAAAGTTATATATTCTATTCCTATAATGACACTCCCATTTTACTTGAAATTTTCGAAAAAAACTATTTCATCTATATTCAATTTGGGAAACTTACACAATTCAAATAAACAAGTATCTTATATTTAACCACTTCATTCAATATTCCAATAGAATATCCAGAAGTATAAAATTAATTTCATATTCCTTTATGCAACAATTCATGATTATTTATACCATATGAAACTATATTTTGATACAATTTATATAACAACCCATCTTATTATAACTAAAAATCATCACCAATGGATGGGTATTTGATACCATGTACTTTGGAGGTTTGAAACTATTTTCATTACAGTAAAAAGGCATGGGAAAAAATTGAAAATATCAAAAACACATTCAATCATTGGAAATTTTGGGGGATTATCTATATACTTAATATATGTTTCTTCCATGTTTCCTACCACCTAGACTATTTCTTACTATTATCTTCTTGAGGAACATAAGTGTGAGAAAGCTCTAGGTAAACATTATCACCATAAGGAACAACATTATCAAAGAGTATAAATTCCCATTCCCCCAAATCAAATAGTAAACATGGGTTCAACCATGATTAAATTATATTAATTATAATATCATTATATGGTGTAAAATATGATATATATGTGGAAAATCTTGTGATGTTTTCATATTGCGTGGCCAATGAATCCTGATATTTTTTTCTCAATTCTATGAATTGATCCTCTATCCTTAATAAAATAATGTTAGGAAAATGTTTGTTAAGAGAACGATTCTTAAATGGGTACCATTCCATGGAAGAAATTTTATTTTTCTATCTAGTTTTCTTAACTTATGCCCACATTCATTTATATTCACCCTTAATATAATAAATGGAAAGGGTTTCCTTTTGATGTTAAGAATACCCCAATAAAACCAATATATTATCCATTGAATTGATAACTCCTGAAGCTATCACATTTTCATAATATCTACTTAATGTTACAGAATATTTTTTCACAATATTCTTGGATATCGACATATTACTCTATTGTAGAACTACATTCTCTCTACCATAAATTCCATCACAATTTTTGGAAAGAGTTAAATATTAAATCACTGAAAAAACTTATTCTATTCCAATTCCGACCATATTAGGATACTACTTTTGATGGATATTTTCCTCTTGATGTATTCCCACCAAATCTAAAATTATTCAACTCTGTAAAACCATTTTGAAGATATATTTTATTGGACAAATAAATAATGAAATATTAAAAATAATTCTTATTTCATCTTACCCTAAATGCTAATTCCTTATATAGAATTCTATTACCATTTAACTAACCTATAATTTCATATAATCATCCCTACAATACATAATGTAAGGAAGTGGTCTAAAAACATAGCATAATATTGAGTTTTAATTCAAGAATTCATTATGTTACCCTTGAGGATGACTTCAAGTTTATAGTTGATGACTAATTCATAAATCATGCATAATAAAACCATATAATACAATGTGGACACATCTTAACAAATTGTATTTTCAAAAAATATTAAACATTAAAAATATAACATTATTTATTTTGATGAAGAAGTATCTTGACTATCAAATTAGACTCTATCATTACATTAACCATTCGTAAACCCTATAAAAATTTAGAACATGGGTTGATAATATTAAGCATAGAAAGGGATATAAATAATGAAAATAGTTGTTAGACTTGTGAAAAAATGAAAACTAATGAAATACAATTTTAGAACGAAAACATTAAAGATAAATTTTTAATGAATAGTATGTTACCGTTTTGGAAACATTTGAATCATAAGACCCATGCTAGAATAACAATAAAAAACATAAAATATAATTTTGAATAGATATATTCATGATATAATAATTCATAGTGAATAAATATACAACTCATATAAGAATATTGGTTGGAAACATCAAAATATGCCACAATGAATGGAAATTGAGAGGATGTCCTTTACAATGATTCTGACACATCATGTACATTAATTATCATCCTAAATAACAAAAACAAGTTAATCATTTATAATTTTAATAAAAATTTTAAATTTATTTACTTTTTTATTTCACTTATTATATTGTTATATACAATTAGTTTATCAATTAAGTTTATGTTATATGATTCGATGATATTTGGATTATATATACAAAATGACTTCGATAGATTGAATTTCATCAAGGTGATACTCTTTTAACATATCTAGAATAATAAAAAATTATAATTTATATACATAAATTAATCTTTTCAAATCAATAATTAATGATGTAAATAAAAAATGAACATTATCATAGTGATGATATGTCATACATATGCATGAGTAACATTTCCATTTTTCAATGATAATTTTGGAAAAAATGTATACCCTATTTTATATATATTGACAGATAATAACATCATTAATTACATAAAATTTTATTAATTATTATTATATTTCTCATCCATGTAATTTTGATATGAATACAATAATTAAATAATTTAATGGAGATGATAGTCCACATATATGAATGAACTGTGTTATAATTTTTAACTGTAAGAATGAATATGATTTTTTTACATTTTAAAAGGATAAATATGTCATTAATATCATAATAAATTCATTTATATCACATATATTATTTCAAATTTTCCTTATTACCTTCCATGTAATGTTTTATTGAAAAATCAATCACATCGCTTCACGAGGTAGTAGTCTGCCAGTAACATGAGTAACATTATTGTATTCCCTATGAAAAGGAAATTAATAAGGTATTTCTGAAATAATAACTATGAAATTATAAATATGTTAAAATTTATATATATATATATATATATATATATATATATATATTAAATAAATCATTAAAACAGTACATGAGAGGTGACGATGTAAACTAAATTACGTCGGTTCACGAGAAAATAGAATATCATACACATGAATTATGAATGGGTATCCTGTAAATGGAAGAAGTTATGGATTGATGTTATTAAAATATAAAAAAGTAATCTCATTATAATAATGATTATTTTATTATTATATAATAATAATTTAATTAGATTTTATGAATGTGAAAGAAGAACGAAATTAAACATTCTTTGTTATGCATTTTACTCCTCATTTGGGGAACCTCCATTGGTTAGCACAAAAAGCCATCATAAGATGGATTTATTTTAAAACCCAATTATAGTATGTGGGTAGCTAAATAATTAATATATTTGGTTTATTTTTCTATGATTGAGGAATATTTCTTGGTGTTAATAGGTTATTATTAGGGTGACCTTTTATAAGTGAGGGAAGTGGTACACTTGCATGTTTGGAAACAAAAATGGTGTTTCCATTTTTTTATAAGACACATCACTTAAAAATAAGACCACCATATAGAATATGATAAAATAAGGAATAAATATTTATATAATATATTTTTTATAATGGTTTTTAGTTTATTTTAATCCTTAACTTTTCATTTTGATCACCGATAAAACCTTTTTTACCTTTACTATTATAATTAATTTTTATTGTTTTCAATTAATTCATAATGAAGAATTAAATTAAAATAATTATATAATAGAAAATATTATTATTAAAAATATATAATCTATTTTAAAAAATTCAATTCAAAAAAGTAGTTTTTTCAGGAATAATATTTTTGAATAAAAATATGATTTAATATAAATTAAATGATAATAAATAATTATTTTAAGAACGTAAATTTATATTTACTAATATATAATATATTTTTTCATATAAGGTTTCCATATTTATTGGTATTTATCATTTATTAAAATGCAGAAACACAATGAAATTGAGAATAGTTTTCAGAAAAACTTAATTTTAATAGAAAAATAAACTTATACTAAAAAACAATAAGAAATTGTTTTAAAATAAAATTATATGATTAAATATAACTGAATTAATCGTATGTTACTTTGGGTAATATTTAAAACATATTGGGATGTATAAATTAATAATTTTTATTAAAATAAATTACATTTTTATAAAAATCAGTTTTTCCCAATTAATTGAAAAATCCATATTTTCATAAAAATCCAAAAATTTCATCCTATGATACTTTTTATTTTATTATTTTATAATTTAAAATAATTTTATCAGATTAAAATTAAATAATTTATAAATTAAACATTTAAATAAATCATAACAATATAATATTTTCATTAAATCAATTTATTTTCCTATTTAAAAAATACTTTATATTTTTATAATTAATAAAAATATATAATTCATATTAATAAACTTGAAAATGATTTATTATATAATTACATAGGTTGTGACACTTTTTGATACTATAAAGTGTTTTATAGCTCACTGCATACTTTTTTTACATCCTATGGATATCCAAAAAAATTTACAATAGAAATGGAAATTTAAGAGCATGTTATGGAGTTTTAGTTTATCTCATTTAATTTGTATTTTTTATTCTATTTAAATAATTTCGATGTAAACATGAACTCATGGTCTTATTTTTTATATTATGTTTTTTATGTAATTAATCATGAAATATATTGTAATAAAAATATGGTTTGTCATTGTTTGTATCAAAGAAAAAGGTGCTCATTATTTAGATTATGGTTAGAAACCCCTCTTGAAAACATTAGAGATTAAAATAGATAAATGAAAACATAACAATAGTTTTTTAACATATAAATTAATTTCATTAAATGAAAATATTCACCTTTTAGGATAATACTATTAGATATACCCTTATCATATATGTTAATTTTGGTACTAGACTTGAAAAATGTGAACTTACAT